>OY804587.1:51412072-54001700 GCA_963680875.1 Bathymodiolus brooksi | reverse complement strand
CCTCCATATATTACTACGTCTACTTCTACAACTATTCCTCCTCCAGTGTAGTGGAGTACATATATTACTACGTCTACTTCTACAACTATTCCTCCTCCAGTGTAGTGGAGTACATATATTACTACGTCTACTTCTACAACTATTCCTCCTCCAGTGTAGTGGAGTACATATATTACTACGTCTAATTCTACAACTAATCCTCCTCCAGTGTAGTGTGGAGTACATATATTACTACGTCTACTTCTACAACTATTCCTCCTCCAGTGTAGTGGAGTACATATATTACTACGTCTACTTCTACAACTATTCCTCCTCCAGTGTAGTGGAGTACATATATTACTACGTCTACTTCTACAACTATTCCTCCTCCAGTGTAGTGGAGTACATATATTACTACGTCTACTTCTACAACTATTCCTCCTCCAGTGTAGTGGAGTACATATATTACTACGTCTAATTCTACAACTATTCCTCCTCCAGGTGTAGTGAGTACATAATATTACTACGTCTACTTCTACAACTATTCCTCCTCCAGTGTAGTGGAGTACATATATTACTACGTCTACTTCTACAACTATTCCTCCTCCAGTGTAGTGGAGTACATATATTACTACGTCTACTTCTACAACTATTCCTCCTCCAGTGTAGTGGAGTACATATATTACTACGTCTACTTCTACAACTATTCCTCCTCCAGTGTAGTGGAGTACATATATTACTACGTCTACTTCTACAACTATTCCTCCTCCAGTGTAGTGGAGTACATATATTACTACGTCTACTTCTACAACTATTCCTCCTCCAGTGTAGTGGAGTACATATATTACTACGTCTACTTCTACAACTATTCCTCCTCCAGTGTAGTGGAGTACATATATTACTACGTCTACTTCTACAACTATTCCTCCTCCAGTGTAGTGGAGTACATATATTACTACGTCTACTTCTACAACTATTCCTCCTCCAGTGTAGTGGAGTACATATATTACTACGTCTACTTCTACAACTATTCCTCCTCCAGTGTAGTGGAGTACATATATTACTACGTCTACTTCTACAACTATTCCTCCTCCAGTGTAGTGGAGTACATATATTACTACGTCTACTTCTACAACTATTCCTCCTCCAGTGTAGTGGAGTACATATATTACTACGTCTACTTCTACAACTATTCCTCCTCCAGTGTAGTGGAGTACATATATTACTACGTCTACTTCTACAACTATTCCTCCTCCAGTGTAGTGGAGTACATATATTACTACGTCTACTTCTACAACTATTCCTCCTCCAGTGTAGTGGAGTACATATATTACTACGTCTACTTCTACAACTATTCCTCCTCCAGTGTAGTGGAGTACATATATTACTACGTCTACTTCTACAACTATTCCTCCTCCAGTGTAGTGGAGTACATATATTACTACGTCTACTTCTACAACTATTCCTCCTCCAGTGTAGTGGAGTACATATATTACTACGTCTACTTCTACAACTATTCCTCCTCCAGTGTAGTGGAGTACATATATTACTACGTCTACTTCTACAACTATTCCTCCTCCAGTGTAGTGGAGTACATATATTACTACGTCTACTTCTACAACTATTCCTCCTCCAGTGTAGTGGAGTACATATATTACTACGTCTACTTCTACAACTATTCCTCCTCCAGTGTAGTGGAGTACATATATTACTACGTCTACTTCTACAACTATTCCTCCTCCAGTGTAGTGGAGTACATATATTACTACGTCTACTTCTACAACTATTCCTCCTCCAGTGTAGTGGAGTACATATATTACTACGTCTACTTCTACAACTATTCCTCCTCCAGTGTAGTGGAGTACATATATTACTACGTCTACTTCTACAACTATTCCTCCTCCAGTGTAGTGGAGTACATATATTACTACGTCTACTTCTACAACTATTCCTCCTCCAGTGTAGTGGAGTACATATATTACTACGTCTACTTCTACAACTATTCCTCCTCCAGTGTAGTGGAGTACATATATTACTACGTCTACTTCTACAACTATTCCTCCTCCAGTGTAGTGGAGTACATATATTACTACGTCTACTTCTACAACTATTCCTCCTCCAGTGTAGTGGAGTACATATATTACTACGTCTACTTCTACAACTATTCCTCCTCCAGTGTAGTGGAGTACATATATTACTACGTCTACTTCTACAACTATTCCTCCTCCAGTGTAGTGGAGTACATATATTACTACGTCTACTTCTACAACTATTCCTCCTCCAGTGTAGTGGAGTACATATATTACTACGTCTACTTCTACAACTATTCCTCCTCCAGTGTAGTGGAGTACATATATTACTACGTCTACTTCTACAACTATTCCTCCTCCAGTGTAGTGGAGTACATATATTACTACGTCTACTTCTACAACTATTCCTCCTCCAGTGTAGTGGAGTACATATATTACTACGTCTACTTCTACAACTATTCCTCCTCCAGTGTAGTGGAGTACATATATTACTACGTCTACTTCTACAACTATTCCTCCTCCAGTGTAGTGGAGTACATATATTACTACGTCTACTTCTACAACTATTCCTCCTCCAGTGTAGTGGAGTACATATATTACTACGTCTACTTCTACAACTATTCCTCCTCCAGTGTAGTGGAGTACATATATTACTACGTCTACTTCTACAACTATTCCTCCTCCAGTGTAGTGGAGTACATATATTACTACGTCTACTTCTACAACTATTCCTCCTCCAGTGTAGTGGAGTACATATATTACTACGTCTACTTCTACAACTATTCCTCCTCCAGTGTAGTGGAGTACATATATTACTACGTCTACTTCTACAACTATTCCTCCTCCAGTGTAGTGGAGTACATATATTACTACGTCTACTTCTACAACTATTCCTCCTCCAGTGTAGTGGAGTACATATATTACTACGTCTACTTCTACAACTATTCCTCCTCCAGTGTAGTGGAGTACATATATTACTACGTCTACTTCTACAACTATTCCTCCTCCAGTGTAGTGGAGTACATATATTACTACGTCTACTTCTACAACTATTCCTCCTCCAGTGTAGTGGAGTACATATATTACTACGTCTACTTCTACAACTATTCCTCCTCCAGTGTAGTGGAGTACATATATTACTACGTCTACTTCTACAACTATTCCTCCTCCAGTGTAGTGGAGTACATATATTACTACGTCTACTTCTACAACTATTCCTCCTCCAGTGTAGTGGAGTACATATATTACTACGTCTACTTCTACAACTATTCCTCCTCCAGTGTAGTGGAGTACATATATTACTACGTCTACTTCTACAACTATTCCTCCTCCAGTGTAGTGGAGTACATATATTACTACGTCTACTTCTACAACTATTCCTCCTCCAGTGTAGTGGAGTACATATATTACTACGTCTACTTCTACAACTATTCCTCCTCCAGTGTAGTGGAGTACATATATTACTACGTCTACTTCTACAACTATTCCTCCTCCAGTGTAGTGGAGTACATATATTACTACGTCTACTTCTACAACTATTCCTCCTCCAGTGTAGTGGAGTACATATATTACTACGTCTACTTCTACAACTATTCCTCCTCCAGTGTAGTGGAGTACATATATTACTACGTCTACTTCTACAACTATTCCTCCTCCAGTGTAGTGGAGTACATATATTACTACGTCTACTTCTACAACTATTCCTCCTCCAGTGTAGTGGAGTACATATATTACTACGTCTACTTCTACAACTATTCCTCCTCCAGTGTAGTGGAGTACATATATTACTACGTCTACTTCTACAACTATTCCTCCTCCAGTGTAGTGGAGTACATATATTACTACGTCTACTTCTACAACTATTCCTCCTCCAGTGTAGTGGAGTACATATATTACTACGTCTACTTCTACAACTATTCCTCCTCCAGTGTAGTGGAGTACATATATTACTACGTCTACTTCTACAACTATTCCTCCTCCAGTGTAGTGGAGTACATATATTACTACGTCTACTTCTACAACTATTCCTCCTCCAGTGTAGTGGAGTACATATATTACTACGTCTACTTCTACAACTATTCCTCCTCCAGTGTAGTGGAGTACATATATTACTACGTCTACTTCTACAACTATTCCTCCTCCAGTGTAGTGGAGTACATATATTACTACGTCTACTTCTACAACTATTCCTCCTCCAGTGTAGTGGAGTACATATATTACTACGTCTACTTCTACAACTATTCCTCCTCCAGTGTAGTGGAGTACATATATTACTACGTCTACTTCTACAACTATTCCTCCTCCAGTGTAGTGGAGTACATATATTACTACGTCTACTTCTACAACTATTCCTCCTCCAGTGTAGTGGAGTACATATATTACTACGTCTACTTCTACAACTATTCCTCCTCCAGTGTAGTGGAGTACATATATTACTACGTCTACTTCTACAACTATTCCTCCTCCAGTGTAGTGGAGTACATATATTACTACGTCTACTTCTACAACTATTCCTCCTCCAGTGTAGTGGAGTACATATATTACTACGTCTACTTCTACAACTATTCCTCCTCCAGTGTAGTGGAGTACATATATTACTACGTCTACTTCTACAACTATTCCTCCTCCAGTGTAGTGGAGTACATATATTACTACGTCTACTTCTACAACTATTCCTCCTCCAGTGTAGTGGAGTACATATATTACTACGTCTACTTCTACAACTATTCCTCCTCCAGTGTAGTGGAGTACATATATTACTACGTCTACTTCTACAACTATTCCTCCTCCAGTGTAGTGGAGTACATATATTACTACGTCTACTTCTACAACTATTCCTCCTCCAGTGTAGTGGAGTACATATATTACTACGTCTACTTCTACAACTATTCCTCCTCCAGTGTAGTGGAGTACATATATTACTACGTCTACTTCTACAACTATTCCTCCTCCAGTGTAGTGGAGTACATATATTACTACGTCTACTTCTACAACTATTCCTCCTCCAGTGTAGTGGAGTACATATATTACTACGTCTACTTCTACAACTATTCCTCCTCCAGTGTAGTGGAGTACATATATTACTACGTCTACTTCTACAACTATTCCTCCTCCAGTGTAGTGGAGTACATATATTACTACGTCTACCTCTACAACTATTCCTCCTCCAGTGTAGTGGAGTACATATATTGCTACGTCTACTTCTACAACTATTCCTCCTCCAGTGTAGTGGAGTACATATATTACTACGTCTACTTCTACAACTATTCCTCCTCCAGTGTAGTGGAGTACATATATTACTATGTCTACTTCTACAACTATTCCTCCTCCAGTGTAGTGGAGTACATATGTTGCTACGTCTACTTCTACAACTATTCCTCCTCCAGTGTAGTGGAGTACATATATTACTACGTCTACTTCTACAACTATTCCTCCTCCAGTGTAGTGGAGTACATATATTACTACGTCTACTTCTACAACTATTCCTCCTCCAGTGTAGTGGAGTACATATATTACTACGTCTACTTCTACAACTATTCCTCCTCCAGTGTAGTGGAGTACATATGTTGCTAAGTCTACTTCTACAACTATTCCTCCTCCAGTGTAGTGGAGTACATATATTACTACGTCTACTTCTACAACTATTCCTCCTCCAGTGTAGTGGAGTACATATATTACTACGTCTAATTCTACAACTATTCCTCCTCCAGTGTAGTGGAGTACATATATTACTACGTCTACTTCTACAACTATTCCTCCTCCAGTGTAGTGGAGTACATATATTACTACGTCTACTTCTACAACTATTCCTCCTCCAGTGTAGTGGAGTACATATATTACTACGTCTACTTCTACAACTATTCCTCCTCCAGTGTAGTGGAGTACATATATTACTACGTCTACTTCTACAACTATTCCTCCTCCAGTGTAGTGGAGTACATATATTACTACGTCTACTTCTACAACTATTCCTCCTCCAGTGTAGTGGAGTACATATATTACTACGTCTACTTCTACAACTATTCCTCCTCCAGTGTAGTGGAGTACATATATTACTACGTCTACTTCTACAACTATTCCTCCTCCAGTGTAGTGGAGTACATATATTACTACGTCTACCTCTACAACTATTCCTCCTCCAGTGTAGTGGAGTACATATATTGCTACGTCTACTTCTACAACTATTCCTCCTCCAGTGTAGTGGAGTACATATATTACTACGTCTACTTCTACAACTATTCCTCCTCCAGTGTAGTGGAGTACATATATTACTATGTCTACTTCTACAACTATTCCTCCTCCAGTGTAGTGGAGTACATATATTACTACGTCTACTTCTACAACTATTCCTCCTCCAGTGTAGTGGAGTACATATATTACTACGTCTACTTCTACAACTATTCCTCCTCCAGTGTAGTGGAGTACATATATTACTACGTCTACTTCTACAACTATTCCTCCTCCAGTGTAGTGGAGTACATATATTACTACGTCTACTTCTACAACTATTCCTCCTCCAGTGTAGTGGAGTACATATATTACTACGTCTACTTCTACAACTATTCCTCCTCCAGTGTAGTGGAGTACACATATTACTACGTCTACTTCTACAACTATTCCTCCTCCAGTGTAGTGGAGTACATATATTACTACGTCTACTTCTACAACTATTCCTCCTCCAGTGTAGTGGAGTACATATATTACTAAGTCTACTTCTACAACTATTCCTCCTCCAGTGTAGTGGAGTACATATATTACTACGTCTACTTCTACAACTATTCCTCCTCCAGTGTAGTGGAGTACATATATTACTACGTCTACCTCTACAACTATTCCTCCTCCAGTGTAGTGGAGTACATATATTGCTACGTCTACTTCTACAACTATTCCTCCTCCAGTGTAGTGGAGTACATATATTACTACGTCTACTTCTACAACTATTCCTCCTCCAGTGTAGTGGAGTACATATATTACTATGTCTACTTCTACATCTATTCCTCCTCCAGTGTAGTGGAGTACATATGTTGCTACGTCTACTTCTACAACTATTCCTCCTCCAGTGTAGTGGAGTACATATATTACTACGTCTACTTCTACAACTATTCCTCCTCCAGTGTAGTGGAGTACATATATTACTACGTCTACTTCTACAACTATTCCTCCTCCAGTGTAGTGGAGTACATATATTACTACGTCTACTTCTACAACTATTCCTCCTCCAGTGTAGTGGAGTACATATGTTGCTAAGTCTACTTCTACAACTATTCCTCCTCCAGTGTAGTGGAGTACATATATTACTACGTCTACTTCTACAACTATTCCTCCTCCAGTGTAGTGGAGTACATATATTACTACGTCTAATTCTACAACTATTCCTCCTCCAGTGTAGTGGAGTACATATATTACTACGTCTACTTCTACAACTATTCCTCCTCCAGTGTAGTGGAGTACATATATTACTACGTCTACTTCTACAACTATTCCTCCTCCAGTGTAGTGGAGTACATATATTACTACGTCTACTTCTACAACTATTCCTCCTCCAGTGTAGTGGAGTACATATATTACTACGTCTACTTCTACAACTATTCCTCCTCCAGTGTAGTGGAGTACATATATTACTACGTCTACTTCTACAACTATTCCTCCTCCAGTGTAGTGGAGTACATATATTACTACGTCTACTTCTACAACTATTCCTCCTCCAGTGTAGTGGAGTACATATATTGCTACGTCTACTTCTACAACTATTCCTCCTCCAGTGTAGTGGAGTACATATATTACTACGTCTACTTCTACAACTATTCCTCCTCCAGTGTAGTGGAGTACATATATTACTACGTCTACTTCTACAACTATTCCTCCTCCAGTGTAGTGGAGTACATATATTACTACGTCTACTTCTACAACTATTCCTCCTCCAGTGTAGTGGAGTACATATATTACTACGTCTACTTCTACAACTATTCCTCCTCCAGTGTAGTGGAGTACATATATTACTACGTCTACTTCTACAACTATTCCTTCTCCAGTGTAGTGGAGTACATATATTACTACGTCTACTTCTACAACTATTCCTCCTCCAGTGTAGTGGAGTACATATATTACTACGTCTACTTCTACAACTATTCCTCCTCCAGTGTAGTGGAGTACATATATTACTACGTCTACTTCTACAACTATTCCTCCTCCAGTGTAGTGGAGTGCATATATTACTACGTCTACTTCTACAACTATTCCTCCTCCAGTGTAGTGGAGTACATATATTACTACGTCTACTTCTACAACTATTCCTCCTCCAGTGTAGTGGAGTACATATATTACTACGTCTACTTCTACAACTATTCCTCCTCCAGTGTAGTGGAGTACATATATTGCTACGTCTACTTCTACAACTATTCCTCCTCCAGTGTAGTGGAGTACATATATTACTACGTCTACTTCTACAACTATTCCTCCTCCAGTGTAGTGGAGTACATATATTACTACGTCTACTTCTACAACTATTCCTCCTCCAGTGTAGTGGAGTACATATATTGCTACGTCTACTTCTACAACTATTCCTCCTCCAGTGTAGTGGAGTACATATATTACTACGTCTACTTCTACAACTATTCCTCCTCCAGTGTAGAGGAGTACATATATTACTACGTCTACTTCTACAACTATTCCTCCTCCAGTGTAGTGGAGTACATATGTTGCTACGTCTACTTCTACAACTATTCCTCCTCCAGTGTAGTGGAGTACATATATTACTACGTCTACTTCTACAACTATTCCTCCTCCAGTGTAGTGGAGTACATATATTACTACGTCTACTTCTACAACTATTCCTCCTCCAGTGTAGTGGAGTACATATGTTGCTACGTCTACTTCTACAACTATTCCTCCTCCAGTGTAGTGGAGTACATATATTACTACGTCTACTTCTACAACTATTCCTCCTCCAGTGTAGTGGAGTACATATATTACTACGTCTAATTCTACAACTATTCCTCCTCCAGTGTAGTGGAGTACATATATTACTACGTCTACTTCTACAACTATTCCTCCTCCAGTGTAGTGGAGTACATATATTACTACGTCTACTTCTACAACTATTCCTCCTCCAGTGTAGTGGAGTACATATATTACTACGTCTACTTCTACAACTATTCCTCCTCCAGTGTAGTGGAGTACATATATTACTACGTCTACTTCTACAACTATTCCTCCTCCAGTGTAGTGGAGTACATATATTACTACGTCTACTTCTACAACTATTCCTCCTCCAGTGTAGTGGAGTACATATATTACTACGTCTACTTCTACAACTATTCCTCCTCCAGTGTAGTGGAGTACATATATTACTACGTCTACTTCTACAACTATTCCTCCTCCAGTGTAGTGGAGTACATATATTGCTACGTCTACTTCTACAACTATTCCTCCTCCAGTGTAGTGGAGTACATATATTACTACGTCTACTTCTACAACTATTCCTCCTCCAGTGTAGTGGAGTACATATATTACTACGTCTACTTCTACAACTATTCCTCCTCCAGTGTAGTGGAGTACATATATTACTACGTCTACTTCTACAACTATTCCTCCTCCAGTGTAGTGGAGTACATATATTACTACGTCTACTTCTACAACTATTCCTCCTCCAGTGTAGTGGAGTACATATATTACTACGTCTACTTCTACAACTATTCCTTCTCCAGTGTAGTGGAGTACATATATTACTACGTCTACTTCTACAACTATTCCTCCTCCAGTGTAGTGGAGTACATATATTACTACGTCTACTTCTACAACTATTCCTCCTCCAGTGTAGTGGAGTACATATATTACTACGTCTACTTCTACAACTATTCCTCCTCCAGTGTAGTGGAGTGCATATATTACTACGTCTACTTCTACAACTATTCCTCCTCCAGTGTAGTGGAGTACATATATTACTACGTCTACTTCTACAACTATTCCTCCTCCAGTGTAGTGGAGTACATATATTACTACGTCTACTTCTACAACTATTCCTCCTCCAGTGTAGTGGAGTACATATATTGCTACGTCTACTTCTACAACTATTCCTCCTCCAGTGTAGTGGAGTACATATATTACTACGTCTACTTCTACAACTATTCCTCCTCCAGTGTAGTGGAGTACATATATTACTACGTCTACTTCTACAACTATTCCTCCTCCAGTGTAGTGGAGTACATATATTGCTACGTCTACTTCTACAACTATTCCTCCTCCAGTGTAGTGGAGTACATATATTACTACGTCTACTTCTACAACTATTCCTCCTCCAGTGTAGTGGAGTACATATATTACTACGTCTACTTCTACAACTATTCCTCCTCCAGTGTAGTGGAGTACATATATTACTACGTCTACTTCTACAACTATTCCTCCTCCAGTGTAGTGGAGTACATATATTACTACGTCTACTTCTACAACTATTCCTCCTCCAGTGTAGTGGAGTACATATATTACTACGTCTACTTCTACAACTATTCCTCCTCCAGTGTAGTGGAGTACATATATTACTACGTCTACTTCTACAACTATTCCTCCTCCAGTGTAGTGGAGTACATATATTGCTACGTCTACTTCTACATCTATTCCTCCTCCAGTGTAGTGGAGTACATATATTACTACGTCTACTTCTACAACTATTCCTCCTCCAGTGTAGTGGAGTACATATATTACTACGTCTACTTCTACAACTATTCCTCCTCCAGTGTAGTGGAGTACATATATTACTATGTCTACTTCTACAACTATTCCTCCTCCAGTGTAGTGGAGTACATATATTACTACGTCTACTTCTACAACTATTCCTCCTCCAGTGTAGTGGAGTACATATATTACTACGTCTACTTCTACAACTATTCCTCCTCCAGTGTAGTGGAGTACATATATTACTACGTCTACTTCTACAACTATTCCTCCTCCAGTGTAGTGGAGTACATATATTACTACGTCTACTTCTACAACTATTCCTCCTCCAGTGTAGTGGAGTACATATATTACTACGTCTACTTCTACAACTATTCCTCCTCCAGTGTAGTGGAGTACATATATTACTACGTCTACTTCTACAACTATTCCTCCTCCAGTGTAGTGGAGTACATATATTACTACGTCTACTTCTACAACTATTCCTCCTCCAGTGTAGTGGAGTACATATATTACTAAGTCTACTTCTACAACTATTCCTCCTCCAGTGTAGTGGAGTACATATATTACTACGTCTACTTCTACAACTATTCCTCCTCCAGTGTAGTGGAGTACATATATTACTACGTCTACCTCTACAACTATTCCTCCTCCAGTGTAGTGGAGTACATATATTGCTACGTCTACTTCTACAACTATTCCTCCTCCAGTGTAGTGGAGTACATATATTACTACGTCTACTTCTACAACTATTCCTCCTCCAGTGTAGTGGAGTACATATATTACTATGTCTACTTCTACAACTATTCCTCCTCCAGTGTAGTGGAGTACATATATTACTACGTCTACTTCTACAACTATTCCTCCTCCAGTGTAGTGGAGTACATATATTACTACGTCTACTTCTACAACTATTCCTCCTCCAGTGTAGTGGAGTACATATATTACTACGTCTACTTCTACAACTATTCCTCCTCCAGTGTAGTGGAGTACATATATTACTACGTCTACTTCTACAACTATTCCTCCTCCAGTGTAGTGGAGTACATATATTACTACGTCTACTTCTACAACTATTCCTCCTCCAGTGTAGTGGAGTACACATATTACTACGTCTACTTCTACAACTATTCCTCCTCCAGTGTAGTGGAGTACATATATTACTACGTCTACTTCTACAACTATTCCTCCTCCAGTGTAGTGGAGTACATATATTACTAAGTCTACTTCTACAACTATTCCTCCTCCAGTGTAGTGGAGTACATATATTACTACGTCTACTTCTACAACTATTCCTCCTCCAGTGTAGTGGAGTACATATATTACTACGTCTACCTCTACAACTATTCCTCCTCCAGTGTAGTGGAGTACATATATTGCTACGTCTACTTCTACAACTATTCCTCCTCCAGTGTAGTGGAGTACATATATTACTACGTCTACTTCTACAACTATTCCTCCTCCAGTGTAGTGGAGTACATATATTACTATGTCTACTTCTACAACTATTCCTCCTCCAGTGTAGTGGAGTACATATATTACTACGTCTACTTCTACAACTATTCCTCCTCCAGTGTAGTGGAGTACATATATTACTACGTCTACTTCTACAACTATTCCTCCTCCAGTGTAGTGGAGTACATATATTACTACGTCTACTTCTACAACTATTCCTCCTCCAGTGTAGTGGAGTACATATATTACTATGTCTACTTCTACAACTATTCCTCCTCCAGTGTAGTGGAGTACATATATTACTATGTCTACTTCTACAACTATTCCTCCTCCAGTGTAGTGGAGTACATATATTGCTACGTCTACTTCTACAACTATTCCTCCTCCAGTGTAGTGGAGTACATATATTACTACGTCTACTTCTACAACTATTCCTCCTCCAGTGTAGTGGAGTACATATATTACTATGTCTACTTCTACAACTATTCCTCCTCCAGTGTAGTGGAGTACATATATTACTACGTCTACTTCTACAACTATTCCTCCTCCAGTGTAGTGGAGTACATATATTGCTACGTCTACTTCTACAACTATTCCTCCTCCAGTGTAGTGGAGTACATATATTACTACGTCTACTTCTACAACTATTCCTCCTCCAGTGTAGTGGAGTACATATATTACTACGTCTACTTCTACAACTATTCCTCCTCCAGTGTAGTGGAGTACATATATTACTACGTCTACTTCTACAACTATTCCTCCTCCAGTGTAGTGGAGTACATATATTACTACGTCTACTTCTACAACTATTCCTCCTCCAGTGTAGTGGAGTACATATATTACTACGTCTACTTCTACAACTATTCCTCCTCCAGTGTAGTGGAGTACATATATTACTATGTCTACTTCTACAACTATTCCTCCTCCAGTGTAGTGGAGTACATATATTGCTACGTCTACTTCTACAACTATTCCTCCTCCAGTGTAGTGGAGTACATATATTACTACGTCTACTTCTACAACTATTCCTCCTCCAGTGTAGTGGAGTACATATATTACTATGTCTACTTCTACAACTATTCCTCCTCCAGTGTAGTGGAGTACATATATTACTACGTCTACTTCTACAACTATTCCTCCTCCAGTGTAGTGGAGTACATATATTACTATGTCTACTTCTACAACTATTCCTCCTCCAGTGTAGTGGAGTACATATATTACTACGTCTACTTCTACAACTATTCCTCCTCCAGTGTAGTGGAGTACATATATTACTACGTCTACTTCTACAACTATTCCTCCTCCAGTGTAGTGGAGTACATATATTACTATATCTACTTCTACAACTATTCCTCCTCCAGTGTAGTGGAGTACATATATTACTACGTCTACTTCTACAACTATTCCTCCTCCAGTGTAGTGGAGTACATATATTACTACGTCTACTTCTACAACTATTCCTCCTCCAGTGTAGAGGAGTACATATATTACTACGTCTACTTCTACAACTATTCCTCCTCCAGTGTAGTGGAGTACATATATTACTACGTCTACTTCTACAACTATTCCTCCTCCAGTGTATTTATAATTTAAGCTTTTTACTCTTTTTGCTGCTATAAGTTTCTTTTCCAGTGATTTTTCTAAGTTAAGCTGGTAGTCATTCATACTATAATTTGGGTTTTGCCATCTACTCATAGCCATTTTTGTCTATGCTTGTTATCTTTGTTATCTTGTGAACAGGGCTTCCCTTATTCACTTTGTTAAATTCTATTTTAGAAAATTGGTGTAAACAGGGCTTCCCTAATTCACACTTTTGAGTCTATGATTGTTGGGAATTTCTAGATTCCTTTTCTCCTTTTGTCCTAAGTTATATACTTGATCTTTTAGCAGTGCTTACATCAGCAGTATGATTGATATATGGCTGACTGTGAGCAGGGGTTCCCTTATTTGCATTTACAAATTAACAATATATTTCATTTCTCATTATTCTATGTTATATTTATTTGTATAGTATTGTTGATATAATAATACTTCTGACGTTGTAGTACAATTACAGCTATTAGATTGGTTCCAGATATTGATTTATATACCAAAGGTTGTTTGTTTATCATGAACAGGGCTTCCCTTATTCACTTTGGAGTTTTAAATTTCTTTCCTTTCCTATTATTTTCCTATATTGCCCTATATTAATTCAATATGCAACTAATTTTGATTTTTGATTTCTTTTGAATTTTTGATTTTTTTGTGAACAGGGCTTCCCTTATTCACTTATGTAGATTTTATGTCCAAATTATCTTAGGTCCCTTGCATATTTTACTAATCGATGTAACCAGAGTCTCGCTATTGGTCTTCTTGGATGTATTCCATCAAATAGGAGATTATAATTTATTTTGTAGTTTGCATGTGATATTCTTTTTTCCTTTGATGATATGATTTGATCTTGACTAATTTTTGGAGTGGTCCAATCCCTGTTTATTAAATTTAGTTGATTATTAAAATATTTTATAATAGATTTCAATTCTGTGTCTTGTTTTTTATCAATTTCTTCAGACTGAGTATTATGTTCTCTTCTTTGGTGTTTATTCCATCTATAAACTGAGAGAAATGGACATTCTATGAATATAACTTTAGATTGACTATTTTCATGGGATATTCTTTGTTTGATCTCTCTGTATATTGTCAAAACATGTTCTGCTTGTTGGTATGGATAAGTCGATGTATGTATATATTTTCCAGATTTTTCTGTCAGCTCACATGTTCCAAACCAGATGTATACAATAGGACGTTGAGCTCTTCTTACTTGCTTAATAAAATCTTCAACGAAGTTGGAGCTGATGTTTGCACCACTTTTATATATAACATGTACATATGATAATAATGTACCTGGGATTACTGGTTTAATGTATTTCCCTTTACTATCTGTAATTATAAATATTTCACCAGGACTAAATTCTTTCTCAGTCAGAGCAGCTTCCCTGTTAATTAATTTAGTAGTTTCTTTCTTGACTTTTAAGATTGACATCAATGGATTTTTTATTGAATATTATTATTATAATGTCACTAGTTTATGGATACACTAGATATATATAGCATCTATATGTACGAGTAAAATGGACCACTGGTACTGTCAATGCGTTGTTTTAATCACAAGTATAGCACTTGGGACAGTAGGGCACCCTTACCGGTCTGTATTTATATAATATATATCTTATCAGATTGTAGCTATTACGTACCAATATTAAAGTTAACTGTATAATGAGAAATTTATAAAAAAAATAAAAATAAATAAAAAATCTAATAATTCAAAATGGCGTCCGGCCCACGCTGAGCTTTATTTTCCACTTAAAGTTTAAAAGGTCTTGAAAAATAAGCCGAATTTGTACTAAAATGAATGTAATATGACGATGAATGTAAGTATCTTGTGTAGTGCAAAGAGTAGTTTTGGACACACTAAATAACTATGTAAAACGATAAAATTGTCTTCCCCCTTTATTATATAGTAATGCGAGCTGAAAGACCAATTTTATTGCGTTTTTTAAATGTTTTAACAAGTTTAAATGGTTTTATTATTAAAAGAATTGTGTTTTTATTTTTAGTCAAATATATAGCCAGTGGGACTTTAAAAAATGAAATACAATACTAATGACTGGATATGTGGTACATGTATTAAGGAAATTTGATGATTTTCATTCCGGAAGAATAATATTATGTGTCCTAAATATAGTGTATACTGCTGGCTTAAGACAAAGTATAGATATATAATTCAACGAATTTTATTTATTAGGACTAATTAATGATTCTATAACTGTGTCAATGTAGCGAAAATGTAAGTAATTTTTTTTAATACATAGATAAATATACGGTGACATGATGTAGCGATTTAAATTTATTCTTGTTACGAATTGGATGTTATTCTATATAGCTAAGTAAAGTCTTAAACGACAGAAACTTGCGGAAAGTAAATACTGAAGCATAATTTTGAGATCGTGGAGATAAATTAATTTAATTGTTAATAAAAAATTTGAAAGTGAAGTTGTTTCTTTTTCAGTACATTGTTTAATGACATGATATGTGTATAACAGTTCCCATAATTGTGTGGGAAACAATATTGTTGTAGTATTATTGGTACTTGTAAGGATATGCCACATTTATGATTATGTAATAGTCGATTCAAAAGCTCACTAGAGCTTATGTTATGTGCTATAGATATTTCGACTTTAAATAAAACTTATTTGATTTGATATTTGATATTTGATTACAAATAAAAGCATCATAAAGTATATATGAGTTATTTCACCATTTTCTATCCATTGCAAGTTCATTTATATTTATTAAATTTCAATAAGGTAAAAAAAAATATGCAGTAATAGAAATTATTATGATTTATACGTTTTAAGTATAAAAATACACGGTTTTCCGATAAAAATCTCGTAATAAAAGAAAAGATATCCGGTTCGGGAAGAACAGAGTTATCTACCTTTGTGGTTCGGGTTACACATTTTACCGACCTTGAAATCAGAAAACTGCCTTTTTCAACTTTTTGAATATATTTCGACATCTTATTATAATCTATATGTTTCAAGGATATAAAAATACACAATAAATGAAAACGTTTTTGCAAAACATCGTAAAATTAAAGAAGATACCAACAATAAAAGATTTCCGGTTCGGGTTACACATTTTACCGACCTTGAAATCAGAAAACTGCATTTTTCAACTTTTTGAATATATTTCGACATCTTATTATAATCTATATGTTTCAAGGATATAAAAATACACAATAAATGAAAACGTTTTTGCAAAACATCGTAAAATTAAAGAAGATACCAACAATAAAAGATTTCCGGTTCGGGACATTTCCGTCAATTTCCGGTTAGGGTTCGGGTTACACTTTTTACCGACCACCCGCTGTGAGGAATTAGATGCACATATTAACTAACTGTATTTATTTTTGAAAAGCACATATTGTGAATACATTTTGGAGAAAATTTTATCGACATTTGAGGTGGGTCCGATTTTGGCCCTTATAGCTCCCAGTCCTTTCATCCATTTATTTAAAGACAATAAAATATCTGCATATATTTGCTGCTACACAAAACTATTGTACTTTCGAACATGGAGCGTATAAATTCATAGACGCCGAATGTTCTTGGTGAATTTCTAGCTAAGCAGAAAAAGCTGACTGTTTACCACATTGCTTTAACGATATGATAAGCAATCACTTTAAACGTTGTGGTGAATTTAAAAAATGAAATACAATACTAATGGCTGGATATGTGGTACATGTATTAAGGAAATTTAATGATTTTCATTCCGGAAGAATAATATTATGTGTCCTCAATATAATGTATACTGCTGGCTTAAGACAACGTATAGATATATAATTCAACGGATTTTATTTATTAGGACTAATTAATGATTCTATAACTGTGTCAATGTAGCGAAAATGTAAGTAATTTTTTTTAATACATAGATAAATATACGGTGACATGATGTAGCGATTTAAATTTATTCTTGTTACGAATTGGATGTTATTCTATATAGCTCAGTAAAGTCTTAAACGACAGAAACTTGCGGAAAGTAAATACTGAAGCATAATTTTGAGATCATGGAGATAAATTAATTTAATTGTTAATAAAAAATTTGAAAGTGAAGTTTTTTCTTTTTCAGTACATTGTTTAATGACATGATATGTGTATAACAGTTCCCATAATTGTGTGGGAAACAATATTGTTGTAGTATTATTGGTACTTGTAAGGATATGCCACATTTATGATTATGTCCCAAAGGTGTTTTATGTTATGCACTACATACACAAACTTTTGATCCACCATTTGTCCATTGGAGGTTAGGTGTTTAACACCACTTTCAAAAATATTTCAGTTACTTCTTTTGTGGCGGAAATTGGAGTACCCACAGAAATCCACAGACTTGTCGCAAGTCACTAACATACTTTATCACATAATGTTTTATCGAGTACACCTCGCCATGAATGGGGTTCAAACTCACAACTTAAGTAGTGATAGGCAACGATTGCATAAGTAGTTGTCAATTCAACTACCATACGACCAAGACGGCTCAAGTTCAGTTAAGATGAAAGGTAATTGTTTTATTGATATTGATGGAATTTATGATTATCACTGTTTATAATCTTTCTTTTCATATCAATCAATGAAAAGAATTGGTTTGCTGAAAGTATGTTTTTGTTGGGGTTCATTGGATGGAATTTGTATCGCATGTGAAGTTCCGTCAATTGCAGACACAACGTTAGGCATATCAGAACAATACCCTTTCTTCTGTCACCAGACTGGGATGGTTGGCCACTGAATGTTACGATTACACACTTTCTATAAGTCTACCCATGTTGAATTTAAAACTCTGTCAACAGTTGAAACACTGACACCAAAGCATAAATAAATAAATAAATAAATAAATAAATAAATAAATAAATATTGCACGGACCGTGTTATTTATCTTAGTGAATCTCATGATCATCGATGAGCTAAAGCAATTGACGAAGGTGGTCCGTTGCTGAGCATGAGCAGTATAAAACTGGGGCTCTTAAAAGAAAACGACAAGAAAAACAAAGAGGAAATATTTTAAAATAACATTACTATCATTTGAAATATACATATGTATAATATGTATAAAAGTGTAGAAAAGTAGATGAATGGATTTGAATCTCAGGATCCCTAAAATTCACATCATATTTTCATAAATTATATAAAGTTTCCCCTTTTGCGCCCAAATTAAACTTTTAACTTCTATCAGTTCCATTCTCTTAAATCAAAGGGAACTATCCATCCGGTGCCTTGAATATGCGTTATGTCATGTGCATAAGTTATTGTTTGCATGATTGACAGACAATATTCATCATATTGTTTTCTAGCTTCTGAACTGTCTATCGAGAAAAAAATAAAATATTCTAGACAGGCAGCATATAGCCAGTCAATGGGGCTTGCAATTAATATTTCGCATGTACAATAGCGACCCCCACATCACAAGGTGTGGAAAATAGAAATATTCTTCTGTGCTTTAAATGCGTATTAACTAGAAGAGCGAAAAATTTATTAATAGATAGGAGGAACTGTATTTCAGAGTTTTCTAAGATAAAAAAAAGAAATCCCCGAAAAGTTCATAAAAGTCTTAAAAGGTGAAACTACAATAGTACCAGAACGTAGAGTTACCTGAAATATCAACGATAAGCTACAATTTTTAAATGAGTCAAATACAATTATATCACCTGATAAATTGAAAATAAAAGTAATTCAGGGAATCTTTAAACAAAATATAAAACCAAAATATCAGATTAAGTGGGAAGAACAGTACGGGGGTAATATTGATTGGACACAAATTTGGACAAAATTAAGGAAAATCAAAGTTACTAATAAGGTCAAAGAATTCCAGTGGAAATGACTCCATAATATAAATTATACAGAACATAGATTGAAAAAAATGAATTTGTCAAACGGAAGATGCCATCTCTGCCAAATAAGAGACAACGATAAAACGATGCAGCATCTATTTTTTAAATGTCCTTCTGTGAAAAAAATTATAAAAGAAATAGAAGCAATATTTAACAGATCTGGATTAACAGCTAATATAGAAATCAAGGAATTAAATATAATGTTAGGGCTATATGGGGGTGAGGATTTAGACGTCATTTTTTAATACCGTAATATTAATCTCAAAGTGGGAAATATGGAAAATACGTAATAAGGTGAAATATAACCAATCCCGAATTGGAGATCAAACAATTTTCAACACTTGGAAAAATAATTTTAAAAAACATTTGCAATGCACATTACAAACTTCGCATATTAATGAAAATGATAAAAACAAATTAGAACTTTTTCGGAATAACATATGAGTATTTATTATTTATGAACATAAAGCTAATGCATGGTAATAATTGTATCGTCCAATTGTGTATATTATAATGAAATGTAAAAACAAATGAATATGAAATATGTAAAAAAGGGACCCTTAATGTTCACTCCTGGGCCATTAAGGTTATTGTAAACAGGAGATTTTGAATAAACTATATTATGATGGAAAAAAAGAAGAGTGAAAAAATGTACACTTGAGTGATATAGTGTTGTAATAAAAGATCGTGTACAAGATTTAAAGAATTTCAAGGTATATTTTAAATGAGGTTGAAGCAAGTCACCATTTGATATCAATTCGATTGTTTTTTTATTTTGACGATTTTAATTACGGAAGACGATCACAACCATAATTTGTTTTAACATTTGCAACTCAGCTGGGTTTTTTTCATAACCTATAATAAAATGAAAAAAGTATTTATCACATATTTATAAGCAATAACGTCAATTTTGCCCATACGTAAACACCGGAAGTGCCACAGCGATATCTGTCGACATTCAGCGAGGAAATATTTGTTGGCGTTTCGGAAGCAGAATCCTCAACCGATATCGATCACTCATATCCATAAGTTTGGTGTCTGTGTGGGAAGTTAAATTCGTTCTTTTTAATTCAATGTTGAAATATGTGATAAATAGATTAATGCATGTCTTTTTCCATATCAGGACTGTTATCATCCCTCGACCGATATCGACCCTCGGGCTAAAGCCCTCTGGCCGATATCGGTTTCTCGGGATGATAACAGTCTTGATATGGAAAAGGGCATGCATTAATCTATAAATATCACACTGTCGGAACAGTTCCAGCATTCAATAGAAAAATCATAGAAATATGTAAATTCGATATCCTTAACACACATATAAATGACCCCTCCTGTCTTAGTTCAGGTACTTCAATAAAAAGTGACGGGGTTACAGTATATTTTTCTAAAACATTTCTCTTATTTAATAAAAACAATAGAAAGCGAAAATCGCACGATTTTTGCACGACAATCGGTCAATGGTCGGGCGACCGTCGTCGATAAGGTATAAATAAGTCTAAAAGGGGCTATTGTTTTACCATGGGACAGACACGTTTTGGGATAATGGAATAATTTATTTTTCTTTACATATGAAATCAGAAATGTTCCATTCAATATCCAGTTTTACATAACTATTATACTGCTTGATTTTCCTTAGTCAGATTATTTTTGTTCTCCCAAGTCTGACATAATTGTTTATGTGTGCGAAAATTTTAATCAGAAATATTTTTTAAAAAAATAAAAAAAATTGAAAAGTATTTCTATAAATAGAGGTTGAGGAAAATGTGTATTTTGTATGCAGACTGTAATGTCACTGTGAAACCATTATTTGGCCAGTGATATTTATTTTTAACTGTTTTAAACACCGAAATGAAAAAAATATTTATCTAATCACGTACACTCAATGAAAAATTGAAGACAAATGTTGCAATAAGGTCTCCCTCAAAAGATCTTTACGTAAGTTAACATTGTTTCGTTATATTACGGGAAGATACCTTCCTTCGTCAGTTATAGTAGGGTGCCCAGTGTTAAAAAAGACGCTTAGTTATCGAGTTTGGGTTAACGGAATTACACACAGCTAATTTTAGTTTTATACGCTAGAAAAATTATTACATTTTGTATTTTTAATTGTCGTCGTAAGTTTCTGTGGTCACGATTTTTTTAATTTCACTTTTTTCAAAGGTACCCTCGGCTGACACATTGTACATGGTATTTTCAGGATGAAAAATAAAAATATTCTCCGCTATCTAAATAGCTAAAAAGGTTTTTACATAAGAGATAATGTATCAAAGATATAATTAAAATAAAAACGGGATGTAAATAATTGATTTTTGAAAGAGTATATCAGCCTTACTTCAAGCCTCAAATTTGACCCCAAATTAACCGTATTTTCAACAAAAGCAAAGTAATTACACTACATTATAAATGTACTTTGATGTTGAAGAAAACATATTGATGAAATGTACATGTGTGCCAAAAATCATAATCTAAATGTCAGCGGTTGTTGAGAAATTGGCAAAATATAAACTCAAATAACAGTGTAAATTTCCTCTTTGTCATACACGGATTGTCATGTACCGGTTTTTGTTATTAATGTGTCGCTCCCCGGTCATTAGCTAGCACGAGCTCTGTCTCAAAGCATTTAGTATTTTCTCTTCTTTTATGGCAAATATATTGGTTTTAATTGTTCAGTAGAATTGTTTGTGGTTTTTATGTTTTAAAAACATTCATTTTTAAGTCGGCCGTTGATTGGTTTTAAAATGTGTTTACTTCATGTGTTTCTATTACACGGCCCAATCCTGCAGGATACGCTATAAGTCCGGAAATGGCTCAGTTTCATAGAAGGCCGACCGATTCCTGATTGAAAAAGGTTTCTTGCTGTCGCTGCCAACAAACAAGCATTGATAAAATTTCGTGGCGAATCGATTGTGCAACACTATCGTTTATCATCTCTTGAGATGTCATCCAGGAAAGTTCTGTATCTTTCTGGTCCTTCTAATCATTGCCAAGAAAATCTGAATCTCCGATTGTCAAGAGTTATACTGTACACATGAAGAGGCGGACACTCGTATGATTTTACATGCTATCCATGCAGACAAAACGTTCGGTGAAAGTGGAATCAAAGGTCGGATCATTGTTAAATCGCCTGATACAGATGTCTTGATTCTATGCATCCATTACTTTCCTTCAATGCAACATACACAGGAATTATGGTTTCATACGGGTTCTATCACAAACACCAAGGATGGGTGTTTTCATTCCTGTACATTCGATCTGTAGCATCCTCAATCCTGTTCTATGTAACATTTTACCAGCTGCACATGCCATCACAGGATGTGATTCCACGTCATCCTTGTTCGGGATCGACAAACGAACCGTTTTTAAAGTACTTAAAGACAGTCCAGAAAACTTTAGAGATTTGTCCATCCTTGCAGACTGTGACACTGATAAATCTATAGATGCCGCCAGGAAACTTGTTTGTCGACTGTACGACCAAAAAGGAAAACTGAAGGAAGATCACGTCGATCTTAACAAATTAAGGGTAAGGTTAGCGACACTGAGGGATGCATGTTTCAAACAAACAAACAAAATTATAAAAAAGCAAACCTGCCAGTAGACTCTGACCTTGACGTGGTTAGTGGGCTTTCAAACTAACAAGAGACCACTTTTTTATTTGCCAAACACCTGAGATATTTGGAGTGTTCAGAGTGGTTTGTAGCCACACATCGTCCAAACGCATAATATGTCCATAGACCTTACGTTTTTAAACAATTGGCGTTTGACCTTTCCATAAATTGCCATGTTTTTGCACAGAATATTCGTTAAGTATTGATTGACCCTACAAATGATATGTTGCAAACACATAAGCCATTAAATGTGAATTTTGGTACCTTTTACGAAGTTTGAGGTTAATAGATATTTTACCAGTAATTAGTCAAAGTGTACCATAACTGAAACATGATTTTTTTTTTGGAATCCGTCCACCAGTTGTCAAATGTTAAGGGTTAAAAAATAATTTGAAGGTTTCCTTTAAATGAATATCAAATAAAAATGAGAAATGTTCAAACTATGACAGGTCAAGGTCACTTTTATTTCTCATATATACGAAAATTGTAAAATGGCATTTCTTTTTAGAAAATGGCCTTTTGCTATATATTCAAACAATGTAAAATAAAAAATAAGCATAAAATAATAAAATATATTAAGCTTAACAAATAAAATTGGCATTCCAGTTTAAAGTTCTTCACAGTCTTGTCGAAGAAGGAAGCCTTTTAAAACTTGTGGTGTGTTAGTTCCAATTTTTAGATCTTGACCTTTGACCCCAATTTAAAAAAGATGTGACCACAACACATAACGACGACATCTTTATTTCGATGCGGCTTGTTCTCCTCATTCCAACGATGTATCATACAGGTGTGTGTAATTCCGTTAAGGCAAATTCGCAAAAATCTTTCGTCGGGCACCCTACTATTATCGAGAAATCTCTATTAATGGAATCCAGTTAGCAAAGTTCGTATTATTAATTGACATAACATCATCAATATACTAGTACCTGGGAGTGAGATTAAAGGCCTCTCTACTTTTTTTTGTCTTTGATAAGTTTTTGTATGAACTCAGACTCATAGGAGTATAGAAAAAGTTGGAGAGGAGAGGGGCTTAATTTGTTCCCATAGGGATGCCTAGCTATGATTTGTTGAAAAATGTGCCATTCGAACTCGACAAATATATGTTATCGATAAGGAACTCCAATATTTTGATGACTTCATTTTATGTGTAGCATTTTTTACCTTTCGTTTCGTGCTTGACAAAATACCCAATACTATAAACTTGTAACGTTGCCACCATTTTTTAAAGTAAAATGCGTTGTGAATAATTTACTTTAAATAGGAAATGAAAGTGTAAAAGGTAAAAAAGTCAAATATTTGACTAGATGAAATTTTCGAGAATTAAAATCATCCTCTTCTTTCAGTATCCACTTTTGATTGAATGAGTGAGTGATTGTTGTTTAATGCCAATTCAGCAATTGTTCAGCTATATTATGGCGAGAACAAGTTGATTATCAATGAGATGATGATGAGGTCTGCTTTGTTCTAGACCAACACGCTGAGTTGGATATTTATAGTGCTAACTCACTGAAACAACAGACCTCGGGTAGAAATGTCACTCCATTCGGACACATTATTCTCATTCCGAGCCAACCAATCTTTTCTCTTTCTCCGTAATGCTGCGTGCTTAGCGGAGAAGCAACATATACCAATTGTTTAGTCCTTGGTTTGACCCGACCGGGGCTCGAACCCACGATATAACGCACTCGAGGCGAGCACGCTAACCATTACGCCACCGATGCGGTGCTTTTGATTGATGTTACCACGTGAATATACTTTGTCACAGTATGATAGTAGTCCTCCGTTGACTGCATGCAAAATTTTAGTCATACTTATAGATAGTTCTTTTGTTGAACAAGTAGAAGAATATACCTGTCTAAATACTGATTCTTCTGAAATTTTGGTATCCAATATAAAGTAGATAATTCACAATTTTCTTCATTTATCGGAATATTCAGTGATGACATGCATGACTTGTGATATGCCAAAATGTCTTCTTGGTCAAAATTAGTATTTTTGTAAGGTTTACCAGAGTTCTTGGAAATATCAAGTTCTTCATATTGCTCGTTTGGCGTTAAACAACAATCACTCACTTCATTACTTATTTACCAAACCTTATTTCTTGTGGTTTTTGAATATTTTTATGATGTTTACCTATTTGAAATTAAGCATGTTTGTAAGCTCAACTGGCCAAAACGGCTAAGTGAAGTATTATCATTTAATGTCCGTCGTCTGTTATCCATAACTTTTAATATTAATATTTAATCTTTTTCTTAGGAACTGCAAAACTAAATGATTTAACTATTTTACGTTTTCAAGTTTTGAGACTATTTTGTAGCGCGTGCATATATAGTACATGTTTATACAAACCGCACATGCATCAACGCTTACCTCACCATGACCAGACCCAAAGGGTAATGTAAGGTATTATCATCACATTGCGTCCAGCGTGGTCTGTAAATCTTTAACATTAACATTGGAGAGATGTAGGAGAGGTGTGTATTCAGTGCCGTCTTAGCGCATGGGCACACGGGGCAGTTGCTCGGGGGCCCAAGAGCATAGGGGCACCATGCTTATCTATGTATGTTGTGTACTGTATGTTTTTCTAAGGTTTAAACACTGACTTTGTTGGAAATACCAATACAATATATATATATGTCTAATTTTATATACATTTACAGTTTTATTCCTATGAGTGGTTGTGTAGATATCGGCCCCAGTGCACTGCTGTTAAGACGGCCCTGCTTCTATTGGTATTATCCAAAAAGCAGTAGAGAGGGTTTACACATGTAAAATGCTACGGTAACGTTGTTGTTTAGATATTTCAGCAGACAAACAATACAAATTAATTTATGAAGAAGGAAGCTTTTAAAGCACATCTATAAAACAAATATCTAAGGAAAATTGTTACTACGCTGATTATTAAATGAAAATGAAAACGACGATTGTATTACATGACGTTTACTGTGACATAACATATCCGGAATATTTACACGTCCGCAATCGATATTACAAAAACCCTAGGTCCTTTAAGTGTTTTAAAATAATCGTTTTTTAGCATAAATATATTGCGCAGGAAGCTGGTTTAGAAATAAAAGATTTAGAAATTAGCGGGGGTTATAGCAGGAAAAAGGAATCAATAAAGAAACATTTCAAAACATGCATGACAAATTTCTATCAAAATATCTTTCTTAATAAATTTAGCACAATAGATAATAGTAGTAAGCAAAATATATATATAAAGATTTAAAAAGAGATTTGAACATGGAAAATTATCTGTTACATGAAAATTTTGAAAAACGAAGACTTATAAACTAAACTTAGAATCAGCGATCACAACCTTCTAATTGAAAAGGGGAGGCATTTAAAAATACCCAGCGAAAAAAGACTTTGTCAGGTATGCAATCAAATTAAAGATGAACACCATTTTCTTTTCGTTTGAAATAAAAATCTTGATCTGAAAAATAAATAGCTTCCACTTATATTTCAAGATAGGTCTAATATTGGAGAAGGTGAAAAAATTAAATATATTCTCTGTCCATCATCACCAATACAAGTAGGAAAAATCTGTTCCTTCATTTTAAACAGTCTCTTGAACTGAGGACATGGAACCCATAATACATTGTGCATGTGTTATTCTTTTTTTTTCTTACTTGTAAGATATGTTTGTCTTTATTTTGTCACAAATCTGTTTTATGATTTAAATGAAAATAAATATTGAATTGAATTGAATTGAATTGAATTAAAAATTAAATGCAATAGAACAACGGACTTCTCTCAACCCGCACCATGGCATTTTTTTTTATAGATTTGTGATGGTTGTCTGTAAAAATGTACTGGAATATATCATCGCATTGGTTGTCTTTAAGAATAAAGTACGGTTAAAAAAGTGTTTTAAAACATTTCAAATATGACAAAGTTCTATTGTCCAAATAAATCTATCTATTACTTCTTTAAGGTTAATACCAAAATTTCTACCAGTTTTCGACGATCAATGTTAATAAGTTTCTGAATTGATATGACCTCAATATGTACATTATCAATGTCATAGCGGACGATGAAACCAAAATTGGTCTGTATGAGATATATTTTTTAAAAGATTAAAGCTTTGTTAAGGTGACGAAAAAATGAATTACGAAAAAATACAATTTGAACGTGAAATAATAGATGTGGTACGTAGTTCTTACATTTAAAGATGACATTTTTAGATCAGATTTCTTGAGATCATTCATGCAATTTCAGCATCATAATATAACTTCTGACAAATGAAGCGATCAAAATAATGAGAGATTTTATCACGTGAAGCAAACCGTCGAAAACAGGAGATCGTCGAAAATGGGTGACGTTGCGACATTACTATTCGTTCACTTTAATTTCATAATACAGCTTCGGAACATGTTTTTATTCCTGAAATCAATCCACATTGCATATTAAGTCAAATGTATGCTTTGTTTATTGAGTTTTATTATGGTTTGTTTTTGTTTTTGTTTTTTTAAAGATATGCATTATAATAGAATGATACGTACGTTCTGTATTTTGAAAAAAATGACGTTCAGTGCTTTTCATTACCTAACTTTGTCGGTCCGCTGTGAGGAATTAGATGCACATATTAACTAACTGTATTTATTTCTGAAAAGTACATATTGTGAATACATTTTGGAGAAAATTTTATCGACATCTGAGGTGGGGTCGATTTTAGCCCTAATAACTCCCAGTCTTTTACATAAAATATGATAACATTAAATGTCGTATGGGGTCTTGAGAAATCAATATGGGGTCTTAATGACGTTATTAAAGTTCGGATGAGCCTGCTTATATCAATAGGACTTGGGTAACCGTTACAGAATATTTGTGTACCAAATTACCACGGATATGTTCCACTTGTCTATAAAAGCATTTCCCGATCATTTCCCCATTCATGACTTATCACAGTGTTTGTAACTAGAGTAACACCACGGTTGCCACTAGTGAAAGTGTTTACCCAACCATAGCACCCGCGTTCATCCTCGGTGTTTAGTGGCCTTCGTGTTGCTCGATTTGTTTTGGCCACTGTGTTGTCTGTCCTTCGATTTACGGATTCTGATTGCGTATTTGGTATCTTCAATATCTTATGATATGATCGGAATTTAAGTGCACAATGACATTAGCATAACGTCTCTTTCTCACGTTTATTAATGACTTACCAGCAGCTGTATCATCACAAACTCGACTCTTTGCTGATGACTGTATTTTGAATAGACCAATCAGGCACTTCTCCGACTGTGAAACACTACAGAATGACTTGGATAAGCTAGCACAATGGGAGCAGCAATGGGGCATGCAATTCCACCCTTCCAAATGTAACTCTATGTCTGTCACACGTTCTAAAGCACCTTTCAAATTCAACTACATCTTAAAAGGACACAATCTAGAATCAGTAGATACAGCAAAATACCTTGGACTCACCATCTCATCCAACATGACCTAGAATGCACACATAAACAACATAACATCAAAAGCACAGAAATTATTATGATTTTTTAGAAGAAACCTCCAAATAAAGAATGAGCATACTAAGAGCATGGCATATAAATCCCTAGTTAGATCAAACCTGGAATACTGCTCAACCATCTGGTCACCACATACTAAAAAACAGAAAAGCGAAATAGAAAAGGTCCAACGCAGAGCAGCCAGATACACAACAGGTAGATTCCATAACACAAGCTGCGTGACATCTATGCTAGACCACCTAGAATAGAATTCCCTAGAAATACGCAGAAACATTGCCAAAGTCACCATGCTATGCAAAATTACACACAATCTGGTTGCCTTCAATCCAGACTCCTACATTTCTTCTCAGACATCACTCACACGTCACAGTCATAGTATTCGATACAAACCCTTCAGCATATCCAAAGACTACTTCAAATTCAGCTTTTTCCCTAATACAATTGTTCTTTGGAATGCTTTACCGCCTGATATTGTCTCTGCTTCTTCTTTGGATCAGTTTAAAAAACAGATCCAAGCCCACTACATCTAAACAGTTTTCCATTTTATATATATGTAAATACGTTATTTTTTTTGGGTGGGGGGGTATTTCTTATTATTGATTAATTGTAAATATACTGTCTGTTCACGCCGATGCATAGTCGTCACGATTGACTGAGCATCGTATGGTGTAGATGTAGATGTAGATGTAGCAACGCCATGTCAGTTACTGAGAACAAATTTAATTTATTTTGCTGTGTTGTCTGATGATGTGTCTAAGTTACGTTCTGAGTTCCGCGTTCTGATGGTCATTACGATTTCCGCATAAAAAGGGTGTTCTGTCCGTCTTTATCTCCTGTTGTTTGTACGACGGTTCATGTCTTATTTACATTATTTCTGTTTGCTTGCGCATAGTGGTATCCAACACATGTTGTGGTGTATTTTTTGTTTTGTTTGTCCTCATCTTGTGATTTGTGTACCCAATGTTGCCAGTTTCTCTGGATTGTTCATTCTTGATTACCCCTTCGGTTTTCTCTGACGTTTATTTATATCAAATTCGCTTTATGTTCTTAAATGGCTACAAAACAAAAAGGGATATTTCAGAAAAGGCGCCAATTCCAATTTCGGATTCACGGTAACCTCTATCAATTAACCTCTTTCTAAAATTAGAGATTATATCATGTAAATCGTCTTCATTGTTTATATTTCTAATATGTCGTATCGCTTCACCTTTGATGAACCCCGAGAACACATGTTTACTATGGCAGCTATTACGCTGGAGATAGACAAATGAGTTAATTGGCTTGAAATATGTTTTCATGTCTAATTTGCCACTTTCCGCAAATCTGTTGCCCTTGAAGATATGAATGTCTAAGAAGTCGGTGTGCGATTTTAATATATTAAATGTAAATTTTATGAACTGGTGAAAATTGTTAGCTATATTGAAGAGTTGTTTGATTTCCTCTTCATTGCTATGAAATATCATGAAACCATCATCTCTATATCTACCGGAATAATATATTTTGTGTTTGAACTGGAATCTGTTATTTATTTCTTCCAAAATGTCAAACATTAGAATATCGCAAACCTCTGGAGAAGGAACGCTACCCATAGCCGTTTCAATTTTTTGTTTGTATAGTTTCCCATTAAATTTTCGAGGATGCATTTCAATAAGTATATAATATCTTTTGTTGGCGGACTTTTCAAATCATATTTTGTTTCATCAAACTTTGAGTATGCCTTCTCTACGGCTGATAACAGTTCATCAATAGGACAATTTGTAAGCATGTTTGCTACATCATAAGTAACTAAACGACAATCGTTGCATGGTTGATGGTTTTCAATTATATTTATAAATGCTGCTGAGTCTTTTATATATGTGTTTTGCTAGGTATTAGGAAATGGTCGACATAATGACCGATATTTTCTAGAAACGAACCTGAATGTGAAATGATTGGGCGGCCAGGTGGTATTACATTTTTTGTGTTGCAATCTGTGTCTATTATGCGATCTACATCAGATTTGTTGAGTTTGTGAACTTTAGGTAGAAAATATATACGTCCTGGACGTATATTTATTTGTGTAAGCCATCTCTAATAAATTTAACAATAGTTTTGTCCAACACACCAGCAGATCACATATTGTTGATATATTTATTTAGTTCTGTCTGGAGATTTTCTAGGTTATGGTTTTCGATTTGTTCATAATGAGGTATATTTAATTGTAGGTAACCCTCAGAGAGATAATTATCTTTGTCCAACACCACGACATTGCCGTTTTTATCCGCCTTCTTAATTATTAATTGTTTGTTCCTTTTCAAGTTGTCTTTCCTTTTTTGATATATTGTCGCGGAATTTTCTGACCGTCAAATAAGATAACTCAAACTTTGTCAAACTTATATAATTTTCTAATGTATGTCAACTAAATTCAGGTTCATATCCCGTTTTTAGATAAACGGATGAAGCTTATCGGAATTTTTATGAAACCAATAACGGCATCTCATTTTTCTTGCCAATTCGTCAAAATCTTTTAACAATTCTAGTTTATCGTTTTTGTCTTTCGGATTCGGTATGAATTTTAAACATCTAGACAATAAGATGTAATCATGATCTGTCAATTTTGATTTCGGTAGATTGATGACGTGTTGTTTCAATATGTTTTGATTTAACTTGAACAACTGCATTGCAGAAGTATTTCTAAATCGGTTTCTACACTTGGTAGATTTCTTTTTTTCTACGGAATCGTCTATTAACAATAGCCATAAGTGTAAACGGATGTGATTCCGGTATTTGAATGATCTTATCTGCCTGTCAGAAAACATACTTTGCGCCACGTGATCACGTGATTAAGTGGTGGGATTAAGCAAGAGGCGATTATAACTAAGACGAAATCTAAATCAATTATGTAATGATAGTAAAATGTAATGTTACAAACCTGCTGAAAGGTTTAGAAAAGCAATTATACAGAATAGTAAAGATATCCATTTATATATTATCACGGTATAATTTATAAAATAATACGATGTCCTTTCTCGTCTCAAAATCCATTGAAATCCATTAACCAAAATATTTCTCGAGTTCGATTGTTCAATTACGGAACTCACTGTAAAACAGGAATGTTTATCTCTCTACCAAAAGGAATTCTTTCTTAAGGCAACTAATTTCATCCACATTACTGTAAATTAATAAGGGGCATATCGATCGTTCCTGTATTTTCCTTGGCTAGGATATTTATGGTGCTTTCTTGACCTGATGTTGGTTTTAAACTCGAAGAGATCACTGTCGTATCGTTCCTTCGTGGCCTTCAATCTGTTGTTGAGTTCTTTTCTAGCGTCGGCGGAACCATTTGTTGCGTATCTGATTTTGGTTTAAGCGGTCTCAACAATGTTGTTGATTTCAGTATTCAGCTCTTTAATTTTAGTATCTAAGTGGTTGATACTAGCGTTTAGCAGTTCAGTTTTCAAGGTTGAAGATTTGGTTGTCCACATTTCCTTGAAATCATTAAATGTATCATCATCATGAAATCCAGGGGTACACTTCAAGTTGTTGTTTAGGTACGACGGGTAGTTGTCAGATTTTATAGCATAAGACAGTCCTTCCCTCGCTTTCGCGACTTGATGTCTGATGTCAATTTTATGGTTGAAGTTACTTAGTGTCTCAGAGATAATGTCCGAATAGTCCACATTTTCTTCTTTGCAGTTTGTAAGATCTAAAGAAAAATCGATATCTTCTTCATCATCAATTTTAAATAGTTCCTCTTGGTTTCAAGGAAATCCTTTTTCGTCATTTGACTTGCTGAAACTCGCTGAGAGTTTGCTTGACCTGGATTGTTATCGAAAGGAGGAAGTACAGCACGTATGAAAACAATTTAGTGAATATAGTTGATACTGGCATTTAAGACAATGGATGACTTTTGATTCCCTTTATTTAAGGATTCATAGACCCACAAAACGTGATATTCACCTGGTCCGACGGCCTCGGACAATAATATTTATTGGTTTGGTAGATCCCTATCAAAATGCATTAATTGCACAATTCTATAATTTGCAATAAGACAAATTCAGTTGTGTAAATTCAATATAATTGCTCAAATACAAATATACATCATAATACAAAAAGAAACAGGGGTTCATTTATTTTCGGTTGTGTCAAATGTTGTGGATTGGCAGAAACTGAGATGGTCGTTGACATTTACATTCATGGTTTTGGTGCTTGTAAATGATTTTTCTTGGTAATTGTGTTTTTTTTCCTGCACTTTCTTTTTTAATGGTTAGGTTGAACCAATGGAAACCACGGAAATTGGTATTCAACGAATAAAAATTAATTCACTGTTTGACTGCGTGTTGCTTTGTGTTGTATAATACGGTAGATATGATGTTGATGATAGTCATCATCAATTAAGAAAAGCAACAGTTGGATATACATTCAAAAGGGTTTGGGCGCTCTTTATCTTCTAGCCAAAAAAGATTAGAATATTACATATATATGTATATTTTACAGGAGCTCAAGCAATGCAACAAGTACGCTATTCGATGATAAAATCTTCAACCTGGAATTAGGAGCTTATGCTTTTGCTGTGAGTACTATAGTTAGAAATGGAATAAATCAGAAGCTGTTAATCAAAGATCAGACAATGCAATCGCATTAAGAAGGGGGGGGGGGGGCGAGAAAAACCATGGTCTCCAAAACATTGCACAAAAAACTAATGATTGAGCAACACGAATCCCATTAAAAACCATGGGAGATATCAGATGTCTACCCGTCCATGGTAAGCAGTACCTGTTTCGCTAGTAGCATCTGTCATGTTACTCATGTTAAAAACCGGTACAAAATCATACGAACGATAATATTGGAATATATATTTTGACTAATCAGAAGCCGTAAATCTAAGATACCTTATTGGTATTCAGAAGCCATCAATCTAAGATACCAAATTGGAAATCAGAAGCCGTAAATCTAAGATACCAAATTATTAATCAGAAGCTGTAAATCTAAGATACCAAATTGGTAATCAGAAGCCATAAATCTAAGATACCAAATTGGTTATCAGAAGCCGTAAATCTAAGACATCAAATTGGTAATCAGAAGCCGCAAATCTAGGATACCAAAGGGGTAATCAGAAGCCATCAATCTAAGATACCAAATGGGTAATCAGAATCCGTAAATCTAAGATGCGAAATTAGTAATCAGAAGCTGTAAATCTAAGATACCAAAGGGGTAATCAGAAGCCATCAATCTAAGATACCAAATTGGTAATCAGAAGCCGTAAATCTAAGATACCAAATTAGTAATCAGAAGCCGTAAATCTAAGATACCAAATTAGTAATCAGAAGCTGTAAATCTAAGATACCAAATTGGTAATCAAAAGCCATAAATCTAAGACACCAAATTAGTAATCAGAAGCTGTAAATCTAAGATACCAAATTGGTAATCAAAAGCCATAAATCTAAGGTACCGAATTGGTAATCAGAAGCCGTAAATCTAAGATACCAAATTAGTAATCAGAAGCTGTAAATCTAAGATACCAAATTGGTAATCAGAAGCCATAAATCTAAGATACCAAATTGGTAATCAGAAGCCGTAAATCTAAGATACCAAATTACTAATCAGAAGCCGTAAATCTAAGATGCGAAATTAGTAATCAGAAGCTGTAAATCTAAGATACCAAAGGGGTAATCAGAAGCCATCAATCTAAGATACCAAATGGGTAATCAGAAGCCGTAAATCTAAGATACCAAATTAGTAATCAGAAGCCGTAAATCTAAGATACGAAATTAGTAATCAGAAGCTGTAAATCTAAGATACCAAATTGGTAATCGGAAGCCATAAATCTAAGATACCAAATTAGTAATCAGAAGCTGTAAATCTAAGATACCAAATTGGTAATCAAAAGCTATAAATCTAAGATACCGAATTGGTAATCAGAAGCCGTAAATCTAAGATACCAAATTAGTAATCAGAAGCTGTAAATCTAAGATACCAAATTGGTAATCAGAAGCCATAAATCTAAGATACCAAATTGGTAATCAGAAGCCGTAAATCTAAGATACCAAATTAGTAATCAGAAGCCGTAAATCTAAGATATCAAATTGGTAATCAGAAGCCGTAAATCTAAGATACCAAATTGGTAATCAGAAGCGAAATCTAAGATACCAAATTAGTAATCAGAAGCCGTAAATCTAAGATACCAAATTAGTAATCAGAAGCTGTAAATCTAAGATACCATATTGGTAATCAGAAGCCATAAATCTAAGATACCAAATTGGTAATCAGAAGCCATCAATCTAAGATACCAAATGGGTAATCAAAAGCCGTAAGTCTAAGATACCAAAGAGGTAATCAGAAGCCGTAAATCTAAGATACCAAAGAAGAAATCAGAAGCCGTAAATCTAAGATACCAAATTGGTAATCAGAAGCAATAAATCTAAGACATCATATTGGTAATCAAAAGCCGCAAATCTAGGATACCAAATTAGTAATCAGAAGCCATCAATCTAAGATACCAAATGGGTAATCAGAAGCCGTAAATCTAAGATACCAAATTAGTAATCAGAAGCCATAAATCTAAGATACCAAAGAGGTAATCAGAAGCCGTAAATCTAAGATACCAAATCTGTAATCAGAAGCCGTAAATCTAAGATACCAAGTTGGTAATCAGAAGCCGTAAATCGAATAAAGCGAAGAATGACAGACAGTACAATGGCATAAAGAAACAGGACAAAAGGACAAACAACAATCTACAAAACAAAACACAGAAAACTAAAAATCGAGCAACATAAACCCCACTAATAGCCGGGGGTGAACTCGTCTGATAACTTGATCATATTATGTGACCGAGAAGGCAAATAAGAAGTGTTTGAAGATGCCAAAAGTGTAATCAGAATCCACATAAATCTTCTCCTATTCTACAGAAAATGATAACTTAACTTGATTAAGAGCATAGCCTACCAAAATACTATATGACGGCCCTTTACATTAGGATAAAACCATAGCTTGATCAACAATGATCGACCACATGACAAGCAAAGATAAACATCGGCTGTAGCCAATGGATATATGTGTCCTCGCCTACAATATCAGGAACAATATGAGAGGAAGAATCCAGGTTCTTTCTGGAAAAGATAAGTTTTATAATATTGAGGTTAGCAAAAATCATCCCATTCACTCACTAACTATCTAAACGTTTATAATTGTAGATAGCTATTGTCATTTTGTTTAGCTGGTTAGAAAGAAATAGTAATGGACGAAGACCTGGAATACCAATGTAAGTTCTAAGCAAGAAGACAGACAGCTGTCGTAATAAAATCGTAGATATCAAATTTAGTGCGCACGACGCGTTTCTGGAATAACCGTCATCAGGTACGCCCATAGCCAAAATATTTGAAAGCCAAATAATTAATCAATTATCTTTTAACTTTAACAAAAACATATTAGATGGTATCTATAAACAATAGCGAAAAATAAATAAATAAAATAAAACAAAAACAAAAACAAACAAGAAATACCACACGATTAGATCAGTGTCATCGGAAAATCGTAGAAGAGAGGCGATGTCAATTACATAAAAATACACATACATAACTACTCGCTCTACTAGCGTCGTACAGGCATTGCAATAAAAAATAAGTGGTGGGATTGAATAGTTTAATGAACTCAAGCAAACATAAATAAGGAGCATTACAAGGACGTGGTAATGTTCAGCGTATTTGTCATGTCAAACTCATGCTATTTATTTACACTCTATTAATAAAATAAAGTGATTCGTACGTATATCGAACTGAAAGGAATAAAACGTTACTATCATATAAGTTCATTACACATTGTGAAGTATTATTTATGTTTATATCTACCTCATATCATGTGACATGTCTACATCACACACAAGGTATCTTCTTGTTAATTGTTCATTGTTAATGTACAAAAATTGTCCTTTATGTCACGGATAAGTTCCACTTGTTGTAAACACTTCCCGGTCTTTTCCTCATTCACGACTTATTGCCGGGTTTGTAACTAGATTAACACGACGGGTACCACTAGTGGAGCAGGAACTGCTCCCCTTCCGGAGCACTACCGAGTTCACACCCGGTTTTAGTGGGGTTCGTGTTACTCGATCTTTAGTTTTATATGTATGTTTTGTAGATCGTTGTTTGTCATTTTGTACTTTTTCTTTTGGCCATTGTGTTGTCTGTTCTTCTTCGATATACGGATTATGATTGCCCCTTTGGTATCTTCAAACTCTTCAATAACCGTGATTAAATTAGACTTGCGATAGGTCTGTGGTTTGTTTTCTCTGGGTACTCCGGTTTCCTCTAACAGTAAAACTGATCGCCACGATATAACTGAAATATTGTTGTAAGTGGCGTAAAGCACAATAATAATCCTATATAACCGCCATATTTCCATATATTGGTGTTGCAGATCTAAATACCACTTTACTTTTTTACTTAGACCATTTGATTTACTGTGTGATGACAAATTAATTTATGCATATGCAGCAACGTTTGGATGTGCATCGGCTGTCTTATTACAGCTAATAATAACAAACGGAGAGACGCCTTTGTTATCAATAGATAAACATATACCTCATGACATCAAACCATGGGTTCAAGGTCAGTTAATTTGAGATTACTAACGTTAATAGCTTGCATACACTAAGAAGCATATTAAGTTGAAAATACAAGTTAGAAAAAACCGAAGGGGAAATCAAGAATGAACAATCCAGAGAAAAGAAACTGGCAACATTGGGTATGCAAGACACAGGACGAAGACCATCAACGCAAAAAACACAATACAGAAAACTAGGAAAGTGAGCAATACAAACCCCACCAACATGCGAAGGGCAAGCAGTTCCTGTCTACCACAGGACTCCCGCCATGTTGCTCATATATGTGTACGACACCGCTATTGGCAAGCAAACAAACCTAACGCAAATAAGACATGCAAGATCATAATATTAGAACATAAAGAACATGAATTCCTTTTTTACACAGTTTACAGTATCACTACATGAAATTACACACTATTTATGCATGGAAAACGTAGTTCTTTCAAAACTTGAAGCGAAATATTATGGATGAATTTGGCTCATAAACTTCATAAAGAATCTTGACCTCATTTGAAAATTCTCAACATAGAACGTAAACATTGGACGTTATTTTCCAACATGTAGAATTCAATTTTGGATAAAATCTAATAATACATTATTTTAAAGGTAGGTGATTTCCTTAATTTCTACCATATTCATGAACTCAATATAGCGGTTCATTCCACCTAGAACACTTAATTATGACATGTCAAATGTGAAAATTGATGACAAACATTAGCCAATAGAAAAAAAGTGTTATGTAATAATTGACTTAGAATATCAATTGAGTTTACTAACGTTGTAGAAATATAAGGCTGTTAGAGCTTCAACTTCATATCTATGCAAAAGTGACATTGAATAAAAGCATACATGTACATATTTTGATATCCTTAAATTGAAGTTGCATATCAAATGTGTTTGTTTATTGTACCAAGCTAACACTACACAGAAAACTAAATATCTAGCGACACGAACCCCACTAAATACCGGGGGTGAACTCATGTGCTCCGGACTTGTGAGTTGTTTTTGCTCTACATACAAACTATCCCAGCATGATTATTTATCTTCTCTTTTATTGGTTATTGTCTGTATAATTTTTAGTTCCGGTTTGGATGTCCTATGCTATTATCCTGTCATTCCAGTTCTACCCAATATTTGCTGCTATTCGACACGTGACTCCAGGGATTGGACCCTTAATAGGTTTTTTGTACTGCAGTTATCTGTAAGATAGAAATAAGATAGAAATAACACGTTACATGCTCTTGCATTTCATTTTCTATGCATGTATAATTTATAATGTTCACAGAAAGCAATTAATGAAAATCGAGTGACGAATAAAAGGCAAACCACATAAAAAAACACCAGATAGTGATACCAGACCATCCTATCTAGTGCATGGTATTATCATAATCTGCTTTTTACAATTATGGCATGTGGCTTAAAGGGGAGATAAGCCTAACATAAGCTGTCAGTTTATTTCAATATATATAACAAAAAAGATTAACCGTTTCTATCATTTTATATAACAAATAGAATAGTCGTATATACGTTGATAGATTACGATATTGGTTTATTGGGTGCAGCCATTTTGTGTAACTCTTACGTATTGTAGAGCACAATATTTGATATTCAATATTACATCGTCTGTTTCGATCTCCCTGTGTCTACGCTAAATAACATTCGCTAGCATTACAGATTCTAAAATAGTAGAAGATGAGCAAAATTCTCAAGCAACAAAATTTGTCACAAATATTTTAGATGGGTTATTTTTTACCATCTGAGTCGTATTGAAATAGGGGGTTGAGTTGAGCTGTAATATCGCCGATTATATGTTGACGAATACTCTGGATTCAAATTTTAAGGAACTAAGGCCATATTTTCTAATTTCCATTTCATTAAAACTCAGTTAATGTACTTTTTCTTGTTCGAAACAGAAGGTGTAACGTTAAAATGACAGTTGCCTTGTATGGGGAAATATTATAATATTTGATTTTGACATACCCGGATAAATACCTTTCTGCGATTCTTTTATCAAAAAATGCAGTTTGTTACTTTTAAAATAAGTAATTACGTTTTTAAAACAATACATGACAATTGGGATTTCTTCCCTTTTAAGAAAAGTTGAAGATGCCAAAGGGAATATCAGAAACCGTAACTCGAAGAGGACAGACAACACAAAGGCCGACACAAAGGGACATTGCAAGTAGTGATCTTACAAACACTACACAGAAAACCAATTATATGGCAACACTAAAAACCGGGGAAGGGGTGTAACTAACTGTGAGAATAATAACCTCATGATAGAAGATACCATAGTCTTTGTGATCGTTAGTTATACTTTGCATTATTATTCAATCTCCATTCATCATATAATACATACATTCCAGTTAGGATTAATGGAAGATAACATATCTATGATTTGGACAAAGAAATAAAACAAACCATACGAAATAAACAAACCAATTGATTAATGGTATCATGAAATAAAATCGTTGTGCAGCTTAAAATTATCCCATCCCACTCTCCAACACCACCCCACCACCCCCAATACAAAACACAAAACAAAGCAAAACAAAAAATACATAAGCACTAAAAAAACGCAAAGCAAAATATACTGAATAAGTGAATATGCGTTGTTCAGCATGATGGTCACATTTATCGGAAAAGTCTTTTATGTGTTACCGTTTTTACGGCTTTTCTAAACTATTTAAACTATATCATGGCCGTCAGTTTCATAGGAATGTCCGGATATAAACCCATTGCCCTGCTACAGGTAACTGAAAAGCGCCATCCGATAAGGTTGTATCAAGTTGTGGTGATCGGCATTGGCTGATGTAAATCCAATTAACACACGATCGCGTCCATGATGACCCATGTCTTCATGAAAATACTGAGTAAATCGCTTTTATGAAATATCCTGTTATATAGACTAAACCAAACCGATAATAAAGTTTAAAGACATGCTATTGTATTTTTTAGGTTAGGTATAGAAATATTGATTGTAGCCCATTTAGATCAGGATGTAAGTATATGCTAGAAATAACAAATATTTTAAGCAAAACTTACAATATCAAAATCTGAGAACATTGGCTTACAAATTGACGTTTAACATTGAACTGAGCACACGCAATCATGAATGAGTGTACGGAGATGGGGTAACAACACGCAAAACTCTTAGCGATCTAGAAGTGTCTGAAGATACAACGGGACAATCAAAATCCGTCAATAGAAGAAGATCGGACAACATAATGGCCATGGAATCATGAATGAGGAAATTACCGGGAAGTGCTTACGCAGGTTTTACATATCCATGGTCATTTGTAACACGGATATTCTGTAACAGTTAACCAAGTCATGGTTGCGACCATAAACCTTTTCAACTGTATATCTATATTTACTCAAATTGATTCCACAACAAGTTTGTTATCAGCGAAATATAATCTTTAAACTAGATGTATTATTATTGTATTACGTCCTCATTCAAAATACATTAAACCGCATCGGTGGTGTAATGGTTAGCGTGCTCGCCTCGAGTGCGGTAGATAGTGGGTTCGAGCACCGATCGAGTCAAACCAAAGACTACGAATTTTTGTTGTATGTGTTGCTTCCCCGCTAAGCTTGAAACATTAAGGAGAAAAATCAAAGCCTGGTTGGCTCGGTATCAGAATAATATGTCCGAGTGGGGCGACATGTCTATCCGTGGACTGTTGTTTCAGTCAGCAACACTATAAAAATATAACTAAGCATGTTGGTCTAGTACAAAAGGGTAATAACAAAATTACCGAACTAGTACAAAGCAGACCTCATCATCATTTCATTGAAAATTAACTTGTTCTCGCCATGATATAGCTGAAAACTGCTGAGTTGGCGTTAAACAACAATCATTCATTCACTCACTCAAAAGAGATTATATTATAATGAATGCTTACACCTTACCCATACTTATATTCGTCAGTTTTACAATTGTAGGAAATATAATCTTTAAACTAGATGTATTATTATTGTATTACGTCCTCATTCAAAAGACATCAAACCGCATCGGTGGTGTAATGGCTAACATGCTCGCCTCGAGTGCGGTAGATAGTGGGTTCGAGCACCGATCGAGTCAAACCAAAGACTACGAATTTTTGTTGTATGTGTTGCTTCTCCGCTAAGCTTGAAACATTAAGTAGAAAAAGCAAGGCATGGTTGGCTCGGTATCAGGATAATATGTCCGAGTGTTTATTCGTGGACTGTTGTTTCAGTCAGCTAGCACTATAAACATCTAACTAAGCATGTTGGTCTAGTACAAAGCAGACCTCGTCATCATTTCATTGAAAATTAACTTGTTCTCGCCATGATTTAGCTGAAAATTGCTGAGTTGGCGTTAAACAACAATCACTCATTCACTCACTCAAAAGAGATTATATTATAGTGAATGCTTACTCTTTACCCATACTTATATTCGTCAGTTTTACAATTGTAGGATGTACAAGGTGTAGGTACGATTATTATACAACTTCCTATACTGGTGTGTTTTGCCATTTTACTGTTTTACTTCATACATCGTGGAGTAAAAGACATAAGGATTATGATAGAAAGGTCAAAGGTCACGATAAAGGATGAAGTAAGTCCTAGTATATTTTTCGGATTATTTGACACTTCTACGATATTGTACATTGTCATCTTCTAAATTTCACATGGAGACCATTTTCAGAGATGCTTCTTTAACTATGAAGTAACGATGTAGCAAGATATATTGATAAACTATATTATGTATGTTGTTTCAAAATAAAGTATTGTCATGACTCCCTTTTGTTTTTGCTTTTCTAAGTGTGTAAATCGCAACCATCGACCAACATTTCAATCCGGGTCTGTCTTTATTCTCCCTGTGTGTTAGACTTTGGGGTTTGCAATGCTAGAGAATCAGTTCGCCGTGTTGTAGTCGGTTGGTTTGTCAATCACTGTAAATTAAATATTGTCTAATCACGATGATACAGGAGGCCAGAAGCATCATCAGACTTTAGTCATCAGATTTCAGACTTCACTTTTTGGACATTAAACTTCAAACTGCAGACTTCAAGCTTTAGAGTTCAGAAATCAGACTTCAAAATTCAGCTTTTAACTTCAGATTTAAACCCTTAGAGTTTAAAATTCAATTGGCAAACTTCACACACCAGACTTTATACAGTACACATCAGATTTCAATCTTCACAAATCAGAAAGCATAATTAAGACTTTAAACACCTGTGTGTGTGTGTGTGTGTGTGTGTGTGTGTGTGTGTGGGTGTGGGTGTGGGTGTGTGGGGGTGGGGATTGGGGTGTGTGTGTGTGTGTGTGTGTGTGTCTGTCTGTCTGTCTGTCTGTCTGCCTGCCTGCCTGCCTGCCTGCCTGCCTGTCTGTCTGTCTGTCTGTCTGTCTGTCTGTCTGTCTGTCTCTCTCGCTCTCGCTCTCGCTCTCGCTCTCTCTCTCTCTCTCTCTCTCTCTGTGTCTGTGTCTGTTTGTGTGTGAACTGTCTTGACAAGTAATGATATAGCGAAGCAGTATAGGTGCAAGAAGATTTATTTTTATATGACATGTGTTGTAGTTATGTACTCGTCTGGTTCAGATTGGACAAAACATTCATTTAAACGGATATGAAAGACTTTACGTAAAATGGATTTTGAAAAAAGACAAGAGAAGAATTGCAGACACAAAGAACAGTGTATATAGGTAAGATGTTGATCTCCTAACCGGAAACGTCAAGTATGTTGTTTTATTTTTGTCGTACATGCTTAGTCAAAAAAGGATATGCATAGCATACATCTGAATTAGATTTAGACAATATAATATCATGGCCTGGCTACCACTAGCTACCACATTAGTTTACAGGGTCAGCAATAAACCGGGAGTTATTTTAAAGTATTCGTACGGGAACCGTAAGCCAAATACTTTAAAATAATGTGTAGTACTTCCCATTCTTAATAAGTGAAGCTTCTCAAACCTTGTTGTAAGTGCGAACATTGAGATAATTAAATTCGACACACATACATTGTATTCATTACATGCCAGTTCCCCATTACCTACTTTAGTGGGGGATCGTGTAGCATACTCTGTAGTTTCCTGTCAAGTGTTTTGTCGACCATTGTTGTTTACTTATTGGTCCTTTCCCTTTTGGTCATTGTACTGCCTGTCCTTCAATTTACGGATTCTGATTACCAACTGACATTTCAGATCTATCGTATTCTTATTTTATTTTAATACTAGAATTGTATTTGTTTTATTAGAAGCTATGATTCCTAAATATAACTTTTATTTGTATATATTTTAATAAATTGGATTCATTAGAAGTTATTATTCCTATATATAACTTTTATGTGTATATATTTTAGTATATTCAATATGGACACCCCACTTAGGACATCACCTAGTATTATGGCTACCTTTATGGTGCGTGGTATTATGTTAATACAGGTAATAGCTATTGATAATTAGATAAAATTACATACAGTTGAATCTCGTTATGTCAAACTCGGTTTACTCGAAATTTCGGTTAAGTCAACAATTTTTCGGAAGTCCCGTTTTAAACTTTATGCTTTTCATCTTAATGTACTCCTCTTATCTCAAATTTCGATGTGTCGACATTTCGGGTTTCTCGAAGTAACTTTTCAGTCCCACAATGTACATATATTCCTAGAATTAACAAATTAGAAAACAAAACATACCACACTTTCGGAACAGTTCTAAAATCTAAGCGAAAACTATTAGAAACAGAGTAAAAGCTGACACCCTTACACAATACATGATCGCTCACTTTCCTGGCTTGGCATAGGCACTTCACTATTAAATCTGGTGGGTGTTAACTAGTTTTGCGGATAAAATCCTCCCTTTTAGTCAAAGTGAAATCATGTGGTCATGTTAGTGCTTAGTTAAGTTAATAAAATGCCACCCCTCACATATATTTGATGATATGATCAATTATTGATCTTTCCCTGGGATAGTTGCTCCACAAAATATTTAAAGTATAAATAATCAACATGATTAAGATAATCATTTCACTAAGAGGGGAGCTTTGGGCATATAAAGCTACTTTAACCCGGCCACTTGTTTAAGTGTCTGTACCTAGAAAGAACAGTGAGGGGTAATATAGTTGTGTGTTAGGGGTATTAATTTTTCCACTTTCTACGATTTTGATAGTGGAATTGATCCATCGGTGTGTTATTTATTTTTTCATTTTATTTTAATACAATCAATGATGGCCGCTGATGCACCGTCCACAGCAACACTAGTAAAGGTTTACTAATAACAAAAATATCATTCTTGCCAGATTAATGATTAATTGACTGTTCTCTAAAGCTAGCAGTAGCACACCTATATTCATTTTTTCAAGATTACAAATAATATTTGTGGAGGTAAAAAGGTGACACTCTTTGCCTTGTAAGTGACCATCAACTATCATTACTAACAAACAAACTTGCGCATACACGTGGCATTTGCGTTCCATTCTAAGAAAAAGATGTTTATTTTATTTGTATATTACAATTAGTATATGCATCCCATGCTCCACCCCGCACGTCGTTTTGTACAATTTAAACTGCAGAGCAGACGATATCTCCGTTGTCTATAACTCAGGATTTCCAAGGGAAGTATAGCATAAATATTCCAAAAATCACGCATACCGGTGGTTGGATTGGGTGTGGTTGAAAATAAACAACATGTGTTAATGAGCTTATATATATCAGATGTGCATTCTGATAGCTGGCATTATTGTTCTATATGTACGACTGATAAATCTCTCGAGGCACTAAAACGTATTTAGCTATAAAGAGCAGTAGAAAGTATATGGCAAAGCAAATAAAAACCTTATTAGTTTATTGATTGATGTTATACTTCAACCTTAGCAGTATTTCAGTTATATCGTGGTGTACAAATAAAAAAACAGAAATTAATATAAATTTATGCAAAGGTAAGCATAAAATTGTTATATTGTGATATTTGTACATTTTCATATGATTTTCACATTGTTGTTGTTGAGCTGAGAATGCACTAAAATAGAAATACAGTATGTAAATCAGTTAAGTTTGGGTTATGATTATACATGGTGTTTTACGCTATATTCAACAATATTTCAGTTGTATCGTGGCGGTCATTTTTATTGATGGAGGAAACCGGAGAACCCGGATCAAACCACAGTCAAGTTTTGAATAAAACAATCTTAAAAGGAAGTTTATATATTGTAGACAAATGTACATGTACAATGTATTTATATACACCAGTTGTTATATTGTAGATTGGAATATATTTCGCATTTAAATACCACACTGTCCGGGATGCGGTTGTCAATAGTTATTCAGATATTTTCGTGAATACAACCCTTTCACCATACATTGGAATGTCTGTTTATGTTATGGATGGTGAGTTCGGTAGAATGGTTTTCAACTGATATTGGCATATTCATATTACCCAGAACACTGCAAACGAACAACACATTTTTAATCAGATAATCAATATATATATAAACTTTAGAGAAAGCTTACAAGGAAATCAAGAATAGACAACCAAGAGCACAAAACATAAAGATTGACAGCTGATTTATCTTTTTATATGAAAAGAAAGTTTCAACAGTGATGATAAAAAATTATATTAATACCAACAACAACATCTACCGTCAAATCATCGAATACAAAACCAAACAAAAAAACAAACAAAAACCACCACAGACTCGTGAAAGAGAAAACATATTTAGGCAAGAGGTAGTTGCTCGTTGGGTTGATATTAGCGGAATAGTTGAACATCACTGTTTAAATTTTCCTTCCATAATTCTTTATGAATAGAGAGTCTAAATAGTGATGGTAGACAATTCAATCCATATTAAAGAATTAAAATCAGCAACTACCCTCTCACAAAATCATTAAGCACTTAAAAACCACGGCATATGGTGGTTCAACCCCTCAGCTAAAACAATTTCACGTGAAAAGTCTTCGACATATGCCGTTAAAATCCAGATCCTGCTTGTGATAGGCACAACAATGTAGCAGGGTTAGTGTTAGTTTTATGTGTATGTTGTGTAGATCTGTGTTTGTCCTTTTGTCCTTTTTCTTTTGGTCATTGTGTTGTTTGTCTTTCTTCGATTTACGGATTCTGATTACCCCTTTGGTATCTTCAAACTCTTCTTAAAGAGATCTCACACAAAATGTTTGTCTTGTTGCACAATTAATAGATAAATGTGTATTAATATAGTTTCATTACAATACATCTTATGACAATCACACTTCAATGGTAGCATCATTCAAATTATCTGAAAATCATTACTAATGTAAGATAGAAAGGAGAAATTTATCATAGTCGGTTTGGATTGACTTCGGGCAAGCTTATTTCCCCTTGTTTGTGAATTGAGTTTTGCATTATACTAATGTAAAATCAACACTTAATAGTATGTAAGATATAAAGATACTGCATTTTCTACTAGTTCGTTTTGGTTGACTTCGGGCAAGCTTATTTCACCTTGTTTGTGAATTGCGTTTTGCATTATACAAATGCTAGGCGAACAGAAACCAGTTTTTATTTTATTTCCAGTCAGTTTCTATGTATCCATTTCAATATCTACACCGATCATGTTCTTGTATGTTGTGTTGATATATAGAAATTATATAAAGGATTTACGAAAAATGTACAGTGGAGACTTCTCATTTTTACCCATGAAAGTACGAGAGCAGGAGAATAAAAAACTTGTTGTGAGTATAACGTAACATAGTCTATAAATATTAACATATAAAAACGTAATATATGATATGTTTATTCATGGCTTCGCCAGATGTGACAAGGAACATATCCGTTATTCATGCTATTTGTCATAGGTGACCTTAGCCTATTTGGATATCCTGTTTAGGCCCTTTGGTTTACTTGCTCCTAAAACGTTTTAAATTATTTGGCGTTCCATCCCATCCACTTTGAGCTTCCAGAAGCGCGCAGTGCCCACTACAATTTGATATCCAAGTTTTTATTTCAAAACAACGGATATTATTGAGTGATATAGTGTGTTGAACATGATATGGTTGACGAATGGTCGGGAGAGGCGTCTTGTACAATAAATTGTATATCTGCGCTTTTTCAAAATAGTTTCAAATTGACCAGCTCCAATATCATTTTCAACCGTGTTTAATTTCATTTTTTAAAGCTACAACAATATTAGAGTGGGAAAGATATAATCTATGGTTATCCCTTACTATTCATAGACTGTTATCAGAGACTATAGTTTAACATGTAACATTATTTTCAGATAATATATACGGCCTTGGTGGTCTAATGTTTATCGTATCCGACACGATAATCGAATAAACGTTAGATAATACCGAAGGAGGCAATCTCAAGTAGACAATTCAGGGAAACTTTGAAGATCTATTATTTTTTTAAATAATGATAAAATTAAAAAAAGATAGTTGCTGCTTCTTCGATGAGCACGAAGAATGGTCTAGTATAGGAATAATTACTATAGTTAATGTATTTTACCATCAGAAGCATTCAAACGTTTATTAAGAAGAGAAAGGTAAGCATATCCTGCTCCAATAGTAGCACCCGTCGTGTTGCTCTAATTACAAACTCGGTGAGAACAGGACCGGCAGGTGCAACATACCAGTGGTCATAGGTGACACAGATATATCATAACTGTTAACCAGGCCCGTAAAGGTGATGATTTCCACTTAACCAATAGAAATCCTTGGTCCAGGAGCTTCAAGTCTATCTATGCATTTCTCTGAAGTTGTCTAAAGTATTAGGAATTACGCATGGTAGCAGTGTGTTATACTTGTATGTAAGATTACTAAATTCCTTGATCCATACGTAATACGTTTGGGAGAACATATTCAAAAAACAAGGTCATATCTCCCTGCGAAAATGTGTATAGTTGATGTTTTGTTACTTATTACTAACTGTTTTATAATTACCGGTGTGTGTTCTAGGATTACGATTCGAACATATGTTTTTCGTCTCCTCTGAAAACAATCACATCACCCACAACTGAGAGTGTAGCTATACACTTCGTATTTAGTTTCAATCTTGAATACCACCATTTCCTCGTGACAAAATAGTATTTCTATCAGGATAAGTAAGTGTATTAAAATGAAAAACAAAAATATACCACTCTGTCGAAACAGTTCAAAAATCCAGTCGATAAATCGTAGAAAGAGGCAAAATGGACAGTCTTAGAACACAGCTACCGCTCACTTTCTTGGCCTGGTATATGCACCTCAATTAAAAAAAACAATTGGCGGGGGTAAGCTAGTTTTATTTTTGTGTGTGTCTACTCTTGTTATTGTATTGGGATTGTCACTGGCGCGGATACCACCCCCAACCTAAGTATACTATGTTTCCTGCTAAAGATAGCCACTATGTATTTTCAATAGAGTTAATGTTTTAATTTATCTAGAACGTGATAGCGTGAACAATATCCTTCTTCTAAATAATGTGTCTCAGGTTGAAGATCAAATTAATCTCTAGCATACAACTTTGATTTACCAGGAGCACACTCATTCAATGATGCTTGTTTTAAAGCATTTTCACGATGTATGTTACCTTGGTTTTTTTTCAGGCTGCAAGTCTTTCTTATGCAGGAACACAAATAGGATATACGTTTTGGGGTAAGCATAGTAGAATTATAAAACGTGTAATCCTAGAGATGATATTTACAACTTAAACATTACTATTACGTTTTCTGAATAAGTAGTGTGTTACTTTCTGGTATATTCTGCTTATTTTTGAATTGGTCTTCTAATGAAGATTCACATAATAAGGTTAGAGTTATGATGTTAATCACACTTTCAGCAAAATTTCAGCTATACCGTGGCAGTCAGTTTCCCCCATCAATTATACTGATCGCCACGATATAGCTGGAATTTGGTGGAAAGTGGGGTTACACATCATAACCCTAACCCTGTAGTGGAACCCTCATTAATTATAAAAAGAACGGTTGAACAGTGATGGTCGATAATTCACAAATATCAGCAAAACGAAGAACCACCTCTTACCTCAAACACGTCGATGGTGTAATGGTTGGCGTGCTCGCCTCGAGTGTGGTAGTCAAACCAAAGACTATATAAAATTGGCACTTCCTACATGTTTACCCATTGACTGTTGTTTCAGTGAGCTATCACTATAAAGATTTACCTAAGCGTGTTTGTCTAGTACGAAGCGGACATTATAATCTTCTTTCGAGTGTAACTTGTTATCGTCATGATACAGCTGAAAATATACTCATTTAGCGCTAAACAATAATCACTCGCATATTCACTCGAAACATTGAACATAGAAAAGGCTACAAAAATTGGAGTTGGAAATTCAGGTCATGGTTCGGAACAGGCACAAACATATGGCGGTCTGAAACCGATTAATCAGATTCCAATAGGTAAGAATAAATAATGTAATTTTCGCACGTTGCTGACAGATTATGAAGCTATATAATAACATTCTATGGCAATATTTTTACAGGTTATTTAATTTTACTGACATCAATATTTGTGCTCTGCTTTCTACTGGCGTATTTTTTAATTCTTCCGCTGATGAATAAAGTTCCTGGAGAGTTTTTGATTCCTGTAAAGGCAGTAGTGTGAGTACAAATTGAATTTTCAACTGTGTAAAACACATAGAAGATAAGAGGGGTAATCACGATGGCCAAAAGGAATAGGACAAAATGACAAACAACGATCTAAAACATACACATAAAAATAATGATCAAGTAAAACGAACCCCACTAAACACCGGGGTTGAACTCGGAAGGGTAAGCAGTTCCTGCTACATTAGTGGGACCTGTCGTGTTAATCTATTTACAAACCCAGCGATAAGTCATGAATGGGGAGAGGACCGAATAGCAGAGTCTTCCTTTCATTAGTTTTTGGTTGTCATTAATTAGTGAACCTTTCATTATTTTCCTTTTAAAGTTTTCATTCTAGATTGTATTCTTTTTTAAGGATATTTCAGTTATTTCGTGGCGGTCAGTTTTATTGGTAGAGGAAACCGGAGGACACTGAGAAATCCAACGACCTGTCGCAAGTTACTGACAAACTTTATCAAATAATAATGCTATACACCTCGCCCTGACTGAGATTCGAACTCACAACATCAGTGATGATAGGCACTGATTGCATACGTAGTTGTAAATCCAACTACCAACCAAACACGCCAACCACCATACGAGCATGGCCACGACGGCCCCCATAACGTAATTTGATGGTCGAAAATTAATCTCAATTTGAAACCATCAAGCCAATAATTGGCAACGACAAATCTGCAAGTTCAATCTCCAAGTTTTTCTTACTCTTAACAAGATAAGATAGTTTGTATACTGGTGCAGATAACACGAATATAAAGTTCCCAAAAGACAAACCTTCTGATAATTTTAACTCTAACACAACATATAACATATGTAAAAATAGTCCCTTTTAACTAAAGATCTTTGTTTCATCCACAAAAATGTCCGATGAAATGGCTTAAATCATAATTATAATGTAAAGTTAAACTTCATGATTTTTAGCCAACAGTTGATTTAGTTTAGTTTACTATTGTCATATACGTACTTTTATGGAGCGATTGATTCCCAGGAGTCAATATAGGTGCCATGATAATCTGACATAAGGTAGAGGAATAATGAAACTATATGGTGTGGGAATGGTCTAAATGGTCTCGGACAAAATGGACAGTTAAAGCTGAGGAAAACAACAAAATAAATACGAGCTCATAAAGAAATGAATTTGAATTGTTACACATTAATAACGATCAATCCTTTACTACAATTCTAATGGAAAAAAAGTAATGCAGTTTGGAAATCGGTAAATATTATCATAAAATATTGCAGTTTCTCAAATCTCCTTAGGACCATGAAACTAGTTTAGCTCCGCCACTTTTTATTAAAGTTCCTGTTTCCAGCAAGGAAAGTGAGCGGTCATATAACATATATATGTATGCTAGGGGTATCGATTTTGTCTCTATTTCAACGATTATATGTTTTGAATTTGGAATTGTTCCGACAATGTTCCTATTTTATTTATTTTATTATTTTGTTCTTGTGTGGTTTTTTGGGGTTTTTATGCTTGTTTGCTTGATTTTTGTATTTGTTTTTGTTTTTCATTTTGTTTATATATTTCAGACCAATATTTATTGGGAAGTACCTCTTCCAGCTATTTCTAACTGCTATTGTTAATAGATATTTCTTACAAGACCATGTTGTGGACAAACCAGGCTCAACGAAAGGTCAAAAGGCTTTAGCATTAAGAAACAGGTTTGTATTTAACAAAACGTAGATATCTAATTTAATGTGCATGAGATGTTCCTGGAGTAATCTTCATCGTGTACGCTCAAAGTCAGAAGATTGGAAAGTCAAATAAATTTAAAATTTTTGGAAGCAATAAAACCAAAAGACCTAAACGGGAGAGCCAAAATCGTCTACGATCTACACCTCATGTTTTCTAAATATGAAAAGAAAGTTTTAACAGTGATGTACATTTATTCCACTAATATCAACAAAAGGAACAATCACCTCTCAATTTAGCTGAACTCACTAACCACAAAAAAGACCACAACATGTGACGTTGGAAATCCATGTCCTGGCTTGGGACAGGTACAACATGTGGCGGGGTTAAACCGGTTGATGGGATCTCAACCCTCTCCTGTTGATAACTGGATCTTCAACGGAAATACATGTACAAATATACGATAAAAAAAAAGCCTCCACAGATTGGTTCCCACTGACAAAGACCTCACACTATCACACAATTTAATGACAACACAAACGGACAGTACCTCAGGATCAATGAATGATCGTAGCTACTACATAGGAACGTAGCAACTGTTGGTTAAAAACCGTTTTGCTTAAGACTGCTTTAAGCCATAACTGATATTTCTAACAGATTTGATATCAATTTGTTATGAACGTTCAATTATTTGATCTTCGTGGGAGACCAGAATAAATAGGTCAACACACTGTCGGAATGAAATAGTGAACAAACAATAGTAAAATGATACGGAATGAAATAAAACTGTACTAATTTAATTGCTAGTTGGACCTACTAATTGTATTAACTGATTGTCACTCTATTTTTAGCAGTCATCCTGCCTCAAAGAGTGAACTATTGTTACTAAGTCTTTACGAATATGACTATTTGAAGCATTTTACTAGTTTAGATGTGACAGATGTAAACTTATTAGCTTTGTTAATTCCATGCTGTATATATTCATTTATTGTTTTGTTTTTCATCTCCTCTCTTTTTGTATTGTGTTTTGTATTTTAAGCGTTTTTTTCTTATTTGTTTGTGTTCATTTTTTTATAACTCTCGATTGATGATAATGTTCATATACATTCCTCTCTTGTGCTGTTTACTAATTTTTTTTATTGCCTTCATGTTGATATATTTTTTTTTTATTAGGAAACTTTTCAACGTGGTGTACTACTTCATGTTTTTCTTCAACGTGATGACAGGATTTGTTGGTTGTATCAGTATAATACTGTTAGGAACACTCATTGGTATCCTTACTGTGGCTCGTATTGATAGCAGTCTGTTACCTAGTGGCTATGAACACTTAGATAGCGGTAATAATTTTATTTGATTTAACCGTTTAATGGCGGTAATAATTTAATTTGATTTAAGCGTTAAATAGCGTTAATAATATTATTTGATTTAACTCTTAAATAGCGGTAATATTTTGACTTGATTTAAGCATCAGATAGGTGTAATATTTATTTATAGTTGATTTAAGCATCAGATAGGTGCAATATTTATTTATAGTTGATTTAACCGTCAGATAGATGTAATATTTATTTATAGTTGATTTAACCGTCAGATAGGTGTACTATTTATTTATAGTTGATTTAACCGTCAGATAGGTGTAATATTTATTTATAATTGATTTAGCCGTCAGATAGGTGTAATATTTATTTAAAGTTTATTTAACCGCTAGATAGTGGTATTATTTTGATAACAGTTATGCACGAACTTCGTAACTTTACAGATTAAAAAAAACGTTATCAAAGAACTGTCGTAACTCTACTAACAGGTAAATAACTGTTATGCACAAACTGTCGGAACTGTACAAACAGGTAAATAACTGTTATGCACAAACTGTCGGAACTGTACAAACAGGTAAATAACTGTTATGCACAAACTGTCGGAACTGTACAAACAGGTAAATAACAGTTATGCACGAACTTCGTAACTTTACAGATACACAAAAACCGTTACGCACGAACTGTCGTAACTCTACTAACAGGTAAATAACTGTTATGCACAAACTGTCGGAACTGTACAAACAGGTAAATAACCGTTATGCACGAACTGTTGTAACTCTGCAAAGAGATAAATAACCGCTATATATACAACTTTTCGTAACTCTACCATCAGATGAAAACTATATGAAGTATGAAATTACAGTGATACCTTTTGACAAATCTTTGCTGTATGGCTTATTATTCTAATACATATACACAGAGCACTTGGTATGCCTACGTACGTACATGTGTACATCTGTTCAGATTTACAAGTTCCAAGTATATTCCATTAAATACTCAATCGATATTAGAACTGCGTTAAATCCATCCTTACCAACAAATCCAGCATTACCAACTAATCAAGCATTGTGTGTCTTGACCTAGCTATTTTAATACCATAACATACAAATATGTAGTCTGGATAAGTAGTAGCCTCAACAATGGACACATAAATATTACATGCGCAAAATTAATACAAGCAGAGCAACAACAGCTCGAACATCGCGAACTACGACCAGGTCCTTGGCTCAGCATCTACAAACAGTAACTTCTTCTTCTTTCATGTAAGGAACATGATTCGTTAAACGAATGTATTTGGTTCCGCTTGAACACTCGGGCAACACAGCAAGTCCTCTCTATGCTATTTACATTTAAAACAATCTCCAATTTACAATCAAAATTATATAAACGCTAGTGTTATTCAGTGTCATCCAGAGCTTGAATCCTTCAACTGTGTCTGTCGATGTTGTAGTAGCTGGAAGTTGATTCCAGTCTCTGGTGGTCTTGGGGGAAAAGGATTGTCTGTATGTATCTGTCTTTGGTCTTTCTTGGTAGAAGCGGTTTTAACTCTGGTCCTGCTGTCTTTTGGCGTTAGGTATTGTTGCCTATCTATGTCGATAACTTCATGCTGGATCTTAAATAGCATACATAGTCTTGCTGATTTCCTTCGATCTTCCAGGTTTTCCCATTTTAATTAATTTTCATATTTGTGACACAGCCTGGTGTTCGGTCTGTGTAGCTGTTGTGCACAAATTTCGCTGCTCTTTTCTGTACCTGTTCTATGGATTTATCTTTGTTTGGTTTAATGGGTCCCAAACAGTGCATGCATATTCCACTCAGTGTCGCTTGGTGAAGTACAAACGCATACATGCATCTAGTAATGTTTGTTTATAATTTACAGGTCACGGCCACGACGGTCCCTTGCTACAGAAGGCTCAACATCTACAAACGTATATTTAGTAATGTTTGTTTTTCATTTACAGGTTACAAAACTTATGTTGGATTGATAATGCTTGAACTGTATCATAGAAATCCAATATTGTTGGTGTTTTGTGACGAGATGCTTACATTTCAAGACAATAAAAAGTCGATGATTGAACTGCAGACTCCGAATGAAAACGTCGGATATCAACTAAGTGTTAGTTACAGCATAGATCGATTAAAACGGATACGTGCACGTAACAAATGGTTCAAAGCATTTACTCTTGTGAATAATCCGTGCCTTAGAAACATGACTAAAGGAAAGAACTAAAGAAGTTTTAGCGAATCAAGCTGTAACACTTTAAATAATATCTCTGAAGCATAATTCCGTACTTTTGTCAATAAAAAAATCTCGTACTTTAGATGAATTGTCTATTACATGTATAGTTTAATTACACAAGTTTTAAAGAAAATTATCATTAATTATCAGAAATATTCCTTTCAATAATTGAAATATTGTGGTTAATCAATCGGAAAATCTCAGACCATTGTTTTTATTTAGATCCTTTAAACTTAGAGATGATTTAATTGTTTCTGCATAACCTTCTGCTTGTGTATATACTTAATATAGTATTATCTGCAATGTAATATAATTGTATGCCTATAGTATTTATGTACTTTGGTCAATAAAGAATATACTTAAATTATTTACTTCCATTTACGAAAAACAAAAAGACGACACTTTTTCGTATCTGTTATTAGATTTGTGATAAAATAAAGTGAAACAAATACCACACTGTCCATTTGGCGTTAAACAACAGTCGATCAATCACTCTTCCAAGTTCGCTAGCCACTTTCGAATCAGGGCCGTAACTAGGGGTTTGAAACAAGGGATGTACTGGAAAATTGTGACATAACTACCCAAAATAACGCATTTTTGTTTATATCGATTTCTATATAATGGAGACGCTTTATATCAAAGTTGATATTGTCAATAGGGGCCACGTCGAAGCTTCTATGGTAAATTAAGCATAACACAACTGATTGATTTCTAAAATAATATTTTAATGAATAATTTCAAATGATAGTACATGTTGTACTTAGTCGGTGAATGCAAGATACATTTTCTTGTTGCCACTCGTATCCCATCTTTTGAGAAAAGCTCGACAGTATCATTACGGTGGACGTGAAACATCGCCAACCAATACATTGTTTTGTTTTGCTTGCTCTGGATAAAATGTGATTTTTTTTTACTTAGCGACTCAACTATGGCTATGCATTCTCATTATGAACATTTTCTTGAGGATATTATTCATATTTGCATTGTGATTGTAGTATTGTGATTGCAGTATTATGGCGCTATTCCATGACATCTCAATATGATCACAGGTAAATAATCGAGCAGACCCCGCTTTACACGTCACAACATAAACAAACACTCAAGAATGACCTCCTGACCTTTGCTGTATATTAACCGCTATATTGATCTAGCTTAGTGACTATCTTATCATTTAATGCAGGAAGATTATAGTTGTGACTCTTTAAAACTAAATAATAAAAGAAGGCGACGAAATTCTTCAAAACCTTCCCCAAATAACCGCCAGGCATTGAAGAAACCTAATTTCCGTCAAATTGGTGAACCCCTAGATATGGTGAGCGGCGGCCCTCAACTTCCAACAGTCAGTATCAGCGAGGACGACATAGCTAAGATCGCAATTGCCGTTAAACAAATGTTTGTCCACGAATTTAACAACATTATCGACGAAAAACAAAAACCCATTATTGATGAGATCGCCAAACTAAAACAAGATTTCAGTATCCTTGTTCGACAATGTAAGAACGAAATCCACCATCTTAAAGATAAATGTGATGAACTTGAAATGCACAGTCGCAAGCAATGTGTGCGTTTCAGTGGCGTCCCATTCACACCAGATTAAAACACGGATACCAAAATAATTGAAATAGCGTCCGAACTTGGTGTCATCATTCAACCCTCTGATATAATGATCAGCCACCGAACTGTTCATATCTTACGTTAATTCCACTGTTCTTCACATTGATTGTCCTCTATTAAAATTAAATTTCTTTTCCACAAACATCTCAATTGTTTATTTACAAAGTTGATAACTATGTTCCACAAAAAATTGCTTTTTGATACACTTTTATTATTAATCATGTTTGACCCTTCCTGATGGTCGTTGTATATATCCATTTATGAAGCACAATTTAAATCCATCCTACATATCGCACATTTTTTTCATGATCATTGTATTGTTTTTTATTTTATATTTTTCGTTAATCAAGTCGTTGTCGTCACTAACAGATGTATTTTGTATGATTTGTTGTTCATGTACTATTGACATCCTCACATTTACACCTGATTTTGTTTTTGTTGACAATGGGTAGTATCAGTCATAGGGTGGCAATAGGATTATTTTATATAAAGACAAATCCATCAGCTGTTAATTATATCTTCTGTAAAACATTTAATAGTTTGGGTGTACTCTATTTGTTGGTAAGATATTGCCGGTATTTTGCTTTAGAATCATATCATTTTTTTCACGGCAATGTCATTAATATAGCTTTATTATCTGTTTTATAAAATTATGTTTATTACTGTCCGGGGATATTGAGCAAAATCCTGGGCCTTCGCAAGGGGGCACAACTCGTACACTTCATCATCAATTAGTATATGTCACCTCAATATAAGAAGTTTGAGAAACAAAATTGATGACATCGTACATATTGTTGAGGATTTTGATATAGTTTGCTTTACTGAAACTCACTTAGATCAACGGGTTCCAATCAATAATTTAGTAATTCCCGGTTTTAATTCCAATCCATTCAGATTGGATAGAAATACGTACGGAGGGGGTATAATGATGTATTTCAAAAACAATATTAATATAGTTCCAAGAACCGACCTACAAGTAGATAGAATGGAAGCAATGCAGTTTGAAATAAAATCGAAGGTAGGTAACATTTGATTAAATATAATAAATAGGTCTCAAATCTTTTTACTATTCAGCTTACTTTTCTTCCATATTTTCCATATCATTTCTCAATTCAACCTACTTTTCTTCCATATTTTCCATATCATTTCTCAATTCAACCTACCTTTCTTCCATATTTTCCATATCATTTCTCAATTCAACCTACTTTTCTTCCATATTTTCCATATCATTTCTCAATTCAACCTACTTTTCTTCCATATTTTCCATATCATTTCACAATTCAACCTACTTTTCTTCCTCATTTTCCATATCTTTTCACTATTCAACTTGGGTTTCTTCCATACTTTTCATATCTTTTCACTATTCAACCTACTTTTCTTCCTCATTTTCCATATCTTTTCAGTATTCAACTTACTTTTTCTTATGTAATTTCCAAATCTTTTCACTATGCAACTTGCTTTTCTTCATTTCTTACTCCCTCACTTACACAACTCACTCAATGATATTCCCAACATATTTAAGTTCTAAAATTCTCATGTGATTTAAATTTATTTCAAAGAATACCCATTGCTCTAAAATATATTGTGTTCTCCAGCTATTTGAAAAGAATATTGGGCAATATTTTCCAGTTATCAGAAACAAGCATTAACAGTTATGATATCTCCTTTATGTACAAACTGCCATGATATAACTGTAATATTGTTGAATGTGGAATTAAACACCATAAACCTAACCCTTTATTTACAAAGACATATACCTAAATACCTATCTATCTACATTTTTTTCAGAATTATAGATTTTATTCAATTTTTGCTTGTTATTTTCCTATCTTGATGAGCTTCAAATTTCCACAATCAAATTTATTTTACATAGCAGCCTAACACAGTGTTCTATTTTTAGAACAGTAAGAAAACATACTTCCTGAACAGGGTTTTAGTATATATTTACCTGCCAAAGGCAAGCAAATATCTGTATATAAGTTTAAATATATCTATTTTCCTGCCAAGGGCAAGTAAAACTCTCTGTATATAAGTGTAACAATCGATTTCCAATTAGCCATTTCTTGATACGTATTATATAGTATTTCTCTTTCTGCACATGTATATGTCCAAATACAGAGTGATGACCCCCCCCTTTTATCCTCCACAAAGAGTTATGCCCCTACTACAGTGGTATTCCTCCACATACAGGGTTATGTCACTACTGCAGTGTTATCCCCACATGAATAGTTATGTCCCATACTGCAGTGTTAAACCTCCACATAAAGAGTTATTCCCCCTACTTTAATATTATCCTTGCACATACAGAGTTGTAACTTATTCCCCACATAAAGAGTTACAGTTGTATGTCCCCTATTACAGGGTTTTCCCTTCAGATACAGAGTTATTCCCCCTTACTGTAGGACATAATGTAAACTTAGATAAATTACATGCAGTATTAATTGTTTTGTAAAAAACAAATACTTTTCTTCCATATTTTTCAAAGCATTTCACAATTTTCTTCCATACTTTCCATATCATTTCACTATTCAACATACTTTTCTTCCGAATTTTCCATATCATTTCACTATTCAACCTACTTTTCTTCCATATTTTCCATATCATTTCACAATTTTCTTCTGTATTTTACAAATCTTTTCACTATTCAACTTGGCTTTCTTCCATCTTTTTCGTATCTTTTCACAATATTCCATATTTTCCATATCTTATCACTATTCGACTTGCCTTTCTTCCATATTTTCCATATTATTTCACATTTCAACTTACTTTTCTTCCATATTTTCCATATCTTTTCACAATTTTCTTCCATATTTTTCATATCATTTCACTATTCAACTTCCCTTTCTTCCATATTTTCCCTTATGTATCACCATTCAACTTGCCTTTCTTCCATATTTTCCATATCTTTTCACTATTCAACTTACCTTTCTTCCATATTTTCCATACCATTTCACTATTCAACTTACTTTTCTTTCATAATTTCCATATCATTTCACTATTCAACTTACTTTTCTTCCGTATTGTCCATATCTTATCACTATTCGACTTGCCTTTCTTCCATATCTTTTTACTATTCAACTTACTTTTCTTCCATATTTTCCAAATCATTTCACTTTTCAACTGACTTTTATTCCATATTTTCCATATCTTTTCACTATTCAACTTATTTTCCTTCCATACAATCCAAATTTTATCTCTATTCAACTTACTTTTCTTCCATATTTTCCCTATCATTTTACCATTCAACTTACTTTTCTTCCATATTTTCCCTATCTTCACTATTCAACTTACTTTTCTTCCATATTTTCCATATCGTTTCACACCCTAGGAGGTGGAAGATATGCAGAACTGACGGAATGGAATGGTACGAAGAGAGTGGATCTGAGATTTTGGGAAACCGATACGATTCCTACCAAGTATGGTGTCAGCTTGTCTTTGTCACAGTGGAAAGTCTTGTGGAGTGCTACGCAAGTGGTGGACGATTTGATCAGTCGAGCGAAAGACGGAGAACCCGTGGACTGGAGATATCATCTAGGAGAAGACGTCTACTTCATCATCAAAGCCCCTCAACTGACAATTCACACCAGGAAGCACTTCGCCCCTAATGGAGAATGGACATTGCATCCTACGAAGATAGGAGTGACCCTGAGTCTTTACGAATGGAAAGAACTGAAAAAGACCATACCTTTATTTGAAGAAAGAGAACCAGAACTGTCAATTGCCATTGTGTACAATAAAGGGTGAAAGTTATGCTAGAAACTATGTATTTTTTTCAAGCTATAATATTCAACGAACCAAAGAATTTTTTGTTTCTGTTATGAAAAAAAAAAAAAAAAAAAAAAAAATGGCGCCCATTTCTTGATCAATCTCAACACACGAGCAGTTGCACCTTTTTTCCTCGATGCGCGTACATTTCATAACAAATATAAGTTACAGAAACACGTTTTATTAAGGCATCAATCATATCTGATAGTTTTCATGGGTAACAAAAATTTACGATTTTGGCAGATAATGCCACTTTAATAATTATCACCACCAGAAATAAAAACAAACTCTGAACGATTTTCATGTATTGCCATTCAAATTATATAATGAATATATAGAAAAAACATTGTCATACAATATTATAATTTCTAGCAAACAATCTGACCTCTGAACTTAGTTTATAGAATAAGAAAAATATTCCAAAAGAGGTGGGAGGGTGGTCCATTAAAACTCTTCATACATTAAATAAAAAATTGAACAAAGAATATCTACTTATCCAATGAATTCAATGAAACAATTAAATGAATAAAACTCAAAGTAGGATCGTGCCACATTAAGTAGACCAAACCAATGCAATCACTGAAGTATAAAGTTTAACTTTAGTTCGTGTCCTAGCTAACAAAGCAATTCAATGCTAAATTTATGCGTCATTATAAATACAACACGTTCTTGTTCAAATGTCAAGATGTAGTATGATCATGTCTATTTTTGTCCTATTGAATTTAAAAAACAGCATTCTTTAAAAAAAAAAGAAAAAAAAAAAGTTCATACAATCAGGTGATACATCTAGATGATATTACTATTTAAATGTTTTACAGGTACAGATGTACGAGATAAACAATTTGGAATTTAATATTCTAACTAGAAATAGTAAGACAGTATGTGGATGTCCATGAATATGGTTTGGTTTATGGTGTCTAACGCCCCTTTCAACAATATTTCATAATGTAAAAGTAAGTTTATGAACATTAATGTAAAAGTAAGTTTATGAACATTAATGTAAAAGTAAGTTTATGAACATTAATGTAAAAGTAAGTTTATGAACATTAATGTAAAAGTAAGTTTATGAACATTAATGTAAAAGTAAGTTTATGAACATTAATGTAAAAGTAAGTTTATGAACATTAATGTAAAAGTAAGTTTATGAACATTAATGTAAAAGTAAGTTTATGAACATTAATGTAAAAGTAAGTTTATGAACATTAATGTAAAAGTAAGTTTATGAACATTAATGTAAAAGTAAGTTTATGAACATTAATGTAAAAGTAAGTTTATGAACATTAATGTAAAAGTAAGTTTATCAACATTAATGTAAAAGTAAGTTTATCAACATAAATGTAAAAGTAAGTTTATGAACATTAATGTAAAAGTAAGTTTATGAACATTAATGTAAAAGTAAGTTTATCAACATAAATGTAAAAGTAAGTTTATGAACATTAATGTAAAAGTAAGTTTATGAACATTAATGTAAAAGTAAGTTTATGAACATTAATGTAAAAGTAAGTTTATGAACATTAATGTAAAAGTAAGTTTATGAACATTAATGTAAAAGTAAGTTTATGAACATTAATGTAAAAGTAAGTTTATCAACATTAATGTAAAAGTAAGTTTATGAACATTAATGTAAAAGTAAGTTTATGAACATTAATGTAAAGTAAGTTGAGGAACATTAATGTAAAAGTAAGTTTATGAACATTAATGTAAAAGTAAGTTTATGAACATTAATGTAAAAGTAAGTTTATGAACATTAATGTAAAAGTAAGTTTATGAACATTAATGTAAAAGTAAGTTTATGAACATTAATGTAAAGTAAGTTGAGGAACATTAATGTAAAAGTAAGTTTATGAACATTAATGTAAAAGTAAGTTTATGAACATTAATGTAAAAGTAAGTTTATGAACATTAATGTAAAAGTAAGTTTATCAACATTAATGTAAAAGTAAGTTTATCAACATAAATGTAAAAGTAAGTTTATGAAAATTAATGTAAAAGTAAGTTTATGAACATTAATGTAAAAGTAAGTTTATCAACATAAATGTAAAAGTAAGTTTATGAACATTAATGTAAAAGTAAGTTTATGAACATTAATGTAAAAGTAAGTTTATGAACATTAATGTAAAAGTAAGTTTATGAACATTAATGTAAAAGTAAGTTTATGAACATTAATGTAAAAGTAAGTTTATGAACATAATAAAGGTAATAACAAAATTACCGAACTCTGAACAATCTTACAAAGGGAAAGTCAAAACTCATAATTATATAAACAGACAAAATCAGTCAACAACCGGAAAACTGTGAAAACCGTAATGACCCTGACTTGGTACAGGCATTTCTAAAGAAATGGTGGGTTGAATCAGATTTTAAGGCGCCAAACCTCCCGCTCTCATTACGGTTCAAAGGTTCTGGCTGTCACTGTAACAGTATTTAAATACAGGAACAAAATAGGTAAAATAGTTGTCAAAGCAGTACCATATTCGGTGACGTAAATGTCAAAAATATTTTTACGTCACACATTGACAAAAAAATTCTTGACATTTGCGACTTCTTTATCTTTATACATTTTCACTATATGAAAATGCATCGCTTATAATTTTTTCTGCAGAGACGGAATATATTTCGACAAGATATTGGTATCGGAATATAAACTTTTTAAGAGATCGAATAAGGCGAATCTTTTTATAGCCCTGGTCCAGTAGCCTGTTTCTCAGATGAAGATGACGTTTCAGGAAATCAGAATAATTGCTACTGGCCCTTGCATAGCGAATCAATTGCGAGATGTAAACACCATATGCAGGAGAAGCTGGTATATTGCTGCACATGTTTGGAAAATTTATGATTTTAAAATTGAAGTCGTCCCGCTTATCATAAATTTTAGTACTGAGTTGACCACTGTCGTCAAATTCGAGGTATAAGTCCAAAAATGATGCGGACGAAGCTGTATCGGTGGTCTCTTTAACTTCCAGCTCTGGAGGATATATCAATGGAAGAAATTCTGCAAATCTAGAATTATTGATAGATAAAACGTCATCAATATACCTGTATGTGAAATTAAAGGCTCTAGCCTCATGAATCTTCTTATCTTTTACAAGCTTTTGAAGAAACTCCGACTCATATGAGTATAAAAATTAATCGGCTAGATGAGGGGCACAATTCGTACCCATTGGTATGCCGACGACCTGCTGAAACAGTGTCCCTCCAAAGGAGACAAACATGTTATCGATGAGGAACTCCAGCATACTGATCACTTGTTCCTCGGAGTAGCATGTTTTACCTTTATGAATTTTGTTTGAAAAATATGTGGAATTGTAGCCTAACACAACAAATTTTGAGCCATAGTTTCTATGACTAAAAGCTTTATGAATTGTTTCTTTTAAGCGGGTTTTTAATTTGTCATGCGGTAGGGTGGTATATAGAGTTGAAAAATCAAAAGTTTTGATGGAGGATACCTGAGAGAAAGATCTTGATTTCAGGTTATCCAAAAGATCTTTAGAGTTTTTCAAAATCCACATGTGATTTATGCCACTACGCGAGTAAACAGTTTCACAATATTTCTGTTGTCCCTCTTTTACTGCAGACAGAATCTTTGTCAGGTGAATAGACAATTCTTTCGTCGAACAAGTTGATGATCCTGCTATGTACCTTTCTTTGTATGGTGTCTTATGCAGTTTAGGTATCCAATATAAATAGGGTAAATCCTCAGACTCTTTACCAGAGGGAATGTTTAAAGAGGTCATGAATGATCTGTGGTTAGCTAGGATTTCATCTTTGTCGAACGAAGTTGGTTTGTATGTGGTATTACTAGAGGTGTTGCTATGTATGCCTAATTCCTTGATTAGGCATTCGAAGTAATATGATTTACATACAAACACGATATTGTTGGAAGCCTTGTCCGCAGGAACGATAACATATTTGTCAATAAGAGAGGAAAGACACTCAACAGCTTCTTGGTCTTTAAATACAGACTTAGGTCGACTATTAACACAATTTTTGAGTTTGTGAATCCGACCTTGTACTAGAGACCTAATTGTTCTAACCCAGTCTGACAAGGACTCTAACTCAGGATCTTGGTCTACTTCTCTCTTTATCCACCTTCTGGCATAAACTTCAACAGCATCCATAATTATCTTGAAATTATGTTTCCAATTGATGTGTTGAGGTTCTCTGAATTTAGGACCATGAGAAATCACCTTTCGGAGACTCTCATGTTGAATGATATTCAGATCACCAGTGATTACATGTCCAGATGGGTTGTATTGAAAAGGAGAGTGGGAGCAGTCACAAGTCAAAGGGTTCTTAAGGTACTCTTCTATGTTAATATCTTGCAATGCTTCTTTGTAGTTGAAAATTTTACGGCCAATGCTGTTAGTGTAGCTATAGGAGACAATGGGAACAGATTGATTTTTGAAATATGGTGGAATTTCTTTTACGACCTCTTTTCTATTAAGAATGTTGCTGATGTTAATAGCATCGATTCCTTTGTTAGCAAACGGAATATGGATGAATTTTCTGTTGTTATCATGAAGAGGTTCAGATCGAACTGGTTTAAAATGACGAAAGGACGCCACGTCACATATAATACTAGACAATCTGTACTTAGGAGAAAAAGGATCTACGCCTCCTTTGTCAAGTCCAAAATCCCCAAGATCTTTGAGGTAGTTTACAGGTAGTGAAAATAAGATTGTACGAATATGATGAATTCCAAGAGGTTTCTGTATATTAGAAAGTAAATCATTAAAAGTATCTTGTAACGTTCTTGGTTTAGAGGACTTTTTAACATTAGGATGTTGAATTCTTTTATTACCATGGCTACGTTTAGTTCTTGGAATAGTATTAAAAAGGCTCATCACGTTGATTTCGTTGCATCCAGGACTTGACAAATTTCCCACTCCTTTGATGTTATCATTGCAACCGTAAGGCATTGCTGTGCCTAAATCTTTTATCCAAAACAACTCTCTATCGGTACGGTAAGGTGTATTAAGTATAGGACTGTTTGTATGATGGTAAATCTTCTCGATGATTCGAACTGCACTAGTTCATGGCAGCCGAGATTGCTTGCATGTATGAATTGGAACATTTATGACATTAATTAGAATATGTTTTTTATACCCATCAATTCACAACTCATTAATAGCCAATACATGGATTGAAGTGAAACTTGCACAACATATGATGTGTGCAATGTATATGCACTATGCTTTTGCATATGCTTATTTATTTTGAGGGTCCAAAGGAGTGATAGGAGAAACTAACGCCCTGAAATCCGCATCTACTAATGTATTTACCCCAAAATTGTATTATGTCAATTGTGTGTAAGATATTTTTCTAATATATATTATTTATTGCATTGAGAGTCTGTAGAACGGGACATGCTAGTTATTCAAATAACATGTTCATAGGGTTACGTCCTGCAATCCACATCTCCTCTACAGGGAATAAATGGATTGCTTTGCAATCACAATTCATTTAAAAACCAGTGATTATTATTTCCAAAAAGGTTTTCGTTGCATCGCGGTCATATGGATTCCTCAATATAAAATCGAGAATTGTGTCCACTGTCAATGAACATTTCTCTTTCATTGAATGTCGAGCAAATGTCAGTGAAACGATCCCTAAGTATGCATACTACTTGACTTTATCGTGAATTGAGGTAATCCTTGGTAAAATCATATCTAAGATAATACTTTGAGCAAACGGGTCCTCATCGAATAGTATATGGACATCTTATATTGTGTACCGAAAAATACCCATCTTGAGATAAATACACCGACCTTTGGTTCGGGAAGTTTTATTGTCTCTTGACGTGTGTTTTTCACAAATACCTGCCACAAACATGAAATATCAGTTCAAAGCATTTTTTTTTATCGACATAAGAAAAAACGAGGTTTGATTGTGTTTGGATGCAAACACAGAAGTCCCCAAACGACCCCCATATCACAATTCGGGCATGTGGATGCAAGTTTCATCATTACCAACCAATTCATCACTTTAAAATACTCCTAGATATAAATGTTCATTGAAATCGGAGACCATTGACAATTTGACGATTTTTTTGGCAGCCATTTTGAAAATGGTGGCCGCGTAAAAATGTCCCTGAATGTAAATTTCTTCATTACCAATCAATTCCTCACTTCAAAATACTCCTAGATATCAATTTTCATTGAAATCGGAGACCATTAACAATTTGCCGATTTTGTTGGCGGCCATTTTGGAAACGGTGGCATCGTAAAAATGACCCTGAATGCAATTTTCATCATTACCAATCAATTTCTCACTTCAAAATAACCCTTGATATCAACATGGGTGAGAATATTCTACCAACCCTACTTAATATAAATGCCAAGTCTTGTGGAAATCCCTTTGGCAGTTTCCGATATAAGTGAGGTCAAAAATTTTGACATATGTTCACGGTTTCTATGGCAACGGCGGCCATGATGGCACCTCTTGAGATGGGGATCCACCTTCCTGTGAAGTTTAGTAAAGATTGGATCATCAGTCTCTGAGAATTTGGTCGGACAAGTTCACGGCGAGAAGAAGAAAAGGAATAACATTAATAATAATAATAATAATAATAATAATAAGAAACGGTGCAAAAACAATAAGACTCCAAACTTCGTTTGGGGACTTAATAATAATAATAAGAAACGGTGCAAAAACAATAAGTCTCCAAATTTCGTTTGGGGACTTAATAATAATAAGAAGCGGTGCAAAAACAATTAGTCTCCAAACTTCGTTTGGGTACTTAATAAGAAACGGAGCAACTACAATATGTCTCACGAAACTTCGTTTGGGGGACATAATAAGAAACGGAGCAAACACAACATGATATGATATTATATAGCTCCCAAACGATGGATATCAATTCGCAACATCATAATCTACTTGGAAACCAAATTTCGCCCAAATCGGAGGATTTTTCTATTTTGGCGGCCATTTTTCGTTCAAAATGGCCACCATAGCAAACCAAAGTGATCGCCATATTGTGCAGCATGTCTTACGCCCTGTAAATATCAATTTCCATTGAAATCTGTTCATTTTTGAATTTTTAACGATTTTTTAAATTTTTTATATTGGTAGCCATTTTGAAATGGCGGCCACTTTGAAAATTTTAAAAACAAACCGCACATCCGCCATTCTCGCTAACCTTATATAAATTATATGGCCGAGTAGTTACGACTGGGAATGCATAGCACTAGACTTCCGGTGTCAATGTACACAACAAAAACTTCAATCGATATGTGACGTTTTAACGTTCGATCCTCAGCTTAAAAAAATCTTAACATTTTCTGTAAAAGACAGATATCAATTAAATTATTTTATTTGTATCAAAGACTTGAATACAGAGACAATTACTTCTTTAAAATTAAATTTGTTTTCTTTCTTTATTTGCTGCTGTCAGCATTATGAAACGAAAACGATCTGCCTTTATATATTTATGATATCAGACAAATACTGCGGTACCGAACATTAATATTTATTCAGCCGTTTCCTTGGCGTCTCCATATTACAATTACTTATAACCTACCGCATTTTCGACTATGAAATGCTGACATTGTCACAGTAATAGCGTAAACACCGGAAGTCGTCTGTCAAGCACTTCAGACGTCAAGTCACGAAAAAGACGGAACGTGGTCGGAATTGACATGATTCGAAACAACCGTATTGATGGACAACCTTAAGTGACATGACTGCGAATTTGGCATAAATAAAATAACCAAGAAAACTGCAGCAGAGCTGCGAGAGGAGTCGATTAAAAAAATAACAACTTGTCAATAAATTGTTGAGGACTTATATCTGACAATACATTTTCTCTATGCAATAAATTATTAATTCCCGCAGATATTTTAACTAATATTACTTGATAATTATCAAGATTTGTTTCATGACTATAAAGAAAAGAACAGGTCAAATCAGTTAAAATATCAACAGTGGCTCCTCTTTGAATTAAGTAATGAATATTAAGGTCCTGAGATTGTGAATATGTATCCAAATTAATAGCCCTGCTGTCTCCAACAAACACACACAAATTAGGTAAATATGAGGACATTTAGCTGTGATTTCTCAAACACATTTCATCGTCGTCTGATAAATAGTAAACAGCAGTGCCCCCTCCCCCCCCCCCCCCCCCCATTTCAAATATAATTTAACCAGTTATTTTATCTACAAAGCATTATTTGGACGAATAATTGGATGAGGGATGTTCAAATAGCTATGACTATCATAAAGCAACATATAATTATTCCATCTTTGTGTTCATTAAAGTATTTTACCTATTTCTCCCGACTTTCTTTACTTTCATTTTTTCAGCGTTCTTGACCTTTTCCGATTCGGGCATTTCCGATGCTGTAGAATGTTTATTTAATAGAGTCACAAAGCAAATTAAAACATAAATTAAATCAAAGTGTCCAATATCTCATTTTATTTAACTAAAGATTTTTCCTCGTATTTCAAGATTAGATGGGATAATTCCATCAAGCGGAAAAATTTTGTTTGACGGAAAGGCCCGAAAAAGTCCGATTGCCAAAACAAAGTTATTACATTTTAATATTGATAGCATATTTAGTGACTTCGGAACGAATGCCGATCAGTATGACATGACGAATTTTTTGTACGAATTTGCTTGGTAAATACCTGTTACAATTAACTTCCGGCAATGTGTTGCCATGGAATCCATTCCGTCTATGCTGTTTTCGTGCCTTCGGCACGGAGACTTTTGAAATCTTGATCGTAATGGTGGTGTCTTCGGCACGACTAATAAATTAATTTTATTATATAAGATATGCCTTCGGAACGAAAACTTAATGTTTCTTTGTCTATGAAAATAAAGGGCGAATCAACTTCCGTCAAGGTGTTGCCATGGAACCCATTTGCAACATTTAATGAGGCCGTGCTGATTCATTCTTTTGTTCATATCGGGTGTGCCTTCGGCATGACGATTTTATTTCTTTATTCGTAGTGTTCGTGCCTTCGGCACGACACAAAGTTTATTATTTATTTCATTTACGAAATCTTCAATGACAACTCTGCCTTCTTCAAGTTCGAAAGTAAAACCCTGTTTTCTATTTGAATGATATAGTCGTGCCTTCGGCACGAAACGTAAGTTTTAATTCTCAATACAATTTTAAAGTCATTACTTTATTTTATTCGTTTCGTGTTGGTCGCGCTTACGGCGCGACAAAGATGTTCAATTACGAAAACAGGCAAATGGCAAATGGCACACTTCCGCTTCCGATTTCAAAGTGCTTACAAGTATCAAGCATGTTCGTTTCGCTCACAGCTGGGTTGATAACAAATGGCTTCCTCTAGGAAAACGCCGACTTTATGTGAAAGGGACACCAGGCAGCTATGAGGAACGAATTTAATACATCCCTTAGCGCGGGATGTAAAGGACACACTCCTTACACGTAAAAGACAACTTACAGCAGATTCAGACAACAACACTTTATTAGGAGTGTTGTTGTTGGTTTGTCACAAAGCAAAATAATATCTACCATCTTCTCTTTTTCTAGTGACAATCAAAACAATCATACATAGACTCATGGTAGCGACACACATTTTACCTATGCGATTAATCATATGGTTGTAAACTTATTATCTATCGACAACCACTTACCATGGGATATCTGATTCCATGGCTTGTTATCAGTTTATCCAAAAAAAATAATAATTCTCACAGGTTCCTAGCTAAAATCGTTACACATTCAACATTTTGCTTCATACCATTTCCCAAAATATTTCTATGTTATAAAAAAAAGGCGATCTGTAAATATTGGACTTCTCTCAACCCGCACCTGGGCATTTGTTTTATAGATTTTTGATGGTTGTCCGTAAAAATGTACTGGAATATATCATAGCATTGGTTGTCGTTAAGAATAAAGTACGGTTAAAAAAGTGTTTAAAAACATATCAAATATGACAAAGTTCTATTGTCCAAATAAATCTATCTATTACTTCTTTAAGGATAATACCAAAATTTCGACCAGTTTTCGACAATCAATGTTAATAAGTTTTTGAATTGATATGATCTCAATATGTACATTATCAATGTCATAGCAGACGAAGAAACCAAAATTGGTCTGTGTGAGATATATTTTTTAAATGATTAAAGCTTTGTTAAGGTGATGAAAAAATGAATTACGAAAAAATACAATTTGAACGTGAAATAGATGTGGTACGTAGTTCTTACATTTAAAGATGACATTTTTAGATCAGATTTCTTGAGATCATTCATGCAATTTCAGCATCATAATATAACTTCTGACAAATGAAGCGATCAAAATAATGAGAGATTTTGTCACGTGAAGCAAACCGTCGAAAACAGGAGACCGTCGAAAATGGGTGACGTGGCGACATTACTATTCGTTCACTTTAATTTCATAATACAGCTTCGGAACATGTTTTTATTCCTGAAATCAATCCACATTGCATATTAAGTCAAATTTATGCTTTGTTTATTGAGTTTCATTATGCTTTGTTTTTTTGTTAGTTTTTTGTTTTTTAAAGATATGCATTATAATACAATGATACGTACGTTCTGTATTCTGAAAAAATGACGTTCAGTGCTTTTCATTACCTGACTTTGTCGGTCCGCTGTGGGGAATTAGATGCACATATTAACTAACTGTATTTATTAAAAGCACATATTGTGAATACATTTTGGAGAAAATTTTATCGACATCTGAGGTGGGGCCGATTTTGGCCCTTATAGCTCCCAGTGCTTTCATCCAATTATTTAAAGACAATAAAATATCTGCATATATTTGCTGCAACACAAAACTATTGTACTTTCGAACATGGCGCGTATAAATGCATAGACGCCGAATGGTCGTGGTGAATTTCTAGCTAAGCAGAAAAAGCTGACTGTTTACCATATTGCTTTAACGATATGATAAGCAATCACTTTAAACGTTGTGGTGAATTTAAAAAATGAAATACAATACTAATGACTGGATATGTGGTACATGTATTAGTGACATTTGATGATTTTCATTCCGGAAGAATAATATTATGTGTCCTCAATATAGTGTAGACTGTTAGCTTAGGACAAAGTATAGATATATAATTCAACGGATTTTATTTATTAGGACTAATTAATGATTCTATAACTGTGTCAATGTAGCGAAAATGTAAGTAATTTTTTTTAATACATAAATAAATGTACGGTGACATGATGTAGCGATTTAGATTTATTTTTGTTACGAATTGGATGTTATTCTATATAGCTAAGTAAAGTCTTAAACGACAGAAACTTGCGGAAAGTAAATACTGAAGCATAATTTTGAGATCGTGGAGATAAATTAATTTAATTGTTAATAAAAAATTTGAAAGTGAAGTTGTTTCTTTTTCAGTACATTGTTTAATGACATGATATGTATATAACAGTTCCCATAATTGTGTGGGAAACAATATTGTTGTAGTATTATTGGTACTTGTAAGGATATGCCACATTTATGATTATTTCCCAAAGGTGTTTTATGTTATGCACTACATACACAAACTTTTGATCCATCATTTGTCCATTGGAGGTTAGGTGTTTAACACCACTTTCAAAAATATTTCAGTTACTACTTTTGTGACGGAAATTGGAGTACCCACAGAAATCCACAGACTTGTCGCAAGTCACTAACAAACTTTATCACATAATGTTTTATCGAGTACGCCATGAATGGGGTTCAAACTTAAGTAGTGATAGGCAACGATTGCATAGGTAGTTGTCAAGACGGCTCAAGTTCAGTTAAGATGGAAGGTAATTGTTTTATTGATATTGATGGAATTTATGATTATCACTGTTTATAAACTTTCTTTTCATATCAATCAATGAAAAGAATTGGTTTGCTGAAAGTATGTTTTTGTTGGGGTTCATTGGATGGAATTTGTATCTCATGTGAAGTTCCGTCAATTGCAGACACAACGTTAGGCATATCAGAACAATACCCTTTCTTCTGTCACCAGACTGGGATGGTTGGCCACTGAATTTTACGATTACACACTTTCTATAAGTCTACCCATGTTGAATTTAAAACGCTGTTGAAACACTGACACCAAAGCATAAATAAATAAATAAATAAATAAATAAATAAATATTGCACGGACCGTGTTATTTATCTTAGTGAATCTCATGATCATCGATGAGCTAAAGCAATTGACGAAGGTGGTCCGTTGCTGAGCATGAACAGTATACAACTGGGGCTCTTAAAAGAAAACGACAAGAAAAACAAAGAGGAAATATTTTAAAATTACATTACTATCATTTGAAATATACATATGTATAATATGTATAATTGTGTAGAAAAGTAGATGAATGGATTTGAATCTCAGGATCCCTAAAATTCACATCATATTTTCATAAATTATATAAAGTTTCTCCTTTTGCGCCCAAATTAAACTTTTAACTTCTATCAATTCCATTCTCTTAAATCAAAGGGAACTATCCATCCGGTGCCTTGAAAATGCGTTCTGTCATGTGCATAAGTTATTGTTTGCATGATTGACAGACAATATTCATCATATTGTTTTCTAGCTTCTGAACTGTCTATCGAGAAAAAAATAAAATATTCTAGACAGGCAGCATATAGCCAGTCAATGGGGCTTGCAATTAATATTTCGCATGTACAATAGCGACCCCCACATCACAAGGTGTGGAAAATAGAAATATTCTTCTGTGGTTTAAATGCGTATTAACTGCATTACATGTAAACTGTATGATTCTGTTTGATAAAGTCCTTTAACTAGAAGAGGGGGAAATGTACACTTGAGTGATATAGTGTTGTAATAAAAGATCGTGTACAAGATTGAAAGAATTTCAAGGTATATTTTAAATGAGGTTGAAGCAAGTCACCATTTGATATCAATTCGATTGTTTTTTTATTTTGACGATTTTAATTACGGAAGACGATCACAACCATATTTTGTTTTAACATTTGCAACTCAGCTGGGTTTTTTTTTCATAACCTATAATAAAATGAAAACATATTTATCACATATTTATAAGCAATAACGTCAATTTTGCCCATACGTAAACACCGGAAGTGCCACAGCGATATCTGTCGACGTTCAGCGAGGAAATATGTGTTTGCGTTTCGGAAGCAGAATCCTCAACCGATATCGATCACTCATATCCATAAGTTTGGTGTCTGTGTGGGAAGTTAAATTCGTTCTTTTTAATTCAATGTTGAAATATGTGATAAATAGATTAATGCATGTCTTTTTCCATATCAGGACTGTTATCATCCCTCGACCGATATCGACCCCCGGGCTAAAGCCCTCTGGCCGGTATCGGTTTCTCGGGATGATAACAGTCTTGATATGGAAAAGGGCATGCATTAATCTATAAATATCACACTGTCGGAACAGTTCCAGCATTCAATGGAAAAATCGTAGAAATATGTAAATTCGATATCCTTAACACACATATAAATGACCCCTCCTGGCTTAGTTCAGGTACTTCAATAAAGAGTGACGGGGTTACAGTATATTTTTCTAAGACATTTCTCTTATTTAATAAAAACAATAGAGAGCGAAAATGGCACGATTTTTGCACGACAATCGGTCAATGGTCGGGCGACCGTCGTATAAATAAGGTATAAATAAGTCTAAAAGGGGCTATTGTTTTACCATGGGACAGACACGTTTTGGGATAATGGAATAATAAATTTTTCTTTACATATGAAATCAGAAATGTTCCATTCAATATCCAGTTTTACATACGCTGTCATGTTAAGGCAGTCCACAAAAGAAAATCCATTAAAAATGTTTTTCCTTTTCAGTTCAATACACGTGAAAATGCATCAATTTTACTCATTTAAACCATACACCAATAAAATTATGTATGATCTACTCAAAATGAAAAAAAATATTATTAGGAATCAATCACAGAGGTCACGTGATCACATTAAAGAGAAAGTAGCATCGTGACCACTAAAACCGAACAGAACAACGGCATACCGATGTTCAATACAAGTAATGAAGGAACCGGCGAATTCGGGATATCCTATTCTTCAAGCAAAATGCGTGGCAAAGTGTTGAATTTCATTTAATTAAATGTGCGAATAGATTGAAAGGCCAAATATGCAAGAAACCACCCCTTTTTCCGAGTTCTATGGGATTTTTCTTGCTACGTTCAATCCCTGTATTCTTTGCCATATGAAAATATCGTACCTAATGATCAAGTCTGTTGACTGTTAAAATTTTTCCAAGATCAGTCTTCGGGATACCGTTGTTCTATTGCATTTTTTAAAATTTAATAAACAAATGCTAAAAAACGATTATTTTAAAACACTTTAAGGACGTAAGGTTTTTGTAATATCGATTGCTTAAATTGTAATGCAATCGTCGTTTTCATTTTCATTTATTTTTGATAATCAGCGTAGTAACAATTTTCCTAAATACATGATTTACAGATGTGCTTTAAAAGAGCTCTCCCTTCTTCACAAATTAATTTGTATTGTTTATCTGCTGAAATATCTGACAACAACGTTACCGTAGAATCTTACAGTGTGTGGCCAAAATTATTGCCACATGTAAAAAAAAATCCCTTTATAATCAACCAAAACTATTTTTTCAAAAAATTATTGTGAAGTCATTTCTGGATAGATTTTAACAAATTTTACACCAAAACATTCAGAATTGTCTATATTTTGACTGTTTATTTGCTCATTATGTTTATATGTGTGGTTTTTATTTGTACATAATTTAAACATAACAAATAAAAATTAGCTTTGATTTTCCTATGTATAGATCTATTTCAACTAAAAATAAATCCTAAAAATTAACAATCCCGTTTAAATTATGTAGGCCCCCTCTACTGCTTTTTGGATAATAACAATAGAAGACACATCTAAGATGGTATTACCACACGATAGTATGGATATACACATGTTTAATAAAGTAAAAAAGACAGTAAATAATTAAGAAATGTTATTGAAAATAAATGTGTAAACAGAAAGCTTAAAAAAAAAGAGGGGGGGGGGGTGATTTCATATTAAAAGCACCTGTGGGAGGACCAACACAGAGTTGGTTTTCAATCAATGTTGTCTGAATTTCCCACTAATTAATGCCATAGTTACAAGATGACCAAGATGTGCCACCTTTTCTATAGAAATATCTTATTTTGTCTTCATTACCTTGTCTTGTCAGAGGTTTTATTTGCAATGAATAAATACATTTGGTATTTTGGACTTCGTCCTTCATAAGGGACCGACCATTTAACTTGAAGGGGGGGGGGGGGGTTATGGTATTTGATTCCCTCAGAAAAAAAATTTCGGACAAAACAAGAGTTAGAATTTTTATTTTTTTGTCGCACGAAGTGCGAAATTTTTTTTCCAGAATTTAACATTAGGTTATATGACAAGAACTCTGTATCACATTATTTTTTTTTCCTCCACCAAAATCAGAATATTTTTTTCAGCAACATTGGGAATCAGAATATTTTTTTAGAAGAAAACCATAACCCCCCCTTCAAGTTAAATGGTCGTTCCCTAATAGCATATCCTGTGTAAAACATATGGATTTCTGTTTTAAATTTGATGATGAAAATTGAAACCTGAAAAGTAACCCAAATTGTCCCTATTCATTCATCAAAATATGTTTCTATTATTAAAATGTATCAACCATGCATCTTGGTAAAATAAATTACTGTCTTTCACATTCAAATTTGGAAAGCATAATATATTTAGTAAATTCAGAATTTGTGTAGGTAAATTTCAAATTGAAGATACAAAGAGAGGGAAGGGTCTGTATTAATAATATTGATTAGGAGTGTCATTTCTTATAAATTATTCATTTTCATATACAATGTAGATACAAAATGTATATAAACACCATTTTGATCAAGTAAAACAAAATTTTAAGACTACCATTGTTAATAAACTAAGAAGTCCTTTAAATCCAATTAATATCCTTTATAATGCACCTCATTTTCTAGAATTGAGGACACTTTATGCTTATAAAAATTAACATTTTGTGTATGTCTTTTGTATTGTATGTTATGTCACTAACAACCAAACTATAGAAAAATAAGAAAATAAAACAACTCATTTGTCTCGATTATTTTAAGAATCCAAATCAAATTGGACAAACAAGAGTAAAACTGAGGCCCCTAAAGCATGTGTTGTCTGCTAACTTGGATTTCAGATCCACAAAAAGAAAGCAAAACAATCATGAATGTGTATTCATACACCATTTTGATGCCACCAAATTTCTATCATCTTAAAACCAGATATTTGGTAAAGAACCACCCAATGCACAGCCAAATTTGCCTACAAATGCTTCAACTGTTTCAGATAGGAATAATTGTGAAATGTTTTTCCTGTTGGGTCCTATGTTAAATTTATCCTCATGATCATCTTGGATTTCCGATTTTCAGAGAAAAAAGATAATTTTTAAGGGACCATTCAGCGATTACTCATGTTCAGTTTGGGTTCAATCAAATATCTAGTTTCTGAGATGAATTACTTTTTTTATTTGTCCTGCAGTGGTGGCCATCTTAGATTTCCGATGAACTAAAACAAAACTGTTTAAGAGGGTCAAATATGACATATTCCTACAAAATAACATGTTCATCCCACGTGTGGTTTCAGATAAGATTTAGAAACTTCAGCATCAGAAAGAATTGGTTGTAGAAGTCATGTTGAATATCTGAATCAAATGAAAAATATGTAATGTTGGGAATCACCCATGTAATATATCTACCATGTTGGGCCTGTGGTTAGTAAAAATTAGTTTTAAATGTTTATGGACGAAGATGAATGCTAAATGATGGCTAAATGATGCTAAATGATAGCTATTAGCAATAGCTAATTTTTGTTTTAATACTTGTAAACCATTATTTGTAAAATAATTTATTGTATTATTTCCAATAAAACCTACAGAAAATATTCTTATTAGTGTCATAAGTTTGATGCAAATCCAAAAATATTTTAACACTAACAGAGAAAAAGTGTTTTTAAATGAATAAATATGGTAATTATCAAAAGTTGACATATTTCTGTCAAGATAGTGTAATTGTAATGAGATGTTTGTTGGATACTTTTTTGTATACTAAGGTTTAGTATATCACAAAAAATAAACCGAACAAACACCTAATTTTAACATGATGTCCTTCTTTCGTTTTGTGAACAAACGCACGATTTATCGATTGGTTAAAATCTCATTAGCACATGCACATGTGACCGACTTTCCCGTCGTAAATGTACATCTTGATGAATTATCGTCTGCTCGAATTTGGCAGCATAAATTCAGTCTTTGAAATTAGAGTTTCGAATTTACTGACTAGAAAACTTCAAAATTAGAATATATTCTATTGAAAAATTTTGGCAAAAGTCACTGGTCCGAATCAATTTTCACTGGCCATACGCCACCGGACCATTGCTAAAGTCGATGACTGTATATTGTGTGCAACATATTCCGCAAACGTAAATATAAATACCTGTCTTCCAATCAAAGTATACTACAGTATTTGTACTCTTAGACATATCAGAATCGAAATAATTCATGGAAGCCAGAATGAATGTGTTTTGAGTTTTAAGATGGGTTGGCCGATATTGGTAAATTTTATCCCTCGCCTCTGGCTCGGGATAAATCATTATATCCACCAATCCATGTTAAAACTGAAAACACATTCTGACTTCCACGATTTATTTCTTAATTAGATTATGTTACACAAGCATCAATTGTTTGGAGTGGTCATTGGTGTACCCTGTTGCAATGCATTTTTTCTGACCCCATCATTTATCCTGTCCCAAGCCATGACCTGCATTTCCAACATCAGATGGTGTTGCCCCCCTTTTTTATGTTTCAGTGAGTGGCGATTGATATTGGTGGAATTGTTGACCATTACTGTTTTAACTTTCTTTTCATAATCCTATACTTTTTTCCTTTATGACCATTATCCAAATGCCACCTTTCAACCATCAATTATTGATCGTAAACTTAATTCTCATCATGAAAATATGAAAAATGTACATAGCTGAAACACTACTTACTTGACATTACAAAAATAATCAACTATTCAACCATATTTGTTAAGGATTGGTCGCAATTTGTGTTCTGTTTATGAAGAAATACATGCAGGTTACGCAAGGGTGTGTACAACCTGATTGAGGTTATTTCTAATGAACCGAACAAATAATTTCGATCAATCCTTATAAATTAATTCAAACTTTTGTTGTTATATTGAAAAATATATTTATTTTTTCAAAATATGGCAAATAAACAGAAATAAATTTATATAACCCCAAAGGTGCCTCATTTAAAGAAAATCACTTGATGACAATGGCACACGATGCCTTGAGAACGACGTCTATTTTCAGATTCAGTACATATGAAAATAACCTCAACTTTTTAAACCAATCAAAACACTTATAAAATGACACGTGACTCTAAATTTAATTTATCTGGATATGGTCCAACTTTTCACATTCGCAAGGTATGCATACACACTGTATTCATATGGATTCCTGCGACACATTAAAAAACATACTTTCAGCAAACCAATTATTTTCATTGATTGATGTGAAAAGAAAGTTTATAAATAGTCATAATCATAAATTCCACCAATATCAAGAAAACGATTACCTTTCATCTTAACTGAACTTGAGCCGTCGTGATTGTATGGTAGTTGAATTTACAACTACCTGTGCAATCGTTGCCTATCACCACTTATGTTGTGAGTTTGAACCCCATGAATGGAGAGGAGTACTTGATAAAACATTATGTGATACAAGTTTTTCAGTGACTTGCAACAGGTCTGTGGTTTTCTCTGGGTACTCCAATTTCTGCCACAAAAGTAGTAACTGAAATATTTTTGAAAGTGGTGTTAAACACCTAACCTCCAATGAACAAATGATGGATCAAAAGTTTGTGTATGTATTGTAGTGTATAACATAAAACCCTTTTGGGTCATAATGTGGCATATCTTTACAAGTACAAAATGTACCAATAATACTACAACAATATTGTTTCCCATACAATTGTGGGAACTGTTATACACATAACATGTCATTAAACAATATACTGAAAAAGAAACAACTTCACTTTCAATTTCTTTTATTATTAACAATTAAATTAAATTATCTCCATGATCTCAAAATTATGTTTCAGTGTTTACTGCATCTTAATATGTACATGTAGGTATGGCTGAATCCTGATTTCTTGTCAACTGAAAACTACAATTATTCATGTGTTTCTGAATCATCAATAAATATTCAATCACTTAATTCATCACACCTTTCGGTCTTTGATCACTGAATATTGAATCTAAAATATCCATACCATTGTATTCTTTGGATTTATACATGAAAAATCGCAAGTCAACTATGAGGAATCAAACACATTGTTTTACATATGTACATTTTTGTATAGATAATCTTGTATAATGTGTCCTGTTCACTACCACATGTAATACACACAGACTCTACACAATACAAACAGCTCGAAAATTCTATTTTATCGATTACTTCTGATCATGCAAATGTATGAGTACAATGTATATATCTGGGTTCTGTTTAAATCAAATATTCCTGTTCCTTTAAAGTTTATGCTGATTCTTCTGTGGTATTTAAATCTTCTTTGAGTTTAAATCATCCATTGTTTTTTTTCTTTATGTTAACTCTGAAAAAAAAAGGACTCACTGTACATGTATCAAACTAAATTTAATAGACAATTTCAACATTTCCACCTTAAATAAAAACAATTATGCATTTTTACATGCTTTTAATACAAATTACAATCCCTTTATGGAGTGAAAAAAAAATAGGTTCCAGGGAGCCTGTTGTCACTCACCAGAGATGTTAGGTATTAAAATGTTGTCTTTTGAAAGGAAACTGCAAGAACAAACTTGATCTGTGTATTATTCATTTAAAGATAGTTTAAAAATTCTAAAATGATGCATAATCAGATGGGCTTAATAACACAGAGAAACCAACAAGCCTCTCCTGAGGGTCCATCAAATCATATGCAGTCTTCGAAATTAGGCGGTAGTCCGATGCCCGTGGCGTGTAAAATTGTACACGGGCGTATAAAATGAGTAGTTCCACAAGTCCGACGGGCCTGTGAACAAAAAGTCATATAATTTCAAAAGTTGATTTCATAAGATATTGTGTGTAGATATTTAGTTTATTGTTCTCCGTTTTCAGTTGCTGCCGAGTCAATGCAAAAAATGGGTAGGCAAACAAGTCCTTTTAAGAATTTCCGATATTCGAAATAGATTTAGGTGCGTCTGTTTTTTGAAATTTGATTGGTTGATATTTTTACCATCATGTAGGTTTTAAAAAAGGACGAGAAGCAGGGCTCACGTTAGAGGGCGAAGTAGTTGTCTTGTGAAGGTTGACTTCGATTTCTCGTTGGTCAAAAGCGAAATTCAAGTAGCCTTGTAATTTTGAAGAGTCACCCTATGTTGCCCGCGTATTTTTGCATACATGCCAACCCGCGAGAGACTAAAAGCGGTAGGGGATCTAGGGTTTGCCACCCCCCCCCCCCCCACCCCCCCCCCTTCCCCCCAGAACATTGTTTTTCAGAAGTATGCAAAATGGTGCATTCTGTTGCATTTTGGATATAAAATCTGTTCAGTCAAATCTTTAAATATAGTATGAAAAAACCATGAATAAATGGAAATTAACATTTTACATATATACAAGTCAAACCTCGGTCCCTCGAACTCGGAAGGGTCGGATGTGAACAAATTGTGTAATATAAGTTATTTTAGTCTCAAATATATTAGTAAATCTTCCTTGTTTTCAACAATAAACCAGGAAATGCTTTTTTCCACTTTAATAGTAAAACATACTTGACAATAGGCACTTATAATTAATGATATTTTATAGATGGCTCGAACTTATTTGAAAGTCCCGCCAATTTTCCATATATTTTTAAGCTAAAAAAAATCTTTCCCTCGAACACTGATACCTCGAACAGTCGAACTTAATAAATGGTCCCATCAATAATAAAATCACGAGTTTTACCATATCAAACTCGAACATCGCAATTTAATTGATAGATGTACGTTGAATGTGCTTACATACAAATGTACATATATACATGATTAATCAATCTACTGGCTTGATAAATACACTTCAATATAAAACAGCGGGGTTATGTTACTTAAAATCATTTAATCCACGACATCTCTTGTGTGTGTTACAATAATATATCATTAATTATAAGTGCCTATTGTCAAGTATGTTTTACTATTAAAGTGGAAAAAAACATTTCCTGGTTAATTGTTGAAAACAAGGAAGATTTACTGATATATTTGAGACTAAAATAACTTATTTTACACAATTTGTTCACATTCACAGCTAAGATGATAAAAAAACATGCTAATATTCACATATGAAATTGTAAAGATGAAACTGAGTTTTTAACTCCAATATTAAATGTCTTTAAAACTATGTATATATTATATAATATATTGATTGATATTTATCATTGCTCTGACTGCCTATTGTTGCTATATTATAATAAAAATGAAACTGAGTTTTTAGCTCCACAATGGAAAATAATTTAACTTTTTTATATTATAAAACCCAACGTTAATTTAATTATACCGAATTAGTTTAAGAAATAAATCATGGAAGTCAGAATGTGTTTTGAGTTTTAACGTGGATTCGCAGATATGAGTATGTTATACCGAATCAGAAGTGAGGGGTATACAACATTTACTAATATCTGCCAAATGTTGAGGGTGGCAAAATTAATTTATCCCCCTTTTTCGCATTATATTTATGAAAAAAACTTTTTTGCTTATTAGTATGTAAGCATACATATTGTCCAGTTAGCTAAAGGTATACGGATATTTGGATGAGGTATGCTTTGAAATCATAGTGACTATTTTTTATTGCTGCACAGTTTTGAAAATTTACCAGGTAAATAAGGAATACATTTGGTTTGTACATTTTTCATAAATATGTAAACCGAATGTAATGAGCACACATTTAAATTATCATAATCCAAGCTATCATTAATTGACAGATGTACGGTTGAATGTGCTTACTGCAAGGTGTGATAAATGTCAGATTACCAACAGATATTACATTTCTCTGACGTCACACTATTGTTCGAACACCGGATTATTTTGAAGAATCTACAGTTTATTCTTTTATTTTTGAATATATGAACACAACCTTTTACTATTTTAGGCTTAAAACCTGTTTTACTTATATTGGGACTTTCGTGTCTTGAACCATTGCTGGGTTTTTCAAAGTCACTTTGACTTTCAAAACTTCCATCTTATCATTCGGCTAAGTTGACCACATTAATAAATTCTATAATTAATATATATAACTCTTGATAGTAAGCTTCTTTTTTTTTTTTTTAAATATGAACAATTTGCTTTAAAAAAGCAATTGATCAATAGATATTCAAGACACGATACAAGTAGATGAGTTCTGACATAATTTATGTTCAGAACTGATGAGTATTCTCGCTATACAAAAACAACCAACGAACCGACCGCAACTTAACAAATCAGACAGACCACAGGTGAACACCTGGGACACTTGAAAGACCTTGAAATATCTAAATATAAACGATTCTATTCACTTGAAAGACCTTGAAATATTTAAATATAAACGATTCTATTCACTTGAAAGACCTTGAAATATCTAAATATAAACGAGAATCGAAAACACGGATGCCGGAAAAAATGTGTTATTTGTGGATTATTTAGCTTTCTGAACATTAAAAAGGTAAACATATAAAATGAAAACACTGTTGCAGATAGAAATGTATTATGTAAGAGAATACATTCCAACTTGTAGATTCTTAAAAATAATCAACTCGACCCTGATGAGTCTCGTTGATTATTTTTAAGAATCTACAGTTGGAGTGTATTATCCACTACATAATTGTTTACTTAACAATTCTTAACAATTACAGGTAGAGGGATAAACTTGTCATCATTTGTGTTAATGGGTCATTAAATTCAGCTGTGATTATTAACCATTAACTACGACTAATAAATAACGATTATTGAACCCTAGACTCGTTTCACTGATTGTACCAAGCCGAGTCATGATTTCAAAATATCGCCCCAAAATAATATCCGGAGAAATTTTTGGAACTTCTCTGACCCTATCGTTGAAGCAATGAATTCGGAATTCAGTGGTCGTAACCGGTCCGTTGATTTTATATCTACTTCCGTCAACGAAGGGTACTATATGAAAATGTTTTGGAACTTTCCTGAATCTATCGTTGAAGTTAATGCAGTGGTACGTCACTTCCGTCATCCGTGGGTCCTTATACGAAACATTTGGCAAGAAATGTATGAAAATCTTAAAATTCGGGAGAACTGAGCTATCGTATGCACAAAACAAAAACAAAGGCAAAAAGATGCTTCTTTTAGGAATGCATACATGTCCTAGTTTGAATGACATAATGGAAATAAGGTGCAATAAATGTACTCGAAGCGAGCAAGGGTACGATTTTTAAACCTGTCGAGTTGCATGCCTTGTGGATTATTAATATCTATATACATGTAGGGTCGACAGTGACGACACTTTCAATTAGATGTTAACATAAGATTGTATGAATATTGACACGAACAAGTTAAAATAAGGAAAAAGAGATGAAATAATAAAGAAATAAAGAAATTTTATTGAAAATAAATTTGTAAACAAAAAGTTAGAAAAAAAGGGGGGTGATAAGTCCGTACCACGAGCGTCTGTGGTCTTACCTAATGCATAATTGACATGTCCACATAATATTTGGTACATCATCATGCTTTGAGTTTTGGTGGTTTGAATTAATGGTCAATAATGTAATTCGTGCCTGTAGAATTGATGGTGGGCCTGTAAATATTTGAACTTACAGGCCCGGTGGGCTTTTAAGGTAAAACGTTGAGCGTGAAGACTGCATATGTGTCTGAAATTTTGCTAGAAATTAAAGATATAAAATATAACAAAGTACCATGAACTGAAACTGTAATTAAGTTAAATATTTGCCAAAAATGGAGGAAGGGGGCAAAAACATCAATATTCTTTCTAACTAATGAACAATTAAATTATAAGTTGCACGTTCAATGCTGATATTGTCATAATTTAATTAAAGACAGAACCTTGTTAAAATCAAGAAATAGTATTTATCCTGCATTCATTATCATTTTTGTATGATAATTACAGTACATGTAGGTGTATATAAATACATTTTTGTAGGGTTAAGGTTATTGTTATGGTCTTTATACCACTTTCAACAATATTTCAGTTAAATATGTGGCGGTCAGTTTTATTTGTTGAGGAAACTGGAGTACCTGGAGAAAACAAAAGACCTGCTGCAAATCACTGACAAACTCAATCACATAATGTTGTATCGAGTACACCTCCCCATCTGCTGGATTCAAACTCACAACTTTAGAGGTGATATGCACTGATTGCACAGGTAGATACGATCACGACCACGGCGGCTTCTACATTTTTGTATTGCCCTTCTGTAGTACATGTATAATATACAAATAACAATCTCCTGATACTCAATTCATGAACATAGCGAAGAGTAAGAAGTAAGACAGTATAATACCCATACCAGGACTCCACATCAGAACCTGACCGCTGTGGACCAGTGGAATCCAGGTCACTTCGCCCCGAATCCCGTTCGCCCCGGGTCGTTTCGCCCTCATTCATTAATAGTGCTTTAAAAAATGAAATATGGAAAATACAATTGCAAATATTTGTATTTTGGATGTTGTAAGACTTGTTCATGGGTACTTTATTTTTGTCTTCCTCATAATTAACATGCTCTCTAAAAAAATAGGTCGATGGGGTAATTGGAAACACAAATATGGCAAATATTTTTTTTTCTAACCAAAAAAAAAAGCATTTTTTAATATATTATTTATATCATATAACAATAATTGACCAATAATTATTAAATATTATAATATAACATCATGATGATGTTAATTCCGTTGTTTATCATATATTTTTATTATTTTTATTTTATTTTTATGTTATTATTTATTTTGTATACAACTAATAATTACCATAAAATTGTCGAAAAAGACTTCATCTATAATTATATAATAGCGATTAAGTGGGGGGAATCGACTCACTTTCCGGGGCGAAACGACCGGTACCGGACCAGTGCTGTCCCTAGCTACAACTAGCTTAGATTTCATCCCCCACCCCCATTTTATACACACATCCTGTATCTGACTATCAGTGGAAGGCATCATTTAATCTGTTCATGTCTTATCGACTTGAAATGAAGCTTTTCTTTATCTTAAAGTTGGTGGCAAATCGTGGTTTTCATTTATAATTAATTAAATAAATACACATGTACATCATCTGTCAAAAGTATTTGGAAATGTAAAGAAATCCCTATTATAATCAACCAATACCTTATTTTTTCAAAATATTATTATGAAGTCATTTCTGGATAGATTTTAACAAATGTTACACCAAAACATTCGGAATTGTCAATATTTTGATTGTTTATTTACTCATTATGTTGTTATGAGTGATTTTTATTTGTACATAATTTAAACACAACAAATAAAAATTGACTCTGATTTTCCTATATATTTCAACTAAAAATAAATCCTTAAAATTAAAATCATGGAAAAATTATGTACAAATAAAAACCACTCATATAAACATAATGAGCAAATAAACAATCAAAATACACAGGTACTTGTGGACAGGACCCTATGTTGCTCCCTTTTTTTTAAGATGTTGCCCCCCCTTTTTTTTTTTAACATCGACTTTTTTTCATATAAACAACATTTTGCAACTTTCTATGTATCACTGTATGACATATATACAATAAATATAATCAAACAGTAATTTCTATCCATGCCGGGTTTCTGACATGATATAAGTTAGAAGGTAAGTCACTCTTCTTTGTTTACATTGGGGTACTTGTTGTGCATTCATCTTAAATTTAGTGAATAAAAAAGGCCTACCTGTCTGGAAATTGGCTTATTCCTTCTCAGTATATATTATTCTCCCTGAAAACACACATCAATATTTATTTGCAGCAGCTGACAACTCTCCATGGAACATTTTCCACTCGCGATTTGCGATTTTCAGACGACATTTTTGAAAACTCGAATTAAAGCTACGGAAGTGTGATATTAGCGACATCTGCTGGTCATTTCAAATATTGACGATACGGTAAAACGCGAGAGTTCCGGGTAAAAAGTTCGGGAATTTTTTGGCGCAAAATTTAATTTTACCCGGAACTCTCGCGATTTACCGTATCGTCAAAAAATGCGTTTATTCTTTATAATTCTGTAGCTAAGTATTTTTTTTCATTTGTTTTGAAAATTTACCTTTGGGGATCCCCAGTACGCACACATACATTCCATTGATGTGTGTCGGCCATGAATAACAAAATGAACTAACCTTGTTTAAGTTGTTTTCCTACATTGATAACTAGACGGTGATGTAATTAAGTTACTGATATTTTCCAATTTGATGGCATTTTGCATTTAGCTACTCAAACAAGTAAAATGCTCACAAAATCCTAAAATAAATCAGTAACCAGCTTGTGTCAATCAGCGTCCCTTGTAAACAATGTCACAGGATGACGATATATTACAAAAGTCAAAGTCGACGATAGATGGTTGTCTTAAGTATTTTTTCCGGAATTTTTTGTACAAGCTTTTTTTTCATTGGCATTTATTTTTTTATTTCATATCTAACAATAATTGTTGATTATTAACAATAAACATTGTTTCTTTTATCTTTTTTTATTATCGGTAATCCAAGCCGCCATTTTGTTTACATTACGAAAAAAGTAGTCCGGTGAACATCGTCTATCGAAAAATAAACTGACAAAAACCCCGCCTCCATAAGCGCTTATACCCAATCAGAGTATAGGATTTCTAATTATGTAAATCATATAAGAATTATATTGACATCAATTGTCATAAATTTATGTTGCAAAAAAAAAGGACTGCCTTAACATAACTGCGTAACTATTATACTGCTTGATTTTCCTTAGTCAGATTATTTTTGTTCTCCCAAGTCTGGCATAATTGTTTATTTGTGCGAAAATTTAAATCAGAAATGTTTAAAAAAAAAAATAAAAAAAATTGAAAAGCACCCCTCCTTGAAGTATTTCTATAAATAGCGGTTGAGGAAAATATGTATTTTGTATGCAGACTGTAATGTCACTGTGAAACCATTATTTGGCCAGTGATATTTATTTTTAACTGTTTTAAACACCGAAATGAAAAAAATATTTATCTAATCACGTACACTCAATGAACAATTGAAGACAGATGTTGCAATAAGGTCTCCCTCAAAAGATCTTTACGTAAGTTAACATTGTTTCGTTATATTACGGGAAGATACCTTCCTTCGTCAGTTATCGAGAAATCTCTATTAATGGAATCCAGTTAGCAAAGTTCGTATTATTAATTGGCATAACATCATCAATATACTAGTACCTGGGAGTAAGATTAAAGGCTTAAGCCTCTCTAATTTTTTTTGTCTTTGATAAGTTTTTGTATGAACTCAGACTCATAGGAGAATAGAAAAAGTTGGAGAGGAGAGGGGCATAGTTTGTTCCCATAGGGATGCCTAGCTATGATTTGTTGAAAAATGTGCCATTCGAACTCGACAAATATATGTTATCGATAAGGAACTCCAATATTTTGATGACTTCATTTTATGTGTAGCACTTTTTACCTTTCGTTTCGTGCTTGACAAAATACCCAATACTAAAAACTTGTAACGTTGCCACCATTTTTTAAAGTAAAATGCGTTGTGAATAATTTACTTTAAAGAGGAAATGAAAGTAAAAAAGGTAAAAAAGTCAAATATTTGACTAGATGAAATTTTCGAGAATTAAAATTATCCTCTTCTTTCAGTATCCACTTTTGATTGATTGAGTGAGTGATTGTTGTTTAATGCCAATTCAGCAATTGTTCAGCTATATTATGGCGAGAACAAGTTGATTATCAATGAGATGATGATGAGGTCTGCTTTGTTCTAGACCAACACGCTGAGTTGGATTTTTATAGTGGTAACTCACTGAAACAACAGACCGCGGGTAGAAATGTCACTCCATTCGGACACATTATTCTCATTCCGAGCCAACCAATCTTTTCTCTTTCTCCGTAATGCTGCGTGCTTAGCGGAGAAGCAACATATACCAATTTTTTAGTTCTTGGTTTGACCCGACCGGGGCTCGAACCCACGATCTAACGCACTCGAAGCGAGCACGCTAACCATTAAGCCACCGATGCGGTGCTTTTGATTGATGTTACCACGTGAATATATTTTGTCACAGTATGATAGTAGTCCTCCGTTGACTGCATGCACAAATTTAGTCATACTTATAGATAGTTCTTTTGTTGAACAAGTAAAAGAATATACCTGTCTAAATACTGATTCTTCTGAAATTTTGGTATCCAATATAAAGTAGATAATTCACAATTTTCTTCATTTATCGGAATATTCAGTGATGACATGCATGACTTGTGATATGCCAAAATGTCTTCTTGGTCAAAATTAGTATTTTTGTAAGGTTTACCAGAGTTCTTGGAAATATCAAGTTCTTCATATTGCTCGTTTGGCGTTAAACAACAATCACTCACTTCATTACTTATTTACCAAACCTTATTTCTTGTGGTTTATGAATATTTTTATGATGTTTACCTATTTGAAATTAAGCATATTTGTAAGCTCAACTGGCCAAAACGGCTAAGTGAAGTATTATCATTTAGTGTCCGTCGTCTGTTATCCATAACTTTTAATATTAATATTTAATCTTTTTCTTAGGAACTGCAAAACTAAATGATTTAACTATTTTACGTTTTCAAGTTTTGAGACTATTTTGTAGCGCGTGCATATATAGTACATGTTTATACAAACCGCACATGCATCAACGCTTACCTCACCATGACCAGACCCAAAGGGTAATGTAAGGTATTATCATCACATTGCGTCCAGCGTGGTCTGTAAATCTTTAACATTAACATTGGAGAGATGTAGGAGAGGTGTGTATTCAGTGCCGTCTTAGCGCATGGGCACGCGGGGCAGTTGCTCGGGGGCCCACGAGCATAGGGGCACCATGCTTATCTATGTATGTTGTGGACTGTATGTTTTTTTAAGGTTTAAACACTGACTTTGTTGGAAATACCAATACAATATATATATATGTTTAATTTTATATACATTTACAGTTTTATTCCTATGAGTGGTTGTGTAGGTATCGGCCCCAGTGCACTGCTGTTAAGACGGCCCTGCTTCTATTGGTATTATCCAAAAAGCAGTAGAGAGGGTTTACACATGTAAAATGCTACGGTAACGTTGTTGTTTAGATATTTCAGCAGACAAACAATACAAATTAATTTATGAAGAAGGAAGCTTTTAAAGCACATCTATAAAACAAATATCTAAGGAAAATTGTTACTACGCTGATTATTAAATGAAAATGAAAACGACGATTGTATTACATGACGTTTACTGTGACATAACATATCCGGAATATTTACACGTCCGCAATCGATATTACAAAAACCCTAGGTCCTTTAAGTGTTTTAAAATAATCGTTTTTTAGCATAAATATATTGCGCAGGAAGCTGGTTTAGAAATAAAAGATTTAGAAATTAGCGGGGGTTATAGCAGGAAAAAGGAATCAATAAAGAAACATTTCAAAACATGCATGACAAATTTCTATCAAAATATCTTTCTTAATAAATTTAGCACAATAGATAATAGTAGTAAGCAAAATATATATATAAAGATTTAAAAAGAGATTTGAACATGGAAAATTATCTGTTACATGAAAATTTTGAAAAACGAAGACTTATAAACTAAACTTAGAATCAGCGACCACAACCTTCTATTTGAAAAGGGGAGGCATTTAAAAATACCCAGCGAAAAAATACTTTGTCAGGTATGCAATCAAATTAAAGATGAACACCATTTTCTTTTCGTTTGAAATAAAAATCTTGATCTGAAAAATAAATAGCTTCCACTTATATTTCAAGATAGGTCTAATATTGGAGAAGGTGAAAAAATTAAATATATTCTTTGTCCATCATCACCAATACAAGTAGGAAAAATCTGTTCCTTCATTTTAAACAGTCTCTTGAACTGAGGACATGGAACCCATAATACATTGTGCATGTGTTATTCTTTTTTTTTCTTACTTGTAAGATATGTTTGTCTTTATTTTGTCACAAATCTGTTTTATGATTTAAATGAAAATAAATATTGAATTGAATTGAATTGAATTGAATTAAAAATTAAATGCAATAGAACAACGGACTTCTCTCAACCCGCACCATGGCATTTTTTTTTTATAGATTTGTGATGGTTGTCTGTAAAAATGTACTGGAATATATCATCGCATTGGTTGTCTTTAAGAATAAAGTACGGTTAAAAAAGTGTTTTAAAACATTTCAAATATGACAAAGTTCTATTGTCCAAATAAATCTATCTATTACTTCTTTAAGGTTAATACCAAAATTTCTACCAGTTTTCGACGATCAATGTTAATAAGTTTCTGAATTGATATGACCTCAATATGTACATTATCAATGTCATAGCGGACGATGAAACCAAAATTGGTCTGTATGAGATATATTTTTTAAAAGATTAAAGCTTTGTTAAGGTGACGAAAAAATGAAATACGAAAAAATACAATTTGAACGTGAAATAATAGATGTGGTACGTAGTTCTTACATTTAAAGATGACATTTTTAGATCAGATTTCTTGAGATCATTCATGCAATTTCAGCATCATAATATAACCTCTGACAAATGAAGCGATCAAAATAATGAGAGATTTTATCACGTGAAGCAAACCGTCGAAAACAGGAGATCGTCGAAAATGGGTGACGTTGCGACATTACTATTCGTTCACTTTAATTTCATAATACAGCTTCGGAACATGTTTTTATTCCTGAAATCAATCCACATTGCACATTAAGTCAAATGTATGCTTTGTTTATTGAGTTTTATTATGGTTTGTTTTTGTTTTTGTTTTTTTAAAGATATGCATTATAATACAATGATACGTACGTTCTGTATTTTGAAAAAAATGACGTTCAGTGCTTTTCATTACCTAACTTTGTCGGTCCGCTGTGAGGAATTAGATGCACATATTAACTAACTGTATTTATTTCTGAAAAGTACATATTGTGAATACATTTTGGAGAAAATTTTATCGACATCTGAGGTGGGGTCGATTTTAGCCCTAATAACTCCCAGTCTTTTACATAAAATATGATAACATTAAATGTCGTATGGGGTCTTGAGAAATCAATATGGGGTCTTAATGACGTTATTAAAGTTCGGATGAGCCTGCTTATATCAATAGGACTTGGGTAACCGTTACATAATATTTGTGTACCAAATTACCACGGATATGATCCACTTGTCTATAAAAGCATTTCCCGATCATTTCCCCATTCATGACTTATCACAGTGTTTGTAACTAGAGTAACACCACGGTTGCCACTAGTGAAAGTGTTTACCCAACCATAGCACCCGCGTTCATCCTCGGTGTTTAGTGGCCTTCGTGTTGCTCGATTTGTTTTGGCCACTGTGTTGTCTGTCCTTCGATTTACGGATTCTGATTGCGCATTTGGTATCTTCAATATCTTATCATATAATCGGAATTTAAGTGCACAATGACATTAGCATAACGTCTCTTTCTCACGTTTATTAATGACTTACCAGCAGCTGTATCATCACAAACTCGACTCTTTGCTGATGACTGTATTTTGAATAGACCAATCAGGCACTTCTCCGACTGTGAAACACTACAGAATGACTTGGATAAGCTAGCACAATGGGAGCAGCAATGGGGCATGCAATTCCACCCTTCCAAATGTAACTCTATGTCTGTCACACGTTCTAAAGCACCTTTCAAATTCAACTACATCTTAAAAGGACACAATCTAGAATCAGTAGATACAGCAAAATACCTTGGATTCACCATCTCATCCAACATGACCTGGAATGCACACATAAACAACATAACATCAAAAGCACAGAAATTATTAGGATTTTTTAGAAGAAACCTCCAAATAAAGAATGAGCATACTAAGAGCATGGCATATAAATCCCTAGTTAGATCAAACCTGGAATACTGCTCAACCATCTGGTCACCACATACTAAAAAACAGAAAAGCGAAATAGAAAAGGTCCAACGCAGAGCAGCCAGATACACAACAGGTAGATTCCATAACACAAGCTGCGTGACATCTATGCTAGACCACCTAGAATAGAATTCCCTAGAAATACGCAGAAACATTGCCAAAGTCACCATGCTATGCAAAATAACACACAATCTGGTTGCCTTCAATCCAGACTCCTACATTTCTTCTCAGACATCACTCACACGTCACAGTCATAGTATTCGATACAAACCCTTCAGCATATCCAAAGACTACTTCAAATTCAGCTTTTTCCCTAATACAATTGTTCTTTGGAATGCTTTACCGCCTGATATTGTCTCTGCTTCTTCTTTGGATCAGTTTAAAAAACAGATCCAAGCCCACTACATCTAAACAGTTTTCCATTTTATATATATGTAAATACGTTATTTTTTTTTGGGGGGGTATTTCTTATTATTGATTAATTGTAAATATATTGTCTGTTCACGCCGATGCATAGTCGTCACGATTGACTGAGCATCGTATGGTGTAGATGTAGATGTAGATGTAGCAACGCCATGTCAGTTACTGAGAACAAATTTAATTTATTTTGCTGTGCTGTCTGATGATGTGTCTAAGTTACGTTCTGAGTTCCGCGTTCTGATGGTCATTACGATTTCCGCATAAAAACGGTGTTCTGTCCGTCTTTATCTCCTGTTGTTTGTACGACGGTTTATGTCTTATTTACATTATTTCTGTTTGCTTGCGCATAGTGGTATCCAATACATGTTGTGGTGTATTTTTTGTTTTGTTTGTCCTCATCTTGTGATTTGTGTACCCAATGTTGCCAGTTTCTCTGGATTGTTCATTCTTGATTACCCCTTCGGTTTTCTCTGACGTTTATTTATATCAAATTCGCTTTATGTTCTTAAATGGCTACAAAACAAAAAGGGATATTTCAGAAAAGGCGCCAATTCCAATTTCGGATTCACGGTAACCTCTATCAATTAACCTCTTTCTAAAATTAGAGATTATATCATGTAAATCGTCTTCATTGTTTATATTTCTAATATGTCGTATCGCTTCACCTTTGATGAACCCCGAGAACACATGTTTACTATGGCAGCTATTACGCTGGAGATAGACAAATGAGTTAATTGACTTGAAATATGTTTTCATGTCTAATTTGCCACTTTCCGCAAATCTGTTGCCCTTGAAGATATGAATGTCTAAGAAGTCGGTGTGCGATTTTAATATATTAAATGTAAATTTTATGAACTGGTGAAAATTGTTAGCTATATTGAAGAGTTGTTTGATTTCCTCTTCATTGCTATGAAATATCATGAAACCATCATCTCTATATCTACCGGAATAATATATTTTGTGTTTGAACTGGAATCTGTTATTTATTTCTTCCAAAATGTCAAACATTAGAATATCGCAAACCTCTGGAGAAGGAACGCTACCCATAGCCGTTTCAATTTTTTGTTTGTATAGTTTCCCATTAAATTTTCGAGGATGCATTTCAATAAGTATATAATATCTTTTGTTGGCGGACTTTTCAAATCATATTTTGTTTCATCAAACTTTGAGTATGCCTTCTCTACGGCTGATAACAGTTCATCAATAGGACAATTTGTAAGCATGTTTGCTACATCATAAGTAACTAAACGACAATCGTTGCATGGTTGATGGTTTTCAATTATATTTATAAATGCTGCTGAGTCTTTTATATATGTGTTTTGCTAGGTATTAGGAAATGGTCGACATAATGACCGATATTTTCTAGAAACGAACCTGAATGTGAAATGATTGGGCGGCCAGGTGGTATTACATTTTTTGTGTTGCAACCTGTGTCTATTATGCGATCTACATCAGATTTGTTGAGTTTGTGAACTTTAGGTAGAAAATATATACGTCCTGGACGTATATTTTTTTGTGTAAGCCATCTCTAATAAATTTAACAATAGTTTTGTCCAACACACCAGCAGACCACATATTGTTGATATATTTATTTAGTTCTGTCTGGAGATTTTCTAGGTTATGGTTTTCGATTTGTTCATAATGAGGCATATTTAATTGTAGGTAACCCTCAGAGAGATAATTATCTTTGTCCAACACCACGACATTGCCGTTTTTATCCGCCTTCTTAATTATTAATTGTTTGTTCCTTTTCAAGTTGTCTTTCCTTTTTTGATATATTGTCGCGGAATTTTCTGACCGTCAAATAAGATAACTCAAACTTTGTCAAACTTATATAATTTTCTAATGTATGTCAACTAAATTCAGGTTCATATCCCGTTTTTAGATAAACGGATGAAGCTTATCGGAATTTTTATGAAACCAATAACGGCATCTCATTTTTCTTGCCAATTCGTCAAAATCTTTTAACAATTCTAGTTTATCATTTTTGTCTTTCGGATTCGGTATGAATTTTAAACATCTAGACAATAAGATGTAATCATGATCTGTCAATTTTGATTTCGGTAGATTGATGACGTGTTGTTTCAATATGTTTTGATTTAACTTGAACAACTGCATTGCAGAAGTATTTCTAAATCGGTTTCTACACTTGGTAGATTTCTTTTTTTCTACGGAATCGTCTATTAACAATAGCCATAAGTGTAAACGGATGTGATTCCGGTATTTGAATGATCTTATCTGCCTGTCAGAAAACATACTTTGCGCCACGTGATCACGTGATTAAGTGGTGGGATTAAGCAAGAGGCGATTATAACTAAGACGAAATCTATATCAATTATGTAATGATAGTAAAATGTAATGTTACAAACCTGCTGAAAGGTTTAGAAAAGCAATTATACAGAATAGTAAAGATATCCATTTATATATTATCACGGTATAATTTATAAAATAATACGATGTCCTTTCTCGTCTCAAAATCCATTGAAATCCATTAACCAAAATATTTCTCGAGTTCAAATTGTACAATTACGGAACTCACTGTAAAACAGGAATGTTTATCTCTGTACCAAAAGGAATTCTTTCTTAAGGCAACTAATTTCGTCCAGATTACTGTAAATTAGTAAGGGGCATATCGATCGTTCCTGTATTTTCCTTGGCTAGGATATTTATGGTGCTTTCTTGACCTGATGTTGGTTTTAAACTCGAAGAGATCACTGTCGTATCGTTCCTTCGTGGCCTTCAATCTGTTGTTGAGTTCTTTTCTAGCGTCGGCGGAACCATTTGTTGCGTATCTGATTTTGGTTTAAGCGGTCTCAACAATGTTGTTGATTTCAGTATTCAGCTCTTTAATTTTAGTATCTAAGTGGTTGATACTAGCGTTTAGCAGTTCAGTTTTCAAGGTTGAAGATTTGGTTGTCCACATTTCCTTGAAATCATTAAATGTATCATCATCATGAAATCCAGGGGTACACTTCAAGTTGTTGTTTAGGTACGACGGGTAGTTGTCAGATTTTATAGCATAAGACAGTCCTTCCCTCGCTTTCGCGACTTGATGTCTGATGTCAATTTTATGGTTGAAGTTACTTAGTGTCTCAGAGATAATGTCCGAATAGTCCACATTTTCTTCTTTGCAGTTTGTAAGATCTAAAGAAAAATCGATATCTTCTTCATCATCAATTTTGAATAGTTCCTCTTGGTTTCAAGGAAATCCTTTTTCGTCATTTGACTTGCTGAAACTCGCTGAGAGTTTGCTTGACCTGGATTGTTATCGAAAGGAGGAAGTACAGCACGTATGAAAACAATTTAGTGAATATAGTTGATACTGGCATTTAAGACAATGGATGACTTTTGATTCCCTTTATTTAAGGATTCATAGACCCACAAAACGTGATATTCACCTGGTCCGACGGCCTCGGACAATAATATTTATTGGTTTGGTAGATCCCTATCAAAATGCATTAATTGCACAATTCTATAATTTGCAATAAGACAAATTCAGTTGTGTAAATTCAATATAATTGCTCAAATACAAATATACATCATAATACAAAAAGAAACAGGGGTTCATTTATTTTCGGTTGTGTCAAATGTTGTGGATTGACAGAAACTGAGATGGTCGTTGACATTTACATTCATGGTTTTGGTGCTTGTAAATGATTTTTCTTGGTAATTGTGGGGTTTTTTCTGCACTTTCTTTTTTAATGGTTAGGTTGAACCAATGGAAACCACGGAAATTGGTATTCAACGAATAAAAATTAATTCACTGTTTGACTGCGTGTTGCTTTGTGTTGTATAATGCGGTAGATATGATGTTGATGATAGTCATCATCAATTAAGAAAAGCAACAGTTGGATATACATTCAAAAGGGTTTGGGCGCTCTTTATCTTCTAGCCAAAAAAGATTAGAATATTACATATATATGTATATTTTACAGGAGCTCAAGCAATGCAACAAGTACGCTATTCGATGATAAAATCTTCAACCTGGAATTAGGAGCTTATGCTTTTGCTGTGAGTACTATGGTTAGAAATGGAATAAATCAGAAGCTGTTAATCAAAGATCAGACAATGCAATCGCATTAAGAAGGGGGGGGGGGGGGGGCGAGAAAAACCATGGTCTCCAAAACATTACACAAAAAACTAATGATTGAGCAACACGAATCCCATTAAAAACCATGGGAGATATTAGATGTCTACCCGTCCATGGTAAGCAGTACCTGTTTCGCTAGTAGCATCTGTCATGTTACTCATGGTAAAAACCGGTACAAAATCATACGAACGATAATATTGGAATATATATTTTGACTAATCAGAAGCCGTAAATCTAAGATACCTTATTGGTATTCAGAAGCCATCAATCTAAGATACCAAATTGGAAATCAGAAGCCGTAAATCTAAGATACCAAGTTGTTAATCAGAAGCCGTCAATCTAAGATACCAAATTAGTAATCAGAAGCTGTAAATCTAAGATACCAAATTGGTAATCAGAAGCCATAAATCTAAGATACCAAATTGGTTATCAGAAGCCGTAAATCTAAGACATCAAATTGGTAATCAGAAGCCGCAAATCTAGGATACCAAAGGGGTAATCAGAAGCCATCAATCTAAGATACCAAATGGGTAATCAGAATCCGTAAATCTAAGATGCGAAATTAGTAATCAGAAGCTGTAAATCTAAGATACCAAAGGGGTAATCAGAAGCCATCAATCTAAGATACCAAATTGGTAATCAGACGCCGTAAATCTAAGATACCAAATTAGTAATCAGAAGCCGTAAATCTAAGATACGAAATTAGTAATCAGAAGCTGTAAATCTAAGATACCAAATTGGTAATCAAAAGCCATAAATCTAAGATACCAAATTAGTAATCAGAAGCTGTAAATCTAAGATACCAAATTGGTAATCAAAAGCCATAAATCTAAGATACCGAATTGGTAATCAGAAGCCGTAAATCTAAGATACCAAATTAGTAATCAGAAGCTGTAAATCTAAGATGCCAAATTGGTAATCAGAAGCCATAAATCTAAGATACCAAATTGGTAATCAGAAGCCGTAAATCTAAGATACCAAATTACTAATCAGAAGCCGTAAATCTAAGATGCGAAATTAGTAATCAGAAGCTGTAAATCTAAGATACCAAAGGGGTAATCAGAAGCCATCAATCTAAGATACCAAATGGGTAATCAGAAGCCGTAAATCTAAGATACCAAATTGGTAATCAGAAGCCGTAAATCTAAGATACCAAATTAGTAATCAGAAGCTGTAAATCTAAGATACCAAATTGGTAATCAAAAGCTATAAATCTAAGATACCGAATTGGTAATCAGAAGCCGTAAATCTAAGATATCAAATTGGTAATCAGAAGCCGTAAATCTAAGATACCAAATTGGTAATCAGAAGCGAAATCTAAGATACCAAATTAGTAATCAGAAGCCGTAAATCTAAGATACCAAATTAGTAATCAGAAGCTGTAAATCTAAGATACCATATTGGTAATCAGAAGCCATAAATCTAAGATACCAAATTGGTAATCAGAAGCCATCAATCTAAGATACCAAATGGGTAATCAAAAGCCGTAAGTCTAAGATACCAAAGAGGTAATCAGAAGCCGTAAATCTAAGATACCAAAGAAGAAATCAGAAGCCGTAAATCTAAGATACCAAATTGGTAATCAGAAGCCATAAATCTAAGACATCAAATTGGTAATCAAAAGCGCAAATCTAGGATACCAAATTAGTAATCAGAAGCCATCAATCTAAGATACCAAATGGGTAATCAGAAGCCGTAAATCTAAGATACCAAATTAGTAATCAGAAGCCATAAATCTAAGATACCAAAGAGGTAATCAGAAGCCGTAAATCTAAGATACCAAATCGGTAATCAGAAGCCGTAAATCTAAGATACCAAGTTGGTAATCAGAAGCCGTAAATCGAATAAAGCGAAGAATGACAGACAGTACAATGGCATAAAGAAACAGGACAAAAGGACAAACAACAATCTACAAAACAAAACACAGAAAACTAAAAATCGAGCAACATAAACCCCACTAATAGCCGGGGGTGAACTCGTCTGTTAACTTGATCATATTATGTGACCGAGAAGGCAAATAAGAAGTGTTTGAAGATGCCAAAAGGGTAATCAGAATCCACATAAATCTTCTCCTATTCTACAGAAAATGATAACTTAATTTGATTAAGAGCATAGCCTACCAAAATACTATATGACGGCCCTTTACATTAGGATAAAACCATAGCTTGATCAACAATGATCGACCACATGACAAGCAAAGATAAACATCGGCAGTAGCCAATGGATATATGTGTCCTCGCCTACAATATCAGGAACAATATGAGAGGAAGAATCCAGGTTCTTTCTGGAAAAGATAAGTTTTATAATATTGAGGTTAGCAAAAATTATCCCATTCACTCACTAACTATCTAAACGTTTATAATTGTAGATAGCTATTGTCATTTTGTTTAGCTGGTTAGAAAGAAATAGTAATGGACGAAGACCTGGAATACCAATGTAAGTTCTAAGCAAGAAGACAGACAGCTGTCGTAATAAAACCGTAGATATCAAATTTAGTGCGCACGACGCGTTTCTGGAATAACCTTCATCAGGTACGCCCAAAGCCAAAATGTTTGAAAGCCAAATAATTAATCAATTATCTTTTAACTTTAACAAAAACATATTAGATGGTATCTATAAACAATAGCGAAAAATAAATAAATAAAATAAAACAAAAACAAAAACAAACAAGAAATACCACACGATTAGATCAGTGTCATCGGAAAATCGTAGAAGAGAGGCGATGTCAATTACATAAAAATACACATACATAACTACTCGCTCTACTAGCGTCGTACAGGCATTGCAATAAAAAATAAGTGGTGGGATTGAATAGTTTAATGAACTTAAGCAAGCATAAATAAGGAGCATTACAAGGACGTGGTAATTTTCAACGTATTTGTCATGTCAAACTCATGCTATTTATTTACACTCTATTAATAAAATAAAGTGATTCGTACGTATATCGAACTGAAAGGAATAAAACGTTACTATCATATAAGTTCATTACACATTGTGAAGTATTATTTATGTTTATATCTACCTCATATCATGTGACATGTCTACATCACACACAAGGTATCTTCTTAATCATTGTTAATGTACAAAAATTGTCCTTTATGTCACGGATAAGTTCCACTTGTCGTAAACACTTCCCGGTCTTTTCCTCATTCACGACTTATTGCCGGGTTTGTAACTAGATTAACACGACGGGTACCACTAGTGGAGCCGGAACTGCTCCCCTTCCGGAGCATACCCGAGTTCACCCCGGTTTTTAGTGGGGTTCGTGTTACTCGATCTTTAGTTTTATATGTATGTTTTGTAGATCGGTGTTTGTCATTTTGTACTTTTTCTTTTGACCATTGTGTTTTCTGTTCTTCTTCGATATACGGATTCTGATTGCCACTTTGGTATCTCCAAGCTCTTCAATAACCGTGATTAAATTTGTCAGTGACTTGCAACAGGTCTGTGGTTTATTTTCTCCGGGTACTCCGGTTTCCTCTAACAGTAAAATTGACCGCCACGATATGACTGAAATAGTGTTGAAAGTGGCGTAAAACACAATAATAATCATATATATATATAATCCGCCATATTTCCATATATTGGTGTTGTAGATGTAAATACAACTTTTCTTTTTTACTTAGACCAGTTGATTTACTTTGTGATGACAAATTAATTTATGCATATGCAGCAGCATTTGGATGTTCATCGTCTGCCATTTTAGTGCTATTAATAACACACGAAGAGACGTTGTTATCACTAGATATACCTTATGACATCAGACCATGGGTTCAAGGTAAGTTTATTTGAGATTACTAACGTTAATAGCTTGCATACACTAAGAAGCATATTAAGTTGAAAATACAAGTTAGAAAAAATAGAAGGGGAAATCGAGAATGAACAATCCAGAGAAACGAAACTGGCAGCTTTGGGTATGCAAGACACAGGACGAAGACCATCAAAGCAAAATACACAACACAGAAAACTAAGAAAATAAGCAATACGGTCCCCACCAAAATGCGAAGGGCAAGCAGTTCCTGTCTACCACAGGACTCCCGCCATGTTGCTCATATAGTCGATATGTGTACGACACCGCTATTGGCAAACAAACAAACCTAACACAAATAAGACATGCAAGATCATAATATTAGAACATAAAGAACATGAATTCCTTTTTTACACAGTTTACAGTATCACTACATGAATTTACACAGTATGTATGTATGTAAAGCGTAGTTCTTTCAAAACTTGAAACGAAATATTATGGATGAATGTGTCTCATAAACTTCATAAAAAATCAGGAATGTAGAATTCAATTTTGGATAAAATCTAATAATAAATTCTTTTAAAGGTAGGTGATATCCTTAATTTCTACCACATTCATGAACTCAATATAACTGTTCATTCCACCTAGAACTCTTAATTATAACATGTCAAATGTGAAAATTGACGACAAACTTTAGCCAATAGAAAAAAATGTTATATAATAATTGCTTTAGTATATCAGTTGAGTTTACCAACGTTGTAGAAATATAAGGGTGTTAGAGCTTTAACTTCATATCTATGCAAAAGTGACATTGAATGAAAGCATAAATATTTTGATATCCTTAAATTGATGTTGCATATCAGATTTGCTTGTGTATTTTACCACGCTAACACTACACCGAAAACTAAATATCTAGCGACACAACCACCCTAAATACCGGGGGTGAACTCATGTGCTCCGCACTTGTGAGTTGTTTCTGCTCTGCATCCCAGCATGATTATTTATCTTCTATTTTATTGGTTATTGTCTGTATACTTTTTAGTTCCGGTTTGGATGTTCTATGCTATTGTCGTGTCATTCCAGTTCTACCCAATATTTGCTGCTATTCGACACGTGACTCCAGGGATTGGACCCTTAATAGGTTTTTTGTACTGCAGTTATCTGTAAGATAGAAATAAGATAGAATTAACACGTTACATGCTCTTGCATTTCATTTTCTATGCAAGTATAATTTATAATGTTCACAGAAAGCAATTAATGAAAATCGAGTGACGAACAAAAGGCAAACCCCATAAAAAAAACACCAGATAGTGATACCAGACCATCCTATCTAGTGCATGGTATTATCATAATCTGCTTTTTACAATTATGGCTTGTGGCTTAAAGGGGAGATAAACCTAACATAAGCTGTCAGTTTATTTCAATATATATAACAAAAAAGATTAGGCGTTTCTATCATTTTATATAACAAATATAATAGTCGTATATACGTTGATAAATTAGGATATTGGTTTATTGGGTGCAGCCATTTTGTGTAACTCTTACGTATTGTAGAGCACAATATTTGATATTCAATATTACACCGTCTGTTCCGATCTCCCTGTGTCTATCCTAAATAACATTCGCTAGCATTACAAATTCTAAAATAGTAGAAGATGAGCAAAATTGTCGAGCAACAAAATTTGTCACAAATATTTTAGATGGGTTATTTTTTACCATCTGAGTCGTACTGAAATAGGGGGTGGGGTTGAGGTGTAATGTCGCCGATTAAATGTTGACGATTACCCTGGATCAAAATTTTAAGGAACTAAGGCCATATTTTCTAATTTCCATTTCATTAAAACTCAGTTAATGTACTTTTTCTTGTTCGAAACAGAAGGTGTAACGTTAATATGGCAGTTGCCTTGTCGGGGATAAATTATAATATTTGATTTTGACATACCCAGATAAATACCTTTCTGCGATTCTTTTATCCGAAAATGCAGTTTGTTACTTTTAATATAAGTAATTACGTTTTTAAAACAATACATCACAATTGGGTTTTCTTCCCTTTCAAGACAAGTTGAAGATGCCAAAGGGAATATCAGAAACCGTAACTCAAAGGAGGACAGACAACACAAAGGCCGAAACAAAGGGACATTGCAAGCAGTGATCTTACAAACACTACACAGAAAACCAATGATATGGCAACACTAAAAACCAGGCAAGGGGTGTAACCAGCTGTGAGAATGATAACCTCATGATAGAAGATACCATAGTCTTTGTGATCGTTAGTGATACTTTGCATTATTATTCAATCTCCATTCATCATATAATACATACATTCCAGTTAGGCTTAATGGAAGATAACAGATCTGTGATTTGGACAAAGAAATAAAACAAACCATATGAAATAAACAAACCAATTGATCATTGATATCATGAAATAAAATCGCTGTGCAGCTTAAAATTATCCCATCCCACTCTCCAACACCACCCCACCACCCCCAATACAAAACACAAAACAAAGCAAAACAAAAAATACATAAACACTAAAAAAAACCACAAAACAAAATTAACTGAATAAGTGAATATGCGTTGTTCAGCATGATGGTCACATTTATCGGAAAAGTGTTTTATGTGTTACCGTTTTTACGGCTTTTCCAAACTATTTAAACTATATCATGGCTGGCAGTTTCATAGGGATGTCCGGATATAAACCCATAGCCCTGCTACATAATAAACGATGCATTTTCATATAGTGAAAATATATAAAGATACAGGAGTCAACAAAAATGTCAAAAAAAAATTTTCTTATGAATGTGTGACGTAAAATTGTTTTTGACATTTACTTCACTGAATTTGGTACTGCTTTGACAACTATTTTACCTATTTTGTTTTGTTATAAATACTGTTATAGTGACAGCCGGAACCTTTGAACCGTAATGAAAGCGGGAGGTTTGGCGCTTTAAAATCTGATTCAATCCACCATTTCTTTAGAAATGCCTGTACCAAGTTAGGGTCATGACGGTTTTCACAGTTTTCCGGTTGTTGACTGATTTTGTCTGTTTATATACTTATGAGTTTTGACTTTCCCTTTGTAAGATTGTTCGGAGTTCGGTCATTTTTTTTATTACCCTTATTTACAAGTAACTGAACAGCTCCATCCGATAAGGTTTTATCAAGTTGTGGTGATCGGCATTGGCTGCTGTAGATCCAATTAACACTCGATCGCGGCCATGATGACCCATGTCTTCATGAAAATACTGAGTAAATCGGTTTTATGAAATATCCTGTTATATAGACTAAACCAAACCGATAATAAAGTTTAAAGACATGCTATTGTATTATTTCAGGTTAGGAGAACATATTTATTTGATAGTCCAATCACAGCAGGGTGTAAGTATCTGTTAGAAATTAAAAATATTTTAAGCAAAACTTACAATATCAAAATCTGAGAAAATTAGCTTACTGGTTGACGTTTAACATTGTACTGGGCACACGCAATCATGAATGAGTGTACGGAGATGATGTAACAACACGCAAAACTCTTAGCGATCTAGAAGAGTCTGAAGATACCAAAGGGACAATCAAAATGCGTCAATAGAAGAAGATCGGACAACATAATGGCCATGGAATCATGAATGAGGAAATTACCGGGAAGAACTTACGACAATTGGTACATATCCATGGTCATTTGTGACACGGATATTCCGTAACGGTTAACCAAGTCATGGTTGCGACCGTAAACCTTTTCAACTGTATATCTATTTTTACTAAAATTGATTCCACAACAAGTTTGTTAGCAGCGAAATATAATCCTTAAACTAGATGTATTATTATTGTATTACGTCCTCATTCAAAAGACATTAAACCGCATCGGTGGTGTAATGGTTAGCGTGCTCGCCTCGAGCGCGGTAGATAGTGGGTTCAAGCCCCGATCGAGTCAAACCAAAGACTACGAATTTCTGTTGTATGTGTTGCTTCTTCGCTAAGCTTGAAACATTAAGGAGAAAAAGCAAAGCCTGGCTGGCTCGGTATCACGATAATATATCCGAGTGGGCCGACATGTCTATCCGTGGACTGTTGCTTCAGTAAGTTAGCACTATAAACATCCAACTAAGCGTGTTGGTCTAGTACAAAGAAAACCTCATCATCATCTCATTGACAATTAACTTGTTCTCACCATGATATAGCTGAAAATTGCTGAGTTGGCATTAAACAACAATTATTCATTCACTCACTCAAAAGAGATTATATTATAATGAATGCTTACACTTTACCCATACTTATATTCGTCAGTTTTACAATTGTAGGATGTACTACTAGATGTAGGTATGATTATGACAGAACTTCCTATACTGGTGTGTTTTGCCATTTTACTGTTTTACTTCATACATCGTGGAGTAAAAGATATAAGGATTATGATAGAAAGGTCAAAGGTCACGATAAAGGATGAAGTAAGTACTAGTATATTTTTCGGATTATTTGACACTTCTACGACATTGTACATTGTCATCTTCTAAATTTCACATGGAGACCATTTACAGAGGTGCTTCTTTAACTATGAAGTAACGATGTAGCAAGCTATATTGATAAACTATATTATGTATGTTGTTTCAAAATAAAGCATTGTCATGACTCCCTTTTGTTTGTGCTTTTCTAAGTGTGCAAATTGCAACCATCGACCAACATTTCAATCCGCGTTTGTCTTTATTCTCCCTGTGTGTTAGACTTTGGGGTTTGCAATGCTAGAGAATCAGTTCGCACCAGACTCTAAACTGTACACATCAGATTTCAAACTTCATAAATCGAACAACAAAATTAAGACTTTAAACCCCAGTGTGTGTGTGAATTTGTAAACGGTCTTGACAAGTAATGATATAACGAGCAGTATAGGTCCTATAATTTTTATGTTGATATGACATGTCTTGTAGCTATGTACTCGTCTGGTTTCAGATTATACACAACATTCATTTAAATAGATATGAAAGACTTTACGTAAAATGGATTTTGAAAAAAGAAAATAAAAGACTTGCAGATACAGAGAACAGTGTATATAGGTAAGACTTTGATCTGCTAACCTGAAACGCCAAGTATTTTGTTTTTGCTATTATAATACTTACTAAACCTTGTTAAATATGGGGAAGTTGTATGATGTGTTGCTACTTACAAATGAAGTGCTATAAATGCTTTTGGAAGACGGTGGATTGCACCCGTCAATTATTAATATATTTTAATTGTTTTAGTAAAGCAATGTACCAGATAGATGCACAAACAGATGTCTTTTATATTCATACATTATCTGGATATCACATGCTTAGTCAAAAAGGATACATCTGTATTAGATTTAGACAATCTAATATCCTAGCCTGGCCATGGATTAAACTAGCTACCACATTAGTTTACATGGTCAGCGATAAACCGGGAGTTATTTTAAAGTATTCGTACGGGAACCGTAAGCCAAATACTTTAAAATCATGTGTCGTACTTCCCATTCTTAATAAGTGAAGTTTCTCAAACCTTGTTGTGAGTGCGAACATTGAGATACTTAAATTCGACACACATACATTTTATTCATTACATGCCAGTTCCCCATTACCTACTTTAGTGGGGGATCGTGTAGCATACTCTGTAGTTTCCTCTCAAGTGTTTTGTCGACCATTGTTGTTTACTTATTGGTCCTTTCCCTTTTGGTCAATTTACGGATTCTGGTTACTAACTGACATTTCAGATCAATCGTATTCTTATTTTATTTTAATACTAGAATTGTATTTGTTTTATTAGAGTTATGATTCCTAAATATAACTTTTATTTGTATATATTTTAATAAATTGGAATCATTAGAAATTATTATTACTAAATATACCTTTTATTTGTTTATATTTTAGTATATTGGAATCATATAAGACTGAGGTCAAAAATACATTCAATATGGACACACCACTGAAGACATCACCTAGAGTTATCGCTACCCTTATAGTGTGTGGTATTATAATACTACAGGTAATAGATATTGATAATTAGATAAAATTACATACAGTTGAATCTCGTTATGTCAAGCTCGCTTTAGTCGACATTTCGGTTAAGTCAACAATTTTTCTGAAGTCCCGTTTTAAACTTTGTGCTTTTCAACTTAATATACTCCTCTTATCTCGAAATTTCGGGTTTCTCCAAGTAGCCTTTCAGTCCCATAATGTACATATACATGTATTCATAGAATTAACAAAATAGAAAACAAAACATACTACACTGAAGGAACAGTTCTAAAATGTAAGCGAAAACTAGTAGAAACAGAGGCAGAATTGACACTGATACGCAAATACATGACCGTTACACAAATACATGACCGTTACACAAATACATGACCGTTACACAAATACATAACCGTTACACAAATACATGACCGTTACACAAATACATGACCGTTACACAAATACATGACCGTTACACAAATACATGACCGTTACACAAATATATGACCGTTACACAAATATATGACCGTTACACAAATACATGACCGTTACACAAATACATGACCGTTACACAAATACATGACCGTTACACAAATACATGACCGTTACACAAATATATGACCGTTACACAAATATATGACCGTTACACAAATACATGACCGTTACACAAATACATGACCGTTACACAAATGCATGACCGTTACACAAATACACGACCGTTACACAAATACATGACCGTTACACAAATACATGACCGTTACACAAATACATGACCGTTACACAAATACATGACCGTTACACAAATATATGACCGTTACACAAATACATGACCGTTACACAAATACATGAACGTTACACTAATACATGACCGTTACACAAATGCATGACCGTTACACAAATACACGACCGTTACACAAATACATGACCGTTACACAAATACATGACCGTTACACAAATACATGATCGTTACACAAATACATGACCGTTACACAAATATATGACCGTTACACAAATACATGACCGTTACACAAATACATGAACGTTACACAAATATATGACCATTACACAAATACATGACGGTTACACAAATACATGATGGTTACACAAATACATGACGGTTACACAAATACATGACGGTTACACAAATATATGACCGTTACACAAATACATGACGGTTACACAAATACATGACGGTTACACAAATACATTACCGTTACACAAATACATGACGGTTACACAAATACATGACGGTTACACAAATACATGACGGTTACACAAATATATGACCGTTACACAAATACATGACCGTTAGTTACACAAATACATGACCGTTAGTTACACAAATACATGACCGTTACACAAATACATGACGGTTACACAAATACATGACCGTTACACAAATACACGACCGTTACACAAATACACGACCATTACACAAATACATGACCGTTACACAAATACATGACCGTTACACAAATACATGACCGCTCACTCTCCTGAATTGGCATAGACACTTCCGTATTAAATCTGGTGGGTTTTAACTAGTTTTGTGGATAAAACCCTCCCCTCTAGTGTTAGTAAAATGATGCGGAATTTCTACGACGGTGTGGTATTTTTTATGATTTTATTTTATTTTAATGCAAACAATGGTGGTCGATGATGCTCTGTCCGCAACAACACTAGTAAATGTTTACTAATCACAATAATATCGTTCTTGCCAGATTAATTGACAGTTATCTAAAGTTAGCAGTATCGCAGCTATATTCATTTGTTCAAGGTTACAAACAATATGTATGTAGGCAAAAAGGTGGCATTCTTTGCCTTGTAAGTGACCACCATTGACCATTACTATCAAACTTGCTCATGACGTTGTCTTTTACATGCAAGCTTTCGGAGCGTGGTAATTTCTATGAACGTGGCAGTCGTTTGCGTTCCACCCTAAGGAAATTATGTTTATTTTATTCGTCAAGTAGAACAAGTAGACGCCCCCACACACATTTTATGTACAATTTATCCTACGGATGAGTCGATTTGCCCGTTTTCTATAACCCAGGATTTCCTAGGGGATAATATAAATCCCTAATGCAACAGCATTGCACAGACATACGTATAGCATAAATGTTCCAGAAATCACCCATATCATTGGTTGGATTAGGTGTTGTTTGTCTGTCATTGATATATTTAATATGTAGTTGAAAGTAAACAAAAGTGCTAATGAGTTTATATGTAATGGATGTACATTCCGATAACTAGTCTTATTGTTCTATATATATACGCCTAATCAATCTCGAGGCATTATTAAACCTTAACTTTGGTTTATGCAAATGGACGATTCGAATAGAAATTAAAAGCAAAACAAGAACAGTACATAGCTTAAGACATAAGATTGGTGTTTAATTTGAGCAGGATTTCAGTTATATCGTAGAGTACCAATAAAAAAACAAAAATGAATAGTTATACAAATGTTAGGATAAAATGGTTATAGTGATATTTGCGTATGTTCACATTACATTCAAACTCTTGTTGTTAAGCTCAGAATACACTAAAATGGTGATACAGTATGTAAATAAGTTAAGATTGGAAAAACAATCATATATGTAAGTTTATATTGAGTGAGTGATTATTGTTTAACGCCAACCCAGCAATTTGTTTTTGCAGCTATATCATGGCGAGAGCAAGTTAATTTTCATTGAAATGATGATGAGGTCCGCTTTGTACTAGACCAACACGCTGAGTTGAATTTTAATAGTGTTGGTTCACTGAAACAACAATCCGTGGGTAGACATGTCGCTCCACTCTGACACATTATCCTGATTCCGAGCCAACCAGTCTTTGCTCTTTCTCCTTAATGCCGTGTGCTTAGCGGAGATGCAACAAATACCAATTTTATGGTCTTTGATTTGAACCGATCGGGCCTCGAACCCACGATCTACCGCACTCGAGGCGAACACGCTAACCATTACACCACCGATGCGGTTGTGTAAGTTTATATATTGTTGACATATCTACATGTATTTCTATACACCTATTGTTATATTGCAGGTTGGAGTATTTTCCGTATATAGCTACTACCCTCTCCGGAATGCGTTTGTCAGTTTTTCAGATTCTTTAGTAAATACAACCCATATACAACAGTTTGAAACCTTTGTTCATGTAATGGATGGTGAGTGTGGTAGAATGGTGATAAATCGGCGTTGGTATATTCACTGTTCTGCTGGCTGCAATGTTGTATCCGCAGTCGTTCAATCTTTGTTTTGCGACTTCATATTAACCAGAACACTCCAATCGAACAACAATTGTCACGTGCAACATTGGACACAAAGATGCAGAACGAAGACAAATAATAACAAACGCAACACAGAAAACAAAAAAATAGCAAAGCGAACTCCACCATAAATCCTAGATGCTCGCGAAGGCTAAGCAGTTCCTGTGGCATGTTAACTTGGCATAGAAAATATTTCACATTTATCGCGATGGTCAGTTTCATTGGTGAAATAAACCGGAGTATCAAGATTAAACATCGACCTACCTACCGCAAGTCACGTTCGAACTTTAACACATTTTAACATTCATGGAGAAAGACAATTGCAAAACATCGCTAAGCTTTCACTGTTTGTCTTATAAATACCAAAAGGGAGATAATATTACATAAAAACAACAAAGGACAGTGAATTGGTCGGAGATATAACGATGAAGTATACATGCACGCATGTATCAAGAGGGATTCCATTTACTGGATTAACCTCGCCACAGTGTTGTGCCTGTCCCAAGTCATAACCTGGATTTCCAATGTCGTAAGTCGTGATCTTGTTTGTGTTGAGTGAGTGAAGGCAGGAGGTGCTTGTTCATTTTGCTATTCCCTCGCCAACGAAGTTACGAAGGGATATAGTAACGCTACCGTCCTTCCTGCCGTCCTGCCGTCCGTCCGTCCATCCGTAACATCCTTTTGAACACGCTAGAATTAATATTCGTCAATGGATTTTGACCAAACTTGGTACATACTTAGTCCTTACGAGCATCTGTAATCCTATTGATTTTGAAAGTCATCGGTCGAAGGTCAAGGTCATCGGGTCAAATTGTTAGGCCAGAGGATACGTCACGCTTTGCGTTGCCCTTGTTATTTTTTGATATTTACAAAATCATTATGACTTCATGTCAAACATTTTATTGCACTAACGAAAAGGGAAAGTGTGAGAAGAATTGTTTTTTTTTGTTATTGCCGATCAGGACTACCCTTGTCAACATATCGACCAGTGACCACGGAAAAAACGGGAAAGTACGACAGCATTGGCAACAAAAGAGAAAACAACATGTGTACTCATAAAACGAGTTAAAAGTAACAGTTATTTAACCTACGGTCAATCATGTAAAACACACATGGAATTATACGTAGATTCCCCCCCCCCCCCTCCAAAAAAAAATACCAATAAACTCATTTGTTTTATGAAAATGTAACATGGGATGGGAATATTAAGAACAAAATTAGGACGATGTACAAATTGTTAACATTGTATTACAGTTGATCTGATATTAAAACATAACCAAAAGGGCTCGATGTTAGGAAGAGTCAGATACATTATTTATTCAACTAACATGATCCGTCTCCGTGACGTCACATGAAGGGGTGTCATGGTCGCTTACACTACGACAGGAAATTCCAAATATTCATATTTCTAATTGGGTATATTAATGTTAACAAAGGTGTTTTTTTCCCTCGCCAACGAAGTTGCGAAGAGATATAGTAACGCTATCGTCCGTCCTTCCGTCCGTCCGTCCGTCCGTCCTTCCGTAACATCCTTGTGAACTCTAGAATCAACATCCTTCAATGGATTTTGACCAAACTTGGTACATACTTAGTCCATCAGAGAATCTGGAACCATATCGATTTTAAGGTCATTGGCCGTTAATATTTAAACTTTCTTTTCATAATACACAAATTTAATTTGGTCGAATATATTCTAACTACCAACACTACCTTTGATTTTATGGCTATACAAGTTGATTGCTGATTTATCTTTTTATATGAAAACAACGTTTCAACAGTGATGGTAAACAATTATATTAATACCAAGAACAACGTATACCGTCAAATCATCCAATACAAAAAACACCACAGACTCGAGAAAGACGAAACATATTTGATAAAGTTTACGACAGGTCGGCAATTTTCTCCGGGCTTTCCTGTTTCCTCCCCCAATAAAACTGACCGCCATGATATAGCTGAAATATTGTCGTTAATCACCATCAAACAAACAATATAAAATCATTAAAAACTAAAATCCACCCTATATGCTGGTTCTACCCCTCAGCTAAAATCATTTAACGTGGAAAGACCTCGATATATGCCGGTTAAAATCCAGGTCCTGGCTTGTGATATGCACAATAATGTACCGGGTTAAACCAGTTAAAGACGTCCCACATAAAAAGATAAAGCATTTTTTCATAGTATGTTTTGGTTGACTTCGGGCACGCTTATTTCACCTTGCTTGTGGCTTGAGCTTTGCATTATGCAAATGTTAAGCGAACAGAAACCTGTTTCTATTTTATTTCCAGTCAGTAACTATGTGTCCATTTCAATATCTACACCGACCATGTTCTTGTATATTGTGCTGATATATAGAAATTATAAAAAGGATTTACGAAAAATGTATAATGGAGACTTCTCATTTTTACCAATTAAAGTACGAGAGCAGGAGAATAAACAACTTGTTGTGAGTATAGTGTAACATAGTCTATCAATATTAACATATAAAAACGTAATATATGATACCGGTATGTTTATTCATGGCTTAGCCAGATGTGACAAGGAACATATCCGTTATTCATGCTATTTGTCATCGGTGACCTTAGCTTATTTTTCTATCCTGCTTAGGCCCTTTGGTTTACTTGCTTCCAAAATGTTTTAAATTATTTGATTTTCCAACCCTTCGACTTTTGAATGATCCAATGCGTGGAACATTTTTAAAGGTTATATAGTATTGAATTGACCAGCTTCAATATCATTTCTTAAAGTTACAATATTAGAGTGGGAAAGATATAATCTATGGTTATCCCCTACTATTCATAGACTATTATCAGAGACTATAGTTTAACATGTAACATTATTTTTAGATAATATATACGGCCATGGTGGTCTAATGTTTATCGTACCCGACACGATAATCGAATAAACATTATATAATACCGAAGGAGGCAATCACAAATAGACAATTCAGAGAAATGTTGAAGATCTATTATGATGAAAACAAGAATTTAATTTAAAAAATAATAATAAAAAAAAATAAAAAAAAAGATAGTTGCTGCTTCTTCGATGAGCACGAAGAATGATGACGTATACGGCGGATTATTATAGTTAATGCATTTGACCATCAGAAACATTCAAATGTTTATTAAGAAGAGAAGGGTAAGCATATCCTGCTCCTCTAGCAGCACCCGTCGTGTTGCTCTAGTTACAAACTCGGTGAGAACAGAACCTGCACGTGCAGCATATCAGTGGTCATTTGTGACACAGATATTTCGTAACTGTTAACCAGGTCCGTAAAAGTGATGATTTCAACTTAACCAATAGAAATCCTTGGTTCAAGAGCTTCAAGTATATCTATAAATTTCTCTGACGTTGTCTAATAAGGGTAATAACAACATTGCCGAACTCCGAACAATCTTACAAAGGGAAAGTCAAAACTCATAATTATATAAACAGACAAAATCAGTCAACAACCGGAAAACTGTGAATACCGTAATGACCCTGATTTGGTACAGGCATTTATAAAGAAATGGTGGGTTGAATCAGATTTTAAAGCGCCAAACCTCCCGCTCTCATTACGGTTCAAAGGTTCTGGCTGTCACTATAACAGTATTTAAATACAGGAACAAAATAGGTAAAATAGTTGTCAAAGCAGTACCATATTCGGTGACGTAAATGTCAAAAATATGTTTACGTCACACATTGATAAAGATATATCCTTGACATTTTTCTTGACTTCTTTATCTTTATATATTTTCACTATATGAAAATGCATTGCTTATAATCGTTTCTGCAGAGACGGAATATATTTCGACAAGATCTTGGTATCGGTATATAAACTTGTTAAGAGATTGAATAAGACGAATACACATGGTATCTGTTTGTATATGGAATCAACGTTGTTGGTTAGCATATGGCAAATAGAACAGCAATTTCTCTATCTAAAGACATTTTAAGCCCTGTGTTATACTTGTTTGTAAGATTACTAAATTCTTGATCCATACGTAATACGTTTGGGAGAACATACTCAAAAAGCAAAGTCATATCTCTACGCGAAAATGTGTATAGTTGATGTTTTGTTTCTTATGACTAACTGTTTTATAATAACCGGTGTGTGTTCTAGGATTACGATTCGAACATATGTTTTTCGTCTTCTCTGAAAACAATCACATCACCTACAACGGATAGTGTAGCTATACACTTCGTATTTAGTTTCAATCTTGAATACCACTATTTCCTCTTGTCAAAATAGTATTTCTATCAGGATAAGCAAGTGTATTAGAATGAAAAACAAAAATGTACCACCCTGTCTAAACAGTTCCAAACTCCAGTCGATAAATCGTAGAAAGAGGCAAAATGGACAGTCTTAGAACACACTACCGCTCACTTTCTTGGCCTGGTATATGCACTTCAATTTAAAAAAAACAATTGGCGAGCGTAAGCTAGTTTTATGAACCCAAACCTCCCCTCTTACCACATCTCTATTTTACAATATTTTAAACAGTATGCTATACTTGTCTGTACGACCACTAACGTTCCCATCATAAATGCATTGATACATACGTAATGCATAGTCAACGTGATTGAAAATGACTTTTAAATGTGTTTTTAATGTAAATTGGCAGGTCTGCCCCTCTCACTGGTTTTGGGAATTAGAATGAACCCAATAAAATACAAGAGAATGGGCACCTCTTTGCTTTGTCGATTTTATTAGAGTTCGTATTTTGCTTTATTTGTGTGTGTGTCTACTCTTGTTATTGTATTGGGATTGTCACTGGCGCGGATGCCACCCCAACCTAAGTATACTCTGTTTCCTTCTAAAGAGAACTACTATGTATTTTCAATAGAGTTAATGTTTTAATTTATCTAGAACGGGATAGCATGAACAACATCCTTCTTCTAAATAATGTGTTTCAGGTTGAAGATCAAATTAATGTCTAGCATACAACTTTAATTTACCAGGAACACACTCATTCAATGATGCTTGTTTTAAAGCATTTTCACGATGTATGTTAGGTTTTGTTTTTCAGGCTGCAAGTCTTCGTTATGCAGGAACACAAATAGCATATATGTTTTGGTGTAAGTATAGTAGAATTCTAAAACACATCTATATTAACGTGTAATCCTATTGCTAATACGTTTTCTGAATAAGTATTGTGTTACTTTCTGGTATCTTCTGCTTACTATTCAAATGAAGATTCCCATAATAAGGTTAAAGTTATGATGTTTATCCCACTTTCAGCAAAATTTCAGCTATACCGTGGCAGTCAGTTTCCCCCACCAATTATACTGATCACCACGATATAACTGGAATTTGGTGGAAAGTGGGGATACACATCATAGCACTGACCCTGTAGTGGAAGCTTCATTAATTATGAAAAGAACGGTTGAACAGTGATGGTCGATAATTCACAAATATCAGCAAAACGAAGAACCACCTCTTACCTCAAACACGTCGATGGTGTAATGGTTGGCGTGCTCGCCTCGAGTGTGGTAGTCAAACCAAAGACTATATAAAATTGGCATTTCCTACATGTCTACCCATTGACTGTTGTTTCAGTGAGCTATCACTATAAAGATTTATCTAAGCGTGTTCGTCTAGTACGAAGCGGACATTATAATCTTCTTTCGAGTGTAACTTGTTCTCGTCATCATACAGCTGAACATATGTTTATTTAGCGTTAAACAACAATCACTCACACAGTCACTCGAAACATTGAACATAAAAAAGGCTACAAAAAATGGAGTTGGAAATTCAGGTCATGGTTAGCAACAGGCACAAACATGTGGCGGTCTGAAACCGATTAATCAGATTCCAATAGGTAAGAATAATCAAAGTACTTTTCGCACGTTGTTGACAGATTATTAAGCTATATATAACATTATATGGCAATATTTTTACAGGTTATATAATTTTACTGACATCAATAGTTGTACTTTGCTTTCTACTGGCGTATTTGTTAATTCTTCCGCTGATGAATAAAGTCCCTAAAGAGTTTTTGGTTCCTGTAAAGGCAGCAGCGTGAGTACAAATTGGGTTTTCAACTGTGTAAAACACATAGAAGTTAACATATTGCCCTTCAATTATATTATGGTAGTACTTAGTCAATGAACTTTTCAATATTGTCATAATGGTCGTCGTGGTCGTGATCGTATGGTAGCTGGATTTACAACTACCCGTGTAATCACTGCATATCACCACTAAAGTCGTGAGCTCGAATCCCATTAAGGCGAGGTTTATTCGATACAACAATATGTGATAATGTTTGTCAGTTACTTCACAGGCACTTGGGTCCAGGATATTTTTTTTCTTCAATTTTATCAATAAAATGTGCATCTACAACGTATATGAACCCGTTTGACATGCTTCGTTGTGAAATAAACGCCTTTAAGAACTATGTCCCATTTTCCTAATATCTACTCTATACATATATTGTATTAGGAAAATGGGGCATAGTTCATAAAGGCGTTTATTTCACAACGAAGCCTGTCAAACGGGTTCATATACGTTGTAGATGCACATTTTATTGATAAAATTGAAGAAAAAACAATCCTGGACCCATGTGCCCGTGAGTTACTTGCGACAGATCGGTGGTTTTCTCCGGATCCTCCGGTTTCCTTCACCAATAAAACTGACCATTACGATATAGCTGAAATATTTTTGAAAGTGGCGTTAAACGCCATAACCCAAACCATAAACCAGTATGTTCCTTTTGAAGTTTTCATTATTGATTGTAACCTTTTAAATTATGCTGTTTATGTAACACCTTTTCTGATTGGACAGTGTCAAATATCTGCAGGTATCAATTACGTGATTGGTTGGTGTAATGCTTAATTATCACGATTATTACAATGGAATTAACGATATCTTAGGATCATCAAATCAACAATTGACACCGATAAATCTGGAAGTGTAATCTTCCCAATTTTTTCTTTCATTTGAAAAGATAAGTTATTTTGTATACAAGTAAATTCCCCAAAAGACAAACGCTCTAACAAATTAACCTTTAACCATACAGCATATGTAAAAGTATTCTTCTGAACTAAATATTTGATGAAGTTGAATAAATAATAATGAATCTTTAAATTTATATTATATTAATTTTTTAACCCCAAATTTGATTTAGTTGTATTGCAATATACGTACTTGTGTGGAGCGATTGATACCCAGGGGTCAGCAAGATTTATATGTGCTATGATAATCTGACAGAACGTATAGAAATAATGGACGCTTAAGAAAATATAATTATGATGTTGGAAAAGTTTAAACCTCAGACGAAATGGACTGCTAAAGCTGAAGAAAACCCAATTGTTTATGTACAAACTCATAAATAAATGAATTTGAGTTGTTGCACATTAATAACGTTCAATCATTTAATGCAATTTTAATGGAAAAAAACTAATGCAGTGTGGAAATTGGTAAATATTATCATAAAATATTGCAGTTTCTCAAATCTGCTTGGGACCATGAAACTAGTTTAGCTCCGCCACTTTTTATTAAAGTTCCTGTTTCCAGCAAGGAAAGTGAGTGGTCATATAACATATATATCGATTTTGTCTCTATTTCAACGATTATTCGTTTGGAATTTGGAATTGTTCCGACAATGTTCCTATTTGATTTATTTTATTATTTTGTTCTTGTTGTGGGGTTTTTTTTTTTGCTTGTTTGTTTGATTTTTGTATTTGTTTTTGTTTTTCATTTTGTTTATATATTTCAGACCAATATTTATTGGGAAGTATCTCTTCCAGCTATTTCAAACTGCTATTGTTAATCGATATTTCTTACAAGACCATGTTGTGGACAAACCAGACTCAACGAAAGGCCAAAAGGCCTTAGCATTAAGAAACAGGTTTGTATCTAATTTAGTGTGCACGAGATGTTTCTGGAGTAATCTTCATCATGTACGCTCAAGGTCAGAAGATTGGAAAGCAAAATAATGTTAAAATCTTTGGGTACAAGACATCTGATAGGCCTAAGCGGGAGAGCCAAAATTGACTAAGATCTACACCTCATGTTTTCTAATTATGAAAAGAAATTTAAGCAGTGATGATCAACAATTCCACAAATATCAACAAAACAAACAATCACCTCTCATTTTAGCTGAACTCACTAAGCACAAAAAAGACCACAACATGTGACGTTGGAAATCCATGTCCTGGCTTGGGACAGGTACAACATGCGGCGGGGTTAAACCGGTTGATGGGATCTCAACCCTCTCCTGTTGATAACTGGATCCTCAACGGAAATACATGTACAAATATATGATAAAAAAAGTCTCCACAGATTGGTTCCCACTCAAAAAGACCTCACACTATCAGACAATTTAATGACAACACAAACAAACAGTACCTCAGGGTCAATGAATGCTCGTAACTACTAGACCAGAATAAATAGGTTAACAAACTGTTGGAATAAAATAGTGAACAATAAATAGTAAAATGATACGGAATGAAATAAAACTGTATTAATTTAATTGCTAGTTGGACCTACTAATTGTATTAACTGATTGTCACTATTTTTAGCAGTCATCCTGCCTCAAAGAGTGAACTATTGTTACTAAGTCTTTGCGAATATGAATATTTGAAGCATTTTACTAGCTTAGATGTGACAGATGTAAACTTATTTGCTTTGTTAATTCCACGCTGTATATATTCATTTATTGTTTTGTTTTTCATCTCCTCTCTTTTTGTATTGTGTTTTGTATTTTAAGCGTTTTTTTCTTATTTGTTTGTGTTCATTTTTTTATAACTCTCGATTGATGATAATGTTCATATACATTCCTCTCTTGTGCTGTTGTTTATTTTTATTTTTATTTATTGCTTTCATGTTGATATTTATTTTGTTTTTGTTTTTATTTTTAGGAAACTTTTCAGCGTGGTGAACTACTTCATGTTTTTCTTCAACGTGATCATAGGATTTTTTGGTTGTATCAGTAGAATACTGTTAGGAGCACTCATTGGTATCCTTAGTATGGCTCGTATTGATCGCAGTCTGTTACCTAGTGGCTATGAACACTTAGATAGCGGTAATAATTTAATTTGGTTTAACCGTTTAATGGTGTTAATCATTTAATTTCATTTAAGCGTTGAATAGCAGTAATATTTTGATTTGATTTAAGCGTTAAATAGCGTTAATAATATTATTTGATTTAACTGTTAAATAGCGGTAATATTTTGACTTGATTTAACCGTCAGATAGGTGTAATATTTATCTATAGTTGATTTAACTGTTAAATAGCGGTAATATTTTGACCTGATTTAACCGTCAGATAGGAGTAATGTTTATTTAAAGTTGATTTAACCGCTAGATAGTGGTAATATTTTGACTTGATTTAACCGTCAGAAAGGTGTAATATGTATTTATAGTTGATTTAACCTTCAGAGAGGAGTAATGTTTATTTAAAGTTGATTTAACCGCTAGATAGTGGTAATATTTTGACTTGATTTAACCGTCAGAAAGGTGTAATATTTATTTAAAGTTGATTTAACCGTTAGATAGTGGTATTATTTTGATAACAGTTATGCACGAACTTCGTAACTTTACAGAATAAAAAAAACGTTATGCACGAACTGTCGTAACTCTACTAACAAGTAAATAACTGTTATGCACAAACTGTCGTAACTCTACTAACAGGTAAACAACTGTTATGCACAAACTGTCGTAACTCTACTAACAAGTAAATAACTGTTATGCACAAACTGTCGTAACTCTACTAACAAGTAAACAACTGTTATGCACAAACTGTCGGAACTGTACAAACAGGTAAATAACTGTTATTCACAAACTGTCGTACCTCTACTAACAAGTAAATAACTGTTATGCACAAACTGTCGGAACTGTACAAACAGGTAAATAACCGTTATGCACGAACTGTTGTAACTCTGCAAAAAGATAAATAACCGCAATATATACAACTTTTCGTTACTCTACCATCAGATGAAAACTATGTGAAGTATGAAATTACAGTGATACTTTTTGACAAATCTTTGCTGTATGGCTTATTATTCTAATACATATACACAGAGCACTTGGTATGCCTTCGTACGTACATGTGTACATCTGTTCAGATTTACAAGTTCCAAGTATATTCTATAAAACACTCAATCGATATTAGAACTGCGTTAAATCCATCCTTACCAACAAATCCAGCATTACCAACTAATCAAGTATTGTGTGTCTTGACCTAGCTATCTTAATACCATCACTTACAAATATGTAGTCTGGATAAGTAGGAGCCTCAACAATGGACACAGAACTATTACATGCGCAAAATTAATACAAGCAGCGCAACAACAGCTCGAACACCACGAACTCCGACCAAGTGCTTCGGAAGGCTCAGAAAATTATGCTAGAAGGTGGATAAAGAGAGAAGTAGACCAAGATCCTGAGTTAGAGTCCTTGTCAGACTGGGTTAGAACAATTAGGTCTCTAGTACAAGGTCGGATTCACAAACTCAAAAATTGTGTTAATAGACGATCTAAGTCTGTATTTAAAGACCAAGAAGCTGTTAAGTGTCTTTCATCTCTTCATGACAAATATGTTATCGTTCCTGCGGACAAGGCTTCCAACAATATCGTGTTTGTATGTAAATCATATTACTTCGAATGCCTAATCAAGGAATTAGGCATAAATAACAACACCTCTAGTAATACCACATACAAACCTACTTCGTTCGACAAAGATGAAATCCTAGCTAACCACAGATCATTCATGACCTCTTTAAACATTCCCTCTGGTAAAGAGTCTGAGGATTTACCCTATTTATATTGGATACATAAACTCCATAAGACACCATACAAAGAAAGGTACATAGCGGGATCATCAACTTGTTCGACGAAAGAATTGTCTATTCACCTGACAAAGATTCTGTCTGCAGTAAAAGAGGGACAACAGAAATATTGTGAAACTGTTTACTCGCGTAGTAGCATAAATCACATGTGGATTTTGAAAAACTCTAAAGATCTTTTGGATAACCTGAAATCAAGATCTTTCTCTCAGGTATCCTCCATCAAAACGTTTGATTTTTCAACTCTATATACCACCCTACCGCATGACAAATTAAAAACCCGCTTAAAAGAAACAATTCACAAAGCTTTCAGTCAATGAATCTATGGCTCAAAATTTGTTGTGTTAGGCTACAATTCCACATATTTTTCAAACAAAATTCAAAAAGGTAAAACATGCTACTCCGAGGAACAAGTGATCAGTATACTGGAGTTCCTCATCGATAACATATTTGTCTCCTTTGGAGGAATACTGTTTCAGCAGGTCGTCGGCATACCAATGGGTACGAATTGTGCCCCTCTTCTAGCCGATTTATTTTTATACTCATATGAGTCGGAGTTTCTTCAAAAGCTTGTAAAAGATAAGAAGATTCATGAGGCTAGAGCCTTTAATTTCACATACAGGTATATTGATGACGTTTTATCTATCAATAATTCTAGATTTGCAGAATTTCTTCCATTGATATATCCTCCAGAGCTGGAAGTTAAAGAGACCACATATACCGCTTCGTCCGCATCATTTTTGGACTTGTGCCTCGAATTTGACGACAGTGGTCAAATAAGTACTAAAATTTATGATAAACGGTACGACTTCAATTTTAAAATCATAAATTTTCCAAATATGTGCAGCAATATACCAGCTTCTCCTGCATATGGTGTTTACATCTCGCAATTGATTCGTTATGCAAGGGCCAGTAGCAATTATTCTGATTTCCTGAAACGTCATCTTCATCTGAGAAACAGGCTACTGGACCAGGGCTATTAAAAGATTCGCCTTATTCGATCTCTTAAAAAGTTTATATTCCGATACCAAGATCTTGTCGAAATATATTCCGTCTCTGCAGAAAAGATTATAAACGATAGATTTTCATATAGTGAAAATGTATAAAGATACGGTATCAACAAAAATGTCTAAAATATTTGTTTATCAATGTGTGACGTAAAAGTGTTTTTGACGTTTACTTCACTGAGTTTGGTGCTGCTTTCAAAACTGTTTTACCTGTTTTGTTCAAGTATTGTTATAAATACTGTTATAGTGACAACCGGAGACTTTGAGCCGTAATGAAAGGGGGAGGTTTGGCGCTTTAAAATCTGATTCAACCCACCATTTCTTCAGGGTCATTACGGTTTTCACAGTTTTCCGGTTGTTGACTGATTTTGTCTGTTTATATACTTATGAGTTTTGACTTTCCCTTTGTAAGATTGTTCGGAGTTCGGTAATTTTGTTATTACCCTTATCTACAAACAGTAACTTCTTCTTCTTCTTCTTCTTCTTCTTCTTCTATGTAAGGAACATGATTCGTTAAACGAATGTATTTGGTTCCGGTTGAAAACTTTGCAGTGTCGGGCAACACGGCAAGTCCTCTCTATGCTATTTACATTTAAGAATATGTCCAATTTACAATCAAAAGTATATAAACGCTATTGTTTTTCAGTGTCATCCAGAGCTTGAATCCTTCAACTGTGTCTGCCGATGTTGTAGTAGCAGGAAGTTGATTCCAGTCTCTGGTGGTCGTAGGGAAGAAGGATTGTCTGTATGTATCTGTCTTAGGTCTTTCTTGGTAGAAGCGGTTTTAAATCTGGTCCGGCTGTCTTTTGGTATTAGGTAGTGTTGCCTATCTATGTCGATAAGTTCATGCTGGATCTTAAATAGCATACATAGTCTTGCTGATTTCCTTCGATCTTCAAGGTTTTCCCATTTTAATTAATTTTCATATTTGTGACACAGCCTGGTGCTCGGTCTGTGTAGCTGTTGTGCACAAATTTCGCTGCTCTTTTCTGTACCTGTTCTATGGATTTATCTTTGTTTGGTTTAATGGGTCCCAAACAGTACATGCATATTCCACTCAGTGTCGCTTGGTGAAGTACAAACGTATGCATGTAATTAGTAATGTTTGTTTATAATTTACAGGTTACAAAGCTTATGTTGGATTGATAATGCTAGAACTGTATCATAGAAATCCAATATTGTTGGTGTTTTGTGACGAGATGCTTACATTTCAACAAAATGAACCGTCGATGATTGAACTGGAAACTCCGAATCAAAACACAGGATATCAACGAAGTATTTCTGACAGCTTAGGTAGATTAAAACGGACACGGATACGTAACAAATGGCTCAAAGCATTTACTCTTGTGAATAATCCGTGCCTTAGAGACATGACTAACGGAAAGAACAAAAGAAGTGTTAGCGAGTCAACCTGTAACACTTTAAATAATATCTCTGAAGCATAATTCCGTACTTTTGTCAATAAAAGAATCTCGTACTTTAGATGAATTGTCTATTACATGTATAGTTTAATTACACAAGTTTTAAAGAAAATTATCAATAACTATCAGAAATATTCCTTTCAATAATTGAAATATTGTGGTTAATCAATCGGAATATCTCAGCCCAGTGTTTTTATTTAGATCCTTTAAACTTAGAGATGATTTAATTGTTTCTGCATAACCTTCTGCTTGTGTATATACTTAATATAGTATTATCTGCAATGTAATATAATTGTACTTTGGTCAATAAAGAATATACTTAAATTATTTACTTCCATTTACGAAAAACAAATAGACGACACTTTTTCGTATCTGTTATTAGATTTGTTATAAAATACACAGGCCCTCGTGGCACGGATTTACCACCACCCCCTTTTTTCAAACTTTCTGCTTACAAATTTATTTTCAATAAAAGTTCTTCATTTCTTTATTATTTCATCTTTTTCCTTATTTTAACTTGTTCGTGTCAATATTTATTCAATCTTATGTTAACAACAACTTGCATGTGTCGACCCTATATAGATAATTAATTTTTCATTATTTTAACTTGTTCGTCTCAATATTCATACAATCTTATGATAACAACAACTTGCATGTGTCGACCCTATATAGATAATATCTATGTAGGGTCGACACATGCAAGTTGTTGTTAGCATAAGATTGCATGAATATTGACACGAATAAGTTAAAATGAGGAAAAAGAGATGAAATAATAAAGAAATAAAGAAATTTTATTGAAAATAAATTTGTAAGCAGAAAGTTTGAAAAGGGGGGTGGTAAGTCCGTGCCACAAGCGCCTGTAATAAAATAAATTGTAAAGAATACCACACTGTCGATTTGGCGTTAAGCAACAATCGATCAATCACTCTTCCAAGTGCACAAGCCACTTCCGAATCAGGGCCGAAACTAGGGTTTTGAAACAGGGGATGCACTGGAAAATTGTGACTTAACTACCCAAATTAAAGCATTTTTGTTTATATCGATTTCTCTGTAATGGAGACACTTTATACCAAAGTTAGTATGTTCAATAGGGGCCACGCCGTCGAAGCTTCTATGATAGATTAAACATAACACAACTGATTGATTTCTAAAATAATATTTCAATGAATAATTTCAAATGATAGTACATGTTGTACTTAGTCGGTGAATGCAAGATACATTTTCTTGTTGCCACTCGTATCCCATCTTTTGGGAAAAACTCCTGGATTTACCTACTCGACAGTATCATTATGGTGGACGTGAAGCATCGCCAACCAATACATGCGATCTTCAGTCAATGTTGCCCTATGCCAAGTCTTCAGGCACCGAAGAGCTGAGAAAGACCGCTAACATGCACAGAAACCGACTGGTAATGTTAGAAGTAACTTTAAAATCACATGAAAATGTGGGTACAAGTCAGCTTCAACATAGGAAATTGGGTCTCTAAGTGTGTTGACAAACTGTAAGTTGCAACGAATACATTTTGCCACCAATCTGTTAAACTCTTGTGGAAGATCATTTGGGTATGGCGAGTCATTCATGTATTCTGTTTTCATGTCATTAACTATTTCGGATTTACATTATTTACAACGGCTGGTACCAGAAAATTGCCTTAGAAAATTGCTTTCATTTCTGGGGTAAATGGCGAATTTAAATGTGAAATGATATGATCAATGAATGGAAGAAAGCATACGTTGTTAACGCGATAATGATCTTCGATGCTTTCGACTGGCGAATTTGTTCTGTGTCTTTGCCTTTATGCACTTCTTGGCTTTGTCGGCAAAACATTATTTTCATTTGCGATGGAAACGTTCATACAGATCATGACACTTTGCATCGGAATCTGCCATTATATGTCATGAAAAAGCAAAATAAAAACTCGAGCCTCTTGATTGGGCTCGGATTCGGACTGGAGGAGGATCGACAAAGGTTTTGTGTATCCTAATGTGTACTGTACATGTAGCATAACTGCAACAATGATAAAATCGAATTTTAGTAACACAACGTGATATATGATGAAGAATCGGCAGCGGCCTTACCTTTGGATGTTCACTGGGCAGTTTCAAGAACACTTAACAGAGACTAGAAATGAACCAAGAGCCAAGAAAGGGTGTCATGGTCGATGACTAAAACTAGTTGAAGTTGGCTTTCAGTCCTTCTTCTCTCCCTCTCTATCTGTTTTTCTTCTTGTTGTTCCCCCATATAAAATGTTTGTCAAAACATATATACAAATGTATATATATATGTGTGTGGTGGGGGGGGGGGGGGGGTTATTTTTTTTAAGGCATTGTAAAGCACGTTTAAAAAACTTTATACAAGCTGTTGAAGTTCGATTAATGTGATATACTTGGTTTAAAGTTAAAGGGTCAATATTGACAAAGGACTGTTTTTATTTATATTAAAATCCACCTGTGATGTAAAACTTTTGTCAAAACTCTCCATTAAGTTTAAGGAATGGAGAGTTATTGTTCACTTTGAACTTTAGATACTATACACATACTTTTTCTTGGGACAAGATTAATAATTAATAAAATTAATTAAGTACAATGGGTGGATTTTAAGTTGGAGACTGTCCTCGTATCTCTCCATTCCTTGAAAAACAAATGGGCCTCGGACCCTTCGGGGCCTCGGCTCCATTATTTTTAAGGAATGGAGAGAGAGAGAGAGAGAGAGAGAGAGAGAGAGAGAGAGAGAGTTAATATAGTATTTCAGAGCGAGCTTGTTGTTACGTGTACATTTTAGACATTATATCGATTATAACCGGAAAAAGCCAAAAGCTCCCATCACCACTTAAAAAACAAAACAAAAACACATTAGTACAGAAATCACAATCGTAAGTTCATCCTCTCTTTAACGATTTCAAGTTTTAACCAAAAATATTAGTTATACCTCTCAAGAAACTAAGAATAGCGTGTGTGCACGTGTATCATAATAATATAGCTAGACGACTCAACCAAGGCAAGGGAAATAACTGTTCGCAAAATGTTGACACCCATTCTCGCACAATGTAAAAATTTAGTCTTTTAAGAGCAGGTGAGACATGAGAAGCGAGCAATAGATAGGCTAGTCATAGTGTCATAAGACTCTCGTTTTAATTGAAAAAATGCAATAAAAATAGAAATAGAAATAAGTTTATTAACCAAATCAGAACCCCAGGAGGGCATATCACACCAACCAACCGCTTTGTATCATTTTGAGAAAAAGCAGCATGATACGGTTAAAATAGATATCAACAGAGAAAGTCACGTCAACACCAGGGCAAGATTTTCTTAATTTCTAGTTCTTCTTTTACTTTCATGAGTGAAATTAAGCATCAAACGGTTCGATATAGATTGAAAATGTTATACATACAACATTCATTACCTTATATTTCCTTTACATGAATAAATTTGATAAATAAAATGACAGTATGTGTAAAAATAAATATTACCGACATTTCTACGCAAATATTACCTCTTTGCACATTATTTTCGGGGCATCGATTGATATCATATAATAGATTATTGATATAGCTTCCTTCTAATACCAGTATAACGGTCGAATTGTATTTCATTAAGGAATTGGAAACAACCAACGTAAGGCGGTCAGAGAAAAATTAATACGATTAAAATCAACTGATTTTTTGCTTATGATACGATAAAAAATTGTTCGATGACACGATAAAAATTATATTGGGAGTTCTAAATTTTTCAATAAAATTGGTTTATATGCTCACTTTCGGTCATTTTATCCCTTGAAATTGTGTCGTTCGAGATAAAGCCGTATTAACGAAAATATCTTACAAGGCCTTCCCTTCTTTAACAAATTGGGATCAAATTTGAATTTTTTTCTTGTACAGATTTGTTTTGCCTGTAGCTTACAATATTTGTATAGATGATTTGCATTCAATGGATCTTCTAAATGTCACAAAGAGCACAAGTTAGTGAAATAGTTAATGGAAACGGAAAGTGTGTCAAGGAGACATTTACTAGAAAAATATCGCAAAAGCAACAACCAAAGGGATCCAATCTCGAGAAGCTGGGCAGGTGGACCCAAATCGATCTTTCGTCCTTTCCACTCCCGTCTTTCTCATTTGTTCGCACTCTCGTCCCGTTATTTAACTCTTGAGTCCCGCCCCTCGCATTCCCGTGCCCTGTCTTCCCAAATCATGGTCCTCGACCTCAACTCCAGGGCCTTCTGTCCACCCTCTTTTTTATGCCCCGCGACGAAAAGTCGGGAGTATAATAATAATTTACCCCTGTTCGTTCGTCCATCCGTCCGGATATAGATAGATGGTCGGTCTGACTCTCCCCTCCTACAGGTTTAGAGCTACATCTATAATATTTTGTAGATGTTTGTACACATTATGGAGGTGTTCATATTCGCAGGATTTTTATTTTTATAAAATATTCTCAAAATGAGTTAGTTGGACTTAGTCATTTTTCTCACTGGCTGCATAAAGGGAGGTATAGTTTGTTGGCTAACTCATCTCTTTTGAATTGTTTATAATTTCTTATGGTAATGCGGGGGCATTATTTGTATCTTACTCCATTTATAATTATTCCTTCCTCACAAACAACTTTGTCCATAATTAAGAAGTGTTCGGCATACTTTATATCTAGTTTTACAGCTAGGGTTTTCTTTCTTAAGGGGATACCCAACACTTTGACTATAATACATTTGGCTTGTTTAATTTTCCTAAAATTTTAGTAAAATATTTACTTTGATCAACTGACAAAAATACGAAAATTTCAGAAAAATCGAAGCACACAATTGACGGGAATAATTTCAATGGATATATATAGCAGTTTCACCAACACTTATTTTGATCACCAAGAAGCTTGAGATCTCTTTACAATTAGACTATAGGAGTAAACGCCAAACTGATTTTAAAGAGTTATCTTCCTTAGGTGTTCTGTACCCCCTTAAGAGCATTACAATATGTTCCAAATACTTTTACATTCCATTTTTCTAGACTGGACCAATCCTACAAACCAAATAAATTATTTGTTATTCGCTTTTTTATTTTCAGAATATGTCAAAGAATTTAAAACCTTTAAATGCATACTTTACTGCATTTTCGTCACCAGAGGAAGACACGAATTTAAATGAATGTGGAATTTGTTCAAAAATGCTTAAGACAAAGGCTACACTTAGACGGCACAAATATCTACACAATGAATACATATGCAGGACGTGCTCGCTATCCTTTGAAACCAACAGAGAACTTGAAGACCACAAGACAACAAAGCACTGTGATACATACCTTTGCTCAATTAGTGGGAAATCATTCAATCGCCGTTCTGGTCTAAATGCACACAACAAGTTGCACCTTGAGAGGGTAGAAGTTTGCCCTTTTGAACAATGCGGAAAGTCGTTCATAAATAAACACCAACTAGCTGACCACCTGAATGGTCACACTGGCAACAAGCCACATACTTGCAGAAGGTGTAAGCGGTCAAATGCGACACAGCCAAGCTATTCTCATCATAAGTCAGTATGCATTGCGAAAGGTGAAATGCAATGAATGTGATAGGTCATTTTCTTCCAAGTCTACTCTCTTTGGCCATCAAAAAAGTGAGCACGAGGTAGCTTGGTTCAAGTGCAATTGTGACAAACTTTATAGATATAGGACTAATTGAGCAAGACACAAAAGAACTTGCAACTCAAGCAAAACTAAAAGCTACAAGCCGGCTAAGTTTGCATCAGTTTGGTGCTGTTTTAGAAATTTGTTTTTTACGATTTTTTGTAATTGCAGAAATGATCTATGTGTTTGGATTGAACTTTTTAAATTCAATTATACAATCCGGGTGATTATTATTATTTGTTGCATTATTCATGTTTTAGTTGTATTTACTACCAAAGAGGTTTTTAAGAAATATAAAGTTGCTGATTTTGTCTGTGTGTTTTTATTGTTGGCATTCTGTACAATCTGCTTCAATCCGCCACTTCATTCTGAAATGCCTGTACCAAGTAAGGACCGTAGAGACTATTTTGAATCGTCCAATTTATCGTAGACTTGGCGGTTAAGTGGATTTGACCACTTCTGATTTTCCCTCTCATTGTTCAGTTATTTTGTTATTACTCTCAGTTCGAAATCAATCAATTTTGGATGTTCATCCTTATTAAAACACATTTAGTTATTGTAAAAACACAGAAATAGAAAACTATAACCATCTGTGGATATTTAAGTACTATTTGCAATACAAAGAATGAAGTCTGAGTGCTCATTTAGAGTTCGTAACGAATTCATCGATCGGACGTTCAGCAGTCAGCACCGGGAGTCAGCAGAACCAAACATAAAAATCTCGTTGAATAGAACCTTCCTTATTTTGAAAAAAAACAATTGAAAGTCATAAATTCAACTTTAAGTGATTCTTTTCTCAGCTTCTGATCGTATCATATATAAACAACTTTCATATTTTGATCGGATCATTTCACGGATTTTACTTCATTTATCAAATTTATTCATGTAATGGAAATATAAGGTAATGAAAGTTGTATGTATAAAATATTCAATCTATATCGAACCGTTTGATGCTTAGTTTCACTCATGAAAGTAAAAGAAGAACATAGAAATTAAGAAAATCTTACCCTGGTGTTGACGTGACTTTCTCTGTTGATATCTATTTTAACCGTATCATGCTGATTTTGCTCAAAATGATACAAAACGGTTGATCGGTGTGTATTCACAATGAGAACATTCTTCCACAGTAAAGGTGTAACAAACTTAAGTTGATGTCAAATTTTTAAATTTGTACGACTGTTGCCTAGGAGAGTAAAGATATACCGAATGACGATGCATTGCGGTATTTTATTGACCACACGGTACAGGGTACAATGGGTGTCCCTTACGATATTGATGACACGATACGACTGGGTGCTCCTTACGATATTGGCGATATTGTTTCAACAGATTATTTCTTTAGTACCAATAACTGTTAAAATCAATGAAATAAAATAACTTTTGTATTCCTAAACCAAAATTTGCTTAGCTACATAAATATTGTTTTTTTCAAATATTAGTTTTAATTTTCACGGACGTATGTGACAAATCCTTAAGTGAGAAAAATGGCGACGCACACAAAGGTATACCAGTTTTATGAAACCGGAAGAGAGGCCATATTTATTTCATGAAGCCTTGTTCGTCAGATATTTTTGTATCGCTGAATTGAACATGATCTGGTGAAATTATTGACTTGAAATTCAGTAGTTGGATTTAAATTAGGATTTTATATTCATTTATATCACAATTGGTAAGTTTCGCTGTAAAATCAGTTCAAAATTTCACATGCAAGTTCGTCTTCATTGATCAACGCATATATGTGGTATAGCAGTGGATTTGCGCTATAAAAAAAATAAAGGTGTCATTACAATGATTTTAGAATGACCGATTGCTTAATTTATTATATAATTTAGATGTTTTAACTATGTTTAATTTGATTATTATTTTTTTGAATAAAAATAATGCTTAAATTGCATTTGTTTACAAATAGTCCAGTCAATAGACCCGTAGACCCAAAACAAATTGCAACAGAAATTATAAATACGTCAACATTTTCACTTTAACCCATAGAGTAACCAATAAAAAATCGCCATGAAAATTTTATGTATTAAAGACAGAAATTAAGATAAAAAATTAGTACTTTTTACTTCTATCGTTTTGTCACTACGGATCCTCCATAGCCGAATCAGAGATTTTCCGGAAAATACAACTCAGACGGAAAGCAATGAGAATAGGAATTATCATCCATATCTAGGTAAGCGTAATAATAATATAATATATTTCTATGAAGTTACAACAACAAGTATGTTCAATTTTACCAAAACACCCATGAAAAGTGAACAAACAGGTCAATATCTATGACATTCAAATTGAGCAGACGTAATTCCCATAATGCACCATTCTCAACCCAAAAAGAGCTTTATAAAGCCTTTTTAAATTACTTTCTGCTAAATTTTGTGTAAAAATGTGTTATTATATATTAGACAGAGATATTTATTTCAAATGTTTGATCGAATTAGCACTTAAATTCGCGGATTTCAATAATAGGTAGATGCGGACGAAAAACAAATCTATGGAACGCCAGTTTACCTTACCTTACCTCTGTATCTTTACCCCCTTCAAAGGAGAACCATACTGTGTCGTATGTTAAACGTGTGTTGGGTGGCGGTGTACTGTACAGTGCTGTGTGAGTGAAAATCCCATCACCTCCGTATCCATGAATAAAATGTATGTACACTAAAAATCAGGCTTATTCACACGGGATATAAAAGTTTATCAAATCAAGTTAAAACAATCCACAACGATTGTCCCGACATTACGCATAAAATATGCATGTTGCATGTATTGGAAAAATTTAAGAAGACGCATCACTGTTTAAAATCTAAAAGTCTCTGTTCGTATGGTTAAAATCTAAAATCTATTTGTTATGGTTTGGTTCGAGGTTTAAAAAGTAATTGTCACATCCTAAAATCTAAAACGAATCGTATCTACAGTTTAAGATCTAAAACGTCATCTTTCAAAGTCTAAAATATATAAAACAATTATCACAGTTTATTGTAATGGATTCTTGGGCAATCCCCGGACGGCTCTCCCTTCCCCCTTTTCGCAATGTTAGTTCCGTTTCTTCATTGTTGTCTGTATTTTGTCTCTATCACTCTCCAGAAGCTTCGTTCTCTTAATATGCAATTTGAACATTAATCTCCTTGATAGACCTTCGAGTCTGGCTATGCTGGCTGAGTTTTTCTTGGTAGGTTTCACCTTGATTGTATTGTCCATTAGCAGTTGTAGTTGGTCAAAATTTTCATTATTTTGGAACTCACTTTGCCATATAGCGTTGCTCTCGGACAGTAAAGCTACTCTCTCCGACTGTAGTTTTTCACATTGAAGAATGAAGTGTAGTACATTCTCTTCAGCTGCTCCGCATAGCAGGCATGTTGGGTCACTTTCATTTCTGTAGTACTTAATGCGTTTTGTTTGCAGCACGTATGTCCCGGTGACGGGTCTTAATTTTACTGGAATTCTACTGATGTCTAATGATGAATAGCATCTGTGCTTCAAAATAGGATGTATTTTGCACTTGCTCAGATTGTGGTTACTAAGATATTGCGGCCCTTTGTAGAGTTCTGCTAGAGTTGTTCGCTGGGTACACCAGTGGTCATTCACTGTTGATTTCACCAACGAGATCCATCGTGATTTTTGATAGGATTGTCCAAATAGTTGTACGCCTCTTTCAGGTCGTATTTTCGTAGTATTTTGTTGACACATATAAACCAGCTGTTACTAGATTCCTCCTTCACGGTTAGTTGTCTTCTTGCAAGTGTTTTCTCAGTGTTTTTTTCGCCCTGATGACAGACGTTATTGAAGAATGTGAGGGCTTTATATGAATTTGTGCTTCTATTGGTAGAATTCCAGTTAGTATATAAACGGCTGGGTCCGGACAGCTCATCGGTAATGACAGGATTTGTTTTAGTATCCTTTTCTAGAAGAGTTCTAGTTGTTAAAGAGGTTTTGAGGACGGTAATAATAGCTCCATACCGTAAAGCAATACTGGTGTTATGTAGGTTTTGTAGATGTGTAGTAGGGACTCGGGATCCAGGCCGTTGTGTTCATGAAATCCACATCCGAATAGACTGTATGCACTACGTCTTGTTTTAGTTGTATTTCCATTAACATTGGTTTGGATATTGTGTTTCATCGTTGTTGTTTTGATGATACCTAAATGAGTAGCTTGCTCCGCCACGGGCATGGTGATATTCCCCATATTAAGTTTCTCGTTGGTTGTTTCGCACTGTTTGATGTTTCCTCTAATGTGGATTGCTACACTTTTCTTTTGTTGTAATTCATATCCCTCGAGGTTCGCGCAGTCAAGAGCCATGTTGACCATGGTCTGTGCATCACTGAGCTGAGTACTGCGATGTCGTCTGCACATCCTGTGTTGTTAACGTTGATGTTTCCTATTTTCAGTCCTATACCTACATCTTGCAAACGGTCTAATAGTGGGATGATATATAGTTTATAGAGATCAGTACTAAGGATACCTCCTTGCCGGATCCCATACCGACTTTAAAACAATCGAACGTGCTTCCTGCCCATTTTATGCAGCTTTCCGCATTGTGGTGCAAGCTTTTAATAACAGTCCACGTTTTGTCCTGAATTCCCGCGTGGTACATACAATGGTTGTATTCTATCTCTGATCACTGCTTCGACGATCTTACTAATTACAGGCAGAACTGTTATTCCTCGATAGTTGATGGCATCGTTTTTGCTTCCGACGTCAAACGCTGCACACTTTCATATTTTGCGAGTGTTTCATGAAGTGAAACAATGGATCGGTGAGGTTGACAATATGGAAGCAAAAGATTAGGGATGGTCTATTGAACACAACATGTGCGTGCCAATCAGATCGAGTTTGCCACCCGATCCAGATGAACTTCTAAAAACGATATATTGCAGATGTAAGACAAACTGCGATTCAAAACGCTGTAACTGTAGAACGCATGGTCTGGAATGTTCTGTCGCTTGCACTGAATGCCGAGCGAATACATGTAGCAACATGTCTGTATGCGACGATCAGGACTCTGATTCAGACGAATAGTTGATGCCTAATGTTGATATTTGAAAGATACATGTATTGCTAACTTATGCGATATCAGAACTTTCATTTAAGTTTTTTGGTGGGGATTTTTGGTGAATTTTGAAATTTTCCATTTTCGTTCATCTATGTATGCATGTATGTTTATGGTGTTTAGCCCCACTTTCAACAATATTTCAGTTGTATAGTCGCTGTCAGTTTTATTGATGGAGGAAACCGGAGTACCCGGAGAAAACCACCGACCTGTCACAAGTCACTGACAAACTTTATCACATAATGTCGTTAATCTAGGGAAGGAAAATAAGATGTTTCTATTTTTTTTTCATTAAACAAACACCAACTGATTGTTAACAATTGACATTTAATTATATTTCAAAACATTCTTTATTAATCTGTACCGAAACAGTCATGATTTAATTTATTCTGCCACGAAAAATAAAATTTTTTCAAAATTTCAGTTTTCAGCATTTTTTTTTTTTATTGAAATTTTACCTAAAAAATAGCCACCTGGGGAGAATATGGATAGATTTTTTTATTTTGTTTGAAAGAATGTTCAATAATAACAAGATATTTTTAGAGAAATTGGTAATATTCTGCAAAGTAGAGTGAACATGCGAAATTTCCAGTTTTCAGCGATTTTTCTTCAAAATCCCATGTTTTTACCCCAAAAATTGCAAGAAGGCAACTTGGGATTTTCGGCGACTTTTAATATGTTAATGAGGACACTCCCAGCTTCAAGATGAGCCCAAGAAACCTTCTGTTGCAATTTGTTCTAGGTCACGCCTTTTTCTGGCGTATATAGACTGGACTAAAAGCAACATGTCACATCACTCGCAATGCTTCTGGTAAAAAATAGGCACATTTTTTGGTTGAAAGGTTAATGATATGCATATATGTATATATCCATATCACCAATAACACTTGGTTATTAGCTGCCTGTAATATCACTCATAGTCCAAATAACTCCAGGAAGCTATAATTGCATTAGCAAATTTTACATCAGCTTCCTCCTGTTAATACAGAAATTAATGAGACCTAAAAAATACAAATCTCTGGATTACTGGAAGATTAATTATTTTGTCTAAAAATAACACTAACTTAAGATGATCATGGAAAAAAGGAATATGACACTGCAGATCAAAGAGATGGCTAACTTCATCATACATTCTCAGATAGCTACATGTATATATTTTGATTTAAACTTGAATGCAATAATTATAAAACTGCATCATGAAGCCATCTATAAACATGTATATATATATTGAAACGACAATGCATGAGAGATACAGGCTCAGATGAGTGTAAAATTCTGTTACTCCTCTATTGATATCAACATGTAGTGTTCTACATGTAAGACAACACAGCAGTATATATACCTTAGTACTACATACAGTAACTACAAACTTTGTGATTTGACTGAGAAAGTGATGTACAGTATCAAACGAAGGAGGTACAATCAAAGTATATATCTTAAATAGAGAATTCTTTTAACATATAACATAAGTTTGCCTTAAAACACTGGTACCTCTTTTGAGACATCATCTATTTTTTTTTTTTAAATGTCATATTATTTTAGAATTTCTATTATCAAGTACATATACTGGTATTTTGTTACAGCTGATGGATTCCAGAATGGTTGTCAGGAACTTGGTAGCAAATACAACATGAACTGGATGTTGGCTTGGAAGTCTTTCAGATGACAGATCAAATTCCAATATAGGAGGACCATTGCTATGACTAATTTTTACGCTATTTAAGCATTCAGTTCAAGTCATCAAGACTTCTTCCTAAATTTTATGTTGTATATTTTTTAATTTTCTTTTTGGAGGGGGGGGGGGGGAGGAAAAGGGGTGAAAGGATTTTTTTTAGCTGAAAATAGACAACTTTTCATGTGACATGAGTAATTAAGTTTCCCAAACGTTGTTTGGAGACTTATTGTTTTTGCTCCGTTACTTATTATTATTATTATTATTCTCCTCCTTTGTTTCTTTGCGACATGAACGTGTCCACGACAGATCTCAGGAACTACTGGACAAAATTTCATGAAACTTGGTGGAGTTATAGATATATGTTTCTAGTTGGTCCTAAATTTTTCAGCTTTATGCTAAAGGGGGATAAAGTCATATTTTGAGGGGTTCGAAGGAGGTAAGGTTTACTATAGAATCCTATAGGAAAGTTGAAATTTCGTACATTAATGTTGATAACTTCTAAATGGATAATGATAGAGACATAAAATTTGACATATTGATAGGTCACCATTAGAGGAACAAGTTTGAGTCTTCAAAATTTTCAATATTTCGGCCAAAGCACGGAAAAAAACCGGCGACATTTGGGAGACTTTCCGTTGCAGCATCCTGTTAGTCATATCTTGTTAGTTAAATTTGTATACATTTAACAGGAACCTTATTCATCGGAAGAACGTTAGTTGAGATCTGGAAAGGAGTTTGTTTTTAATTTAAAATTAATTTATTGAGACATAACATGATTTTGGAGGAAGTTTCCTTGTACAAAGACTTTAGCTAAATAAATAAAAATATGAGGTTATTTGATTATCATTTTGTTTTAAAAAACCTTTTCTAATATTAAATATTAAAAACAGGGATTTTATCTTTATTAATAATTTTACATTGTTTATGACATCAACTTATTTGAAGACATTTTCATAGTTCAAAGATGTATGATAATATAGCATTATTATGTGATATTTGTCATATTGGCATAGCTATAGGTCCGATGCCTGCTGTATTAGCCTGAGTCGCAGCCGAACGCCAATACAGCAGACCGAGGACCTATAACTAGGCCAATATGAAAAACATCACGTAATGATACCTTTATTAATTAACCAGTCCAATATCTCTCGGGATTTTTCCTTGCAATTGTCGATATGTCTAGCGGATTCCGATCTATTTGTTATTGGACTGACTGGAATTGGGCCAATACGGAAAATATCCGTATTGGATTGGTTTTTGCCGTATTGGCCCAATGAAAATTTGTATATTGTATTGACAGATTTGATCATATAATGGCTAATAAATCAAAGTTAATTAATAAAAGACTGTTATTATGGAATAAGACTCAGATTTTCTATTAAAAAAGTGATTTTGAAATTTTGCCTGTTTATTATATTTTATTGACTTATATCAATATCAGCTGAGAGTAAGAGTACAAATGTATATAAAAGAAAATAAATTATCAAGCAATTGACAACAGAGTTGATGAACTAAAAGAATGACTTTGCAATCTATAAATAACTACCATCCACTTTGATGACCAACATCATACTTACTGAATATTGTTTGAATGAATTACATGTATTTTCTGATATATTTGGTTTGTTTGTTTGATTGTGTTTAACGCTACTTTCAACACTGTTTCAGTTATATTGTGGTGATCAGTTTTATTGGTGGAGGACCCGGAGAAAACCACCGACCTGTTGCAAATCACTGACAAACTTTATCACAAAATGTTGTACACCCCACCCTGATTGAGATATATTATGTAGGATTATTTTCTAAGTTATGTCTTGTCTGGCTACTGCAAAATATAGCAAAGAAGTATTCCACATATTCTGGTTAAAATTTTTATATATTTTTTGTCTATTTTCAAAAAGTCGTAATACATTGTTGTACTAATAGGTAGAATGAAGAGTTAGGGCTATGGTGTTTAATGCCACAGTCAACAACATTTCAGTTATATCATGGTGGTTAGTTTTATTGTTGATGGAAAATGGAGAAAAACACTGACAAACTTTATCACATAATGTGGTATCAAGTACACCTCCCCACGAGCAGGATTCGAAATCACAACTTTAGTGGTGATAAAAACTGATTGCACATGTAGTTGTAAATCCAACTAGCATACCAACACGAAATAATGGCCCTAGGTAGAATGAACCATATATACCGGATCTGCTTTAAGCCAATTGGGCCCCACTGAAGTTGCATTCTCTCAGCTGTTCAAGTACACACAAAAAAAAACCTGTAGGTTTTACAGAGAACAGCAATGATTATTATTATTATTTGGGGTCCACACCTCCTAAGGCGACCCTGCATATGTATTTGTGATAAGAGTAAAATGAATATCCAACTAGGCTAATACATTCTGTGATTTTTCGCCTGTTACCCCTGTATACTTGTCCAGATTTGATTTGATTTGATTTTTGGTGTTTTAGCTCCACTTTTAACAATATTTCTGCTATATCGTGGCGACCAGTTTTAGTGGTGAAGGAAGCCGGAGAGAACCACCGACCACGGGCAAGCAACTGGTAAACTATATTGTTTGCGGTTGCGAGTCGACTGCACCCTTGTTAGCTCACCTTGCCAAAGGCAATGTGAGCTCTTACCATCACTTGGCGTCCGTCGTCCGTTAACTTTTCACATTTTAGTCTTCTCCTCTGGAACCCCTCAGCCAAATGAAGTAAAACTTGGTAGGAAGCATTTATGGCAGGTCCTCTATAAAGTTTGCTCATTTCGTCCCGATCCATTAACAAAATGTTCGTTATAGACAATTCTTGTTTCTGATTGGTTAATTTCTAAAAAAATCTTCTCCTCTGAAACCGCTTTGGCAAATGAATCAAAATGTGTTTGTTTGCGTATAGTGGCGTCGAACACATAGTGTTTTGTGTTTTTATTTTGTATTTCTTCGTCTTGTCTCAATTTTTTATCGTCTCTTCGGTATTCTCTAACGTTTATTTGAAATAGACACTACTTATGCTTCAGGTTTATACTGTAAATATATCTCACACAGTTTTACTATTATATACAGGTTACAAATCATAGGTCATGTATATTATATACCATGTGTCCTTGTTTATATTTAAGGCAGATGATGCCCTCATTATTGATAGAATTAGAATGTGCTTTAGTAAGAACAAAATAACAGATGTCGATTCTGTTTTGACTAAAGACAGACAGATTAAAATACAATATATTTATACAGACGGAAATAATATATTTATAACTGGAAATAGGAAGATGCTAAAAATAATAGGCATTTTCACTTGGTTATTTATCTGGCAATGTATGAATGCACCAATTTGTGAAAACTTTCAGTTGACAAATGTCAAAGGTCACGACGTAGAGATGGGTTAATGCTTATCCTCGATCTGTAAGTGCATTAGATCAATCTCTTCATTTAAATAGCTAAGAAATGAAAATAACGTTATGAAGAAGCCGATGTTTGTTCTAGGTAATATGTGTAGAGTGGAAGGAACAAAGACATGAAGAAAGCGTTGTCATATAATCTTTAATGGTAATTTTATACATTTAATACATTAGACGATTATATGATACATTATATGTATAATCAATTATTAGGTACAGTAAATAAATTACCCTATTTTTGATGAGATGTTTGTTTTCACTATGTGCCTCTCTTTTATTATGATAAAAATGTAAGTTTGTACTTCTGACAACTGAGTAACGTGTGACTCACTGGAAGTATGTTCTCCTTCGCTTTGCTCATCCGAACATAAAATATTTCTGAACTAACTTAATTAATAAACAACTATTCGAAAGCTCAGAAGGATCATTCGAGATTAAAGAATCGAAATTCGAGATTCAATATATGAAACTCAAAATTCGAGATTCGAAATTCAATATCTAAAACAACCAATCAAGAGAAAGCTTTTAAATTAAGAATTGTTTATGGCCAATAAAATGTATTTTAACATAATTTCATACAGAACAAACTAGAAGAAAAAAAGCACATGAAAACCTTTTTAATTATATAAAATAAGTTAATTCATAAATTTAAATAAAAGAACAAACAAACTAATAATAAATAATTGAAAACAACGGGTTAGTTTGTTTGTTTATAAACTGCACTAGTTCATGGCAGCCGAGATTGCTTGTATGTATGAATAGGAACATTTATGACATTAATTAGAATATGTTTTTTATACCCATCAATTCACAACTCATTAATAGCCAATATATGGATCGAAGTGAAACTTCCACAACATATGATGTGTGCAATGTATATGCACTATGCTTTTTTATATGCTTATTTATTTTGAGGGTCCAAAGGAGTAATAGGAGAAACTAACGCCCTGAAATCCGCATCTACTAATGTATTTACCCCAAAATTGTATCATGTCAATTGTGTGTAAGATATTTTTCTAATATATATTATTTATTGCATTGAGAGTCTGTAGAACGGGACATGCTAGTTATTCAAATAACATGTTCATAGGGTTACGTCCTGCAATCCACATCTCCTCTACAGGGAATAAATGGATTGCTTTGCAATCACAATTCATTTAAAAACCAGTGATTATTATTTCCAAAAAGGTTTTCGTTGCATCGCGGTCATATGGATTCCTCAATATAAAATCGAGAATTGTGTCCACTGTCAATGAACATTTCTCTTTCATTGAATGTCGAGCAAATGTCAGTGAAACGATCCCTAAGTATGCATACTACTTGACTTTATCGTGAATTGAGGTAATCCTTGGTAAAATCATATCTAAGGGAATACTTTGAGCAAACGGGTCCTCATCGAATAGTGTATGGACATCTTATATTGTGTACCGAAAAATACCCATCTTGAGATAAATACACCGACTTTTGGTTCGGGAGATTTTATTGTCTCTAGACGTGTGTTTTTCACAAATACCTGCCACAAACATGAAATATCAGTTCAAAGCATTTTTTTTATCAACATAAGAAAACACGAGGTTTGATTGTGTTTGGATGCAAACACAGAAGTCCCCAAACGACCCCCATATCAGAATTCGGGCATGTGGATGCAAGTTTCATCATTACCAACCAATTCATCACTTTAAAATACTCCTAGATATAAATGTTCATTGAAATCGGAGACCATTGACAATTTGACGATTTTTTTGGCAGCCATTTTGAAAATGGTGGCCGCGTAAAAATGTCCCTGAATGCAAATTTCTTCATTACCAATCAATTCCTCACTTCAAAATACTCCTAGATATCAATTTTCATTGAAATCGGAGACCATTAACAATTTGCCGATTTTGTTGGCGGCCATTTTGGAAACGGTGGCATCGTAAAAATGACCCTGAATGCAATTTTCATCATTACCAATCAATTTCTCACTTCAAAATAACCCTAGATATCAACATGGGTGAGAATATTCTACCAAACCTACTTAATATAAATGCCAAGTCTTGTGGAAATCCCTTTGGCAGTTTCCGATATAAGTGAGGTCAAAGATTTTGACATATGTTCACGGTTTCTATGGAAACGTCGGCCATGATGGCACCTCTTGGGATGGGGATCCACCTTCCTGTGAAGTTTAGTAAAGATTGGATCATCAGTCTCTGAGAATTTGGTCGGACAAGTTCACGGCGAGAAGAAGAAAAGGAATAACATTAATAATAATAATAATAATAATAATAAGAAACGGGGCAAAAACAATAAGTCTCCAAACTTCGTTTGGGGACTTAATAATAATAATAATAATAATAATAAGAAACGGTGCAAAAACAATAAGTTTCCAAATTTCGTTTGGGGACTTAATAATAATAAGAAGCGGTGCAAAAATAAGTCTCCAAACTTCGTTTGGGTACTTAATAAGAAACGGAGCAACTACAATATGTCTCCCGAAACTTCGTTTGGGGGACATTATAAGAAACGGAGCAAACACAACATGATATGATATTATATGGCTCCCAAACGATGGATATCAATTCGCAACATCATAATCTACTTGGAAACCAAATTTCGCCCAAATCGGAGGGTTTTTCTATTTTGGCGGCCATTTTTCGTTCAAAATGGCCACCATAGCAAACCAAAATGATCGCCATATTGTGCAGCATGTCTTACGCCCTGTAAATATCAATTTCCATTGAAATCTGTTCATTTTTGAATTTTTAACGATTTTTTAAATTTTTTATATTGGTAGCCATTTTGAAATGGCGGCCACTTTGAAAATTTTAAAAACAAACCGCACATCGGCCATTCTCGCTAACCTTATATAAATTATATGGCCGAGTAGTTACGACTGGGAATGCATAGCACTAGACTTCCGGTGTCAATGTACACAACAAAAACTTCAATCGATATGTGACGTTTTAACGTTCGATGCTCAGCTTAAAAAAATATTAACATTTTCTGTAAAAGACTGATATCAATTAAATTATTTTATTTGTATCAAAGACTTGAATACAGAGACAATTACTTCTTTAAAATTAAATTTGTTTTCTTTCTTTATTTGCTGCTGTCAGCATTATGAAACGAAAACGATCTGCCTTTATATATTTATGATATCAGACAAATACTGCGGTACCGAACATTAGTATTTATTCAACCGTTTCCTTGGCGTCTCCATATTACAATTACTTATAACCTACCGCATCTACGACTATGAAATGCTGACGTTGTCACAGTAATAGCGTAAACACCGGAAGTCGTCTGCCAAGCACTTCAGACGTCAAGACACGAAAATGACGGAACGTGGTCGGAATTGACATGATTCGAAACAACCGTATTGATGGACAACCTTAAGTGACATGATTGCGAAGCTAGCATAAATAAAATAACCAAGAAAACTGCAGCAGAGCTGCGAGAGGAGTCGATTAAAAAAATAACAACTTGTCAATAAATTGTTGAGGACTTATATCTGACAATACATTTTCTCTATGCAATAAATTATTAATTCCCGCAGATAATTTAACTAATGTTCCTTGATAATTATCAAGATTTGTTTCATGACTATAAAGAAAAGAACAGGTCAAATCAACAGTGGCTCCTCTTTGAATTATGTAATGAATATTAAGGTCCTGAGATTGTGAATATGTTATTAGCCCTGTGTCTCCAACAAACACACACAAATTAGGTAATTATGAGGACATTTAGCTGTGATTTCTCAAACACATTTCATCGTCGTCTGATAAATTTCAAATATAATTTAACCAGTTATTTTATTTACAAAACATTATTTGGACGAATAATTGGATGAATGATGTTCAAATAGCTATGACTATCATAAAGCAATATATAATTATTCCATCTTTGTGTTCATTAAAGTATATTTTACCTATTTCCCCCCGGCTTTCTTTACTTTCATTTTTTCAGCGTTCTTGACCTTTTCCGATTCGGGCATTTCCGATGCTGTAGAATATTTATTTAATAGAGTCACAAAGCAAATTAAAACATAAATTAAATCAAAGTATCCAATATCTCATTTTATTAAACTAAAGATTTTTCATCATATTTCAAGATTAGATGGGATAATTCCATCAAGCGGAAAAATTTTGTTTGACGGAAAGGCCCGAAAAAGTCCGATTGCCAAAACAAAATTATTACATTTTAATATTGATAGCATATTTAGTGACTTCGGCACGAATGCCAATCAGTATGTCATGACGAATTTTTGGTACGAATTTGCTTGGTAAATACCTGTTACAATTAACTTCCGGCAATGTGTTGCCATGGGATCCATTCCGACTATACTGTTTTCGTGCCTTCGGCGCGGAGACTTTTGAAATTTTGATCGTAATGGTCGTACCTTCGGCACGACTAATAAATTAATTTTATTATATAAGATATGCCTTCGGACCGAAAACTTAATGTTTCTTTGTCTATGAAAATTTAAGGGCGAATCAACTTCCGTCAAGGTGTTGCCATGGGACCCATTCGCAACATTTAATGTGGCCGTGCTGATTCATTCTTTTGTTCATATCGGCATGACGATTTTATTTCTTTATTCGTAGTGTTCGTGCCTACGGCACGACACAAAGTTTATTATTTATTTCATTTACGAAACCTTCAATGACAACTCTGCCTTCTTCAAGTTCGAAAGTAAAACCCTGTTTTCTATTTGAATGATATAGTCGTTCTTTCGGCACGAAACGTAAGTTTTAATTCTCAATACAATTTTAAAGTCATTACTTTATTTTATTCGTTTCGTATTGGTCGCGCTTTCGGCGCGACAAATATGTTCAATTATGAAAACAGGCAAATGGCTTCCGATTTCAAAGTGTTTACAAGTATCAAGCCTGTTCGCTTCGCGCACAGCTGGGTTGATAACAAATGGCTTCCTCTAGGAAAACGCCGACTTTATGTGAGAGTGACACCAGGCAGCTGTGAGGAACGAATTTAATACATCCCTTAGCGCGGGATGTAAGGGACACACTCCTTACACGTAAAAGACAACTTACAGCAGATTCTGACAACAACAGTTTATTAGGAGTGTTGTTGTTGGTTTGTCACAAAGCAAAATAATATCTACCATCTCCTCTTTTTCTAGTGACAATCAAAACAATCATACATAGACTCATGGTAGCGACACACATTTTACCTACACGATTAATCATATGGTTGTAAACTTATTATCTATCGACAACCACTTAACATGGGATATCTGATTCCATGGCTTGTTATCAGTTTATCCAAAAAAAAAAAAAAAATTCTCACAGGTTCCTAGCTAAAATCGTTACACATTCAAAATTTTGCTTCACGCCATTTCCCAAATATTTCCATATTATAAAAAAAAAGCGATCTTTAATTATTGGACTTCTCTCAACCCGCACCTTGGCATATTTTTTTTATAGATTTTTTATGGTTATCCGTAAAAATGTACTGGAATATATCATAGCATTGGTTGTCGTTAAGAATAAAGTACGGTTAAAAAAGTGTTTAAAAACATTTCAAATATGACAAAGTTCTATTGTCCAAATAAATCTATCTATTACTTCTTTAAGGATAATACCAAAATTTCGACCAGTTTTCGACAATCAATTTTTCAACTTTTTGAATATATTTCGACATCTTATTATAATCTATGTGTTTCAAGTATATAAAAATACACAATAAATGAAAAAGTTTTTGCAAAACATCGTAAAATTAAAGGAGATATCAACAATAAAAGATTTCCGGTTCGGGACATTTCCGTCAATTTCCGGTTCGGGTTCGGGTTACACTTTTTACCGACCACCCGCTGTGAGGAATTAGATGCACATATTAACTAACTGTATTTATTTCTGAAAAGCACATATTGTGAATACATTTTGGAGAAAATTTTATCGACATTTGAGGTGGGTCCGATTTTGGCCCTTATAGCTCCCAGTCCTTTCATCCATTTATTTAAAGACAATAAAATATCTGTATATATTTTCTGCAACACAAAACTATTGTACTTTCGAACATGGAGCGTATAAATTCATAGACGTCGAATGTTCGTGGTGAATTTCTAGCTAAGCAGAAAAAGCTGACTGTTTACCACATTGCTTTAACGATATGATAAGCAATCACTTTAAACGTTGTGGTGAATTTAAAAAATGAAATACAATACTAATGACTGGATATGTGGTACATGTATTAAGGAAATTTGATGATTTTCATTCCGGAAGAATAATATTATGTGTCCTCAATATAGTGTATACTGCTGGCTTCAGACAAAGTATAGATATATAATTCAACGGATTTTATTTATTAGGACTAATTAATGATTCTATAACTGTGTCAATGTAGCGAAAATGTAAGTAATTTTTTTTAATACATAGATAAATATACGGTGACATGATGTAGCGATTTAAATTTATTCTTGTTACGAATTGGATGTTATTCTATATAGCTAAGTAAAGTCTTAAACGACAGAAACTTGCGGAAAGTAAATACTGAAGCATAATTTTGAGATCATGGAGATAAATTTTTTAATTGTTAATAAAAAATTTGAAAGTGAAGTTGTTTCTTTTTCAGTACATTGTTTAATGACATGATATGTGTATAACAGTTCCCATAATTGTGTGGTAAACAATATTGTTGTAGTATTATTGGTACTTGTAAGGATATGCCACATTTATGATTATGTCCCAAAGGTGTTTTATGTTATGCACTACATACACGAACGTTTGATCCATCATTTGTCCATTGGAGGTTAGGTGTTTAACACCACTTTCAAAAATATTTCAGTTACTACTTTTGTGGCGGAAATTGGAGTACCCACAGAAATCCACAGACTTGTCGCAAGTCACTAACAAACTTTATCACATAATGTTTTATCGAGTACACCTCGCCATGAATGGGGTTCAAACTTAAGTAGTGATAGGCAACGATTGCATAGGTAGTTGTCAATTCAACTACCATACGACCAAGACGGCTCAAGTTCAGTTAAGATGAAAGGTAATTGTTTTATTGATATTGATGGAATTTATGATTATCACTGTTTATAAACTTTCTTTTCATATCAATCAATGAAAAGAATTGGTTTGCTGAAAGTATGTTTTTGTTGGGGTTCATTGGATGGAATTGGTATCTCATGTGAAGTTCCGTCAATTGCAGACACAACGTTAGGCATATCAGAACAATACCCTTTCTTCTGTCACCAGACTGGGATTACACACTTTCTATAAGTCTACCCATGTTGAATTTAAAACTCTGTCAACAGTTGAAACACTGACACCAAAGCATAAATAAATAAATAAATAAATAAATAAATAAATAAATAAATAAATAAATAAATAAATAAATAAATATTGCACGGACCGTGTTATTTATCTTAGTGAATCTCATGATCATCGATGAGCTAAAGCAATTGACGAAGGTGGTCCGTTGCTGAGCATGAGCAGTATAAAGCTGGGGCTCTTAAAAGAAAACGACAAGAAAAACAAAGAGGAAATATTTTAAAATAACATTACTATCATTTGAAATATACATATGTATAATATGTATAAAAGTGTAGAAAAGTAGATGAATGGATTTGAATCTCAGGATCCCTAAAATTCACATCATATTTTCATAAATTATATAAAGTTTCCCCTTTTGCGCCCAAATTAAACTTTTAACTTCTATCAGTTCCATTCTCTTAAATCAAAGGGAACTATCCATCCGGTGCCTTGAAAATGCGTTCTGTCATGTGCATAAGTTATTGTTTGCATGATTGACACACAATATTCATCATATTGTTTTCTAGCTTCTGAACTGTCTATCGAGAAAAAAATAAAATATTCTAGACAGGCAGCATATAGCCAGTCAATGGGGCTTGCAATTAATATTTCGCATGTACAATAGCGACCCCCACATCACAAGGTGTGGAAAATAGAAATATTCTTCTGTGGTTGAAATGCGTATTAACTGCATTACGTGTAAACTGTATGATTCTGTTTGATAAAGTCCTTTAACTAGAAGAGGGAAAAAATGTACACTGAGTGATATTGTGTTGTAATACAAGATTGAAAGAATTTCAAGGTATATTTTAAATGAGGTTGAAGCAAGTCACCATTTGATATCAATTCGATTGTTTTTTTATTTTGACGATTTTAATTACGGAAGACGATCACAATCATATATTCAGCTGGTTTTTTTTCATAACCTGTAATAAAATGAAAAAATATTTATCACATATTTATAAGTAATAACGTCAATTTTGCCCATACGTAAACACCGGAAGTGCCACAGCGATATCTGTCGACGTTCAGCGAGGAAATATTTGTTGGCGTTTCGGAAGCAGAATCCTCAACCGATATCGATCACTCATATCCATAAGTTTGGTGTCTGTGTGGGAAGTTAAATTCGTTCTTTTTAATTCAATGTTGAAATATGTGATAAATAGATTAATGCATGTCTTTTTCCATATCAGGACTGTTATCATCCCTCGACCGATATCGACCCTCGGGCTAAAGCCCTCTGGCCGATATCGGTTTCTCGGGATGATAACAGTCTTGATATGGAAAAGGGCATGCATTAATCTATAAATATCACACTATCGGAACAGTTCCAGCATTCAATGGAAAAATCGTAGAAATATGTAAATTCGATATCCTTAACACACATATAAATGACCCCTCCTGGCTTAGTTCAGGTACTTCAATAAAAAGTGACAGGGTTACAGTATATTTTTCTATTTAAGACATTTCTCTTATTTAATAAAAACAATAGAAAGCGAAAATCGCACGATTTTTGCACGACAATCGGTCAATGGTCGGGCGACCGTCGTCGATAAGGTATAAATAAGTCTAAAAGGGGCTATTGTTTTACCATGGGACAGACACGTTTTGGGATAATGGAATAATTTATTTTTCTTTACATATGAAATCAGAAATGTTCCATTCAATATCCAGTTTTACATACGCTGTCATGTTAAGACAGTCCACAAAAGAAAATCCATTAAAAATGTTTTTCCTTTTCGGTTCAATACACGTGAAAATGCATTAATTTTACTCATTTAAACCATACACCAATAAAATTATGTATGATCTACTCAAAGTGAAAAAAAATATTATTAGGAATCAATCACAGAGGTCACCAATCGTAACTACTCGGCCTTTCTCGCTACCCTGCAAATAACCTCGTACGTACATAGTAGAAATTCTTCTTAAATTGTTTGCCGGAAGTTAAGTTAAGTTAAGCCGCACAAAAATATAGTCCACGAAAATCCAATATGGAAGACATACTAAGTAAAATCTAATCATGCAAAACTAATTAAAACTTTAATTGAAATATAGAAAAATGTTTAAAATATAACTTTATCAAACTTTCATATAACTGACATGTGAAAAGTAGTGCAATTTATACGCCTAATGCATACGAGGTTATTTGCAGGGTAGCGAGAATGGCCGAGTAGTTACGATTGAGAGGTCACGTGATCACATTAAAGAGAAAGTAGCATCGTGACCACTAAAACCGAACAGAACAACGGCATACCGATGTTCCATAGAAGTAATGAAGGAACCGGCGGATTCGGGATATCCTATTCTTCAAGCAAAATGGGTGGCAAAGTGTTGAATTTCATTTAATTAAATGTGCGAATAGATTGAAAGGCCAAATATGTAAGAAACCCCCCTTTTTCCGAGTTCTATGGGATTTTCCTTGCTACGTTCAATCCCTGTATTCTTTGCCATATGAAAATATCGTACCTAATGATCAAGTCTGTTGACTGTTAAAATTTTTCCAAGATCAGTCTTCGGGATACCGTTGTTCTATTGCATTTTTTAAAATTTAATAAACAAATGCTAAAAAACGATTATTTTAAAACACTTTAAGGACGTAAGGTTTTTGTAATATCGATTGCGGACGTGTAAATATTCCGGATAAATTACATCACAGTAAACGTCATGTATGATGTAAATTGTAATGCAATCGTCGTTTTCATTTTCATTTATTTTTGATAATCAGCGTAGTAACAATTTTCTTAAATACATGATTTACAGATGTGTTTTAAAAGAGCTCTCCCTTCTTCACAAATTAATTTGTATTGTGTATCTGCTGAAATATCTGACAACAACGTTACCGTAGAATCTTACAGTATGTGGCCAAAAGTATTGCCACATGTAAAAATAAATCCCTATATAATCAACCAAAACTAATTTTTCAAAAAATTATTGTGAAGTCATTTCTGGATAGATTTTAACAAATTTTACACCAAAACATTCAGAATTGTCTATATTTTGACTGTTTATTTGCTCATTATGTTTATATGAGTGGTTTTTATTTGTACATAATTTAAACATAACAAATAGAAATTGGCTTTGATTTCCCTATGTATAGATCTATTTCAACTAAAAATAAATCCTAAAAATTAACAATCCTGTTTAAATTATGTATGCCCTCTCTACTGCTTTTTGGATAATAACAATAGAAGACACATTTAAGATGGTATTACCACACGATAGTATGGATGTACACATGTTTAATAAAGTAAAAAAGACAGTAAATAATTAAGAAATGTTATTGAAAATAAATGTGTAAACAGAAAGCTAAAAAAAAAGGGGGGGGGGGGGTGATTTCATATTACAAGCACCTGTGGGAGGACCAACAAAGAGTTGGTTTTCAATCAATGTTGTCTGAATTTCCCACTAATTAATGCCATAGTTACAAGATGACCAAGATGTGCCACCTTTATTGTCTTCATTACCTTGTCTTGTCAGAGGTTTTATTTGCAATGAATAAATACATTTGGTATTTTGGACTTCGTCCTTCATAAGGGACCGACCATTTAACTTGAAGGGGGGGGGGGGTTTATGGTTTTTTGATTCGTTCAGAAAAAAAATTTCGGACAACACAAGAGTTAGAATATTTATTTTTTTGTCGCGCGAAGTGCGAAATTTTTTTCCAGAATTTAACATTAGGTTATATGACAAAAACTCTGAATCACATTATTGTTTTTTTCCTCCACCAAAATCAGAATATTTTTTTCAGCAACATTGGGAATCAGAATATTTTTTTAGAAGAAAACCATAAATTACTATCTTTCACATTCAAATTTGGAAAGCATAATATATTTAGTAAATTCAGAATTTGTGTAGGTAAATTTCAAATTGAAGATACAAAGAGAGGGAAGGGTCTGTATTAATAATATTGATTAGGAGTGTCATTTCTTATAAATTATTCATTTTCATATACAATGTAGATACAAAATGTATATAAACACCATTTTGATAGAGTAAAACAAAATTTTAAGACTACCATTGTTGATAAACTAAGAAGTCCTTTAAATCCAATTAATATCCTTTATAATGCACCTCATTTTCGAGAATTGAGGACATTTTATACTTATAAAAATTAACATTTTGTGTATGTCTTTTGTATTGTATGTTATGTCACTAACAACCAAACTATAGAAAAATAAGAAAATAAAACAACTCATTTGTCTCGATTATTTTAAGAATCCAAATCAAATTGGACAAACAAGAGTAAAACTGAAGCTCCCAAAGCATGTGTTGTCTGCTAACTTGGATTTCAGATCCACGAAAAGAAAGCAAAACAATCATGAATGTGTATTCATACACCATTTTGATGCCACCAATTTTCTATCATCTTAAAACCAGATATTTTGTAAAGAACCACCCAATGCACAGCCAAATTTGCCTACAAATGCTTCAACTGTTTCAGATAGGAATAATTGTAAAATGTTTTTCCTGTTGGGTCCTATGTTAAATTTATCCTCATGATCATCTTGGATTTCCGATTTTCAGAGAAAAAAAGATAATTTTTAAGGGACCATTCAGCGATTACTCATGTTCAGTTTGGGTTCAATCAAATATCTAGTTTCTGAGATGAATTACTTTTTTTTAATTGTCCTGCAGTGGTGGCCATCTTAGATTTCCGATGAACAAAAACAAAATTTTTTAAGAGGGTCAAATATGACATATTCCTACAAAATAACATGTTCATCCTACGTGTGGTTTCAGATAAGATTTTGAAACTTCAGCATCAGAAAGAATTGGTTGTAGAAGCCATGTTGAATTTCTGAATCAAATGAAAAACATGTAATGTTGGGAATCACCCATGTAATATATCTACCATGTTGGGCCTGTGGTTAGTAAAAATTAGTTTTAAATGTTTATGGACGAAGATGAATGCTAAATGATGGCAATAGCTAATTTTTGTTTTAATACTTGTAAACCATTATTTGTAAAATAATTTATTGTATTATTTCCATTAAAACCTACAGAAAATATTCTTATTAGTGTCATAAGTTTGATGCAAATCCAGAAATATTTTTAACACTAACAGAGAAAAAGTGTTTTTAAATGAATAAATAGGGTAATTATCAAAAGTTGACATATTTCTGTCAAGATAGTGTAATTGTAATGAGATGTTTGTTGGATACTCTTTTGTAACTAAGGTTTAGTATATCACAAAAAATAAACCGAACAAACACCTAATTTTAACATGATGTCCTTCTTTCGTTTTGTGAACAAACGCACGATTTATCGATTGGTTAAAATCTCATTAGCACATGCACATGTGACCGACTTTCCCGTCGTAAATGTACATCTTGATGAATTATCGTCTGCTCGAATTTGGCAGCATAAATTCAGTCTTTGAAATTAGAGTTTCGAATTTACTGACTAGAAAACTTCAAAATTAGAATAGATTCTATTGACACCGGCTGTAGGCCACCGGACCACTGCTAAAGTCGATGACTGTATATTGTGTGCAACATATTCCGCAAACGTAAATATAAATACCTGTCTTCCAATCAAAGTGTACTACAGTATTTGTACTCTTAGACATATCAGAATCGAAATAATTCATGGAAGCCAGAATGAATGTGTTTTGAGTTTTAAGATGGGTTGGCCGATATTGGTAAATTTTATCCCTCGCCTCTGGCTCGGGATAAATCATTTTATCCACCAATCCATGTTAAAACTGAAAACACATTCTGACTTCCACGATTTATTTCTTAATTAGATTATGTTACACAAGCATCAATTGTTTGGAGTGGTCATTGGTGTACCCTGTTGCAATGCATTTTTTCTGACCCCATCATTTATCCTGTCCCAAGCCATGACCTGCATTTCCAACATCAGATGGTGTTGCCCCCCTTTTTTATGTTTCAGTGAGTGGCGATTGATATTGGTGGAATTGTTGACCATTACTGTTTTAACTTTCTTTTCATAATCCTATACTTTTTCCCTTTATGACCATTATCCAAATGCCACCTTTCAACCATCAATTATTGATCGTAAGCTTAATTCTCATCATGAAAATATAAAAAATGTACATAGCTGAAACACTGCTTACTTGACATTACAAAAATAATCAACTATTCAACCATATTTTTTAAGGTTTGGTCGCAATTTGTGGTCGGTTTATGAAGAAATGCATGCAGGTTACGCAAGGGTGTGTACAACCTGATTGAGGTTATTTCTAATGAACCGAACAAATAATTTCGATCAATCCTTATAAATTAATTCAAACTTTTTTTGCTATATTGAAAAATATATTTATTTTTTCAAAATATAGCAAATAATCAGAAATAAATTTATATAACCCCAAAGGTGCCTCATTTAAAGAAAATCACCTGATGACAATGGCACACGATGCCTTGAGAACGACGTCTATTTTCAGATTCAGTACATATGAAAATAACCTCAACTTTTTAAACCAATCAAAACACTTATAAAATGACACGTGACTCTAAATTTAATTTATCTGGATATGGTCCAACTTTTCACATTCGCAAGGTATGCATACACACTGTATTCATATGGATTCCTGCGACACATTAAAAAACATACTTTCAGCAAACCAATTATTTTCTTTGATTGATGTGAAAAGAAAGTTTATAAATAGTGATAATCATAAATTCCACCAATATCAAGAAAACGATTACCTTTCATCTTAACTGAACTTGAGCCGTCGTGATTGTATGGTAGTTGAATTTACAACTACCTGTGCAATCGTTGCCTATCACCACTTATGTTGTGAGTTTGAACCCCATGAATGGAGAGGAGTACTTGATAAAACATTATGTGATAAAAGTTTTTCAGTGACTTGCAACAGGTCTGTGGTTTTCTCTGGGTACTCCAATTTCTGCCACAAAAGTAGTAACTGAAATATTTTTGAAAGTGGTGTTAAACACCTAACCTCCAATGAACAAATGATGGATCAAAGGTTTGTGTATGTATTGTAGTGTATAACATAAAACCCTTTTGGGTCATAATGTGGCATATCTTTACAAGTACAAAATGTACCAATAATACTACAACAATATTGTTTCCCATACAATTGTGGGAACTGTTATACACATAACATGTCATTAAATAATATACTGAAAAAGAAACAACTTCACTTTCAATTTCTTTTATTATTAACAATTAAATTAAGTTATCTCCATGATCTCAAAATTATGTTTCAGTGTTTACTGCATCTTAATATGTACATGTAGGTATGGCTGAATCCTGATTTTTTTGTCAACTGAAAACTACAATTATTCACGTCTTTCTGAATCATTAATACATATTCAATCACTTAATTCATCACATCTTTCGGTCTTTGATCACTGAATATTGAATCTAAAATATCCATACCATTGTATTCTTTGGATTTATACATGAAAAATCGCAAGTCAACTATGAGGAATCAAACACATTATTTTACATATGTACATTTTTGTATAGATAATCTTGTATAATGTGTCCTATTCACTACCACATGTAATACACACAGACTCTACACAATACAAACAGCTCCAAAATTCTATTTTATCGATTACTTCTGATCATGCAAATGTATGAGTACAATGTATATATCTGGGTTCTGTTTAAATCAAATATTCCTGTTCCTTTAAAGTTTATGCTGATTCTTCTGTGGTATTTAAATCTTCTTTGAGTTTAAATCATCCATTGTTTTTTTCCTTTATGTTAACTCTGAAAAAAAAGGACTCACTGTACATGTATCAAACTAAATTTAATAGACAATTTCAACATTTCCACCTTAAATAAAAAAAATTATGCACTTTTACATGCTTTTAATACAAATTACAATCCCTTTATGGTGTGAAAAAAAAATAGGTTCCAGGGAGCCTGTTGTCACTCACCAGAGATGTTAGGTATTAAAATGTTGTCTTTTGAAAGGAAACTGCAAGAACAAACTTGATCTGTGTATTATTCATTTAAAGATAGTTTAAAAATTCTAAAATGATGCATAATCAGATGGGCTTAATAACACAGAGAAACCAACAAGCCTCTCCTGGGGGTCCATCAAATCATATGCAGTCTTCGAAATTAGGCGGTAGTCCGATGCCCGTGGCGTGTAAAATTGTACACGGGCGTATAAAATGAGTAGCTCCACAAGTCCGACGGGCCTGTGAACAAAAAGTCATATAGTTTCAAAAGTTGATTTCATAAGATATTGTGTGTAGATATTTAGTTTATTGTTCTCCGTTTTCAGTTGCTGCCGAGTCAATGCAAAAAATGGGTAGGCAAACAAGTCCTTTTAAGAATTTCCGATATTCGAAATAGATTTAGGTGCGTCTGTTTTTTGAAATTTGATTGGTTGATATTTTTACCATCATGTAGGTTTTAAAAAAGGACGAGAAGCAGGGCTCACGTTAGAGGGCGAAGTAGTTGTCTTGTGAAGGTTGACTTCGATTTCTCGTTGGTCAAAAGCGAAGTTCAAGCAGCCTTGTAATTTTGAAGAGTCACCCTATGTTGCCCGCGTATTTTTGCATACATGCCAACCCGCGAGAGACTAAAAGCGGTAGGGGATCTAGGGTTTGCCACCCCCCCCCCCCCCCCTTCCCCCCAGAACATTGTTTTTCAGAAGTATGCAAAATGGTGCATTCTGTTGCATTTTGGATATAAAATCTGTTCAGTCAAATCTTTAAATATAGTATGAAAAAACCATGAAAAAATGGAAATTAACATTTTACATATATACAAGTCAAACCTCGGTCCCTCGAACTCGGAAGGGTCGAATGTGAACAAATTGTGTAAAATAAGTTATTTTAGTCTCAAATATATTAGTAAATCTTCCTTGTTTTCAACAATAAACCAGGAAATGTTTTTTTCCACTTTAATAGTAAAACATACTTGACAATAGGCACTTATAATTAATGATATTTTATAGATGGCTCGAACTTATTTGAAAGTCCCGCCAATTTTCCATATATTTTTAAGCTAAAAAAAATCTTTCCCTCGAACACTGATACCTCGAACAGTCGAACTTAATAAATGGTCCCATCAATAATAAAATCACGAGTTTTACCATATCAAACTCGAACATCGCAATTTAATTGATAGATGTACGTTGAATGTGCTTACATACAAATGTACATATATACATGATTAATCAATCTACTGGCTTGATAAATACACTTCAATATAAAACAGCGGGGTTATGTTACTTAAAATCATTTAATCCACGACATCTCTTGTGTGTGTTACAATAATATATCATTAATTATAAGTGCCTATTGTCAAGTATGTTTTACTATTAAAGTGGAAAAAAACATTTCCTGGTTTATTGTTGAAAACAAGGAAGATTTACTGATATATTTGAGACTAAAATAACTTATTTTACACAATTTGTTCACATTCACAGCTAAGATGATAAAAAAACATGCTAATATTCATATATGAAATTGTAAAGATGAAACTGAGTTTTTAACTCCAATATTAAATGTCTTTAAAACTATGTATATATTATATAATATATTGATTGATATTTATCATTGCTCTGACTGCCTATTGTTGCTATATTATAATAAAAATGAAACTGAGTTTTTAGCTCCACAATGGAAAATAATTTAACTTTTTTATATTATAAAACCCAACGTTAATTTAATTATACCGAATTAGTTTAAGAAATAAATCATGGAAGTCAGAATGTGTTTTGAGTTTTAACGTGGATTCGCAGATATGAGTATGTTATACCGAATCAGAAGTGAGGGGTATACAACATTTACTAATATCTGCCAAAAGTTGAGGGTGGCAAAATTAATTTATCCCCCTTTTTCGCATTATATTTATGAAAAAAACTTTTTTGCTTATTAGTATGTAAGCATACATATTGTCCAGTTAGCTAAAGGTATACGGATATTTGGATAAGGTATGCTTTGAAATCATAGTGACTATTTTTTATTGCTGCACAGTTTTGAAAATTTACCAGGTAAATAAGGAATACATTTGGTTTGTACATTTTTCATAAATATGTAAACCGAATGTAATGAGCACACATTTAAATTATCATAATCCAAGCTATCATTAATTGACAGATGTACGGTTGAATGTGCTTACTGCAAGGTGTGATAAATGTCAGATTACCAACAGATATTACATTTCTCTGACGTCACACTATTGTTCGAACACCGGATTATTTTGAAGAATCTACAGTTTATTCTTTTATTTTTGAATATATGAACACAACCTTTTACTATTTTAGGCTTAAAACCTGTTTTACTTATATTGGGACTTTCGTGTCTTGAACCATTGCTGGGTTTTTCAAAGTCACTTTGACTTTCAAAACTTCCATCTTATCATTCGGCTAAGTTGACCACATTAATAAATTCTATAATTAATATATATAACACTTGATAGTAAGCTTCTTTTTTTTTTTTTTTAAATATGAACAATTTGCTTTAAAAAAGCAATTGATCAATAGATATTCAAGACACGATACAAGTAGATGAGTTCTGACATAATTTATGTTCAGAACTGATGAGTATTCTCGCTATACAAAAACAACCAACGAACCGACCGCAACTTAACAAATCAGACAGACCACAGGTGAACACCTGGGACACTTGAAAGACCTTGAAATATCTAAATATAAACGATTCTATTCACTTGAAAGACCTTGAAATATCTAAATATAAACGATTCTATTCACTTGAAAGACCTTGAAATATCTAAATATAAACGAGAATCGAAAACACGGATGCCGGAAAAAATGTGTTATTTGTGGATTATTTAGCTTTCTGAACATTAAAAAGGTAAACATATAAAATGAAAACACTGTTGCAGATAGAAATGTATTATGTAAGAGAATACATTCCAACTTGTAGATTCTTAAAAATAATCAACTCGACCCTGATGAGTCTCGTTGATTATTTTTAAGAATCTACAGTTGGAGTGTATTATCCACTACGTAATTGTTTACTTAACAATTCTTAACAATTACAGGTAGAGGGATAAACTTGTCATCATTTGTGTTAATAGGTCATTAAATTCAGCTGTGATTATTAACCATTAACTACGACTAATAAATAACGATTATTGAACCCTAGACTCGTTTCACTGATTGTACCAAGCCGAGTCATGATTTCAAAATATCGCCCCAAAATAATATCCGGAGAAATTTTTGGAACTTCTCTGACCCTATCGTTGAAGCAATGCATTCGGAATTCAGTGGTCGTACCCGGTCCGTTGATTTTATATCTACTTCCGTCAACGAAGGGTACTATATGAAAATGTTTTGGAACTTTCCTGAATCTATCGTTGAAGTTAATGCAGTGGTACGTCACTTCCGTCATCCGTGGGTCCTTATACGAAACATTTGGCAAGAAATGTATGAAAATCTTAACATTCTGGAGAATTGAGCTATCGTATGCACAAAACAAAAACAAAGGCAAAAAGATGCTTCTTTTACGAATGGATACATGTCCTAGTTTGAATGACATAATGGAAATAAGGTGCAACAAATGTACTCGAAGCGAGCAAGGGTACGATTTTTAAACCTGTCGAGTTGCATGCCTTGTGGATTATTAATATCTATATACATGTAGGGTCGACAGTGACGACACTTTCAATTTGATGTTAACATAAGATTGTATGAATATTGACACGAACAAGTTAAAATAAGGAAAAAGAGATGAAATAATAAAGAAATAAAGAAATTTTATTGAAAATAAATTTGTAAACAAAAAGTTAGAAAAAAAGGGGGGTGATAAGTCCGTGCCACGAGCGTCTGTGGTCTTACCTAATGCATAATTGACATGTCCACATAATATTTGGTACATCATCATGCTTTGAGTTTTGGTGGTTTGAATTAATGGTCAATAATGTAATTCGTGCCTGTAGAATTGATGGTGGGCCTGTAAATATTTGAACTTACAGGCCCGGTGGGCTTTTAAGGTAAAAAGTTGAGCGTGAAGACTGCATATGTGTCTGAAATTTGCTAGAAATTAAAGATATAAAATATAACAAAGTACCATGAACTGAAACTGTAATTAAGTTAAATATTTGCCAAAAATGGGGGAAGGGGGCAAAAACATCAATATTCTTTCTAACTAATGAACAATTAAATTATAAGTTGCACGTTCAATGCTGATATTGTCATAATTTAATTAAAGACAGAACCTTGTTAAAATCAAGAAATAATATTTATCCTGCATTCATTATCATTTTTGTATGATAATTACAGTACATGTAGGTGTATATAAATACATTTTTGTAGGGTTAAGGTTATTGTTATGGTCTTTATACCACTTTCAACAATATTTCAGTTAAATATGTGGCGGTCAGTTTTATTTGTAGAGGAAACTGGAGTACCTGGAGAAAACAAAAGACCTGCTGCAAATCACTGACAAACTCAATCACATAATATTGTATCGAGTACACCTCCCCATCTGCTGGATTAATCAAACTCACAACTTTAGAGGTGATATGCACTGATTGCACAGGTAGATACGATCACGACCACGGCGCCTTCTACATTTTTGTATTGCCCTTCTGTAGTACATGTATAATATACAAATAACAATCTCCTGATACTCAATTCATGAACATAGCGAAGAGTAAGAAGTAAGACAGTATAATACCTATACCAGGACTCCACATCAGAACCTGACCGCTGTGGACCAGTGGTATCCAGGTCACTTCGCCCCGAATCCCGTTCGACCCGGGTCGTTTCGCCCTCATTCATTAATAGTGCTTTAAAAAATGAAATATGGAAAATACAATTGCAAATATTTGTATTTTGGATGTTGTAAGACTTGTTCATGGGTACTTTATTTTTGTCTTCCTCATAATTAACATGCTCTCTAAAAAAATAGGTCGATGGGGTAATTGGAAACACAAATATGGCAAATATTTTTTTTTCTAACCAAAAAAAAAAGCATTTTTTAATATATTATTTATATCATATAACAATAATTGACCAATAATTATTAAATATTATAATATAACATCATGATGATGTTAATTCCGTTGTTTATCATATATTTTTATTATTTTTATTTTATTTTTATGTTATTATTTATTTTGTATACAACTAATAATTACCATAAAATTGTCGAAAAAGATTAAGTGGGGGGAATCGACTCACTTTCCGGGGCGAAACGACCGTACCGGACCAGTGCTGTCCCTAGCTACAACTAGCTTAGATTTCACCCACCACCCCCATTTTATACACACATCCTGTATCTGACTATCAGTGGAAGGCATCATTTAATCTGTTCATGTCTTATCGACTTGAAATGAAGCTTTTCTTTATCTTAAAGTTGGTGGCAAATCGTGGTTTTCATTTATAATTAATTAAATAAATACACATGTACATCATCTGTCAAAAGTATTTGGAAATGTAAAGAAATCCCTATTATAATCAACCAATACCTTATTTTTTCAAAATATTATTATGAAGTCATTTCTGGATAGATTTTAACAAATGTTACACCAAAACATTCGGAATTGTCAATATTTTGATTGTTCATTTACTCATTATGTTGTTATGAGTGATTTTTATTTGTACATAATTTAAACACAACAAATAAAAATTGACTCTGATTTTCCTATATATTTCAACTAAAAATAAATCCTTAAAATTAAAAATCATGGAAAAATTATGTACAAATAAAAACCACTCATATAAACATAATGAGCAAATAAACAATCAAAATACACAGGTACTTGTGGACAGGACCCTATGTTGCTCCCTTTTTTTTTAAGATGTTGCCCCCCCTTTTTTTTTTTAACATCGACTTTTTTTCATATAAACAACATTTTGCAACTTTCTATGTATCACTGTATGACATATATACAATAAATATAATCAAACAGTAATTTCTATCCATGCCGGGTTTCTGACATGATATAAGTTAGAAGGTAAGTCACTCTTCTTTGTTTACATTGGGGTACTTGTTGTGCATTCATCTTAAATTTAGTGAATAAAAAAGGCCTACCTGTCTGGAAATTGGCTTATTCCTTCTCAGTATATATTATTCTCCCTGAAAACACACATCAATATTTATTTGCAGCAGCTGACAACTCTCCATGGAACATTTTCCACTCGCGATTTGCGATTTTCAGACGACATTTTTGAAAACTCGAATTAAAGCTACGGAAGTGTGATATTAGCGACATCTGCTGGTCATTTCAAATATTGACGATACGGTAAAACGCGAGAGTTCCGGGTTAAAAGTTCGGGAATTTTTTGGCGCAAAATTTAATTTTACCCGGAACTCTCGCGATTTACCGTATCGTCAAAAAATGCGTTTATTCTTTATAATTCTGTAGCTAAGTATTTTTTTTCATTTGTTTTGAAAATTTACCTTTGGGGATCCCCAGTACGCACACATACATTCCATTGATGTGTGTCGGCCATGAATAACAAAATGAACTAACCTTGTTTAAGTTGTTTTCCTACATTGATAACTAGACGGTGATGTAATTAAGTTACTGATATTTTCCAATTTGATGGCATTTTGCATTTAGCTACTCAAACAAGTAAAATGCTCACAAAATCGTAAAATAAATCAGTAACCAGCTTGTGTCAATCAGCGTCCCTTGTAAACAATGTCACAGGATGACGATATATTACAAATGTCAAAGTCGACGATAGATGGTTGTCTTAAGTATTTTTTCCGGAATTTTTTGTACAAGCTTTTTTTTCATTGGCATTTATTTTTTTATTTCATATCTAACAATAATTGTTGATTATTAACAATAAACATTGTTTCTTTTATCTTTTTTTATTATCGGTAATCCAAGCCGCCATTTTGTTTACATTACGAAAAAAGTAGTCCGGTGAACATCGTCTATCGAAAAATAAACTGACAAAAACCCCGCCTCCATAAGCGCTTATACCCAATCAGAGTATAGGATTTCTAATTATGTAAATCATATAAGAATTATATTGACATCAATTGTCATAAATTTATGTTGCAAAAAAAAAGGACTGCCTTAACATGACTGCGTAACTATTATACTGCTTGATTTTCCTTAGTCAGATTATTTTTGTTCTCCCAAGTCTGGCATAATTGTTTATTTGTGCGAAAATTTAAATCAGAAATGTTTAAAAAAAAAAATAAAAAAAATTGAAAAGCACCCCTCCTTGAAGTATTTCTATAAATAGCGGTTGAGGAAAATATGTATTTTGTATGCAGACTGTAATGTCACTGTGAAACCATTATTTGGCCAGTGATATTTATTTTTAACTGTTTTAAACACCGAAATGAAAAAAATATTTATCTAATCACGTACACTCAATGAACAATTGAAGACAAATGTTGCAATAAGGTCTCCCTCAAAAGATCTTTACGACAGTTAACATTGTTTCGTTATATTACGGGAAGATACCTTCCTTCGTCAGTTATCGAGAAATCTCTATTAATGGAATCCAGTTAGCAAAGTTCGTATTATTAATTGGCATAACATCATCAATATACTAGTACCTGGGAGTAAGATTAAAGGCTTAAGCCTCTCTAATTTTTTTTGTCTTTGATAAGTTTTTGTATGAACTCAGACTCATAGGAGAATAGAAAAAGTTGGAGAGGAGAGGGGCATAGTTTGTTCCCATAGGGATGCCTAGCTATGATTTGTTGAAAAATGTGCCATTCGAACTCGACAAATATATGTTATCGATAAGGAACTCCAATATTTTGATGACTTCATTTTATGTGTAGCACTTTTTACCTTTCGTTTCGTGCTTGACAAAATACCCAATACTAAAAACTTGTAACGTTGCCACCATTTTTTAAAGTAAAATGCGTTGTGAATAATTTACTTTAAAGAGGAAATGAAAGTAAAAAAGGTAAAAAAGTCAAATATTTGACTAGATGAAATTTTCGAGAATTAAAATTATCCTCTTCTTTCAGTATCCACTTTTGATTGATTGAGTGAGTGATTGTTGTTTAATGCCAATTCAGCAATTGTTCAGCTATATTATGGCGAGAACAAGTTGATTATCAATGAGATGATGATGAGGTCTGCTTTGTTCTAGACCAACACGCTGAGTTGGATTTTTATAGTGCTAACTCACTGAAACAACAGACCGCGGGTAGAAATGTCACTCCATTCGGACACATTATTCTCATTCCGAGCCAACCAATCTTTTCTCTTTCTCCGTAATGCTGCGTGCTTAGCGGAGAAGCAACATATACCAATTTTTTAGTCCTTGGTTTGACCCGACCGGGGCTCGAACCCACGATCTAACGCACTCGAAGCGAGCACGCTAACCATTACGCCACCGATGCGGTGCTTTTGATTGATGTTACCACGTGAATATATTTTGTCACAGTATGATAGTAGTCCTCCGTTGACTGCATGCACAAATTTAGTCATACTTATAGATAGTTCTTTTGTTGAACAAGTAAAAGAATATACCTGTCTAAATACTGATTCTTCTGAAATTTTGGTATCCAATATAAAGTAGATAATTCACAATTTTCTTCATTTATCGGAATATTCAGTGATGACATGCATGACTTGTGATATGCCAAAATGTCTTCTTGGTCAAAATTAGTATTTTTGTAAGGTTTACCAGAGTTCTTGAAAATATCAAGTTCTTCATATTGCTCGTTTGGCGTTAAACAACAATCACTCACTTCATTACTTATTTACCAAACCTTATTTCTTGTGGTTTATGAATATTTTTATGATGTTTACCTATTTGAAATTAAGCATATTTGTAAGCTCAACTGGCCAAAACGGCTAAGTGAAGTATTATCATTTAGTGTCCGTCGTCTGTTATCCATAACTTTTAATATTAATATTTAATCTTTTTCTTAGGAACTGCAAAACTAAATGATTTAACTATTTTACGTTTTCAAGTTTTGAGACTATTTTGTAGCGCGTGCATATATAGTACATGTTTATGCAAACCGCACTGCATCAACGCTTACCTCACCATGACCAGACCCAAAGGGTCATGTAAGGTATTATCATCACATTGCGTCCAGCGTGGTCTGTAAATCTTTAACATTAACATTGGAGAGATGTAGGAGAGGTGTGTATTCAGTGCCGTCTTAGCGCATGGGCACGCGGGGCAGTTGCTCGGGGGCCCACGAGCATAGGGGCACCATGCTTATCTATGTATGTTGTGGACTGTATGTTTTTCTAAGGTTTAAACACTGACTTTGTTGGAAATACCAATACAATATATATATATATGTTTAATTTTATATACATTTACAGTTTTATTCCTATGAGTGGTTGTGTAGGTATCGGCCCCAGTGCACTGCTGTTAAGACGGCCCTGCTTCTATTGGTATTATCCAAAAAGCAGTAGAGAGGGTTTACACATGTAAAATGCTACGGTAACGTTGTTGTTTAGATATTTCAGCAGACAAACAATACAAATTAATTAGTGAAGAAGGAAGCTTTTAAAGCACATCTATAAAACAAATATCTAAGGAAAATTGTTACTACGCTGATTATTAAATGAAAATGAAAACGACGATTGTATTACATGACGTTTACTGTGACATAACATATCCGGAATATTTACACGTCCGCAATCGATATTACAAAAACCCTAGGTCCTTTAAGTGTTTTAAAATAATCGTTTTTTAGCATAAATATATTGCGCAGGAAGCTGGTTTAGAAATAAAAGATTTAGAATTTAGCGGGGATTATAACAGGAAAAAGGAATCAATAAAGAAACATTTCAAAACATGCATGACCAATTTCTATCAAAATATCTTTCATAATAAATTTAGCACAATAGATAATAGTAGTAAGCAATATATATATATAAAGATTTAAAAAGAGATTTGAACATGGAAAATTATCTGTTACATGAAAATTTTGAAAAACGAAGACTTATAAACTAAACTTAGAATCAGCGACCACAACCTTCTATTTGAAAAGGGGAGGCATTTAAAAATACCCAGCGAAAAAGGACTTTGTCAGGTATGCAATGAAATTAAAGATGAACACCATTTTCTTTTCGTTTGAAATAAAAATCTTGATCTGAAAAATAAATAGCTTCCACTTATATTTCAAGATAGGTCTAATATTGGAGAAGGTGAAAAAATTTAATATATTCTTTGTCCATCATCACCGATACAAGTAGGAAAAATCTGTTCCTTCATTTTAAACAATCTCTTGAACTGAGGACAGGGAACCCATAATACATTGTGCAAGTGTTATTCTTTTTTTTTCTTACTTGTAAGACATGTTTGTCTTTATTTTGTCACAAATCTGTTTTATGATTTAAATGACAATAAATATTGAATTGAATTGAATTGAATTAAAAAAAAAATTAAATGCAATAGAACAACGGACTTCTCTCAACCTGCACCATGGCATTTTTTTTTATAGATTTGTGATGGTTGTCGGTAAACATGTACTGGAATATATCATCGCATTGGTTGTCGTTAAGAATAAAGTACGGTCAAAAAAGTGTTTTAAAACATTTCAAATATGACAAAGTTCTATTGTCCAAATAAATCTATCTATTACTTCTTTAAGGTTAATACCAAAATGCCTACCAGTTTTTGAAGATCAATGTTAATAAGTTTCTGAATTGATATAACCTCAATATGTACATTATCAATGTCATAGCGGACGATGAAACCATAATTGGTCTGTAAGAGATATATTTTTTAAATAATTAAAGCTTTGTTAAGGTGGCGAAAAAATGAATTACGACAAAATACAATTTGAACGTGAAATAATAGATGTAGTACGTACATTGTAGTTCTTATATTTAAAGATGACATTTTTAAATCAGATTTCTTGAGATCATTCATGCAATTTCAACATCATAATATAACCTCTGACAAATGAAGCGATCAAAATAATGAGAGATTTTATCACGTGAAGCAAACCGTCGAAAACAGGAGACCGTCGAAAATTGGTGACGTTGCGACATTACTATTCGTTCACTTTATTTTCATAATAAACCTTCGGAACATGTTTTTATTCCTGAAATCAATCCACATTGAATATTAAGTCAAATTTATGCTTTGTTTATTGAGTTTTATTATGCTTTGTTTTCGTTTTTGTTTTTTAAAGATATGCATTATAATACAATGATACGTACGTTCTGTATTCTGAAAAAAATGACGTTCAGTGCTTTTCATTACCTGTCTTTGTCGGTCCGCTGTGAGGAATTAGATGCACATATTTTGGCCCTTATAGCTCCCAGTCCTTTACATAAAATATGATAACATTAAATGTCGTATGGGGTCTTGAGAAATAAATATGGGGTCTTAATGACGTTATTAAAGTTCGGATGAGCCTGCTTATATCAGTATGACTTGGGTAACCGTTACAGAATATTTGTGTACCAAATTACCACGGATATGTTCCACTTGTCTTTAAAAGCATTTCCCGGTCCTTTCCTCATTCATGACTTATCCCAGTGTTAATAACTAGAGTAACACGACGGTTGGCACTAGTGAAAGTGTTTACACAACCATAGCACCCGCGTTCATCCTCGGTGTTTAGTGGCCTTCGAGGTGCTCGATCTTTTTTTTTTTTTGGCCATTGTGTTGTCTGTCCTTCGATTTACGCATTCTTATTGCGCATTTGGTATCTTCAATATCTTATCATATAATCGGAATTTAAGTGCACAATGACATTAGCATAACGTCTCTTTCTCACGTTTATTAATGACTTACCAGCAGTGTATCATCACAAACTCGACTCTTTGCTGATGACTGTATTCTGAATAGACCAATCAGGCACTTCTCCGACTGTGAAACACTACAGAATGACTTGGATAAGCTAGCACAATGGGAGCAGCAATGGGGCATGCAATTCCACCCTTCCAAATGTAACTCTATGTCTGTCACACGTTCTAAAGCACCTTTCAAATTCAACTACATCTTAAAAGGACACAATCTAGAATCAGTAGATACAGCAAAATACCTTGGACTCACCATCTCATCCAACATGACCTGGAATGCACACATAAACAACATAACATCAAAAGCACAGAAATTATTAGGATTTTTTAGAAGAAACCTCCAAATAAAGAATGAGCATACTAAGCGCATGGCATATCAATCCCTAGTTAGATCAAACCTTGAATACTGCTCAACCATCTGGTCACCACATACTAAAAACAGAAAAGCGAAATAGAAAAGGTTCAACGCAGAGCAGCCAGACACACAACAGGTAGATTCCATAACACAAGCTGCGTGACATCTATGCTAGACCACCTATAATGGAATTCCCTAGAAACACGTAGAAACATTGCCAAAGTCACCATGCTATGCAAATTACACACAATCTGGTTGCCTTCAATCCAGACTCTTACATTTCTTCTCAGACATCACTCACACGTCACAGTCATAGCCTTCTATACAAACCCTTCAGCATATCCACAGACTACTTCAAATTCAGCTTCTTCCCTCATACAATTGTCTTTTGGAATGCTTTACCGCCTGATATTGTCTCTGCTTCTTCTTTTGATCAGTTTAAATAACAGATCCAAACCCACTACATCTAAACAGCTTTCCATTTTATATATATGTAAATACGTTATTATTTTATTTTTTTTTGGTATTTCTTATTATTGATTAATTGTAAATATATCGTCTGTTCACGCCGATGCATAGTCGTCACGATTGACTGAGCATCGTATGGTGTAGATGTAGATGTAGATGTAGCAACGCCTTGTCAGTTACTGAGAACAAATTTAATTTATTTTGCTGTGCTGTCTGATGATGTGTCTAAGTTACGTTCTGAGTTCCGTGTTCTGATGGTCATTACGATTTCCGCATTAAAAACGATGTTCTGTCCATCTTTATCTCCTGTTGTTTGTACGACGGTTCATGTCTTATTTACATTATTTGTGTTTGCTTGCGCATTGTGGTATCCAACACATTTTTTGTTTTGTTTGTCCTCATCTTGTGATTTGTGTACCCAATGTTGCCATTTTCTCTGGATTGTTCATTCATGATTACCCCTTCGGTTTTCTCTGACGTTTATTTATATCAAATTCGCTTTCCGTTCTTAAATGGCTACAAAACAAAAAGGGATATTTCAGAAAAGGCGCCAATTCCAATTTCGGATTCACGGTAACCTCTATCAATTAACCTCTTTCTAAAATTAGAGATTATATCATGTAAATCGTCTCCATTGTTTGTATTTCTAATATGTCGTATCGCTTCACCTTTGATGAACCCCGAGAACACATGTTTACTATGGCAGCTATTACGCTGGAGATAGACAAATGAGTTAATTGGCTTTAAATATGTTTTCATGTCTAATTTGCCACTTTCCGCAAATCTGTTGCCCTTGAAGATATGAATGTCTAAGAAGTCGGTGTGCGATTTTAATATATTAAATGTAAATTTTATGAACTGGTGAAAATTGTTAGCTATATTGAAGAATTGTTCGATTTCCTCTTCATTGCTATGAAATATCATGAAACCATCATATCTATATCTACCGGAATAATATATTTTGTGTTTGAACTGGAATCTGTTATTTATTTCTTCCAAAATGTCAAACATTAGAATATCGCAAACCTCTGGAGAATGAACGCTACCCATAGCCGTTTCAATTTTTTGTTTGTATAGTTTCCCATTAAATTTTCGAGGATGAATTTCAATAAGTATATAATATCTTTTGTTGGCGGACTTTTCAAATCATATTTTGTTTCATCAAACTTTGAGTATGCCTTCTCTACGGCTGATAAAAGTTCATCAATAGGACAATTTGTAACCATGTTTGCTACATCATAAGTGAGATAATTATCATTGTCCAACACCACGATATTTCCGTTTTCTCAGAGAGATAATTATCTTTGTCCAACACCACGATATTGCCGTTTTCTCAGAGAGATAATTATCTTTGTCCAACACCACGATATTGCCGTTTTCTCAGAGAGATAATTATCTTTGTCCAACACCACGATATTGCCGTTTCCTCAGAGAGATAATTATCTTTGTCCAACACCACGATATTGCCGTTTCCTCAGAGAGATAATTATCTTTGTCCAACACCACGATATTGCCGTTTTCTCAGAGAGATAATTATCTTTGTCCAACACCACGATATTGCCGTTTTCTCAGAGAGATAATTATCTTTGTCCAACACCACGATATTGCCGTTTTCTCAGAGAGATAATTATCTTTGTCCAACACCACGATATTGCCGTTTTCTCAGAGAGATAATTATCTTTGTCCAACACCACGATATTGCCGTTTTCTCAGAGAGATAATTATCTTTGTCCAACACCACGATATTGCCGTTTTCTCAGAGAGATAATTATCTTTGTCCAGCACCACGATATTGCCGTTTCCTCAGAGAGATAATTATCTTTGTCCAACACCACGATATTGCCGTTTTCTCAGAGAGATAATTATCTTTGTCCAACACCACGATATTGCCGTTTTCTCAGAGAGATAATTATCTTTGTCCAACACCACGATATTGCCGTTTTCTCAGAGAGATAATTATCTTTGTCCAACACCACGATATTGCCGTTTTCTCAGAGAGATAATTATCTTTGTCCAACACCACGGTATTGCCGTTTTCTCAGAGAGATAATTATCTTTGTCCAACACCACGATATTGCCGTTTTCTCAGAGAGATAATTATCTTTGTCCAGCACCACGATATTGCCGTTTCCTCAGAGAGATAATTATCTTTGTCCAACACCACGATATTGCCGTTTTCTCAGAGAGATAATTATCTTTGTCCAACACCACGATATTGCCGTTTTCTCAGAGAGATAATTATCTTTGTCCAACACCACGATATTGCCGTTTTCTCAGAGAGATAATTATCTTTGTCCAGCACCACGATATTGCCGTTTCCTCAGAGAGATAATTATCTTTGTCCAACACCACGATATTGCCGTTTTCTCAGAGAGATAATTATCTTTGTCCAGCACCACGATATTGCCGTTTTTATCCGCCTTCTTAATTATTAATTGTTTGTTCCTTTTCAAGTTGTTTATGCTTTGTCTTTCCTTTTTTGATATATTGTCGCGGAATGTTCTGACTGTCAAATAAGATAACTCAAACTTTGTCAAACTTATATAATTTTCTAGTGTATGGCAACTAAATTCAGGTTCATATCCCGTTTTTAGATAATTTTTATGAAACCAATAACGGCATCTCATTTTTCTTGCCAATTCGTCAAAATCTTTTAACAATTCTAGTTTATCGTTTTTGTCTTTCGGATTCGGTATGAATTTTAAACATCTAGATAATAAGATGTACTCATGATCTGTCAATTTTGATTTCGGTAGATTGATGACGTGTTGTTTCAATATGTTTTGATTTAACTTGAACAACTGCATTGCAGAAGTATTTCTAAATCGGTTTCTACACTTGGTAGATTTCTTTTTTTCTACGGAATCGTCTATTAACAATAGCCATAAGTGTAAACGGATGTGATTCCGGTATTTGAATGATCTTATCTGCCTGTCAGAAAACATACTTTGCGCCACGTGATCACGTGATAAAGTGGTGGGATTAAGCAAGAGGCGATTATAACTAAGACGAAATCTAAATCAATTATGTAATGATAGTAAAATGTAATGTTACAAACCTGCTGAAAGGTTTAGAAAAGCAATTATATAGAATAGTAAAGATATCCATTTATATATCATCACGGTATAATTTATAAAATAATACGATGTCCTTTCTCGTCTCAAAATCCATTGCAATCCATTAACCAAAATATTTCTCGAGTTCAAATTGTACAATTACGGAACTCACTGTAAAACAGGAATGTTTATCTCTGTACCAAAAGGAATTCTTTCTTAAGGCAACTAATTTCGTCCAGATTACTGTAAATTAATAAGGGGCATATCGATCGTTCCTGTATTTTCCTTGGCTAGGATATTTATGGTGCTTTCTTGACCTGATGTTGGTTTTAAACTCGAAGAGATCACTGTCGTATCGTTCCTTCGTGGCCTTCAATCTGTTGTTGAGTTCTTTTCTAGCGTCGGCGGAACCATTTGTTGCGTATCTGATTTTGGTTTAAGCGGTCTCAACAATGTTGTTGATTTCAGTATTCAGCTCTTTAATTTTAGTATCTAAGTGGTTGATACTAGCGTTTAGCAGTTCAGTTTTCAAGGTTGAAGATTTGGTTGTCCACCTTTCCTTGAAATCATTAAATGTATCATCATCATGAAATCTAGGGGAACACTTCAAGTTGATGTTTAGGTACGACGGGTAGTCGTCAGATTTTATAGCATAAGACAGTCCTTCCCTCGCTTTCGCGACTTGATGTCTGATGTCAATTTTATGGTTGAAGTTACTTAGTGTCTCAGAGATAATGTCCGAATAGTCCACATTTTCTTCTTTGCAGTTTGTAAGATCTAAAGTAAAATCGATATCTTCTTCATCATCAATTTTGAATAGTTCCTCTTGGTTTCAAAGAAATCCTTTTTCGTCATTTGACTTGCTGAAACTCGCTGACCTGGATTTTTATCGAAAGGAGGAGGTACAGCACGTATGAAAACAATTTAGTGAACATAGTTGATACTGGCATTTAAGACAATGTATGACTTTTGATTCCCTTTATATAAGGATTCATAGACCCACAAAACGTGATATTCACCTGGTCCGACGGCCTCGGACAATGATATTTATTGGTTTGGTAGATCCCTATCAAAATGCATTAATTGTACAATTCTATAATTTGCAATAAGACAAATTCAGTTGTGTAAATTCAATGTAATTGCTCAAATACAAATATACATCACAATACAAAAAGAAACAGGGGTTCATTTATTTTCGGTTGTGTCAAATGTTGTGGATTGGCAGAAACTGAGATGGTCGTTGACATTTGCATTCATGGTTTTGATGCTTGTAAATGATTTTTTCTTGGTAATTGTTTTTTTTTTCTGCACTTTCTTTTTTAATGGTTAGGTTGAACCAATGGAAACCACGGAAATTGGTATTCAACGAATAAAAATGAATTCAGTGTTTGACTGCGTGTTGCTTTGTGTTGTATAATACGGTAGATATGATGTTGATGATAGTCATCATCAATTAAGAAAAGCAACAGTTGGATATACATTCAAAAGGGTTTGGGCGCTCTTTATCTTCTAGCCAAAAAAGATTAGAATATTACATATATATGTATATTTTACAGGAGCTCAAGCAATGCAACAAGTACGCTATTAAATGATAAAATCTTCAACCTGGAATTAGGAGCTTATGCTTTTGCTGTGAGTACTATAGTTAGAAATGGAATAAATCAGAAGCTGTTAATCAAAGATCAGACAATGCAATCGCATTAAGAAGGGGGGCGAGAAAAGCCATGGTCTCCAAAACATTACACAAAAAACTAATGATTGAGCAACACGAATCCCATTAAAAACCATGGGAGATATCAGATGTCTACCCGTCCATGGTAAGCAGTACCTGTTTCGCTAGTAGCATCTGTCATGTTACTCATGTTAAAAACCGGTGCAAAATCATACGAACGATAATATTGGAATATATATGTTGACTAATTTATTAAGAAACGTTTGACGATACCAAATTGGTATTCAGAAGCCATCAATCTAAGATACCAAATTGGAAATCAGAAGTCGTAAATCTAAGATACCAAATTGGTTATCAGAAGCCGTAAATCTAAGATACCAAGCTGGTAATCAGAAGCCCTAAATCTAAGATACCAAATTAGTAATCAGAAGCTGTAAATCTAAGATACCAAATTGGTAATCAGAAGCCATAAATCTAAGATACCAAATTGGTAATCAGAAGCCGCAAATCTAGGATACCAAAGGGGTAATCAGAAGCCATCAATCTAAGATACCAAATGGGTAATCAGAAGCCGTAAATCTAAGATACCAAATTAGTAATCAGAAGCCGTAAATCTAAGATGCGAAATTAGTAATCAGAAGCTGTAGATCTAAGATACCAAAGGGGTAATCAGAAGCCATCAATTTAAGATACCAAATGGGTAATCAGAAGCCGTAAATATAAGATACCAAATTGGTAATCAGAAGCCGTAAATCTAAGATACGAAATTAGTAATCAGAAGCTGTAAATCTAAGATATCAAATTGGTAAGCAGAAGCCATAAATCTAAGATACCAAATTGGTAATCAGAAGCCGTAAATCTAAGATACCATATTAGTAATCAGAAGCCGTAAATCTAAGATATCAAATTGGTAATCAGAAGCCGTAAATCTAAGATACCAAATTAGTAATCAGAAGCCGTAAATCTAAGATACCAAATTAGTAAACAGAAGCGTAAATCTAAGATACCAAATTGGTAATCAGAAGCCATAAATCTAAGATACCAAATTGGTAATCAGAAGCTGTAAATCTAAGATACCAAATTGGTAGTCAGAAGCCATAAATCTAAGACACCAAATTGGTAATCAGAAGCCGTAAATCTAAGATACCAAATTAGTAATCAGAAGCTGTAAATCTAAGATACCAAATTGGTAATCAGAAGCCATAAATCTAAGATACCAAATTGGTAATCAGAAGCCGTAAATCTAAGATACCATATTAGTAATCAGAAGCTGTAAATCTAAGATATCAAATTGGTAATCAGAAGCCGTAAATCTAAGATACCAAATGGGTAATCAGAAGCCGTAAATCTAAGATACCAAATTAGTAATCAGAAGCCGTAAATCTAAGATACCAAATTGGTAATCAGAAGCCATCAATCTAAGATACCAAATGGGTAATCAGAAGCCGTAAATCTAAGATACCAAAGAGTTAATCAGAAGCCGTAAATCTAAGATACCAAAGAAGAAATCAGAAACCGTAAATCTAAGATACCAAATTGGTAATCAGAAGCCATAAATCTAAGACATCAAATTGGTAACCAGAAGCGCAAATCTAGGATACCAAAGGGGTAATCAGAAGCCATCAATTTAAGATACCAAATGGGTAATCCGAAGCCGTAAATCTAAGATACCAAAGAGGTAATCAGAAGCCGTAAATCTAAGATACCAAAGAGGTAATCAGAAGCCATAAATCTAAGATACCAAAGAGGTAATTAGAAGCCGTAAATCTAAGATACCAAATCGGTAATCAGAAGCCGTAAATATAAGATACCAAGTTGGTAATCAGAAGCCGTAAATCGAATAAAGCGAAGAATGACAGACAGTACAATGGCATAAAGAAACAGGACAAAAGGACAAACAACAATCTACAAAACAAAACACAGAAAACTAAAAATCGAGCAACATAAACCCCACTAAAAACAGGGGGTGAACTCGTCTGATAACTTGATCATATTATGTGACCGAGAAAGCAAATAAGAAGAGTTTGAAGATGCCAAAAGGGTAATCAGAATCCACATAAATCTTCTCCTATTCTACAGAAAATGATAACTTAACTTGATTAAGAGCATAGCCTACCAAAATACTATATGACGGCCCTTTACATTAGGATAAAACCATAGCTTGATCAACAATGATCGACAACATGACAAACAAAGATAAACATCGGCAGTAGCCAATGGATATATGTGTCCTCGCCTACAATATCAGGAACAATATGAGAGGAAGAATCCAGGTTCTTTCTGGAAAAGATAAGTTTTATAATATTGAGGTTAGCAAAAATCATCCCATTCACTCACTAACTATCTAAACGTTTATAATTGTAGATAGCTATTGTCATTTTGTTTAGCTGGTTAGAAAGAAATAGTAATGGACGAAGACCTGGAATACCAATGTAAGTTCTAAGCAAGAAGACAGACAGCTGTCGTAATAAAATCGTAGATATCAAATTTAGTGCGCACGACGCGTTTCTGGAATAACCTTCATCAGGTACGCCCAAAGCCAAAATATTTGAAAGCCAAATAATTAATCAATTATCTTTTAACTTTAACAAAAACATATTAGATGGTATCTATAAACAATAGCGAAAAATAAATAAATAAAATAAAACAAAAACAAAAACAAACAAGAAATACCACACGATTAGATCAGTGTCATCGGAAAATCGTAGAAGAGAGGCGATGTCAATTACATAAAAATACACATACATAACTACTCGCTCTACTAGCGTCGTACAGGCATTGCAATAAAAAATAAGTGGTGGGATTGAATAGTTTAATGAACTCAAGCAAACATAAATAAGGAGCATTACAAGGACGTAGTAATTTTCAGCGTATTTGTCATGTCAAACTCATGCTATTTATTTACACTCTATTAATAAAATAAAGTGATTCGTACGTATATCGAACTGAAAGGAATAAAACGTTACTATCATATAAGTTCATTACACATTGTGAAGTATTATTTATGTTTATATCTACCTCATATCATATGACATGTCTACATCACACACAAGGTATCTTCTTAATCATTGTTAATGTACAAAATTGTCATTTATGTTACGGATAAGTTCCACTTATCGTAAACACTTCTGGTCCTTTCCTCATTCACGACTTATTGCCGGGTTTGTAACTAGATTAACACGACGGATACCACTAGTGGAGCAGGAACTGCTCCCCTTCCGGAGCACACCCGAGTTCACCCCCGGTTTTTAGTGGGGTTCGTGTTACTCGATCTTTAGTTTTATATGTATGTTTTGTAGATCGTTGTTTGTCATTTTGTACTTTTTCTTTTGGCCATTGTTATGTCTATTCTTCTTCGATATACTGATTATGATTGTCCCTTTGGTATCTTCAAACTCTTCAATAACCGTGATTAAATTTGTCAGTGACTTGCGACAGGTCTGTGGTTTGTTTTCTCTGGGTACTCCGGTTTCCTCTAACAGTAAAACTGACCGCCACGATATAACTGAAATATTGTTGAAAGTGGCGTAAAGCACAATAATAATCCTATATAACCGCCATATTTCCATATATTGGTGTTGCAGATCTAAATACCACTTTACTTTTTTACTTAGACCATTTGATTTACTGTGTGATGACAAATTAATTTATGCATATGCAGCAACGTTTGGATGTGCATCGGTTGCCATTTTACAGCTAATAACAACACACGGAGAGACGCGTTTGTTATCACTAGATATACCTCATGACATCAAACCATGGGTTGAAGGTCAGTTTATTTGAGATTAACTACAACGTTAATAGCTTACATACACTCAGAAGCATATTAATTTGAAAATACAAGTTACAGAAAACCGAAGGGGAAATCAAGAATGACCAATCCAGAGAAACGAAACTGGCAACATTGGGTATGCAAGACACAGGACGAAGACCATCAAAGCCAAAAACACAACACAGAAAACTAAGAAAATGAGCAATACGGACCCCACCAAAATGCGAAGGGCAAGCAGTTCCTGTCTACCACAGGACTCCCGCCATGTTGCTCATATATGTGTACGACACCGCTATTGGCAAACAAACAAACCTAACGCAAATAAGACATGCAAGATCATAATATTAGAACATAAAGAACATGAATTCCTTTTTTACACAGTTTACAGTATCACTACATGAAATTACACAGTATTTATGCATGGAAAACGTAGTTCTTTCAAAACTTGAAGCGAAATATTATGGATGAATTTGGCTCATAAACTTCATAAAGAATCTTGGCCTCATTTGAAAATTCTCAACATAGAACGTAAACACTGGACGGTATTTTCCAACATGTAGAATTCAATTTTGAATAAAATCTAATAATACATTATTTTAAAGGTAGGAGATTTCCTTAATTTCTACCATATTCATGAACTCAATATAGCGGTTCATTCCACCTAGAACACTTAATTATAACATGTCAAATGTGAAAATTGACGACAAACATTAGCCAATAGAAAAAATGTTATATTACAATTGCTTTAGAATATCAATTGAGTTTACCAACGTTGTAGAAATATAAGGCTGTTAGAGCTTCAACTTCATATATATGTAAAAGTGACATTGAATAAAAGCATACATGTACATATTTTGATATCCTTAAATTGAAGTTGCATATCAAATGTGTTTGTTTATTGTACCAAGCTAACACTACACAGAAAACTAAATATCTAGCGACACGAACCCCACTAAATACCGGGGGTGAACTCATGTGCTCCGGACTTGTGAGTTGTTTTTGCTCTACACACAAACTATCCCTGCAAGATGATTTATCTTCTATTTTATTGGTTATTGTCTGTATAATTTTTAGTTCCGTTTTGGATGTTCTTTGCTATTATCCTGTCATTCCAGTACTACCCAATATTTGCTGCTATTCGACACGTGACTCCAGGGATTGGACCCTTAATAGGTTTTTTGTACTGCAGTTATCTGTAAGATAGAAATAAGATAGAATTAACACGTTACATGCTCTTGCATTTCATTTTCTATGCATGTATAATTTATAATGTTTACAGAAAGCAATTAATGAAAATCGAGTGACGAACAAAACGCAAACCACATAAAAAAACACCAGACCATCCTAACTAGTGCATGGTATTATCATAATCTGCTTTTTAAAATTATGGCATGTGGCTTAAAGGGGAGATAAACCTAACATAAGCTGTCAGTTTATTCCAATATATATAACAAAAAGGTTTAGCCGTTTCTATCATTTTATATAACAAATAGAATAGTCGTATATACGTTGATAGATTACGATATTGGTTTATTGGGTGCAGCCATTTTGTGTAACTCTTACGTATTGTAGAGCACAGTATTTGTTATTCAATATTACATCGTCTGTTCCGATCTCCCTGTGTCTATGCTAAATAACATTCGCTAGCATTACAGATTCTAAAACAGTAGAAGATGAGCAAAATTCTCAAGCAACAAAATTTGTCACATATATTTTAGATGGGTTATTTTTTACCATCTGAGTCGTATTGAAATAGGGGGTTGGATTGAGCTGTAATGTCGCCGATTATATGTTGACGAATACTCTGGATCCAAATTTTAAGGACCTAAGGCCATATTTTCTAATTTCCATTTCATTAAAACTCAGTTAATGTACTTTAATGTAACGTTAATATGACAGTTGCCTTGTATGGGGAAATATTATAATATTTGATTTTGACATACCCAGATAAATACCTTTCTGCGATTCTTTTATCCAAAAATGCAGTTTGTTACTTTTAAAATAAGTAATTACGTTTAAATAAAACAGACCATATGAAATAAACAAACCAATTGATCAATGGTATCATGAAATAAAATCGTTGTGCAGCTTAAAATTATCCCATCCCACTCTCCAACCCCACCCCATCCCCCTCCCATACCAAAACACAAAACAAAGCAAAGCAAAAAATACATAAACACTAAACAACGCAAAGCAAAATATACTGAATAAGTGAATGTGCGTTGTTCAGCATGATGGTCACATTTATCGGAAAAGTCTTTTATGTGTTACTGTTTTTACGGCTTTTCTAAACTATTTAAACTATATCATGGCTGTCAGTTTCATAGGAATGTCCGGATATAAACCCATCGCCCTGCTACAAGTAACTGAAAAGCGCCATCCGATAAGGTGTATCAAGTTGTGGTGATCGGCATTGGCTGATGTAAATCCAATTAACACACGATCGCGTCCATGATGACCCATGTCTTCATGAAAATACTGAGTAAATCGCTTTCATGAAATATCCTGTTATATAGACTAAGCCAAACCGATAATAAAGTTTAAAGACATGCTATTGTATTTTTTAGGTTAGGAATAGATATATTTTTTATAGTCCATGTAGAGCAGGGTGTAAGTATATGTTAGAAATAACAAATATTATAAGCAAAACTTACAATATCAAAATCTGAGAATATTGGCTTACTGATTGACGTTTAACATTGAACTGAGCACACGCAATCATGAATGAGTGTGCGGAGATGGGGTAACAACACGCAAAACTCTTAGCGATCTAGAAGAGTCTGAAGATACAAAGGGACAATCAAAATCCGTCAATAGAAGAAGATCGGACAACATAATGGCCATGAAATCATGAATGAGGAAATTACCGGGAAGTGCTTACGACAGGTGGTACATATCCATGGTCATTTGTAACACGGATATTCCGTAACGGTTAACCAAGTCATGGTTGCGACCGTAAACCTTTTCAATTGTATATCTATTTTTACTAAAATTGATTCCACAACAATTAGCAGCGAAATATAATCTTTAAACTAGATGTATTATTATTGTATTACGTCCTCATTCAAAAGACATCAAACCGCATCAGTGGTGTAATGGTTAGCGTGCTCGCCTCGAGTGCGGTAGATAGTGGGTTCGAGCACCGATCGAGTCAAACCAAAGACTACGAATTTTTGTTTTATGTGTTGCTTCTCTGCTAAGCTTGAAACATTAAGTAGAAAAAGCAAAGCATGGTTGGCTCGGTATCAGGATAATATGTCCGAGTGGGGCAACATGTTTATCCGTGGACTGTTACTTCAGTAAGTTAGCACTATAAACATCCAACTAAGCGTGTTGGTCTAGTACAAAGCAAACCTCATCATCATCTCATTGACAATTAACTTGTTCTCACCATGATATAGCTGAAAATTGCTGAGTTGGCATTAAACAACAATTATTCATTCACTCACTCAAAAGAGATTATATTATAATGAATGCTTACACTTTACCCATACTTATATTCGTCAGTTTTACAATTGTAGGATGTACAACTAGATGTATCTATGATTATTAAAGAACTTCCTATACTGGTGTGTTTTGCCATTTTACTGTTTTACTTCATACATCGTGGAGTAAAAGATATAAGGATTATGATAGAAAGGTCAAAGGTCACGATAAAGGATGAAGTAAGTCCTAGTATATTTTTCGGATTATTTGACACTTCTACGATATTGTACATTGTCATCTTCTAAATTTCACATGGAGACCATTTTCAGAGATGCTTCTTTAACTATGAAGTAACGATGTAGCAAGATATATTGATAAACTATATTATGTATGTTGTTTCAAAATAAAGTATTGTCATGACTCCCTTTTGTTTTTGCTTTTCTAAGTGTGTAAATCGCAACCATCGACCAACATTTCAATCCGGGTCTGTCTTTATTCTCCCTGTGTGTTAGACTTTGGGGTTTGCAATGCTAGAGAATCAGTTCGCCGTGTTGTAGTCGGTTGGTTTGTCAATCACTGTAAATTAAATATTGTCTAATCACGATGATACAGGAGGCCAGAAGCATCATCAGACTTTAGTCATCAGATTTCAGACTTCACTTTTTGGACATTAAACTTCAAACTGCAGACTTCAAGCCTTAGAGTTCAGAAATCAGACTTCAACATTCAGCTCCAAACTTCAGATTTAAACCCTTAGAGTTTAACATTCAATTGGCAAACTTCACACACCAGCATAATTAAGACTTTAAACACCTCTGTGTGTGTGTGTGTGTGTGTGTGTGTGTGTGTGTGTGTGTGTGTGTGTGTGTGTGTGGGTGGGTGGGTGGGTGGGTGGGTCTGTCTGTCTGTCTGTCTCTCTGTCTCTCTGGCTCTGGCTCTGGCTTTCGCTCTCGCTCTCTGTGTCTGTTTGTGTGTGAACTGTCTTGACAAGTAATGATATAGCGAAGCAGTATAGGTGCAAGAAGATTTATTTTTATATGACATGTGTTGTAGTTATGTACTCGTCTGGTTTCAGATTGGACAAAACATTCATTTAAACAGATATGAAAGACTTTACGTAAAATGGATTTTGAAAAAAGACAACAGAAGAATTGCAGACACAAAGAACAGTGTATATAGGTAAGATTTTGATCTCCTAACCGGAAACGTCAAGTATGTTGTTTTATTTTTGTCGTACATGCTTAGTCAAAAAAGGATATGCATAGCATACATCTGAATTAGATTTAGACAATATAATATCGTGGCCTGGCCATGGATCAAACTAGCTACCACATTAGTTTACAGGGTCAGCAATAAACCGGGAGTTATTTTAAAGTATTCGTACGGGAACCGTAAGCCAAATACTTTAAAATAATGTGTAGTACTTCCCATTCTTAATAAGTGAAGCTTCTCAAACCTTGTTGTAAGTGCGAACATTGAGATAATTAAATTCGACACACATACATTTTATTCATTACATGCCAGTTCCCCATTACCTACTTTAGTGGGGGATCGTGTAGCATACTCTGTAGTTTCCTGTCAAGTGTTTTGTCGACCATTGTTGTTTACTTATTGGTCCTTTCCCTTTTGGTCATTGTACTGCCTGTCCTTCAATTTACGGATTCTGATTACCAACTGACATTTCAGATCTATCGTATTCTTATTTTATTTTAATACTAGAATTGTATTTGTTTTATTAGAAGCTATGATTCCTAAATATAACTTTTATTTGTATATATTTTAATAAATTGGAATCATTAGAAGTTATTATTCTTAAATATAACTTTTATGTGTATATATTTTAGTATATTCAATATGGACACCCCACTTAAGACATCACCTAGTATTATCGCTACCTTTATAGTGTGTGGTATTATGTTAATACAGGTAATAGCTATTGATAATTAGATAAAATTACATACAGTTGAATCTCGTTATGTCAAACTCGGTTTACTCGAAATTTCGGTTAAGTCAACAATTTTTCGGAAGTCCCGTTTTAAACTTTGTGCTTTTCATCTTAATGTACTCCTCTTATCTCAAATTTCGATGTGTCGACATTTCGGGTTTCTCGAAGTAACTTTTCAGTCCCACAATGTACATATATTCCTAGAATTAACAAATTAGAAAACAAAACATACCACACTTTCGGAACAGTTCTAAAATCTAAGCGAAAACTATTAGAAACAGAGTCAAAGCTGACACCCTTACACAATATATGATCGCTCACTTTCCTGGCTTGGCATAGGCACTTCACTATTAAATCTGGTGGGTGTTAACTAGTTTTGCGGATAAAATCCTCCCTTTTAGTCAAAGTGAAATCATGTGGTCATGTTAGTGCTTAGTTAAGTTAATAAAATGTCACCCCTCACATATATTTGATGATATGATCAATTAATGATCTTTCCCTGGGATAGTTGCTCCACAAAATATTTAAAGTATAAATAATCAACATGATTAAGATAATCATTTCACTAAGAGGGGAGCTTTGGGCATATAAAGCTACTTTAACCCGGCCACTTGTTTAAGTGTCTGTACCTAGAAAGAACAGTGAGAGGTAATATAGTTGTGTGTTAGGGGTATTAATTTTTCCACTTTCTACGATTTTGATAGTGGAATTGATCCATCGGTGTGTTATTTATTTTTTCATTTTATTTTAATACAATCAATGATAGCCGCTGATGCACCGTCCACAGCAACACTAGTAAAGGTTTACTAATAACAAAAATATCATTCTTGCCAGATTAATGATTACAAAAAATAATTGTGGAGGTAAAAAGGTGACACTCTTTGCCTTGTAAGTGACCATCAACGATCATTACTAACAAACAATCTTGCGCATACACATGGCATTTGCGTTCCATTCTAAGAAAAAGATGTTTATTTTATTTGTCTATTACAATTAGTATATCCATCCCATGCTCCACCCCGCACGTCTTTGTGTACAATTTAAACTGCAGAGCAGACGATATCTCCGTTGTCTATAACTCAGGATTTCCAAGGGAAGTATAGCATAAATGTTCCAAAAATCACGCATACCGGTGGTTGGATTGGGTGTGGTTGAAAATAAACAAATGTGTTAATGAGCTTATATATATCAGATGTGCATTCTGATAGCTGGCATTATTGTTCTATATGTACGACTGATAAATCTCTCGAGGCACTAAAACGTATTTAGCTATAAAGAGCAGTAGAAAGTATATGGCAAAGCAAATAAAAACCTTATTAGTTTATTGATTGGTGTTATACTTCAACCTTAGCAGTATTGTAGCTATATCGTGGTGTACAAATAAAAAAACAGAAATTAATATAAATTTATGCAAAGGTAAGCATAAAATTGTTATATTGTGATATTTGTACATTTTCATATGATTTTCTTATTGTTGTTGTTGAGCTGAGAATGCACTAAAATAGAAATACAGTATGTAAATCAGTTAAGTTTGGGTTATGATTATACATGGTGTTTTACGCTATATTCAACAATATTTCAGTTATATCGTGGCGGTCAGTTTTATTGATGGAGGAAACCGGAGAACCCGGATCAAACCACAGTCAAGTTTTGAATAAAACAATCTTAAAAGGAAGTTTATATATTGTAGACAAATGTACATGTACAATGTATTTATATACACCAGTTGTTATATTGTAGATTGGAATATTTTTCCCATTTAAATACCACACTGTCCGGGATGCGGTTGTCAATAGTTATTCAGATTTTTTCGTGAATACAACCCTTTCACCATACATTGGAACCTCTGTTTATGTTATGGATGGTGAGTTCGGTAGAATGGTTTTCAACTGATATTGGCATATTCATATTACCCAGAACACTGCAAACGAACTACAAATTTTTAATCAGATAATCAATATATATATAAACTTTAGAGAAAGCTTACAAGGAAATCAAGAATAGACAACCAAGAGCACAAAACATAAAAGTTGACAGCTGATTTGTCTTTTTATATGAAAAGAAAGTTTCAACAGTGATGATAAAAAATTATATTAATACCAACAACAACATCTACCGTCAAATCATCGATACAAAAACAAACAAAAATCACCACAGACTCGTGAAAGAGAAAACATATTTAGGCAAGAGGTAGTTGCTCGTTGGGTTGATATTAGCGGAATAGTTGAACATCACTTTTTAAATTTTCCTTCCATAATTCTTTATGAATACAGAGTATAAATAGTGATGGTAAACAATTCAATCCATATTAAAGAATTAAAACCAGCAACTACCCTCTCACAAAATCATTAAGCACTTAAAGACCACGGCACATGGTGGTTCTACCCCTCAGCTAAAACAATTTCACGTGAAAAGTCTTCGACATATGCCGGTTAAAATCCAGACCCTGCTTGTGATAGGCACAACAATGTAGCAGGGTTAGTGTTAGTTTTATGTGTATGTTGTGTAGATCTGTGTTTGTCCTTTTGTCCTTTTTCTTTTGGTCATTGTGTTGTTTGTCTTTCTTCGATTTACGGATTCTGATTACCCCTTTGGTATCTTCAAACTCTTCTTAGAGAGATCTCACACACAATGTTTGTCTTGTTGCACAATTAATAGATAAATGTGTATTAATATAGTTTCATTACAATACATCTTATGACAATCACACTTCAATGGTAGCATCATTCAAATTATCTGAAAATCATTACTAATGTAAGATATAAAGGAGAAATTTATCATAGTCGGTTTGGATTGACTTTGGGCAAGCTTATTTCCCCTTGTTTGTGAATTGAGTTTTGCATTATACTAATGTAAAATCAACACTTAATAGTATGTAAGATATAAGGATACTGCATTTTCTACTAGTTCGTTTTGGTTGACTTCGGGCAAGCTTATTTCACCTTGTTTGTGAATTGAGTTTTGAATTATACAAATGTTAGGCGAACAGAAACCAGTTTTTATTTTATTTCCAGTCAGTTTCTATGTATCCATTTCAATATCTACACCGATCATGTTCTTGTATGTTGTGTTGATATATAGAAATTATAAAAAGGATTTACGAAAAATGTACAGTGGAGACTTCTCATTTTTACCCATGAAAGTACGAGAGCAGGAGAATAAAAAACTTGTTGTGAGTATAACGTAACATAGTCTATAAATATTAACATATAAAAACGTAATATATGATATGTTTATTCATGGCTTCGCCAGATGTGACAAGGAACATATCCGTTATTCATGCTATTTGTCATAGGTGACCTTAGCCTATTTGGATATCTTGTTTAGGCCCTTTGGTTTACTTGCACCTAAAACGTTTTAAATTATTTGGCGTTCCATCCCACCCACTTTGAGCTTCCAGAAACGCGCAGTGCCCACTACAATTTGATATCCAAGTTTTTATTTCAAAACAACGGATATTATTGAGTGATATAGTGTGTTGAACATGATATGGTTGACGAATGGTGGGGAGAGGCGTCTTGTACAATAAATTGTATATCTGCGCTTTTTCAAAATAGTTTCAAATTGACCAGCTCCAATATCATTTTCAACCGTGTTTAATTTCATTTTTTAAAGCTACAACAATATTAGAGTGGGAAAGATATAATCTATGGTTATCCCTTACTATTCATAGACTGTTATCAGAGACTATAGTTTAACATGTAACATTATTTTCAGATAATATATACGGCCTTGGTGGTCTAATGTTTATCGTATCCGACACGATAATCGAATAAACGTTAGATAATACCGAAGGAGGCAATCACAAGTAGACAATGCAGAGAAACTTTGAAGATCTATTATTTTTTTAAATAATAATAAAATTAAAAAAAGATAGTTGCTGCTTCTTCGATGAGCACGAAGAATGGTCTAGTATAGGAATGATTACTATAGTTAATGTATTTTACCATCAGAAGCATTCAAACGTTTATTAAGAAGAGAAAGGTAAGCATATCCTGCTCCAATAGTAGCACCCGTCGTGTTGTTCTAATTACAAACTCGGTGAGAACAGGACCGGCAGGTGCAACATACCAGTGGTCATTGGTGACACAGATATTTCATAACTGTTAACCAGGCCCGTAAAGGTGATGATTTCCACTTAACCAATAGAAATCCTTGGTTCAGGAGCTTCAAGTCTATCTATGCATTTCTCTGAAGTTGTCTAAAGTATTAGGAATTACGCATGGTAGCAGTGTGTTATACTTGTATGTAAGATTACTAAATTCCTTGATCCATACGTAATACGTTTGGGAGAACATATTCAAAAAACAAGGTCATATCTCTCTGCGAAAATGTGTATAGTTGATGTTTTGTTACTTATTACTAACTGTTTTATAATTACCGGTGTGTGTTCTAGGATTACGATTCGAACATATGTTTTTCGTCTCCTCTGAAAACAATCACATCACCCACAACTGAGAGTGTAGCTATACACTTCGTATTTAGTTTCAATCTTGAATACCATCATTTCCTCGTGACAAAATAGTATTTCTATCAGGATAAGCAAGTGTATTAAAATGAAAAACAAAAATATACCACTCTGTCTAAACAGTTTAAAAATCCAGTCGATAAATCGTAGAAAGAGGCAAAATGGACAGTCTTAGAACACAGCTACCGCTCACTTTCTTGGCCTGGTATATGCACCTCAATTAAAAAAAACAATTGGCGGGGGTAAGCTAGTTTTATTTTTGTGTGTGTCTACTCTTGTTATTGTATTGGGATTGTCACTGGCGCGGATACCACCCCCAACCTAAGTATACTCTGTTTCCTTCTAAAGATAGCCACTATGTATTTTCAATAGAGTTAATGTTTTAATTTATCTAGAACGTGATAGCGTGAACAATATCCTTCTTCTAAATAATGTGTCTCAGGTTGAAGATCAAATTAATCTCTAGCATACAACTTTGATTTACCAGGAGCACACTCATTCAATGATGCTTGTTTTAAAGCATTTTCACGATGTATGTTACCTTGGTTTTTTTTCAGGCTGCAAGTCTTTCTTATGCAGGAACACAAATAGGATATATGTTTTGGTGTAAGCATAGTAGAATTATAAAACGTGTAATCCTAGAGATGATATTTACAACTTAAACATTACTATTACGTTTTCTGAATAAGTAGTGTGTTACTTTCTGGTATATTCTGCTTATTTTTGAATTGGTCTTCTAATGAAGATTCACATAATAAGGTTAGAGTTATGATGTTAATCCCACTTTCAGCAAAATTTCAGCTATACCGTGGCAGTCAGTTTCCCCCACCAATTATACTGATCGCCACGATATAGCTGGAATTTGGTGGAAAGTGGGGTTACACATCATAACCCTAACCATGTAGTGGAACCCTCATTAATTATAAAAAGAACGGTTGAACAGTGATGGTCGATAATTCACAAATATCAGCAAAACGAAGAACCACCTCTTACCTCAAACACGTCGATGGTGTAATGGTTGGCGTGCTCGCCTCGAGTGTGGTAGTCAAACCAAAGACTATATAAAATTGGCATTTCCTACATGTTTACCCATTGACTGTTGTTTCAGTGAGCTATCACTATAAAGATTTACCTAAGCGTGTTTGTCTAGTACGAAGCGGACATTATAATCTTCTTTCGAGTGTAACTTGTTATCGTCATGATACAGCTGAAAATATACTCATTTAGCGCTAAACAATAATCACTCACACATTCACTCGAAACATTGAACATAAAAAAGGCTACAAAAATTGGAGTTGGAAATTCAGGTCATGGTTCGGAACAGGCACAAACATATGGCGGTCTGAAACCGATTAATCAGATTCCAATAGGTAAGAATAAATAATGTACTTTTCGCACGTTGCTGACAGATTATGAAGCTATATAATAACATTCTATGGCAATATTTTTACAGGTTATTTAATTTTACTGACATCAATATTTGTGCTCTGCTTTCTACTGGCGTATTTTTTAATTCTTCCGCTGATGAATAAAGTTCCTGGAGAGTTTTTGATTCCTGTAAAGGCAGTAGTGTGAGTACAAATTGAATTTTCAACTGTGTAAAACACATAGAAGATAAGAGGGGTAATCACGATGGCCAAAAGAAATAGGACAAAATGACAAACAACGATCTAAAACATACACATAAAAATAATGATCAAGTAAAACGAACCCCACTAAACACCGGGGTTGAACTCGGAAGGGTAAGCAGTTCCTGCTACATTAGTGGGACCTGTCGTGTTAATCTATTTACAAACCCAGCGATAAGTCATGAATGGGGAGAGGACCGGATAGCAGAGTCTTCCTTTCATTAGTTTTTGGTTGTCATTAATTAGTGAACCTTTCATTATTTTCCTTTTAAAGTTTTCATTCTAGATTGTATTCTTTTTTAAGGATATTTCAGTTATTTCGTGGCGGTCAGTTTTATTGGTAGAGGAAACCGGAGGACACTGAGAAATCCAACGACCTGTCGCAAGTTACTGACAAACTTTATCAGATAATAATGCTATACACCTCGCCCTGACTGAGATTCGAACTCACAACATCAGTGATGATAGGCACTGATTGCATACGTAGTTGTAAATCCAACTACCAACCAAACACGCCAACTACCATACGAGCATGGCCACGACGGCCCCCATAGCGTAATTTGATGGTCGAAAATTAATCTCAATTTGAAACCATCAAGCCAATAATTGGCAACGACAAATCTGCAAGTTCAATCTCCAAGTTTTTCTTACTCTTAACAAGATAAGATAGTTTGTATACCGGTGCAGATAACACGAATATAAAGTTCCCAAAAGACAAACCTTCTGATAATTTTAACTCTAACACAACATATAACATATGTAAAAATAGTCCTTTTTAACTAAAGATCTTTGTTTCATCCACAAAAATGTTCGATGAAATGGCTTAAATCATAATTATAATGTAAAGTTAAACTTCATGATTTTTAGCCAACAGTTGATTTAGTTTAGTTTACTATTGTCATATACGTACTTTTATGGAGCGATTGATTCCCAGGAGTCAATATAGGTGCCATGATAATCTGACATAAGGTAGAGGAATAATGAAACTATATGGTGTCGGAATGGTCTAAATGGTCTCGGACAAAATGGACAGTTAAAGCTGAGGAAAACAACAAAATAAATACGAGCTCATAAAGAAATGAATTTGAATTGTTACACATTAATAACGATCCTTTACTACAATTCTAATGGAAAAAAAGTAATGCAGTTTGGAAATCGGTAAATATTATCATAAAATATTGCAGTTTCTCAAATCTCCTTGGGACCATGAAACTAGTTTAGCTCCGCCACTTTCTATTAAAGTTCCTGTTTCCAGCAAGGAAAGTGAGTGGTCATATAACATATATATGTATGCTAGGGGTATCGATTTTGTCTCTATTTCAACGATTATATGTATTGAATTTGGAATTGTTCCGACAATGTTCCTATTTTATTTATTTTATTATTTTGTTCTTGTGTGGTTTTTTGGGTTTTTTTTGCTTGTTTGCTTGATTTTTTTATTTGTTTTTGTTTTTCATTTTGTTTATATATTTCAGACCAATATTTATTGGGGAGTACATCTTCCAGCTATTTCGAACTGCTATTGTTAATAGATATTTCTTACAAGACCATGTTGTGGACAAACCAGGCTCAACGAAAGGTCAAAAGGCTTTAGCATTAAGAAACAGGTTTGTATTTAACAAAACGTAGATATCTAATTTAATGTGCATGAGATGTTCCTGGAGTAATCTTCATCGTGTACGCTCAAAGTCAGAAGATTGGAAAGTCAAATAAATTTAAAATCTTTGGAAGCAATAAAACCAAAAGACCTAAACGGGAGAGCCAAAATCGTCTACGATCTACACCTCATGTTTTCTAAATATGAAAAGAAAGTTTTAACAGTGATGTACATTTATTCCACTAATATCAACAAAAGGAACAATCACCTCTCAATTTAGCTGAACTCACTAACCACAAAAAAGACCACAACATGTGACGTTGGAAATCCATGTCCTGGCTTGGGACAGGTACAACATGTGGCGGGGTTAAACCGGTTGATGGGATCTCAACCCTCTCCTGTTGATAACTGGATCTTCAACGGAAATACATGTACAAATATACGATAAAAAAAAGCCTCCACAGATTGGTTCCCACTCACAAAGACCTCACACTATCACACAATTTAATGACAACACAAACGGACAGTACCTCGGGATCAATGAATGATCGTAGCTACTACATAGGAACGTAGCAACTGTTGGTTAAAAACCGTTTTGCTTAAGACTGCTTTAAGCCATAACTGATATTTCTAACAGATTTGATATCAATTTGTTATGAACGTTCAATTATTTGATCTTCGTGGGAGACCAGAATAAATAGGTCAACACACTGTCGGAATGAAATAGTGAACAAACAATAGTAAAATGATACGGAATGAAATAAAACTGTACTAATTTAATTGCTAGTTGGGCCTACTAATTGTATTAACTGATTGTCACTCTATTTTTAGCAGTCATCCTGCCTCAAAGAGTGAACTATTGTTACTAAGTCTTTACGAATATGAATATTTAAAGCATTTTACTAGTTTAGATGTGACAGATGTGAACGTGTTAGCTTTGTTAATTCCATGCTGTATATATTTATTTATTGTTTTGTTTTTCATGTCCTCTCTTATTGTATTGTGTTTTGTATTTTAAGCGTTTTTTTCTTATTTGTTTGTGTTCATTTTTTATAACTCTCGATTGATGATAATGTTCATATACATTCCTCTCTTGTGCTGTTTACTAATTTTTTTTATTGCCTTCATGTTGATATATTATTTTTTTTATTAGGAAACTTTTCAACGTGGTGCACTACTTCATGTTTTTCTTCAACGTGATGACAGGATTTGTTGGTTGTATCAATAGAATACTGTTAGGAACACTCATTAGTATCCTTACTGTGGCTCGTATTGATAGCAGTCTGTTACCTAGTGGCTATGAACACTTAGATAGCGGTAATAATTTTATTTGATTTAACCATTTAATGGCGGTAATAATTTAATTTGATTTAAGCGTTAAATAGCGTTAATAATATTATTTGATTTAACTCTTAAATAGCGGTAATATTTTGACTTGATTTAAGCATAAGATAGGTGTAATATTTATTTATAGTTGATTTAAGCATCAGATAGGTGCAATATTTATTTATAGTTGATTTAACCGTCAGATAGATGTAATATTTATTTATAGTTGATTTAACCGTCAGATAGGTGTACTATTTATTTATAGTTGATTTAACCGTCAGATAGGTGTAATATTTATTTATAATTGATTTAACCGTCAGATAGGTGTAATATTTATTTAAAGTTTATTTAACCGCTAGATAGTGGTATTATTTTGATAACAGTTATGCACGAACTTCGTAACTTTACAGATTAAAAAAAACGTTATCAAAGAACTGTCGTAACTCTACTAACAAGTAAATAACTGTTATGCACAAACTGTCGTAACTCTACTAACAGGTAAATAACTGTTATGCACAAACTGTCGGAACTGTACAAACAGGTAAATAACTGTTATGCACAAACTGTAGGAACTGTACAAACAGGTAAATAACTGTTATGCACAAACTGTCGGAACTGTACAAACAGGTAAATAACAGTTATGCACGAACTTCGTAACTTTACAGATACACAAAAACCGTTACGCACGAACTGTCGTAACTCTACTAACAGGTAAATAACTGTTATGCACAAACTGTCGGAACTGTACAAACAGGTAAATAACCGTTATGCACGAACTGTTGTAACTCTGCAAAGAGATAAATAACCGCTATATATACAACTTTTCGTAACTCTACCATCAGATGAAAACTATATGAAGTATGAAATTACAGTGATACCTTTTGACAAATCTTTGCTGTATGGCTTATTATTCTAATACATATACACAGAGCACTTGGTATGCCTACGTACGTACATGTGTACATCTGTTCAGATTTACAAGTTCCAAGTATATTCCATTAAATACTCAATCGATATTAGAACTGCGTTAAATCCATCCTTACCAACAAATCCAGCATTACCAACTAATCAAGTATTGTGTGTCTTGACCTAGCTATTTTAATACCATAACATACAAATATGTAGTCTGGATAAGTAGTAGCCTCAACAATGGACACATAAATATTACATGCGCAAAATTAATACAAGCAGAGCAACAACAGCTCGAACATCGCGAACTACGACCAGGTCCTTGGCTCAGCATCTACAAACAGTAACTTCTTCTTCTTCTTCTTCCATGTAAGGAACATGATTCGTTAAACGAATGTATTTGGTTCCGCTTGAACACTCGGGCAACACAGCAAGTCCTCTCTATGCTATTTACATTTAAAACAATCTCCAATTTACAATCAAAATTATATAAACGCTAGTGTTATTCAGTGTCATCCAGAGCTTGAATCCTTCAACTGTGTCTGTCGATGTTGTAGTAGCTGGAAGTTGATTCCAGTCTCTGGTGGTCTTGGGGGAAAAGGATTGTCTGTATGTATCTGTCTTTGGTCTTTCTTGGTAGAAGCGGTTTTAACTCTGGTCCTGCTGTCTTTTGGCGTTAGGTATTGTTGCCTATCTATGTCGATAACTTCATGCTGGATCTTAAATAGCATACATAGTCTTGCTGATTTCCTTCGATCTTCCAGGTTTTCCCATTTTAATTAATTTTCATATTTGTGACACAGCCTGGTGTTCGGTCTGTGTAGCTGTTGTGCACAAATTTCGCTGCTCTTTTCTGTACCTGTTCTATGGATTTATCTTTGTTTGGTTTAATGGGTCCCAAACAGTGCATGCATATTCCACTCAGTGTCGCTTGGTGAAGTACAAACGCATACATGCATCTAGTAATGTTTGTTTATAATTTACAGGTAACGGCCACGACGGTCCCTTGCTACTGAAGGCTCAACATCTACAAACGTATATTTAGTAATGTTTGTTTTTCATTTACAGGTTACAAAACTTATGTTGGATTGATAATGCTTGAACTGTATCATAGAAATCCAATATTGTTGGTGTTTTGTGACGAGATGCTTACATTTCAAGACAATCAAAAGTCGATGATTGCATTGCAGACTCCGAATGAAAACGTCGGATATCAACGAAGTGTTTGTGACAGCAAAGATCGATTACAACGGACACGGATACGTAACAAATGGTTCAAAGCATTTACTCTTGTGAATAATCCGTGCCTTAGAAACATGACTAAAGGAAAGAACTAAAGAAGTTTTAGCGAATCAAGCTGTAACACTTTAAATAATATCTCTGAAGCATAATTCCGTACTTTTGTCAATAAAAAAATCTCGTACTTTAGATGAATTGTCTATTACATGTATAGTTTAATTACACAAGTTTTAAAGAAAATTATCATTAATTATCAGAAATATTCCTTTCAATAATTGAAATATTGTGGTTAATCAATCGGAAAATCTCAGCCCATTGTTTTTATTTAGATCCTTTAAACTTAGAGATGATTTAATTGTTTCTGTATAACCTTCTGCTTGTGTACATACTTAATATAGTATTATCTGCAATGTAATATAATTGTATGCCTATAGTATTTATGTACTTTGGTCAATAAAGAATATACTTAAATTATTTACTTCCATTTACGAAAAACAAAAAGACGACACTTTTTCGTATCTGTTATTAGATTTGTGATAAAATAAAGTGAAACAAATACCACACTGTCCATTTGGCGTTAAACAATAGTCGATCAATCACTCTTCCAAGTTCGCTAGCCACTTTCGAATCAGGGCCGTAACTAGGGGTTTGAAACAAGGGATGTACTGGAAAATTGTGACATAACTACCCAAAATAACGCATTTTTGTTTATATCGATTTCTATATAATGGAGACGCTTTATATCAAAGTTGATATTGTCAATAGGGGCCACGTCGAAGCTTCTATGGTAAATTAAGCATAACACAACTGATTGATTTCTAAAATAATATTTTAATGAATAATTTCAAATGATAGTACATGTTGTACTTAGTCGGTGAATGCAAGATACATTTTCTTGTTGCCACTCGTATCCCATCTTTTGAGAAAAGCTCGACAGTATCATTACGGTGGACGTGAAACATCGCCAACCAATACATTGTTTTGTTTTGCTTGCTCTGGATAAAATGTGATTTTTTTTTTACTTAGCGACTCAACTATGGCTATGCATTCTCATTATGAACATTTTCTTGAGGATATTATTCATATTTGCATTGTGATTGTAGTATTGTGATTGCAGTATTATGGCGCTATTCCATGACATCTCAATATGATCACAGGTAAATAATCGAGCAGACCCCGCTTTACACGTCACAACATAAACAAACACTCTAGTCAAGAATGACCTCCTGACCTTTGCTGTATATTAACCGCTATATTGATCTAGCTTAGTGACTATCTTATCATTTAATGCAGGAAGATTATAGTTGTGACTCTTTAAAACTAAATAATAAAAGAAGGCGACGAAATTCTTCAAAACCTTCCCCAAATAACCGCCAGGCATTGAAGAAACCTAATTTCCGTCAAATTGGTGAACCCCTAGATATGGTGAGCGGCGGCCTTCAACTTCCAACAGTCAGTATCAGCGAGGACGACATAGCTAAGATCGCAATTGCCGTTAAACAAATGTTTGTCCACGAATTTAACAACATTATCGACGAAAAACAAAAACCCATTATTGATGAGATCGCCAAACTAAAACAAGATTTCAGTATCCTTGTTCGACAATGTAAGAACGAAATCCACCATCTTAAAGATAAATGTGATGAACTTGAAATGCACAGTCGCAAGCAATGTGTGCGTTTCAGTGGCGTCCCATTCACACCAGATTAAAACACGGATACCAAAATAATTGAAATAGCGTCCGAACTTGGTGTCATCATTCAACCCTCTGATATAATGATCAGCCACCGAACTGTTCATATATTACGTTAATTCCACTGTTCTTCACATTGATTGTCCTCTATTAAAATTAAATTTCTTTTCCACAAACATCTCAATTGTTTATTTACAAAGTTGATAACTATGTTCCACAAAAAATTGCTTTTTGATACACTTTTATTATTAATCATGTTTGACCCTTCCTGATGGTCTTGTATATATCCATTTATGAAACACAATTTAAATCCATCCTTCATATCGCACATTTTTTTCATGATCATTGTATTGTTTTTTATTTTATATTTTTCGTTAATCAAGTCGTTGTCGTCACTAACAGATGTATTTTGTATGATTTGTTGTTCATGTACTATTGACATCCTCCCATTTACACCTGATTTTGTTTTTGTTGACAATGGGTAGTATCAGTCATAGGTTGGCAATAGGATTATTTTATATAAAGACAAATCCATCAGCTGTTAATTATATCTTCTGTAAAACATTTAATATTTTGGGTGTACTCTATTTGTTGGTAAGATATTGCCGGTATTTTGCTTTAGAATCATATCATTTTTTTCACGGCAATGTCATTAATATAGCTTTGATTATCTGTTTTATAAAATTATGTTTATTACTGTCCGAGGATATTGAGGAAAATCCTGGGCCTACGCAAGGGGACACAACTCGTACACTTCATCATCAATTAGTATATGTCACCTCAATATAAGAAGTTTGAGAAACAAAATTGATGACATCGTACATATTGTTGAGGATTTTGATATAGTTTGCTTTACTGAAACTCACTTAGATCAACGGGTTCCAATCAATAATTTAGTAATTCCCGGTTTTAATTCCAATCCATTCAGATTGGATAGAAATACGTACGGAGGGGGTATAATGGTGTATTTCAAAAACAATATTAATATAGTTCCAAGAACCGACCTACAAGTAGATAGAATGGAAGCAATGCAGTTTGAAATAAAATCGAAGGTAGGTAACATTTGATTAAATATAATATATAGGTCTCAAATCTTTTTACTATTCAGCTTACTTTTCTTCCATATTTTCCATATCATTTCACAATTCAATTTACTTTTCTTCCTCATTTTCCATATCTTTTCACTATTCAACTTGGGTTTCTTCCATACTTTTCATATCTTTTCACTATTCAACTTACATTTCTTCCATATTTTCTCTATCTTTTCAGTATTCAACTTACTTTTTCTTCTGTATTTTCCAAATCTTTTCACTATGCAACTTGCTTTTCTTCATTTCTTACTCCCCCACTTACACAACTCACTCAATGATATTCCAAACATATTTAAGTTTTAAAATTCTCATGTGATTTAAATTTATTTCAAAGAATACCCATTGCTCTAAAATATATTGTGTTCTCCAGCTATTTGAAAAGAATATTGGGCAATATTTTCCAGTTATCAGAAACAAGCATTAACAGTTATGATATCTCCTTTATGTACAAACTGCCACGATATAACTGTAATATTGTTGAATGTGGAATTAAACACCATAAACCTAACCCTTTATTTACAAAGACATATACCTAAATACCTATCTATCTACATTTTTATCAAAATTATAGATTTTATTCAATATTTGCTAGTTATTTTCCTATCTTGATGAGTTTCAAATTTCCACAATCAAATTTATTTTACATAGCAGCCTAACACAGTGTTCTATTTTTAGAACAGTAAGAAAACATACTTCCTGAACAGGGTTTTAGTATATATTTACCTGCCAAAGGCAAGCAAATATCTGTATATAAGTTTAAATATATCTATTTTCCTGCCAAGGGCAAGTAAAACTCTCTGTATATAAGTGTAACAATCGATTTCCAATTAGCTATTTCTTGATACGTATTATATAGTATTTCTCTTTCTGCACAGGTATATGTCCAAATACAGAGTGATGACCCCCCCCCCCTTTTTATCCTCCACAAAGAGTTATGCCCCTACTACAGTGGTATTCCTCCACATACAGGGTTATGTCCCTACTGCAGTGTTATCCCCACATGAATAGTTATGTCCCATACTGCAGTGTTAAACCTCCACATAAAGAGTTATTCCCCCTACTTTAATATTATCCTTGCACATACAGAGTTGTAACTTATTCCCCACATAAAGAGTTACAGTTGTATGTCCCCTATTACAGGGTTTTCCCTTCAGATACAGAGTTATTCCCCCTTACTGTAGGGCATAATGTAAACTTAGATAAATTACATGCAGTATTAATTGTTTTGTAAAAAAAAAATACTTTTCTTCCATATTTTTCATATCATTTCACAATTTTCTTCCATACTTTCCATATCATTTCACTATTCAACCTACTTTTCTTCCGAATTTTCCATATCATTTCACTATTCAACCTACTTTTCTTCCATATTTTCCATATCATTCCACAATTTTCTTCTGTATTTTACAAATCTTTTCACTATTCAACTTGGCTTTCTTCCATCTTTTTCGTATCTTTTCACAATTTTCCATATTTTCCATATCTTATCACTATTCGACTTGCCTTTCTTCCATATTTTCCATATCATTTCACATTTCAACTTACTTTTCTTCCATATTTTCCATATCTTTTCACAATTTTCTTCCATATTTTCCCTATCATTTCACTATTCAACTTCCCTTTCTTCCATATTTTCCCTTATGTATCACTATTCAACTTGCCTTTCTTCCATATTTTTCATATCTTTTCACTATTCAACTTACCTTTCTTCCATATTTTCCATACCATTTCACTATTCAACTTACTTTTCTTCCATATTGTCCATATCTTATCACTATTCGACTTGCCTTTCTTCCATATTTTCCATATCATTTCACAATTTTCTTCTGTATTTTCCAAATCTTTTCACTATTCAACTTACTTTTCTTTCATAATTTCCATATCATTTCACTATTCAACTTACTTTTCTTCCGTATTGTCCATATCTTATCACTATTCGTCTTGCCTTTCTTCCATATCTTTTTACTATTCAACTTACTTTTCTTCCATATTTTCAAAATCATGTCACTTTTCAACTGACTTTTCTTCCATATTTTCCATATCTTTTCACTATTCAACTTATTTTTCTTCCATACAATCCAAATTTTATCTCTATTCAACTTACTTTTCTTCCATATTTTCCCTATCATTTTACCATTCAACTTACTTTTCTTCCATATTTTCCCTATCTTCACTATTCAACTTACTTTTCTTCCATATTTTCCATCTCGTTTCACACCCTAGGAGGTGGAAGATATGCAGAACTGACGGAATGGAATGGTACGAAGAGAGTGGATCTGAGATTTTGGGAAACCGATACGATTCCTACCAAGTATGGTGTCAGCTTGTCTTTGTCACAGTGGAAAGTCTTGTGTAGTGCTACGCAAGTGGTGGACGATTTGATCAGTCGAGCGAAATACGGAGAACCCGTGGACTGGAGATATCATCTAGGAGAAGACGTCTACTTCATCATCAAAGCCCCTCAACTGACAATTCACATCAGGAAGCACTTCGCCCCTAATGGAGAATGGACATTGCATCCTACGAAGATAGGAGTGACCCTGAGTCTTTACGAATGGAAAGAACTGAAAAAGACCATACCTTTATTTGAAGAAAGAGAACCAGAACTGTCAATTGCCAATGTGTACAATAAAGGGTGAAAGTTATGTTAGAAACTATGTATTTTTTTCAAGCTATAATATTCAACGAACCAAAGAATTTTTTGTTTCTGTTATGAAAAAAAAAAAAAAAAAAAAAAAAATGGCGCTCATTTCTTGATCAATCTCAACACACGAGCAGTTGCACCTTTTTTCCTCGATGCGCGTACATTTCATAACAGTTATAAGTTACAGAAACACGTTTTATTAAGGCATCAATCATATCTGATAGTTTTCATGGGTAACAAAAATTTACGATTTTGGCAGATAATGCCACTTTAATAATTATCACCACCAGAAATAAAAACAAACTCTAAACGATTTTCATGTATTGCCATTCAAATTATATAATGAATATATAGAAAAAACATTGTCATACAATATTATAATTTCTAGCAAACAATCTGACCTCTGGTCACTCCTATCTTCGTAGGATGCAATGTCCATTCTCCATTAGGGACGAAGTGCTTCCTGATGTGAATTGTCAGTTGAGGGGCTTTGATGATGAAGTAGACGTCTTCTCCCAGATGATATCTCCAGTCCACGGATTCTCCGTCTTTCGCTCGACTGATCAAATCGTCCACCACTTGCGTAGCACTCCACAAGACTTTCCACTGTGACAAAGACAAGCTGACACCATACTTGGTAGTAATCGTATCGGTTTCCCATAATCTCAGAACCACTCTCTTCGTACCATTCCATTCCGTCAGTTCTGCATATCTTCCACCTCCTAGGGTGCGAAATGAGATGGAAAATATGGAAGAAAAGTAAGTTGAATAGTGAAGATAGGGAAAATATGGAAGAAAAGTAAGTTGAATGCTAAAATGATGGGGGAAAATGGAAGAAAAGTAAGTTGAATAGAGATAAAATTTGGAAAGTATGGAAGAAAAATAAGTTGAATAGCGAAAAGATATGGAAAATATGGAAGAAAGGTCAGTTGAATAGTGAAATAATTTTGAAAATATGGAAGAAAAGTAAGCTGAATAGTGAACAGATTTGGAAAATACAGAAGAAAATTGTGAAATGATATGGAAAATATGGAAGAAAGGCAAGTCGAATAGTGATAAGATATGGACAATATTGAAGAAAAGTAAGTTGAACAGTGAAATGATATGGAAATTATGAAAGAAAAGTAAGTTGCATAGTATGCTGCTGTAACAGGTTTCCTGTGTTGGTTCTAATAATATAACTGTCAATATGTCAATCAGTGATTCTAATGATATAACTGTCAATAGGTCAGTCAGTGATTATAATGATACATGTATAACTGTAAATACTAGTCATACTTCTGATATAACTATCAATAGGTCAGTCAATGATTCTAATAATAATTGTATTAATTTGTTAAGTTTGAACTGTTGTGGGATCAAGTCAAGGTTGCAGTATCCGGAATTTCAAAACATGATTAGAAATCATGATATCTTATGTTTTGTCGAGACAAAAACTGACGACTTGGATGCTATTAATTTTCCTGGTTTTAAGTTCATAATGAAAAACCGAAAGAATATAGCTTATCGTCGGTCAGGTGGGATTATGGTCGGATATAGAGACACTTTAGTGAACATGATTGAAATAAAAGAAACTAGTTGTAAATATGTTCTGTGGTTTAAGTGTAAGGGGGGGTTATTCAAACTAGACCAACCGGTAATTTTTGGTGTAGTTTATATACCTCCTGAATACACAAAGTACTCATCAGACGAAGCATTTAATGAAATTCAACAGGAATACTTATCACTTTTAAATATTTCGAAATATATTTGCCTTGTCGGGGATTTTAATGCAAGGACAAGTAATTGTGATGATTTTATTATTCTAGATGACAACAATCATAATAATAATAATATTTCAGATTATGTCGATAACTATACTGAAGTATTAGAATCATTGTCTCTCCCTGTTGAACGAAGTAGTATGGATATGATAAGAAATAGGTATGGAAATATGTTGTTAGAATTTTGTAAAGGTAATAGCCTATTTATAGTGAATGGTAGAGTAGGTAAGGATAAAAATATTGGAAGATTTACTTGTAGAAATGCCAGTGTAGTAGATTACTGTATTAGTAGTCCATATTTGCTGAAATCATTCAAAGATTTTGACATCCTTGATTCTAGTAAGCTATATTCAGATGTTCACTCGCCTATTACGATATGTTTTTCTTCTGATAATTTTTCACAAAGCAGCAAAGATGAATATGTGGATTCCCGGAACCATACTGTTGAAAATATAATAAAAACTAAAAGATGGGACCCCCAAAAACAAATTCATTTTCAGAACAATATTGATATTGAAAAAATGTTAGAATTAGAACATATGCTTACTCTATGTGGCACAGAAAAAGATATGATTACTCAAGATACTGTTGACATATTGATAGAAAATTTATGTAATATATTCGTCACATCTGGCCAAAAAACTTTTGGAACTTATAATGTTAAGGAAAAAAACAAGAATAATACTTTCAAAAAAGAAAATAAACCCTGGTTTGATTTAGACTGTAGATTTGCACGTCAAAACTACAGAAAACTTAAGAAACGTTTTAAACGTTCAACTTCTACACAAAATCGCTTAGCTATGATTGACGCTGAAAAACATTACAAACATACATTGGACAGAAAATATAAAAATTATCGAAAGAAATTTTCAGAAGATATACACAATATGAGTTAAAACAATCCTAAAGAATTTTGGAAACTTTTGAACAAAGGTAAAAGAAAGAAGCAACCGAATATTGAAATTGATAAACTTTATGATTTTTTTCAAAATTTGAATACAAGAGACATTTGTGATGGTAGCAACGGCTTACCAGAGGTTAATATTCTACAGAATTAACCAATCAATGAACACATAAACGCCTATATCTCAAAGGAAGAAATTTTAAAATGTATACAAAAATTAAAGAATGAAAAAGCTTGTGGTGAGGATGAAATTATAAACGAATACATCAAGTCGACATCAAATCAATTTATAAATATTTATGAGAAGTTATTTAACATTATCTTTGATAAGGGTTTTGTTCCTCATATTTGGTTGATTGGTACAATCAAGCCTATTTATAAGAATAAAGGCGATATTTATGAACCCAAGAACTATAGGCCTATCACAATTGTAAGTTGCTTGGGAAAATTATTTACATCAATTCTGAATACAAGACTCAATAACTTTTCTGAGGAATACAGACTTATAAAAGAAAACCAATTCGGATTTCGCCAAAATTATTCAACTATAGATAACATTTTCACTCTCTTTTCGTTTTTCCAAATAATAAAACTTAAAAAAAGGAAATTATTTTGTGCCTTTATAGATTTCGAAAAGGCCTTTGATAAGGTATGGAGGGAAGGGCTTTTCTATAAAATGATGTTAAATAAAATCAATGGCAAAATGAATAATGTTATTATTAATATGTATGATAGTATAAAATCTTGTATCTCATATAATAATTGTATATCAGAATATTTTGATTGTGCAAATGGAGTCAGACAAGGGGAAAACCTGTCCCCTTTTTTTTTCATTATTTTTAAATGACGTTGACACTTTTTTAGAAAACAAAAATATTACAGGACTACAAACTATCTCAGATGAAATAGAAAACAATTTAGATATTTACCTTAAACTTTTTATTCTGTTATATGCTGATGACACTGCATTGTTAGCTGAGACAGCAAATGATCTCCAAACTCAACTGGATGCTTTTTATGAATATTGTAATTTGTGGAAATTAAAAGTAAATGCAGATAAAACCAAAGTAATGGTGTTTGGAAATGGGAGATTACCACAAAATTTGAGCTTCAGCTATGATAATCTAAATCTTGAGATAGTTACAAATTTCAACTATCTTGGGATTATTTTTACTAGAACAGGAAATTTTAGTCTAACAAAAAAACATCTAGCTGATAAAGCACTAAAAGCTATGTATGAAGTTTTGAAAATGGGAAGAATGTATAAACTATCAATAAAATGTCTACTTGATCTATTTGACAAAATGATTAAACCCATCCTGTTATATGGCTGTGAAGTGTGGGGCTTTAGTAACAATGATATTCTGGAAAAATTACATCTAAAATTTTGTAAGATTCTTTTAAATTAAAAACATCAACGCCTAGCTATATGGTGTATGGTGAACTAGGGCGATACCCTATATATATTGATATTAAAATCAGAACCGTATGTTACTGGGCAAGACTTATAGTTGGTAAACAAACAAAGTATTCTAATATATTGTATAGACTATGTCGTCAATTGAATGAAAATCATAATATGCAGTTTAGTTGGATATTGTTTGTAAAACAAATATTTAATGAGTGTGGCTTCCCCAATATATGGGAAACAGAACTTTTTGACAATGTAGATTATTTGAAATGTGTAATTAAACAGCGATTAGAGGATCAGTTTCATCAAAATTGGAATTCTTTAGTACAAAATTCACCTAAAGCCATAAATTATAAAACAATTAAAACAGAGTTTAAATATGAAGAATATTTAAATAATTTAGAAATAAAAGATGCAATTTTGCTTTGCAGATTTAGAACAACAAATAATAAACTCCCCATCGAAACAGGGCGATGGCAGAACATTCCAAGAGAAAATCGTAAATGTATATTATGTAATAGATCCCAAATTGGAGATGAATACCATTAAATTTTTGAATGTATTTATTTTAACCAAAAACGTAAGCAGTCACTGTTAAATTATTTCATATATAGACATAATATTATCAAATTTTCTGAACTTATGTCAAGTAAAAGAAAACCAATACTGAAGAAACTCTGTCATTTTATAAGTGCTATCAATACCGGTGTTTGTCCTCCAGGCTCTTAATCCTTTGTAACCTCTCTCCTAATTTATATATATGTTGTAAATAGTTGTTGTTATTTTGATTTTATTGTTATATCTCTGTACCATTGTTATACATTGGCTTTATGAGAATAAAGATATATATATGAATAGTGAAAAGATTTGGAAAATACAGAAGAAAATTGTGAAATGATATGCAAAATATGGAAGAAAGGCAAGTCGAATAGTGATAAGATATGGAAAATATGGAAGAAAAGTAAGTTGAACAGTGAAATGGTATGGAAATTATGAAAGAAAAGTCAGTTGAATAGTGAAATAATTTGGAAAATATGGAAGAAAGGTAAGTTGAATAGTGGAAAGATATGGAAAATATGGAAGAAAGGTAAGTTGAATAGTGATAAGATAGGGAAAATATGGAAGAAAGGGAAGTTGAATAGTGAAATGATATGGAAAATATGGAAGAAAATTGTGAAAAGATAGGGAAAATATGGAAGAAAAGTAAGTTGAAACGTGAAATGATATGGAAAATATGGAAGAAAGCCAAGTTGAATAGTGAAAAGATTTGTAAAATACAGAAGAAAATTGTGAAATGATATGGAAAATACGGAAGAAAAGTAGGTTGAATAGTGAAATGATATGGAAAATTCGGAAAAAAAGTAGGTTGAATAGTGAAATGATATGGAAAGTATGGAAGAAAATTGTGAAATGATATGAAAAATATGGAAAATATGGAAGAAAAGTATTTTTTTTACAAAACAATTAATACGGCATGTAATTTATCTAAGTTTACATTATGCCCTACAGTAAGAGGGAATAACTCTGTATCTGAAGGGAAAACTATTCATGTGGGGATAACACTGCAGTAGGGGACATAACCCTGTATGTGGAGGAATAACACTGTAGTAGGGGCATAACTCTTTATGTGGAGGATAAAGGGGGGGTCATCACTCTGTAACTGGACATATACCTGTGCAGAAAGAGAAAAACTATATAATACGTATCAAGAAATGGCTAACTGGAAATCGATTGTTACACTTATATACAGAGAGTTTTACTTGCCCTTGGCAGGAAAATAGATATATTTAAACTTATATACAGATATTTGCTTGCCTTTGGCAGGTAAATATATACTAAAACCCTGTTCAGGAAGTAAGTTTTCTTACTGCTCTAAAAATAAAACACTGTGTTAGGCTGTTATGTAAAATAAATTTGATTGTGGAAATTTGAAGGTCATCAAGATAGGAAAATAACCAACAAAAATTGAATAAAATCTATAATTCTGATAAAAATGTAGATAGATAGGTATTTAGGTATATGTCTTTGTAAATAAAGGGTTAGGTTTATGGTGTTTAATTCCACATTCAACAATATTACAGTTATATCATGGCAGTTTGTACATAAAGGAGATATCATAACTGTTAATGCTTGTTTCTGATAACTGGAAAATATTGCCCAATATTCTTTTCAAATAGCTGGAGAACACAATATATTTTAGAGCAATGGGTACTCTTTGAAATAAATTTAAATCACATGAGAATTTTAAAACTTAGTTATGTTTGGAATATTATTGAGTGAGTTGTGTAAGTGGGGGAGTAAGAAATGAAGAAAAGCAAGTTGCATAGAGAAAAGATTTGGAAAATACAGAAGAAAAAGTAAGTTGAATACTGAAAAGATAGAGAAAATATGGAAGAAATGTAAGTTGAATAGTGAAAAGATATGAAAAGTATGGAAGAAACCCAAGTTGAATAGTGAAAGGATATGAAAAATACGGAAGAAAAGTAAATTGAATAGTGAAAAGATATGGAAAATGAGGAAGAAAAGTAGGTTGAATTGTTAAATGATATGGAAAATATGGAAGAAAAGCAAGTTGAATAGTGAAAAGATTTTGAAAATACAGAAGAAAATTGTGAAATGATATGGACAATATGGAAGAAAGGCAAGTCGACTAGTGATAAGATATGAACAATATGGAGGAACGGCAAGTTGAATAGTGAAAAGATATGAAAAATATGGAAAAAACCCAAGTTGAATAGTGAAAAGATTGGAAAATACAGAAGAAAATTGTGAAATCATATGGACAATATGGAAGAAAGGCAAGTCGACTAGTGATAAGATATGGACAATATGGAGGAAAGGCAAGTTGAATATTAAAAAGATATGAAAAATATGGAAGAAACCCAAGTTCAATAGTGAAAATATATGGAAAATACAGAAGAAAACTGTGAAAAGATATGGAAATTATGAAAGAAAGATAAGTTGAATAGTGAAAAGATATGGAAAATGGGTAAGAAAAGTAGGTTGAATTATGAAATGATATGGAAAATATGGAAGAAAGGTAAGTTGAACAGTGAAAAGATATGGACAATATGGAAGAAACCCAAGCTCAGTAGTGAAAAGATATGGAAAATACAGAAGAAACCCAAGTTGAATTGTGAAATGATATGGAAAATATGGAAGAAAAGTAAGTTGAAATGTGAAATGATATGGAAAATATGGAAGAAAGGCAAGTCGAATAGTGAAAAGATTTGGAAAATACACCCAGAGCAGCAGCCATATACCCCAGAGCAGCAGCAGCAGCAATAGGGTTGAAATTCCACCCAAAACACGTTACAAACAAAAACAAAACGAAACACATTATGAAAATATCACACATTAACGTAAACATCTATGACAAAACTGTAACAAGTCAACAAAATAGTGATTAAGATGTTGAATAAACACGAAAATTAGAGGATGGAATCAAGAAACGTCGCTATAGATAGAAAGTTCACGAAAAATATTCCAAAAACGAACAATTAATGAGTCACCAGGCTTTTAGAAAATCCCGTGGAAGCGACAACCATTGTACAGAATTTTGTGTTGTTTCTTGTTGAAAATGTTGTATGACAAAAAATATCAGAAATAATAAGACTGATATAAAAAAAAAGAAAAAAAATGAAAAAAATGAAATGAAAAAAAAAAGAAAAATGAAAAAAGAAATGAAAAAAATGAAAAAAAGAAAAAAAAAGGGGAAAAAATGTAAAATATGTATATATTGTTCGGACACAGACGTATTACAAGTCACCCCTCTTCTGATTGGTTGAATTCTTACAATCTGATTGGCTAATCGGCCGGAAATAGCGACTTCTGATTGGTTCATTTTCCAGTGATATGATTGGTTGGTGCTATAAAACATTTCAATCCTCTTTTAGGTTAAATAAATTCATTTTTGGTCCCTTCAGATCGCGTATGCGCGCACCCCACCCGTCCAGGGGAAGCCCTACGGGTGACGTTTGAAAGGATATTCCGCAAGGAACATGAACGGTGCTATTACGACATGTTCTAGAAAAACAACTCACTGATATTTTAAAACGTTGGATTTCAAACGTCGCGACATTAGAAATAGTACGGGGGAAAAAAATACGGGAGAGGGGGGGAAATACGGGGAAAAAGTACGGAAAAAAAGTACAGGAAAGAAAAGTGCGGGGGAAAAAATACGTTTGTTCCGTTTGCGGTATTTACAACCGCGACTTGTTTCCTCTTTTTGTCCCTCGCCCCCGCAAAGCGGAGCGGGGGATATGGAAATGCCGGGCGTCCGTCCGTTAGTCTGTTAATCCGTCCGAGATATGTTGTAAGCGCTCTAAGATTTGTATTTGTTGACCAATTGATTTCAAACTTACACACAAGCATTATATTAGGAATCTCTAGCTTAAGTTCGAAATTGGGCAAAATTCGGAAAAAAATTGTGAGAATGGCGGCCATTTTTATGATGTCTGCCAAAACACATCATAATTTCAAAGTGGTACAATTTCAACGAAAATTGATATTTAGAAGATTTTCGACCTGAGGAATATGATAGTGACAAATGCGATTTAAAAATGGCGGCCATTGCGGCCATTATGGTTGCCATTTTGGCAGCTATTTTCAATATGGTCGCCAAAACACATAAACAATTTTAAAGTGCTCCAATGCTCCAATTACAAAGAAAATTGATATTTAGGGGTTTTCAGAGGAATGTGATCGTGACCAATGCGATTTCAAAATGGCGGCCAAAATGCGTAAAATTTCGAAGTACTCCAATTTCAACGAAAATTGATATGTAGGGTTTTTCCCACGTGATGAATGTGATAGTGACAAAAGCGATTTGAAAATGGCGAGTTATTTTTTTTACTGGTACATATGTTCTTGTGTATGTGATGTACCAATAAAAATATTACGGAAATTAAAATTCAGTCTAAATAGATCCAACTTAGAAAAAATGTATTTGGTCTACATTCGCCCCCTTTTTGAATATGCTTGTGAAGTCTGGGATAATTGTGGAATTGGCTATTCAGACAAATTAGAAAAACTTCAATTAGACGCTGCCAGAATTGTAACAGGTTTACCCATTTTTACAAAATCGGAGTATTTATATGCTGAGACAGGTTGGGAAACACTATCAGAGCGGAGATACCGCAGAAAACTCCAATTATTTTTTAATATAAAATGTGGAATGGCACCTGAATACTTGCGTCATCTAGTTCCCCCAACTATTCAGAGTACTACTATATACCCTTTGCGAAATGGTGATAATTTAATAGTTCCTTTCTGTAGACTCTCTATAACCAATTCGTCATTTATTCCTTCCACAGTTAAAGAATGGAATAAACTTGACATTGCAATCAGAAAATTAGATTCATTATCCAAATTCAAAAACGCTATTCGTCTTAACAGCCAATCAAATAAGATCTCAGTTCCCAAACTTTATTACTATGGCCCTAGAAAGTTAAACGTGATCCTAACACAAATTAGATGTACAGCTTCTTTCCTCAACCATGATCTACATAAGGTTCATATTTTATCTAGACCAGCGTGTAGCTGCGGTGCCCCCCAAGAAAATGCGAACCACTTCTTTTTTGTTTGTACCAAATATTCTGAAATAAGAAATGAACTGTTTCTCAGCATAAGCGATTTGTCTCAATCGATCAATACTTCACTTCTCACTTCAGAAAGTGAAACCTTAAGCTATGCAGATAATTGCTTTATTTTTTATTCAGTTTTCCGATTCATAAAAAGGTCTAAACGATTTCTAATCGTTTAATGTACTAACCAAACATCATCCAGCATCCATACACACACACACATACTTTTTCTTCATTTCTTTTTACTCGTTTACTATTTTCAGCTATATTATATGATAAAATTGTATTTTTCTTGTTTTCTTGTGCATTCTCAATATAATGTAATAATGATTGTATATATAGGAGAAGACTCCATAAGTTGGTAAAACTTGTGTCTGATCCTCTTTGTATCATTGATCAAATAAAATAATTATAAACTAAAAATAAAAATGTAGATACAGTCAAACCTGCTTTAGTGACCACCTCTAATAAACAACATCTTGTATTATGTGATCTTAGATTTTATTTCCCTTCACAGTGCATTTCATATCAATTAAACCTGTATTAAGCAACCACCTGTCTTATGTGTCCATATTTCACTGTTCCCTTGGAAGGTCACATAAGATAGGTTTAACTGTATCTAATTTAGTGCACACAACACGTTTCTGGAATAATCTTCATCAGGTACACTCATAGTGGAAAAATTTGAAGACCAAATAATTTAAAAGTCTTTTAAGAGCAAGTAAGCCAAAGGACCTAAACAGGAGTTATGGGACTTTGACTATTTTATACATCGTGTAACAGAGTAAGATCTTGTGAAAGCTACTCCTGAAACCGTTCATCAGAATGTGTTCATGTATATATGTTAGGATTGTTAGTTATAATATGTAATTGAGCCTGCTATGCTGCCATTTTAATTCGACAAATTGTGTGGAATATGGGACTTTGACGTGGCATTTTTCGACCTACTGTATCATAATTGGATCTTGTTTAGACACTTACACAAATGTAGCAAAAGGTCATATGTGACAGACCTCAAACAGTTTATTTCTGGTCTGACATTTGAAAGAGGAAGTAATCAACCTTTTATATCAAATGCCATTGTTTTTCTGTCTTCCTCCAGGGCTGATATATTCAGACTTTTTAATTTTGAAAACACAGTAGAGGGGATACCTTTACTGATATGAATATATCACATGGATAACATACTCACATTACACCTCTTTCTATTGCGGCGGGGGACATATGGCTACGTGTAGCAATCTTGTTTGACTTATAACCGGATTTTAACAAGAGTGACATGACGGATACCGCTAGTGAAGCAGGAACTGCTTATCGTTCCGAAGCATCTAAATTCAATCCCAATTTTGTTTTGGTTTGGGAGAGGTGCTCAATTTCTGTGTAGTGTTTTGTAAATCATTGTTTGTCTTTTTGTCCTTGTTCGTTTGGTCGTTGTATTGTCTGTCTTTCGATTGACGGCTTATTCCTTTGCTTTCTGCACACTTAGATAAAGCTCAGTATATACCATCGTCACACGCCTAAATATAAGTATAACATCGTCATTCTGTTTCAACTCATGTGACAATGTGCCATCTCGGATAATAAAGCCTTATTTGTATGCATCAAATTTGGCCGGGGGAGGGCTAAATAGGACTCAACGATATCATTTGAGCCCACATCGATATCGTTAATTTTAAACATATTTTATTGTCTAAATAATGACAAAAGGATCAGACACAAGTTTTTCAACTTAGTATTGTCTTCTCCATATACATACAATATACAATATACAATATGATAAGCAGTATTATTACATTATTTCTCTAAAATTTTCACATGAAGACATGAAACAAAAAATGTAGCAATAAAGCAGAATGCAACAATGGAATACCATTAAAGGTAACCAATCAAACAGACCCGAGTATAAAAAAAAGAAACTGGGACATAGACCTAGCACGTGTTGTTAAGTTATTGGATTGATAATACATTATTTCTCCAAATGTAAGTACTTTTAGTTAACTTTGTGTATTATAATATGGTATTAAAGATGAATTATCCATTGTCGCATACTGTTGTAAACGAAAAGAAAAAAAGAAAAGAAAAGAAAAGAAAACAAGAACAATAGAAATAAACTTTCGAGGTCAGTCGCGAACGGTAAACAATATAAACATCAGCACACATTCTCATACAGTAGTTAATTTATTGTGAAACGACCTGTGTCTTGAATGAATTTTTGAACTTGTAAGAAAATTTTTGTATTTTTTTCGTCGTTGAGAATTTCATTGCCAAATAATAAAGTAAGCTCATCTATTGGTAAATCATTACTAATTTCTCGAATTCCTATAAGAAAAATATTTCTTTGTACGATATAATTTTTACAATGTAATAAAAAATGTTTAGCAGTTTCATCCGATTTTCCACATGAACATAATGCCTTCGGAATCAAATTAGCACGATATAAATCACTATGTAATGCACTACATCTATTTCTTAACCTACTCTGCAAAACATTCAAGTATCTGTCACCTGACGAAAAGTAACATGGTATTTTCTTATTTCTAAAATATTTAAAGTGGAGCCTTTTTATGAATATGAAAAAGGTTGGAACTTCTCGAATATTTAAATCAAGGGTATTCCAGGTCTTAATAGTCGACGGAAAGAATGAGTTTTGGTATGATGATAGTCTGTTTGCTGGTTGACTTATATTGTGACGATTTCGTAGATTATAGTTATTTGATTCGGCAACTGTTGGGGGTATCAACTCTGATAAATATTCTGGGCATTATTTATGATTTTATAAAATAAGTTAAGTTTTTTAACTTCCCGTCTTACAGTTAACTTTTCCCACCCAGTTTCACAATAAATAGAATATAAGCTAGCATATGAAGTAAGCCCTGTTACTATTCGAGCAGCTTCAGTTTGTACTTTTTCCAATCTATCAGAGTTGACAGCTCCACAATTATCCCACACTTCAGATCCATATTCTAATATAGGTCTAATAAATGTAATATAGATATTTTCCAGATATTTCCTATTAAGTTTAAATTTTAATTTTCTCAAAATATTTAATTGTTTTGAAGCTCTTTCAATTATGGTATTAATATGTTTAGTCCACTTACAATCACAACTAAAAATTACTCCTAGATGTTTGTGAGTGTTTACTGTTTGAATAAGTGTACTATTAAAATCAAAAGTCAAGTTGTTCTGCTGATTATTAGCACTGAAAACCATAATATCAGTCTTACTTGGGTTAAATTTTACAAGCCATCTTTTTGACCATTTTTGAATATATTTGAGATCAATATTTATCATATTTTTTAGTGTATTTTCATCATGCGCGGTATGTCCAATTGACGTGTCATCAGCAAACAGTCTACCAAGACCTAGCATGTCATCCGCTATATCATTTATAAATATAAGAAATAACTAGGGTCCCAATACTGATCCCTGGGGCACACCAGCCTTGAGCTCTCCAACACTAGAAATTGCATCTTTAATAATAACCCTTTGACATCTATTACTTAAGTAACTTTTCAACCAACACAATAATTCTCCCTTTACACCATATCTTTCCAGCTTTGAAATGAGACCTCTAATCCAAACTCGATCAAAAGCTTTGCTCACGTCAGCAAAAGTAATACTAGTCATTTCTTTGTTATCTAACGCAAGCAAAATATTATGATATAATTCAACTAGCTGATGAGTTGTAGAATATACTGGAATGAAGCCAGATTGAAACTTATAGAGAAGTCTGTTAAATATTAAGTGGTTGAAGATATATTTGAAAGCTATTTTTTCAATACATTTGCTCACGCATGAAATAGTAGGGTGCCCGACGAAAGATTTTTGCGAATTTGCCTTAACGGAATTACACACACCTGTATGATACATCGTTGGAATGAGGAGAACAAGTCGCATCGAAATAAAGATGTCGTCACTATGTATTGTGGTCACGTTTTTCTTAAATTAGGGTCAAAGGTCAAGATCTAAAAATTGGAACTAACACACCACAAGTTTTAAAAGGCTCCCTTCTTCGACAAGACTGTGAAGAACTTTAAACTGGAATGCCAATTTTATTTGTTAAGCTTAATATTTTATTATGTTATGCTTATTTTTTATTTTACATTGTTTGAATATATAACAAAAGGCCATTTTCTAAAAAAAAAATGCCATTTTACAATTTTCGTATATATGAGAAATAATTATGACCTTGACCTGTCATAGTTTGAACATTTCTCATTTTTATTTGATATTCATTTAAAGGAAACCTTCAAATTATTTTTTAACCTTTAACTTCGTAAAAGGTACCAAAATTCAAATTTAATGCCTTATGTGTTTGCAACATATCATTTGTAGGGTCAATCAATACTTAACGAATATTCTGTGCAGAAACATGGCAATTTATGGAAAGGTCAAACGCCATTTGCTTAAAAACATAAGGTCTATGGACATATTATGCGTTTGGACGATGGCTACAAACCACTCTGAACACTCCAAATATCTCAGGTGTTTGGCAAATAAGAAAGTGTTCTCTTGTTAGTTTGAAAGCCCACCAACCACGTCAAGGTCAGAGTCCACTGGCAGGTTTGTTTGTTTTTTATTTTTTTTATTTTTGTTTGTTTGTTTGAAACATCGGCAGTAGTATACCGAAGGAACAAAGGAACAAGTCATAGAAAATGCTAAAGAAATCATAGTCCGGAGACTGGGCAAATTCCAGAAAAAACATAAAACGGAAACAAGCTACGACATAACCACCACAACATATAAAAAGAACACCTTAAAAAACATTGCAACAAATGAAACTGCTATTTACTGAACGTAGTACGTATGAACTTTTCTAAGTTTACTAAGCACAGAAAACAGTGATGCTTGCCTTAAACAGACATTAGACCAAGTCTCAATGAAACAAAAGACGTCAACGGGAAGTCGTGGTAACTGGACAACTATGACTAACGTGAGTTGATGGTCACAATGTTGGAAATGAAAGACTGTTTTATCTGAGATCATAGTTTTGATAACAACAGTTTTATTCGGTGAAATAGATGGAGACTGGATGAAAAGGGAAAAAAAATTGAGATCATATGTCATCATCTTCATCAGTATTTCTAGATATTGCTAGGTGGGTATTTTCATGGCGGCATAAGTCGCCAGCTTGGCAAGGGCAAAGGTCTGTGCAAGATAGACTTTGCTCAAAACAAATGCATCCTTTCATGCACACAAATTTTCCTTTGCAAGTACAAACAAGGTCTTGCAAAAAATCAGAAGACATCTGGCCTTTGAAATAAACTGGAACTAATCCATTCCTGTCTTCTCATCCAAATAGCACTGCAGACTTCATTGGCGGTTTTGCAACATGGGCAGTCATCCAAATATTTATCTGTAGTGAGGATCACAAAACATGCTGAGTGAAGGTGGCTTCACAGGGTGGAAGTTTGGCCAAACATGCATCCCTCAGTGTCGCTAACCTTACCCTTAATTTGTTAAGATCGACGTGATCTTCCTTCAGTTTTTCTTTTTGGTCGTACAGTCGACAAACAAGTTTACTGGCGGCATCTATAGATTTATCAGTGTCACAGTCTGCAAGGGTGGACAAATCTCTAAAGTTTTCTGGACTGTCTTTAAGTACTTTAAAAACGGTTCGCTTGCCAATCCCGAACAAGGATGTTGTGGAATCACATCTTGTGATGGCATGTGCAGCTGGTAAAATGTTACATAAAACAGGATTGAGGATGCTACAGATCGAATGTACGGGAATGAAAACGCTCATCCTTGGTGTTTGTGATAGAACCCGTATGAAACCATAATTCCTGTGTATGTTGCATTGAAGGAAAGTAATGGATGCATAGAATCAAGAAATCTGTATCAGGCGATTTAACAATGATCCGACCTTTGATTCCACTTTCACCGAACGTTTTGTCTGCATGGATAGCATGTAAATCATACGAGTGTCCGCCTCTTCATGTGTACAGTATAACTCTTGGCAATCGGAGACTCCATCTCTGCAGATTTTCTTGGCAATGATTAGAAGCACCAGAAAGATACGGAACTTCCCCGGATGACATCTCAAGAGATGATAAACGATAGTGTTGCACAATCGATTCGCCAAGAAATTTTATCAATGCTTGTTTGTTGGCAGCGACTGCAAGAAACCTTTTCCAATCAGGAATCGGTCGGCCTTCTATGAAACTGAGCCATTGCCGGACTTATAACGTATCCTGCAGGATTGGTCCGTGTATTAGAAACACATGAATTAAACAAATTTTAAAACCAATCAACGGCCGACATAAAAATGAATGTTTTTAAAACATAAAAACCACGAACAATTCTACTGAACAATTAAAACCAATATATTTGCCATAAAACTAAAGAGGAGGACAGAGATCGTGCTAGTTAATGACCGGCGAGCGACACATCATTAACAAAAACCGGTATATAACAATCCGTGTATGACAAAGAGGAAATTTACAGTTATTTGAGTTTATATTTTGCCAATTTCTCAACAACCGCTGACATTTAGATTATGATTTTTGGCACACATGTACATTTCATCAATATGTTTTCTTCAAAATCAAAGTACATTTATAATGTAGTTTAATTACTTTGCTTTTGTTGAAAATACGGTTAATTTGGGGTTAAATTTGAGGCTTAAAGTAAGGCTGATATACTCTTTCAAAAATCAATTATTTACATCCCGTTTTTATTTTAATTATATCTTTGATACATTATCTCTTATGTAAAAACCTTTTTAGCTATTTAGATAGCGGAGAATATTTTTATTTTTCATCCTGAAAATACCATGTACAATGTGTCAGCCGAGGGTACATTTGAAAAACGTGAAATTAAAAAAATCGTGACCACAGAAACTTACGACGACAATTAAAAATACAAAATGTAAAAATTTTTCTAGCGTTTAATACCAAAATTAGCCGTGTGTAATTCCGTTAACCCAAACTCGATAACTAAGCGTCTTTTTTAACACTGGGCACCCTACTAAAAGGAGAGATACTGGTCTATAATTTGACGGCAAAGACTTGTCGCCCCTTTTAAATAACGGAATTATAAATGCAATTTTCCAGTTGTTAGGAAATATTTTACATTGAAAAGATTTGCTAAATAGTAAAGACAATGGCTTTGCAACTTCGTTCTTAACAGCAATTAACATTTTATTACTAATAATATCAGGTCCAACAGCTTTGTTGGGATCCAAGACATTTAGAACGTCAATTACATCTTGTTCACGCACTACTATTGTAGTTAAAGTATTACAACCCCTATCATCAAAATCAGGGAGATCTATCCCATCATCTTCTAAATCTGTTATAGAACAAAATTATTTATTTAATATCTCACATTTCTCGACGCCTTCATAGGACACATTACTGGTAACTATATCATTAGGATTTCGTAGAGGGGGTACGTCATTAGTTGGGCGTTGACGGTTCACTTATGAGTAACATATTAATAGTTTTATAATACAGCTTACTATTTACAGTTTTTAGATCACTTAAGTTGTCATTTACATTTGCATAAAACTTTTCTTTCGCCTGATTTCTTTTTATTATTAACTAAATTTCTCTGTCTTTTATACAATTCTTTAGAAGAATCATTCTTAATTAAAAGATATTTTTTCCGTAATCTATCGCGTTTTCTATAATTTCTTTCCGTAAAATAGAATCGAACCATATTTTGTCATTACTCCTAATAGTTACCTCCCTTTTTGGAATACATAATTCTGAAATATCAAGAAAAGCTTTCATAAAATTTGTACATGCAATGTTCATATCACGCTCATTTTGTATAAGTATTTCCCAATTCTCGGCAGTGATTTTTTGCTTCATTAATTGGAAATCCGCCAGCTTGTAATCCCAGACTGTGCGCTGATATGACTTCAAGTTGCTATATCCACACCTTATTGTTACAGAAGTCCCCTCGTGGTCGCTAATTTTTCTATCAATATGAATTGTATCAGAATCAATTAAAGGTACATTAAGTATAGGAGAATGTCCAAGTAACTCTCCATTCCTTAAAAATAATGGAGCCGAGGCCCATTGTTTTTAAGGAATGGAGAGATACGAGGACATTCTCCAACTTAAAATCCACCCATTGTACTTTATTAATTGTATTAATTATTAATCTTGTAACAAAACAAAAGTCTGTGTATATTATCTAAAGTATAAAGAGAACAATAACTCCGCCCCTGTCCACATTGTTCATAACTCTCCATTCCTTGAAAATAATGGAGAGTTTAGACCATAGATTTACATCACAGGTGGATTTTAACTGTGATTAAAATCGGATCCAGGAGAGAAGAATTTCCTGTTCGTGAATCAAAATGTGTGGGCTTATTAATAATGTTTGTTAAGCCATTAATTGAAAAAAATATCATTTACATTATTTGGTAATTGACCCATGAAATTTTTATTTAGATCACCAAGGCAGATAATTCGACTATTTTCATCCAAGGCCTTTGCTATCATTGATTCGAACAACTGCCAGTCATTTATATGAGACTCTCTTTCTGACCTATAATTAATATTTATAAGAATAGGACTAAGTTTAGTTTTTAGTTCAAACCACATACTTTCAACTTGAGAGTGTTCCAAGTCAAGCCTACGTGAAATGTTAACATAATTTTTATAATACAATATAATACCACCATCACTCGAGTTTCTGTCTTTCCTGATTGGAGTTTCAAATCCTTACATTTGGTATTAAATAATCTAAGTGAGTTTCTGTAAAAAATACAATGTCAAAGTCTTCAATAATATCTGATATATAATTGATTTTATTACGAAGGCTTCTTATATTTGAATGAACAATTGTTAAAGATTTGTTGTTGGTGTCCGAGACTGGTGTGCCCATAGGGCCAGGGTTTTTCTCAACATCCCCCGCTAGAAACAATAATAATAAAAACATCAGCATATTTGACATCATAACAAAATTTGTTCTAGACAATAACATACCCTTTCTAATATTAACATACATACAATTTAATATAAAATCTATAATATCATTCAAACTCATAGACACTTTGGAAGTTTTCCTAAAACTACTTCCACTGATTTTATGGTAGAAAAGCCCAATTACAACTCTATGTGATGTTATATCACTATTCATTATCAAAACAAATACATAAATAAAACATATTGGGCTCATCTGTCACATAAATAAAAAAAAAAAAAACAATCGAACCGACCTCGAAAGACTAACAAAATTGAAAAGGACAATATATAACGGTAAAACGTACAGAAGTATTATGTACAATATTGTGCGCCAGAGGAAGAATTTGGATCTACACGTAGGAGGATATAGCATTGTGTTATCAGTTTTTGTGCTATTATCGATTTTCCGATTAACAGTGTTAACCCTTCATTCATAATATATATGACGATTGGAATTTTGAAAGAATGGCTAGTTAAATATTTCTTTGTACATAAGATTGTTTTTAAAGCCATTCTTGTATTTTAATATAGTCTCGATTATCTGGCAACTTTTGTTGTTAGTAAAATGGCGTCATCTGTTTTCGTGTGAAGTAAAAACAAGGCCGATATACGGGATGGAAACGAATATATAATCCGGAAATGGCTGGTTTTAAAATTTCATGGTTCTGGCCATCTACCAAATCATACTACATCTAAATAAAATAACAGAATGTTTGAAAATTACCACTTTCAAAATTGTATTTACTTTTGATGTTTTTTTTAGTACTGAAACCACAATGCACTGCAAAGTGACATGTATTTTATATAAGAAACAGGCACATTTCAGTCAGCTCTTTTGTTTACAAGTACGATCAGTAACCCCATGACAGTTACATGACAGGAAGAGCCGGTATCAGAGAGGCAGATGACATAGTTAAATTTTATATAGCCCTTCTGGATTTTTTTCCATCTACTTTATAAAGAAGTAAATTTTTAGCATTACAAAAAGTATGGTTCAGTAGGTAGGTTCACTGTTCTTGGTACTTACGTCTTTAAAAGCAAACTTTAACATCCTTTACAGATGTCACGCTGTAGTCTTGTTTATGTTCCATAAATAGAAACCGGAAGACACGTCAAAAATAATGCGTGCGCTGTGGAAATCAAAATAAAATGGATAAAACGAAAACAGATGACGCACGAAAACACATACCGTGACGATACAATGTAAAAATTCCTGAAAATGTCCTGAAAAGTACTAACCCGAATAATCCAGTCGTTATATTACTCTCCCGCTAGTCGCTGCATTAACGCCTGGATGCATTCATTGAAAAAATCCGTCAAACCGGAAATAGTAAATCGCTATGACTTATGGGTATTACGACATAAAATCCCAGCAAACACGTAACGTAAGCGTAACGTTAAAGTAACGTTATAGTTAGGTAACGTACACAAATAACGTTATTATAATGTTATATCGACGTAAAAAATAAACGTTACCTAGTGACCTATTTACAATGTTAATTTTTATTGTTTTTTAAACGTTTTTGCCACGTCCAATTATTATCGTTTAATCTTAAACGTTGTCCTGACGATTAACTAACGTTTAGTGTTTTACGTTATGTATTAAACCAAAATATAACGTAAAATAATAACGTGTGTACAACGTATAACTTACGTTACATGTTATACGTTTTTTTGTAACATTTATATAACGTTTGAATAACGTATATGTTTACGTTTACTTAATATGATAATAGGTGATACCTAACTTGGGACGAAGTCCAATAACAAAATTTAAACAATAATATGAGACAGGCGCTACCTGTAGTGCCAGCGAAGCACAATCCACATTATCTAATATTTAAATCATGTAAATCCTTGTAGTACAATGTAAGGATGTTCTTTCCATCTATTGAAATCAGTGCATCAAAATAGTGACCTTTAGTGTCGAGATTTTTTGGGCCGAGATATATCGGGGACGACTTTTAACATTAATAACCGGAAGTAATTCCAGATTACTGCGCATCCGATTTTCTGCAGATTTAGCCATGTATTGGTTTCCGGTGTGTCATTTCCGGTGCATGAAATTTAAGCTATTAGTGATATGGATCTCGAATCAAAATATTGCTATTTCTACCATAGTTGGGACTTCGTCCCATATAAACCTTGCAATAACGTTAAAGTATAACATTATTATAACGTTTTTGTAACGTTTAAAAGTATTTCTCACAAATTGAAAGAAAGGCTAAAATAGTTTTTAGCAGTCAGCAACTCTACATGGTCAAAGAAATAAAGAAGTTGGTGCAAAAAGAGCAAAATCCCTATTTCACTTGAAGGCCAACCCCTTCATAATTTTATTTTCATGCACCCTCCCCCCTTTTTTTCCCTCAGACACATCCCTTAATTTAAATCAGAGCCAAATATGTCTCTGTTTCAATTTAATATAAGTCTCTTACTGGGGCTTCCTTCCTACTAGTAACCACCATGTATGCGTTGAACTGTCAATCGAATCCGTAGGTAAAATTTCGTTTTATCATTTTTAAATTTTCGCGGGCTAGAAACAGGAAGTAACAAAATTCGTACATGCGCATTGCCGAACGGTTCAAATATCGAGCTCGCATATCAACACAGAGACATGAAGAAGCAGAAAGTAATTGATTTTTAGTATCCTGAAGGTGTTGTTTTTGGTGAAAACTGTTTTGGAGAGGTAATTTGCATACCACAAAGCACCACCACCAAGATTTTCGTTTTAAACTGGTTAAAGAGCAGTGCTCGTGTCGTGTTTGAAACTTTGATTTACGTTGTTTGTTCACAGGAGTCGGAAGTTCTATCAATAATAAGGTATAGGGGCACCTCGAAGATCGCTGAGAAACTATAAAAAAAAACACCAGGAGTGCAACGCATTTTTGGGGGGTTGGCCTAAATTTATACCTACAGGTAGTTCAGCATGGAATAAAAGGTTGAATCCTACTCTTGGATGTTTAAACTAAATAAATATCATGTTTTCTTGTACTTACCACACGGTTTTGTAGCAGTTTCGTACATTTTACCCTTCTACACCACCATCGCAAGATCCATGACCGGAAGTGCAGCTCTGTCGTGAATTTTAAGGTCAGTATAATTAAATTATCTCATTTGATAAATTATGAAACATCTTGTGATATATTATATGATTTAAATATAATAAAATATTACTTCAAAAATAATGTCCAATTGTTTGTTGTATTTATTTTGCCATGGTTAAAAATTTACAAGGGAGGTAACTCTCCACAACGAAAAACCTTACAAGGCGGCTAATTCAAATTTGTAATTTAAACTAAAGTTAAATTATATAAACATTTATATTATTATATATATCAATGGCTGGCAACATAGACATAGCTGCATGGTAATAGTTACTAATACACATAATTATTTTCCTTTGAATATTGTTTAACATAGTCATATTGGGAACAAAAAAAAAGAGGGGGCGGGTGTACACATCACATGTGAGCAATATGATAATGAGACCCTCTTTGACACTAATATGACGCAGGCCTTACATGTAAAAAAGGACAAACAATCTGGCAATTTTGGGAAAGGTGTCCAGTCTAATTTAAAACAGAAAGAAAAGGGCAAAGGATCTGGAATCTTGTGAAAGGGTTCAGTCATATACACAATTTGGTATTCCAGTTTTTAAAATGTATTGTGTGAATTTGATTCAAAAACTAAATAATTTTAAAAATTAATTACATTAATCATGTTAACCCTTTAATTACTGCCATACAAACATGCTGTGACTGTGAGATATATATAATAAAAACCAAAAAAGTCCGGGAAAAAGTGTAAAATTCCGGAGAAAAAAAAAGTTCCGGATTTGTTTTGTACATTATAGTTATACTGACCTTAAAATTCACGACAGAGCTGCACTTCCGGTCATGGATCTTGCGATGGTGGTGTAGAAGGGTAAAATGTACGAAACTGCTACAAAACCGTGTGGTAAGTACAAGAAAACATGATATTTATTTAGTTTAAACATCCAAGAGTAGGATTCAACCTTTTATTCCATGCTGATCTACCTGTAGGTATAGATTTAGGCCAACCCCCCAAAAATGCGTTGCACTCCTGGTGTTTTTTTTATAGTTTCTCAGCGATCTTCGAGGTGCCCCTATACCTTATTATTGATAGAACTTCCGACTCCTGTGGTTTGTTGTTTCAGTGGTTTCATGTTTGACTTTCAAGTTTGCATTCCTGTTTTTGTTACAGCGAATAATATTACTTAGAAAATAAAAACATCTTTATTCAAACATATTCATAAAGGAATGTACATTTTAAGCACGGGCTGTGACTTTTGTGGAATAAAAAAAGGGGGGGGGGGGCAAAACAGGCTGCACAAAAATAACCACTTTATATATAAATAAATAAAGTGTATATATAGGTTTGTGACTTCCTACTTACTGTCTGTTAATGTGACTCATGAAAATGAAAAAAAAACAAAAACGGCAGATAATACAACATGTTAAAACACTATTTTTGCAAGTATAATATCGATAGGGGCACCCTATTTTGGAGTAGTTATTCGTTGTCGTTCATCTGTGGACACATTGGTTTGTGTACATCAAACAAACGAAACGTTTTACCCCACAGTGATCACACTTCATATATTGAATTTAACTATTTTCTTTTGTGAACATTTTCTCCATTGTTGATATGACAATTCTGTACTGTTATAACTCAATATATTATATAATTTCAAAATCTTTTTATTCTTTTTTTCTCAATGTTGTTATAAAATGTAATTGTTATATTTATACATTATTACTTGCTGGTGCATGGAATATATAATTGTATGTAAATATGTGGAGAGGACCTTTGTAAGTTGGAATAACTTGTGTCCGATCCAAATGTTATATAGTTAACAATAAAATACGTTTAATCTAATCTGTGCATTTACTTATTCTAGTTGACCAATTTTGCATTATGTTTTACCCTTGTCCGTCTGTCTTTCCCTCCGTCATGTTTTGGTTTCCCTTCAATAACTTGAGTTTGCCTTGGACTTGGTCAAATGTTTTGAAATTTGTCTGTGTTAAGAATCACAAAAGGTCTGTCAAATTTGATTTAAACAAGAGTGGGGAATCTGTGTCGCATGTTCACCTTTTTTTTCCATTTTATTATATTTTTTGCTGGTAAAATACATGTGTAAATTTGCTGACCGACTGACTCACTTCAGTATGTATGGGTCAACAACTGCCATACAAAAATTGTTTAATTAAGGTGTTGCCTGATTGTTGAGCCACTTTTTCAACAGTTATAGAGTGTTAGAATAAGTTGCAAAATGTACAACAAATACTGAAGTTGGAGAAAAAAGATGGCTTTATAAGATACAATTCCAAAAAGTTGACCATAATATAGGTCATACAACAAAATTTCATATGTGAAAAGTACAAATTGGAAATTATACAGACTTCTAAGAAATTAGCAAAATTGTTGTTGTTAATTAATGTCAAACTTCTTTGCTTCATGACTCAATTGATCGTAAAGTGTGTATATTAACACCATGTAAAGGCTTAAAATCTAGTACACTATCACATAACTTTGTGTGATGATTACAAAATATTTAAATTTGTTTCTTTTTCCTGTGGTTTTTTTTCTGATTTTATTGATAATCATAGATTTACTGGTCACCTCTCCCACAATGACAAAGGAATGAATTAATCCACATCAACACAGGCCGTGTTCACACTGATTATGTGAAACATGTTTTTGTGTAAACAACTGAATGCGTTTGTTTATTTCTACATTTCTACGTGTAAATAATCAATACTTTTACCTGTAATTTGTTATTTATTGAATACAATGTACTAAAATTAAAGAACTTTTATATATTTCATTTGATTAAAGCTAGATATTAAAATTCTTAAAAAGGCCATGTCAAGGTATGTTGATTGCTTAACAAGAATTATAACTTGCTGTGTTTAACATCTCTCACTTAATACATTGTACATAGAAAACTTTTAAATAGTCAAAATAAGAATTTTACTTGAGAACAGAAATTATACTAGGTCACAAATCAAATTTCAGTATCTAAGAAAAAAAAGTGTGACAAACAGTAGTCTGCACAAAGGCAATTTTGCTTGTTTTTTCCCCTAGTCAAGTTTACTAAAGGTGCAGAATAATACATATTTGCAATATCATTCCAAGGGAATGGGAGTTACAGTAACCATTATAGCTATTAGTTAAATCCTGTCCATTTTATGTTTGTAGTCAGTACTATACCAATCCAATTTTAACGCAGTATAATTCCATGGAATGGTTTTGATAATACATTGTGTAATTGATTTTCTTTCTTCAGATGTACGAGTAATGGACTGATGGCCAGGATGAACAGAAGGGCAAGAAGGATAAATTCCCTTTTGCAAAGTCATGCTTATTTAAACTAATCTAATCAAAGGTTAGTGATTATTGTTAAGATTGTAATTTTGTTTATGATTTTCAAGAGTTTACTTAAATAGTATTTACAAAGTGTTATTCTTTTCATTTTGATTGTGATGTTCTTCAAGTAAAATCTTTAATAAGTATATTTTATAAAAAGTTAGCATTTAATTTGATAATATAATAATTGATTGTGTTATTGGACACTATGCAAATATTAAAATTATTAATACATTTTTTAGGAGGAGAGGGGGTATTTGTAGTGAATTTTAAACAGTAGCAGTGAAATTTACATGGTGCTTTATTTTCTCCTAAAAAGTAAACTGCAAATATACATGCGAAGAAATCCAAATAAACAATATACAGTTTAAGGACTAACTTTAAGGTAACTACAGTAGCAGCAGTCTTGTGTACCTAGTCATTTCAATTTTGTTGGTATACACATTAAAGAAATGAGAACAAGTTGGATATTATGTGACCTCGGATATGTTTCAGATATAAAGACTAACATTTCAACTTGAGATTATTTGAGTGCAACAGAAACCATTCACTTAAACCAAATCATGTGTATTAAACTTCAATAAACTCATTAACTTGTGTGTTCAGATATATATCAGAAATAGTAATAGAAATCTTTATATTTACTTTCAGAAGATCTTCTGACATGTCATAACACAGATGAGGCAAAAATTACCAAATGTGCTGCCAATTTCTTGAAGTTTGTGCCAGAAAGGATAGGCGGTGGTGGCAGAGGAGACAATTGACTTTTAATACGAAACAGATCTTAAAATTCTGTCGGACATCATTTATTGATTTAATCATTATGATACATTAAATAACTGAGAACATTTTATGATAAATGTATGCAAATAAAGATTGATTGATTTTGATGATGCAGCAGTCTTCAAAACTTTAATGTTGAGCCAATTAATTTTGTATATATACCGTTGAACCTGGTCACTTTGTAGGAAACCTGTGTTTAAAACAGTCAACAAATATGAGTGAACTTTGTAAAGTCTGAAATGTCGCAATGTAAGATGTCCATAAACGGGTTTTGATTTTTGGTGTTTTAATGTCACTTTCAATAATATTTTCGCTATATCATGGCGACCAGTTTTAGTGGTGGAGGAAGCCGGCAAGAACCACCGACCATGGGTAAGCAACTGGTAAACTTTATCACTTGCGGCTGCGAGTCGAGTGCACCCTTTTTTATAATTTACAAAGCCGGGTGCGAACCCACTCCGTATTGGTGATAGGCTTGTATGAGTTGTTAGATCCAACGACCTAACTCATTGAGCCACCTGGGCCCCTGTGTCCATAAATGGGGGATCTGTTGGAATTTTGTGAACTTTTGCATGCATCGTTTATTTAAGTATTCAAGTAACATCTCAGATTAAGGTTAAAATAAACATCATTAAAATATTTTTTGAGTAACTTTACTTGGCAACATTCAAACGTTACTCGTACGTTATTAAGTAACATTAGGTCAATAAAGTTACTGCAACGTTACTGGTTTACGTTGAAAAAAGTACATCTTATGTTACTAAGTAACGTAAAATTGAAAACGTTACTGTAACGTTAATTTTACGTTACTAAATAACGTTATTTTAAACGTTATAACAACGTTGATCGGAGTCCACAAATGACGTCAACACAACGTTAACTTATAACGTAAGTACAACATAAAGTTAACGTTATTCCAACGTTATATAAACGTTACTTTGTTTGCTGGGATAGGAGGAGCTAAAGTGTTTGTAAATAATGTCCAATGGAGCGATCAGATGATGTAATGTTGTATGCAATACACATATCCGGATAAATACAACCAAACATGAAATAAAACATAAATGAATAATTACTATTTTTTTAAATATTAAAACATGATGATTTTTATTTCAAAGTTGGAAAGTAAATAAAAGCTTGAATTGAATTCACTCTTATAATGATTTTTTAATTTCATTTAAAATGAAGAATTAAAAAAATGTATTTTATGATACTGATGGCTGATTAAAATTGTTTGTCATGCATTAGCTGTCAGTTGTAATATACAGGATGTAACCAATATACAGGAAGAGCTCCTACTGTGAAGCCATCTATTTTGAGATGCCATTCAATGAAAATAACAACCTGACCATATTGTTACATAATAAGAATAAGAATTAGTTAAGAAATTAAAATTGATAGAAGGCAAGGATTTATATAATTAATACATTAAGTCACATTTCATTTATTTAGGCTAACTTGGGTCAGTTATTAATTAAAGACAAAAATGGGTTTAAAAAAATCAGTCTAATAAGTATTTACCTAAATAACGATATTGTGATGGGTATTTCTTTATAAATTGTATTAAAAATCATTTTAATTTATGAAATAATCAACTTTCAGTTTACATATTTATTTTCAATAAAATTTCTTTATTATTTCATCCCATTTTCCTTAATTCACCTTGTGCATATCCATATTTATACAATCTTATGTTAACGGCAAGTTACGTGTATCGACCCTATTATCCACAATAAATTCACTTTTATTGTCCCACATACATTACAAAAATACATGTTAGATGTGTATTGCGACATTTTAGCAAATTTAGATTAAAACATAAAAACTTCAAAAAATGATTACAGTGTTTTATTTTTTTAAATCTTTAAAGATTTGTGAATCTATGGCAATTTAAATCATAATTATGAGAATAAAGGTGTATTTGTTTTCTAAATATGCAAAGGCACGTGCACAATCATTCTCCGTGTTTGTTTTGTCAATATTTACAAACGGAAGTAAAGGGATTCACTAATGCGCATACGCGCTAATATCTGACATTTGATTGGTCGGCTGTACCAGCCAGCAGCCTGACGGATTTTTACCACTAAGAGCGTTCAAGCCCTCGTCCAGCGAAAGTGCCGATAGAGGGCGCAGTATTATTCAAGTTAGAAAAGTACATAAAGGCTTATATCTGTTTTCACGGCTGGTAATCGGCACAAGCAGAACAGTTGGTTCAGCAAAGAAATTCGTGAGGATAACTTCCGGTTTTGGTGGAGGAGAGTTCACGAAGACGCTTCGCAAGGTATGTACATGTCAAAAATTGAAATTTTCTTTTTTACTGCTCGAATATTGCAAAATCAGAGAATGCTATGCTGTGGCGAATGTTCTCACGATTAGAAACATGTATAGTTTATTCTTGTATATGAAGTGTAACTCTCGCAAAATCAATCGTCCCACGAAAAACATGACGAAAATTGTGACACTCTTACATTTCTAAGTTGTTCTTGACAAAGATGCAAGTTAAATTTTCAATATTTTTTCATCATGGGAGTCTAAATGTAATCGGGGATAAATTCCGATTCGTCAGAAGTAAATTGAAGTCTAGATAAATGTACAAACTGTCAATTTTCTCGTTTTCCTGCTTGAGGAGATCGGTTCTGATAGAGCACATTGCGAATGCATGAGGAGATTTGCTAGTTTTGTTAATTGTTTTCTGACACTTTTAAACACAAAACTGATAAATACTCTAATCAAAATAAACTATTCTCCGTCCACTTTCAGGAGATGCCAGGATTCAAGGGAAAGAGGAAAAGGGGACTGACATTGACTCTTTACAAAAAACCATTTGGATATAGATTGCCTGTATCACCGCCAAGGAAACGAACAAAAACAAGTAGCAGTACACCAAATTTAAAATCCCCATCAATCAGGACACCATGTTTATTAAAAAAAATCTCTTTCAATTTCAAAATATTTATATTCTTTCAAACGGGTTTCCACATCTATTCGGCGCAACCTGTTTACTAAAGATGACGGAAGCTTCACCGCAGATCTACACAAGTTATAATATTACATGATTTCAGCACATACATAGGTCTAACGTAAATAAACATTCACTTAGTTCTAGTAGTCATGAATAAATTAAACACAAGATGTCAATTAAACTGTGGACATATCCTTAAAATCGGTAAAGCGCTTTACATCTTGTAACCACTACTAACAGAGATCTTTTTTTATTATGGACAGCACTAGTCCGAGATTCCTCTGTCGTTTAACGGCATTTATAAAGTTGCTGTAGCCGTTCAACGTCAGAGGGTGATATATACGGAACACAGCGGATTTGCCTCACCAGCTCTAGTATCGGCACATTTCCACGTTTCGTGGCTATCGGATTTTATTTTCTATCAGAAACCCTTATATAAATCGCTTCACCAATCATTTTTCTATTCATTCAAAACCATCTTACCCTCAGAAAGTGGTGTTACACTCCATTACAGCACGATTTTGCCTTAGATCCTATTATTCCGCCATTTGACGTCCATTTTCGAATCTACAAACGTGATCTCGCGATACTAACTGAATGATAACAGTAACGCATTGCATGATGGGAGCTACTTAATTCAGCGCACCAAATTATTTGAGCATTATTTGCATACGTAAACAACATTCAAATCACATGGAAGACCATACATTTAAGCGTATTCTACAGGACAAACAGTCCATCTATAGATCAAAGCAGAGCAGAAGGAAATAATACAGAATGTGTTGGAAAGAAAAGATTCAATGGCAGAGTGTTGCCAATGGGCTTCGGAAAGAGCATGTGTTACGTCCCCCTTTCTTGGACAAGGCACTACATCATTTTTTTTCTCTTATGGTTATCTGTAATTCACTATTGCTGTTAAAATCATTACCAATCAATATAATCAACTGTATTAAATTTTATGTTAATTGTTCTGCCTTAACAGGCGTGTATGATTGGCAATACAAATATTTGTTTGTTTGTTTATATGCAAATCATCTCCCATGATACATTGTGGTAATCGTGGTTTTCTCGTAGTCACGTGACAAATGTTTGAAAAATGGAAGACAAATGGCGGAATCATAGGATCTAAGGCAAAATCGTGCTGTAATGGAGTGTAGCACCACTTTCTGAGGGTAAGATGGTTATGAATGAATAGAAAAATGATTGGTGAAGCGATTTATATAAGGGTTTCTGATAGAAAATAAAATCCGATAGCCACGAAACGTGGAAATGTGTTGACCCAGAGTTGGAGAAGCAAATCCGCTGTTTTCCGTATGTATCACCCTCTGACGTTGAACGGCTACAGCAACTTTATAAATGCCGTTAAACGACAGAGGAATCTCGGACTAGGACAGCACATGAACAATGAAATATTACTTTTATACTTTTAAAAATCCGACGGGAAGAAGGGCATCAGTTCGTGAATTTATTACCAGACAGACATGCAAAATTTGTGATTATACAGTGGATTACATGTGTCGTACCAAAACTAGTAAATCTCCTCATGCATTCGCAATGTGCTCTATCAGAACCGATCTCCTCAAGCAGGAAAACGAGAAAATTGACAGTTTGTACATTTATCTAGACTTCAATTTACTTCTGAAGAATCGGAATTTATCCCCGATTACATTTAGACTCCCATGATGAAAAAATATTGAAAATTTAACTTGCATCTTTGTCAAGAACAACTTAGAAATGTACGAGTGTCACAATTTTCGTCATGTTTTTCGTGGGACGATTGATTTTGCGAGAGTTACACTTCATATACAAGAATAAACTATACATGTTTCTAATCGTGAGAGCATTCGCCACAGCATAGCATTCTCTGATTTTGCAATATTCGAGCAGTAAAAAAGAAAATTTCAATTTTTGACATGTACATACCTTGCGAAGCGTCTTCGTGAACTCTCCTCCACCAAAACCGGAAGTTATCCTTACGAATTTCCAACTGTTCTGCTTGTGCCGATTACCAGCCGTGTGTTTTATTATCCAATGGATTGAGTTCAAATTTGAAAATGTTAAATACATTAGCATATATTTAACGAATATTTAAAAAAAAAATAAAAAAAATATGTTTTTAGGTGGAAATAATTTGACCTGAAAATTGTCATGAAATGTCCTGAAAAGTACATAAAGACCTATATCTGTTTTATTATCCAATGGACTGAGTTCAAATTTGAAAATGTTAAATACATTAACATATATTTACCGAATATTTAAAAAAAAAAATAAAAAATAATTTTTTAGGTGGAAATAATTGAACCAGGTCATTTCAGGTCAATTTCAGGACATTAGTGTAACCCACATTTATTACGTGTACATTTTGGATATTATATCAACCGGAAGAAGATCCCATCACCACTTAAAAAAACAAAACAAAAACACATTAGCGCAGAGATCACAATCGTAAGTTCATCCTCTCTTAGCGATTTCAAGTTTTAACCAAAATTATTAGTTATACCTCTCAAGAAACTAAGAATAGCGTGTGTGTAACATAATAATATAGACGACTCAACCAAGGCAAGGGAAATAACTGTTCGCCAAATTTTGGCACCCATTCTCGCACAATGTAAAAATTTTGTCTTTTAAGAGCTGGTGAGACCAGACTTGGGGTCAATTACATTCAAATGTAATCGATTACATTATCCTGGTGTTGCCGGTTCTCGATAGCATAAGAAACATTTCTCCCGTGTGTCCCTTAGAAACAATAATTTTTTACAAAATTGTTTTTGTTTGTTTGTCAAAACTAGTTCTTTATTTCTACCAAACCTAAAAGTTCTATTCCTAGAAGTTACGAAGAAAACATATTTTTTGTGTATGACCTTATTTTTGACACTTTGTGTATTACAACACCAGTTCTCGATAAGTGTGTACAATCAATTATGAAGGGCATGTTTACTAAATTACTAATAAACTATAGGAATGTTCGCCGATCTCATTAGTGATGTCATATTCACTAATTTGCATGACAATAAACAAATACTTGGTTGGCAATAAAACAATAAAGTAATTGACATGAAAATAACAAATTTTTAAACTTTTATAACTTTTTTATTTCCAAACCAATTTTGGTTCTGTTAATTGTTCTAAGACTTAAGAAAATTCATATTTTTTTCTGTCAGTTTACATTTTTTAATTTTGATATGATAAATTCATAATTCTAATATGAAATAATGCATTTTTACACTTCAAAACTAAATAAAACAAGATTGAATTTCCAATCCTTTTATTCTGGATATTTTTATCATTGTGAATTAGTTATTTCTATATAATTTTCACTTCTGAAAGAATTATTGAATTATCTTAAATAACAAAAAAATAATGACAATTTAAAGTTGAGTCTTCAATGAAAGACAATGGAAATTTTCCATTTCTTGCCAACCAGACAGGTAAATTCTCATGCCTATGACATCACGGCAAACACTCCTATAGGAAAAAAAGAAAAAAATGTATTTAAGATATTTGCAAACACCAAGATTATTGATTTCAACCATACATGTAAAATTAAACATGTTTGAAAAAGTGTTCCATTGGGGTTACACAATACAGAAATAACATTGCAGAGCTCCAGATAAGCTGCGTATTTGCATTTTTTACGCTATGAAAACGAGTAAAAACGCATGTATTGTCAGATCAGAGTGTACATTTACACATACATATTGCTGTGTAAGCAAAATTTCCAAATTCGGAGCGTACTTGTACGCTGTTGACGATAATACATCGTGTACATAAACAATACATTTTTGACTTTGAGAAAGTTCCCGTAATTACTTCTCTTTATACTTTTCGAAAGAGAAAGTGTATACATCCGAGGGGTACCGAATGTTTGCCTTTCTAAGCATCGATGTCAAAAGAGATCTGATTGGATGTTTTGGATAAATCATCCAATCGCGGTCAATATTACAAATAAATGCAGTTTAGTTAAGAACTAAAACGAAAGTGAATTTGGGAACACGTTGTTCGTTGAAAATGAGCAAGAACATGAATAAGTGCGCTACGGAAAATTATATACTTTTTTAAAAGTTCCTGACAGTTTCATCTGTGTCTAGTGACAGTATAGTTAAAGGAATCATTGATGACATTATCAACCTGGCTGTGAAAACTGCCGAAGTCAACGAGCAAAAAAAAAAATATTTACAACATTTTATTAATAAACATGACACAATCGTGTCAAATTAAACAGAGATATATACATTTCACTTGCATCCTGTGTTTATTGAATAACACTTGTGTCAAGCATAGTGTACATGTAAGCAATCTTTTCTGAAGTAGAGAGTACAACAGTGCAAAGGAAATATGCAAATACGCATCATTTTCAAAAGTAGGGGGTAATTACCCTTTGGACTTGAAAATTATCTGGAGCTCTGACGTTGATATAAAGATAAAACTGATAAGATATGACCCGAACGGTGTTCCAAATTTTTTTTTCCTGAACAGTGCCACCTGTATATTTTCGGTTTTGTATGACGTATACGTACTTGACCTTCATTGACAGCAAAGTTTTGTTTACATCACAAACGTATATTTTGAGCAATGACCCGGTGAATTTACAGTTATTTTTGGAATAAGAAAATGTGCATAAATATCTGAGACTATAAAGATTATGTTCATACATATATTGATACGTAGCATAGCCATTTTTTCCTTCTTGCGAAGCGAGATGGTGTTCCATAGGTAAAATCCTGGTGAACAGAAGACGCATGCGTTTTCCCGATTTATGTCAAAACTCTCACGCGCATAATTATCGAGAACTGGTAACTATCGAGAACAGGTGACTCTACGATACAATTACTTTACAATTTTCATGATTACATTACATTACGATTACATCAATTTTCAAATTTATGTATTGATTACATTACTGATTACATTTAAATTTTAATGTCATGACAACCAATATATATTGTATTAGTGTTTTATGTTATTTTGTCTCATGTACATCTATCCAATATCTCTTATTTAATGTATTTCTGACTCAGAACTATGAATTACAATTCAGTTTAATGTGGTCATTGCATGATGCAATAACATACAGTACATTGTAAATTATAAACAGCAATTCTCATTTTCCTTTTTTCATAAAATAAAATATGTTGTGTCTTATTAATATTACTATGACCAATATTCATTCCATTTTATACTATTAGTAAATATTATAACATACATTTGCACATTTTAATAATATATATCAAATAATTTCAAACATCCTGTCAAAAGTTTATTGTGGATAATAAACTAGCAGTTAACCTGTGCCACAGATAAAATTTGTAATTAAGGTCTTATTTATGACACCAAATTATGTAACAATCACCATTACTAAATTTCACACCGTTTTAATGTGTGTCCTTGATATATAATTCAGAAGATGAAAAATCAAAAGTCATTCCAATTCTAAAAATTTGCTTAAAAATATGTACAATTTCTCAGTCTAAATATGAAAACTAAATCCTTAATTTATGTAAATAGATTTAATAGAATATCCATTACAAGTTGCGTAGTATTACTATAACCCACAAATAATGAAAATTATCATATAATTCAATATTAAAAGGAAAATCCGATACAAGCCCCAAATCCAAAATTTTACAAATATTACAACTTGCTATTTATCCGTTAATTTGTAATAGCGAGCACAGAGAGCTCTACAGCAACATGGGCATGTGCATGCAACACACAATCTGCCTAATGATGAGATTGAAATCCTTTCGTCCGGAAGTTGATAAAAGTTGGCAGTCCCGGAGAGAATGCCAAAAATTAAAAAAAAGTCTCCAATAAATGATTTTAAAACTAAAATGATATCATGAACTTCTAAAAATCGTATTTAAGTAACAAAAGACAATAAAAGGTGCTTACATTGTTAAATTAATCAGAATGACATCTCGCTATCAAAGTCATGACGTCATGTTATTCATAGGCCAAGGTTGTCGACAACATTTCGCGCAAACTGCATCAATTCCATAAATCGTGACGACATGTAAACAAACACAGCACTTTTTTCAAGCGTGTCCACAGGCCTCGACATTAACGTTTGTCCGATTGTCCGGTACCAGTGAAAACTAAACTCGTCTTTTGTGCAAAATACCATAGAGGACTTGATTTAGGCTTTTGGGAAATATTGAAACCTTTGAAATGGACAAATATTACAAACTTTTTCCTGATCTGGTTGAAAAGATCCACTAAAATTTTCATTTCTCCGTGAATTTAAATAAAATACTTTGCTTTATTAATATCACATGCATTTGTATCTAGTAAAAAAAATATACCTAGATACTGGTATATATAGTATCTAGGTATATTTTTTTCTACCAGAAAAAAGAATTTATATAACACAAATATGAATTATTACAATTTGTGTGGTATTGGATCACAACACAGTAATATTTCAAAAGGAAAAGGGGGGGGGGGGGAGGGGACATATAAAAATCACTGTTATGCAAGACTCCAATCAAGGTAGACAGAAATAAAAATATGACATTGAATATATGTCCTTAAGGTAGTTATGAATAAAAAAAACAGTTCGGGCAGCTTTAACTATTTACTAAATTTGGGCAGGGTAACGTCAGAGGGGTCGCGAAACAATGTTTCGATTAATCGCAATTGACTTCTCCCAGAAGTCTCTCCACTTCTCTCTGTTGTCTCCCACTTCTCCCTGTGAGCTCTCTGAAAGAGAAGTCACTTCTCCCTCTAATTTGAAAGTAGTGGGAGCCCTGGATAATTATTCTCTAGTTTTTGTAATTTTTATTAATTTTTTCGGACAACTAAAAGATTGAGTCGGACAAGTACTTTTTTTAGTTAGTTGTCCGAAGGGACAAGTTGAAAAATATGTTAATGTAGAGGCCTGGTCCAGATTATTAGATAAAAACCTTTCTAGTTACGGATTAGTAAAAGATGATTATAGAATAAATTTGACTTAATTTTGAAAAATATTTTCAGAAAATATCAAATTTATTTTTTGGACCATTTGCAGCCGATGTAGAAAAACTCGCCTTGGTGTGTTTTTGTGTTGTTTTATTTTTTGCAGAATCTACGCAGGTGGTCTAATATTTACTCGGATCGATCAAAACTTTGATTAATACAACACTGGCATACTAAGGACTTTATGTTAACATGGACTATCATTAAGGACAACAACTGTTCATTTTTTTTATCACTGTGAATGACTCTTAAGACAACTCGAATCTGGTCATTTTTTGACGTATGGACATTTTATGTCACCCCCAACTGCATTTCACTGTCGCACTCCAGATTTATATTGACATTTCGTTATATGAATTACCAGTTTAAAAGAAATCCAAAGACTGTCTCCAAGATTATTTGTACATGTACCACAATAATCCTAAAGTTCTACAATAAATGCGTAAATAAAAACGAATCTGGCCACCATTCATCGTCATGTTAATATTTTTTTTATCACGTCATATTTTACGTTGCAACAAGTAAAGGTCAGCATTGAAATCGTATTTGGGTCACAACTGACATGCAAAGATGACATTATTTTCTTTCTTACTTAAGTAAAACTCTATTGTTCTTCAATTGTTTGAGTAATGAGTATCGGCATCTCCTATTCAACAATCAGTATGCATTTGATTATGGTTTTCCTAATTAAAATTGCGAGAAAAATTACTGCTTTCAATAAAATATGTACCGTACACATCATCAATATTTCTTTTTGGAATAAAAAAAAATATGATGAAATTTTGTCATTTTAAGCAAAAGTCTGCAATATGGGATTCGGCAAAATGGAATCTGCAATATGGTATTCGGCAATCTGGGATTCGGCAATCTGTACAGTACAGGTATCCCATCCTGATACCAGTCCTCTTAAATCCACCATCTTCACTTATCCTATCAACTCTCGATGTGAAAATTTCCAACGTAAGCTAATGTAGGGGCCCGTCTCCCTATATACTGTATCACTCTCACCATTATTGTTCCTATATGACTTGCATAAACATTGTTCTTCCTCCTGCAATCTTCCGAAGTAAATAATTTAAAGATAAAATCAATATCATTGCTTGATAATTATGATAAGAATGGAAGAATAAAATCTGTACATGTATTATTAAGAAGGATATGAAAATCCTGGAAAAAAGTATATGATGATAATGGAGATACATGTACATACATGTAACCAATTATTAATCATATATAATACATGTACTATTATAAAAAATATAGATCTTGGTAAAGATGTACGATTTATATTTTGTGACATCTCCAAGGCATTTGATCGTGTCTGGCACTCTGGCTTAATTTTTAAACTGCGAAAGTATGGTATTTGTGGAAATATTATGTTCTGAAATGGATTGAAAGTTTCCTTTATGATAGAAAACAAAGAGTAAATATTGATGGATACTTTTCTAGATGTCAATGCGGGGGTACCCCAGGGATCCACCCTTGGTCCTTTTTTATTCCTATTATTCATTAACGACATTGAGAATGAGGTCTTAAATAATATAAAAATGTTTGCTGATGACACCTCTCTCTACTGTGTTGTTGAAGATCAAACGTCAGCCACCGAATCTCATAATTAAGATCTTGCGTGTATACATCAATGACAATGGTCCAGTGATTGGGGAATTACGTTTAATGCAACAAAAACTAAGTCCATGTTATTTTCTAGGAAAAAAATGGCTAATTTACCACCCTTATTCTTTAATGGGACCATGCTTGAAAACTCAAAATCCCATAGCATCTTGGTGTCACTTTTAACTCAAATGGTAAATGGAATAATCATATTAATGAAATATAATATACTAAAGCTTGTAGAAGAATTAACATTTTAGGATTGATGAAACACAAACTAGACAGAAAATCATTGGAAAAATTATATATTGGATTTATTCGTCCAATACTTGAATATGGGGGAATAGTTTGGGATAATTGTAGTTTACATGAATCTGAATTACTGGAAAGTGTACAACTAGAGGCAGCTCGCATAATTACTGGCTTAAGGAAGGGAACATCACATGCAAAATTGTACACCGAATTGGGATGGGTGCCACTGAAAGAATGCCGAAGGACAAATAAGCTAATTTTATTACACAAAATTCTCCATGATGAAACACCTTTATATCTTTTAAATGAAATTCTTCTACAAGCTAACCACCAATCTAGTTATAATTTGAGATTTAAGCGAGTTTTTGAACCTCCATTCTGTAATACCACTTCATACAAATGTAGAATTTACTTGATGTAGACATGCAAAATCAACACAGTAGACTAATGTTCAAAAAGCAAATAAGATCTAATATATATATCCCTCCCCCCTATTTTGCCTTGGGTACAATAAAATACAACATATTCCATTGTCAACTTAGAAACAGTACTCAAACTTGGCAAGTAACTTGAACCAACACAAGTTCTTGTCACACTTGTCAGATAGTTCAAGGTGTCCTTGTGGGGATGATGTTGAAGACAACTTTCACTACTTTTATGTCTGTCCACTTTTCATTTGCCAAAGAATTTTGCTGTATACCGGTACTCAACTGAGAGATTTAGCCGACTTCCTAAACATTGATGTACTCTTAAAGGGATCACCTGACCTTTCTTTTGATGATAATGTACTTATTATGAACTCTGTCCACACCTTTATTTGTGGAACCAAAAGACTTGACTATTAATATTAACATTTTTCAATTTGATTTTGTATTATTTGCTTCGAGTCTTTTTTAATTTATTGCTTAAGATGGTTATACAAATGTATCTATATTTATGTGTACATGTGCATACATGTATGTATGCATATGTATGAATATGCCTTTTTTTTCACCTAAAATTGTTTTTTTTTGTGTTTTTTTTTATTCATTGGATATATGCTGGTGTGTTTGGCATTTCCGGGTTTGAACTCAATCCATTGGATGGTAGGAGGGATATAGGCCTTTATGTGCATTTCATGACAGTTTTCAGGTCAGATTGTTTCCACCTAGATGGCTAGAAGTGTTTTTTTTTAGTATTCGTTAGTGTGTGCTGATGTGTTTGGCATTTTCAGGTTTGAACTCGTCCATTGGATAGTGGAGGGGATATGGGCCTTTATGTGCTTTTCGGGACATTTTCGGGATGTTTCAGGTCAATTCTCAGGACATTAGTGTAACCCATTGAGGGAGAGCACTTACATAGGATATTGTATTTATGCATTTATTCAATAAAATATTTGAATTGAATTGAATATGCCTTTTTATGTGCCTATATATACATGTACATTTGTACATTTGTATCCTTATATACAGAAGAATATATTAATTACAAGTTAACTTATTCACACTCTAAATTGGCAAATTTCACAATTATAATGAATAAATGGACAGTTTTAAAATTATTACAACATTTTGAATTTCTCCTTAGAAGTAAAAATTTATGTACACTAATTACAATGTAAATTAATTAATTATTCTTATCATTATACTAAATATGTCCTTAGTTATTGAGGGAGAGCACTTACATAGGCTATGCCTGATGTGCAATCCCATTGGATATTGTATTTATGCATTTATTCAATGAAATATTTGAATTGAACAAAAAAATACATGTACAAAATGTAGTTCTGGTACAATATATCAATCTTCTGTATCAGGGAGTGATTGTTGTTGTTTAAACCAATTCAGTAATTTTTCAGCTATATCATTTAACTTGAAGGGGGGGGTTATGGTTTTTTTCTAAAAAAATATTCCGATTCCCAATGTTGCTGAAAAAAATATTCTGATTTTGGTGGAGGAAAAAAAAAATAATCTGATTCAGAATTTTTGTCATAAAATCTAATGTTAAATTCTGGAAAAAAAATTTGCACTTTGCGCGACAAAAAAAATAAATATTCTAACTCTGTGTTGTCCGAAACAAAAAACCATAACCCCCCCCCCCCCCTTTCAAGTTAAATGGTCGGTCCCTTACAAAAATGTATTTCTTAGTGATAAGAAGTTGTAAGGTAAGTCAATTCAATTCAAAGTTTTATTTAAAGTCGATATACAGGTACAGGTATATAGCATTCATTTTATGATAAGAAGTTGTAAGGTAAGTCAATTCAATTCAAAGTTTTATTTAAAGTCGATATACAGGTACAGGTATATAGCATTCATTTTATTTGTGTATTTTTAAACTTTGACTTTGGTCATGCATTTTAAAAATTAGTGATGATCTGATTTATATAATGGGAATAATATAGTTGTATTTACATTTAAAGTTAGAATAATATTAGTTGGATATACATGTATGTCAATAAGAGAACCTCAGGACAAAAATGTAACTTCATAATGTAATTGTAATTTTAGTTTTGATTTAAGATTATGAGCCCCTTTAATTTTCATTCCTGTGTTTAACAAGGATTTTTTTTTAGAAAAACCCCAGGCACTACTATGCATATATATATATTGTAAGTTTTGAAAATGGATCTTCTGTACTTGGCGATCCAATACTGGTATACTAGTATTGGAAATTCCAAGTGGAGTAAATATACCATATTTGTTTTATATAACAAAGCTTAAGGCTCTAACATTATTTTCGTTTTTAATTAAATAATTGTGTACATTTCTTAAAAATATATATCTTTGAGTCTTGAACATACGGAGTCAGTTCTAATGAAGGACACAATTTAATATTTTCTTTAATAACTACAATGTTTTAAACATGGCTTTAAGAAATTAATGCTAGCATTAATATTGCAATTTCGATCCATCCGACAAAAACAAAACCTCAAAAATACCAAAAACAAATTTAAAATGGCAGCTGGGTGATACAGAAATCAGTCCAACTAACCATGCAATCCATCTAGTAATAATTAGAGCAGAAACTAGAGAAAATGAAGCAAATATTGAAGATCGAATTAGCTTAGCAAGGAAAACTATATATGCTCTCATGAACACTGGGTTACATGGCTCTAACGGAATAAATCCAAGTGTAGCATTACGTATATATGAAGCATATGTACTGCCTAAGCTATTATATGGAATGGAAGTTCTGTCACTAAATCAGAAGCAATTAGGTATCTTAAGTAAATTTCACATAGACAATCTCCGAAAATTTCAATCGCTACCAATAAGGACAGCAACAGCAGTAATTTATTTATTAATAGGAGCCATGCCAATTGAAGCTGAAATCCATAAATGACAGCTAAGCTTCCTACACAACATATTGAACTGTAAAAATGACAACATTAGAGCACTAACTGACAGACAGCTAATTATGAATGTAAACAACCTTCTGCAGAGCCTCTGCAACTCTGGAAATGTATAACTTGCCAACGATAACTGAGTTGAAAACAAATCTACCTTCAAAATTAAACTGGAAATATATATGTAAGAAAGCAATTAAATTATTCTGGACTGAAAATCTACAAAACATGCTTCAGGATAAAACATCATTGAGGAACGTAAATACTAAGGATCTAAAAGTTGGCTCTACACATCTTGTTTGAACCTCTTTACCATCGAATGTAGCAGATATAAGGTATAACAAAGTGCAGAATGTTAACAGGCACATATTTAGTACAAAAAGATAAACGTTGCTTCTCAAATGGACGTGTAGACCCAATATGCCCACTATGTGGAGTTAGTGACGAAGACATAGAACATTATGCTGACTAGGTGCTCCGCACTACACTGTATACGGAAGGATCAATGTACAAGATTCAAAGAATTGGTCGTCTCGTATATTGGAACTGACGCATGGTCACAAACATTTAATTCAATGGAATCATTAGTAAAACTAATTCTGGATTGTACAACATTTGGATATCTGTTTGATTCTGATACAAAATTAAAGAATATAATGCTCCAGTCAACGGAATTATACTACAAAATGCATGTGCGCAGAGTCTGGAAAATGAAAGATTATGAATAGCAGATGTACAAGCTTATATATGTTCGCATGTAAAAATATATAATAATATAGATAGAAGTATATGCTGTGAAGTGACACTAGTCTGCCTGTGCTTAAATTGCGAAATTAATGGGGGTGGCAGCAGTTACCGTCACATACAATAGTTGTATATATTGAACTTATACATAAGGATCCTTTTTAGATTTTACTGGCTGAACTTCTCAGCGACCCATTTACTGTATATATATATAGGATATTGAATACAACCGCATTGGTGTTTTACCTTTTATCCGAAATTTTTAATTAATCGATACTGTGTGTAAATAAGGTGCATATAGTGCAACTCTTAAAAAAAAAAAGATTAATACAAGTTTATACTTGGTTCAAACCTGGACGCAATTACGGAAGAAAGAAGAAGAAAAATTGCACTATTAACTGCCATATGCATGCATAAACATTTTTTTTTGTTATTGGCCAACCAAAGCTGACCCTATCATATATTAAATTTATCAAGAATTCCACAGAATTTGTTATTATTATTTTTAGGAAGTTGTTTGTGTATTTACATTTTTTAGATATTTAAAACAAAATTGCTATATCAAGGTAGTCAATTCAAAATTTGTAACTCAAGTTGAATTTGTTGAAATTACTAGTGCTGACCATCACTCTGGAAACTTTCTTTTTATAACAGTACAATTGTAATTCTTTAACTTATGGACTGAAAGGAAAACATAGCCTTTGGGGATTTTTAACATAATATTTACATACACCTGTACTTGTATTGAATTGTATATGTAAGGGTAAAAGCATTTGTCATTCAGTTTAAAATTGAAATTTAATTGTATTGGTTATATTTATTCAAATTTAATTTTATTGATTTTGAAGTTGAAAAATAATACATGTCTCCTTTTTTTGTTAAATGTTTTTTCTCAATACAAATATGTTTTTACAATATTGAAATTTAGTATTTCATGGTTGACTGATTTCTGATTCCATTTTAACTACTGGTCAATTATTAGCTATTTATATATAGAGTACTTGTATTGTATGGTCCTTTGTACAATAATACCCCCAGCAAAGCTATTCATAAAACTGGCCTCCCAAATTAGTTACCGGCCACTTTTTACACCTGATGAGTCTATACATTACTGGTTTTATAAACCATGACCCTTTAAACGGTCAAGGTAAGTAATAGTTACCGACTGAGATCGAGGTGTTCAAGCTAGATGAACACCTGAGCCCGTGTAAATTGTTCTCAAAGCACGGGCGAGGGTGTTTATCTAGCTTGAACCCGAGATCGAAGTCGGTAACTGACTTACACTCTAGTGATATTGTTTATGAAAAATATATAATATAATATTACAAGTCCGCAACTTGCAGATGACTGCACTTTAACCTCAGTAAGTACAATTCCTGTGTAAATTAAAGAGGGAGACATGTATTATTTTTCAACTTCAAAATCAATAAAATTAAATTTGAATAAATATAACCAATACAATTAAATTTCAATTTTAAACTGAATGACAAATGCTTTTACCCTTACATATACAATTCAATACAAGTACAGGTGTATGTAAATATTATGTTAAAAATCCCCAAAGGCTATGTTTTCCTTTCAGTCCATAAGTTAAAGAATTACAATTGTACTGTTATAAAAAGAAAGTTTCCAGAGTGATGGTCAGCACTAGTAATTTCAACAAATTCAACTCGAGTTACAAATTTTGAATTGACTACCTTGATATAGCAATTTTGTTTTAAATATCTAAAAAATGTAAATACACAAACAACTTCCTAAAAATAATAATAACAAATTCTGTGGAATTCTTGATAAATTTAATATATGATAGGGTCAGCTTTGGTTGGCCAATAACAAAAAAAAAATGTTTATGCATGCATATGGCAGTTAATAGTGCAATTTTTCTTCTTCTTTCTTCCGTAATTGCGTCCAGGTTTGAACCAAGTATAAACTTGTATTAATCTTTTTTTTTTTAAGAGTTGCACTATATGCACCTTATTTACACACAGTATCGAATAATTAAAAATTTCGGATAAAAGGTAAAACACCAATGCGGTTGTATTCAATATCCTATATATATATACAGTAAATGGGTCGCTGAGAAGTTCAGCCAGTAAAATCTAAAAAGGATCCTTATGTATAAGTTCAATATATACAACTATTGTATGTGACGGTAACTGCTGCCACCCCCATTAATTTCGCAATTTAAGCACAGGCAGACTAGTGTCACTTCACAGCATATACTTCTATCTATATTATTATATATTTTTACATGCGAACATATATAAGCTTGTACATCTGCTATTCATAATCTTTCATTTTCCAGACTCTGCGCACATGCATTTTGTAGTATAATTCCGTTGACTGGAGCATTATATTCTTTAATTTTGTATCAGAATCAAACAGATATCCAAATGTTGTACAATCCAGAATTAGTTTTACTAATGATTCCATTGAATTAAATGTTTGTGACCATGCGTCAGTTCCAATATACGAGACGACCAATTCTTTGAATCTTGTACATTGATCCTTCCGTATACAGTGTAGTGCGGAGCACCTAGTCAGCATAATGTTCTATGTCTTCGTCACTAACTCCACATAGTGGGCATATTGGGTCTACACGTCCATTTGAGAAGCAACGTTTATCTTTTTGTACTAAATATGTGCCTGTTAACATTCTGCACTTTGTTATACCTTATATCTGCTACATTCGATGGTAAAGAGGTTCAAACAAGATGTGTAGAGCCAACTTTTAGATCCTTAGTATTTACGTTCCTCAATGATGTTTTATCCTGAAGCATGTTTTGTAGATTTTCAGTCCAGAATAATTTAATTGCTTTCTTACATATATATTTCCAGTTTAATTTTGAAGGTAGATTTGTTTTCAACTCAGTTATCGTTGGCAAGTTATACATTTCCAGAGTTGCAGAGGCTCTGCAGAAGGTTGTTTACATTCATAATTAGCTGTCTGTCAGTTAGTGCTCTAATGTTGTCATTTTTACAGTTCAATATGTTGTGTAGGAAGCTTAGCTGTCATTTATGGATTTCAGCTTCAATTGGCATGGCTCCTATTAATAAATAAATTACTGCTGTTGCTGTCCTTATTGGTAGCGATTGAAATTTTCGGAGATTGTCTATGTGAAATTTACTTAAGATACCTAATTGCTTCTGATTTAGTGACAGAACTTCCATTCCATATAATAGCTTAGGCAGTACATATGCTTCATATATACGTAATGCTACACTTGGATTTATTCCGTTAGAGCCATGTAACCCAGTGTTCATGAGAGCATATATAGTTTTCCTTGCTAAGCTAATTCGATCTTCAATATTTGCTTCATTTTCTCTAGTTTCTGCTCTAATTATTACTAGATGGATTGCATGGTTAGTTGGACTGATTTCTGTATCACCCAGCTGCCATTTTAAATTTGTTTTTGGTATTTTTGAGGTTTTGTTTTTGTCGGATGGATCGAAATTGCAATATTAATGCTAGCATTAATTTCTTAAAGCCATGTTTAAAACATTGTAGTTATTAAAGAAAATATTAAATTGTGTCCTTCATTAGAACTGACTCCGTATGTTCAAGACTCAAAGATATATATTTTTAAGAAATGTACACAATTATTTAATTAAAAACGAAAATAATGTTAGAGCCTTAAGCTTTGTTATATAAAACAAATATGGTATATTTACTCCACTTGGAATTTCCAATACTAGTATACCAGTATTGGATCGCCAAGTACAGAAGATCCATTTTCAAAACTTACAATATATATATATGCATAGTAGTGCCTGGGGTTTTTAGTTCACCTGGACCAAAGGTCCAGGTGAACTATTGCCATCACTTGGCGTCCGTCGTCTGTCGTCTGTAAACTTTTCACATTTCAAGCTTCTTCTCCGAAACCACTTGGCCGATTGGAACCGAACTTAGCAGGAATGTTCCTTGGATGGTCCTCTACAAAGTTACTGTTTTTCGTTCCAGTCGAATATTCAATATGGCTGCCAGGGCCAATAATATGCTCTGATTGGCTGAAATTTCAAAGATCTTCTTCTCTGAAACTAATGAACTGACTGAACCCAAACTGTAAAGGAATGATCATTGGAATGTCCTTTACCAAGTTACTGTTTTTTATGCCGATCGGAAATCCAAGATGGCCGCCATCGCAGGACATAGATTAACATTGTACCCTATGGGAAAATGTTCAAATGCCTTCTTCTCAGAAACTACAAATATGATTAAAGCCAAACTGTACATGAATGTTCATTGGATGGTCCTCTACAATCTTAAGGTTTTTTGTTCCGATATGAAATTCAAAATGGCGGCTACGGCAGGACTTAGTTTAACATTGGACCCTATGGGAAAAATGTTTCAAAATGCTTCTTCTCTGAAACCACTTCGACAGTTGAAACCAAACTGCCCAGGAATGATCATTGGAAGGTCCTCTACAAATTTTCTGTTTTTTATGCCGATCGGAAATCCAAGATGGCCGCCACCGCAGGACATAGATTAACATTGGACCCTATGGGAAAATATTCAAATGCCTTCTTCTCAGAAACTACAAATATGATTAAAGCCAAACTGTACATGAATGTTCATTAGATGGTCCTCTACAAACTTTACGTTTTTTGTTCCGGTATGAAATTCAAAATGGCGGCTACGGCAGGACTTAGTTTAACATTGGACCCTATGGGAAAAATGTTTCAAAACGCTTCTTCTCTGAAACCACTTGGATAATTGAAACCAAACTGCATAGGAATGATCATTGGAAGGTCCTCTACAAATTTTATGTTTTTTATGCCGATCGGAAATCCAAGATGGCCGCCACCGCAATACATAGATTAACATTGGACCCTATGGGAAAATATTCAAATGCCTTCTACTCAGAAACTACAAATATGATTAAAGCCAAACTGTACATGAATGTTCATTAGATGGTCCTCTACAAACTTTACGTTTTTTGTTCCGGTATGAAATTCAAAATGGCGGCTACGGCAGGACTTAGTTTAACATTGGACCCTATGGGGAAAATGTTTCAAAATGCTTCTTCTCTGAAACCACTTGGATAATTGAAACCAAACTGCCTAGGAATGATCATTGGAAGGTCCTCTACAAATTTTATGTTTTTTATGCCGATCGGAAATCCAAGATGGCCGCCACCGCAATACATAGATTAACATTGGACCCTATGGGAAAATGTTCAAATGCCTTCTACTCAGAAACTACAAATATGATTAAAGCCAAACTGTACATGAATGTTCATTGGATGGTCCTCTACAATCTAAAGGTTTTTTGTTCCGATATGAAATTCAAAATGGCGGCTACGGCAGGACTTAGTTTAACATTGGACCCTATGGGAAAAATGTTTCAAAATGCTTCTTCTCTGAAACCACTTGGACAGTTGAAACCAAACTGCCCAGGAATGATCATTGGAAGGTCCTCTACAAATTATCTGTTTTTTATGCCGGTCGGAAATCCAAGATGGCCGCCACCGCAGGACATAGATTAACATTGGACCCTATGGGAAAATATTCAAATGCCTTCTACTCAGAAACTACAAATATGATTAAAGCCAAACTGTACATGAATGTTCATTAGATGGTCCTCTACAAACTTTACGTTTTTTGTTCCGGTATGAAATTCAAAATGGCGGCTACGGCAGGACTTAGTTTAACATTGGACCCTATGGGAAAAATGTTTCAAAACACTTCTTCTCTGAAACCACTTGGATAATTGAAACCAAACTGCCTAGGAATGATCATTGGAAGGTCCTCTACAAATTTTATGTTTTTTATGCCGATCGGAAATCCAAGATGGCCGCCACCGCAGGACATAGATTAACATTGGACCCTATGGGAAAATATTCAAATGCCTTCTACTCAGAAACTACAAATATGATTAAAGCCAAACTGTACATGAATGTTCATTAGATGGTCCTCTACAAACTTTACGTTTTTTGTTCCGGTATGAAATTCAAAATGGCGGCTACGGCAGGACTTAGTTTAACATTGGACCCTATGGGAAAAATGTTTCAAAACGCTTCTTCTCTGAAACCACTTGGATAATTGAAACCAAACTGCCTAGGAATGATCATTGGAAGGTCCTCTACAAATTTTATGTTTTTTATGCCGATCGGAAATCCAAGATGGCCGCCACCGCAATACATAGATTAACATTGGACCCTATGGGAAAATGTTCAAATGCCTTCTTCTCAGAAACTACAAATATGATTAAAGCCAAACTGTACATGAATGTTCATTGGATGGTCCTCTACAATCTTAAGGTTTTTTGTTCCGATATGAAATTCAAAATGGCGGCTACGGCAGGACTTAGTTTAACATTGGACCCTATGGGAAAAATGTTTCAAAATGCTTCTTCTCTGAAACCACTTGGACAGTTGAAACCAAACTGCCCAGGAATGATCATTGGAAGGTCCTCTACAAATTTTCTGTTTTTTATGCCGGTCGGAAATCCAAGATGGCCGCCACCGCAGGACATAGATTAACATTGGACCCTATGGGAAAATATTCAAATGCCTTCTTCTCAGAAACTACAAATATGATTAAAGCCAAACTGTACATGAACGTTCATTGGATGGTCCTCTACAAATTTACGTTTTTTGTTCCGGTATGAAATTCAAAATGGCGGCTACGGCAGGACTTAGTTTAACATTGGACCCTATGGGGAAAATGTTTCAAAACGCTTCTTCTCTGAAACCACTTGGATAATTGAAACCAAACTGCCCAGGAATGATCATTGGAAGGTCCTCTACAAGGTGTGTGTTTTTTATGCCGATCGGAAATCCAAGATGGCCACCACCGCAGGACATAGATTAACATTGGACCCTATGGGAAAATGTTCAAATGCCTTCTTCTCAGAAACTACAAATATGATTAAAGCCAAACTGTACATGAATGTTCATTGAATGGTCCTCTACAAAATTTACGTTTTTTATTCTGATATGAAATTCAAAATGGCGGCTACGGCAGGACTTAGTTTAACATTGGACCCTATGGGAAAAATGTTTCAAAATGCTTCTTCTCTGAAACCACTTGGACAGTTGAAACCAAACTGCCCAGGAATGATCATTGGAAGGTCCTCTACAAGGTGTGTGTTTTTTATGCCGATCGGAAATCCAAGATGGCTGCCACCACAGGTCATAGTATTAACACAGAACCATATGGGGAAAATACAGAAATATATTCTTCTCTGAAGCTATTGCACTGATTGAACCTAAACTGTGCATCAATCATTGGAAGGTCCTTTACAAACTTGGTGTTTTTTATGTTGATCGTAATTCCAAGATGACTACCACTGCAGTACATAGTTTTTACATAGGACCAATTGTTTTTTTTTATTACCAGGTGAACGATACAGGCTCTTGAGAGCCTCTGGTTCTAAAAAAAAATCCTTGTTAAACACAGGAATGAAAATTAAAGGGGCTCATAATCTTAAATCAAAACTAAAATTACAATTACATTATGAAGTTACATTTTTGTCCTGAGGTTCTCTTATTGACATACATGTATATCCAACTAATATTATTCTAACTTTAAATGTAAATACAACTATATAATGGTTATTCCCATTATATAAATCAGATCATCACTAATTTTTAAAATGCATGACAAAAGTCAAAGTTTAAAAATACACACTCTGAAACCGCTGAACCAAATTAAACCAAACCTGGCAGGGATGGTCCCTAGGTGGGTCCCTTTCAAAATTGTGTCCGACAGCCCCGCCCTCCATTCAAGATGGCTGCTGTTACTAAAAATAGAAATTTCTTCAATTGTCCATTGCTGCTTTAGTATAAGTCAAAATGAGCTCAAATTTTAACTGCAGCTACATGGTAAGGAGTAGTTTAACATATATTCTGCATTTTTCTGTGAAATTTTTCTTTCAGCCGATTTATACCGATTATGCAAATTAGGCATATTTTGATAAAGGATCACATTTAAATCTTCTCCTCTGAAACCGCTGAACCAAGTTACACTAAACCTGGCAGGGATGGTCCTTGGGTGGGTCCCTTTCAAAATTGTGTCTGACAGCCCCACCTTCCATTCAAGATGGCTACTGTTACTAAAAATAGAAATTTCTTCTATTGTCCATTGCTGCTTTAGTATAAGTCAAAATGAGCTCAAATTTTAACTGCAGCTACATGGCAATGAGTAGTTTAGCATATATATATTCCGGGGTTTTCTGTGAAATTTTTCTTTCAGCCGATTTATACCGATTATGCAAATTAGGCATATTTTGATAAAAGATCACATTTAAATCTTTTCCTCTGAAACCGCTGAACCAAATTAAACTAAACCTGGCAGGGATAGTCCTTGGGTAGTCCCATTTCAAAATTGTGTCCGACAGCTCCACCCTCCATTCAAGATGGCTGCTGTTACTAAGAATATAAATTTCTTCAATTGTCCATTGCTGCTTTATTATCAATCAAAATGAGTTCAAATTTTAGCTGCAGCTACATGACAATGAGTAGATTAACATTTATTCTGGGTTTTTCGTGAATTTTTTCCTTCAACCGATTTATACTGATTATACAAATTAGACATATTTTGATAAAAGATTACATTTAAATCTTTTCCTCTGAAACCGCTGAACCAAATTAAACCAAACCTGGCAGGGATAGTCCTTGGGTAGTCCCATTTCAAAATTGTGTCCGACAGCTCCACCCTCCATTCAAGATGGCTGCTGTTACTAAAAATAGAAATTTCTTTAGTCGTCAATTTCCGCTCTATTACAAATCAAAATGAACTCAAATTTTAATTGCAGCTATATGGCAATGAGTAGTTTAACATATATTCTGGGTTTTTCTGTGTGATTTTTTCAGCCAGTTTATTTCGTTTAGGAATATTATGTGATAAAAATCACATCAAAATCTTTTGCTCAGAAATTTGAGTTGAAATGATCTTTGGGTGGCCCACTTTCAAAATTATGTGTAACACCCCCATTTTCTATCAACATTAGATGTCAAATTGAAAACCAGGTGAGCGATTACAGGCTCCTGGGAGCCTCTAGTTTCTGAAACCACAAAACAGATTTGAACCAAACTTGGCAGAAATGTTCATTGGATGGTCATATACAAGATTTTTGTTTTTGGCGCTGATCGGAAATCCAACATGGCCCATAATGTGTTCTGATTGGTCGAAATTTAAAAAATCTTCTTGTTAGAAACCACTAAGCCAATTGAATTGTGACTTTGCAGGAATGATCATTGGGTGGTCCTGTACTAAACTTGTGAATCGTTTGCCGATCGGAAATTCAAGATGGCCACCATGACTCGACTTAGTTTAACATTGGACCCTATGGGAATTTCACATTTTCATCTTTTTTTCTGAAACCACAAAACAGATTTGAACCAAACTTGGCAGAACTGTTCATTGGATGGTCATATACAAGATTTTTGTTTTTGGCGCTGATCGGAAATCCAACATGGCTGCCAGGGCCCATAATGTGTTCTGATTGGTCGAAATTTAAAAAATCTTCATGTTAGAAACCACTAAGCCAATTGAATTGTGACTTTGCAGGAATGATCATTGGGTGGTCCTGTACTAAACTTGTGAATCGTTTGCTGACCGGAAATTCAAGATGGCCACCATGACTCGACTTAGTTTAACATTGGACCCTATGGGAATTTCACATTTTCATCTTTTTAGCTCACCTGGCCATAGGCCATGTGAGCTTTTGTCATGGGTAAGCGTCCATCCGTTAGCTTTTCACATTTAAATCTTCTCTGAAACCGCTAAACAGAAATCAGCCAAACTTGCCAGAAATGTTCACTGGATGGTCCTCTACCAGATTTGTGTTTTTGGTGCTGATTTGAAATCCAACATGGCTTCCAGGGTCCATAATGTGTTCTGATTGGTCGAAATTTAAAAAATCTTCTTGTTAGAAACCACTAAGCCAATTGAATTGTGACTTTGCAGGAATGATCATTGGGTGGTCCTGTACTAAACTTGTGAATTGTTTGCCAATCGGAAATTCAAGATGGCTGCCATGACTCCACTTAGTTTAACATTGGACCCTATGGGAATTTCACATTTTCATCTTTTTTTCTGAAACCACAAAACAGATTTGAACCAAACTTGGCAGAAATGTTCATTGGATGGTCATATACAAGATTTGTGTTTTTGGTGCTGATCGGAAATCCAACATGGCTGCCAGGGCCTATAATGTGTTCTGATTGGTCGAAATTTAAAAAATCTTCTTGTTAGAAACCACTAAGCCAATTGAATTGTGGCTTTGCAGGAATGATCATTGGGTGGTCCTGTACTAAACTTGTGAATCGTTTGCTGACCGGAAATTCAAGATGGCCGCCATGACTCGACATAGTTTAACATTGGACCCTATGGGAATTTCACATTTTCATCTTTTTAGCTCACCTGGCCATAGGCCATGTGAGCTTTTGTCATGGGTAAGTGTCCGTCGTCCGTCCGTTAGCTTTTCACATTTAAATCTTCTTCTCTGAAACCGCTGAACAGAAATCAGCCAAACTTGCCAGAAATGTTCACTGGATGGTCCTCTACCAAATTTATGTTTTTGGTGCTGATTTGAAATCCAACATGGCTGCCAGGGTCCATAATGTGTTCTGATTGGTCGAAATTTAAAAAATCTTCTTGTTAGAAACCACTAAGCCAATTGAATTGTGACTTTGCAGGAATGATCATTGGGTGGTCCTCTACTAAACTTGTGAATCGTTTGCCAATCGGAAATTCAAGATGGCCGCCATGACTCGACTTAGTTTAACATTGGACCCTATGGGAATTTCACATTTTCATCTTTTTTTCTGAAACCACAAAACAGATTTGAACCAAACTTGGCAGAAATGTTCATTGGATGGTCATATACAAGATTTGTGTTTTTGGTGCTGATCGGAAATCCAACATGGCTGCCAGGGCCTATAATGTGTTCTGATTGGTCGAAATTTTAAAAATCTTCTTGTTAGAAACCACTAAGCCAATTGAATTGTGGCTTTGCAGGAATGATCATTGGGTGGTCCTGTACTAAACTTGTGAATCGTTTGCTGATCGGAAATTCAAGATGGCCGCCATGACTCGACTTAATTTTAACATAGGACCCTATGGAAAAAATGTTTAAAAGTCTTCTCCTCTGAAACCAGCAAGTCAGTTTAAAGCAAACATGGGATGAATGGTCCTTAGGTGGTCAACTTTCAAAATTATGTCCTGTGACCCCGACCTCCATCCAAGATGGCAACCATCAGCGAACATAGTTTTAACATAGGACCCTATGGGAAAAATGTTTAAAAAAAATTTCCTCTGAAACCAGTAAGCCAATTTAAAGCAAACATGACATGAATGGTCCTTAAATGGTCAACTTTCAAAATTGTATCCAGTGACCCAAACCTCCATCCAAGATGGCCACCATCAGCGGACATAGTTTTAATATAGGACCCTATGGGAAATATGTTTAAAAATCTTCTCCTCTGAAACCAGTAAGCCAATTTAAAGCAAACATGGCATGGATGGTCCTTAAGTGGTCAATTTTCAAAATTGTGTCTGGTGACCACGACCTCCATCCAAGATGGCTGCCATGAGCAGACATAGTTTTAACATAGAACCCTATGGCAGTATGGGATTTGAATAGTAACTTAGATGTATTCAGCATGCAGACATTCTTAAGAGGACTTATTTATGTCAGGAGAGCGATACAGGCTCACCTGAGCCTCTAGTTTTTTGAAACCACAAAACAGATTTGAACCAAACTTGGCAGAACTGTTAATTGGATGGTCATATACAAGATTTTTGTTTTTGGCGCTGATCGGAAATCCAACATGGCTGCCAGGGCCCATAATGTGTTCTGATTGGTCGAAATTAAAAAAAATCTTCTTGTTTGAAACCACTAAGCCAATTCAATTGTGACTTTGCAGGAATGATCATTGGGTGGTCCTGTACTAAACTTGTGAATCGTTTGCTGACCGGAAATTCAAGATGGCCGCCATGACTCGACTTAATTTTAACATAGGACCCTATGGAAAAAATGTTAAAAAGTCTTCTTCTCTGAAACCAGTAAGTCAATTTAAAGCAAACATGGCATGAATGGTCCTTAGGTGGTCAACTTTCAAAATTATGTCCTGTGACCCCGACCTCCATCCAAAATGGCCACCGTCGGCAGACATAGTTTTAACATAGGACCCTATGGGAAAAATGTTTAAAAAAAATTTCCTCTGAAACCAGTAAGCCAATTTAAAGCAAACATGACATGAATGGTCCTTAAATGGTCAACTTTCAAAATTGTATCCAGTGACCCAAACCTCCATCCAAGATGGCCACCATCAGCGGACATAGTTTTAATATAGGACCCTATGGGAAATATGTTTAAAAATCTTCTCCTCTGAAACCAGTAAGCCAATTTAAAGCAAACATGGCATGGATGGTCCTTAAGTGGTCAATTTTCAAAATTGTGTCCAGTGACCCTGACCTCCATCCAAGATGGCCAGCTTCAGCGGACAGACTGTAGTTTTAACATAGGACCCTATGGGGAAAAATGTTTTAAAATCTTGTCCTCTGAAACCAGTAAGCCAATATAGCAAACATGTCATCGATGGTCCTTAGTTGGTCAACTTCCAAAATTGTGTTCAGTGACCCCGATCTCGGTCCAAAATGGCCACTGTCAGTGTACATGGTTTTAACATAGGACCCTATGGGAAAATTGTTTAAAAGTCTTCTCCTCTGAAACCAGTCAGCCAATTTAAAGCAAACATGGCATGGATGGTCCTTGGGTAGTATACTTTCAAAAGTTTGTCCGGTGACCATGACCTCCATCCAAGATGGCTGCCATGAGCAGACATAGTTTTAACATAGAACCCTATGGCAGTATGGGATTTGAATAGTAACTTAGATGTATTCGGCATGCAGACATTCTTAAAAGGACTTATTTATGTCAAGTGAGCGATACAGGCTCACCTGAGCCTCTAGTTTCATAACCTATAATAAAATGAAAAAATATATATCACACTGTCGGAACAGTCCCAACATTCAATAGAAAAATCGTAGAAATATGTAAATTCGATATCCCTAACACACATATAAATGATCCCTCCTGGCTTAGTTCAGGTACTTCAATAAAAAGTGACTGGGTTAAACTAGTATACAGTAGATTTTTCTACGGCATTTCTCTTATTTAATCAAAACAATAGAAAGCGAAAATCGCACAATTTTTGCACGACAATCGGTCAATGGTCGGGCGACCGTCGCCGATAAGGTATCAATAAGCCTAAAAGGGAATATTGTTTTACCATGGGACAGACAGGTTTTGGGAGAATGGAATCATTTATTTTTCTTTACATATGAAATCAGAAATGTTCCATTCAATATCCAGTATTACATAACTATTATACTGCTTGATTTTCCTTAGTCAGATTTTTTTTTCTCCCAAGTCTGGCAAAATTATTTATTTTTGCGAAAATTTAAATCAGAAATATTAACAAAAATAAATAAATAAATTTGAAAAGTACCCCTCCTTGAAGTATATCTATAAATAGCATTTGAGGAAAATATGTATTTTGTATGCAGACTATAATGTCACTGTGAAACCATTATTTGGCCAGTGATATTAATTTTTAACTGTTTTATACACCGAAATGAAAAAAATATGTATCTAATCACTTGCACTCAATGAACAATTGAAGACAAATGTTGCAATAAGGTCTCCCTCAAAAGATCTTTACGTAAATTAACATTGTTTCGTTATGTTACGGGAAGATACGTTCGTTCGTCAATTATCAAGAAATCTCTATTAATGGAATCCAGTTAGCAAAGTTTGTATTATTAATTGGCAGAACATCATCAATATACTAGTACCTGGGAGTGAGATTAAAGGCTTAAGCCTCTCTACTTGTTTTTGTCTTTGATAAGCTTTTGTATAAACTCAGACTCATAGGAGTATAAAAAAAGTTGGAGAGGAGAGGGGCATAGTTTGTTCCCATAGGGATGCCTAGCTATGATTTGTTGAAAAATGTGCCATTCGAACTCGACAAATATATGTTATCGATAAGGAACTCCAATATTTTGACAACTTCATTTTATGTGTAGCACTTTTTACCTTTCGTTTCGTGCTTGACAAAATAAGTTAATTCGTAACCCAATACTATAAACTTGTAATGTTGCCACCATTTTTTAAAGTAAAATGCGTTATGAATAATTTACTTTAAAGAGGAAATGAAAGTGTAAAAGGCAAAAAAGTCAAATATTTGGCTAGATGAAATTTTCGAGAATTAAAATTATCCTCTTCTTTCAGTATCCACTTTTGATTGATTGATTGAGTGAGCGATTGTTGTTTAATACCAATTCAGCAATTTTATGGCGAGAACAAGTTAATTATCAATGAGATGATGTCTGCTTTATTCTAGACCAACACGCCGAGTTGGATTTTTATAGTGCTAGCTGACTGAAACAACAGTCCACGGGTAGAAATGTCACTCCATTCGGACACATTATTCTGATTCCGAGCCAACCAATCTTTGCTCTTTCTCCGTAATACTGCGTGCTTAGCGGAGAAGCAACAAATACCAATTTTATAGTCCTTGGTTTGACCCGACTGAGGCTCGAACCAACGATCTACCGCACTCGAGGCGAGCATGCAAACCATTACGCCACCGATGCAGTGCTTTTGATTGATGTTACCACATGAATATACTTTGTCACAGTATGATAGTAGTCCTCCTTTGACTGCATGCAAAATTTTAGTCATACTTATAGATACCCGGTAGTTCTTTTGTTGAACAAGTTTTATTACTGATTCTTTTATTAATGTCTTCTTTGTCAAAAATACATGTAGTATTTTTGTAAGGTTTACCAGAGTTCTTGGAAATATCAAGTTCTTCATATTGCTCGTTTGGCGTTAAACAACAATCACTCACTTCATTACTTATTTACCAAACCTTATTTCTTGTGGTTTTTGAATATTTTTATGATGTTTACCTATTTGAAATTAATTCATTAGCAATTAGGCGTACAGTGACGTACAATGAAGAACGATGTTAAATGCACCTGTCGTAAGGAAAATGAGTGTGTTTAAGGTCATATTTTCCTTGCATTGAAAACGTCGATGTCTATTTCATCAGATAGTGAGAAAATATTTGACATAATTTAAGGAATTCATGGAGAAAAAATAGATTTTTAACCCCTTTCTTTGAGCGAAAACATACCATCCACCGATGTTTAAACAGCGATTTCCAGTTTTAATGTTCAAATAGCGCACTGTTATTTGATCAGAAATATAAATGACATACGTCGATGTCTATTTCATCAGATAGTGAGAAAATATTTGACATAATTTAAGGAATTCATGGAGAAAAAATAGATTTTTAACCCCTTTCTTTGAGCGAAAACATACCATCCACCGATGTTTAAACAGCGATTTCCAGTTTCAATGTTCAAATAGCACAGTTATTTGATCAGAAATATAAATGACATACCTTTGCAGTATTTTTTTTAATTTTTGTGGCTTCGGTTGATCCACTTTCAAAGAATAAATCATGGATAATCATCCAAAAATGTTGAAATTTCTGCAAGCAACTAACATTACCTGGTCAGACAGCAGTAGTATATAAGCACAACTCAAGTTAAATTTGTGGGGGAGCAATGTGTAGCAACCGGAAGTGATACCGTGCGCATGCTTGACCGGATATGACGTCACCGGAAGTTGCATCACCGGAATTGACCCGAAGTGAGGTCACCGGAAACCGGAAATGAAAGAGAGATAATTTCCCGCACTTTTTACCCGTATTTCCTGTGCTTTTTTTCGGAACTCCTCTAGATTCTAGGTACGAACAATGGAATTTAAACCATTTTTTGAATCCATGACTAATTACGGCTCTTACAGGAACACCTGTCTCAATCGATAATAAAGTATTCCAAACCGAGTAAATTTACATAATTTTGTGTTGATTAATTAAAGACCTCTCATTATTATTCTATTATTCTAAGTAGTGTACCATTCATATGGGTTTTAACACTGTGTTTTAATTACCAATAATTATGCATACTTTAATACAAACAATTACACAATGAATATATTACCATACCACTGCAAAATTGTATGATTTTATAAGATGGATTTTTAATTAAGGTCTATCGTGCAACATTATATTTATATTGGTTTTCTAAAGAGGCCCCCCCGCGTTTAATTATTCATACGCGTACCAGTGAAGTGGGTTTTAAGCCCGGTATACACGATACAAGTTTTGCATCCAAGTCTCCATTCAAGAAAACTTGAATTCAAGTTTGTGTATACACGATGCAAGAAATTTTGATGAATACACACAAGTTTTGACGGGAGATACAACAAACAAAATGGCATTTCTGGGAGGAGAGGAGGGTGCTTCCCTTTGTATTGCATTATTATGTACAATTGTAATGCGAAGGAGATTAAGCTCCAAAAAGAGGTCAATATGGGCTCGTAAATGGCTTGGAAGGCAACGATGAGATGTATTTCTATGAAGTCTATTAGATCTTCAATCATTTCATTAGTCCATGTAACTGTCTTTTTCCTGCATGTTGGAGTTTCCTCTTTACCAGCCATCTTTGCACAACAGGTGTAGTTGTTATTATTTACATTCACAAATTGATGCTGATAAGGATTCTGTCTTCTGATTGGCCAATCTCCATCCAAGTTCCATCCAAGTTGAAAAAAAATAGGATGCATTTCTATTCCATCCAAGTTTTTTGATTCAAGTTTCTTGTATGGTATACACGATCAAAAAACTTGAATGGAGACTTGGATGCAAAACTTGCATCGTGTATACCGGGCTTTAGAAACATTATTCAATGCGTGAAGTAATCAAAAAGATATTAATCCCCAATGATCAGACAAGTTGAAACATGAATGAAAATGTATCTACTACATGTGTGGATTACCTCCGATGAACTCTAGATGATTTAAATATAGACATAATACATAAAAGCATTCTTTATTGCTAAATTGATTTCAACCGTACCAGACTCCAATGTTAAAAAATGCAGATTATGTGAAAAACGATATACAGATATTTTTGTCCACGTGTGTGCTGTAACTGTCAATATTCTTTCGAAATCCAATAAGAATTTTCTTTTGAAGAATTTAATTAGCGTTATATTTTTGACAAACTTTTCGTCTGCTAAATCTATTGATTTTATGTTATCGGATAACCAAGATATTTAAAATGTCCTTTCGTAAAAGTCGCGTGGCGTCTGCTGCATTCCTTACACGGTTTAGTTATATTTACTCGGGTGAAACCAAATGACGTTTATTTTATGCTACTACTTGCTGCAGCAATTTTATTTTCATTTCAACATGTCTCTCTTAATTCTTCGTTCTCTTGTAATTTTCCTTAGCAAAGGAGATTTCATCGCCATTTTTTTTCAAAAGTTTCAAAAAGTTTTTTTTCTTCTCATTATGACAGGTTGTAGTCATCTGTCAAAAGTATTCGGAAATGTAAAAAAAATCCCTATATAATCAACCACAACCATATTTTTACAAAAAATTTCTGGATAGATTTTATTAAATGTTACACCAAAACATTCGGAATTGTCAATATTTTGATTGTTTATTTACTCATTATGTTGTTACGAGTGATTTTTATTTGTACATAATTTAAACATAACAAATAAAAATTGATTTTAATTTTCCTATATATTTCGACTAAAAATAAATCCTGAAAATTAAAAATCATGGAAAAATGATGTACAAATAAAAACCACTCATATAAACATAATGAGCAAATAAACAAACAAAATATAGACAATTCCGAATGTTTTGGTGTAAAATATATTAAAATTTATAAAGTACTTGTAAAATTACTTCAACAAAAGACAACATGTTCGATCTTGCATTACCCTTGTCTCGGATTGAAACCACTCGTAATTGTGTCACAAAATTAATGCTGACCCAGGGGCAAATATACAGTTAACTTGTACTTAATTGTTTAAAGAAAGATGATCAAATATGTTAATCGAAGGGTGTTATAATTTAAAAGAGAAATGTTTATACAGCACTACATCACGGCTGGTAATCGGCACAAGCAGAACAGTCGGTTCTGCAAAGAACTTCGTGAGGATAACTTCCGGTTTTGGTGGAGGAGAGTTCACGAAGACGCTTCGCAAGGTATGTACATGTCAAAAATTGAAATTTGCTTTTTTACTGATCGAATATTGAAAAATCAGAGAATGCTATGCTGTGGCGAATGCTTTCACGGTTAGAAACATGTATAGTGTATTGTTGTATATGAAGTGTAACTCTCGCAAAATCAATCGTCCCACGAAAAAGATGACGAAAATTGTGACACTCTTACATTTCTAAGTTGTTCTAGACAAAGATGCAAGTTAAATTTTCAATATTTTTTCATCTTGGGAGTCTAAATGTAATCGGGGATAAATTCCGATTCGTCAGAAGTAAATTGAAGTCTAGATAAATGTACAAACTGTCAATTTTCTCGTTTTCCTGCTTGAGGAGATCGGTTCTGATAGAGCACATTGCGAATGCATGAGGAGATTTGCTAGTTTTGTCAATTGTTTTCTGCAAAATTGATAAATTGACACTTTTAAACATAAAACTGATAAATACTCTGTCCACTTTCAGGAGATGCCAGGATTCAAGTGAAAGAGGAAAGGGGGACCGACATTGACTCTTTACAAAAAACCATTTCGATATAGATTGCCTGTATCACCGCCAAGGAAACGAACAAAAACAAGTAGCAGTACACCAAATTTAAAATCCCCATCAATCAGGACACCAAGTTTATTAAAAAAATCTCTTTCAATTTCAAAATATTTATATCCTTTCAAACGAATTTCCACACCTATTCGAATTTCCACACCTATTCGGCGTTGAAGATCCTGTTAAAATGTCACTTTCATGTTTTGAGCCAGACACAAACCGAATGAAGCGATCACCAAATAACTTTCTCCCTAACCAAAAAAATTGGAGAGTTGATGGCGAAAATCTCATTTGACGTGATTCATCTTTGTCAAACCATTCTACAATTTCCAAAAACAACTCAAATGCAATGTTATTCAAAAGGAATTTTCCATCTTGCACTAATTTAAAGAATTTCAATAGCTTGTCCTTTTTCCCAACATCAGAAAGTTTGTCAAGAACATCTTGGAAAACTTCAACTACTGAAGCTTCTTCCTTCGGATCAACTTCTATCTTGTCTATACTTTCATCAAGACTCATAAAGGAAACATTTTGTAGATCTGCGGTGAAGTTTCCGTCATCTTTAGTAAATAGAGTGCGCCGAATAGGTGTGGAAACCCATTTGAAAGGATATACATATTTTGAAATTGAAAGAGATTTTTTTAATAAACTTGGTGTCCTGATTGATGGAGATTTTAAATTTGGTGTACTGCTACAAGTTTTTGTTCGTTTCCTTGGCAATGATACAGGCAATCTATATCGAAATGGTTTTTTGTAAAGAGTCAATGTCAGTCCCCTTTTCCTTGAATCCTGGCATCTCCTGAAAGTGGACAGAGAATAATTTATTTTGATTAGAGTATTTATCAATTTTGCAGAAAACAATTAACAAAACTAGCAAATCTCCTCATGCATTCGCAATGTGCTTTATCAGAACCGATCTCCTCAAGCAGGAAAACGAGAAAATTGACAGTTTGTAGATTTATCTAGACTTCAATTTACTTCTGACGAATCGGAATTTATCCCCGATTACATTTAGACTCCCAAGATGAAAAAATATTGAAAATTTAACTTGCATCTTTGTCAAGAACAACTTAAAAATGTAAGAGTGTCACAATTTTCGTCATGTTTTTCGTGGGACGATTGATTTTGCGAGAGTTACACTTCATATACAACAATAAACTATACATGTTTCTAATCGCGAAAGCATTCGCCACAGCATAGCATTCTCTGATTTTGCAATATTCGAGCAGTAAAAAAGCAAATTTCAATTTTTGACATGTACATACCTTGCGAAGCGTCTTCGTGAACTCTCCTCCACCAAAACAGGAAGTTATCCTCACGAATTTCTTTGCAGAACCGACTGTTCTGCTTGTGCCGATTACCAGCCGTGTACATGTAAAGGTATCAAACCACTAATTCACCAATCGGAGCTTGTAGTCCCTTTTCAAGAAAAAAGTTCCTTTCACTTTGTAGTATTGTGAAAACTACTGAATGGAATGGACTAATTAAAATTGATAATTGAAGTTAAATAAATAGGGATTATTTTGATGGATTTAGTTGTATTTGAATACCTCTATGGAGGATTTGATGCATGACCTATAAATACTGAATTTCTTGGGGATGACTGAGCTATTTTTAGAGTAGGTGTTTTCCGTAGCATGGCATTTCACAGCAAGATTTTAAACATGCCCTGATATTTTGACAGAACGTAGAGGAATCATGTACGTTTCAGAAAATATATGGTCTTGGAAAGGTTTAACTTGAGATAAAATGACCAGGTAGGCTCGAAAAAACACAAATTTAGTAGAAAACCTTAAAGAAATTAATTGGTGGTTTGACACCTAAAAGTGTGTCACCGTTAGTGTATAGTTTGGAAGTAATTTTTACCGGAAGTTGTTAAAATCTTTTCACAGATAAATATTTCTGTCGTTTTACAATGTCAAATAATTCACAAACATTTGCATGTGGATTATAACACATTAAAAGGTATGCTCGTACTTATTTCGTCATTAAATTTGTCAACTGTCCCGTGATTCAATATTTAAAGACAATCTGGCGATTGTAGCGTAAGGACCACATGAAATGCAACACAGGATTTTAATTGGGATCAATACGCAAGTTGGGAAAACAATGTTAATTTTCCGACCAGCTTTGAAAAATGAATGTCGGTCGAAAGAGAATTATAACTGGTCGGCGAAGCCGGCTATATCCAGCAATGGAGAACACTGCCAATGTTTTGAAATTTTATCAGCAGCTTACCGGTGAAGAGAGGAGGGTCCCTTTCATTTTTGGTCGGAACAATCAGTAATGTTTTGGTTATGGAAATAGGTTGGACAGATGTGGGGAGCGGGTGATATATCATAGTGAGCTGTGCTCACAGTAATACTAGTTTATTAGACGATATAAATAAAACAGACCAGTAGTCGAGCACCCCTTTACGGTGACCGTTTAAAGAGTCATGGTTAATAAAACTAGTAATGATTAAATTCAACATGCTTAAAAAGTTCCTGGTAACTAATTTTGGTATCCAGCTTGTGCCTTGTCCGACCGACTATCAAGGTGTATTCGAATGGGATATCACGTACAAAACACATGTACGTGATTGTTTACATTATTTGCACATCGCCAATATCGACTCCGTAACAATAGTTCGACTTCAAAGAGATTATATTTACGACGCATGAATAATCCATTTTAACCCAGATTTTTTTCGTATAAGATATCATTTGTGGATAGGCGACAAACGGAGAATAAGTATCAAAAATTAATTGCTTGTAGATTTTTAATTTCATTTATTAACAATGTACAAAAACTGTAAGATTGCAATACAAAAAATGCTGTGTTAGCGGTAGACGATCGCCACGTCGCATTTTGCGAATATAATGGTAGTGTGGCGATGATAATTTGTGTAGCAGTAGCCACGCTGGCAAACGAAAAACTTTTAAAGTGTGCATCTGACAACGATCTTTTATTATGTAGAAAGTCAACTTCGAATAAAACGCGTTGTAGACAATGATTTGATCGATGTATAACATCCAAAATGATTTTAAAAAGTGGGTCAAATTGATTATTTCCGGTAGTTTTTTCAGTTGAAATAACATTATCCGGGTCCCATTCCGGAAATAGTTTTGAATTTAGTCACCGACTGACTGATTTCCTAAATTACGCTTTATTCTGTCTGTCCTTCTGTCTAAACTTGAATCTAAAACCAGTAAATTATTTCACAACGAAAAGGTCAAGCATGGCAAAGCGTGAATCAGGGTCCATTCGCCCTGGGTCCGTTCGTCCTGATAATTATAATTATGTAGGGTATTAAAAATAATAGAAAAATAAGTGATATTTGATTGCTTATGAATATTAAATTGAGAAATTTTAAATATGCGGCATGCTAAAGTGTACAGTCAATGAACATAGGTATTCGTCACTCGAATTTACGCTATATATTTCATATAACACATTGTTCAAAAAAATTATTTTGAAGTCATTTCTAAACGGATTTTGATAATTTTTGCACCAGAATAAGCAGAAATATTAAAGATTTTTGTTTATTTCAGCATGATTTTCCATTAGATCTCCTTTATTTGCTATATACTGTATTTTAACGAAAGTGACATACTTATACATGTATATGTCCACGGACTGTATGTTTCGATAATGGTCAAAGTTAAACATTTTAGTCCTTGGAATAAGTGAATCAGGTAACGATTCAGTAGTGAATCCACAGAGTCTAGAAAATGTAGGATATTAAAAATAATTGGTATGCTAAAGTGTATGTTTCTATAATGAACAAAGTTAAACGTTTTAGTCCTTGGAATGAATGAAGCAGGTAAAGATGAGTGAATCCAGAGTCTGTAGAAAATGTATGTGTCCTTGGAATTAGTAAATCAGGTAAAGATGAGTGATTCAAGAGTCTGTAGTCCATTATACTTGATTAAAGTTTTAAAAAAGTAATAAATATAACAAAGATAGTTTAAACAAGCTATTAACATAATGTTCAAGTTACAAAACAAAGTTGCATAGTATAGAAGCTGTAATATTTTAATTCTGTTGTGCAACATGGTCCAATCAATGGGTTGTTTGTTGGCTTATAAAGACCCGATATCATTTTTAATAATCAGGGCGAACGGACCCACTTGTAGGGAAAACAGACCCGATATCGCCAAGCACCAAAGATCTATTTTATCCTTTTTTGGCAACGCCAACGGCCCCACACAGCAAAAAACAACAAAATCATACGAATATTGAATGTTCTGTTTATCTAATGTTCAAAGTTTGTTGTTTATCATGACAATATATGAATTATTATTGTTAGTTAATTAAATAATAAAGTTTTGAACTTTCAACTGTTTTATGCTCTTTGTTTATATTTAGTGTGGCTAACTGAAATTGAGTGTGGCTAAAAGAAATTAGTACCCATTAGCCACAGTGGCTAATAAAAAAAAATGTCTACCGCTAACACAGAAATGTATCTTTGAGTGTAGATTTTGTTACTGGTTCGATTTTTGGGATACAATTGAAATGCACATAACCAGATTTGAATAAAATTTTCTATTTACAATTTCCCCCTTGATGCAGGTCAGGTGTTCCTTTAAAATATAAATTAATTTTCTGTACAAAGCAAAAAAAAAGAAGAAGAAAAAAAGAAAGAAAATTGAAAAACCAAAAACATGCATATTTCATTTTATTTACAAGTTCAATTATTGTACAAGTTAAGATACCGTACATTTCAAACAAAAGAACTGAGCATTATAGAATATGGAAAGCTTCTTTTTCCGCACTCGTACACAGGTAAAGGCCTTCACCCACAGACACTTGTGTAGAGTCAAAAATATGCTCGCTATGTACATAGCGAGCATATTTTTGACTCTACACAAGCGCCTGTGCTTCACCTATGTACTCGTGCGGAAAAAGAAGCCTCCCAGATCCAATAAAGGACAGTTCTTTTGTTTGAAATGTAGGTATCCTATATACATAGACAAGTCAATACATGTACTTTAAAATCCACCTGTGATGTAAATCTATTGTCTAAACTCTCCATTATTTTTAAGGAATGGAGAGTTGTGAACAATATGTACAAGGGTGGAGCTAGAGTTTAAAGGTCAAAAACCTCAACCTGTTTTAAATTGCAAAAGGGAATAACAAACAATTTATTTAAATTTTTTTGTTACAAGATTAATAATTAATCTAATTATTAAAGTACAATGGGTGGATTTTAAGTTGGAGAATATCCTCGTATCTCTCCATTCCTTAAAACCAATGGGCCTCGGCTCCATTATTTTTAAGGAATGGAGAGTTACTCGGACATTCTCCTATACGTATTGATAATATATTGATTTGAAAGTGTGCCATTTCCTTTTTCTACAAAGAAAGGGCAAGTCAATACAGGTAGATAAAATAAATCCCCAGGTGTAACTTTTGTATCTGAATAAATAGCATCTGCTACAGTGTTACATTGTACATGTAGAATTACTTCACTTGTAAATGGACAATTGCAATTACATTGTATGTATACATAATTTATTGAGGGGGGGGGGGGTTTGATGTTTAACACCACTTTCAACAATATTTATAGATGGATACATATACAGGGACGTGCAAAAAGTGGTTGGTCACCTTGTAATTTTTTTAGTACTACATGTAAATATTTCATATAAAACCACATGTTTTGATATCATTAATTTAAAGTCGATTCTGGTTTGATTTTGATGAAATTTTTAGCAACAAAAGGGAGGATTAAAGGTAATTTTTGGGGATTATTTTAAAAATAATTTTTTGAAGCACAGATTTTAAATATTCACAAATTAAACACAATCTTAAATTATTTGTCTCAAAAGTGCTATCATTGTATTGTGTTTTTGATGTTCAAAAGTTAGTTTTGTGTTTAACTCGTGATTTCATAAAATTCTTAGATTATAAAATTATGTTTTCAAAACAGTGGAAAATTACATTTAATTTTGTCTTAGTTGGTAAAAATTTCATCAAAATCGAACAAGAATTGACTTTGGAATAATGATTTGAAAAAAGTTGGTTATATGAAATGCATTGTAAAAAATTACATTGAACCTCGTGGCTGAAAAAATGCAACTCTCTCTTTGCAGTCTGTGCCAAAAACATTTGGACAAACTAGCCCGAACAGCATTTTAGAAGAATTTTTCTATTTGTTTAAGCAAATTTTATGCAAATTTTACTAGCCCGAACCAATTTTCAGTAGACAGGGGCATAGAGCTAGTGGTTTTTGGCACAGACTGTCTTTAATGTTGTAAATATTGTATATAGCTGTTTTGTTATTATGTATTGTTGTATGTTATCTATATACCATTGTATAAACAAAGGTTATTCGAAATAAAATATAATATATAGTCTCTGTACATTTGATTTACACTGCTTTAAAGTTTTACTCTCAGGTAAGAAGTATAATATTTTATATGTACAGTAGGGCTGTCATGTTCGTGATCATATGGTAGTTGGATTTACAACTACCTATTCAATCAATACCTAGGCCAAAAAAAAAATATGTGTGTTTACTGTTAGATGTCAAAAAAATCTAGGGTCGGTCAGTCGGGATTATTATTTTTTTTTTTTTATTATCGTCAAAACCGGAAATAGTCGTTCCCGGTTCCGGAATCAGATTCCGGTATTTCAATTTCGAAATTTCCGGTAAAATGACGGATTATGCAGTTTTTCTACCTTCTTTGCTCTCAATTTCGACAAAAAGCTAGCAGTTGAATAAATAAAACATTACTGCTGGTTAAACAACAAAAATGGTTATCCGAATTCTGTGTAAAAATTCATACGGTCACTAAAAAAAATTAGGGTAGGTCGGGTGACCGTAAACACATTTTTTTTTTTGGCCCTATCACCACTAATGTTGTGAGTTCGAATCCTGCTCAGGTGATAGAACATTATGTGATAAAGTTTGTCAGTGAATTGCGACAGGTCGGTGGTTTTCTCCGAGTACTCCAGTTTCCTCCACCAATAAAACTGACTGCCAAGATATAGGCTGGAATATTGGGGTTTTTTTCTGCACTGTAGCAGGAGATTCCGAATATTAGCTCGGAAAATAGAGTTCGGAGTATTCGGACTTTTCCGAATGAGAAAAACAATATTTTCGTGAAAAAACAGGATTTTGATGAATTTCCATATTTTTTCCGCATATAATTCGGAAATCAGTTCGGAATTTTCCGAATGAGCTCGGATAAAAATTCGGAATTGTCCGAATACTCCGAATTGACCTCGAAAAAAAATTCGGAATTGTCCGAATACTCCAAATCGACCTCGGAAAAAAATTCGGAATTCCGAATTAAGGTCGGAAACTACCACCCTTATTCGCAAAATATTGTCAGATTCGGAAATTATTCCAAGCTAGCTCGGAGAAAATTTCCGCATTAGCTTTGCCACTTTTGGTGCAATTTCTGAACTACATTCGGACAAAAATTTCCATAAAATCAGAAAAAGTAGATTTATGTCTGACAATGAAATCATTTAACATAATATACTTTTTGTTTTATTTTAATTCTTCAAAGAAAAAACAATGTCCACTATCTTTGTAAAAAAGTGTTTTTGGCACTATTGTCTAAGTAGATATCTAATTTTAAAGCTCCTTGAAAAGGTTTGGCTTTAAGGCTTCTGCCAACTTCCCAGTAACATCCTTTTTAGATACATGTGGCCACCTTTTACCAATAATATCTGAAAAAGAAAGATTTTTTGTAATGCATGTAAATATCAAAGCATGTTTTTTTTATTCGTGCTTATCACTATCAGTATCAGTTTATAATGTGATTTTGTTTCATATACATTTATTGCACATCCACTCAGATTGAAATATTATTTGTTGTTATTTTACATCATGTACAGGAATATCAATTATATTAATTAATATTTTTAAACATTTGAAAGCTTATATCAACTTCCCTACATTAACATGTCTATCTCTTTCTCTCATAATTTGTTTACGACTTAGAAAATGTGATGTCATTTAATCATTTGCAGCGTAGAAGACAAATCCTGGACATTTTATTTCTATATGGGGCTATAATGGTCATAATCGTATGCAAGTTGCAATTACCAATGCAAAACTTGCAACCCTGCTTATGGTGAGGTGTACTCGATAGAACATCAATATCAAATTCACTTGCAGTATTATGTCAATTTTCTCAAATAATTTTGAACGAAATAATGTTATGTTTTGGTAATATATTCATTGTCTTTTTAATGATTTATATGTAACAGAGAAGACATCGTAACTTTATAACTTGTGTCTAATTCATTGTCAATAAAATATGTCTTGAGTAAAGTACAACATTATATCACAAAGATTGTTAGTGACTTATGACAGGTCGTGGTTTTCTCCAGGTCCTATGGCTTCCTTCACCAATAAAAGTGACTGCCACAATGTAACTAAAATACTATTGAAAGTGGTGTTAAACATCATGATCATAAGTTCATAACCCTCTTTTACTATATGCAAGTATTAAACTAAAATAAATTCAACAAAAACTGGTTTTTATGGTAGATATTTTCATTCTTCTATCATTCATATTGCATTTATTAACATGATAGTTATCAAGAATTCATAATGGCAGCTCCCTTAAGAGTAGAAGACAATCGAATGACAAATGCATGCCAATGTATAATTTACCTGATGTTTATTCCACAACTAGTACTGTACCTAGTACCGCAAATTTACAAGTTGTTGCTGCATGTTCTATGTGATTATCTGTAAATATTGGTTCTCAATCTTGGTGGTATTGAGTTGATTCTGTAGACATTGTATTTGTTGGTTGTTGCGAGTGACCTCCTCTTGTAGAATGTTACAATCTACACATACTTCGTGATTTTGCATGCTGGTTGAAGGCTCTGGAGACATTCGGATGTCCATAGATTCTTTGAAGAGTTGACTTGCTGGTAAGTAACTATAATATAATTGTATTTTCATTAAGTTTTAGGATAAATAATTGTAAACAAAGCTAATAATCAATTTAGAAATACAAATACTACATGTAATAACTACCATTATTATATGACTTCAGATAATGTCTTTTCAACGTAATGCACAGTGAATATAACATTCCAACATCTTGCACCATACGAAACCAAAGAAAACGTCATGATAAAATCAACATATAAAATGTGTCATATAATAAAACAATTAATGACTTTCAATTCGATGGATACCAGGATTTATTAACCCAAGAATAATACATTTGGCCGTGGTAAATATAATGTTCCTGGGTTAATAAATCATTGTATCCACCTCATTAAAAGTCATTAATTGTATATTATCTTTTTCTACTTATGATTTTACAACCAACTTGCGACTGAAATTTAAAAAAAAATAATCTTGATCTGTTGACATCTTGACAATATGTTTTTCAATTACACTTTTTTTCATTCAAAGTGAATCAGTACAATGTAAGTCTTCAATAAAGATAAAACTTACCTTTCTTCTTTAAGTTGTTGTGGTACACGTAAGTCAGTCAGTTCCAGTGCAACTGTCTTAAGTTTTTCTGAAATAATTGTTTCAATATTTAGTGTTTGACATAACTAGTTGCTGCTTCTTTACTGATTATTGGTTTCCTAAGTAAGGTGTACTTGTGCATTATTTTTCGTCAACAAGCTTGTTTTTTATGTTTTATTTACTATATAATATTGGAAATTGTTGGGTATGTATAATGTATAGATACAGTATGGGTGGGACTCAAATTCACGAGAAAGCTTAGCTTTCGAGTTAATTTTGTCCTACCCATGCTGTATCTATACATACCCATCATTTCCAATATAGTAAGTCACATGTACCTTGGTCATTCGACTTTCCTTTGTTAATAGTGTGATGATGAAATGGCAAATGCCTTGACTCCTCCTATGTGATACATTTATGTGCAGATATCATCACACTTTTAACAAAGGAAAGTCGAATGACCATGGTACATGTACATTGGGTAATATAGGATAAAGTTTGATTTAACACATTAGCATTGGCTTAAAGACAAAATCAATGCCAGAAAGTTTCAAAATCATAATTCTTGTGCATATTCTGCTAGTACATGTATACTTTAAAATTTACATAGTAAGAATGCTTTCGAGTTGATCCGGCCTGAAAACTATTCGGCCTTAAACAAATGCGGCCTTAGTTGATACGGCCTTGGTTAATTAATGCGGCCTCAGTTAAGAATGATGTGTATCTATGGATATATATGATACATACAATAAAACGACACATTGTGATGATTTGAGTAAATAATTTTTGGTAACCCTTATAATCATACTGCCAGTGCAATTATACGACTATTAAACAAATGATAATTAATTGCAAGAGAACATCTAAGGAATTTCGCTTGTTGACAGCTTGGTATATCAACCTGAATTGTTTTTCTAATCATCAACTTCAATGGAAATGATTTCCGTCATTATTACCAAAAATTACTAATTAAAAAATTGCTAAAATAATAACGATTTATTATGGCTTTTCATATTGAGTTACGAGTAAATCTTGTGAAAACACTACAAGTTCCAATATTTTATTCATCATATCCATGAATATTTAAATAATATTTTAAATTTAAATAGAACTTTTAATTTTTTAATTATTCTTTTCCATTTGATACAAGGCCGGATTTGCCGTAGGCCGCATAATATATGATAAGGCCGGAACATCCATTTGATATAAGGCCGGATTTGCGTAAGGCCGCATCAACTACGGCCGAATCTGTCATAAGGCCGAAACAACTTGTAAGGGTAAGAATAGTTTATATAAATTAAACCAGCTTATATTACAATATATACATAATATTATAGTAATTTACAATATTACTACTTACTAAGTACTAGTTACTGGCAATGCTTCAGTATCCAATTCTTCTGGTAATCTATTTGCTTGTGTTCAGTTCAGTGGTGTGTTTCGTTCTGTGGTATATCTCATTATCAAGCGTGGTCAGTTTTCTCGTGCATCATGGGTGCTCTTCGGAACCTCTCGGCCCCCATGATTCACTACACTCTTCCCCGTTTTATCTTAAAGGACCCCAGACTGCAGCCATTGAGAAACCCCCAGAAACAAGGGGCCATCCTGGATGTAATGACAAATCCAAAAATTGCCCTAGGGCTCACAAGAGGCGGATAAAGCCTCCACAAGCCCTAAGCTTCCGATATCCATGGGACAGCGTTTCTAGGAGTCACCAGACTCTGTGGCACCCCCTACACCCACAATGCACCAACTATCTATTCTGATTAAAAAAACCCTTATCGTCATTATCCTCCCCCCCAAGTATTATTAAATAATAAATATATGTCGCAATGGGTGGACCTTACCTTCCCCTTTTCCCTCAAACACTGTCATTATGCCCCCTGCTTCCCCAATATTTCCCCCTCTGCACTATACCTTCTCCCGGGGATGCCTGTGACACCCCGAGCAGACAAAATCTCCCATGGCCTTTGCCTCTTCCTGTGTTATCCTTACACAATCACCATGATACCATTCTTTGCACTCATCGCACCTAATCATGAACTCCCCAGTGTATGGCTTTTGACAAACACAATAAAGCTTAGCTCTATACCCCCGTTGATCTTTGACGCCCCCCTTCTCCTTGGTATATCCTGTCCCCTTAATCATTTGTTGACTCAGTTTTTGGGCCCACTCTGGAACCTTGCGGTCATGACATAACTTCAACCTATCGTGGTTAGCGGTGATTATCACCCGCTTTAACTTTATTTTATAGAGATAGGGGGTCAACTTTTCAATTACCACTCCGGGGCCTTTCCACGAGGGACTCAATTTTCGAGTTTTTCCCTTAACTGTAGCAGTGTCCAACTGATACACCAAATCCCCCAGTTTTAACTCCCTGACCCTCACCTTGACATCATAATCTCTCTTCATTCGTTTTTGGGATTGTTTGAGAGTTTCCCTAGCTACCCTGTGGGCCCCTTCAATAGCTGTTTGCAACTCCCCTACGTATTGGTCCCCTTCGGGCTGTCCGGTGTTCCCCGGACTCCCGAACATTAGTTCCGCAGGCAACCCAATCTCCCTACCCAACATCATCATATTGGGTGTGTACCCTGTGCTTCTATTTACCGAGGACCTTAATGCCCCTGCCAACTGCGGTAAGTATTTATCCCAGCTCCGCTGATTTTTTCCAATGAAACACCGCACCGCTGCCATCAGTGTACGATTGCATCGCTCTACTTGTCCGTTCGCCGAGGGACGATAAGGGGTAGTTCTTGATTTATGTATGTGAAGTAATTCACACATTTCCCTGAACAAAGAGGACTCAAAATTCCTCCCCTGATCAGTGAATACTTGGAATGGGCACCCAAATCTAGAAAAGAACTGATTCACTGCGGCTCTTGCCGTTTCCTCTGCACTCTGGGAAGGCAAGGGGATGCACTCTACCCACTTGGTAAATTGGTCAACCATCATCAAGATGTGTTCATTTCCTCTCTCAGTGTGAGGTAGGGGCCCAATGAAATCTAAATGGACCCGTTCCATTGGCGATCCTGAATGATAGGATAACATTGGGTGTCTAGCTGAGACCGTTGCCTTCTTATTTTGGTTACACTCCATACACCCTTTCACGTAAGCTGACACATCTTTACTTATCCCCCTCCAATAATACCTAGACTTCACTTTCTCGATTGTCCTTTCTATGCCCTGATGTCCAGCTAAGGGGGGGTCCTGACAAAGCTTCACAATTTGTTCCCTATACATCTTTGGGACCACCCTCATTGCTGACTTCCCCTTCTCTCCACAGGACCCCTTTTTCCAAGACAAAAACTTCCCTGTTTATCCAATAATATTTGCTTCTAGAGTCCCCTATAAACAATTCTCCTTCAGTGGGCTCCTCCCCTGTCTCCCTCCACCTGACCACCCAGGCTAATTCGGGGTCCACCCGTTGCTGTTTCTTCATTTCGTCCTCACCTGGGCCTTGAAAACTAATGCCCTCTGCCTCTCGAACTATTTGGACTCCCTTGATACTTTCCCATCTAAGTCTATTTCCCACTTCCCCTGTAGAGACCCAGATCTCAGCCACCCTAGGTCCCATTTCTTCTTCCTCCTGGTCTTGACCATTACTCACGGGTTGACCCCAAGGTTTATTTGCCAAGGGAACCACGTCATCTACATCCTGATCAAAACCGGACCAGTTTAAATGGGCCCTAGTACAGTAGGGACACCCCCCACAGGGCAAATCCTGTAATTTCACTCTTAGATTGAAGTCTGAACATGGTTCCCCCCCAGGGATCCTTGACAAGGCATCTGCATTCGTATGTTTCTTCCCAGGCCTATGCTGGATTTCCATATTGAACTGACTCAGTTCTTCTAACCATCTAGCCAGTTGCCCCTGTGGCTCCTTAAAATTCATCAGCCAGGTCAGACTATTATGGTCTGTCCTGACTGTGAAATGCCTACCCAACAAGTAATGCCTAAACTGTCGAGAGAACCTAATAATTGCTAATAATTCCTTTCGAGTGGTGCAGTATTTTTGTTGCTCCGGAGTCAAGGTAAGACTCCCGTACGCTACTGCCCTCCCTTCCCCCTCTTGTATTTGAATCAATTCAGCCCCCACCGATTTATCGGATGCATCCGTATCCAGTATAAAGGGATCAGTCGCATTAGGCAGGGCTAGAACTGGTGCTCTCACCATTGCATTCCTCAACTCATCAAACGCCTTTTCCTGTTCATCTCCCCATTGATATGTACGTTTCCCTGTTAGGGCCTGAAGGGGAAATGCCATTTGAGTATATTCTTCAATAAAGGCCCTATGGTAATTGGTGAACCCCAAAAACCTCTCCACCTCCTTTTTATTCTTAGGCCTTGGCCAGTTTTTTATATCTTTGATATATCCTGGCCCAATGTATATTCCTCTAGGTCCCACTACTCTACCCAGGAACTCTACTTCCTTTTGAAACAGTTCACATTTTTTGGGCTTCAATTTTAGCCCATACTCCCTAAACCTAACCAATACAGCCCTTATGTTTGCCAAGTGCCCCTCAAAATCCTTCCCCAGGACCAGGATATCGTCCAGGAAAGCCAGAACCACTTTCCAATTCAAACCCCTCAGCACCAGGTTGATGACTCTCGTATAAGTGGCCGGTGAGTTACATAACACAAAAGCCATTCTAGCGAACTCAAACAACCCATATTTAGTAATAAATGCCGTTTTGGAGCAGTCTTCAGGTTTGATTTTCACCTGCCAATATGCTGAATTGGCATCCAGTTTGGAATACCATACATTTCCGGCTAAAGTGTCAAGACACTCGTTCACTAGGGGCAATGGGAACACATCCTTAATGGTGAGAGCATTTAAGGCCCTGTAATCCACACACCACCGTACTGACCCACATCGTTCGCGGATAAGAACCGGAGCCGATGCCCACTCAGACACTGATGGCCGGATCACCCCCGCACTCAACATTTTCTTTAATTGGGCCTCTTCTTCTCCTGCAAACCCTAATGGGGTACGCCTGATTCTTTGCTTAACTGGGCGATTGGTCCCAGTATCAAACCCATGCTGGATTGTATTAAATTTCCCTAAGTCAAACTCACTTTTAGCAAACACATCTTCAAACTCGCATAATAACTCACTAAGCTGTGTCTGCTCCTGCTCATTCAGCTCCCCTTTGGATTTATCAAAGAGATTAGTCAAATGCTCTGGAATTTCCCTTTTTCCATTCTCTGGACCCCCCTTTTCCACAACTTCTACCTTTTGTACGTTCGAACACACCTCTTCTGCATAGGCCAAAACTTCCCCCTTCTCTACTTCTACATAGTGATCGGATATATTAATCAGACAAAGCACTGGGTTATCACCCCCATTGTGCAATGTTCGAGGTATTAATAGCTCACCCTTGGTGGCTGCCTTTACTATATACTCCCCTGCCATAGACTCACTCAGCTGTGCCCCCACTCTCATGACTGAATTAGGGGGTACCTTACACCCCTTGGCTAGGAACACCCCCACCTCTTTCTCATTGACTAAAGGGCTTCCTGTTCCCAAACTCATGGGTATAACATCCCCTGCGATCTGTAGTTCCTTTTCTTTGAGATGTAGGGACACCCCATTAGCCTCTAAAAAGTCTAAACCCAGTAACATATCCTCCTCTATTGGGGCCACGTAAATTTCTACTGTGAATAGACGTGTCCCTAGGACTACTTGAAAAGGGCCAGCAATATACCCATTCATCTGCATTCCCTTCCCTGCGGTGTTCATAACCACTTCCTTACGGATGGGTGGGGCAGGGTCCAATGATTTGTAGAATTCCTCGGACACCAGTGTTACCTGTGCTGCTGTATCTACTACCGCTTGTAACTGCATGCCTTGTACCTCCACTGGGACCCTAAACATTACCCCATTGGACAGCTTGAGCGCCGTTACTGCTCCGTCCTCTTCCTCGTCCGTAACACAAGTCCCTATATTATCCTCTCCCCCCTTTTCCTCCTCCTCTATGGACTCGTCCGTGTCCCTCTTATCCCTATTGTTTTCCTCCCCTATTGAGGACTCATTATCCCGACTCGCCCCTTCAGATTTGACCCGTCCCTCCAGACTACTAGACTCCAGAGGGTCGTCCCTGACTTCCCTATTGTTTTCTTCTCCTTCCGACTCCTCACTTGAGAACTCGTACCCCTGACTCGCACCTTCAAATTTTACCCGTCCCTCCGGACTACTAGAATCCGGAGGGTCGTCCTCTACTTCCCTATTGGTTTCCTCTCCTTCTGACTCCTCACTTGAGAACTCGTACCCCTGACTCTCACCTTCAAATTTTACCCGTCCCTCCGGACTACTAGAATCCGGAGGGTCGTCCTCTACTTCCCTATTGGTTTCCTCTCCTTCTGACTCCTCACTTGAGAACTCGTACCCCTGACTCGCACCTTCAAATTTTACCCGTCCCTCCGGAGGGTCCCCCACTTCCCTATTTACCCGTAGGAGACTATCCTGCTGATTCCTCTCCTCCATATTCCATATTTCCTCCATCTCTACTTCTCCCCCCTCTTTTACTTCTTTGAGACCATGTATATTGGCAATAAGGGGTTGACTCAAGCCTCGCGAGTTGCCCCTTTGGAGTTGAAAGCCTCCTTATTCTCCTGAAATGACACTCGTTTCTCCCCTGACGGAGACTCCAACTTTGGGCACTCCCTCTTGAAGTGTCCCATGACCCCACAGTGGAAGCATCCCTGTTTGTCCCCCTTTCTTGGGGATGGACTTCTTGATTGTGCCCTATACCTATCTATTCGATTTCTCTTCACCTCCTCCATAATGGCTGCCATTTGAGTGGAAAGTGCCGCTATGTTGGACTTTATCTCACTCATTTCCTTCCCCTGTGCTGACAGTACTTCCCCCATTTTTCTCTCCACACCCTTATCTGCAACTCGATCAGTCCCTATTGTGCACACCCTGGCTTCTCCCCCCGTAGCGAGGCCCCGGGGATACTTGTTTAACCTCCCTTCGAGGATTTCGCCCAAGGGTGGTCCCATATATAGCTTGAGAGTTATGCTGGAACCACCTCATTCTGTCAATAGCCTCCTCTATGTTTTTAGGTCGGATATTAGAGGCATAACTCCCGGCCTCTTTATCTGCTGCCCCTTGGCATAGCCTCACCACTGCTTGTTTATACATGTGAGTTTCGGGCAAATCTCTAAATGCCCTAGTGGCTAGGGACAAGACCCGATCCGCCCAGTCCTCCAGGAGTTCATCCGGGCATTATTAAATTGGACCTGGGCTGTTTCGGGGAGTTCACGGAAACCAAACCGTTTCTCTAATTTCCGTATTAGGTCCATATATACCATTTCCTGGTTCCGCTCAACCAGGAGGGCATAATATTCACTTGCTTTCCCATCCAGGCACCAGCATAACTGGTCCCTGCATTCCCCTTCCGTCCACTCACTAACTTCCGCGTATTGGGAAAATTTAGCGTAGAATGCTTTCCAATTTGATTTCCCATCAAACTTTAGGGACATCAGCAAACTAACACTCTTCCCCCTTCCCCTTTGACCTCTCTCCCCTTCATACTTCGGGGTCTCTTCTGGGGGGACACCCAGGCCTGTTCCCACTACTCGGTACCCTAGGAATAGATGGGTTTCTTCCTCCTGGGCCTTCAATGTCTTCCCCACTTGGGCGGTAATGTCCCCTTTCCCTTTCCCTATCATACTCATCTCTACGTTGAACTATTCTAGGGACTTCATTTTCCCTTCCTAGGGTATGTCTTGTTCTACCTCTACTTTCCCTCAACAAGGGATTAGTATTTTCCCTACTCCACCCCCCTCCGGTGTTCCTCGGAGGGAAATAGCGGCCCCCCTGTCTTTCCAAACACTTTCTCTATTAGCCGGGGCTACAGTTCGTATGTTTGGCACTCTTACTTCAGCCCCCCCCCACTGGCTAAAACCCCACTATGAAAAAGGCCTGGTTCTCTAGGGAACGCATAACCCACACGAATATCCGAGTCTCTTATATGCACGTTTTGCATATACGCCCGATCCCTCTCGTCGCTACTCGAATCCAAATCGTCCCGTCGCGATCGACGAACTGATGGCGGCGGATTTTGTCCCGGAGCTGATGTATATTTAACTCCCCCTGGGGTTTGTCTTTCCATGAAAGTACTTTCCATCTCACTATAATCATCATCCAATCTCTCGGATAAATTGGCCTGTTGCCACCAATCCCTTTCCTGTTTATTATAATATGATCTTTCCCCTGTTAACGGGACTTTATCAAATGAACCCATTTCCTTCCCCCTTCCTTTAACTTGGCCCTGTCCTGCCCCATCCCACTTCCCTATTAACTTGTCTACACTCCTAACCCTTTCTCTATGTCGATTATATTGGGATCCCATTCCCTCTTTATTTTCAAAAGAGGTAAAATCCAAACTATCCAGTAACGGTTGTGTTATCCTAAGGCTAAGATATGGAACCTGATTTAGGTCATCCAATTCCAGATCGCCCTTAGCCTCCCTTAATTCCAAAATTTTATCGGCCACTTTTGCCCCTATCCCTGGCACTGACATCAGCTCCTCGATGGAACAATTGTTAATGAAAACACGCGGCATTGTTAATAAAAGTAAACAACAAAAACACGTGGCTCTTTATTCTGTGGTGTATGCGTATGTTCAATTTATAACGGACCAGATTTTTACACTGGGCCGCTTTTGTCTACTTTTGTTTAAAATCGATAATGTCAAAAAAAAAAAAAAAAACAAAAAAAAATTATTTGGGGCACCGGACTTGCAACTTATTTTTAACCAGCTCTTTTTTTAAAGATGGCTTCTAGAAACAAGCTACTTTGGTTTGGGGTTCACATTGCTGAAACACGTGCTGGGGTTTACACGTGAGTGGGAAAGGGGTACTTTTTTATCACGCAAAATTTTTTTTTTTTAAAGATTTCCAATCTTGTCTGCCAAACCTACCTGCGTATCTTCCCTTGAAATTTCCTAACGGACAATTTCCACTGAAAATACCAGGTCCTATCAGCCAGGCAAAACTGAATCCAATGAAAATAAATTGCCCCCTAAAAAAAAATTCAAAATTGTCTGCCAATCCTACCTGCGTATCTTCCCTTGGAATTTATTAACGGACAATTTCCCCTGAAAATACCAGGTCCTATCAGCTCTACAACATTAGAACAAAACAAAAAAATTACACGTGGGTGGGAAAGGGGTACTTCTTTGAACGGGCAAAAATTTAAAGATTTCCAATCTTGTCTGCCAATCCTACCTGCGTATCTTCCCTTGAAATTTCCTAACGGACAATTTCCCCTGAAAATACCAGGTCCTATCAGCCAGGCAAAACTGAAACCAATGGGAAAAAAATATTGCCCCCTAAAAAAAAATCAAATGGTGGAGTTGCGATTTTACTTAAAAATCGCTTTTGGTTAATTTAATAACCTTTCTCGCGAATAGGATTCGACTTGTAGTCGCAGTGCCAATATAGTAATTTACAATATTACTACTTACTAAGTACTAGTTACTGGCAATGCTTCAGTATCCAATTCTTCTGGTAATCTATTTGCTTGTGTTCAGTTCAGTTCAGTGGTGTGTTTCGTTCTGTGGTATATCTCATTATCAAGCGTGGTCAGTTTTCTCGTGCATCATGGGTGCTCTTCGGAACCCCTCGGCCCCCATCCCCCACGATTCACTACAATATATATACACAACCTTTTTTTTTTTTATACATGTTTCTTTTTTTAACCTGGGTCCATTCGCCTTTATTTTGGTCAATAAAGAAAGTCATGAGTCTCACTTGTAAAAATAATAGTGAGTTCTAACTTAGAATCTAAGCACAATTAATGAGTCCAGGATTCACCCATACGAGTTGCAAGCATCTCTGGTTGGGTTAGGGTTAGTTTTGTATTATTTTTGATGATAATCCATTTACTGGATTTTATATCAATAAATAATTTGAATTTGGTTGGGAGTAGATCGCCCCATGCCCCTAGGACCTAGGCTAGCTATGTCTGACTGCCTTTACCAAATCTAAAGATTTTGCGAAGCTCTATTATGTTGCTGACATTAAGAAAGTTGCCGGTAATTGGGTTGTCGTTTGTCCATATAATAAATTAAAATATGCGTGATATCCATACTGAACGTAGCGATAATTTTTGTTGTTTACATTTTTTATATTCAAAATATTTACAAAATTGGCGCCTCCCACGCTTCTCGATGATTGGTCGTTGAATCGGATTCCCTGCACTTCGTTAATTTCCGATGCGTGTCTACCAAATAAAGGTAATAACAAAATTACCGAACTCCGAACAATCTTACAAAGGGAAAGTCAAAACTCATAATTATATAAACAGACAAAATCAGTCAACAACCGGAAAACTGAAAACCGTAATGACCCTGACTTGGTACAGGCATTTCTAAAGAAATGGTGGGTTGAATCAGATTTTAAGGCGCCAAACCTCCCGCTCTCATTACGGTTCAAAGGTTCCGGCTGTCACTGTAACAGTATTTAAATACAGGAACAAAATAGGTAAAATAGTTGTCAAAGCAGTACCATATTCGGTGACGTAAATGTCAAAAATATTTTTACGTCACACATTGACAAAAAAAAATTCTTGACATATTTGACTCTTTATCTTTATACATTTTCACTATATGAAAATGCATCGCTTATAATTTTTTCTGCAGAGACGGAATATATTTCGACAAGATATTGGTATCGGAATATAAACTTTTTAAGAGATCGAATAAGGCGAATCTTTTTATAGCCCTGGTCCAGTAGCCTGTTTCTCAGATGAAGATGACGTTTCAGGAAATCAGAATAATTGCTACTGCCCCTTGCATAGCGAATCAATTGCGAGATGTAAACACCATATGCAGGAGAAGCTGGTATATTGCTGCACATATTTGGAAAATTTATGATTTTAAAATTGAAGTCGTCCCGCTTATCATAAATTTTAGTACTGAGTTGACCACTGTCGTCAAATTCGAGGTATAAGTCCAAAAATGATGCGGACGAAGCTGTATCGGTGGTCTCTTTAACTTCCAGCTCTGGAGGATATATCAATGGAAGAAATTCTGCAAATCTAGAATTATTGATAGATAAAACGTCATCAATATACCTGTATGTGAAATTAAAGGCTCTAGCCTCATGAATCTTCTTATCTTTTACAAGCTTTTGAAGAAACTCCGACTCATATGAGTATAAAAATAAATCGGCTAGAAGAGGGGCACAATTCGTACCCATTGGTATGCCGACGACCTGCTGAAAGTTTGTTTAATCAACTCATAGATATGGATGTTTAAAGTAATATTAAATTTGATCTTTAGTTAAAAAAAAAAAAATAAAGAGTTTTAATTTGCTGGATTTTCTTTTTCAACAATATTTATTAAATATTGTTCTCCCATAATGCAATTTGTAAACAACCCGCCATCTTTAAATCTGATAGTTGAAAACACGAACTAGACTTTTCTAGTACTAAAAACGTGTTCTTGGTAGCATCACAGGTAATTTGTTTACAATATTTAAACAAGGACTTAATTTAGAGCAAGGTAAAATAATTATAAAATCTGATGATTAAGAAAATAATTGAATTGCTAAATCAATTATTTGTAACTTACACAATATGATTTCAAAATGGAACAAATATATTATGAAAAAAAACCAACTTAATTAGTGCTGGTCATGCAGAAATAAAACATGCAAATTTTTTAATATATTTAATTTCATATTACTTATAAATTTACATGTATAATTCTATTGTCTGAAGTTGTAATTTGACAGCAGGATACAACTGTAATAATCTACTATATTGTATTCTTTACATTTTGTATATTTAAATGTAATAAGTTATTTTAACTTTAAGGTTGGTTTTTCTTACATATTTTGTAATTTTATTTCAGGAAAATTGAAGAACAAGATGATCAGTCAGTCATAGAGGAACCACAACATACATATTTTCAATTCAGGAAATATTGACACGTGTGGATCAAGTGTAAATGTCTGTTGAAGACAGAAAAGCACGGCTAAATTTAACTGTAGTACAGACCAATCACTTGTTACAGATAGACATGGACATTTGAAGAAGAACTGGTTGAGAACTTTGTTGAGAGAGATTGAACTGGGACATACTCTTACTCTGAATGTTTGGGAGAATCTTGAGTTGGGGGAAAATCAATGAAAAATTATTAAGACACTTTATTATATTGAAGTGTTAGGGTGTTTATCGCCACTTTTAACAATCTTTCAGTTGTATCACAGTACATGAAGCTCAGTTTTATTGGTGGAGGAAAACGGAAAAAACCACCGAGCAGGATTTGAACTCACAACTTTAGTGGTGATAGGCACTGATTGCACATGTAGTTGAAAATCAAACTACCATACGATCAAGATGGCCATTTTTATTATAATATTGAAAGCATGCAACAGACAATATAGTGACTATTCCTGAAGTCTTTTTTTTAGAAGCCTTTGTATTCTATTTATTTTCTACTTTGTTATCCTATGTTTATGTACTATGAATATTATTATCAGCAAGTAAAAGTTGCCATATTCAGATTTCTTCCTTTTGTTTTTATGAAAAAATTATTTTCTGTGCAATGAGGTTTGCTGAACAATGTTGAAAAGTGTTGTATATACAGTCATACCTGGTTATGTCAATATCAGATACACCTCGAGTGCTCTAGATTGTGGGTTCGAGCCCTGTTCGGGTCAAATCAAAGAATATTAAATTGGTGTCTGTTGCTTCTCCACTAAGCAGGTTGGCTCGGAATCAGAATAATGTGTCCGAGTTGAGTGACATGTCTACCCCCAGATTGTTGTTTCAGTGAGCTAGCACTATAAAATCCAACTCGGCGTGTTGGTTTAGTACAAAGTGGACCTGAACATGTTCTCATTGAAAATTAACTATGTGTAGCACAGTGAATGCTCAATTTTCTGGAGAACACAAGTTTTCACTATTTTAGTGAAGTTCATGTTACTTGTTTTCAATTTTCTATGTTTTATGCTGGTCTTTGTCTAATTTTCTTTGAAAAAATTTGAATATACCAAAGAGTTGAACAGTTTTAACACCTGTTTCAGGGAAGATTAGAAACATCACTATTTATTAAATTTTTATTCTAACTGAAGACTTGGCAGTATTAATCAATTAGTTAATATTAGTTGATATTCTTCATTCAATTGGATATTAATCAAATTTAAGAATAAAACCTTAAGAAATGACTAAATCAGCTTTTCCACAAACAAATGTTTTTTCTGGCCTAAAAAATGACTGAGTCAAACTTTCTGAACTTTTTCCAACATTAAAAAAATCTAAAAGTCCAACTTTCCAAGCTTTATCCAACATAAAAAATGACAAAAGTCCTATTTTCCGAATTTATTCTAACCATAAAATATTGCAAAGACTATTTTCCAAACTTTTCTGCCATCAAAAATGACAAAGTCCAACTTTCCGCATCTTTTTCCGCCATTAAAAATGATAAAGTACAACTTTCCGAGCTTTTTCCACCAATAGAAATAAAAAATTACAAAGTTCAAATTTCCGCACTTTTTCCGACATAAAAAATGACAAAGTCCAAATTTCCGCATCTTTTTCCGCCATTCAAAATGATTAAGTCCAACTTTTCAAGCTTTTTCCGACATGAAAAATGACAAAGTTCAAATTTCCGACCTAAAAAATGGCAAAGTCCAAATTTCCAAGCTGTTTCCGAATAATTTCATTCGGAATTCCGAACTCTATTCGGAATCTCCTGCTACGGAGTGCTTTAAAATTTTAGTCTAAGGTCAGATGAGTTTTTTTTTTGCTCTGTAAATCTTAACGTGAACCAATACCAGTAATATTATGTTTGTTAGAATTTCTTCTTCAGTATGATGCAGGGTTGTCAATTTAACATTTAAATGACATTATATTAAATATATTTTATAGATTAACAGCATCAACAGGAAAAGCTTGAAAAAAAAAAGACAGTTGATCTACCAGTACATGTATTAGTGTTCAGAACATTAAGATATAAATACACTTTGTAAGTATGCCTCGTTACAACCAGGACTGAGTTGCACAAATCTCATTTAAATTTAAGTCTTAATTGAAACTTAAGTAAAAATTGATTTCAAGTATATTTAAGTATCAATGAAGTTTTAATTGACACTTAAATTTAATTGAGTTTGTTCAACCCAGTCCACAAACCTTGCTGGTAATAGCATCCACACATGGGGGAGGGGGGAGTTACTTGAAGTCAAATTTAGCACAGTGGTCAGGTGCCGATGGAGTTTGAAAAACAACCCCATTCATGTATTCCATCAGCATGTAAATCATACCCATATTCAAAGTGTGATGGATATACCCATTCATATAGTATTAATGATTGATGAGTCATTCATATACAATGTTACATGAATGTATGAGACTTAAAACTCAAAAACACACCTTTAGTAAAAGGAAGTCGACTAAATTGCATTCTACTTCGTTTGCTGATCTGTCTCATTTTGTCATTTGCTGCCCCCATAACCGCTGCTGGGGGAAGACCTAGAGACCCTCCTGCCTTCTACTTTTTTGAATTGGTCTTCTACTTCAAAATGTAGTAAGAAGGATGCTTGCATACTAGAGTAAATTTGTCTGTCAGTTAAGAATGGACTCGATACAACATTATGTGATAAAGTTTTGTCAGTAACTTGTGACAGGTCAGTAGTTTTCTCCGGGTACTCCGGTTTCCTCCAGCAATAAAACTGACCGCCACGATGTAACTGAAATAGTGTTGAAAATGGCATTAAGACCTTAAACCAACCAACCACAATCGTATGCAGATTACCTGGATCATTCCACACATACACTTTACATATTGTATGAAGTAAATGAGTGAGCAAGTTGGGCAATATAAGTTATCTACATGTCGACCCGTGGGCATTGAGATTGTACCACCATGAAGCACTTCTGTATAGCTTGAGGCGAAGCCGAAGGCTGTACAGTGGTGCTGAAGGGTGGTACAATCTCAATGCCCACGGGTAGACACGTAGATAACGATTTTATCCCCGGTTTGAAAACAAAAACTGATTTTTAATGGATTTTCTTGTTCTTTTTATAACGTAATCATGATGTTTTTGTACTTGCGGAGTAAAATGCCATAGCTCATGTGAAAATTTGGGTGAATTTCGATAAAGTGGTATCACCCTACAGCTAATCATTTTTAACGTTTTTTTGGTCTTATTTTGTTGTAATTTAATTTCTTGTATTTGGCACGTATTGTCACGTGGATAGCGTTACATTATTCATGACGTCACTAGTAATAGGATCGAGAATTCTATTGATAAAAAAAATATGCGTGGTACATATTGTGGGTGGTATTATAGTACGATAAAACAAATGAAGAATTGATGTGAAAACAATAATGAGAAATGATTTTAAAATGATTGTATTCAAACAATTGACCATTTCTATAAAGACACATGACAACAAAATCAACGTTTCATGTAGTGCGAATCAACAAAATGTTACACTGTTAAACATGACCATCAATACCGTAGGAACTTTAAATCTCTCAACATTATTTGGTGCATTGTTTATTTTTTTCTGCATTTATTGAGACGCTTGATTTTTTTCTCTCTCAAGAAATACGTCCTCCGTTCTCCATTCCATGTTGAATGCAAAGTGCTTTGAGATTGTTTACGCTTTACACCATCTTTACATCATGCATAGCAACGTAAAGACATCCAGTGACGTTGCGTAACTACCAGCCGGTAGCATGGGTTTTGTACCAATGGGTCATCGACCAATCAAAAGCCGACATTTTTATCAACCCGGGGATAATTATTTTTGTTTACAAGTGAGCATTTTTCATCTCTATCCTAGTGAGATCAACAATTTTTTTTTACGAGATGATGATATCTGTAGTAGACCAACACAATTTGTATACTGTTAGCACACTGTATCAACAGTCCACAGAAAGACAGACATGTCACTCCACTCAGATTCAGTACACTTTAACAACAGTTCAGACAGACAGACATGTCACTCCACTCGGATTCAGTACACATTAACAACAATTCACAGACAGACAGACATGTCACTCCACTCGGATTCAGTACACTTTAACAACAGTTCAGACAGACAGACATGTCACTCCACTTGGATTCAGTACACTTTAACAACAGTTCAGACAGACAGACATGTCACTCCACTCGGATTCAGTACACTTTAACAACAGTTCAGACAGACAGACAGACATGTCACTCCACTCGGATTCAGTACACATTAACAACAATTCACAGACAGACATGTCACTCCACTCGGATTCAGTACACTTTAACAACAGTTCAGACAGACAGACATGTCACTCCACTTGGATTCAGTACACTTTAACAACAGTTCAGACAGACATGTCACTCCACTCGGATTCAGTACACTTTAACAACAGTTCACAGACAGACAGACATGTCACTCCACTCGGATTCAGTACATTTTAACAACAGTTCAGACAGACAGACATGTCACTCCACTTGGATTCAGTACACTTTAACAACAGTTCAGACAGACAGACATGTCACTCCCCTCGGATTCAGTACACTTTTAACAACAGTTCACAGACAGACAGACATGTCACTCCACTCGTATTCAGTACACTTTAACAACAGTTCAGACAGACCGACATGTCACTCCACACAGATTCTTAGCATGATGCTGCATGAAGTCCTGTTTTACTTGAATTGGATTGTAGTAAATATATGATACAGTGGAACTTGTGCAATCTGGCACCTGCATTTTCCGACATTATGTGACATCCGACAAAAATTTATGGTCCCAAAGTATTTCTCTTAACTAAAGTAAAACCTGAGTATTTCGTACATCCTGTACAATCCGACACCTTTCCCTGATCCCTTAGTGTGTCGGATAAGACAGGTTCTGACATCCTGTACAATCCGACACATTTCCGTGGCCCCTTGGTGTGTCGGATAAGACAGGTTCTGACATCCTATACAATCTGACACATTTCCGTGGCCCATTGGTGTGTTGGATAAGACAGGTTCTGACATCCTCTACAATCCGACACATTTCCGTGGTCCCTTGGTGTGTCGGATAAGACAGGTTCTGACATCCTCTACAATCCGACACATTTCCGTGGTCCCTTGGTGTGTCGGATAAGACAGGTTTTGACATCCTATACAATCTGACACATTTCCGTGGCCCATTGGTGTGTCGGATAAGACAGGTTCTGACATCCTCTACAATCCGACACATTTCCGTGGCCCCTTGGTGTGTCGGATAAGACAGGTTCTTACATCCTCTACAATCCGACACATTTCCGTGGCCCCTTGGTGTGTCGGATAAGACAGGTTCTGACATCCTCTACAATCTGACACATTTCGTGGACCCTTGGTGTGTCGGATAAGACAGGTTCTGACATCCTCTACAATCTGACACATTTCCGTGGTCCCTTGGTGTGTCGGATAAGACAGGTTCTGACATCCCCTACAATCCGACACATTTCCGTGGTCCCTTGGTGTGTCGGATAAGACAGGTTCTGACATCCTCTACAATCCGACACATTTCCGTGGTCCCTTGGTGTGTCGGATAAGACAGGTTCTGACATCCTCTACAATCCGACACATTTCCGTGGCCCCTTGGTGTGTCGGATAAGACAGGTTCTGACATCCTCTACAATCCGACACATTTCCGTGGTCCCTTGGTGTGTCGGATAAGACAGGTTCTGACATCCTATACAATCCGACACATTTCCCTGGTCCCTTGGTGTGTCGGATAAGACAGGTTCTGACATCCTCTACAATCCGACACATTTCCGTGGTCCCTTGGTGTGTCGGATAAGACAGGTTCTTACATCCTCTACAATCCGACACATTTCCGTGGCCCCTTGGTGTGTCGGATAAGACAGGTTCTGACATCCTCTACAATCTGACACATTTCGTGGACCCTTGGTGTGTCGGATAAGACAGGTTCTGACATCCTCTACAATCTGACACATTTCCGTGGTCCCTTGGTGTGTCGGATAAGACAGGTTCTGACATCCCCTACAATCCGACACATTTCCGTGGTCCCTTGGTGTGTCGGATAAGACAGGTTCTGACATCCTCTACAATCCGACACATTTCCGTGGTCCCTTGGTGTGTCGGATAAGACAGGTTCTGACATCCTCTACAATCCGACACATTTCCGTGGCCCCTTGGTGTGTCGGATAAGACAGGTTCTGACATCCTCTACAATCCGACACATTTCCGTGGTCCCTTGGTGTGTCGGATAAGACAGGTTCTGACATCCTATACAATCCGACACATTTCCCTGGTCCCTTGGTGTGTCGGATAAGACAGGTTCTGACATCCTCTACAATCCGACACATTTCCGTGGTCCCTTGGTGTGTCGGATAAGACAGGTTCCACTGTACATATACAATATCCTGTAGTATTGTTAAGATTTCTAACATGACAAGAGACAAGGATAGGCAAAGATTTTCAGAAGAAACAAAGTGAGTATTTTACTAAACTAAATACATTAAATCTTGTTACGGTTGTCTTTTACAGATAAAACTTGGTGAATTGAAACAGACCTATAAGGATATTATTATATGTATAAAGATAAGACTTCATACATTGAAAGTTTTCTAAGGGAGATAACTTACAAATGATAGCTGACTTGTTTAATCATCCATCACAATGAGGGTATCTACACCATGGTTTATAGCAGGGGCTGTCTGTCTGTTTGTTCTCATATTTATGATGTTTACTTACGTAAAAAATATGGAGTTTTCTAAATATGGTGGTTTTACACGCAACTCATTAGGATCAACATCAGAGCAGGAACAAGCTCTGGCTCATCGTGTTGTTCATGGTTCAGTCAACGGTGTGTTTGAAGAAAATCGCCAGTCGGTTGTGTCAATGCAACAGTTTCAACCTCAACAAATTTCACAAAAAAGAAACCCTCAATTTGATTATAAAACAGCAATGAAGGAGTTGATAGATAAAAATACGCCAGGTGATGATCCAAAGTTAGTGGAGATGATTCGTGATTATTACATACAGCAGCCATCCTTAGAGCCTTACAAGCTGGACTTCCCAAACCGATTGGAGTTTTCTAACGGACAAACACCATTCATAGATAGCAGACTAAATTATATTGTAAGTATATATACACTATTATATTAGTTGAATCTAAAAATTAAATGCAATTGATTGTTTTTGTTTGTTTGTTTGATGGTGTTTAATGCCACTTTTAACACTATTTCAGTTATATCGTGGCGGACGGTTTTATTGATTGAGGAAACCGGAGAAACCACCGACCTGTTGCAAGTTACTGACAAACTTGTCACGTAATGTTATACACCTCGCCCTGATCGAGTAAATGCAATTGAATTAGTTACATGTATTTATCATATAGGGCTCACCAAACCAGACCAAGTGGACGTAATTCTTGCCTTGTTTTGATTCATATTTCTCTACATCTGTATCAGCTTGCTCAACCAATTACCAAAAGTCAGATCACAGCTGTTGGATGTTTTGTCACATTACAGAGGCTGATGTAAAGTTATAAAAAGTTGATAAAAAAATTATTGCTTGTAATGGTTAGCATGCTCGCCTGGAGTGTGGTAGATCGTGGGTTCAAGCCACGGTCAGGTCAAACCAAAGACTATGAAATTGGTATTTATTGCTTCTCCCCTAAGCACACAGCATTAAGGAGAAAGAGCAAAAACTGGTTGGCTCGGAATCAGAATAATGTGTCCCGAGTGGGGCAACATGTCTACCTGTGGACTGTTGTTTCAGTGAGCTAGAACTATTGAAATCCAACTCAGCATGTTGGTCTAGAACAAAGCGGATCTCATCATTATCTCATTGAAAATTAACTTGTTCTCGTCATGATATACACTGTAGCTGAAAAATTGCGGAGTTGGCGTTAAACAACAATCACTCACTCAGTCTCACTGTTAGTTAGATATTAAAGGATATGGATGCAAAGGAACAACACTTTTATTGCTGTTCTACATTTCTCAATTAGTAAGAAAGGATATGGATGTATACGAACATGAGACAAACAATTCAACCAATATCAACAACAACAACACCTCATACCATTGACAAGCAAAAAAAGAATGACATATTGGGTTTGAAACATGGTTCTGCTTTGGGACAGGGACAAAAATGTGGCAGGGTTAGATTTGTTAATGAGATACCAACCCTTCCCTTCTCAGACTTGGGGTCAATTACTTTCAAATGTAATCGATTACATTACAATTACTTTGCAATTTTCATGATTACATTACATTACGATTACATCAATTTTCAAATATAATCGATTAAATTACAATTACTTTGTAAATGTAATCGATTACATTACTGATTACATTTAATGTCATGACAACCAATATTAGTGTTTTATGTTATAATTTTGTCTCATATGCATATATCCAATATCTCCTTTTTAGCTCACCTGGCCTTTAGGCCAAGTGATCTATTGTCATCACTTTTCGTCCGTCGTCCATCCGTCAACATTTCACATTTTAATCTTCTCCTCAGAAACCACTGGACCAATTCCGACCAAACTTTGGTGGAATGGTTCTTGGATGGCCCCCTTTCAAAATTGTGTCCGGTGATCCCGACTTCCAACCAAGATGGCCGCCAAGCTCAAAATAGAAAAAAGGGGGGATGAAATTTTAATTGTCCATTGCTGCTTTAGTGTAAGTCAAAATGAGCTCAAATTTTAACTTCAGCTACATGGCAAGGAGTAGTTTAACATATATTCCGGGTTTTTCTGTGAAATTTTTCTTTCAGCCGATATATACCGATTATGCAAATTAGGCATATTTTGATTAAAGATCACATTTAAATCTTCTCCTCTGAAACCGCTGAACCAAATTAAACCAAACCTGGCAGGGATGGTCCCTGGGTGGGTCCCTTTCAAAATTGTGTCCGACAGCCCCGCCCTCCATTCAAGATGGCCACTGTTACTAAAAATAGAAATTTCTTCAAATGGCCAAAACTGCTCTATTTTAAGCCAGAATGTGCCCAAATTTGAACTGTGTAAGCATAATGATGAGCTTTTTAGCATATATTACAGGATTTTTTATGAACTTTGAACTTTTGTCGATTTTGACCGATTATGTAAATTAGAAAAAAGGGGGGATGAAATTTAAAAAAAATCTTCTCCACGGAAACTACTGAGCCAATATCAACCAAATTTTGCTGAAATGATTCTTGGATGGCCCCCTTCCAAAATTGTGTCCGTTGATCCCGACTTCCAACCAAGATGGCCGCCAAGCTAAAAATAGAAAAAAAGGGGGATGAAATTTTAATTGTCCATTGCTGCATTAGTGTAAGTCAACATGAGTGCAAAATTTAACTGCAGCTACATGGCAAGGAGTAGTTTAACATATATTCCGGGTTTTTCTGTGAAATTTTTCTTTCAGCCGATATATACCGATTATGCAAATTAGGCATATTTTGATTAAAGATCACATTTAAATCTTCTCCTCTGAAACCGCTGAACCAAATTAAACCAAACCTGGCAGGGATGGTCCCTGGGTGGGTCCCTTTCAAAATTGTGTCCGACAGCCCCGCCCTCCATTCAAGATGGCCACTGTTACTAAAAATAGAAATTTCTTCAAATGGCCAAAACTGCTCTATTTTAAGCCAGAATGTGCCCAAATTTGAACTGTGTAAGCATAATGATGAGCTTTTTAGCATATATTACAGGATTTTTTATGAACTTTGAACTTTTGTCGATTTTGACCGATTATGTAAATTAGAAAAAAGGGGGGATGAAATTTAAAAAAAATCTTCTCCACGGAAACTACTGAGCCAATATCAACCAAATTTTGCTGAAATGATTCTTGGATGGCCCCCTTCCAAAATTGTGTCCGTTGATCCCGACTTCCAACCAAGATGGCCGCCAAGCTAAAAATAGAAAAAAGGGGGGATGAAATTTTAATTGTCCATTGCTGCATTAGTGTAAGTCAACATGAGTGCAAAATTTAACTGCAGCTACATGGCAAGGAGTAGTTTAACATATATTCCGGGTTTTTCTGTGAAATTTTTCTTTCAGCCGATATATACCGATTATGCAAATTAGGCATATTTTGATTAAAGATCACATTTAAATCTTCTCCTCTGAAACCGCTGAACCAAATTAAACCAAACCTGGCAGGGATGGTCCCTGGGTGGGTCCCTTTCAAAATTGTGTCCGACAGCCCCGCCCTCCATTCATGATGGCCACTGTTACTAAAAATAGAAATTTCTTCAAATGGCCAAAACTGCTCTATTTTAAGCCAGAATGTGCCCAAATTTGAACTGTGTAAGCATAATGATGAGCTTTTTAGCATATATTACAGGATTTTTTATGAACTTTGAACTTTTGTCGATTTTGACCGATTATGTAAATTAGAAAAAAGGGGGGATGAAATTTAAAAAAAATCTTCTCCACGGAAACTACTGAGCCAATATCAACCAAATTTTGCTGAAATGATTCTTGGATGGCCCCCTTCCAAAATTGTGTCCGTTGATCCCGACTTCCAACCAAGATGGCCGCCAAGCTAAAAATAGAAAAAAGGGGGGATGAAATTTTAATTGTCCATTGCTGCATTAGTGTAAGTCAACATGAGTGCAAAATTTAACTGCAGCTACATGGCAAGGAGTAGTTTAACATATATTCCGGGTTTTTCTGTGAAAATTTTCTTTCAACCGATATATACCGATTATGCAAATTAGGCATATTTTGATAAAAGATCACATTTAAATCTTCTCCTCTGAAACCGCTGAACCAAATTAAACCAAACCTGGCAGGGATGGTCCCTGGGTGGGTCCCTTTCAAAATTGTGTCCGACAGCCCCGCCCTCCATTCAAGATGGCCACTGTTACTAAAAATAGAAATTTCTTCAAATGGCCAAAACTGCTCTATTTTAAGCCAGAATGTGCCCAAATTTGAACTGTGTAAGCATAATGATGAGCTTTTTAGCATATATTACAGGATTTTTTATGAACTTTGAACTTTTGTCGATTTTGACCGATTATGTAAATTAGAAAAAAGGGGGGATGAAATTTAAAAAAAATCTTCTCCACGGAAACTACTGAGCCAATATCAACCAAATGTTGCTGAAATGATTCTTGGATGGCCCCCTTCCAAAATTGTGTCCGTTGATCCCGACTTCCAACCAAGATGGCCGCCAAGCTAAAAATAGAAAAAAGGGGGGATGAAATTTTAATTGTCCATTGCTGCTTTAGTGTAAGTCAAAATGAGTGCAAATTTTAACTGCAGCTACATGGCAAGGAGTAGTTTAACATATATTCCGAATTTTTCTGTGAAAATTTTCTTTCAGCCGATATATACCGATTATGCAAATTAGGCATATTTTGATAAAAGATCACATTTAAATCTTCTCCTCTGAAACCGCTGAACCAAATTAAACCAAACCTGGCAGGGATGGTCCCTGGGTGGGTCCCTTTCAAAATTGTGTCCGACAGCCCCGCCCTCCATTCAAGCTGACAGCTGTTACTAAAAATAGAAATTTCTTCAAATGGCCAAAACTGCTCTATTTTAAGCCAGAATGTGCCCAAATTTGAACTGTATAAGCATAATGATAAGCTTTTCAGCATGTGTGACAGGATTTTTTATGAACTTTGAACTTTTGCCGATTTTGACCGATTATGTAAATTAGAAAAAAGGGGGGATGAAATTTTTAAAAAATCTTCTCCTCTGAAACTACTGAGCCAATCTCAACCAAACTTTGCTGAAATGATTCTTGGATGGCCCCCTTCTAAAATTGTGTCCGGTGATCCCGACTTCCAACCAAGATGGCCGCCAAGCTCAAAATAGAAAAAAGGGGGGATGAAATTTTAATTGTCCATTGCTGCTTTAGTGTAAGTCAAAATGAGCTCAAATTTTAACTGCAGCTACATGGCAAGGAGTAGTTTAACATATATTCCGGGTTTTTCTGTGAAATGTTTCTTTCAGACGATATATACCGATTATGCAAATTAGGCATATTTTGATTAAAGATCACATTTAAATCTTCTCCTCTGAAACCGCTGAACCAAATTAAACCAAACCTGGCAGGGATGGTCCCTGGGTGGGTCCCTTTCAAAATTGTGTCCGACAGCCCCGCCCTCCATTCAAGATGGCCACTGTTACTAAAAATAGAAATTTCTTCAAATGGCCAAAACTGCTCTATTTTAAGCCAGAATGTGCCCAAATTTGAACTGTATAAGCATAATGATAAGCTTTTCAGCATGTGTGACAGGATTTTTTATGAACTTTGAACTTTTGCCGATTTTGACCGATTATGTAAATTAGAAAAAAGGGGGGATGAAATTTAAAAAAAATCTTCTCCTCTGAAACTACTGAGCCAATCTCAACCAAACTTTGCTGAAATGATTCTTGGATGGCCTCCTTCCAAAATTGTGTCCGGTGATCCCGACTTCCAACCAAGATGGCCGCCAAGCTCAAAATAGAAAAAAGGGGGGATGAAATTTTAATTGTCCATTGCTGCTTTAGTGTAAGTCAAAATGAGCTCAAATTTTAACTGCAGCTACATGGCAAGGAGTAGTTTAACATATATTCCGGATTTTTCTGTGAAATTTTTCTTTCAGGCGATATATACCGATTATGCAAATTAGGCATATTTTGATAAAAGATCGCATTTAAATCTTCTCCTCTGAAACCGCTGAACCAAATTAAACCAAACCTGGCAGGGATGGTCCCTGGGTGGGTCCCTTTCAAAATTGTGTCCGACAGCCCCGCCCTCCATTCAAGATGGCTGCTGTTACTAAAAATAGAAATTTCTTCAATTGTCCATTGCTGCTTTAGTATAAGTCAAAATGAGCTCAAATTTAAACTGCAGCTACATGGCAAGGAGTAGTTTAGCATATGTTTGGGGGTTTTTTTTTGAAATTTTTCTTTCAGCCAATTTATACCGATTATGCAAATTAGGCATATTTTGATAAAAGATCACATTTAAATCTTCTCCTCTGAAACCGCTGAACCAAATTTGTGTCTGGTGGTCCCGCCCTCTGACCAAGATGGCTGCACAGCTGTACTTAACTTAACATAGGACCCTATGGGAAATTCACATAAAAACCATCTTGTCTGGAACCAGTAGCTCAATTAAAACCAAACTTTGATGGAATAGTCATTGGATGGTCCTCTTCCAAAATGGTGTCCGGCAGTTGTGCTCTAACGCCAAGATGGCCGCCACAGTGCAGTTGCGTTGTTATTGAAAGCAGCTTTGATCCAGGTTAGCGATTACAGGCTCCTGGGAGCCTCTGGTTTAATGTATTTCTTACTCAGAACAATGAATTACAATTCAGTTTTAATGTGATCATTACATGCAATAAGATACATTATTAATTAACTCTATATTATTGTTGTCAATACAACCTAAACTGTCTTTACAATATAAAATCATAAACTCGGCCAATATAAAAAAAAATAAACCAATTTCGATATTGGCTTAGTTTTTTTTATATTGGCCGAGTTTATGATTTTATAATTACCCATTATAAGATAAAATTTTATGGTTAATTAATAAATATATCATTTACGTTGTAAATTATTAATAACAATTCTCATTTTCTTTTTTTCATAAAATAAGTTGTGTCTTATTACTATGACCAATATTAATTCCATCTTATACTATTAGTAAATATTATAATACATTTGCACATTTTAATAATATATATCAAATAATTTCAAACATCCTGTCAAAAGTTTATTGTGGCTAATAAACTAGCAGTTAACCTGAGCCACAGATCAAATTTGTAATTAAGGTCTTATTTATGACACCAAATTATGTAATAATCATTATTACTAAATTTCACACCATTTCCATGGGTGTCCTTGATATATAATTCAGAAGATAAAAAAAACAAGTCATTCTGATTCTAAAAATTTGCTTAAAAATATGCATAATTTCTCAGTCTAAATATGAAAACTAAATCTTTAATTTATGTAAATAGGTTTAATAAAATATAATTTAAAATTTTAGAGCTGTTTTCACTGAAATTTTTAAACCCCATTGAAATTGAGATATTATTTGTTTGGATATCAAGTCTTTGAAGCCATACTTAATTTTTTTTTGTACTTGTGATAGTTTTGATTGCAATTAAACATAGAAGAATATCTTTTGATCATGTTGTGATTGCCACTTTATTTTAATAGCGTTTTTTTTTTTAATTTCATAACATATTTTTTTATTTAGATGTCAATAAACTTTATATGTTTTCTAGTAAACCATTCTACATTATTTGTTAAATAAATTCCATGAAGAAAATTCATTTACATAAATCATACATTAAATATCTAAGGAGATATATGTTTCAGTTAAGAAAAAATAAGTCAAAATGATGAAAAGTAATCTAAATGTAATCAGAAAGTAATCATGATTACAGGGTCAAAATGAATGTAATCGATTACATTACGATTACATGTAATCTAAAAAATGGCCAATTACAGATTACATCCTATTACATGCATGAAAAAATGTAATCGATTACAACTGATTACAATTACAAATTACGATTACCCCATGTCTGCCCCTTCTTCTATTACTAGTACATTTAAATATTAAAGTACATCAATAACAATTGACTATCACCTATGGTCAGTTAATGAGTAGCCTTTTGACATTTAAATGTAATATGTCGCATGGTACAATGAAATATAAATTGAAAGCACATTTCTATTATTTTGTTTTCATGGCTTGGCTATTACACTATTTGTACTCACTCCAATCTTTATATATATTTCAGCTCACTGTTGCTATTTAATGGTATCTATCTATATACATTGTATAAAGAACCTTTTGCAAGGTTGCACAAATTTGTTTTTATGCCAGGGACATTGTTTCTTAAGTCAAGATTTGTGAATGTGTAAAATGTATGTTATAAACTAGTGACCAGTCCATGGCCAGTCGTTGAACTGTCTAATCTGAATCTTGAATAACACGAAATCCTGTATAAACCGAACTATAAATAAAGTTCCGATGTAGGAAATCTTTGTTAATTTGACCTGTATAAACTGAACTATAAATAAAGTCCCAATGTAGGAAATCTTTGTTAATTTGACCTGTATAAACCGAACTATAAATAAAGTTCCAATGTAAGAAATCTTTGTTAATTTGACCTGTATAAACTGAACTATAAATAAAGTTCCAATGTAAGAAATCTTTGTTAATTTCAATACCTTTCTATACCCAAGACAAAATTTAGACCTTATATTATTCAAAATACACATTACGGTCAAGCTGACATTTGTGAGTTGACTGTACACAAGTTTCAATGACCTGGTATATAGGGATTATACTGCTGGTCAAATCTATTGAATAATGTTTATAAATTTAAACTGCTTATACAAAAAAAACTTTCATTTTAGTTAATACACAAACACACACATATATATATATGTACCATCTACACACGCTTATACACATGTCTTACGCCTATCCCTAGAGTTGCCTTACGAGACAAGGTAACACTACGACTATTGAAGCTCCTTTTTTAGGGAGTGGATGTAGTCGAGTGGTCTAGGGCGCTGGACGTAAGGCTAAGCGAATGGTGCTGCAGTGTAACAATGGTGTGGGTTCAAATCCCGTCGAGGGAAGAACAAAAATTTGACAGCTCTAAAATCTAATTCTAACACTGTTTGGTTTAATTTTCAGACGTATATATATATATATATATATATATATATACATTTGTACTTGTATATATTAAGAAAAAAAAATTTCAACAATGATGGTCAATTTAAATTAAAATCTTAGGTCAAGCCTTAAAATCAATATTAAAATCTATATGTAAAACATTATAATGTACAGGACAGGAACCCTCGTGTTAGTGATCATATGGTAGCTGGATTTACAACTTTTTATTAGGCCCCTCTCACCAAATGTCGCCCCACTTATCAGACCCTATTTCAGAAGCACTGAGATAGTAAATTATTACTATAATTAGTCCCCCTCAACAGTGGCCATCCCTAATAATAGGCCACTTATATTGCAGGAAGGGATGACTTTATAAAAGGGGAGACTGCAGTTAAAGATACATGCCTGTACGATATATTGCATGAACAAGGGTGGAGGTGACTTATAGAGCTTAATTTTATTTCTATTTTTAATTTGTTTTTTAGGAAGGAGGTTTCTATGTAGAATGTGGGGCATTAAACGGAGAGAAAGGTTCTAATTCTTTGTTTTTTGAGAAAGTACGGAAATGGAATGGTTTATTAATAGAAGCAGATCCGTCCAATTATGGCGTATTGAAAACCAAAAATAGAAAGGCCTTTTCAGTTAATGCATGCCTTAGTCCTAGATCTACACCAGCTAAGGTTAGTATAGGAAGTGATAAAAACCTGTGTACAGTGAACACCTTTGCGACATACATGGTTGTTAAGATTGGACTGGTTTTTGAATAAAACAGGTTTTAGTATTGTTTGTTGTTTAACATCAAGTGAGCAGGAAATATTTATAACCAGTTGAACAACCACTACTGATAAAGTATTACTTTATTATCATCCACCAATAAAACTGACTGCCACAATATAGCTGAAATATTGTTGAAAGTGGCATTAAACACCATATACCAATCAATTACTCATTAGGAGCTAATGCAACATTGGTTTTTAGTTCACCTGGACCAAAGGTCCAGGTGAACTATTGCCATCACTTGGCATCCGTCGTCTGTTGTCGGTCGTCTGTAAACTTTTCACATTTCAAGCTTCTTCACCGAAACCACTGGGCCAATTGAAACCAAACTTAGCAGGAATGTTCCTTGGATGGTCCTCTACAAAGTTACTGTTTTTCGTTCCAGTCGGATATTTAACATGGCTGCCAGGGCCAATAATATGCTCTGATTGGCTGAAATTTCAAAGATCTACTTCTCTGAAACTAATGAACTGACTGAACCCAAACTGTAAATGAAAGATCATTGGAATGTCCTTTACCAAGTTAATGTTTTTTATGCCGATCGGAAATCCAAGATGGCCACCACTGCAGGACACAGATTAACATTGGACCCTATGGGAAAATGTTCAAATGCTTTCTTCTCAGAAACTACAAATATGATTAAAGCCAAACTGTACATGAATGTTCATTGGATGGTCCTCTACAATCTTATGGTTTTTTGTTCCGATATGAAATTCAAAATGGCGGCTACGGCAGGACTTAGTTTAACATTGGACCCCATGGGAAAAATGTTTCAAAATGCTTCTTCTCTGAAACCACTAGGACAATTGAAACCAAACTGCCCAGGAATGATCATTGGAATGTCCTTTACCAAGTTACTGTTTTTTTTATGCCGATCGGAAATCCAAGATGGCCACCACCGCAGGACATAGATTAACATTGGACCCTATGGGAAAATGTTCAAATGCCTTCTTCTCAGAAACTACAAATATGATTAAAGCCAAACTGTACATGAATGTTCATTGGATGGTCCTCTACAATCTTAAGGTTTTTTGTTCCGATATGAAATTCAAAATGGCGGCTACGGCAGGACTTAGTTTAACATTGGACCCTATGGGAAAAATGTTTCAAAATGCTTCTTCTCTGAAACCACTTGGACAATTGAAACCAAACTGCCCAGGAATGATCATTGGAATGTCCTTTACCAAGTTACTGTTTTTTTATGCCGATCGGAAATCCAAGATGGCCACCACCAAAGGACATAGATTAACATTGGACCCTATGGGAAAATGTTCAAATGCCTTCTTCTCAGAAACTACAAATATGATTAAAGCCAAACTGTACATGAATGTTCATTGGATGGCCCTCTACAAACTTTACGTTTTTTGTTCTAATATGAAATTCAAAATGGTGGCTACAGCAGGACTTAGTTTAACATTGGACCCTATGGGAAAAATGTTTCAAAACGCTTCTTCTCTGAAACCACTAGGACAGTTGAAACCAGACTGCCCAGGAATGATCATTGGAAGGTCCTCTACAAATTTTATATTTTTTATGCCGATCGGAAATCCAAGATGGCCGCCACCGCAATACATAGATTAACATTGGACCCTATGGGAAAATGTTCAAATGCCTTCTTCTCAGAAACTACAAATATGATTAAAGCCAAACTGTACATGAATGTTCATTGGATGGTCCTCTACAAACTTTACGTTTTTTGTTCCGATATGAAATTCAGAATGGTGGCTACGGCAGGACTTAGTTTAACATTGGACCCTATGGGGAAAATGTTTCAAAACGCTTCTTCTCTGAAACCACTAGGACAGTTGAAACCAAACTGCCCAGGAATGATCATTGGAAGGTCCTCTACAAATTTTATATTTTTTATGCCGATCGGAAATCCAAGATGGCCGCCACCGCAATACATAGATTAACATTGGACCCTATGGGAAAATGTTCAAATGCCTTCTTCTCAGAAACTACAAATATTATTAAAGCCAAACTGTACATGAATGTTCATTGGATGGTCCTCTACAAACTTTACGTGTTTTGTTCCGATATGAAATTCAGAATGGTGGCTACGGCAGGACTTAGTTTAACATTGGACCCTATGGGGAAAATGTTTCAAAACGCTTCTTCTCTGAAACCACTTGGACAATTGAAACCAAACTGCCCAGGAATGATCATTGGAATGTCCTTTACCAAGTTACTGTTTTTTTTATGCCGATCAGAAATCCAAGATGGCCACCACCGCAGGACATAGATTAACATTGGACCCTATGGGAAAATGTTCAAATGCCTTCTTCTCAGAAACTACAAATATGATTAAAGCCAAACTGTACATGAATGTTCATTGGATGGTCCTCTACAATCTTAAGGTTTTTTGTTCCGATATGAAATTCAAAATGGTGGCTACGGCAGGACTTAGTTTAACATTGGACCCTATGGGAAAAATGTTTCAAAATGCTTCTTCTCTGAAACCACTTGGACAATTGAAACCAAACTGCCCAGGAATGATCATTGGAACGTCCTCTACAAAGTGTGTGTTTTTTATGCCGATCGGAAATCCAAGATGGCTGCCACCGCAATACATAGATTAACATTGGACCCTATGGGAAAATGTTCAAATGCCTTCTTCTCAGAAACTACAAATATGATTAAAGCCAAACTGTACATGAATGTTCATTGGATGGTTCTCTACAAACTTTACGTTTTTTGTTCCGATATGAAATTCAAAATGGTGGCTACGGCAGGACTTAGTTTAACATTGGACCCTATGGGAAAAATGTTTCAAAACGCTTCTTCTCTGAAACCACTAGGACAGTTGAAACCAAACTGCCCAGGAATGATCATTGGAAGGTCCTCTACAAATTTTATATTTTTTATGCCGATCGGAAATCCAAGATGGCCGCCACCGCAATACATAGATTAACATTGGACCCTATGGGAAAATGTTCAAATGCCTTCTTCTCAGAAACTACAAATATTATTAAAGCCAAACTGTACATGAATGTTCATTGGATGGTCCTCTACAAACTTTACGTGTTTTGTTCCGATATGAAATTCAGAATGGTGGCTACGGCAGGACTTAGTTTAACATTGGACCCTATGGGGAAAATGTTTCAAAACGCTTCTTCTCTGAAACCACTTGGACAATTGAAACCAAACTGCCCAGGAATGATCATTGGAATGTCCTTTACCAAGTTACTGTTTTTTTTATGCCGATCAGAAATCCAAGATGGCCACCACCGCAGGACATAGATTAACATTGGACCCTATGGGAAAATGTTCAAATGCCTTCTTCTCAGAAACTACAAATATGATTAAAACCAAACTGTACATGAATGTTCATTGGATGGTCCTCTACAATCTTAAGGTTTTTTGTTCCGATATGAAATTCAAAATGGTGGCTACGGCAGGACTTAGTTTAACATTGGACCCTATGGGAAAAATGTTTCAAAATGCTTCTTCTCTGAAACCACTTGGACAATTGAAACCAAACTGCCCAGGAATGATCATTGGAACGTCCTCTACAAAGTGTGTGTTTTTTATGCCGATCGGAAATCCAAGATGGCTGCCACCGCAATACATAGATTAACATTGGACCCTATGGGAAAATGTTCAAATGCCTTCTTCTCAGAAACTACAAATATGATTAAAGCCAAACTGTACATGAATGTTCATTGGATGGTCCTCTACAAACTTTACGTTTTTTGTTCCGATATGAAATTCAAAATGGTGGCTACGGCAGGACTTAGTTTAACATTGGACCCTATGGGAAAAATGTTTCAAAACGCTTCTTCTCTGAAACCACTAGGACAGTTGAAACCAAACTGCCCAGGAATGATCATTGGAAGGTCCTCTACAAATTTTTTATTTTTTATGCCGATCGGAAATCCAAGATGGCCACCACCGCAGGACATAGATTAACATTGGACCCTATGGGAAAATGTTCAAATGCCTTCTTCTCAGAAACTACAAATATGATTAAAGCCAAACTGTACATGAATATTCATTGGATGGTCCTCTACAAACTTTACGTTTTTTGTTCCGATATGAAATTCAAAATGGCGGCTACGGCAGGACTTAGTTTAACATTGGACCCTATGGGAAAAATGTTTCAAAACGCTTCTTCTCTGAAACCACTAGGACAGTTGAAACCAAACTGCCCAGGAATGATCATTGGAAGGTCCTCTACAAAGTTTCTGTTTTTTTATGCCGATCGGAAATCCAAGATGGCCACCACCGCAGGACAGATTAACATTGGACCCTATTGGAAAATGTTCAAATGCCTTCTTCTCAGAAACTACAAATATGATTAAAGCCAAACTGTACATGAATATTCATTGGATGGTCCTCTACAAACTTTACGTTTTTTGTTCTGATATGAAATTCAAAATGGCGGCTACGGCAGGACTTAGTTTAACATTGGACCCTATGGGAAAAATGTTTCAAAACGCTTCTTCTCTGAAACCACTGGAACAGTTGAAACCAAACTGCCCAGGAATGATCATTGGAAGGTCCTCTGTTTTTTATGCCGATCGGAAATCCAAGATGGCTGCCACCACAGGTCATAGTATTAACACAGGACCATATGGGGAAAATACAGAAATATATTTTTCTCGGAAGCTATTGCACTGATTGAACCTAAACTGTGCATCAATCATTGGAAGGTCCTTTACAAACTTTGTGTTTTTTATGTTGATCGTAATTCCAAGATGACTACCACTGCAGGACATAGTTTTTACATAGGACCAATTGGTTCTTTTTATAACCAGGTGAACGATACAGGCTCTTGAGAGCCTCTGGTTTTACATGTTACACTTATTATGATTGGTTGTCGATATCACTGACTGCATCGAGCTGAGATCATCACCATGGTAACACTAAATCTGCCTAACTCTAAGGTGAAGATGACGGGAGGCATATCGTAACACTTTACATGTGAAAATGAGCGCTTTGATGCATTTGAAATACTTTTACATCTTTTTATGACGATAATCATGATAAATCAATAACTTTATAGCTGCTACATATTCACTAAGCACACATGATATATTCATATTAGGAGTAGGGGCCGTCGTGGTCATGATCTTATTGTAAGTTCCAACCCCAGTCAAGTTTGTCAGTGACTTGCTGCAAGTCGGTCGTTTTCTCCGGGTACTCCGGTTTCCTCCACCAATAAAACTGACCACCACAATATAACTGAAATATTGTTGAAAGTGTCTTTAAACACCATAAACCTAAACCATATTGGGAGTCAGATTAATTTTTAAAAATGTACATTTTGACTGAAATGTGAACCACAGATTGTTGCTTAATTCAGCTGAATAAATGTTAAGAATCGAAAGGGCAATCAAGAGTGGACAATCCAGAGACAGTGGCAACATTTGCCACAAAAGACACAGGACGAAGACAATCCAGAGACACTGGCAACATTAGGCACACAAGACACAGGACGAAGACAATCCAGAGACAGTGGCAACATTTGTCACAAAAGACACAGGACAAAGACAATTCAGAGACAGTGGCAACATTGGTCACACAGGACAAAGACAATCCAGAGACACTGGTAACATTTGTCACAAAAGACACAGGACGCAGACAATTCAGAGACAGTGGCAACATTTGCCACAAAAGACACAGGACAAAGACAATTCAGAGACAGTGGCAACATTTGCCACAAAAGACACAGGACAAAGACAATCCAGAGACACTGGCAACATTTGTCACAAAAGACAATCCAGAGACAGTGGCAACATTTGTCACAAAAGACACAGGACAAAGACAATTCAGAGACAGTGGCAACATTTGCCACAAAAGACACAGGACAAAGACAATTCAGAGACAGTGGCAACATTTGCCACAAAAGACACAGGACGAAGACAATCCAGAGACAGTGGCAACATTAGGCACACAAGACACAGGAAGAAGACAATCCAGAGACAGTGGTAACATTTGCCACAAAAGACACAGGACAAAGACAATTCAGAGACAGTGGCAACATTTGCCACAAAGACACAGGACAAAGACAATTCAGAGACAGTGGCAACATTTGCCACAAAAGACACAGGACGAAGACAATTCAGAGACAGTGGCAACATTTGCCACAAAAGACATAGGACAAAGACAATTCAGAGACAGTGGCAACATTTGCCACAAAAGACACAGGACAAAGACAATCCAGAGACAGTGGCAACATTTGTCACAAAAGACACAGGACGAAGACAATCCAGAGACAGTGGCAACATTTGTCACAAAAGACACAGGACAAAGACAATTCAGAGACACTGGTAACATTTGTCACAAAGGACACAGACAATTCAGAGACAGTGGCAACATTTGCCACAAAAGACACAGGACAAAGACAAAAAAGACAAACAAAATAACACAAAACAGAAAACTAAAAAGATGAGCAGTTGAGTGTGCTGAATATGTTTTGAGAACAGCTAACCTTTCAAATATTGAGTCATGTACTTTTTGCAAAATTAGTAATTTTTTACGATGAACTCTGTTTCTTTTTTCCAGCCTACATTTAACAAAACTTTTAATATAGGGAGAATAGTACATGGCAGTTTACGATGATTTCTGTTTTTTTTTTTTTTTCCAGCTTACATTTAACAAAGCTTTTAATAGAGGAAGAATAGTACACGACCAATCAGCTAAAGACTGGATCAAACGTCAAAAAATTGCTGCAGATCCAGTAGAAATAGAATGCTTTCCATTTTATTCTTTTATGTTAGCGTTGAATAGAACGACCATAGACTTTTTTAGTTTAGACGTGGAAGGTGACGAGTTAAATGTTTTAAAAACCATTCCATTTGATAAGTTGAACATTAAGATGTTGGCGATAGAGTATGTCCACGGGACAGGTGGACACGGTCAACTTCAGACTTACATGGAGGGTAAAGGTTATGACACGTTGCTGAAAATGCAGCGCGACGATGGAGGAGTAAATGATTTAATTTTTAGAAAGAAAGGATTAATTCATTAAATTAATTATTATACCCCCACTCATAGAGTGAGGGCTATATTGCAATCACCTTGTCCGTCTGTTCACACTTTCATTAAAGATATCTCAGCTTCTACTGGAAGAAATGATTTTATATTTGATTTATGGCTTTTGCATGGTGACTTGTACCGTGTCTCCCCTTTCCAGGTTTACCACACATCTACTTCCTGTTTACAGTGCGACTTAGAATTTTTCATGTTTGCCGTAATAAAAACTTGTGTAACAGATATCTCAGCTTCTACTGGAAGAAATTATCTTATATTTGATATATGGCTTTTGCATGGTGACTTGTACCGTGTCTCCCCATTCCAGGTTTACCACACATCTACTTCCTGTTTACAGTGCGACTTTGAATTTTTCATGTTTACCATAATAAAAACTGTTTCAGATTAGTTTGTGATCCATTTTCTGGTAATGAGTGTTGAGATATATACAAATTTGACACAAATGAACGAGTGGGGGTATTCTTAGCACGACGTAGCGTGCAACATCTTGTTTTGTATTGTTTATCACATGTATGATGTTCAGTGTCTTAGATTTTTAGATGCAATCAGTGATTTTGTTGGCTTTTTTGGGGGGGGGAAAATATGCGTCATTTTTTGAAAATTGGGAAATTTCGAATAGTGAATTAAATGTACTAAAACTTAAATTTGAAGTTAATATAATGGATAACAAGACAAGTCATAACAGTTCATCAATTTAATTTTCATAATTTTTAAAGGTCCATTCTCCTGTCCTTTAAGCCCTTGAACATATGTACATAAGCTCATTCAAGTTGTCATGCGTTAGAACATGATTGAATGAGCAAATTCTCATTGTTGCATCTAAGTTCCGTTGAGTCATCCTATTCCTTTTGGCTATTAGAATGTTGGACATCAAGGAAAAGCTTCTCTCTACTACTGCAGTTGATGATGATATAAACATGCAGTAGTATGCACAGGTTTTTAACATAGTATTTCGAATTGTGTGACATTTTCAATCGGAAGGGAAATTTTCGGGAAGGGGAAAGAAACGAAAAAAATGACGATATCTTACCATTGAAAACCATGTGCGTTTCAAACACTGCGTTGATTCTGATATTAAAGTCCGGATTTCACGATATAAAAAAAATAACATTTCGAATGGAAACACGATATTCACGTACTTTAGTTTTACTACCGAGACTATCACCGATTGGGAAAATTGTACATCTTATTGGGGATAATTTTAAGCCATTTTTTTTGACAAATTGGGAAACTTTCTCTAGGGGAAACGGCCAAATTTCGGAGGTAATTAAAGGCAAACAATATCACTGGCAATATTAAGAATATCCTTAAAATCTGCAGATTTTTATTTGTATTTTTTGTGGATTTCAAACAAATTTTACAGTTAACACTTATTTTTTATCTTACAGTCATTTTACAATGTATATGCATAATACCTGTGTATTTTAGATCAAAATTAAATTGTACCTATTTGTTTCAAATATTTGACAGTCTTTTTAAATGAATTTTTTTTTTTTTTTTTATAGCATAATACTTTATTTTTGAACTCGCATATTAACGAAATGCCTTAAATGCCTAAAGTAATCAAAAAATAAATCTAAGGTTCCATATTTTACAATAGATCCCTTACCCACGGTTAGTAAGAGATTGATTAAAGTCCACATGTTCCCATTTGAAAAAAATAAAACTAAATTTATAAATTTTAAAACCAACATGTAAGTCAATCAATAGAGGCATTTTATGATAGCTTTAATTATATCAGTAAATTTGTTAGATGTACATTGATTTAAACATATTTTATTGATAAATAACATATAAACTTGATTTAACTCGGACTTAACTCGGAAAATTCTGTAATTCACAGCTGTCTATATAATAAACAGTATAGCTAAATCATGCATTTTGAATATCAAAATAAGACCACTCGTCACCGAATACGCATTAACAATTAAATTCCGCCCACTCATTTAATCCTTATGCGTATTTCGGTCACTCATGGTCTTATTTTGATATTCAAAATCTACGATTAGTTATACTATATTTATCTACTTACTTTAATTGTTTATTACAAAAATGTGAAGATTATTTCCTCCAATCAAAAGAGTTTATGTAAATTAATCAGCATTATTCCATTTCCAGTATTATTTTAGTCATTTTTTTTCTAAAGAAAAATTTTGAATAAAAAAAACCCAGGAATTTACTGTAGATGTGAATTAAAGTAGATGTTAAAAATCATAGTATATTCCCCATGAGAAATGTCACATCATCTTAATGATAATAAATAGTTGTTAAATTAAACTGACTCAAAACGGTCGTGCGAGTTATTGTAATTGCTTTGTGTCCACCATCAACATCGTTCGTTATATTTCAATTTTCAAGAAAATTTCAATTGAAGCCAAAATTACAAGGAAAGTTAAATGGATGGTCATATACAAAGTTTATGTTGTTTTTACTGATTGGGCATATTATCATAGCTTTCAAAAAAAGGATGCACTCGACTCGCAGCCGCAAGTGATAAAATTGACCAGTTGCTTGCCCATGGTCGATGGTGCTTTCCGGGTACTCTGGCTTCTTCCACCACTAAAACTAGTTGCCATGATATAGCTGAAATATTGCTGAAAGTGGTGTTGACAAATCAATTAAATCAAATCAAATGTATTAGAGTTGTCTCACTTTGGATATTTATGTAAGTAAATTAGTTGAAAAAATTCAATTACAATATTTAGAAATGATATAAATATATGCTTAATAATATGTTTTGCTTGTAGTTATATTACTACAAGTCTATGATCAGAACCAGTAAGGCTAACTAATTGTACAAGATGTTTTTTTTTTTTTTTTTGTACATCTTATTGGGGATAATTTTAAGCCATTTTTTTTGACAAATTGGGAAACTTTCTCTAGGGGAAACGGCCAAATTTCGGAGGTAATTAAAGGCAAACAATATCACTGGCAATATTAAGAATATCCTTAAAATCTGCAGATTTTTATTTGTATTTTTTGTGGATTTCAAACAAATTTTACAGTTAACACTTATTTTTTATCTTACAGTCATTTTACAATGTATATGCATAATACCTGTGTATTTTAGATCAAAATTAAATTGTACCTATTTGTTTCAAATATTTGACAGTCTTTTTAAATGAATTTTTTTTTTTTTTTTTATAGCATAATACTTTATTTTTGAACTCGCATATTAACGAAATGCCTTAAATGCCTAAAGTAATCAAAAAATAAATCTAAGGTTCCATATTTTACAATAGATCCCTTACCCACGGTTAGTAAGAGATTGATTAAAGTCCACATGTTCCCATTTGAAAAAAATAAAACTAAATTTATAAATTTTAAAACCAACATGTAAGTCAATCAATAGAGGCATTTTATGATAGCTTTAATTATATCAGTAAATTTGTTAGATGTACATTGATTTAAACATATTTTATTGATAAATAACATATAAACTTGATTTAACTCGGACTTAACTCGGAAAATTCTGTAATTCACAGCTGTCTATATAATAAACAGTATAGCTAAATCATGCATTTTGAATATCAAAATAAGACCACTCGTCACCGAATACGCATTAACAATTAAATTCCGCCCACTCATTTAATCCTTATGCGTATTTCGGTCACTCATGGTCTTATTTTGATATTCAAAATCTACGATTAGTTATACTATATTTATCTACTTACTTTAATTGTTTATTACAAAAATGTGAAGATTATTTCCTCCAATCAAAAGAGTTTATGTAAATTAATCAGCATTATTCCATTTCCAGTATTATTTTAGTCATTTTTTTTCTAAAGAAAAATTTTGAATAAAAAAAACCCAGGAATTCACTGTAGATGTGAATTAAAGTAAATGTTAAAAATCATAGTATATTCCCCATGAGAAATGTCACATCATCTTAATGATAATAAATAGTTGTTAAATTAAACTGACTCAAAACGGTCGTGCGAGTTATTGTAATTGCTTTGTGTCCACCATCAACATCGTTCGTTATATTTCAATTTTCAAGAAAATTTCAATTGAAGCCAAAATTACAAGGAAAGTTAAATGGATGGTCATATACAAAGTTTATGTTGTTTTTACTGATTGGGCATATTATCATAGCTTTCAAAAAAAGGATGCACTCGACTCGCAGCCGCAAGTGATAAAATTGACCAGTTGCTTGCCCATGGTCGATGGTGCTTTCCGGGTACTCTGGCTTCTTCCACCACTAAAACTAGTTGCCATGATATAGCTGAAATATTGCTGAAAGTGGTGTTGACAAATCAATTAAATCAAATCAAATGTATTAGAGTTATCTCACTTTGGATATTTATGTAAGTAAATTAGTTGAAAAAATTCAATTACAATATTTAGAAATGATATAAATATATGCTTAATAATATGTTTTGCTTGTAGTTATATTACTACAAGTCTATGATCAGAACCAGTAAGGCTAACTAATTGTACAAGATGGTTTTTTTTTTTTTTTTGTACATCTTATTGGGGATAATTTTAAGCCATTTTTTTTGACAAATTGGGAAACTTTCTCTAGGGGAAACGGCCAAATTTCGGAGGTAATTAAAGGCAAACAATATCACTGGCAATATTAAGAATATCCTTAAAATCTGCAGATTTTTATTTGTATTTTTTGTGGATTTCAAACAAATTTTACAGTTAACACTTATTTTTTATCTTACAGTCATTTTACAATGTATATGCATAATACCTGTGTATTTTAGATCAAAATTAAATTGTACCTATTTGTTTCAAATATTTGACAGTCTTTTTAAATGAATTTTTTTTTTATTTTTTTTTATAGCATAATACTTTATTTTTGAACTCGCATATTAACGAAATGCCTTAAATGCCTAAAGTAATCAAAAAATAAATCTAAGGTTCCATATTTTACAATAGATCCCTTACCCACGGTTAGTAAGAGATTGATTAAAGTCCACATGTTCCCATTTGAAAAAAATAAAACTAAATTTATAAATTTTAAAACCAACATGTAAGTCAATCAATAGAGGCATTTTATGATAGCTTTAATTATATCAGTAAATTTGTTAGATGTACATTGATTTAAACATATTTTATTGATAAATAACATATAAACTTGATTTAACTCGGACTTAACTCGGAAAATTCTGTAATTCACAGCTGTCTATATAATAAACAGTATAGCTAAATCATGCATTTTGAATATCAAAATAAGACCACTCGTCACCGAATACGCATTAACAATTAAATTCCGCCCACTCATTTAATCCTTATGCGTATTTCGGTCACTCATGGTCTTATTTTGATATTCAAAATCTACGATTAGTTATACTATATTTATCTACTTACTTTAATTGTTTATTACAAAAATGTGAAGATTATTTCCTCCAATCAAAAGAGTTTATGTAAATTAATCAGCATTATTCCATTTCCAGTATTATTTTAGTCATTTTTTTTCTAAAGAAAAATTTTGAATAAAAAAAACCCAGGAATTTACTGTAGATGTGAATTAAAGTAGATGTTAAAAATCATAGTATATTCCCCATGAGAAATGTCACATCATCTTAATGATAATAAATAGTTGTTAAATTAAACTGACTCAAAACGGTCGTGCGAGTTATTGTAATTGCTTTGTGTCCACCATCAACATCGTTCGTTATATTTCAATTTTCAAGAAAATTTCAATTGAAGCCAAAATTACAAGGAAAGTTAAATGGATGGTCATATACAAAGTTTATGTTGTTTTTACTGATTGGGCATATTATCATAGCTTTCAAAAAAAGGATGCACTCGACTCGCAGCCGCAAGTGATAAAATTGACCAGTTGCTTGCCCATGGTCGATGGTGCTTTCCGGGTACTCTGGCTTCTTCCACCACTAAAACTAGTTGCCATGATATAGCTGAAATATTGCTGAAAGTGGTGTTGACAAATCAATTAAATCAAATCAAATGTATTAGAGTTGTCTCACTTTGGATATTTATGTAAGTAAATTAGTTGAAAAAATTCAATTACAATATTTAGAAATGATATAAATATATGCTTAATAATATGTTTTGCTTGTAGTTATATTACTACAAGTCTATGATCAGAACCAGTAAGGCTAACTAATTGTACAAGATGTTTTTTTTTTTTTTTTTGTACATCTTATTGGGGATAATTTTAAGCCATTTTTTTTGACAAATTGGGAAACTTTCTCTAGGGGAAACGGCCAAATTTCGGAGGTAATTAAAGGCAAACAATATCACTGGCAATATTAAGAATATCCTTAAAATCTGCAGATTTTTATTTGTATTTTTTGTGGATTTCAAACAAATTTTACAGTTAACACTTATTTTTTATCTTACAGTCATTTTACAATGTATATGCATAATACCTGTGTATTTTAGATCAAAATTAAATTGTACCTATTTGTTTCAAATATTTGACAGTCTTTTTAAATGAATTTTTTTTTTTTTTTTTATAGCATAATACTTTATTTTTGAACTCGCATATTAACGAAATGCCTTAAATGCCTAAAGTAATCAAAAAATAAATCTAAGGTTCCATATTTTACAATAGATCCCTTACCCACGGTTAGTAAGAGATTGATTAAAGTCCACATGTTCCCATTTGAAAAAAATAAAACTAAATTTATAAATTTTAAAACCAACATGTAAGTCAATCAATAGAGGCATTTTATGATAGCTTTAATTATATCAGTAAATTTGTTAGATGTACATTGATTTAAACATATTTTATTGATAAATAACATATAAACTTGATTTAACTCGGACTTAACTCGGAAAATTCTGTAATTCACAGCTGTCTATATAATAAACAGTATAGCTAAATCATGCATTTTGAATATCAAAATAAGACCACTCGTCACCGAATACGCATTAACAATTAAATTCCGCCCACTCATTTAATCCTTATGCGTATTTCGGTCACTCATGGTCTTATTTTGATATTCAAAATCTACGATTAGTTATACTATATTTATCTACTTACTTTAATTGTTTATTACAAAAATGTGAAGATTATTTCCTCCAATCAAAAGAGTTTATGTAAATTAATCAGCATTATTCCATTTCCAGTATTATTTTAGTCATTTTTTTTCTAAAGAAAAATTTTGAATAAAAAAAACCCAGGAATTCACTGTAGATGTGAATTAAAGTAAATGTTAAAAATCATAGTATATTCCCCATGAGAAATGTCACATCATCTTAATGATAATAAATAGTTGTTAAATTAAACTGACTCAAAACGGTCGTGCGAGTTATTGTAATTGCTTTGTGTCCACCATCAACATCGTTCGTTATATTTCAATTTTCAAGAAAATTTCAATTGAAGCCAAAATTACAAGGAAAGTTAAATGGATGGTCATATACAAAGTTTATGTTGTTTTTACTGATTGGGCATATTATCATAGCTTTCAAAAAAAGGATGCACTCGACTCGCAGCCGCAAGTGATAAAATTGACCAGTTGCTTGCCCATGGTCGATGGTGCTTTCCGGGTACTCTGGCTTCTTCCACCACTAAAACTAGTTGCCATGATATAGCTGAAATATTGCTGAAAGTGGTGTTGACAAATCAATTAAATCAAATCAAATGTATTAGAGTTATCTCACTTTGGATATTTATGTAAGTAAATTAGTTGAAAAAATTCAATTACAATATTTAGAAATGATATAAATATATGCTTAATAATATGTTTTGCTTGTAGTTATATTACTACAAGTCTATGATCAGAACCAGTAAGGCTAACTAATTGTACAAGATGGTTTTTTTTTTTTTTTTGTACATCTTATTGGGGATAATTTTAAGCCATTTTTTTTGACAAATTGGGAAACTTTCTCTAGGGGAAACGGCCAAATTTCGGAGGTAATTAAAGGCAAACAATATCACTGGCAATATTAAGAATATCCTTAAAATCTGCAGATTTTTATTTGTATTTTTTGTGGATTTCAAACAAATTTTACAGTTAACACTTATTTTTTATCTTACAGTCATTTTACAATGTATATGCATAATACCTGTGTATTTTAGATCAAAATTAAATTGTACCTATTTGTTTCAAATATTTGACAGTCTTTTTAAATGAATTTTTTTTTTATTTTTTTTTATAGCATAATACTTTATTTTTGAACTCGCATATTAACGAAATGCCTTAAATGCCTAAAGTAATCAAAAAATAAATCTAAGGTTCCATATTTTACAATAGATCCCTTACCCACGGTTAGTAAGAGATTGATTAAAGTCCACATGTTCCCATTTGAAAAAAATAAAACTAAATTTATAAATTTTAAAACCAACATGTAAGTCAATCAATAGAGGCATTTTATGATAGCTTTAATTATATCAGTAAATTTGTTAGATGTACATTGATTTAAACATATTTTATTGATAAATAACATATAAACTTGATTTAACTCGGACTTAACTCGGAAAATTCTGTAATTCACAGCTGTCTATATAATAAACAGTATAGCTAAATCATGCATTTTGAATATCAAAATAAGACCACTCGTCACCGAATACGCATTAACAATTAAATTCCGCCCACTCATTTAATCCTTATGCGTATTTCGGTCACTCATGGTCTTATTTTGATATTCAAAATCTACGATTAGTTATACTATATTTATCTACTTACTTTAATTGTTTATTACAAAAATGTGAAGATTATTTCCTCCAATCAAAAGAGTTTATGTAAATTAATCAGCATTATTCCATTTCCAGTATTATTTTAGTCATTTTTTTTCTAAAGAAATATTTTGAATAAAAAAAACCCAGGAATTCACTGTAGATGTGAATTAAAGTAGATGTTAAAAATCATAGTATATTCCCCATGAGAAATGTCACATCATCTTAATGATAATAAATAGTTGTTAAATTAAACTGACTCAAAACGGTCGTGCAAGTTATTGTAATTGCTTTGTGTCCACCATCAACATCATTCGTTATATTTCAATTTTCAAGAAAATTTCAATTGAAGCCAAAATTACAAGGAAAGTTAAATGGATGGTCATATACAAAGTTTATGTTGTTTTTACTGATTGGACATATTATCATAGCTTTCAAAAAAAGGATGCACTCGACTCGCAGCCGCAAGTGATAAAATTGACCAGTTGCTTGCCCATGGTCGATGGTGCTTTCCGGGTACTCTGGCTTCTTCCACCACTAAAACTAGTTGCCATGATATAGCTGAAATATTGCTGAAAGTGGTGTTGACAAATCAATTAAATCAAATCAAATGTATTAGAGTTATCTCACTTTGGATATTTATGTAAGTAAATTAGTTGAAAAAATTCAATTACAATATTTAGAAATGATATAAATATATGCTTAATAATATGTTTTGCTTGTAGTTATATTACTACAAGTCTATGATCAGAACCAGTAAGGCTAACTAATTGTACAAGATGTTTTTTTTTTTTTTTTGTACATCTTATTGGGGATAATTTTAAGCCATTTTTTTTGACAAATTGGGAAACTTTCTCTAGGGGAAACGGCCAAATTTCGGAGGTAATTAAAGGCAAACAATATCACTGGCAATATTAAGAATATCCTTAAAATCTGCAGATTTTTATTTGTATTTTTTGTGGATTTCAAACAAATTTTACAGTTAACACTTATTTTTTATCTTACAGTCATTTTACAATGTATATGCATAATACCTGTGTATTTTAGATCAAAATTAAATTGTACCTATTTGTTTCAAATATTTGACAGTCTTTTTAAATGAATTTTTTTTTTATTTTTTTTTATAGCATAATACTTTATTTTTGAACTCGCATATTAACGAAATGCCTTAAATGCCTAAAGTAATCAAAAAATAAATCTAAGGTTCCATATTTTACAATAGATCCCTTACCCACGGTTAGTAAGAGATTGATTAAAGTCCACATGTTCCCATTTGAAAAAAATAAAACTAAATTTATAAATTTTAAAACCAACATGTAAGTCAATCAATAGAGGCATTTTATGATAGCTTTAATTATATCAGTAAATTTGTTAGATGTACATTGATTTAAACATATTTTATTGATAAATAACATATAAACTTGATTTAACTCGGACTTAACTCGGAAAATTCTGTAATTCACAGCTGTCTATATAATAAACAGTATAGCTAAATCATGCATTTTGAATATCAAAATAAGACCACTCGTCACCGAATACGCATTAACAATTAAATTCCGCCCACTCATTTAATCCTTATGCGTATTTCGGTCACTCATGGTCTTATTTTGATATTCAAAATCTACGATTAGTTATACTATATTTATCTACTTACTTTAATTGTTTATTACAAAAATGTGAAGATTATTTCCTCCAATCAAAAGAGTTTATGTAAATTAATCAGCATTATTCCATTTCCAGTATTATTTTAGTCATTTTTTTTCTAAAGAAAAATTTTGAATAAAAAAAACCCAGGAATTCACTGTAGATGTGAATTAAAGTAGATGTTAAAAATCATAGTATATTCCCCATGAGAAATGTCACATCATCTTAATGATAATAAATAGTTGTTAAATTAAACTGACTCAAAACGGTCGTGCGAGTTATTGTAATTGCTTTGTGTCCACCATCAACATCGTTCGTTATATTTCAATTTTCAAGAAAATTTCAATTGAAGCCAAAATTACAAGGAAAGTTAAATGGATGGTCATATACAAAGTTTATGTTGTTTTTACTGATTGGGCATATTATCATAGCTTTCAAAAAAAGGATGCACTCGACTCGCAGCCGCAAGTGATAAAATTGACCAGTTGCTTGCCCATGGTCGATGGTGCTTTCCGGGTACTCTGGCTTCTTCCACTACTAAAACTAGTTGCCATGATATAGCTGAAATATTGCTGAAAGTGGTGTTGACAAATCAATTAAATCAAATCAAATGTATTAGAGTTATCTCACTTTGGATATTTATGTAAGTAAATTAGTTGAAAAAATTCAATTACAATATTTAGAAATGATATGAATATATGCTTAATAATATGTTTTGCTTGTAGTTATATTACTACAAGTCTATGATCAGAACCAGTAAGGCTAACTAATTGTACAAGATGGTTTTTTTTTTTTTTTTGTACATCTTATTGGGGATAATTTTAAGCCATTTTTTTTGACAAATTGGGAAACTTTCTCTAGGGGAAACGGCCAAATTTCGGAGGTAATTAAAGGCAAACAATATCACTGGCAATATTAAGAATATCCTTAAAATCTGCAGATTTTTATTTGTATTTTTTGTGGATTTCAAACAAATTTTACAGTTAACACTTATTTTTTATCTTACAGTCATTTTACAATGTATATGCATAATACCTGTGTATTTTAGATCAAAATTAAATTGTACCTATTTGTTTCAAATATTTGACAGTCTTTTTAAATGAATTTTTTTTTATTTTTTTTATAGCATAATACTTTATTTTTGAACTCGCATATTAACGAAACGCCTTAAATGCCTAAAGTAATCAAAAAATAAATCTAAGGTTCCATATTTTACAATAGATCCCTTACCCACGGTTAGTAAGAGATTGATTAAAGTCCACATGTTCCCATTTGAAAAAAATAAAACTAGATTTATAAATTTTAAAACCAACATGTAAGTCAATCAATAGAGGCATTTTATGATAGCTTTAATTATATCAGTAAATTTGTTAGATGTACATTGATTTAAACATATTTTATTGATAAATAACATATAAACTTGATTTAACTCGGACTTAACTCGGAAAATTCTGTAATTCACAGCTATCTATATAATAAACAGTATAGCTAAATCATGCATTTTGAATATCAAAATAAGACCACTCGTCACCGAATACGCATTAACTATTAAATTCCGCCCACTCATTTAATCCTTATGCGTATTTCGGTCACTCATGGTCTTATTTTGATATTCAAAATCTACGATTAGTTATACTATATTTATCTACTTACTTTAATTGTTTATTACAAAAATGTGAAGATTATTTCCTCCAATCAAAAGAGTTTATGTAAATTAATCAGCATTATTCCATTTCCAGTATTATTTTAGTCATTTTTTTTCTAAAGAAATATTTTGAATAAAAAAAACCCAGGAATTCACTGTAGATGTGAATTAAAGTAGATGTTAAAAATCATAGTATATTCCCCATGAGAAATGTCACATCATCTTAATGATAATAAATAGTTGTTAAATTAAACTGACTCAAAACGGTCGTGCAAGTTATTGTAATTGCTTTGTGTCCACCATCAACATCATTCGTTATATTTCAATTTTCAAGAAAATTTCAATTGAAGCCAAAATTACAAGGAAAGTTAAATGGATGGTCATATACAAAGTTTATGTTGTTTTTACTGATTGGACATATTATCATAGCTTTCAAAAAAAGGATGCACTCGACTCGCAGCCGCAAGTGATAAAATTGACCAGTTGCTTGCCCATGGTCGATGGTGCTTTCCGGGTACTCTGGCTTCTTCCACCACTAAAACTAGTTGCCATGATATAGCTGAAATATTGCTGAAAGTGGTGTTGACAAATCAATTAAATCAAATCAAATGTATTAGAGTTATCTCACTTTGGATATTTATGTAAGTAAATTAGTTGAAAAAATTCAATTACAATATTTAGAAATGATATAAATATATGCTTAATAATATGTTTTGCTTGTAGTTATATTACTACAAGTCTATGATCAGAACCAGTAAGGCTAACTAATTGTACAAGATGTTTTTTTTTTTTTTCCATTGAACAATAAAAATGAAGAAAAAAATACCACAGACTCATTACTTGATGTTGTTATTAAATTTATTCCAAATGAGCAGATTGTACATTGTTTTAAGTTATTTATACAAATATAATCAGAATTTCATTTTTAATTTGCAATTGTGAGTGTTCATTTCATTTTATCATGTACTAAGCAATATTATATATATATATGGTCTAATCAAAAATTGTGCTCAGATTTATAGAATTAAGAAATAATTCATGCCGACCATACTTTATTGTTATTCAAATATGGGTAGGCATTATATTTATGAATATTTAACCCCGAGCGATAGCGAGGGTTTAAATCTTATGAATATAATGCCTACCCATATTTGAATAACAATAAAGTATGGCCGGCATGAATTATTTCGATTCTAATAGGACAAATACCGTAATTTTAAAATTAACAATACAAGCTTTTTTTTCATTGGCATTTATTTTTTTATTTCATATCTAACAATAAACATTGTTTCTTTTATCTTTTTTTATTATCATTACGTAAAAAGTAGTCCGATGTGCATCGTCTCTCGAAAAATAAACTGACAATAACCCCGCCTCCATTAATGCTTATATCAGGCGAGGTTTTTGTCAGAGTATAGGATTTCTAATTATGTAAATCATATAAGAATTATTTAATATTAACTTCATTTATTTCAAAAATTTTAGATAAACAATAATAGAAAATCGCTAACCATGAAGAATTTTCTGAAAATAGTCAGTGTTTATGTAGGTGCTTTTTTTTTTCTAGCTCTGCGCACATGTGTGGCCTATATTTGATTGTTATTCAAATATGCCTTTATTTGTATACCGAATACGGGACGTCATATTAGAATTGATATTTCGTCACATGTAACTAATTCTTGTATGGTAAAGATTGTGACCATGTAATGTAAAAGATTTTGATGGCATGATAAAAATAGTATTTTCCTAATCGCAATGAATAAGGCCTATTATATCAGATTCCGCAATGGGGAATAGTTTTATTTAAAGATGCAGATTATGAAACTCAGTTCCGATTATTTTTTTCCCTAAAACGTAATCGCAAAAATAACAATTCTTGATTAGATTTTTTTCATTTTAATTTTTCAAATTAATGATACCTTTGTAATACCTGTATAGTTTTAATTAGACTTAAAAACAAATGAATTGTTCATATCACATTGTTGTATTTACAAAGAGTTGTAGAAAATGTGTACAAAATGCTTTAAAAATACATAATTGTCCATTATTGATGTAATGTACTTATTATTGTTTATTAAATCAAACTTTGTTGTCTTAGACTTGGACAGGTCACAACCTTAGTAAAAAAAATAGTGTTGATTCATAACACAGTTAAACCTCTCTAAACCGAACCCCCTTGGGAGCAAGTTTGGGGATCTTAATAGACATACATGTTAAAGTATCAAAGATTGCCTATATTAGGAATTTATTTAAAGTTTGGTTTAGACAGGATTCCAGTTTATTCAGGGTTCTGTTTAGACAGGTTTCACTGTAGTAGGAACAATACTCAACTCTGGATAACACAAATACTCAGCTTTATAGTTATGTCAATGCTATATTAATGGCCCGTTCCTCTTCAATACAACAAAGTTTGATAGTATTGTATATGTGTTTTATTATGTTAATTTAAATAAGACCAAGTCAAATAGGGATATTATCATTACTTTGTGTCTGTCGTTTTCCATCATACATTCCCAGTAAATATTTCAGGCAATTCTTGTTTTAGATTGGTCGCTTTCTAAAAATCTTCTTCTCTGAAACAGCTTTGCCAAAGCGAACCGAAATTTGGTGGGAAGCACCTATAGGCTATGGAAGGTTCTGTATTAAGTTTCCTCAGAGCAGAATGAAAGGTGCTGTTGTTGTTTTATATTTTAAATGGTTGTAGCAAAATTGTTTGCAATAGATTAAACATTTTTATTTAAGTACATTTTTGTACAATCAAACCTATTACCAGTACATTATTTAGGAACTGTAAATTTCAATAATAAATATAAGACTTAGCACATTACTAGAATAACTTATGAATATTCATATTTAATTCGCCAAGATTTCTAACACTGAGGGAGCCGTCGTGGTCATGATCATATGGTAGTTTGATTTACAACTACAAATATGCAATCAGTGCCTATCACAACTAAAGCTGTGAGTTCCATGCCTGTTCATGGCGAGGTGTACTTGATACAGCATTGTGTGATAAAGTTTGTCAGTGGTTTTCTCCGTGTACTTTGGTTTCCCCCACCAATAAAACTGACCACTATGATATAATTGAAATATTGTTGAAAATGGCATAAAACACCATAAACCAACCATCTAACACTGAGATTATGCTTTATTTAAATTATCTTTGATTTTCACTTGATTTATGGTTTATTAAAGGTTTGTCTTAGACGTCTTTCACTGTACATAACTGTAAGTAAGCTTGCCAAAAGATGGCATAATTATTTCCTAGTTACTATGTTAGTACGTAGATTTCTATATTGATTTCTTTTTAAGAAATTGATAAAAAAAAATTAAATATTTGACAAATATTACGTTTCCATGTTTTTTCTTGGTCCTATTTCTTTTACCAAGACACATCGCTACATTTATACCACAATCATGTGATTTTGAGTGTTTATGTGTAGTGAAGTGATGAATTAAACTTTGTGTATCTTAGTCAAAGCTTTTCTAGAATCTGATTCATATAGAGCGAATTGTTTGGTTAGGTTTATGGTGTTTAATGCCACTTTCAACAATATTTCAGCTATATCATGGCGGTCAGTTTTATTGGTGGAGGAAAGCGGAGTACCTGCAAAACCACCAACCTGTTGGAAGTCGCTGACAAACTTTATCATATAGTATTGTATCGAGTAACACCTTGCCATGAATGCAGTTTCGAGCAACTTTAGTGGTGATAGGCACTGGATGCATAGATAGTTGTAAATCCAACTACCATACGATCACGATGACCCTGGTAGTTGGATTTAGATATACCTATGCCTACCACAAGTGTTATTTTTGCATGTGGTCAGGTGTGCCAGATACAATAATTTGCAACAAATTTGTGGTTTTCTCCCTGTAATCTGGTTTGCTCCACCAATAAAATGACTGCCACAGTATGATTGATATAGGGATGATAGTGGGATTAAATACACACCAACATAACCCAATAACTCTCCCTGTATAGCTGGTCAATATACAATGTAGGTGTTAGATGTAGCCCATCATATGTGAGGACATGTAGGTGTTAGCTGTAGCCCATCATATGTGAGGACATGTAGGTGTTAGATGTAGCCCATCATATGTGAGGACATGTAGGTGTTAGATGTAGCCCATCATATGTGAGGACATGTAGGTGTTAGATGTAGCCCATCATATGTGAGGACATGTAGGTGTTAGATGTAGCCCATCATATGTGAGGACATGTAGGTGTTAGATGTATCTTATCGAGGACCGGACTTAGTAGGTGCGAGGTCCAATTGCAGTTGTGTTATGTGTTCTTCAACAGCCGATAGTAGATAATGCCAATGTGGGGCCCAATTGGCTTAAGGTCAGCCCTGATCCTATCATATGTGGGGGGAAAGTACAACGTAGGTGTTAGCTGTAGCCCATCATCATACATATGTGGGAAAAGTACAATGTCGGTGCTAGCCGTAGTCCATCATATGTGGAGGAAAGTAGGTATATTTTGACAGGATACACCACCTGGGTTTCTGTGAGGTTCATGTTGCTCATTATTTAGTTTTCTGTGTAGTGTTTTGTAGATCATTGTTTTTTTAATCTTTTTTCTATTAATTGGTTATTGCCTGACATCTGCTTGTGGTCTGATCATCCCTGTTGATATCCTTTTTCTATTGGTTATTGTCTGACATCCGATTGTGGTCTGATCATCGCTGTTGATATCCATTTTCTATTGGTTATTGTCTGACATCCGATTGTGGTCTGATCATCGCTGTTGGTATCTTTTCTATTAGTTATTGTCTGACATCTGATTGTGGTTTGATCATCCCTGTTGATATCCTTTTTCTATTGGTTATTGCCTGACATCTGATCGTGGTCTGATCATCCGGATCTTTTTTCCATTGGTTATTGCCTGACATCTGATTGTGGTCTGATCATCCCTGTTGGTATCCTTGTTCTATTGGTTATTGTCTGACATCTGATTGTGGTCTGATCATCCCTGTTGGTATCCTTTTTAGTTCACCTGGACCAAATGAATGATCATTGGAATGTCCTTTACCGAGTTTCTGTTTTTTATGCCGATCGGAAATCCAAGATGGCCACCACCGCAGGACATAGATTTAACATTGGACCCTATGGGAAAATGTTCAAATGCCTTCTTCTCAGAAACTACAAATATGATTAAAGCCAAACCGGACATGAATGTTCATTGGATGGTCCTCTACAATCTTAAGGTTTTTTGTTCCGATATGAAATTCAAAATGGCAGCTACGGCAGGACTTAGTTTAACATTGGACCCTATGGGAAAAATGTTTCAAAATGCTTCTTCTCTGAAACCACTTGGACAATGGAAACCAAACTGACCAGGAATGATCATTGGAAGGTCCTCTACAAAGTGTCTGTTTTTTATGCCGATCGGAAATCCAAGATGGCCGCCACCACAGGACATAAATTAACGTTGAACCCTATGAGAAAATGTTCAAATGCCTTCTTCTCAGAAACTACAAATATGATTAAAGCCAAACTGTACATGAATGTTCATTGGATGGTCCTCTACAAACTTAAGATTTTTTGTTCCGATATGAAATTCAAAATGGCGGCTACGGCAGAACTTAGTTTAACATTGGACCCTATGAGAAAAATGTTTCAAAACGCTTCTTCTCTGAAACCACTTGGACAATTGAAACCAAACTGCCCAGGAATGATCATTGGAAGGTCCTCTACAAAATATATGTTTTTTATGTCGATCGGAAATCCAAGATGGCCGCCACCGCAGAACATAGATTAACATTGGACCCTATGGGGAAATGTTCAAATGCCTTCTTCTCAGAAACTACAAATATGATTAAAGCCAAACCGTACATGAATGTTCATTGGATGGTCCTCTACAAACTTTACGTTTTTTGTTCCGATATGAAATTCAAAATGGCAGCTACGGCAGGACTTAGTTTAACATTGGACCCTATGGGAAACATGTTTCAAAATGCTTCTTCTCTGAAACCACTTGGACAATGGAAACCAAGCTGCCCATGAATGATCATTGGAAGGTCCTCTACAAATTTTCTGTTTTTTATGCCGATCGGAAATCCAAGATGGTCACCACCGCAGGACATAGATTTAACATTGGACCCTATGGGAAAATGTTCAAATGCCTTCTTCTCAGTAACTACAAATATGATTAAAGCCAAACCGGACATGAATGTTCATTGGATGGTCCTCTACAATCTTAAGGTTTTTTGTTCCGATATGAAATTCAAAATGGCGGCTACGGCAGGACTTAGTTTAACATTGGACCCTATGGGAAAAATGTTTCTAAATGCTTCTTCTCTGACACCACTTGGACAATTGAAACCAAACTGCCCAGGAATGATAATTGGAAGGTCCTCTACAATGTTTCTGTTTTATATGCCGATCGGAAATCCAAGATGGCCGCCACCGCAATACATAGATTAACATTGAACCCTATGGGAAAATGTTCAAATGCCTTCTTCTCAGAAACTACAAATATGATTAAAGCCAAACTGTACATGCATGTTCATTGGATGGTCCTCTACAAACTTGACGTTTTTTGTTCCGATATGAAATTCAAAATGGTGGCTACGACAAAACTTAGTTTAACATTGGACCCTATGGGAAAAATGTTTCAAAACGCTTCTCTGAAACCACTGGGACAGTTGAAACCAAACTGCCCAGGAATGGTCATTGGAAGGTCCTCTACAAAATATCTGTTTTTTATGCCGATCGGAAATCCAAGATGGCTGCCACCACAGGTCATAGTATTAACACAGGACCATATGGGGAAAATACAGAAATATATTCTTCTCTGAAGCTATTGCACTGATTGAACCTAAACTGTGCATCAATCATTGGAAGGTCCTTTACAAACTTTGTGTTTTTTATGTTGATCGTAATTCCAAGATGACTACCACTGCAGGACATAGTTTTTACATAGGACCAATTGGTTCTTTTTATAACCAGGTGAATGATACAGGCTCTTGAGAGCCTCTGGTTCTATTGGTTATTGTCTGACATCTGATTGTGGTCTGATCATCCCTGTTGGTATCTTTATCTATTGGTTATTGTCTGACATCTGATTGTTGTCTGATCATCCCTGTTGGTATCCTTTTTCTATTGGTTATTGTCTGACATCTGATTGTGGTCTGATCATCCCTGTTGGTACCCTTTTTCTATTGGTTATTGCCTGACATCTGATTGTGGTCTGATCATCCCTGTTGGTATCTTTTTCTATTGGTTATTGTCTGACATCTGATTGTGGTCTGATCATCCCTGTTGGTATCTTTTTCTATTGGTTATTGTCTGACATCTGATTGTGGTCTGATCATCCCTGTTGGTATCTTTTTCTATTGGTTATTGCCTGACATCTGATTGTGGTCTGATCATCCCTGTTGGTATCTTTTTCTATTGGTTATTGTCTGACATCTGATTGTGGTCTGATCATCCCTGTTGGTATCTTTTTCTATTGGTTATTGTCTGACATCTGATTGTGGTCTGATCATCCCTGTTGGTATCTTTTTCTATTGGTTATTGTCTGACATCTGATTGTGGTCTGATCATCCCTGTTGGTATCTTTTTCTATTGGTTATTGTCTGACATCTGATTGTGGTCTGATCATCCCTGTTGGTATCCTTTTTCTATTGGTTATTGCCTGACATCTGATTGTGGTCTGATCATCCCTGTTGGTATCCTTTTCTATTGGTTATTGTCTGACATCTGATTGTGGTCTGATCATCCCTGTTGGTATCTTTTTCTATTGGTTATTGTCTGACATCTGATTGTGGTCTGATCATCCCTGTTGGTATCTTTTTCTATTGGTTATTGTCTGACATCTGATTGTGGTCTGATCTTCCCTGTTGGTATCCTTTTTCTATTGGTTATTGTCTGACATCTGATTGTGGTCTGATCATCCCTGTTGATATCCTTTTTCTATTGGTTATTGTCTGACATCTGATTGTGGTCTGATCATCCCTGTTGGTATCCTTTTTCTATTGGTTATTGCCTGACATCTGATTGTGGTCTGATCATCCCTGTTGTTATCTTTTTCTATTGGTTATTGTCTGACATCTGATTGTGGTCTGATCATCCCTGTTGGTATCTTTTTCTATTGGTTATTGTCTGACATCTGATTGTGGTCTGATCATCCCTGTTGGTATCTTTTTCTATTGGTTATTGTCTGACATCTGATTGTGGTCTGATCATCCCTGTTGGTATCCTTTTTCTATTGGTTATTGTCTGACATCTGATTGTGGTCTGATCATCCCTGTTGATATCCTTTTTCTATTGGTTATTGTCTGACATCTGATTGTGGTCTGATCATCCCTGTTGGTATCCTTTTTCTATTGGTTATTGTCTGACATCTGATTGTGGTCTGATCATCCCTGTTGGTATCTTTTCTATTGGTTATTGTCTGACATCTGATTGTGGTTTGATCATCCCTGTTGATATCCTTTTTCTATTGGTTATTGCCTGACATCTGATCGTGGTCTGATCATCCGGATCTTTTTTCTATTGGTTATTGCCTGACATCTGATTGTGGTCTGATCATCCCTGTTGGTATCTTTTTCTATTGGTTATTGTCTGACATCTGATTGTGGTCTGATCATCCCTGTTGGTATCTTTTTCTATTGGTTATTGTCTGACATCTGATTGTGGTCTGATCATCCCTGTTGGTATCTTTTTCTATTGGTTATTGTCTGACATCTGATTGTGGTCTGATCATCCCTGTTGGTATCTTTTTCTATTGGTTATTGTCTGACATCTGATTGTGGTCTGATCATCCCTGTTGGTATCCTTTTTCTATTGGTTATTGCCTGACATCTGATTGTGGTCTGATCATCCCTGTTGGTATCTTTTTCTATTGGTTATTGTCTGACATCTGATTGTGGTCTGATCATCCCTGTTGGTATCTTTTTCTATTGGTTATTGTCTGACATCTGATTGTGGTCTGATCATCCCTGTTGGTATCTTTTTCTATTGGTTATTGTCTGACATCTGATTGTGGTCTGATCATCCCTGTTGGTATCCTTTTTTTATTGGTTATTGTCTGACATCTGATTGTGGTCTGATCATCCCTGTTGGTATCTTTTTCTATTGGTTATTGCCTGACATCTGATTGTGGTCTGATCATCCCTGTTGGTATCTTTTTCTATTGGTTATTGTCTGACATCTGATTGTGGTCTGATCATCCCTGTTGGTATCTTTTTCTATTGGTTATTGCCCGACATCTGATTGTGGTCTGATCATCCCTGTTGGTATCTTTTTCTATTGGTTATTGTCTGACATCTGATTGTGGTCTGATCATCCCTGTTGGTATCTTTTTCTATTGGTTATTGTCTGACATCTGATTGTGGTCTGATCTTCCCTGTTGGTATCCTTTTTCTATTGGTTATTGTCTGACATCTGATTGTGGTCTGATCATCCCTGTTGATATCCTTTTTCTATTGGTTATTGTCTGACATCTGATTGTGGTCTGATCATCCCTGTTGGTATCTTTTTCTATTGGTTATTGTCTGACATCTGATTGTGGTCTGATCATCCCTGTTGGTATCTTTTTCTATTGGTTATTGTCTGACATCTGATTGTGGTCTGATCATCCCTGTTGGTATCTTTTTCTATTGGTTATTGCCTGACATCTGATTGTGGTCTGATCATCCCTGTTGGTATCTTTTTCTATTGGTTATTGTCTGACATCTGATTGTGGTCTGATCATCCCTGTTGGCATCTTTTTCTATTGGTTATTGTCTGACATCTGATTGTGGTCTGATCATCCCTGTTGGTATCCTTTTTCTATTGGTTATTGTCTGACATCTGATTGTGGTCTGATCATCCCTGTTGGTATCCTTTTTCTATTGGTTATTGTCTGACATCTGATTGTGGTCTGATCATCCCTGTTGGTATCCTTTTTCTATTGGTTATTGTCTGACATCTGATTGTGGTCTGATCATCCCTGCTGGTATCCTTTTTAGTTCACCTGGACCAAATGAATGATCATTGGAATGTCCTTTACCGAGTTTCTGTTTTTTATGCCGATCGGAAATCCAAGATGGCCACCACCGCAGGACATAGATTTAACATTGGACCCTATGGGAAAATGTTCAAATGCCTTCTTCTCAGTAACTACAAATATGATTAAAGCCAAACCGGACATGAATGTTCATTGGATGGTCCTCTACAATCTTAAGGTTTTTTGTTCCGATATGAAATTCAAAATGGCGGCTACGGCAGGACTTAGTTTAACATTGGACCCTATGGGAAAAATGTTTCAAAATGCTTCTTCTCTGAAACCACTTGGACAATGGAAACCAAACTGACCAGGAATGATCATTGGAAGGTCCTCTACAAAGTGTCTGTTTTTTTATGCCGATCGGAAATCCAAGATGGCCGCCACCGCAGGACATAAATTAACGTTGAACCCTAAGGGAAAATGTTCAAATGCCTTCTTCTCAGAAACTACAAATATGATTAAAGCCAAACTGTACATGAATGTTCATTGGATGGTCCTCTACAAACTTAAGGTTTTTTGTTCCGATATGAAATTCAAAATGGCGGCTACGGCAGAACTTAGTTTAACATTGGACCCTATGAGAAAAATGTTTCAAAACGCTTCTTCTCTGAAACCACTTGGACAATTGAAACCAAACTGCCCAGGAATGATCATTGGAAGGTCCTCTACAAAATTTATGTTTTTTATGTCGATCGGAAATCCAAGATGGCCGCCACCGCAGGACATAGATTAACATTGGACCCTATGGGAAAATGTTCAAATGCCTTCTTCTCAGAAACTACAAATATGATTAAAGCCAAACCGGACATGAATGTTCATTGGATGGTCCTCTACAAACTTTACGTTTTTTGTTCCGATATGAAATTCAAAATGGCGGCTACGGCAGGACTTAGTTTAACATTGGACCCTATGGGAAACATGTTTCAAAATGCTTCTTCTCTGAAACCACTTGGACAATGGAAACCAAGCTGCCCATGAATGATCATTGGAAGGTCCTCTACAAATTTTCTGTTTTTTATGCCGATCGGAAATCCAAGATGGCCGCCACCGCAGGACATAGATTAACATTGGACCCTATGGGAAAATGTTCAAATGCCTTCTTCTCAGAAACTACAAATATGATTAAAGCCAAACTGTACATGAATGTTCATTGGATGGTCCTCTACAAACTTGACGTTTTTTGTTCCGATATGAAATTCAAAATGGTGGCTACGACAAAACTTAGTTTAACATTGGACCCTATGGGAAAAATGTTTCAAAACGCTTCTCTGAAACCACTGGGACAGTTGAAACCAAACTGTCCAGGAATGGTCATTGGAAGGTCCTCTACAAAGTATCTGTTTTTTATGCCGATCGGAAATCCAAGATGGCTGCCACCACAGGTCATAGTATTAACACAGGACCATATGGGGAAAATACAGAAATATATTCTTCTCTGAAGCTATTGCACTGATTGAACCTAAACTGTGCATCAATCATTGGAAGGTCCTTTACAAACTTTGTGTTTTTTATGTTGATCGTAATTCCAAGATGACTACCACTGCAGGACATAGTTTTTACATAGGACCAATTGGTTCTTTTTATAACCAGGTGAACGATACAGGCTCTTGAGAGCCTCTGGTTCTATTGGTTATTGTCTGACATCTGATTGTGGTCTGATCATCCCTGTTGGTATCTTTTTCTATTGGTTATTGTCTGACATCTGATTGTGGTCTGATCATCCCTGTTGGTATCCTTTTTCTATTGGTTATTGCCTGACATCTGATTGTGGTCTGATCATCCCTGTTGGTATCTTTTTCTATTGGTTATTGTCTGACATCTGATTGTGGTCTGATCATCCCTGTTGGTATCTTTTTCTATTGGTTATTGTCTGACATCTGATTGTGGTCTGATCATCCCTGTTGGTATCTTTTTCTATTGGTTATTGTCTGACATCTGATTGTGGTCTGATCATCCCTGTTGGTATCCTTTTTTTATTGGTTATTGTCTGACATCTGATTGTGGTCTGATCATCCCTGTTGGTATCTTTTTCTATTGGTTATTGCCTGACATCTGATTGTGGTCTGATCATCCCTGTTGGTATCTTTTTCTATTGGTTATTGTCTGACATCTGATTGTGGTCTGATCATCCCTGTTGGTATCTTTTTCTATTGGTTATTGCCCGACATCTGATTGTGGTCTGATCATCCCTGTTGGTATCTTTTTCTATTGGTTATTGTCTGACATCTGATTGTGGTCTGATCATCCCTGTTGGTATCTTTTTCTATTGGTTATTGTCTGACATCTGATTGTGGTCTGATCATCCCTGTTGGTATCTTTTTCTATTGGTTATTGTCTGACATCTGATTGTGGTCTGATCATCCCTGTTGGTATCTTTTTCTATTGGTTATTGTCTGACATCTGATTGTGGTCTGATCATCCCTGTTGGTATCTTTTTCTATTGGTTATTGCCTGACATCTGATTGTGGTCTGATCATCCCTGTTGGTATCTTTTTCTATTGGTTATTGTCTGACATCTGATTGTGGTCTGATCATCCCTGTTGGCATCTTTTTCTATTGGTTATTGTCTGACATCTGATTGTGGTCTGATCATCCCTGTTGGTATCCTTTTTCTATTGGTTATTGTCTGACATCTGATTGTGGTCTGATCATCCCTGTTGGTATCCTTTTTCTATTGGTTATTGTCTGACATCTGATTGTGGTCTGATCATCCCTGTTGGTATCCTTTTTCTATTGGTTATTGTCTGACATCTGATTGTGGTCTGATCATCCCTGCTGGTATCCTTTTTAGTTCACCTGGACCAAATGAATGATCATTGGAATGTCCTTTACCGAGTTTCTGTTTTTTATGCCGATCGGAAATCCAAGATGGCCACCACCGCAGGACATAGATTTAACATTGGACCCTATGGGAAAATGTTCAAATGCCTTCTTCTCAGTAACTACAAATATGATTAAAGCCAAACCGGACATGAATGTTCATTGGATGGTCCTCTACAATCTTAAGGTTTTTTGTTCCGATATGAAATTCAAAATGGCGGCTACGGCAGGACTTAGTTTAACATTGGACCCTATGGGAAAAATGTTTCAAAATGCTTCTTCTCTGAAACCACTTGGACAATGGAAACCAAACTGACCAGGAATGATCATTGGAAGGTCCTCTACAAAGTGTCTGTTTTTTTATACCGATCGGAAATCCAAGATGGCCGCCACCGCAGGACATAAATTAACGTTGAACCCTAAGGGAAAATGTTCAAATGCCTTCTTCTCAGAAACTACAAATATGATTAAAGCCAAACTGTACATGAATGTTCATTGGATGGTCCTCTACAAACTTAAGGTTTTTTGTTCCGATATGAAATTCAAAATGGCGGCTACGGCAGAACTTAGTTTAACATTGGACCCTATGAGAAAAATGTTTCAAAACGCTTCTTCTCTGAAACCACTTGGACAATTGAAACCAAACTGCCCAGGAATGATCATTGGAAGGTCCTCTACAAAATTTATGTTTTTTATGTCGATCGGAAATCCAAGATGGCCGCCACCGCAGGACATAGATTAACATTGGACCCTATGGGAAAATGTTCAAATGCCTTCTTCTCAGAAACTACAAATATGATTAAAGCCAAACCGGACATGAATGTTCATTGGATGGTCCTCTACAAACTTTACGTTTTTTGTTCCGATATGAAATTCAAAATGGCGGCTACGGCAGGACTTAGTTTAACATTGGACCCTATGGGAAACATGTTTCAAAATGCTTCTTCTCTGAAACCACTTGGACAATGGAAACCAAGCTGCCCATGAATGATCATTGGAAGGTCCTCTACAAATTTTCTGTTTTTTATGCCGATCGGAAATCCAAGATGGCCGCCACCGCAGGACATAGATTAACATTGGACCCTATGGGAAAATGTTCAAATGCCTTCTTCTCAGAAACTACAAATATGATTAAAGCCAAACTGTACATGAATGTTCATTGGATGGTCCTCTACAAACTTGACGTTTTTTGTTCCGATATGAAATTCAAAATGGTGGCTACGACAAAACTTAGTTTAACATTGGACCCTATGGGAAAAATGTTTCAAAACGCTTCTCTGAAACCACTGGGACAGTTGAAACCAAACTGTCCAGGAATGGTCATTGGAAGGTCCTCTACAAAGTATCTGTTTTTTATGCCGATCGGAAATCCAAGATGGCTGCCACCACAGGTCATAGTATTAACACAGGACCATATGGGGAAAATACAGAAATATATTCTTCTCTGAAGCTATTGCACTGATTGAACCTAAACTGTGCATCAATCATTGGAAGGTCCTTTACAAACTTTGTGTTTTTTATGTTGATCGTAATTCCAAGATGACTACCACTGCAGGACATAGTTTTTACATAGGACCAATTGGTTCTTTTTATAACCAGGTGAACGATACAGGCTCTTGAGAGCCTCTGGTTCTATTGGTTATTGTCTGACATCTGATTGTGGTCTGATCATCCCTGTTGGTATCTTTTTCTATTGGTTATTGTCTGACATCTGATTGTTGTCTGATCATCCCTGTTGGTATCCTTTTTCTATTGGTTATTGTCTGACATCTGATTGTGGTCTGATCATCCCTGTTGGTACCCTTTTTCTATTGGTTATTGCCTGACATCTGATTGTGGTCTGATCATCCCTGTTGGTATCTTTTTCTATTGGTTATTGTCTGACATCTGATTGTGGTCTGATCATCCCTGTTGGTATCTTTTTCTATTGGTTATTGCCTGACATCTGATTGTGGTCTGATCATCCCTGTTGGTATCTTTTTCTATTGGTTATTGTCTGACATCTGATTGTGGTCTGATCATCCCTGTTGGTATCTTTTTTTATTGGTTATTGTCTGACATCTGATTGTGGTCTGATCATCCCTGTTGGTATCTTTTTCTATTGGTTATTGTCTGACATCTGATTGTGGTCTGATCATCCCTGTTGGTATCTTTTTTTATTGGTTATTGTCTGACATCTGATTGTGGTCTGATCATCCCTGTTGGTATCTTTTTCTATTGGTTATTGTCTGACATCTGATTGTGGTCTGATCATCCCTGTTGGTATCCTTTTTCTATTGGTTATTGCCTGCCATCTGATTGTGGTCTGATCATCCCTGTTGGTATCTTTTTCTATTGGTTATTGTCTGACATCTGATTGTGGTCTGATCATCCCTGTTGGTATCTTTTTCTATTGGTTATTGTCTAACATCTGATTGTGGTCTGATCATCCCTGTTGGTATCTTTTTCTATTGGTTATTGTCTGACATCTGATTGTGGTCTGATCATCCCTGTTGGTATCCTTTTTCTATTGGTTATTGTCTGACATCTGATTGTGGTCTGATCATCCCTGTTGATATCCTTTTTCTATTGGTTATTGTCTGACATCTGATTGTGGTCTGATCATCCCTATTGGTATCCTTTTTCTATTGGTTATTGTCTGACATCTGATTGTGGTCTGATCATCCCTGTTGGTATCCTTTTTCTATTGGTTATTGCCTGACATCTGGTCGTGGTCTGATCATCCCTGTTGGTATAAGGTATGAGGAAAAGTGGTGTAGGCTTCCAAAGAAACCACGTCTGCTTCCTTGTTGATATGTTAAACTGAATGCAGGGGGTGTGGTGTATAGTTACTTTTCAACGCCAATTCCAGAAATATTTCAGTTATTTTGTGACGGCCAGTTTTATTAGTGGAAACCACCAGCCTTCCACAAGATAATGGTGGAAATCTGTTTCCGATCTTGGCCAAAAAATAGTTTCTTCTCTTCTCCCATTACAAATAAGCATAGCATAGTAAACACCTAACTGCTAGTCTCTATGGCTATTTCAGAATATTCAACGGCTAAATCACATTTAAGTATTTTTAGATTCAAATTTACAATGGAGATAAAATGACACCCAAATCGACGACATTTTAATAAGAAGAATTTGAAGATAAGAATCTATAAAACAAAATACTATATAGGTATTGTTATCAATACTTGATTAACCATTGCGGAATATCTTTTAGCCTATGTTTGCAAAAATAAAATTGGTCAATTTCTTTGTTGCCTCGTAAATAACCAATTAAGATGATCATATTTGCGAGAGAAAAACATGAATTGAAATTGGATGAAAATGAAAACATTAAAATTGTGAGAATTTGCAATTTTGTTGGCCGCTTATGGCCAAGTTTATCTCAGAAACTGTAATTTAAGATAGAGGAAACCCGTCGACATACTATCGAAAGCTCGCAGTAATGCCTAGAGCCGCATAGCTAGTTTATCCCTAAACTGTTGTTTAAGTGTCTGTGTATGTGCATTAGTGGTGTTTATATATTTTTTAATACACTACCATTATACAGTACAGATTTCCTAAGCCAAAATAGCAAAATATTTAACTCATTATGAAATCTGTTCATTCTTTTCAACGCTTTGTTAAAAACTGAACTTCATTTACTTTTATATTTATTTCTATAAGTTAAAAAAATGAAAATTAAAAAATATCACACTGTCCAGAAATACTCCTAACATATAAATATATGAATGCTCATTTTCGTGGCTTGGTGCAAACACTTCAAGAGTTCAAGCGTTGCGGGGTTAAAATAGCATAAATGGCATTCCATATTTCATATCAAGTGAATGGTATGAGCTATATGCTATGACGTTTAACGCCACTTTCAACAGTATTTCAGTTATATCATCGGGGTCAGTTTTATTGGTGGAGGAAACCGGAGTACCCTTAGAAAACCACCAACCTGTCGTAAGCCACTGACAAACTTGATCACATTATGCTATATAAGATTATACATCGCCTGAGCGGGATTTGAACTCACCACAACTTTAGTGGTGATAGGCATTCATTGCACAGATAGTTGTATATCCAACTACCATAAGATCACGACCACGACGGCCCAGGTCTTGTATGGAAATTGCTAAAATTCTGGCGAAAAGTACAAGTTCGTGAAGATATTACTGTGCCAACCATTTTATTTCGAAGTGGAACGAGTTCGTCTCAAGAACAGAAGTGAATATATAATCTACAACAATTTTCAAGGAAAGAATAATTTAAAAAGGGTGGATTTTAAAGTGACAGTGGGCGTTGACACACTACCCTTTCCGATATAAAACCAATTTCAACAAATTAATTCAATCAGTTATTTGTGTACCCACAATGAAAACGATCTTATACTTGAGTGTGATATTATTATTGCTTCATGGAACTATAGGATTGAGGTTTAGGAGGAGAAGACGGTCAGTGTTTGTTTTAAGATAACATAGATGACTTTGAGCTTAATTATAGGGTGTCGTGTCTCATGAATAGGCAAACTATGTGCAACTTTACAAATTTCCATAATTATTAAATTATATTTCTGAATTTACACTTGTAGAGTTGTGTATTTTGCGAGGATTTACTAATTTTTCTTCTAAAATAATGACAATCTTTATTTCAAAAAAGAAAAGAAATTCCTGATCAAGTTTTAATTAATTCTTTCAATAGACAATATAAGAACAACTTTACACAGGTGCCCGTAGACAGGACCCCCATATGGTACCCCATGTCGTGGTACCGCCCACCAATTTATTTTCGTTTATTTTCTTATTTCTGATATATTTCGCTTGGAAAATATATGGGAATATAGGTACCTATATATACATCAGTCGACCCGGACGTGTCAGAAAACCTGTTTGTCAGTATTCCCATATATTTTCCAAGCGAAATATATCAGAAATAAGAAAATAAACGAAAATAAATTGGTGGGCGGTACCACGACATGGGGTACCATATGGGGGTCCTGTCTACGGGCACCTGTGCAACTTTACATAGAACGAAAATTATTTTAAGTAATAAAAAAAAACAAGTGCATCATACACGTACAAATGTATTTTATACAAAAGAATGCATCATACATTTATATTTCACAACATAAATTGAATATATACAACATTAATGTGATGTATCAACGTTTAATGGTGGTTGTTTAAAGGAAAAGCTATGCTCAGCATAATTTACCTTCAGGTTAGCGAAAACTTAATTAACTCACCTACGTCATCAATGTTCCATTTCAAAATATGATTATAAAATATGAGCTTTTTTGCGGAAAAAAAAATTGGAATTGGATGAAAATGTAAACTGTAAAAGATAGATGAAACCGTCAAGCTACTACCGGTAGCTCTCGGTAAGAGGTGATGCCTATGACCAAAGCTTAGCCCCGCCACTTTAAGTGTCTGTACCAGACCCTGAGAGTAAGTAGTCATGAATATGTACGTTAGTGGTATCGATCTTACCTCCGTTTCTACGATTCTCTGATGTAGATTACATAGGAACTGTTCTAGCTGTGTTATATATTTTTTTTTTTCATTTCATTTCATTTCTTCCTGATCTAATCTTCAAGCAGAATTCGTGCTATCCTTGTGCAACTGAAAGTGAAGCCACAATTCTTGGAAATGCGAATATTTTGTTTGGAATTATCTGATACAAAATATTGTAGTTATATGTTAAAGATGTTTTTATGTCGTAAAAGGAGAAATGATAATCTTCTATAAAACCTGAACCTCATCGGTGATGTAATGGTTAGCGTGCTCGCCCTGAGTGCGGCAGATCGTGGGTTCGTGCCCCGATCGGGTCAAATTAAAGACTATAATATTGGTATTTGTTGCTTCTCCGCTAATCATTAATGAGTAAGAACAAAGATTGGTTGGCTCGGAATCAGGATAACGGTAATGTGTCAGAGTGTGGCGACATTTCTATCTACGGACAATTGTTTCAGTGAGCTAGCACTATAAAAATCAAACTAAGCGTGTTGGTCTAGTACAAAGCGGACCTCATCATCATCTCATCGAAAATTAACTTGTTCTCGCCATTATATAGCTGAAAAATTGCTGAGTTGGCGTTAAACAGCAATCACTCACTCACTCACTATAAAAACTTAACCCTGTCCATCCGTGTCAACACATGTATAATTTCCACTTTTTGAAGCATTTCCATTGTATAACCTCACATGTTAAACGATAAATGGTTTCAAGGTCGGTGTTTATATATTTTCTCAGATTTATTATCTACCAAGACGGGTTCTCTTGTTTTTCTAATACTATTATTGTTATAAACGCATCGCCCTATTTAAAAAGAAGATCTGATGGAAGTTGCTTGGCATATTCCACGGTGGCGGATTTACACGATATGTGTCAGATTGTTCATTTGATTTGTCAGTTTGATCCTTAATTAACTCGGTCCTGTGTTGAAATTGTTTGAAACAAATTCTAAGCCAACCTTTTTATCTCGAGGAAGGACGAGTTCGTCTCAAAAACAAAAGTGGATATATAATCTACAGCAATTTTCGAAGAAAGAATAATTTTAAAAGAGTCGGATTTTAAAGTGACAGTGGGTATTGACACAATCTAATTTCTGATTTAAAACCAATTTCAACAACTTTAAATTCAATAAACGGTTTGCATGTGTACCTACAATGAAAACGATCTTATATTTGAGTGTGATATTATTATTATTGCCTCATGTGATTACAGAGATCCGATTTCGTCGGAGAAGACGTTCAGGGTTTGTTTTAAGATATTATCGATGACATTGAAATTTACTATAGGGTATATCATGTCTAATGTGCAAAGTATGTGCAACTTTACCAATTGGATATATTTATTAAATTAATTTTCTGAATTTAAACGTGTATAAGTTGTTTATTCTTCCGAGACTTTAATAATTTACAACTATGCAAGCAGTACCTATCATCATGGGCGAGGTGTACATCAGTATGTGATAAAGTTTGTCAGTGACTTGTGACAGGTCGGTGGTTTTCTCCTGGTTCTCTGGTTTCCTCCATCAATAAAACTGACCGCCACGAAATAACCGAAATATTGTTGAAAGTGGCGTTAAACACAATCAAACAAACAATATAGATAAGGTAATTTCGTCAGTCAATTTACTGTACTTGTATATAGTTTAATTTACAGTTCGGTTCTGTGTGGTTTCTCTGTATATGTGCTATGCACTGTCAGTTTGAAAAATAAAGATACAGTGTATATATACATTGTATATACAAATGTATATCTGAAAAAAAAATTCATGATCAAAGTTTTGATTAATACTTTCAATAGACAATATAAGACACTTCAACATAGAACGATAATTATCTTAAATAATATATATAAAAAAGTGCATCATACACGTACTTGTATTTTACACAACAGAAATGTATTATGTATCAAGATGATATATCAAAGCTTAAGTGTGATTTAAAGGGAAAACTATGCTGAGCAAAATTTACCTCATTTATTATATTAATATTGGTTCTCGAAAGTTTAATTAACTCACCTACGTCATCAATATTTTATTTCAAAATATGATTTATATAGAGTCAATTTAATTCTTGATTAAATGTTTTCTGATTATTCATTTGGTATCTACAAACTTCTCTTAATTCTAGTCAAAAACAAATAGTTCCCTCAAACAAGTACATCTGACCCAAAGTGAGCATTCAGAATGCAAAGTGAAAGTTGACAGGTTTAAATGTCATAACCTTCACCTACCTCTACATCTACGTTATACAATGTTCCGTCAATTGTGACGACTATGCATCGGCGTGAACTACAGATAATATATATTTACAATTTTATAATTTGAGGAAAAAAAATAGTAACGTGTTTACTTATATACAAAATAGAAATTGTTTAATGTTTAATTGTAGTGGGTTTGGATCAGTGATCTGTTTAATGTTTAGTTGTAGTGGGTTTGGATCAGTGATATGTTTAATGTTTAGTTGTAGTGGGTTTGGATCAGTGGTCTGTTTAATGTTTAGTTGTATTGGGTTTGAATCAGTGATCTGTTTAATGTTTAGTTGTAGTGAGTTTTGATCAGTGATCTGTTTAATATTTAGTTGTAGTGGGTTTGGATCAGTGATCTGTTTAATGTTTAGTTGTATTGGGTTTGAATCAGTGATCTGTTTAATGTTTAGTTGTAGTGGGTTTGGATCAGTGATCTGTTCAGTGTTTAGTTATAGTGGGTTTGGATCAGTGATCTGTTCAATGTTTAGTTGTTGTGGGTTTGGATCAGTGATATGTTCAATGTTTAGTTGTAGTGGGTTTGTATCAGTGATATGTTCAATGTTTAGTTGTAGTGGGTTTGTATCAGTGATCTGTTTAATGTTTAGTTGTAGTGGGTTTGGATCAGTGATCTGTTTAATGTTTAGTTGTAGTGGGTTTGGATCAGTGATCTGTTTAATGTTTAGTTGTAGTGAGTTTGGATCAGTGATCTGATTAATGTTTTGTTGTAGTGGGTTTGGATCAGTGATCTGTTTAATAGTATTGGGTTTGGATCAGTGATCTGTTTAATGGTTAGTTGTAATGGGTTTGGATCAGTGGTCTGTTTAATGTTTGGTTGTAGTGGGTTTGGATCAGTGATCTGTTTAATGTTTAGTTGTATTGGGTTTGGATCAGTGATCTGTTTAATGTTTAGTTGTAGTGGGTTTGGATCAGTGGTCTGTTTAATGTTTAGTTGTAGTGAGTTTGGATCAGTGATCTGTTTAATGTTTTGTTGTAGTGGGTTTGGATCAGTGATCTGTTTAATAGTATTGGGTTTGGATCAGTGATCTGTTTAATGGTTAGTTGTAATGGGTTTGGATCAGTGGTCTGTTTAATGTTTGGTTGTAGTGGGTTTGAATCAGTGATCTGTTTAATGTTTAGTTGTAGTGGGTTTGGATCAGTGATCTGTTTAATGATTAGTTGTAATGGGTTTGGATCAGTGGTCTGTTTAATGTTTGGTTGTAGTGGGTTTGGATCAGTGATCTGTTTAATGTTTAGTTGTAGTGGGTTTGGATCAGTGATATGTTTAATGTTTAGTTGTAGTGGGTTTGGATCAGTGGTCTGTTTAATGTTTAGTTGTATTGGGTTTGAATCAGTGATCTGTTTAATGTTTAGTTGTAGTGAGTTTTGATCAGTGATCTGTTTAATATTTAGTTGTAGTGGGTTTGGATCAGTGATCTGTTTAATGTTTAGTTGTATTGGGTTTGAATCAGTGATCTGTTTAATGTTTAGTTGTAGTGGGTTTGGATCAGTGATCTGTTCAGTGTTTAGTTATAGTGGGTTTGGATCAGTGATCTGTTCAATGTTTAGTTGTTGTGGGTTTGGATCAGTGATATGTTCAATGTTTAGTTGTAGTGGGTTTGTATCAGTGATATGTTCAATGTTTAGTTGTAGTGGGTTTGGATCAGTGATCTGTTTAATGTTTAGTTGTAGTGGGTTTGGATCAGTGATCTGTTTAATGTTTAGTTGTAGTGGGTTTGGATCAGTGATCTGTTTAATGTTTAGTTGTATTGGGTTTGGATCAGTGATCTGTTTAATGTTTAGTTGTAGTGGGTTTGGATCAGTGATCTGTTTAATGTTTAGTTGTAGTGAGTTTGGATCAGTGATCTGATTAATGTTTTGTTGTAGTGGGTTTGGATCAGTGATCTGTTTAATAGTATTGGGTTTGGATCAGTGATCTGTTTAATGGTTAGTTGTAATGGGTTTGGATCAGTGGTCTGTTTAATGTTTGGTTGTAGTGGGTTTGGATCAGTGATCTGTTTAATGTTTAGTTGTATTGGGTTTGGATCAGTGATCTGTTTAATGTTTAGTTGTAGTGGGTTTGGATCAGTGGTCTGTTTAATGTTTAGTTGTAGTGAGTTTGGATCAGTGATCTGTTTAATGTTTAGTTGTAGTGGGTTTGGATCAGTGATCTGTTTAATGTTTAGTTGTAGTGAGTTTGGATCAGTGATCTGTTTAATGTTTTGTTGTAGTGGGTTTGGATCAGTGATCTGTTTAATAGTATTGGGTTTGGATCAGTGATCTGTTTAATGGTTAGTTGTAATGGGTTTGGATCAGTGGTCTGTTTAATGTTTGGTTGTAGTGGGTTTGAATCAGTGATCTGTTTAATGTTTAGTTGTAGTGGGTTTGGATCAGTGATCTGTTTAATGGTTAGTTGTAATGGGTTTGGATCAGTGGTCTGTTTAATGTTTGGTTGTAGTGGGTTTGGATCAGTGATCTGTTTAATGTTTAGTTGTAGTGGGTTTGGATCAGTGATATGTTTGATGTTTAGTTGTAGTGGGTTTGGATCAGTGGTCTGTTTAATGTTTAGTTGTATTGGGTTTGAATCAGTGATCTGTTTAATGTTTAGTTGTAGTGAGTTTTGATCAGTGATCTGTTTAATATTTAGTTGTAGTGGGTTTGGATCAGTGATCTGTTTAATGTTTAGTTGTATTGGGTTTGAATCAGTGATCTGTTTAATGTTTAGTTGTAGTGGGTTTGGATCAGTGATCTGTTCAGTGTTTAGTTATAGTGGGTTTGGATCAGTGATCTGTTCAATGTTTAGTTGTTGTGGGTTTGGATCAGTGATATGTTCAATGTTTAGTTGTAGTGGGTTTGTATCAGTGATATGTTCAATGTTTAGTTGTAGTGGGTTTGGATCAGTGATCTGTTTAATGTTTAGTTGTAGTGGGTTTGGATCAGTGATCTGTTTAATGTTTAGTTGTAGTGGGTTTGGATCAGTGATCTGTTTAATGTTTAGTTGTATTGGGTTTGGATCAGTGATCTGTTTAATATTTAGTTGTAGTGGGTTTGGATCAGTGATCTGTTTAATGTTTAGTTGTAGTGAGTTCGGATCAGTGATCTGTTTAATGTTTAGTTGTAGTGAGTTTGGATCAGTGATCTGTTTAATATTTAGTTGTAGTGAGTTCGGATCAGTGATCTGTTTAATGTTTAGTTGTAGTGAGTTCGGATCAGTGATCTGTTTAATGTTTAGTTGTAGTGAGTTTGGATCAGTGATCTGTTTAATATTTAGTTGTAGTGGGTTTGGATCAGTGATGTGTTTAATGTTTAGTTGTAGTGGGTTTGGATCAGTGATATGTTTAATGTTTAGTTGTAGTGGGTTTGGATCAGTGATCTGTTTAATGTTTAGTTGTAGTGGGTTTGGATCAGTGATCTGTTTAATGTTTAGTTGTAGTGGGTTTGGATCAGTGATCTATTTAATGTTTAGTTGTAGATTATCTTCACAATAGAATGTTTATCTTACTGGTGTGAGATTGTCTTACTATAGAATGTTTATCTTACTGCTGTGAGATTGTCTTCACAATAGAATGTTTATCTTACTACTGTGATCAGATTGTCTTTAAAATAGAATTTTTATCTTACAGCCGTGAGATTGTCTTTACTATTGAAGGTTTATCTTACTGCTGTCGCCAGTAAACTCAATTTGCGACCATCAAATCTCCAATTGATGCCGTGAAATTTTCAAAATACAATACAGTTATCTTCTAAATGCCATCGTTCGTCAACTGTACAAAAGTAACAGAATACATATCAAGATGTTGTTGGTATTTTCCGAAAAACTCAGATGACGGCGACGTTGTAAAAAGTCAGACTGTCTGGTTACAAACTGCAAGCTCGAGTGTAGTGTATGAGTTGTGAAATATAAACCCCATACGCAGTCCCGGATTTAGATAAAGAGAGACCCTAGGCGTCTCCACTTATAAGACCCCCTCCCATTTCCCCACTCTGACGACTTCAAGGAAAATTAATGAAAGGTTGTTCAGATACTACAGTGTGTTATATGACATTATATGTTAAAAAGAAAAGGCCTATGACAGTGTCAAGACAATTCTACACCTTTACCGGAGGCATCTAGATATTGAGCCGCTGGGCTTCAGCCTGCCAAGCCTTTAGGTAAATCTGGCAGTGTCCATACGCGGGAGCGGTTGGTATATTACTATCAAAGTGAGGACAATTTATAATGCCAAAACTGAAGTGGTAGAAAAATCACCATTGGTGTCAAATTTGAGGTAGATGAAGTTGTTTCTGTTGTATCTTTTATCTCAAGATCTTTGGAGGTATATTAATGGAATTTAGATAGTAAAGTCTGGATTATTATATTCGACATTTAAAATTATTATAAATATATTTGTGGTCTCTTGGCTAGAATTTAGACCATAATTTTTTCAATATGTATATAATAACACGATGTTTGATATTGGTTATTTTCAATTGATTTATTCTTTAGGTGTTTATTGAAGCGAAACATAGTTAAATATCTGAAAGTTTTAAGAAGCCAAATATATTTTGTATTCTAGGAGGAAGTGACTGCTTGGGTCAATATACATACTTCCTAATTAACCAAACAATTTCTAGGTATTTACAAATTACTTCCACGAAAAAGCTTAAGATCAGGAACTAGGCTGTTTCTTTTTAAAATTCCCATTTCTTATACCGTGACCTTTAACCGTTAGAATTAAGGTCAATAAGTACAGCTTAATAATTATCAAAGCAAAATAAAGAGGGAGTTATTTTTAATTGCAAAATAAAGCAAATAATCAAATGATATTTTGGCATCCATATTTGATAATTATATACATGTTGGTGTTTTAGGGATCTACAAATAATAAAAAAAAACAAGGGAGTTGTTCTTAACTAGAATATTTTTCTCCATTTTAATTTGTCACACGATATACTTCACTTGTGTGAAAATAAAGATACAAATTTACACGGTGATACAAACTAAGTGGGGAGGTGTGGGTCCATAAAACTAGTTTAATCCCGCCATCATGTCCCTAAGAGGGGACGTTTGGGTCCATAAAACTAGTTTAATCCCGCCATCATGTCCCTAAGAGGGGAGGCTTGGGTCCATAAAACTAGTTTAATCCAGCCATAATGCCCTTAAGAGGGGAGGTTTGGGCCCATAAAACTAGTTTAACCCCGCCAACATATCCCTAAGAGGAGAGGTTTGGGTCCAACAAACTAGTTTAAACCCGCCAGCATGTCCCTAAGAGTACATTTGGGTCCATAAAACTAGTTTAATCCCGCCATCATGTTCCTAAGAGGGGGGGTTTGGGTCCATAAAACTAGTTTAAACCCGCCATCATGTCCCTAAGAGGGGAAGTTTGGGTCCATAAAACTCGATTGAACCTGCCATCATGTTCCTAAGAGGGGAGGTTTAGGTCCATTAAACTAGCTTAATCCCGCCATCATGTCCCTAAGAGGGGAAGTTTGGGTCCATAAAACTTGTTTGAACCAGCCATCATGTTCCTAAGAGGGGAGGTTTGGGCCCATAGAACTAATTTAAACCCGTCATCATGTCCCTAAGAGGAGATTTGGGTCCATAAAACGAGTTTAATCCCGCCATCATGTCCCTAAGAGAGGAGGTGTGGGTCCATAAAACTAGTTTAATCCCGCCATCATGTCCCTAAGATGGGGAGGTTTGGGTCAATAAAACTAGTTTAATCACGCCATCATGTCCCTAAGAGGGCAGGTTTTGGTCCATAAAACCAGCTTAGTCCCGCCATCATGTCCCTAAGAGGGGAGGTTTGGGTCCATAAAACTAGTTTAACCCCGCCATCGTGTCCCTAACAGGGGGGTTTGGGTCCATAAAACTAGTTTAATCCCGCCATCATGTCCCTAAGAGGGGAGGTTTGGGTCCATAAAACTAGTTTAACCCCGCCATCATGTCCCTAAGAGAAGGTAAGGGTCCATAAAACTAGTTTAATCCCGCCATCATGTCCCTAAGAGGGGAGGTTTAGGTCCATAAAACTAGTTTAAACCCGCCATCATGTCCCTTAAGATAAGATTTGGGTCCATAAAACTAGTTTATCCTGCCATCATGTCCCTAGGAGGGGGGTTTTGGTTAATAAAACTAGCTTAATCCCGCCATCATGTCCCTAAGGGGGAGGTTTGGGTCCATAAAACTAGCTTAAGCCCGCCATCATGTCCCTAACAGGGGAGGTTTGGGTCCATTAAGCTAGTTTAAACCCGCCATCATGTCCCTAAGAGGGGAGGTTTGGGTCCATAAAACTAGTTTAACCCCGCCATCGTGTCCCTAACAGGGGGGTTTGGGTCCATAAAACTAGTTTAATCCCGCCATCATGTCCCTAAGAGGGGAGGTTTGGGTCCATAAAACTAGTTTAACCCCGCCATCATGTCCCTAAGAGAAGGTAAGGGTCCATAAAACTAGTTTAATCCCGCCATCATGTCCCTAAGAGGGGAGGTTTAGGTCCATAAAACTAGTTTAAACCCGCCATCATGTCCCTTAAGATAAGATTTGGGTCCATAAAACTAGTTTATCCTGCCATCATGTCCCTAGGAGGGGGGTTTTGGTTAATAAAACTAGCTTAATCCCGCCATCATGTCCCTAAGGGGGAGGTTTGGGTCCATAAAACTAGCTTAAGCCCGCCATCATGTCCCTAACAGGGGAGGTTTGGGTCCATTAAGCTAGTTTAAACCCGCCATCATGTCCCTAAGAGGGGAGGTTTGGGTCCATAAAACTAGTTTGATCCCGCCATCATGTCCCTAAGAGGGGAGTTTTGGGTCTATAAAACTAGTTTAAACCCGCAATCATGTCCCTAAGAGGGGAGGTTTGGATCCATAAAACTATTTTAATCCTGCCATCATGTCCCTAAGAGGGGAGGTTTGGGTCCATAAAACAGGTTTAATCCTGCCATCATGTCCCTAAGAGGGGAGGCTTGGGTCCATAAAACTAGTTTAAACTCGCCATCATGTCCCTAAGAGGGGGGTGTAGATCCATAGAACTAGTTTAATCCCGCCATCATTTCCCTAAGAGGGGAGGTTTGGGTCCATCAAACTAGTTTAAACCCGCAATCATGTCCCTAAGAGGGGAGGTTTGGGTCCATAAAACTACATGTTGTTTAAACCCGCCATCATGTCGCTAAGAGGAGAGGTTTGGGTCCATAAAACTAGCTTAACCCCGCCATCATGTCCCTAAGAGGGGAGGTTTGGGTCCATAAAACTAGTTTAATCCCGCCATCATGTCACTAAGAGGGGAGTTTTGGGTCTATAAAACTAGTTTAAACCCGCAATCATGTCCCTAAGAGGGGAGGTTTGGATCCATAAAACTATTTTAAACTCGCCATCATGTCCCTAAGAGGGGGGGTGTAGGTCCATAGAACTAGTTTAATCCCGCCATCATTTCCTTAAGAGGGGAGGTTTGGGTCCATCAAACTAGTTTAAACCCGCAATCATGTCCCTAAGAGGGGAGGTTTGGGTCCATAAAACTACATGTAGTTTAAACCCGCCATCATGTCCCTAAGAGGGGAGGTTTGGATCCATAAAACTATTTTAATCCCGCCATCATGTCCCTAAGAGAGGAGTTTTGGGTCCATAAAACTAGCTTAACCCCGCCATCATGTCCCTAAGAGGGGAGGTTTGGGTCCATAAAACTGGTTTAATCCTGCCATCATGTCCCTAAGAGGGGAGGCTTGGGTCCATAAAACTAGTTTAAACTCGCCATCATGTCCCTAAGAGGGGGGTGTAGATCCATAGAACTAGTTTAATCCCGCCATCATTTCCCTAAGAGGGGAGGTTTGGGTCCATCAAACTAGTTTAAACCCGCAATCATGTCCCTAAGAGGTGAGGTTTGGGTCCATAAAACTACATGTAGTTTAAACCCGCCATCATGTCGCTAAGAGGAGAGGTTTGGGTCCATAAAACTAGCTTAACCCCGCCATCATGTCCCTAAGAGGGGAGGTTTGGGTCCATAAAACTAGTTTAATCCCGCCATCATGTCACTAAGAGGGGAGTTTTGGGTCTATAAAACTAGTTTAAACCCGCAATCATGTCCCTAAGAGGGGAGGTTTGGATCCATAAAACTATTTTAAACTCGCCATCATGTCCCTAAGAGGGGGGTGTAGGTCCATAGAACTAGTTTAATCCCGCCATCATTTCCTTAAGAGGGGAGGTTTGGGTCCATCAAACTAGTTTAAACCCGCAATCATGTCCCTAAGAGGGGAGGTTTGGGTCCATAAAACTACATGTAGTTTAAACCCGCCATCATGTCGCTAAGAGGAGAGGTTTGGGTCCATAAAACTAGCTTAACCCCGCCATCATGTCCCTAAGAGGGGAGGTTTGGGTCCATAAAACTAGTTTAATCCCGCCATCATGTCACTAAGAGGGGAGGTTTGGGTCCATAAAACTAGTTTAAACCCGCCATCATGTCCCTAAGAGGGCAGGTGTGGGTCCATAAAACTAGGTTAAACCATCCATCATGTCACTAAGAGGGGAGATTTGGGTCCATAAAACTAGTTGAAACCCGCCATCATGTCCCTAAGAGGGCAGGTGTGGGTCCATAAAACTGGTTTAATCCTGCCATCATGTCCCTAAGAGGGGAGGTTTGGGTCCATAAAACTAGTTCAAGCCCGCCATCATGTCCCTAAGAGGGGAGGTTCGGACCCATAAAACTAGTTTAATCCCGCCATCATGTCCATAAGAGGGGAGCTTTGGGTCCATAAAACTAGTTTAATCCCACCATCATGTCCCTAAGAGGGGAGGTTTTGGTCCATAAGACTAGTTTAACCCCGCCATCATGTCACTAAGAGGGGAGGTTTGGGTCCATAAAACTAGTTTTAGCCCGCCATCATGTCCCTAAGAGGGGAGGTTTGGGTCCATAAAACTAGTATAATCCCGCCATCATGTCCCTAAGAGGGGAGGTTTGGGTCCATAAAACCAGTTTAAACCCGCCATCATGTCCCTAAGAGGGGAGGTTTGGGTCCATGAAACTAGATTAATCCCGCCATCATGTCCCTAAGAGGGGAGGTTTTTGTCTATAAAACTAGTTTAACCCCGCCATCATGTCCCTAAGAGGGGAGATTTGGGTCAATAAAACTAGTGTAAACCCGCCATCATGTCCCTAAGAGGGGAGGTTTGGGCCCATAAACCTAAATCTAATCTTTCATTATGTAACTAGATTTGTTCTCAACTGAAAAAGTCGTGCATATTACCAAACCAGAAAAAAAACCATTTTAAGGATTCAAATTCCTTACAAACGCAACACATAACTAAACCTACTGATGACAATTCTTATGAAGCTAAGTTTAAACAGCGATGTTCAACAATTCCACCAATATCAAGATATCAACAAAACGTACAAGCACATCTCATCTTCACTCACTGAACAAACAAAAAAACATAATTAAGATCAAATAAAATTTAAAAGAAAACATACCACTTGTAAAAAAGTAACAATGCCACATTTTTGTAGATCCACGAGTTTCGAATGAATATCATCTACAACAGTCATTAGTGAACCTGAAGAAAACGTCTAGGGACCATATATAAATTTGTATCTATGTTTTTAATACCATTATGTAGTACAGATTTATTAAGTCAAAATAGCAAAATAATTAACTATGAAATATGTTAGTAGTATATGGGGACAGTTCAAGTCATATTTGCGGTGGAGCAACCGGAAGTCACGTGACCGGAAGTGACGTCAGTCACGTGACCGAAAGTGACCCTGTCCGGAAGTATGCTCTGCGCATGCGCAACCGGAAGTTGCGCCATATCTACCCTAATAGGGTTTTTTGACCGGAAGTGACGTTAGTCACGTGACCGGAAGATTCCCTGTCCGGAAGCGGTACTAATTGGAAGTAGGTTCTGCGCATGCCCGGCTTTTTCCCGCGCTTTTTTTCTTAGTAGTAGTACCATGGTTACCGGATGTAACCAAAGGTCACTTGACTCCTTCGGGGTTCCCTTGGGTGTACGCATGCGCAACACCTGTAGTGACCGAAGGTTACGTGACCCCCTTCGGAAGTGTCCTTGGGGTATTCTCTACGACGTCCGCGTCATAAAACCATAGGAAACCCCGCGTCCTATATTTAGCATGGTGACTGGAACTAGCCTTGGTTATCTGCCCCTTTTATTTTCATATAGTGTCTATATAGGTTGTGTAGTACTTCTACTTTGCTAAGAGTACATTTGAAAATTTCCATCTGCAAAAATGTTTTTTATTTTTACACTTTTAATGTTTAGAAAAACAAATGCTAAGAGTACATTTGAAAATTTCCACCTGCAAAATGTTTTATTTTTACACTTTTAATGTTTAATATTTTTGGAGGATCTATTAATTATACCAGATTTGAAATACTTGTATTGTGACATGTATATATTAATGAATTACTTATTTAACCCTTACATGTCCAGAAAGTCTTATTTTTCCAAAGAGCCTATTTTTAGGCTTTTCAAACCACCCCTCGAGTGCCAACGTCCTAAACTTTGTGTAAAACCGCATTCATCGATGACGTCACAGTAAACATGACGTCACAACGTTGCACGAGACGTTCTCTGCCAAATTACTTAGTCATGACGTCATATCATTGGAATGTGAGACAAAACATACTAACCTGACGTTGGTGAATGAACGACAAAATAACGTGACGTCATGCACGAAATGTAGTCTCCCAACCCTATTTCTACGTTTATTCCATTGGATGTAAATAAATTTGGGCCAGTTTGTTTTTTTTATTGTTTTTCAGCTTTTTGTCAGCTGAACTTTGTTTTTCAAATACGCGTTACTGGTTTGAAATTTAACAAAAGATTTTTTTTCGAGTACCGTAAATATTTCATTCGCCAAAGATGGCTACCTGTGACCGAAGGTCATTCAACCCCAACGTCGCCCGAGGCATTTCCCCATAATTCATCACTATACGTCATAATAAATCATCCTGATAGGTGGCGTTACTATCTCGTAACTTGGTAACTTCATAACCAAGGCCTTTCGTAACATATTTCGTAACATCTTCGTACCTTTTTCGTACCTTTTTCGTAACTTCATACCCTTTTCGTAACTTCGTACCATGTTCGTAACTTCGTACCTTTTTCTTAACTTCGTACTTTTTTCGTAGCTTCGTACCTTTTTCGTAACTTCGTACCTTTTTCGTAACTTCATACCTTTTTCGTAACTTCGTACCTTTTTCGTAACTTCGTACCTTTTCCGTAACTTGTAGCCCTTTTGATTTATCTATCGATCTATGGTACTGTCAAACCTCTCAGTGAAGTCATAAGGAAGCTGGGTGACGTCAATCGATCTTCCTCATTGATAGTATTAGAATTAACTGTTAAGAATAGACCTCACCCAGACACTTGCTTTTAGTACGAACTCTCGCGCCATTGGAGCTCGCCTAGCTTCATAGTGAACCCTAACCCCTGTTGGCCTAGTGATCTTCCGGCTATGGGAGCTTCACTCCCATATTAAATAATATGCGTCCTATAACCTTATCATTTTCTAAAAACTAGCCCTTTTACTGGTTATTTGCCCCTTCCCCGTCATTTTATGTTCACTATCTGCGTCCTATAACCTTATTATTTTCTACGAACTAGCCCTTTTACTGGTTATCTGCCCCTTCCTCGCCATTTTATTTTCACTATCCGCGTCCTATAACCTTATTATTTTCTACAAACTAGCCCTTTCACTGGTTATCTGCCCCTTCCCCGCCATTTTATTTTCATAATTACATTATTTATTTCAATAATTACATTTCTTACAACAGTTTACAACCAACACCACCATCTCCACCACCACCATCATCACCACCACCACCTCCACCACCATCACCACCTCCACCACCACCTCCACCACCACCACCACCCATTTTCCCTATCTTTTCACTAATCAACTTACCTTTTCTCTGTATTTTCCATCTCTTTTCACATTTCAACTTACTTTTCTTCCGTGTTTTCCATATCATTTCACTATTCAACTTATCTTTCTTTCATAATTGCCAAAGCATTTCACTATTCAATTTAATTTTCTTCCATATATTCCATATCATTTCACAATTTTCTTCCATATTTTGCATATCATTTCACTATTCAACCTACTTTTCTTCCATATTTTTCATATCTTTTCACAATTTCTTCTGTATTTTCCAAACTTTTCACTCTTCAACTTGGGTTTCTTCCATATTTTCCCTATCATTTCACAATTTTCTTCTGTATCTTCCAAATCTTATCACTATTCAACTTGGGTTTGTTCCTTATTTTTCATAGCATTTCGCCATTCAACTTACCTTTCTTCCATATTTTCCCGATTTTTTCACTATTCAACTTACTTTTCTTCTGTATTTTCCAAATCTTTTCACTATTCAACTTACTTTTCTTCGTTTCTTACTCACTCACTTACACAACTCACTCAGTGATATTCCCAACATAATTAAGTTTTAAAATTCTCCTGTGATTTAAATTTATTTCAAAGAATTCCCATTGCTCTCAAATATATTGTGTTCTCCAGCTATTTGAAAAGAGTATAAGGCAATGTTTTCCAGTTATCAGAAACAAACATTAACAATTATGATATCTCATTTTTGTACAAACTGCCATGATATAACTGTAATATTGTTGAATGTGGCATTAAACACCATCAACCTAATCTTTTATTTACAAAGACATATACCTACCTACCTATCTATCTACATTTTTTTGAGAATTATAGATTTTATTCAATTTTTGCTAGTCATTTTCCTATCTTCATGAGTTTCAGATTTCCACAATCAAACTCAGTAAGAAAAACTTACTTCCTGAACAGGGTTTTAGTATATTTTACCTGCCAAAGGCAAGCAAATATCTGTATATAAGTTTAAAGATATCTATTTTCCTGCCAAGGGCAAGTAACTCTCTGTATATAAGTGTAACAATCGATTTCCAAATAGCCATTTCTTGATACGTATTACATAGTATTTCTCTTTCTGCACAGGTATATGTCCACGTACAGAGTTGTAACTTATTCCTCCACATAAAGAGTTATGTCCCCTACTGCAGTGTTAAACCTCCACACACAGGGTTATGTAAACAAAAAAAATACTTTTCTTCCATATTTTCCATATTTATCATATCTTTTCATAATTTTCTTCTGTATTTTCCAAATCTTTTCACTATTCGACTTGCCTTTCTTCCATATTTTCCATATCATTTCACATTTCAACTTTGGTTTCTTCCATATTTTCCATATCATTTCACAATTCAACTTTGGTTTCTTCTGTATTTTCCATATCTTTTCACTATTCAACTTGGCTTTCTTCCATATTTTTCATATCATTTCACTTTTCAACTTACTTTTCTTCCATATTTTCCATATCATTTCACTATTCAACTGATTTTTCTTCCATACTTTCCAAATCTTATCACTATTCAACTTTCTTTCCTTCCATATGTTCCATATCTTTTTTTCATTGTTTCTAATGATTCTTTCAAATCAAATGTTCTTCTCTCCATGTTTGCTGATTTTCCAAGATTAATTCTGTTTTGCTAATTCTGGAAATATAAAAGAATGACTAAAATCCTAACTTCATACGCCATGACTATGGTATCGTGGTGTTTACTCTCAGAACAGTGAAATCTATATAAACATATTAAAACTCTGTAAAACGAATATAACTTGCAACGTTACTTGTTTTCCGCGTACATGACGTCATAAGAAATTTCATTTTACCGTACTTTTTTAAACCGCAACGTTTGAAATACAACGTATCTTGTTTTCCGCGTACGTGACGTCATCTTCCGCGTATCATTTTCCCGTACTTTAAAAAAATTTAAAAAAATAATTTTCGTCACAATCTATTTTTTACAAGTTTTATTATTTTCCTAAATTTTCATTTTCGGCCCAGAATGTATTTTACTATCAATACTACAGCATGTTATACTTCTCAAAGCAACCACATTAATACAATGTTGCCCAATGAGATGGTCTTAGCTCCTCTACAAAAGCTGCAGATTAAATATGAATTGTCTTACCAATCTACTACCAGGCTGAAATATATTGATAAATTTGACCAATTGCTGATCATCCACCAGTGACCGTCTACGGTTGATAACACTGTACGATCATTGATACATTTCACCATTTTTATCTGATACTATGTAGTAAAACATTTCCCATCATTTATAAACAAAAATCATCATTAAATAACTGGTGTCCAATTAAAATGTTTATAGTATAACATGTGTGGATCATGTTTACATGACACAGACAACAATAGCAGTGACTATATTACATAAAATACATTACAGTATAGAGGTTCCCAAAACAAAAAAAACCGGATTATTGGTTTTCAAAATATAATAGGGTTCTTCATCATTACTCTGTGAGTATTGCGGCAGCCGTATGTTAGGGGTTTTATCAGTACTTCGACTGTTTAGAGGATCTGCAGGCCCTCATAATTTGGAAAGGTGTGCTATCGGAAATGACGTCACCGGAAAGGACGTCACCGGAAGTCACGTGAACGGAAGTGAGGTGACCGGAAGTGACGTCAGTCAAGTAACCGGAAGTGACGTCATTTTCCCCCGCGCTTTTTTCCTTTTTACTAGAGTAGTAGTACAAAATGTCCCATTGTTGTTTTTCATTCGATTTACGGTTTCTGATTATTCCTTTGGTATCTTTTGGTCATTGTGTTGTTTGTCTTTTGTACTACTACTCTAGTAAGAAAAAAAAGCGCAGGGGAAAATGACTTCACTTCCGATCACGTGACTGACATCACTTCCGGTCATGTGACTAACGTCACTTCCTTGTTAGTCACTTCCGGCCACTTGACTGACGTCACTTCCGGTCACCTCATTTCCGTTCACGTGACTTCCGATGACGTCCTTTCCGGTGACGTCACTTCCGATAGCACACCTTTCCCAAATTATGAGGGCCTGCAGATCCTCAAAACAGTCGGAGTACTGATCAAACCCCTAACATGCGGCTGCCGCAATACTCACAGAGTAATGATGAAGAACCCTATTATATTTTGAAAACCAATAATCCGGTTTTTTTTTGGGAACCTCTATACTGTAATGTATTTTATGTAATATAGTCACTGCTATTGTTGTCTGTGTCATGTAAACAGGATCCACACATGTAATACTATAAACATTTTAATTGGACACCAGTTATTTAATGATGATTTTTGTTTATAAATGATGGGAAATGTTTTACTACATAGTATCAGATAAAAATGGTGAAATGTATCAACGATCGTACAGTGTTATCAACCGTAGACGGTCACTGGTAGATGATCAGCAATTGGTCAAATTTATCAATATATTTTAGCCTGGTAGTAGATTGGTAAGACAATTCATATTTATTCTGCAGCTTTTGTAGAGGAGCTACGACCATCTCATTGGGCAACATTGTATTAATGTGGTTGCTTTGAGAAGTATAACATGCTGTAGTATTGATAGCAAAATACATTCTGGGCCGAAAATGAAAATTTAGGAAAATAATAAAACTTGTAAAAAATAGATTGTGACGAAAATGATTTTTTTTAAAAAATTTTAAAGTACGGGAAAATGATACGCGGAAAATGACGTCACGTACGCGGAAAACAAGTTACGTTGCATTTCAAACGTTGCGGTTTGAAAAAAGTACGGTAAAATGAAATTTCTTATGACGTCATGTACGCGGAAAACAAGTAACGTTGCAAGTTATATTCGTTTTACAGAGTTTTAATATGTTTATATAGATTTCACTGTTCTGAGAGTAAACACCACGATACCATAGTCATAGCGTATGAAGTTAGGATTTTAGTCATTCTTTTATATTTCCAGAATTAGCAAAACAGAATTAATCTTGGAAAATCAGCAAACATGGAGAGAAGAACATTTGATTTGAAAGAATCATTAGAAACAATGAAAAAAAGATATGGAACATATGGAAGGAAAGAAAGTTGAATAGTGATAAGATTTGGAAAGTATGGAAGAAAAATCAGTTGAATAGTGAAATGATATGGAATATATGGATGAAAAGTAAGTTGAAAAGTGAAATGATATGAAAAATATGGAAGAAAGCCAAGTTGAATAGTGAAAAGATATGGAAAATACAGAAGAAACCAAAGTTGAATTGTGAAATGATATGGAAAAGATGGAAGAAAGGTACGTTGAAATGTGAAATGATATGGAAAATATGGAAGAAAGGCAAGTCGAATAGTGAAAAAATTTGGAAAATACAGAAGAAAATTATGAAAAGATATGAAAAATATGGAAAATATGGAAGAAAGGTATTTTTTTTGTTTACAAAACAATTAATACTGCCTGTAATTTAATTAAGCTTACATTATGCCCTACAGTAAGGGGGAATAACTCTGTATGTGAAGGGATAAATCTGTAATAGGGGACATAACTCTTTATGTGGGGAATAAGTTACAACTCTGTATGTGCAAGGATAATATTAAAGTAGGGGAAATAACTCTTTATGTGAAGGTTTAACACTGCAGTAGGGGACATAACTCTTTATGTGCAAGGATAATACTACAGTAAGGGTGCATAACCCTGTGTGTGGAGGTTTAACACTGCAGTAGGGGACATAACTCTTTATGTGGAGGAATAAGTTACAACTCTGTATGTGGACATATACCTGTGCAGAAAGAGAAATACTATGTAATAGGTATCAAGAAATGGCTATTTGGATATCGATTGTTACACTTATATACAGAGAGTTACTTGCCCTTGGCAGGAAAATAGATATCTTTAAACTTATATACAGATATTTGCTTGCCTTTGGCAGGTAAAATATACTAAAACCCTGTTCAGGAAGTAAGTTTTTCTTACTGAGTTTGATTGTGGAAATCTGAAAATCATCAAGATAGGAAAATGACTAGCAAAAATTGAATAAAATCTATAATTCTCATAAAAATGTAGATAGATAGGTAGGTAGGTATATATCTTTGTAAATAAAAGATTAGGTTGATGGTGTTTAATGCCACATTCAACAATATTACAGTTATATCATGGCAGTTTGTACAAAAATGAGATATCATAACTGTTAATGTTTGTTTCTGATAACTGGAAAACATTGCCCAATACTCTTTTCAAATAGCTGGAGAACACAATATATTTGAGAGTAATGGGAATTCTTTGAAATAAATTTAAATCACAGGAGAATTTTAAAACTTAATTATGTTGGGAATATCATTGAGTGAGTTGTGTAAGTGAGTGAGTAAGAAACGAAGAAAAGTAAGTTGAATAGTGAAAAGATCGGGAAAATATGGAAGAAAGTAAGTTGAATAGTGAAAAGATGTGAAAAATATGGAACAAAACCAAGTTGAATAGTGATAAGATTTGGAAGATACAGAAGAAAATTGTGAAATGATAGGGAAAATATGGAAGAAAAGTAGGTTGAATAGTGAAATGATATGCAAAATATGGAAGAAAATTGTGAAATGATATGGAAAATATGGAAGAAAATAGTGAAAAGATAGGGAAAATATGGAAAATACGGAAGAAAAGTAAATTGAATAGTGAAATGCTTTGGCAATTATGAAAGAAAGATAAGTTGAATAGTGAAATGATATGGAAAACACGGAAGAAAAGTAAGTTGAAATGTGAAAAGAGATGGAAAATACAGAGAAAAGGTAAGTTGATTAGTGAAAAGATAGGGAAAATGGGTGGTGGTGGTGCTGGTGGTGATGGTGGAGGTGGTGGTGGTGGTGGAGGTGGTGGTGGTGTTGGTGGTGGTGGTGGTGGTGGTGATGGTGGTGGCGGTGGAGATGGTGGTGGTGGTTGTAAACTGTTGTAAGAAATGTAATTATTGAAATAAATAATATAATTATGAAAATAAAATGGCGAGGAAGGGGCAGATACACAAGTGAAAGGGCTAGTTCGTAGAAAATAATAAGGTTATAGGACGCAGATAGTGAACATAAAATGACAGGGAAGGGGCAGATAACCAGTAAAAGGGTTAGTTCTTAGAAAATGATAAGGTTATAGGACGTATATTATTTAATATGGGAGTGAAGCTCCCATAGCCGGAAGATCACTAGGCCAACAGGGGTTAGGGTCCACTATGAAGCTAGGCGAGCTCCAATGGCGCGAGAGTTCGTACTAAAAGCAAGTGTCTGGGTGAGGTCTATTCTTAACAGTTAATTCTAATACTATCAATGAGGAAGATCGATTGATGTCACCCAGCTTCCTTATGACTTCACTGAGAGGTTTGACAGTACCATAGATCGATAGATAAATCAAAAGGGCTACAAATTACGGAAAAGGTACGAAGTTACGAAAAAGGTACGAAGTTACGAAAAAGATACGAAAAAGGTATGAAGTTACGAACAAGGTACGAAGTTACGAAAAAGGTACGAAGCTACGAAAAAGTACGAAGTTAAGAAAAAGGTACGAAGTTACGAACATGGTACGAAGTTACGAAAAGGGTACGAAGTTACGAAAAAGGTACGAAGATGTTACGAAATCTGTTACGAAAGGCCTTGGTTATGAAGTTACCAAGTTACGAGATAGTAACGCCACCTATCGGGATAATTTATTATGACGTATAGTGATGCATTATGGGGAAATGCCTCGTTGGGGTCAAGTGACCTTCGGTCACAGGTAGCCATCTTTGGCGAATGAAATATTTACGGTACTCGAAAAAAAAATCTTTTGTTAAATTTCAAACCAGTTACGCGTATTTGAAAAAAAACGTTCAGCTGACAAAAAGCTGAAAAACAATAAAAAAACAAACTGGCCCAAATTTATCTACATCCAATGGAATAAACGTAGAAATAGGTTTGGGAGGCTACATTTCGTGCATGACGTCACGTTATTTTGTCGTTCATTCACCAACGTCAGGTTAGTATGTTTTTTCTCACTTTTGAGACAGACCAGTTCCTATTTTTAGCCATGTGAGATTTTCTTATCCTGCACTAGTGCAAGACAAAAAAATCACGTGCGTTTTACCGGCAAATGCATGCTGTACAGTTTATGTCAACTACCCCCCAATTATCAATGCTTTTGCTTTTTAAAATAAACAATTAACCACGAATCTACTACATAAGTATTTTTAAATTCATTTATGTATGATATTCTGCTAGCTAACGTGCACCTTTCACGGTGTTTGATTCTTTTTTCAAGCTCTCTTCCAGTCAATGTTTGTTTACTTTGAGTAAATAATAGAGTGCTCTCCCTTGTTAGTAACTAACGTAAAGAAAGAAATTACCTCCCTTTGACCAAATTCAAATATTTGTGTACATGTATTTATCTCTGTTGTAGTAACATTTATAATATATTTATTAAATACATTGTACTTTATGATGAAATACATTTGAAATACTGCCGAGATACGGTTGCATATGGATAAATCGAATATTTACTTCAGCAATGGAAAAATAAATTGCGGGAAAACGCTCGATGGAATGTAAACAAAAACAATTAGGTGTTTAGTGAGAAATAAGATCAAACACCGGAAAAAGTACAAGATAGGGAAATCTCCGACACCCTTGGGTAAGATTACAATCGTTCTCTAACTCGGCAAGCCTCGTAAAGAGAACGATTGAAATCTTACCCTCGGGTGTCGGAGATTTCCCTATCTTGTACTCTCCCCGGTGTTAGATTCTATATGTCTCACATTCCAATGATATGACGTCATGACTAAGTAATTTGGCAGAGAACGTCTCGCGCAACGTTGTGACGTCATGTTTACTGTGACGTCATCGATGAATGCGGTTTTACACAAAGTTTATAAATAGGACGTTGGCACTCGAGGGGTGGTTTGAAAAGCCTAAAAATAGGCTCTTTGGGAAAATAAGACTTTCTGGACATGTAAGGGTTAAATAAGTAATTCATTAATATATACATGTCAAAATACAAGTATTTCAAATCTGGTATAATTGATAGATCCTCACAATACCAAAAAAAACCAAAAAAAATAACCGCAAGTAATTACAAATCGATTTAACGATTTTATTTTTGTTATTTTGCTTTTCTAAACATTAAAAGTGTAAAAATGAAAAATAAATTTTGCAGGTGGAAATTTTCAAATGTACTCTTAGCATTTGTTTTTCTAAACATTAAAAGTGTAAAAATAAAAAACATTTTTGCAGATGGAAATTTTCAAATGTACTCTTAGCAAAGTAGAAGTACTACACAACCTATATAGACACTATATGAAAATAAAAGGGGCAGATAACCAAGGCTAGTTCCAGTCACCATGCTAAATATAGGACGCGGGGTTTCCTATGGTTTTATGACGCGGACGTCGTAGAGAATACCCCAAGGACACTTCCGAAGGGGGTCACGTGACCTTCGGTCACTACAGGTGTTGCGCATGCGCACACCCAAGGGAACCCCGAAGGGGTCAAGTGACCTTTGGTTACATCCGGTAGCCATGGTATTACTACTAAGAAAAAAGCGCGGGGAAAAAGCCGGGCATGCGCAGAACCTACTTCCAATTAGTACCGCTTCCGGACAGGGCATCTTCCGGTCACGTGACTAACGTCACTTCCGGTCAAAAGGCCCTATTAGGGTAGATATATCGCAACTTCCGGTTGCGCATGCGCAGAACATACTTCCGAACAGGGTCCCTTCCGGTCACGTAGCTAACGTCACTTTCGGTCACGTGACTGACGTCACTTCTGGTCACGTGACTTCCGGTTGCTCCACTGCATCGCTCCACCGCAAATATGACTTGCTGTCCCCATATACTACTTATGTTCATACTTCCCAACGCTTTGTTAATTACCGAACCTCAGTTACTTTTATAAATGAAAAACAAACAATACCACACTGTCAGAACAATTCCAAAATGGACACCCCTTCCACATAGATGACGGCTCCCCTTACACATAGATGACGGCTCCCCTTACACATAGATGACGGCTCCCCTTACACATAGATGACGGCTCCCCTTACACATAGATAACGGCCACCCCTTACTCATAGATGACGGCTCCCCTTACACCTAGATGACGGTTCACTTTCCTGGCTTGGTACAGACACTTCAAGAGTTATTGGGTTAAAATAGTTTTAATGGCATTCAAGATATATATAACATATCCATAAACATACTAAGTGAAAGACCTCTCGAAGACGTTTTGTAAGAAAGATTTGTAAACATTGTTAAGTGTGGTTTTGTATGGAAATTGCAAACATTCTGGCGAAATGTACAATTTTATTTCGTTGTGGGATGAGTTCGTCTCAAGAACAGAAGTGAATATACAATCTACAACAATTTTCGAGGGAAGAATAATTTTAAAATGGTGGATTTTAAAGTGACAGTAGTAGTTGACACACTGCCCTTTCCGATTTAAAACCAATTGCAGTAAATTAATTCAATCAGTGATTTTGTGTACCCACAATGAAAACGATCTTATACTTGAGTGTGATATTATTATTGCTTCATGGGACTATAGCATGGCGGAGGAGAGGAGAAGATGGTCAGTGTTTGTTTTAAGATATATTAGACGACTTTGAGCTTCATTATAGAGTATCGTGTCTCATGAATAGTCAAACTATGTGCAACTTTACAAATTTCCATACTTATTAAATTAAATTACTGAATTTAAACTTGTAGAAGTTGTGTATTTTACGAGGATTTACTCATTTTTCTTCTAAAATAATGACAATCTTTATTTAAAAAAAGAACAGAAATTCCTGATCAAAGTTTTAATTAATACTTTCAATAGACAATATAAGAACAACTTTATATAGAACGAAAATTATTTTAAGTAATATATCCCAAAAAAACCAATAACTAAAAAACAAGTGCATCATACAAGTACAAATGTATTTTATACAACAGAAATGGAATGTGTACAACATTAATGTGATTTATCAAAGATTAATGGTAGTGGTTTAAAGGAAAAGCTATGCTCAGCAAAATTTACCTTCAGGTTAGCGAAAGCTTAATTAACTCACCTACGTCATCAATGTTCTATTTCAAAATATGATTATGAAATATGAGCATTTTTGCGGAAAAAAAGAATTGGTATTGGATGAATATGAAAACATTCAAATTGTGGGAATTGGCACTTTTTTGGCCGCTTTTGGCCAAGTTTATCTTAGAAACTGTAAAAGATAGATGAAACCCGTCAAAATACTACCGGAAGCTCTAGGTAAGAGGTGATGCCTATGACCATTACTTAGCCCCGCCACTTTAAGTGTCTGTACCAGACCCGGAGAGTAAGTAGTTATGAATATGTACGTTAGTGGTATGGATTTTACCTCCGTTTCTACGATTTTGTAGGTGGATTTGGAACTGTTCTAGCTGTGTTGCATTTTTTGCATTTTATTTCATTTCTTTCTGATATAATCTTCGGGTAGACGTCGTTGTATCCTTGTGCAACTGAAAGTGACACAATTCTTGGAAATGCGATTGTGTTTGGAGTGAGCGAGTGATTGTTGCTTAGCGCCAATTCAGCAATTTTCATCTATATCATGGCGAGAACAAGTTAATTTTCAATGAGATGATCATGAGGTCCGCTTTGTACTAGACCAACACGCTGAGTTGGATTTTTGTAGTGCTAGCTCACTGAAACAACAGTCAGCGGGTAGACATGGCGCTCCACTCGGACACATTATTCTGATTCCGAACCAAGCAGTCTTTGCTCTTTCTCCTTATTGTTGCGTGGTTAGCGGAGAAGCAACAAATACCAATTTTATAGTCTTTGGTTTGACCCGACCGGGGCTCGAACCCACGATCTACCGCACTGGAGGCGAGCACGCTAACCCTAACGCCACCGATGCGGTTGATTTTGCTTGAAATTATATGAAATAGAAAAAATGCAGTTGTATGATAAAGAGGTCTTTATGTCGTAAAAGGAGAAAAGATTATAATCTATAAAAACTGAATCCTCTCCATCTTCAATCTAATTTTAATTAGATTGGTCCATCTTTGTCAACACATGTATAATTTCTACTTGTTTAAAGGGGGGTCTTCCCGATAGTCCGACAGGCCATTAGTCCGACAATCCATTAGTCCGACAACCCATTAGACCAACAACCTATAAATGCAAGAGACATACCAAGTCTCAATAATATCTTTCAAGGCATTCCGACAGACCATGAGGGTGGTTCCTATATACATGTACCCTATATAACTGAACGTCGTCCATACATGTCAACTCACCCGGTTTTTTTGCGGGTCACACCGGTCATGAATTTGCCGAAATGTGTCCTCTCACCCGAGATTTTTCAATCAACCGACGGGGCCCGGGAATTCGGTAAATGACCCGTTTTCACCCGTCTTCTTGTCATGGATTGTATCCAGTTTTTAGAATGGAAATATATTGAAAAAATTTCCCAATAATGCAAGTTGATTAACCTGTTTGGCTATGAGACAAACGTAAGCAATCCGTTAAAGAGGAAATCGAAAATCAAGGGACACATATGACAAATCCGTTACACATCAAACTAAAAAGAACAGACAACACGAACTCCACTAAAAACAGGAAGTGATAAGTTGGTCAAATATTTATTCCCCGGAATTCCAACGGGGGACCCTGATAGGCGCCTTCTACGATAAGCGCAGGTATGGTGCCTATTCTAACCCCGACACATCCTCTGTGAGAGGGAACATTATACATGTATATGTTTATCGATAAATTCAGCAAAAATGAAGCCTAATGGTAGCAACATTATATAGACGCACGTCCCATCAGTAAATGCAAGAATTTTCACATTTGCATTGAGATCAGAAATTGAAATTCGACGGATTGACCGCAGACCCCCTCTGGATCCGCTACTTTAAACCAAAAACATGGATTGTTTACTTGCTAATTCAATAAACGAAACGGAACCGTAAAGTCTTTAAAGTGACGAGAAACAAACCGTTTCGTTTCGTTTTGTTCCTTGTAATAGTAGTCCCCATTCCTAACTGACCCAAAAGGTAATTAAACATGCATGTACACATGTACCACCCGAGCGTACGATTTTTCTATTTCACAACTAACTGACAACCCGAAGACTTTCATAAAGACGGGGACTACTAAACTAATAGTAAAAATGGTAATACAATGTAGAATTTAGCCCCCCACCGTGACGAACTGTCATGTCGGACTAATGGGTTGTCGGACTAATGGGCTGTCGGACTAATGGGTTGTCGGACTAATGAGCCGTCGGACTAATGGGTTGTCAGACTAATGGGCCGTCGGACTAATGGGCTGTTGGACTAATGGGTCGTTGGACTAATGGGCTGTCGGACTAATGGGCCGTCGGACTACCGGACCCTCCTCGTTTAAAGGGGCATTATCTGCCAAAATCGTAATTTTTTGTTATTCATAAAAACTATCAGATATGATTGATGCCTTAATAAAACGTGTTTCTGTAACTTATAAAGGTTATGCAATGTACACGCATCGGGGGGAAAAGGTGCAACTGCTCGTGTTTTGAGATCGATCAAGAAATGGACGCCATCTTATTAATTATCGGCATTGTTTACGGAGTTTGCCGAATCGTCATTAAATCAGTACAACAATGCACTTATTTCTTATTTTCTCTGAACCTGCTTTTAGTCGGCGTTAATTACGGACAAAGAACCATGCAAGTTTGCAGTTAATAAGCGACAAAATACAAATTATTCGTTTTTACCTGTCACTAGTAAGGTCAGATGCATACGGAGAAAGCGAGGTCAAATTATTTGCTTGCAAGGAAATAATAAATCGATGGTAATTTTTGTTCTCAAAAGGCGAAAAGTGGTACGATAAGCTGCATAATGTGAAATATTTACCTTTATTTCATCCTTTTAAAGCTATTTACCAATTTCCAAAACATATAATTTTTTTGGTCAAAATCGTAGCTAATGCCTCTTTAATCATTTCCACTGTGCGTCGATAAATGGTTTCAAGGTCGGTGTCTATATATCTTCTCAGATTTATTATCTACCAAGACGGGTTCTCTTGTCCTGTTTTTAAAGATTAAATTTTTTATTATAGCCTCACCACATACAATTACAAACAAGTATTTACATAATAAAATATTCGTTCACCATCACAAATCATATTGTATGTACCAATCTTAAAAGATTTATGAGAGACTTTAAAACAAGATCTGGTGGAAGTTGCTTGCCATTTTCCACGGTGACAGACTTACACGATATGTGTCATATTGTTCATTGATTTGTCAGTTTGGTCCTTAATTAACTCGGTCCTGTGTGGAAATTTATTAAAAAAATTACTAAGCCAACCTTTTTATCTCGAGGAAGGGCGAGTTCGTCTCAAAAACAAAAATGGATATATAATCTACAGCAATTTACGAAGAAAGAGTAATTTTAAAAGGGTTGGATTTTAAAGTGCAAGTGGGCGTAGACACAATTTTATTTCTGATTTAAAAACCAATTTCAACAATTTTAAATTCAGTCTGTGTTGCGCATGTGTACCTAAGATGAGAAGGATCTTACATTTGAGTGTGATATTATTATTATTACTTCATGTGATTATAGGGATACGACTTTGGAGGAGGAGAAGAAGGTTTGTTTTAAGATATTATCGATGACTGTGAGATTGACTATACGGTATTATGTTTAATGTGCAAACTATGTTCAACTTTACAAATTTGTATATTTGTTATATTAATTTTCTGAATTTAAACATGTAGAAGTTGCTTATTTCACAGCATAGAATGATTTTCCTTCTGAAATAATGACAATCTTTATTAAAATATATAAATAAGATAGTCGGTCTTCCGAGCTAATTCCATCAGTCGATTTACTGTACATGTATATACATGTATTATATATACAAAAAAATGTAGTTTAATTTACAGTTCGGTTCTGTGTGGTTTCTCTGTATATGTGCTATGCACTGTCAGTTTGAGAAATAAAGATATATACATATTTATCTTTTTTAAAGAAAAAAATTCCTGATCAAAGTTTTGATTAATACTTTCAATAGACAATATAAGACACTTCAACATAGAGCGAAAATTATCTTAAGTAATATATATATAAAGTGCATCATACACGTACTTGTATTTTACACAACAGAAATTGATTATGTACGAAATCAAGTTGATATATCAAAGCTTAAGTGTGATTTAAAGGATAGTTACACCTTATATAAGAATGCTGGATTCTGATTGGTTAATAACCGTGATATGTTTTTACAAATTCAGGCCTTGCATTGTGAATTTGCAGAATTTTACTTCATGTAGGTGTATTTACATAAGATTTAACTTTTTTTCATGGTATTTGCAAAATCGTGTTTGCCGTTTATACCCTTCACCGAGACGCCTGTAACAAAATTTGTAAAACGGTAGAATTAAACAGTTGTGCGTTTTATGTAACATCATTCGGTAGAATTAAACAGATACATCATGTTAGGTCCTGAAAACGACAAGCAAAAGGTATTATTTATTTAGCCAGAGTTCTAAATAATATTCGGTGTAATTAAACAGATATATCATGTTTGGGAGGAGTATTTGAGAAAAATACCAGTCTTGAGACTAAATTTCCCTCGCCTTTCGGCTCGGGAAATTTTTCGTATCTCGACTGGTATTTTTTTCGCAAATACCCCTCCCAAACATGATATATCTGTATAAAAACTATTCTCAGCAAAATTTACCTTCATATTACTATATTAATAATAAAATTCACGAAAGTTTAATTAACTCACCTACGTCATCAATATTCTATTTCAAAATATGATTTATATAGTCAATTTAATTCTTGATTAAATGTTTTCTGATTATTCATTTGGTATCTGCAAACGTCTCAGGTTTAAATGTCATAACCTTCACCTACCTTTACATCTACGTTATACAATGATCCGTCAATTGTGACGACTATGCATCGGCGTGAACTACAGATAATATATATTTACAATTTTATAATTTGAGAAAAAACAATAGTAGCGTATTTACATATACAAATGTATATACAAAATAGAGATTGTTTAATGTTTAGTTGTAGTGGGTTTGGATCGGTGATCTGTTTAATGTTTAGTTGTAATGGGTTTGGATCAATGATCTGTTTAATATTTAGTTGTAGTGGGTTTGGATCAGTGATCTGTTTAATGTTTAGTTGTAGTGAGTTTGGATCAGTGATCTGTTTAATGTTTAGGTGTAGTGGGTTTGGATCAGTGGTCTGTTTAATGTTTAGTTGTAGTGGGTTTGGATCAGTGGTCTGTTTAATGTTTAGTTGTAGTGAGTTTGGATCAGTGATCTGTTTAATATTTAGTTGTAGTGGGTTTGGATCAGTGATGTGTTTAATGTTTAGTTGTAGTGGGTTTGGATCAGTGATCTGTTTAATGTTTAATATTAGTGGGTTTGGATCAGTGATCTATTTAATGTTTAGTTGTATTGGGTTTGGATCAGTGATCTGTTTAATGTTTAGTTGTAGTGGGTTTGGATCAGTGATGTGTTTAATGTTTAGTTGTAGTGGGTTTGGATCAGTGATCTATTTAATGTTTAGTTGTATTGGGTTTGGATCAGTGATCTGTTTAATGTTTAGTTGTAGTGGGTTTGGATCAGTGATGTGTTTAATGTTTAGTTGTAGTGGGTTTGGATCAGTGATCTGTTTAATATTTAGTTGTAGTGGGTTTGGATCAGTGATGTGTTTAATGTTTAGTTGTAGTGAGTTTGGATCAGTGGTCTGTTTAATGTTTAGTTGTATTGAGTTTGGATCAGTGATCTGTTTAATGTTTAGTTGTAGTGAGTTTGGATCAGTGATCTGTTTAATATTTGTTGTAGTGGGTTTGGATCAGTGATCTGTTTAATGTTTAGTTGTAGTGGGTTTGGATCAGTGATTTATTTGTTTAGTTGTAGTGGGTTTGGATCAGTGATCTGTTTAATGTTTAGTTGTAGTGGGTTTGGATCAGTGATCTGTTTAATGTTTAGTTGTAGTGGGTTTGGATCAATGATCTGTTTAATGTTTAGTTGTAGTGGGTTTGGATCAGTGATCTGTTTAATGTTTAGTTGTAGTGGGTTTGGATCAGTGATCTGTTTAATGTTTAGTTGTAGTGGGTTTGGATCAGTGATCTGTTTAATGTTTAGTTGTAGTGGGTTTGTATCAGTGATCTGTTTAATGTTTAGTTGTAGTGGGTTTGGATCAGTGATTTATTTGTTTAGTTGTAGTGGGTTTGGATCAGTGATCTGTTTAATGTTTAGTTGTAGTGGGTTTGGATCAGTGATCTGTTTAATGTTTAGTTGTAGTGGGTTTGGATCAGTGATCTGTTTAATGTTTAGTTGTAGTGGGTTTGGATCAGTGATCTGTTTAATGTTTAGTTGTAGTGAGTTTGGATCAGTGATCTGTTTAATGTTTAGTTGTAGTGGGTTTGGATCAGTGATTTATTTGTTTAGTTGTAGTGGGTTTGGATCAGTGATCTGTTTAATGTTTGGTTGTAGTGGGTTTGGATCAGTGATCTGTTTAATGTTTAGTTGTAGTGGGTTTGGATCAGTGATCTGTTTAATGTTTAGTTGTAGTGGGTTTGGATCAGTGATCTGTTTAATGTTTAGTTGTAGTGGGTTTGTATCAGTGATCTGTTTAATGTTTAGTTGTAGTGGGTTTGGATCAGTGATTTATTTGTTTAGTTGTAATGGGTTTGGATCAGTGATCTGTTTAATGTTTAGTTGTAGTGGGTTTGGATCAGTGATCTGTTTAATGTTTAGTTGTAGTGGGTTTGGATCAGTGATCTGTTTAATGTTTAGTTGTAGTGGGTTTGGATCAGTGATCTGTTTAATGTTTAGTTGTAGTGGGTTTGGATCAGTGATGTGTTTAATGTTTAGTTGTAGTGGGTTTGGATCAGTGATCTGTTTAATATTTAGTTGTAGTGGGTTTGGATCAGTGATGTGTTTAATGTTTAGTTGTAGTGAGTTTGGATCAGTGGTCTGTTTAATGTTTAGTTGTATTGAGTTTGGATCAGTGATCTGTTTAATGTTTAGTTGTAGTGAGTTTGGATCAGTGATCTGTTTAATGTTTAGTTGTAGTGGGTTTGGATCAGTGATCTGTTTAATGTTTAGTTGTAGTGGGTTTGGATCAGTGATTTATTTGTTTAGTTGTAGTGGGTTTGGATCAGTGATCTGTTTAATGTTTAGTTGTAGTGGGTTTGGATCAGTGATCTGTTTAATGTTTAGTTGTAGTGGGTTTGGATCAATGATTTGTTTAATGTTTAGTTGTAGTGGGTTTGGATCAGTGATCTGTTTAATGTTTAGTTGTAGTGGGTTTGGATCAGTGATCTGTTTAATGTTTAGTTGTAGTGGGTTTGGATCAATGATCTGTTTAATGTTTAGTTGTAGTGGGTTTGTATCAGTGATCTGTTTAATGTTTAGTTGTAGTGGGTTTGGATCAGTGATTTATTTGTTTAGTTGTAGTGGGTTTGGATCAGTGATCTGTTTAATGTTTAGTTGTAGTGGGTTTGGATCAGTGATCTGTTTAATGTTTAGTTGTAGTGGGTTTGGATCAGTGATCTGTTTAATGTTTAGTTGTAGTGGGTTTGGATCAGTGATCTGTTTAATGTTTAGTTGTAGTGAGTTTGGATCAGTGATCTGTTTAATGTTTAGTTGTAGTGGGTTTGGATCAGTGATCTGTTTAATGTTTAGTTGTAGTGGGTTTGGATCAGTGATCTGTTTAATGTTTAGTTGTAGTGGGTTTGGATCAATGATTTGTTTAATGTTTAGTTGTAGTGGGTTTGGATCAGTGATCTGTTTAATGTTTAGTTGTAGTGGGTTTGGATCAGTGATCTGTTTAATGTTTAGTTGTAGTGGGTTTGGATCAATGATCTGTTTAATGTTTAGTTGTAGTGGGTTTGTATCAGTGATCTGTTTAATGTTTAGTTGTAGTGGGTTTGGATCAGTGATCTGTTTAATGTTTAGTTGTAGTGGGTTTGGATCAGTGATCTGTTTAATATTTAGTTGTAGTGGGTTTGGATCAGTGATCTGTTTAATGTTTAGTTGTAGTGGGTTTGGATCAGTGATCTGTTTAATGTTTAGTTGTAGTGGGTTTGGATCAGTGATTTATTTGTTTAGTTGTAGTGGGTTTGGATCAGTGATCTGTTTAATGTTTAGTTGTAGTGGGTTTGGATCAGTGATATGTTTAATGTTTAGTTGTAGTGGGTTTGGATCAGTGATCTGTTTAATGTTTAGTTGTAGTGGGTTTGGACCAGTGATCTGTTTAATGTTTAGTTGTAGTGGGTTTGGATCAGTGATCTGTTTAATGTTTAGTTGTAGTGGGTTTGGAACAGTGATTTATTTGTTTAGTTGTAGTGGGTTTGGATCAGTGATCTGTTTAATGTTTAGTTGTAGTGGGTTTGGATCAGTGATCTGTTTAATGTTTAGTTGTAGTGGGTTTGTATCAGTGGTCTGTTTAATGTTTAGTTGTAGTGGGTTTGGATCAGTGATTTATTTGTTTAGTTGTGGTGGGTTTGGATCAGTGATCTGTTTAATGTTTAGTTGTAGTGGGTTTGGATCAGTGATCTGTTTAATGTTTAGTTGTAGTGGGTTTGGATCAGTGATCTGTTTAATGTTTAGTTGTAGTGGGTTTGGATCAGTGATTTATTTGTTTAGTTGTAGTGGGTTTGGATCAGTGATCTGTTTAATGTTTAGTTGTAGTGGGTTTGGAACAGTGATTTATTTGTTTAGTTGTAGTGGGTTTGGATCAGTGATCTGTTTAATGTTTAGTTGTAGTGGGTTTGGATCAGTGATCTGTTTAATGTTTAGTTGTAGTGGGTTTGTATCAGTGGTCTGTTTAATGTTTAAAAAAAGTTGTAGTGGGTTTGGATCAGTGATTTATTTGTTTAGTTGTGGTGGGTTTGGATCAGTGATCTGTTTAATGTTTAGTTGTAGTGGGTTTGGATCAGTGATCTGTTTAATGTTTAGTTGTAGTGGGTTTGGAACAGTGATTTATTTGTTTTGTTGTAGTGGGTTTGGATCAGTGATCTGTTTAATGTTTAGTTGTAGTGGGTTTGGATCAGTGATCTGTTTAATGTTTAGTTGTAGTGGGTTTGGATCAGTGATTTATTTGTTTAGTTGTAGTGGGTTTGGATCAGTGATCTGTTTAATGTTTAGTTGTAGTGAGTTTGGATCAGTGATCTGTTTAATGTTTAGTTGTAGTGGGTTTGGATCAGTGATCTGTTTAATGTTTAGTTGTAGTGGGTTTGGAACAGTGATTTATTTGTTTAGTTGTAGTGGGTTTGGATCAGTGATCTGTTTAATGTTTAGTTGTAGTGGGTTTGGATCAGTGATCTGTTTAATGTTTAGTTGTAGTGGGTTTGTATCAGTGATCTGTTTAATGTTTAGTTGTAGTGGGTTTGGATCAGTGATTTATTTGTTTAGTTGTGGTGGGTTTGGATCAGTGATCTGTTTAATGTTTGGTTGTAGTGGGTTTGGATCAGTGATCTGTTTAATGTTTAGTTGTAGTGGGTTTGGATCAGTGATCTGTTTAATGTTTAGTTGTAGTGGGTTTGGATCAGTGATTTGAACTGATCAAAAGAAGAAGCAGACAGTGTCAGGTGGTAATGCATTCCAAAGGACATTTATTAACTAACATATATATAAGAAATTAAACATATAGATAAATCTCACTAAACTAACAATAATAATAGTATATGTACATGTAAGGGTGAATGCAATAAATATAAATTACGGTATTCTGTTAATTAAAACAAATATATGTACATTTGTACAAATTTCACAACTATCACATACATATAGTAATACTCATCGTTAGCATTGTTTAATATGGTATGGTTTGATAAATTCCAATATTCCTGAAAAATAATGCAAGCCATTAAAAAAAATGAAATTACACAACCGTCTAATAGGAAATCAGTTCTTCCAGACGTAAGAATTAAATCTAAAAGTGGATATTTTAAAGTGAATGTGGGTGTTACCGAATTTAACTCTGCCGACTTATATAAAGTCAATAACAACAACTTTAAATGCCATAAGAGCTTTCTTCCTTGACAATGAAAACGATCTTTTTCTTTGTTGTGATATTATTATTGCTTCTTGAGACTGATGGATTTATCTTCGGGAGGAGAAGAAGACGTCGACGCAGGTTTATTTTTAAAATAATACACATCTTAGATATTCATTGTAAAGTAGCTTGTCTCATGTTTATTGAACTAAAACAATTTCTGTAAACATTAATTTGTGTCTTCTTTCGATCATTTAGCACTAATTCATTCTGCACAATAATATCATCAGCAATGCTATTGTAAATATGATCTCTAATGTCAGTTACAGGCCTCTGTTAGAAGCCGGTGTTAGAGGCCGTTCTACTTGGTGAAGATTATCCCCACTTGATTACAGGTGGCGCTATGGTAGATCAGGTTCAGCATCTGTTATCACTGCTATGTGTTTATGTTATTTATCAATAAATTCCTTTCTTTGATTTTTCATTTATCTACTTTATAATATTATTAATGATACAAAAAATGTCAAATTATGTCAAGTTGTGTACCATATGTACCTGAACTGAAAAAAAGGAATTAAAATCAAGGAGTGCACCTGTATCCGTGTATACACATTTAAGGATAGCAAAATAATAACAGTTGATAGAAAAGAAGATTTTATTTCTGAAATTATTGGTACATTAGTTTAACTGCATTTCATGATAAATCAATTTTAAAAGGAAAGTTTTAAATAAGTTTAGGTATTATGGATATTTAAATAAAGTTATAATCCAAAACTTATTTGATTGTTATGTACATGCATAGACGGACCTAAATAAAATTATATATGATAGTAATATATATATACTCTGTTCATTATTTATATTCAGATATATATTATAATTTACTTTCAATTAAAAAATAATTTAAATTTAGTTTAAATGGTGGAATAATGCATTGTTTGAAATTGCACAACTAATTTTGTTTTGTTTTTGGTTTTTTTATAGAAAAATAATCGGATTTCAAAGCAATTTGTTTTCAGATAAAAATCAAGAGATACCGAGGCATAATTCTAAGCGAAAATTACAAAACATGGTAAAAAGGAAAATGACGAAAGGACGAAATTGGAAATATTCTGTTAAAACACGTTTGTTACCAGTCATAACCTAGCTCATAGGGGGGGGTGGCTGGATCCGCTTTAGCTTATAATTCACGATGACAGTAGTGATATAGAATATAGTTCAGAAAATAGTGTGCTTGGCTTCTCCTCTATTACAAATTAAATCTTTGTTGAAATTTGTTGTCGACCATAATGGTCTGGGAAACACGATAAATGGATACTCTCGTCACACTATATCGAGCATGAACTATCTTTACTTCTTTAGTGATGGACCTCTTGAACACGCTAATTACGCAGGGAAAGAAAGATTTGTTAACATTGTGAAATATAGTCTGATATGGGATATGATGACCTTCTTATTGTCTGATATGGAAAAATTATAACCTTCTTACCCGTAAAAAAATATTAAAATTCAATCGTTCTGTTTCTAGTAAGGAATCAGATCGTCCTAAAAATAGCTCTATTATCGATTTTCGGAGGGGTCAGATCATCTTAAGGAGAAAGTGGGCGTTAACTAATTTAACTCCGCCCTCTGATTTAAGTAATCCCCAAAAACTTTAAATTTGTAAATGGTTTATGTCTGGACAATGAAGATCATCTTTTTCTGTTGTGTGATATTAGTATTGCTTTATGTAACAATAGGGATTCGTATCCGATTTCGGAGAAGACGTTATAGGTTAGTTGGGTTTTTTTTTTAAATATAGACCACTTTGAAATTTATTGAAAAGGTAACTTGTCTCCGTGTTCAAATTATGTATGATTTTACACATTATACCTTCATTCATTCATTTAATAAACTTGTTGAAATACAAGCGTAGATGCTCGATAAGTTTAATATGATATGAAAAGAAAGTTTAAACAGTGATTGTCATAAATTAAAAAAAAATATCAACAAAACAAACAATATCACTTATCATCTTAACTCACTGAAAATTAAACAATAGCACGATATATTATTTTGGAAATCCAGGTCCTATTTTTTTCCCGGTTTTTTTGGGGGGGAGGGGGGGGGGGGGTAAACAGATTAATGGGATCCCAATCACACTGTTTTATTTTATTAGGATTCATAATCATCATTTCTCATTTTATGACATTTTTTTATTTAATAAATACGTAGTTGTTTAATTTAGTGGACATGACGCATTTCTGTATAACTATTATTTACAAAAGAAAAAAATAATTCTAGATCAGTGTTTTAATAAATACTATCAATAGACACAAGAAGAACATATTTCATAAAAGAAATGTTATCTTAAATGACGTAAAAAGTGCTTCATATATTTCATAGCACAACAGATATTGAGTACGTACATTTGAACTGCAAAAGTTTTATCATTAGTCAGTCTATTGTGGATACCGTAGAGTACACAAAAGTTCAAGCTTATGATTAGGGTCCGTTGTTGAACTTGTGATTAAACTAATCATATGATTAGCCCTAATTACATTTTTAATTCCTAATCACATACTTAGCTAATGCAATGGTCAAATTCTGTTGCTGAACTGTTTTTAATCAATGTATTAACTAATCATATTTATTGCTTGCATTAGCTAATTATGTGATTAGGAATTAAAAATGTAATTAGGGCTAATCATATATTTAGCTTAATCATAAGTTCAACAACGGACTGCAACGGACCCCATGGTGTTTAACGCCACTTTCAACAATATTTGAGCTATATCGTGGCTTTCAGTTTTATTGGTGGAGGAAACTGGAGTACCCAGAGAAAACCACAGACCTGTCAGTGTCGTAAGTAATTAACTGACAAACTTTATCACATAATGTTGTATCGAGTACATCTCGTCATGAGCGCGGTTCGAACTCACAACTTTAGTGGTGATAGGCACTAATTGCACATGTAGTTGTGAGCACAATTACCATACGATTACGACCATGACGGTTCAAGCTGTTTCACGAGAAATAAATTGTATTGTATATAGTGATAACAAGATTGATTGATTGATTGATGTTTAGTGTTTAGTGCCACTTTCAGCAATATTTCAGCTATATCATGGCGACCAGTTTTAGTGGTGGAAGAAGCCGGAGTACCCGGAGAGAACCACCGACAATGGGCAAGCAACTGGTAAATTTTATCACTTGCGGGTGCGAATCGAATGCACCCTGGTAACATGAGTGTTGAGAATAATGTTCTTGGGTCCTTGATAAAACAAAGTAATATTGTGTGTTTCTTCAGGCGAACACGGATGATGCATAGACAAGAATCAACTCGAAAGTTTTCACTTTAAAATAAATAATATCGGGAATTCTTGCAGATAACATAAAAAAAGAACTAGCTTGTAAAATAAAACTCAGAGAGATTGCATTTTGGCTTAAAGTCAGCAGGGACCTGATTAATTTAGATAAAAATGTCATTTTTGGAATTGTCTATGTACGTTTATAAAACACATGGTATATACATGTACATCAAGCGCTGCTTTTACAGAGGTGGAAGCAGAATATCTTGGTTTTTTTTAAAGTTTTTTGGGAGATTTTAAAGGACGGACATATAATGACGATGACATCATACTTCTGGACATAAGCCGGCATGGGAACAATCTCATTGATTTTATTAACACTGGTCGAACTAAGAATTCCTCGAAAAAGAAAAATCACAGATAAAGTTAGAAGTTCCTACGGGAATATTTCGAGGAAACGACAGTGTGATATTTTTTGTTATTCAACAAAATGTACGTTTTCTTTGGAAATTAATGAAAATAGCATATCTGATACCGGTACAAGATGTTGCATCACCACATTGTGGTGATAAAAGAATGGCGCGACGCTGTACGAGATTTTCTATGCCGAACTATTTTGTCAAGACGCCATAGCATTGTAATGCAAGGTGGACCCATCAATGTAAGCAACGTAAACAAAGCGACTGTTCAATATTCATTCATTCATATTATGTATCACGAATTCATGGTCATATTATCATTTCTAATGGCATATTTTCAATGTTTCCAGCAACTGATGAAATTGACAACTTTGGAATAAAATGATAAAATTGACAAGTTTTGAATAAAATTAATAAATTCCTTATATGCTTGGGATACAAATAATAAATTCCTTTTGCTTTGGTATAAATAATAAATTTAATTTGACATGCTTGGAATGAAAATAATAGATTCCTTACGTCTGGAATAAAATTAACAAATTCCTTATGTTTGGAATAAAAATAGACTCCTTACTTCTGGAATAAAATAATAAATTCCTTATGTTTGGAATAAAAATAGATTCTTTACTTCTTGAATAAAAATAATAAATTCCTTACGTTTAAGAATAAAAGTAATAAATTCGTTATGTTTGGAATAAAAATAGATTCATTATGTCTGGAACAAAAATAATAAATTCCATATGTTTAGAATAAAAATAATCGATTCCTTACGTTTGGAATAAAAATAATAAATTCCTTACGTTTAGAATAAAAATGATAAATTCCTATAAATGTTTAGAATAAAAGTAATAAATTCGTTATGTTTCGAATAAAAATAAAAATACCTTATGTTTGGTGTAAATTGATATATATATGATTTGCTTAGAATATTAGAATACATCAAAATGTTCAGGTCTATAGAATGTGATGATGTTATTAAGGTTTAGTTAACATTGAGACCGGAAAACAAAGAATTCTCCTTCAACTTTATGCTGAATTATGGCTTTTGGTATCGAATCTACCACTGTTTCTACCATTTTTCAGTTTGGAACTGTTCCGACAGTTTGTTATTATTATTATTATTATTATTATTATTATTATTATTATTATTATTATTATTATTATTTATTTTTTTGCTTCATTTTTAATGTGAATACAAAAAGAATATAATAGTAATTATGCAGTTTATAAATTAATACAAATATTAATCAATGGATTAATTTGTTTATTTTGTTTTCGATTACAGATCCCCTCCTCCACCACCCCCGGTGTGCAGTTCAGGATATTCCGGCACTTACCCAAACTGTAATCGTAAGTTAAAGATATTATTGTATTAGATGTAGAGGTAGTTTTTTAAAAGAAAGTTTAAACACAGTGATGGTCAACAATTCCACTAATACCAACAAAACGAACAGCCACCTCTAATCAGTGATGATCAACAATTCCACTAATACCAATAAAACGAACAACCACCTCTAATCAGTGATGGTCAACAATTCCACTAATACCAACAAAACGAACAACTACCTCTAATCAGTGATGGTCAACAATTCCACTAATATCAACAAAACAAACACACACCTCTAATCAGTGACGGTCAACAATTCTACTAATGGTCAACAATTCCACTAATACCAACAAAACGAACAACCACCTCTCATCAGTGATGGTCAACAATTCCACTAATACCAACAAAACGAACAACTACCTCTAATCAGTGATGGTCAACAATTCCACTAATATCAACAAAACAAACACACACCTCTAATCAGTGACGGTCAACAATTCTACTAATGGTCAACAATTCCACTAATACCAACAAAACGAACAACTACCTCTAATCAGTGATGGTCAACAATTCCACTAATACCAACAAAACGAACAACCACCTCTCATCAGTGATGATCAACAATTCCACTAATACCAACAAAACGAACAACCACTTCTCATCAGTGATGGTCAACAATTCCACTAATACCAACAAAACAAACAGCCACCTATAATCAGTGATGGTCAACAATTCCACTAATACCAACAAAACGAACAACCACTTCTCATCAGTAATGGTCAACAATTCCACTAATACCAACAAAACGAACAACCACTTCTAATCAGTGATGGTCAACAATTCCACTAATACCAACAAAACGAACAACCACCTCTAATCAGTGATGGTCAACAATTCCACTAATACCAACAAATCGAACAACCCTCTCTAATCAGTGATGGTCAACAATTCCACTAATACCAACAAAACAAACAACCACCTCTAATCAGTGATGGTCAACAATTCCACTAATACCAACAAAACGAACAACCACCTCTCATCAGTGATGGTCAACAATTCCACTAATACCAACAAAACAAACACACACCTCTAATCAGTGACGGTCAACAATTCTACTAATGGTCAACAATTCCACTAATACCAACAAATCGAACAACCCTCTCTCATCAGTGATGGTCAACAATTCCACTAATACCAACAAAACAAACAACCACCTCTAATCAGTGATGGTCAACAATTCCACTAATACCAACAAATCGAACAACCCTCTCTAATCAGTGATGGTCAACAATTCCACTAATACCAACAAAACGAACAACCACCTCTAATCAGTGATGGTCAACAATTCCACTAATACCAACAAATCGAACAACCCTCTCTAATCAGTGATGGTCAACAATTCCACTAATACCAACAAAACAAACAACCACCTCTAATCAGTGATGGTCAACAATTCCACTAATACCAACAAAACGAACAACCACCTCTCATCAGTGATGGTCAACAATTCCACTAATACCAACAAAACAAACACACACCTCTAATCATTGACGGTCAACAATTCTACTAATGGTCAACAATTCCACTAATACCAACAAAACGAACAACCACCTCTCATCAGTGATGGTCAACAATTCCACTAATACCAACAAAACGAACAACTACCTCTAATCAGTGATGGTCAACAATTCCACTAATATCAACAAAACAAACACACACCTCTAATCAGTGACGGTCAACAATTCTACTAATGGTCAACAATTCCACTAATACCAACAAAACGAACAACTACCTCTAATCAGTGATGGTCAACAATTCCACTAATACCAACAAATCGAACAACCCTCTCTAATCAGTGATGGTCAACAATTCCACTAATACCAACAAAACAAACAACCACCTCTAATCAGTGATGGTCAACAATTCCACTAATACCAACAAAACGAACAACCACCTCTCATCAGTGATGGTCAACAATTCCACTAATACCAACAAAACAAACAACCACCTCTAATCAGTGATGGTCAACAATTCCACTAATACCAACAAATCGAACAACCCTCTCTAATCAGTGATGGTCAACAATTCTACTAATACCAACAAAACAAACAACCACCTCTAATCAGTGACGGTCAACAATTCTACTAATGGTCAACAATTCCACTAATACCAACAAAACGAACAACTACCTCTAATCAGTGATGGTCAACAATTCCACTAATACCAACAAATCGAACAACCCTCTCTAATCAGTGATGGTCAACAATTCCACTAATACCAACAAAACAAACAACCACCTCTAATCAGTGATGGTCAACAATTCCACTAATACCAACAAAACGAACAACCACCTCTCATCAGTGATGGTCAACAATTCCACTAATACCAACAAAACAAACAACCACCTCTAATCAGTGATGGTCAACAATTCCACTAATACCAACAAATCGAACAACCCTCTCTAATCAGTGATGGTCAACAATTCTACTAATACCAACAAAACAAACAACCACCTCTAATCAGTGATGGTCAACAATTCCACTAATACCAACAAAACGAACAACCACCTCTAATCAGTGATGGTCAACAATTCCACTAATACCAACAAATCGAACAACCCTCTCTAATCAGTGATGGTCAACAATTCCACTAATACCAACAAAACGAACAACCACCTCTAATCAGTGATGGTCAACAATTCCACTGATACCAACAAATCGAACAACCCTCTCTAATCAGTGATGGTCAACAATTCCACTAATACCAACAAAACAAACAACCACCTCTAATCAGTGATGGTCAACAATTCCACTAATACCAACAAAACGAACAACCACCTCTCATCAGTGATGGTCAACAATTCCACTAATACCAACAAATCGAACAACCCTCTCTCATCAGTGATGGTCAACAATTCCACTAATACCAACAAAACAAACAACCACCTCTAATCAGTGATGGTCAACAATTCCACTAATACCAACAAATCGAACAACCCTCTCTAATCAGTGATGGTCAACAATTCCACTAATACCAACAAAACGAACAACCACCTCTAATCAGTGATGGTCAACAATTCCACTAATACCAACAAATCGAACAACCCTCTCTAATCAGTGATGGTCAACAATTCCACTAATACCAACAAAACAAACAACCACCTCTAATCAGTGATGGTCAACAATTCCACTAATACCAACAAAACGAACAACCACCTCTCATCAGTGATGGTCAACAATTCCACTAATACCAACAAAACAAACACACACCTCTAATCAGTGACGGTCAACAATTCTACTAATGGTCAACAATTCCACTAATACCAACAAAACGAACAACCACCTCTCATCAGTGATGGTCAACAATTCCACTAATACCAACAAAACGAACAACTACCTCTAATCAGTGATGGTCAACAATTCCACTAATATCAACAAAACAAACACACACCTCTAATCAGTGACGGTCAACAATTCTACTAATGGTCAACAATTCCACTAATACCAACAAAACGAACAACTACCTCTAATCAGTGATGGTCAACAATTCCACTAATACCAACAAAACGAACAACCACCTCTCATCAGTGATGATCAACAATTCTACTAATACCAACAAAACAAACAACCACCTCTAATCAGTGATGGTCAACAATTCCACTAATACCAACAAAACGAACAACCACCTCTAATCAGTGATGGTCAACAATTCCACTAATACCAACAAATCGAACAACCCTCTCTAATCAGTGATGGTCAACAATTCCACTAATACCAACAAAACGAACAACCACCTCTAATCAGTGATGGTCAACAATTCCACTAATACCAACAAATCGAACAACCCTCTCTAATCAGTGATGGTCAACAATTCCACTAATACCAACAAAACAAACAACCACCTCTAATCAGTGATGGTCAACAATTCCACTAATACCAACAAATCGAACAACCCTCTCTAATCAGTGATGGTCAACAATTCCACTAATACCAACAAAACGAACAACCACCTCTAATCAGTGATGGTCAACAATTCCACTAATACCAACAAATCGAACAACCCTCTCTAATCAGTGATGGTCAACAATTCCACTAATACCAACAAAACAAACACACACCTCTAATCAGTGACGGTCAACAATTCTACTAATGGTCAACAATTCCACTAATACCAACAAATCGAACAACCCTCTCTCATCAGTGATGGTCAACAATTCCACTAATACCAACAAAACAAACAACCACCTCTAATCAGTGATGGTCAACAATTCCACTAATACCAACAAATCGAACAACCCTCTCTAATCAGTGATGGTCAACAATTCCACTAATACCAACAAAACGAACAACCACCTCTAATCAGTGATGGTCAACAATTCCACTAATACCAACAAATCGAACAACCCTCTCTAATCAGTGATGGTCAACAATTCCACTAATACCAACAAAACAAACAACCACCTCTAATCAGTGATGGTCAACAATTCCACTAATACCAACAAAACGAACAACCACCTCTCATCAGTGATGGTCAACAATTCCACTAATACCAACAAAACAAACACACACCTCTAATCAGTGACGGTCAACAATTCCACTAATACCAACAAAACGAACAACCACCTCTCATCAGTGATGGTCAACAATTCCACTAATACCAACAAAACGAACAACTACCTCTAATCAGTGATGGTCAACAATTCCACTAATATCAACAAAACAAACACACACCTCTAATCAGTGACGGTCAACAATTCTACTAATGGTCAACAATTCCACTAATACCAACAAAACGAACAACTACCTCTAATCAGTGATGGTCAACAATTCCACTAATACCAACAAATCGAACAACCCTCTCTAATCAGTGATGGTCAACAATTCCACTAATACCAACAAAACAAACAACCACCTCTAATCAGTGATGGTCAACAATTCCACTAATACCAACAAAACGAACAACCACCTCTCATCAGTGATGGTCAACAATTCCACTAATACCAACAAAACAAACAACCACCTCTAATCAGTGTTGGTCAACAATTCCACTAATACCAACAAATCGAACAACCCTCTCTAATCAGTGATGGTCAACAATTCTACTAATACCAACAAAACAAACAACCACCTCTAATCAGTGATGGTCAACAATTCCACTAATACCAACAAAACGAACAACCACCTCTAATCAGTGATGGTCAACAATTCCACTAATACCAACAAATCGAACAACCCTCTCTAATCAGTGATGGTCAACAATTCCACTAATACCAACAAAACGAACAACCACCTCTAATCAGTGATGGTCAACAATTCCACTAATACCAACAAATCGAACAACCCTCTCTAATCAGTGATGGTCAACAATTCCACTAATACCAACAAAACAAACAACCACCTCTAATCAGTGATGGTCAACAATTCCACTAATACCAACAAAACGAACAACCACCTCTCATCAGTGATGGTCAACAATTCCACTAATACCAACAAATCGAACAACCCTCTCTCATCAGTGATGGTCAACAATTCCACTAATACCAACAAAACAAACAACCACCTCTAATCAGTGATGGTCAACAATTCCACTAATACCAACAAATCGAACAACCCTCTCTAATCAGTGATGGTCAACAATTCCACTAATACCAACAAAACGAACAACCACCTCTAATCAGTGATGGTCAACAATTCCACTAATACCAACAAATCGAACAACCCTCTCTAATCAGTGATGGTCAACAATTCCACTAATACCAACAAAACAAACAACCACCTCTAATCAGTGATGGTCAACAATTCCACTAATACCAACAAAACGAACAGCCACCTCTCATCAGTGATGGTCAACAATTCCACTAATACCAACAAAACAAACACACACCTCTAATCAGTGACGGTCAACAATTCTACTAATGGTCAACAATTCCACTAATACCAACAAAACGAACAACCACCTCTCATCAGTGATGGTCAACAATTCCACTAATACCAACAAAACAAACACACACCTCTAATCAGTGACGGTCAACAATTCTACTAATGGTCAACAATTCCACTAATACCAACAAAACGAACAACTACCTCTAATCAGTGATGGTCAACAATTCCACTAATATCAACAAAACAAACACACACCTCTAATCAGTGACGGTCAACAATTCTACTAATGGTCAACAATTCCACTAATACCAACAAATCGAACAACTACCTCTAATCAGTGATGGTCAACAATTCCACTAATACCAACAAAACGAACAACCACCTCTCATCAGTGATGATCAACAATTCTACTAATACCAACAAAACAAACAACCACCTCTAATCAGTGATGGTCAACAATTCCACTAATACCAACAAAACGAACAACCACCTCTAATCAGTGATGGTCAACAATTCCACTAATACCAACAAATCGAACAACCCTCTCTAATCAGTGATGGTCAACAATTCCACTAATACCAACAAAACGAACAACCACCTCTAATCAGTGATGGTCAACAATTCCACTAATACCAACAAATCGAACAACCCTCTCTAATCAGTGATGGTCAACAATTCCACTCATACCAACAAAACAAACAACCACCTCTAATCAGTGATGGTCAACAATTCCACTAATACCAACAAAACGAACAACCACCTCTCATCAGTGATGGTCAACAATTCCACTAATACCAACAAATCGAACAACCCTCTCTCATCAGTGATGGTCAACAATTCCACTAATACCAACAAAACAAACAACCACCTCTAATCAGTGATGGCCAACAATTCCACTAATACCAACAAATCGAACAACCCTCTCTAATCAGTGATGGTCAACAATTCCACTAATACCAACAAAACGAACAACCACCTCTAATCAGTGATGGTCAACAATTCCACTAATACCAACAAATCGAACAACCCTCTCTAATCAGTGATGGTCAACAATTCCACTAATACCAACAAAACAAACAACCACCTCTAATCAGTGATGGTCAACAATTCCACTAATACCAACAAAACGAACAACCACCTCTCATCAGTGATGGTCAACAATTCCACTAATACCAACAAAACAAACAACCACCTCTAATCAGTGATGGTCAACAATTCCACTAATACCAACAAATCGAACAACCCTCTCTCATCAGTGATGGTCAACAATTCCACTAATACCAACAAAACAAACAACCACCTCTCATCAGTGATGGTCAACAATTCCACTAATACCAACAAATCGAACAACCCTCTCTCATCAGTGATGGTCAACAATTCCACTAATACCAACAAAACAAACAACCACCTTTAATCAGTGATGGTCAACAATTCCACTAATACCAACAAATCGAACAACCCTCTCTAATCAGTGATGGTCAACAATTCTACTAATACCAACAAAACGAACAACCACCTCTAATCAGTGATGGTCAACAATTCCACTAATACCAACAAATCGAACAACCCTCTCTAGTCAATGATGGTCAACAATTCCACTAATACCAACAAAACAAACAACCACCTCTAATCAGTGATGGTCAACAATTCCACTAATACCAACAAAACGAACAACCACCTCTCATCAGTGATGGTCAACAATTCCACTAATACCAACAAAACAAACAACCACCTCTAATCAGTGATGGTCAACAATTCCACTAATACCAACAAATCGAACAACCCTCTCTAATCAGTGATGGTCAACAATTCTACTAATACCAACAAAACGAACAACCCTCTCTAATCAGTGATGGTCAACAATTCTACTAATACCAACAAAACGAACAACCACCTCTAATCAGTGATGGTCAACAATTCCACTAATACCAACAAATCGAACAACCACCTCTAATCAGTGATGGTCAACAATTCCAATAATACCAACAAAACAAACAACCACCTCTAATCAGTGATGGTCAACAATTCCACTAATACCAACAAAACGAACAACCCTCTCTAATCAGTGATGGTCAACAATTCTACTAATACCAACAAAACGAACAACCCTCTCTAATCAGTGATGGGCAACAATTCTACTAATACCAACAAAACGAACAACCCTCTCTAATCAATGATGGTCAACAATTCTACTAATACCAACAAAACGAACAACCCTCTCTAATCAGTGATGGTCAACAATTCTACTAATACCAACAAAACGAACAACCCTCTCTAATCAGTGATGGTCAACAATTCCACTAATACCAACAAAACGAACAACCCTCTCTAATCAGTGATGGGCAACAATTCTACTAATACCAACAAAACGAACAACCCTTTCTAATCAGTGATGGGCAACAATTCTACTAATACCAACAAAACAAACAACCACCTCTAATCAGTGATGGTCAACAATTCCACTAATACCAACAAAACGAACAACCACCTCTAATCAGTGATGGTCAACAATTCCACTAATACCAACAAATCGAACAACCCTCTCTAATCAGTGATGGTCAACAATTCCACTAATACCAACAAAACGAACAACCACCTCTAATCAGTGATGGTCAACAATTCCACTAATACCAACAAATCGAACAATCCTCTCTAATCAGTGATGGTCAACAATTCCACTAATACCAACAAAACAAACAACCACCTCTAATCAGTGATGGTCAACAATTCCACTAATACCAACAAAACGAACAACCACCTCTCATCAGTGATGGTCAACAATTCCACTAATACCAACAAATCGAACAACCCTCTCTCATCAGTGATGGTCAACAATTCCACTAATACCAACAAAACAAACAACCACCTCTAATCAGTGATGGTCAACAATTCCACTAATACCAACAAATCGAACAACCCTCTCTAATCAGTGATGGTCAACAATTCCACTAATACCAACAAAACGAACAACCACCTCTAATCAGTGATGGTCAACAATTCCACTAATACCAACAAATCGAACAACCCTCTCTCATCAGTGATGGTCAACAATTCCACTAATACCAACAAAACAAACAACCACCTCTAATCAGTGATGGTCAACAATTCCACTAATACCAACAAAACGAACAACCACCTCTCATCAGTGATGGTCAACAATTCCACTAATACCAACAAAACAAACAACCACCTCTAATCAGTGATGGTCAACAATTCCAATAATACCAACAAAACAAACAACCACCTCTAATCAGTGATGGTCAACAATTCCACTAATACCAACAAAACGAACAACCCTCTCTAATCAGTGATGGTCAACAATTCTACTAATACCAACAAAACGAACAACCCTCTCTAATCAGTGATGGGCAACAATTCTACTAATACCAACAAAACGAACAACCCTCTCTAATCAGTGATGGTCAACAATTCTACTAATACCAACAAAACGAACAACCCTCTCTAATCAGTGATGGTCAACAATTCTACTAATACCAACAAAACGAACAACCCTCTCTAATCAGTGATGGTCAACAATTCCACTAATACCAACAAAACGAACAACCACCTCTAATCAGTGATGGTCAACAATTCCACTAATACCAACAAATCGAACAACCCTCTCTAATCAGTGATGGTCAACAATTCCACTAATACCAACAAAACGAACAACCCTCTCTAATCAGTGATGGGCAACAATTCTACTAATACCAACAAAACAAACAACCCTCTCTAATCAGTGATGGGCAACAATTCTACTAATACCAACAAAACAAACAACCACCTCTAATCAGTGATGGTCAACAATTCCACTAATACCAACAAAACGAACAACCACCTCTAATCAGTGATGGTCAACAATTCCACTAATACCAACAAATCGAACAACCATCTCTAATCAGTAATGGTCAACAATTCCACTAATACCAACAAAACGAACAACCACCTCTAATCAGTGATGGTCAACAATTCCACTAATACCAACAAATCGAACAACCCTCTCTAATCAGTGATGGTCAACAATTCCACTAATACCAACAAAACAAACAACCACCTCTAATCAGTGATGGTCAACAATTCCACTAATACCAACAAAACGAACAACCACCTCTCATCAGTGATGGTCAACAATTCCACTAATACCAACAAATCGAACAACCCTCTCTCATCAGTGATGGTCAACAATTCCACTAATACCAACAAAACAAACAACCACCTCTAATCAGTGATGGTCAACAATTCCACTAATACCAACAAATCGAACAACCCTCTCTAATCAGTGATGGTCAACAATTCCACTAATACCAACAAAACGAACAACCACCTCTAATCAGTGATGGTCAACAATTCCACTAATACCAACAAATCGAACAACCCTCTCTAATCAGTGATGGTCAACAATTCCACTAATACCAACAAAACAAACAACCACCTCTAATCAGTGATGGTCAACAATTCCACTAATACCAACAAAACGAACAACCACCTCTCATCAGTGATGGTCAACAATTCCACTAATACCAACAAAACAAACAACCACCTCTAATCAGTGATGGTCAACAATTCCACTAATACCAACAAATCGAACAACCCTCTCTAATCAGTGATGGTCAACAATTCCACTAATACCAACAAAACGAACAACCCTCTCTAATCAGTGATGGTCAACAATTCTACTAATACCAACAAAACAAACAACCCTCTCTAATCAGTGATGGTCAACAATTCTACTAATACCAACAATACAAACAACCACCTCTAATCAGTGATGGTCAACAATTCCACTAATACCAACAAATCGAACAACCACCTCTAATCAGTGATGGTCAACAATTCCAATAATACCAACAAAACAAACAACCACCTCTAATCAGTGATGGTCAACAATTCCACTAATACCAACAAAACGAACAACCCTCTCTAATCAGTGATGGTCAACAATTCTACTAATACCAACAAATCGAACAACCCTCTCTAATCAGTGATGGTCAACAATTCCACTAATACCAACAAAACGAACAACCACCTCTAATCAGTGATGGTCAACAATTCCACTAAAACCAACAAATCGAACAACCCTCTCTAATCAGTGATGGTCAACAATTCCACTAATACCAACAAAACAAACAACCACCTCTAATCAGTGATGGTCAACAATTCCACTAATACCAACAAAACGAACAACCACCTCTCATCAGTGATGGTCAACAATTCCACTAATACCAACAAATCGAACAACCCTCTCTCATCAGTGATGGTCAACAATTCCACTAATACCAACAAAACAAACAACCACCTCTAATCAGTGATGGTCAACAATTCCACTAATACCAACAAATCGAACAACCCTCTCTAATCAGTGATGGTCAACAATTCCACTAATACCAACAAAACGAACAACCACCTCTAATCAGTGATGGTCAACAATTCCACTAATACCAACAAATCGAACAACCCTCTCTAATCAGTGATGGTCAACAATTCCACTAATACCAACAAAACAAACAACCACCTCTAATCAGTGATGGTCAACAATTCCACTAATACCAACAAAACGAACAGCCACCTCTCATCAGTGATGGTCAACAATTCCACTAATACCAACAAAACAAACACACACCTCTAATCAGTGACGGTCAACAATTCTACTAATGGTCAACAATTCCACTAATACCAACAAAACGAACAACCACCTCTCATCAGTGATGGTCAACAATTCCACTAATACCAACAAAACGAACAACTACCTCTAATCAGTGATGGTCAACAATTCCACTAATATCAACAAAACAAACACACACCTCTAATCAGTGACGGTCAACAATTCTACTAATGGTCAACAATTCCACTAATACCAACAAAACGAACAACTACCTCTAATCAGTGATGGTCAACAATTCCACTAATACCAACAAAACGAACAACCACCTCTCATCAGTGATGATCAACAATTCTACTAATACCAACAAAACAAACAACCACCTCTAATCAGTGATGGTCAACAATTCCACTAATACCAACAAAACGAACAACCACCTCTAATCAGTGATGGTCAACAATTCCACTAATACCAACAAATCGAACAACCCTCTCTAATCAGTGATGGTCAACAATTCCACTAATACCAACAAAACGAACAACCACCTCTAATCAGTGATGGTCAACAATTCCACTAATACCAACAAATCGAACAACCCTCTCTAATCAGTGATGGTCAACAATTCCACTAATACCAACAAAACAAACAACCACCTCTAATCAGTGATGGTCAACAATTCCACTAATACCAACAAATCGAACAACCCTCTCTCATCAGTGATGGTCAACAATTCCACTAATACCAACAAAACAAACAACCACCTCTAATCAGTGATGGTCAACAATTCCACTAATACCAACAAATCGAACAACCCTCTCTAATCAGTGATGGTCAACAATTCCACTAATACCAACAAAACGAACAACCACCTCTAATCAGTGATGGTCAACAATTCCACTAATACCAACAAATCGAACAACCCTCTCTAATCAGTGATGGTCAACAATTCCACTAATACCAACAAAACAAACAACCACCTCTAATCAGTGATGGTCAACAATTCCACTAATACCAACAAAACGAACAACCACCTCTCATCAGTGATGGTCAACAATTCCACTAATACCAACAAAACAAACACACACCTCTAATCAGTGACGGTCAACAATTCTACTAATGGTCAACAATTCCACTAATACCAACAAAACGAACAACCACCTCTCATCAGTGATGGTCAACAATTCCACTAATACCAACAAAACGAACAACTACCTCTAATCAGTGATGGTCAACAATTCCACTAATACCAACAAAACGAACAACCCTCTCTCATCAGTGATGGTCAACAATTCCACTAATACCAACAAAACGAACAACCACCTCTAATCAGTGATGGTCAACAATTCCACTAATACCAACAAATCGAACAACCCTCTCTAATCAGTGATGGTCAACAATTCCACTAATACCAACAAAACGAACAACCCTCTCTAATCAGTGATGGGCAACAATTCTACTAATACCAACAAAACGAACAACCCTCTCTAATCAGTGATAGGCAACAATTCTACTAATACCAACAAAACAAACAACCACCTCTAATCAGTGATGGTCAACAATTCCACTAATACCAACAAAACGAACAACCACCTCTAATCAGTGATGGTCAACAATTCCACTAATACCAACAAATCGAACAACCCTCTCTAATCAGTGATGGTCAACAATTCCACTAATACCAACAAAACGAACAACCACCTCTAATCAGTGATGGTCAACAATTCCACTAATACCAACAAATCGAACAACCCTCTCTAATCAGTGATGGTCAACAATTCCACTAATACCAACAAAACAAACAACCACCTCTAATCAGTGATGGTCAACAATTCCACTAATACCAACAAATCGAACAACCCTCTCTCATCAGTGATGGTCAACAATTCCACTAATACCAACAAAACAAACAACCACCTCTAATCAGTGATGGTCAACAATTCCACTAATACCAACAAATCGAACAACCCTCCCTAATCAGTGATGGTCAACAATTCCACTAATACCAACAAAACGAACAACCACCTCTCATCAGTGATGGTCAACAATTCCACTAATACCAACAAATCGAACAACCCTCTCTCATCAGTGATGGTCAACAATTCCACTAATACCAACAAAACAAACAACCACCTTTAATCAGTGATGGTCAACAATTCCACTAATACCAACAAATCGAACAACCCTCTCTAATCAGTGATGGTCAACAATTCTACTAATACCAACAAAACGAACAACCACCTCTAATCAGTGATGGTCAACAATTCCACTAATACCAACAAATCGAACAACCCTCTCTAGTCAGTGATGGTCAACAATTCCACTAATACCAACAAAACAAACAACCACCTCTAATCAGTGATGGTCAACAATTCCACTAATACCAACAAAACGAACAACCACCTCTCATCAGTGATGGTCAACAATTCCACTAATACCAACAAAACAAACAACCACCTCTAATCAGTGATGGTCAACAATTCCACTAATACCAACAAATCGAACAACCCTCTCTAATCAGTGATGGTCAACAATTCTACTAATACCAACAAAACGAACAACCCTCTCTAATCAGTGATGGTCAACAATTCTACTAATACCAACAAAACGAACAACCACCTCTAATCAGTGATGGTCAACAATTCCACTAATACCAACAAATCGAACAACCACCTCTAATCAGTGATGGTCAACAATTCCAATAATACCAACAAAACAAACAACCACCTCTAATCAGTGATGGTCAACAATTCCACTAATACCAACAAAACGAACAACCCTCTCTAATCAGTGATGGTCAACAATTCTACTAATACCAACAAAACGAACAACCCTCTCTAATCAGTGATGGGCAACAATTCTACTAATACCAACAAAACGAACAACCCTCTCTAATCAATGATGGTCAACAATTCTACTAATACCAACAAAACGAACAACCCTCTCTAATCAGTGATGGTCAACAATTCTACTAATACCAACAAAACGAACAACCCTCTCTAATCAGTGATGGTCAACAATTCCACTAATACCAACAAAACGAACAACCCTCTCTAATCAGTGATGGGCAACAATTCTACTAATACCAACAAAACGAACAACCCTTTCTAATCAGTGATGGGCAACAATTCTACTAATACCAACAAAACAAACAACCACCTCTAATCAGTGATGGTCAACAATTCCACTAATACCAACAAAACGAACAACCACCTCTAATCAGTGATGGTCAACAATTCCACTAATACCAACAAATCGAACAACCCTCTCTAATCAGTGATGGTCAACAATTCCACTAATACCAACAAAACGAACAACCACCTCTAATCAGTGATGGTCAACAATTCCACTAATACCAACAAATCGAACAATCCTCTCTAATCAGTGATGGTCAACAATTCCACTAATACCAACAAAACGAACAACCACCTCTAATCAGTGATGGTCAACAATTCCACTAATACCAACAAAACGAACAACCACCTCTCATCAGTGATGGTCAACAATTCCACTAATACCAACAAATCGAACAACCCTCTCTCATCAGTGATGGTCAACAATTCCACTAATACCAACAAAACAAACAACCACCTCTAATCAGTGATGGTCAACAATTCCACTAATACCAACAAATCGAACAACCCTCTCTAATCAGTGATGGTCAACAATTCCACTAATACCAACAAAACGAACAACCACCTCTAATCAGTGATGGTCAACAATTCCACTAATACCAACAAATCGAACAACCCTCTCTCATCAGTGATGGTCAACAATTCCACTAATACCAACAAAACAAACAACCACCTCTAATCAGTGATGGTCAACAATTCCACTAATACCAACAAAACGAACAACCACCTCTCATCAGTGATGGTCAACAATTCCACTAATACCAACAAAACAAACAACCACCTCTAATCAGTGATGGTCAACAATTGCAATAATACCAACAAAACAAACAACCACCTCTAATCAGTGATGGTCAACAATTCCACTAATACCAACAAAACGAACAACCCTCTCTAATCAGTGATGGTCAACAATTCTACTAATACCAACAAAACGAACAACCCTCTCTAATCAGTGATGGGCAACAATTCTACTAATACCAACAAAACGAACAACCCTCTCTAATCAGTGATGGTCAACAATTCTACTAATACCAACAAAACGAACAACCCTCTCTAATCAGTGATGGTCAACAATTCTACTAATACCAACAAAACGAACAACCCTCTCTAATCAGTGATGGTCAACAATTCCACTAATACCAACAAAACGAACAACCACCTCTAATCAGTGATGGTCAACAATTCCACTAATACCAACAAATCGAACAACCCTCTCTAATCAGTGATGGTCAACAATTCCACTAATACCAACAAAACGAACAACCCTCTCTAATCAGTGATGGGCAACAATTCTACTAATACCAACAAAACAAACAACCCTCTCTAATCAGTGATGGGCAACAATTCTACTAATACCAACAAAACAAACAACCACCTCTAATCAGTGATGGTCAACAATTCCACTAATACCAACAAAACGAACAACCACCTCTAATCAGTGATGGTCAACAATTCCACTAATACCAACAAATCGAACAACCATCTCTAATCAGTGATGGTCAACAATTCCACTAATACCAACAAAACGAACAACCACCTCTAATCAGTGATGGTCAACAATTCCACTAATACCAACAAATCGAACAACCCTCTCTAATCAGTGATGGTCAACAATTCCACTAATACCAACAAAACAAACAACCACCTCTAATCAGTGATGGTCAACAATTCCACTAATACCAACAAAACGAACAACCACCTCTCATCAGTGATGGTCAACAATTCCACTAATACCAACAAATCGAACAACCCTCTCTCATCAGTGATGGTCAACAATTCCACTAATACCAACAAAACAAACAACCACCTCTAATCAGTGATGGTCAACAATTCCACTAATACCAACAAATCGAACAACCCTCTCTAATCAGTGATGGTCAACAATTCCACTAATACCAACAAAACGAACAACCACCTCTAATCAGTGATGGTCAACAATTCCACTAATACCAACAAATCGAACAACCCTCTCTAATCAGTGATGGTCAACAATTCCACTAATACCAACAAAACAAACAACCACCTCTAATCAGTGATGGTCAACAATTCCACTAATACCAACAAAACGAACAACCACCTCTCATCAGTGATGGTCAACAATTCCACTAATACCAACAAAACAAACAACCACCTCTAATCAGTGATGGTCAACAATTCCACTAATACCAACAAATCGAACAACCCTCTCTAATCAGTGATGGTCAACAATTCCACTAATACCAACAAAACGAACAACCCTCTCTAATCAGTGATGGTCAACAATTCTACTAATACCAACAAAACAAACAACCCTCTCTAATCAGTGATGGTCAACAATTCTACTAATACCAACAATACAAACAACCACCTCTAATCAGTGATGGTCAACAATTCCACTAATACCAACAAATCGAACAACCACCTCTAATCAGTGATGGTCAACAATTCCAATAATACCAACAAAACAAACAACCACCTCTAATCAGTGATGGTCAACAATTCCACTAATACCAACAAAACGAACAACCACCTCTAATCAGTGATGGTCAACAATTCTACTAATACCAACAAAACGAACAACCCTCTCTAATCAGTGATGGGCAACAATTCTACTAATACCAACAAAACGAACAACCCTCTCTAATCAGTGATGGTCAACAATTCTACTAATACCAACAAAACGAACAACCCTCTCTAATCAGTGATGGTCAACAATTCTACTAATACCAACAAAACGAACAACCCTCTCTAATCAGTGATGGTCAACAATTCCATTAATACCAATAAAACGAACAACCACCTCTAATCAGTGATGGTCAACAATTCCACTAATACCAACAAATCGAACAACCCTCTCTAATCAGTGATGGTCAACAATTCCACTAATACCAACAAAACGAACAACCCTCTCTAATCAGTGATGGTCAACAATTCTACTAATACCAACAAATCGAACAACCCTCTCTAATCAGTGATGGTCAACAATTCCACTAATACCAACAAAACAAACAACCACCTCTAATCAGTGATGGTCAACAATTCCACTAATACCAACAAAACGAACAACCACCTCTCATCAGTGATGGTCAACAATTCCACTAATACCAACAAATCGAACAACCCTCTCTCATCAGTGATGGTCAACAATTCCACTAATACCAACAAAACAAACAACCACCTCTAATCAGTGATGGTCAACAATTCCACTAATACCAACAAATCGAACAACCCTCTCTAATCAGTGATGGTCAACAATTCCACTAATACCAACAAAACGAACAACCACCTCTAATCAGTGATGGTCAACAATTCCACTAATACCAACAAATCGAACAACCCTCTCTAATCAGTGATGGTCAACAATTCCACTAATACCAACAAAACAAACAACCACCTCTAATCAGTGATGGTCAACAATTCCACTAATACCAACAAAACGAACAACCACCTCTCATCAGTGATGGTCAACAATTCCACTAATACCAACAAAACAAACAACCACCTCTAATCAGTGATGGTCAACAATTCCACTAAAACCAACAAATCGAACAACCCTCTCTAATCAGTGATGGTCAACAATTCCACTAATACCAACAAAACGAACAACCCTCTCTAATCAGTGATGGTCAACAATTCTACTAATACCAACAAAACAAACAACCCTCTCTAATCAGTGATGGTCAACAATTCTACTAATACCAACAATACAAACAACCACCTCTAATCAGTGATGGTCAACAATTCCACTAATACCAACAAATCGAACAACCACCTCTAATCAGTGATGGTCAACAATTCCAATAATACCAACAAAACAAACAACCACCTCTAATCAGTGATGGTCAACAATTCCACTAATACCAACAAAACGAACAACCCTCTCTAATCAGTGATGGTCAACAATTCTACTAATACCAACAAAACGAACAACCCTCTCTAATCAGTGATGGGCAACAATTCTACTAATACCAACAAAACGAACAACCCTCTCTAATCAGTGATGGTCAACAATTCTACTAATACCAACAAAGCGAACAACCCTCTCTAATCAGTGATGGTCAACAATTCTACTAATACCAACAAAACGAACAACCCTCTCTAATCAGTGATGGTCAACAATTCCACTAATACCAACAAAACGAACAACCACCTCTAATCAGTGATGGTCAACAATTCCACTAATACCAACAAATCGAACAACCCTCTCTAATCAGTGATGGTCAACAATTCCACTAATACCAACAAAACGAACAACCCTCTCTAATCAGGGATGGTCAACAATTCTACTAATACCAACAAAACGAACAACCCTCTCTAATCAGTGATGGTCAACAATTCTACTAATACCAACAAATCGAACAACCACCTCTAATCAGTGATGGTCAACAATTTTACTAATACCAACAAAACGAACAACCCTCTCTAATCAGTGATGGTCAACAATTCTACTAATACCAACAAATCGAACAACCCTCTCTAATCAGTGATGGTCAACAATTCTACTAATACCAACAAAACGAACAACCACCTCTAATCAGTGATGGTCAACAATTCCACTAATACCAACAAATCGAACAACCCTCTCTAATCAGTGATGGTCAACAATTCCACTAATACCAACAAAACAAACAACCACCTCTAATCAGTGATGGTCAACAATTCTACTAATACCAACAAAACGAACAACCACCTCTCATCAGTGATGGTCAACAATTCCACTAATACCAACAAAATGAACAACCCTCTCTAATCAGTGATGGTCAACAATTCTACTAATACCAACAAAACGAACAACCACCTCTAATCAGTGATGGTCAACAATTCTACTAATACCAACAAAACGAACAACCACCTCTAATCAGTGATGTTCAACAATTCTACTAATACCAACAAAACGAACAACCACCTCTAATCAGTGATGGACAACAATTCTACTAATACCAACAAAACGAACAACCCTCTCTAATCAGTGATGTTCAACAATTCTACTAATACCAACAAAACGAACAACCACCTCTAATCAGTGATGTTCAACAATTCTACTAATACCAACAAAACGAACAACCACCTCTAATCAGTGATGTTCAACAATTCTACTAATACCAACAAAACGAACAACCACCTCTAATCAGTGATGGTCAACAATTCTACTAATACCAACAAAACGAACAACCACCTCCATTCAGTGATTTTCAACAATTATTTAAATATTAGATAATGAAAAAGGGGCATCGCTATACGTAATAAGGAAAGAATAGGCAACTGTCAACCAAAATCTAATTGTGTGAAGGAACAGAAAGGGGCTCATGATTTTATGATACCACGACAGTCAATCTATTTTAGCAGTAGTTCACCTATATTTCAACTATTTTTCAGCAATATCTCATCAATATTTCCGCAATATTTCAGCTATATTTCAGCAATATCTCATCAATATTTCCGCAATAATTCAGCTATATTTCAGCAATATCTCAGTAATATTTCAGAAATATTTCAGCTATATTTCAACAATATTTCAGCTATATTCAGGACGAGAAAAAAATCATCGATATCCAAAAGATATACAGAAATCAGCAATTAATGGGATAACCGGAGCAACTAATTTTTACTGTGAATGGAAGCTGATGGAGAGCAGGACAGAGACGACAAATTTAGATTTTTGTAGTGTCTACAGTGAGCGAAATCTACAAAAGAAGTAGTTAGCGTGCAGAGAACGTGGCACTCCCAAAGTACATTACTCACTGTTATAGTCCACGGAAAGTCTGTCCGTATTATATAACCTGTCAACCCCAATTGTGACGGCAACACTTATCCATCATCTGGGGATATGATAGGGGCTCTGTGGGTCGAAGCATGAGAACCGTCACCCACTATACTGAAATGATCCAGACTTCCATTGGAGATTATATAAATTGCCATAACTTTCTAGATCGTTGTACGTGGCTAATCAGTTGAAGATATGTGTATTATGAAATAATGTTTCAATTAAAGATTTCCCATTCCTGTAGGGCCCGGGTGGCTCAATTAGTTAGGTAGTTGGATTACCTAACAACTCATACAATCCTATCACCAATACGGCGTGGGTTCGCGCCCGGCTTTGTAAATTACAAAAAAAGGTGCACTCGACTCGCAGCCGCAAGTGATAAAGTTTACCAGTTGCTTGCCCATGGTCGGTGGATCTCTCCGGGTACTCCCGCTTCTTCCACCACTAAAACTGGTCGCCATGATATAGCTGAAATATGCTGAAAGTGACGTTAAACACCGAAAAATCAAATCAAATCAACCCATTCCTGTGCTAAACAGTTAAAAATTTGTGTAATCTGAAATATTACTGTTTTGTTGTATTTTTACAGCTGTTTGTGCTGGAAGAACTGTTCTGAATGGCGCTTGCAAAGAAGACTACAGCCCTGACAAAATACTTTACAGAGGTGGATCCAGCCTAAGTCATGCTGATGGAACCTGTCAATCTCCAGAAAAATGTGTCAACTGTCAAACAAACGGATTCTATGCTGTTGCCGGGTATTGTAAAAGTATGATCATATTTCGCCTTCACTGGCTGCTAATATAACATACTGAACTATCTTAACTATAATTAAATGAACATCAAAAAATACCATACTGTCGAAACAATTCTAAAATCAAATATCAAAATCACAAAAGAGGCAAATTCAATACCCCTAACCCACATACACATGACCACTCAGTTTCCTGTCTTGATACAGGCAATTCTGTTTAATTAATGTTTAGTCTTACTGATGTGAGATCGTCTTCACAATATAATGTTTATCTTACTGCTGTGAGATTGTCTTTACTATAGAATGTTTATCTTACTGCTGTGAAATGTCTTTACTATATAATGTTTATCTTACTGCTGTGAGATTGTTTTTACTATATAATGTTTATCGTACCGTTGTGGGATTGTCTTGACAATGTAATGTTTATCTTACTGCTGTGAGATTGTCTTTACCATATAATGTTTATCTTACTGTTGTGATATCGTCTTCACAATAGAATGTTTATCTTACTGCTGTGAAGTCGTCTTCACAATAGAATGTTTATCTTACTGCTCTAAGATCGTCTTCACAATAGAATGTTTATCTTACTGCTCTAAGATCGTCTTCACAATACAATGTTTATCTTACTGCTGTGAGATCGTCTTCACAATAGAATGTTTATCTTACTGCTGTAAGATCGTCTTCACAATAGAATGTTTATCTTACTGCTGTGAAATGCCTTCACTATAGAATGTTTATCTTACTGCTATGAAATCGTCTGTCTTCACAATAAATTGTTTATCTTACTGCTGTGAGATTGTCTTTACTATAGAATGTTTATCTTATTGAAGTGATATCGGGGTCGTCGTGGTCGTGATCGTATGGTAGTTGGGCTCACAACTAATGTGCAATCAGTGCCTATCACCACTAAAGTTGTGAGTACCAACCCCGTTCATGACGAGATGTACTCGATACAACATTATGTGATAAAGTTTGTCAGTGACTTGCGACAGGTCGGTGGTTTTGTCCGGGTACTCCGGTTTCCTCCACCAATAAAACTGTCCTCCACGCTAAACTAAAATATTGTTGAAAGTGGCGTTAAACAGCCAAACCAGATGTGACATCGTCTTCACAATAGAATGCAATTGCAATGTAATTGACCCCAGGCCCGAACATTGATCAACCTTAAACCAAACTATAATTGTCAATGCCACCGTTCGTCATCTGTACAAAGTAACAGAATACATTGTCATATCAACATGTTGTTGGTATTTTCCGAAAAACTCAGATGACGGTGACGTTGTAAAAGGTCAGACTGTCTGATTAAGAACTGCAAGCTCGAGTGTAGATAATGAGTTGTGAAACATAAACTCCATACGTGGGATCGGTTCGTATATTACTAGATATATTTGTGATCTCTTGGCTAGAATTTAGACAGTAATATTTTCAATATGTATATAAAAACACGATGTTTGACATTGGTTATTTTCAATTGATTTATTCTTTAGGTGTTCATTGAAGCCGAACATACATAGTTAAATATCTGAAAGTTTTAAGAAGCCAAATATATTTTGTACTCAATGAGGAAGTGACTGCTTGGGTGAATACACATACTTCCTAATTAACCAAACTTCTTTCCAGGTATTTTCAAATTACTTCCACGAAGAAGTTTAAGATGCGGAACAAGGCTGTTTCTTTTTAAAATTCCTATTTCTTATACCGTGACCTTTAACCGTTAGAATTAAGGTCAATAAGTAGAGCTTAATAATTAAAGTAAATTAAAGAGGGAGTTATTTTTAATTACAAAATAAAGCAAATAATCAAATGATATTTTGGCATCGATTTTTGATAATTGTATAGGTGTTTTAGGGATCTACAAATAGAAAAACGGAGGGAATTGTTTTTAACTAGACATCTTTTCTTTAAAGTTTAAATTTGTCAAACGAAATACTTCACTAGTGTGAAAATAATGATACAAATTTACATGGTGATACATATAACTTACATGAAACTAAACATTTATAACATTCGTGGGTTATTGTCTTAATGAAACTAAACATTTATAACATTCGTGGGTTATTGTCTTAATGAAACTAAACATTTATAACATTCGTGGGTTATTGTCTTAATCAATGATAATGTACATTTGTATAATGTTCAAGATTATAACGTTCTTTATAATAACGCTGTTCGTCCAGTTATATGCGAGTGTTGGTATTTCACTCGCACGTGGAAAGCACTTGCATGACCGCATCATTTCACTAGGAGGGAAGGATTGGGCCCATAAAATAGTTTAATCCTGCCACTTTTTATTGAAGTGCCTGGAATTGATTCTACAGTGTTGTATTTAGTTTTTTTCATTTTCGTTTTACTAGTATATAATTATGTAGGTTAATATTCCCTAAGTTATGTTCTGACAGGCGCTGATTGTAATGGTACTAATGGAGGTAAATCCAAATATGATACGGTAATAACGAGCCCCATGTTCCGAATGGAACTCATATTTACAGGACCCAGTTTTTCCAAATTGTGTACTACGCCCCCTATTGCATGGGTATCTGATGGATGTGCGGGGATTTTACAACACCATTCGTCCTCTATGGTTGATCTATATGTATGTTCCGCGTTCGAAAAAAATACCACTCCCCACCCCCCTAGCACGTTAATAAGCACTCTTAACAACTTTTAACGAGAAGCAACTCATCGGTCAATCTCCCATACAGAGTTATCGGTCCTTGCAGAGCCACAACTCTGTATGGGAGATTGCTCATCAGTAATCATTGTTGGTGGTCCGTTACAGACATAGAGGGTCTAACACCGGGAGAGGTACAAGATAGTAAAATTTGTGACACCCGAGGGTAAGATTTAAATCGTAACGGACAAGGCTTGTCCGAGTCGCTACGGATACGATTTAAATCTTACCACTGTTGTGCTAGCATGTAAAAATACTGTCTACTCTATATATTTTATTATGAAATACATTTAAAATGCCGCCACGATACGGATGTATATCGATAAATCGACAATTTACTTCAACAAAGGAAAACGATTTTGCCGTGAAAAGCGCGTGTAGCTTGTCTTGCCCAGGATGTCGGTCATGTCTTTTTCTATGCTAATAAAACTGGTCTATTCAAGTTCCACATTCTTACTTACTGTGACATTTTAATTTATTTTTATCACCTTGAATTATTGCTCGTTGTGTATTGTTCACGAACGTAGCTGAAATACTAATAGGACGTACTTCCATAAATCAGCCAAGTGGTCATTTTAAATAAATATAATTCATTAGTGGTGTACCCGGATGTATTATATACACATGGTCCTTTACCACAGATCATACAAAGCTTGCTTATAGTTCAGAAGCAGTGACGCGTTAACGCACGGGCACGCTGAGCAGTTTCCTGGGGCCCTACGAGCATAGGGATCCATGCTAATCTATTTATGTTGTGTACAGCATGGTTTTTTAATGTTTAAACACTGATTTTGTTAGAAGTACAAATACAATAAATATATGATCAATGTTATCCACCATTTACATGTTTATTCTTGTAAGTGGTTAAATAGGTAGGGGCTACAGTGCACTGTTTTGTCCGGGGTCTATAATGCTGTTAAGACGGCCCTGTTCAGAAGGTGTTAATATACTAGTATATACCGTTAATTAAAGGGAACCTTCCCGAGTTTACTATGTTAGTCTTATCTGGATTATATATTTCAGTTTCTAATGAAAAAAAAGTGCAGCATGTTTTCATGGTAACTCGATCATTTTATTGCCAATTTTTACTTAATTAAATACGCTATTTTTCCAAATACTTTTTTTTTTTTAATATATATTTTTTTTTTTACAAATTTAAGAAATCTCTTGCAAATTTGAGGTGTTGAAATTACCAAACTCCTACCCCTGATCAGGGTTCTTCCCGTCCAGACATCCACCCATGATCAGGGCTCTTCCCGTCCAGACATCCACCTATGATCAGGGTTCTTCCCGTCCAGACATCCACCCATGATCAGGGTTCTTACCGTCAAAACATCCACCCATGACCAGGGTTCTAACCGTGCAGACATCCACTCCTGACCAGGGTTCTTATCGTGCAGACACCCACCCATGATGAGGGTTCTTCCCGTCCAGACACACACCCATGTAATGTAATAGAATGAAAATGAATATGAAGTGTACAGGGGCGTATGAGACAAGATCGTAGTAATATTTAATTATGATTATGAATAGATAATGGAATACTTTTATCTGAAAACAAAAGTTACTTCAACATAATATCCTAATACGGGATGAACTAGTTAAACAGATTATTTCTCGTAAAGTATATATATTTTTGTATAAGTCACTGTCGGAACAGTTCTAAAATCCAATAGAAAAATCGTAGAAAGAGGTGAAATTGACCCCCCTAACAATCAAATACATTTAAATATTTTTAACAAAACTCATAAGTATACAACTACATGTATGTCTATTAGGTATAGTTCAGGTGAAAGATATTAATTCGGGATGGTTCTAATGTAAAATGTATTAAAATGTAGCAATAATAATGCGCAATTAATATCCACTGTTAAAAAGAGGAAGTTATATATGATTGGACAAATTAATATACTATTTACATTAAATGTCTTCCAAGGATTACTTGGCAGTTCTGAAAATTTACCATGGCCGTGTCAAATATGTAATTAAAATATCGTAAACAATATTTCTGTAATGTCCCGGTTTAAATCGGTAAATTAACTTTTTCGTGTGCCAATAAATATAAGCTAAGGTAGAAATTATGTACCCGTTATAAATACTTGAATGATTTATCTGTGTGGTTTAAACTTTATAATTTACAATAACGAGACAAGTTTAAATAAATAAGCGTGATCATAGATACTTATAAAATAAAACCGGTTCATTCAACTTATATTAAAGTACATATATACGGTATATCTTCTCGTTGAATGTAAGATAGATGGCTCAGGCATGAAGTACATTGAACTCCATCATTAAATATTCAATTATCCGAAAATAATGTTGTATGAATTATTTAAAGTGCATTCATTATATATATTTTACTCTTCTAGTTTTTTCCAGAAAATACAGGCCAAAGTTTGGTAATATTTAAAGAATAGACATATTATATATATTGTTATTATTATTATTGGCCCTATAAATCTAGCTTAACACCGCCGCCACTTGTTATTGAAGTGCCTGTGCACAGCCACGAAAGTGAGCGGTCGTGTATTTGTGTTAGGGTATTGATCTTGCCTCTTTCTACGGTTTTTTTATGCCCCCGCGACGACGAGTCGGGGGGCATATTAATTTACCCCTGTTCGTCCGTCCGTCCGTTCGTCCGTCCGGATATAGATACATGGTTTGTCCGGCTATCTCCTCCTACAGTTTTGAAGCTACAGCTTTAATATTGTGCAGGATGTTTATACATATAATGGAGGTGTGCATGTCCACAGGATTTTGATTTTCTTCAAATATTCTCAAAATGACAGGTAGTTGTTCGTCCGTCCGGATATAGATACATGGTTTGTCCGGCTAACTCCTCCTACAGTTTTGGAGCTACAGCTTTAATATTTTGTAGGATGTTTATACACATAATGGAGGTGTGCATGTCCACAGGATTTTGATGGTCAGGTGGAGACATCATTTGTGTCTTACAGACACACTTCATTTTTTTAAAAATCACTCCTAACAAAACAATTTTATCCCAACTACAAATGTTCAAGCGTTTAAAAAGAGGTTAAAAATGATAATGTCATATAGTAACGTATAGTAGCGCATAGTAACGAATAGGATCGTATAGTAACGTATGGTAACTTATGGTAGCATATAGTAACTTGTGGTAACGTATAGTAACGTAAATGACAATGTTCATGAAACTCATACTTATTGTTTTTTGACTGCCTGTAATATAGCGTTATAAAATCGCTTTGAATCCGATAATCACATATCTGTCATTTTCCAAGTGTACAGAATATCAATTATTAATTAACTTTGATTTATTAGCCTTTATATGATCAAATCTGTCAATACAATATAAAAACTTTCATTGGGCCAATACGAGAAAATTCAGTCCAATACGGATATTTTCCGTATTGGCCCAATTCCAGTCAGTCCAATAACAACTAGATCGGAATCCGCTAGACATTTCGACAATTGCAAGGAAAAATCCCGAGAAATATTGGACTGGTTAATTAATAAAGGTATCATTACGTGATGTTTTTCATATTGGCCTAGTTATAGGTCCTCGGTCTGCTGCATTGGCCAATATGAAAAAACATCACGTAATAATACTATATAATGGTCACACCTGTGTGAGCACATACAATGTATTTTTAATGGAACATTGTTCTTGCTATAATCAATATAAATATTAGAATCTAAACTTAGTGTAACTTATCATGTTTTAATATATCAGGGGGTGCTTAACATTTTTCTTTGTGTATAGTTGTGTCATTCTTATGTAACTGTAAGAATCGAAGAGATTTGAGCTTTCTAACGGTAAACGAACTCTTCAAAATTGATTGTATTTTGGGCAAGCTGTAGGTAAAAATAATTTTCACATTTTTTTCATCAGGGTAAAAATTATATTACTCTAGATCATGTCTGGACGTATATTTCATTATTTATGGAGCATAAAAACATCAAATTGTACCACGTCTTTATAAATAAGTATATATCTATCATAATGTTAATTAATAGTTAACCTAAGATGTAATCTTATAATAAAATATAGAATTTGAGATCCAACAAACACTGATATTGATTTAAAGCTGTGTTAAATGTAGCGGAAAAAAAGTGTATTCGACACAAATATGAACTAACATGTTGGCCTAAGACCTTCTTTTAAAGTATATTGTATGCTTTAAAATTATTTATTCAAATTAAATCATACAATATCGTTTAACAGTAAAATGATGAAAACTGGCAAGGGTGTAAATCAATTTGAATATAAAACTTTTCACATACGGTATATCGAATTAAAGAGACAGCGCCTCACAGCGGGGTCTACACGATGAGAACAATCCGTACATTGATGTTAATGTGAAGCGACCATTAGTTTGCGACCATCACATCACTGTATGATCTGCCCTGGGAATTATGAAAACGTTTGGTTAACTGATGATGCTACAACATTAGCCCCAGTAATTACTGTGTACCGTTGTTAACTGATGATGCTACAACATTAGCCCCAGTAATTACTATACTGTTGTTAACTGATGATGCTACAACATTAGCCCCAGTAATTACTGTACCGTTGTTAACTGATGACGCTACAATATTAGCCCCAGTAATTACTGTGTACCGTTGTTAACTGATAATGCTACAACAGCCCCAGTAATTACTGTACCGTTGTGAACTGATGATGCTACAACATTAGCCTCAGTAATTACTGTGTACCGTTGTTAACTGATGATGCTACAACATTAGCCCCAGTAATTACTGTGTACCGTTGTTAACTGATGATGCTACAACATTAGCCCCAGTAATTACTGTGTACCGTTGTTAACTGATGATGCTACAACATTAGCCCCAGTAATTACTGTGCACCGTTGTTAACTAATGATGCTACAACATTAGCCCCAGTAATTACTGTGTACCGTTGTTAACTGATGATGCTACAACATTAGCCCCAGTAATTACTGTGTACCGTTGTTAACTGATGATGCTACAACATTGACCCCAATAATTACCGTGCACTGTTGTTTAAGCCCAGTAACTTCAATTGTTTGCCTACTTACAGCATAGTTACCAGGGGCGGTTCCAGAATTTTTGGTTAGGGGGTAAAAAAAATCTAAAAAAAATGCGCCGTGCGGAGGGAGGCGCGTACATTTTTGGGTATTTCGTGTAAAAAATCACGATTTTACGCCAAAAAATCTTTTTTTTTTTCAATTGTAGGGGGCGGGGGCGCCGGGTGCACCCCCCCCCCCCCCCCCCCCCCCCCCCCCCGTGTATTTCGATGTTCGACCTAGGTGGAAACAGTGTTACTTAATACTAAATAATATAGTTATTATTAAAACTAAAGTTTTCCTTTCTCATGCATACATGTAGGTGACCTTAGCCGATTTCTGATATCCTCTAAAAGCCCTTTGGATTTCTAGCTCTCAGACTTGTGAATTGTTTTGGATTTCCAATCTTTTGATGTCGATCGTACCTGATGAAGGTAATTCCAAAAACGCGTCGTGGGCACTGAATAAGATATTTATGTTTTAATTACTATCACTGGGTCAATACCTCCGCAGTCAGACTATTAGTACACGAGTTTGGCACAGTTGTGGTTTATTAGATATATTTTAATCGAAATTTATAGATCATAAATCATGTAATTATTATTAAAACTAATGTTATCCTCCTACAGGTACATGTGACATGTGACATTAGCCAATTTTTGGCTATCCTGTTTAGGCCCTTCAGTATACTTGCTACCAAGCGACTTTTATATTATTCGACTTTCAAATACATGTTGTTTATGTAGTTTGGCTTTCAGTGTAATTCCAGAATCGCGTCATCCACTCTTAATTTGATATCTACGTTTTTTATTTTGTTGAATATGATAATAAAAATACGTAAAATGTTGAAAAACGAAGAAAGGTAAATAAATGTGAAGCTGTCAACAACATTAAATTGACAAGTAAACAGTATGTATGTACACAAACCGAATTAATGTCTGGGAGAGTTTAATGGTTCAATGTTAAGTCATTGTTAGATTTAAAATGAACTGTTGTTTGGTAAAGTATGTTTTTGTTAAATAAGAGTTAATAAGTGATAGTATATTATATTTTCCGATCAGGGCGAGGTGTACAACATTATGTGATAAATTTTGTCAGTGACTTGCGACAGGTCGGTGGTTTTCTCCGGGTCCTCCGGTTTCATCCATCTATAAAACTGACCGCCACGATATAACTGAAATATTGTTGAAAGTGGCGTTAAACACTATCAAACAAACAAACAAACAAACAAATATATTAAATTTTCTATGTTATACATTATACTTTGGTATAATAAGTTGTTTGTACATGTAAACCCAACGTAACATTAACAAAGACATTCTAAAGACATAATATCTGTCAATTCTGTCTAATTTAAGTTTGAAGATATCAAGAGATAACAAGAAGATATCAAGGGGGTAACAGGAAGATATCAAGGGGGTAACAAGAAGATATCAAGGGGGTAACAAGAAGATATCAAGGGAGGTAACAAGAAGATATCAAGGGGGTAACAAGAAGATATCAAGGGGGTAACAAGAAGATATCAAGGGGAAACAAGAAGATATCAAGGGGGTAACAAGAAGATATCAAGGGGGTAACACGAAGATATCAAGGGGGTAACAAGAAGATATCAAGGGAGGTAACAGGAAGATATCAAGGGAGGTAACAAGAAGATATCAAGGGAGGTAACAAGAAGATATCAAGGGGGTAACAAGAAGATATCAAGGGGGTAACAAGAAGATATCAAGGGAGGTAACAAGAAGATATCAAGGGGGTAACAAGAAGATATCAAGGGGGTAACAAGAAGATATCAAGGGGGTAACAAGAAGATATCAAGGGGGTAACAAGAAGATATCAAGGGGGTAACAAGAATATATCAAGGGGGTAACAAGAAGATATCAAGGGGGTAACAAGAAGATATCAAGGGAGGTAACAAGAAGATATCAAGGGGGTAACAAGAAGATATCAATGGGGTAACAAGAAGATATCAAGGGGGTAGCAAGAAGATATCAAGGGGGTAACAAGAAGATATCAAGGGGAAACAAGAAGATATCAAGGGGGTAACAAGAAGATAACAAGGCCAGGGGGTAACAAGAAGCCATAAATCGAAGAACAGACAAATTAAATTTCAAACGAAAAAGGACACAAGGACAAACAATGATCCACAAAACTCTACACAGAAAATTAGCGATGGAGCAGCACGAACCCCACAAAACTGGGGGTGAACTCCGAAAAGATAAGCAGTTCCTGCTCCACGAGTGGCACCCGTCTTATTACTCTTATTACACACCCGATGATAAGACATGTATAAAATAAGGATTGGATTATGATTACAACAACGAAACATATCCGCAGTTCAGTAGCTACCTTGTTAGCAGCAACCCTGCGTCAAGGAAATCATGATAGGAACCACAAGCTACGTGATATTGTTGTTATAGATTTGGGTCCATAGAACTAGCATAACACCATAACACCGATATGTTGTATTACAGTACCTGTACCAAGTCAGGAAAGTGAGCGGTCATGTAGATCTGTGTTATGGGTATCAATTTTACCTCTAATTCTATGATTTTTCTATTAGATTTTGGAATTTTTATGACAGTATGGTATTTTTGTTGTTGTTTTCATTTTATTAACAGAAATATATTTCTCATATAATGTAAGTGATTTGTGTTGAAATTATTTGCATATTATGGACTCCAGGTATATTCACAAAATATTTTAATTTTCAGTTTGTCCAACAATAGCGTACTGTAATGAAAGGAGATGTTCTTCTCCGAGTGATAATCATTGTCAATGGTGTCTGCATGAGATAGTCGATAAACCTTATTGGCGAGCTTATACGAGACACAAAGATGGAAATATGAAAGAATGTAGAAGTAAGATTTCATTTAATTAATAGCACTAGTTTGTCTCTGGAGAAATTTACCAAGGAAAACGAAATGTTTGAAGATACTAAAGATTCAATTAGAAGCCATAAATTGAAGAGGGACAGACAATACAATGGGGATTTGTTCATTACAAATGTTAGTTTGCGCGGAATCATAAAACTATTAGTGATTGTTTATTACAAGCTTCCCATATTAGGAAATATATATATATAGCGTCATAACACACTTTGGAAACAACAGAAACACTTTCAATTTTAAAGTGGCAAAAAAAAAACGCTTCAGTGGCAAATAAGTAGTATTTATTGAATATATGGAATTTGTAAAACCATGTAATACCATGAGAAACATATTCATCAATGTTTCAAATATACATTGAAACATGGGTGAATATGGTTCTCAGACTATTTCAAATTCTATCACCCTGAAAACAGTCAAACCTAAAAAACAAAATTGATCCTTATTTTCCTGATTTATGCTGGTAAATGCGACTTTCAACAATATTTATGTCATAAGACGATTTTGGCTATCCTGTTTAGACCATTTGATTTGCTTGCCCTCAAAGACTTTAAATTTAATATTTGGCTTCCAAATCTTTTGACTTGTAGCATACAATAACATGGTTAGACAAGCAGCATAACACTAAATTAGATCATTTTACGTTTGCTTGGATTATTGAAAATACGCCGCCAGTCACAGAACTACGCATTGAATCACGAATGGCCGCTGCTCATGCGATATTATTGATAAACTTAATTTAGAAAATTATATGATAATATCACCCTTTAATTGTCAATTTAGAGACTTGTTCCTGGAGACATGACAGTACACGCTGTTACCCTGGTAACTGTGCTGATGAGGTCGTGGGGTCATGTGTATGTACAGCTGGATTCAGTGGATATCAGTGTGACACTAGTAAGTTAATAATGTTTTAATCTGCTGTACCGATGAGGTGGTGGGGTCATGTATATGTACAGCTGGATTCAGTGGATATCAGTGTGACACTAGTAAGTTAATAATGTTTTAATCTGCTGTACTGATGAGGTCATGGGGTCATGTATATGTACAGCTAGATTCAGTGGATATCAGTGTGACACTAGTAAGTTAATAATATTTTAATCTTCAAGATTCCATATTTTTTTTAATTACGAAAAACATATCCATATCTATATTAACAGTTGTAACATGAATGCATTCTTTTCCTTTGATCTTTTTATGGCTTATATACCTGATTGTAAGCAACAACTCAGAACTGTGAAATAATACACGCAGATATGAGATATTGCACACTTTAAATCTGGGCTGTAGTTTTATTACTCTCCAAGAGACCTGCAAGAATCAACGATCTAGATGTGATATTGCATTGATTCATGTTATAAATCATTTATACAACGGTTTTCCGAGTTAAACAATTAAACAATTTCAGCTAAGCGTTTGATTCGTTTTACACCGTTTTACTCGAAAATGTGGTATAATAGATATACATTATAAAACTAAAACTGACTACAAGCTTAAAAATATATTTAGGGCTTATGTTTGAACATAAATCTTCAAATATCACTGGTTTTTTATTTGCATACCATTTCTTTCGAATGTTTAATATTTCATCAGTACATATATACTTCATGTATGATGCTTGTCATTTTTAATCTGTGATTCTTTGGTTTTTTTTTTTAAATAAATGTTACCTAGAATATCACTGAATGTAATATGTTGGATATTTCAGATTTAGGTGACTAAATGGAAAGTCTTATTTATTTTTTTTCAAACTGAAAGTAGTATCTCTAAAACTTTTATTTTTATTTTTTTGGCTTTCCAATCTTTTGACATTGAGGGTATTTAACGAAGGTTATTCCAGGAAAATGTCGGGTGAACTAAATTACATTTTTACGTTTTTATTGCTGTGTGCTATGTGATACTATGAGGCTGTGATAAAAATGTACACATTTTATCTCCAGTAACACAACGTACCACAATTGCAGTAAATATCACTATTTAAAAAAAAAAACATGCATAAATCTTGGTTTCAGGATGTATCATCAATGCTTGCCCTATTATAATCTCGTTGAGATTAGACTTCCAAAGACATTTTCTGCTCAGTATATCCAGCCTGGAGATATAGAGCAGAAAATGTCTTGACAATTCTAATCTCAACGAGATTATAATATAGCACGACTTTTATCTTGGTCTTTTTCAGTCAATATAATTAAATGCTTCATTTTTATTCAGTAACTGAAGAAACGTCAATACTTTATGCCGAAATCAAACTCCACAGTGACACAAACCAGATAATAACAACTCCTATTGATCCAAATATTGATCCAAATAACCAAGGAATAGAACCAACACGATGGACTAACAACAGAAACTTTGTGGAAGCTGAATTTGAGTTCCATGCTAAGTATACAGCTTCCGGAAAACCACCGGATCCGGATCCATTAGGAGAAAAACATTATATAACAGACTTCCGGCATGGTATAATACGTGGACTTGTTAAAGTAGATTATATCAGAAGTAAGTTGGTTTTTGTTTATGGTGTTTAACTCCACTTTTATCAATATTTCAGTTATATCATGGCGGTAAGTTTATTGATGGAGGAAACTAGAGTACCCGGAGAAAACCACCGACCTGTCGCAAGTCACTGACAAACTTCATCACATAATGTTGTATCGAGTACACCTCGCCTGAGAGGGATCTGAACTAACAACGTTAATGGTGATAGGCACTGATTGCATAGGTAGTTATCAATCGATCTACCCATACGATCACGACAACGACAGTTCCTCAAAATATAAATATAATTCCAAAAGTGGGATAAAATTATATTCACATATTCTACAATATTTATCATAAATGCAAGGACGTATATTCTATATACGCCCTTGATTTCAGATATGTGAATGTTCTTACTAACACTTAAATTGTAGAGCCATTTCTATGATTACAAGTACAGAATCATTCACTGCATTGCAACCACAATATACCATTTTGGACATTCGTGATTTGATTATGAAATTATGCTTTTTTATACCTTTTTACAAATTATTTACCTTATGACGACAAAATGATATCTGTTCTAGAAAGAACAATGAATTTGAGTATGATTTGTGGATATTTGAACCTTGAAAAAATTCAGAGGATAATTTTATAGCAAATAGAAAATTCATGTTTTGAACAGATTTATATGTGAAATATATGTTATTTTCATGGAACTTTGCATGAAAGGGGACCATTTTACCCACATGAAAGAGAAATAAATCCTGTAAAAGGCAATATTTGAAAATCAAAATCTGAATTATGCAATGTTGAACAGGGGCGTAGCTAGCCTTTTTTGGAGTGCAAGCAACCAAACCTGGAAGGGGGGGGTCTGGGTTTTTTTTTTCACTTGATGCAAAATGGTGCGTTCTTAAGTGTTTTCAGGGGTAAATTTAATACATAAGCAACACATTGATTTCATGATTTTGTTAGACAGAATTTAATTAGAATTGCCCAAAATCTGTTCTTCGTGTCTTAGCAGACACGAACTTCTCAATAATTTTGTCTAAATCCACACTGAAATCGCGATGGATATGCATTAATGCTAGCGATGACAACCTATCGTTTTTCATTGTTGATCGTACATATGTCTTCAACCGACGTAGTACACTGAACAATCGCTCTGCGGTAGCACTTGTTACTGGCATTGTCAACATGATACACAAAATGGTATCTATAGAAGGATATAACACCGGGTTTACCGCATCAAGTGTCTCACAAAGTGAAGTTGGCATCTGATCGCGAGGTGTTATACTCCAGCGTGTTCGCCATCGAACGACCTCCCTCTTGAATTCGTCTAAATTGCATGTCGGGTCAGTCTGGTATGTCTCATACAATGTCGCGATTTGTTCGTTCGTAATATTTCCTATAACACGAGGAAGCAGATACTGTGCAAAGAAGCGATTTTCTTATTTTATCAGACGCGACTCCAATTCCATTATCATGTGGTCTATAAACGCAATGTACAAAGAAACTTTCCAGTACTGTTTTTGGCGTGTCTGCAGGGTGATTGGCTCTGGTAGTCTGTCTTCCACATCGCCTCGGCATATTTTCAACGATATCGAAAGGTTCTGATAAATCTAATGCCGATTGATACAATTCATCCCAAATTGATTCATCGAGTCGTTCAGCTCGTAACAACTCAATGACAGTTTTACATTCTTTTGTAGCCTCCAGCAGGTCACATTCGATACCTTGCAGGAATTTCGACAGATACACCGTACTCTGTAAAATGTGTTCTGATACTACCAGAGCTATAACAAATTCAAATCTGGTAATAGATGCAAGGTATTGTCCGGCTTTGTCATCTCCTAGTCCTTGTAATCGTTCCAACGCATGAACCACTACTGGAAATGATGTTTTAAATGTGTACAGTGCGTCGGCTCGACTCGTCCATCGCGTTTCGCAAAGTGTGCGCAGTTTGGTCCGCTTGTCCATATTTTCCTTTGTAGTTGCATCGGAGTCTAACTCTTGGTAAAATGCTTGTAGTTTTTTCGATGAATAATCGAACGAAAAGGCAACTTCCTGCACGGTTGACATTACATTTCTAACTGATGTATCCTTGCAACTATGGACTATGGCCAAATTCAAGCAGTGAGATTTACAGTGAACGTACATGGCACCTGGAACAATTTGAAGTATTCTTGCTTGAACCTCATTATATTTGCCAGACATATTGGCGGCCCCGTCATAGCCTTGTGCCCTCATATTCATTGTATTGATACCTGCATTGTTAAAAGTTTCAATCAAAATTTCCGCCAAATGTTCACCTGTAGTGCTTGTGGCCATCACGAAATCAAGAAAGTCTTCCTTAATAGATATTTTATTACTGATAGGGTCCCTTTCCAAGTAACGAAGACAGACAGAAACCTGTTCACGGGTAGATGTATCAGTTGTTTCATCTGCAATCAATGTGGAAAACTTACTGTTGTTGCAGCTTTCAACTATCGAAGTGCGAATTTGATTTCCGATGATGTTTATTATTTCGTTTTGAATATCGGGGGATGCATATTTTGCCCTACTACTACTGTTTGTTAAATGGTCAGTCAAAATGTCGTCACCCTGTGCCTTTGAGTTTAAAATTGCCATGAAGTTACTGAGCTGGGGTATGTGTCCACGTATTGCAATATTTTGTTTTCCACATAGCAACAGTGTCTCAATGATTTTCGATAGAACATGACTATTTTTAAGAACTTGTGTCTTTTTGAATTCTGAAAGTTTGTATATGATCGCTTCATCAGCGGAATCCTTAGAATTGATGTGCACAAAGTTATCTGCCATTGCCTGGTAATTAAAGTGTGGCGAACCTTCCCTGAGATGGCGCTTTACGAAGCAAGACAAATTGGACCAATCTGTAACTTTATTAATAAATAGTTTCTCCTTTGCTTCATTTCGACCAAAAATTACACAAGGGCCACAGTATAACGCGTCCTCAGAAACTGAATAGCGCATCCAACTACATTCCAACAACCATTTTGCCGAAAGACGACGTCGATGTTTACCTATTTCCCTGTAAAGCATGAGGAAGATTTAGTTACTAAAATAATTATGGCCCAAGTTACCTCAATTTTATGGTCGCATAAATATACTTCGTCAGTTGCGCGATCTTCACACATGTGTCGCCTGATTTGCTTTCAAAATTAAGAAATAACTTATGGGAGCCCGGTGTTATCGAAGATGTTACCACGGGTAGGCCTTATTTTCGTAAAATGTGCAAAAATATGGCCTACCCGTAGTAAAATTGAAGCCTACCCAGTACTGTACTGTACTGTACCGTAGTTCAATGACAGTTGTCTACCCAAACAAATCGCCTTTGACAATATTGATCAAAGTGACCTGAAAGTTATTGGACAGTGGAACACTACCCTAGATCCTTCCACAAGTGAAGTATCATCACTATACCAATATTTTCCAAGATATGAACCTAAACCAAGAATTTAACCAGTCAATCAAGCGGAAACAATAGGTCAAAGTGACCTGAAAGTTATTGGACCGTGGAACACTACTCAAGATGCTTCCACAGGTGAAGTATCATTACTATACCATGTATACTTTCCGAGATATGTGCCTAAATCAAGAACTTAACCAAAGTGTGACAGACGGACGAACGTAGGTACGTATGGATGGACGGAAAAGGGTAACACTATATGTCCCGGCCACATACGTGGGAGGGACATAACAACTTTATATGTGAATGTTCGTTTGAAATCAGAGCACTTTGATTTTTTTTTAATTAAGTCATGACGCCAGCCGGTCATTATAAATTAAAAATGGCCATCATCATACAAATTCTACCCTAATGCCGCTTTTTTGAAGAACTTCATGAACTGAATATTTTTGCCATTCAAAGTATACTTTTTAAGATATGAATATGAGACAAAAATTCAGAAAGTTGCAAATACAAGATGCCCTTAGGACAATTGGACCTAATTTAGTAATTCCAATGCCTTCAGTACATTCAGAGGAGAAGGTTTTTTTAAGTTAACAGACGGACGGACGACGGACGTCTAGTGATGGTAATAGGCTAGGTGAGCTAAACCCGAACATCTGACAAACAGAAATTATTTCTTACTATAAATTCTAACATAGGTTACTGTTTTAATAAATTCTGATTTTTCAGGTATTAATTTGTTAGGCATATCGTTTCTTATGTGTGTTGACCATATTGACAGTATTTCTGCCAATTCATAAATTATACTTGAATGCATATAGATTAGGACTAGAAGATTGCTCTAAACTACCTAGGACGGAAAAAAAATTATAAATTAATTAATGTCATCCTCGGAAACCCAGGGGTGCCTCGGTCGCATACTCCATCATCATGAAGCGTACGCGACGGAGACACCCCTGGATTTCTCAGGATGGTTACATGTATACGAATCGTTATATTAATGTGTACCTTGCCGGGAAGTCAAACTCATTCACATCTTACCAGTTGGCTGTTAATAATTGCATCTTGACATCTGTCATCTGCAATTTGGAATCTTGCAGACTTGATATATCTGGGTACGGAGGGTCGCTGTCTTTGCTAGTTACGGTCGAAACTGAGCTTGCATGTTCACTGTCATAAATTCTTTCTGGCAAAGACTCTTTGGAAATAGGTTCTCCTGTTGAAGCAATTTTGTCTCAGGAATCTTTCGTTTCTGTTGAAACAGGTTTAGTGAAGAAACTGTCAATTGTTTTCCATTTAGCCTTTTCACGTTTCGACGTCATGTTGTCATTCAACGCCGGAAAGGTCACGTACATGTATATATACCAGAAACGATGACGGATGTAATGATACGACCGTAACGTCATTTGAATAAAATTTGAAATGCCGCAATTTTTGTGACATTGAATTTTCAGAAAAAGCCACAACGAGACTTTGTTTTCCATTTTTTTTTAATTTTTATTATTCCTTTTTTTTTTTTTTTTTTTTTTTTGGTCTTTATTTTTTTTTCAGCACGCCAATGTGCACGCAACTGCGTGTTGGCGTATAAGGAGCTACGCGCCTGTTGAATGTACACTTTAATAATTTTCAAATTAGGACGTGAGGGCCCGGGTGGCTCAATGAGTTAGTTGGATTACCTAACAACTCATACAAACCTATCACCAATACGGCGTGGGTTTGCGCCTGGCTTTGTAAATTACAAATTTGACTCGCAGCCACAAGTGATAAAGCTTACCAGTTGCTTGCCCATGGTCGGTGGTTCTCTCCGGGTACTCCGGCTTCTTCCACCACTAAAACTGGTCGCCATGATATAGCTGAAATATTGCTGAAAGTGGCGTTAAGCACCAAAAATCAATCGAACAAATTAGGATGTAAAAATATTCCTCTACAAATGTCAAAGTGGAATGTTAACATGGTGCCATCCACAAGCAATTTAGCCTGGCACTGCTATTGCTAAAGTTTAAAAGTATCATGTTACAATAAAATGAAGAAAACAAAATACCACACCAAATGATGAACAATCTAGAGGCAAAATCTATGCCCTATCACACATCTTCACATAATCACTCACTTTCTTGTGTAATGTTTTATAGATCTTTGTTTGTCCTTTATCTTTTGGTCATTGTGTTGTCTGTCCTTCAGTTTACAGCTTCTGATTACCCATTTCTTGGTACAGGTACATCATAATGGTTGGGTTAATTTAACTTTATGGGCTCCAATTTCCAAATCTAAGCTAGGCAAAATATCTATACGCCACTGTTAAAGTTTAACATTGTCATGGTTTGTTACAGTGCAGAGGGAAATTGATGTTGAACAAAGTATTCATTCACCACTTTTCAAATGTAACTTCATCATGTTACAATGCAGGAAAGAAATTAAGTTGAACACCTTTTTTTTTAATGTATGACTGTGTATAATACTTTTTTTTCTCTTCTATATTTTTCAGGCACTGCAGGAGTTGACAACACATATTTAAAGTTTAGTTGTCCAGCCAATGAAAATGAACCTATAAATCTCAACTATATTTGTTCAAGATTTAGAACCAATAGCAGTCAAATTATACTACCAGCCTTTAATCACAGTGACCAGTAAGATTTCTGTTTTATTTTATTTATAGCATAAAGTTTGTTTGATTGATGGTATTTAACGCCACTTTCAACAATATTTCAGTTATATTGTGGCGGTCAGTTTTATTGGTGGAGGAAATCGGAGGACCCTGAGAAAACCTGTCGCAAGTCACTGACAAACTTTATCACATAATGTTGAGCACCTCGCCCTGATCGAGATTTGAACTCACAACATCAGTGGTGATAGGCACTGATTGCAAAGGTAGTTGTAAATCCAACTACCATATGATCATGGTCACGATGGCCCTATATATAGCATAAAGCATGGAAATAATGTTTTATGAACACTTAACAGTAAAGTGACCAATTAGTGTATTCTATAGAACCCCTGATATTTTGATATATAACAAAACATATATATGAATTATTTTACAGTCTATCAAACCAAAAGAAATGGGAATAATATTTATATAAAGATAGTTAATACAGTAATGATCAACAAATCCACCAATATCAACAAAACAAACAATCACCTCTGACCTCAAGTCACTGAGCATATTCTACTTCTTAACAATTGGACATTAACACATGTTTGGAACAATAGTTAAGTATCGTCTCCTGTTAATTAAAATGTAACAAGTTAATTGAAAGTACTAATCATTACATTAAATTACGTATAAAACGTAGGTACAATCTGACTCAAAATCAACAGATTGAATAGCAAAGATAATCTTTAGTTTTAGAATGTTTTGAAATTTTGTTATTGATACTTAGTATGAATAATTATATACGGTTGTGTATTCATAGATGTAGTTGATTGTCATTCATCACAACTAGTCTATTTATAACTGACTTAGGGTTAGGGTAATGGTATTTCACGCCAATTTCAACAATATTTCAGTTATTGGTGGAGGAAACCGGAGTACCCGGAGAAAACCACAGACCCGCTGTCAGTCATGGACACACTTTATCACATAATGTTGTGTCGAGCACACCTCACCATGAGCTGGATTCAAACTCACAACGTTAGTGGTGATAGACACTCGTAATTGCATATATAGGTAGTTGTAAATCAAACTACCATGCGACCACAACCACAACAGCCCCTATTTATAACTGAAAATAGTAATTTCTATAATAATCATTACACATAAGTAAATGAGGGAAGACTATCTATGTTTAAATTTGAATTAAAAACTAAATGAATTTGTGTGTGTGTATATATATTGATCCTTTTGATTCTGAATATAGAAGTATTTTTTTTTTTTATGCAAATTAAATGTCTATATGATAATATTTACACATAGGTCTATTAGGGAATACTGTCTATGTTATTTGAATTAGTAATTTTTGTTTATCCATATTAAATGTCTATATTTCCAGGTTGATATTTTCAATTGAGGTTCAAAATGGAGGATACCTTAAATACATCAACAGGGAAACATCGGCAACAATAAGATCATCTTTACATGGGTTAACATCCACCATGAGTTTTACTATACACTGGGATTATATTACTCCCTATCATACCTGTCTAGAAAACTTAGGAACAGCGTGTAAGACTGCTCCATTAGAACTGATAGATATTACAAATAGTGTTAGTATGATTTAGTATTTAACATCCACCATGAGTTTTACTATACACTGGGATTATATTACCCCTTATCATACCTGTCTAGAAAACTTAGGAACAGCGTGTAAGACAGCTCCATTAGAACTGATAGATATTACAAATAGTGTTAGTATGATTTAGTATTTAACATCCACCATGAGTTTTACTATACACTGGGATTATATTACTCCCTATCATACCTGTCTAGAAAACTTAGGAACAGCGTGTAAGACAGCTCCATTAGAACTGATAGATATTACAAATAGTGTTAGTATGAATTAGTATTTGAAAAATTATACAATATACAGTCAAACCAGCCCATGCTGTCACCTCTATTAAGCAGTCACCTGTATTTAAGAATTGAATGTATTTTTTGTAGTTTTATTGGCGTGTAAAAGTGTGGACCGAAGCACATTTTGTGCCTGGTCCACGCTTTTACACGCCTATAAAACTACAAAAAAATGCATTCAATTCTTATAATTACATTTAATTCACACCAAAATTTAATATAGTTTAATTTTTTGTTATAAATTTTATTGTGTTAGATTATTTGCTGTTGGAAATTACTACGCCATTGATTGTTTACATCTGACGTCCTCATGGAGACACGTGCAAGTTCGGGTTTGAGTTTTATTGGGATGTAAAACATCTCTTTTATAATCATGTGACCACTTCATAACCAATCATATTGTAACATTTCAATGAAAAACGGAAGTAATGTAATTATTAAAAGGTCACCTTTTTCTTGTCCTGTCATAGAAGATTTCATATGAATTGAACCTCTATTAAGAGGTCACCTGTCTTTTGCCTTGTCCCAAAGGTGACCTCTTAATACAAGAATTGACTATAATTAAAAAATAAAAGAAATAAGTATAACTATATTTTTTATTGCTTCTTTTGTCATTTGAAATATTTGTTTTGTTGAGCTATTTGGCAAAAAAACTGGAATATATCCTTTTTATATATAAACTGTTAATGGCTTTCAATAAAATAAGAGGTAACTGTAAATTCTAAAGTCTTCCTATACAATATATTTAAAAAAAAAATGAAAATGAGATCTTTAATTTTAATTTTATTATAAAAAATAAACGTATATCACTTATATAGTGTACATGACATGTTTCTGGAAGAACCTGCATCATGTACACTCATAAGTCAAAATATTGGAAAAACAAATAATGTAAAAGTTCTTGGGAGCAAGAAACCAAAAGGTCTAAACAGGATAACCAAGATCTACTAAGGTTATCTGAAGGAAACTGACCTTATTTTATATATAATTATTTGTATTTTCAGTCAACTATACCAATAACATGGAGACATTGGACTGATGATTTGGCAGGTCTTGATCATTATGAATACGAGATTTACGATTTACAGTATGATGGGAATTCACTAAAGGAGGGGAGTAAAGTTACTTCTTCAAACCAAATTCAACATTCTGTATCCAAGGTAAGAACATGACCATATTTATTTATCGGAAATGCATCGGTGGCGTAATGGTTAGCATGCTTACCTCGAGTGTGGTAGCTCATGGGTTCAAGCCCTAACAGGTCGGGTCAAACCAAAGACTATAAAATTGGTATTTGTTGCTTCTTCACTAAACATGCAGCATTAAGGAGTAAGAACAAAGACTGGTTGGCTCGGAATCAGAATAATGTGTCCAAGTGGAGCGACATGTCTATCCGTGGACTTGTTTCAGTGAGCTAGCACTATAAAAATCCAACTCAGCGTGTTGATCTAGAACAAAGTGGACCTCATCATCATCTCATTGAAAATTAACTCGTTCTCGCCATGCTATAGCTGAAAAATTGCTGAGTTGGTGTTAAACAATAATCACTCACTCACTCTTTTATAATCTGCCAACCTTTATTGTTTTACCAAACAATGTTGCCCCGGACAGAATCTCTGCATATTGAAAAACAGACGTAAGTTCTCCGCTGCGGAGTACAAACCCTTCCAGAAGGAGTGACCACTGGTTGTGTTGACAAATCATATACACACCTCTCCCTTAAGACATGACGTACATGATGGCCTTGTGTATGGAGAATATAACTTTCAGCAATTCTTTATAAGAAATTAAATGGAAATAAAAAAAATAACACATTGTTGGAACATTTCCAAAGTCCAATAGAAAAATAATGGAAACAGTAAAAATTGGACCCTATTCAAAAATATAATTATTTATTTTTTCACTGGTGTAATTTTGTCTCTGCAGGTTGTGATGCCAGTACTATTCCATTTAATTGGTATATTACATTGGTTTTTTTTTACTATCACATGACCATTCTAAAAGGTAGTGGTAGCTTCTGTGATTACTTCCCTTTAATTATACAATATACTTATGTTATATTTTGATGCCCTATAATGAGTACTAACTGCACCACATTAAGAGTACAATGAATAGGATAATAAACTGGGGATATAAGGAGGAGGTGAAATACATTATCTATAAATAATAAAATGAAGAGCAAAACATACTACACCGTCAGAACAGTTTCAAAATTTAATAGAAAATCGTAGAAAGAAGCAAAATCAATACCACTTACATACAAATACATAACCGCTTACCTTCCCGTCGTGGTACAAATTAGTTTTATTGGCCCAAAACAGGGTCAACCGGCATGCAATCAAAAGAACAGAAATAAACCATAACAGAAGACTCGGAAAAACATGCTTTTCGAAAGGAATTATCAGACAAAGGATTCTAAAAACAGAAGAATTAAACCTCACCAAACCATAAAATACATTATTGTTTTCACTTCACTATGAACTGTATATAACATGTCAAAGTTCAATTTCCTTATCATTTTTTTTTCAGAGCGAGTTTAACGTGACCACACCAGGGATGTATTCTGTTATTTTTAATGCCTTTGACAAAGCAGGGAACTACAAATCTGCCAGATCTGTATTTTTGTTTGATGATCAATCTGTAGTTGAGACAACACAAGGAACACGTATCATTGTTACAGAGAGCACTACTAACACAAACTATAGCTGGGTAGGTGGTTAACAATTAAATACTATAAATGATATTCCGGTTTTTCGGTTGTTGGCTGATTTTGTCTGTTTGTTGACTTATGAGTTTTGCCTTTTCTTTTGGAAGATTGCTCAGTGTTCGGTAATTTTGTTATTACCCTTATTGATTAAAATGAATGTTAAAGTTATATGAAATGCCAAAATCATTATTTTCAGTTTTCTAAAAATTCTGATATATGTAAAGATTAAATATATAAAGAACGTAAGCCATTCACTTTTTGAGAGCTACGATATATGATTCAGGAGAAAACGTCATTTTATTCTGTCTTCGATAATTCTTGCTACCCGGACAATAATGCAAATCATATGCTATTGACCTCAGATTTGCACTCATTCTGTAGAGATAGTGTGCATGCTCCGTTATAGTGTTGATGAAGAAAATGTCGGAGGCAAAGAAATTGAAGCCAGGTCCGAAGCGTAAATTGAGTGATTCTGCCAGAAAAAGAAACAAAAAAGCAGCGAATGTTAAGTTAAACAAAAACAGAATATATATTGGAGATGTATATGATCGTTGGATGGAAATAAAGACCGTTTTTCATCTGGAAAATTTTCCATTCAATCCACGATTCAAAATAATTTTCCCTTAGCGAAACGTTAAACAAGGATATCTTTACCTGGAAAATAAATCACCATCTATGTTCTAAACCGCCGTAAATGTCTTTTAACAGCATTATGTGTATAATCAAGGACGTATATAGAATCTTGTATACGTCCTTGATATAATTCAGCAAATTTCGTGGGGCCCAGTAAGGGGACACTGCATACTGCATACACAACTTGTAATTATGTTAACACATTGGGTTTTTTTTATATTAAAAATAAATACTACTTTGTTTCAAATCTATTTAAAATTTATTTGGCCTAAGAGACAAGAATGTGAAAGAAAGCACACATTCGTTATCTCATAATAATATATAGGCAAATAATTTGATTCTGAGGGGGGGGGGGGGGCAGGCAAGATTAGTCAGGTTAGAATATTTGACAGAAAATTCATTCGACACATAGTGCAGGACAGGTTATAACATTGTTTACTCAGTTCAGACCAGATTATTTTTTTTATTTTCTATGAAGCAAAGGCCAGAATTTTTTTCCAACTTTGAGTGGCCAGATTATTTATTTTATTTACAAAAACTGCCAGACCCCCACCCCCTTTTGTACATGCGATACGTTAGTTCCGACGAGGATTTTAAATTCTGAGATTTCTTGACACTGTTTCGATTTCCCCAAATGGGGCCCCGTGTCATTCATTATTACCGATTTCAATGTTTTTGTCCAGTTTTTCGAATAAACTGATTAAGTCAGAATGAAATTCATTGCAGTTGATAATCTTTAAGGTAAAACATACATGAAATAATTTCTTTGCAAGGCAAGAAATGCAAGAAATTTAACTTCTTTCAAAACCAGAATGATACATGTGCTCAGTTGTTTACGTTGGTGATGAAATTTCATGATCGGCAATCATCGGAACGGTCCATCCGAAAGTTAATTAGCCGCCATTCTCTTGAAAAAAACACGTACAAGATGGAATGATTTTCTGTTCTTAATCACAGATGATAGCGATTTTCGTCCTCAAACATGCACGAATGATTTAGTTATTAGGGAATGTAAACATATCAAGAATATTTTTGAAAATGTTTATTTCACCAAAAACTTGTTTCATATTACTTTAAAACACTATAAAAGGTATCTAATGACTGGACAACTCTCATGAAAAGGAGTTTTTATTATGCACAAAAGTTCCTGATGTTGATACCAGATAGAATTAGACAATACCCCGTAAAGTTATAGATGCTTTGTGGATATGAAATGACCAAGAGCTGTCATGGTTAAAGAATAACCAAAATAGTTTATCAGTTACATGTAGTTGTATCGTCAACCTGATTTACGGATTCTGATTACCCCTTTGGTATCTTCAAACTCGTCTTTAAACTAAATATATTTGTTGACCACCAATAACTTTTGAAAGGATTTATCCTTCCGTGTATAATTTTGGGGTCTATCGAATGTATGTGTTCTGGGAAGGAGATACAGTGAAACTTGTGGAATCAGACATCCTGTGACATGCGACAAAAAATAATGGTTCCAAAGTATTTCTGTTAACTAAAATAAAACCTGAGTATTCCGACATCCTGTTTTATCCGATACATTTCCCTGGTCCCTTGGTGTGTCGGATTAGACAGGTTCCACTGTATGTTGATCATTTGACTACATTGTAACATGTTAAACTTTTTTATACTGAGTTGGACCCCTAGATATCTGATCTTCTAAGAGAATTTCACTTCGGAAAGGAACTATTCAAAGATCATAATTGTAAAGTTTGGGTTGAATCATTTAAGTGATTTCATATAAGATTTATTTGACATATTTCTCATACAGGCTAATTAAACGTATGTTTTATGATGGCGACCATTATGTATTCATATAACACAATACCTTACTAAATGATCATATATTCAGGTCAAACTTTTAACAATTTAATAGTATTGAGGAGGTACAATTTATGAAATTGAATGAATCGAAATTCCTTGTATATTAATCATTATCTAAAATATTTTCTTTTGATATTGTCACTTTACATTGAGATGGATTTCTTGTTGGCAGGTTGGCAAGAGCTTCTACGGAAAACGATTTTGTTGATTTCTGCTGTTTTTGTACATATTGCTCCTTCACTTTAAAGTGTCTTGAGCATCTTAATTGTGACTGGATGATGGAGATTTTATTTCTATTATAGGTTGTCACAGACACTACCAAATTACATGTGACATGGACGGGCAGGTTCACAAATGAGAGACACCATGTCAGACACTGGCTTAAGCCGTTAGCAGTAAATAAACACGTTGATTCCCTATATGATGACACATTTGGTATTAGAACAGTCCACTGGTACCCTAATGTTTTAGGTATGTTCATTTATCGTTCATTTATCGTTTTATTCCATTAAACGCTTATATTTTTTTTCCTTAATCGACAGTCAGAGATTTCAAAATCAAAATGAGGGAGCCGTCTTGGTCGTGAGCGTATGGTAGTTGGATTTACAACTACCTATGCAATCAGTACCTATCGCCACTAACGTTGTGAGTTCGAATCCCACTCAGGCGATACAACATTATGTGATAAAGTTTGTCAGTGACTTACCACAGGTCGGTGGTTTTCTCCTGGTTCTCCGGTTTCCTCCACCAATAAAACTGACTGCCACAATAAATGTATAACTGAAATATTGTTGAAAGTGGTGTTAAATACCATAAGCCAAACCAAACCAAAATTAAAATGTATTGAATTACTAATATTTGGAAATGATGCCATTGACTGTTACAGTAATCTGTATCTATTGAATAGTGATTAATAGTTTACTATATTTAAATATACGTGATCACAACAAACATATAACAGGAGTAACATCGCTGGAATAAAAACGTAGATATCTAATTTAGTGCACACTGCGTGTGTCTGGAATAATCTTCATCAGGTACGATCAAAGTCAAAACATTGGAAAGATAAATATAATTCAAAAGTCTTTGAGAGCAAATAAATCAAAGTGTTTAAACAGGATAGCCAAAAATTGGCTAAGGCTATCCATTCCTGAGTAAGATTGACTTTTACTTTATTTAGGAACTGTAATATAAAGGATTTCAGAAAATTGTTAGAAATATTTAAATTAATTTAATATATTTGCTGGTGATGTTTCTAATAATACAAGTTTTATTTTCTTATAGGTGTTGTAAAATTTGACATCAATTATACGGTAACAGGACCAGATGTGACATCATTCTTAGAATTCAGAAACGTAACCGACATTTTATCTGAAGCAGATGTATTGGACGTTAAATGGGAAGATGGTCAAAAACTTGATATTACAGTAAAAGCTACTGATATTCTGTCTGAGTTCACTGTTGACACTGTTACTATTTATAAAGATATCACTGCTCCGGAGATTGAGAATTTGTGGTTGTCTAAAGACGATAAAGTCAGCTTGTTTGTTCATCATATAGAAGATTTTACAGCAATGACGTGAGAACAAACATATTTTTTTCATTATTGATCATGTGATATATAATAGCAATATGGACTCCATCCAAAAACAAAATGGCCACTTTCATCCCTTGAAATTTCAAAAAGCCTAATTTGTCATGTTCAGATCGCGGTCATGGGTTCAGTCCAAGTTCTATCTTTGACTTTAATATCTAATATCTACCTTTTATTTATTCTATCAAATAATTCTTTAAAATTAGTATTTGATGGTTTTCCAATAAATTTGCAGCACCATTAAGAGAAAATAATTATAATAAAAAATAATTAATTACTCCTTGTGGTGTCAGTAGCAGGAAATGAGGACCTTTGACCTGTGATTCTATGACCTGACCTCACAAAAAGTAATTAAATTGTATAATATACCTGTCAGAGATGAAAATATGATCAGATGCTAATAATAACTGAATATGATCATTATCCCCTCGCCAACGAAGTTGCGAAGGGATATAGTAATGCTACCGTCCTTCCGTAACATCCTTGTGAACACTCTAGAATCAACATCCTTCAATGGATTTTGACCAAACTTTGCACATACTTAGTCGTTAAGAGAATCTGGAACCCTATTGATTTTCAAGGTTAAAGGTCAAGGTCAAATTTTTAGGTGAGGGGATACGCCACGCTTTGCATTGCCCTTGTTTCTACTGAAATTGCCAATACAATAAAAAGCGAAAAAATATCACACTGTCAGAACAGTTCCCAAAACTCAGAAACAGAATAAAAGTTGATACCCCTAACACATATATATGACTGCATAGTTTACAAACAATTTTTTTTCTCTAGAAACTAGTTTAGCTAAGCAATTATAATATTATATTTCTTGAATTTCTTTTACAGTATTGAATGGGACACCTATGACTATCACAGTGGTATTGAAAGTATACATTGGAGATTGTATGATAATTTTACAGGAAGTGAAATATTACATGGACAATCACATCTTCACTCGCAAGGGAAAGCTGAGGTAAACTACGGGAAATATTTATGGACATGTTCCTTGTGTAACTTTTACAAACATGATATTTGACGCAATGCTTACTAGTTACCGACTTTGTAAATAATGGACTGCAATTTGGTTTGAGAAACTGCATTTTAGTCTCAAAACATTATTTTTTGTGTCATTAACGTAAAACACTACCATTTTTACTTCATAGTGCCAGTCTTCACGAAAAACTTTTCAGACCACAAGCCAACCGGGCCAGTAAACCATGAAAATCCACAAACCCAAATTTTATTTTGCTGGTCCGAAAAAAAATAGTAATTGTTCAAATTCCGTTTGTTATTCTTCTTTCATTGTTTTATTTATTATTTCAACCACTATTTATCCCTCTAGCCACACACATTGTGGATACATAAGTTCATGAACTTTCGGGAAAAGTAAATATCCTGCATGCGCTTTGTTGTCTGACGTCATCACTTGCATGTTTTAACAACTTGAGGATTCCTCTAGTACGCTATAACCTGCAATATGAATCTGGTCATTTCTAACAGGGTCAGATTTATTCTTTAATTACATGTTTAACAAAATGGCGTATTTTTCTTATTCCCTAATTCTTGCAATTTACATCAGCCTGAATATATTTGACCCCAAGCTGCAATCCCAAACCGAAGTGTCGTATGGCTTCTCCATTTTCTGGTAAACAAAGTCACGTGACTTTCTTGGAGATTCCCGGTCAAAATAAAAAATCTTTGAAACACAATGAGTGCTATAATCTTATGTTTTTGGAGTTTTTAAGCAATATTCATCAAAGAAGAAAATAAAATGTGTAAGTTGGTTTCATGTATGCAAGTATAATTCAAAATATGAATTGAAGCACTATCTTGAGTAAATAGATAGGGAAGTGTACAATATTAAATTATACAATTACATTGTATTATAGTTTTAAAAAATGCAATGCATTATATGTGTATTTCATTTATAGCTTCCAGGTATCATTTAAAGCAATATGCTCAGTTAAAATGAATGTGAAAAGCTTAAAAAAATAATTTATAGTAAAACATAATTTTGTGGTCACCATTGGGCTTCCATACTGCTACTTACCTTTTAAAGTTATTTTTAGAACAAACTATTTCCATGAAATTTTGTGACCTACTTCACATGTTCTGCTGATTTGTATGCACAAAAACAAAGGTCACAACTACTACTAGTGAATGACAAAGCTCTTATAATCAAAACAACTTTATTATTTTAATGAAGTTTAATAGAAACAATGTAAGCATTGAAGACAATTTCCAGGTTTCTAGTTTTACCGCATTCAGGTTGAATAATCGTATGTCCACGAACATGTGTGACACTACCGTAAAAATTCAATCTATCTGTCTGTTTCCTCGTCATGAAATAACCAGGGACGATCCTTCATCCAGCTGGTTTGAAATTTAATAGTCCTTTTGTTAATACCGCCGCACTGGCATCATACATTTCTTCTGCCGATCTCTTTAGCGTCTGCAGCTTTATACCTGGGCGGACACCTTCGGTAAATTTGATGGAAAAAGCCATAACCGATGTTTGTCCTAGTTAAAATAATTATTCAATGTCAAATCGAATGTTTATATCAACAAAAAACGCATGTGTCATCAAACATTTCAAAGACCAAGTAAATCTTTCGGAAACCTCTCTATCGGATGACTCAGGACTTACCTGTACAATTCAATAGCATATGCGGTTCTCCAAAACATGGAGGTATTCATGACTGCAAATTTTCCTTACTCGAGAGGGCAAAATTGTTTATCTTTGTTTAAAAAATAATTGAAACACCAACTTCACAAAACTTTCAACAGCTGAAACAAAAATACTTACCACTTCTCAGATAAAAAATGCACAAGCCAGACAGACTTCTAGTTTTGGGATTTTTACCAGCCTGAGACCGATTTTACTGGCCTCGGGCACCGGACCACCAACTAATTTCGAAGACTGTATCTAAGATAATATTTTAGTTTTTACTAATATTTTGCATTAATAACACAACCAAATATGTTTTGAGACATAAATGCAGTTTCTCAAACAAAATTGCAGTCCGTTAAATGTAGATTTGAAGACGAGTGCTTTGCATAAATTAGGGGAAACCTACACTTCTGGAGTACCTGTTATCACACAGTTTTGTAGGAATTCGTGGTATAAGATCTTTCATTCTGTTATTTATTTTTGATTTCATGTTCACCGGATTCTGATTTTGTTTTTGTATACTGTTCCCTCTGACTGGTATTTGACATTTATCTTATTACACTGTATTGTGTATCTGTTGGTTGATTGATTGATTGATTGGTGTTTAATGCCAACCTTAGCAGTATTTCAACTATATCGCGGCATGCTATCTGTTGGATATATTTTCTTATTAAGTATTTATTTGCTTTAATATACATTCTCCAGTAAAACATTTTTAGATAAGTGTGCAAGATATACAACCAATGACACACTTACTATCCTACATGTATGTCTTGTGCATCTTCTATTAGTAAGAAATGATATGGATGTAATGGACATGAGAGACTATCCGACATTATTGCTGTTCTACATTTCACACTTACAGTAGGGTTTTCAATGATGAGAATATCTCATATCCTAAATAAGGGTAATAACAAAATTACCGAACTCCGAGCAATCTTACAAAGGGAAAGTCAAAACTCATAAGTATATAAAGAGACAAAATCAGTCAACAACTTGAAAACTGTGAAAACCGTAATGACCCTGACTTGGTACAGGCATTTTTAAAGATATGGTGGGTTGAATCAGATTTTAAAGTGCCAAACCTCCCCCTTTCATTATGGCTCAAAGTTTCCGGCTGTCACTATAACAGTATTTATAACAATACTTGAACAAAAATGAGTATGAAACAGGTTAGGGCTGAGGTTATAGTGTTTAATGCCACTTTCAACATATTTCAATTATATCATGGCAGTCAGTTTTATTGGTGGAGGTCCAGGAAATCAGAGCACCCAGAGAAAACCACTAACCTGCCGCAAGTCACTGACAAACTTTATCACATAATGTTGTATTGAGTACACCTCGTCTGAGCAGGGTTCAAACTCACTGATTGCATAGGTTGTTGTAAATCCAACTACCATACGATCACGACCACGACGGTCCGGAGTGTGAAATGGCCACTAGTCCTGTATCCATGTAATTATCACCGTATTTCTATTTAAGTATCTTGCACAGTGAAGTAGCATGTATAAAGCATATAATTCTTGTTGTTTTCTTTTTATAGAATATGACTGTATGTGATGATAAATACAAAGATTCACCACGTGGTTCTGACTGTTACTGTACCTTATATCACGGTTGCTTTCACCGCCATTTCCATGTCCAACCACAGATAGTCAACGGTTCTGGTCTTACTCCTGGGAATGATCAGGGAGTTCATGATTCAGATTATTTCATAGAGGTTACTGTGGTTAACAAAGCAATGTTGGAAACTGTTCTTATAAAAAAGGTTAGTACTTAAATATTAGAGAAAACCGAAGGAGCAATCAAGTATAGACAATCCAGAGAAACTGGCAGCACTGGGTACACAAAACACAGTACGAAGACAAACAAAACAGAAAACACAACACAATATGTGTTGGACACCACTATAGGAGTGTTTGCCGTGATGTCATAGGCTTGAGAATTTACCTGTCTGGTTGGCAAGAAATGGAAAATTTCCATTGTCTTTCATTGAAGACTCAACTTTAAATTGTCATTATTTTTTTGTTATTTAAGATAATTCAACAATTCTTTAAGAAGTGAAAATTATATAGAAATAACTAATTCACAATGAAGGTTTGATAAAAATATCCAGAATAAAAGGATTGGAAATTCAATCTTGTTTTATTTAGTTTTGAAGTGTAAAAATGCATTATTTCATATTAGAATTATGAATTGATCATATCAAAATAAAAAAATGTAAACTGACAGTAAAAATATGAATTTTCTTAAGTCTCTAAAACAATTAACAGAACCAAAATTGGTTTGGAAATAAAAAAGTTATAAAAGTTTAAAAATTTGTTATTTTCCTGTCAATTACTTTATTGTTTTATTGCCAACCAAGTATTTGTTTATTGTCATGCAAATTAGTGAATATGACATCACTAATGAGATCGGCGAACACTCCTATACACAAACAAACACAAATAACGTAAACAAGGCATGAGCCCTCCTACAAACAACTTGAGGTAAAGACGAAAATGCCATTTACTTATCATACCCGCCACTTTTTATTGAACTGCATGTACCAAACAATGGATGTGAACAGTCATGTATTTGTATATTAGTGGGTATACATTTTGCCTATTTCTACAATTTTTCTATTTGACTTTGAAAATGTTCTGACTGTGTGTTTTTGTTTTTTTTTTTCATTGTATATATATAATTCTACTTATTTGTAGTAGGTAGATAGATGGAACATGGATTGCTTTAATGCTGAAATAATATTAAAAAAAAACTTTGAAATGTTGATTTACAACAAACCAAAATAGTTTTATGGATGGCCTTATTTTTTTTCCTTTTGGCAGCATCATTTCACTAAGACAGGACGTTTGTGCCCACAAAGCTAGTTAAACCTTGCCACTTTTTATTGAAGTGCCTGTACCAAGCCAGGAGGGTGAGCTGTCATGTAAATGTTGTTAGAGGTATTGATTTTGTCACTGTTTCTACTATTTATAGATTGTTTAACTGTTACGACCATATCCAACAGTGTGATATTTTTTTCCCCATTTTATTAGTACCTTTATTAGATTTGGACTAGATTCACAACATTTAAGGAAGTGAGAAATGAAAATGACTTATCAAATATTTTATTTATTGCAGATTACAATAGATACATCTGCACCACACACTGGATTTGTACACGACGGTATCCCTGACGACGTGGAAATAGATTATCAACAAAGTCTACATTTGAATGTACACTGGGATGGTTTCTTTGATCCAGAGAGTGGTGTTAAATATTACAAATATGTTTTTTCTGACCATTGTTGGGAACGAAAAGATTTGATAAATGTTTCTCTTGTAAGTAGTAATAATACATAAGACGATGGGGCCATCGTGATCGTATAGTCGTTGTGAGTTCGAACCTCGCTCAGGCTAAGTGTACTCGATGCAATATTATGTGATAAAGTTTGTCAGTGACTTGCAACAGGTCGGTGGTTTTCTCTGGGTACTCCGGTCTCCTCAACCAATAAAACTGACTGCCACGATATAACTGAAATATTGTTGAAAGTGGCATTAAACACCATAAACCAAACCAAACCATAAGGTGATAGTCATTTTAAAGTTGCTGCAATTGAATTGACCTAGTATATGAAATTTAAGTGTTTAAATTTATGGATATGATATTTGTGTTCAGAAAAGTTTGAAGATACTAAAGGGGTGAGCAGAAGCTGTAAATCGAAGAAGGACAGACATTACATATAGCCAAAAGGACAGACAATACTTATAGCCAAAAGGACAAACAATGATCTACAAAACTACAAAACACTACACAGAAAACTAAAGATTGAATAACACGAACCCCACTAAAAACAGTGGTGAACTCTGGTGCTCCAGAAGGGTAAACAGTTCCTGCTTATATAAAATAAGTCATTTTGTTTTCATACAACTGCAATTGAATCCACTCAATTATTTTGAAAATACATTGTATATAGATTGTAGTATAGGAATTTATTTATATGACATTTCAGTGGGGTTGTTTTTGTTGGTGACAAATCACTTATGTAAGACAGTGCAAAATTCCAAGGCCAGCGGATGAAACAATTCCACGAATAGGTGGAAAAAATCAAACCCAAATGAAATATGAACAAAATCAAATCCACAAGAAAAAACCGATAATCTTTAACAAAAAAGTAGATCAGGTAGTTCTAACCATTTTCTATCATCGTGTAAGATATCCTGTCTCCAATAAAAATCAATTTATGAACACTTGTATCATATCTATAATTTAGAAATGGTTAAAAAGTCATATAGTCCAATGTAAATGTGACTTGCTTTTTTAGGGTACTGAGACCTATGATACGTTTGCCAGCTTTGATGCAGCTAATGAGGGGACATTTTATACAAGTGTCGTTGCTATAAACAGAGCTAATGATGCATCAGACGTGGTGTGTTCAGATGGAGTTACTATCAGTACAGCTATACCATCAGTAAAAGATGTTGTTGTTAAAGATATAAAAACAGTCCCTAGACTGATAGAAGACAACAATAGTCAAGTTTGGCTGTTGGACGAATCCTTGCGAAAACGTCCATTGAATGGCACTCTGTGCAGGTAAGTAATTTTATCTTACCTTTAAATGGTATCATTATGAGCAGCAGATCTATTACTCTTCGCCATTTAACTATTACGCATTGTTTAAACTGTCTTTTCATAAAAGTCCAAATATATTATAGGGTATTTTCCAGTTATCATTACTTTAAACACAGGGAACAACATCTGTCAAGTATATTATTGTGCTAGAGCTTGCTACAGTTATTGGGAATTTTATTAAATGGGAAACAGTTATGTTAGAAAAGTTATTATGCAAAAGAAAGTTTAAACAGTGATGGTTACATCAATTCCACCAATATCAACAAAAGGAACAATCACCTCTTATCTTAACTGAACTCACTGAATACAAAAAAGACCACGACATATGATGTTAGAAATCCAAGTCCAGGCTTGAGACAAGAACAAACATGTTGCATGGTTGAACTGGTTACTGAGATCTCAACACTCTTCTCTTGATAACTGGATCTCCAAGGGCAATACATTTAAAAACAAACTATTAAAAACCTGCACAGATTATGCATGAAAACAAACAGAATTTGCATGTACAAACAGGAAGTGTGTTTGCTTTATGTGCAACTTAAAATATGAGTGTGTAAGCGAGGTGTCATTTTGTTAGTTGGGTATAAAATCTTTCTTAAAGGGGCATTATCTGCCAAAATCGTAAATTTTTGTTACCCATAAAAACTATCAGATATGATTGATGCCATAGTAAAACGTGTTTCTGTAACTTATAAATGTTATGAAATGTATGCGCATCGGGGAAAAAATGTGCAACTGCTCGTGTTTTGAGATCGATCAAGAAATGGACGCCATCTTATTAATTATCGGCATTGTTTACGGAGTTTGCCGAATTGTCATTAAATCAGTACAACAATGCACTTATTTCTTATTTTCTGTGAATATGCTTTTAGTCGGCGTTAATTACGGACAAAGAACCATGCAAGTTTGCAGTTAATAAGCGACAAAATACAAATTATTCGTTTTTACCTGTCACTAGTAAGGTCAGTTGCATACGGAGAAAGCGAGGTCAAATTATTTGCTTGCAAGGAAATAATAAATCAATGGTAATTTTCATTCTCAAAAGGCGAAAAGTGGTACGATAAGCTGTTTAATGTGAAATATTTACCTTTATTTCATCATTTTAAAGCTATTTACCAATTTCCAAAACATATAATTTTTTTGGTCAATATCGTAGCTAATGCCTCTTTAAGTAATGTTTTAATAAGTATAATGTTTTCATCTTGCAGTACAACACCTATCTATGTAGATGATATCAACCTCTATCAGACAGCAGACGTAACCATGGTTGATTGCAGTAGTTTGATTGGACAAACGACTTCAACAGTTTTGTCTGTTTTACCTAGAAGTTCACAGGTTGGTGATAATAAATTTATTAAACAATTTTTGGTGAAATACTGTACTCAATTACAATCCATTTAATCTAAAGCATGCATAGTTTATTTTAACATTCAGCTAATAATTCATATATTTGAATTGATTTGTCTTAAGTGGCAACAACTATCTGATATCACAAAGACGCATTCAAATCCAGTTTAATTCACTTTTGATTTTCTTTAAAATATGAAAAATAACGATATTTTCAATAATCAATTTTAGCTATTCTGAGTATACCCATTGGTTCATTGCTCCTAAAAACTTTTAAAGTATTTTACTTTCCAATCTTTTTAACATGAGTGTATCTGATAAAGGTTTTTTTCCAGAAAAAACATCGAGCATAGTAAGTTATTTATCAAGGTTTTTATTACTACGTGTATCACTGCTTTTAAACTGTCCATGAGGATATCATCTCCCCAGTAGTCAGTGTTTTGGCAATGAAATGGTTTATTAAATATATTTGTTTTTGAAATTTAGCTGTGATGTGATATGTTTTTTAATGTTTTTTTTATCTTGGTTGACATCTCATCCCCTCCCACTCTGGGGAGACAACTGCGGCAATATGAAACAAGAAATGTTTCTTTGCTACCTTGTACGTCGCTCCAACAGGATCATACATATGTTGTGTAGTATAAATCAAATATACTTATCTCGCTCTCAGAACAGGACGTAAATAACTGCCATGTATGCAGAAAATTCACATCCTTTTCACATAAGAGAAGACTTGCAGCAGCACATACTTGCCATATCGTAAATATGTCATTGATAGTTCATTTCAAGGAAAAAATGTTTGACGGTATACATCCCCCTTTTACTTATGACAATCCAAACATCCACCCATCGCCACATCACAGTGCCACCTATATAGTTATGTACCTACATGGTTATTTATTGTTTGTAAATTTATAAAATTTGTCATACATTATGATTAACACAATCAATTAAATCAGATTTATATATATATAGCAATAACTTTGATGAAAACGTCTATTTCACCAGGATTGTTTGTGTATTATTGGCTCATATGGTTCTTGGGCCCAGGTGGCTCAATGAGTTAGGTAGTTGTAGGAGGGCCCGGGTGGCTCAATGAGTTAGGTAGTTGTAGGGCCCGGGTGGCTCAATGAGTTAGGTAGTTGTAGGGCCAAGGTGGCTCAATGAGTTAGGTAGTTGTAGGGCCCAGGTGGCTCAATGAGTTAGGTAGTTGTAAGGCCAGGGTGGCTCAATGAGTTAGGTAGTTGGATTACCTAACAACTCATACAAGCCTATCACCAATACGGCGTGGGTTCGTGCCCAGCTTTGTAAATTACAAAAAGGGTGCACTCGACTCACAGCCGCAAGTGATAAAGTTTACCAGTTGCTTGCCCATGGTCGGTGGTTCTCTCCGGGCACTCCGGCTTCTTCCACCACTAAAACTGGTCGCCATGATATAGCTGAAATATTGCTGAAAGTTGCATTAAAACACCAAAAATCAAAATCAACCATATGGTTCTTGAAGTAAATTCTGAAATAAAGTACGTCTTTGTGTATGTTCAATAGATAAATTGTTATAAATACTTACCGGGGTAATTGGTCTGTTTTTTGATTAAGGACAGTTCTTATTGCTTATTTACAGTTGTCGTTGATGTGGAAGGCTGGTATTGATGAAAGTCTTGTCTATGATTATGCAATCGGCTTGTCATCGACAAAAGACAGCCCAGCTCCTGATATTGTACCATTTAAGACAACGAAGCATCATGAACATTTCCGACTGAACAATCCAGATTTACAAGAAGGCAGAATATTTTATATCGTAATCAAGACGATCAGTAAAGCTGATGTTGTTGGTATACAAGTAAGTATATAACGAAGTTTCCATGGCAACCTTTCACAATGTTTCGTTGTTGGCATTGTTTGGTTACTGTGCTTTGTCAACTTTTCTATTTTTTCTAAGCATCATTTGAAATGTTCATAAGTTATCATTTGAAATGTTCATAAGATATCATTTGAAATGTTCATAAGATATCATTTGAAATGTTCATAAGATATCATTTCAAATGTTCATAAGATATCATTTCAAATGTTCATAAGATATCATTTCAAATGTTCATAAGATTTTTCATTTTTAAATGTCAAAAGATATCATTTCAAATGTTCATAAGATATCATTTTTAAATGTTTGATCAAAAGATATCATATAGAAAATACAATAAGCTATCGCAATTGGGATCCAAATAAAGGTGAAATTCGTGTCGATCAATTACAACTAGGTTTTTTTTTAAATACAAATTTCATGGCGTTCAATTTTATAAATGGCGGAAACATGAGTACCTTGAAAAATCATGTCATTTCCGTTAACTGAGGAACGTTATCACATACTGTTGTATTGAGTACATCTTGCCATTGCAGGAACCAAACTACAAAAGCATATTATCTAACAATAAGTATGTATTCTATCGAAATACATTATTGTTTACATCAGATACAACCCATCCGATACAAAACCTTGTATCATATATGTATGTGATACAAGAGGTTCATCAGCCGGAACTACTTTCGTGACGTCGTCATTTTCGAATACTTTATTACAACATATTGAACTTTTGTTTCACATTGCATTGATTGATTGATAGATTAGAGTTTATCGTCAAGTTTTACAATATATTAAGATATATCGTGGCTGTTTACTATTGGAGGGGATTGTGCCATTAACAATTACCTAGCAGGACCCCCCCTCCCAAAAAATAAACAAAGCAAACAATAATTTTTGGTAATGTTAGTGTACTCACAGAGTGACAGAGATGGTTGAGTGAAGTGTTAGAATGAATGTTATTACGTATAAAATTGTTTGAATGTCAGAACGTTATTTGTTGAAATAAATAAATAAATTTCTTTACTGTCTTTTGTCCAATAAACAAGTGAGATAAACATGTCATGTGCATAAGTGTGTAATAATAATAATAACATATAATAATGATAATAATAAGTGTGTAATAATAATAATAACATATAATAATGATAATAATAAGTGTGTAATAATAATAATAACATATAATAATGATAATAATAAGTGTGTAATAATAATAATAACATATAATAATGATAATAATAAGTGTGTAATAATAATAATAACATATAATAATGATAATAATAAGTGTGTAATAATAATAATAACATATAATAATGATAATAATAAGTGTGTAATAATAATAATAACATATAATAATGATAATAATAAGTGTGTAATAATAATAATAACATATAATAATGATAATAATAAGTGTGTAATAATAATAATAACATATAATAATGATAATAATAAGTGTGTAATAATAATAATAACATATAATAATGATAATAATAAAGTCTTTATTTATAGAGGGTTACACAGTTAGTTAATAACTAATCTTCCCTGAGGCCCTCATTGACATATTTAAACATACATTGTAAAGTACACTATATAAAAGTTACACACAAGAAGCAAAACATTGTATCCTCGTGTGTCCACTTTTCGTCCACTAAGCATTATAGAGGAAATAACAATAAAATCAACAAATAAAATAAAATATGGAATTGCTTACCTTTAACATTGATATCTTATCCTTTTATCCACAAATCCTCAGAAAAATGCATGCTCAATTTAATACAATAATAAACGATAATAGTGAAGCCGTATAAACAAAATTAGGGGACCGGAAAAGTCCACTTTTCGTGGGTATGTATCAAACTGTTCTTTAAAGCCAAGAAAATCACAAAAATAGCATTGGCCTCAAAGTTGTATGACGTCATACAGTGACTAAAAATACGCACGCACGCTTACAAGTTCAGATGTAAACATTGGAATTCTGACTGCAGAAACTTGATTTCTGGATGATTAAACATAGGCAAAATTTGGTAATAGTAAAATTTACCTGTTTTGACCGCATATTGTACAGCAAATGTAAATAAACACCAGCGACGTTCCACTTCCTAGTTACAGCTGAAAAACTTGTAAATGTGACGTTACGATCGAAATCTCGAGACTTCCTGAAAATCCACGAAAAATGGACCTTGCACGATAATAAGTATTCACAAAAAATACATTTGGATTTCTTAGTGATACATGTACTCGACATGATCCAAACTGTTGTACCAACACAATATGTATATAGTGTGTATGTACATATCAATTATACAGTTAATGTCATTTTCAGAGTGTAGGACCTGTTATCATCGACGTTACACCACCAACATATATAGGTCAAGACATTGATGTAAACCTGATAGATAATTTTCTGGTTGCTAATTGGTCAAGCAATTCATTTTATGATGCAGAGGACTCTAATCCGATGAAATATGCATATGCAATAGGTAGCGTAATTTTTACTTGCATTCTTGTGCTTTTTTCTTCTTAAATTGAAGATTAACCCGCCAACATTTATTGAAGTGAAAGTGCCAAGCCATGAAAGTGCCTTTCTGGACTGTTTCCACAATGCGGTATTTTTTATTTTTCCATTTATAAATGTATTTAATTTAGGAGATAACTGTATTGTATTTGAAAATTTCACGGCATCAATTAGAGATTTGATGGTCGCATATTGAGTTTATTGGCAACGCGATAGCGGAGCCAGTAAACAGATATTTGCAACCATTCAATCGACAATTGATGCCATGAAATTTTCAAATACAATACAGTTATCTCCATTATAATGTAATCATGTGCATTGCCACATTATTGACAAGATGACGTAAGCTGTAATAAGCTAAAATTCTAAAAATATCTCATGCTTTTTGAACCGTGAAATTGATTCCTTGAAAATTACACCATTAAATCGACAATTAATGCCGTGAAATTTTCCAATACAATAAAATTATCTCCATTCTAATGTAATCATGTGCATTGCCACATTATTGACAAGATGACATTAGCGGTAATCGGCTAAAATTCTAAAAATATATCATGATATTTCAACCGTGGAATTGATACCTTGAAAATTACAGCATTGTCCAATCACAAACCAGGAATATTAAACAACTACATTAGAATTAACAATTGTATGCATTATAAATTCAATATCAACTTAATTTTTACATGTTTTCAACTTCAGTATGAAATTTGTCTTTATACTAAAAAAATATACAACAAATAATGGGACATTAAGGATGAAAACAAAACTAATTTAAAAAAAAACCACTGAGACGGGCATCATTGAGACGGACATCATTGCTTTTTTTTCTTTTTTTTTTATAAATATGTTGAATTGATACATTAAATAGAATGGCAGCAATGACCTTTTAACAATGAAAATGATTGTAAATACACAAAGATCTTATTACAAGACAAAGCCAAAGCTAAAACAAAATGATAAATTGTTTGTTAATATAAATTTGCAGGACATTTCGAGTACGGAACAGACATTCTAGATTTTTCACCATTGTCATTCCGACACGGTTGCCTAGAGACGATTCCACCCACCTGTACGGCTACTGACATATCAGCTTTACATTGGATACTTCACGCCAACCATGACTATTACGTCACAATGAGAGTTGCAAACCTTGCTGGGTTGACAACATTAGCAACATCCCACCCGTACAAACATAATGTTCAGATTCCATCACCAGGTGTCGTTTATGATGTCAGCCCGTTGTCAACAGGTTACAGTTCATTTGCAGTAAGTAATAATTATTACAGTAAGTCAAACCTGTATTAAGAGGTCACCCTTGGAAGAAAGAAAAGTGGTCTTTAAAGACAGGTGACCTATTAAAAGAGGTTCAATTCATACGAAATGTTCTATGACAGGACAAGAAAAATGTGAACTTTTACTACAAGTAACTGCTCAATAAAGGTAACAGCATGGTTAGGTTTGACTCAATAAAGGTAACAGCATGGTTAGGTTTGACTCAATAAAGGTAACAGCATGGTTAGGTTTGACTCAATAAAGGTAACAGCATGGTTAGGTTTGACTCAATAAAGGTAACAGCATGGTTAGGTTTGACTCAATAAAGGTAACAGCATGGTTAGGTTTGACTCCATAAAGGTAACAGTATGGTTAGGTTTGACTCAATAAAGGTAACAGCATAGTTAGGTTTGACTCAATAAAGGTAACAGCATGGTTAGGTTTGACTCAATAAAGGTAACAGCATGGTTAGGTTTGACTCAATAAAGGTAACAGCATAGTTAGGTTTGACTCAATAAAGGTAACAGCATGGTTAGGTTTGACTCAATAAAGGTAACAGCATGGTCAGGTTTGACTCAATAAAGGTAACAGCATGGTTAGGTTTGACTCAATAAAGGTAACAGCATGGTTAGGTTTGACTCAATAAAGGTAACAGCATGGTTAGGTTTGACTCAATAAAGGTAACAGCATAGTTAGGTTTGACTCAATAAAGGTAACAGCATGGTTAGGTTTGACTCAATAAAGGTAACAGCATAGTTAGGTTTGATGCAATAAAGGTAACAGCATGGTTAGGTTTGACTCAATAAAGGTAACAGCATGGTTAGGTTTGACTCAATAAAGGTAACAGCATGGTTAGGTTTGACTCAATAAAGGTAACAGCATAGTTAGGTTTGACTCAATAAAGGTAACAGCATGGTTAGGTTTGACTCAATAAAGGTAACAGCATAGTTAGGTTTGATGCAATAAAGGTAACAGCATGGTTAGGTTTGACTCAATAAAGGTAACAGCATGGTTAGGTTTGACTCAATAAAGGTAACAGCATGGTTAGGTTTGACTCAATAAAGGTAACAGCATAGTCAGGTTTGACTCAATAAAGGTAACAGCATAGTTAGGTTTGATGCAATAAAGGTAACAGCATGGTTAGGTTTGACTCAATAAAGGTAACAGCATGGTTAGGTTTGACTCAATAAAGGTAACAGCATGGTTAGGTTTGACTCAATAAAGGTAACAGCATAGTCAGGTTTGACTCAATAAAGGTAACAGCATGGTTAGGTTTGACTCAATAAAGGTAACAGCATAGTCAGGTTTGACTCAATAAAGGTAACAGCATGGTTAGGTTTGACTCAATAAAGGTAACAGCATAGTCAGGTTTGACTCAATAAAGGTAACAGCATGGTTAGGTTTGACTCAATAAAGGTAACAGCATGGTTAGGTTTGACTCAATAAAGGTAACAGCATAGTCAGGTTTGACTCAATAAAGGTAACAGCATAGTTAGGTTTGACTCAATAAAGGTAACAGCATAGTTAGGTTTGACTCAATAAAGGTAACAGCATGGTTAGGTTTGACTCAATAAAGGTAACAGCATGGTTAGGTTTGACTCAATAAAGGTAACAGCATGGTTAGGTTTGACTCAATAAAGGTAACAGCATGGTTAGGTTTGACTCAATAAAGGTAACAGCATGGTTAGGTTTGACTCAATAAAGGTAACAGCATGGTTAGGTTTGACTCAATAAAGGTAACAGCATGGTTAGGTTTGACTCAATAAAGGTAACAGCATGGTTAGGTTTGACTCAATAAAGGTAACAGCATGGTTAGGTTTGACTCAATAAAGGTAACAGCATGGTTAGGTTTGACTGTACATTGTTTCTTCTGTAACTTTTTGTGAATCATTGTTTTGTTTACACATCGTTTTTGTGGGAAAACTATTTTGAAGAGTTGTTTTGTTCGTACATTGTATTATTGATTTTTTTTTATTGATTGATTAACATCTGCAATGCTACATTACTTTACTATAGATTATGATAACATCATCAATGAGTGTCTTGTAAGATGTAGGCACTGATTATCCTTCACGACCACCCGGGTTTACTTCCGAGTTTTTTGGTGTGTCCATGTTGCTCATTTTATGGGATACATTTTGTAGCTCACTGACATTTCAAGTCTTAAATCTACCATTATAATTTATTCTTTTTTGAAATATTTAGGTTTTGACAGTAGCACACCAGTGTACCATATGTTTTATCATAATTGTAGTAAAGAACAATGTGATCATCTTCAAATGATGGTGTATTTGTTTTACTATTTTGAATAGTTGTTTTCTTACACAATTACCCAGCAGATATTGTAGTATGATCAAATCTGAATCAGATGAGCTGACTTGTTGCTCTCTAAGAAGAGTTTGAAGATACCAAAGGGGTAATCAGAATCTGTAAATCAAAGAAGGACGAAAAGAAATAGTACAAAAGGACAAACAACTGTCTACAAAACATTACACATACAACTAAACATCAAGTAACTGTAATTGATGAGCTTACTTATTGTTGTTTTATACGATTTTTCTATTGGATTTTAGAAATGTTCTGACAGTGTGGTATTATTTCTTTTCTTTACTTATTATAGGAAGTTCGTGACATTGATTATTCCATTGTGACTGCATGATGCATTTTCTGTTGAGTGGAGGGGATTTTGTTCCAACATTGTGGTATTTTTTTGTTTTCTTTACTTATTATAGGAAGTTCGTGACATTGATTATTCCGTTGTGACTGATACATTGTCTGTTGAGTGGAGGGGATTTTATCAACCTCATGTGATACTATTTGTTTTCTTTACTTATTATAGGAAGTTCGTGACATTGATTATTCTGTGGTGACTGATACATTGTCTGTTGAGTGGAGGGGATTTTATCATCCTCATTTGGTACTATCCTACAAGATTTGTGCTGGAACAGCAGCAGGAACATGTGATGTCGCTGAGGCTAATCATGTTGATGAATCCAAAACAAGACACACCTTTGATAATTTATCTCTATCAGCTTTACAGGTATATATACTGTAGCATACAACAAGACATACCTTTGATAATTTATCTCTATCAGATTTACAGGTATGTCTACTGTAGCATATAACAAGACATACCTTTGATAATTTATCTCTATCAGCTTTACAGGTATGTCTACTGTAGCTTACAACAAGACATACCTTTGATAATTTATCTCTATCAGCTTTACAGGTATGTCTACTGTAGCTTACAACAAGACATACCTTTGATAATTTATCTTTATCAGCTTTGCAGGTATATCTACTGTAGCTTACAACAAGCCATACCTTTAATAATTTATCTCTATCAGCTTTACAGGTATGTCTACTGTAGCTTACAACAAGACATACCTTTGATAATTTATCTTTATCAGCTTTGCAGGTATATCTACTGTAGCTTACAACAAGACATACCTTTGATAATTTATCTCTATCAGCTTTGCAGGTATATCTACTGTAGCTTACAACAAGCCATACCTTTAATAATTTATCTCTATCAGCTTTACAGGTATGTCTACTGTAGCTTACAACAAGACATACCTTTGATAATTTATCTCTATCAGCTTTACAGGTATGTCTACTGTAGCTTACAACAAGACATACCTTTAATAATTTATCTCTATCAGCTTTACAGGTATGTCTACTGTAGCTTACAGCAAGACATACCTTTAATAATTTATCTCTATCAGCTTTACAGGTATGTCTACTGTAGCTTACAACAAGACATACCTTTGATAATTTATCTCTATCAACTTTACAGGTATATCTACTGTAGCTTACAACAAGACACACCTTTAATAATTTATCTCTATCAGCTTTACAGGTATGTCTACTGTAGCTTACAACAAGACATACCTTTAATAATTTATCTCTATCAGCATTACAGGTATGTCTACTGTAGCTTACAACAAGACATACCTTTGATAGATTATCCCTATCAGCTTTACAGGTATGTCTACTGTAGCATACAACAAGACATACCTTTAATAATTTATCTCTATCAGCTTTACAGGTATGTCTACTGTAGCTTACAACAAGACATACCTTTGATAATTTATCTCTATCAGCTTTACAGGTATGTCTACTGTAGCATACAACAAGACATACCTTTAATAATTTATCTCTATCAGCTTTACAGGTATGTCTACTGTAGCTTACAACAAGACATACCTTTGATAATTTATCTCTATCAGCTTTACAGGTATGTCTACTGTGGCTTACAACAAGACATACCTTTGATAATTTATCTTTATCAGCTTTGCAGGTATATCTACTGTAGCTTACAACAAGACATACCTTTGATAATTTATCTCTATCAGCTTTACAGGTATATATACTGTAGCTTACAACAAGACATACCTTTGATAATTTATCTCTATCAGCTTTACATGTATGTCTACTGTAGCTTACAACAAGACATACCTTTGATAATTTATCTCTATCAGCTTTACAGGTATGTCTACTGTAGCTTACAACAAGACATACCTTTGATAATTTATCTCTATCAGCTTTACAGGTATGTCTACTGTAGCTTACAACAAGACATACCTTTGATAATTTATCTCTATCAGCTTTACAGGTATGTCTACTGTGGCTTACAACAAGACATACCTTTGATAATTTATCTTTATCAGCTTTGCAGGTATATCTACTGTAGCTTACAACAAGACATACCTTTGATAATTTATCTCTATCAGCTTTACAGGTATATATACTGTAGCTTACAACAAGACATACCTTTGATAATTTATCTCTATCAGCTTTACATGTATGTCTACTGTAGCTTACAACAAGACATACCTTTGATAATTTATCTCTATCAGCTTTACAGGTATGTCTACTGTAGCTTACATCAAGACATACCTTTGATAAATTATCTCTATCAACTTTACAGGTATGTCTACTGTAGCTTACAACAAGACATACCTTTAATAATTTATCCCTATCAGCATTACAGGTATGTCTACTGTAGCTTACAACAAGACATACCTTTGATAAATTATCCCTATCAGCTTTACATGTATATCCACTGTAGCTTACAACAAGACACACCTTTGATAATTTATCTCTATCAGCTTTACAGGTATGTCTACTGTAGCTTACAACAAGACATACCTTTGATAATTTATCTCTCAGCTTTACATGTATGTCTACTGTAACTTACAACAAGACATACCTTTGATAATTTATCTTTATCAGCTTTACAGGTATGTCTACTGTAGCTTACAACAAGACATACCTTTGATAATTTATCTCTATCAGATTTACATGTATGTCTACTGTAGCTTACAACAAGACACACCTTTGATAATTTATCTTTATCAGCTTTACATGTATGTCTACTGTAGCTGACAACAAGACATACCTTTGATAATTTATCTCTATCAGCTTTACAGGTATATCTACTGTAGCATACAACAAGACATACCTTTGATAATTTATCTCTATCAGCTTTACAGGTATATATACTGTAGCTTACAACAAGACACACCTTTGATAATTTATCTCTATCAGCTTTACAGGTATATATACTGTAGCTTACAACAAGACATACCTTTGATAATTTATCTCTATCAGATTTACATGTATGTCTACTGTAGCTTACAACAAGACATACCTTTGATAATTTATCTCTCAGCTTTACATGTATGTCTACTGTAACTTACAACAAGACATACCTTTGATAATTTATCTTTATCAGCTTTACAGGTATGTCTACTGTAGCTTACAACAAGACATACCTTTGATAATTTATCTCTATCAGCTTTACAGGTATGTCTACTGTAGCTTACAACAAGACATACCTTTGATAATTTATCTCTATCAGCTTTACAGGTATGTCTACTGTAGCTTACAACAAGACATACCTTTGATAATTTATCTTTATCAGCTTTACAGGTATGTCTACTGTAGCTGACAACAAGACATACCTTTGATAATTTATCTTTATCAGCTTTGCAGGTATATCTACTGTAGCTTACAACAAGACATACCTTTGATAATTTATCTCTATCAGCTTTACAGGTATATCTACTGTAGCATACAACAAGACATACCTTTGATAATTTATCTCTATCAGCTTTACAGGTATATATACTGTAGCTTACAACAAGACACACCTTTGATAATTTATCTCTATCAGCTTTACAGGTATATATACTGTAGCTTACAACAAGACATACCTTTGATAATTTATCTTTATCAGCTTTACAGGTATGTCTACTGTAGCTGACAACAAGACATACCTTTGATAATTTATCTTTATCAGCTTTGCAGGTATATCTACTGTAGCTTACAACAAGCCATACCTTTAATAATTTATCTCTATCAGCTTTACAGGTATGTCTACTGTAGCATACAAGAAGACATACCTTTGATAATTTATCTCTATCAGCTTTACAGGTATATATACTGTAGCTTACAACAAGACATACCTTTGATAATTTATCTCTATCAGCTTTACAGGTATATATACTGTAGCTTACAACAAGACATACCTTTGATAATTTATCTCTATCAGCTTTACATGTATGTCTACTGTAGCTGACAACAAGACATACCTTTGATAATTTATCTCTATCAGCTTTACAGGTATATCTACTGTAGCATACAACAAGACATACCTTTGATAATTTATCTCTATCAGCTTTACAGGTATATATACTGTAGCTTACAACAAGACACACCTTTGATAATTTATCTCTATCAGCTTTACAGGTATATATACTGTAGCTTACAACAAGACATACCTTTGATAATTTATCTTTATCAGCTTTACAGGTATGTCTACTGTAGCTGACAACAAGACATACCTTTGATAATTTATCTTTATCATCCTTACAGGTATGTCTACATGCATACAGCCAAATCCATTTTTCAAATACTATCATCTGTAATCATGCAACACATGTGTCTTACATCATAAAATGACAGTTACATTTAATTATATTTTTGTTTTATATGTATATAAATTGTTGGGGTTTTTTTCGTTTTCAGTTTGAACGAGTTAGTATAATTTACGATTGATATGAATTATTTATCTGAGAAGACTATTTTTCTCTCCTTTAATTTGCATTCAAGTATACCGTTGCACATTACATAGTTACATATATAACTGTAGGATATGAGTCGTGTTATAATCATTTTTGGGTATGAGTTATACTATGCTCAATACTGAAGATCCTATGGTGACTGTGAAATGTAGAACCACAATAAAAGTTCTGTTTTTTTACTTTAATTGGTGTCTTAAGTTTGATTTAAACATATTTTATTGATAAATAGCATATAAACTTTTGCTTCATAATACAATAAAACATAGGATTCAGAAACAAGCATAATGCTTATATTAATCCGTTTCCTAGTCTTAAGTTTAATGTTAGTCTATCATGGTCATTTACATAAATATCATTTCTTACTACTCTACACTTATAACACATGCTTTGTAATTTAGTCAGTATTCAGCTGTAGACATTACCTGTTTAACTGAATGGTAATTTGGCGGATTGACAGTTTCGTCACCACCATTTCAAATAAACATTGCGATAAGTATAAAGTTATTTTAAGCTGTGTAAAAACTTACACATCAAATACCAAATTACTTGTCACGTAAGTAGATATATTTCAGCCAATCAAATGCATTATAGAGTATTAAGTCTGATAAATCAAACAACAAAGAGTTTGAACAGAGGGAAACTCCCTAAATAGGAATGTAGATAGTTTTTCATAATGTGTAATACAATAACCTTATGTTTTGTGGTTCTTTGTTCATCTTTTAGGCCTTTTACTTTTGTCTGTTGCATTGTCTATCCTTCATCGATTTAATGCTTCCGATTACCCATTGTTTTACTCTTATTTATATTTTACCATTATATATGGTATAGCTAATCATAGATTTTGAATATCAAAATAAGACCACGAGTGAGTACGCATAAGGATTAAACGTGTGGGCGGAACTTGTTCCATCCACGAGTTTAATCATTAATGCGTATTCGGTCACGAGTGGTCTTATTTTGATATTCAAAATGTATGATTTAGTTATAATGTTTATTATATAGACTTTCAAAATTTCTTATATATTATTTTTTTTATTTGTATATTTCATTCCACGAGTATATGTACGAGCAATGATACAAAGGGGTTCAGCTGGAAGGATCTGCCATCTTGAAAATGTGAAATCCCACATGTCATATTTACAACAATACACAAAAATAATTAAAATGCTTACCTTGAAAATTTATTTTAGTTAAATTGTATCAAAATTGAAGCATACACGAAGCCAAATAACATCTAATCTTTACGTTTCAAACTGGAAGTCTTCATATGACGTCATGTTGGTTATGTTCCAAAATCGTCGATAACATTTCGCGGAATTTTTTCAGTTAACAATCATATGTGTATTCACCGTAACACCACAAGGGATGTAACCACCACACTTATGGTTGTGTAAAAGTAGTTCCGGTGGGAAAAAAACTGATATTTCACATGTGAGATATCGGAATTTATTTCACGGATAAATCCCCATAATTCACACCTATCTATATAATAATATATTATCATATTCAATACTCTACAATATGTAATAATATTTTACTGTTGAATATGTTCCTTGCAGACTTACTACATGACTGTGGAAGCTGTAACAACGAGTGGATCTATTACTGTGTCATCTGACGGTGTAACTATTATAGATAATTCCACGTCTCTTACTGGAATCCACATAAAAGATGGATACAATTGTTCAGGTAAAAATATATAATTATTTCTTCATTTAGTTTTAATTTGATTGCATTGCAATACCTTTCTAGTAAACTGAAAAACACAAAATACCACACTGTCGGAACACTACCAACAATAAATAGAAAAACAAAAAATACCACACTGTCAGAACAGTACCAACAATAAATGGAAAAACAAAAAATACCACACTGTCAGAACAGTACCAACAATAAATGGAAAAACAAAAAATACCACACTGTCGCAACACTACCAACAATAAATAGAAAAACAAAAAATACCACACTGTCAGAACAGTACCAACAATAAATGGAAAAACAAAAAATACCACACTGTCAGAGCAGTACCAACAATAAATAGAAAAACAAAAAATACCACACTGTCAGAACAGTACCAACAATAAATAGAAAAACAAAAAATACCACACTGTCAGAACAGTACCAACAATAAATGGAAAAACAAAAAATACCACACTGTCAGAACAGTACCAACAATAAATGGAAAAACAAAAAATACCACACTGTCAGAACAGTACCAACAATAAATGGAAAAACAAAAAATACCACACTGTCAGAACAGTACCAACAATAAATGGAAAAACAAAAAATACCACACTGTCAGAACAGTACCAACAATAAATAGAAAAACAAAAAATACCACACTGTCAGAACAGTACCAACAACAAATAGAAAAACAAAAAATACCACACTGTCAGAACACTACCAACAACAAATAGAAAAACAAAAAATACCACACTGTCAGAACAGTACCAACAACAAATAGAAAAACAAAAAATACCACACTGTCAGAACAGTACCAACAACAAATAGAAAAACAAAAAATACCACACTGTCAGAACAGTACCAACAATAAATAGAAAAACAAAAAATACCACACTGTCAGAACAGTACCAACAATAAATAGAAAAACAAAAAATACCACACTGTCAGAACAGTACCAACAACAAATAGAAAAACAAAAAATACCACACTGTCAGAACAGTACCAACAATAAATAGAAAAACAAAAAATACCACACTGTCAGAACAGTACCAACAACAAATAGAAAAACAAAAAATACCACACTGTCAGAACAGTACCAACAACAAATAGAAAAACAAAAAATACCACACTGTCAGGACAGTACCAACAATAAATGGAAAAACAAAAAATACCACACTGTCAGAACAGTACCAACAATAAATGGAAAAACAAAAAATACCACACTGTCAGAACAGTACCAACAATAAATAGAAAAACAAAAAATACCACACTGTCAGAACAGTACCAACAACAAATAGAAAAACAAAAAATACCACACTGTCAGAACAGTACCAACAATAAATAGAAAAACAAAACATACCACACTGTCAGAACAGTACCAACAACAAATAGAAAAACAAAAAATACCACACTGTCAGAACAGTACCAACAACAAATAGAAAAACAAAAAATACCACACTGTCAGAACAGTACCAACAACAAATAGAAAAACAAAAAATACCACACTGTCAGGACAGTACCAACAATAAATGGAAAAACAAAAAATACCACACTGTCAGAACAGTACCAACAATAAATGGAAAAACAAAAAATACCACACTGTCGCAACACTACCAACAATAAATAGAAAAACAAAAAATACCACACTGTCAGAACAGTACCAACAACAAATAGAAAAACAAAAAATACCATACTGTCAGAACAGTACCAACAATAAATAGAAAAACAAAAAATACCACACTGTCAGAACAGTACCAACAACAAATAGAAAAACAAAAAATACCACACTGTCAGAACACTACCAACAACAAATAGAAAAACAAAAAATACCACACTGTCGGAACACTACCAACAATAAATAGAAAAACAAAAAATACCACACTGTCGGAACAGTTCTAAAATCTAATAGAAAAACAAAAAATACCACACTGTCGCAACACTACCAACAATAAATAGAAAAACAAAAAATACCACACTGTCGGAACAGTTCTAAAATCTAATAGAAAAACAAAAAATACCACACTGTCGGAACACTACCAACAATAAATAGAAAAACAAAAAATACCACACTGTCAGAACAGTACCAACAATAAATAGAAAAACAAAAAATACCACACTGTCGGAACAGTACCAACAACAAATAGAAAAACAAAAAATACCACACTGTCAGGACAGTACCAACAATAAATAGAAAAACAAAAAATACCACACTGTCAGGACAGTACCAACAATAAATAGAAAAACAAAAAATACCACACTGTCAGGACAGTACCAACAATAAATAGAAAAACAAAAAATACCACACTGTCAGAACAGTACCAACAATAAATAGAAAAACAAAAAATACCACACTGTCGGAACAGTACTAACAACAAATAGAAAAAAATCGTTTAAAGAGGCAAAATAGATAATCCTAACACACAAATACATGATTGCTTACTTTCCTGGCTTGGTACAGACACTTCAATAAAAAATTGCGGGGTTAAACTAGTTTTATGGACTTAAACCGCTAGACATGATTGTTTTGTGTAAATGTTCTGGTTGACTAGCTAGGCCTCCGATCAACATAACTTTAACTTTAACATTTGGAGTAGGTAATGGGGCTAGAACCCTAAAACTATTTTAGGCTATTGAAAGGTAATATATTTTTAGCTCACCTTGTCAAAGGCAATGTGAGCTTTTTGCCATCACTTGGTGTCCGTCGTCCGTCGTCTGTTAACTTTTCACATCAGGTGAGCGAGCCTTTAGTTTATTTATTTCATGTGCATTTTATTCTCAAAATTCTTTAGCCTGTTGAATAACAGTGTCTTATTATTGTAAGAACAATCCTGCAATTTGTTACTAGAACAATATTTGTTTAGCTTGATTTTATTTTTATTTCAGACGAGATAAACCTGCAAAGCAGTCATCATGAAAGGGTAAATAGTATTTATTATTAATTGAACAGGCTCATTTGTCTTCCAATCAGATGTTTTAAATTCCTTCAGATATCGTAACCTCGTGTTATAACATTACTGACTATATAAAGATATACAGTATTTCTAAGAAACATATTTTCCTCATTTAAAACAACGTTTATGTTTAGCATATGATATGTTTTAGGTTGATTGATTTATGGTGTTTAATGCCACTTTCGATAATATTTCAGTTACATCGTGGCTATCAGTTTTATTGGTGGAGGAAACTGGAGAAAACCACCAACCTATCGCAAGTCATTGAAAAACTTTATCACATTAAGTTGTATCGCCATGAGCGGGATTCGAACTCACAACATTAGTGGTGATATGCACTGATTACACAGGTAGTTGTAAATCCAACTGCCATACGATCACGGCCCCTAAATTTAGGTTCTGAGCATTATATTTCCCTCATATCAAACAACATTTATGCTTAACGTATGATATGTTTTAGGATATTATTCCACGGTGTATTGATGATATAGACTTCCAGACATCTACATCAACAATGAAAGCCTACTGGGATATTCCATTGTCAGACAAACCATTTATAACTAATACATACTATGGTATTGACAAAAAGTCACCAGTGGGTGGTGAGTATAGCTAAGACAATTTTGTTAATTATTAGTAGCAACTTTAGATATTCGTCTGTCTCCTGTTATATTCATTCGATTTGATTTATTGTGTTTAACACCACTTTCAGCAATATTTCAGCTATATCATGACGACCAGTTTTAATGGTGGAAGAAGCCGGAGTACCCGGAGAGAACCACCGACCATGGAAAGCAACTGGTAAACTTTATCACTTGCGGCTGCGAGTCGGGTGCACCCTTTTTTGTAATTTACAAAGCTGGGTGTGAACCCATGCCATATTGGTGATAGGCTTGTATGAGTTGTAAGGTAATCCAGCTACCTAACTCATTGAGCCACCCGGGCCCTTGTGTCTGCTGTTAAAGTTATTCATATTTTCAACAATTCAATGCATGATATTTTGTTTACAATATTTGAGATATTTTTATTTGCCAGGTTTGAAGTAAGATATAAGTCTCAAGCTTCCTTCTTCTTAAACCTGACTTACCTGAATAATTTTAGGATTTTTAGTATGAAAATTGTGTGAAAATTGTTGAAATCAGTGCAATAGTTTTTTCAATTTAAAAAATATTTCGTACTAAAAGATTTCAATGATGATAGTATAAAAGACCACGAAAACAACATTCTTAAATATTTATTTGTTTGTTGTGTAGCAGTTATATTGTATGATATGTTACAATGAACATTGCAGCTGCAAGTGATAAAGTTTACCAGTTGCTTGCCCATGGTCGTTGGTTCTCTCCAGGTACACTGGCTTCTTCCACCACTTCTGCCATGATATAGCTGAAATATTGCTGAAAGTGGCGTTAAGCACAATTATAAACCTATAAAATAAATACAATGAACAAATTTCATGTTGCAGATTTCTGGAGTGAGTTATGCGACTTGACCTTCTTAGGAAGTCATAACAGTGTTACTGTGAGCAATCTTGCTCTTCAACCAGGACTGGCATATCGATTTAAAATTAAATTTTGTGCCAGTAACATATGTTTTCAAACCATGTACAGTAATGGTGTCACTGTGATACCAAACAAGCCTGTGACTGGGTCCCTGTCTGTGGATTTACAAAGTGACAAGGTAATGTTTTAGATCTTATCTGATTTGATCTTAAAAGACAATTTATTGATATATCCAATAGATGTTTCCCAGCTATCAGGAGTCATCTTGAAAACAAAACAGTAAGAAATTTTTTTTTTAAAAAGTTGATAATCAGTTTTAAACCATATATTTAATGCCAGACAATGCAGGGAAAAATAAATTCACAAAAAGACAAACAACGATCTACTAACCACTACACAGAAAATTAAGGATTAAGCAACAGAACTCCACAAAAACGAGGATAAACTCAGGTGCTCTGGAAGGGTAAGCAGTTCCTGTTTCACTATTAGCAACCGTTAACTGTTTAACTGTTATTTTAAGATTGAAACATAATACAATAATATAGTTGAATTTTTATTGTTTATAATTTATATATGTAGCATTGCGCTTTAAAATAAAATTAAATTAAAAACGAAAAATACCACATATTCAGAACAACTCCATAATCTAATTGAAATATCTAAGCGACAGAGGCAAAATCGATACCCCTAACACACATGTGCATGACCACTCCCATTTGTGTCTGACTTGGTGCAGGTGCTTAAATTTATGCATAAAGTAGTTTTTTAACACTCAACCAAAAAATGTTTATTATTTTATTCTGGAACATTTCATGTCATTTATTAGGAAATTTGGAAAGTTTACACCTTTCACCCTTTTGCAATGACTTTCTGCAGATATTTGATTCAGTTTATAGGGTCAATGGTTTTTTTATATAGATAAGTGTGACATGTGGGAGAATGTATGACCCTGACATTGAAGATGAAATGGAGGCAATAGAAGCTGTAAATATATATGAGTGGACGTTAACAGATGGTATCCATAGTAACGGATTGTATACAAAATGGCAAGAAGTTGATGTTATACATATCATAAACCAGACTCATGTAAGTGGAAAGAATCTATTTGTAAGTCATTGTGTTCCACCTAACAATTAAACTATTTCTACAAGCATGTATCTATAGGAGAAAGTTGTATCTGGAGCGGATGCAGAAACTCTCCGGATGTGTTATAGAATGTCTCGCTTCAAGATAACCGGTGTAACTAATGATATTACGACCATATAAAATGCATGAGTTATATAGAAATTAAACTGGTAGTTTGGGGGTCATTGATGTTCAGAGGTTATATAAATGATTGTGTAACTAAATGAGAACACAAACGAATATCTAATTTTACGCTTGGACGCAATTTAAGATAAAGGTAAAGGGGATATGGTTTTAGTGACAAAGGATATTGATGTAAATAGACATGAGAAATAATCCAGTTTTACATTCAGGCACAAATGTATGTATTTACCACACACAATGACATATCATGTTTCAGAGTTCAATCAAATAATTAAAATACATAAATATTTTTGTTTATGAGGAGGATTAGGGTTATGGTGTTTAACACCATTTTCAACAATATTTCAGTTATATAGTGGCAGTCAGTTTTATTGATGGAGGAAATCGGAGTACCCGTAGATAACCACCAACCTGCCATAAGTCACTGACAAACTCTATCACTTAAAATTGTATCAGGTACACCTCGCCATGAGCGGGATTAGTCACAATTTTAGTGTTGTAAAGCACTGATTTCACAGGTAACAAATCCAACTACCATGCGATCACGACCACAATGGCCCTGTATTTATGAAGAGGAATATTTTATGTCATTATACAAGTGTGGACACAGAAATGTGCTGTCCAAAAGGCAAGTGTGGATGTCAATATTTCATATTATTAACTTTAAAAAAAAAGAATTTCATGAATACAGGGGTCCTGGATTTTTTTTAATAAAAAACTAATCCTGGATTATTACTTTTGCTTAAAGTCCGGCCCTGTGTTTTTATTTCAAATTTTCATCATAGCCCCCCCTCCCCCTCCCAAGGGATATAAAATTGTATCATTTATAATAAATTAATAAATAATAAATTCAGATTTTCTATTTAAAATAAATCTCATTTACAAAATTGTTCAATTTTTAACGCTGATTTAAGCTTTAGTCGCAACAAATTTTTATTTTTCTCTTTAAACTGTCGAAACATAACATTTATTTAGCTGAAAAATTCACAAATACATCGCTAAAATTACATGTGGGTGTTTCCCCACTTCAACTCGTAGATTTACATAGAAATCAGAGATATTTCGTCATAAAACTTCACACATGGTTTTGTCTATCATATTTCCTGAAGACAAACATAAAATTTTATTGCATTTATCAATATTTTATGAGTATCAACAGTTTTTTCAACACCGTATCTGTTTCTCGATACAGCCGCCCGATTACAGTGACCTGTGACCCACTTTAGCACGTTCCACCAGTTTTTTCTTAATAATGTTGTTTAATAAGACATTGTTATTTTTATCTTTACAGTTCAGTTTTGACATTCCTCTATCAGATGAAATAAATCTTGATAAATGTAAGAAATTGTGGATCAAAGGCTTTAATAAAGTCGGAGTGTCGTCAGACGTATCTGTAGATATGAAAAGTTGTCATGTAGATGACGGATCACGTCAAATCATTCCTAAAATAGTGATCGATGCTGTAGGTGAACAAGATTCTTCTGAAGGTAAAATATCATTACAGACAAGTATGTAATATAAACTACAAGTAATAATAACTAAATATAACATTTCATGTGAATAATTGAAAAAATGATAATATGGGATTTTACAGTAAATTATGTAATATAAACTTAAAAGTAACCATTACTGAACATAATTTGAACAAGAATGAGGGATTATAAACAAAAATAAACTCTAAAACTATATAAATGCCCATGAATCATTTCTTAAATTGCTTTCACATAGAGACCTATATTAAGCGTTTGGTTGTTGGCCTCTGTATTGTAGTTCCGTTCCAAACAAAAATAGAAACACTGCAAGGGACCAACCAATGATTATTTGTTAATACTCTAGTTTAATAAAGTTTCAAATTTCTACGAAGAAATATAGTCCTCAGATAAAAAAATGTTTGTATTGTTGTGGTGGCCATCTTGGATTTCCGATCGACAGATAAAACAGGCGTTGTACATGATCATGTTAGGAATATTTGTATTGTGGTGGTGGCCATCTTGGATTTCTGATCGACAGATAAAACAAGTGTTGTACATGGTCATCTTAGGAATGTTTGTATTGTGGTGGTGAACATCTTGGATTTCCGATCAACAGATAAAACAAGTGTTGTATATGGTCATCTTAGGAATGTTTGTATTGTGGTGGTGGACATATTGGATTTCCGATCGACAGATAAAACAAGCATTGTACATGGTCATCTTAGGAATGTTTGTATTGTGGTGGTGGACATCTTGGATTTCCTATCAACAGATAAAACAAGTGTTGTACATGGTCATCTTAGGAACAGTTCTAGCATGTAACAATTCCATCAGATAAAACAAGTGTTGTACATGGTCATCTTAGGAACAGTTCTAGCATTTAACAATTCCATAATTTGTGGTTTTTGAGAAGAAGATATTATAATTTAAACTACTCTAACAATTCCTTATGTAACACATATCACCTTTAATATTTGAAAACGACGAGGTAGCATTTCTGGAAAGTTTTGTTTTATTTGATTAAGTGGTTGCTGAGAAAAAGATTGAAATGTGAGCAACAAATAACAGATGCAGAGTGATTACATTGCTTCATTTCACACTGTCATCTAGATGAGCTAAAATAGAAATGTTAATAACAATATACATTAATTTGATAAAACAAACAATACCGTCCTTTTGATTCCCAATACTTTGCAAATAACCACCAAAAAAAAAACTTTACAAAATAAAAGAATATCTTCCTTCTGATTTTCAAATATACTGAATCAAGTATTAAATAAGTAGTTTATTTCAGATGGTGACCATGGTAACAAAGGCACCAATGTACATTTTGAATCCAACACAGAATGGGCCTTACCAGATGTAGATTACACTCCTTACACCAATATAATGTCTGCTGTATGGCCTACACTACGTCACAAGTCTTACACGTGGGGAGTCATTCAAGCTACAGTCAACAATGTAGATAGATTCTACAAGTCTTTTACAGATATAATTATAACTGATCCATGTTCACATCCAGATGTAATTACTTGTGGACACACAGGTAACTATGACATATTGATACAGATATAATTATAACTGATCCATGTTCACATCCAGATGTAATTACTTGTGGACACACAGGTAACTATGACATATTGATACAGATATAATTATAACTGATCCATGTTCACATCCAGATGTAATTACTTGTGGACATACAGGTAACTATGACATATTGATACAGATATAATTATAACTGATCCATGGTCACATCCAGATGTAATTACTTGTGGACACACAGATAACTATGACATATTGATACAGATATAATTATAACTGATCAATGTTCACATCCAGATGTAATTACTTGTGGACACACAGGTAACTATGACATATTGATACAGATATAATTATAACTGATCCATGTTCACATCCAGATGTAATTACATGTGGACACACAGGTAACTATGACATATTGATACAGATATAATTATAACTGATCCATGTTCACATCCAGATGTAATTACTTGTGGACACACAGGTAACTATGACATATTGATACAGATATAATTATAACTGATCCATGTTCACATCCAGATGTAATTACATGTGGACACACAGGTAACTATGACATATTGATACAGATATAATTATAACTGATCCATGTTCACATCCAGATGTAATTACTTGTGGACATACAGATAACTATGACATATTGATACAGATATAATTATAACTGATCCATGGTCACATCCAGATGTAATAACTTGTGGACACACAGGTAACTATGACATATTGATACAGATATAATTATAACTGATCCATGTTCACATCCAGATGTAATTACTTGTGGACACACAGGTAACTATGACATATTGATACAGATATAATTATAACTGATCCATGGTCACATCCAGATGTAATTACTTGTGGACACACAGGTAACTATGACATATTGATACAGATATAATTATAACTGATCCATGTTCACATCCAGATGTAATTACTTGTGGACATACAGGTAACTATGACATATTGATACACAGAAGTAGCTATGACATATTGATACACACAGGTAACTAAGAGGTATTAAAATTATATTTAGATCTTATATTATATATTGCGTAGAGATGTCACATTATGTACCTGTCATTTATGTACCAAATATCCAAAGTCGTAAAATTTGCTACTTTTGAAAATAAAATAATTAGCATGAAAAGAAAATTGATCTAAAGTTAATAAATTTTAATGTTGCTCATTCTTTTGCGGCCATCGCCAGGTTGCAGTTACAAAAATGCAACAATTTTAGCCAATGCGCTCTTTATAATGTTCATAGATGTGCATGCCAGTGTGTCAAATAGATGCTAAAGTACATGTCAAACATTGCATTAGTGCATATGTCATGTACCTTTCATTTTCAGTGAATGTTTTGAATGATACATTCTTAATTATATTTTAGGCAATGAATATGTTAATGTATTATTTAACGAATCACAGTTTCTACAACATGGACAGCGCTACGTTGTATGTGTTCATGCTAATGCCACTGAAATTGAATATGAAAAATGGACTGAATCATTTGAAGAAGTAAATGCCTGCAGTGATGGCGTGACTGTTGATCTAACTCCACCTTCTCCTGGAAATGTCTGGATTGGTAATAAACCACATTCTCTATTTCAGGTTAGCATTATAAACACAATAGATAGAAACATATTTGGTGGTAGTGATATATGTCCTTTTATTGAAAATAAACTGTTCAATAGTATGGTCGACAACAATACCAAATATAGTACTTACTCTGTCAAACCACAAACAGTAATGGTCGACAATATTACAAAATGTAACACATACTAACCACTGCTCTGTCAAGCCTCAAACAGTAATGGTGGACAATATAACTAAATACAACACATACTATAGCCACTCCGCTTTCAAGCCTCAAACAGTAATGGTCGACAATATAACCAAATACAATATATATTAACCACGCCTCTATTAAACCTAAAACTTCTAAACACAGAATTGACAATGAGAGACATTTACATACAGGCTTGTGGTAGCATTTGATGTTCAAAACTCGTAGTCAACAGAATTATATTTTTATGTCCCTGCCACTAAGTGGCTGGGACATATAGTGTTACCCATGTCAATAATTCCGAAATATTGACTTGATATTTGGTATGTGGGTATATAATGATAAGTTACAGATCAAGTTTACGTTTCGTTCCGGTCCAATGATTTTTGGCCGAGTTATGAACCTTGGACTTTGAAATTTGGCCAAATATTTAGTTGTCACCACTTTATTTCACTATGATTTGAGATGTTATCTTGATTTTTGGTATGAGAGTGTATAATCATAAGTTATAGATCAACTTTGAAATCCGTTCCGGTTGAATGATTTTTGGCCAACTTACAGCCGTTTAGCCTAAAAAAGGGTGAAACATTTGCGAGCCTCCTTAATATTCACGGCGGGGACATTCGTGTCGTTCCAACACATCTAGTTTATATTTATTTTTGGTAATTTACCTTTTATGAAAATATATAATTTCTTCCTAATTTAAGAACACTTCTTCTGTTCTTTTTATACTTTTAAACTGACAGATATTGGTTGTTAGGTTTAATAGCATTTTGATTTCCCTAACCTTTGGTATTAAGACTATTATTCAGATATGAATATTGAAATGTGTTTTTACATCAGTAGCTTCATTACATTTAACTGATCAAAAGATTTCATTTTGTGGCATTTCCTTATTTTTCAACAAATAATGAATCCAAGCAAATTTCACAATTATTTCAAATGAGATTTACATATGAACACCAGAAGTATATGTGTAAGGTATGTACATGTAGTCATTATAGAAGCGTTTCATAGAAAGCCGTAAACCTCATGTTTCCTACAACAGAAATAGTGTACCTGTAGTCTAAGCTTCTGTGAATGAATATCTTTATATTACATATTTTTAATATTACATGTACTGATTTAGATGGTTTAAGTGAAAACAGTTTTGATAATGATGACTTTTGACTCAATGATTCATGTTAAATGCTCTTTTTATACCAGACATCTTCATCAGACATATTTGTCAGCTGGGATTCCTTTACGGATGTTGAAGAACATGGGAATTCTATGCATTCATCTGGAATAAATAAATATCTTATTTCTGTTGGTAAGTGTTCTGTATCTAAATTCATTACTTGTTTAGTACAAATTAACCTTGTACAATGTTGTTTCCATGTCATTCCATATTTCATTGATAAATTGAAATAAAAAGATAGTAATGCCATAAACAAATTTATTGTAACAATTACCATGGCAACTATTGTGATATTTTGATAGAAAGCCTAGAAATGTTATTTTGAACCTTCTGAAACATTACGACAATTCTTTATTTGTATGTAACATCTATAACGGGAAAGCAAGGGACAATAAGAAAATATAACGTAAAAACACAAAGAAATTTATAAACCTGACTGATCGGAGCATAATGTACATGGTTCAAACTAATTTTTTATTTGTATGTTACATTTATAACATCTACAATAAGAAAATACAACGTAAAAACACAAAGAAATTTATAAATCATTTGGCTTTCTAATATGTAGGCTTTAGTGTACCTGATGAAGGTTATTGTAGAAACATGTCGTACACATACCTGATGAAGGTTATTGTAGAAACATGTTGTGTACATACCTGATGAAGGTTATTGTAGAAACATGTCGTACACATACCTGATGAAGGTTATTGTAGAAATATGTCGTACACATACCTGATGAAGGTTATTGTAGAAACATGTCGTACACATACCTGATGAAGGTTATTGTAGAAACATGTCGTACACATACCTGATGAAGGTTATTGTAGAAACATGTCATGCACATACCTGATGAAGGTTATTGTAGAAACATGTCGTACACATACCTGATGAAGGTTATTGTAGAAACATGTCGTACACATACCTGATGAAGGTTATTGTAGAAACATGTCGTACACATACCTGATGAAGGTTATTGTAGAAACATGTCGTACACATACCTGATGAAGGTTATTGTAGAAACATGTCGTACACATACCTGATACCTGATGAAGGTTATTGTAGAAACATGTCGTGTACATACCTGATGAAGGTTATTGTAGAAACATGTCGTACACATACCTGATGAAGGTTATTGTAGAAACATGTCATGCACATACCTGATGAAGGTTATTGTAGAAACATGTCGTGTACATACCTGATGAAGGTTATTGTAGAAACATGTCGTACACATACCTGATGAAGGTTATTGTAGAAACATGTCATGTACATACCTGATGAAGGTTATTGTAGAAACATGTCGTACACATACCTGATGAAGATTATTGTAGAAACATGTCATGCACATACCTGATGAAGGTTATTGTAGAAACATGTCGTGTACATACCTGATGAAGGTTATTGTAGAAACATGTCGTACACATACCTGATGAAGGTTATTGTAGAAACATGTCATGTACATACCTGATGAAGGTTATTGTAGAAACATGTCGTACACATACCTGATGAAGATTATTGTAGAAACATGTCATGCACATACCTGATGAAGGTTATTGTAGAAACATGTCGTACACATACCTGATGAAGGTTATTGTAGAAACATGTCGTACACATACCTGATGAAGGTTATTGTAGAAACATGTCGTACACATACCTGATGAAGGTTATTGTAGAAACATGTCGTACACATACCTGATGAAGGTTATTGTAGAAACATGTCATGTACATACCTGATGAAGGTTATTGTAGAAACATGTCGTGTACATACCTGATGAAGGTTATTGTAGAAACATGTCATGCACATACCTGATGAAGGTTATTGTAGAAACATGTCGTACACATACCTGATGAAGGTTATTGTAGAAACATGTCATGCACATACCTGATGAAGGTTATTGTAGAAACATGTCATGCACATACCTGATGAAGGTTATTGTAGAAACATGTCGTGCACATACCTGATGAAGGTTATTGTAGAAACATGTCATGCACATACCTGATGAAGGTTATTGTAGAAACATGTCGTACACATATACCTGATGATGGTTATTGTAGAAACATGTCATGCACATACCTGATGAAGGTTATTGTAGAAATATGTCGTACACATACCTGATGAAGGTTATTGTAGAAACATGTCGTACACATACCTGATGAAGGTTATTGTAGAAACATGTCGTACACATACCTGATGAAGGTTATTGTAGAAACATGTCATGTACATACCTGATGAAGGTTATTGTAGAAACATGTCGTGTACATACCTGATGAAGGTTATTGTAGAAAATGTCGTACACAAACCTGATGAAGGTTATTGTAGAAACATGTCATGCACATACCTGATGATGGTTATTGTAGAAACATGTCGTACACATACCTGATGAAGGTTATTGTAGAAATATGTCGTACACATACCTGATGAAGGTTATTGTAGAAACATGTCGTACACATACCTGATGAAGGTTATTGTAGAAACATGTCGTACACATACCTGATGAAGGTTATTGTAGAAACATGTCGTACACATACCTGATGAAGGTTATTGTAGAAACATGTCGTGTACATACCTGATGAAGGTTATTGTAGAAACATGTCATGCACATACCTGATGAAGGTTATTGTAGAAACATGTCGTACACATACCTGATGAAGGTTATTGTAGAAACATGTCATGCACATACCTGATGAAGGTTATTGTAGAAACATGTCGTACACATACCTGATGAAGGTTATTGTAGAAACATGTCATGTACATACCTGATGAAGGTTATTGTAGAAACATGTCGTACACATACCTGATGAAGGTTATTGTAGAAACATGTCGTACACATACCTGATGAAGGTTATTGTAGAAACATGTCATGTACATACCTGATGAAGGTTATTGTAGAAATATTTCATGCACATACCTGATGAAGGTTATTGTAGAAACATGTCATGCACATACCTGATGAAGGTTATTGTAGAAATATGTCGTACACATACCTGATGAAGGTTATTGTAGAAACATGTCGTACACATACCTGATACCTGATGAAGGTTATTGTAGAAACATGTCATGTACATACCTGATGAAGGTTATTGTAGAAACATGTCGTGTACATACCTGATGAAGGTTATTGTAGAAACATGTCGTACACATACCTGATGAAGGTTATTGTAGAAACATGTCGTGTACATACCTGATGAAGGTTATTGTAGAAACATGTCGTACACATACCTGATGAAGGTTATTGTAGAAACATGTCGTACACATACCTGATGAAGGTTATTGTAGAAACATGTCGTACACATACCTGATGAAGGTTATTGTAGAAACATGTCGTACACATACCTGATGAAGGTTATTGTAGAAACATGTCGTGTACATACCTGATGAAGGTTATTGTAGAAACATGTCATGCACATACCTGATGAAGGTTATTGTAGAAACATGTCATGCACATACTTGATGAAGGTTATTGTAGAAACATGTCATGCACATACCTGATGAAGGTTATTGTAGAAACATGTCATGCACATACCTGATGAAGGTTATTGTAGAAACATGTCGTACACATACCTGATGAAGGTTATTGTAGAAACATGTCGTACACATACCTGATGAAGGTTATTGTAGAAACATGTCATACACATACCTGATGAAGGTTATTGTAGAAACATGTCGTACACATACCTGATGAAGGTTATTGTAGAAACATGTCATGCACATACCTGATGAAGGTTATTGTAGAAACATGTCGTACACATACCTGATGAAGGTTATTGTAGAAACATGTCATGCACATACCTGATGAAGGTTATTGTAGAAACATGTCGTACACATACCTGATGAAGGTTATTGTAGAAACATGTCGTGTACATACCTGATGAAGGTTATTGTAGAAACATGTCATGCACATACCTGATGAAGGTTATTGTAGAAACATGTCGTACACATACTTGATGATGGTTATTGTAGAAACATGTCGTACACATACCTGATGAAGGTTATTGTAGAAACATGTCATGCACATACCTGATGAAGGTTATTGTAGAAACATGTCGTACACATACCTGATGAAGGTTATTGTAGAAACATGTCATGTACATACCTGATGAAGGTTATTGTAGAAACATGTCGTACACATACCTGATGAAGGTTATTGTAGAAACATGTCATGTACATACCTGATGAAGGTTATTGTAGAAACATGTCATGCACATACCTGATGAAGGTTATTGTAGAAATATGTCGTACACATACCTGATGAAGGTTATTGTAGAAACATGTCGTACACATACCTGATACCTGATGAAGGTTATTGTAGAAACATGTCATGTACATACCTGATGAAGGTTATTGTAGAAACATGTCGTGTACATACCTGATGAAGGTTATTGTAGAAACATGTCGTACACATACCTGATGAAGGTTATTGTAGAAACATGTCATGTACATACCTGATGAAGGTTATTGTAGAAACATGTCGTGTACATACCTGATGAAGGTTATTGTAGAAACATGTCATGTACATACCTGATGAAGGTTATTGTAGAAACATGTCGTACACATACCTGATGAAGGTTATTGTAGAAACATGTCTTGTACATACCTGATGAAGGTTATTGTAGAAACATGTCATGCACATACCTGATGAAGGTTATTGTAGAAACATGTCATACACATACCTGATGAAGGTTATTGTAGAAACATGTCGTACACATACCTGATGAAGGTTATTGTAGAAACATGTCGTACACATACCTGATGAAGGTTATTGTAGAAACATGTCGTGTACATACCTGATGAAGGTTATTGTAGAAACATGTCGTACACATACCTGATGAAGGTTATTGTAGAAACATGTCATGTACATACCTGATGAAGGTTATTGTAGAAACATGTCGTACACATACCTGATGAAGGTTATTGTAGAAACATGTCATGTACATACCTGATGAAGGTTATTGTAGAAACATGTCATGCACATACCTGATGAAGGTTATTGTAGAAATATGTCGTACACATACCTGATGAAGGTTATTGTAGAAACATGTCGTACACATACCTGATACCTGATGAAGGTTATTGTAGAAACATGTCATGTACATACCTGATGAAGGTTATTGTAGAAACATGTCGTGTACATACCTGATGAAGGTTATTGTAGAAACATGTCGTACACATACCTGATGAAGGTTATTGTAGAAACATGTCGTGTACATACCTGATGAAGGTTATTGTAGAAACATGTCATGTACATACCTGATGAAGGTTATTGTAGAAACATGTCGTACACATACCTGATGAAGGTTATTGTAGAAACATGTCTTGTACATACCTGATGAAGGTTATTGTAGAAACATGTCATGCACATACCTGATGAAGGTTATTGTAGAAACATGTCATACACATACCTGATGAAGGTTATTGTAGAAACATGTCGTACACATACCTGATGAAGGTTATTGTAGAAACATGTCGTACACATACCTGATGAAGGTTATTGTAGAAACATGTCGTGTACATACCTGATGAAGGTTATTGTAGAAACATGTCGTACACATACCTGATGAAGGTTATTGTAGAAACATGTCGTACACATACCTGATGAAGGTTATTGTAGAAACATGTCATGCACATACCTGATGAAGGTTATTGTAGAAACATGTCGTACACATACCTGATGAAGGTTATTGTAGAAACATCTCATGCACATACCTGATGAAGGTTATTGTAGAAATATGTCATGCACATACCTGATGAAGGTTATTGTAGAAACATGTCATGCACATACCTGATGAAGGTTATTGTAGAAACATGTCGTACACATACCTGATGAAGGTTATTGTAGAAACATGTTGTGTACATACCTGATGAAGGTTATTGTAGAAACATGTCGTACACATACCTGATGAAGGTTATTGTAGACACATGTCGTACACATACCTGATGAAGGTTATTGTAGAAACATGTCGTACACATACCTGATGAAGGTTATTGTAGAAACATGTCGTACACATACCTGATGAAGGTTATTGTAGAAACATGTCATACACATACCTGATGAAGGTTATTGTAGAAACTTGTCGTACACATACCTGATGAAGGTTATTGTAGAAACATGTCATGCACATACCTGATGAACGTTATTGTAGAAACATGTCGTACACATACCTGATGAAGGTTATTGTAGAAACATGTCATGCACATACCTGATGAAGGTTATTGTAGAAACATGTCGTACACATACCTGATGAAGGTTATTGTAGAAACTTGTCGTACACATACCTGATGAAGGTTATTGTAGAAACATGTCGTGCACATACCTGATGAAGGTTATTGTAGAAAAATGTCGTACACATACCTGATGAAGGTTATTGTAGAAACATGTCGTACACATACCTGATGAAGGTTATTGTAGAAACATGTCATGCACATACCTGATGAAGGTTATTGTAGAAACATGTCGTACACATACCTGATGAAGGTTATTGTAGAAACATGTCGTACACATACCTGATGAAGGTTATTGTAGAAACATGTCGTACACATACCTGATGAAGGTTATTGTAGAAACATGTCGTACACATACCTGATGAAGGTTATTGTAGAAACATGTCGTACACATACCTGATGAAGGTTATTGTAGAAACATGTCATGCACATACCTGATGAAGGTTATTGTAGAAACATGTCGTACACATACCTGATGAAGGTTATTGTAGAAACATGTCGTACACATACCTGATGAAGGTTATTGTAGAAACATGTCGTACACATACCTGATGAAGGTTATTGTAGAAACATGTCATGCACATACCTGATGAAGGTTATTGTAGAAACATGTCGTACACATACCTGATGAAGGTTATTGTAGAAACATGTCGTACACATACCTGATGAAGGTTATTGTAGAAACATGTCATGCACATACCTGATGAAGGTTATTGTAGAAACATGTCGTACACATACCTGATGAAGGTTATTGTAGAAACATGTCATGCACATACCTGATGAAGGTTATTGTAGAAACATGTCGTACACCAACCTGATGAAGGTTATTGTAGAAACATGTCGTACACATACCTGATGAAGGTTATTGTAGAAACTTGTCGTACACATACCTGATGAAGGTTATTGTAGAAACATGTCGTACACATACCTGATGAAGGTTATTGTAGAAACATGTCGTACACATACCTGATGAAGGTTATTGTAGAAACATGTCGTACACATACCTGATGAAGGTTATTGTAGAAACATGTCATGTACATACCTGATGAAGGTTATTGTAGAAACATGTCATGCACATACCTGATGAAGGTTATTGTAGAAACATGTCGTACACATACCTGATGAAGGTTATTGTAGAAACATGTCGTACACATACCTGATGAAGGTTATTGTAGAAACATGTCGTACACATACCTGATGATGGTTATTGTAGAAACATGTCGTACACATACCTGATGAAGGTTATTGTAGAAACATGTCGTACACATACCTGATGAAGGTTATTGTAGAAACATGTCGTACACATACCTGATGAAGGTTATTGTAGAAACATGTCGTACACATACCTGATGATGGTTATTGTAGAAACATGTCGTACACATACCTGATGAAGGTTATTGTAGAAACATGTCGTACACATACCTGATGAAGGTTATTGTAGAAACATGTCGTACACATACCTGATGAAGGTTATTGTAGAAACATGTCGTACACATACCTGATGAAGGTTATTGTAGAAACATGTCGTACACATACCTGATGAAGGTTATTGTAGAAACATGTCGTGTACATACCTGATGATGGTTATTGTAGAAACATGTCGTACACATACCTGATGAAGGTTATTGTAGAAACATGTCATGTACATACCTGATGAAGGTTATTGTAGAAACATGTCGTACACATACCTGATGAAGGTTATTGTAGAAACATGTCGTACACATACCTGATGAAGGTTATTGTAGAAACATGTCGTACACATACCTGATGATGGTTATTGTAGAAACATGTCGTACACATACCTGATGATGGTTATTGTAGAAACATGTCGTACACATACCTGATGAAGGTTATTGTAGAAACATGTCGTACACATACCTGATGAAGGTTATTGTAGAAACATGTCGTACACATACCTGATGAAGGTTATTGTAGAAACATGTCGTACACATACCTGATGAAGGTTATTGTAGAAACATGTCGTACACATACTTGATGATGGTTATTGTAGAAACATGTCGTACACATACCTGATGAAGGTTATTGTAGAAACATGTCATACACATACCTGATGAAGGTTATTGTAGAAACTTGTCGTACACATACCTGATGAAGGTTATTGTAGAAACATGTCGTACACATACCTGATGAAGGTTATTGTAGAAACATGTCGTGTACATACCTGATGAAGGTTATTGTAGAAACATGTCGTACACATACCTGATGAAGGTTATTGTAGAAACATGTCATGTACATACCTGATGAAGGTTATTGTAGAAACATGTCGTACACATACCTGATGAAGGTTATTGTAGAAACATGTCATGCACATACCTGATGAAGGTTATTGTAGAAACATGTTGTGTACATACCTGATGAAGGTTATTGTAGAAACATGTCATGTACATACCTGATGAAGGTTATTGTAGAAACATGTCGTACACATACCTGATGAAGGTTATTGTAGAAACATGTCATGTACATACCTGATGAAGGTTATTGTAGAAACATGTTGTGTACATACCTGATGAAGGTTATTGTAGAAACATGTTGTGTACATACCTGATGAAGGTTATTGTAGAAACATGTCGTACACCAACCTGATGAAGGTTATTGTAGAAACATGTCGTGTACATACCTGATGAAGGTTATTGTAGAAACATGTCGTACACATACCTGATGAAGGTTATTGTAGAAACATGTCATGTACATACCTGATGAAGGTTATTGTAGAAACATGTCGTACACATACCTGATGAAGGTTATTGTAGAAACATGTCATGCACATACCTGATGAAGGTTATTGTAGAAACATGTTGTGTACATACCTGATGAAGGTTATTGTAGAAACATGTCATGTACATACCTGATGAAGGTTATTGTAGAAACATGTCGTACACATACCTGATGAAGGTTATTGTAGAAACATGTCATGTACATACCTGATGAAGGTTATTGTAGAAACATGTTGTGTACATACCTGATGAAGGTTATTGTAGAAACATGTTGTGTACATACCTGATGAAGGTTATTGTAGAAACATGTCATGTACATACCTGATGAAGGTTATTGTAGAAACATGTCGTACACATACCTGATGAAGGTTATTGTAGAAACATGTCATGTACATACCTGATGAAGGTTATTGTAGAAACATGTTGTGTACATACCTGATGAAGGTTATTGTAGAAACATGTCATGTACATACCTGATGAAGGTTATTGTAGAAACATGTTGTGTACATACCTGATGAAGGTTATTGTAGAAACATGTCGTACACATACCTGATGAAGGTTATTGTAGAAACATGTCGTACACATACCTGATGAAGGTTATTGTAGAAACATGTTGTGTACATACCTGATGAAGGTTATTGTAGAAACATGTCATGTACATACCTGATGAAGGTTATTGTAGAAACATGTTGTGTACATACCTGATGAAGGTTATTGTAGAAACATGTCGTACACATACCTGATGAAGGTTATTGTAGAAACATGTCGTGTACATACCTGATGAAGGTTATTGTAGAAACATGTCATGTACATACCTGATGAAGGTTATTGTAGAAACATGTCATGTACATACCTGATGAAGGTTATTGTAGAAACATGTTGTGTACATACCTGATGAAGGTTATTGTAGAAACATGTCGTACACATACCTGATGAAGGTTATTGTAGAAACATGTCGTGTACATACCTGATGAAGGTTATTGTAGAAACATGTCGTACACATACCTGATGAAGGTTATTGTAGAAACATGTCATGTACATACCTGATGAAGGTTATTGTAGAAACATGTTGTGTACATACCTGATGAAGGTTATTGTAGAAACATGTCGTACACATACCTGATGAAGGTTATTGTAGAAACATGTCGTGTACATACCTGATGAAGGTTATTGTAGAAACATGTCGTACACATACCTGATGAAGGTTATTGTAGAAACATGTCATGTACATACCTGATGAAGGTTATTGTAGAAACATGTTGTGTACATACCTGATGATGGTTATTGTAGAAACATGTCGTACACATACCTGATGAAGGTTATTGTAGAAACATGTCGTACACATACCTGATGAAGGTTATTGTAGAAACATGTCGTACACATACCTGATGAAGGTTATTGTAGAAACATGTCATGCACATACCTGATGAAGGTTATTGTAGAAACAAGTCATGCACATACCTGATGAAGGTTATTGTAGAAACATGTCGTACACATACCTGATGAAGGTTATTGTAGAAACATGTTGTGTACATACCTGATGAAGGTTATTGTAGAAACATGTCATGTACATACCTGATGAAGGTTATTGTAGAAACATGTCGTACACATACCTGATGAAGGTTATTGTAGAAACATGTCATGTACATACCTGATGAAGGTTATTGTAGAAACATGTCGTACACATACCTGATGAAGGTTATTGTAGAAACATGTCATGTACATACCTGATGAAGGTTATTGTAGAAACATGTCGTACACATACCTGATGAAGGTTATTGTAGAAACATGTCATGTACATACCTGATGAAGGTTATTGTAGAAACATGTTGTGTACATACCTGATGAAGGTTATTGTAGAAACATGTCGTACACATACCTGATGAAGGTTATTGTAGAAACATGTCGTACACATACCTGATGAAGGTTATTGTAGAAACATGTTGTGTACATACCTGATGAAGGTTATTGTAGAAACATGTCATGTACATACCTGATGAAGGTTATTGTAGAAACATGTTGTGTACATACCTGATGAAGGTTATTGTAGAAACATGTCATGTACATACCTGATGAAGGTTATTGTAGAAACATGTCGTACACATACCTGATGAAGGTTATTGTAGAAACATGTCATGTACATACCTGATGAAGGTTATTGTAGAAACATGTTGTGTACATACCTGATGAAGGTTATTGTAGAAACATGTCGTACACATACCTGATGAAGGTTATTGTAGAAACATGTCATGTACATACCTGATGAAGGTTATTGTAGAAACATGTTGTGTACATACCTGATGAAGGTTATTGTAGAAACATGTCGTACACATACCTGATGAAGGTTATTGTAGAAACATGTCATGTACATACCTGATGAAGGTTATTGTAGAAACATGTCGTACACATACCTGATGAAGGTTATTGTAGAAACATGTCATGTACATACCTGATGAAGGTTATTGTAGAAACATGTTGTGTACATACCTGATGAAGGTTATTGTAGAAACATGTCGTACACATACCTGATGAAGGTTATTGTAGAAACATGTCGTACACATACCTGATGAAGGTTATTGTAGAAACATGTTGTGTACATACCTGATGAAGGTTATTGTAGAAACATGTCATGTACATACCTGATGAAGGTTATTGTAGAAACATGTCGTACACATACCTGATGAAGGTTATTGTAGAAACATGTCGTACACATACCTGATGAAGGTTATTGTAGAAACATGTTGTGTACATACCTGATGAAGGTTATTGTAGAAACATGTCATGTACATACCTGATGAAGGTTATTGTAGAAACATGTCGTACACATACCTGATGAAGGTTATTGTAGAAACATGTCGTACACATACCTGATGAAGGTTATTGTAGAAACATGTCGTACACATACCTGATGAAGGTTATTGTAGAAACATGTCGTACACATACCTGATGAAGGTTATTGTAGAAACATGTCATGTACATACCTGATGAAGGTTATTGTAGAAACATGTTGTGTACATACCTGATGAAGGTTATTGTAGAAACATGTCGTACACATACCTGATGAAGGTTATTGTAGAAACATGTCATGTACATACCTGATGAAGGTTATTGTAGAAACATGTTGTGTACATACCTGATGAAGGTTATTGTAGAAACATGTCGTACACATACCTGATGAAGGTTATTGTAGAAACATGTCATGTACATACCTGATGAAGGTTATTGTAGAAACATGTCGTACACATACCTGATGAAGGTTATTGTAGAAACATATCATGTACATACCTGATGAAGGTTATTGTAGAAACATGTTGTGTACATACCTGATGAAGGTTATTGTAGAAACATGTCGTACACATACCTGATGAAGGTTATTGTAGAAACATGTCGTACACATACCTGATGAAGGTTATTGTAGAAACATGTTGTGTACATACCTGATGAAGGTTATTGTAGAAACATGTCATGTACATACCTGATGAAGGTTATTGTAGAAACATGTCGTACACATACCTGATGAAGGTTATTGTAGAAACATGTCATGTACATACCTGATGAAGGTTATTGTAGAAACATGTCGTACACATACCTGATGAAGGTTATTGTAGAAACATGTCATGTACATACCTGATGAAGGTTATTGTAGAAACATGTCGTACACATACCTGATGAAGGTTATTGTAGAAACATGTCGTACACATACCTGATGAAGGTTATTGTAGAAACATGTCGTACACATACCTGATGAAGGTTATTGTAGAAACATGTCGTACACATACCTGATGAAGGTTATTGTAGAAACATGTCGTACACATACCTGATGAAGGTTATTGTAGAAACATGTTGTGTACATACCTGATGAAGGTTATTGTAGAAACATGTCATGTACATACCTGATGAAGGTTATTGTAGAAACTTGTCGTACACATACCTGATGAAGGTTATTGTAGAAACATGTCGTACACATACCTGATGAAGGTTATTGTAGAAACATGTTGTGTACATACCTGATGAAGGTTATTGTAGAAACATGTTGTGTACATACCTGATGAAGGTTATTGTAGAAACATGTCGTACACATACCTGATGAAGGTTATTGTAGAAACATGTCATGTACATACCTGATGAAGGTTATTGTAGAAACATGTCGTACACATACCTGATGAAGGTTATTGTAGAAACATGTCATGTACATACCTGATGAAGGTTATTGTAGAAACATGTCGTACACATACCTGATGAAGGTTATTGTAGAAACATGTCATGTACATACCTGATGAAGGTTATTGTAGAAACATGTTGTGTACATACCTGATGAAGGTTATTGTAGAAACATGTTGTGTACATACCTGATGAAGGTTATTGTAGAAACATGTCATGCACATACCTGATGATGGTTATTGTAGAAACATGTCATGTACATACCTGATGAAGGTTATTGTAGAAACATGTCGTACACATACCTGATGAAGGTTATTGTAGAAACATGTTGTGTACATACCTGATGAAGGTTATTGTAGAAACATGTCATGCACATACCTGATGATGGTTATTGTAGAAACATGTCATGTACATACCTGATGAAGGTTATTGTAGAAACATGTTGTGTACATACCTGATGAAGGTTATTGTAGAAACATGTCATGTACATACCTGATGAAGGTTATTGTAGAAACATGTTGTGTACATACCTGATGAAGGTTATTGTAGAAACATGTCGTACACATACCTGATGAAGGTTATTGTAGAAACATGTTGTGTACATACCTGATGAAGGTTATTGTAGAAACATGTCGTACACATACCTGATGAAGGTTATTGTAGAAACATGTTGTGTACATACCTGATGAAGGTTATTGTAGAAACATGTCATGCACATACCTGATGATGGTTATTGTAGAAACATGTCATGTACATACCTGATGAAGGTTATTGTAGAAACATGTCATGCACATACCTGATGAAGGTTATTGTAGAAACATGTTGTGTACATACCTGATGAAGGTTATTGTAGAAACATGTCGTACACATACCTGATGAAGGTTATTGTAGAAACATGTTGTGTACATACCTGATGAAGGTTATTGTAGAAACATGTTGTGTACATACCTGATGAAGGTTATTGTAGAAACATGTCGTACACATACCTGATGAAGGTTATTGTAGAAACATGTCGTGTACATACCTGATGAAGGTTATTGTAGAAACATGTCGTACACATACCTGATGAAGGTTATTGTAGAAACATGTCATGTACATACCTGATGAAGGTTATTGTAGAAACATGTTGTGTACATACCTGATGAAGGTTATTGTAGAAACATGTCGTACACATACCTGATGAAGGTTATTGTAGAAACATGTCGTACACATACCTGATGAAGGTTATTGTAGAAACATGTTGTGTACATACCTGATGAAGGTTATTGTAGAAACTTGTCGTACACATACCTGATGAAGGTTATTGTAGAAACATGTCATGTACATACCTGATGAAGGTTATTGTAGAAACATGTCGTACACATACCTGATGAAGGTTATTGTAGAAACATGTCATGTACATACCTGATGATGGTTATTGTAGAAACATGTTGTGTACATACCTGATGAAGGTTATTGTAGAAACTTGTCATGTACATACCTGATGAAGGTTATTGTAGAAACATGTCATGCACATACCTGATGATGGTTATTGTAGAAACATGTCATGTACATACCTGATGAAGGTTATTGTAGAAACATGTCATGTACATACCTGATGAAGGTTATTGTAGAAACTTGTCGTACACATACCTGATGAAGGTTATTGTAGAAACATGTCGTACACATACCTGATGAAGGTTATTGTAGAAACATGTTGTGTACATACCTGATGAAGGTTATTGTAGAAACATGTCATGCACATACCTGATGATGGTTATTGTAGAAACATGTCGTACACATACCTGATGAAGGTTATTGTAGAAACATGTCGTACACATACCTGATGAAGGTTATTGTAGAAACATGTCGTACACATACCTGATGAAGGTTATTGTAGAAACATGTTGTGTACATACCTGATGAAGGTTATTGTAGAAACATGTCGTACACATACCTGATGAAGGTTATTGTAGAAACTTGTCGTACACATACCTGATGAAGGTTATTGTAGAAACATGTCGTACACATACCTGATGAAGGTTATTGTAGAAACATGTTGTGTACATACCTGATGAAGGTTATTGTAGAAACATGTCATGTACATACCTGATGAAGGTTATTGTAGAAACATGTCATGTACATACCTGATGAAGGTTATTGTAGAAACATGTCGTACACATACCTGATGAAGGTTATTGTAGAAACATGTCATGTACATACCTGATGAAGGTTATTGTAGAAACATGTCATGTACATACCTGATGAAGGTTATTGTAGAAACATGTCGTACACATACCTGATGAAGGTTATTGTAGAAACATGTCGTACACATACCTGATGAAGGTTATTGTAGAAACATGTCGTGTACATACCTGATGAAGGTTATTGTAGAAACATGTTGTGTACATACCTGATGAAGGTTATTGTAGAAACATGTTGTGTACATACCTGATGAAGGTTATTGTAGAAACATGTCGTACACATACCTGATGAAGGTTATTGTAGAAACATGTCGTACACATACCTGATGAAGGTTATTGTAGAAACATGTTGTGTACATACCTGATGAAGGTTATTGTAGAAACATGTCGTACACATACCTGATGAAGGTTATTGTAGAAACTTGTCGTACACATACCTGATGAAGGTTATTGTAGAAACATGTCGTACACATACCTGATGAAGGTTATTGTAGAAACATGTTGTGTACATACCTGATGAAGGTTATTGTAGAAACATGTCATGTACATACCTGATGAAGGTTATTGTAGAAACATGTCATGTACATACCTGATGAAGGTTATTGTAGAAACATGTCGTACACATACCTGATGAAGGTTATTGTAGAAACATGTCATGTACATACCTGATGAAGGTTATTGTAGAAACATGTCATGTACATACCTGATGAAGGTTATTGTAGAAACATGTCGTACACATACCTGATGAAGGTTATTGTAGAAACATGTCGTACACATACCTGATGAAGGTTATTGTAGAAACATGTCGTGTACATACCTGATGAAGGTTATTGTAGAAACATGTCGTACACATACCTGATGAAGGTTATTGTAGAAACATGTTGTGTACATACCTGATGAAGGTTATTGTAGAAACATGTCATGTACATACCTGATGATGGTTATTGTAGAAACATGTCATGTACATACCTGATGAAGGTTATTGTAGAAACATGTCGTACACATACCTGATGAAGGTTATTGTAGAAACATGTCGTACACATACCTGATGAAGGTTATTGTAGAAACATGTTGTGTACATACCTGATGAAGGTTATTGTAGAAACATGTCGTACACATACCTGATGAAGGTTATTGTAGAAACATGTTGTGTACATACCTGATGAAGGTTATTGTAGAAACATGTTGTGTACATACCTGATGAAGGTTATTGTAGAAACATGTTGTGTACATACCTGATGAAGGTTATTGTAGAAACATGTCGTGTACATACCTGATGAAGGTTATTGTAGAAACATGTCGTGTACATACCTGATGAAGGTTATTGTAGAAACATGTTGTGTACATACCTGATGAAGGTTATTGTAGAAACATGTTGTGTACATACCTGATGAAGGTTATTGTAGAAACATGTTGTGTACATACCTGATGAAGGTTATTGTAGAAACATGTCGTGTACATACCTGATGAAGGTTATTGTAGAAACATGTCGTGTACATACCTGATGAAGGTTATTGTAGAAACATGTTGTGTACATACCTGATGAAGGTTATTGTAGAAACATGTCGTGTACATACCTGATGAAGGTTATTGTAGAAACATGTTGTGTACATACCTGATGAAGGTTATTGTAGAAACATGTTGTGTACATACCTGATGAAGGTTATTGTAGAAACATGTTGTGTACATACCTGATGAAGGTTATTGTAGAAACATGTCATGTACATACCTGATGAAGGTTATTGTAGAAACATGTCGTACACATACCTGATGAAGGTTATTGTAGAAACATGTTGTGTACATACCTGATGAAGGTTATTGTAGAAACATGTCATGTACATACCTGATGAAGGTTATTGTAGAAACATGTTGTGTACATACCTGATGAAGGTTATTGTAGAAACATGTCGTACACATACCTGATGAAGGTTATTGTAGAAACATGTCATGTACATACCTGATGAAGGTTATTGTAGAAACATGTTGTGTACATACCTGATGAAGGTTATTGTAGAAACATGTCATGTACATACCTGATGAAGGTTATTGTAGAAACATGTCATGTACATACCTGATGAAGGTTATTGTAGAAACATGTTGTGTACATACCTGATGAAGGTTATTGTAGAAACATGTCGTACACATACCTGATGAAGGTTATTGTAGAAACATGTCATGTACATACCTGATGAAGGTTATTGTAGAAACATGTCATGTACATACCTGATGAAGGTTATTGTAGAAACATGTCATGTACATACCTGATGAAGGTTATTGTAGAAACATGTTGTGTACATACCTGATGAAGGTTATTGTAGAAACATGTCATGTACATACCTGATGAAGGTTATTGTAGAAACATGTCGTACACATACCTGATGAAGGTTATTGTAGAAACATGTCATGTACATACCTGATGAAGGTTATTGTAGAAACATGTCGTACACATACCTGATGAAGGTTATTGTAGAAACATGTCATGTACATACCTGATGAAGGTTATTGTAGAAACATGTCGTACACATACCTGATGAAGGTTATTGTAGAAACATGTCATGTACATACCTGATGAAGGTTATTGTAGAAACATGTCGTACACATACCTGATGAAGGTTATTGTAGAAACATGTCATGCACATACCTGATGAAGGTTATTGTAGAAACATGTCGTACACATACCTGATGAAGGTTATTGTAGAAACATGTCGTACACATACCTGATGAAGATTATTGTAGAAACATGTCATGCACATACCTGATGATGGTTATTGTAGAAACAAGTCATGCACATACCTGATGAAGGTTATTGTAGAAACATGTCATGCACACTGAAGTTGATATCTACGTTTTTATTATAAACTTTTCTGACCGGAGCAAGACGTCAGGTTCATACGATTCTTTAATAAAGACACACATAAAACAACCAAGTTCAAATGTATATTATATTTCCCTACAGGTTCTACAGAAGACGGAGTAGATGTTCTAGACAATGTAAATGTGGGTATAACTAATCATGTGTCTTTCCATGGACTCCACCTACAGAACGGACATCAATATTACGTGAAAGTAACAGGTGATTTGCTTGACTATTTTACCTATTTCTGGATTTTCAAATAAATGGGATTTCAGATACATAGTTGACTAATAGTCCCCAATGATATCATCTTCCCAGTAAGCAGTGTTTCAACACTGACATGGTCCATTAGATATATTAATTATTGACATTAAGTTCCTAAATAATGTAATTGTTATTGAGACTAGTGATATCTTCCATCAAGCATAGGTGATGTTAGCCGATATAACTAATCATGTGTCTTTCCATGGACTCCACCTACAGAACGGACATCAATATTATGTGAAAGTGACAGGTGATTGCTTGACTATTTTACCTATTGTTTGGTAGTTTTATTTAAAGCAAATGGGATTTAAGATACATGTGATTGGTCAGGTGACTCCGATCTGACAAAGTTGTAGTCAATGACTATCTAATCTGTGATAATGTGGTTACACCTTTTGAATCCCAACAAATTTATTTGCACTTTCGCTGTTTCAGAAATTGTCGATCATGATGACACACAAAGAGACAGGCTCAGCTTACTTAACATTGTTAAAGAAGATAACGGTTGACATTATTTTAAAAAAAAATCTTTATATAAAATATAGGCAGATTTTCAAGTATAAAATTCAAATGCATTTGGTCCACAGGTAACACAGTTGCATTGCCAAAACTGAACTTGCGTTCTTAATTTATTTTTGCTAGCATAAATAACTTGTTCCCACTGAACTTAAAACCTTTATTTTTTTAATGCAGAGATGACTTCCATTTTCAATTTCTTCTTTTTATTCCACAGCATATGACTTTTTAAATAGAAGTGCTGCAGTTAATGCAGATCCTATATCTGTGGACGTCACACATCCCATCATAACAGAAAACTCTATTACAATAAAAGGAAGACATCTTACGAACTCAAGTGAAATCAAGGCTTGGTAAGTAGTATCTGTAAATACAGAACCTATAACTGTGGATGTCACACATCCCATCATAACAGAAAACTCTATTACAATAAAAGGAAGACATCTTACGAACTCAAGTGAAATCAAGGCTTGGTAAGTAGTATCTATAAATACAGATCCTATAACTGTGGACGTCACACATCCCATCATAACAGAAAACTCTATTACAATAAAAGGAAGACATCTTACGAACTCAAGTGAAATCGAGGCTTGGTAAGTAGTATCTATAAATACAGATCCTATAACTGTGGACGTCACACATCCCATCATAACAGAAAACTCTATTACAATAAAAGGAAGACATCTTACGAACTCAAGTGAAATCGAGGCTTGGTAAGTTGTATCTATAAATACAGATCCTATAACTGTGGACGTCACACATCCCATCATAACAGAAAACTCTATTACAATAAAAGGAAGACATCTTACGAACTCAAGTGAAATCAAGGCTTGGTAAGTAGTATCTATATATACAGATCCTATATCTGTGGACGTCACACATCCCATCATAACAGAAAACTCTATTACAATAAAAGGAAGACATCTTACGAACTCAAGTGAAATCGAGGCTTGGTAAGTAGCATTAGTAAAGAATTCACTAATACTATGAAACATCTATGTATTTAAGATGGAATTAGCATAAATTAACAATACTATAATCTGAAGTGATCATCAATATCTGTATAGGGCACTTGTATTCACCAATTTTATATTATAAATTATGAAGCCTGATTGAAATCGAGGCTTGGTAAGTAGCACTAGTAAATAAAGAACCTATAACTAATATAAGTCTGAGTTATGAGTATACACTTGTCATACTAAGATACAGGTCAGATAACGTTTTGACCATCATAACTTTTACTGCAATTAATTTCGTCCAAAACACAATACAATGGTACTATGTTTAACAGATAATTTAAAATCTGTGTTGAAATCATTAAGGTTAGAACAACAACTTTTTAAATTATAAACTACATACTTTTCTGATTATGATTTTGTTGATACAAAATATGAAAATCAGAGAAGATTTAACTACAGGATACATTTTGAATGAAATATATAGGAAAAACTGGAACGTGTGTGAATACTTTTTTCCAGGATCTGTACGTATGTGTTACCCTATTTTTCTTTAGTGCTAAATTATGGGTTGAAACCCAGGTTGGTTCATAGAATTGGTATATGATGCTTTTCCAACCAAATAATCTTCCGTTGGGAATAAGAACAACGCTTTGTTGGGCTGGAAGATGGGATAATTTGTGCAAGTGGAGCGACATGCCGATCTATCGACTTTTGTTTCAGTGAGCTATTACTAAATCAGTATGTTGGTCAAGTGCAAAACCGCCATCATCATAAACTGGACAAAAATCAGCTTGTTTTTGCCATGATAAAGCTGATAAATAGCTCTCTTGGCATTAAGCAACAATCACTCACTCATGTATTTGTTACTGTTAATATATATAAAGTTTAAGGGAATCTACCAACCAGAGAACTTAATGAGTAACGAATCGTGGAGACATGACGATGCAGCACAAACAAAATAAATTATAGAAGTCTAGAGGATTCTGCAACGATACTGATAAAGATGTTACAAAAAATATATTGACAAAATTTTCGATCAACAGATGACCTTCTTCAGTGTCTATCAAAGTTAGACTGAGTTTGTAAAGATTAGATGGTATAATTACAACTCACTAAATAGTCAGGTGATAAAGTGTGACGTATTGAAAATCTTTAACTCCCTCATTTCACTGTAAAGATAGGATGGTATAATTATATATATCGTCTAGAACTAGTCAACAATCCATCTTTGTGGATGTTGGATCCCAGAAGTATACGAAGATACTATAAAAAATAATATATACATCTAAAAAGTTTGTACAACAATACCAGATAATAACCTAAGTATAAAGCAGTAACAAATAGTGACTGCTTTAAAATGACAGAATTGTCGTCTCATCGATAGACTTTTTCAATGTCAAACTTGGATTTTAATGTTGATCTAGATTACCATGAGCATCTGTCAGTTCTGTAAATATTTACCTTTATTTGATTAGCATAAGCATCTGTCAGTTCTCTATATATTTGCCTTTGTTGTAGCTGGACAGACGTGTTTGTTGATCCTGAAAGTGGGATTGACTATTACACATGGGGAGTTGGATCTGATGGCAGTCAAGATGACGTCATACAATTTTCAACTACATCAAGCGATTGTGGTATGTCTTCTGAGGCTGTACCATATAATCTGCTAGAGGGACATTCATATTTCATAACAGTTAAGGTATGTACAAATTTACTTACCGATAATGTCAGTGTAAACACTAGAGCGTAAACCATATGTCTAATTGGGATTTTTAAGACAGACGGACGAAGTTTTGACGTTTTGGAATTAATTTAATCAAAACATTTTCATTTGTTGATACAGAAGGTAGTATAGTATTTTCATGAAAGTATAGTGTAAAGGTACGATATGAAGTACTGTACTAAAATCACTTAACAAAATATCCTTATATTCCATGCAATCTCCAAAACAAGTTTTTGTAAACTCATAAATAATTTATAAAAGATACATTACCTGCTATTAAAGTTACGAAAATACCAAATATTTATTTATATATTTCCTGTATAAATATTCATCAATTTTACTTGTAGTCATCCTGCAGCAGCCGTCTTCAGTCCGTCACATTCATTAGTTTATCATATTTTAATATTCCTCTCTGTACACATTGAGCAAAACAAAAACTTTTCAATAAAATACAGAAAAAAATTGCAAAATCATCACATTATTTTACAGGCTTTTAATAAGGCTGGACTCATGACAACAGCATCATCATGGGCTTATGTATATGATATGTCACCACCTGTAGCAGGCCACGTGTATGACGGCCATCCTGATACATTACCATCACATGTTAAGGATATAGACTACCAGACAGATATGTCTAGTCTGTCAGTATACTGGGAAGGATTTTATGATGCACACACTGTTATAAAACATTATTCCGTTCATGTTGGAACGTGTTTCGGATGTACAGATCTTATGAAACAACAATACATCGGGATCCATAAAGGTACCATTATAATTAGTATTATAGAGATCCATTTTTATGAAAAAGTAAGTGTTATAATGAAGCCCAAAGGGGCAACCAAGAATGGATAATTCAGAGACACAGACAACACTAGGCACAAGACAGAGAATGAAGACAAACAAAAACTGATAACCAACACCCTTCAAATTTAATTTTCAATAAATATGATACTATATTTTAATGAAAAAGAATAATTCATATTTTATTTTTATTTTTTAACTTTGACATCATGTTGAAAATATATATAACACGTGCTTAATTTATCACAATTAATATCATAGGGTACGATGTGAGTTGACCTACTCCCTGCTACTGAAATTTGTTTAACATTTTGAATGTTTAGTTCTCTGTTTGATTAAGTTATTTGACAATACTCCTCTGCTATGAAATACAAATATCCTATTATCATTACATATTGTTTTCATTTTCCCCCCTTTATTTTCTTTTTGTGAAATTGTCTTTATTTCTTTTCAGAATTTACTTTATCAGATATACGTTTGAAATATGGCATCAAATACTTCACAACTGTAACTGCTTGTAATACTGCTGACCTGTGTACCTCTGTCACATCTGATGGTGTAATCATTGATAACAGTCCGCCTACAGCTGGTGTCATACAAGACGGATCTACAGATAATGACATAGAATACCAGTCTATAAGGTGGGAATACAACAGTTACCATGGTTTCTTCAAGAGCAATAAAATAAATCTCTTAAGATCATATATACAGATATAATCAACTATTAACATTAGATAATGACATAGAATACCAGTCTATAAGGTAGAACAAAATTATAGTTACCATGGTTTCTGAAAGGACAACAAAATAAATCTCTAAGATCATATATATATTTATGATGCATGATATACAGATATAATAACTATTAACATTAGTTATAGACGTAGAATACCAGTCTATAAGGTGGGAATACAACAGTTACCATGGTTTCTGAAATGACAACAAAATTAATCTCTAAGATCATATATATATATATATATATATATATATACGTCTGAAAATTAAACCAAACAGTGTTAGAATTAGATTTTAGAGCTGTCAAATTTTTGTTCTTCCCTCGACGGGATTTGAACCCACACCATTGATACACTGCAGCACCATTCGCTTAGCCTTACGTCCAGCGCCCTAGACCACTCGACCACATCCACTCCCTAAAAAAAGGAGCTTCAATAGTCGTAGTGTTACCTTGTCTCGTAAGGAAAATCTAGGGATAGACGTAAGACATGTGTATAAGCGTGTGTAGATGGTACATATATACTTTAATATTATAATTTGACAGCAATCTAACTCAGCAATTTTTAATATATTGTATAGGATAATGAAGAATTCATTATACAGTCACAGGAAATAAAGTATATTATACAAACGTCTAGAAGCAAGTGACAACCATACAATATATCTGTCCCACTGGATCTCAAAGTTACTTTAAAGGATACTAGGTTAATACTAAATATTATATACGTCTGAAAATTAAACCAAACAGTGTTAGAATTAGATTTTAGAGCTGTCAAATTTTTGTTCTTCCCTCGACGGGATTTGAACCCACACCATTGATACACTGCAGCACCATTCGCTTAGCCTTACGTCCAGCGCCCTAGACCACTCGACTACATCCACTCCCTAAAAAAAGGAGCTTCAATAGTCATAGTGTTACCTTGTCTCGTATATATAAATTAATTTTGGAGTCGCATGTCATTTTATACGTGTTTTGATTGGTTTAAAAAGTTGAGGTTATTTTCATATGTACTGAATCTGAATATAGACGTCGTTCTCAAGGCATTGTATGCCATTGTTATCAGGTGATTTTCTTTAAATGAGGCACCTTTGGGGTTATTTAAATTTATTTCCGATTATTTGCCTTGTTTTGAAAAAATAAATATATTTTTCAATATCATAACAAAAAAAGTTTGAATTAATTTATAAGGATTGATCGAAATTATTTGTTCAGTTCATTCGAAATAACCTCAATCAGATTGTACACACCCTTGCGTAATACGCGGGTTACACAGTGTGTACAACCTGATTTAGGTTATTTATTCATGAACCGAACAAAAATTGCGATCAATCCTTAAATATAATGTATGATATACAGATATAATCAACTCTTAACATTATATATAGACATAGAATACCAGTCTATAAGGTGGGAATACAATTACAACTGTTACTGACAACACCAAATTATTCTCTAAAACATTATGTATAATGAAAACTTAGATATCAAATATAGTGCTCACGACGTGTTTTTGGAATAACCTTCATCAGGTATGCTTATAATCAAAGGAATGGAAAGCCAAATAATTGGGAGCAATAAAACCAAAGGGCATAACTTATGACGTACAAATATAATGAACTAGATAAACCAAAATATGAGGTATAAATGAAAATATATATGGTTATATATAGCTAAGGAAGATGAGCCTACAGCCGATTCTGACTAGGCTATGCCTGATGAAATGAGAAGCAAAAATTACCACACTACCGTTTCAAAATCCAATCAACAAATCATAGAAACAGAGGTTAAATTGATTACTCTTACACAGATATACATGACCCTTCACTTTTCTACTTTAGTACAGGTTAGCAGGGTTGAACTAGTATTAGGTCACAAGCCTCCCCCTCTAAGTTAAATGATGCGATCAAGTAACTGTTTTCACATGTCAGTGAAATTCTAACCCCTACATATGACATTTTTATAAAAATACTTGAATCTTGAACTTAATACATAATATGAAGATAAACCTACAGTTAATCCCAGCTAAGATTATCAATTAATGGCATATACACCTTGATTTATTGATAATATTTCAAATTGAATTTCTGTAATTTTATGAAATACAGTGGAACTTGTGCAATCCAACACCTGAGTATTCCGACATCCTGTACAATCTGACACATTTCCCTGGTATCTTGGTGTGTTGGATTAGACAGGTTCCACTGTAGTAACAAATATTCTTTATGTGAGCATCGAGGTCTACAGTATGTGGAGTACATTATATCTATACATTTATATGACAAATAAGATAGAATAACGATATTAATGAATCACTATAAATTTGCAATTTCAGGAATTACATTACAGCTAAATGGTATGGATTTACAGATGCTCAGTCAAGCATAGATCATTACGTGGTTAGAGTTGGTACCAGCCCTGGAGCAGGAGATGTTCTACCTCCTACAAAATTACCATTAACAGATACGTTCTTGACAACAGATGTACTGTTACCATTAGAGCATAGAATATACATAACTGTACAAGCTTACAATAAAGCTGGTAAGACAAGAATATACATAACTGTACAAGCTTACAATAAAGCTGGTAAGACAAGAATATACATAACTGTACAAGCTTACAATAAAGCTGGTAAGACAAGAATATACATAACTGTACAAGCTTACAATAAAACTGGTAAGACAAGAATATACATAACTGTACAAGCTTACAATAAAACTGGTAAGACAAGAATATACATAACTGTACAAGCTTACAATAAAGCTGGTAAGACAAGAATATACATAACTGTACAAGCTTACAATAAAGCTGGTAAGACAAGAATATACATAACTGTACAAGCTTACAATAAAACTGGTAAGACAAGAATATACATAACTGTACAAGCTTACAATAAAGCTGGTAAGACAAGAATATACATAGCTCTACAACTTATAATAAAGCTGGTAAGACAAGAATATACATAACTGTACAAGCTTACAATAAAGCTGGTAAGACAAGAATATACATAACTATACAAGCTTACAATAAAGCTGGTAAGACAAGAATATACATAACTGTACAAGCTTACAATAAAGCTGGTAAGACAAGAATATACATAACTGTACAAGCTTACAATAAAGCTGGTAAGACAAGAATATACATAGCTCTACAACTTATAATAAAGCTGGTAAGACAAGAATATACATAACTGTACAAGCTTACAATAAAGCTGGTAAGACAAGAATATACATAACTGTACAAGCTTACAATAAAGCTGGTAAGACAAGAATATACATAACTGTACAAGCTTACAATAAAGCTGGTAAGACAAGAATATACATAACTGTACAAGCTTACAATAAAGCTGGTAAGACAAGAATATACATAACTGTACACGCTTACAATAAAACTGGTAAGACAAGAATATACATAACTGTACAAGCTTACAATAAAACTGGTAAGACAAGAATATACATAACTCTACAACTTATAATAAAGCTGGTAAGACAAGAATATACATAACTGTACAAGCTTACAATAAAGCTGGTAAGACAAGAATATACATAACTCTACAACTTATAATAAAGCTGGTAAGACAAGAATATAAATAACTGTACAAGCTTACAATAAAGCTGGTAAGACAAGAATATACATAACTGTACAAGCTTACAATAAAGCTGGTAAGACAAGAATATACATAACTGTACAAGCTTACAATAAAGCTGGTAAGACAAGAATATACATAACTGTACAAGCTTACAATAAAGCTGGTAAGACAAGAATATACATAACTGTACAAGCTTACAATAAAGCTGGTAAGACAAGAATATACATAACTGTACAAGCTTACAATAAAGCTGGTAAGACAAGAATATACATAACTGTACAAGCTTACAATAAAGCTGGTAAGACAAGAATATACATAACTCTACAACTTATAATAAAGCTGGTAAGACAAGAATATAAATAACTGTACAAGCTTACAATAAAGCTGGTAAGACAAGAATATACATAACTGTACAAGCTTACAATAAAGCTGGTAAGACAAGAATATACATAACTGTACAAGCTTACAATAAAGCTGGTAAGACAAGAATATACATAGCTCTACAACTTACAATAAAGCTGGTAAGACAAGAATATACATAACTCTACAACTTATAATAAAGCTGGTAAGACAAGAATATACATAACTGTACAAGCTTACAATAAAGCTGGTAAGACAAGAATATACATAACTGTACAAGCTTACAATAAAGCTGGTAAGACAAGAATATACATAACTGTACAAGCTTACAATAAAGCTGGTAAGACAAGAATATACATAACTGTACAAGCTTACAATAAAGCTGGTAAGACAAAAATATACATAACTGTACAAGCTTACAATAAAACTGGTAAGACAAGAATATAAATAACTGTACAAGCTTACAATAAAGCTGGTAAGACAAGAATATAAATAACTGTACAAGCTTACAATAAAACTGGTAAGACAAGAATATACATAACTGTACAAGCTTACAATAAAGCTGGTAAGACAAGAATATACATAACTGTACAAGCTTACAATAAAGCTGGTAAGACAAGAATATACATAACTGTACAAGCTTACAATAAAGCTGGTAAGACAAGAATATACATAACTCTACAACTTATAATAAAGCTGGTAAGACAAGAATATAAATAACTGTACAAGCTTACAATAAAACTGGTAAGACAAGAATATACATAACTGTACGAGCTTACAATAAAGCTGGTAAGACAAGAATATACATAACTGTACAAGCTTACAATAAAGCTGGTAAGACAAGAATGTACATAACTGTACAAGCTTACAATAAAGCTGGTAAGACAAAAATATACATAACTGTACAAGCTTACAATAAACTGTTAAGACAAGAATATACATAACTGTACAAGCTTACAATAAAACTGGTAAGACAAGAATATAGATAACTGTACGAGCTTACAATAAAGCTGGTAAGACAAGAATATACATAACTGTACAAGCTTACAATAAAGCTGGTAAGACAAGAATGTACATAACTGTACAAGCTTACAATAAAGCTGGTAATACAAGAATATACATAAATGTGCAAGCTTACAATAAAGCTGGTAAGACAAGAATATACATAACTGTACAAGCTTACAATAAAGCTGGTAAGACAAGAATATACATGACTGTACAAGTTTACAATAAAGCTGGAAAGACAAGAATATACATAACTGTACAACCTTACAATAAAGCTGGTAATACAAGAATATACATAAATGTACAAGCATAAAATAAAGCTGGTAATACAAGAATATACATAACTGTACAAGCTTACAATAAAGCTGGTAAGACCAGAATATACATATCTGTACAAGCTTACAATAAAGCTGGTAAGACAAGAATATACATAACTGTACAAGCTTACAATAAAGCTGGTAAGACAAGAATATACATAACTGTACAAGCTTACAATAAAGCTGGTAAGACAAGAATATACATAACTGTACAAGCTTACAATAAAGCTGGTAAGACAAGAATATACATAACTGTACAAGCTTACAATAAAGCTGGTAAGACAAGAATATACATAACTGTACAAGCTTACAATAAAGCTGGTAAGACAAGAATATACATAACTGTACAACTTACAATAAAGCTGGTAAGACAAGAATATACATAACTGTACAAGCTTACAATAAAGCTGGTAAGACAAGAATGTACATAACTGTACAAGCTTACAATAAAACTGGTAAGACAAGAATATACATAACTGTACAAGCTTACAATAAAGCTGGTAAGACAAGAATATACATAACTGTAAAAGCTTACAATAAAGCTGGTAAGACAAGAATATACATAACTGTACAAGCTTACAATAAAACTGGTAAGACAAGAATATACATAACTGTACAAGCTTACAATAAAGCTGGTAAGACAAGAATATACATAACTGTAAAAGCTTACAATAAAGCTGGTAAGACAAGAATATACATAACTGTACAAGCTTACAATAAAGCTGGTAAGACAAGAATATAAATAACTGTACAAGCTTACAATAAAGCTGGTAAGACAAGAATATACATAACTGTAAAAGCTTACAATAAAGCTGGTAAGACAAGAATATACATAACTGTACAAGCTTACAATAAAGCTGGTAAGACAAGAATATAAATAACTGTACAAGCTTACAATAAAGCTGGTAAGACAAGAATATACATAACTGTACAAGCTTACAATAAAGCTGGTAAGACAAGAATATACATAACTGTACAAGCTTACAATAAAGCTGGTAAGACAAGAATATACATAACTGTACAAGCTTACAATAAAGCTGGTAAGACAAGAATATACATAACTGTACAAGCTTACAATAAAGCTGGTAAGACAAGAATATACATAACTGTACAAGCTTACAACAAAGCTGGTAAGACAAGAATATACATAACTGTACAAGCTTACAATAAAGCTGGTAAGACAAAAATATACATAACTGTACAAGCTTACAATAAAGCTGGTAAGACAAGAATATACATAACTGTACAAGCTTACAATAAAACTGGTAAGACAAGAATATACATAACTGTACAAGCTTACAACAAAGCTGGTAAGACAAGAATATACATAACTGTACAAGCTTACAATAAAGCTGGTAAGACAAAAATATACATAACTGTACAAGCTTACAATAAAGCTGGTAAGACAGTCTTACTAATGACCACCAATTATTCAATGAACGTGGTTATATCTTCCATTTATGTTTGTAACATCAAGTTAAGAAACATCTAAATCAAAGGACAGACAATACAATGACCAAAAGAAGAAAAGAGAAATAGCAAACAATGATCTATAAAACACTACATAGAAAACTAAAGATTGAGCAACACAAACCCAACTAACAAAAGTGGGTAAACTCATGTGCGCCAGAACGCTTAGTATTTTCTGCTCCACTAGTGGCACTCGTTGTGATACTGTTTAACGACACAAATATCATCTGATTAGGAAATCGTGTTGGACAGTAGTATGCATAAATAAATGCAAAGCATAAATATAATAAAATTTAAAAAACATTAAATAAGAAATGAAAAAAAAATGTCTAAGATTATTATAAAATGATAAAAAAAAACTTGGAGAAACTAAGTTGAACATTATTTTTTTGACGACAGGTTTATTTTCTGAATCAACTTCCAATGGTTTCCTAATTGATTCATCTTCTCCTGTCGTCCTACAACGGCCGTTTCTGTCTAGTGATCTGGGATCTGTTGTGGATGGTTCTCTAGTACTACGATCTACTATGAAGATCAGATGGGACGTTGAAGATCGACAATCATTTATTCAACGACAGTATATATCATTGTCTACGCATAATGGCGGGAAATTCAACTCCACATCAACAAAGGTGAGGCTTTAAATATATGTAATTATATTTGTTCGTTGCCAGACATCCATATGTTGAGAATAAATAAACAATTCACTGTTGAATATACAGTATTATAGAGGATGAGACTATCCTTTACCATTAAGCATCAAAGCACTTTTTGTGCTACTCTCAACATTATTTGACATACAACTTAACGTTGTTAATTGCCATTTTTAACCACAATTTACCAGAAGGCTACAAGTTTTCTTCGCTATCGTTTGTGTTGTTTTATTTTGATTGTTCCTATTTAAAATATGGATGTTGGTAGTCAATTACTGTCATTGGTTCTAATTGATGGATAAAGTCAATTTTAAAGAAATGTTAACATCAATTTGTCTTTATACTGTCTTGAGTGTACCGCCATTCTAATCCTCATAATAGTTTTGACAAATTATATTTCTGGAACATATTTTTGCATTGTTAGAAAAAAATCATATTTAAAAGAGGACATTTAAAATCTGGTAAAGTGGAATAATGATATATAAAGTACAGTCAAACATGTCCATGCGGTCACCTTTATTACACAGTTACCTGTAATCAAAGGTCTCATTTTTCTTGTCCGGTCATAGAAAATTTCATATGAAGTGAACCTCTTTTAAGTAGTCATCTTTCTTATAATGCCACATTTTTTTTATCCCATAAGTGCCTTCGTAATACAGGTTTGACCGTATACATCATGTGTTTGTATGTATAGGTAGAAATCAACGCCCAAGTTAACCATTTTTAATTGTAATAAACATATTTTAACAGCTGAATGGTATTGCTAGAGAATATACACTGACTCACTTAGATCTTCATGATGGTGGAATATACAGTGTTACACTTATTGCTTGTAACGGAGCAGATATTTGTATAGAAACAGAATCAGATAATATAATGGTGGACAGTTCTCCTCCTACACCAGGCATGTAGATTACATTTACAATACATTCTCCCCCAACACCAGGCATGTAGATTACATTTACAATATATTCTCCCCCAACACCAGGCATGTAGATTGCAATTACAATATATTCTCCCCCAACACCAGGCATGTAGATTGCATTTACAATATATTCTCCCCCAACACCAGGCATGTAGATTACATTTACAATATATTCTCCCCCAACACCAGGCATGCAGATTGCATTTACAATATATTCTCCCCCAACACCAGGCATGTAGATTGCATTTACAATATATTCTCCCCCAACACCAGGCATGTAGATTATATTTACAATATATTCTCCCCCAATGCCAGGCATGTAGATTACATTTACAATATATTCTCCCCCAACACCAGGCATGTAGATTACATTTACAATATATTCTCCCCCAACACCAGGCATGCAGATTGCATTTACAATATATTCTCCCCCAACACCAGGCATGTAGATTGCATTTACAATATATTCTCCCCCAACACCAGGCATGTAGATTATATTTACAATATATTCTCCCCCAATGCCAGGCATGTAGATTATATTTACAATTTTCTCTTTGGTTTCTAATCTTATCTAAATCAGATATTGCAAAAATCTTATTTTATTTATAGATATATGTTTAAGTGCTAACTCACTGAAACAACAGTCTACATGTATACATGGTTCTCTGCCCTGACACTAAATCACGAGCTAACCAGTCTTTGCTTGTATGCCTTGATGATGTGTACTTAGCAGAACAGCAGCAAATGTCATTTGATAGTCTTTGGTTTGAACCGACTGGGCCTTGAACCCGAACCCACAATATAATTATCTCTATCTGAGCATGCTCACCATTACACCATTAGTCCCTTAATGTCATCAGTGTCTCATCTAAACTTATGAAGACATGATGAAAAACAAAAATCACTATTTTTATTGTGCATGTACATATTCAGGTTTTCTATCTACTACACATATACTCAACTAATTAAGGGCCATCATGGTCATGATCGTATGGTAGTTGGATTTATAACTACCTATGCAATCAGTGCCTATCACCGCTAACGCTGTGAGTTCGAACCCTGTTCATGGTGAGGTCTACTCGATACAACATTATGTGATAAAGTTTGTCAGTGACTTACGACAGGTCGATGATTTTCTCCGGGTTCTACGGTTTCCTCCACCAATAAAACTGATCGCCACGATATAACTGAAATATTGTTGAAAGTGGCGTTAAACACTATAAACAAACCAAACCAAACCTTAACTAAATTTAAACAACAAAAAACCAATATAAGATTTATGTACACTAATGAAGAATATAATTTCAGGTATGTTTGCTATAAGTACATATCATGCTGCAAATTTACAACGACACACACCAGACTGGATGACCTGGTCAGAGTACAGAATAAACATGACTTGGTTAGGTTTTACTGACATGCATTCTGGCATCCAGAGTTATTTTGTGTCCATCGGAAGTGAATACATGGCAAACGATCTCAATAAGGTAACTATAGGAGTTTCTATAATCAAAAGATATGTGTATGATCCAAAGTCTGACTGTGTGCAATGCTAAAGGTGGCTGATTGATGGCTCCTTAGCGTCAAATATTGTTTTATTCCTGATGGTGAATTTTTTCTGTGTGTAGGAGGACCATACTTCAAACAAAATGCAACAAATTGATTTGAATGTTAACTAAGTCGCAACACACAAAAACGACATGTTTTTTTTTTCAAAATAAACATATTTTCACATTTGTACATGACACGTGAGACTAGTGGGGACATAACCGCTGACCCAATAGTTAGACCCATGTCTGTCTGTTTTCTTCGATTGAAGGCTTCTAAAAAACCCTTTGGTATCTGCAATTTGTTCTTGTATTTTACAAAAAGGTGAAGTTTAATGAAATTTGTCATCTATTACAGCAGTGGTTGTAGACTTCTATCTGTTGTTAACAGATCAAACATATAACAGTCATCACAACACTGAGAAATAATTTAGAATTAAACAAGTGGAGATAATATAGATACAAAACATTCCATGCATATACCATCAATATGAAATTTTACTTAAATATATATTACATTTATCTAGGTACCAGGCATACCAATGGAGTTCACTCACAATGATACAGACTATGGTGAGGAAGGTCCAGTCCAATATTTCATCATTCCTACACAGGAACTCACAGACTATGAACATGTATATGTCAGTGTGTGGGCTGTTAACAAGGTAATTCATCACATCAAATGTCATACATATACTTAGTTCTGTCAAATGACATACATATACTTAGTTCTGTCAAATGACATACATATACTTAGTTCCATCAAATGACATACACATACATATACTTAGTTCCGTCAAATGACATACATATACTTAGTTCCATCAAATGACATACAGAATCTTAGTTCCGTCAAATGACATACATAAACTTAGTTCCATCAAATGACATACATATACTTAGTTCTGTCAAAAGACATACATATACTTAGTTCTGTCAAATGACATACATAAACTTATTTCTGTCAAATGACATACATATACTTAGTTCTGTCAAATGACATACATATACTTAGTTCCATCAAATGACATACATATACTTTGTTCCATCAAATGACATACATATACTTAGTTCTGTCAAAAGACATACATAAACTTATTTCTGTCAAAAGACATACATATACTTATTTCTGTCAAATGACATACATATACTTAGTTCCGTCAAATGACATACATATACTTAGTTCCATCAAATGACATACATATACTTAGTTCCGTCAAATGACATACATAAACTTATTTCTGTCAAATGACATACATAAACTTAGTTCTGTCAAAAGACATACATATACTTAGTTCCATCAAATGACATACATAAACTTAGTTCTGTCAAAAGACATACATATACTTTGTTCCATCAAATGACATACAGAATCTTAGTTCTGTCAAAAGACATACATAAACTTAGTTCTGTCAAAAGACATACATAAACTTAGTTCTGTCAAATGACATACATAAACTTAGTTCTGTCAAAAGACATACATATACTTTGTTCCATCAAATGACATACAGAATCTTAGTTCTGTCAAATGACATACATAAACTTAGTTCTGTCAAAAGACATACATATACTTTGTTCCATCAAATGACATACATAAACTTAGTTATGTCAAAAGACATACATAAACTTAGTTCTGTCAAAAGACATACATAAACTTAGTTCTGTCAAAAGACATACATATACTTATTTCTGTCAAATAACATACATAAACTTAGTTCTGTCAAATGACATACATATACTTAGTTCTGTCAAATGACATACAGAATCTTAGTTCCATCAAATGACATACATATACTTAGTTCTGTCAAAAGACATACATATACTTAGTTCCATCAAATGACATACATATACTTAGTTCTGTCAAATGACATACATAAACTTATTTCTGTCAAATGACATACATATACTTAGTTCTGTCAAATGACATACATATACTTAGTTCTGTCAAATGACATACATAAACTTAGTTCTGTCAAATGACATACATAAACTTAGTTCCATCAAATGACATACATATTCTTTGTTCCATCAAATGACATACATATACTTTGTTCCATCAAATGACATACATATACTTAGTTCCGTCAAATGACATACATAAACTTATTTCTGTCAAATGACATACATATACTTAGTTCTGTCAAATGACATACATATACTTAGTTCTGTCAAAAGACATACATATACTTAGTTCCATCAAATGACATACATAAACTTAGTTCCGTCAAATGACATACATATATTTAGTTCCGTCAAATGACATACATAAACTTAGTTCCATGAAATGACATACATAAACCTAGTTCTGTCAAAAGACATACATATACTTAGTTCCGTCAAATGACATACAGAATCCTAGTTCCGTCTTATTTTCTGTATTAGTAAATAATGCAAATACGTATATATAAATTTCAAATATTGGTAACTTGAAATGAAAAAGTATATACACAGGAATGCCTTAATGAAATTACTGAATTATCCCATGAATCCACTTTTGTGGTTGTCAAAATCATGTTAATTAATTCATTAATTTCATCTTCTTTGTTACCTGCATGACTGCAGCATTTCACTAAGAAGGAATATTTGGGCACACAAAACTAAATTAACCCCTCCACTTTGTACCAATCCAGGAATTTGAGCGGTCACATATTTGTGTGTTAGTGGTATCGATTTTGCCTCTTTCTATAATTGTTCTACTTGATTATGGAACTTTTCAGACAGTGTGGTATTTTGGAACTTTTCAGACAGTGTGGTATTTTGGAACTTTTCAGACTGTGGTATTTTGGAACTTTTCAGACAGTGTGGCATTTTGGAACTTTTCAGACAGTGTGGTATTTTGGAACTTTTCAGACTGTGGTAAATTGGAACTTTTCAGACAGTGTGGCATTTTGGAACTTTTCAGACAGTGTGGTATTTTGGAACTTTTCAGACAGTGTGGTATTTTGGAACTTTTCAGACAGTGTGGTATTTTGGAACTTTTCAGACAGTGTGGTATTTTGGAACTTTTCAGACAGTGTGTCATTTTGGAACTTTTCAGACTGTGGTATTTTGGAACTTTTCAGACAGTGTGGTATTTTGGAACTTTTCAGACTGTGGTATTTTGGAACTTTTCAGACAGTGTGGTATTTTGGAACTTTTCAGACAGTGTGGTATTTTGGAACTTTTCAGACAGTGTGGTATTTTGGAACTTTTCAGACAGTGTGGTATTTTGGAACTTTTCAGACAGTGTGGTATTTTGGAACTTTTCAGACAGTGTGTCATTTTGGAACTTTTCAGACTGTGGTATTTTGGAACTTTTCAGACAGTGTGGTATTTTGGAACTTTTCAGACTGTGGTATTTTGGAACTTTTCAGACAGTGTGGTATTTTGGAACTTTTCAGACAGTGTGGTATTTTGGAACTTTTCAGACAGTGTGGTATTTTGGAACTTTTCAGACAGTGTAGTATTTTGGAACTTTTCAGACAGTGTGGTATGTTGGAACTTTTCAAACTGGTATTTTGGAACTTTTCAGACAGTGTGGTATTTTGGAACTTTTCAGACAGTGTGGTATTTTGGAACTTTTCAGACAGTGTGGTATTTTTTGTTTTTCGTTTTATTACTCCTAAAATAATCATTTTTATCTATTCTTCATGTGATATTTTCGGTGCAACTGTTTCTATTGTCTAAAGCGAAAAATTACAATAAAAGTTTGAAGATAACAAAGCAGTAATTCTGCATGTTTTAAGATATAGTAACCAAAGAATGGATTCTGTGTACATTTTATTATATACTTACTTAAGAAATGAATGATTTTGCATATGTAATACAATAAGAGGTTATTGTATAGCAATTTTCATATAACACCTCATATCAATCAGAGACACCCATATAAGGCATGATATGTGGTGTGATATGAAAATTGCCATACAATAACCTCTTAATATGTCACAACAATAATGTCATATTGACTATATATCTGGCTTACACATCTATATAAAAACGTAGATATCAAATTTAGCGTGTACGACACGTTTCTGGAATAACCTTCATCAGGTACGTTCAAGGTCAAAATATTTGAACGCCAAATAATATATCATACACAAATGGAACATAAACATATTATCAGAAATACCTTCCATGATTTGCAGGTAGGGTTAATGAGCCCAGTGATACACCACCAGTTCCAATTGATACCTGGAGGATATCTCGACCTAATACGACGATGTTCCGCTCACACATGCCTTGGACACTGTGTTTGTTCACCCAGAAATTCATATTGTGCTTTAAATGGAAATTCTTGTCAAGACGTATCTATAGGTAAGTCTAAAATAGTACTGAAAGGTTGTAGACTATTGTTTTTCATTATTAAGAAATCAGACATTTCCATATGTCATATAAACTTACAGAAAATAAGTTGGATATTATAAATAAATGTTGGAGAAAACCGAAGGGACAATTGAGAATGAATAACCCAGAGACACATGAAACATCTGGCTCAAGACACAGAATGAAGACAAACAAAACACATAACTCTGAAATCTAAAAAGATGAGCAGCAAACATCAATGCACAAATATTGAATTTAGTGCAGCAGGTGCACGTATTTATAATTAACATTGTTGGTGATGCAAAACTTCAAAATAAAAATTATTCTGAATTATAACTATATATATCTTGACTTTAATACATCATTATGAGGATTTATAGTTAATAATATCTTGTTATAGGAAGGCACCTATTTAATTATAAGAATCATACCATTGAAAATTAAATATAGAAAATAACAGTTTGTGGTCAGAAGCCGTAACTCCAAGGATACACAATAGAAAAGATAAAAACAATGATCTACAGAAAGCTAAAGATCGTACAAGTTATATATATGCTCAAATGATACTTTACCATGAGTGTATGATAGTTTGATTAATTGATCTACTTAGTTTATATCACTGACCTTGCCTTACAACAGGACAATGTCAGGTAATTTGTATTCCTCCACTGATAAGACTAACCCCTGCGTTAGTTGCTGTCTTTGTTTCCTTATGCTACTGACATAGTGAAAAAGCAGAAAACCACAATATTATAAAGTTTTAATGCCCGGGAATGAAACTCACGATCTTCCGTACTAGAAGCTATAATGCTGACCATTTCAACATGGTCGTCGAGTATGAATAAGTCGTTTCACCACACTATATCACTGCCTTTAATTCAGAACTAACATTTTATCTTTAATTTAAGGTAATGCAAACACACTTATAGAAGTATTTGATATAACAGACTTGAAGTCTACAGCAACACAACATGTCAAATTTACACCAAGTGAATCGTTCCTGTCATCCAAATGGAAGATTAGTAAAAACCAAGGATTAACGCCAAAATGGTAGGAATTAATTAATATGAAACATAATTTTAATGTTATTGATGAACGATTTGATTTGATTTTCGTTGTTTAAATGCCACTTTCCGCAATATTTCAGTTTTTTCATGGCGACCAGTTTTAGTGGTGGAAGAAGCCAGAGTACCCAGAGAGAACCACTGACCATGGGCAAGCAACTGGTAAACTTTATCACTTGTGGCTGCGAGTCGAGTGCACCCTTTTTTGTAATTTACAAAGTCAGGAACGAACCCACGCCGTATTGGTGATAGGCTTGTATCGTTTGATTTTTTTGGTGTTTAATGCCACTTTCAGCATATAGGCTTCTATGTGTTGTTAGGTAATCCAACTACATAACTCATTGAGCCACCCGGGCCCTTATTGATGAACAACATATGATTTATGTAGTTTATAGCTTGCATAGTTTGATAATTTTTGTTTTCAATTTTAATGTTGAAAACACTTACATGACTGCAGCATGTTAATAAGAGAGGGAAGGATTAGGCTCATAAAACTAGCATAACCCGCCACTGTTTAGCTCACCTGACCCAAAGGGTCATGCGAGCTATTGCCACCACTGAGCGTCTGTCGTCTGTCCTCCGTCGTCTGTCGTCCGTCCATTAACTTTTCACATTTTAATCAACTCCTCTGAAGCCACTGGGCCAATTTGAACCAAACTTTGGTGGAATGGTCCTTGGATGGCCCCCTTCTAAAATTGTGTCCGATGATCCTGATTTCCAACCAAGATGGCCGCCAAGCTAAAAATAGAAAAAGGGGGGATGAAATTTTAATTGTTCATTGCTGCTTTAGTATAAGTCAAAATGAGCTCAAATTTTAACTGCAGCTACATGGCAAGGAGTAGTTTAACATATATTCGGGGTTTTTCTGTGAAATTTTTCTTTCAGCCGATTTATACCGATTATGCAAATTAGGCATATTTTGATAAAAGATCACATTTAAATCTTCTCCTCTGAATCCGCTGAACCAAATTAAACCAAACCTAGCAGGGATGGTCCCTGGGTGGGTCCCTTTCAAAATTGTGTCCGACAGCCCTGCCCTCCATTCAAGATGGCTGTTGTTACTAAAAATAGAAATCTCTTCAATTGTCCATTGCTGCTTTAGCATAAGTCAAAATGAGCTTAAATTTTAACTGCAGCTACATGGTAAGGAGTAGTTTAACATTTATTCGGGGTTTTTCTGTGAAATTTTTCTTTCAGCCGATTTATACCAATTATGCAAATTAGGCATATTTTGATAAAAGATCACATTTAAATCTTTTCCTCTGAAACCGCTGAACCAAATTAAACCAAACCTGGTAGGGATAGTCCTTGGGTAGTCCCATTTCAAAATTGTGTCCGACAGCTCCACCCTCCATTCAAGATGGCTGCTGTTACTAAAAATAGAAATTTCTTCAATTGTCCATTGCTGCTTTATTATAAATCAAAATGAGCTCAAATTTTAACTGCAGCTACATGACAATGAGTAGATTAACATATATTCTGGGTTTTTCTGTGAATTTTTTCTTTCAACCGATTTATACTGATTATACAAATTAGACATATTTTGATAAAAGATCACATTTAAATCTTCTCCTCTGAAACCGCTAAACCAAATTAAAGCAAATTTGGCTGGGATGGTCCTTGGGTGGTCCCCTTTCAATATTGTGTCCGACAGCCCTGCCTTCCATTCAAAATGGCTGCTGTTACTAAAAATAGAAATTTCTTTAGTTGTCAATTTCCACTTTATTACAAATCAAAATGAAATCAAATTTTAACTGCAGCTATATGGCAATGAGTAGTTTAACATATATTCTGGGTTTTTCTGTGAGATTTTTTCAGCCAGTTTATTCCATTTAGGAATATTATGAGATAAAAATCACATCAAAATCTTTTGCTCAGAAATTTGAGTTGAAATGATCTTTGGGTGGCCCACTTTCAAAATTATGTGTAACACCCCCATTTTCTATCAACTTTAGATGTCAAATTGAAAACCAGGTGAGCGATTACAGGCTCCTGGGAGCCTCTAGTTATTGAAGTGGCTGTACCAAGCCAGGAAAGTGTTTGGTTAATTATGTATATATGTGTTAGAGGTATATATTTTGCACCTGTCTAAGATTTTTCAATTGAGTTTTAGAACTGTTCCATCAGTGTGGTATTTTTCTGGGTTTCATTTTATTATGATACAGTCGTTATAACTCCTATAGCATAGTGTAGTAGCTGTTCTTCACAAAGTTTACAATTATGAATGCTTAGTGCCACTATCAGCAATATTTCAGTTATATCGCGGTGGCCAGTTTTATTGGTAGTCTGAAGACAGCAATCACCTGTCACAAGTCACTGACTTTTATCACCTAAGTCTGAATAGAGTATATTTTCCCATGTGAGATGCAGTCACATTCTACGCAAGAAGACATATTTGCCATTTATAAACGAAAACTAAATTATACAATGTTTTAAGATGACGAACAGTAAAAGTGATGTTACCTAGCGATTTATGTCAGTGTCAGATTGATTTTCATTCAAATTCACTTATATTCACAAGAAGAGGTGGGTTGTATATTGTGGAATCCAATTAACAGGTTTAACCCTGCCACAATTGTGTGCTTTTTCCTTCGTCATATGCAGTCGTTTTTTTTTTTGTTCAGTGAATTGCAATGAGAGGTAGTTGTTCGTTTTGTTGAAATGGGTGTAATTCTTGACCATCACTGTTTAAATTTATTTTCATAGCAGCCTTTCGTTTATTCATATTGTTGCACAAGACACTTTCGATTATTTCTTATCCCCGATTTGAAAATTATAACAACTTTTGATCAGTTAAAACCCTGGGTATGAAAACCCCATATTCCCGGGTGTTGCTAGGCCATATTACCGGGTGTAACTAGTCATTTAACCAATCAAATGATGTTATAATTTTCAAATCGGGGATAATATGACGTTAAAGCTCACGACGTTGCGCTCCAAAATCAAATTTAGTTAATTGTGGCTATTTATTGAATATAAAGCTGTTACTTTGATTAACTTTAGGGTTCTACCAAAGGTAGTACCCTACACCGGGATAAAAACAGTCGAAACTGTCATATTTATTACTTATTCTTTCCAAAAACAAAGAAAACGTCACTTTTACGTGAGCTGCCGGGTTCCAAAATGTCTTATTTTTGACCATAACCGGGGATAAACTCATTATCTACGTTCCTATCCGTAGATACTGGAGATTTTAACACCCTTCAGTAGCCTGTACACCCTTCAGCTGCGCCTCAGGGTGTACTTGGCTACTTCAGGGTGTTAAAATCTCCATTTCTATGGATAGGAACGTAAATAACTTATAATATTACCGTATATTAACCTAATTGTCTTATTCTAATAATGTATTCCTAAGGTACGAATATAGTGTTGGTTTAACGAAAATGGACAAGCCAGAGGGTGTAATTAATAGTTTAAAGGAACCAGTTTGGCGATATGCTGGCAGAAATATGGAAGCTATATATAGCTTAAAAAGAGGTCAGTAACTCGAGCCGACATCCATCACATTTCGTCACACACTCTTTTCTAGTTCTTTAAACCTACCACCGTCACATATTGCCATACAATTATTTCATCGTTTTAAAGCCTGTCTTCATCACATATTACCATGCAATATTTGATCTTATTTTTCCGTCACAATCACACATCGTCAAGCAATGTTTCAAGTTATTAACTTTTTTGTTGATACTGGTTGGTTGCTATCGTCCTGTGATATATTTGCTTGTTAATGTGTAGTACATGTACTTTTAAAGGATTTTATAATAGATATGTGGTTACAGTCTATACATATTTTATCTCTTGATGTATTGTCATGTCATGTGAAGAGAAGGATAAACAATCAAATACAAAATACAGTCAAACCTGTCCATGCAGCCACCTGTATTAAAAGGGTCACATTTTCTTTGTCCTGTCATAGAAAATTCCATATGAACTGTACCTCTTTTAAGAGGTCACCTGTCTTATGAGGCCACTTTTTCTTCGTCCCAAAGTTGATCTCTTAATACAGGTTTGACTGTAAAGATATTCATAATGCTGCCACTGTATTTAAATCGTCCATTGTTATCTTTCTTATTGTAGGTCAAACATTGAAAGAGATGATAGCATACTCAGTATTTGTAAGAGTTTGGTACAACAGTAATACTTATGCTATGTTTAAATCACCAGGAATCATAGTCTTATCTAAGCCAGTTCCTGTTAATGATCTTCAAGGTGCTTCTGTAAGTTGTTAATTTAATCATCATTTTATGATTGCCATAGAAACCAAAGTTAAAACAATGTTGACGTTTGATTCAGTGATACTTTATTTTCAGAATTATCAAAATCATAAAATTATAAAATCTATAGCATACGTGTCAACATGGCTTGACTCGTTCTTAGTTTACTGAACAATATTATACTATAATATAACCAGGCCTCATTAGAGGGTAATTCGTGCAAAGAAGTTGCCTTGTGGAGGTTGACCTGGCTTTCTCGTTGGTTAAAAGTGAAGTTCAAGTCGCCTTGTGATTTTGAAGAGTCACCCTATGCAATTAACTTCTCACAGATATCTCCCCACTTATCCCTATCGCCTATGAGTTCCCTGAAAAAAGAAATTACTTCTCCCTCTAATTTGAGAGTAGTGAGAGCCCTGATAACTAGAATATAGCTGGTAGCAAATATGTGTCTCAGATGATATTTTGTACATATTTTATTAATGACAGTGCTTTTACTAATGTAACATACTGAAATGTTAATGCATTATAAATACAACTCAAGTTCCCATGATGTATTTACTTGTATGTATATTTGTATATTTAAGGTGGTTGAGACATTGCCAGGTTTCTGGAAGAGTGATGTAGATTTCATCAAACCTGGAACATTATTTACAGTCAGCTGGAATAATGTGTTTATGTCAATTCCCGACAGCATTAAACACTTCAATCTGTACCTAAGCAGTTTCCCTGGAGGTCAGTGCACATATTATTCTAAGAGCACTCAATGTATCATACAACTATTTACCCTGTTGTCGAACAAACCTCATTAAAAAAAGGTTGACCCAGTTATATCAGTATTATTAATTAATTACACTTAAAGTCTGTAACATCTATGATTTCATTAATGTCAAACATAGACAGAACATATATGTAAATGAGTATTTTACAAATCAAAAGTAATTTCAGTCTAAAACTAAGCACACTGGCACTAATTTCAGTTCTAGAATCTAAACAAGTTAAAAGTAATGTCATTCGGCAACTAAGAAAATAAACAGCCATGTGAGGCAGCAACTAAACAGATCACTATATTGTCAATTGGTAATTTAACAAAGAGACGGTTATTTGGCTGAAAGCTAAATATATTATCAGTAATGCCAGCCCAAGGAACTTAACAATCAACAGTAATGTCAAATATATATTATTCATAAATAACAGTAATTTCAATCAGAGATATTAAATCAATAGTAACGTTTTCCAGCAACTTTTGACTGGACGACCATATTAACTATAATAAATACATAATTCTAACATGACGTCCTTCTTTTGCTTTGTAAGCAAACGAGCAATTTATCGATTGGGTATAATCTCATTAGCACATGCGCCGGTGCATGTGACTTGCTTTCCCATCGTAAATGTACATGTTGATCGTCTGCTCGAATTTGGCAGCATAAATTGTGTGCGACATTGTCCGCAAGCATAAATATACATTGCTGTCTTCCAATCAAAGTATACTACCGTATTTGTACTCTTAGACATATCAGAATCAAGATAATTCATGGAAGCCAGAATGTGTTTTGAGTTTTAGCATGGGTTGGCAGATATTAGTATTTTATCCCGAGCCAGAGGCTTAAATAAATAACAAGATTCAATACAATTAAGGTTAATTAGAATGACAATTCTGCAGATTCATCTGACATGTTTTATTATAGGTACAGACCTTCATGTTGTTGACATAGAGGTACCTTCCTCTGTCATGACATTTAACATCAGTCGTCTAACAATGAAGCCTGGTGTGAGGTATTACAGTAATGTTGTTATCACTACATTGTCTGGACTACAGACCACAGTATCATCTGATGGTATAATTGTTGATTCTTCCCCTCCAGTTCCAGGCATGGTGTATGATGGGATAGGTAATGCAATAATTATAGATTATTATATGGCATTTTTCATATCACATGTCATATCAACCCAAGACGCCCATATTAGCTCAAGGGCCGAAGGCCCAAGGGATAATATGGGTCGAGGGTTGATATGGCATGTGATATGAAAAATGTCATATCATAACCTATTTATCATATACTTCAATGCATCTTTCTTCATATTTGTGAAAGCTGATCGTTTTCAGAAACCATGTAACTCGATTTGGGATATGATGCAATAATGCCATATCATATCTACGTTTTTATTATATGTAATTAGAGACATAATCCTTATACAGTTACACTTTTTATACAACAACACAAGACGATTCAAACTTTGGTTCATAAAGGAGTGTCATCATTCGTTGCATAACGAGCATTTTCCATGTTTTCTTCGTAATCCATTTTGACAGTAGTAGACGACGGAAGTAAACAACGATACACTAATAACGAAAACTGATCGGATCGGAAAACGTGAATTTCGGAAGAAAATTATTTTTTTTCCAAAAAAGACAAAATAATTGTGAAAAACTAAATACTCGATTTCCAGCTGCCATTTTGAAAAATCCCTATTACACCCCCTTCCATGTAATACTGATCAGGTTATTACATCCCTGGGAGATATGACTTGTTGCATTTTGATTTTATCACATATACAAAATTAAACATATCTTGATATATGATAATTACGATTATCATTACATTTTCAATATAAGATATAGTTATTATATAATTTAATATTCTTGCAAAATGTTATATTTACTGATTTATTTGAATCAAACATTAAAATACATATCATCTAGTATATGGCTTTGGAGATATTATAGTAGCAAATGATATCAATCTGGTTATGACTACCACTATTGTATATTGTTTGTAAAAGTGAATTGTAAACAATGATGTGTCTTTTTATAGGTTTACATGATGTTGAATTCCAGAACAAGTCTAACGTAGTATCAGCTACATGGCATGGATTTACTGATCTATTATCTGGTATTACTAGATACTGGTGGTGTGTCGGCAGCGACAAGACTGATGGCGCCTGTGATATATTACCATGGACAGATACTGGAATGCACACACGTGTCTCCAAAAGATTGTCCAAAAATATGGATAATGGTATAGTACTTATTTAAAATAATTTGTTTGAAGTTCATTTAAGTAAGAAGGCATTGATGTGTTTGATGGTTTCTGGAGGCAGAAATTTGAAACGGTTTCTCTTATTTTTCTTTCCATTTTCTTCTCTTTGTACTGAATTGGTAGTTTTGTTTTGTTAATATTATACATTATTCAGTTCTAAGCAGAAAGGAGATATTCATTTGAATTAAACTTCATCGGTTGTGTAATGGTTAGCGTGCTTGCCTCGTGTGCGGTAGATCATGGATTCAAGCCCCGTTCAGGTCAAACCACAGACTATTAAGTTAGTATGTGTTGTTTCTCTGCTAAGCAAGAGCATTTAGGAGAAAGGGCAAAGACTGGTTGCCTTGTAATCAGGATAATGTGTACGGGTGAGATTACATGTCTATCCGCAGACTATTGTTTCAGTGAACTAGCACTATAAAAATCCAACATAGCGGATCTCATCATCAACAGGGTCTTGCCATGATATAGCTGAAAAATTACTGAGTTGGTGTTAAACAACAATCACTGACTCGCTTACTCGTTTGAATGAAGATTATAGGATCACAGACAATATACTTAATTTACATGGACTGTCACTGTATATACTATCTGTTAATATCAATATCATACTTCCAAGTTAATGTAATATTTCTAAGAGGCGACTGAAAATATAAAAGAATTGTAATATAGAGCACTATTCATGTAAAGTATTTTGTCAAGTCACAATGACTCGAACTAAAAATAAAATTGTTATTGCCATGTATATATGTTGATTGTTAAGAGTTTAAGATCGATGTTTCTTGCTTCCTATTTTTATTTAAACTTTAATTTCTAATTACTAGAATTTAGACGTACAACAATAGTCATAAATGTGAATGTTACGGTGAGCTCTCCCAGAATAGTAGCTGTCACAACCTGTGTTTGTTGTAGAAGTTAAAATTATGTCTCCCTCCACTTTGGTGGGGAAACATATTGTTTTTGTCCTGTCCGTCTGTCCGTCACACAATTTGTTGTAGAAGTTAAAATTGTGTTTTTCTCTTTACTTTGTCCTTTTGTATCTCAATGGGGTTTTTACAACCTATGCATACAATCACTGTCATATGAAAGAAATATACAGGGAATTTTAAACTCCATAATATGGTTGGTAGTCGTTTTTCAAACCGAATATCATTTCCTGATAGTAGATACTTAATAGAGAAATGTAATATGTGCATAGTATCTAATGGTCATATCATGTTGAGGACATCAGACACTTGCCTAATTTATAACCAAATAACAAATGTCTTTTTATTTAGGTGCTATTATGTACAGTAAAGTGTATGCAGAAGACAACGTTGGTCATGCATCTACTGTTATATCATCAGACGGGGTGACAGTTGACATAACTCCTCCGGTACCAGTTTCAATGAGCCATGCCACTGGTGACTTTGTTGATAATCCATCATTTGAAGAATCAAACGGGTGTTTTGTGGACTTTGGTAATGTGTCAATGGATATTATGTGTGGCCATAATTGTGCTACTCCGGTTTCCTGGAATATAAGCAATGACGACTGTGTAGCGTCTGTACGATCTGATGTAGATACAGCTTTCCATGGTAGAGCATTTTCCTTTGTCAAAGGTTATATAAGACAGACTATTTCTGGATTGACACCCGGGGATATTTATAGAGTGACCTTTGTAGCTAGCCATTTACCAATAGGAAGTAGTGTTATATCTAACATAGAAGGACGTGTGAGGTTTGGTGACACTGAACATACATTTATGTTGTATTTAAAAGACAATACACATGGTTCGTCTAAACAGAAAGTTGTTTGGCATCAGCAATCTTTTTACTTCAAATCTAAAACAGAATCGGCAGATCTTGTGATTGATAATTTAAACAGAAACATTGGTCTCCTAATAGATAATGTACGTATACACAAAGTAATAAAAGACAGCAATGATGTGGATGCCAAACGTATTCATATTAATATCATAGCTCTTCATCAGTGGTCGTCGATTCACTCATCATGGCAGTTCGTGGATACGGAGAGTCCAATTATAGACTACCTCTGGGCTATTGGTAAGTTAGCATTACCATGTTTAGACCACCTAAAGCATTTTGCAATATGATTTATTACACATTCGTCTTATATTCTTCACTATTTCACTCTTTTTTCACCTCAATTAGTAAGAAAGAATATCAATGTAAATGAACATGAGGGAATTACAATTTTACACTTACACACAGATTAAAGTAAAGGAACATTTTGTATTGCTGTTCTACATTTAACAGTCACAGTATATGATGGTCTTTAGCAATGAACATAAATCATACTCTAAAATGAGAGTGAAGCAGCCGCTTGATTTTAGTTTTCTCCATGGTAATAATAAGGAACCTGATTAAGATGGGTACCCACAGTTCAGTTGTTATTCGGTTTTAATGAAGGGAGGTTAGTGTGAATAAAATCAAATAGAATCCGTCCAAAAACTCGTATAAAATTGGAAAATCTAGGATCAATGCTATTATTGTTGTTATTCATCTCACATTCACTCTGTAGCCTTCAATGATAAATACAACATGAAGTACTTTAGTTCTATGTTTAATAGACTGGTCTTCTTGTGTTCAATGAGTCGACGTGATAGATGATTGTTCTTTTTGGTGACATTGTTCGAATAGTCGACCATCGCTTTCATTTCATAATAAATAGTACATCATTTTATTTACCAGGTTATACAGAAGGCAGTGCAGGGATACAAGGTTACACCAGTGTTGGAGTGAACATGTTTGGCTTTAATTATAGTGTAACACTGATTCACTGATATTTAATTAAACTATCATTTTATTTACCAGGTTATACAGAAGGCAGTACAGGGATACAAGGTTATACCAGTGTAGGAGTGAACACATTCAGCTTTAATTATAATGTAACTCTGATTCACTGATATTTAATTAAACTATCATTTTATTTACCAGGTTATACAGAAGGCAGTGCAGAGATACAAGGTTACACCAGTGTTGGAGTGAACACGTTTGGCTTTAATTATAATGTAACTCTGATTCACTGGTATTTAATTAAACCATCATTTTATTTACCAGGTTATACAGAAGGCAGTACAGAGATACAAGGTTATACCAGTGTAGGAGTGAACATGTTTGGCTTTAATTATAATGTAACTCTGATTCACTGGTATTTAGTTAAACCATCATTTTATTTACCAGGTTATACAGAAGGAAGTACAGAGATACAAGGTTATACCAGTGTAGGAGTGAACATGTTTGGCTTTAATTATAATGTAACTCTGGTTCACTGGTATTTAGTTAAACCATCATTTTATTTACCAGGTTATACAGAAGGCAGTACAGAGATACAAGGTTATACCAGTGTAGGAGTGAACATGTTTGGTTTTAATTATAATGTAACTCTGATTCACTGGTATTTAGTTAAACCATCATTTTATTTACCAGGTTATACAGAAGGCAGTACAGAGATACAAGGTTACACCAGTGTTGGAGTGAACATGTTTGGCTTTAATTATAATGTAACTCTGATTCACTGGTATTTAGTTAAACCATCATTTTATTTACCAGGTTATACAGAAGGAAGTACAGAGATACAAGGTTATACCAGTGTAGGAGTGAACATGTTTGGCTTTAATTATAATGTGACTCTGATTCACTGGTATTTAATTAAACCATCATTTTATTTACCAGGTTATGCAGAAGGAAGTACAGAGATACAAGGTTATACCAGTGTAGGAGTGAACATGTTTGGCTTTAATTATAATGTAACTCTGATTCACTGGTATTTAATTAAACCATCATTTTATTTACCAGGTTATACAGAAGGAAGTACAGAGATACAAGGTTATACCAGTGTAGGAGTGAACATGTTTGGCTTTAATTATAATGTAACTCTGATTCACTGGTATTTAATTAAACCATCATTTTATTTACCAGGTTATACAGAAGGAAGTACAGAGATACAAGGTTATACCAGTGTTGGAGTGAACATGTTTGGCTTTAATTATAATGTAACTCTGATTCACTGGTATTTAATTAAACCATCATTTTATTTACCAGGTTATACAGAAGGAAGTACAGAGATACAAGGTTATACCAGTGTAGGAGTGAACATGTTTGGCTTTAATTATAATGTAACTCTGATTCACTGGTATTTAATTAAACCATCATTTTATTTACCAGGTTATACAGAAGGAAGTACAGAGATACAAGGTTATACCAGTGTTGGAGTGAACATGTTTGGCTTTAATTATAATGTAACTCTGATTCACTGGTATTTAATTAAACCATCATTTTATTTACCAGGTTATACAGAAGGAAGTACAGAGATACAAGGTTATACCAGTGTAGGAGTGAACATGTTTGGCTTTAATTATAATGTAACTCTGATTCACTGGTATTTAATTAAACCATCATTTTATTTACCAGGTTATACAGAAGGAAGTACAGAGATACAAGGTTATACCAGTGTAGGAGTGAACATGTTTGGCTTTAATTATAATGTAACTCTGATTCACTGGTATTTAATTAAACCATCATTTTATTTACCAGGTTATACAGAAGGAAGTACAGAGATACAAGGTTATACCAGTGTAGGAGTGAACATGTTTGGCTTTAATTATAATGTAACTCTGATTCACTGGTATTTAATTAAACCATCATTTTATTTACCAGGTTATACAGAAGGCAGTACAGAGATACAAGGTTATACCAGTGTAGGAGTGAACATGTTTGGCTTTAATTATAATGTAACTCTGATTCACTGGTATTTAATTAAACCATCATTTTATTTACCAGGTTATACAGAAGGAAGTACAGAGATACAAGGTTATACCAGTGTAGGAGTGAACATGTTTGCCTTTAATTATAATGTAACTCTGATTCACTGGTATTTAATTAAACCATCATTTTATTTACCAGGTTATACAGAAGGAAGTACAGAGATACAAGGTTATACCAGTGTTGGAGTGAACATGTTTGGCTTTAATTATAATGTAACTCTGATTCACTGGTATTTAATTAAACCATCATTTTATTTACCAGGTTATACAGAAGGCAGTACAGAGATACAAGGTTACACCAGTGTTGGAGTGAACACGTTTGGCTTTAATTATAATGTAACTCTGATTCACTGGTATTTAATTAAACCATCATTTTATTTACCAGGTTATACAGAAGGCAGTACAGAGATACAAGGTTATACCAGTGTTGGAGTGAACATGTTTGGCTTTAATTATAATGTAACTCTGATTCACTGGTATTTAATTAAACCATCATTTTATTTACCAGGTTATACAGAAGGAAGTACAGAGATACAAGGTTATACCAGTGTTGGAGTGAACATGTTTGGCTTTAATTATAATGTAACTCTGATTCACTGGTATTTAATTAAACCATCATTTTATTTACCAGGTTATACAGAAGGAAGTACAGAGATACAAGGTTATACCAGTGTAGGAGTGAACATGTTTGGCTTTAATTATAATGTAACTCTGATTCACTGGTATTTAATTAAACCATCATTTTATTTACCAGGTTATACAGAAGGAAGTACAGAGATACAAGGTTATACCAGTGTAGGAGTGAACATGTTTGGCTTTAATTATAATGTAACTCTGATTCACTGGTATTTAATTAAACCATCATTTTATTTACCAGGTTATACAGAAGGAAGTACAGAGATACAAGGTTATACCAGTGTAGGAGTGAACATGTTTGGCTTTAATTATAATGTAACTCTGATTCACTGGTATTTAATTAAACCATCATTTTATTTACCAGGTTATACAGAAGGAAGTACAGAGATACAAGGTTATACCAGTGTAGGAGTGAACATGTTTGGCTTTAATTATAATGTAACTCTGATTCACTGGTATTTAATTAAACCATCATTTTATTTACCAGGTTATACAGAAGGCAGTACAGAGATACAAGGTTATACCAGTGTAGGAGTGAACATGTTTGGCTTTAATTATAATGTAACTCTGATTCACTGGTATTTAATTAAACCATCATTTTATTTACCAGGTTATACAGAAGGCAGTACAGAGATACAAGGTTATACCAGTGTAGGAGTGAACATGTTTGGCTTTAATTATAATGTAACTCTGATTCACTGGTATTTAATTAAACCATCATTTTATTTACCAGGTTATACAGAAGGCAGTACAGAGATACAAGGTTATACCAGTGTAGGAGTGAACATGTTTGGCTTTAATTATAATGTGAGTCTGATTCACTCGTCCATGATTTATGTTACGGTCATTGCTGTAAATATGGCTGGTCTATCATCAAGATCACATTCTACACATTTTATTGTCGACCTGACACCACCTGACATTGGTTTTGTGAATGATGGAACAGGTAGGATTAATATTAAACTAATGCTATATTGATAAGCTCATTTTTTGTATCCCTGATTAATTTAGTCATCACCTAATCTAAGGAGTTATTCCCCCTACAAAGTCGACCTTATAATCTCAAACTGTTAAATAATCTGACTCTGGTTTCAGCTCATCTTTCAGTTACCAAAAACCAACATTCTGTACATCGTTGACAATCCACAGCTGCTATCTCCCCAATACTCTCCACTCGTCACACGTAGGTCAATTCATGCAAAATAGACCTTTTGGGTTCGATCGGTATCTGAACTGCATTTAGTATTTTCCACAACAACATAGCATCACTTCAAATGTCCTATTTGACAACAGAAGGGAGCATGAAAGACACGATATGACTAGTCTATATACCATTAATTGTCGATGACAAAAGTTCCATGTTCAACAGCTTTCTTTTTCTTAATACCAAACATAGATGTTGATTCCATCCATATTGTTTGTTCATCGAACATCTTAACTGTGTACATATTGCAAAAAAATACAAATAGAGACTTAACGATAAACATTTCCTTTTTCTTATATTCTACTGCTATAACCATTTTGTGAATGTTATATTAGAGCCAAAAAAATATTTATTATTCAAATACACTTTTTTTCAATAACAAACAATGATTTTAACGTTTATTCTGTGTTTGAAGTAGCGTTAAACATTTACCATCAAACAAACAAACAAACATGTGTTTCTTGAACATCTTAACTGTATACATATTAAAAACAAAATTATATAGCGGGTCTTAAAGATCATCTTAACTAGTAATTTAAATTTGTCTTGGTATTACCTACTACTGTAACAGCTTTGTGAATGTAAACTTCAACTGCTATAAGACTTACGTATTGTATACTGTATATCTATAGGATCAGATGTAGACGGTCAAACATCATCCATCATATCGGCCAACTGGGAAGTCAATGATCCAGAATCTGGTGTTGAGTTTTGTGAATGGTCAGCTGGTATGTAAAATTTAAATTACATTTAATATGCAGTTTTCTTACTGTGTTGTATCATAAAGATCAGCATGCAATAAGAACATATTCTGATCAAAAGAAAAAAATACCATGCTGTCGGTCCAATTCTAAAATTCTAATGGCAAAATTGTACAAAGATAGCCCTAGCACACATATGCATGAGTGCTCACTTTCCTGACTTGGTACTTTGTACTTCAATAAAAAGTGGCAGGATTAAACTAATAGATGGAATATTGTTAATTCTGACTACGTATGAAAGTTTGATCTCACTTATAATAAACAATGACTTGTTTTCACTAAAATGATATGTCACAAATTGGTAACTTTGTATTGATATGGATGTGTTGTAATGGTATTATACCATTTAATTGTACCTAACTCAATGTGTTGAGGCATTATTACTGGTATTGTCATGATATATAAAACTGATTGTTCAACAATTTAGTAACATTACAGACAAACAAAAATGTTATCGACTGATTGTCATCTGAAACATTTTAAATGATTACAAATACATTTCCTAGCAAACCAGCAGATGGCATCTTCTACGAGTAAAGTCAGAATTTTGTACAAAGACCTGGTCAAAAGCCATAAATCAACAGAATATGGCAAAACTATGGTAAAAAGGAAAAAAAGATATGGAAAAATACAAGCCATAAGAACTAAAACAGAGCAATACGATGATCCCCAACCAAAATCAAGGTGCAAGCTCAGATATCCGATAAAAATTAACAGTTCCTGTTGCTTCTGTGACACCCATGGTGCTATCCATAGTCAAAATCTAATATTCTGATTAATTCTGTTGATAATTTGTTTTTTTTTCTTATAATCTCAGGTTTCAGGCCTTTTGGGAATGAATTAATGGTATTTACCCCAACAACAGATCTAACAAAATCTGCCTCAACATTTGAGGAGGCCACAGTTTCTAATCAGAAGGTGTATGTGACAATCCGTTGTCATAACAATGCAGGATTACACACTACGTCTACGTCTGATGGAGTAATCATATCTGATGTACCACCAAGTGCTGACCATGCTGTTATAGAAATAATTCCACAGTCATTAACAGAATACAGTCCAAGTCATTGTTACCATGGTGACAAGACAAATTTGAGAATGAAGTGGTCTGGATTTTCTGATCAGTTTGGGATCATGTCTTTCTTTGTAAGTAAATTATAACAGGTAAACACACCTGTGTGTAGATTATATTTCCTTTAACCTAAATAATAGTAAATTAAACAAACTGGTTCATAGATTATATTTCCTTTAACCTAAATAATAGTAAATTAAACAAACTGGTTCATAGATTATGTTTCCTTTAACCTAAATAATAGTAAATTAAACAAACTGGTTCATAGATTATGTTTCCTTTAACCTAAATAATAGTAAATTAAACAAACTGGTTCATAGATTATATTTCCTTTAACCTAAATAATAGTAAATTAAACAAGTTGGTTCATAGATTATATTTCTTTTAACCTAAATAATAGTAAATTAAACAAACTGGTTCATAGATTATGTTTCCTATAACCAAGATAAAACCATACTTTTGTAAGGAAGAAAATAATCAGGAGAAGACAACTGTTGCAGAACACTAGGTTACAGGTCACTTACAACAATATCTCAGTTTTATCATGGCAGTCAGTTTTATTGGTGGAGGAAACCAGAGTACCTATAGACAACCACATATTTACCCCCTGCCACCAACACATTTCATCATTAAATGCTGTTTTGACTAGACTTCACCATGCATAGAAATTGAAATCCGTTTTATGTCAATATATAAAAAAAATGTACACCGATTGAATAGGTATGATATATAAATCCACCTACCATACGACCATGGTAACGATGACCCCTCTACTTTTAAGTAAGGGAGAAATGATGTTGTTCTTCACAAAAACTCTGGGATTAGATAATACTTTGATTTCTGAAAACTCAATCTCTCCATTGACTTACTAATCTGACAGCTTTAAATGAGCAATATGCACACAAGATTGTTTAAAATGATTTTTTAAATTTATTTTATTTTAATTTCATACAAAAGTTAATATAAAGAAACTATATTCAGATTTACAGAAATAAACATGTATTGAACTGTTACAGGTGAGATTTAGTGGACACAATGAGGATATTTCTAATTCTTTAATCAACATCAACAAAGATGTAACTTATATCTCTATGACTGGTCTTCAGCTGTCAGATGATGTCTACACAACCAGAGTTAGTGCAGTAAACTATATGTTTCTTCGTAGTGATGCTATAACAACAAATGTAACCGTACATACTCCAGCACCACTAACAACTGGTAGGTTTGTTTCTAATCTTTTATATAATGTTTTATTGGACTATGCGGCTGTTTAATAGACCCGACATATTATCAAAGGAATTATTTATCCTTCTGTCATGTCTTTGGAGAGGGCCACGCCCCTTGCAGGTTAAATACCTCTTTTGTAAATTTCGATTAAAAGTAAAAAAATAAAATGCTTGATCTAATCCGGAATATATCTGAAATACTATCTGCTGGACGTTAAGCAATAATCAATCAATAAATCATTATATCCTTCGGACATCGTTGGCGTCGTCATTACACTATTGTTAATAATTTCTTCTCTTACTACATATGGTTCTGGTGATCGTTCACCTGTAAAAATACCCAACAGATCTTCAAGTAGTGGGTAGTAATGTCCTCTCGTTGTGATCGTTGTCGGGTTACAATACATAGAACCTGACCGTTGACCATAGTGGGTGTCGTATTATTTATTGAACTATTGTCCTGTGTAGTAAAACTGACATACAGTACACTCAAGGACATATTGTGATAGATGTCCGACGTCCGACATGTCGGATTTGACATGTCAGACAACAGGTCGGATGGAGACAGGTGCAATAAAAAGGGTCATAAAACTAGAGTGTTGAGCCAACAGGTGTAGTTAACAAGATTAAATGTTTAATTGCCTTTAATTGTTACCTGTGACAGGATGTGACTTGATTGTTGACATTTACCTAATTAGGTTAATTTTGAATAAAATATCTTTTTCATGTAACGTGGTTTGGATAAAATGGGTCATGGGTCATCAATATTTATTAGAATCAAACTGTTGTTGTTTGTGGAAGCATGTAGAAAATAATTTATTTCTGTCGAATTTTATGAAAATCAGTAGTCCTTCACTAAATATATTTTACAATTTATTCTATTTTCGTAGTTTTTTTCAACTCTGAGCTCATCCCTTGAATATTCATTTTTACTTGGAATCTATCTATTTTTAGACCTTATTTAGCGGTCTTTCCTCACTGAATCTACAGTACTCCATTGTGGCAAAATTTTTTGACATTGAGAAGTACGATCGTTTTTTTGTTGTTTTTTGTTTGTTTTATATATGTGTTGTTTGCGTTTTGAATATTTTCAACCTTCAGCTGAATTGTGTTTTTTCGTGCACTTAATTTTACAAGTGTGTGAAATATGATTTAAAATTTCGATGTGTATTTGTTCCGTTCGCATCCCATCTCTTGAATATTCATTATTTACCTGGAATCTATCTATTTTTAGATTTAATCTTGCAGTGTTACTTCCATTGTGGCAAAATTTGCTGACTTTCAGAAGTATGATCGTTTTTTTGTTTTACATGTGTGTCATTTGGGTCAAACATTTAAACCTACAGCTGAATCGTGTATTTTCGTTCACATAATTTTACAAGAGTGTAAAATGTGACCTAAATTTATATGTATCGTCATTTGTTCCGTTCGCAACTAAATTTCAGCAGATTTTATCTTAAAAATACAAAACTTCAATGTTGTTTGATGTGAAAGTTTGCAATTTTTAAACTTAAATCGGCTGAAACTTATTGATTTATCCCACCGATAAAATAACAAGTAACAACAAAATACCGATCACCAAGGAAGCTGTCTAGAGTGACAAAAATAATACAAAATACGGAAAAAAATCTCAGAATCAACAATCAAAATTGAAACAAATTTTCCTTGAAAGATCCAGACACAGATCGCTCAAGTAGTTTGCAGAAAAGCTTCAGCAACCAGAATTTCAGGCAAAGATCACTGGCATCAAACACCAGTAAACCAGTAACAACGTTTACAGAAAACGGCCCTTTTCAGGGCTACACAAGAAAAACAGCCCTTTTCAGGGCTACACAAATATTTCAAAAAGTAACAAAAGTTGTTGTCAATTGTCAAATTAATGTTAGCTTTTCCCCAGCCCCCATCTGACTGTCTCTTTCTCTTTTAAATTTGAAATACTATTTGACATACCAAACCAATTTTTGTTTGAATATATCATTTTGTCTGACTATGGTCCTTTATTTTGGAATTATATGTGTACATGAATGTGTATAAAAAAAAAATTAAACTTCTATTAAGGACTCTAGTTTTGAAGTGATAAATTAAGTGGATTATATGATTTTTAACCATATTAGTTTTTCTTTGCAATCAATTTTGATAAATCATTCTTTATTGTTTAAAGCATATACACATTCATTGCTTTAATTTTTAATAATTATCTTTATTCATTCATTCTTCATTATTAGAAAAAATACAAATTATTTTACACATTTAGTAGCTTTACCTGTAAAAAACCATCTGTAACTTGTTTTAAGACAGCCTGATTAATTTGAAACTAATAATTCTTTTAATGTAAATGATCAAAGTAAGGTGATAAAAATGAAAATATTCAAGTAGTATATTGATGTTAAAATTGTCTTTTATCAGTATTTATAAATATTGAATTACATTTTTTTTCAGTAAAAAGAAAACAAATGAGAATAATTAATTTTATTTTCTTCATCTTTTTTCACAAACATGGCTATGAATACCTGAGAAAAAAAAACAATTATTTTTTTATTTGTCTAAAATTATTGAATTGAAATTGTAATGTGTGATTAAATAAATACAAGAACAGGTACATGTAAGTCATAGCTTTATCACCTTCAGGTACAAATTTACGACCCCCAATTTAGCCACTATCAGATATTCACACAACAGGTGTGCAATCAACAAAAACCTGTAGACTCCAAGTCAGACATGACAGGCAGTCCGTCTCTGAAGGTGATCCACCACAATATGTCCTTGAGTGTACTGTAGTATTAAAAGGATTATTTATCATGTCATTTGTCATGTCTTTGGAGAGTGTCACGCTCCCTTGCATGTGAAATACAAGGTACCTCTTTTGTAGATTTCGATAAAAAGTAAAAATAAAATGCTGAACTTGTTCTCATCCGGAATATATCTGAAATACTACCTGCTGGACGTTAAGCAACAATCAATCAATCAATCAATAAAACCTTCAGACATCGTTGGCGTCATTATTATGCCATTGTTAATAATTTCTTTTCTTAATGCATTAGGTTCTGGTGATGTTTCACTGGGCTCAACCTGCAAAGATGCCCCATACATCTTCAAGTGGTGGGTAAAGATGCCCTCTAAATGAGGGGAGGGGGCTGTCAGGTTATAATGCAAAAATCCTGATCCTTAACCATATGGGGTGTGACACTTCTTGCACCTAAGTGACCCATTATCTATAAAAAGCTATTACAACTCCTTAACTTTTGCAGTGGCAGTTGAAACTTGTTTTTGCCAGCTGTCTCAATCCTCCATATTTGTTTTTATATATTGTTGTACTTGTCTTAGTCCCGAATGTACACAACATATTTGTAGGGGTGGTCATGATAGTATGATAGTTGAATTTACAACTACCTGTTCAATCAGTGCCTATCATTACTAAAGTTGTGAGTTTGAATCCCACTCATGGCGAGTTGTACTCGATATAACATTATATGATAAAGTTTGTCAGTGACTTGCGACAGGTTGTTGGTTTTTTTGGGTACTGCGTTTTCCTCTGTCAATAAAACTGTTAAAAGTGACGTTAAACACCATAACACAAATAACACTAACACATATTTGCTACTGAGAATTAAACAACAAAAAATTAATCAATCTCTTGAGAAAAAGAGAAAAAACCTTTACGACATTCATTCCCACATCCTATATGCTCACCTATTGTTTTTATAGTATCTTGTGAAGAAAAAAGCATTATTGGTATCCTCATGTCCGTCTGATGTAATATGGGCCTTTTAACTTTTTTGTACATGACCTGTACATTAAAGGTCACATGTAGAACCGTTTTGTAAACAGACATTAGCACTATTGTGCAATATAAATTGGTGAATGTTGACAAGCTAGAATTACAATGTCTGTCTGAGACAATAGACCTTTTAACTTTGTTGTACACAACCCTTACATTTAATTTTGATTGATCTTCCATTTTTCTCTTTAAAGGCAAACATCTGGAGGCAACAACAAATAGGAGTCATATCTTGGTCAATTGGAATGGCTGCTTTACCTCTCTACGACAACTGATTTATGAAGTTTCCGTAGGTACTACACAGGGTGGAGCTGATGTTATTCAGTGGCAAGAGACATTAAATGATTATATAGAAATCCAACTTCCTGGTAAACTAACAGATCAGATGGACCTCAAGCTGTATTTTTATATTCGGGCAATAGGCGATAATGGTAAAGAATCATCCGTCCAAATGAATATGAGTATATAAGGAAGCCTAACTACGATTGAGATTATTTTTACTTATTCCAGTGTGCCTTTTTTTTAATGTAAATAAAAACTTTTTTTTAAGTCAAGTAATTCTGGTACAGAATATCTTTAAAGTCCATGAGTCCAATTTTTACTATCAATAACAACCACAGATTAATATTCAGTATATCTGTTTGGACTTTGATTTATTTTACTGTTCTCTCTTGGTCGATGTTTGCCATGTCATGTTTTATCTTATGTTAAACACATTGGTAACAGTTGTTAAAAGATTGAAACATTTGTAAATTCCAGAGCTCAAATGACATGAATATGTAAAAAAACAAAAACAATTTAAACTCTTATTGTAACAGTACATTGGTAGTTACATTTAATTATTATATATTTCCTAGTTCCATTTAGCACAGTTTTTGATTTTCATGACAATTTCCTCAATTTCTAATGAAATAATGTGCCAAAGGTATTCATCTTAAAGGTAGAAACCATCGTTTCTAGTTAAAATTAATGTAATTATATACATTTTCATGATTATTAAATATGCTAAAATATTTCTGATATTCTTTTTACACTAAAATGAAAAATACTGCACTGTCGGAACAGTTCCAAAATTCTATAGCAAAATCGCAGAAAGAGACACAATGTGTTATGATTACATGAGCATATATTGTTCCTCAAAATATACTTTAATAATTTTTTAAACAGACAAAAATAGCATCTATAAGCATCTGTTTTTCAATATTACACTTTCGTTTTCACATCTATTACACATGTTTTCTGTGTGAACGTTTCTGTTCCTGTAGTCGCAAATCCGTCCATCACATGAAAAGCACTTTTTATTTCTTATATTTGTATCTGTCCAATTGTGTTTAATTCTAATTGTGTTGTTAAAATGTAATAAACTTTCTGTTTGATATTGTTAGTTACTTATACATTCCACAATATACACACCTCTAATATGGATGCCTGGTATAGAAATAGGGCACAGTGTCTTGGAAGAAATTCCTGCAAAGGGGCATCTGGGACAAAACAAATAAACACCTGGCCCTAAGCTGATTTTTATTAGGTATACGTAAGAATATTAGAATATGATGTCTAAAAATGAGAAATGAGAATTGATCAATATTCAAATCAAGAAGACAGCAATCGAATCACATTTATTTCAGAATGTAAAGAACTCATTATTTGCAATAAGAAACGCATCGGTGGTGTAATGATTAACGTGCTCACATCGAGTGTGGTAGACCGTGGGTTTGAGCCCCGGTTAGGTCAAACCAAAGACTATAAAATTGGTATTTGTTGCTTCTCCGCTTAGCATGCAGCATTAAGGAGTAAGAGCAAAGACTGGTTGGCTCGGAATCAGAATAATGTGTCTGAGTGGAGCAACATGTCTATCCGCGGACTGTTGTTTCAGTGAGCTAGTACTATAAAAATCCAACTCAGCGTGTTGGTCTAGAACAAAGAGGACCTCATCATCATCTCATTGAAAATTAGCTTGGTCTCGCCATGATATAGCTGAAACATTCCTGAGTTGGCATTAAACAACAATCACTCACTCACTATTTGCAATAAGGTATTGGGATCCCATGTACGTAAGAGTTGTGTCCCTATAAAATAAAGGATCAACCATTTGTTTCGAATGCAATGTCCTTTTACAATAGATCTTTTGCACATTTCCAATTAGATTCGTAAATTTTTCATTTTTACACGTTTTTTTATATGAAGTTATTTCACTTAGGACGCACAAAATTGTATTGGTTTTAGTCCCGCAAAGAACAGGACAAAGACAGGACAGGACAGGACAAAGACAGCATGATTTTCTACAATTTGTAGATATTTGAACCTTGTAGAAAATCAGAAGATAATTTTATAGCAACTACTAAAAAATTGTTGCATCCTTTAATTTGTGTACAGATTATTGAAAAATTTGCATTACTGTCAAGTTAACTTTGCATATAAGGGGATATTTTGTCTGCCTTAAAGGGAAATAACTTCTGAAAAAGGTATACAAACGTATGATTTAGATTCAAGTCGTACATATGCACATGGTCTATTTACAAATTTCATGTACGGGAAAAATGGGGTATAAATTGCCGTATTACAATTGTTTATTTGAGAGGAGAGGGAATATTGTTTTTTTTTATATCTAGTCTCAATTTAGTACATGTCCACACAAACCTGCAATGCAAATGTATGATTTCTCCCATTGAAATTATACAAAACTATATCTACCTACAAAGGAAAGACAACTCTAGGCGTGTGGAGACGTCTGCACAGGGCGGCCTAGGGATGTGGAGATGTGGAGATGTGGAGGCTTGGCTTGGCTTGGCTTGGCTTGGCTTGGCTTGGCTTGGCTTGGCTTGGCTTGGCTTGGCTTGGCTTGGCTTGGCTTGGCTTGGCTTGGCTTGGCTTGGCTTGGCTTGGCTTGGCTTGGCTTGGCTTGGCTTGGCTTGGCTTGGCTTGGCTTGGCTTGGCTTGGCTTGGCTTGGCTTGGCTTGGCTTGGCTTGGCTTGGCTTGGCTTGGCTTGGCTTGGCTTGGCTTGGCTTGGCTTGGCTTGGCTTGGCTTGGCTTGGCTTGGCTTGGCTTGGCTTGGCTTGGCTTGGCTTGGCTTGGCTTGGCTTGGCTTGGCTTGGCTTGGCTTGGCTTGGCTTGGCTTGGCTTGGCTTGGCTTGGCTTGGCTTGGCTTGGCTTGGCTTGGCTTGGCTTGGCTTGGCTTGGCTTGGCTTGGCTTGGCTTGGCTTGGCTTGGCTTGGCTTGGCTTGGCTTGGCTTGGCTTGGCTTGGCTTGGCTTGGCTTGGCTTGGCTTGGCTTGGCTTGGCTTGGCTTGGCTTGGCTTGGCTTGGCTTGGCTTGGCTTGGCTTGGCTTGGCTTGGCTTGGCTTGGCTTGGCTTGGCTTGGCTTGGCTTGGCTTGGCTTGGCTTGGCTTGGCTTGGCTTGGCTTGGCTTGGCTTGGCTTGGCTTGGCTTGGCTTGGCTTGGCTTGGCTTGGCTTGGCTTGGCTTGGCTTGGCTTGGCTTGGCTTGGCTTGGCTTGGCTTGGCTTGGCTTGGCTTGGCTTGGCTTGGCTTGGCTTGGCTTGGCTTGGCTTGGCTTGGCTTGGCTTGGCTTGGCTTGGCTTGGCTTGGCTTGGCTTGGCTTGGCTTGGCTTGGCTTGGCTTGGCTTGGCTTGGCTTGGCTTGGCTTGGCTTGGCTTGGCTTGGCTTGGCTTGGCTTGGCTTGGCTTGGCTTGGCTTGGCTTGGCTTGGCTTGGCTTGGCTTGGCTTGGCTTGGCTTGGCTTGGCTTGGCTTGGCTTGGCTTGGCTTGGCTTGGCTTGGCTTGGCTTGGCTTGGCTTGGCTTGGCTTGGCTTGGCTTGGCTTGGCTTGGCTTGGCTTGGCTTGGCTTGGCTTGGCTTGGCTTGGCTTGGCTTGGCTTGGCTTGGCTTGGCTTGGCTTGGCTTGGCTTGGCTTGGCTTGGCTTGGCTTGGCTTGGCTTGGCTTGGCTTGGCTTGGCTTGGCTTGGCTTGGCTTGGCTTGGCTTGGCTTGGCTTGGCTTGGCTTGGCTTGGCTTGGCTTGGCTTGGCTTGGCTTGGCTTGGCTTGGCTTGGCTTGGCTTGGCTTGGCTTGGCTTGGCTTGGCTTGGCTTGGCTTGGCTTGGCTTGGCTTGGCTTGGCTTGGCTTGGCTTGGCTTGGCTTGGCTTGGCTTGGCTTGGCTTGGCTTGGCTTGGCTTGGCTTGGCTTGGCTTGGCTTGGCTTGGCTTGGCTTGGCTTGGCTTGGCTTGGCTTGGCTTGGCTTGGCTTGGCTTGGCTTGGCTTGGCTTGGCTTGGCTTGGCTTGGCTTGGCTTGGCTTGGCTTGGCTTGGCTTGGCTTGGCTTGGCTTGGCTTGGCTTGGCTTGGCTTGGCTTGGCTTGGCTTGGCTTGGCTTGGCTTGGCTTGGCTTGGCTTGGCTTGGCTTGGCTTGGCTTGGCTTGGCTTGGCTTGGCTTGGCTTGGCTTGGCTTGGCTTGGCTTGGCTTGGCTTGGCTTGGCTTGGCTTGGCTTGGCTTGGCTTGGCTTGGCTTGGCTTGGCTTGGCTTGGCTTGGCTTGGCTTGGCTTGGCTTGGCTTGGCTTGGCTTGGCTTGGCTTGGCTTGGCTTGGCTTGGCTTGGCTTGGCTTGGCTTGGCTTGGCTTGGCTTGGCTTGGCTTGGCTTGGCTTGGCTTGGCTTGGCTTGGCTTGGCTTGGCTTGGCTTGGCTTGGCTTGGCTTGGCTTGGCTTGGCTTGGCTTGGCTTGGCTTGGCTTGGCTTGGCTTGGCTTGGCTTGGCTTGGCTTGGCTTGGCTTGGCTTGGCTTGGCTTGGCTTGGCTTGGCTTGGCTTGGCTTGGCTTGGCTTGGCTTGGCTTGGCTTGGCTTGGCTTGGCTTGGCTTGGCTTGGCTTGGCTTGGCTTGGCTTGGCTTGGCTTGGCTTGGCTTGGCTTGGCTTGGCTTGGCTTGGCTTGGCTTGGCTTGGCTTGGCTTGGCTTTAAAATAAGAAACAAATAAATTATTCTTAATGCAAATATTCACACAAAAAGATTCTACAATTGGAAAATTAACCTTAAAGAGTGAAATAAATAAATGTACACAATACCTTATAATTGCTGGCGACGGCCTATATGTTTCTCTCAGTTCACCATGTTCCACATTGACAATATAATAAAGTTACAGAGATTATATAGCCAGATATCAACTATTCATAAAGCAGTATGACCAATGGACAAAAGTGAGTAGAAATCAGAGTATTCACATTGGAAGGTTAAAGTCAATCAACCATATAATAAAATTAGAACTGGATATGTAAACATCAAGTTAATATATACACATGTATATCTATATAAAACAAAATGTAGATTATTATAATCATTATTAATTTGCTAAAAATATTAATTATGAACTTGTCCACATTCGTAAGCAACTAATTATTAGACAAAAACACATTTATTGACATTAATATATATAAATATATTTTTCTACTGGTCGGGGTTTAATCATACTATATGAAGTTGGAATTTGCTGTATCTGTGAGCTGGCACTATAAAAATCTAGCTGAGCGCGTAGGTCGATATCATCATCATCTCATCGAATGAACTTGTTCTCATCATGATATAGAAGAAAATTGCTCATTTGGAGCTAACGAACAATCACTGACTCATTCAACAGAACATGTATCGCTCACCTGGTTATTGATTTATGTGAGTGCTGCTTTGGCTACAGCAATATTGTAGTATTTGAGAAAAAGCCTTTTATTCAAAATCATATATTGTTATCGTAAGATTAAAATTTGTCGTAAGATAATCTTTGTGAAAAGGACTTAGGAATTGTTGTAAGATAATCTTAAGTGAAAAAGTTAGGACTATAGTTACAAATTTTTGTGAAAAGGGCTACTAGAGTACCGGAGAAAACCATCGAACTGTCGCAAGTCATTGACAAACTTTATCACATAATGTTGTATCGAGTACACCTAAGGGAGAATTGTTATCGTAAGTGTAATTTTAGTAGTAAGATTAAAATTTGTCATTAGATAATCTTTGTGAAAAGGACTTAGGAATTGTCGTAAGATAATCTTAAGTGAAAAAGTTAGGACTATAGTTACAAATTTTTGTGAAAAGGGCTACTGGAGTACCGGAGAAAACCATCGAACTGTCGCAAGTCATTGACAAACTTTATCATATAATGTTGTATCGAGTACACCCAAGGTAGAATTTTTATCGTAAGTGTAATTTTAGTAGCAAGATTAAAATTTGTCGTAAGATAATCTTTGTGAAAAGGACTTAGGAATTGTCGTAAGATAATCTTAAGTGAAAAAGTTAGGACTATAGTTACAAATTTTTGTGAAAAGGGCTACTGGAGTACCGGAGAAAACCATCGAACTGTCGCAAGTCATTGACAAACTTTATCATATAATGTTGTATCGAGTACACCCAAGGGAGAATTTTTATCGTAAGTGTAATTTAGTCGTAATATTAAAATTTTTCTTAAAATAATCTTTGTGAAAATGATTTAAGAATTGTCGTACGATAATCTGTAAGTGAAAAATTTAGGACAATACTTACAATTTTTTGTTAAAAGGGCAAACAGGTCCTCAATAAATTGAAATATATATAAAATATATATTCAAAGGAATTAGAAAACTTAAGTAAAATAAGAATCAAATAAATTATTCTTATTGCAAATATTCACACAAAAAGATTCTACAATTGGAAAATTAACCTTAAAGAGTGAAATAAATAAATGTACACAATACCTTATAATTGCTGGCGACGGCCTATATGTTTCTCTCAGTTCACCATGTTCCACATTGACAATATAATAAAGTTACAGAGATTATATAGCCAGATATCAAGCTTAAACTGGTCAGAACTAGACGAAAATACTATTCATAAAGCAGTATGACCAATGGACAAAAGTGAGTAGAAATCAGAGTATTCACATTGGAAGGTTAAAGTCAATCAACCATATAATAAAATTAGAACTGGATATGTAAACATCAAGTTAATATATACACATGTATATCTATATAAAACAAAATGTAGATTATTATAATCATTATTAATTTGCTAAAAATATTAATTATGAACTTGTCCACATTCGTAAGCAACTAATTATTAGACAAAAACACATTTATTGACATTAATATATATAAATATATTTTTCTACTGGTCGGGGTTTAATCATACTATATGAAGTTGGAATTTGCTGTATCTGTGAGCTGGCACTATAAAAATCTAGCTGAGCGCGTAGGTCGATATCATCATCATCTCATCGAATGAACTTGTTCTCATCATGATATAGAAGAAAATTGCTCATTTGGAGCTAACGAACAATCACTGACTCATTCAACAGAACATGTATCGCTCACCTGGTTATTGATTTATGTGAGTGCTGCTTTGGCTACAGCAATATTGTAGTATTTGAGAAAAAGCCTTTTATTCAAAATCATATATTGTTATCGTAAGATTAAAATTTGTCGTAAGATAATCTTTGTGAAAAGGACTTAGGAATTGTTGTAAGATAATCTTAAGTGAAAAAGTTAGGACTATAGTTACAAATTTTTGTGAAAAGGGCTACTAGAGTACCGGAGAAAACCATCGAACTGTCGCAAGTCATTGACAAACTTTATCACATAATGTTGTATCGAGTACACCTAAGGGAGAATTGTTATCGTAAGTGTAATTTTAGTAGTAAGATTAAAATTTGTCATTAGATAATCTTTGTGAAAAGGACTTAGGAATTGTCGTAAGATAATCTTAAGTGAAAAAGTTAGGACTATAGTTACAAATTTTTGTGAAAAGGGCTACTGGAGTACCGGAGAAAACCATCGAACTGTCGCAAGTCATTGACAAACTTTATCATATAATGTTGTATCGAGTACACCCAAGGTAGAATTTTTATCGTAAGTGTAATTTTAGTAGCAAGATTAAAATTTGTCGTAAGATAATCTTTGTGAAAAGGACTTAGGAATTGTCGTAAGATAATCTTAAGTGAAAAAGTTAGGACTATAGTTACAAATTTTTGTGAAAAGGGCTACTGGAGTACCGGAGAAAACCATCGAACTGTCGCAAGTCATTGACAAACTTTATCATATAATGTTGTATCGAGTACACCCAAGGGAGAATTTTTATCGTAAGTGTAATTTAGTCGTAATATTAAAATTTTTCTTAAAATAATCTTTGTGAAAATGATTTAAGAATTGTCGTACGATAATCTGTAAGTGAAAAATTTAGGACAATACTTACAATTTTTTGTTAAAAGGGCAAACAGGTCCTCAATAAATTGAAATATATATAAAATATATATTCAAAGGAATTAGAAAACTTAAGTAAAATAAGAATCAAATAAATTATTCTTATTGCAAATATTCACACAAAAAGATTCTACAATTGGAAAATTAACCTTAAAGAGTGAAATAAATAAATGTACACAATACCTTATAATTGCTGGCGACGGCCTATATGTTTCTCTCAGTTCACCATGTTCCACATTGACAATATAATAAAGTTACAGAGATTATATAGCCAGATATCAAGCTTAAACTGGTCAGAACTAGACGAAAATACTATTCATAAAGCAGTATGACCAATGGACAAAAGTGAGTAGAAATCAGAGTATTCACATTGGAAGGTTAAAGTCAATCAACCATATAATAAAATTAGAACTGGATATGTAAACATCAAGTTAATATATACACATGTATATCTATATAAAACAAAATGTAGATTATTATAATCATTATTAATTTGCTAAAAATATTAATTATGAACTTGTCCACATTCGTAAGCAACTAATTATTAGACAAAAACACATTTATTGACATTAATATATATAAATATATTTTTCTACTGGTCGGGGTTTAATCATACTATATGAAGTTGGAATTTGCTGTATCTGTGAGCTGGCACTATAAAAATCTAGCTGAGCGCGTAGGTCGATATCATCATCATCTCATCGAATGAACTTGTTCTCATCATGATATAGAAGAAAATTGCTCATTTGGAGCTAACGAACAATCACTGACTCATTCAACAGAACATGTATCGCTCACCTGGTTATTGATTTATGTGAGTGCTGCTTTGGCTACAGCAATATTGTAGTATTTGAGAAAAAGCCTTTTATTCAAAATCATATATTGTTATCGTAAGATTAAAATTTGTCGTAAGATAATCTTTGTGAAAAGGACTTAGGAATTGTTGTAAGATAATCTTAAGTGAAAAAGTTAGGACTATAGTTACAAATTTTTGTGAAAAGGGCTACTAGAGTACCGGAGAAAACCATCGAACTGTCGCAAGTCATTGACAAACTTTATCACATAATGTTGTATCGAGTACACCTAAGGGAGAATTGTTATCGTAAGTGTAATTTTAGTAGTAAGATTAAAATTTGTCATTAGATAATCTTTGTGAAAAGGACTTAGGAATTGTCGTAAGATAATCTTAAGTGAAAAAGTTAGGACTATAGTTACAAATTTTTGTGAAAAGGGCTACTGGAGTACCGGAGAAAACCATCGAACTGTCGCAAGTCATTGACAAACTTTATCATATAATGTTTTGACAAACTTTATCATATAATGTTGTATCGAGTACACCCAAGGTAGAATTTTTATCGTAAGTGTAATTTTAGTAGCAAGATTAAAATTTGTCGTAAGATAATCTTTGTGAAAAGGACTTAGGAATTGTCGTAAGATAATCTTAAGTGAAAAAGTTAGGACTATAGTTACAAATTTTTGTGAAAAGGGCTACTGGAGTACCGGAGAAAACCATCGAACTGTCGCAAGTCATTGACAAACTTTATCATATAATGTTGTATCGAGTACACCCAAGGGAGAATTTTTATCGTAAGTGTAATTTAGTCGTAATATTAAAATTTTTCTTAAAATAATCTTTGTGAAAATGATTTAAGAATTGTCGTACGATAATCTGTAAGTGAAAAATTTAGGACAATACTTACAATTTTTTGTTAAAAGGGCAAACAGGTCCTCAATAAATTGAAATATATATAAAATATATATTCAAAGGAATTAGAAAACTTAAGTAAAATAAGAATCAAATAAATTATTCTTATTGCAAATATTCACACAAAAAGATTCTACAATTGGAAAATTAACCTTAAAGAGTGAAATAAATAAATGTACACAATACCTTATAATTGCTGGCGACGGCCTATATGTTTCTCTCAGTTCACCATGTTCCACATTGACAATATAATAAAGTTACAGAGATTATATAGCCAGATATCAAGCTTAAACTGGTCAGAACTAGACGAAAATACTATTCATAAAGCAGTATGACCAATGGACAAAAGTGAGTAGAAATCAGAGTATTCACATTGGAAGGTTAAAGTCAATCAACCATATAATAAAATTAGAACTGGATATGTAAACATCAAGTTAATATATACACATGTATATCTATATAAAACAAAATGTAGATTATTATAATCATTATTAATTTGCTAAAAATATTAATTATGAACTTGTCCACATTCGTAAGCAACTAATTATTAGACAAAAACACATTTATTGACATTAATATATATAAATATATTTTTCTACTGGTCGGGGTTTAATCATACTATATGAAGTTGGAATTTGCTGTATCTGTGAGCTGGCACTATAAAAATCTAGCTGAGCGCGTAGGTCGATATCATCATCATCTCATCGAATGAACTTGTTCTCATCATGATATAGAAGAAAATTGCTCATTTGGAGCTAACGAACAATCACTGACTCATTCAACAGAACATGTATCGCTCACCTGGTTATTGATTTATGTGAGTGCTGCTTTGGCTACAGCAATATTGTAGTATTTGAGAAAAAGCCTTTTATTCAAAATCATATATTGTTATCGTAAGATTAAAATTTGTCGTAAGATAATCTTTGTGAAAAGGACTTAGGAATTGTTGTAAGATAATCTTAAGTGAAAAAGTTAGGACTATAGTTACAAATTTTTGTGAAAAGGGCTACTAGAGTACCGGAGAAAACCATCGAACTGTCGCAAGTCATTGACAAACTTTATCACATAATGTTGTATCGAGTACACCTAAGGGAGAATTGTTATCGTAAGTGTAATTTTAGTAGTAAGATTAAAATTTGTCATTAGATAATCTTTGTGAAAAGGACTTAGGAATTGTCGTAAGATAATCTTAAGTGAAAAAGTTAGGACTATAGTTACAAATTTTTGTGAAAAGGGCTACTGGAGTACCGGAGAAAACCATCGAACTGTCGCAAGTCATTGACAAACTTTATCATATAATGTTGTATCGAGTACACCCAAGGTAGAATTTTTATCGTAAGTGTAATTTTAGTAGCAAGATTAAAATTTGTCGTAAGATAATCTTTGTGAAAAGGACTTAGGAATTGTCGTAAGATAATCTTAAGTGAAAAAGTTAGGACTATAGTTACAAATTTTTGTGAAAAGGGCTACTGGAGTACCGGAGAAAACCATCGAACTGTCGCAAGTCATTGACAAACTTTATCATATAATGTTGTATCGAGTACACCCAAGGGAGAATTTTTATCGTAAGTGTAATTTAGTCGTAATATTAAAATTTTTCTTAAAATAATCTTTGTGAAAATGATTTAAGAATTGTCGTACGATAATCTGTAAGTGAAAAATTTAGGACAATACTTACAATTTTTTGTTAAAAGGGCAAACAGGTCCTCAATAAATTGAAATATATATAAAATATATATTCAAAGGAATTAGAAAACTTAAGTAAAATAAGAATCAAATAAATTATTCTTATTGCAAATATTCACACAAAAAGATTCTACAATTGGAAAATTAACCTTAAAGAGTGAAATAAATAAATGTACACAATACCTTATAATTGCTGGCGACGGCCTATATGTTTCTCTCAGTTCACCATGTTCCACATTGACAATATAATAAAGTTACAGAGATTATATAGCCAGATATCAAGCTTAAACTGGTCAGAACTAGACGAAAATACTATTCATAAAGCAGTATGACCAATGGACAAAAGTGAGTAGAAATCAGAGTATTCACATTGGAAGGTTAAAGTCAATCAACCATATAATAAAATTAGAACTGGATATGTAAACATCAAGTTAATATATACACATGTATATCTATATAAAACAAAATGTAGATTATTATAATCATTATTAATTTGCTAAAAATATTAATTATGAACTTGTCCACATTCGTAAGCAACTAATTATTAGACAAAAACACATTTATTGACATTAATATATATAAATATATTTTTCTACTGGTCGGGGTTTAATCATACTATATGAAGTTGGAATTTGCTGTATCTGTGAGCTGGCACTATAAAAATCTAGCTGAGCGCGTAGGTCGATATCATCATCATCTCATCGAATGAACTTGTTCTCATCATGATATAGAAGAAAATTGCTCATTTGGAGCTAACGAACAATCACTGACTCATTCAACAGAACATGTATCGCTCACCTGGTTATTGATTTATGTGAGTGCTGCTTTGGCTACAGCAATATTGTAGTATTTGAGAAAAAGCCTTTTATTCAAAATCATATATTGTTATCGTAAGATTAAAATTTGTCGTAAGATAATCTTTGTGAAAAGGACTTAGGAATTGTTGTAAGATAATCTTAAGTGAAAAAGTTAGGACTATAGTTACAAATTTTTGTGAAAAGGGCTACTAGAGTACCGGAGAAAACCATCGAACTGTCGCAAGTCATTGACAAACTTTATCACATAATGTTGTATCGAGTACACCTAAGGGAGAATTGTTATCGTAAGTGTAATTTTAGTAGTAAGATTAAAATTTGTCATTAGATAATCTTTGTGAAAAGGACTTAGGAATTGTCGTAAGATAATCTTAAGTGAAAAAGTTAGGACTATAGTTACAAATTTTTGTGAAAAGGGCTACTGGAGTACCGGAGAAAACCATCGAACTGTCGCAAGTCATTGACAAACTTTATCATATAATGTTGTATCGAGTACACCCAAGGTAGAATTTTTATCGTAAGTGTAATTTTAGTAGCAAGATTAAAATTTGTCGTAAGATAATCTTTGTGAAAAGGACTTAGGAATTGTCGTAAGATAATCTTAAGTGAAAAAGTTAGGACTATAGTTACAAATTTTTGTGAAAAGGGCTACTGGAGTACCGGAGAAAACCATCGAACTGTCGCAAGTCATTGACAAACTTTATCATATAATGTTGTATCGAGTACACCCAAGGTAGAATTTTTATCGTAAGTGTAATTTTAGTAGCAAGATTAAAATTTGTCGTAAGATAATCTTTGTGAAAAGGACTTAGGAATTGTCGTAAGATAATCTTAAGTGAAAAAGTTAGGACTATAGTTACAAATTTTTGTGAAAAGGGCTACTGGAGTACCGGAGAAAACCATCGAACTGTCGCAAGTCATTGACAAACTTTATCATATAATGTTGTATCGAGTACACCCAAGGGAGAATTTTTATCGTAAGTGTAATTTAGTCGTAATATTAAAATTTTTCTTAAAATAATCTTTGTGAAAATGATTTAAGAATTGTCGTACGATAATCTGTAAGTGAAAAATTTAGGACAATACTTACAATTTTTTGTTAAAAGGGCAAACAGGTCCTCAATAAATTGAAATATATATAAAATATATATTCAAAGGAATTAGAAAACTTAAGTAAAATAAGAATCAAATAAATTATTCTTATTGCAAATATTCACACAAAAAGATTCTACAATTGGAAAATTAACCTTAAAGAGTGAAATAAATAAATGTACACAATACCTTATAATTGCTGGCGACGGCCTATATGTTTCTCTCAGTTCACCATGTTCCACATTGACAATATAATAAAGTTACAGAGATTATATAGCCAGATATCAAGCTTAAACTGGTCAGAACTAGACGAAAATACTATTCATAAAGCAGTATGACCAATGGACAAAAGTGAGTAGAAATCAGAGTATTCACATTGGAAGGTTAAAGTCAATCAACCATATAATAAAATTAGAACTGGATATGTAAACATCAAGTTAATATATACACATGTATATCTATATAAAACAAAATGTAGATTATTATAATCATTATTAATTTGCTAAAAATATTAATTATGAACTTGTCCACATTCGTAAGCAACTAATTATTAGACAAAAACACATTTATTGACATTAATATATATAAATATATTTTTCTACTGGTCGGGGTTTAATCATACTATATGAAGTTGGAATTTGCTGTATCTGTGAGCTGGCACTATAAAAATCTAGCTGAGCGCGTAGGTCGATATCATCATCATCTCATCGAATGAACTTGTTCTCATCATGATATAGAAGAAAATTGCTCATTTGGAGCTAACGAACAATCACTGACTCATTCAACAGAACATGTATCGCTCACCTGGTTATTGATTTATGTGAGTGCTGCTTTGGCTACAGCAATATTGTAGTATTTGAGAAAAAGCCTTTTATTCAAAATCATATATTGTTATCGTAAGATTAAAATTTGTCGTAAGATAATCTTTGTGAAAAGGACTTAGGAATTGTTGTAAGATAATCTTAAGTGAAAAAGTTAGGACTATAGTTACAAATTTTTGTGAAAAGGGCTACTAGAGTACCGGAGAAAACCATCGAACTGTCGCAAGTCATTGACAAACTTTATCACATAATGTTGTATCGAGTACACCTAAGGGAGAATTGTTATCGTAAGTGTAATTTTAGTAGTAAGATTAAAATTTGTCATTAGATAATCTTTGTGAAAAGGACTTAGGAATTGTCGTAAGATAATCTTAAGTGAAAAAGTTAGGACTATAGTTACAAATTTTTGTGAAAAGGGCTACTGGAGTACCGGAGAAAACCATCGAACTGTCGCAAGTCATTGACAAACTTTATCATATAATGTTGTATCGAGTACACCCAAGGTAGAATTTTTATCGTAAGTGTAATTTTAGTAGCAAGATTAAAATTTGTCGTAAGATAATCTTTGTGAAAAGGACTTAGGAATTGTCGTAAGATAATCTTAAGTGAAAAAGTTAGGACTATAGTTACAAATTTTTGTGAAAAGGGCTACTGGAGTACCGGAGAAAACCATCGAACTGTCGCAAGTCATTGACAAACTTTATCATATAATGTTGTATCGAGTACACCCAAGGGAGAATTTTTATCGTAAGTGTAATTTAGTCGTAATATTAAAATTTTTCTTAAAATAATCTTTGTGAAAATGATTTAAGAATTGTCGTACGATAATCTGTAAGTGAAAAATTTAGGACAATACTTACAATTTTTTGTTAAAAGGGCAAACAGGTCCTCAATAAATTGAAATATATATAAAATATATATTCAAAGGAATTAGAAAACTTAAGTAAAATAAGAATCAAATAAATTATTCTTATTGCAAATATTCACACAAAAAGATTCTACAATTGGAAAATTAACCTTAAAGAGTGAAATAAATAAATGTACACAATACCTTATAATTGCTGGCGACGGCCTATATGTTTCTCTCAGTTCACCATGTTCCACATTGACAATATAATAAAGTTACAGAGATTATATAGCCAGATATCAAGCTTAAACTGGTCAGAACTAGACGAAAATACTATTCATAAAGCAGTATGACCAATGGACAAAAGTGAGTAGAAATCAGAGTATTCACATTGGAAGGTTAAAGTCAATCAACCATATGATAAAATTAGAACTGGATATGTAAACATCAAGTTAATATATACACATGTATATCTATATAAAACAAAATGTAGATTATTATAATCATTATTAATTTGCTAAAAATATTAATTATGAACTTGTCCACATTCGTAAGCAACTAATTATTAGACAAAAACACATTTATTGACATTAATATATATAAATATATTTTTCTACTGGTCGGGGTTTAATCATACTATATGAAGTTGGAATTTGCTGTATCTGTGAGCTGGCACTATAAAAATCTAGCTGAGCGCGTAGGTCGATATCATCATCATCTCATTGAATGAACTTGTTCTCATCATGATATAGAAGAAAATTGCTCATTTGGAGCTAACGAACAATCACTGACTCATTCAACAGAACATGTATCGCTCACCTGGTTATTGATTTATGTGAGTGCTGCTTTGGCTACAGCAATATTGTAGTATTTGAGAAAAAGCCTTTTATTCAAAATCATATATTGTTATCGTAAGATTAAAATTTGTCGTAAGATAATCTTTGTGAAAAGGACTTAGGAATTGTTGTAAGATAATCTTAAGTGAAAAAGTTAGGACTATAGTTACAAATTTTTGTGAAAAGGGCTACTAGAGTACCGGAGAAAACCATCGAACTGTCGCAAGTCATTGACAAACTTTATCACATAATGTTGTATCGAGTACACCTAAGGGAGAATTGTTATCGTAAGTGTAATTTTAGTAGTAAGATTAAAATTTGTCATTAGATAATCTTTGTGAAAAGGACTTAGGAATTGTCGTAAGATAATCTTAAGTGAAAAAGTTAGGACTATAGTTACAAATTTTTGTGAAAAGGGCTACTGGAGTACCGGAGAAAACCATCGAACTGTCGCAAGTCATTGACAAACTTTATCATATAATGTTGTATCGAGTACACCCAAGGTCGAATTTTTATCGTAAGTGTAATTTTAGTAGCAAGATTAAAATTTGTCGTAAGATAATCTTTGTGAAAAGGACTTAGGAATTGTCGTAAGATAATCTTAAGTGAAAAAGTTAGGACTATAGTTACAAATTTTTGTGAAAAGGGCTACTGGAGTACCGGAGAAAACCATCGAACTGTCGCAAGTCATTGACAAACTTTATCATATAATGTTGTATCGAGTACACCCAAGGTAGAATTTTTATCGTAAGTGTAATTTTAGTAGCAAGATTAAAATTTGTCGTAAGATAATCTTTGTGAAAAGGACTTAGGAATTGTCGTAAGATAATCTTAAGTGAAAAAGTTAGGACTATAGTTACAAATTTTTGTGAAAAGGGCTACTGGAGTACCGGAGAAAACCATCGAACTGTCGCAAGTCATTGACAAACTTTATCATATAATGTTGTATCGAGTACACCCAAGGGAGAATTTTTATCGTAAGTGTAATTTAGTCGTAATATTAAAATTTTTCTTAAAATAATCTTTGTGAAAATGATTTAAGAATTGTCGTACGATAATCTGTAAGTGAAAAATTTAGGACAATACTTACAATTTTTTGTTAAAAGGGCAAACAGGTCCTCAATAAATTGAAATATATATAAAATATATATTCAAAGGAATTAGAAAACTTAAGTAAAATAAGAATCAAATAAATTATTCTTATTGCAAATATTCACACAAAAAGATTCTACAATTGGAAAATTAACCTTAAAGAGTGAAATAAATAAATGTACACAATACCTTATAATTGCTGGCGACGGCCTATATGTTTCTCTCAGTTCACCATGTTCCACATTGACAATATAATAAAGTTACAGAGATTATATAGCCAGATATCAAGCTTAAACTGGTCAGAACTAGACGAAAATACTATTCATAAAGCAGTATGACCAATGGACAAAAGTGAGTAGAAATCAGAGTATTCACATTGGAAGGTTAAAGTCAATCAACCATATAATAAAATTAGAACTGGATATGTAAACATCAAGTTAATATATACACATGTATATCTATATAAAACAAAATGTAGATTATTATAATCATTATTAATTTGCTAAAAATATTAATTATGAACTTGTCCACATTCGTAAGCAACTAATTATTAGACAAAAACACATTTATTGACATTAATATATATAAATATATTTTTCTACTGGTCGGGGTTTAATCATACTATATGAAGTTGGAATTTGCTGTATCTGTGAGCTGGCACTATAAAAATCTAGCTGAGCGCGTAGGTCGATATCATCATCATCTCATCGAATGAACTTGTTCTCATCATGATATAGAAGAAAATTGCTCATTTGGAGCTAACGAACAATCACTGACTCATTCAACAGAACATGTATCGCTCACCTGGTTATTGATTTATGTGAGTGCTGCTTTGGCTACAGCAATATTGTAGTATTTGAGAAAAAGCCTTTTATTCAAAATCATATATTGTTATCGTAAGATTAAAATTTGTCGTAAGATAATCTTTGTGAAAAGGACTTAGGAATTGTTGTAAGATAATCTTAAGTGAAAAAGTTAGGACTATAGTTACAAATTTTTGTGAAAAGGGCTACTAGAGTACCGGAGAAAACCATCGAACTGTCGCAAGTCATTGACAAACTTTATCACATAATGTTGTATCGAGTACACCTAAGGGAGAATTGTTATCGTAAGTGTAATTTTAGTAGTAAGATTAAAATTTGTCATTAGATAATCTTTGTGAAAAGGACTTAGGAATTGTCGTAAGATAATCTTAAGTGAAAAAGTTAGGACTATAGTTACAAATTTTTGTGAAAAGGGCTACTGGAGTACCGGAGAAAACCATCGAACTGTCGCAAGTCATTGACAAACTTTATCATATAATGTTGTATCGAGTACACCCAAGGTAGAATTTTTATCGTAAGTGTAATTTTAGTAGCAAGATTAAAATTTGTCGTAAGATAATCTTTGTGAAAAGGACTTAGGAATTGTCGTAAGATAATCTTAAGTGAAAAAGTTAGGACTATAGTTACAAATTTTTGTGAAAAGGGCTACTGGAGTACCGGAGAAAACCATCGAACTGTCGCAAGTCATTGACAAACTTTATCATATAATGTTGTATCGAGTACACCCAAGGGAGAATTTTTATCGTAAGTGTAATTTAGTCGTAATATTAAAATTTTTCTTAAAATAATCTTTGTGAAAATGATTTAAGAATTGTCGTACGATAATCTGTAAGTGAAAAATTTAGGACAATACTTACAATTTTTTGTTAAAAGGGCAAACAGGTCCTCAATAAATTGAAATATATATAAAATATATATTCAAAGGAATTAGAAAACTTAAGTAAAATAAGAATCAAATAAATTATTCTTATTGCAAATATTCACACAAAAAGATTCTACAATTGGAAAATTAACCTTAAAGAGTGAAATAAATAAATGTACACAATACCTTATAATTGCTGGCGACGGCCTATATGTTTCTCTCAGTTCACCATGTTCCACATTGACAATATAATAAAGTTACAGAGATTATATAGCCAGATATCAAGCTTAAACTGGTCAGAACTAGACGAAAATACTATTCATAAAGCAGTATGACCAATGGACAAAAGTGAGTAGAAATCAGAGTATTCACATTGGAAGGTTAAAGTCAATCAACCATATAATAAAATTAGAACTGGATATGTAAACATCAAGTTAATATATACACATGTATATCTATATAAAACAAAATGTAGATTATTATAATCATTATTAATTTGCTAAAAATATTAATTATGAACTTGTCCACATTCGTAAGCAACTAATTATTAGACAAAAACACATTTATTGACATTAATATATATAAATATATTTTTCTACTGGTCGGGGTTTAATCATACTATATGAAGTTGGAATTTGCTGTATCTGTGAGCTGGCACTATAAAAATCTAGCTGAGCGCGTAGGTCGATATCATCATCATCTCATCGAATGAACTTGTTCTCATCATGATATAGAAGAAAATTGCTCATTTGGAGCTAACGAACAATCACTGACTCATTCAACAGAACATGTATCGCTCACCTGGTTATTGATTTATGTGAGTGCTGCTTTGGCTACAGCAATATTGTAGTATTTGAGAAAAAGCCTTTTATTCAAAATCATATATTGTTATCGTAAGATTAAAATTTGTCGTAAGATAATCTTTGTGAAAAGGACTTAGGAATTGTTGTAAGATAATCTTAAGTGAAAAAGTTAGGACTATAGTTACAAATTTTTGTGAAAAGGGCTACTAGAGTACCGGAGAAAACCATCGAACTGTCGCAAGTCATTGACAAACTTTATCACATAATGTTGTATCGAGTACACCTAAGGGAGAATTGTTATCGTAAGTGTAATTTTAGTAGTAAGATTAAAATTTGTCATTAGATAATCTTTGTGAAAAGGACTTAGGAATTGTCGTAAGATAATCTTAAGTGAAAAAGTTAGGACTATAGTTACAAATTTTGTGAAAAGGGCTACTGGAGTACCGGAGAAAACCATCGAACTGTCGCAAGTCATTGACAAACTTTATCATATAATGTTGTATCGAGTACACCCAAGGTAGAATTTTTATCGTAAGTGTAATTTTAGTAGCAAGATTAAAATTTGTCGTAAGATAATCTTTGTGAAAAGGACTTAGGAATTGTCGTAAGATAATCTTAAGTGAAAAAGTTAGGACTATAGTTACAAATTTTTGTGAAAAGGGCTACTGGAGTACCGGAGAAAACCATCGAACTGTCGCAAGTCATTGACAAACTTTATCATATAATGTTGTATCGAGTACACCCAAGGTAGAATTTTTATCGTAAGTGTAATTTTAGTAGCAAGATTAAAATTTGTCGTAAGATAATCTTTGTGAAAAGGACTTAGGAATTGTCGTAAGATAATCTTAAGTGAAAAAGTTAGGACTATAGTTACAAATTTTTGTGAAAAGGGCTACTGGAGTACCGGAGAAAACCATCGAACTGTCGCAAGTCATTGACAAACTTTATCATATAATGTTGTATCGAGTACACCCAAGGGAGAATTTTTATCGTAAGTGTAATTTAGTCGTAATATTAAAATTTTTCTTAAAATAATCTTTGTGAAAATGATTTAAGAATTGTCGTACGATAATCTGTAAGTGAAAAATTTAGGACAATACTTACAATTTTTTGTTAAAAGGGCAAACAGGTCCTCAATAAATTGAAATATATATAAAATATATATTCAAAGGAATTAGAAAACTTAAGTAAAATAAGAATCAAATAAATTATTCTTATTGCAAATATTCACACAAAAAGATTCTACAATTGGAAAATTAACCTTAAAGAGTGAAATAAATAAATGTACACAATACCTTATAATTGCTGGCGACGGCCTATATGTTTCTCTCAGTTCACCATGTTCCACATTGACAATATAATAAAGTTACAGAGATTATATAGCCAGATATCAAGCTTAAACTGGTCAGAACTAGACGAAAATACTATTCATAAAGCAGTATGACCAATGGACAAAAGTGAGTAGAAATCAGAGTATTCACATTGGAAGGTTAAAGTCAATCAACCATATAATAAAATTAGAACTGGATATGTAAACATCAAGTTAATATATACACATGTATATCTATATAAAACAAAATGTAGATTATTATAATCATTATTAATTTGCTAAAAATATTAATTATGAACTTGTCCACATTCGTAAGCAACTAATTATTAGACAAAAACACATTTATTGACATTAATATATATAAATATATTTTTCTACTGGTCGGGGTTTAATCATACTATATGAAGTTGGAATTTGCTGTATCTGTGAGCTGGCACTATAAAAATCTAGCTGAGCGCGTAGGTCGATATCATCATCATCTCATCGAATGAACTTGTTCTCATCATGATATAGAAGAAAATTGCTCATTTGGAGCTAACGAACAATCACTGACTCATTCAACAGAACATGTATCGCTCACCTGGTTATTGATTTATGTGAGTGCTGCTTTGGCTACAGCAATATTGTAGTATTTGAGAAAAAGCCTTTTATTCAAAATCATATATTGTTATCGTAAGATTAAAATTTGTCGTAAGATAATCTTTGTGAAAAGGACTTAGGAATTGTTGTAAGATAATCTTAAGTGAAAAAGTTAGGACTATAGTTACAAATTTTTGTGAAAAGGGCTACTAGAGTACCGGAGAAAACCATCGAACTGTCGCAAGTCATTGACAAACTTTATCACATAATGTTGTATCGAGTACACCTAAGGGAGAATTGTTATCGTAAGTGTAATTTTAGTAGTAAGATTAAAATTTGTCATTAGATAATCTTTGTGAAAAGGACTTAGGAATTGTCGTAAGATAATCTTAAGTGAAAAAGTTAGGACTATAGTTACAAATTTTTGTGAAAAGGGCTACTGGAGTACCGGAGAAAACCATCGAACTGTCGCAAGTCATTGACAAACTTTATCATATAATGTTGTATCGAGTACACCCAAGGTAGAATTTTTTTCGTAAGTGTAATTTTAGTAGCAAGATTAAAATTTGTCGTAAGATAATCTTTGTGAAAAGGACTTAGGAATTGTCGTAAGATAATCTTAAGTGAAAAAGTTAGGACTATAGTTACAAATTTTTGTGAAAAGGGCTACTGGAGTACCGGAGAAAACCATCGAACTGTCGCAAGTCATTGACAAACTTTATCATATAATGTTGTATCGAGTACACCCAAGGTAGAATTTTTATCGTAAGTGTAATTTTAGTAGCAAGATTAAAATTTGTCGTAAGATAATCTTTGTGAAAAGGACTTAGGAATTGTCGTAAGATAATCTTAAGTGAAAAAGTTAGGACTATAGTTACAAATTTTTGTGAAAAGGGCTACTGGAGTACCGGAGAAAACCATCGAACTGTCGCAAGTCATTGACAAACTTTATCATATAATGTTGTATCGAGTACACCCAAGGGAGAATTTTTATCGTAAGTGTAATTTAGTCGTAATATTAAAATTTTTCTTAAAATAATCTTTGTGAAAATGATTTAAGAATTGTCGTACGATAATCTGTAAGTGAAAAATTTAGGACAATACTTACAATTTTTTGTTAAAAGGGCAAACAGGTCCTCAATAAATTGAAATATATATAAAATATATATTCAAAGGAATTAGAAAACTTAAGTAAAATAAGAATCAAATAAATTATTCTTATTGCAAATATTCACACAAAAAGATTCTACAATTGGAAAATTAACCTTAAAGAGTGAAATAAATAAATGTACACAATACCTTATAATTGCTGGCGACGGCCTATATGTTTCTCTCAGTTCACCATGTTCCACATTGACAATATAATAAAGTTACAGAGATTATATAGCCAGATATCAAGCTTAAACTGGTCAGAACTAGACGAAAATACTATTCATAAAGCAGTATGACCAATGGACAAAAGTGAGTAGAAATCAGAGTATTCACATTGGAAGGTTAAAGTCAATCAACCATATAATAAAATTAGAACTGGATATGTAAACATCAAGTTAATATATACACATGTATATCTATATAAAGCAAAATGTAGATTATTATAATCATTATTAATTTGCTAAAAATATTAATTATGAACTTGTCCACATTCGTAAGCAACTAATTATTAGACAAAAACACATTTATTGACATTAATATATATAAATATATTTTTCTACTGGTCGGGGTTTAATCATACTATATGAAGTTGGAATTTGCTGTATCTGTGAGCTGGCACTATAAAAATCTAGCTGAGCGCGTAGGTCGATATCATCATCATCTCATCGAATGAACTTGTTCTCATCATGATATAGAAGAAAATTGCTCATTTGGAGCTAACGAACAATCACTGACTCATTCAACAGAACATGTATCGCTCACCTGGTTATTGATTTATGTGAGTGCTGCTTTGGCTACAGCAATATTGTAGTATTTGAGAAAAAGCCTTTTATTCAAAATCATATATTGTTATCGTAAGATTAAAATTTGTCGTAAGATAATCTTTGTGAAAAGGACTTAGGAATTGTTGTAAGATAATCTTAAGTGAAAAAGTTAGGACTATAGTTACAAATTTTTGTGAAAAGGGCTACTAGAGTACCGGAGAAAACCATCGAACTGTCGCAAGTCATTGACAAACTTTATCACATAATGTTGTATCGAGTACACCTAAGGGAGAATTGTTATCGTAAGTGTAATTTTAGTAGTAAGATTAAAATTTGTCATTAGATAATCTTTGTGAAAAGGACTTAGGAATTGTCGTAAGATAATCTTAAGTGAAAAAGTTAGGACTATAGTTACAAATTTTTGTGAAAAGGGCTACTGGAGTACCGGAGAAAACCATCGAACTGTCGCAAGTCATTGACAAACTTTATCATATAATGTTGTATCGAGTACACCCAAGGGAGAATTTTTATCGTAAGTGTAATTTTAGTAGCAAGATTAAAATTTGTCGTAAGATAATCTTTGTGAAAAGGACTTAGGAATTGTCGTAAGATAATCTTAAGTGAAAAAGTTAGGACTATAGTTACAAATTTTTGTGAAAAGGGCTACTGGAGTACCGGAGAAAACCATCGAACTGTCGCAAGTCATTGACAAACTTTATCATATAATGTTGTATCGAGTACACCCAAGGTAGAATTTTTATCGTAAGTGTAATTTTAGTAGCAAGATTAAAATTTGTCGTAAGATAATCTTTGTGAAAAGGACTTAGGAATTGTCGTAAGATAATCTTAAGTGAAAAAGTTAGGACTATAGTTACAAATTTTTGTGAAAAGGGCTACTGGAGTACCGGAGAAAACCATCGAACTGTCGCAAGTCATTGACAAACTTTATCATATAATGTTGTATCGAGTACACCCAAGGGAGAATTTTTATCGTAAGTGTAATTTAGTCGTAATATTAAAATTTTTCTTAAAATAATCTTTGTGAAAATGATTTAAGAATTGTCGTACGATAATCTGTAAGTGAAAAATTTAGGACAATACTTACAATTTTTTGTTAAAAGGGCAAACAGGTCCTCAATAAATTGAAATATATATAAAATATATATTCAAAGGAATTAGAAAACTTAAGTAAAATAAGAATCAAATAAATTATTCTTATTGCAAATATTCACACAAAAAGATTCTACAATTGGAAAATTAACCTTAAAGAGTGAAATAAATAAATGTACACAATACCTTATAATTGCTGGCGACGGCCTATATGTTTCTCTCAGTTCACCATGTTCCACATTGACAATATAATAAAGTTACAGAGATTATATAGCCAGATATCAAGCTTAAACTGGTCAGAACTAGACGAAAATACTATTCATAAAGCAGTATGACCAATGGACAAAAGTGAGTAGAAATCAGAGTATTCACATTGGAAGGTTAAAGTCAATCAACCATATAATAAAATTAGAACTGGATATGTAAACATCAAGTTAATATATACACATGTATATCTATATAAAACAAAATGTAGATTATTATAATCATTATTAATTTGCTAAAAATATTAATTATGAACTTGTCCACATTCGTAAGCAACTAATTATTAGACAAAAACACATTTATTGACATTAATATATATAAATATATTTTTCTACTGGTCGGGGTTTAATCATACTATATGAAGTTGGAATTTGCTGTATCTGTGAGCTGGCACTATAAAAATCTAGCTGAGCGCGTAGGTCGATATCATCATCATCTCATCGAATGAACTTGTTCTCATCATGATATAGAAGAAAATTGCTCATTTGGAGCTAGCGAACAATCACTGACTCATTCAACAGAACATGTATCGCTCACCTGGTTATTGATTTATGTGAGTGCTGCTTTGGCTACAGCAATATTGTAGTATTTGAGAAAAAGCCTTTTATTCAAAATCATATATTGTTATCGTAAGATTAAAATTTGTCGTAAGATAATCTTTGTGAAAAGGACTTAGGAATTGTTGTAAGATAATCTTAAGTGAAAAAGTTAGGACTATAGTTACAAATTTTTGTGAAAAGGGCTACTAGAGTACCGGAGAAAACCATCGAACTGTCGCAAGTCATTGACAAACTTTATCACATAATGTTGTATCGAGTACACCTAAGGGAGAATTGTTATCGTAAGTGTAATTTTAGTAGTAAGATTAAAATTTGTCATTAGATAATCTTTGTGAAAAGGACTTAGGAATTGTCGTAAGATAATCTTAAGTGAAAAAGTTAGGACTATAGTTACAAATTTTTGTGAAAAGGGCTACTGGAGTACCGGAGAAAACCATCGAACTGTCGCAAGTCATTGACAAACTTTATCATATAATGTTGTATCGAGTACACCCAAGGTAGAATTTTTATCGTAAGTGTAATTTTAGTAGCAAGATTAAAATTTGTCGTAAGATAATCTTTGTGAAAAGGACTTAGGAATTGTCGTAAGATAATCTTAAGTGAAAAAGTTAGGACTATAGTTACAAATTTTTGTGAAAAGGGCTACTGGAGTACCGGAGAAAACCATCGAACTGTCGCAAGTCATTGACAAACTTTATCATATAATGTTGTATCGAGTACACCCAAGGTAGAATTTTTATCGTAAGTGTAATTTTAGTAGCAAGATTAAAATTTGTCGTAAGATAATCTTTGTGAAAAGGACTTAGGAATTGTCGTAAGATAATCTTAAGTGAAAAAGTTAGGACTATAGTTACAAATTTTTGTGAAAAGGGCTACTGGAGTACCGGAGAAAACCATCGAACTGTCGCAAGTCATTGACAAACTTTATCATATAATGTTGTATCGAGTACACCCAAGGGAGAATTTTTATCGTAAGTGTAATTTAGTCGTAATATTAAAATTTTTCTTAAAATAATCTTTGTGAAAATGATTTAAGAATTGTCGTACGATAATCTGTAAGTGAAAAATTTAGGACAATACTTACAATTTTTTGTTAAAAGGGCAAACAGGTCCTCAATAAATTGAAATATATATAAAATATATATTCAAAGGAATTAGAAAACTTAAGTAAAATAAGAATCAAATAAATTATTCTTATTGCAAATATTCACACAAAAAGATTCTACAATTGGAAAATTAACCTTAAAGAGTGAAATAAATAAATGTACACAATACCTTATAATTGCTGGCGACGGCCTATATGTTTCTCTCAGTTCACCATGTTCCACATTGACAATATAATAAAGTTACAGAGATTATATAGCCAGATATCAAGCTTAAACTGGTCAGAACTAGACGAAAATACTATTCATAAAGCAGTATGACCAATGGACAAAAGTGAGTAGAAATCAGAGTATTCACATTGGAAGGTTAAAGTCAATCAACCATATAATAAAATTAGAACTGGATATGTAAACATCAAGTTAATATATACACATGTATATCTATATAAAACAAAATGTAGATTATTATAATCATTATTAATTTGCTAAAAATATTAATTATGAACTTGTCCACATTCGTAAGCAACTAATTATTAGACAAAAACACATTTATTGACATTAATATATATAAATATATTTTTCTACTGGTCGGGGTTTAATCATACTATATGAAGTTGGAATTTGCTGTATCTGTGAGCTGGCACTATAAAAATCTAGCTGAGCGCGTAGGTCGATATCATCATCATCTCATCGAATGAACTTGTTCTCATCATGATATAGAAGAAAATTGCTCATTTGGAGCTAACGAACAATCACTGACTCATTCAACAGAACATGTATCGCTCACCTGGTTATTGATTTATGTGAGTGCTGCTTTGGCTACAGCAATATTGTAGTATTTGAGAAAAAGCCTTTTATTCAAAATCATATATTGTTATCGTAAGATTAAAATTTGTCGTAAGATAATCTTTGTGAAAAGGACTTAGGAATTGTTGTAAGATAATCTTAAGTGAAAAAGTTAGGACTATAGTTACACATTTTTGTGAAAAGGGCTACTAGAGTACCGGAGAAAACCATCGAACTGTCGCAAGTCATTGACAAACTTTATCACATAATGTTGTATCGAGTACACCTAAGGGAGAATTGTTATCGTAAGTGTAATTTTAGTAGTAAGATTAAAATTTGTCATTAGATAATCTTTGTGAAAAGGACTTAGGAATTGTCGTAAGATAATCTTAAGTGAAAAAGTTAGGACTATAGTTACAAATTTTTGTGAAAAGGGCTACTGGAGTACCGGAGAAAACCATCGAACTGTCGCAAGTCATTGACAAACTTTATCATATAATGTTGTATCGAGTACACCCAAGGTAGAATTTTTATCGTAAGTGTAATTTTAGTAGCAAGATTAAAATTTGTCGTAAGATAATCTTTGTGAAAAGGACTTAGGAATTGTCGTAAGATAATCTTAAGTGAAAAAGTTAGGACTATAGTTACAAATTTTTGTGAAAAGGGCTACTGGAGTACCGGAGAAAACCATCGAACTGTCGCAAGTCATTGACAAACTTTATCATATAATGTTGTATCGAGTACACCCAAGGTAGAATTTTTATCGTAAGTGTAATTTTAGTAGCAAGATTAAAATTTGTCGTAAGATAATCTTTGTGAAAAGGACTTAGGAATTGTCGTAAGATAATCTTAAGTGAAAAAGTTAGGACTATAGTTACAAATTTTTGTGAAAAGGGCTACTGGAGTACCGGAGAAAACCATCGAACTGTCGCAAGTCATTGACAAACTTTATCATATAATGTTGTATCGAGTACACCCAAGGGAGAATTTTTATCGTAAGTGTAATTTAGTCGTAATATTAAAATTTTTCTTAAAATAATCTTTGTGAAAATGATTTAAGAATTGTCGTACGATAATCTGTAAGTGAAAAATTTAGGACAATACTTACAATTTTTTGTTAAAAGGGCAAACAGGTCCTCAATAAATTGAAATATATATAAAATATATATTCAAAGGAATTAGAAAACTTAAGTAAAATAAGAATCAAATAAATTATTCTTATTGCAAATATTCACACAAAAAGATTCTACAATTGGAAAATTAACCTTAAAGAGTGAAATAAATAAATGTACACAATACCTTATAATTGCTGGCGACGGCCTATATGTTTCTCTCAGTTCACCATGTTCCACATTGACAATATAATAAAGTTACAGAGATTATATAGCCAGATATCAAGCTTAAACTGGTCAGAACTAGACGAAAATACTATTCATAAAGCAGTATGACCAATGGACAAAAGTGAGTAGAAATCAGAGTATTCACATTGGAAGGTTAAAGTCAATCAACCATATAATAAAATTAGAACTGGATATGTAAACATCAAGTTAATATATACACATGTATATCTATATAAAACAAAATGTAGATTATTATAATCATTATTAATTTGCTAAAAATATTAATTATGAACTTGTCCACATTCGTAAGCAACTAATTATTAGACAAAAACACATTTATTGACATTAATATATATAAATATATTTTTCTACTGGTCGGGGTTTAATCATACTATATGAAGTTGGAATTTGCTGTATCTGTGAGCTGGCACTATAAAAATCTAGCTGAGCGCGTAGGTCGATATCATCATCATCTCATCGAATGAACTTGTTCTCATCATGATATAGAAGAAAATTGCTCATTTGGAGCTAACGAACAATCACTGACTCATTCAACAGAACATGTATCGCTCACCTGGTTATTGATTTATGTGAGTGCTGCTTTGGCTACAGCAATATTGTAGTATTTGAGAAAAAGCCTTTTATTCAAAATCATATATTGTTATCGTAAGATTAAAATTTGTCGTAAGATAATCTTTGTGAAAAGGACTTAGGAATTGTTGTAAGATAATCTTAAGTGAAAAAGTTAGGACTATAGTTACAAATTTTTGTGAAAAGGGCTACTAGAGTACCGGAGAAAACCATCGAACTGTCGCAAGTCATTGACAAACTTTATCACATAATGTTGTATCGAGTACACCTAAGGGAGAATTGTTATCGTAAGTGTAATTTTAGTAGTAAGATTAAAATTTGTCATTAGATAATCTTTGTGAAAAGGACTTAGGAATTGTCGTAAGATAATCTTAAGTGAAAAAGTTAGGACTATAGTTACAAATTTTTGTGAAAAGGGCTACTGGAGTACCGGAGAAAACCATCGAACTGTCGCAAGTCATTGACAAACTTTATCATATAATGTTGTATCGAGTACACCCAAGGGAGAATTTTTATCGTAAGTGTAATTTAGTCGTAATATTAAAATTTTTCTTAAAATAATCTTTGTGAAAATGATTTAAGAATTGTCGTACGATAATCTGTAAGTGAAAAATTTAGGACAATACTTACAATTTTTTGTTAAAAGGGCAAACAGGTCCTCAATAAATTGAAATATATATAAAATATATATTCAAAGGAATTAGAAAACTTAAGTAAAATAAGAATCAAATAAATTATTCTTATTGCAAATATTCACACAAAAAGATTCTACAATTGGAAAATTAACCTTAAAGAGTGAAATAAATAAATGTACACAATACCTTATAATTGCTGGCGACGGCCTATATGTTTCTCTCAGTTCACCATGTTCCACATTGACAATATAATAAAGTTACAGAGATTATATAGCCAGATATCAAGCTTAAACTGGTCAGAACTAGACGAAAATACTATTCATAAAGCAGTATGACCAATGGACAAAAGTGAGTAGAAATCAGAGTATTCACATTGGAAGGTTAAAGTCAATCAACCATATAATAAAATTAGAACTGGATATGTAAACATCAAGTTAATATATACACATGTATATCTATATAAAACAAAATGTAGATTATTATAATCATTATTAATTTGCTAAAAATATTAATTATGAACTTGTCCACATTCGTAAGCAACTAATTATTAGACAAAAACACATTTATTGACATTAATATATATAAATATATTTTTCTACTGGTCGGGGTTTAATCATACTATATGAAGTTGGAATTTGCTGTATCTGTGAGCTGGCACTATAAAAATCTAGCTGAGCGCGTAGGTCGATATCATCATCATCTCATCGAATGAACTTGTTCTCATCATGATATAGAAGAAAATTGCTCATTTGGAGCTAACGAACAATCACTGACTCATTCAACAGAACATGTATCGCTCACCTGGTTATTGATTTATGTGAGTGCTGCTTTGGCTACAGCAATATTGTAGTATTTGAGAAAAAGCCTTTTATTCAAAATCATATATTGTTATCGTAAGATTAAAATTTGTCGTAAGATAATCTTTGTGAAAAGGACTTAGGAATTGTTGTAAGATAATCTTAAGTGAAAAAGTTAGGACTATAGTTACACATTTTTGTGAAAAGGGCTACTAGAGTACCGGAGAAAACCATCGAACTGTCGCAAGTCATTGACAAACTTTATCACATAATGTTGTATCGAGTACACCTAAGGGAGAATTGTTATCGTAAGTGTAATTTTAGTAGTAAGATTAAAATTTGTCATTAGATAATCTTTGTGAAAAGGACTTAGGAATTGTCGTAAGATAATCTTAAGTGAAAAAGTTAGGACTATAGTTACAAATTTTTGTGAAAAGGGCTACTGGAGTACCGGAGAAAACCATCGAACTGTCGCAAGTCATTGACAAACTTTATCATATAATGTTGTATCGAGTACACCCAAGGTAGAATTTTTATCGTAAGTGTAATTTTAGTAGCAAGATTAAAATTTGTCGTAAGATAATCTTTGTGAAAAGGACTTAGGAATTGTCGTAAGATAATCTTAAGTGAAAAAGTTAGGACTATAGTTACAAATTTTTGTGAAAAGGGCTACTGGAGTACCGGAGAAAACCATCGAACTGTCGCAAGTCATTGACAAACTTTATCATATAATGTTGTATCGAGTACACCCAAGGTAGAATTTTTATCGTAAGTGTAATTTTAGTAGCAAGATTAAAATTTGTCGTAAGATAATCTTTGTGAAAAGGACTTAGGAATTGTCGTAAGATAATCTTAAGTGAAAAAGTTAGGACTATAGTTACAAATTTTTGTGAAAAGGGCTACTGGAGTACCGGAGAAAACCATCGAACTGTCGCAAGTCATTGACAAACTTTATCATATAATGTTGTATCGAGTACACCCAAGGGAGAATTTTTATCGTAAGTGTAATTTAGTCGTAATATTAAAATTTTTCTTAAAATAATCTTTGTGAAAATGATTTAAGAATTGTCGTACGATAATCTGTAAGTGAAAAATTTAGGACAATACTTACAATTTTTTGTTAAAAGGGCAAACAGGTCCTCAATAAATTGAAATATATATAAAATATATATTCAAAGGAATTAGAAAACTTAAGTAAAATAAGAATCAAATAAATTATTCTTATTGCAAATATTCACACAAAAAGATTCTACAATTGGAAAATTAACCTTAAAGAGTGAAATAAATAAATGTACACAATACCTTATAATTGCTGGCGACGGCCTATATGTTTCTCTCAGTTCACCATGTTCCACATTGACAATATAATAAAGTTACAGAGATTATATAGCCAGATATCAAGCTTAAACTGGTCAGAACTAGACGAAAATACTATTCATAAAGCAGTATGACCAATGGACAAAAGTGAGTAGAAATCAGAGTATTCACATTGGAAGGTTAAAGTCAATCAACCATATAATAAAATTAGAACTGGATATGTAAACATCAAGTTAATATATACACATGTATATCTATATAAAACAAAATGTAGATTATTATAATCATTATTAATTTGCTAAAAATATTAATTATGAACTTGTCCACATTCGTAAGCAACTAATTATTAGACAAAAACACATTTATTGACATTAATATATATAAATATATTTTTCTACTGGTCGGGGTTTAATCATACTATATGAAGTTGGAATTTGCTGTATCTGTGAGCTGGCACTATAAAAATCTAGCTGAGCGCGTAGGTCGATATCATCATCATCTCATCGAATGAACTTGTTCTCATCATGATATAGAAGAAAATTGCTCATTTGGAGCTAACGAACAATCACTGACTCATTCAACAGAACATGTATCGCTCACCTGGTTATTGATTTATGTGAGTGCTGCTTTGGCTACAGCAATATTGTAGTATTTGAGAAAAAGCCTTTTATTCAAAATCATATATTGTTATCGTAAGATTAAAATTTGTCGTAAGATAATCTTTGTGAAAAGGACTTAGGAATTGTTGTAAGATAATCTTAAGTGAAAAAGTTAGGACTATAGTTACAAATTTTTGTGAAAAGGGCTACTAGAGTACCGGAGAAAACCATCGAACTGTCGCAAGTCATTGACAAACTTTATCACATAATGTTGTATCGAGTACACCTAAGGGAGAATTGTTATCGTAAGTGTAATTTTAGTAGTAAGATTAAAATTTGTCATTAGATAATCTTTGTGAAAAGGACTTAGGAATTGTCGTAAGATAATCTTAAGTGAAAAAGTTAGGACTATAGTTACAAATTTTTGTGAAAAGGGCTACTGGAGTACCGGAGAAAACCATCGAACTGTCGCAAGTCATTGACAAACTTTATCATATAATGTTGTATCGAGTACACCCAAGGTAGAATTTTTATCGTAAGTGTAATTTTAGTAGCAAGATTAAAATTTGTCGTAAGATAATCTTTGTGAAAAGGACTTAGGAATTGTCGTAAGATAATCTTAAGTGAAAAAGTTAGGACTATAGTTACAAATTTTTGTGAAAAAGGCTACTGGAGTACCGGAGAAAACCATCGAACTGTCGCAAGTCATTGACAAACTTTATCATATAATGTTGTATCGAGTACACCCAAGGTAGAATTTTTATCGTAAGGGTAATTTTAGTAGCAAGATTAAAATTTGTCGTAAGATAATCTTTGTGAAAAGGACTTAGGAATTGTCGTAAGATAATCTTAAGTGAAAAAGTTAGGACTATAGTTACAAATTTTTGTTAAAAGGGCTACTGGAGTACCGGAGAAAACCATCGAACTGTCGCAAGTCATTGACAAACTTTATCATATAATGTTGTATCGAGTACACCCAAGGGAGAATTTTTATCGTAAGTGTAATTTAGTCGTAATATTAAAATTTTTCTTAAAATAATCTTTGTGAAAATGATTTAAGAATTGTCGTACGATAATCTGTAAGTGAAAAATTTAGGACAATACTTACAATTTTTTGTTAAAAGGGCAAACAGGTCCTCAATAAATTGAAATATATATAAAATATATATTCAAAGGAATTAGAAAACTTAAGTAAAATAAGAATCAAATAAATTATTCTTATTGCAAATATTCACACAAAAAGATTCTACAATTGGAAAATTAACCTTAAAGAGTGAAATAAATAAATGTACACAATACCTTATAATTGCTGGCGACGGCCTATATGTTTCTCTCAGTTCACCATGTTCCACATTGACAATATAATAAAGTTACAGAGATTATATAGCCAGATATCAAGCTTAAACTGGTCAGAACTAGACGAAAATACTATTCATAAAGCAGTATGACCAATGGACAAAAGTGAGTAGAAATCAGAGTATTCACATTGGAAGGTTAAAGTCAATCAACCATATAATAAAATTAGAACTGGATATGTAAACATCAAGTTAATATATACACATGTATATCTATATAAAACAAAATGTAGATTATTATAATCATTATTAATTTGCTAAAAATATTAATTATGAACTTGTCCACATTCGTAAGCAACTAATTATTAGACAAAAACACATTTATTGACATTAATATATATAAATATATTTTTCTACTGGTCGGGGTTTAATCATACTATATGAAGTTGGAATTTGCTGTATCTGTGAGCTGGCACTATAAAAATCTAGCTGAGCGCGTAGGTCGATATCATCATCATCTCATCGAATGAACTTGTTCTCATCATGATATAGAAGAAAATTGCTCATTTGGAGCTAACGAACAATCACTGACTCATTCAACAGAACATGTATCGCTCACCTGGTTATTGATTTATGTGAGTGCTGCTTTGGCTACAGCAATATTGTAGTATTTGAGAAAAAGCCTTTTATTCAAAATCATATATTGTTATCGTAAGATTAAAATTTGTCGTAAGATAATCTTTGTGAAAAGGACTTAGGAATTGTTGTAAGATAATCTTAAGTGAAAAAGTTAGGACTATAGTTACAAATTTTTGTGAAAAGGGCTACTAGAGTACCGGAGAAAACCATCGAACTGTCGCAAGTCATTGACAAACTTTATCACATAATGTTGTATCGAGTACACCTAAGGGAGAATTGTTATCGTAAGTGTAATTTTAGTAGTAAGATTAAAATTTGTCATTAGATAATCTTTGTGAAAAGGACTTAGGAATTGTCGTAAGATAATCTTAAGTGAAAAAGTTAGGACTATAGTTACAAATTTTTGTGAAAAGGGCTACTGGAGTACCGGAGAAAACCATCGAACTGTCGCAAGTCATTGACAAACTTTATCATATAATGTTGTATCGAGTACACCCAAGGTAGAATTTTTATCGTAAGTGTAATTTTAGTAGCAAGATTAAAATTTGTCGTAAGATAATCTTTGTGAAAAGGACTTAGGAATTGTCGTAAGATAATCTTAAGTGAAAAAGTTAGGACTATAGTTACAAATTTTTGTGAAAAGGGCTACTGGAGTACCGGAGAAAACCATCGAACTGTCGCAAGTCATTGACAAACTTTATCATATAATGTTGTATCGAGTACACCCAAGGGAGAATTTTTATCGTAAGTGTAATTTAGTCGTAATATTAAAATTTTTCTTAAAATAATCTTTGTGAAAATGATTTAAGAATTGTCGTACGATAATCTGTAAGTGAAAAATTTAGGACAATACTTACAATTTTTTGTTAAAAGGGCAAACAGGTCCTCAATAAATTGAAATATATATAAAATATATATTCAAAGGAATTAGAAAACTTAAGTAAAATAAGAATCAAATAAATTATTCTTATTGCAAATATTCACACAAAAAGATTCTACAATTGGAAAATTAACCTTAAAGAGTGAAATAAATAAATGTACACAATACCTTATAATTGCTGGCGACGGCCTATATGTTTCTCTCAGTTCACCATGTTCCACATTGACAATATAATAAAGTTACAGAGATTATATAGCCAGATATCAAGCTTAAACTGGTCAGAACTAGACGAAAATACTATTCATAAAGCAGTATGACCAATGGACAAAAGTGAGTAGAAATCAGAGTATTCACATTGGAAGGTTAAAGTCAATCAACCATATAATAAAATTAGAACTGGATATGTAAACATCAAGTTAATATATACACATGTATATCTATATAAAACAAAATGTAGATTATTATAATCATTATTAATTTGCTAAAAATATTAATTATGAACTTGTCCACATTCGTAAGCAACTAATTATTAGACAAAAACACATTTATTGACATTAATATATATAAATATATTTTTCTACTGGTCGGGGTTTAATCATACTATATGAAGTTGGAATTTGCTGTATCTGTGAGCTGGCACTATAAAAATCTAGCTGAGCGCGTAGGTCGATATCATCATCATCTCATCGAATGAACTTGTTCTCATCATGATATAGAAGAAAATTGCTCATTTGGAGCTAACGAACAATCACTGACTCATTCAACAGAACATGTATCGCTCACCTGGTTATTGATTTATGTGAGTGCTGCTTTGGCTACAGCAATATTGTAGTATTTGAGAAAAAGCCTTTTATTCAAAATCATATATTGTTATCGTAAGATTAAAATTTGTCGTAAGATAATCTTTGTGAAAAGGACTTAGGAATTGTTGTAAGATAATCTTAAGTGAAAAAGTTAGGACTATAGTTACAAATTTTTGTGAAAAGGGCTACTAGAGTACCGGAGAAAACCATCGAACTGTCGCAAGTCATTGACAAACTTTATCACATAATGTTGTATCGAGTACACCTAAGGGAGAATTGTTATCGTAAGTGTAATTTTAGTAGTAAGATTAAAATTTGTCATTAGATAATCTTTGTGAAAAGGACTTAGGAATTGTCGTAAGATAATCTTAAGTGAAAAAGTTAGGACTATAGTTACAAATTTTTGTGAAAAGGGCTACTGGAGTACCGGAGAAAACCATCGAACTGTCGCAAGTCATTGACAAACTTTATCATATAATGTTGTATCGAGTACACCCAAGGTAGAATTTTTATCGTAAGTGTAATTTTAGTAGCAAGATTAAAATTTGTCGTAAGATAATCTTTGTGAAAAGGACTTAGGAATTGTCGTAAGATAATCTTAAGTGAAAAAGTTAGGACTATAGTTACAAATTTTTGTGAAAAGGGCTACTGGAGTACCGGAGAAAACCATCGAACTGTCGCAAGTCATTGACAAACTTTATCATATAATGTTGTATCGAGTACACCCAAGGGAGAATTTTTATCGTAAGTGTAATTTAGTCGTAATATTAAAATTTTTCTTAAAATAATCTTTGTGAAAATGATTTAAGAATTGTCGTACGATAATCTGTAAGTGAAAAATTTAGGACAATACTTACAATTTTTTGTTAAAAGGGCAAACAGGTCCTCAATAAATTGAAATATATATAAAATATATATTCAAAGGAATTAGAAAACTTAAGTAAAATAAGAATCAAATAAATTATTCTTATTGCAAATATTCACACAAAAAGATTCTACAATTGGAAAATTAACCTTAAAGAGTGAAATAAATAAATGTACACAATACCTTATAATTGCTGGCGACGGCCTATATGTTTCTCTCAGTTCACCATGTTCCACATTGACAATATAATAAAGTTACAGAGATTATATAGCCAGATATCAAGCTTAAACTGGTCAGAACTAGACGAAAATACTATTCATAAAGCAGTATGACCAATGGACAAAAGTGAGTAGAAATCAGAGTATTCACATTGGAAGGTTAAAGTCAATCAACCATATAATAAAATTAGAACTGGATATGTAAACATCAAGTTAATATATACACATGTATATCTATATAAAACAAAATGTAGATTATTATAATCATTATTAATTTGCTAAAAATATTAATTATGAACTTGTCCACATTCGTAAGCAACTAATTATTAGACAAAAACACATTTATTGACATTAATATATATAAATATATTTTTCTACTGGTCGGGGTTTAATCATACTATATGAAGTTGGAATTTGCTGTATCTGTGAGCTGGCACTATAAAAATCTAGCTGAGCGCGTAGGTCGATATCATCATCATCTCATCGAATGAACTTGTTCTCATCATGATATAGAAGAAAATTGCTCATTTGGAGCTAACGAACAATCACTGACTCATTCAACAGAACATGTATCGCTCACCTGGTTATTGATTTATGTGAGTGCTGCTTTGGCTACAGCAATATTGTAGTATTTGAGAAAAAGCCTTTTATTCAAAATCATATATTGTTATCGTAAGATTAAAATTTGTCGTAAGATAATCTTTGTGAAAAGGACTTAGGAATTGTTGTAAGATAATCTTAAGTGAAAAAGTTAGGACTATAGTTACAAATTTTTGTGAAAAGGGCTACTAGAGTACCGGAGAAAACCATCGAACTGTCGCAAGTCATTGACAAACTTTATCACATAATGTTGTATCGAGTACACCTAAGGGAGAATTGTTATCGTAAGTGTAATTTTAGTAGTAAGATTAAAATTTGTCATTAGATAATCTTTGTGAAAAGGACTTAGGAATTGTCGTAAGATAATCTTAAGTGAAAAAGTTAGCACTATAGTTACAAATTTTTGTGAAAAGGGCTACTGGAGTACCGGAGAAAACCATCGAACTGTCGCAAGTCATTGACAAACTTTATCATATAATGTTGTATCGAGTACACCCAAGGTAGAATTTTTATCGTAAGTGTAATTTTAGTAGCAAGATTAAAATTTGTCGTAAGATAATCTTTGTGAAAAGGACTTAGGAATTGTCGTAAGATAATCTTAAGTGAAAAAGTTAGGACTATAGTTACAAATTTTTGTGAAAAGGGCTACTGGAGTACCGGAGAAAACCATCGAACTGTCGCAAGTCATTGACAAACTTTATCATATAATGTTGTATCGAGTACACCCAAGGGAGAATTTTTATCGTAAGTGTAATTTAGTCGTAATATTAAAATTTTTCTTAAAATAATCTTTGTGAAAATGATTTAAGAATTGTCGTACGATAATCTGTAAGTGAAAAATTTAGGACAATACTTACAATTTTTTGTTAAAAGGGCAAACAGGTCCTCAATAAATTGAAATATATATAAAATATATATTCAAAGGAATTAGAAAACTTAAGTAAAATAAGAATCAAATAAATTATTCTTATTGCAAATATTCACACAAAAAGATTCTACAATTGGAAAATTAACCTTAAAGAGTGAAATAAATAAATGTACACAATACCTTATAATTGCTGGCGACGGCCTATATGTTTCTCTCAGTTCACCATGTTCCACATTGACAATATAATAAAGTTACAGAGATTATATAGCCAGATATCAAGCTTAAACTGGTCAGAACTAGACGAAAATACTATTCATAAAGCAGTATGACCAATGGACAAAAGTGAGTAGAAATCAGAGTATTCACATTGGAAGGTTAAAGTCAATCAACCATATAATAAAATTAGAACTGGATATGTAAACATCAAGTTAATATATACACATGTATATCTATATAAAACAAAATGTAGATTATTATAATCATTATTAATTTGCTAAAAATATTAATTATGAACTTGTCCACATTCGTAAGCAACTAATTATTAGACAAAAACACATTTATTGACATTAATATATATAAATATATTTTTCTACTGGTCGGGGTTTAATCATACTATATGAAGTTGGAATTTGCTGTATCTGTGAGCTGGCACTATAAAAATCTAGCTGAGCGCGTAGGTCGATATCATCATCATCTCATCGAATGAACTTGTTCTCATCATGATATAGAAGAAAATTGCTCATTTGGAGCTAACGAACAATCACTGACTCATTCAACAGAGCATGTATCGCTCACCTGGTTATTGATTTATGCGAGTGCTGCTTTGGCTACAGCAATATTGTAGTATTTGAGAAAAAGCTTTTTATTCATAATCATATATGGTTCTAAATAGAACTATGTCGTGTGGTGGTAGCCATCAGGGGTGGATCCAGGATTTTGTGCTCGGGGGGACGAAAGTCGGCGTGGGGTCTGGGGACCACTTAAGGTCTCCAGCGGGTCCAGGGCAGAAGCTCCTGGGTTTTTAGTATTTAAGAAGCTTTTCCGTCAACAATTTTGAAGCATTTTGTGAATGTTATGAAGTGTATTAAAACGCATGAATCTTCTCCATAAAGTTTCAAATAGTTTCTAAGCAGTGAGTGTAAATTAAAGGGAGATGTCACTTGAAATTGTCTATCTGGAGCTGTGACTCCCCTGATTTCCTTATCACGCCGGGTATTCGTATTCTCGGAACAGGTGCGGACACTTTGAACTCGGTGCAAGCTAGTTATTTTGAACGTTTTCATTGGCCAATTTTGAATTTTTGGACACTACAGACCGTGGAGCATGACGGCAACGGAACACGGAACAGCATGCTCCGCAGTCTGTAGTGTCCAAAAAATCTAAATTGACCAATGAAAACGTTCAAAATAACTAGCTTGCACCGAGTTTCTGAATACCCGACGTGCTATGTTAGCCAATTTTCTCATGTTTCTCTGTTGAAAATGGGGTAATTTGTATTGAAGTGTTTGTAGAATGGATGAATTTTGATAAAATTAATGTCTAAGGGATTATAATATCACTTTGTTTTCTGATTAATCGTCAACTGCTTCAAAAGTTCAAAAGTAATTAGATAAACTAAAAGGGAAAAGCAACGGGTAAACATATATAATGATTTATTACATTTAACAGGCGAATGAATGAATGCTGATATGCTTAATAGAGGGACGGAACACCGCCCCCCCCCCTCTCGCTCGCTCTCTCTTTTTTTTTTCATGGGTGGCGAACTCTCTCTCTTTTTTTTTTTTTTTTTTTATTTTTCATGGGGGGCGAACGTTCCCTCCGCCCCCCTCTGGATCCGCCACTGGCCATCTTGGGATTTTGATTAGCATATTTTATTTTTTTTGTAAAAGACCATCCAGTCGTCCAGTGATTATATATGTACACAGTTTCAGTCATGTTATGTTTCTAAGAAAAATTAAATTCATTGATAGTCTCGTAGGATACTATGCTATACAGCCTCCAAGCAATCTGGACTATAGAAGTAAGACATATCTTACCCGTTGTGAGTGTAACCCCTAAGAAAGTGGGGTCCGCTAGATTTGCAGGGTGAATCAGATATACAACTCCGTGTTGTCTGATACGACAGTTACAATTCGACAAGTCAGCTTCCTCCTGCACCAACTTTTTTAAAACCAAGATTAACTCGAACACCATAACTAAATTGATATAGGAAATCCATTGGAATAGAACATGAAAACATGGTCACAATCAATTCAAAGAAAAAATACTAGTCAAACAAGTCAAATTAGATGATGAATATACATTGTATATATAATTTCTTCCAAATATGTGTAATTTCTGAATTAAACCCTTAATTCTAGCCCTTTTACCAAAATAAAATATATACATTGTAGATCATTTTTTTAAACTCATGAATACGTCATTAAGATGAACTTTTTCTTATCAATTTTATCTCAGCCAGGGCCTCCAAGAGAAATGTTGTAAGGCGGAACAAGACTGCTTTGGGCCCGGGGACAGGGCTGACACTTCTCTAATAATTGAGGATTTGAGTTCCAATAAAACCACTGGTAGACTTTCATAAATGCTTTATTTCATGTGCAGCAGAATGTCCAGATAACATATACTTTATACAAAGCAGTGACAAACATAATTCAGAAGTCTAAGTGAACTTTTCATAATTATTTTCCTAAATAAATTATACATTTGTATCCAATTGTACAGGTTCAACATCATGGATGGCAGATTTAGATCTGTTTGTTATCTTTCTGATTAATTCTTCAAATATTTCTAACATGACCTCGATTAGTTCTACAAGACATAACAAGGAAACACCAAGACACAGGCCAACAGATCCTCCAATATCAGACAACAACTGTGTTGCCTGAAATAAAAATAACATCATTACAATACAACATTTATAATGTGTGGTGACGGACAGAAACACCAAGACACAGGCCAACAGATCCTCCAATATCAGACAACAACTGTGTTGCCTGAAATAAAAATAACATCATTACAATACAACATTTATAATGTGTGGTGACGGACAGGAACACCAAGACACAGGCCAACAGATCCTCCAATATCAGACAACAACTGTGTTGCCTGAAATAAAAACAACATCATTACAATACAATATTTATAATGTGTGGTGACGGACAGAAACACCAAGACACAGGCCAACAGATCCTCCAATATCAGACAACAACTGTGTTGCCTGAAATAAAAACAACATCATTACAATACAACATTTATAATGTGTGGTGACGGACAGAAACACCAAGACACAGGCCAACAGATCCTCCAATATCAGACAACAACTGTGTTGCCTGAAATAAAAACAACATCATTACAATACAACATTTATAATGTGTGGTGACGGACAGAAACACCAAGACACAGGCCAACAGATCCTCCAATATCAGACAACAACTGTGTTGCCTGAAATAAAAACAACATCATTACAATACAACCAGTAGACGTAGCGAACAATACAACATTTCTATAATGTGTGGTGACGGACAAGAACCAGTAGACGTAGCGAACAACACAACATTTCTATAATGTGTGGTGACGGACAAGAACCAGTAGACGTAGCGAACAATACAACATTTCTATAATGTGTGGTGACGGACAAGAACCAGTAGACGTAGCGAACAATACAACATTTCTATAATGTGTGGTGACGGACAAGAACCAGTAGACGTAGCGAACAATACAACATTTCTATAATGTGTGGTGACGGACAAGAACCAGTAGACGTAGCGAACAACACAACATTTCTATAATGTGTGGTGATGGACAAGAACCAGTAGACGTAGCGAACAATACAACATTTCTATAATGTGTGGTGACAGACAAGAACCAGTAGACGTAGCGAACAATACAACATTTCTATAATGTGTGGTGACGGACAAGAACCAGTAGACGTAGCAAACAATACAACATTTCTATAATGTGTGGTGACGGACAAGAACCAGTAGACGTAGCGAACAATACAACATTTCTATAATGTGTGGTGACGGACAAGAACCAGTAGACGTAGCGAACAATACAACATTTCTATAATGTGTGGTGACGGACAAGAACCAGTAGACGTAGCGAACAATACAACATTTCTATAATGTGTGGTGACGGACAAGAACCAGTAGACGTAGCGAACAACACAACATTTCTATAATGTGTGGTGACGGACAAGAACCAGTAGACGTAGCGAACAATACAACATTTCTATAATGTGTGGTGACGGACAAGAACCAGTAGACGTAGCGAACAATATAACATTTCTATAATGTGTGGTGACGGACAAGAACCAGTAGACGTAGCGAACAACACACCATTTCTATAATATGTGGTGACGGACAAGAACCAGTAGAGGTAGCGAACAACACAACATTTCTATAATGTGTGGTGACGGACAAGAACCAGTAGACGTAGCGAACAACACAACATTTCTATAATGTGTGGTGACGGACAAGAACCAGTAGACGTAGCGAACAACACAACATTTCTATAATGTGTGGTGACGGACAAGAACCAGTAGACGTAGTGAACAACACAACATTTCTATAATGTGTGGTGACGGACAAGAACCAGTAGACGTAGCGAACAATATAACATTTCTATAATGTGTAGTGACGGACAAGAATTGGTAGACATAGCGAACAATACAACATTTTTATAATGTGTGGTGACGGACAAGAACCAGTAGACGTAGCGAACAATACAACATTTCTATAATGTGTGGTGACGGACAAGAACCAGTAGACGTAGCGATTAATACAACATTTCTATAATTTGTGGTGACGGACAAGAACCAGTAGACGTAGCGAACAATACAACATGACTACAATGTGTGATGACGGACAAGAACCAGTTTACGTAGCGAACAATACAACATTTCTACAATGTGTGGTGACGGACAATAACCAGTAGACGTAGCGAACAATACAACATTTCTATAATGTGTGGTGACGGACAAGAACCAGTAGACGTAGCGAACAATATAACATTTCTATAATGTGTGGTGACGGACAAGAATCGGTAGACGTAGCGAACAATACAACATTTCTATAATGTGTGGTGATGGACAAGAACCAGTAGACGTAGCGAACAATACAACATTTCTATAATGTGTGGTGACGGACAAGAACCAGTAGACGTAGCGAACAATACAACATGACTACAATGTGTGATGACGGACAAGAACCAGTAGACGTAGCGAACAATACAACATTTCTACAATGTGTGGTGACGGACAAGAACCAGTAGACGTAGCGAACAATACAACATTTCTATAATGTGTGGTGACGGACAAGAACCAGAAGACGTAGCGAACAATATAACATTTCTATAATGTGTGGTGACGGACAAGAACCAGTAGACGTAGCGAACAACACAACATTTCTATAATGTGTGGTGACGGACAAGAACCAGTAGACGTAGCGAACAATACAACATTTCTATAATGTGTGGTGACAGACAAGAACCAGTAGACGTTGCGAACAATACAACATTTCTATAATGTGTGGTGACGGACAAGAACCAGTAGACGTAGCGAACAATACAACATTTCTATAATGTGTGGTGACGGAGAAGAACCAGTAGACGTAGCGAACAATACAACATTTCTATAATGTGTGGTGACGGACAAGAACCAGTAGACGTAGCGAACAATACAACATTTCTATAATGTGTGGTGACGGACAAGAACCAGTAGACGTAGCGAACAATACAACATTTCTATAATGTGTGGTGACGGACAAGAACCAGTAGACGTAGCGAACCATATCACATTTCTATAATGTGTGGTGACGGAAAAGAACTAGTAGACGTAGCGAACAATATAACATTTCTATAATGAATGGTGACGAACAAGAAGCAGTAGACGTAGCGAACAATACAACATTTCTATAATGTGTGGTGATGGAGAAGAACCAGTTGACGTAGCGAACAATACAACATTTCTATAATGTGTGGTGACGGACAAGAACCAGTAGACGTAGCGAACAATATAACATTTCTACAATGTGTGGTGACGGACAAGAATCGGTAGACGTAGCGAACAATACAACATTTCTATAATGTGTGGTGACGGACAAGAACCAGTAGACGTAGCGAACAATACAACATTTCTACAATGTGTGGTGACGGACAAGAACCAGTAGACGTAGCGAACAATACAACATTTCTATAATGTGTGGTGACGGACAAGAACCAGTAGACGTAGCGAACAATACAACATTTCTATAATGTGTGGTGACGGACAAGAACCAGTAGACGTAGCGAATAATACAACATTTCTATAATGTGTGGTGACGGACAAGAACCAGTAGACGTAGCGAACAATACAACATTTCTATAATGTGTGGTGACGGACAAGAACCAGTAGACGTAGCGAACAATACAACATTTCTATATTGTGTGGTGACGGACAAGAACCAGTAGACGTAGCGAACAATACAACATTTCTATAATGTGTGGTGACGGACAAGAACCAGTAGACGTAGCGAACACTACAACATTTCTATAATGTGTGGTGACGGACAAGAACCAGTAGACGTAGCGAACACTACAACATTTCTATAATGTGTGGTGACGGACAAGAACCGGTAGACGTAGCGAACAATATAACATTTCTATAATATGTGGTGACGGACAAGAACCAGTAGACGTAGCGAACAACACAACATTTCTATAATGTGTGGTGACGGACAAGAACCAGTAGACGTAGCGAACAATACAACATTTCTATAATGTGTGGTGACGGACAAGAACCAGTAGACGTAGCGAACAATACAACATTTCTTTAATGTGTGGTGACGGACAAGAACCAGTAGACGTAGCGAACAATACAACATTTCTATAATGTGTGGTGACGGACAAGAACCAGTAGACGTAGCGAACAATACAACATTTCTATAATGTGTGGTGACGGACATGTACAGGAACCAGTAGACGTAGCGAACATAGTGGTATGCAATTTAAAATACACGGATACAAATCATATTATTCGGTGTAATCCCGTCACACTCTTGCGCTTGTCTAAAGCCAGGGCCTCGATGTTCAGCCATATATGGTTTGTTTTTGTGTTCAATAATTTGAGGTCAGAGGTGATTTTTCGTTTTGTTGATAAAGGTGGAATTTACCATGGTTTTTTAAACTAGCTTTTTATAACAGATACATCATTGCCTACATCATATATATTTTAATACACAATATCAAGTGTTAAATACTGACTACTAGTAACGCTACCGATAGTTCGTATATAAGATTTAGACCTTAAAATATATTAATATGTAATGAACCGCATCCGTGGTGTAATCATATATATAGATATTGGTTAGCGCGCTCGCCTTGAGTGCCGTAGATCGTGGGTTCGAGCCCCTCTCAAGTCAAATCAAAGATTATAAAATTGGTATTTATTGCGTCTCCGCTTAGCACGCAACGTTAAGGAGAAAGAGCAAAGACTGGTTGGCTCGGAATCAGATAATGTGTGCGAGTGGGGCGATATATATATATATATATCTGTTCACGGTCTGTTGTTTCAGTGAGCTACATGTAGCACTATAAAAAAAAATCCAACTAAGTGTGTTGGTCTAGTGCAAAGCGGAGCTCATTATCATCTCATTGAAAATTAACTTGTTCTCGCCATGATATAGCTGAAAAATTGCTGAGTTGACGTTAAACACCAATCACTCACTCACTAATATGAAATGTTGGTTTTACTTATAAAATCATCATTTTCAGTTTTGGTCAGTTTGCCAATTGCACCTTACTGTTTGAGGACAAGCATATATATATATATATATATATAAACATTGCTATAAAAAAGTATCCTAGTGTACAATAAACAGGTACATAATATTATTTCCGACGCTGATTATTAAATCATGAGACGCATCTGTAATATTATTTCCGACAATTAATGATAAATCACTTGAACCATCTGTTAAAAAAAAAAAAAATCTGTATGTCAATAGCTTCATATTAGCATAAAATTTTAAATTATTTCTCATATTTTTAATAGGTAAGTAAGTATTTTGATAAGGCTGTAAATAAAGTTTTAACACAAACTTGACATAACATAACTTAAAGATAAATCCACTGTATATGGTGCACTAATTGCAATTAAAGATGAACGAGTAAAAATAAAACTTCCCCACGCCAAACATACATGGAAAATCCATGGTGTTCCTACTAACGGAAGCTGATACAGAGAGAAGAAGAAGTATCTGTATCTTTTTAAATTAGATAATCCGGATAATATTTTATACTAAGGTATGTAATATTATGTCAGACGCTGATTATTAAATCACGAGACGCATCTGTAATATTATTTCCGACGCTCATTGATAATTCACCCGATCCATCAAATGAGCTAAACCGGATAATATTTTATACTAAGGTATGTAATATTATTTCCGATGCTGATTAATAAATAACCTGACCCATCCGGAAAATATTTTATAAATACAATTTACAGGTAAATATATATACGGAAAATATATTATAGCCAGAATACAGATGGTCGGGTAATATGTCTCTCAGACCTGGGTAATATTTTGGCATATTACCTGGACAAGACCACATTATTATATAAATGTTATCCACGGATATATTTTGATATTAAATTTATTCCACCTCATCTGGAAAATATATAATAGCATTGGAAGAAATGTAATATTGAAATATTGTCTAAGGATAATATTTTTTTATTAAAAATAATCCGCCGGAAAGAATATTATAGAGGATAAAATGAAATGTTACAGAAGTACCCCTCCAAACATCGGGAATGAGACCAGGGCTTATAAACATAAAACTTTCGAGCATGATTGTCGTACGCGTACACCAAAAATATCCAATCAGAACAAAATACTTATTTGACGCAGTGCTCTGATTAGCTGGTTGTTCATCAAGTGTGAGTACAAAATATCATCTTCTATTGTACTAATATATTGCATAATTTTGTCATAAGACAAATACAATACCTACATCATACACTGGTACCTCTTCAATGACTTCATGATTCAAATCTTCAAAGTACACCAGAAGCTTCAGGAAGTTGGATCTAAAAATGAAAGGCATGTTTAACTTAAAAGTTTTGGAGCAGCAGTTGCCAGTATGTTTCATGGAATGTTTACGTGTTATTTATTGACTGATTGCATTACTCTAGTCTGCACAGTTTTCAACAATATAGTGGTGACCAACTGTAGAGGTGGAACGAACCATGGCTCTAAGGGAAATAAACGCTGGAGAAAACCGAAAGGGCAACATTGGGTACACAAGACGAAGACAAACAACAAACTGACCATAATACCCGTTATGTGTTGAACGCCACCACACGGCAAACAAACACAAATAATGTAATCAACAACAAACAGTTGGACGTAAAGACAATCCAGAACGCATATTGGTATTTCATATTTTTTACTCTACCCTATGTTAAATGTCTATATTGCCACGATCAGGCGATATTGTACTTATGATTTACGTTTTAACTATTTGTTCTTGATAAATGCATTTATATTCTAACACGAGCAAAGTGTTAATTATCCGAGTCTTTGGTACTGAGTATAAAGGCATGATAGAAATAGATACCAAACACCAAATGGAGTGATGCCTCCATGGATGTCACATGACCGGAAATGTCAGATCATTTATTTGTTACATTGTTACTTTTTAGATGATAATGCAAACACAAGAAGAGTTTGAAGATACCAAAGGAGCAAAAGTAGTCAAAATGAAAGTGTGATTGTTTTTTTGTACTTAATGCTGACTTACATTAGATAGATAAGTTTTACACGACAGGTGTCACTAGTAGACCAGGAACTGCTTACCCTTTCGGGGCACACGAGTTCTGCCCCGGTTTTTAGTGGGGTTCGTGTTACTCGATCATTAGGTTTATGTGTGTTTTGTAGATCGTTGTTTGTCCTTTTGGCCATCGTGTTGTTTGCCCATCTTTGATTTACGGATTCTGCCTACCCCTTTGGTATCTTCAAGCTCATCTTATATTCCAAAACTTCATTATTAATAGTATATGACAATTATTTTCCTTAATGTCTAATGGTCTTAAACTTTACAATTCTGGGCAAAATAATTGAAAATTCGCCATTTTGCTACTTTCCTAATCACATTGACAACCTCCATTCCATACTTGTTACTGTTCAAGAACTGGACATGAGAGTCGGGAACGCCCGGAACGTCCGAAGCAACGTCGATTACAAGAATACAAAACTTGTCAGGGTTTAATCAGTATGAGGAAATAATCACCAATTCTAAACAATGAAATAATCACACAAAACATTTTAAATAACTTCATGAAAAAGCAATCTTGCATTTTCCTTCTCCTTAGGAAATCTGGGATTTTGATAGAGAACTATGATTATTTAAATTTTAACCTGGCTGCAAGACTATGTCCTGTCATGTGTTTGTTAAATCCCCAACCCACCCCGTTATGGTTACCAGACAAGTTAAGTTTCATTTTGTTGTGCTTAACGAGTAGATGTGTTTACTGTATTATTTGAATGTTAATGTTTTCTTACTCAAGCTGACTGAATGTTGCAGATGAAAGTGAGCAGTTATCTTTGCCTGCACAAACTTCCAACACGAGTTCTTCCTGAAAATAAACAAACAGTCAAATACATTGATTGAAGATATGAAAGAATAATAATAATGCAACTATGCTTATATTGATTTACAATCGCTTAATGAGCAGCATCTGAGCTATTTTCATGACAAAACTTTTGAGATGATAATAATTGATAATATTAGACATGTTATGACCATTCAATTGTATTAATGATGTAGGAGGAGTTTGAAGATACTAAAGGGATAGGCAGAATCGGTAAATCGAAGAAGAACAGACAGCATAATGTCCAAACGAAAAAGGACAAAAGGACAAACAACGATCTACAAAACATACATATAAAACTAAAAAAAAAAGATCGAGTAACACGAAGATCACTAAAAACCTGGGATGAACTCAGGTGCTTCGGAAGAGTATGTAGTTCCTGCTCCACTAGTGGTACCTGTCGTGTTAGATTAACAATTAATCTGGTAATTAACTACATGTTATTAACATTTGTTGTTGTGTATATAACATCAATAAAGTTACTCCCCCGTATTCATAAGGATCCATTGTGCTCATGGCGGGGTGTACCCAATACAAACTAAGATCAGATTGTCAGAGTTATATAGACGTTTGGTAGTTTTTTTTAATAACTCAGTTCAACCGACATAGCATATCAGAAATATTGTAGAAACGCAATAAGAGAAGGAAAAAAAAAACATTACCAAGAGTCACTTTCTTGTAGTGTTATTATAATAATTCAGCTGAAACGTAAGGCGTTGATATTCACTAAATTTACAAATTCTGGTTTTTAAGTGTGGTATATCTTAGTGTTTTGGAATTTGTACGAGACAAAAAAAAACTCTAAATGAAAACTCGATATGGAAAGAAACGTTCTTTGAGGTACGATTCGTGAATATACCTATTTTAATGTTAAAATTAGCATATGTGCATGCACAATAGTGTATTTCTGTTTTAAAATTACATACCAGATGCGTTTCAGTTGGCCATTTCCTTGACGAAATAGATGTTACATAAACATTTTCCCTGTAACAGAACAGATCAATGTTAAGGTTTTCGTGATTCATTTATTTTGTATAAAATACGTTCTAGATTTATCATTTCTGGGGTATTGAATATGATGTTGTTTTGTGTGTTAGTAAAATAAATGTGAATGGAAATGCATTACATTAAACGTTACAAAATATGTCTACCAAAGCATATCTAACAATCGTGATATACTAATATTGCACCATTTCAGAACAACCATCAAAGTTTACAATTCCCAAATCATGTAATTATTATTAAAAATAAGGTTCTCCTCCCTCAGACATTGGTGACTTTAGCAGATTTTGGCTATCCTGTTTTGGCCTTTTGGTTTTATTGATCACAAAGAATGTTTAATTATTTGGCTATCAAATATTTTGGCTTTGAGCGTACCTGATGAAGGTTATTCCAGAGACACGTCGTGCGCACTAGATTTGATATCTACGTTTTATAACATGAATGCAATATTAACAACCACAGACCTGGTTTATTTATTGTACTTCATAACAAATTAAAGAACTGTATTTGTCTATGAAAGGTAATTTAACACATTATACACGACGTAATAAATGCATAGTTATTCATCGTTATGACACATCTGAAATGATAGGTGAACCATACATGATATGTCCCACATGATACGTGCTTTACCAATGTATATTGCATGGTTGACTGATATTGGACTATTTTGCGCATAGGTAGTGTCCAACATTTTGTCCTATCATATGTCTCTTCGTAATTAGTTCCCGTGTTGTGATAATATCTGATACGATTTTCGTGTAAACACGGTGTTCGGTTTGTCTTTACCCCCGGATGCTTGTAAAGGTTGCAGGGGTCTCGTGTCTTATTTATAGTATTTGTGTTTGTTGGGATATAGTGAGGACCAACACGTCTTGACTATATGAGTAACATGGCGGACAAAACTTTCTTGCATATCGCGAGCACCTGGGTTCTCCTTGGTTAATTGATGGCGTTCGTGTTGTCTATCTTTTTAGTGTTCTGTGTTGTGCTGTGGTTTTGTTGTCTCTCTTCGTCCTATGTCTTGTATGCCCAATATTGCCAGTGTCTCTGGATTATCCATTCTTGATTGCCGCTTCGGTTTTCTTTAACGTTTATTGAGCAATAGTTAGCTTAAACCGGGACCATGGGTACAAATAGCTGTGGGCGGAGCAAGCATTCAGATTGTTCATTTTTTGACCACGGTTATCTCGAGGAGGCAAAATCAATGATACATAATTTCACAGTTACTTTTGGAGCAAAATATTTGACAGGCATAGTTACTAATGTTCCTCCCTACCAAACTTTCAGTCTTATTTAAAAACAATATTCTTCGTCAGTCTAAAATCCACAAAAATCACTTCGAAAATTCAAATTTCTGAGGAATGTGACCTTTAAGTCATGTTGGTCATGTGACATACAGTTTGATAAATATTCTGTTCATATCAACAGGGATTTTTTATGATAAGCTCCGCCCACAAATTTTGTCGGTAGGCACTACCGCAAATTCCCCTTTAAGCATATTTTATTGATTAATAAATAATGTTGTACACTAAGATCAACTTCAATATTTGCCCATGTGATCTGTGTAATAAACCTGAATGATGTCTATATAATATTATTCTTTTATTATTTTTTATTTATAGTTTATTTGTTCATACCTGCATGGAGGAGGACATTTGCAGTATTTATCAGTATCCTTTAATATTGTAGAAACGCAATAAGAGAAGGAAAAAAAAAACATTACCAAGAGTCACTTTCTTGTAGTGTTATTATAATAATTCAGCTGAAACGTAAGGCGTTGATATTCACTAAATTTACAAATTCTGGTTTTTAAGTGTGGTATATCTTAGTGTTTTGGAATTTGTACGAGACAAAAAAAAACTCTAAATGAAAACTCGATATGGAAAGAAACGTTCTTTGAGGTACGATTCGTGAATATACCTATTTTAATGTTAAAATTAGCATATGTGCATGCACAATAGTGTATTTCTGTTTTAAAATTACATACCAGATGCGTTTCAGTTGGCCATTTCCTTGACGAAATAGATGTTACATAAACATTTTCCCTGTAACAGAACAGATCAATGTTAAGGTTTTCGTGATTCATTTATTTTGTATAAAATACGTTCTAGATTTATCATTTCTGGGGTATTGAATATGATGTTGTTTTGTGTGTTAGTAAAATAAATGTGAATGGAAATGCATTACCTTAAACGTTACAAAATATGTCTACCAAAGCATATCTAACAATCGTGATATACTAATATTGCACCATTTCAGAACAACCATCAAAGTTTACAATTCCCAAATCATGTAATTATTATTAAAAATAAGGTTCTCCTCCCTCAGACATTGGTGACTTTAGCAGATTTTGGCTATCCTGTTTTGGCCTTTTGGTTTTATTGATCACAAAGAATGTTTAATTATTTGGCTATCAAATATTTTGGCTTTGAGCGTACCTGATGAAGGTTATTCCAGAGACACGTCGTGCGCACTAGATTTGATATCTACGTTTTATAACATGAATGCAATATTAACAACCACAGACCTGGTTTATTTATTGTACTTCATAACAAATTAAAGAACTGTATTTGTCTATGAAAGGTAATTTAACACATTATACACGACGTAATAAATGCATAGTTATTCATCGTTATGACACATCTGAAATGATAGGTGAACCATACATGATATGTCCCACATGATACGTGCTTTACCAATGTATATTGCATGGTTGACTGATATTGGACTATTTTGCGCATAGGTAGTGTCCAACATTTTGTCCTATCATATGTCTCTTCGTAATTAGTTCCCGTGTTGTGATAATATCTGATACGATTTTCGTGTAAACACGGTGTTCGGTTTGTCTTTACCCCCGGTTGCTTGTAAAGGTTGCAGGGGTCTCGTGTCTTATTTATAGTATTTGTGTTTGTTGGGATATAGTGAGGACCAACACGTCTTGACTATATGAGTAACATGGCGGACAAAACTTTCTTGCATATCGCGAGCACCTGGGTTCTCCTTGGTTAATTGATGGCGTTCGTGTTGTCTATCTTTTTAGTGTTCTGTGTTGTGCTGTGGTTTTGTTGTCTCTCTTCGTCCTATGTCTTGTATGCCCAATATTGCCAGTGTCTCTGGATTATCCATTCTTGATTGCCGCTTCGGTTTTCTTTAACGTTTATTGAGCAATAGTTAGCTTAAACCGGGACCATGGGTACAAATAGCTGTGGGCGGAGCAAGCATTCAGATTGTTCATTTTTTGACCACGGTTATCTCGAGGAGGCAAAATCAATGATACATAATTTCACAGTTACTTTTGGAGCAAAATATTTGACAGGCATAGTTACTAATGTTCCTCCCTACCAAACTTTCAGTCTTATTTAAAAACAATATTCTTCGTCAGTCTAAAATCATCCACAAAAATCACTTCGAAAATTCAAATTTCTGAGGAATGTGACCTTTAAGTCATGTTGGTCATGTGACATACAGTTTGATAAATATTCTGTTCATATCAACAGGGATTTTTTATGATAAGCTCCGCCCACAAATTTTGTCGGTAGGCACTACCGCAAATTCCCCTTTAAGCATATTTTATTGATTAATAAATAATGTTGTACACTAAGATCAACTTCAATATTTGCCCATGTGATCTGTGTAATAAACCTGAATGATGTCTATATAATATTATTCTTTTATTATTTTTTATTTATAGTTTATTTGTTCATACCTGCATGGAGGAGGACATTTGCAGTATTTATCAGTATCCTTTAATATTGTAGAAACGCAATAAGAGAAGGAAAAAAAAAACATTACCAAGAGTCACTTTCTTGTAGTGTTATTATAATAATTCAGCTGAAACGTAAGGCGTTGATATTCACTAAATTTACAAATTCTGGTTTTTAAGTGTGGTATATCTTAGTGTTTTGGAATTTGTACGAGACAAAAAAAAACTCTAAATGAAAACTCGATATGGAAAGAAACGTTCTTTGAGGTACGATTCGTGAATATACCTATTTTAATGTTAAAATTAGCATATGTGCATGCACAATAGTGTATTTCTGTTTTAAAATTACATACCAGATGCGTTTCAGTTGGCCATTTCCTTGACGAAATAGATGTTACATAAACATTTTCCCTGTAACAGAACAGATCAATGTTAAGGTTTTCGTGATTCATTTATTTTGTATAAAATACGTTCTAGATTTATCATTTCTGGGGTATTGAATATGATGTTGTTTTGTGTGTTAGTAAAATAAATGTGAATGGAAATGCATTACCTTAAACGTTACAAAATATGTCTACCAAAGCATATCTAACAATCGTGATATACTAATATTGCACCATTTCAGAACAACCATCAAAGTTTACAATTCCCAAATCATGTAATTATTATTAAAAATAAGGTTCTCCTCCCTCAGACATTGGTGACTTTAGCAGATTTTGGCTATCCTGTTTTGGCCTTTTGGTTTTATTGATCACAAAGAATGTTTAATTATTTGGCTATCAAATATTTTGGCTTTGAGCGTACCTGATGAAGGTTATTCCAGAGACACGTCGTGCGCACTAGATTTGATATCTACGTTTTATAACATGAATGCAATATTAACAACCACAGACCTGGTTTATTTATTGTACTTCATAACAAATTAAAGAACTGTATTTGTCTATGAAAGGTAATTTAACACATTATACACGACGTAATAAATGCATAGTTATTCATCGTTATGACACATCTGAAATGATAGGTGAACCATACATGATATGTCCCACATGATACGTGCTTTACCAATGTATATTGCATGGTTGACTGATATTGGACTATTTTGCGCATAGGTAGTGTCCAACATTTTGTCCTATCATATGTCTCTTCGTAATTAGTTCCCGTGTTGTGATAATATCTGATACGATTTTCGTGTAAACACGGTGTTCGGTTTGTCTTTACCCCCGGTTGCTTGTAAAGGTTGCAGGGGTCTCGTGTCTTATTTATAGTATTTGTGTTTGTTGGGATATAGTGAGGACCAACACGTCTTGACTATATGAGTAACATGGCGGACAAAACTTTCTTGCATATCGCGAGCACCTGGGTTCTCCTTGGTTAATTGATGGCGTTCGTGTTGTCTATCTTTTTAGTGTTCTGTGTTGTGCTGTGGTTTTGTTGTCTCTCTTCGTCCTATGTCTTGTATGCCCAATATTGCCAGTGTCTCTGGATTATCCATTCTTGATTGCCGCTTCGGTTTTCTTTAACGTTTATTGAGCAATAGTTAGCTTAAACCGGGACCATGGGTACAAATAGCTGTGGGCGGAGCAAGCATTCAGATTGTTCATTTTTTGACCACGGTTATCTCGAGGAGGCAAAATCAATGATACATAATTTCACAGTTACTTTTGGAGCAAAATATTTGACAGGCATAGTTACTAATGTTCCTCCCTACCAAACTTTCAGTCTTATTTAAAAACAATATTCTTCGTCAGTCTAAAATCATCCACAAAAATCACTTCGAAAATTCAAATTTCTGAGGAATGTGACCTTTAAGTCATGTTGGTCATGTGACATACAGTTTGATAAATATTCTGTTCATATCAACAGGGATTTTTTATGATAAGCTCCGCCCACAAATTTTGTCGGTAGGCACTACCGCAAATTCCCCTTTAAGCATATTTGATTGATTAATAAATAATGTTGTACACTAAGATCAACTTCAATATTTGCCCATGTGATCTGTGTAATAAACCTGAATGATGTCTATATAATATTATTCTTTTATTATTTTTTATTTATAGTTTATTTGTTCATACCTGCATGGAGGAGGACATTTGCAGTATTTATCAGTATCCTTTAATATTGTAGAAACGCAATAAGAGAAGGAAAAAAAAAACATTACCAAGAGTCACTTTCTTGTAGTGTTATTATAATAATTCAGCTGAAACGTAAGGCGTTGATATTCACTAAATTTACAAATTCTGGTTTTTAAGTGTGGTATATCTTAGTGTTTTGGAATTTGTACGAGACAAAAAAAAACTCTAAATGAAAACTCGATATGGAAAGAAACGTTCTTTGAGGTACGATTCGTGAATATACCTATTTTAATGTTAAAATTAGCATATGTGCATGCACAATAGTGTATTTCTGTTTTAAAATTACATACCAGATGCGTTTCAGTTGGCCATTTCCTTGACGAAATAGATGTTACATAAACATTTTCCCTGTAACAGAACAGATCAATGTTAAGGTTTTCGTGATTCATTTATTTTGTATAAAATACGTTCTAGATTTATCATTTCTGGGGTATTGAATATGATGTTGTTTTGTGTGTTAGTAAAATAAATGTGAATGGAAATGCATTACCTTAAACGTTACAAAATATGTCTACCAAAGCATATCTAACAATCGTGATATACTAATATTGCACCATTTCAGAACAACCATCAAAGTTTACAATTCCCAAATCATGTAATTATTATTAAAAATAAGGTTCTCCTCCCTCAGACATTGGTGACTTTAGCAGATTTTGGCTATCCTGTTTTGGCCTTTTGGTTTTATTGATCACAAAGAATGTTTAATTATTTGGCTATCAAATATTTTGGCTTTGAGCGTACCTGATGAAGGTTATTCCAGAGACACGTCGTGCGCACTAGATTTGATATCTACGTTTTATAACATGAATGCAATATTAACAACCACAGACCTGGTTTATTTATTGTACTTCATAACAAATTAAAGAACTGTATTTGTCTATGAAAGGTAATTTAACACATTATACACGACGTAATAAATGCATAGTTATTCATCGTTATGACACATCTGAAATGATAGGTGAACCATACATGATATGTCCCACATGATACGTGCTTTACCAATGTATATTGCATGGTTGACTGATATTGGACTATTTTGCGCATAGGTAGTGTCCAACATTTTGTCCTATCATATGTCTCTTCGTAATTAGTTCCCGTGTTGTGATAATATCTGATACGATTTTCGTGTAAACACGGTGTTCGGTTTGTCTTTACCCCCGGTTGCTTGTAAAGGTTGCAGGGGTCTCGTGTCTTATTTATAGTATTTGTGTTTGTTGGGATATAGTGAGGACCAACACGTCTTGACTATATGAGTAACATGGCGGACAAAACTTTCTTGCATATCGCGAGCACCTGGGTTCTCCTTGGTTAATTGATGGCGTTCGTGTTGTCTATCTTTTTAGTGTTCTGTGTTGTGCTGTGGTTTTGTTGTCTCTCTTCGTCCTATGTCTTGTATGCCCAATATTGCCAGTGTCTCTGGATTATCCATTCTTGATTGCCGCTTCGGTTTTCTTTAACGTTTATTGAGCAATAGTTAGCTTAAACCGGGACCATGGGTACAAATAGCTGTGGGCGGAGCAAGCATTCAGATTGTTCATTTTTTGACCACGGTTATCTCGAGGAGGCAAAATCAATGATACATAATTTCACAGTTACTTTTGGAGCAAAATATTTGACAGGCATAGTTACTAATGTTCCTCCCTACCAAACTTTCAGTCTTATTTAAAAACAATATTCTTCGTCAGTCTAAAATCATCCACAAAAATCACTTCGAAAATTCAAATTTCTGAGGAATGTGACCTTTAAGTCATGTTGGTCATGTGACATACAGTTTGATAAATATTCTGTTCATATCAACAGGGATTTTTTATGATAAGCTCCGCCCACAAATTTTGTCGGTAGGCACTACCGCAAATTCCCCTTTAAGCATATTTTATTGATTAATAAATAATGTTGTACACTAAGATCAACTTCAATATTTGCCCATGTGATCTGTGTAATAAACCTGAATGATGTCTATATAATATTATTCTTTTATTATTTTTTATTTATAGTTTATTTGTTCATACCTGCATGGAGGAGGACATTTGCAGTATTTATCAGTATCCTTTAAAACATACGTATACCATTTCTTAGCACAAAGGTAATCTGGAAATAACAGTGCACCGTAATGTGATTGTTTTATACAGTCACACTTGTCTTCAGTGACCCTTCAAGGGAACATTGATATACGATCACATAAGACAGGTGGTTGCTAGATGCATTATTAAATATGAAATGCATATTGAAATTAAGGTCACATAATACACGTTATTGCTTAGTAGAGGTGGTCACTAAAGCAGGTTTGACGGTATACTACACCAGGGGCGGATCCAGGATATCAAGTTAGGGGGGTGGGCGGACTTAAAAAAAAGTTGCGCCGAGCGGAGGGAGGCGCGAAATTGTTTGGGGTATTTCATGTGAAAAATCACGATTTTACGCCAAAAAATCTTATTTTTTTCAATTTTAGGGGGGGGGGGGGGCGAGCCGGTTGTTTGCCTTAGTGCCCACCTCAATAAATCTCAATGTTTTTATTAAAAAAAAACACAAAATGTGGCAATGTTCCATAAAAGGGAACATCATCGGTGTTGTAATGGTGTGTTAGACTTGAGTGAGTAAGGTCGTGGGTTCGAGTCCCAGGCGGGTCATACCAAAAAATAAAATAAAAGGTATTTGTTGCTTCTCCGCTAAGCACGCAGCATTAAGTAGTAACAATAAAGACTGCTTGGCTCGGAATCAGGATAATTTGTCGGAATGGAACGACATGTATGTTGTTTCAGTTATCTATCACTATGGATACTGAACTGAATAATGTGTCCTAGTGGGGCGACATGTCTATCGGTGGACTGTTGTTTCAGTGAGCTAGAACTATAAAAATCCAACTAAGCGTGTTGGTCTAGTACAAAGAGGACCTTATCATCATTTCATTGAACATTAACTTGTTCTCGCCATGATATAGCTAAAACTAGATGAGTTGGCGTTAAACAACAATCACTCATCCACATGTATTATTGTAAGTCCACAAAGGATAATGATACAAATCAATAACAAACCAGAAATGAAAGTAATATTTGTTAAAATGCTCATTTCTATTAAAAAAGGGTATTCTGTTCCATATTTTGACAATCTGATCTGCACAAACTGAATTTATTTAAGTTTGAAAATGAAATTTCTATTAATGGAACATTTTAACCTACACGTACATCTAAAATGTAAAAGTGTGGCACACTGTGTTTCCATAAATATAATGTGTGATAATAAAATATCTAAATAAATACGGGGCCGTTGTGACCGTGATCGTATTGTAGTTGGATTTACAACTACCTATGCAATCAGTGTCTATCGTGAGTTCGAATCTCGATCAGGGCGAGGTGTACAACTTTATGTGATAAAGTTTGTCAGTGACTTGCGACAGCTCGGTGTTTTTCTCCGGTCCTCCAGTTGCCTCCAATAAAACTGACCACCACGATATAACTGAAATATTGTTGAAAGTGGTGTTAATCACCATCAAGCAAACATCTAAATAAATACCATCAGTTCTATTTCTGCAGTTTCTAGAATAATTTTGCTCCATGTCGTATATGACAGATGTTAATACACACTCACACTTTTCTAGGTAGATTGAATACATACATTCGTAGAAACATTCCTGTAACATACCGGGAGAAAAGATTAAATAATGAATAAATAACATTATGAGAAAAAAAATCCATAAATATTCGGTTATAAATAGTGCGGTTGATCTTGGGTTTGAGCCCAGATCGGAACAAACCAAAGACTATAAAATTGGTATTTGTTGCTTCTCCACTAAGCATACAGCATTAAGAAGTAAGAGTAAAGACTGGTTGGCTCAGAATCAGGATAATGTGTCTGAGAGAGGCGACATGCCTATCCACAGACTGTTATTTCAGTGAGCTAGCACTATAAAAATGCAACTAAGCGTGTTGGTCTAGTACAAAGCAGACCTCATCATCATTTCATTGAAAATTAACTTGTTCTCGCCATGATCTAGTGGAAAAATTGCTGAGTTGACCTTACGCAACAATCACTCACTCACTCAAAAATATTACAACATATGCATGTATATGTTATTTTAAACTCGGATGTGTCATTCCCTTTGATAACTATGACGAGCCACTTCCTTTGATAACTATGACGAGTCGTTTCCATGGATAACTCGGATGTGTCATTCCCTTTGATAACTCGGATGTGTCATTTCCTTTGATAACTCGGATGTGCCATTCCCTTTGATAACTATGACGAGTCGTTTCCTTGGATAACTCACATGTGTTTATATCCCATTAACTGGCTTAACTCCGCCACATTGATGTGCTTGCTCCAAGTCAGAATCTAGATTTCCAACATGTCGTGGCGTTTTGCTTTTATATTAATGAGCTTAGATGAAACGTGATTGTGCAACGTATGTATACAGTATTACCCTTCCCACAAGAAATGTTTGAAGACACCAAAATGGTAATCAGAAGCCGTAAATCAAAAATGGCCGGACAATACAATAGCCAAAATGAAAAAGGCCAAAATAACAAACAATGATGTACAGAGCAGTACACAAAAGTTACTGCTACAATATGCTCCATAAACTTATACAGTATTCATGATATAATAACTTACTAATAAAATATGCTCCATAAACTTATACAGTGTTCATGATATAATAACTTACTAATAAAATATGCTCCATAAACTTATACAGTATTCATGATATAATAACTTACTAATAAAATATGCTCCATAAACTTATACAGTTTTCATGATATAATAACTTACTAATACAATATGCTCCATAAACTTATAGTACAGTTTTCATGATATAATAACTTACTGATATAATCTGCTCCATAAACTTATACAGTTTTCATGATATAATAACTTTACTGATACAATATGCTCCATAAACTTATACGGTGTTCATGATATAATAACTTCCTGAAATAATATGCTCTATAAACTTATACAGTGATCATGTTATAATAATTTACTAATACAATATGCTCCATAAACTTAAACGGTGTTCATGATATAATAACTTACTGATACAATATGCTCCATAAACTTATACAGTGTTCATGATATAATAGCTTACTAATACAATATGCTCCATAAACTTATACAGTGTTCATGATATAATAATTTACTGATGCAATATGCTCCATAAACTTATACGGTGTTCATGATATAATAACTTACTGAAACAATATGCTCCATAAACTTATACAGTGTTCATGTTATAATAATTTAATAATACAATATGCTCCATAAACTTATACAGTGTTCATGATATAATAACTTACTAATACAATATGCTCTGTAAACTTAAACAGTGTTCATGATATAATAACTTACTAATACAATCTGCTCCATAAACTTATACAGTGTTCATGATATAATAACTTACTGATACAATATGCTCCATAAACTTATACAGTGTTCATGATATAATAGCTTACTAATAAAATATGCTCCATAAACTTATACAGTGTTCATGATATAATAACTTACTAATACAATATGCTCCATAAACTTATAGTACAGTTTTCATGATATAATAACTTACTAATACAATATGCTCCATAAAGTTATACAGTGTTCATGATATAACAACTTACTAATATAATCTGCTCCATAAACTTATACAGTGTTCATGATATAATAACTTACTGATACAATATGCTCCATAAACGTATACAGTGTTCATGATATAATAATTTACTGATACAATATGCTCCATAAACTTATACGGCGGTGTTCATGATATAATAACTTACTGAAACAATATGCTCCATAAACTTATACAGTGTTCATGTTATAATAATTTAATAATACAATATGCTCCATAAACTTATACAGTGTTCATGATATAATAACTTACTGATACAATATGCTCCATAAACTTATACAGTGTTCATGATATAATAACTTACTAATACAATATGCTCTGTAAACTTAAACAGTGTTCATGATATAATAACTTACTAATACAATCTGCTCCATAAACTTATACAGTGTTCATGATATAATAACTTACTAATACAATATGCTCCATAAACTTAAACAGTGTTCATGATATAATAGCTTACTAATAAAATATGCTCCATAAACTTATACAGTGTTCATGATATAATAACTTACTAATACAATATGCTCCATAAACTTATAGTACAGTTTTCATGATATAATAACTTACTAATACAATATGCTCTGTAAACTTAAACAGTGTTCATGATATAATAACTTACTAATACAATCTGCTCCATAAACTTATACAGTGTTCATGATATAATAACTTACTAATACAATATGCTCTGTAAACTTAAACAGTGTTCATGATATAATAACTTACTGATACAATATGCTCCATAAACTTATACAGTGTTCATGATATAATAGCTTACTAATAAAATATGCTCCATAAACTTATACAGTGTTCATGATATAATAACTTAGTGATACAATATGCTCCGTAAACTTATAGTACAGTTTTCATGATAAAACAACTTACTAATACAATATGCTCCATAAACTTATACAGTGTTCATGATATAACAACTTACTAATATAATCTGCTCCATAAACTTATACAGTGTTCATGATATAATAACTTACTGATACAATATGCTCCATAAACTTATACAGTGTTCATGATATAATAATTTACTGATACAATATGCTCCATAAACTTTTACGGTGTTTATGATATAATAATTTACTAATACAATATGCTCCATAAACTTATACGGTATTCATGATATAATAACTTACTAATAAAATATGCTCCATAAACTTATACAGTGTTCATGATATAATAACTTACTAATACAATATGCTCCATAAACTTATACAGTGTTCATGATATAATAACTTACTAATACAATATGCTCCATAAACTTATAGTGTTTATGATATAATAACTTACTAATACAATATGCTCCATAAACTTATACAGTGTTCATGATATAATAACTTACTAATACAATATGCTCCATAAACTTATACAGTGTTCATGATATAATAATTTACTGATACAATATGCTCCATAAATTTATACAGTGTTCATGATATAATAACTTACTGATACAATATGCTCCATAAACTTATACAGTGTTCATGATATAATAACTTACTGAAACAATATGCTCCATAAACTTATACAGTGTTCATGATATAATAACTTACTGATACAGTATATTTGGTGTTGTCCCGTAGATACAGTTTGTTTTCACATTCACTATAAGGTGGACCTTGTCTTTCAATTTGTGTCTACAAAGAAAAAATAATTGGTATGTATTTATTTAGTACGAACAGTAAGTATTGTCTGGATATCTGTACACATTCCCTAGTTAGAAAGTACTCACAAGAACAATACGGTAATGTAATTACTAATATACAAAAACAAAACAACACAATCAATAAAACAGGGATGTTTTTTTGTCAGTTATTTAACTTATTTCAGCTATTTTCCTCTGAGTGAATTTGTCGAGAATTGCTGGACACAATCAGAACTGATCATAAATGGATCATTAGAGAGGGAATGTAGTTGGTTTCAGCTATTTTTCATTGATTTATCAGTATTCTATCCAGAATCATCCGTGAATAAAGGAAATGCATATTGATTCGCGAGGTCATTCCTCTGTACTACTTCTGTCCAGTCGTCGCCCATATGAGGTCTGAACAATTATATGGCACATTTTCTTACTATTTGAACTCAAGCTGGGCATCCGATTTTCTTACTGTTTAAATTCATCTAAAGTATGATCATGTTCAGTGATCCTTACAAAATGCTCCAAATCTGATAATTGTCAGGCCATTGTATCCTAACGAAATGGTGATAAACTGATAAATAAGCATCTTTTTATTAAATTCCACCACGGAGTATAAATAATATAGAGAATCAATACGAGAAAATATACTACTGTTGTTTCGTCGGATTTGCGTTACTCATCTTTTTAGTTTTCAGGGATATATGTTTTTTTTGTTTTATTTGTGTTCGTTTTATGTTTGGGGGCCTAATGTTGCATTTGTAACGGTCGGTTTTATTGTTGGTGGGAGAAACCGGTGTACCCGGAGAAAACCACTGATCTGTCGCAAGTAATTGACAAACTTTATCAAATAATTCTGTATCGAATACACGTCTCCTGAGCGGTATTTGAACTTGCAACGTTATTAGTGATAGGCACTGACTGCATAGGTAGTTGTAAATCCAACAACCGTGCGATCAGGTCCACGATGGCCCCTATTATGCCTCCGTAATGTATTTTGAATTGCATCTGATTTAAATAATACCTTGTACAACGTATGAAACAACATATGTGTATAGACATGTGTTTGATTGAAACAGATCATAATCAGTAGGATTAAATTTCGTATGCGGTTCTATTTAAAACGAAAATGCATACTAGTTTCATCTTAATATGTGTTTCTGTTCCTCCAGACACAACTATTCCATCACTCTCTGGGAAGACAATTTCACCTTTTTCATGTAACATTACTATAGTACCGTAACCTTCTGTCATCTTAACTGTTTCTGGTGTTTCTAGATTTATTGTCATTTTTAATCCTGGAAAGTAATGTAATGTCAGTATATTTTATTTTCATATCCAATTCTGGTTTACAAATGGAGCTTACCGACAGAAGTAGAGAGTACTATTTCACTGCAGTCTAGGGATAGTTTTACACATATTAGCACATTTGCTATGTTCATCGTTGAAGCCTCTACTTTGATTATCAATACCAGCACGATATAACTGACATATTGTTGAAAGTGGCGTTAAACACCATAACCCTAACCCCCTTGATTGTCAAATTGAGAACAGCAATAAAAGCGATGTTCCTTTACTCTCATTTGTGTTTAAGTGTAATCACAGGGCCTTGTCACTATCCAGGTAAATATACTATCAATGTATAAACATATACAAGGGCGGACATCTTTTTTTACCCCCGCTCGCTTCAAGTCGTGTTTGTTTTTTAAATTCCTTCTAATATATTCAAAACCCTGTTTGGTTCAACTCCCAAGACCTTATTCTTTTCAAAAAATATCATGACCTCCCCTCGACTACCTCTTGTGAAGGCGCAGCGGTCGTTTTTGTCAGGAATTCGCCCGAGTAGAGAACAACATGGACCCAAAGTGAAAGTAACAGCGCCACCTAAAAAAAAACCGGAAGTTCGGAACTCTCGGGGTTTTAGCTTTGAGGTAAGGAAAATACCGTTAAGATTCAAACATCATTAAACGAGCGGGACGATTTGAAGTGAAAACTGAACATTTTTGACTTGTACATACAATGAATGATAAATGCCATTTTCAAGGCTTTTTCTTGATTGCTGTCCATTTTCTTTAATTTATTATTTCGTCTGTTATTTCCGGCGGTATCTTATACTTAGAAACACGATAACTAGCGAGAAAATCAAATATCGAATGGTAAAACCCGGAGAGTTCTGAACTTCCGTTTTTTTCATAGGTGGCGCTGTTACTTTCACTTTGGGTCCATGTTGTTCTCTACTCAGGCGAATTCCTGACAAAAACGACCGCTGCGCCTTCACAAGAGGTAGTCGAAGGGAGGTCATGATATTTTTTGAAAAGAATAAGGTCTTGGGAGTTGAACCAAACAGGGTTTTGAATATATTAGAAGGAATTTAAAAAACAAACACGACTTGAAGCGAGCGGGGGTAAAAAAGATGTCCGCCCTTGTATATGTTTATACATTGATAGTATATTTACCTGGATAGTGACAAGGCCCTGTGGTGTAATGTTGAATAATCTTTCATCCTCGTTTACATCCATATTCTTTCTCACTAATGGACTTCATGAATATATTTGCCAAGAATGATTTTTTATATAAAATTGCTCTGCACATTGCAAAGTAATATATAATGGGTAGAAAGATTACCACTACTAAACTATTAAAAGAAGTTTATAGATATAATGTGATTATTTCTAATTGCATTTTTGCTAATATACCTACCACTAGATGGAGCTGCTGTTCCAGCAATGTATTTTGATGTATCAATCGTGTAACAGTTCCCATAGTACATGGAAAAGAAACCAAGCACGTTCCTACAAAACAGATCATATATATGTGTGTTATAACTGTGTGTGTGTTTTGTAACTTTGTGTTACTAGTATTCGATTATTTCATAATAGGACATACAATGTATATATCATACACATGATATAATCCGAAAGGTTTGAAGATGGCAATGGGTTAATCAGAAGTCGTACATCGAAGAGGACAATCAATGCAATGGTCAAAAGGAAAAAGGACAAAATGACAACCAACGATCTACAAAACCATATACAGAAAACTAAAGATTGAGTAACAGAACTCCACTATAAACCGGGGATGAACTCATATTTTACCCGAAAAATGCTTTAATGCATAGTAATAGGTCAGCATTCCGTTTGGCGAGTAATTTTACTAACTAAAGTGGATTAAACAATATATTATGTAGTAAATTATGCTGAACAACAAATCCAACGGTTTAGTGGAGAGCTTGCACATTGATAATGCCTGATTCAATTAAACCAGTAAAAGTATGGGTGTCTTCCCTTTATAACTCAAACAATACAGGAACTTCAATGATAATCAGAATTGTACTGATTTCAAATAACAATGTGCACTGTTGCATAATTATGTGCAGTATTGCTTTGAGCAAATCTGTTGTACAGACCGTAAATATCTTTTATATTTTTATGACAAATGAGAGGAAAAACGAACAATACCACATTGTCTTGTCAGAACAGTTCCAAAATACAATCAAAAGATCGTAGAAAGACGCAACATCGATACACGTGACCGCTCACATTACTGACTAATTGATACTAAATCTATTAGGGAACGACCATCTAACGTGAAGGGGTGAGGGGGTTATGGTTTTTTTCTAAAGAAATATTCTGATTTCCAATGTTGCTGAAAAAAATATTCTGATTTTGGTGGAGAAAAAAAAAAATAATCTGATTCAGAGTTTTTGTCATATAACCTAATGTTAAATTCTGGAAAAAAAATTCACGTTTCGCACGACAAAAAAAAATATTCTAACTCTGGTGTTGTCCGAAAAAAAAATTCTGAACGAAACAAAAAACCATCCCCCCTCCCCCCTTCAAGTTAAATGGTCGTTCCCTTAGTAGCAGTTACTATTGATATGTCTGTACCAAGCCAGAGAAGTGAGTGATCACATATATGTGTGTCAGGAGTATCGATTTCTATTGATTTTTCGAATGCATTTTGGAATTGCTTCTACCGTGTTGGGTGTGCTTTTTCATATTTTTACTACGTCATTGTTTTCATGACAATACATTTGGAGGAGAGATTTCCTATGAAACAGTACAAAACCTGTCAAAATAGGGGAAACTTATAACGAAGCCTTAAACATTATTTATCATCAGTTGGATGTACAACTACATTATGCAATCAGTACCTATCACCACTGAAGTTGTGAGTTCGAATCCAGCTCATGGTGATGTGTAGTTGATGCAACATTATGTGATAAAAATTTGTCAGTGACTTGTAACATGACGCTGATTTTCTCCGGGTACTCCGAGTAAAACTGACCGCCACGATATAGCTGAAATATAGTTGAAAATGGCTTTAACAAGACAAACCCCTCCCCCATTAAAAGTAAATGTGTTTCTTCTAGTGTATAATTGTTAGAACACGATACTTACAAGGTGCAATCTGATCCGCTAAATTGACAAGACATCAACATATCCCCCAACTGATGACCCACAGTTCTTCTCTCCTCCCTATAATAATAAAATTAAAAAAACCAAAATACAATCTGATCCACTAAATTGACAAGACATCAACAAATCATCCAACTGATGACCCACAGTTCTTCTCTCCTTCCATAAGAACAGCTCCAAAATCCAAAAGAAAACTTGTAGTTTAAATATAATTACATATGGGTGAGCCACTCTAAAAATCTGCATTATATATAGTTTTAAATGGCAAGTGTACATTTCTACAGCAGATATGTTCTACAAACAGACATCAACTATCATAAGACATATTTCGTCATTTGTTTTGGAGTATAATCTGATAATGCCCTCATTCATTGTGCTCTCTATTTTCGTATTGATATCCAATCAGACAATCTCAATGACCGGATATCAGTAATCGTAGGGTTATTGTCTTGTAATGTTTCATACGACTAAAGTTGAGAGTACTATTCTGGATCATGGCAACGTGTACCCCGTATATCGTTTATAGTAGTATCCAGTTGTTTGGTGGTCTTCCATGGAATTTCCGATATCCTCATGTAATATACCATATAATTGAAATATTGATCAAAATGAGAATTAATCACTTAAAGGTTAACGCTGGTGAAAGAGCATAATACAAAAATATCGCCAGGAAACGAAAGTCAGTCATAAGGATGTTAATTTTGAAATGCATATAGTGGTGTTAATGGTGCAAATCCATCACTTTTTTCGGTTTAAACATTTCGGTTTGGTCCCAAAAACTAGCTTAACCAGACCAATTTTTATTGAAATGCTTGTACCAAGCCCGGAAATTCAGCGTTCATGTTTTAGGGGTATCACCTTTGCCTGTTTCTACAATTTACGGTTGGAATTAGGACAGTTACAACAGTGTTGTATTTCTTGTATTTGATCTGAAATGGATGATGTTCGTGTCGTCTAACAGTAACACAACGGTTGTTACATGTGGAGCAGGATCTGCTAACTCTTCCGGAGCACCTGAATTCACCCCCGGATTTTAGTGGGTTTCTGTTGCTTAATCCTTAGTTTTCTGTGTAGTGTTTTGCAGATAGTTATTTGTCCTTTTGTGCTTTTTCGTTTTGCCAATATGTTGTCTGTCCCTCTTCGATTTACGGCTTCTGATTACCCCTTTGGGATCTACAACTTTTTTTTTATTGACGTGGCTGTAACAAGCCATGACATGGACCGGTCATGTTATAGAAGTTTCAACTGTAACAAGTCATGAACCGGTCATGTTATAGGAGTATCAGCTGTAACAAGCCATGAAATGGATCGGTCATGTTATAGGAGTATCAGCTGTAACAAGCCATGAGATGGACCGATCATGTTATAGGAGTATCAGTTGTAACAAGCCATGCAATGGACCGGTCATGTTATTGGAGTATCAGTTGTAACAAGCCATGAAATGGACTGGTCAAGTTATAGGAGTATCAGCTGTAACAAGCCAAGAAATGGACCAGCCATGTTATAGGAGTATCAGCTGTAACACGCCATGGACTGGTCATGTTATAGGAGTATCAGCTGTAACAAGCCATGGACCGGTCTTGTTATAGGAGTATCAGCTGCAACAAGCCATGGACCGGTCATGTTATAGGAGTATCAGCTGCAACAAGCCATGGACTGGTCATGTTATAGGAGTATCAGCTGTAACACGCCATGAACTGGTCATGTTATAGGAGTATCAACTGTAACAAGCCATGGACCGGTCATGTCATAGGAGTATCAGCTGTAACAAGCCATGGACCGGTAATGCTATAGGAGTATCAGCTGTAACAAGCCATGAAATGGACCGGTCATGTTATAGGAATATCAGCTGTAACAAGCCATGGACCGGTCATGTTATAGGAATATCAGCTGTAACAAACCAATGACCGGTCATGTTATAGGAGTATCAGCTGTAACAAGCCATGGACCGGTCTTGTTAAAGGAGTATCAGCTGCAACAAGCCATGGACCGGTCATGTTATAGGAGTATCAGCTGTAACACGCCATGGACCGGTCATGTCATAGGAGTATCAGCTGTAATAAGCCATGAAATGGACCGGTCAAGTTATAGGAACATCAGCTGTAACAAGCCAGGAAATGGTCATGTTATAGGAGTATCAGCTATAACAAGCCATGACATGGTTATGTTATAGGAGTATCAGCTGTAACAAGCCATGGACCGGTCATGTTATAGGAATATCAGTTGTAACAAGCCAGGAAATGGTCATGTTATAGGAGTATCAGCTGTAACAAGCAATGGACTGGTAATTTTATAGGAGTATCAGCTGTAACAAGCCATGGACTGGTCATGTTATAGGAGTATCAGCTGTAACACACCATGGACTGGTAATTTTATAGGAGTATCAGCTGTAACAAGCGATGGACCGTCATGTTATAGGAGTATCAGCTGTAACCAGCGATGGCCCGGTCATGTTAAAGGAGTATCAGCTGTAACAAGCCATGAAATGGACCGGTCATGTTATAGGAGTATCATCTGTAACAAGCAATGGACTGGTCATGTTATAGGAGTATCAGCTGTAACAAGCAATGGACTGGTCATGTTATAGGAGTATCAGCTGTAACAAGCCATGACATGGTTATGTTATAGGAGTATCAGCTGTAACAAGCAATGGACTGATAATTTTATAAGAGTATCAGCTGTAACAAGCCATGGACTGGTCATGTTATAGGAGTATCAGCTGTAACAAGCCATGGACTGGTAATTTTATAGGAGTATCAGCTGTAACAAGCCATGGACCGGTCATGTTATATGAGTATCAGCTGTAACCAGCGATGGACCGGTCATGTTATAGGAGTATCAGCTGTAACAAGCCATGAAATGGACCGTTCATGTTATAGGAATATCAGCTGTAACAAGCCATGAAATGGACCGGTCATGTTATAGGAATATCAGCTGTAACAAGCCAGGAAATGGTCATGTTATATGAGTATCAGCTGTAACAAGCAATGGACTGATAATTTTATAGGAGTATCAGCTATAACAGCCATGGACCGGTCATGTTATAGGAGTATCAGCTATAACAAGCCATGACATGGTTATGTTATAGGAGTATCAGCTGTAACAAGCCATGGACTGGTAATTTTATAGGAGTATCAGCTGTAACAAGCCATGGACCATCATGTCATAGGAGTATCAGCTGTAACAAGCCATGAAATGGACCGGTCATGTTATAGGAATATCAGCTGTAACAAGCCAGGAAATGATCATTTTATAGAAGTATCAGCTATAACAAGCCATGACATGGTTATGTTATAGGAGTATCAGCTGATACAAGCCATGGACCGGTCATGTTATAGGAATATCAGCTGTAACAAGCCAGGAAATGGTCATGTTATAGGAGTATCAGCTGTAACAAGCAATGGACTGGTAATTTTATAGGAGTATCAGCTGTAACAAGCCATGGACTGGTCATGTTATAGGAGTATCAGCTGTAACAAGCCATGGACTGGTCATGTTATAGGAGTATCAGCTGTAACAAGCCATGACATGGTTATGTTATAGGAGTATCAGCTGTAACAAGCCATGGACCGGTCATGTTATAGGAGTATCAGCTGTAACCAGCGATGGACCGGTCATGTTATAGGAGTATCAGCTGTAACAAGCCATGACATGGTTATGCTATAGGAGTATCAGCTGTAACAAGCCATGGACCGGTCATGTTATAGGAGTATCAGCTGTAACCAGCGATGGACGGTCATGTTATAGGAGTATCAGCTGTAACAAGCCATGAAATGGACCGGTCATGTTATAGGAATATCAGCTGTAACAAGCCATGAAATGGACCGGTCATGTTATAGGAATATCAGCTGTAACAAGCCAGGAAATGGTCATGTTATAGGAGTATCAGCTGTAACAGGCAATGGACTGGTAATTTTATAGGAGTATCAGCTGAAACAAGCCATGGACTGGTCATGTTATAGGAGTATCAGCTGTAACAAGCCATGACATGGTTATGTTATAGGAGTATCAGCTGTAACAAGCCATAGACCGGTCATGTTATAGGAGTATCAGCTGTAACCAGCGATGGACCGGTCATGTTATAGGAGTATCAGCTGTAACAATCCATGGACTGGTCATGTTATAGGAGTAACAGTTACTGGTCATGTTATAGGAATATCAACTGTAACAAGCCATGGACTGGTAATTTCATAGGAGTATCAGCTGTATCAAGCCATGGACTGGTCATGTTATAGGAGTATCAGTTACTGGTCATGTAATAGGAGTATCTGCTGTAACCAGTGATGGACTGGTCATGTTATAGGAGTATCAGCTGTAACAAGCCATAGACCGGTCATGTTATAGGAGTATCAGCTGTAACCAGCGATGGACCGGTCACATTATAGGAGTATCAGCTGTAACAAGCCATGAAATGGACCGTTCATGTTATAGGAATATCAGCTTTAACAAGCCATGAAATGGACCGGTCATGTTATAGGAATATGAGCTGTAACAAGCCAGGAAATGGTCATGTTATAGGAGTATCAGCTGTAACAGGCAATGGACTGGTAATTTTATAGGAGTATCAGCTGAAACAAGCCATGGACTGGTCATGTTATAGGAGTATCAGCTGTAACAAGCCATGACATGGTTATGTTATAGGAGTATCAGCTGTAACAAGCCATAGACCGGTCATGTTATAGGAGTATCAGCTGTAACCAGCGATGGACCGGTCATGTTATAGGAGTATCAGCTGTAACAATCCATCGACTGGTCATGTTATAGGAGTAACAGTTACTGGTCATGTTATAGGAATATCAACTGTAACAAGCCATGGACTGGTAATTTCATAGGAGTATCAGCTATAACAAGCCATGGACTGGTCATGTTATAGGAGTATCAGTTACTGGTCATGTAATAGGAGTATCTGCTGTAACCAGCGATGGACTGGTCATGTTATAGGAGTATCAGCTGTAACAAGCCATAGACCGGTCATGTTATAGGAGTATCAGCTGTAACAAGCCATGCAATGGACCGGTCATGTTATTGGAGTATCAGTTGTAACAAGCCATGAAATGGACTGGTCAAGTTATAGGAGTATCAGCTGTAACAAGCCAAGAAATGGACCAGCCATGTTATAGGAGTATCAGCTGTAACACACCATGGACTGGTCATGTTATAGGAGTATCAGCTGTAACAAGCCATGGACCTGTCTTGTTATAGGAGTATCAGCTGCAACAAGCCATGGACCGGTCATGTTATAGGAGTATCAGCTGCAACAAGCCATGGACTGGTCATGCTATAGGAGTATCAGCTGTAACACGCCATGAACTGGTCATGTTATAGGAGTATCAGCTGTAACAAGCCATGGACCGGTCATGTCATAGGAGTATCAGCTGTAACAAGCCATGGACCGGTAATGCTATAGGAGTATCAGCTGTAACAAGCCATGAAATGGACCGGTCATGTTATAGGAATATCAGCTGCAACAAGCCATGGACCGGTCATGTTATAGGAATATCAGCTGTAACAAACCAATGACCGGTCATGTTATAGGAGTATCAGCTGTAACAAGCCATGGACCGGTCTTGTTAAAGGAGTATCAGCTGCAACAAGCCATGGACCGGTCATGTTATAGGAGTATCAGCTGTAACACGCTATGGACCGGTCATGTTATAGAAGTATCAGCTGTAACAAGCCATGGACCGGTCATGTCATAGGAGTATCAGCTGTAATAAGCCATGAAATGGACCGGTCAAGTTATAGGAACATCAGCTGTAACAAGCCAGGAAATGGTCATGTTATAGGAGTATCAGCTATAACAAGCCATGACATGTTTATGTTATAGGAGTATCAGCTGTAACAAGCCATGGACCGGTCATGTTATAGGAATATCAGTTGTAACAAGCCAGGAAATGGTCATGTTATAGGAGTATCAGCTGTAACAAGCAATGGACTGGTAATTTTATAGGAGTATCAGCTGTAACAAGCCATGGACTGGTCATGTTATAGGAGTATCAGCTGTAACACACCATGGACTGGTAATTTTATAGGAGTATCAGCTGTAACAAGCGATGGACCGTCATGCTATAGGAGTATCAGCTGTAACCAGCGATGGCCCGGTCATGTTAAAGGAGTATCAGCTGTAACAAGCCATGAAATGGACCGGTCATGTTATAGGAGTATCATCTGTAACAAGCAATGGACTGGTCATGTTATAGGAGTATCAGCTGTAACAAGCAATGGACTGGTCATGTTATAGGAGTATCAGCTGTAACAAGCCATGACATGGTTATGTTATAGGAGTATCAGCTGTAACAAGCAATGGACTGATAATTTTATAAGAGTATCAGCTGTAACAAGCCATGGAATGGTCATGTTATAGGAGTATCAGCTGTAACAAGCCATGGACCGGTCATGTTATATGAGTATCAGCTGTAACCAGCGATGGACCGGTCATGTTATAGGAGTATCAGCTGTAACAAGCCATGAAATGGACCGTTCATGTTATAGGAATATCAGCTGTAACAAGCCATGAAATGGACCGGTCATGTTATAGGAATATCAGCTGTAACAAGCCAGGAAATGGTCATGTTATATGAGTATCAGCTGTAACAAGCAATGGACTGATAATTTTATAGGAGTATCAGCTGTAACAGTCATGGACCGGTCATGTTATAGGAGTATCAGCTATAACAAGCCATGACATGGTTATGTTATAGGAGTATCAGCTGTAACAAGCCATGGACTGGTAATTTTATAGGAGTATCAGCTGTAACAAGCCATGGACCGTCATGTCATAGGAGTATCAGCTGTAACAAGCCATGAAATGGACCGGTCATGTTATAGGAATATCAGCTGTAACAAGCCAGGAAATGATCATTTTATAGAAGTATCAGCTATAACAAGCCATGACATGGTTATGTTATAGGAGTATCAGCTGATACAAGCCATGGACCGGTCATGTTATAGGAATATCAGCTGTAACAAGCCAGGAAATGGTCATGTTATAGTTGTATCAGCTGTAACAAGCAATGGACTGGTAATTTTATAGGAGTATCAGCTGTAACAAGCCATGGACTGGTCATGTTATAGGAGTATCAGCTGTAACAAGCCATGGACTGGTCATGTTATAGGAGTATCAGCTGTAACAAGCCATGACATGGTTATGTTATAGGAGTATCAGCTGTAACAAGCCATGGACCGGTCATGTTATAGGAGTATCAGCTGTAACCAGCGATGGACCGGTCATGTTATAGGAGTATCAGCTGTAACAAGCCATGACATGGTTATGCTATAGGAGTATCAGCTGTAACAAGCCATGGACCGGTCATGTTATAGGAGTATCAGCTGTAACCAGCGATGGACCGGTCATGTTATAGGAGTATCAGCTGTAACAAGCCATGAAATGGACCGGTCATGTTATAGGAATATCAGCTGTAACAAGCCATGAAATGGACCGGTCATGTTATAGGAATATCAGCTGTAACAAGCCAGGAAATGGTCATGTTATAGGAGTATCAGCTGTAACAGGCAATGGACTGGTAATTTTATAGGAGTATCAGCTGAAACAAGCCATGGACTGGTCATGTTATAGGAGTATCAGCTGTAACAAGCCATGACATGGTTATGTTATAGGAGTATCAGCTGTAACAAGCCATAGACCGGTCATGTTATAGGAGTATCAGCTGTAACCAGCAATGGACCGGTCATGTTATAGGAGTATCAGCTGTAACAATCCATGGACTGGTCATGTTATAGGAGTAACAGTTACTGGTCATGTTATAGGAATATCAACTGTTACAAGCCATGGACTGGTAATTTCATAGGAGTATCATCTGTAACAAGCCATGGACTGGTCATGTTATAGGAGTATCAGTTACTGGTCATGTAATAGGAGTTTCTGCTGTAACCAGCGATGGACTGGTCATGTTATAGGAGTATCAGCTGTAACAAGCCATAGACCGGTCATGTTATAGGAGTATCAGCTGTAACCAGCGATGGACCGGTCACATTATAGGAGTATCAGCTGTAACAAGCCATGAAATGGACCGTTCATGTTATAGGAATATCAGCTTTAACAAGCCATGAAATGGACCGGTCATGTTATAGGAATATCAGCTGTAACAAGCCAGGAAATGGACATGTTATAGGAGTATCAGCTGTAACAAGCAATGGACTGATAATTTTATAGGAGTATCAGCTGAAACAAGCCATGGACTGGTCATGTTATAGGAGTATCAGCTGTAACAAGCCATGACATGGTTATGTTATAGGAGTATCAGCTGTAACAAGCAATGGACTGGTAATTTTATAGGAGTATCAGCTGTAACAAGCCATGGACTGGTCATGTTATAGGAGTATCAGCTGTAACACACCATGGACTGGTAATTTTATAGGAGTATCAGCTGTAACAAGCGATGGACCGGTCATGTTATAGGAGTATCAGCTGTAACCAGCGATGGACTGGTCATGTTATAGGAGTATCAGCTGTAACAAGCCATAGACCGGTCATGTTATAGGAGTATCAGCTGTAACCAGCGATGGACCGGTCACATTATAGGAGTATCAGCTGTAACAAGCCATGAAATGGACCGTTCATGTTATAGGAATATCAGCTTTAACAAGCCATGAAATGGACCGGTCATGTTATAGGAATATCAGCTGTAACAAGCCAGGAAATGGTCATGTTATATGAGTATCAGCTGTAACAAGCAATGGACTGATAATTTTATAGGAGTATCAGCTGTAACAGTCATGGACCGGTCATGTTATAGGAGTATCAGCTATAACAAGCCATGACATGGTTATGTTATAGGAGTATCAGCTGTAACAAGCCATGGACTGGTAATTTTATAGGAGTATCAGCTGTAACAAGCCATGGACCGTCATGTCATAGGAGTATCAGCTGTAACAAGCCATGAAATGGACCGGTCATGTTATAGGAATATCAGCTGTAACAAGCCAGGAAATGATCATTTTATAGAAGTATCAGCTATAACAAGCCATGACATGGTTATGTTATAGGAGTATCAGCTGATACAAGCCATGGACCGGTCATGTTATAGGAATATCAGCTGTAACAAGCCAGGAAATGGTCATGTTATAGTTGTATCAGCTGTAACAAGCAATGGACTGGTAATTTTATAGGAGTATCAGCTGTAACAAGCCATGGACTGGTCATGTTATAGGAGTATCAGCTGTAACAAGCCATGGACTGGTCATGTTATAGGAGTATCAGCTGTAACAAGCCATGACATGGTTATGTTATAGGAGTATCAGCTGTAACAAGCCATGGACCGGTCATGTTATAGGAGTATCAGCTGTAACCAGCGATGGACCGGTCATGTTATAGGAGTATCAGCTGTAACAAGCCATGACATGGTTATGCTATAGGAGTATCAGCTGTAACAAGCCATGGACCGGTCATGTTATAGGAGTATCAGCTGTAACCAGCGATGGACCGGTCATGTTATAGGAGTATCAGCTGTAACAAGCCATGAAATGGACCGGTCATGTTATAGGAATATCAGCTGTAACAAGCCATGAAATGGACCGGTCATGTTATAGGAATATCAGCTGTAACAAGCCAGGAAATGGTCATGTTATAGGAGTATCAGCTGTAACAGGCAATGGACTGGTAATTTTATAGGAGTATCAGCTGAAACAAGCCATGGACTGGTCATGTTATAGGAGTATCAGCTGTAACAAGCCATGACATGGTTATGTTATAGGAGTATCAGCTGTAACAAGCCATAGACCGGTCATGTTATAGGAGTATCAGCTGTAACCAGCAATGGACCGGTCATGTTATAGGAGTATCAGCTGTAACAATCCATGGACTGGTCATGTTATAGGAGTAACAGTTACTGGTCATGTTATAGGAATATCAACTGTTACAAGCCATGGACTGGTAATTTCATAGGAGTATCATCTGTAACAAGCCATGGACTGGTCATGTTATAGGAGTATCAGTTACTGGTCATGTAATAGGAGTTTCTGCTGTAACCAGCGATGGACTGGTCATGTTATAGGAGTATCAGCTGTAACAAGCCATAGACCGGTCATGTTATAGGAGTATCAGCTGTAACCAGCGATGGACCGGTCACATTATAGGAGTATCAGCTGTAACAAGCCATGAAATGGACCGTTCATGTTATAGGAATATCAGCTTTAACAAGCCATGAAATGGACCGGTCATGTTATAGGAATATCAGCTGTAACAAGCCAGGAAATGGTCATGTTATAGGAGTATCAGCTGTAACAAGCAATGGACTGATAATTTTATAGGAGTATCAGCTGAAACAAGCCATGTACTGGTCATGTTATAGGAGTATCAGCTGTAACAAGCCATGACATGGTTATGTTATAGGAGTATCAGCTGTAACAAGCAATGGACTGGTAATTTTATAGGAGTATCAGCTGTAACAAGCCATGGACTGGTCATGTTATAGGAGTATCAGCTGTAACACACCATGGACTGGTAATTTTATAGGAGTATCAGCTGTAACAAGCGATGGACCGGTCATGTTATAGGAGTATCAGCTGTAACCAGCGATGGCCCGGTCATGTTATAGGAGTATCAGCTGTAATAAGCCATGAAATGGACCGGTCATGTTATAGGAGTATCATCTGTCACAAGCCATGGACTGGTCATGTTATAGGAGTATCAGCTGTAACAAGCAATGGACTGGTCATGTTATAGGAGTATCAGCTGTAACAAGCCATGACATGGTTATGTTATAGGAGTATCAGCTGTAACAAGCCATGGACTGGTAATTTTATAGGAGTATCAGCTGTAACCAGCGATGGACCGGTCATGTTATAGGAGTATCAGCTGTAACAAGCCATGAAATGGACCGTTCATGTTATAGGAATATCAGCTGTAACAAGCCATGAAATGGACCGGTCATGTTATAGGAATATCAGCTGTAACAAGCCAGGAAATGGTCATGTTATAGGAGTATCAGCTGTAACAAGCAATGGACTGATAATTTTATAGGAGTATCAGCTGTAACAAGCCATGGACCGGTCATGTTATAGGAGTATCAGCTGTAACAAGCCATGACATGGTTATGTTATAGGAGTATCAGCTGTAACAAGCCATGGACTGGTATTTTTATAGGAGTATCAGCTGTAACAAGCCATGGACCGGTCATGTCATAGGAGTATCAGCTGTAACAAGCCATGAAATGGACCGGTCATGTTATAGGAATATCAGCTGTAACAAGCCAGGAAATGGTCATTTTATAGAAGTATCAGCTATAACAAGCCATGACATGGTTATGTTATAGGAGTATCAGCTGATACAAGCCATGGACCGGTCATGTTATAGGAATATCAGCTGTAACAAGCCAGGAAATGGTCATGTTATAGGAGTATCAGCTGTAACAAGCAATGGACTGGTAACTTTATAGGAGTATCAGCTGTAACAAGCAATGGACTGGTCATGTTATAGGAGTATCAGCTGTAACAAGCCATGGACTGGTCATGTTATAGGAGTATCAGCTGTAACAAGCCATGACATGGTTATGTTATAGGAGTATCAGCTGTAACCAGCGATGGACCGGTCATGTTATAGGAGTATCAGCTGTAACAAGCCAGGAAATGGTCATGTTATAGGAGTATCAGCTGTAACAAGCAATGGACTGATAATTTTATAAGAGTATCAGCTGAAACAAGCCATGGACTGGTCATGTTATAGGAGTATCAGCTGTAACAAGCCATGACATGGTTATGTTATAGGAGTATCAGCTGTAACAAGCAATGGACTGGTAATTTTATAGGAGTATCAGCTGTAACAAGCCATGGACTGGTCATGTTATAGGAGTATCAGCTGTAACACACCATGGACTGGTAATTTTATAGGAGTATCAGCTGTAACAAGCGATGGACCGGTCATGTTATAGGAGTATCAGCTGTAACCAGCGATGGCCCGGTCATGTTATAGGAGTATCAGCTGTAACAAGCCATGAAATGGACCGGTCATGTTATAGGAGTATCATCTGTCACAAGCCATGGACTGGTCATGTTATAGGAGTATCAGCTGTAACAAGCAATGGACTGGTCATGTTATAGGAGTATCAGCTGTAACAAGCCATGACATGGTTATGTTATAGGAGTATCAGCTGTAACAAGCCATGGACTGGTAATTTTATAGGAGTATCAGCTGTAACAAGCCATGGACCGGTCATGTTATATGAGTATCAGCTGTAACCAGCGATGGACCGGTCATGTTATAGGAGTATCAGCTGTAACAAGCCATGAAATGGACCGTTCATGTTATAGGAATATCAGCTGTAACAAGCCATGAAATGGACCGGTCATGTTATAGGAATATCAGCTGTAACAAGCCAGGAAATGGTCATGTTATAGGAGTATCAGCTGTAACAAGCAATGGACTGATAATTTTATAGGAGTATCAGCTGTAACAAGCCATGGACCGGTCATGTTATAGGAGTATCAGCTGTAACAAGCCATGACATGGTTATGTTATAGGAGTATCAGCTGTAACAAGCCACGGACTGGTATTTTTATAGGAGTATCAGCTGTAACAAGCCATGGACCGGTCATGTCATAGGAGTATCAGCTGTAACAAGCCATGAAATGGACCGTTTATGTTATAGGAATATCAGCTGTAACAAGCCAGGAAATGGTCATTTTATAGAAGTATCAGCTATAACAAGCCATGACATGGTTATGCTATAGGAGAATCAGCTGATACAAGCCATGGACCGGTCATGTTATAGGAATATCAGCTGTAACAAGCCAGGAAATGGTCATGTTATAGGAGTATCAGCTGTAACAAGCAATGGACTGGTAATTTTATAGGAGTATCAGCTGTAACAAGCAATGGACTGGTCATGTTATAGGAGTATCAGCTGTAACAAGCCATGGACTGGTCATGTTATAGGAGTATCAGCTGTAACAAGCCATGACATGGTTATGTTATAGGAGTATCAGCTGTAACAAGCCATGGACCGGTCATGGTATAGGAGTATCAGCTGTAACCAGCGATGGACCGGTCATGTTATAGGAGTATCAGCTGTAACAAGCCATGAAATGGACCGGTCATGTTATAGGAATATCAGCTGTAACAAGCCAGAAAATGGTCATGTTATAGGAGTATCAGCTGTAACAGGCAATGGACTGGTAATTTTATAGGAGTATCAGCTGAAACAAGCAATGGACTGGTCATGTTATAGGAGTATCAGCTGTAACAAGCCATGACATGGTTATGTTATAGGAGTATCAGCTGTAACAAGCCATAGACCGTTCATGTTATAGGAGTATCAGCTGTAACCAGCGATGGACCGGTCATGTTATAGGAGTATCAACTGTAACAAGCCATGGACTGGTCATGTTATAGGAGTAACAGTTACTGGTCATGTTATAGGAATATCAACTGTAACAAGCCATGGACTGGTAATTTCATAGGAGTATCAGCTGTAACAAGCCATGGACTGGTCATGTTATAGGAGTATCAGTTACTGGTCATGTAATAGGAGTATCAGCTGTAACCAGCGATGGACTGGTCATGTTATAGGAGTATCAGCTGTAACAAGCCATGGACCGGTCATGTTATAGGAGTATCAGCTGTAAACAGCGATGGACCGGTCATGTTATAGGAGTATCAGCTGTAACAAGCCATGAAATGGACCGTTCATGTTATAGGAATATCAGCTGTAACAAGCCATGAAATGGACCGGTCATGTTATAGGAATATGAGCTGTAACAAGCCAGGAAATGGTCATGTTATAGGAGTATCAGCTGTAACAAGCAATGGACTGATAATTTTATAGGAGTATCAGCTGAAACAAGCCATGGACTGGTCATGTTATAGGAGTATCAGCTGTAACAAGCCATGACATGGTTATATTATAGGAGTATCAGCTGTAACAAGCCATGACATGGTTATATTATAGGAGTATCAGCGGTAACCAGCGATGGATCGGTCATGTTATAGGAGTATCAGCTGTAACAAGCCATGGACTGGTCATGTTATAGGTGTAACAGTTATTGGTCATGTTATAGGAATATCAACTGTAACAAGCCATGGACTGGTAATTTCATAGGAGTATCAGCTGTAACAAGCCATTGACTGGTCATGTTATAGGAATATCAGCTGTGACAAGCCATGAAATGGACCTGTCATGTTATAGGAGTATCAGCTATAACAAGCCATGCCATGGTTATGCTATAGGGGTATCAGCTGTAACAAGACATGGACCGGTCATATAATAGGAGTATCAGCTGTAACAAGCCATGGACCGGTCATGTTATAGGAGTATCAGCTGTAACAAGCCATGAATTGGTAATTTTATAGGAGTATCAGCTGTAACAAGCCATGGACTGGTCATGTTATAGGAGTATCGGCTGTAACAAGCCATGAAATGGGACAGCCATGTTATAGAAGTACCAGCTGTAACACGCAATGGACTGGTCATGTTATAGGAGTATCAGCTGTAACAAGCCATGGACTGGTAATTTTATAGGAGTATCAATTGTAACAAGCCATGGACTGGTCATGCTATAGGAGTATCAGCTGTAACAAGCCATGGACTGGTCATGTTATAGGAGTATCAGCTGTAACAAGCCATGGCCCGGTCATGTTATAGGAATATCAGCTGTAACAAGCCATGGACCGGTCAGATTATAGGAGTATCAGCTGTAATAAGCCATGGACTGGTCATGTCATAGGGGTATCAGCTGTAACAAGCCATGGACCGGTTTTGTCATATGAGTATCAGCTGTAACAAGCCATGGACCGGTTATGTTATAATGAGTATCAGCTGTAACTAGCCATGGACTGGTCATGTTATAGGAATATCAGCTGTAACTAGCCAGGAAATGGTCATGTTATAGGAGTATCAGCTATAATAAGCCATGACATGGTTATGTTATAGGAGTATCAGCTGTAACAAGCCATGGACCGGTCATGTTATAGGAATATCAGCTGTAACAAGCCAGGAAATGGTCATGTTATAGGAGGATCAGCTGTAACAAGCGATGGACCGGTCATGTTATAGGAGTATCAGCTGTAACCAGCGATGGACCGGTCATGTTATAGGAGTATGAGCTGTAACAAGCCATGAAATGGACCGGTCATGTTATAGGAGTATCAGCTGTAACAAGCAATGGACTGGTCATGTTATAGGAGTAGCAGCTGTAACAAGCCATGACATGGTTATGTTATAGGAGTATCAGCTGTAACAAGGCATGGACTGGTAATTTTATTGGAGTATCAGCTGTAACAAGCCATAGACTGGTCATGTTATAGGAGTATCAGCTGTAACAAGCCATGGACCGGTCATGTTATAGGAATATCAGCTGTAACAAGCCATGGACCGGTCAGGTTATAGGAGTATCAGCTGTAATAAGCCATGGACTGGTCATGTTATAGGGGTATCAGCTGTAACAAGCCATAGACCGGTCTTGTCATAGGAGTATCAGCTGTAACAAGCCATGGTTCGGTCATGTTATAAGGAGTATCAGCTGTAACAAGCCATGGACTGGTCAGGTTATAGGAATATCAGCTGTAACAAGCCATGAAATGGACCGTTCATGTTATAGGAGTATCAGCTATAACAAGCCATGCCATGGTTATGCTATAGGAGTATCAGCTGTAACAAGCCATGGACTGGTAATTTTATAGGAGTATCAGCTGTAACAAGCCATGGACTGGTCATGTTATAGGAGTATCGGCTGTAACAAGCCATGAAATGGACCAGCCATGTTATAGAAGTACCAGCTGTAACACGCCATGGACTGGTCATGTTATAGGAGTATCAGCTGTAACAAGCCATGGACTGGTCAGGTTATAGGAGTATCAGCTGTAACAAGCCATGGACTGGTCAGGTTATAGGAGTATCAGCTGTAACAAGCCAGGAAATGGTCATGTTATAGGAATATCAGCTGTAACAAGCCAGGAAATGGTCATGTTATAGGAGTATCAGCTGTAACAAGCAATGGACTGATAATTTTATAGGAGTATCAGCTATAACAAGCGATGGACCGGTCATGTTATAGGAGTATCAGCTTTAACCAGCGATGGACCGGTCATGTTATAGGAGTATCAGCTGTAACAAGCCATGAAATGGACCGGTCATGTTATAGGAGTATCAGCTGTAACAAGCAATGGACTGGTCATGTTATTGGAGTATCAGCTGTAACAAGCAATGGACTGGTCATATTATAGGAGTATCAACTGTAACAAGCCATGACATGGTTATGTTATAGGAGTATCAGCTGTAACACGCCATGGACCGGTCATGTTATAGGATTATCAGCTATAACAAGCCATGGACCGGTCATGTTATAGGAGTATCAGCTGTAACCAGCGATGGACCGGTCATGTTATAGGGAGTATCAGCTGTAACAAGCCATGAAATGGACCGGTCATGCTATAGGAATATCAGCGGTAACAAGCCGGGAAATGGTCATGTTATAGGAGTATCAGCTGTAACAAGCAATGGACTGGTAATTTTATGGGAGTATCAGCTGTAACAAGCCATGGACTGGTCATGTTATAGGTGTATCAGCTGTAACAAGCCATGACATGGTTATGTTATAGGAGTATCAGCTGTAACAAGCCATGGACTGGTAATTTAATAGGAGTATCAGCTGTAACAAGCCATGGACCGGGCATGTCATAGGAGTATCAGCTGTAACAAGCCATGAAATAGACCGGTCATGTTATAGGAATATCAGCTGTAACAAGGCAGGAAATGGTCATGTTATAGGAGTATCAGCTGTAACAAGCCATGACATGGTTATGTTATAGGAGTATCAGCTGAAACAAGCCATGGACCGGTCATGTTATATGAATATCAGCTGTAACAAGCCAGGAAATGGTCATGTTATAGGAGTATCAGCTGTAACAAACAATGGACTGGTAATTTTATAGGAGTATCAGCTGTAACAAGCCATGGACTGGTCATGTTATAGGAGTATCAGCTGTAACAAGCCATGACATGGTTATGTTATAAGAGTATCAGCTGTAACCAGCAATGGACCGTTCATGTTATAGGAGTATCAGCTGTAACAAGCCATGAAATGGACCGGTCATGTTATAGGAATATCAGCTGTAACAAGCCATGAAATCGACCGGTCATGTTATAGGAATATCAGCTGTAACAAGCCAGGAAATGGTCATGCTATAGGAGTATCAGCTGTAACAAGCCATGGACTGGTCATGTTATAGGAGTATCAGCTGTAACAAGCCATGACATGGTTATGTTATAGGAGTATCAGCTGTAACAAGCCATGGACTGGTAATTTTATAGGAGTATCAGCTGTAACAAGCCATGGACCGGTCATGTTATAGGAGTATCAGCTGTAACCAGCGATGGCCCGGTCATGTTATAGGAGTATCAGCTGTAACAAGCCATGAAATGGACCGGTCATGTTATAGGAGTATCATCTGTCACAAGCCATGGACTGGTCATGTTATAGGAGTATCAGCTGTAACAAGCAATGGACTGGTCATGTTATAGGAGTATCAGCTGTAACAAGCCATGACATGGTTATGTTATAGGAGTATCAGCTGTAACAAGCCATGGACTGGTAATTTTATAGGAGTATCAGCTGTAACAAGCGATGGACCGGTCATGTTATTGGAGTATCAGCTGTAACCAGCGATGGCCCGGTCATGTTATAGGAGTATCAGCTGTAACAAGCCATGAAATGGACCGGTCATGTTATAGGAGTATCATCTGTCACAAGCCATGGACTGGTCATGTTATAGGAGTATCAGCTGTAACAAGCAATGGACTGGTCATGTTATAGGAGTATCAGCTGTAACAAGCCATGACATGGTTATGTTATAGGAGTATCAGCTGTAACAAGCCATGGACTGGTAATTTTATAGGAGTATCAGCTGTAACCAGCGATGGACCGGTCATGTTATAGGAGTATCAGCTGTAACAAGCCATGAAATGGACCGTTCATGTTATAGGAATATCAGCTGTAACAAGCCATGAAATGGACCGGTCATGTTATAGGAATATCAGCTGTAACAAGCCAGGAAATGGTCATGTTATAGGAGTATCAGCTGTAACAAGCAATGGACTGATAATTTTATAGGAGTATCAGCTGTAACAAGCCATGGACCGGTCATGTTATAGGAGTATCAGCTGTAACAAGCCATGACATGGTTATGTTATAGGAGTATCAGCTGTAACAAGCCATGGACTGGTATTTTTATAGGAGTATCAGCTGTAACAAGCCATGGACCGGTCATGTCATAGGAGTATCAGCTGTAACAAGCCATGAAATGGACCGGTCATGTTATAGGAATATCAGCTGTAACAAGCCAGGAAATGGTCATTTTATAGAAGTATCAGCTATAACAAGCCATGACATGGTTATGTTATAGGAGTATCAGCTGATACAAGCCATGGACCGGTCATGTTATAGGAATATCAGCTGTAACAAGCCAGGAAATGGTCATGTTATAGGAGTATCAGCTGTAACAAGCAATGGACTGGTAACTTTATAGGAGTATCAGCTGTAACAAGCAATGGACTGGTCATGTTATAGGAGTATCAGCTGTAACAAGCCATGGACTGGTCATGTTATAGGAGTATCAGCTGTAACAAGCCATGACATGGTTATGTTATAGGAGTATCAGCTGTAACCAGCGATGGACCGGTCATGTTATAGGAGTATCAGCTGTAACAAGCCAGGAAATGGTCATGTTATAGGAGTATCAGCTGTAACAAGCAATGGACTGATAATTTTATAAGAGTATCAGCTGAAACAAGCCATGGACTGGTCATGTTATAGGAGTATCAGCTGTAACAAGCCATGACATGGTTATGTTATAGGAGTATCAGCTGTAACAAGCAATGGACTGGTAATTTTATAGGAGTATCAGCTGTAACAAGCCATGGACTGGTCATGTTATAGGAGTATCAGCTGTAACACACCATGGACTGGTAATTTTATAGGAGTATCAGCTGTAACAAGCGATGGACCGGTCATGTTATAGGAGTATCAGCTGTAACCAGCGATGGCCCGGTCATGTTATAGGAGTATCAGCTGTAACAAGCCATGAAATGGACCGGTCATGTTATAGGAGTATCATCTGTCACAAGCCATGGACTGGTCATGTTATAGGAGTATCAGCTGTAACAAGCAATGGACTGGTCATGTTATAGGAGTATCAGCTGTAACAAGCCATGACATGGTTATGTTATAGGAGTATCAGCTGTAACAAGCCATGGACTGGTAATTTTATAGGAGTATCAGCTGTAACAAGCCATGGACCGGTCATGTTATATGAGTATCAGCTGTAACCAGCGATGGACCGGTCATGTTATAGGAGTATCAGCTGTAACAAGCCATGAAATGGACCGTTCATGTTATAGGAATATCAGCTGTAACAAGCCATGAAATGGACCGGTCATGTTATAGGAATATCAGCTGTAACAAGCCAGGAAATGGTCATGTTATAGGAGTATCAGCTGTAACAAGCAATGGACTGATAATTTTATAGGAGTATCAGCTGTAACAAGCCATGGACCGGTCATGTTATAGGAGTATCAGCTGTAACAAGCCATGACATGGTTATTTTATAGGAGTATCAGCTGTAACAAGCCATGGACTGGTATTTTTATAGGAGTATCAGCTGTAACAAGCCATGGACCGGTCATGTCATAGGAGTATCAGCTGTAACAAGCCATGAAATGGACCGGTCATGTTATAGGAATATCAGCTGTAACAAGCCAGGAAATGGTCATTTTATAGAAGTATCAGCTATAACAAGCCATGACATGGTTATGTTATAGGAGTATCAGCTGATACAAGCCATGGACCGGTCATGTTATAGGAATATCAGCTGTAACAAGCCAGGAAATGGTCATGTTATAGGAGTATCAGCTGTAACAAGCAATGGACTGGTAATTTTATAGGAGTATCAGCTGTAACAAGCAATGGACTGGTCATGTTATAGGAGTATCAGCTGTAACAAGCCATGGACTGGTCATGTTATAGGAGTATCAGCTGTAACAAGCCATGACATGGTTATGTTATAGGAGTATCAGCTGTAACAAGCCATGGACCGGTCATGGTATAGGAGTATCAGCTGTAACCAGCGATGGACCGGTCATGTTATAGGAGTATCAGCTGTAACAAGCCATGAAATGGACCGGTCATGTTATAGGAATATCAGCTGTAACAAGCCATGAAATGGACCGGTCATGTTATAGGAATATCAGCTGTAACAAGCCAGGAAATGGTCATGTTATAGGAGTATCAGCTGTAACAGGCAATGGACTGGTAATTTTATAGGAGTATCAGCTGAAACAAGCCATGGACTGGTCATGTTATAGGAGTATCAGCTGTAACAAGCCATGACATGGTTATGTTATAGGAGTATCAGCTGTAACAAGCCATAGACCGTTCATGTTATAGGAGTATCAGCTGTAACCAGCGATGGACCGGTCATGTTATAGGAGTATCAACTGTAACAAGCCATGGACTGGTCATGTTATAGGAGTAACAGTTACTGGTCATGTTATAGGAATATCAACTGTAACAAGCCATGGACTGGTAATTTCATAGGAGTATCAGCTGTAACAAGCCATGGACTGGTCATGTAATAGGAGTATCAGCTGTAACCAGCGATGGACTGGTCATGTTATAGGAGTATCAGCTGTAACAAGCCATGGACCGGTCATGTTATAGGAGTATCAGCTGTAAACAGCGATGGACCGGTCATGTTATAGGAGTATCAGCTGTAACAAGCCATGAAATGGACCGTTCATGTTATAGGAATATCAGCTGTAACAAGCCATGAAATGGACCGGTCATGTTATAGGAATATGAGCTGTAACAAGCCAGGAAATGGTCATGTTATAGGAGTATCAGCTGTAACAAGCAATGGACTGATAATTTTATAGGAGTATCAGCTGAAACAAGCCATGGACTGGTCATGTTATAGGAGTATCAGCTGTAACAAGCCATGACATGGTTATATTATAGGAGTATCAGCTGTAACAAGCCATAGACCGGTCATATTATAGGAGTATCAGCGGTAACCAGCGATGGACCGGTCATGTTATAGGAGTATCAGCTGTAACAAGCCATGGACTGGTCATGTTATAGGTGTAACAGTTATTGGTCATGTTATAGGAATATCAACTGTAACAAGCCATGGACTGGTAATTCCATAGGAGTATCAGCTGTAACAAGCCATTGACTGGTCATGTTATAGGAATATCAGCTGTGACAAGCCATGAAATGGACCTGTCATGTTATAGGAGTATCAGCTATAACAAGCCATGCCATGGTTATGCTATAGGGGTATCAGCTGTAACAAGCCATGGACCGGTCATATAATAGGAGTATCAGCTGTAACAAGCGATGGACCTCGGTCATGTTATAGGAGTATCAGCTGTAACAAGCCATGAATTGGTAATTTTATAGGAGTATCAGCTGTAACAAGCCATGGACTGGTCATGTTATAGGAGTATCGGCTGTAACAAGCCATGAAATGGGACAGCCATGTTATAGAAGTACCAGCTGTAACACGCAATGGACTGGTCATGTTATAGGAGTATCAGCTGTAACAAGCCATGGACTGGTAATTTTATAGGAGTATCAATTGTAACAAGCCATGGACTGGTCATGCTATAGGAGTATCAGCTGTAACAAGCCATGGACTGGTCATGTTATAGGAGTATCAGCTGTAACAAGCCATGGACCGGTCATGTTATAGGAATATCAGCTGTAACAAGCCATGGACCGGTCAGATTATAGGAGTATCAGCTGTAATAAGCCATGGACTGGTCATGTCATAGGGGTATCAGCTGTAACAAGCCATGGACCGGTCTTGTCATATGAGTATCAGCTGTAACAAGCCATGGACCGGTTATGTTATAATGAGTATCAGCTGTAACTAGCCATGGACTGGTCATGTTATAGGAATATCAGCTGTAACTAGCCAGGAAATGGTCATGTTATAGGAGTATCAGCTATAATAAGCCATGACATGGTTATGTTATAGGAGTATCAGCTGTAACAAGCCATGGACCGGTCATGTTATAGGAATATCAGCTGTAACAAGCCAGGAAATGGTCATGTTATAGGAGGATCAGCTGTAAAAACGATGGACCGGTCATGTTATAGGAGTATCAGCTGTAACCAGCGATGGACCGGTCATGTTATAGGAGTATGAGCTGTAACAAGCCATGAAATGGACCGGTCATGTTATAGGAGTATCAGCTGTAACAAGCAATGGACTGGTCATGTTATAGGAGTAGCAGCTGTAACAAGCCATGACATGGTTATGTTATAGGAGTATCAGCTGTAACAAGCCATGGACTGGTAATTTTATTGGAGTATCAGCTGTAACAAGCCATAGACTGGTCATGTTATAGGAGTATCAGCTGTAACAAGCCATGGACCGGTCATGTTATAGGAATATCAGCTGTAACAAGCCATGGACCGGTCAGGTTATAGGAGTATCAGCTGTAATAAGCCATGGACTGGTCATGTTATAGGGGTATCAGCTGTAACAAGCCATGGACCGGTCTTGTCATAGGAGTATCAGCTGTAACAAGCCATGGTTCGGTCATGTTATACGGAGTATCAGCTGTAACAAGCCATGGACTGGTCAGGTTATAGGAATATCAGCTGTAACAAGCCATGAAATGGACCGTTCATGTTATAGGAGTATCAGCTATAACAAGCCATGCCATGGTTATGCTATAGGAGTATCAGCTGTAACAAGCCATGGACTGGTAATTTTATAGGAGTATCAGCTGTAACAAGCCATGGACTGGTCATGTTATAGGAGTATCGGCTGTAACAAGCCATGAAATGGACCAGCCATGTTATAGAAGTACCAGCTGTAACACGCCATGGACTGGTCATGTTATATGAGTATCAGCTGTAACAAGCCATGGACTGGTCAGGTTATAGGAGTATCAGCTGTAACAAGCCATGGACTGGTCAGGTTATAGGAGTATCAGCTGTAACAAGCCAGGAAATGGTCATGTTATAGGAATATCAGCTGTAACAAGCCAGGAAATGGTCATGTTATAGGAGTATCAGCTGTAACAAGCAATGGACTGATAATTTTATAGGAGTATCAGCTATAACAAGCGATGGACCGGTCATGTTATAGGAGTATCAGCTTTAACCAGCGATGGACCGGTCATGTTATAGGAGTATCAGCTGTAACAAGCCATGAAATGGACCGGTCATGTTATAGGAGTATCAGCTGTAACAAGCAATGGACTGGTCATGTTATTGGAGTATCAGCTGTAACAAGCAATGGACTGGTCATATTATAGGAGTATCAACTGTAACAAGCCATGACATGGTTATGTTATAGGAGTATCAGCTGTAACACGCCATGGACCGGTCATGTTATAGGATTATCAGCTATAACAAGCCATGGACCGGTCATGTTATAGGAGTATCAGCTGTAACCAGCGATGGACCGGTCATGTTATAGGAGTATCAGCTGTAACAAGCCATGAAATGGACCGGTCATGCTATAGGAATATCAGCGGTAACAAGCCGGGAAATGGTCATGTTATAGGAGTATCAGCTGTAACAAGCAATGGACTGGTAATTTTATGGGAGTATCAGCTGTAACAAGCCATGGACTGGTCATGTTATAGGTGTATCAGCTGTAACAAGCCATGACATGGTTATGTTATAGGAGTATCAGCTGTAACAAGCCATGGACTGGTAATTTAATAGGAGTATCAGCTGTAACAAGCCATGGACCGGGCATGTCATAGGAGTATCAGCTGTAACAAGCCATGAAATAGACCGGTCATGTTATAGGAATATCAGCTGTAACAAGGCAGGAAATGGTCATGTTATAGGAGTATCAGCTGTAACAAGCCATGACATGGTTATGTTATAGGAGTATCAGCTGAAACAAGCCATGGACCGGTCATGTTATATGAATATCAGCTGTAACAAGCCAGGAAATGGTCATGTTATAGGAGTATCAGCTGTAACAAACAATGGACTGGTAATTTTATAGGAGTATCAGCTGTAACAAGCCATGGACTGGTCATGTTATAGGAGTATCAGCTGTAACAAGCCATGACATGGTTATGTTATAAGAGTATCAGCTGTAACCAGCGATGGACCGTTCATGTTATAGGAGTATCAGCTGTAACAAGCCATGAAATGGACCGGTCATGTTATAGGAATATCAGCTGTAACAAGCCATGAAATCGACCGGTCATGTTATAGGAATATCAGCTGTAACAAGCCAGGAAATGGTCATGCTATAGGAGTATCAGCTGTAACAAGCCATGGACTGGTCATGTTATAGGAGTATCAGCTGTAACAAGCCATGACATGGTTATGTTATAGGAGTATCAGCTGTAACAAGCCATGGACTGGTAATTTTATAGGAGTATCAGCTGTAACAAGCCATGGACCGGTCATGTTATAGGAGTATCAGCTGTAACCAGCGATGGACCGGTCATGTTATAGGAGTATCAGCTGTAACAAGCCATGGACTGGTCATGTAATAGGAGTACCAGTTACTGGTCATGTAATAGGAATATCAGCTGTAACAAGCCATGGACTGGTAATTTCATAGGAGTATCAGCTGTAAAAAGCCATGGACTGGTCATGTTATAGGAGTATCAGTTACTGGTTATGTTATAGGAGTATCAGTTACTGGTCATGTTATAGGAGTATCAGTTACTGGTCATGTTATAGGAGTATCAGTTACTGGTCATGTTATAGGAGTATCAGTTACTGGTCATGTCATAGGAGTATCAGTTACTGGCCATGTTATATGAGTATCAGTTATTGGTCATGGCATAGGAGTATCAGTTACTGGTCATGTCATAGGAGTATCAGTTACTGGTCATGTTATAGAAGTATCAGTTACTGGTCATGTAATAGGAGTATCAGTTACTGGTCATGCTATAGGAGTATCAGTTACTGGTCATGTTATAGCAGTATCAGTTACTGGTCATGTCATAGGAGTATCAATTACTGGTCATGTAATAGGAGTATCAGTTACTGGTTATGTTATAGGAGTATCAGTTACTGATCATGTTATAGGAGTATCAGTTATTTGTCATGTTATAGGAGTATCAGTTACTGGTCATGTAATAGGAGTATCAGTTACTGGTCATGTTATAGGAGTATCAGTTACTGGTCATGTCATAGGAGTATCAGTTACTGGTCATGTCATAGGAATATCAGTTACTGGTCATGTCATAGGAGTATCAGTTACTGGTCATGCTATAGGAGTATCAGTTACTGATCATGTTATAGGAGTATCAGTTACTGGTCATGTTATAGGAGTATCAGTTACTGGTCATGTCATAGGAGTATCAGTTACTGGTCATGTAATAGGAGTATCAGTTACTGGCCATGTTATAGGAGTATCAGTTACTGGTCATGTCATAGGAGTATCAGTTACTGGTCATGCTATAGGAGTATCAGTTACTGGTCATGCTATAGGAGTATCAGTTACTGATCATGTTATAGGAGTATCAGTTACTGGTCATGTTATAGGAGTATCAGTTACTGGTCATGCTATAGGAGTATCAGTTACTGGTCATGTAATAGGAGTATCAGTTACTGATCATGTTATAGGAGTATCAGTTACCGGTCATGTTATAGGAGTATCAGTTACTGGTCATGTTATAGGAGTATCAGCTACCGGTCTTGCTATAGGAGCATCAGTTACTGGTCATGTTATAGGAGTATCAGTTACTGGTCATGTTATAGGAGTATCAGTTACTGGTCATGTTATAGGAGTATCAGTTACTGGTCATGTTATAGGAGTATCAGTTACTGGTCATGTTATAGGAGTATCAGTTACTGGTGATGTAATAGCTAGGATCAATTTTGCTTGTTTCTACATTTTTCAATTGAAATTGTGACTTTTACGAGATTGTTATATTTCTTGTTTTCCCTTTTATTACCTTGATATACTTTCCATGGCTAAATAATACAATTCTTTTATGATCAGGGAATCTACCAGATAGTTACTGGTTTCAGTTTTATAATCCTCTTCACAATCGACACAAACACCATTATCTGTTCCATGTCCATCGTTATCAAGGGTCGTATTTATGCTATCATAATCTGTGTTGTTGTAATCGTGATCATAGTTGTAGTCATTTGTATTGTTTTCTACGTCATGCGTGTTGTAATCATAGTTATCGTAGTCGTAGTCATTCGTGTAATCCATATTATCCCCTTCAACGTCATTGGTTTTCATGACGTCATTGATATTGCTGTTTTCATCATCATCAATATTGTAATTGTCATTGTTATTGTTGTTATTGTCATAATTGTAATTGTAGTTTTCGTCAATGTCCACGTTCCTGAACTCATCAATCAAGGTGTTAAAGTCTCCAAGCACATTCAAAATGTCTTCTTCAGAATGCACTGCTATCTTTAAGTTTGCTTTAAATATCCCTATATCTGATGATATATCCTCCTGTAAACATTATAACACTATTAAACATACCTATGTGCAAATACATTGTTGTGCCGGTTAACACGTACCCCCTTAGGAGACACACACACATACATTGGTGCCAAATACAATCCTCGGATTGTCACAAAACATTATTTCCTCATTCGTGACTTATTACTGGGTTTGTAACTAGATTAACACAATGGGTGCCAATAGTGGAGCAGGAACTGCTTACCCTTCCGGAGCTCCTGAGTTCATCCCCGGTTTTTAGTGGGGTTCGTGTTATTCGATCTTTAGTTTTATGTGTATGTTTTGTAGATCGTTATCTGTCTTTTTGTACTTTTTCTTTTGGCCATTGTGTTGTCTATTCTTTTACGATTCTGATTACCCCTTTGGTATTTTCAAACTCTTTTGAAACTGAATTCATCAAAATGTATGTGGTTGACATTAAACAACAATCTTACCATTAGATGTTAAGCAACAATCAATTACCTACTTACCTTTATTGTGATGTAATTATTTGATTTGAGTTTTGAAACAAAAAATATATCGATCATAAAAGTTAAAAACTTTTTTTGCAACAGAGTTATAAAAATAAATTTAAACTGATTGTATTATCAATTCCACCAATATTCCCAAAAACGCACAATCATCTCTCGTCTCAAAACTCTAAACAAAACAAAAAGACAAAGACATATTGCGTTGGAAATCCAGGTCATGGCTTAGGACAGACAAATCATTTGGCGGGTTTAAATCAGTTAATGGGATCCCTCCACCTTTAATAACTACATCTCCAATGTAGAAACAATAAACAAAGCCTACACCTATTCGCTTCCACTCATAGCGACCACTCACTATTCATAACGATCACTCACTATTCATAACGACCACTCACTATTCATAACGACCACTCACTATTCATAAAGACCACTCATACAACATAAAATGGACAAGGAGGAGATCACGACTATTAAAATCACAAGAATCTGAACATCAACAGGAAGGGTGATATGTAGACAATAATTAAATACTGGGATAAAGGTGAGGTTCACAGAGCCTTTCCTCAGTTTTGTGCCGAATACACATACACTTTATATTTTAAGACGATGCATTAATATTGTGTTTATTCTGCAGAGAAATCACATTAATCCATTGACGTCTATATTTTGAATTAAACTATTAAATTATATAATTGTCCCTTGATTGTCAACAGGAAGTGAACTGGATTTACAATTAGGTTCCCAAAGCTCAACAGGTTAAATGTGGAAGGGGTACCAGAAAAAGCTATATTTCGGTCAGTGAAATAGCAAAAAACAGAATACGCAGTCATTAATGCAATTTGCTTGCTCAGATAGCACCAATCCAGGATAAATAATTATGAAAGGGTGTGGACATCAATAAAGGTGAGTACTATCACAATATTACAAGATATAGCAATTAACAAGGGGAGAGAACTATTGATATAGAAATGAAAAAAGTTATGTCAACAGAGACGAAGCTATTACATCATGTACATAAACAGGTTGGGCTTAGGTTTATGGTGTTTAACCCCACTTTCAACAATATTTCAATTATGTCGTGACAGTCAGTTTTATTGGTGTAGGAAACCGGAGTACCCGGTGAAAACCACTGACCTGTCACAAGTCACTGACAAACTTGATCACATAATTGTGTAACGAGTACAAACCTCACCATGAACCTCGCCATGAACGAGGTTCGAACTCACAACTTTTGTGGTGATATATATGCACTGATTGCACAGGTAGTTATGAATCCAACTGTTATACGATCCGGCACGACCATGACGGTCCTTGTACATGGACAGCTTCAATTATACACAATTTTAATATTCCTGTAGTAATGAAAAGACAAATACAAATCATGTTCAGAAATGAATGTTCCGTGTAACATTATGCATTATATCGTGATGTTCAAGACACTGGTGTGTCAAATGTGTAAATAAGAAACAAATGATAGCATCTGCATTTACAGATCAATTTGTAAATTTCATAATCTTGCAATTCATTATATGTATTTTAGACTATCGAGGGAAACAAACATCATTAAATAACAAACTGGAATACCATTAGATTTGTATAATGATAAAAGTACTCAATGATATGTTAAATGTTGTGTTATTTTGTCTGATTTAAATTTGTTACATCTGAATATTTCTATAACTAAAACAAGACATACGAAATCAAATTATTTTATATAGGTGAAATATTGGACTTTCATCTATATAGCTGTAGCTTGAGGGGCCCTGCTGAAGATTCTTAAGCTATGTAAATGTCGTTAAAATATATCACGAGTGAAAAATATTCAAGACGGGCGCAAGCAAGTTAGAGGATTGTTCCGTCTGAGGGAACCCCATAATTTTATTAGCCTAGGGTCCCAAGAGATCATAGTCCGGCACTAGTGATATTATAACACGACTTCAATTATAATATTTGTAGATTAACTTTAAATAGCTCTATTTATATGAGATGTGTCTGATGATGAAGTATATACAAATTATGATCAGGACAGGGAGAAGGGACGTATGCCATGGCCTCAACCAGCAGCGGTTCCTATTAACAAAACAGGTTTCTGGGAGTACTTGTGCTGTGTTTCAAGATAACATTTGCCGATCCTATCTTCTATCTCTGTTTTTACATTTATGAATCAAACTAACCATGCTTATTTCAATCCAAATATCACTCGCTTACATGATTTTTGTTCAAAAGCTAACTTGTCCTTGTTATAAATATAGCTGAAATATGGCTTACTTGACCTTAAGCAGCAACCATTAATCAATCAATCAACCTACATTATGTCAATGCTGTATGTTTAATACATACATACTTATATAATAAACGCAGTCATAATGAAATAATAAGTAGAAGATGCACATGTTGATTGATTACTTCTCTTTAAAAAGGCTAATGTCTATGTGGTCAAAATATATAGGAGGAAGTAAAACAATTTACACCAAACTTAGTTAAAGATAGCAAGGCTATAATTAGATTACACGTGAGTGATTGTTTCTAAATGTCAAGTCAGACTTTTTCTGCTCTACTGAATTTGTATAAACACAACACAATAAGTGCTGGACACCACTATACGCAAACGAACACAAATAATGTAAATAAGACATGAGCCCTCGTACAAACAACTGGAGGTAAAGTCGAACCGAACATCACGTACACTACCAAAAATAAACGGGGGTAAGAAGTTCTTGTGTTTTACTTACTTTTTCAAGAATTTTCTTCAACAGGTCATTACGCAAATTGCCAAGTTGTGATTTTCTGATAGGATTCATGTTGCAAAGACTGATGAAGGGGAACTTTAAAGGTTTAAATTGAAGCTTGACGTTCGTCTGAGTGGGGTACGATATATAAAGGAGATAAATGTTCATAAACTGATACATAGAAAATGCAGTTAATGTCAAAAAAGTTGTAATCCAAATAAATCTCCGGAAACGTGTACGTCGTGAAAGAATATGTGATATGCCATGAATATTTGAACTGCTGGCATGCTCTCGAAGTCTCTCTGATAAAGATGGCTTGTTGTCCTTGGTTGTCTGAAAATAATAAAATGCTACTCAGTTTTTCAAATACATTTTGTTAATTATTATATTTCTGTTGTGAAAAGAAAATGACACGCAGAAATAGGAAAACGTCATGATACGGAAATATTCTAAAATGTGCTTGGCACTGTCCCGAAAGAAAGTGTGATATATTTTGTTTTTCATTTTCTCCCATATTAAAGAGTATTGTGTTTTTGTGTATTTTTGCGTATAGTGAGGCCCAACATTTTGCTGTGCTACTCTCTTTAGTTTTTTGTATTGTTTTCTTTTGTTTTGTTTGTCTTCGTTCTGTGTCTTGTGTACCAAGTGTTGCCAGTGTCTTTGGATTGTCCATTCTATATTTATTTGGATCTATTTGCATAACTATGATAAATCGTATTACTACCGGTACAAAATACCAACAAAACACATTTCGTTGTGGTCGTGATCGCATGGTAATTGGATTTACTACCTATGCAATCAGTTCCTAACATTCACTAAAGTTATGAGTTCGAACCCTGTTCATGGCGAGGTGCACTCGATACAACATTATGTGATAATGTTTGTCAGTGACTTGCGGCAGATCGGTGATTTTCTACGGGTCCCTCCACCAATAAAACTGACCGTCATGATATAACTGAAATATTGTTGATAGTGGTGTTAAACACCATAATTCTAACCTAAACCCAACAAATCAAGTGTGTTGCGGAAACAACACTGCACACAAGAGTTATAACCACAATTATCACTGACCATAATTATGTCCTTCTGCTCTTCATAGATTGTTTTTCCAGATAGTAAAATTTCTGTTTGTGACGTCCCGCCAATATTTTTTTCGACAGTCATTAACGCCGGAAATAATAAACACATTAAAAATGTGTTTTACGTTTTAGTAATGTGTTTCACGTTTTAGTAATATGAGAAACATATTCTCCTCCCGCTACCAGTGAATTACAATATCCCTTATTTCTCATTATTTCACATGGTGGAATATCGTATTCCACTGGTAGCAGAATGCGAATCTGTATTTATCTGTCGGCTACCTATCGGATCCTATATGTTCATAGCCAGGTTTGGTCATAATAATGTAGTGCAATTTTGATTCCATTTCTGACTATTTTGGTGTTGAATTTACCTACCTGTACGTTCGATGCACTTAAGTAAATATAATTGTATCATATGCGCTGATCAGGTCCCTATTTTCGTACTTCTTCTTAAATTGCGTACACATCATTATGATTTTTAAATGATGATAATTGTAATAATCTTGTTATTCTTAATTTTTTGTCAGAATATATTTCTATAGTCTATTGAATGCTGAGAGGGATACACAGAATTAATTCATAATATAACTAGTGATGGATGTGTCGTGAAAACCAGATCTAGTGTTTTCTATCCCCTAGTGGGGAAGCTTACTAACTGCTCTAATGATAAATCATCTTGCATTTGACAAAACTTATCGGTAACCCTTGCAGGGATTGTTCTGGCGACAAGACGTCTGTGAGGCTACTCGAGGTCGGGTAAGTTGAAATCACCTCCAAGTAAAAAGTAAGCATTCGTGTGAGCTGACAGAACGCTTGCTATGTCATTGATAAGTGAGTTCGTATACTCATCATCTGTTCGGTTTGGTGGTCTATATGCTGCACATATGATAGCTGATTTGCCGTGTTTCAAGTTTATCTTAATACTTAAAAATTCAGTTTTATTACCAGTAAAGACAATTGAGCTTGTGAGTGTTTGATTGACAGCAATTAATACCCCTCCATGTGGATCGTTAGGTCTATCTCGTCTGTACACTTCATACTTATTCAGAAAAAATTCAAATGAATGCATGTCTTTAGTGAGCCATGTTTCCGTTCCAATTATGACATGTGGTTGAGCAGAGTCTATTAGTGCATGTAAGTCAGGCACCTTGTTGTTGATGCTTTGGAAATTTATAGTTAATGTTCTGAGCATGCTTAAGTCTGGATTTACTGGATTACGTTGTTTACATTTTGGAGAGGAAGCAGCTGTGGAGCTTCCAATTGACGACATTGACAAATCGTTGGAAGAGTTTACTGACCTTGATCTTTCATTCATGTCTGATAGACATTCAAAGGAATTAGACATTGACGTTGTTGATTCATATACAACGGTTGAATGATTTCAAGCATATGCCACATGGGTATTTGATTTTCCGTGGGCCTGGGTTGGTCTCAACATTACCAATTATGAGCAGGAGTAATAATGATCTCTTTGTAGTTTTTGGTATGTTGTGCATTTTTACATTAATGCCATGTCTTAACCAATAAAAACTTGATGCCATAGTTGATATACGTGTTGTGTTCGTGCATGGTATGTACCCCTTATGTAGATAAACATAGCTATCGTCACTCTTTTCACTGGTGGGCGATTCTAATGTTAGAAATGTTTGGCAAAGTGTGTAATAAAATATACATTTCCAAGCAATATGCATGATGTATTATAGCTATAGGTGACCTTACATTTGCTATCATTGTCATACAGATCTAATTTTGTTGGGTAATAATTAAACTAAACTGACTCCCAAGTCTAAATGAAAACTGAAGGTACACAAACACAAATTCAACCAATCCAGAGCTTAGATAAAAAAAAATCTTTTCGCTTTGTTGAAAACAGAACAATAAATGGAATGGTATAAATAAATTTGGTTTGATGATTTGATTTGATTTTTGGTGTTTAACGCCACTTTCAGCAATATTTCAGCTATTTCATGGCGACCAGTTTTAGTGGTGGAAGAAGCCGGAGTGCCCGGAGAGAACCACCGACCATGGACAAGCAACTGGTAAACTTTATCAATTGTGGCTGCGAGTCGAGTGCACCCTTTTTATAATTTACAAAGTCGGGCGCGAACCCACGCCGTATTGGTGTGCATGAGTTGTTAGGTAATCCAACAAACTAACTCATTGAGCCACCTGGGCCCTTAAATAAATTTGGTAATTGAAGGTCAACATATAAGCCCTAAGGATTATTTTGAGCACAAAGTTTTATTGGATTTAATTGTATTTGAAAAGATGGAAAGCTTGATACATGACTTATAAAGCTACAGCAAATTCAAAACATACTTTCGACTTGAAAAATATTTATGTATATTGAAATCCTTTGAGCAGAGGAGAAATTTTCTTGGGTTTCGTATTTCATCACACAGATTGCAAATTGAGAGGGGGCGTTATCAGGGTGCTCTCCGACAAGACAGACTTTGCCTCCGTTGCACATCTGGTGAGATAGATGATGAGAAACATTTTCTTATATCATGTTCTACATGTCCTGAAATAAGAACAGAAATGTTCAGCAGGATCAATAATATATGTCAAAACTTTCATGTCCTCAATCCAGAACAGAAATTATATTGGCCAGTATTTGTAATTTGATAAAACAAAGCACAATATAATTAAATAATTGCTCTTTTACACTGTGCACGGGCTGACATGTTTAGAAAGGAGAAATATAATATAAATTGATAATATTTCTAAATAAATAGAATAAATTTAAAGAAAAACACACATTACTGGGTTTGATCTGAATTTCTTCTTAATTCATTTTAACATGCTTTTGCTCTGTCGTTTGGAGCACTCTGTAATTGAGCAATAACATGATGACATATTTCCTCCAACTAGTTCTCCTGCTCTAAACACGAGGTGACACATCCAAATGAATAACAATAATAATAATAGATATAATAATTAACTAATCTTTTTTTTTATATATATACATGTAGTATATAATAAGTATTTAATATTATATATAATTATTTACTATATAATTGTGAGAAAATGCAATTAATAGACGGGGTGTGTCAGAAGCACCGTCCCTTGGTGTTTTTAGCAGGTTTACTGCTTGTTAAGAAATATGCAACATATGTAAAGTTTCACACTGGATGTGAGATATATGGGACAAACCAGAACATGATCCACTAAATAATAATAATTATATTTATATTTCTAGAAATATAAAAAACCCAAACTATGTCCTTTTTCTTTTGTGTGTATGTCTCATTTATCAATCATGAATGTTTGTATTGTTAATGATGCCTCATGTGAGCCCTATGATTAGGCAATAAAATGTATTCTATTCTATATACCGAATTTCTGGGATAATGGTGCTATTTTTGTATTAGTAGATTTCGTCCTTCAGAACGGTAAACAGATTAGTTCCCAGAACTGTTGCTTACATAATCGCTGCTAACAAAACTTCGATATTCCAAACACAAAAAAAAATGCATGACCGCTCACTTTCGTTGCTTGGTATAGACAGTGCAATAGAAAGTGGTGGGGCTAAACTAGCTTTAAGGGCACACACCTATTAATAAAGACTATAACATATTGAAATGACTTACATTTGATTTCTTCGAATCTTTAGAGTCGTCCATCACCCATGCTGTTTTGAGATGCTGTTGATTTTCTGACATCTTCATTTTATTGAAACGACATTATCTTGCCAATGATTTAAGCATAATGGAATGTCGAACTGACAGTGTTAATCAAATAAAGCCATACCTTGTCCAAAGAGATTTCACAATAATTACAAAATGTTTAACGCCAATGAACTTCCACGAACAATAGATTAATTAAGTCAAAGTTCATATTTAAATAGTTTATAGTGCATATTTAAATAGTTTATAATGCATATTTAAATAGTTTATAATGCATATTTAAATAGTTTATAATGCATATTTTAATAGCAATGCTACATCACCCACGGAATTACTAATAGAAATAAATAATATTCTATGTTATTGACAGGGTATGAGGGAATAGCAAGTTTGTTGTCCCCTCGACCCTGACTATTGACCAAGGCGAATTCCAGAATACAGTCTATAAGTATTTTATTATACCGAAAAACATTAGACTCATAGTTGAATGATCACCTCAAAATGATAAAGACCAATAAAATCACGCATCTTTTGCCAGTATTATGCATTATAAATCTGAATATTGTCTCATGGACATTGTTATGCTATTTCCCCAGTCATTCATAAGAGTTTGATTCTTTTGAGAAAGTAGACTTCAACATAAATTTACATGGTGACTACAAGTCTTATGAAAATTTTGAATTTTTTTTAAATTTTTTAAATTTTTAAATTTTATGAAAATTTTTAAATTTTGAACTTTAAATTTTTTTTTTTTAATTTTAGAATTTTGAAATTTTATGAAATTTTGAAATATTTTTTCGTTAATAGACGTAACCCGAATAATCCAGTCGTTATATTACGCTTTGCTATAAACCTCATCCAGCGATAGTGGGCGCAGTATTATTCGAGTTATAATAGACGATGAAGTCTGAGTGTTCCGAATAAATATACAACTTTTATCCAATCCGGTCGCGGAACTAAAAATCCGCGAAAACGATTCACATTGCCGGTCCATAATCTTAAAAACTATGGACCGCTCAATAGTCAAACAACTGGAAAAGGAGAAAAATAGCAATTTTCATGTAGAAAATTTTGTAGTGATGTTCATATTCTGAGGTACAATAAATGAGTATATAATATTTCAATGTGACTGCATGTGTTTCAAAGTGCATTTTATAGAAATTCACTTTAGATCTAGATGATGGCATTCAATTACCATTAATTGGCCGTCGTGGTCGTGATCGTATGGTAGTTGGTTTTATTACTACCTATGCTATCAGTACCTATCACCTATCACCTAACGTTGTGAGTTCGAATCCCACCCAGGCGAGGTGTGTTCGAGACAACATTATGTGATAAAGTTTGTCAGTGACTTGCGGTAGGTCGGTGGTTTTCTCCGGATATAAACCCGATGATAAGTCACCAATGAGGAAAGGACGGGAAAGTGCCGTGGTAATTTGTGCCACAGTAACGGTTAACCAAGTCATGGTGGCTACCGTCAAATTTTCGAAGTGATAACTTCAAATTAACCAATAGGAACCCGTGGTTCAGTAGCTTCAAAGGTCTTCATGGAAACCATTTCTTCAATAAAAAACATAGAGTGACACTGCAACACGTCTATTATTATATTGGCAACTTCGATTTGTTTCAGAATAACAATACAAGCAGGTGACTTCATTGTTTACCACATAAAAAAGGAATTATGCCAATATATCTCAAATAAAATATGTGTTGAAGTAAGTGGCCTACATATATGTTTTCTATTTGTTTCTTGTCATTTTTACTTAAATTTGCAATTGCCGAATTTATTTTTAGTTAGTATTTAATTGCTGATTATGCATAATTTGATTGGAATACTTAATTGGAGCAGGAACTGTTTACCCTTCCGGAACACCCCGGTTTTTGGTCGGGTTCGTGTAACTCGATCTTTAGTTTTATGTGTATGTTTTGTAGATCGTTGTTTGTCCTTTTGACCTTTTTCCTTTGGCCATTTCGTTGTCTGTCCTTCGTCGATTTACAGATTCTGACTACCCCTTTGATATCTTCAAAATCTTCTTGTAATACAAGACAACATAAATCTAGCATATTCTCTCATGAATAAAGTTTAAACGTTTAAATGACAATTCTAGTTTCAAACCTACAAGACACTGACATTGACCAACCCATCGAATCATCCCACATTGACTATAAATGTATTGATGACAAATATAATTATATCCTACATTTACTCCATCAAATAATTAAAAAAAAGTAACTGAACTTGATATATATTGTTGAGATTTATTACATCAGGGGGTGCGTTCAACATCGTAGCTGCTAGGTTGAGCTACGTAGAAAAATCCTACTGAACGGAAAGCTAACCTAGCCGCTACATAGCTCTCGCTAGCTTAAAAGATTTCTGCTAGCTTTTGAATCCAAGATGGCGGCTAAGACTATATGAAATAATATAATTGGTTGATAAAACAGTAAAAAGACTGTCGTAACGCTTTTAATACGGATGATAATTTATTAAGGTAACTAGACAAATACGATTAGCTAAAATGTTCCAAGAAATATATTCCATATGATTGACGACATGTTTGCTAACACTGCTACGTAGCTAATCGTTCAATAACGTTATTGCTATTTTACCTAGCAGCTCAATAACGTTATTGCTATTTTACCTAGCAGCTAGGATAGCTGCTACGATATTGAACGCAACCCAGGTGATAGTGCTAAAATAAAAACAAAAGGACAAAAAGACAAACAATAATCCACCAATCACTACTCAGGAAACTGAATATTAAGCAATACTGACCCCTCTAAAAATTGTTCTCGGATGTTTTTCATGTATTTTATGAGACATAAATGATGTATTGGATGATATTACAAAAGAAATTATCCGCTAACTGCAGTCAATACTGATTTTGTATTGGTTTATTATTTTCAACCTCAGCAAAATGAATCCATATTAATATCTTATGTTGCCGGTTGCTTTCTTTAACATTGAATAGTTTTATGTAAATTCTTCAAAAATTGTAATCAATACATTTGAAAGCAATTGAATTCTGTTTGTAGCAGTTTGTCCACTAAAATATCTATGATCTAGTATTTATATCTATGATCTAGTATTTATATCTATGATCTAGTATTTATATCTATGATCTAGTATTTTCTTTTGAAATAGTGAGTCATGATGTTTTTCCTATGTATTTATCGGTTCCCAAAACGATTTCTATATCACAGAAAGTTCATGTTGTTGAACACTAGCACGACGGGTGTCACTAGTGGAACAGGAACTGTTTACCCTTCCAGAGCACATGAGTTCACCCCCGATTTTTAGTGGGGTTCGTGTTACTCGATCTTTAGTTTTATATGTATGTTTTGTAGATGGTTGTTTGTCCTTTTGTACTTATTCTTTTGGCCATTGTGTTGTCTGTTCTTCTTCGATATACGGTTTCTGATTGCCCCTTTGGTATCTTCAAGCTCTTCTTCATCCCCGCTTTTTGTGAGGTTCGTGTTGCTCAATACAATGGAATAGTAAAAATGATAAGAACACAAACATTTGACTACAAAAAAACTACATATACATCTATAGATTGAACGGCACGAACCCTACTAAACACCGAGGGTGTTTCGAATAGCGCGGTAGATAGCGAGTTCTCATAATGATATAGCTAATAAGGCACTCATTTGGCGTTGAACAACAAATACTCACCAACCCACTCATTCAGCAAAGATATGATTGACTCATACTTGCACAGCAAGATAATGTATGCTCATTCTGCATTATTTGGTAGGTATCAGTACAATATAACATCGTAAACCATATCTGTCATGGTCAGTTAGCCGCCAAGTGTCTCATTTTAAACTGTATCTTTAGGGAACCAACATAAAATTATTCGATATGTCTCATTATTTATACAAAAGGTAAGAGATGATTCCAAATACTTAATGAAGCATTATATTGTCCCGAGACATGTCATGTCACAAATTTTGCTTTGAAATTATTGAACAAGATATGTAACAGCACAAAAGGGATTTACACAACTTATAAATAATTTATTGTCTCTCTCTTTATAATGTCGGTAGTTCTCAATATAGTTTATTGATCTAAGACTAGTAATACCATGAAAATAAAATAAAATACCACACTGTCGGAACAGTACCACAATCCGGTAGCAAAATCGTAGAGTGGCAAAATCGATACTCCTAACACACTAGATCATACATCAATAAAAGCTGTACATAGATAACTGTAAATATACTGAAAATAAAGATGTTAGACACTCTAATCTGAGAGTTTACTCCTGTAATTGGAGCAGGAAGAAGAAGACGATATAAAAATAACAAATAAATAATTCTGAATACAGAATACGCGAGAGTAGCGTACGAGTTGTGAAATATAAACTCAATAGGCGGGAGCGGTTGGTATATTACCATCAAGGTGTGGAGAATTTATAATGGGAAAACTGGAAGCCTTCTCTTTTATCATAAAGTCTGGTAATAAGTTGACCATTGATGTCAAATATGAGGTAAATGAAATGAGGAAGATGAAGCTGCTTCAATTGTTTCTTTTATATCAAGCTCTTTGTGAGGTATATTAATTGAATCCAGTTAGCCAAGTATTTAATGACAAAACATCATCAATATACCTGAAAGTTTTTTCCTCAATATACGAATTCTGATTACCCTTTTGGTATCTTCAAACTCTTCTTAAAGTCTTTAGCTTCTGTAATTATTTTCTTTGTTACTTTTTTGTATAAACTCTGCCACTTCTGATTATAGGAAAAGATCGACAAGGATAGGGACTCAGTTTGTTCCCATGGGGATGCCGTTGATTTGTTGAACAATGTGCCTTGCGAACTCGACACATATGCTATCGATAAGGATCTCCAACATACTGATGACTTTTTACATTTTCTGTGTAGCACGTTTTGCCTTTTGTTTGGTGTTTAACAAACTCTGTTAATTCGTATAAATTTATAATTTGGTAACATTGCCTACCATGTATAATGTATTATGTGTTGTGTATGATTTCTCTTAGACTGGTTTTTAATATTGTATGATAAATTGCAGTGTAAAATGTAGAGTCAAAAGGTTGGATAGATGAAATTTTCGAAAAAAGTACGAGAATTAAAAATTATCCAGAATGTCTTTTAAAGTTTTTCTGTGTCCACATTAGATTGATATTACTATGTGAATAGACTTTATCACAGTATGATTGTAGTCCCTCTTGGAATACAGACAACATAGTTATAGGCAGTTCTTTAGTTGAACAAGTAGAAGAACCGGCAATATACCTTCCTCTCTATGGATTCGTGTGATGTTTTGGTATCAAATATAATGTAGACCAAGTCCTTATATTCCTCATTAAGCGGGCTATTCATTATCAGACTTTAATTTTGAAATGTGATATTCTGATAAAGGCTACAGTTGTATATTAAGATGCTAAGTAAGAAATGCTATGGGTGTAAATGAACATGACAGACTACCCAACCTCACATCAGACACCCCTACTGCTGCCGCACACCTCATTCACATCAGGGTCTTCAACAATGATCACAAATCACACTAAAATAAGTGTGAAACATTCCCCAGCCCGATAGCTGTTATACATACCTAGATTCTTAACTGATCATGAGATGTTACTAATAAAGGCCTCTACATAGTACAATGGCCTATATTGGATTGTACGATTGATTGGTGTTTGACATCAGGTTACCAGTACTTCAGCTATATTCGATGAGAACAATAAATACAAACACAGAATCATGTAGGTCAAATATGGGTCTTTGAAAGGAAGATTTGATTAACATAGAGAACATGACAGAGGAAGGAAATGATTGCATTGTAACTGGGGACCAACATCCAGAACAGTCATTAACCAGCAGCAAAGGGTCACTATTTAGCAATAAAGGGCCATCAACCAGCAGCAATGGGCCACCAACCAACAGCAAAGTTTCACCAAACAGCAGCAATGGGTCACCAACCAACAGCAAAGTTTCACCAAACAGCAGCAATGGGCCACCAACCAACAGCAAAATTTCATCAAACAGCAGCAATGGGTCACCAACCAAGATCAAAATTTCACCAAACAGCCGCAATGGGCCACCAATCAACAGCATAGTTTCACCAAACAGCAGCAATGGGCCACCAACCAACAGCAGTAAAGGTCCATAAACCAGCAGCAAATGGTCACCAAACAACAGTAATGGGCCATAAACAAGTAGCAAATGGTTGCCAATGACTAGTAAAAGGCCACCAACCAGGAGCAAAATTTCACCCAAACAGCAGCAATGGGCCACCAACCAACAGCAAAGTTTCCCCAAACAGCAGCATTGGGACACCAACCAACAGCAACATTTCACCAAACAGCAGCAATGGGCCACCTACAAACAACATTTCACCAAACAGCAGCAATGGGCCACCAACCAACAGCAAAATTTCACCAAACAGAAGCAATGGGCCACCAATTAACAGCAAAGTTTCACCAAACAGCAGCAAGGGGCCACCAACCAACAGCAAGGTTTCACCAAACAGCAGTAAAGGGCCATAAACCAGTAGCAAATGGTCACCAAACAACAGTAATGGGTAGCAAATGGTTGCCAATGACTGGTAAAATGCCACCAACCAGAAGCAAAATTTCACCAAACAGCAGCAGTTGGCCACCAACCAATGGCAGAGTTTCACCAAACACCAGTAAAGGGCCATAAACCAGGAGCAAAAGGCCATTAACCAATAGCAAAGGGCCACTAACGACAGGAAATGGCCATCAACCAGCAGCAAAGGGTCATCCAACAGCAGCAATGGGCCACCAACCAGCAGTAAAGTTCTGTCAACCAGAAGACAATGAACTCCAACCAGCAGCAAAGACCCATCTACAACTGGCATAGGGCCATCAACAAGCAGCAAAGGGTCACAAACACCACTCTTAGCAAATCGTTTCTCAAAGTTGTCCATAACATGTGATGAGACTGGCATTTTCAATACACGAGGCTCTTATTTATACCGAGACAAGTTCAGGATAAAACTATGTAATCAAGACAAGAGTCCAGAATCATCAGAAATATTAAAACTATGTAGACTGATTGAATGAGTGATTGTTGTTTAACATCAAGTGAGAATTATTTCAGCAAATTGACTAATACTGAATCGTATAGGTAATAGGTTATACAACATTAATCCTATGGCAGATGCTTTGTTTACACCAGGGTTGAGAAATAGGTTAGGAAATGATTGCTTCGTTACGAGCCATCTTAGATAACTGATAATAAATTGTTGTTCATTAAAAGATTCTGCCACTTGTCTGTTGCTTACAACGACATTGGCATTTTCCATATTCCAAGTTGCTAAGGGCGAAATGTGTATTTGTTTTGTCCTAGATGCCCCTTTGTAGGGGTTGCTGCTGAGACACTGTGTCCTATTTCTATACCAGGGGTTCCATAGAGGTGTTGGTTTGCTTTGTCCTAGATGCCCCTTTATAGGAGTAGCTGCAGACACTGTGACCTATTTCTATACCAGAGGTTCCATAGAGGTGTGGGTTTGCTTTGTCCCAGACTGCCCTTTGTAGGGGTTCCATAGAGGTGTGGGTTTGTTTTGTCCCAGACACCCCTTTGTAGGGGTTCCATAGTGGTGTGGGTTTGTTTTGTCCCAGACACCCCTTTGTAGGGGTTCCATAGAGGTGTGGGTTTGTTTTGTCCCAGACACCCCTTTGTAGATGTTCCATAGAGGTGTGGGTTTGCTTTGTCCCAGACACCCCTTTGTAGGTGTTCCATAGAGGTGTGGGTTTGCTTTGTCCCAGACACCCCTTTGTAGGGGTTCCATAGAGGTGTGGGTTTGCTTTGTCCCAGACACCCCTTTGTAGGGGTTCCATAGAGGTGTGGGTTTGCTTTGTCCCAGACACCCCTTTGTAGGGGTTCCATAGAGGTGTGGGTTTGTTTTGTCCCAGACACCCCTTTGTAGGGGTTCCATAGAGGTGTGGGTTTGCTTTGTCCCAGACACCCCTTTGTAGGTGTTCCATAGAGGTGTGGGTTTGCTTTGTCCCAGACACCCCTTTGTAGGGGTTGCGGCCGAGACAGTGTGTCCTATTTCTATACCAGGGGTTCCATAGAGGCATGATTTTGCTTTGGCCTAGATGCCCCTTTGTATGGGTTGCAGTCGGGACACTGTGCCCTATTTCTATACCAGGGGTTCCATAGAGGTGTGTATATTGTGGAATGTATAAACAACTAACAATATCAAAAAGAAAGTATTTTTATTAAATTTTAATATCGACACAATTAGAATTAAATCTCAACATCAGACTCAATTGGACGGATACAAATATAAGAAATAAAAAAGTACTTTTCATTTGAAGGACGGATTCTCGACTAGAAGAAGGGAAACGTTCACACAGAAAACGTGAGTAATAGATGTGAAAACGAAAGTGAAATACTGTAAAACAGATGCTGGTAGATGCTATTTCTGCCTTTTTAAAAATTAATAAGGTATGTTTTGAGGAACAATGTATACTCATGTAATTGTAACACATTGTGTCTCTTTCTGCGATTTTTCTATTGAATTTTGGACTGTGGTATTTTTCATTTTAGTGTAAAAAAATATCAGAGATATTTTAGCATATTTAATAAGCATGAAAATGTATATAATTATATTAATTTTAACTAGAGGCTCAGTGGGCTGAGCCTGTGTCACTCACCTTTCATTCTGCTTTGAGGAAACTTAATACACAACCTTCCATACATGTAGATGCTTCCTACCAAGTTTCGGTTCATTTGGCCAAGCGGTTTCGGAGGAGAAGATTTAAAAAAATCGACCAATCAGAAACAAGAATTGCCTGTGGCGGCCATGTTTGTTAACGGATCGGGATGAAATGAGCAATCTTTATAGAGGACCTTCCATAGATGCTTCCTACCAAGTTTTGGTTCATTTGACCAAGCGGTTTCGGAGGAGAAGATTTTTAAAAATCGCCCAATCAGAAACAAGAATTGCCTGTGGTAGCCATGTTTGTTAATAGATCGGGAAAAAAATTAGCAATCTTTAGAGAGGACATTCCATAGATGATTCCTACCAAGTTTCAGTTCATTTGGCTGAGAGGTTTCAGAGGAGAAGATTAAAATACAAAAAGTTAACGGACGACAGACGCCAAGTGATGGCAAAAGCTCACATTGCCTTTGGCAAGGTGAGCTTACTAGAAACGATGGTTTCTACCTTGAAGAAGAATATCTTTGACACATCATTTCATTAGAAATTGAGGAAATTGTCATGGAAATAGAAAACTGTTAAATGGAACTAGGAAATATAATAATTAAATGGAACTACCAATGTACTGTTACAAAAAAGTTCAAATTGTTTTTGTTTTTTTACATATTCATGTCTGGAATTTGCAAATGTTTCAATCTTATAACAACTGTTAACAATGTGTTTAACATAAGATAAAATGTGACATGACAAACATGGATAATGAACAGTAAAATAAATCAGTCCAAACAGAGATACAGAATATATCAATCTGTGGTTATTATTGATAATAATAATAATAATAATTGCACTCATGGACTTTAAAAATATTCTAAACCAGACTTTAAAAAAACAAAGGTTTGATTCACATGAAAAAAAGGCACACTGGAATAAGTAAAAATAATCTCAGGCCAAGTTAGACTTCCTTATATATTCATATTCATTTGGACGGATGATTCTTTACCATTATTGCCTATTGCCTGAATATAAAAATACAGCTTGAGGTCCGTCTGATCTGTAAGTTTTCCAGGAAGTTGGATTTCTATATAATCATTTAATGTCTCTTGCCACTGAATAACATCAGCTCCACCCTGTGTAGTACCTACGGAAACTTCATAAATCAGTTGTCGTGGAGAGGTAAAGCAGTCATTCCAATTGACCAAGATATGACTCCCATTTGTTGTTGCCTCCAGTTGTTTGCCTTTAAATAGAAAAATGGAAGACACATCAAATGATGACATTGTAATTCCAGCTTGTCAACACTCGCCAATGTATATTGCACTTAATAGTGCTAATGTGTGTTTGTTCGTTTGTTTGATGGTGTTTAATGCCACTTTCAACAATATGTCAGTTATATCATGGCGGTCAGTTTTATTGGTGGAGGAAACCTGAGAACCCGGAGAAAACCACAGACCTGTTGCAAGGTGCTGACAAACTTTATCACATAATATTGTACACCTTGCCCTGAGATTCGAACTCACAACATCAGTTGTGATAGGCACTGATTGCATAATTAGTTGTAAATTCAACTACCATATGATCATGGCCACGTCGGCCCCTTCTAATGTCTGCTTACAAAACGGTTCTACAAGTGATCCTCAATGTACAGGTTATGTACAACAAAGTTAAAAGGTATAATGCCTCTGATGAACAGGAGGATACCTATAATGTTTTGTTTTTTCACAAGATACTATAAAACAATAGGTGTATATAAAACAGTAGGATGTGAGAATGAATGTCGTACAGTTTTGTTATTTTTTTCTCAAAATATAGCAATAAATTAGATAAATTATTGGTTGTTTAAAACTCAGTAGCAAATATGTGTTAGTGTTATTTGTGATATGGTATTTAACGCCACTTTCAACAGTTTTATTGATGGAGGAAAACGAAGTATTCTCAGAAAACCACAGACCTGCCGCAAGTCACTGACAAACTTTATCACATAATGTTGTATTGAGTACACCTCACCATGAGCGGGATACGAACTCGCAGCTTTTCTGGTGATAGGCACTGATTGCACAGGTAGTTGTAAATCCAACTACCATACGATCACGACCACTACGGCCCCTACAAATATGTTGTGTACATTCGGGACTAAGACTAGTACAGCAAGATATAAAAACAAATGTGGAGGATTGAGACTGCCGAAAAAACAATTTTCGACTGTCACTGCAAAATTTAAGGAGTTGTAATAGCTTTTTATAGACAAGTGGTCATTTAGGTGCAAGGAGTGTCACACCAATCAAACACGACACCCGCTATGGTCAACGGTCAGGTTCTATGTATTGTAACCCGACAACGATCACAACGAGAGGACATTACTACCCACTACTTGAAGATCTGTTGGGTATTTTTACAGGTGAACCATCACCAGAACCATATGTAGTAAGAGAAGAATAGTGTAATGACAACGCCAATGATGTCCGAAGGATATATTGATTTATTGATTGATTATTGCTTAACGTCCAGCAGATAGTATTTCAGATATATTCCGGATTAGATCAACCATTTTATTTTTTCACTTTTAATCGAAATTTACAAAAGAGGTATTTAACCTGCAAGGGGCGTGGCCCTCTCCAAAGACATGACAGAAGGATAAATAATTCCTTTGATAATATGTCGGGTCTATTAAACAGCCTCGTAGTCCAATAAAACATTATATAAAAGATTAGAAACAAACCTACCAGTTGTTAGTGGTGCTGGAGTATGTACAGTTACATTTGTTGTTATAGCATCACTACGAAGAAACATATAGTTTACTGCACTAACTCTGGTTGTGTAGACATCATCTGACAGCTGAAGACCAGTCATAGAGATATAGGTTACATCTTTGTTGATGTTGATTAAAGAATTAGAAATATCCTCATTGTGTCCACTAAACCTCACCTGTAAAGTTCAATACATTTTTATTTCTGTAAATCTGAATATAGTTTCTTCATACTAGTATTAGATTTATTAAATTATATAAAATATATATAGTATAACTAATCGTAGATTTTGAATATCAAAATAAGACCAGGAGTGACCGAAGTACGCATAAGGATTAAACGAGTGGACGGAATTTGTTCCACCCACAAGTTTAATACTTAACGCGTGAGTGCTCTTATTTTGATATTCAAAATGTATGATTTATAGTTATACTGCTTATTATATAGACTTCCAAACTTTCTTTTATATTATTTTTTTTATTTGTATATTTCATTCCACGCGTATGAATCTACGAGTAATGATAGTGAAAAATTCTCAATCTACAAGTCGTAGCTAAGGGATTCAGCTGGAAGGATCCGCCATCTTGAAAATGGGAAATCCTACATGTCATATTTACAACAATACACAAAAATAATTGAAATGCCTACCTAGAAATCTTATTTTAGTTAAATTTGATCAAAATTGAAGCGTACACGAAGCCAAATAATGTCTAATCTTTACGTTTCAAACTGGAAGTCTTCATATGACGTCATGTTGTTTATGTGCCAAAGTCGTCAATAACATTTCGCGGAATACTGTTTCAGTTTACAATCGTGTGTGTATTCACCGTAACACAACAAGGGACGTAACCACTACACTTATAGCTATATGTAAAAGTAGTTCATCATGAAAAAAATAATCTAGTGTACAGCTCATTTCAAGCTGTCAGATGAGTAAGTAAATGGAGAGAATGAGTTTTTGGAAATCATCTGATCACAGAGTTTTTTTTTTTGTGGAGAACAACATTTTGCCCTTCCTTAAATTTAAAGGGTCATCGTAACCATGGTCGTATGACATGTCAATGTATATTAATATATCATGCCTATTCAATCAGTGTATATTGAAATTAGACAGATTTCAAAAGCTACTTGAAACAGCATTTAATGATGATATGTGTTGGTGGCAGTGGGTAGATATGCAGTTTTCTCCAGGTACTCTGGTTTCCTCCACCAGTTAAACTGACCTCCACGGTATAACTGAGATATTGTTGCAAGTGATGTTGAACACCCGTAACCTCGTGCTCCGGAACAGTTGGTTTCTCCTTATTATTTCTTCCTTACAAAAATATGGTTTTATCTTCATTACAGAAAACATAATCTATTAACCAACTTGTTTAATTTACCATTGTTTAGGTTAAAGGAAATATAATCTATGAACCAACTTGTTTAATTTACCATTGTTTAGGTTAAAGGAAACATAATCTATGAACCAGTTTGTTTAATTTACCATTATTTAGGTTAAAGGAAATATAATCTATGAACCAGTTTGTTTAATTTACCATTGTTTAGGTTAAAGGAAATATAATCTATGAACCAGTTTGTTTAATTTACCATTATTTAGGTTAAAGGAAATATAATCTATGAACCAGTTTGTTTAATTTACCATTGTTTAGGTTAAAGGAAATATAATCTATGAACCAGTTTGTTTAATTTACCATTATTTAGGTTAAAGGAAATATAATCTATGAACCAGTTTGTTTAATTTACCATTATTTAGGTTAAAGGAAATATAATCTATGAACCAGTTTGTTTAATTTACCATTGTTTAGGTTTAAGGAAACATAATCTATGAACCAACTTGTTTAATTTACCATTATTTAGGTTAAAGGAAATATAATCTATGAACCAACTTGTTTAATTTACCATTGTTTAGGTTAAAGGAAACATAATCTATGAACCAGTTTGTTTAATTTACCATTATTTAGGTTAAAGGAAATATAATCTATGAACCAACTTGTTTAATTTACCATTATTTAGGTTAAAGGAAATATAATCTATGAACCAGTTTGTTTAATTTACCATTATTTAGGTTAAAGGAAATATAATCTATGAACCAGTTTGTTTAATTTACCATTGTTTAGGTTAAAGGAAATATAATCTATGAACCAGTTTGTTTAATTTACCATTATTTAGGTTAAAGGAAATATAATCTATGAACCAGTTTGTTTAATTTACCATTGTTTAGGTTAAAGGAAATATAATCTATGAACCAACTTGTTTAATTTACTATTATTTAGGTTAAAGGAAATATAATCTATGAACCAGTTTGTTTAATTTACCATTGTTTAGGTTAAAGGAAATATAATCTATGAACCAACTTGTTTAATTTACTATTATTTAGGTTAAAGGAAATATAATCTATGAACCAGTTTGTTTAATTTACCATTGTTTAGGTTAAAGGAAATATAATCTATGAACCAACTTGTTTAATTTACTATTATTTAGGTTAAAGGAAATATAATCTATGAACCAGTTTGTTTAATTTACCATTGTTTAGGTTAAAGGAAATATAATCTATGAACCAACTTGTTTAATTTACTATTATTTAGGTTAAAGGAAATATAATCTATGAACCAGTTTGTTTAATTTACCATTGTTTAGGTTAAAGGAAATATAATCTATGAACCAACTTGTTTAATTTACTATTATTTAGGTTAAAGGAAATATAATCTATGAACCAGTTTGTTTAATTTACCATTGTTTAGGTTAAAGGAAATATAATCTATGAACCAACTTGTTTAATTTACTATTATTTAGGTTAAAGGAAATATAATCTATGAACCAGTTTGTTTAATTTACTATTATTTAGGTTAAAGGAAATATAATCTATGAACCAGTTTGTTTAATTTACTATTATTTAGGTTAAAGGAAATATAATCTATGAACCAGTTTGTTTAATTTACTATTATTTAGGTTAAAGGAAACATAATCTATGAACCAGTTTGTTTAATTTACCATTGTTTAGGTTTAAGGAAATATAATCTATGACCCAACTTGTTTAATTTACTATTATTTAGGTTAAAGGAAATATAATCTACACACAGGTGTGTTTACCTGTTATAATTTACTTACAAAGAAAGACATGATTCCAAACTGATCAGAAAATCCAGACCACTTCATTCTCAAATTTGTCTTGTCGCCATGGTAAAAATGACTTGGACTGTATTCTGTTAACGATTGTGGAATTATTTCTATAACAGCATGGTCAGCACTTGGTGGTACATCAGATATGATTACTCCATCAGACGTAGACGTAGTGTGTAATCCTGCGTTGTTATGACAACGGATTGTCACATACACCTTCTGATTAGAAACTGCGGCCTCCTCAAATGTTGAGGCAGATTTTGTTAGATCTGTTGTTGGGGTAAATACCATTAATTCATTCCCAAAAGGCCTGAAACCTGAGATTATAAGAAAAAAAAAAAATTTTGATTATGGGTAACACGATGGGTGCCACAAGTGCAACAGGAACTGCTCACTGTTATCAGATATCTGCGTTTTTTTCTTGGTTTTGGTTAAGGTTCATCGTGTTTTAGTTTTCTGTGTTCAGTTCTTATGGTTTGTGTTTGTCCATGTCTTTTTTCCTTTTTATCATAGTTTTGCCATGTTCTGTTGATTTATTGCTTTTGATCAAAATTCTGACTTTACTGGCAGAAGATGACATCTGCTGGTTTGCTAGAAAACGTACTTGTTATCATTTAAAATGTTTCAGATGACAATCAGTCAATATCATTTTTGTTTGTCTGTAATGTTAATAAATTGTTGAACAATCAGTTTTATATACTGTATCATGACAATACTAGTAATAATTTCTCAACTCATTCATTAAGCTACCATTAAATGGTATAATACCATTACAACACATCCATATCGCTACAAAGTTACCAATTTGTAATTACATATCTTTTGAATGAAAACAATTCATTGTTTATTATAAAAGATAGTATGCTTATCAAACTTTTATACCTAGTCTGAATTAACAATGCTACATCTATTAGTTTAACCAAGCCACTTTTTATTGAAGTGTCTGTACCAAGTCAGGAAAGTGAGTGGTCATGCAGATGTATGTTAAGGCTATCTTTGTACAATTTTCCAATTAGAATTTTAGAATTGGTCCGACAGCGTGCTATTTGTTTCCTTTTATCAAAATACATTCTTATGGTATGCTGATCTTTATGATACAACACAGTAAGAATACTGCATATTAAATGTAATTTAAATTTAACATACCAGCTGACCATTCACAAAACTCAACACCAGATTCTGGATCATTTACTTCCCAGTTGGCTGATATGGTAGATGATGTTTGTCCGTCCACATCTGGTCCTATAGATATAACAGTATACAATATGCAAGTCTTATAGCAGTTCAAATTAACATTCACAAAGTGGTTATAGTAGCAGAGTTCGCGACTTGTGTCAGTCCTGTCAGACATGACCAGCAAAATTTGGGCAGATTTTACCAAGGACTGACAAAAGTTTGTTATTTTGCAATAGAAAATTAATGAGGACTAACATTCTTTTCACTAGGACACCTAACCCACATGTAATTCCACGAAACCTGTAGTAGTACAGTACAAGAAGACTAATCTAAATTAGTAGTTAAAAAGAAAAGATGATCTCTAAAGTCTAAGACTCGTTATATAATTTTTTTTCTCAATATGTATACAGTTAAAATATTCAATGAACAAACAATATACACAGATTAAACGTTAACATCAGTGTTTGTTATTGAAATTTTTTTTTTTAATTAAACATATTGTATTGCTCTAATATCAGCAATATAATTGGGTACAAGTTATAACAACATTATAAACACCCTCTCCTTACAATTTACAAAATACTATAATACATGGTAAAAATGTATATAAAATATATATTAGAACATTGTATAAGTCATATTAACCTTAACTGTACATGTACTACAATCTACAGAAAAAAAAAGATAGATTTTACAAAGAAGAAAAAGATAGAAATAAGAAAATCAACAACTACAACCAACAATCAATCAATCAAACCTATGACTATTACGTTGAAATATGGACAATTAATTATTGGCGATGAATGTTATATCGACTAGTTATATTGTGCCTTATAGCACATTTTAAGTGATGCTATGTTGCTATGGAAACTAATAAATACAGAACAAACTCAAAATGTCTGTTTTCATATGAATTGACCCGGGGGTAATGAGTGGAGGTTGTAATAAGCAATGGGTTTCCGTCGATGCACATAATGTAGATTTTTGGTAATTGAAAAATGATATGAAGCCAGAGGAGGATTATTGCAATGTTTGACATTAGAAAAGTCGACTTTGTAAAGGAACAACTCCTTGGAAAATGAGCTTATTAATATAATATAACTTTATGGTTAAACCTACCTGTGCCATCATTCACAAAAACAACGTTGGGTGGTGTCAGGTCGACAATAAAATGTGTAGAATGTGATCTTGATGATAGACCAGCCATATTTACAGCAATGACCGTAACATAAATCATGGACGAGTGAATCAGAGTTACATTATAATTAAAGCCAAACATGTTCACTCCAACACTGGTATAACCTTGTATCTCTGTACTGCCTTCTGTATAACCTGGTAAATAAAATGATGGTTTAATTAAATACCAGTGAATCAGAGTTACATTATAATTAAAGCCAAACATGTTCACTCCAACACTGGTATAACCTTGTATCTCTGTACTGCCTTCTGTATAACCTGGTAAATAAAATGATGGTTTAATTAAATATCAGTGAATCAGAGTTACATTATAATTAAAGCCAAACATGTTCACTCCAACACTGGTATAACCTTGTATCTCTGTACTGCCTTCTGTATAACCTGATAAATAAAATGATGGTTTAATTAAATACCAGTGAATCAGAGTTACATTATAATTAAAGCCAAACATGTTCACTCCAACACTGGTATAACCTTGTATCTCTGTTCTGCCTTCTGTATAACCTGGTAAATAAAATGATGGTTTAATTAAATATCAGTGAATCAGAGTTACATTATAATTAAAGCCAAACATGTTCACTCCAACACTGGTATAACCTTGTATCTCTGTACTGCCTTCTGTATAACCTGGTAAATAAAATGATGGTTTAATTAAATACCAGTGAATCAGAGTTACATTATAATTAAAGCCAAACATGTTCACTCCAACACTGGTATAACCTTGTATCTCTGTACTGCCTTCTGTATAACCTGGTAAATAAAATGATGGTTTAATCAAATATCAGTGAATCAGAGTTACATTATAATTAAAGCCAAACATGTTCACTCCAACACTGGTATAACCTTGTATCTCTGTACTGCCTTCTGTATAACCTGGTAAATAAAATGATGGTTTAATTAAATATCAGTGAATCAGAGTTACATTATAATTAAAGCCAAACATGTTCACTCCAACACTGGTATAACCTTGTATCTCTGTACTGCCTTCTGTATAACCTGGTAAATAAAATGATGGTTTAATTAAATACCAGTGAATCAGAGTTACATTATAATTAAAGCCAAACATGTTCACTCCAACACTGGTATAACCTTGTATCTCTGTACTGCCTTCTGTATAACCTGGTAAATAAAATGATGGTTTAATTAAATACCAGTGAATCAGAGTTACATTATAATTAAAGCCAAACATGTTCACTCCAACACTGGTATAACCTTGTATCTCTGTACTGCCTTCTGTATAACCTGGTAAATAAAATGATGGTTTAATTAAATACCAGTGAATCAGAGATACATTATAATTAAAGCCAAACATGTTCACTCCAACACTGGTATAACCTTGTATCTCTGTACTGCCTTCTGTATAACCTGGTAAATAAAATGATGGTTTAATTAAATATCAGTGAATCAGAGTAACATTATAATTAAAGCCAAACATGTTCACTCCAACACTGGTATAACCTTGTATCTCTGTACTGCCTTCTGTATAACCTGGTAAATAAAATGATGGTTTAATTAAATATCAGTGAATCAGAGTTACATTATAATTAAAGCCAAACATGTTCACTCCAACACTGGTATAACCTTGTATCTCTGTACTGCCTTCTGTATAACCTGGTAAATAAAATGATAGTTTAATTAAATACCAGTGAATCAGAGTTACATTATAATTAAAGCCAAACATGTTCACTCCTACACTGGTGTAACCTTGTATCTCTGTACTGCCTTCTGTATAACCTGGTAAATAAAATGATAGTTTAATTAAATACCAGTGAATCAGAGATACATTATAATTAAAGCCAAACATGTTCACTCCTACACTGGTGTAACCTTGTATCTCTGTACTGCCTTCTGTATAACCTGGTAAATAAAATGATAGTTTAATTAAATATCAGTGAATCAGAGATACATTATAATTAAAGCCAAACATGTTCACTCCTACACTGGTGTAACCTTGTATCTCTGTACTGCCTTCTGTATAACCTGGTAAATAAAATGATGGTTTAATTAAATACCAGTGAATCAGAGATACATTATAATTAAAGCCAAACATGTTCACTCCTACACTGGTGTAACCTTGTATCTCTGTACTGCCTTCTGTATAACCTGGTAAATAAAATGATAGTTTAATTAAATATCAGTGAATCAGTGTTACATTATAATTAAAGCCAAACATGTTCACTCCAACACTGGTGTAACCTTGTATCTCTGTACTGCCTTCTGTATAACCTGGTAAATAAAATGATGGTTTAATTAAATACCAGTGAATCAGAGTTACATTATAATTAAAGCCAAACATGTTCACTCCAACACTGGTGTAACCTTGTATCTCTGTACTGCCTTCTGTATAACCTGGTAAATAAAATGATGGTTTAATTAAATACCAGTGAATCAGAGTTACATTATAATTAAAGCCAAACATGTTCACTCCAACACTGGTGTAACCTTGTATCTCTGTACTGCCTTCTGTATAACCTGGTAAATAAAATGATGGTTTAATTAAATACCAGTGAATCAGAGTTACATTATAATTAAAGCCAAACATGTTCACTCCAACACTGGTATAACCTTGTATCTCTGTACTGCCTTCTGTATAACCTGGTAAATAAAATGATGGTTTAATTAAATACCAGTGAATCAGAGTTACATTATAATTAAAGCCAAACGTGTTCACTCCAACACTGGTGTAACCTTGTATCTCTGTACTGCCTTCTGTATAACCTGGTAAATAAAATGATGGTTTAATTAAATACCAGTGAATCAGAGTTACATTATAATTAAAGCCAAACATGTTCACTCCAACACTGGTATAACCTTGTATCTCTGTACTGCCTTCTGTATAACCTGGTAAATAAAATGATGGTTTAATTAAATACCAGTGAATCAGTGTTACATTATAATTAAAGCCAAACGTGTTCACTCCAACACTGGTGTAACCTTGTATCTCTGTACTGCCTTCTGTATAACCTGGTAAATAAAATGATGGTTTAATTAAATACCAGTGAATCAGAGTTACATTATAATTAAAGCCAAACATGTTCACTCCAACACTGGTATAACCTTGTATCTCTGTACTGCCTTCTGTATAACCTGGTAAATAAAATGATGGTTTAATTAAATATCAGTGAATCAGAGTTACATTATAATTAAAGCCAAACATGTTCACTCCAACACTGGTATAACCTTGTATCTCTGTACTGCCTTCTGTATAACCTGGTAAATAAAATGATGGTTTAATTAAATATCAGTGAATCAGAGTTACATTATAATTAAAGCCAAACATGTTTACTCCAACACTGGTATAACCTTGTATCTCTGTACTGCCTTCTGTATAACCTGGTAAATAAAATGATGGTTTAATTAAATACCAGTGAATCAGAGTTACATTATAATTAAAGCCAAACATGTTCACTCCAACACTGGTATAACCTTGTATCTCTGTACTGCCTTCTGTATAACCTGGTAAATAAAATGATGGTTTAATTAAATATCAGTGAATCAGAGCTACATTATAATTAAAGCCAAACATGTTCACTCCAACACTGGTATAACCTTGTATCTCTGTACTGCCTTCTGTATAACCTGGTAAATAAAATGATGGTTTAATTAAATACCAGTGAATCAGAGATACATTATAATTAAAGCCAAACATGTTCACTCCTACACTGGTGTAACCTTGTATCTCTGTACTGCCTTCTGTATAACCTGGTAAATAAAATGATAGTTTAATTAAATACCAGTGAATCAGAGATACATTATAATTAAAGCCAAACATGTTCACTCCTACACTGGTGTAACCTTGTATCTCTGTACTGCCTTCTGTATAACCTGGTAAATAAAATGATGGTTTAATTAAATACCAGTGAATCAGAGTTACATTATAATTAAAGCCAAACGTGTTCACTCCAACACTGGTGTAACCTTGTATCTCTGTACTGCCTTCTGTATAACCTGGTAAATAAAATGATGGTTTAATTAAATACCAGTGAATCAGAGTTACATTATAATTAAAGCCAAACATGTTCACTCCAACACTGGTATAACCTTGTATCTCTGTACTGCCTTCTGTATAACCTGGTAAATAAAATGATGGTTTAATTAAATACCAGTGAATCAGTGTTACATTATAATTAAAGCCAAACGTGTTCACTCCAACACTGGTGTAACCTTGTATCTCTGTACTGCCTTCTGTATAACCTGGTAAATAAAATGATGGTTTAATTAAATACCAGTGAATCAGAGTTACATTATAATTAAAGCCAAACATGTTCACTCCAACACTGGTGTAACCTTGTATCTCTGTACTGCCTTCTGTATAACCTGGTAAATAAAATGATGGTTTAATTAAATACCAGTGAATCAGAGTTACATTATAATTAAAGCCAAACATGTTCACTCCAACACTGGTATAACCTTGTATCTCTGTACTGCCTTCTGTATAACCTGGTAAATAAAATGATGGTTTAATTAAATATCAGTGAATCAGAGTTACATTATAATTAAAGCCAAACATGTTCACTCCAACACTGGTATAACCTTGTATCTCTGTACTGCCTTCTGTATAACCTGGTAAATAAAATGATAGTTTAATTAAATACCAGTGAATCAGAGTTACATTATAATTAAAGCCAAACATGTTCACTCCTACACTGGTGTAACCTTGTATCTCTGTACTGCCTTCTGTATAACCTGGTAAATAAAATGATAGTTTAATTAAATATCAGTGAATCAGAGATACATTATAATTAAAGCCAAACATGTTCACTCCTACACTGGTGTAACCTTGTATCTCTGTACTGCCTTCTGTATAACCTGGTAAATAAAATGATGGTTTAATTAAATACCAGTGAATCAGAGATACATTATAATTAAAGCCAAACATGTTCACTCCTACACTGGTGTAACCTTGTATCTCTGTACTGCCTTCTGTATAACCTGGTAAATAAAATGATAGTTTAATTAAATATCAGTGAATCAGTGTTACATTATAATTAAAGCCAAACATGTTCACTCCAACACTGGTGTAACCTTGTATCTCTGTACTGCCTTCTGTATAACCTGGTAAATAAAATGATGGTTTAATTAAATACCAGTGAATCAGAGTTACATTATAATTAAAGCCAAACATGTTCACTCCAACACTGGTGTAACCTTGTATCTCTGTACTGCCTTCTGTATAACCTGGTAAATAAAATGATGGTTTAATTAAATACCAGTGAATCAGAGTTACATTATAATTAAAGCCAAACATGTTCACTCCAACACTGGTGTAACCTTGTATCTCTGTACTGCCTTCTGTATAACCTGGTAAATAAAATGATGGTTTAATTAAATACCAGTGAATCAGAGTTACATTATAATTAAAGCCAAACATGTTCACTCCAACACTGGTATAACCTTGTATCTCTGTACTGCCTTCTGTATAACCTGGTAAATAAAATGATGGTTTAATTAAATACCAGTGAATCAGTGTTACATTATAATTAAAGCCAAACGTGTTCACTCCAACACTGGTGTAACCTTGTATCTCTGTACTGCCTTCTGTATAACCTGGTAAATAAAATGATGGTTTAATTAAATACCAGTGAATCAGAGTTACATTATAATTAAAGCCAAACATGTTCACTCCAACACTGGTATAACCTTGTAGCTCTGTACTGCCTTCTGTATAACCTGGTAAATAAAATGATGGTTTAATTAAATATCAGTGAATCAGAGTTACATTATAATTAAAGCCAAACATGTTCACTCCAACACTGGTATAACCTTGTATCTCTGTACTGCCTTCTGTATAACCTGGTAAATAAAATGATGGTTTAATTAAATATCAGTGAATCAGAGTTACATTATAATTAAAGCCAAACATGTTCACTCCAACACTGGTATAACCTTGTATCTCTGTACTGCCTTCTGTATAACCTGGTAAATAAAATGATGGTTTAATTAAATACCAGTGAATCAGAGTTACATTATAATTAAAGCCAAACATGTTCACTCCAACACTGGTATAACCTTGTATCTCTGTACTGCCTTCTGTATAACCTGGTAAATAAAATGATGGTTTAATTAAATATCAGTGAATCAGAGTTACATTATAATTAAAGCCAAACATGTTCACTCCAACACTGGTATAACCTTGTATCTCTGTACTGCCTTCTGTATAACCTGGTAAATAAAATGATGGTTTAATTAAATACCAGTGAATCAGAGATACATTATAATTAAAGCCAAACATGTTCACTCCTACACTGGTGTAACCTTGTATCTCTGTACTGCCTTCTGTATAACCTGGTAAATAAAATGATAGTTTAATTAAATACCAGTGAATCAGAGATACATTATAATTAAAGCCAAACATGTTCACTCCTACACTGGTGTAACCTTGTATCTCTGTACTGCCTTCTGTATAACCTGGTAAATAAAATGATGGTTTAATTAAATACCAGTGAATCAGAGTTACATTATAATTAAAGCCAAACGTGTTCACTCCAACACTGGTGTAACCTTGTATCTCTGTACTGCCTTCTGTATAACCTGGTAAATAAAATGATGGTTTAATTAAATACCAGTGAATCAGAGTTACATTATAATTAAAGCCAAACATGTTCACTCCAACACTGGTATAACCTTGTATCTCTGTACTGCCTTCTGTATAACCTGGTAAATAAAATGATGGTTTAATTAAATACCAGTGAATCAGTGTTACATTATAATTAAAGCCAAACGTGTTCACTCCAACACTGGTGTAACCTTGTATCTCTGTACTGCCTTCTGTATAACCTGGTAAATAAAATGATGGTTTAATTAAATACCAGTGAATCAGAGTTACATTATAATTAAAGCCAAACATGTTCACTCCAACACTGGTGTAACCTTGTATCTCTGTACTGCCTTCTGTATAACCTGGTAAATAAAATGATGGTTTAATTAAATATCAGTGAATCAGAGTTACATTATAATTAAAGCCAAACATGTTCACTCCAACACTGGTATAACCTTGTATCTCTGTACTGCCTTCTGTATAACCTGGTAAATAAAATGATGGTTTAATTAAATATCAGTGAATCAGAGTTACATTATAATTAAAGCCAAACATGTTCACTCCAACACTGGTATAACCTTGTATCTCTGTACTGCCTTCTGTATAACCTGGTAAATAAAATGATGGTTTAATTAAATACCAGTGAATCAGAGTTACATTATAATTAAAGCCAAACATGTTCACTCCAACACTGGTATAACCTTGTATCTCTGTACTGCCTTCTGTATAACCTGGTAAATAAAATGATGGTTTAATTAAATATCAGTGAATCAGAGTTACATTATAATTAAAGCCAAACATGTTCACTCCAACACTGGTATAACCTTGTATCTCTGTACTGCCTTCTGTATAACCTGGTAAATAAAATGATGGTTTAATTAAATACCAGTGAATCAGAGATACATTATAATTAAAGCCAAACATGTTCACTCCTACACTGGTGTAACCTTGTATCTCTGTACTGCCTTCTGTATAACCTGGTAAATAAAATGATAGTTTAATTAAATACCAGTGAATCAGAGATACATTATAATTAAAGCCAAACATGTTCACTCCTACACTGGTGTAACCTTGTATCTCTGTACTGCCTTCTGTATAACCTGGTAAATAAAATGATGGTTTAATTAAATATCAGTGAATCAGAGTTACATTATAATTAAAGCCAAACATGTTCACTCCAACACTGGTATAACCTTGTATCTCTGTACTGCCTTCTGTATAACCTGGTAAATAAAATGATGGTTTAATTAAATATCAGTGAATCAGAGTTACATTATAATTAAAGCCAAACATGTTCACTCCAACACTGGTATAACCTTGTATCTCTGTACTGCCTTCTGTATAACCTGGTAAATAAAATGATAGTTTAATTAAATACCAGTGAATCAGAGTTACATTATAATTAAAGCCAAACATGTTCACTCCTACACTGGTGTAACCTTGTATCTCTGTACTGCCTTCTGTATAACCTGGTAAATAAAATGATAGTTTAATTAAATACCAGTGAATCAGAGATACATTATAATTAAAGCCAAACATGTTCACTCCTACACTGGTGTAACCTTGTATCTCTGTACTGCCTTCTGTATAACCTGGTAAATAAAATGATAGTTTAATTAAATACCAGTGAATCAGAGATACATTATAATTAAAGCCAAACATGTTCACTCCTACACTGGTGTAACCTTGTATCTCTGTACTGCCTTCTGTATAACCTGGTAAATAAAATGATGGTTTAATTAAATACCAGTGAATCAGAGTTACATTATAATTAAAGCCAAACATGTTCACTCCTACACTGGTGTAACCTTGTATCTCTGTACTGCCTTCTGTATAACCTGGTAAATAAAATGATAGTTTAATTAAATATCAATGAATCAGTGTTACATTATAATAAAAGCCAAACATGTTCACTCCAACACTGGTATAACCTTGTATCTCTGTACTGCCTTCTGTATAACCTGGTAAATAAAATGATGGTTTAATTAAATATCAGTGAATCAGAGTTACATTATAATTAAAGCCAAACATGTTCACTCCAACACTGGTATAACCTTGTATCTCTGTACTGCCTTCTGTATAACCTGGTAAATAAAATGATGGTTTAATTAAATACCAGTGAATCAGAGTTACATTATAATTAAAGCCAAACATGTTCACTCCAACACTGGTATAACCTTGTATCTCTGTACTGCCTTCTGTATAACCTGGTAAATAAAATGATGGTTTAATTAAATATCAGTGAATCAGAGTTACATTATAATTAAAGCCAAACATGTTCACTCCAACACTGGTATAACCTTGTATCTCTGTACTGCCTTCTGTATAACCTGGTAAATAAAATGATGGTTTAATTAAATACCAGTGAATCAGAGATACATTATAATTAAAGCCAAACATGTTCACTCCTACACTGGTGTAACCTTGTATCTCTGTACTGCCTTCTGTATAACCTGGTAAATAAAATGATAGTTTAATTAAATACCAGTGAATCAGAGATACATTATAATTAAAGCCAAACATGTTCACTCCTACACTGGTGTAACCTTGTATCTCTGTACTGCCTTCTGTATAACCTGGTAAATAAAATGATGGTTTAATTAAATATCAGTGAATCAGAGTTACATTATAATTAAAGCCAAACATGTTCACTCCAACACTGGTATAACCTTGTATCTCTGTACTGCCTTCTGTATAACCTGGTAAATAAAATGATGGTTTAATTAAATATCAGTGAATCAGAGTTACATTATAATTAAAGCCAAACATGTTCACTCCAACACTGGTATAACCTTGTATCTCTGTACTGCCTTCTGTATAACCTGGTAAATAAAATGATAGTTTAATTAAATACCAGTGAATCAGAGTTACATTATAATTAAAGCCAAACATGTTCACTCCTACACTGGTGTAACCTTGTATCTCTGTACTGCCTTCTGTATAACCTGGTAAATAAAATGATAGTTTAATTAAATACCAGTGAATCAGAGATACATTATAATTAAAGCCAAACATGTTCACTCCTACACTGGTGTAACCTTGTATCTCTGTACTGCCTTCTGTATAACCTGGTAAATAAAATGATAGTTTAATTAAATACCAGTGAATCAGAGATACATTATAATTAAAGCCAAACATGTTCACTCCTACACTGGTGTAACCTTGTATCTCTGTACTGCCTTCTGTATAACCTGGTAAATAAAATGATGGTTTAATTAAATACCAGTGAATCAGAGTTACATTATAATTAAAGCCAAACATGTTCACTCTTACACTGGTGTAACCTTGTATCTCTGTACTGCCTTCTGTATAACCTGGTAAATAAAATGATAGTTTAATTAAATATCAATGAATCAGTGTTACATTATAATAAAAGCCAAACATGTTCACTCCAACACTGGTATAACCTTGTATCTCTGTACTGCCTTCTGTATAACCTGGTAAATAAAATGATGGTTTAATTAAATATCAGTGAATCAGAGTTACATTATAATTAAAGCCAAACATGTTCACTCCAACACTGGTATAACCTTGTATCTCTGTACTGCCTTCTGTATAACCTGGTAAATAAAATGATGGTTTAATTAAATACCAGTGAATCAGAGTTACATTATAATTAAAGCCAAACATGTTCACTCCAACACTGGTATAACCTTGTATCTCTGTACTGCCTTCTGTATAACCTGGTAAATAAAATGATGGTTTAATTAAATATCAGTGAATCAGAGTTACATTATAATTAAAGCCAAACATGTTCACTCCAACACTGGTATAACCTTGTATCTCTGTACTGCCTTCTGTATAACCTGGTAAATAAAATGATGGTTTAATTAAATACCAGTGAATCAGAGATACATTATAATTAAAGCCAAACATGTTCACTCCTACACTGGTGTAACCTTGTATCTCTGTACTGCCTTCTGTATAACCTGGTAAATAAAATGATAGTTTAATTAAATACCAGTGAATCAGAGATACATTATAATTAAAGCCAAACATGTTCACTCCTACACTGGTGTAACCTTGTATCTCTGTACTGCCTTCTGTATAACCTGGTAAATAAAATGATGGTTTAATTAAATATCAGTGAATCAGAGTTACATTATAATTAAAGCCAAACATGTTCACTCCAACACTGGTATAACCTTGTATCTCTGTACTGCCTTCTGTATAACCTGGTAAATAAAATGATGGTTTAATTAAATATCAGTGAATCAGAGTTACATTATAATTAAAGCCAAACATGTTCACTCCAACACTGGTATAACCTTGTATCTCTGTACTGCCTTCTGTATAACCTGGTAAATAAAATGATAGTTTAATTAAATACCAGTGAATCAGAGTTACATTATAATTAAAGCCAAACATGTTCACTCCTACACTGGTGTAACCTTGTATCTCTGTACTGCCTTCTGTATAACCTGGTAAATAAAATGATAGTTTAATTAAATACCAGTGAATCAGAGATACATTATAATTAAAGCCAAACATGTTCACTCCTACACTGGTGTAACCTTGTATCTCTGTACTGCCTTCTGTATAACCTGGTAAATAAAATGATAGTTTAATTAAATACCAGTGAATCAGAGTTACATTATAATTAAAGCCAAACATGTTCACTCCTACACTGGTGTAACCTTGTATCTCTGTACTGCCTTCTGTATAACCTGGTAAATAAAATGATGGTTTAATTAAATACCAGTGAATCAGAGTTACATTATAATTAAAGCCAAACATGTTCACTCCAACACTGGTGTAACCTTGTATCTCTGTACTGCCTTCTGTATAACCTGGTAAATAAAATGATGGTTTAATTAAATATCAGTGAATCAGAGTTACATTATAATTAAAGCCAAACATGTTCACTCCAACACTGGTATAACCTTGTATCTCTGTACTGCCTTCTGTATAACCTGGTAAATAAAATGATGGTTTAATTAAATATCAGTGAATCAGAGTTACATTATAATTAAAGCCAAACATGTTCACTCCAACACTGGTATAACCTTGTATCTCTGTACTGCCTTCTGTATAACCTGGTAAATAAAATGATGGTTTAATTAAATACCAGTGAATCAGAGTTACATTATAATTAAAGCCAAACATGTTCACTCCAACACTGGTATAACCTTGTATCTCTGTACTGCCTTCTGTATAACCTGGTAAATAAAATGATGGTTTAATTAAATATCAGTGAATCAGAGTTACATTATAATTAAAGCCAAACATGTTCACTCCTACACTGGTGTAACCTTGTATCTCTGTACTGCCTTCTGTATAACCTGGTAAATAAAATGATAGTTTAATTAAATACCAGTGAATCAGAGATACATTATAATTAAAGCCAAACATGTTCACTCCTACACTGGTGTAACCTTGTATCTCTGTACTGCCTTCTGTATAACCTGGTAAATAAAATGATGGTTTAATTAAATATCAGTGAATCAGAGTTACATTATAATTAAAGCCAAACATGTTCACTCCAACACTGGTATAACCTTGTATCTCTGTACTGCCTTCTGTATAACCTGGTAAATAAAATGATGGTTTAATTAAATATCAGTGAATCAGAGTTACATTATAATTAAAGCCAAACATGTTCACTCCAACACTGGTATAACCTTGTATCTCTGTACTGCCTTCTGTATAACCTGGTAAATAAAATGATAGTTTAATTAAATACCAGTGAATCAGAGTTACATTATAATTAAAGCCAAACATGTTCACTCCTACACTGGTGTAACCTTGTATCTCTGTACTGCCTTCTGTATAACCTGGTAAATAAAATGATAGTTTAATTAAATACCAGTGAATCAGAGATACATTATAATTAAAGCCAAACATGTTCACTCCTACACTGGTGTAACCTTGTATCTCTGTACTGCCTTCTGTATAACCTGGTAAATAAAATGATAGTTTAATTAAATACCAGTGAATCAGAGTTACATTATAATTAAAGCCAAACATGTTCACTCCTACACTGGTGTAACCTTGTATCTCTGTACTGCCTTCTGTATAACCTGGTAAATAAAATGATGGTTTAATTAAATACCAGTGAATCAGAGTTACATTATAATTAAAGCCAAACATGTTCACTCCAACACTGGTGTAACCTTGTATCTCTGTACTGCCTTCTGTATAACCTGGTAAATAAAATGATGGTTTAATTAAATATCAGTGAATCAGAGTTACATTATAATTAAAGCCAAACATGTTCACTCCAACACTGGTATAACCTTGTATCTCTGTACTGCCTTCTGTATAACCTGGTAAATAAAATGATGGTTTAATTAAATATCAGTGAATCAGAGTTACATTATAATTAAAGCCAAACATGTTCACTCCAACACTGGTATAACCTTGTATCTCTGTACTGCCTTCTGTATAACCTGGTAAATAAAATGATGGTTTAATTAAATACCAGTGAATCAGAGTTATATTATAATTAAAGCCAAACATGTTCACTCCAACACTGGTATAACCTTGTATCTCTGTACTGCCTTCTGTATAACCTGGTAAATAAAATGATGGTTTAATTAAATATCAGTGAATCAGAGTTACATTATAATTAAAGCCAAACATGTTCACTCCAACACTGGTATAACCTTGTATCTCTGTACTGCCTTCTGTATAACCTGGTAAATAAAATGATGGTTTAATTAAATACCAGTGAATCAGAGATACATTATAATTAAAGCCAAACATGTTCACTCCTACACTGGTGTAACCTTGTATCTCTGTACTGCCTTCTGTATAACCTGGTAAATAAAATGATGGTTTAATTAAATACCAGTGAATCAGAGATACATTATAATTAAAGCCAAACATGTTCACTCCTACACTGGTGTAACCTTGTATCTCTGTACTGCCTTCTGTATAACCTGGTAAATAAAATGATGGTTTAATTAAATATCAGTGAATCAGAGTTACATTAAAATTAAAGCCAAACATGTTCACTCCAACACTGGTATAACCTTGTATCTCTGTACTGCCTTCTGTATAACCTGGTAAATAAAATGATAGTTTAATTAAATACCAGTGAATCAGAGTTACATTATAATTAAAGCCAAACATGTTCACTCCTACACTGGTGTAACCTTGTATCTCTGTACTGCCTTCTGTATAACCTGGTAAATAAAATGATAGTTTAATTAAATACCAGTGAATCAGAGATACATTATAATTAAAGCCAAACATGTTCACTCCTACACTGGTGTAACCTTGTATCTCTGTACTGCCTTCTGTATAACCTGGTAAATAAAATGATAGTTTAATTAAATACCAGTGAATCAGAGATACATTATAATTAAAGCCAAACATGTTCACTCCTACACTGGTGTAACCTTGTATCTCTGTACTGCCTTCTGTATAACCTGGTAAATAAAATGATGGTTTAATTAAATACCAGTGAATCAGAGTTACATTATAATTAAAGCCAAACATGTTCACTCCTACACTGGTGTAACCTTGTATCTCTGTACTGCCTTCTGTATAACCTGGTAAATAAAATGATAGTTTAATTAAATATCAATGAATCAGTGTTACATTATAATTAAAGCCAAACATGTTCACTCCAACACTGGTATAACCTTGTATCTCTGTACTGCCTTCTGTATAACCTGGTAAATAAAATGATGGTTTAATTAAATATCAGTGAATCAGAGTTACATTATAATTAAAGCCAAACATGTTCACTCCAACACTGGTATAACCTTGTATCTCTGTACTGCCTTCTGTATAACCTGGTAAATAAAATGATGGTTTAATTAAATACCAGTGAATCAGAGTTACATTATAATTAAAGCCAAACATGTTCACTCCAACACTGGTATAACCTTGTATCTCTGTACTGCCTTCTGTATAACCTGGTAAATAAAATGATGGTTTAATTAAATATCAGTGAATCAGAGTTACATTATAATTAAAGCCAAACATGTTCACTCCAACACTGGTATAACCTTGTATCTCTGTACTGCCTTCTGTATAACCTGGTAAATAAAATGATGGTTTAATTAAATACCAGTGAATCAGAGATACATTATAATTAAAGCCAAACATGTTCACTCCTACACTGGTGTAACCTTGTATCTCTGTACTGCCTTCTGTATAACCTGGTAAATAAAATGATAGTTTAATTAAATATCAGTGAATCAGAGATACATTATAATTAAAGCCAAACATGTTCACTCCTACACTGGTGTAACCTTGTATCTCTGTACTGCCTTCTGTATAACCTGGTAAATAAAATGATGGTTTAATTAAATATCAGTGAATCAGAGTTACATTATAATTAAAGCCAAACATGTTCACTCCAACACTGGTATAACCTTGTATCTCTGTACTGCCTTCTGTATAACCTGGTAAATAAAATGATGGTTTAATTAAATATCAGTGAATCAGAGTTACATTATAATTAAAGCCAAACATGTTCACTCCAACACTGGTATAACCTTGTATCTCTGTACTGCCTTCTGTATAACCTGGTAAATAAAATGATAGTTTAATTAAATACCAGTGAATCAGAGTTACATTATAATTAAAGCCAAACATGTTCACTCCTACACTGGTGTAACCTTGTATCTCTGTACTGCCTTCTGTATAACCTGGTAAATAAAATGATAGTTTAATTAAATACCAGTGAATCAGAGATACATTATAATTAAAGCCAAACATGTTCACTCCTACACTGGTGTAACCTTGTATCTCTGTACTGCCTTCTGTATAACCTGGTAAATAAAATGATAGTTTAATTAAATACCAGTGAATCAGAGATACATTATAATTAAAGCCAAACATGTTCACTCCTACACTGGTGTAACCTTGTATCTCTGTACTGCCTTCTGTATAACCTGGTAAATAAAATGATGGTTTAATTAAATACCAGTGAATCAGAGTTACATTATAATTAAAGCCAAACATGTTCACTCCTACACTGGTGTAACCTTGTATCTCTGTACTGCCTTCTGTATAACCTGGTAAATAAAATGATAGTTTAATTAAATATCAATGAATCAGTGTTACATTATAATTAAAGCCAAACATGTTCACTCCAACACTGGTATAACCTTGTATCTCTGTACTGCCTTCTGTATAACCTGGTAAATAAAATGATGGTTTAATTAAATATCAGTGAATCAGAGTTACATTATAATTAAAGCCAAACATGTTCACTCCAACACTGGTATAACCTTGTATCTCTGTACTGCCTTCTGTATAACCTGGTAAATAAAATGATGGTTTAATTAAATACCAGTGAATCAGAGTTACATTATAATTAAAGCCAAACATGTTCACTCCAACACTGGTATAACCTTGTATCTCTGTACTGCCTTCTGTATAACCTGGTAAATAAAATGATGGTTTAATTAAATATCAGTGAATCAGAGTTACATTATAATTAAAGCCAAACATGTTCACTCCAACACTGGTATAACCTTGTATCTCTGTACTGCCTTCTGTATAACCTGGTAAATAAAATGATGGTTTAATTAAATACCAGTGAATCAGAGATACATTATAATTAAAGCCAAACATGTTCACTCCTACACTGGTGTAACCTTGTATCTCTGTACTGCCTTCTGTATAACCTGGTAAATAAAATGATAGTTTAATTAAATACCAGTGAATCAGAGATACATTATAATTAAAGCCAAACATGTTCACTCCTACACTGGTGTAACCTTGTATCTCTGTACTGCCTTCTGTATAACCTGGTAAATAAAATGATGGTTTAATTAAATATCAGTGAATCAGAGTTACATTATAATTAAAGCCAAACATGTTCACTCCAACACTGGTATAACCTTGTATCTCTGTACTGCCTTCTGTATAACCTGGTAAATAAAATGATGGTTTAATTAAATATCAGTGAATCAGAGTTACATTATAATTAAAGCCAAACATGTTCACTCCAACACTGGTATAACCTTGTATCTCTGTACTGCCTTCTGTATAACCTGGTAAATAAAATGATAGTTTAATTAAATACCAGTGAATCAGAGTTACATTATAATTAAAGCCAAACATGTTCACTCCTACACTGGTGTAACCTTGTATCTCTGTACTGCCTTCTGTATAACCTGGTAAATAAAATGATAGTTTAATTAAATACCAGTGAATCAGAGATACATTATAATTAAAGCCAAACATGTTCACTCCTACACTGGTGTAACCTTGTATCTCTGTACTGCCTTCTGTATAACCTGGTAAATAAAATGATAGTTTAATTAAATACCAGTGAATCAGAGATACATTATAATTAAAGCCAAACATGTTCACTCCTACACTGGTGTAACCTTGTATCTCTGTACTGCCTTCTGTATAACCTGGTAAATAAAATGATGGTTTAATTAAATACCAGTGAATCAGAGTTACATTATAATTAAAGCCAAACATGTTCACTCCTACACTGGTGTAACCTTGTATCTCTGTACTGCCTTCTGTATAACCTGGTAAATAAAATGATAGTTTAATTAAATATCAATGAATCAGTGTTACATTATAATTAAAGCCAAACATGTTCACTCCAACACTGGTATAACCTTGTATCTCTGTACTGCCTTCTGTATAACCTGGTAAATAAAATGATGGTTTAATTAAATATCAGTGAATCAGAGTTACATTATAATTAAAGCCAAACATGTTCACTCCAACACTGGTATAACCTTGTATCTCTGTACTGCCTTCTGTATAACCTGGTAAATAAAATGATGGTTTAATTAAATACCAGTGAATCAGAGTTACATTATAATTAAAGCCAAACATGTTCACTCCTACACTGGTGTAACCTTGTATCTCTGTACTGCCTTCTGTATAACCTGGTAAATAAAATGATAGTTTAATTAAATATCAATGAATCAGTGTTACATTATAATTAAAGCCAAACATGTTCACTCCAACACTGGTATAACCTTGTATCTCTGTACTGCCTTCTGTATAACCTGGTAAATAAAATGATGGTTTAATTAAATATCAGTGAATCAGAGTTACATTATAATTAAAGCCAAACATGTTCACTCCAACACTGGTATAACCTTGTATCTCTGTACTGCCTTCTGTATAACCTGGTAAATAAAATGATGGTTTAATTAAATACCAGTGAATCAGAGTTACATTATAATTAAAGCCAAACATGTTCACTCCAACACTGGTATAACCTTGTATCTCTGTACTGCCTTCTGTATAACCTGGTAAATAAAATGATGGTTTAATTAAATATCAGTGAATCAGAGTTACATTATAATTAAAGCCAAACATGTTCACTCCAACACTGGTATAACCTTGTATCTCTGTACTGCCTTCTGTATAACCTGGTAAATAAAATGATGGTTTAATTAAATACCAGTGAATCAGAGATACATTATAATTAAAGCCAAACATGTTCACTCCTACACTGGTGTAACCTTGTATCTCTGTACTGCCTTCTGTATAACCTGGTAAATAAAATGATAGTTTAATTAAATATCAGTGAATCAGAGATACATTATAATTAAAGCCAAACATGTTCACTCCTACACTGGTGTAACCTTGTATCTCTGTACTGCCTTCTGTATAACCTGGTAAATAAAATGATGGTTTAATTAAATATCAGTGAATCAGAGTTACATTATAATTAAAGCCAAACATGTTCACTCCAACACTGGTATAACCTTGTATCTCTGTACTGCCTTCTGTATAACCTGGTAAATAAAATGATGGTTTAATTAAATATCAGTGAATCAGAGTTACATTATAATTAAAGCCAAACATGTTCACTCCAACACTGGTATAACCTTGTATCTCTGTACTGCCTTCTGTATAACCTGGTAAATAAAATGATAGTTTAATTAAATACCAGTGAATCAGAGTTACATTATAATTAAAGCCAAACATGTTCACTCCTACACTGGTGTAACCTTGTATCTCTGTACTGCCTTCTGTATAACCTGGTAAATAAAATGATAGTTTAATTAAATACCAGTGAATCAGAGATACATTATAATTAAAGCCAAACATGTTCACTCCTACACTGGTGTAACCTTGTATCTCTGTACTGCCTTCTGTATAACCTGGTAAATAAAATGATAGTTTAATTAAATACCAGTGAATCAGAGATACATTATAATTAAAGCCAAACATGTTCACTCCTACACTGGTGTAACCTTGTATCTCTGTACTGCCTTCTGTATAACCTGGTAAATAAAATGATGGTTTAATTAAATACCAGTGAATCAGAGTTACATTATAATTAAAGCCAAACATGTTCACTCCTACACTGGTGTAACCTTGTATCTCTGTACTGCCTTCTGTATAACCTGGTAAATAAAATGATAGTTTAATTAAATATCAATGAATCAGTGTTACATTATAATTAAAGCCAAACATGTTCACTCCAACACTGGTATAACCTTGTATCTCTGTACTGCCTTCTGTATAACCTGGTAAATAAAATGATGGTTTAATTAAATATCAGTGAATCAGAGTTACATTATAATTAAAGCCAAACATGTTCACTCCAACACTGGTATAACCTTGTATCTCTGTACTGCCTTCTGTATAACCTGGTAAATAAAATGATGGTTTAATTAAATACCAGTGAATCAGAGTTACATTATAATTAAAGCCAAACATGTTCACTCCAACACTGGTATAACCTTGTATCTCTGTACTGCCTTCTGTATAACCTGGTAAATAAAATGATGGTTTAATTAAATATCAGTGAATCAGAGTTACATTATAATTAAAGCCAAACATGTTCACTCCAACACTGGTATAACCTTGTATCTCTGTACTGCCTTCTGTATAACCTGGTAAATAAAATGATGGTTTAATTAAATACCAGTGAATCAGAGATACATTATAATTAAAGCCAAACATGTTCACTCCTACACTGGTGTAACCTTGTATCTCTGTACTGCCTTCTGTATAACCTGGTAAATAAAATGATAGTTTAATTAAATACCAGTGAATCAGAGATACATTATAATTAAAGCCAAACATGTTCACTCCTACACTGGTGTAACCTTGTATCTCTGTACTGCCTTCTGTATAACCTGGTAAATAAAATGATGGTTTAATTAAATATCAGTGAATCAGAGTTACATTATAATTAAAGCCAAACATGTTCACTCCAACACTGGTATAACCTTGTATCTCTGTACTGCCTTCTGTATAACCTGGTAAATAAAATGATGGTTTAATTAAATATCAGTGAATCAGAGTTACATTATAATTAAAGCCAAACATGTTCACTCCAACACTGGTATAACCTTGTATCTCTGTACTGCCTTCTGTATAACCTGGTAAATAAAATGATAGTTTAATTAAATACCAGTGAATCAGAGTTACATTATAATTAAAGCCAAACATGTTCACTCCTACACTGGTGTAACCTTGTATCTCTGTACTGCCTTCTGTATAACCTGGTAAATAAAATGATAGTTTAATTAAATACCAGTGAATCAGAGATACATTATAATTAAAGCCAAACATGTTCACTCCTACACTGGTGTAACCTTGTATCTCTGTACTGCCTTCTGTATAACCTGGTAAATAAAATGATAGTTTAATTAAATACCAGTGAATCAGAGATACATTATAATTAAAGCCAAACATGTTCACTCCTACACTGGTGTAACCTTGTATCTCTGTACTGCCTTCTGTATAACCTGGTAAATAAAATGATGGTTTAATTAAATACCAGTGAATCAGAGTTACATTATAATTAAAGCCAAACATGTTCACTCCAACACTGGTATAACCTTGTATCTCTGTACTGCCTTCTGTATAACCTGGTAAATAAAATGATGGTTTAATTAAATATCAGTGAATCAGAGTTACATTATAATTAAAGCCAAACATGTTCACTCCAACACTGGTATAACCTTGTATCTCTGTACTGCCTTCTGTATAACCTGGTAAATAAAATGATGGTTTAATTAAATACCAGTGAATCAGAGATACATTATAATTAAAGCCAAACATGTTCACTCCTACACTGGTGTAACCTTGTATCTCTGTACTGCCTTCTGTATAACCTGGTAAATAAAATGATAGTTTAATTAAATACCAGTGAATCAGAGATACATTATAATTAAAGCCAAACATGTTCACTCCTACACTGGTGTAACCTTGTATCTCTGTACTGCCTTCTGTATAACCTGGTAAATAAAATGATGGTTTAATTAAATATCAGTGAATCAGAGTTACATTATAATTAAAGCCAAACATGTTCACTCCAACACTGGTATAACCTTGTATCTCTGTACTGCCTTCTGTATAACCTGGTAAATAAAATGATGGTTTAATTAAATATCAGTGAATCAGAGTTACATTATAATTAAAGCCAAACATGTTCACTCCAACACTGGTATAACCTTGTATCTCTGTACTGCCTTCTGTATAACCTGGTAAATAAAATGATAGTTTAATTAAATACCAGTGAATCAGAGTTACATTATAATTAAAGCCAAACATGTTCACTCCTACACTGGTGTAACCTTGTATCTCTGTACTGCCTTCTGTATAACCTGGTAAATAAAATGATAGTTTAATTAAATACCAGTGAATCAGAGATACATTATAATTAAAGCCAAACATGTTCACTCCTACACTGGTGTAACCTTGTATCTCTGTACTGCCTTCTGTATAACCTGGTAAATAAAATGATAGTTTAATTAAATACCAGTGAATCAGAGATACATTATAATTAAAGCCAAACATGTTCACTCCTACACTGGTGTAACCTTGTATCTCTGTACTGCCTTCTGTATAACCTGGTAAATAAAATGATGGTTTAATTAAATACCAGTGAATCAGAGTTACATTATAATTAAAGCCAAACATGTTCACTCCTACACTGGTGTAACCTTGTATCTCTGTACTGCCTTCTGTATAACCTGGTAAATAAAATGATAGTTTAATTAAATATCAATGAATCAGTGTTACATTATAATTAAAGCCAAACATGTTCACTCCAACACTGGTATAACCTTGTATCTCTGTACTGCCTTCTGTATAACCTGGTAAATAAAATGATGGTTTAATTAAATATCAGTGAATCAGAGTTACATTATAATTAAAGCCAAACATGTTCACTCCAACACTGGTATAACCTTGTATCTCTGTACTGCCTTCTGTATAACCTGGTAAATAAAATGATGGTTTAATTAAATACCAGTGAATCAGAGTTACATTATAATTAAAGCCAAACATGTTCACTCCAACACTGGTATAACCTTGTATCTCTGTACTGCCTTCTGTATAACCTGGTAAATAAAATGATGGTTTAATTAAATATCAGTGAATCAGAGTTACATTATAATTAAAGCCAAACATGTTCACTCCAACACTGGTATAACCTTGTATCTCTGTACTGCCTTCTGTATAACCTGGTAAATAAAATGATGGTTTAATTAAATACCAGTGAATCAGAGATACATTATAATTAAAGCCAAACATGTTCACTCCTACACTGGTGTAACCTTGTATCTCTGTACTGCCTTCTGTATAACCTGGTAAATAAAATGATAGTTTAATTAAATACCAGTGAATCAGAGATACATTATAATTAAAGCCAAACATGTTCACTCCTACACTGGTGTAACCTTGTATCTCTGTACTGCCTTCTGTATAACCTGGTAAATAAAATGATGGTTTAATTAAATATCAGTGAATCAGAGTTACATTATAATTAAAGCCAAACATGTTCACTCCAACACTGGTATAACCTTGTATCTCTGTACTGCCTTCTGTATAACCTGGTAAATAAAATGATAGTTTAATTAAATACCAGTGAATCAGAGTTACATTATAATTAAAGCCAAACATGTTCACTCCTACACTGGTGTAACCTTGTATCTCTGTACTGCCTTCTGTATAACCTGGTAAATAAAATGATAGTTTAATTAAATACCAGTGAATCAGAGATACATTATAATTAAAGCCAAACATGTTCACTCCTACACTGGTGTAACCTTGTATCTCTGTACTGCCTTCTGTATAACCTGGTAAATAAAATGATAGTTTAATTAAATACCAGTGAATCAGAGATACATTATAATTAAAGCCAAACATGTTCACTCCTACACTGGTGTAACCTTGTATCTCTGTACTGCCTTCTGTATAACCTGGTAAATAAAATGATGGTTTAATTAAATACCAGTGAATCAGAGTTACATTATAATTAAAGCCAAACATGTTCACTCCTACACTGGTGTAACCTTGTATCTCTGTACTGCCTTCTGTATAACCTGGTAAATAAAATGATAGTTTAATTAAATATCAATGAATCAGTGTTACATTATAATTAAAGCCAAACATGTTCACTCCAACACTGGTATAGCCTTGTATCTCTGTACTGCCTTCTGTATAACCTGGTAAATAAAATGATGGTTTAATTAAATATCAGTGAATCAGAGTTACATTATAATTAAAGCCAAACATGTTCACTCCAACACTGGTATAACCTTGTATCTCTGTACTGCCTTCTGTATAACCTGGTAAATAAAATGATGGTTTAATTAAATACCAGTGAATCAGAGTTACATTATAATTAAAGCCAAACATGTTCACTCCAACACTGGTATAACCTTGTATCTCTGTACTGCCTTCTGTATAACCTGGTAAATAAAATGATGGTTTAATTAAATATCAGTGAATCAGAGTTACATTATAATTAAAGCCAAACATGTTCACTCCAACACTGGTATAACCTTGTATCTCTGTACTGCCTTCTGTATAACCTGGTAAATAAAATGATGGTTTAATTAAATACCAGTGAATCAGAGATACATTATAATTAAAGCCAAACATGTTCACTCCTACACTGGTGTAACCTTGTATCTCTGTACTGCCTTCTGTATAACCTGGTAAATAAAATGATAGTTTAATTAAATACCAGTGAATCAGAGATACATTATAATTAAAGCCAAACATGTTCACTCCTACACTGGTGTAACCTTGTATCTCTGTACTGCCTTCTGTATAACCTGGTAAATAAAATGATGGTTTAATTAAATATCAGTGAATCAGAGTTACATTATAATTAAAGCCAAACATGTTCACTCCAACACTGGTATAACCTTGTATCTCTGTACTGCCTTCTGTATAACCTGGTAAATAAAATGATGGTTTAATTAAATATCAGTGAATCAGAGTTACATTATAATTAAAGCCAAACATGTTCACTCCAACACTGGTATAACCTTGTATCTCTGTACTGCCTTCTGTATAACCTGGTAAATAAAATGATAGTTTAATTAAATACCAGTGAATCAGAGTTACATTATAATTAAAGCCAAACATGTTCACTCCTACACTGGTGTAACCTTGTATCTCTGTACTGCCTTCTGTATAACCTGGTAAATAAAATGATAGTTTAATTAAATACCAGTGAATCAGAGATACATTATAATTAAAGCCAAACATGTTCACTCCTACACTGGTGTAACCTTGTATCTCTGTACTGCCTTCTGTATAACCTGGTAAATAAAATGATAGTTTAATTAAATACCAGTGAATCAGAGATACATTATAATTAAAGCCAAACATGTTCACTCCTACACTGGTGTAACCTTGTATCTCTGTACTGCCTTCTGTATAACCTGGTAAATAAAATGATGGTTTAATTAAATACCAGTGAATCAGAGTTACATTATAATTAAAGCCAAACATGTTCACTCCTACACTGGTGTAACCTTGTATCTCTGTACTGCCTTCTGTATAACCTGGTAAATAAAATGATAGTTTAATTAAATATCAGTGAATCAGTGTTACATTATAATTAAAGCCAAACATGTTCACTCCAACACTGGTGTAACCTTGTATCTCTGTACTGCCTTCTGTATAACCTGGTAAATAAAATGATGGTTTAACTAAATACCAGTGAATCAGAGTTACATTATAATTAAAGCCAAACATGTTCACTCCAACACTGGTGTAACCTTGTATCTCTGTACTGCCTTCTGTATAACCTGGTAAATAAAATGATGGTTTAATTAAATACCAGTGAATCAGAGTTACATTATAATTAAAGCCAAACATGTTCACTCCAACACTGGTGTAACCTTGTATCTCTGTACTGCCTTCTGTATAACCTGGTAAATAAAATGATGGTTTAATTAAATACCAGTGAATCAGAGTTACATTATAATTAAAGCCAAACATGTTCACTCCAACACTGGTATAACCTTGTATCTCTGTACTGCCTTCTGTATAACCTGGTAAATAAAATGATGGTTTAATCAAATACCAGTGAATCAGAGTTACATTATAATTAAAGCCAAACGTGTTCACTCCAACACTGGTGTAACCTTGTATCTCTGTACTGCCTTCTGTATAACCTGGTAAATAAAATGATGGTTTAATTAAATACCAGTGAATCAGAGTTACATTATAATTAAAGCCAAACATGTTCACTCCAACACTGGTATAACCTTGTATCTCTGTACTGCCTTCTGTATAACCTGGTAAATAAAATGATGGTTTAATTAAATACCAGTGAATCAGTGTTACATTATAATTAAAGCCAAACGTGTTCACTCCAACACTGGTGTAACCTTGTATCTCTGTACTGCCTTCTGTATAACCTGGTAAATAAAATGATGGTTTAATTAAATACCAGTGAATCAGAGTTACATTATAATTAAAGCCAAACATGTTCACTCCAACACTGGTGTAACCTTGTATCTCTGTACTTCCTTCTGTATAACCTGGTAAATAAAATGATGGTTTAATTAAATACCAGTGAATCAGAGTTACATTATAATTAAAGCCAAACATGTTCACTCCAACACTGGTGTAACCTTGTATCTCTGTACTTCCTTCTGTATAACCTGGTAAATAAAATGATGGTTTAATTAAATACCAGTGAATCAGAGTTACATTATAATTAAAGCCAAACATGTTCACTCCAACACTGGTATAACCTTGTATCTCTGTACTGCCTTCTGTATAACCTGGTAAATAAAATGATGGTTTAATTAAATACCAGTGAATCAGAGTTACATTATAATTAAAGCCAAACATGTTCACTCCAACACTGGTATAACCTTGTATCTCTGTACTGCCTTCTGTATAACCTGGTAAATAAAATGATGGTTTAATTAAATACCAGTGAATCAGAGTTACATTATAATTAAAGCCAAACGTGTTCACTCCAACACTGGTGTAACCTTGTATCTCTGTACTGCCTTCTGTATAACCTGGTAAATAAAATGATGGCTTAATTAAATACCAGTGAATCAGAGTTACATTATAATTAAAGCCAAACGTGTTCACTCCAACACTGGTGTAACCTTGTATCTCTGTACTGCCTTCTGTGTAACCTGGTAAATAAAATGATGGTTTAATTAAATACCAGTGAATCAGAGTTACATTATAATTAAAGCCAAACGTGTTCACTCCAACACTGGTGTAACCTTGTATCTCTGTACTGCCTTCTGTATAACCTGGTAAATAAAATGATGGTTTAATTAAATATCAGTGAATCAGAGTTACATTATAATTAAAGCCAAACATGTTCACTCCAACACTGGTATAACCTTGTATCTCTGTACTGCCTTCTGTATAACCTGGTAAATAAAATGATAGTTTAATTAAATACCAGTGAATCAGAGTTACATTATAATTAAAGCCAAACATGTTCACTCCTACACTGGTGTAACCTTGTATCTCTGTACTGCCTTCTGTATAACCTGGTAAATAAAATGATAGTTTAATTAAATACCAGTGAATCAGAGATACATTATAATTAAAGCCAAACATGTTCACTCCAACACTGGTATAACCTTGTATCTCTGTACTGCCTTCTGTATAACCTGGTAAATAAAATGATAGTTTAATTAAATACCAGTGAATCAGAGATACATTATAATTAAAGCCAAACATGTTCACTCCTACACTGGTGTAACCTTGTATCTCTGTACTGCCTTCTGTATAACCTGGTAAATAAAATGATAGTTTAATTAAATACCAGTGAATCAGAGATACATTATAATTAAAGCCAAACATGTTCACTCCTACACTGGTGTAACCTTGTATCTCTGTACTGCCTTCTGTATAACCTGGTAAATAAAATGATAGTTTAATTAAATACCAGTGAATCAGAGTTACATTATAATTAAAGCCAAACATGTTCACTCCTACACTGGTGTAACCTTGTATCTCTGTACTGCCTTCTGTATAACCTGGTAAATAAAATGATAGTTTAATTAAATACCAGAGAATCAGAGATACATTATAATTAAAGCCAAACATGTTCACTCCTACACTGGTGTAACCTTGTATCTCTGTACTGCCTTCTGTATAACCTGGTAAATAAAATGATAGTTTAATTAAATACCAGTGAATCAGAGATACATTATAATTAAAGCCAAACATGTTCACTCCTACACTGGTGTAACCTTGTATCTCTGTACTGCCTTCTGTATAACCTGGTAAATAAAATGATGGTTTAATTAAATACCAGTGAATCAGAGATACATTATAATTAAAGCCAAACATGTTCACTCCTACACTGGTGTAACCTTGTATCTCTGTACTGCCTTCTGTATAACCTGGTAAATAAAATGATAGTTTAATTAAATATCAGTGAATCAGTGTTACATTATAATTAAAGCCAAACATGTTCACTCCAACACTGGTGTAACCTTGTATCTCTATACTGCCTTCTGTATAACCTGGTAAATAAAATGATGGTTTAACTAAATACCAGTGAATCAGAGTTACATTATAATTAAAGCCAAACATGTTCACTCCAACACTGGTGTAACCTTGTATCTCTGTACTGCCTTCTGTATAACCTGGTAAATAAAATGATGGTTTAATTAAATACCAGTGAATCAGAGTTACATTATAATTAAAGCCAAACATGTTCACTCCAACACTGGTGTAACCTTGTATCTCTGTACTGCCTTCTGTATAACCTGGTAAATAAAATGATGGTTTAATTAAATACCAGTGAATCAGAGTTACATTATAATTAAAGCCAAACATGTTCACTCCAACACTGGTATAACCTTGTATCTCTGTACTGCCTTCTGTATAACCTGGTAAATAAAATGATGGTTTAATTAAATACCAGTGAATCAGAGATACATTATAATTAAAGCCAAACGTGTTCACTCCAACACTGGTGTAACCTTGTATCTCTGTACTGCCTTCTGTATAACCTGGTAAATAAAATGATGGTTTAATTAAATACCAGTGAATCAGAGTTACATTATAATTAAAGCCAAACATGTTCACTCCAACACTGGTATAACCTTGTATCTCTGTACTGCCTTCTGTATAACCTGGTAAATAAAATGATGGTTTAATTAAATACCAGTGAATCAGTGTTACATTATAATTAAAGCCAAACGTGTTCACTCCAACACTGGTGTAACCTTGTATCTCTGTACTGCCTTCTGTATAACCTGGTAAATAAAATGATGGTTTAATTAAATACCAGTGAATCAGAGTTACATTATAATTAAAGCCAAACATGTTCACTCCAACACTGGTGTAACCTTGTATCTCTGTACTTCCTTCTGTATAACCTGGTAAATAAAATGATGGTTTAATTAAATACCAGTGAATCAGAGTTACATTATAATTAAAGCCAAACATGTTCACTCCAACACTGGTGTAACCTTGTATCTCTGTACTTCCTTCTGTATAACCTGGTAAATAAAATGATGGTTTAATTAAATACCAGTGAATCAGAGTTACATTATAATTAAAGCCAAACATGTTCACTCCAACACTGGTATAACCTTGTATCTCTGTACTGCCTTCTGTATAACCTGGTAAATAAAATGATGGTTTAATTAAATACCAGTGAATCAGAGTTACATTATAATTAAAGCCAAACATGTTCACTCCAACACTGGTATAACCTTGTATCTCTGTACTGCCTTCTGTATAACCTGGTAAATAAAATGATGGTTTAATTAAATACCAGTGAATCAGAGTTACATTATAATTAAAGCCAAACGTGTTCACTCCAACACTGGTGTAACCTTGTATCTCTGTACTGCCTTCTGTATAACCTGGTAAATAAAATGATGGCTTAATTAAATACCAGTGAATCAGAGTTACATTATAATTAAAGCCAAACGTGTTCACTCCAACACTGGTGTAACCTTGTATCTCTGTACTGCCTTCTGTGTAACCTGGTAAATAAAATGATGGTTTAATTAAATACCAGTGAATCAGAGTTACATTATAATTAAAGCCAAACGTGTTCACTCCAACACTGGTGTAACCTTGTATCTCTGTACTGCCTTCTGTATAACCTGGTAAATAAAATGATGGTTTAATTAAATATCAGTGAATCAGAGTTACATTATAATTAAAGCCAAACATGTTCACTCCAACACTGGTATAACCTTGTATCTCTGTACTGCCTTCTGTATAACCTGGTAAATACAATGATAGTTTAATTAAATACCAGTGAATCAGAGTTACATTATAATTAAAGCCAAACATGTTCACTCCTACACTGGTGTAACCTTGTATCTCTGTACTGCCTTCTGTATAACCTGGTAAATAAAATGATAGTTTAATTAAATACCAGTGAATCAGAGATACATTATAATTAAAGCCAAACATGTTCACTCCAACACTGGTATAACCTTGTATCTCTGTACTGCCTTCTGTATAACCTGGTAAATAAAATGATGGTTTAATTAAATACCAGTGAATCAGAGATACATTATAATTAAAGCCAAACGTGTTCACTCCAACACTGGTGTAACCTTGTATCTCTGTACTGCCTTCTGTATAACCTGGTAAATAAAATGATGGTTTAATTAAATACCAGTGAATCAGAGTTACATTATAATTAAAGCCAAACATGTTCACTCCAACACTGGTATAACCTTGTATCTCTGTACTGCCTTCTGTATAACCTGGTAAATAAAATGATGGTTTAATTAAATACCAGTGAATCAGTGTTACATTATAATTAAAGCCAAAGTGTTCACTCCAACACTGGTGTAACCTTGTATCTCTGTACTGCCTTCTGTATAACCTGGTAAATAAAATGATGGTTTAATTAAATACCAGTGAATCAGAGTTACATTATAATTAAAGCCAAACATGTTCACTCCAACACTGGTGTATCCTTGTATCTCTGTACTTCCTTCTGTATAACCTGGTAAATAAAATGATGGTTTAATTAAATACCAGTGAATCAGAGTTACATTATAATTAAAGCCAAACATGTTCACTCCAACACTGGTGTAACCTTGTATCTCTGTACTTCCTTCTGTATAACCTGGTAAATAAAATGATGGTTTAATTAAATACCAGTGAATCAGAGTTACATTATAATTAAAGCCAAACATGTTCACTCCAACACTGGTATAACCTTGTATCTCTGTACTGCCTTCTGTATAACCTGGTAAATAAAATGATGGTTTAATTAAATACCAGTGAATCAGAGTTACATTATAATTAAAGCCAAACATGTTCACTCCAACACTGGTATAACCTTGTATCTCTGTACTGCCTTCTGTATAACCTGGTAAATAAAATGATGGTTTAATTAAATACCAGTGAATCAGAGTTACATTATAATTAAAGCCAAACGTGTTCACTCCAACACTGGTGTAACCTTGTATCTCTGTACTGCCTTCTGTATAACCTGGTAAATAAAATGATGGCTTAATTAAATACCAGTGAATCAGAGTTACATTATAATTAAAGCCAAACGTGTTCACTCCAACACTGGTGTAACCTTGTATCTCTGTACTGCCTTCTGTGTAACCTGGTAAATAAAATGATGGTTTAATTAAATACCAGTGAATCAGAGTTACATTATAATTAAAGCCAAACGTGTTCACTCCAACACTGGTGTAACCTTGTATCTCTGTACTGCCTTCTGTATAACCTGGTAAATAAAATGATGGTTTAATTAAATATCAGTGAATCAGAGTTACATTATAATTAAAGCCAAAAATGTTCACTCCAACACTGGTATAACCTTGTATCTCTGTACTGCCTTCTGTATAACCTGGTAAATAAAATGATAGTTTAATTAAATACCAGTGAATCAGAGTTACATTATAATTAAAGCCAAACATGTTCACTCCTACACTGGTGTAACCTTGTATCTCTGTACTGCCTTCTGTATAACCTGGTAAATAAAATGATAGTTTAATTAAATATCAGTGAATCAGTGTTACATTATAATTAAAGCCAAACATGTTCACTCCAACACTGGTGTAACCTTGTATCTCTGTACTGCCTTCTGTATAACCTGGTAAATAAAATGATGGTTTAACTAAATACCAGTGAATCAGAGTTACATTATAATTAAAGCCAAACATGTTCACTCCAACACTGGTGTAACCTTGTATCTCTGTACTGCCTTCTGTATAACCTGGTAAATAAAATGATGGTTTAATTAAATACCAGTGAATCAGAGTTACATTATAATTAAAGCCAAACATGTTCACTCCAACACTGGTGTAACCTTGTATCTCTGTACTGCCTTCTGTATAACCTGGTAAATAAAATGATGGTTTAATTAAATACCAGTGAATCAGAGTTACATTATAATTAAAGCCAAACATGTTCACTCCAACACTGGTATAACCTTGTATCTCTGTACTGCCTTCTGTATAACCTGGTAAATAAAATGATGGTTTAATTAAATACCAGTGAATCAGAGATACATTATAATTAAAGCCAAACGTGTTCACTCCAACACTGGTGTAACCTTGTATCTCTGTACTGCCTTCTGTATAACCTGGTAAATAAAATGATGGTTTAATTAAATACCAGTGAATCAGAGTTACATTATAATTAAAGCCAAACATGTTCACTCCAACACTGGTATAACCTTGTATCTCTGTACTGCCTTCTGTATAACCTGGTAAATAAAATGATGGTTTAATTAAATACCAGTGAATCAGTGTTACATTATAATTAAAGCCAAACGTGTTCACTCCAACACTGGTGTAACCTTGTATCTCTGTACTGCCTTCTGTATAACCTGGTAAATAAAATGATGGTTTAATTAAATACCAGTGAATCAGAGTTACATTATAATTAAAGCCAAACATGTTCACTCCAACACTGGTGTAACCTTGTATCTCTGTACTTCCTTCTGTATAACCTGGTAAATAAAATGATGGTTTAATTAAATACCAGTGAATCAGAGTTACATTATAATTAAAGCCAAACATGTTCACTCCAACACTGGTGTAACCTTGTATCTCTGTACTTCCTTCTGTATAACCTGGTAAATAAAATGATGGTTTAATTAAATACCAGTGAATCAGAGTTACATTATAATTAAAGCCAAACATGTTCACTCCAACACTGGTATAACCTTGTATCTCTGTACTGCCTTCTGTATAACCTGGTAAATAAAATGATGGTTTAATTAAATACCAGTGAATCAGAGTTACATTATAATTAAAGCCAAACGTGTTCACTCCAACACTGGTGTAACCTTGTATCTCTGTACTGCCTTCTGTATAACCTGGTAAATAAAATGATGGCTTAATTAAATACCAGTGAATCAGAGTTACATTATAATTAAAGCCAAACGTGTTCACTCCAACACTGGTGTAACCTTGTATCTCTGTACTGCCTTCTGTGTAACCTGGTAAATAAAATGATGGTTTAATTAAATACCAGTGAATCAGAGTTACATTATAATTAAAGCCAAACGTGTTCACTCCAACACTGGTGTAACCTTGTATCTCTGTACTGCCTTCTGTATAACCTGGTAAATAAAATGATGGTTTAATTAAATATCAGTGAATCAGAGTTACATTATAATTAAAGCCAAACATGTTCACTCCAACACTGGTATAACCTTGTATCTCTGTACTGCCTTCTGTATAACCTGGTAAATAAAATGATAGTTTAATTAAATACCAGTGAATCAGAGTTACATTATAATTAAAGCCAAACATGTTCACTCCTACACTGGTGTAACCTTGTATCTCTGTACTGCCTTCTGTATAACCTGGTAAATAAAATGATAGTTTAATTAAATACCAGTGAATCAGAGATACATTATAATTAAAGCCAAACATGTTCACTCCAACACTGGTATAACCTTGTATCTCTGTACTGCCTTCTGTATAACCTGGTAAATAAAATGATAGTTTAATTAAATACCAGTGAATCAGAGTTACATTATAATTAAAGCCAAACATGTTCACTCCTACACTGGTGTAACCTTGTATCTCTGTACTGCCTTCTGTATAACCTGGTAAATAAAATGATAGTTTAATTAAATACCAGTGAATCAGAGATACATTATAATTAAAGCCAAACATGTTCACTCCTACACTGGTGTAACCTTGTATCTCTGTACTGCCTTCTGTATAACCTGGTAAATAAAATGATAGTTTAATTAAATACCAGTGAATCAGAGTTACATTATAATTAAAGCCAAACATGTTCACTCCTACACTGGTGTAACCTTGTATCTCTGTACTGCCTTCTGTATAACCTGGTAAATAAAATGATAGTTTAATTAAATACCAGTGAATCAGAGATACATTATAATTAAAGCCAAACATGTTCACTCCTACACTGGTGTAACCTTGTATCTCTGTACTGCCTTCTGTATAACCTGGTAAATAAAATGATAGTTTAATTAAATACCAGTGAATCAGAGATACATTATAATTAAAGCCAAACATGTTCACTCCTACACTGGTGTAACCTTGTATCTCTGTACTGCCTTCTGTATAACCTGGTAAATAAAATGATGGTTTAATTAAATACCAGTGAATCAGAGATACATTATAATTAAAGCCAAACATGTTCACTCCTACACTGGTGTAACCTTGTATCTCTGTACTGCCTTCTGTATAACCTGGTAAATAAAATGATAGTTTAATTAAATATCAGTGAATCAGTGTTACATTATAATTAAAGCCAAACATGTTCACTCCAACACTGGTGTAACCTTGTATCTCTGTACTGCCTTCTGTATAACCTGGTAAATAAAATGATGGTTTAACTAAATACCAGTGAATCAGAGTTACATTATAATTAAAGCCAAACATGTTCACTCCAACACTGGTGTAACCTTGTATCTCTGTACTGCCTTCTGTATAACCTGGTAAATAAAATGATGGTTTAATTAAATACCAGTGAATCAGAGTTACATTATAATTAAAGCCAAACATGTTCACTCCAACACTGGTGTAACCTTGTATCTCTGTACTGCCTTCTGTATAACCTGGTAAATAAAATGATGGTTTAATTAAATACCAGTGAATCAGAGTTACATTATAATTAAAGCCAAACATGTTCACTCCAACACTGGTATAACCTTGTATCTCTGTACTGCCTTCTGTATAACCTGGTAAATAAAATGATGGTTTAATTAAATACCAGTGAATCAGAGTTACATTATAATTAAAGCCAAACGTGTTCACTCCAACACTGGTGTAACCTTGTATCTCTGTACTGCCTTCTGTATAACCTGGTAAATAAAATGATGGTTTAATTAAATACCAGTGAATCAGAGTTACATTATAATTAAAGCCAAACATGTTCACTCCAACACTGGTATAACCTTGTATCTCTGTACTGCCTTCTGTATAACCTGGTAAATAAAATGATGGTTTAATTAAATACCAGTGAATCAGTGTTACATTATAATTAAAGCCAAACGTGTTCACTCCAACACTGGTGTAACCTTGTATCTCTGTACTGCCTTCTGTATAACCTGGTAAATAAAATGATGGTTTAATTAAATACCAGTGAATCAGAGTTACATTATAATTAAAGCCAAACATGTTCACTCCAACACTGGTGTAACCTTGTATCTCTGTACTTCCTTCTGTATAACCTGGTAAATAAAATGATGGTTTAATTAAATACCAGTGAATCAGAGTTACATTATAATTAAAGCCAAACATGTTCACTCCAACACTGGTGTAACCTTGTATCTCTGTACTTCCTTCTGTATAACCTGGTAAATAAAATGATGGTTTAATTAAATACCAGTGAATCAGAGTTACATTATAATTAAAGCCAAACATGTTCACTCCAACACTGGTATAACCTTGTATCTCTGTACTGCCTTCTGTATAACCTGGTAAATAAAATGATGGTTTAATTAAATACCAGTGAATCAGAGTTACATTATAATTAAAGCCAAACATGTTCACTCCAACACTGGTATAACCTTGTATCTCTGTACTGCCTTCTGTATAACCTGGTAAATAAAATGATGGTTTAATTAAATACCAGTGAATCAGAGTTACATTATAATTAAAGCCAAACGTGTTCACTCCAACACTGGTGTAACCTTGTATCTCTGTACTGCCTTCTGTATAACCTGGTAAATAAAATGATGGCTTAATTAAATACCAGTGAATCAGAGTTACATTATAATTAAAGCCAAACGTGTTCACTCCAACACTGGTGTAACCTTGTATCTCTGTACTGCCTTCTGTGTAACCTGGTAAATAAAATGATGGTTTAATTAAATACCAGTGAATCAGAGTTACATTATAATTAAAGCCAAACGTGTTCACTCCAACACTGGTGTAACCTTGTATCTCTGTACTGCCTTCTGTATAACCTGGTAAATAAAATGATGGCTTAATTAAATACCAGTGAATCAGAGTTACATTATAATTAAAGCCAAACGTGTTCACTCCAACACTGGTACAACCTTGTATCTCTGTACTGCCTTCTGTATAACCTGGTAAATAAAATGATGGCTTAATTAAATATAATGTACCGGTATGTACTATTTGATATGAAAAGAAAGTGATGGTCGACAATTTCACCAAACGAACAATCATCTATCATGTCAACTCATTGAACACAAGAAGACTAAAGTATTTCATGTTGTATTTATCATTGAAGGCTACAGAGTGAATGTGTGATGAATACAAATTCTAATGTTTATTCATTAAGATCATCTGCAAAGGGAAATTTGTTCGTCCCAAGACCAAATTCTAATTTTATGAAACAAACTTTTCACTACTCCGGAACTATTTTATGGAATTCTTTACCTCCTAATTTAAAATTAATTCAAGACATAGATCTATTCAAAAAGAAATATACAGATTATTTAATGTCAAAACAAAATAACGAATGATTATATTCATTATACCAAGGATTTATCCTTGATTATACTCAGATTGTGATATTTCGTTGTGAATATGTATGTATTGCTTGAAATTGTATTTGCTGTATTTGATTATTATTGTTTTGAGGGCCACAGGGAAGATTAGCTTATTGTTGCTAACTGTGTTACCCTCTTGAAATAAAGTCATTACTTACTTATTTACTAATAACAACAATAATAGCATTGATCCTAGACTTTGTAATTTTACACAGATTTTATTCGATTTTATTTACACCAACCTCCCTTCATTAAAATCGAATAACAATTTAACTGTGGGTACCCATCTTAATCAGGTTCCTTATCATTACGATGCAGAAAACATTTCACTCTCATTTTAGAGTATGATTTATGTTCATTGCTAAAGACCATCATATACTGTGACTGTTAAATGTAGAACAGCAATACAAAATGTTCCTTTACTTTAATCTGTGTGTAAGTGTAAAATTGTAATTCCCTCATGTTCATTTACATTGATATTCTTTCTTACTAATTGAGGTGAAAAATGACATGGTGAAATAGTGAAATACATAAGATGGATAAGAAAAAAATCATATTGCAATATGTTTTAGGTTTAAAAATGGCAATGTTGACTTACCAATAGCCCAGAGGTATTCTATAATTGGACTCTCCGTATCCACGAACTGCCATGATGCGTGAATCGACGACCACTGATGAAGAGCTATGATATTAATATGAATACGTTTGGCATCCACATCATTGCTGTCTTTTATTACTTTGTGTATACGAACATTATCTATTAGAAGACCAATGTTTCTGTTTAAATTATCAATCACAAGATCTGCCGATTCTGTTTTAGATTTGAAATAAAAAGATTGTTGATGCCAAACAACTTTCTGTTTAGACGAACCATGTGTACTGTCCTTTAAATACAACATAAATATATGTTCAGCGTCACCAAACCTCACACGTCCTTCTATGTTAGATATAACACTACGTCCTATTGGTAAATGGCTAGCTACAAAGGTCACTCTATAAATATCCCCATGTGTCAATCCAGAAATAGTTTGTCTTATATAACCTTTGACAAAAGAAAATGCTCTGCCATGGAAAGCTGTATCCACATCGGACCGTAGAGACTCTACACAGTCGTCATTACTTATATTCCAGGAAACCGGAGTAGCACAATTATGTCCACACATAGTATCCATCGACATATTTTCAATGTCCACAAAACACCCGTTTGATTCTTCAAATGATGGATTATCAACAAAGTCACCAGTGGCATGGCTCATTGAAACTGCTACCGGAGGAGTTATGTCAACTGTTACCCCATCTGATGATATAACAGTAGATGTATGACCCACGTTGTCTTCTGCATACACTTTACTGTACATAATAGCACCTAAATAAAAAAGACATTTGTTATTTGGTTATAAGTTAGGCAAGCAAGTGTCTGATGTTCTCAACATGATAGGTCCATTAGATACATGTATGTACTACATTTCACTATTAAGTATCTACTATCTGTAAATGACATTCGATTTGAAAAAAAAAATACAAACCAATTGGAAAAAAAAACCCGCATCGGTGGCATAATGGTTAGTGTGCTCGCCTCGAGTGTGGTAGATCATGGATTCGAGCCTCAGTCGGGTCAAACCAAAGACTAAAAATTGGTATTTGTTGCTTCTCTGCTAAGCACGCAGCATTAAGGAGAAAGAGCAAAGACTGGTTGGCTCGGAAAAATGTGTCCGAGTGGAGTGATACATCTATTCACGGACTGTTGTGTCAGTGAGCTAGCACAATAAAAATCCAACTCAGTGTGTTGGTCTAGAACAAAGCGGACCTCATCATCATCTCATTGAAAATTAACTTGTTCTCGCCATAATATAGCTGAAACTAGAGGCTCCCAGGAGCCTGTATAGCTCACCTGGGTATAATAACAACATCAGTCAATAAAACTTGATAACTTCGGTAAAAAAAATTAACAAATGTAGCCTTCGTTATTGCAGATCCTTTCTACAAAAAAATTTGGGCAGGGGTCCCACCTTTAATGTAAGTTATCAAAATTGCTGTAAAAAAATATATATGTCAATGATTCTCAAAATTTAGCTTTTCCTACTTCACATTTTGTAATAGAGTTGCTTCCCTTTGATTATTTGAGTAACCAAAAGCAGCGAGTCAACAAAAAAATGCATTTCAAGAGGAATAACTCTTCACACAGTTGTCGCACATTTTTAACTGTGGGAAAAATTTTGTAGATCTTGACATGCTGAACATTTTTGCAGTTTAAACTTTACCCTCTATCTCTAATAGTTTTTGAGATACAAGATGACAGTATTAAAATTGAGAACATTGTGATGAAAAAAGGGCACTAACTCCAAAATGGGTAATGGGATTTACTTCAAAATTGCAGGGTAGGAAGATCTTGACATGCTGCAATTTTTTGCAATTTAAACTTAACCTTTATCTCTTATAGTTTTTGAAATATAAGACGAAAAGTATTAAAAAAAATTTAAAAATTGATGAAAAAAGGACAAGAACTCCAAGATGGGTAATCAGATTTACTTCAAAATTGCAGGGTAGGTAGATCTCGACATGGTGCACATTTTTGCTATTTAAACTTAACATCTATCTCTTATAGTTTTTGAAATATAACACGAAAAGTATTAAAATTAAAAAAAAAATTGATCGAAGGGCCGAACCGCCGGACACATTTTTGGAAGAGAACCATCCAATGACTATTTCATCAAAATGTTGTTCTTATTGAGCAAATGGTTTCAGACAAGAAGATTTTTATGGGAATTTCCCATAGGGTCCTATGTTAAATTAAGTTTGGCTGTGGCGGCCATCTTGGTCTGTGTTCTGAAATGCCGGACATAATTTTGGAAGAGGACCACCCAAGAATCATTTCAGCAAAGTTTGGTTGAGATTGGCTCAGTAGTTTCGGAGGAGAAGATTTTTTTTTAATTTCATCCCCCCTTTTTTCTAATTTGCATAATCGGTCAAAATAGGCAAAAGTTCAAAGTTCATAAAAAATCCCGTAATATATGTTAAAAAGCTCATCATTATGCTTATACAGTTCAAATTTGGGCACTTTCTGGCTTAAAATAGAGCAGTTTTGGCCATTTGAAGAATTTTCTATTTTTAGTAATGGCAGCCATCTTGGATACAGGACGGCGCTGACGGACACAATTTTGAAAGGGGACCACCCAAGGATCATTTCAGCAAAGTTTGGTTGAGATTGGCTCAGTAGTTTCAGAGGAGAAGATTTTTTTTAAATTTCATCCCCCCTTTTTTCTATTTTTAGCTTGGCGGCCATCTTGGTTGGAAGTCGGGATCACCGGACACAATTTTGGAAGGGGGCCATCCAAGGATCATTCCACAAAAGTTTGGTTGCAATTGGCCCAGTGGTTTCTGAGGAGAAGATTTTTATGTGAATTTCCCATAGGGTCCTATGTTAAGCTAAGTTCGGCTGTGGGGGCTATCTTGATCGAAGGGCCGAACCGCCGGATACATTTTTGGAAGAGAACCATCCAATGACTATTTCATCAAAATTTTGTTCTTATTGAGCAAATGGTTTCAGACAAGAAGATTTTTATGGGAATTTCCCATAGGGTCCTATGTTAAATTAAGTTCGGCTGTGGCGGCCATCTTGGTCGGTGTTCTGAAATGTCGGACACAATTTTGGAAGAGGACCACCCAAGAATCATTTTAGCAAAGTTTGGTTGAGATTGGCTCAGTAGTTTCAGAGGAGAAGATTTTTTTTTAATTTCATCCCCCCTTTTTTCTAATTTGCATAATCGGTCAAAATAGGCAAAAGTTCAAAGTTCATTAAAAATCCCATAATATATGTTAAAAAGCTCATCATTATGCTTATACCGTTCAAATTTGGGCACTTTCTGGCTTAAAATAGAGCAGTTTTGGCCATTTGAAGAAATTTCTATTTTTAGTAATGGCGGCCATCTTGGATACAGGACGGCGCTGACGGACATAATTTTGAAAGGGGACCACCCAAGGATCATTTCAGCAAAGTTTGGTTGAGATTGGCTCAGTAGTTTCAGAGGAGAAGATTTTTTTTTTAATTTCATCCCCCTTTTTCTATTTTTAGCTTGGCGGCCATCTTGGTTGGAAGTCGGGATCACCGGACACAATTTTGGAAGGGGGCCATCCAAGGATCATTCCACAAAAGTTTGGTTGCAATTGGCCCAGTGGTTTCTGAGGAGAAGGTTTTTTTTTTAATTTCATCCCCCCTTTTTTCTAATTTGCATAATCGGTCAAAATGGGTAATGGGATTTATTTCAAAATTGCAGGTAGATCTTGACATGCTGAACATGTTTGCAGTTTCAACTTACCACCTTCACCTGTCTCTTATAGTTTTTGAAATAAAGGACGAAAAGTATTAAAATTTTGAAAATTTGATGAAAAAAGGGAAATAACTCCAAAATGGGTAATGGGATATACTTCAAAATTGCAGGGTGGGTAGATCTTGATATGTGGCACATTTTTGCAATTTAAAGTTAACCTTTAACTCTTATAGTTTTAGAAATGTAAGACAAAAAGTATTAAAACTTTACAAAGTTGATGAAAAAAGGGCAATAACTCCAAGATGGGTAATCAGATTTACTTCAAAATTGCAGGGTAGGTAGATCTTGATGTGCTGATCATTTTTACCCCACTTCAGATTTTTGATATTATTAACGGTTTTTGAGTTATTACCAAAAACCTGCAATTTTACCATATGTTCTATTTTTAGTAACAGCAGCCATATTGGTTGGTGCACGGCATCACCGGACACAATTTTGAAACTAGACACCCTAGTGATGATTCAGACCAAGTTTGGTTTCCATTGGTCTAGTACTTTCAGAGGAGAAGATTTTTGAAAAAGTTTACGACGTACGACGACGACGGACGCCAAGTGATGGCAATAGCTCACCTGACCCAAAGGGTCAGGTGAGCTAAAAATGCTGAATCGGCATTAAACAACAATCACTCACTCCCCAACCAATAGACCATATTATGGAGTTTAAAATTCCCTGTATATCTCTTTCATATGACAGTGATTGTATGTATAGGTTGTAAAAGCCCCATTGAGATACAAAAGGACAAAGTAAAGAGAAATAAACATAATTAAAGTTTGCTTTTACTCGCAAAAACGTATGTCTCCCCCCCGTCCCACACACTGTAGTCAAAGGTAAAAAATCTATTTAGGTAACAAATAAAATTTAGCTTCAATGAATAACAAAATAAAACTGTTTTTAATCCATGAAACACCAACAAAATTTGATCAAAAGTGCTAAAGCAAGGGTTACAACTTACAGGTACTATTCCATATTGTCATGGCAAAATTTCCTGGTAATATGCACAACTACATATGGTGTCCTTACTACCTACCAAGTTTCATGAAATTCTGTTCAGTAGTTTCAGAGGAGTTGCGCTGACAAGCTGCTTCAGTAGTAAATTTCGGGAAATTTTTAAGTTCAAAGGGGCATAACTCCTACAAAATTCAGGCGATCAAAATTTCCTGGTAATATGCACAACTACATATGGTGTCCTTACTACCTACCAAGTTTCATGAAATTCTGTTCAGTAGTTTCAGAGGCGTTGCGCTGACAAACTGTGTGACGGACAGACGGACAGGACAAAAACAATATGTTTCCCCACCAAAGTGGAGGGAGACATAATTTTAACTTCTACAACAAACACAGGTTGTGACAGCTACTATTCTGGGAGAGCTCACTGTAACATTCACATTTATGACTATTGTTGTACGTCTAAATTCTAGTAATTAGAAATTAAAGTTTAAATAAAAATAGGAAACAAGAAACATCGACCTTAAACTCTTTAACAATCAACATATATACATGGCAATAACAATTTTATTTTTAGTTGAGTCATTGTGACTTGACAAAATACTTTACACGAATAGGGCTCTATATTACAATTCTTTTATATTTTCAGTCGCCTCTTAGAAATATTACATCAACTTGGAAGTATGATATTGATATTAACAGTCTTCACAAAGTTGTCTGATGATTCATTGGACATTCGGTCCAGTGGAAAAACTAGTTTCACCGGACCGAATAATAAAAATTTATATCATATATAAAAATGTTTTTAATGACGTTTGATGGCAATTTAGTACACAGTCGAATTAAACAGAGTCTTTTGTGATTTTTCAAGAGCAAAGTAATGTCAGTTGCCATACATATCCAGTAGTGTATAGTTTCCAGTGAATGTAACTAAATATATGTAAATATATGTTTACTTATTCCTTTTACTGTATGATGTATCAGTCATTCTACTGAAATGGGACCAACTGATGGAAAACGAAACAGGAAAAAATATTGTTCAGAATGCGTTTGATTTTGTTATTTTCTTGAAGTACACATATTAGACAAGCATTTTATAAATAATCATTCACAAATATCGATTCATTGTGATGTTATGACCTAATCTTAGTTGGGTGTTTACATGTCGTTACGGAAGTTAGTTTGGAAAATATTTTGCTTAAAAAAATGGTAGTGTATGATTCTCAATGATAATTATCGTTACATTTTTCGATATGAAGCTAGACATTCACAAAAATATAGAATCTTGACTCATCAAGAGCAGCACTAAGGAAAAACTGCAAAATAATCCATGTATACCCTCAAAACGGAAATAAGGACCAATATTTCAACTTCTTCCTTGGGTGATACAAATGTGATATATAATACATTAAAGGGATTTGTCAAATGTTCATTCATGTACAATGCCCACGAAATTAAGTAGCAAAGATATTAGGTTTGTTATTTGTTTAGACGGGGTTACACTGTGATCAGGTAGGGACGTTACGGAAGTTATTTGATGTTACGGAAGTTAGATTTTCATGTTTATTTGGAACGATAAGAACATCAATCTGTCATTTTTAAACAGTAATTTGGAGACAAAATATCTATTTTAGTTGATTGAATGTTTTATCAACATTTTCAATGTCTTTCTGATCCATTTGATACATTCGTAGGAGACAAAATGTCTATTTTAGTTGATCGAATATTTTTTCAACATTTTCAATGTCTGTCTGTTCCATTTGATACATGCGTTTTGTTTTCCCAGCTGGTCGTGGCTCTTGCAATACAGTTAGAATGTCTGTTCTCGGTATCCAAATTTTGTCAGGACGAGTAGGCCATTTATACGCTTTCCCATACTTCCCGGATTTTTCAAGAAAATTTACTTCAACTTCGTTGTCATCATTGTCAACGTTCTCTACATGTCCGATATACCAATTATGTTCGTAAACGCAAGAAACCCAGGTATTTGGTTGAATGTGAAGTTCAATCTGATTTACTGTCTCAACCTGGTTCAGTGTCTCCAGTTCTTCAGTAACTAGACCAGTTTGGTCATTGTTGTCATCATTTCCGTTTCCTCTTTTACAAAGAGTGTGTTCTTTCCAGGCATGCGGACTGGTTGTGACATCCTTGAGACATTCCTCGCAAGAGCATGACATATCTCTCGTCATGATTGTGTACTTATTGGTCGGCACTACCGCGTGTAACCTGAATGTTCCTGTAATCGGCAGAAGTTTTTCTTTTTCTTGCAGTATTTTGTCGCCATTGTCAACGTCTTCTTTATTATAAAATAAATACTTGATCTTGCTTCCATTTTCCTCTGTTTGTTTGGCCCAGGCGTAAAAGTCTTCTGCATTCTGAATCAATACTTTCCCCTGTCGAATCGCCATGTCCACTCCTCTTTTGATACTTGCACCGAGTCCATCACAAGGGCCCTTGCCGTGACCCGACTCTAGATAATTCCACCTAGCCCCGACTCCAAAGTGGTCGTTGTGATCTGTTAATACTTTGAATATAGTTTTGTTCCGGTACTGACTTGTGGGTGAGTCTGTAAGGTAGTGTATTTTACTCATTGCAGGATAGACTGTCTTCAGTTGAGGTATCAGTTTCTTCAGGATGGTGTACACAACAGTAGCATTGTGCGAGAGAACATCGGACACCGCTACGTAACTCTGTAGACGCTGGTCAAGTTGTTGTGGAAAGTACGCTACCATGGTATGAAGACTTACCATGGACTGATTCCAGTAGGAGGATTGGACGGCCTCAACAGATGTGCACAAAAAGTTCTCAGCAAAGTCCATCCAGAGAACGATTTCATTTTCTGGCAAGTTTTCTCTCAGTTTCCTCATTTCAGAATACTGGTTCTGAACCCTGTCTACGTGATCTCTGAAATCTGTTGTCTGGTTGTCAATTATTTCCAAGAACTTATTCCTTGGTACAATATCCTCTACTTCCTTCCATCTGTTCTTGTTATTTTCTACTACTTTCTTCCACGATGTGAACTTTACATTGTCGGGTAATTTTGGCTCTATTGCTTCTCTAAGCTTCTCGTTGGTGTCATGTTCCTTGATGAACGTGTCTGGACTCTTGGAAACATTGAGTCCTAAAGCTCTCATAGCTTTCAATTTTAGTGCTATGTTCTGGTGGCGGGAGCAAAGGCATGTTCTCCTTGAGGCAAAGTTTGCAAGAAGCAGATACTTTGGACGGGCATTGTAGAACGTTGCTCTTGAAACTCTAATTTCTGGATTTTCCATCCTAAACTTTTCATGCAGATTGTGTGTATAATCATTTAATATTTTCTTTTGATGTTCGGTCTCATTTATGCGCACTGCATCAGACTTCTTCTTTCCAACTAGCACTGTACTATTGTCCTCTCTATTCAGGAATGTGGTGATGGTCTCCTGAAGTTTTTCCTTTCTGATCAATCTTTCAGAGGGTTCCTTTTTTCCCGTTTCAGTTTTCCTGTTGATTCCTGTATTTCGACTGAGTTCCGACATGAGTTTGTACTTCTTTGCTGTGTAGAATGGAAGCTTTCCAATTACTTTCTTGTTTAGTGAACGCATGGATTGTTTCAGATCTCGTACTAAGCATTCAGCAAAGAGAAGTCGTTTACATATCAATTTCCTTCCTTTTTTAGTAAGTTTTAACTTGTCTACAAGTTCTTTTGTTTTAGACCTCGGAGTTAAGTTACGTGATCCAGGATGTGACAATGTGCAATCTGTTTCTATAGTTGTATCGATATCTGCGTCCGAAGAGTCGTGATTTTTTCTTAATTCATCTGCCCGGAGTCTCTCTATTCTTTTCTGTATTCGTTTGTTACTTCTAAGGAGTGCTGCATTCTTGTCATGTAGTTCCTCTATTTTTCTATTTGCATTCTTCATAGAAGATGTGTACCGTCTTCTTATGTACTTTCCTTTTCCCGTAAACCTTGGAAGTATCGATGTAAGAACGCTGCGTTCGCTCGATGCTGTTCTCGTTGATGCAGATGGACCTTCATTTGGCGAATTGACAACTACCATCTGTCTCAATTTTTTACTCTGATAATGTTTTTTGAACCGCTTCCGACCATCCTTCTTTCTTTTTGAGTGGGCATTTTCCCTTAGATTTGCGACGGGAACATAAGTTTCTTGTTTTCTCTTCCGTTCCTTCTCCATAAAGGAGTTTAAGTTGGTCTCTTGTTGTCGCTGTCTCCATTTTCTTTGTCTTTCGGCGTTTGTTAAAGCCATGTTGACCTGAAAAGAAAATATTCATACATTTACTTTTCATGTAACCACATTTATAAATACATGTATTATAACTATCAACAAGTAGGTACGGTAAGCATCAGAGGTACTTGCATATTGTCATGATTGCTTGGACAGCCAAATATCAAATCATTCCAAGGGCCCGGGTGGCTCAATGAGTTAGGTACTTGGATTACCTAACAACTCATACAAGCCTATCACCTATCACGGCGTGGGTTCGTGCCCGGCTGTGTAAATTACAAAAAAGGGTGCACTCGACTCGCAGCCGCAAGTGATAAAGTTTACCAGTTGCTTGCCCAAGGTCGGTGGTTCTCTCCGGGTACTCCGACTTCTTCCACCACTAAAACTGGTCGCCATGATATAGCTGAAATATTGTTGAAAGTGGCATTAAACACCAAAAAATCAAAAAAATCAAAAATAAAATAAAATAATTCCAGAAACGTATACTCAGGATAAAGATACCATGAAGGACATTGTTGTAACTAACGGGCTACATGTACGTTCAGAAGGAATTGCAGTTACTGTAACGGCAAGCATGCTCCTCACAAAAGCATCAGGCTATCTGGCATTAAAAAATCCATTCAAGAGAAATTTGTTTTTATTTTTTGTTGTTGTTTTTTTAATGTGTTGTCTTTTTTTTCATAGTTCAGGTAAGAGTTTCACAGATATATTTACTCCTTCTGTTCAGGATTTGGTTATGATGCATCTCAAAACGTTGCTAAAGGTGTTTTAACTGAAGAAAACTTCTGTTCCATGCTCAAATGGAAGACATAAATTTATTGGCTAACTTCCGTAACGGCCCGGTCAAAATTTTCCCGGGACTAAATAAGTTCACATTTCACCGGTAACTGAGCAGACGAAACGTGGTACGTTTTGGTAACTGTATGAATTTATTAAAACTAAATACTTTTTATACTACGGTATATTTATAATGAAAATATTATATATATTCCATCATCAAATAAAACTTACCTTGGTTTTCTTTCTAATGTCTCCGTTTTCATTGAGGATTATCTAAAAAGCTGTCTGCTTTTCCAGAGAACAACATCCGGTGATGTATGAAAAACTAATAAGTTTAGTGGATTCGGTTTCCGGAAAGATGAGGAATTCCGCGAAAAAACTGTTACGGAAGTTAGAAGTTACGGAAGTTAGTATAGGCAATAAAAAGAAACTGTAGTTTGCAATTCCCGTAATATGTACTCACCCCTAATTCAAATATTTAAAGATTTTATTCTGCTTTATTTGTAGTTCTAGAATGGGAGTGGTAGATCGGACCAAAATGACTAAATATTGCGTTACGGAAGTTAGTCTCTTAAAGGAGACATTCGAACATTTTAAGATTTGCATGTCTTGTTCGAAAACGTTTGGAGTAATTCATTCGATAAATGCTTGGTCAGGGAATTGAGCTATTCTGTTTCCATTGCTAGAAATGTTTAAATTCAGCTGCTTGGTATGATTTCTCAACAATTAATTTTGAAAGTGTTACGGAAGTTAGGAGCATTTTTGCGACAGTTAAGTTATATTGTGATATCAAGCCTATTTAGTAACTCATACAAAAATAATTTTGCAATACATTCCTAACACCTTTGTGCATAAAACGTTGTTGAATGTTTATCGTCTTCATCACAAGGCAAATTAAAATAAAGCATCTAATAGTGACATCTTTGCAAGCGACATGACGTTTTCGTACACAACTGAAATTTAACATCCTGAAAATCAGCCCTTAACAATGCCGTAAGGTAGTCCAATTTTTTTTAAATTGTCAATTGAACATCCCATTGAAGAGCAAATCGAATGTTCGCCACCTGGTACACTCAAGATCATTTTTAATCACCCATCATTATATGCGACACGAAAAACACTACTTTGGCCACATTTCATTAGAATGAGTGGTATGTGTATACAGACATTGTATTTTTTATTTGTAAACAAGTAAAAGGTAGCAAATTATTTTTATTTCATAAGTTTATAAATTTGGAAATATATTCTGCAGTATGGTAAAAAAAAATGAACTGTATTAATTATCCAATACACATTTTTTTTGGAAAATTTTAGGACATCAAATATTTAGGAAAATAAATATACACTAAAATTTACATTTGCAATTGGATACTAGTATCAATAAATTTTCATGCAAATAATTTTCAATTAAATGTTTTTCTGTATGTTGTTATCAAAAAGGTAAGGCTGATATAGCCAACAATCCGTATCTAATTGTCCGATCCCGTTCTGAATTTTACATCATCAATGTCAACTTCCTGTTTTCATCCCTTATTAATTTCAGTTGACAACATGAATCTGTTGCCATCTTCAATATATATGCATCTCAAAACAAATTCAATTAAACATATGCAATCATTGATCCTCAGGGTGTGTGGAAGTCAACATATTTCTGTGTTCAGTGATATATTTAAGTTTTTATGCTCCACGTAATTGGAAGTGTTTGGTCATACTAAAGGATGCCTACGTATAGGAAGAAGAGAAGTTCCGATTCATTACCAGTCTGACAGAATAAATAAACAAATTTCGAGTCTGCCTGACATTTTAATAAAACTGAAAACTGAAATTAATGCCGTTCTAGAAACTCCATTGGCAGTGGAATACATTTTAATCACCAACGTTGTATCCCTGTCAGAGTCCTCTGTCACAGTCTGCGTCAGCTTTTCGTTTGACTTTTCCCCCGGAATCACTCATTCAACATATTTTAAGCTCAACACGGCGTTCACCTGTGCAGAGCTACGATTTTTGGTATCAGCTAAAGTCTGAAACAATGTTGGACTTTTGGACCAGCGATATTTGACATTTTACCGGTCCAAGTCGTATTTCATCGGTTTTGACCGACGGACCGACACACTTCGTGGAGACTGTATTAACTGACATTACATACAGTTCATGTAAATTGAGCATGTTCTTTGTGATCGTGTAATCTTCATTTAAATGAGAAAGGTAATACCAATATCAAATGAATATAACATTTCTGCTAAGAACTGAAACAAAGCTATCAATTCACTACAAAAAGAAGGAAATGGGAAGAAAAATAAGGGAAACTGTTTCAAATTACCATAGAAACAACGAGATACATCAACGTCTTCACTTGCTTAAATGAACTTCACACGAATTATTTTAAATAAGCAAAGTACTATACCATTATCTATATTTTTGGACAATCTTTTGGAGACACGTGTATGCATTCCAGTATCTATCCACGTTAATATATCACAAAGGCCATCAGTCTTGTCGCTGCCGACACACCACCAATATCTAGTAATACCAGATGATAGATCAGTAAATCCATGCCATGTCGCTGATACTACGTTAGACTTGTTCTTGAATTCAACATCATGTAAACCTATAAAAGAGAGACATATTATAGGTTACGATTCATATTAACATCACATGCCTAAACACACCCGACTTACACAGATATATGACTTCCATTTTCCGATGAAATATCTCTAAAGCCAAATACTGTACAAGAACAAATTAATATTTAATTCAAATAAATCAGTAACTATAACATGTTATAAGAATCTTAAATTATAAAATAACTATTTCTTGTAATGAAAATTGAAATAATTATCGTTATATTAACTTACCTATCCCATCATACACTATGCCCGGAACTGGAGAGGAAGAATCAACAATTATACCATCAGATGATACTGTGGTCTGTAATCCAGACAATGTAGTGACAACAACATTACTATAATACCTAACACCAGGCTTCATTGTTAGACGACTGATGTTAAATGTCATGACAGAGGAAGGTACCTCTACATCAACAACATGAAGATCTGTACCTATAATAAAACATGTCAGTTGAATCTGTAGACAACAACATTACTATAATACTTAACACCAGGCTTCATTGTTAGACGACTGATGTTAAATGTTATGACAGAGGAAGGTACCTCTATGTCAACAACATGAAGATCTGTACCTATAATAAAACATGTCAGTTGAATCTGTAGACAACAACATTACTATAATACCTAACACCAGGCTTCATTGTTAGACGACTGATGTTAAATGTTATGACAGAGGAAGGTACCTCTATGTCAACAACATGAAGATCTGTACCTATAATAAAACATGTCAGTTGAATCTGTAGACAACAACATTACTATAATACCTAACACCAGGCTTCATTGTTAGACGACTGATGTTAAATGTCATGACAGAGGAAGGTACCTCTACATCCACAACATGAAGATCTGTACCTATAATAAAACATGTCAGTTGAATCTGTAGAATCTCATTTAGTTACTGTGAAATCCCTTTTATTCGTGGGGTACCAATTTTCGTGGTTTTCGTGGGTAGGCTTATTCACGAAATTAAAGATCCAACGAACAATGAAACTTGGGAAGCAGTTTGACATTGGTATACAGCCATGTTGTCCTCGAGTGACTTCAACTTTCTGGACGAGCTGCATAGGGGACAGTTGACAATTTTAATTACGAAATAAGTACGAGCATACCTTTTAATAGATTATAATCCACATGTACATGTTTGTGAATTATTTGATTTTGAATGCATGTGTAAAAACAACAGAAATGTTTATTTGTGAAAAGATCTTAACAACTTCCGGTAATAAAATTTAGTTTAAAAACCATACACTAACGTTGATACCCTTCTAAGTTGTATAAACATTTCTCTATTAAAGTTAACACCCTTCAATTAACATATTTGATCACCTTTCTTTAAACAATTAAATTAAGTATAAGCTAACTGCACATTTGCCCCTGGGTCAGGATTAATCTCGTGACATGATTACGAGTGGTTTCAATCCAAGATAAAGGGCAATAAAAGATCGAACATTTTGAAATAATTATACAAGTACAATCTGTCATTCGAATCCAAATAATGAGAAAAAACAAACTTTTTTGTTCTTTTTTTGGTTGTGAAAACAAAAATTGAAAAATAGAATGGAGATTAAATATTTGTAAAACATAAAAACAAATTCAATATATATTGATGGAAATTGCTAATGTACGTGCTCATAAAATAATTTCAGAGGGTTTTGTTTTAATATGGAAGTTTGATAAAATAACACTGATTTGCACTGATCTATAATTATGAAATTCAAAAGCTGATTTTGTTCCGATTCTAAGTTGATATATGAAAAATATATATTGAGAAAATGAACACGTTAATATCCACATTCCACTTTGAAATCCAATTACATAATTCTACAGCTCATTTGTCTAATACTAATGTATTGAAGCTTTCTCGAAGTTTTGATTTGATTTGATTTGATTTTTGGTGTTGAACGCCACTTTCAGCAATATTTCAGCTATATCATGGCGACCAGTTTTAGTAATGGAAGAAGCCGGAGTACCCGGAGAGAACCACCGACCATGGACAAGCAACTGGTAAACTTTATCACTTGCGGCTGTGAGTCGAGTGCACCCTTTTTTGTAATTTACAAAGCCGGGCACGAACTCACAATATTCCTGTTGATTTTGGTCTTCCGGTTGAAATTACTGTAGATTTATGGATAATATATTCGACATTACTGTTGTTTGTTACGTTAATTGGTCTGACATTACTGATAATATATTTAGTTTTTGGACAAATAACCGTTTCTTTGTTAAATTACCGATTGACATTATAGTTGATCTGTTTAGTTTTTTCGTAGTTGTGAATTACATTACTTTTAACTTTAGATTCTGGAATTGAAATTACTGCTGTTGTGCTTAGTTTTAGACTGGCATTAATGCTGATTTGTTAATTAGACATTTACATTTTAAGTTCTGTCTACGTTTGACATTAATGAAATCACAGCTGGTACAGGTTCTTGGTGTAGTTATTTAACAATACTGATACAAGAAGAGTTTGAAGATACCAAAGGGAGGTAATCAGAATCTGTATATTGAATAAGAACAGACAACACAATGACCAAAAGAAAAAGTAAAAAAGGACAAACAACGACTGGAGTTAATGTTATTTAATGTTGTTTGTCCGACAACAGGGTAAATAATTGTATGATAGATTTAACACGGTTTTGTATACAATGTGCACTAACCTCCAGGAAAACTGCTTAGGTACAGATTGAAGTGTTTGATGCTGTCAGAAACTGACATAAACACATTCTTCCAGCCGACTGTAAATAATGTACCAGGTTGGATGAAATCTACATCACTCTTCCAGAAACCTGGCAATGTTTCAACCACCTTAAATATACCAACATACATATAAGTAAATACATCATTGGAACTAGAGGCTTTTAAATTTCATCATGCTACCTTTAGTAAAAATGTTGTAACTAATAAAATATGTATAAAATATCATCTGAGACACTTATTTACTACCAGCTATATTATCTTCGTAGTGTCACATTGTTCAACAAGGCAACCTATGCTGACATTTATAATATAGTTTTTATTATTACATGATTTTAATGTCAACATTGTTTTAACATTGGTTTCTATAGCAACCATAAAATGATTTAATTAACAACTTACAGCTGCTCCTTGAAGATCATTAACAGGAACAGGCTTAGATAAGACTATGATTCCTGGTGATTTAAACACAGCATAAGTATTACTGTTATACCAAACTCTTACAAATACTGAGTATGATACCAACTCTTCCAATGTTTGACCTACAATAAGAAAAATAACAATTGGCATTTTAATGTGATATCAAATTGGCAGCATTATGAATTTTATTATTGTGTTTTTCTGTCTTACATGTTTTCGCACAGAATTAAAGAATTTAAGATGACAATTTTTTTTTTTTTTTTTATCAAAGCTACCTGCATTAAATCGAATCAACAGTTAGGGACGGACCATTTAACTTCCAGGGGGAGGTTATGGTTTTTTTCTAAAAAAATATTCTGATTCCCAATGTTGCTGAAAAAAATATTCTGATTTTGGTGGAGGAAAAAAAAAAATAATCTGATTCAGAGTTTTTGTCATATAAACTAATGTTAAATTCTGGAAAAAAAATTTGTGCTTTGCGCGACAAAAAAAATGAATGTTCTAACTCGTGTTGTCCGGAAAACAATTTCTGAATGAAACAAAAAACCATAACCCCCCCCCCCCCCTGCTAGTTAAATGATCGGTCCCTTAATACTTTTCTCTCCTTTTCAATGGACACATTATAAGATTATTGCATAGTCTGTTGTCGTATCTATTCTTACAGTCTTTTAATGTACAAGTATTACGCCATAAAATATATCATAATGCGATTTCAATTTCAACCATCCAATAGCTTCAGAAAGTAATAGCTTTAAATATTGTTTGACAAAATGTGATGGTGGGGTAGGCTGAAAAAAAAACAATGAAATATTAAATAACAATGAAAAAGTGTGTCACAATATGTGATGATTGTCGACTGAAAAACACTGAAATATTCATTGCATGTCAATATCATGAATATATAATGGCGGTAGGCGGCAAAAAAACCCCATTAAACCATTGCATTTTAAAATAAATGCTGTTCATTGGCAATGTCTTGACGAAGATAACAAAGTTAAAATAGTATATTGACACGTCACAGAGACTCTAGGTACTTACCTCTTTTTACGTTATATACAGCTTCCATATTTCTGCCAGCATATCTCCAAACTGGTTCCTTTAGACTATTAATTACACCCTCTGGCTTATCTAACTTGGCTAAACCAACACTATATTCATACCTTAGAAGTAGGTTAATATAATATAAAATAATGGAATGCACATTGTGTAACAATATGAACTAGAACTGTGAGTGACCTCACTGAGCGATACCCCTCGCTTGCAATACTATGATGTTCAAACTTTGGAATATAGGTATATTAGCAAGTTACCTATGAAAAATGAATGGATATGGAATTATGTCAAGGAGACAACATCCCATCTCCAAAATAAACTAACCAAGAACATACATCTAGGGGTCGCCACAAGTACACGAACCCCCCTTTTCGTGAAAGTATAAGTTGAATTATCTCCCCTTCTAAATTTTAGACAGCAACGGTATTCCTTCAAGCACATCTGCAGGTTGTGTACTACAACTGTGCAAAGTTTCATAAAAATTCAATAAGCAGTTTAGTAGGAGTTGCACTTACAAGGTACATGCCCCCCCCCTTTTCGTGAAAGTATAAGTTGAATTATCTCCCCTTTTAAATTTTGGACAGCAACCATATTCCTTCATGCACATCTGCAGGTAGTGTACTACAACTGTGTAAAGTTTCACAAAACTCCAATAAGCCGTTTGGGAGGAGTTGCGCTTACAAGGTACACAACCCCCCTTTTCGTGAAAGTATAAGTTGAATTATCTCTCCTTCTAAATTTTAGACAGCAACGGTATTCCTTCATGCACATCTGCAGGTTGTGTACTACAACTGTGTAAAGTTTCATAAAAATTCAATAAGCAGTTTAGTAGAAGTTGCGCTTACAAGGTACATGCCCCCCCCTTTTCGTGAAAGTATAAGTTGAATTATCTCCCCTTTTAAATTTTGGACAGCAACCATATTCCTTCATGCACATCTGCAGGTAGTGTACTACAAATGTGTAAAGTTTCATAAAAATCCAATAACCCGTTTAGGAGGAGTTGCGCTTACAAGGTACACAACCTCCCTTTTCATAAAAGTATAAGTTGAATTATCTCCCCTTCTAAATTTTAGACAGCAATGGTATTCCTTCATGCATATCTGCAGGTTGTGTACTACAAATGTGTAAAGTTTCATAAAAATCTAATGAGCGGTTTAGGAGGAGTTGCGCTTACAAGGTACATGGACGGACGGACAGGGTGATTGCTATATACCCCCCAAACTTTGTTTGCGGGGGGTATAATAAACGAACGAATGTTATGAAAAGAAAATTTAAACAGTGATGGTCAACAATTATACCACTATCAACAAAACGATGATTTTTGATAGATTTTTGGTGTTTTAACGCCACTTTCAGCAATATTTCAGCGATATCATGGCGACCAGTTTTAGTGGTGGAAGAAGCCGGAGTACCCGGAGAGAACCAACGACCATGGACAAGCAACTGGTAAACTTGATCACTTGCGGCTGCGAGTCGAGTGCACCCTTTTTTGTAATTTACAAAGCTGGGCACGAACCCACTGCTTGTATGAGTTGTTAGGTTATCCAACTACCTAACTCATTGAGCCACCTGGGCCCTCAACAAAATGAACCTACACCTAACCTCAAATCACTGTCTTTTCAGGATCGAGTGGTACAATTGTGTTCACTCTACAAGAAGAGACATGTAGCAATTCAAAGGAAATGTGACTACATCTCATATGTCGAAGTGTACTTGATTCAGATTTTCATGATAAAATTTGTGACCTGTGACATGTTGGACGCTGTCTTCAGGCATCCTGGCATCATCTACATATAGAACTGACCACCACATGATGTATCTAAAGTATTGTTGAAAATGGTGCTAAATATCCATGATCTTATGCCTTGTGAAGAAAAACTACTACTCTATTCTATGGCAGAAACAACATGAAAAACAAAAAATACCACACTATCGGAACAGTTCTAAAATCTAATAGAAAAACAAAAAATACCACACTGTCAGAACAGTTCTAAAATCTAATAGAAAAACAAAGAATACCACACTGTCAGAACAGTTCTAAAATCTAATAGAAAAACAAAAAATACCACACTGTCGGAAAAGTTCTAAAATCTAATAGAAAAACAAAAAATACCACACTGTCGGAACAGTTCTAAAATCTAATAGAAAAACAAAAAATACCACACTGTCAGAACAGTTCTAAAATCTAATAGAAAAACAAAGAATACCACACTGTTGGAACAGTTCTAAAATCTAATAGAAAAACAAAAAATACCACACTGTTGGAACAGTTCTAAAATCTAATAGAAAAACAAAGAATACCACACTGTCGGAACAGTTCTAAAATCTAATAGAAAAACAAAGAATACCACACTGTCGGAACAGTTCTAAAATCTAATAGAAAAACAAAGAATACCACATTGTCGGAACGGTTCTAAAATCTAATGGACAAGTCGTAGAAAGAGACAAAATCTATACTCCTGACACACAAATACATGACGCTCACTTCTATGGCTTGGTACATGCACTTCAATAAAAAAAAGTGGCGAGCTAGGCTATTTTTATGAGCTCAATCCTTCCCTCTTATTGAAATGCTGCCATCATGTCAGTGTTTTCAACATTAAAATTGAATTTTTTTTAATCAAATTATGCAAACAATAAGTTAAATAAATCATATGTCGTTCATCAATAACATTAAAATTATGTTTCATATTAATTAATTCCTACCATTTTGGTGTTAATCCTTGGTTTTTACTAATCTTCCATTTGGATGACAGGAACGATTCACTTGGTGTAAATTTGACATGTTGTGTTGCTGTAGACTTCAAGTCTGTTATATCAAATACTTCTATAAATGTGTTTGTATTACCTTAAATTAAAGAGAAATGTTAGTCTGACATGAATAAAAGGCAGTGATATATTTTGGTCAAATGATGTACGACTCATTCATATTCGCCCTCAAGTGCAGAAGATCGTGAGTTGTATCCCCGTTCTGTAAAAGTTATGAAATTGTGATATTCTGCTTCTTTACTACACAGAACCATGTAGCTTAAGTAATAAATAACGCAGTGGTCCGTCTTATCGGTGGAGGAAGAAGTTACCCGGCAAAAAACCATCGAACTGCTGTACAAACTAAGCTGGATAGATCCATCAATCCTACTATCTTACGAACATATTCAGAGGAGCATATATTTTGATTGATATATTTACCACAAATTAGTATTTTTTAAATTTAATTTTCAATGGGATGATGTTCAAGTCTTTTTTTGCAAGAAAGTGTTGAATACAACTCCTTACCATGGTGTATAAATGTCAGGAGATAGTTATAATTCATCATAATTTTCATTTTGGAGTCTATCGTCACTGACAATTGTTGTGTAGTTGTTTGTATGGTCTCGTAAGTTTGTGTAAGAGTTATCTCTGTTTGTACTTTGTCCGGATTTGTTCTATGTTTTATCTGTCTCTTGAATAAATGTAAGAAATGGCAGCAGACATATTTTTGTTGTACATCTAATTTGTGATTGTTGCAGGGCATGCGTTGTGTTCTGCTTCATCATTACACAATGTCAATCATAAAAACATGCACCTGCTGCACTAAAATCAATATTTGCATCTTTGATGTTTATTGCAAGGTAAATACAATAGTTTTAACTGTTTATAACCTCACGAGCACCTGTGCTCATCCACGGATTTGTGGTGAGGTCCATGTTTCTCCTTTTTTTAGATTTTGGAGTTATGAGTTTTTATTTTTCTTCTTTCTGTGTCTTGCACCCGATGTTGCCCGTGTCTCTGTGTTGTTCATTCTCGATTTCCCCTACAGTTTTCTCTTAAGTGTATTTATAATATGTGACCTAGTTTCTGTCTGTTTATATGACACATGGAAATGTCTGATTTCTTAATAATGAAAAACAATAGACTACAACCTTTCAGTACTATCTTACCTATAGATACGTCCTGACAGGAATTTCCATTTAAAGCACAATATGAATTTCTGGGTGAACAAACACAGTGTCCAAGGCATGTGTGAGCGGAACATCGTCGTATTAGGTCGAGATATCCTCCAGGTATCAATTGGAACTGGTGGTGTATCACTGGGCTCATTAACCCTACCTGAAAATCATGGAAGATATTTCTGATAATATGTTTATGTTCCAAGTGTGTATGATTTAGATGTGTAAGCCAGATACATAGTCAATATGACATTGTTGTCATGACATATTAAGAGGTTATTTTATGGCAATTTTCACATCACACCACATATCATGCCTTCGGCCCTCTGGCTAATATGGATGTTTCTGGTTGATACGAAGTGTGATATGAAAAAAGCATTTCAATAATCTCTTAGTATTACTACATATGCAAAATAATACATATATTAAGTAAGTATATAATAAAAGGGGAGATAATTTATACATTTAAATGTAGACAGAATCCAGTCTTTGGTTACTATATCGTACAAAAATCAGGATTACCACTTTGATATCTTCAAACTTGTATTGCATTTTCCTTTAGTAAAACGAAACAATTGTACCAAAAATATCATATGAAGAATAGATATTATGATTATTTTAGAAGTAATAAAAAGAAAAACAAAAAATACAACACTGTCTGAACAGTGTCAGCCCGATAGTCCGAAGGCCCAATAGTCCAAAGGTCTGATAGTCCGAAGGCCCAATAGTCCAAAGGTCTGATAGCCCAATAGTCCAAAGATCTAATAGTCTGAAGGCCCAATAGTCCGAAGGTCTGATAGTCTGAAGGCCCAATAGTCCAAAGGTCTGACAGTCCGAAGGTCCGATATTCCGAGAGCCCAATAGTCCGAAAGATATTTTGATGGTCAATATTTCAAGATTCTATCTCAACAACATCGTAACGGTTTTATATTAAGTCTGTAATATATATTTCTATCAATGAGGGGTCCTTAATACTGTTCTACGGAAGCAAACGGAGGGTGTGAAAATATGTTTTGTTTTATATCTGGAAAAAGTTAAGAAACAACGTCGCACCGAAAGTTTTCTTGGGGGTAACAAAGTCATGCGCACAAGTGAATAAAACAAATCTTTGTGGGTTTTTTTTTTTTGGTGGGGGGGTATGGCATTTAACACCACTTTCAATAATATTTCAGTTATTTCGTGTCGGTCAATATTATTGGTGGAGGAAACCGGAGTACCCGGAGAAAACCACTGACCTGCCGCAAGTCACTGACAAACATTATCACATAATGTGGTATCGAATCCACCTCTCTTGAGCTGGATTCGAACTCACAACGTTAGTGGTGATAGGCACTGATTGCATAGGTAGTTATATATCCAACTACCATATGATCATGACCACGACAACCCCAATACTAGTTTTGGTGTAGATCAGAAGTTCAAAATGGCCATTAGCCGAGGTCAAAGTTTACATTGTAGCTTTATGGGAAATGCATTATCATCTCTCGGAGAGGCACTAAAGAGAATGAATTAAATTAAATTAGACAGAGATGTTACCTGTCAGATCATGCACAAATGATGCAACTTTATTACAATTGTGTACACAGATATGGCAGCAAAGGTATCAATTGAAATTTCTGATAATTTCTCATGAACTTAACCCAGGTGAGCAATCCCGGATCTTGTGAGCCTCTAGCTGACTTTTTCCATCTAAGTTATAATCACTGAATTATTAATGTATGTGCTTCAACTTAAATATACAGTGGCATAGCCAGTGTAAAAATGGATGCTTTCTATTGCAAAAAAGGTGTATTTTTTGTTTAGAAAGCAACAAACCACATCATATTTGTCAGTATGCATGCATGTAGTAGCAACGCTATTAGTCATTTAATAAATGATTTCGAATTTAAATTATTTAAAAAAATAAATAAAAGAATTAACGGAAGAAATATGTATAATTGTAGTAATGGGCCGATATACATTTGTAACTGTCACCACCTTGGTCCAACAATTCACTATTGTAGCTAAACTGTGTTTTTTTAATCTACTGTACTACTGTGAAGTTGGATATCCAATTTCTAAACAAGGGAATCCATCTTTTATCAACCTTGATATTCAAAGACGATTCACTAAAAATGTTTAAAAAACGGAGTGTAAGCCGTTTATCGAGCTCCTGTCGGAATAAAAAAAATTGGTATTTGGGTTTCGGACTCAGACCTTCAGACTACCGGACCTTCGGACTATTGGACCTTCAGACTATCGGACCTTAGAACTATCGGACCGTCACCGTCTGAACAGTTCCAAAATGAAGTAGACCGATTGTAGAAAGAGGCATAATCAACACCCCAGACATTGTTACACACAAATATCATTAACATTCCTGGCTTGGTACAGGCACTTCAATACAAAGTGACAGGGCTAATCTAGTTTTATGTGCCCAAATATTCCTTCTTAGTGAAATGATGCAGTCATGCAGGTAACACAGAGGATGAAATTAATGAATTAATTAACAGGATTTTGACAACCACAAAAGTGGATTCATGGCATAATTCAGTAATTTCGTTAAGGCATTCCTGTGTATATACTTTTTCATTTCAAGTTACCAATATTTGAAATTTATATATACGTATTTGCATTATTTACTAATACAGGAATAAGACGGAACTAGGATTCTGTATGTCATTTGACGGAACTAAGATTCTGTATGTCATTTGACAGAACTAAGATTCGGTATGTCATTTGACAGAACCAAGTATATGTATGTCATTTGACAGAACTAAGTATATGTATGTCATTTGACAGAACCAAGTATATGTATGTCATTTGACAGAACTAAGTTTATGTATGTCATTTGACAGAACTAAGTATATGTATGTCATTTGACAGAACCAAGTATATGTATGTCATTTGACAGAACTAAGTTTATGTATGTCATTTGACAGAACTAAGTATATGTATGTCATTTGACAGAACTAACTATATGTATGTCATTTGACGGAACTAAGTATATGTATGTCATTTGACGGAAATATGTATATGTATGTCATTTGACGGAACTATGATATATGTGTCATTTGATGGAAATAAGTATATGTATGTCATTTCACAGAAATAAGTATATGTATGTCATTTCAGGGGCGTAGCTGAGGCTTAATAGTGTACACACCATCATTCTTGAGAGAGGGGGGGTCTGGGATTTTTTTTGACGAGATGCAAAATGGTGCGATCTGGGGCCATTTCAGGGTTTCATATAACATAGAATCAAGCACAATTTGAATGACTTTGATAGAGAAAAATTTCTTCAAATTGTCCAAAATTTCCTTCGTCAGTTCGTGTTTTAGCAGATACGAACACCTCCATTGATTTGTACAAGTCCACTCCAAAATATCGGTGAATATGCATCAATCCGTGTCATTCTTCATGGTTGACATAACATAAGTTTTCAAACGTCTCAGTACTAAATGACCTTTCAGCAGTAGCGCTTGCTACTGGCATGGTTAACAAAACACATAGTTTTATTAATATTGTATCTATAGAAGGATAGAACTGGATTTACAGAATCAAGTGTGGTACAAACTGTTGTTGGCAAATCATTACGTTTATTAATGACCCAGTGGGTTCGCCATCTGGCTACTTCTCTCCTGAAATCCTCTAATGACAAATAAATGTCAGCCAGATATACCTCGTATATTATAGCAACATGATCATCAGTTCATTTGTCTACAGCACAGGGCAGTAGATGCTGTGCATGGAAGCGGTTTTCCGATTTAAGGAGACGCGATTCAAGTTCGTAATCAAATAGTCCAAAAATGGATAGTACAAAGAAATTCGCCAATACTGTTTTGGTGTTTCCGCGGGGTGATTGGCTCTGGTAGTCTGTCTACCACATCGCCTGGGCATACTATCAGATATATCAAAAGATTTGGCTAAGCTAAGTGCAGACTGATACAATCATTCTAGACCGATTTGTCCTGTCATTCAGCTCTTAGCATTTCAATCACGGTCTTGGATTCTTTGATTGCTTCAAGAATGTCGAAATCGGTATCTTGGAGGAATATTGACAGAAAAACAGTGCTATGTAAAATATGTTCCGCTACTACCAAAGCTATGATAAACTGAAACCGCATGATGGATGCAAGAAACTGCCCGGCTTTGTCATCGCCTTGGTTTTGTAAGCATTATAACGCATGGACCACACCTGGATATTGACGTCTTAAAGGTATACAATGCGTCCGCTCGACTTGTCCATCACATAATTACCATACAAAAGTTACTAGTACGTCTTATTAGCAATATATTAATTATACTGATTTAATTAGACTGTTAAAAGTAACAATACATTTAAAAAAAAAAATATTTCCTTTTCTTAAGCTGCCGATGTGCACGCCATGGTGTGACAGCGTATATGCAGCTTTGCCTCTGCATTTGATGGGATAAATTACCTTGTTAACAGCCCACACACTGACAAATACTTGTTCATAGTCTGTGAGTTCTTGTGTAGGAACAACGAAATATTGAACTGGACCTTCCTCTCCATAGACTGTAGCATTGTGAGTGAACTCCATTGGTATGCCTGGTACCTAGATAAATGTAATTTATATTTAGAATTATATACAGAATAACGGTAGTTTTGAATGTCGAGATTTGCACTAGTATCGCAGCGAGTCCAACAGGACGAGCTATGATGCTAGTGATAATATAGGATGAGACCTTCAAAGCTGACGTTATGGTTTTTATCAGTGATGTCATGTGTTTGACATCTCAATGGGCAACATTTTAGTGTAAGAGTCAGTTTGTTGTTACTGACAACATTTTAGTGTAAGAGTCAGTTTGTTGTTACTGACAACATTTTAGTGCAAGAGTCAGTTTGTTGTTACTGACAACATTTTAGTGTAAGAGTCAGTTTGTTGTTACTGACAACATTTTAGTGTAAGAGTCAGTTTGTTGTTACTGACAACATTTTAGTGTAAGAGTCAGTTTGTTGTTACTGACAACATTTTAGTGTAAGAGTCAGTTTGTTGTTACTGACAACATTTTAGTGTAAGAGTCAGTTTGTTGTTACTGACAACATTTTAGTGTAAGAGTCAATTTGTTGTTACTGACAACATTTTAGTGTAAGAGTCAGTTTGTTGTTACTGACAACATTTTAGTGTAAGAGTCAGTTTGTTGTTACTGACAACATTTTAGTGTAAGAGTCAGTTTGTTGTTACTGACAACATTTTAGTGTAAGAGTCAGTTTGTTGTTACTGACAACATTTTAGTGTAAGAGTCAGTTTGTTGTTACTGACAACATTTTAGTGTAAGAGTCAGTTTGTTGTTACTGACAACATTTTAGTGTAAGAGTCAGTTTGTTGTTACTGACAACATTTTAGTGTAAGAGTCAGTTTGTTGTTACTGACAACATTTTAGTGTAAGAGTCAGTTTGTTGTTACTGACAACATTTTAGTGTAAGAGTCAGTTTGTTGTTACTGACAACATTTTAGTGTAAGAGTCAGTTTGTTGTTACTGACAACATTTTAGTGTAAGAGTCAATTTGTTGTTACTGACAACATTTTAGTGTAAGAGTCAGTTTGTTGTTACTGACAACATTTTAGTGTAAGAGTCAGTTTGTTGTTACTGACAACATTTTAGTGTAAGAGTCAGTTTGTTGTTACTGACAACATTTTAGTGTAAGAGTCAGTTTGTTGTTACTGACAACATTTTAGTGTAAGAGTCAGTTTGTTGTTACTGACAACATTTTAGTGTAAGAGTCAGTTTGTTGTTACTGACAACATCACTTTGTTAGATCAAAGGAAAAATGCCAAAATTACCGATGATATTTCATATTGATGGTACGTGCACCGAATTCCATATGTTTTGTATTTATATTATTTGAACATGTTTTATTCTAAATTATTTCTCAATGATGTGATGACGGTCATTTGTTAACAACCGACAGAAGTCTTGAACCACTGATGTAATAGTTGTCACATTTTGTTCTACTTCACATTTCCGTAAAATACAAGAAAATGTGAAGATACCAAAAGTGGTAATTTGAACCCTTCAAATCAAAGAAGACAGACAGACCGGGGTCTAACTCAAGGGAGAGCGGATAAGTCCCCACTAGTGATATGCGTTATGTACAAATGTGGTAATCTGTTTATTTTCTAAAACAAATATGTTGTTGTCATTTGTTGTGACTAACAGTTAACACTCAAATCAATTTATTGCATTATGTTTGAAGCATGGTTCTCTTACATACAAAAATAGTTATCATCACAGTTAAGCAATATTTACTACTCATTTGACTTTAGAAACCATCAATCAATCACAAAATTAGCCCTTAACATCACCCACTGTCAGCATTTGGATTAAGGACGGAAACCCATATTAAATTCCATATAAGTCAGTTTCCTTGTACTACTTTTGACATTTTAATAACCAGATTATAATGGGTACAACCACTTTTGTAGTGTACATTATATAATTTAGATTGCATTACTACTACAATCAGGTGTCAACATTCTTCAAACAAGTATGTATAATTCGCCGTTCAGTAATTAACTTTCCTGTCCTTCAAGACATATCCAACATATAGCATGAGACGCAATTTAGTGAATTGCTCCTTAGCATGTGAAAGACAACGATCTTGTAGAATCCAGTAGAATGGTAAAAGATGTTGCTAACACTTTTGAAGGAAGATCATCCCGTCACACTCCCCATTCAATGTGCCACTATAGAAAGAGCTTCCTGACCCTATCCATCACACACCCCCATTCAATGAGCCACTGAAATGCCACTATAGAAAGAGCTTCCCAACCCTATCCATCACACCCCATTCAATGAGCCACTGAAATGCCACAATAGAAAGAGCATCCTGACCCTATCCATCACACACCCCCATTCAATGAGCCACTGAAATGCCACTATAGAAAGAGCATCCTGACCCTATCCATCACACCCCATTCAATGAGCCACTGAAATGCCACTATAGAAAGAGCATCCTAACCCTATCCATCACACACCCCCATTCAATGAGTCACTGAAATGCCACTATAGAAAGAGCATACCGACCCTATCCATCACACCCCCATTCAATGTGCCACTGAAATGCCACTCTTTTATTTACATTATCGCCATTATGGATACAACTGAAATAATATTATCTTGACGTTAAACACCAATCAATCAATATTTACCTTATTGAGATCATTTGCCATGTATTCACTTCCGATGGACACAAAATAACTCTGGATGCCAGAATGAATGTCAGTAAAACCTAACCAAGTCATGTTAATTCTGTACTCTGACCAGGTCATCCAGTCTGGTGTGTGTCGTTGTAAATTCGCAGCATGATATGTACTTATAGCAAACATACCTGAAATTATATTCTTCATTAATGTTTTTCTTTGTTTAAATTTAGTTGGGTTTGGTTTTAGTTTTATGTTGTTTAACGCCACTTTCAATAATATTTCAGTTAATCGTGCTGGTCAGGTTTATTGGGGGATGAAACCGGAGGACCTGGAGAAAACCACCGACCTGTCGCATGTCACTGACAAACTTTATCACTTAATGTTGTACACCTTGCCCTGATCGAGATTCGAACTCACAACATCAGTGATGAAAGGCACTGATTGCATAGGTAGTTGTAAATCCAACTACCATACGATCACGGCCATGACGGCCCCAAATTTAGTTGGGAAAATGCATAGTAGATAAAAAAAAACGTGAATATGTATACACATGTACAATACAAATAGTGATTTTTGTATTTTCTCAAGTCTTCATGAGTTTAGCTGAAACACTGATGACTTGAACACATTGATGGTGTACTGGTAAGCATGCTCAGATGGAGTTCAGTAGATTAGGGATTCGTTGGGTCAAACCAAAGACTATCAAAATGATATTTGCTGCTGTTCTGCTAAGCACACATCATCAAGGCGTACGAGCAAAGACTGGTTGGTTCGTGATCAGGATAAAGTGTACGGGCAGAGCAATATGTATACCCGTAGACTGTTGTTTTAGTGAAGACAGCACACAATAACAATTGGTCTAATACATCATCTCATTGAAATGTAACTTGTTCTCATCATGATATACCTGATAAATTGCTCATAAAAATTTGGTGTTAATCAACAATCACTGATCACACACGCATTGCTGACAAGTGACATTAAACGACAATTAATCAATCTAATATGACTTAGTATTGTTCCAATACAATTGTAATACGGTTAAATGGGGATGGTTGAAAATCCAGAACAACTAAACAGATAACAAAAGAGGTAACACTACTCTAATCGTCACTAGTGGTGTAATAACTCCTGAGTCCATCGTCAGATTTTACTGGGGTTCGTGTTCTGCGATCTTTAGTTTTCGGTGTAGTATTTTGTAGATCATTGTTTACAAGTCCTTTTGTCCTTGTCTTTTGGCCATTACATTTTCTGTTCTTCTTAGATTGATGACTTCTAATTGTCCCTTTGGTATCTGTAAACTTTTCTTATTACACATCAAAAAGCACTTAAACATTTGCTTATAAAGAGAAATAAGATTTTTGCCATATCTGGTTTAGATAAGATTAGAAGCCGTATAAATATATTGTAAATGTAATCTACATGCCTGGTGTAGGAGGAGAACTGTCCACCATGATATTATCTGATTCTGTTTCTATACAAACATCTGCTCCGTTACAAGCAATAAGTTTAACACTGTATATTCCACCATCATGAAGATCTAAGTGAGTCAGTGTATATTCTCTAGTAATACCATTCAGCTGTTAAAATATGTTTATTACAATTAAAGATGGTTAACTTGGGTGTTGATTTCTACCTATACATACAACACATGATGTATACAGTCAAACCTGTATTACGAAGGCACTTATGGGACAAAAGAAATATGGTCTTATAAGAAAGATGACTACTTAAAAGAGGTTCACTTCATATGAAATTTTCTATGACTGGACAAGAAAAATGAGACCTTTAAATACAGGTGACCGCTTAATAGAGGTGACTGTGTAATAGAGGTGACTGCATGGACATGTTTGACTGTACTTTATATATCATTTAATACACTTTACCAGATTTTAAATGTCCTCTTTTAAATAGGATTTTTTTCTAACAAAAATATGTTCCAGAAATACAATTTGTCAAAACTATTATGAGGATTAGAATGGCGGTACACTCAAGACAGTATAAAGACAATTGACGTTAACATTTCTTTAAAATTGACTTTAGCCATCAATTAGAACCAATGACAGTAAATAACAAAACTACCAGTACCAGCATTCATACTTTAACTAGCAATGTTAAAAATAAAACAACACAAACAATAACGAAGAAAACTTGCAGCTGTCTGGTAAATCGTGGTTAAAAATGTCAATTAACGACGTTAAGTTGTATGTCAAATAATGTTGAGAGTAGCACAAAAAGTGCTTTGATGCTTAACAGTACAGGGTATTATCACCCTCTATAATATATTTAACGGTGAGTTGTTTATTTTTCCTCGACATATGGATGACTGGTAACACAGCGAAAATGAACAAATATATTTACAACATATATTTAAAGTCAAATCAAATCATGTACTCACCTTTGTTGATGTCGAGTTGAATTTCCCGCCATTATGCGTAGACAATGATATATACTGTCGCTGAATAAATGATTGTCGATCTTCAACGTCCCATCTGATCTTCATAGTAGATTGTAGTACTAGAGAACCGTCCACAACAGATCCCAGATCACTAGACAGAAACGGCCGTTGTAGGACGACAGGAGAAGATGAATCAATTAGGAAACCATTGGAGGTCGATTCAGAAAATAAACCTGTCATCGAAAGAAATTAAATAAATTGTTAAATATAGTTTTAAACTTCATTTTTTTTTATCATTTTATAATTATCGTAGATAATATTTCTTTTTAATTTTTTATTCTCGTTTTTATTTTTACAATATGATACAATCTTTTAAAATCAATATAAACAAGATATGATCAGTACGTATACTCATTTTATGTGTTAATCTACAACGATTATATAACTGAAATATTATTGAAAGTGATATTACACAGACATAAACATATCAAACCTTATATATGTATCAATGCTTACATTTAAAGGGTATGGAAACAAGATTAATAATCTTTAGACAATTACTGTACTTAAATATTATTTTCGTATACTAGGTTTTATATTATATTTATGCATACTACTGTCCAACACAATTTCAATATCAGATGATATTCAACAGTATCACGACGTGTGCCACTAGTGGAGCAGAAAATGCTGAGCGTTCTGGCTCACATGAGTTTAACCACTTTTGTTAGTTGGGTTCGTGTTGCTAAATCTTTAGTTTTCTATGTAGTGTGTTGCAGATCATTGTTTGTCTTTTGTCTTTCTTCGTTTGGTCACTGTATTGTCTGTCCTTCAATTATTCGTAACTTGCTGTTACCATTATAAATGGAGTATACAACCACAATCATTGATAACTTCATTAGTAAGATTGTCTTAACAGCTTTATTGTAAGTTGTAGAGTTATGTATATTCTTGTCTTAACAGCTTTATTGTAAGTTGTACAGTTATGTATATTCTTGTCTTACCAGCTTTATTGTACGGTCATACAGTTATGTATATTCTTGTCTTGCCAGCTTTATTGTAAGCTTGTACAGTTATTTATATTGTTGTCTTACCAGCTTTATTGTAAGTTGTACAGTTATGTATATTCTTGTCTTACCAGCTTTATTGTAAGCTTGTACAGTTATTTATATTCTTGTCTTACCAGCTTTATTGTAAGTTGTACAGTTATGTATATTCTTGTCTTACCAGCTTTATTGTAAGCTTGTACAGTTATTTATATTCTTGTCTTACCAGCTTTATTGTAAGCTTGTACAGTTATGTATATTCTTGTCTTACCAGTTTTATTGTAAGCTTGTACAGTTATGTATATTCTTGTCTTGCCAGCTTTATTGTAAGCTTGTACAGTTATTTATATTGTTGTCTTACCAGCTTTATTGTAAGTTGTACAGTTATGTATATTCTTGTCTTACCAGCTTTATTGTAAGCTTGTACAGTTATTTATATTCTTGTCTTACCAGCTTTATTGTAAGTTGTACAGTTATGTATATTCTTGTCTTACCAGCTTTATTGTAAGCTTGTACAGTTATGTATATTCTTGTCTTACCAACTTTATTGTAAGCTTGTACAGTTATGTATATTCTTGTCTTACCAGCTTTATTGTAAGCTTGTAAAGTTATGTATATTCTTGTCTTACCAGCTTTATTGTAAGCTTGTACAGTTATGTATATTCTTGTCTTACCAGCTTTATTGTAAGCTTGTACAGTTATATATATTCTTGTCTTACCAGCTTTATTGTAAGCTTGTATAGTTATGTATATTCTTGTCTTACCAGCTTTATTGTAAGCTTGTACAGTTATTTATATTCTTGTCTTACCAGCTTTATTGTAAGCTTGTACAGTTATGTATATTCTTGTCTTACCAGCTTTATTGTAAGCTTGTACAGTTATGTATATTCTTGTCTTACCAGCTTTATTGTAAGTTTGTACAGTTATGTATATTCTTGTCTTACCAGCTTTATTGTAAGCTTGTACAGTTATGTATATTCTTGTCTTACCAGCTTTATTGTAAGCTTGTAAAGTTATGTATATTCTTGTCTTACCAGCTTTATTGTAAGCTTGTATAGTTATGTATATTCTTGTCTTACCAGCTTTATTGTAAGCTTGTACAGTTATGTATATTCTTGTCTTACCAGCTTTGTTGTAAGCTTGTACAGTTATGTATATTCTTGTCTTACCAGCTTTGTTGTAAGCTTGTACAGTTATGTATATTCTTGTCTTACCAGCTTTATTGTAAGCTTGTACAGTTATGTATATTCTTGTCTTACCAGCTTTATTGTAAGCTTGTACAGTTATGTATATTCTATGCTCTAATGGTAACAGGACATCTGTTGTCAAGAACATATTTGTTAATGGTAATTTTGTAGGAGGTAGAACATCTCCTGCTCCAGGGATGGTACCAACTCTAACCACGTAATGATCTATGCTTGACTGAGCATCTGTAAATCCATACCATTTAGCTGTAATGTAATTCCTGAAATCACAATTTTATAGTAATTCATTATCATGTCCTAATGTAATTCCTGAAATTGCAAGTTTATAGTGATTCATTAATATTGTTATTCTGTTTTATTTGTCATGTAAATCTATAGATATAATGTAATCCAACACACCAAGATATGTGTCAGATTGTACAAAATGTCGGAATACTCAGGTGTTGGATTGCACAAGTTCCACTGTATTTCATAAAATTACAGAAATTCAATTTGAAATATTATCAATAAATCAAGGTGTATATGCCATTAATTGATAATCTTAGCTGAGATTAACTGTAGGTTTATCTTCATATTATGTATTAAGTTCAAGATTCAAGTATTCTTTATGAAAATGTCATATGTAGGGGTTGGAATTTTACTGACATGTGAAAACAGTTACTTGATCGCATCATTTCACTTAGAGGGGGAGGCTTGCGACCTAATACTAGTTCAACCCTGCTAACCTGTACTAAAGTAGAAAAGTGAAGGGTCATGTATATCTGTGTAAGAGTAATCAATTTAACCTCTGTTTCTATGATTTGTTGATTGGATTTTGAAATGGTAGTGTGGTAATTTTTGCTTCTCATTTCATCAGGCATAGCCTAGTCAGAATCGGCTGTAGGCTCATCTTCCTTAGCTGGCTTATATATTTTGGTTTACCTCATGTCAGATCTAGTTCATTATATTTGTACGTCATAAGTTATGCCCTTTGGTTTTATTGCTCCCTATTATTTGGCTTTCCATTCCTTTGATTATAAGCGTACCTGATGAAGGTTATTCCAAAAACACGTCGTGAGCACTATATTTGATATCTAAGTTTTCATTATGCATAATGTTTTAGAGATTAATTTGGTGTTGTCAGTAACAGTTGTAATTGTATGTTCACCTTATAGACTGGTATTCTATGTCTATATATAATGTTAATAGTTATTATATCTGTATATCACACATTATATATACATATGATCTTAGAGATTAATTTTGTTGTCATGGTAACTGTTGTATTCCCACCTTATAGACTGGTATTCTATGTCTATATATAATGTTAATAGTTATTATATCTGTATATCACACATTATATATACATATGATCTTAGAGATTAATTTTGTTGTCATGGTAACTGTTGTATTCCCACCTTATAGACTGGTATTCTATGTCATTATCTGTAGATCCGTCTTGTATGACACCAGCCGTAGGAAGACTGTTATCAATGACTACACCATCAGATGTCACAGAGGTACACAGATCAGCAGTGTTACAGGCAGTTACAGTTGTGAAGTATTTGATGCCATATTTTAAACGTATATCTGATAAAGTAAATTCTGAAAAGATATAAACACAAGTTCACAAATAGAAAATAAAGGGGAAAAAATGAAAACAATATTTGATAATAGGATATTTGTACTTCATAACAGATAAGTATTGTCAAATAACTTAATCAAATGGAGAACTAAACATTCAAAATGTTAAACAAATTTCAGTAGCAGGGAGTAGGTCAACTCACATCGTACCCAATAATATTAGTTGTGATAAAATAAGCACATGAGTAAGTCTTCAACATGTTGTCAAAGTTAAAAAAAAATATAATTTTTTTTTTTATCATATGGATTGAAGCTTAAATTTGAAGGGTGGTTATCAGTCTTTTCCTTGCTTTTTTGTCCTCATTCTCTGTCTTGTGCCAGGTGTTGTCCATATCTCTGAATTGTCCATTCGTGGTTCCTCTTTAGGTTCGCTAACGCTTACTTTTTCATTAAAATGAATCTCTATATTAATAATTATAATTGTTACCTTTATGGATCCCAATATATTGCTGTTTCATAACATCAGTACATCCGTTACATGTTCCAACATGAATGGAATAATATTTTATAACAGTGTGTGCATCATAAAATCCTTCCCAGTATACTGACAGACTAGACATATATGTCTGGTAGTCTATATCCTTAACATGTGAAGGTAATGTATCAGGATGGCCGTCATACACGTGGCCTGCTACAGGTGGTGACATATCATATACATAAGCCCATGACGATGCTGTTGTCATGAGTCCAGCCTTATTGAACGCCTGTAAAATAATACATATGTCATCTGCATGGTTTTGTCATTAGTTCAGCTTTAAAAAAAGCCATAAAAAATACATATAACGGTACACACATAAAAAATACATATAACGGTATGCACATCATGGATGGATGTATATCTTTGAAAGGGAACAACTAAATCAACACCCAGGCCATGGTTAGTTTTAATTTGGCCCAGTGGTTTCAGAGGAAACAAAATTATGACGAAAAGCTAACAATGATGACGGACGAATGACGCTGTAGGATAGTTACAGTTCAAGGGAAGCTTGCTTTATTTAATATAGACAGGAAACAATATAAAAATATCTGGTATATTCCAGAGTATTTGAAATTTAACAAGATATGATTATAATCTAACGATTAAGAAGTCTCCCAAACCGGCCACTGACACTATCTACCCACATATCAAATTTTGATGATATCGGACAATGTTGAATTTTTACCCCCCATTTTTATGCCGTGTTTTGGCAGCCATTTTGAAAATGGCAGACATCTTGAAAATTTTGAAAATGCAGAATTGCTCCTCTAATGGTGACCTATCACTATGTCAAAATTTATGTATCTATCATTATCCAGTTAGAAGTTATCAACATTAATGTACGAAATTTCAAGTTTCCCATAGGATTCTATAGTAACCCCCACCCCCTTTGAACCCCCAAAAATATAGCTTTGACCCCCTTTACCACAAATCTGAAAACGTTAGGATCAACTAGAAACATATATCTATAATTCCACCAAGTTTCATGAAATTCTGTCCTGTAGTTTCTGAGATCTGCCGTGGACAAGTTCATGGTGCACGGAAAGAAAGGAGAATAACAAGAACAAGAAGAATAATAATAATAATAATAATAAGAAGAAACGGAGCAAAAACAATAAGTCTCCAAACGTTGTTTGGGAGACTTAATAACTCTTGTAAATTATTTATAGTAAGAAGTAATTCTAAAAGATCAAAATATGCTGCCTGTGTCCACCACCTGTCCATTAAAACACATTTCAATATATGGTTTACGCTCCAGTATTTACACTGACATTATCGGTGAGTAACTTTGTACATACCTTAACTGTAATGAAATATGAATGTCCCTCTAGCAGATTATATGGTACAGCCTCAGAAGACATACCACAATCGCTTGACGTAGTTGAAAATTGTATGACGTCATCTTGACCACCATCAGATCCAACTCCCCATGTGTAATAGTCAATCCCACTTTCAGGATCAACAAATACGTCTGTCCAACTAAAACAGAGGTAAATATATACAGAAATGAAAAGTGCTCATGCTAATCTAGATCTACATTAATGTGAGATGAAAATTCTGTGATTTTGAAGCAGTAACTAATTGTTATTACTTTAGTTATATATTTGGTGTTGTACAAACATTTCAGATGTATCAAATATTTTTATGGTATCGTCATATACAATTTGGCAATCCTATATCCTTTAAGATTGATTGTTGACTAGTTCTAGATGATATATATATTTATTTTAGGATACTTCAGCATCTTTTTTCCTTTATAAAAACATGACAGTAGTTTTGCTATTGCATCCTAAAATCAACTGCATGACTATTCCCCCATTGGTGCCGGTCAATAGTTTTAGGACTATTCCCCCCTGTGGTAATTTGCGCGAGCTAAACTACCGGGACAGTTTAAATTAAATGACGTCATAAAAAACTGATTTAAAGAATTTGTATATAATGGAATGATCCTATCACCCTCTATTGGAGGACAAAGTCAATATCCATACAAAAAAGAACGAACTAGATAAAAAATGATTTTTTTTTTTTTTTTTTTTTTTATTAATTTCTTCTTCAAATGCACACACATGAAAATGTATTAGTTTTAAAAAGCACTAATAAGCTAGACCTGAAATCCATCAGAAAAGGCCCTACAATTTAGAATTTTGAATTGCACAATTGTTCAGTATAATAAAGCACTTATAGACTTGACATTCGGGTAATAGCAATTTTATTGTCCCCTCAGCATTGCCTCGGACAATAGTGGGTACCTTTGGACAATAAAAGTGCTATTACCCTCATACCCAGTCAATAAGTGTATAATATATACTAACAGTAACAAATACGTGAGAGAGTGATTGTTGTTTAACGCCAAGAGAGCTATCTATCAGCTTATCATGGCAAAAACAAGTTGATTTTTGTCGAGGTTTATGGTGATAGCTGTTTTTCGTTTGACTAAAATACTGAGTTCAAACTAGTTCACTGAAACAAAAGTCAATAGATTGTCATGTCACCTCATTTGTACAAATTATCCTGACTACCAGGTCAACAAATCTTTTCTTTTATTCCTTACTGAAGATTGTTTGGTTGGAGAAGCATCATATACCAATTCTACGCTCTTTGGGTTGAACCGACCTGGGTTTCAACACACAATTTAGCACATTTGAGGATATCAGTAACGAGAAATAAGGTAACACATACGTACAGATACTGGACAAAAGTATTTGCACACTTTTTCTTTATATATTTCATTCAAAATGTATCCCGAAGTTAAATCTTGTTCGATTTTCATAATTTGTAACAACAAAATCATAATAAAAAAGTATGCAGTTTATAATTTAAAAACTTGTTTTTCAAATCTTAACGATTTCAACACAGATTTTAAATTATCTGTTACAAACATAGTACCATTATATTTTGTTTTGAACGTAATTAATTGCAGTAAAGTTATGATGGTCTGTAATCTACAATGACAAGTATACATTCATAACTCAGACTTATATTAGTTATAGGTTCTTTATTTACTAGTGCTATTTACCAAGCCTCGATTTCAATCAGGCTTAATAAGACGGCAATCATTATTTATAATATAAAATTGGTGAACACAAGTGCCCTATACATATTTTGATGATCACCTCAGATGATAGTAATGTTAATTTCAGTTAATTCCATCTTGAATACATAGATGTTTACTTTTTTCATAGTATTAGTGAATTCTTTACTAATGCTACTTACCAAGCCTCGATTTCACTTGAGTTTGTAAGATGTCTTCCTTTTATTGTAATAGAGTTGTCTGTTATGATGGGATGTGTGACATCCACAGTTATAGGATCTGTATTTACAGATACTACTTACCAAGCCTTGATTTCACTTGAGTTTGTAAGATGTCTTCCTTTTATTGTAATAGAGTTTTCTGTTATGATGGGATGTGTGACGTCCACAGATATAGGATCTGCATTAACTGCAGCACTTCTATTTAAAAAGTCATATGCTGTTGAATAAAAAGAAGAAATTGGAAATGGAAGTCATCTCTGCATTAAAAGAATTAAAGTTTTAAGTTCAGTGGGAACAAATTATTTATGCTATCAAAACATTAAGAATGCAAGTTCAGTTTTTGGTAATAGAACTGGTTACCTGTTGACCATGGTTACCTATAGACCATGGTTACCTGTTGACCAAGTGTATTTAAATTTGACACCTGCCAATCTGCCTGTACTATCTGAAGATTTTTTGTTTAAAATAATGTCAACTGTTTTCGACAATTACAGAAACCACAAAAGTTCAAATCAATCGTGTCGGGAAATGAAAGGTGTAACAGCATTATCAAGGCCTAGATAATCATTGACTATAGCATTGTCAGATTGGAGTCACCTGGACAATCACATGTATTTTGAATCCCGTTTCTTCTGAATATAACTACCAATTAATAGGTAAAATAGTCAAGCAATCACCTGTTACTTTAACATAATATTGATGTCCGTTCTGTAGATGGAGTCCATGGAAAGACACATGATTAGTTATACCCACATTTACATTGTCTAGAACATCTACTCCGTCTTCTGTAGAACCTGTAGAAAAATATAATATACACTTGAACTTGGTCGTCGTATGTGCGTCTTTATTAAAGAATTGTATGAACCTGACGTCTTGCTCCGGTCAGAAAAGTTTATAATAAAAATATAGATATCAACTTTGTTTGCACGATGCGTTTCTACAATAACCTTCAAAGTCTATTTATAAATTTCTCTTTGTTTTATCATTGTATTTTCTTATTGTCCCTTGCTTTCCCATTATAGATGTTACATACAAATAAAGAATTGTTGTAATGTTTGAGGAGGTTCAAAATAACATCTATATACTTAAATATAAAATATCATAAAAAGTCCCATGGTAATTGATAAAATAAAGTAGCTTATCACATATTTATAAGTAATAATGTCAATTTTGTCCATACGTAAATACCGGAAGTGCCACAGCGATAGCTACCATCGGGGCAAAACTCTGATAACATGATATCAAGCCTCTCGTGAGCCCCATGACGTCACTTCCGCCCAACTGTTAATTGTCGTTTGGAAAATGTCGACGTTCAGAGAGGAAATATTTGCTGGCGTTTCGGAAGCAGAACCCTCAACCGATATCGATCACTCATATCCATAAGTTTGGTGTCTGTGTGGGAAGTTAAATTTGTTCTTTTTAATTCAATGTTGAAATATGTGATAAATAGATTAATGCATGCCTTTTTCCATATCAGGACTGTTATCTTCCCTCGACCGATATCGACCCTCGGGCTAAAGCCCTCTGGCCGATATCGGTCTCTCGGGATGATAACAGTCTTGATATGGAAAAGGGCATGCATTAATCTATAAATAGCCATGTTTATGCCATTACAATCTTTAATTTTAATTCTTCAAAGAAATATAAATTGGCATGGATATAGAATCATATAAGGTTATTTTCTATCCAAATATTCCAATAGTTGCCATGGTAATTGTTACAATAAATGTGTTTATGTCATTAGTATCTTTTATTTCAATTTATCAATTAAATGTAGAATGACATGGAAATAAAATTGTACAAGGTTAATTTGTACTAAACAAGTAATTAATTTTAAGATATAATACTTACCAACAGAAATAAGATACTTATTAATTCCAGATGAATGCATAGAATTCCCTTGTTCTTCAACATCCGTAAAGGAATCCCAACTGACAAATATGTCTGATGAAGATGTCTGGTGTAAAAAGAACATTAAGCATGAATATATCTTTATTCTGAATTAGTATATATTTTTTTATTCTGAATTAGTATATATATCTTTATTCTGAATTAGTATATATATATCTTTATTCTGAATTAGTATATATATCTTTATTCTGAATTAGTATATATATATCTTTATTCTGAATTAGTATATATATCTTTATTCTGAATTAGTATATATATATCTTTATTCTGAATTAGTATATATATCTTTATTCTGAATTAGTATATATATCTTTATTCTGAATTAGTATATATATCTTTATTCTGAATTAGTATATATATCTTTATTCTGAATTAGTATATATATCTTTATTCTGAATTAGTATATATATCTTTATTCTGAATTAGTATATATATCTTTACTCTGGTAACATTTGTTAATACAATGGTATACAGATAATAGTCAATTAGTAAAGTGTCATCTTTTTCAAAGCTGTTTTGTTTTCTCTCCAAACATCTTAAAGTGTAAATATATTTGTTTAATATTAGTAATCTAAAAAGATTAGGGCTTAACCCTGCCACTTTTTTATTGACGTGCCTGTTCCAAGACAGGAAAGAATCCGGTTATATGTAAATTTTTGATTGGGGTATTGATTTTGCATCCATTTCTATTGATGGGTATGCCCTGTATTTGGTTATATTGACCACCATGCGATTCCAATAGAATAACATATATTACAGTCATCAAACATGTAACTGTAGATTGGTTCATATATCCTCTATAATAGATTTGCTATAAGTCTCTTTCTTAGTAATAACCCCTTGAAATAAACTGTTGGGTTGACAGTTGAAATCTTGACTGACCAGTTATATATGTAATCATTGACAGTTGAAATCTTGACTGACCAGTTATATACGTAATCATTGACAGTTGAAATCTTGACTGACCAGTTATATATGTAATCATTGACAGTTGAAATCTTGACTGACCAGTTACATATGTAATCATTGACAGTTGAAATCTTGACTGACCAGCTATATATGTAATCATTGACAGTTGAAATCTTGACTGACCAGTTATATATGTAATCATTGACAGTTGAAATCTTGACTGACCAGTTATATATGTAATCATTGACAGTTGAAATCTTGACTGACCAGTTATATATGTAATCATTGACAGTTGAAATCTTGACTGACCAGTTATATATGTAATCATTGACAGTTGAAATCTTGACTGACCAGTTATATATGTAATCATTGACAGTTGAAATCTTGACTGACCAGCTATATATGTAATCATTGACAGTTGAAATCTTGACTGACCAACTATATGTGTAATCATTGACAGTTGAAATCTTGACTGACCAGTTACATATGTAATCATTGACAGTTGAAATCTTGACTGACCAGTTATATATGTAATCATTGACAGTTGAAATCTTGACTGACCAGTTATATATGTAATCATTGACAGTTGAAATCTTGACTGACCAGTTATATATGTAATCATTGACAGTTGAAATCTTGACTGACCAGTTATATATGTAATCATTGACAGTTGAAATCTTGACTGACCAGCTATACATGTAATCAATGACAGTTGAAATCTTGACTGACCAGTTATATATGTAATCATTGACAGTTGAAATCTTGACTGACCAGTTATATGTGTAATCATTGACAGTTGAAATATTGACTGACCAGTTACATATGTAATCATTGACAGTTGAAATCTTGACTGACCAGTTATATATGTAATCATTGACAGTTGAAATCTTGACTGACCAGTTATATATGTAATCATTGACAGTTGAAATCTTGACTGACCAGTTATATATGTAATCATTGACAGTTGAAATCTTGACTGACCAGCTATATATGTAATCATTGACAGTTGAAATCTTGACTGACCAGTTATATATGTAATCATTGACAGTTGAAATCTTGACTGACCAGTTATATATGTAATCATTGACAGTTGAAATCTTGACTGACCAGTTATATATGTAATCATTGACAGTTGAAATCTTGACTGACCAGTTATATATGTAATCATTGACAGTTGAAATCTTGACTGACCAGTTATATATGTAATCATTGACAGTTGAAATCTTGACTGACCAGTTATATATGTAATCAGTAAAGAAATGTTGCTAGTAAATATAAGTGGTCAGTCAAGATTCTAAGTTTCATAGCAACTTTTTCTGAAGGGATTGTTTATAATAAGAAAGGGACGTGTAGCAAATCTATGTCTATGATACTAACCTGAAATGGAGAATGTGGTTTATTACCAATCCAGACATTTCCAGGAGAAGGTGGAGTTAGATCAACAGTCACACCATCACTGCAGGCATTTACTTCTTCTAATGATTCTGTCCACTTTTCATATTCAATTTCAGTGGCATTAGCATGAACACATACAACGTAGCGCTGCCCATGTTGTAGAAACTGTGATTCGTTAAATAATACATTAACATATTCATCGCCTAAAATATAATTAAGTATGTATCATTCAAAACATTCATTGAAAATGAAAGGTACATGACATATGCACTAATGACAATGTTTGACATGTACTTTAGCATCTATTTGACAGACCGGCATTCACATCTATGAATATATATATAAAGAGCCCATTGGCTAAAATTGATGTATTTTCATTTCACGGTGACCGTAAAACTTTAAAAGTGATGGCTTCAACTTAACCAATAGGAACCTTTGGTTCAGTAGCTTACTTGTTGGCAGCAACCCTCTATCAAGGAAATCCTGATGGGAACCAGAAGCTCTGAAATATCAACAGAGATATATACTCTATATGCAGGCTCTGCTGGAATGTTGCTACATATAAATGGAAAGTTCACAATGGGAAAAATGAAATCAAAAGAATATGAACAACATTAAAATTTATAGACTTTAAATCAATTTTCTTTTCATGTTAACTATTTTCAAAAGTAGCAAATTTTCTGGCTTTGGATATTTAGTACATAAATGACAGGTACATCATGTGACATCCCTAATGCAATATATAATATAAGGTTTAAATATAATTTTAATACGTCTTAGTTACCTGTGTGTCCACAAGTCATTACATCTGGATGTGACCATGGATCAGTTATAATTATATCTGCATCAATATGTCATAGTTACCTGTGTGTATCAATATGTCATAGTTACCTGTGTGTCCACAAGTAATTACATCTGGATGTGAACATGGATCAGTTATAATTATATCTGTATCAATATGTCATAGTTACCTGTGTGTCCACAAGTAATTACATCTGGATGTGAACATGGATCAGTTATAATTATATCTGTATCAATATGTCATAGTTACCTGTGTGTCCACAAGTAATTACATCTGGATGTGAACATGGATCAGTTATAATTATATCTGTATCAATATGTCATAGTTACCTGTGTGTCCACAAGTAATTACATCTGGATGTGAACATGGATCAGTTATAATTATATCTGTATCAATATGTCATAGTTACCTGTGTGTCCACAAGTAATTACATCTGGATGTGAACATGGATCAGTTATAATTATATCTGTATCAATATGTCATAGTTACCTGTGTGTCCACAAGTAATTACATCTGGATGTGAACATGGATCAGTTATAATTATATCTGTATCAATATGTCATAGTTACCTGTGTGTCCACAAGTAATTACATCTGGATGTGAACATGGATCAGTTATAATTATATCTGTATCAATATGTCATAGTTACCTGTGTGTCCACAAGTAATTACATCTGGATGTGAACATGGATCAGTTATAATTATATCTGTATCAATATGTCATAGTTACCTGTGTGTCCACAAGTAATTACATCTGGATGTGAACATGGATCAGTTATAATTATATCTGTAAAAGACTTGTAGAATCTATCTACATTGTTGACTGTAGCTTGAATGACTCCCCATGTGTAAGACTTATGACGTAGTGTAGGCCATACAGCAGATAGTATATTGGTGTAAGGAGTGTAATCTACATCTGGTAAGGCCCATTCTGTGTTGGATTCAAAATGTACATTGGTGCCTTTGTTACCATGGTTTCCATCTGAAATAAACTACTTATTTAATACTTGATTCAGTACATCTTGAAAAATAGAAGGTATTGTTTGTTTTATCAAATTAATGTATATTGATATCAACATTTCTATTTTAGCTCATCTAGATGACAGTGTGAAGTGAAGTAATGTCATAATACTACATCTGCTGTTCGTTGCTCACATTTCAATCTTTTTCTCAGCAGCCACTTAACCAAATAAAACAAAACTTTCCAGAAATGCTGCCTCATTTCAAATATTAAATGTGATATGTGTTACATAAGGAATTGTTAGAGCAGTTTAAATTAAAATATCTTCTTCTCTATAAACTACAAATGATGGAATTGTTTAATACATGCTAGAACCATTCCTACGATGACCATGTACAACACTTGTTTTATCTGTCGATCAGAAATCCAAGGTGGCCACCACCACAATACATGCATTTTTTTATCTGAGGACCAAATTTTTTTGTAGAAATTGGAAACTTTATTAAACTAGAGTATTAAGAAATAATCATTGGTTGGTCCTTTGCAGTGTTTCTATTTTTGCTTGGAACAGAACTACAATATAGAGGTCAACAACGAATGCTTAATATAGGTCTCTATGTGAAAGTAATTTAAGAAATTATCCATGGGTATCTACATAGCTTTAGATTTATTTTTGTTTATATTCCCTCATTCTTGTTCAATATTATATTCAGTAATGGTTAATTTTAAGTTTATATTACATAATTTTGTGTAAAATCCCATATTATTATTTTGTTTAATTATTCGTATTGAATGCTATATTTAGTTACAGTTACTTGTTTATATAGTTTACATCACATGTTTTTCTGTAATGCTATTTTACCTTCAGAAGAATCTTGTTCACCTACAGCATCAATCACTATCTTAGGAATGACTTGACGTGGTCTGTCATCTACATGACAACTTTTCATATCTACAGATACGTCTGACGACACTCCGACTTTATTAAATCCTTTGATCCACAATTTCTTACATTTATCAAGATTTATTTCATCTGACAGAGGAATGTCCAAACTGAACTGTAAAGATAAAAATAACAATATCTTATATAATGACATAAAATATTCCTCTTCATAAATACAGGGCCATTGTGGTCGTGATCGCATGGTAGTTGGATTTGTTACCTGTGAAATTAGTGCCTTACAACACTAAAATTGTGACTAATCCCGCTCATAGCGAGGTGTACCTGATACAATTTTAAGTGATAGAGTTTGTCAGTGACTTGTGGCAGGTCGGTGGTTATCTTTGGGTACTCCAATTTCCTCCACCAATAAAATTGACTGCCACTATATAACTGAAACATTGTTGAAAATGGTGTTAAATACAACAAGAATTCTGAGAGTATTGCACATTACATTGTCCCCTACTGGCCACAAAAATCAGAGGACCTAAAATATTAGAAGTATCACCTTGCAGTGACTAGATTTTAAATTACAAATTCAAGGGCCAAAACTCTGGAAAGATCATTCGACCGGAATGAAATTTGAACTTAAACTGTAACTCATCTAGATATAGCTTCATACCAAATATCAAGTCAATATCTCAAAGGACGTCAAAAAAAAGTCTGGACAACTTAAAATTTTAATGTGACGGACGGAACCTAAAACTATAGTCCCCTTCGGCTTTTGCCGGTAGGGGACTAATAACCCTAATCCTCCTCATAAATAAAAATATATAGGTATTTTAATTATTTGATTAAACTCTGAAACATGATTATTTGATATGTCATTGTGTGTGGTAAATACATACATTTGTGCCTGAGTGTAAAACTGGATTATTTCTTATGTTTATTTATATCAATATCCTTTGTCACTAAAACCATATCCCCTTTACTTTAAATTGTGTCTAAGCGTAAAATTAGATATTCGTTTGTGTTCTCATTTAGTTACATGATCATTTATATAACCTCTGACCATCAATGACCCCAAACTATCAGTTTAATTTCTATATATATTTTATAAAGTCGTAATATCATATCATTGATGACACTGGTGATCACTTCTTGAAACGAGACATTCGATATCACTTCAGCGTTATACAAAAACTCTGGAGAGTTTCTATATCCGTTGTGGATATGACTTTCTCCACTGGATACAACGGAAAGCAGCATGCAGATCAGAGCTGGAACGGTAAAGGTGTTTGGGTTATACAGTAACTGGTATTCAGAAGATTTTTGTGTTTTTTTGCTGCCTATGTTTTATATTTCATGCCTTTGTTATATTATTATTTGTTTTTAAAACGTCTTTGTATGTTGGTTTTCGTCAGCTGCTCTATATTTTTAACCATCTATAATGCTAAATGTCACATACTGGTAAGCTGTTTATTATTGCTGAGCAATATTCAATTAATGTCTATAAATAATTTAAAACTTAATGAGATCTGATACGTCAGATCTAACTGTCAAAACAGTCCCTACTCTATATACACAATTGTGAACTATTATTACGGTCCGTTGTTATGCTTGTTGTCAAATGTCCTCAGAACATCAGAGAGTAACAACATACAGTATTATGTTACCCTTATCTATTATCTATTAAATGTTAAACATACACAAATTCATCTATTGTATTAAAAATACTTGTAGAAAATGGTTAAATTTACATATTAGACGGAACACAGTGATTTACAGATGTCTTATAAGAAGCAGGAATTGCCTACCCTTCTTGAGCACCTGATTTCACCAGTGGTGTTTTGATGGGGTCAGTGTTATTCATAATGTTCTATGCTGTGTTTTTTATTTTGTATGTCTTTGTTCTCTGTATTGTTCCCTATGTTGCCAGTGTCTCTGGATTATCCTTATTTGAGCCCTTTCGGTTTTTCTAACGTCTATTGTATAGATTTACACATGAATAATGAACTGGATTCTCTCCACTTACATGAGTCTGGTTTATGATATGTATAACATCAACTTCTTGCCATTTTGTATACAATCCGTTACTATGGATACCATCTGTTAACGTCCACTCATATATATTTACAGCTTCTATTGCCTCCATTTCATCTTCAATGTCAGGGTCATACATTCTTCCACATGTCACACTTATCTATATAAAAGTAAACATGTTTTATGTCACTGATACATGTTCATGTACTTATCTTGGTAAAAGTGCTTGATTAAAATAACTGAAAACTTGACCGTATAAACTACATTGAAAGGGTGAAAGGGGTCAACTTTCCAAATTTACTAATAAATGAAATAAAATGTTGAAGAATAGAATAACAAACATTTCTTGGTTGAATTTGAAAAACTTCTTTATACATAAATTTAAATGTATGCACCAAGCCAGGAATGAGAGTGATCATGTATGTGTGTTCATTTTTCATCTATTTCTACAATTTTTCTATTAGATTATAGAACTGATCCGAATGTGTGGTATTTTTGTTCTTCATTTTATTTTTATATAAATAAAAGCTACTAGTGTAACAGGAACTGCTTACCTTCCAGAACATCTGAGTTCATCCTCGTTTTTTGAAGGGTTTGTGTTGCTCAATCTTTACTTTCCTATGTAGCATTTTGTAGATCATTTCCCCTCCTCCCCCTGTGTTGTCTGTTCTTCTTCGATGTATGTTTACTTAGGTATCTTTTCTTATTTTTAACTTTGACTAATGTTTTGTTTTCAAGGTGACTCCTGATAGCTGGGAAACGTCTATTGGATCTATCAATAAATTGTTTTTTAAGATCAAATCAAATTAGATCTAAAACATTACCTTGTCACTTTGTAAATCCACAGACAGGGACCCAGTCACAGGCTTGTTTGGTATCACAGTGACACCATTACTGTAGATGGTTTGGAAACATATTTTATTGGCACAAAATTTAATTTTAAATCGATATGTCAGTCCAGGTTGAAGATCAAGATTGCTCACAGTAACACTGTTGTGACTTCCTAAGAAAGTCAAGTCGTATAACTCACTCCAGAAATCTGCAACATGAACATTCTTTATTTTAACCTATTATACAGTATAACTGCTACAAATTGACATTTTCTTTGTATTCTCAACAGTATATATACTGCGTTGAGTCAATATATTTTATGATGAAAAATCCTTGAAATAAACAAATGAAAAATAGCTCTGTTTTACTGGTTTGAACAATTTCATAAAAAATCATTAAAATTTTTGTCTTACTATTTACATAGAATATTGACAAAATGTGATTTACAAATGTAGAAACAAACTAATCTGAAATGGATTTAATAAGTTTCAAATTTAAATATGTTTGACAGAAATGTTAGGAGCTGTATATTGACGAAGGACCTGAAAGTCCATGTATTGTTTCAGAATCAAAAGAAGCCTATCTCAATGTTCTCTTCCTAATAACTAGGCAAATTTTCTATGCTAAATATATCCCCATAAACAGAGAATATATTATCGTCTTGAACAGACAACACCGACAGGTGACAGAGGAATATCTAAATTTGTTATCAATACATTGTCTTTGCTATACTTACCACCAACAGGGGACTTTTTGTCAATACCATAGTATGTATTAGTTATAAATGGTTTGTCTGACAATGGAATATCCCAGTAGGCTTTCATTGTTGATGTAGATGTCTGGAAGTCTATGTCATCAATACACCGTGGAATAATATCCTAAAACATATAAAAGTCAAAGATAAATATTGTTTTATACGAGGGAAATATAATGTTCAGAACCTAAATTTAGGGGCCGTGATCGTATGGCAGTTGGATTTACAATTACCTGTGCAATCAGTGCATATCTCCACTAACGTTGTGAGTTTGAATCCCGTTCATGGTGAGGTGTACTCGATACAACTTAATGTGATAAAGCTTGTCAATTACTTGCGATACTGTAAGTTTTTTTTTTTTTTTTTATTTGTTTCTTCAATAGTCAGGAATTTACATTCATATAAAAGCCCATACATTACCACCTGACATGGATGTACAAGGATTTACAACATAATTATTATGTGACTTTGCATTTTTTTAAAGTTAATTAATAAGCAAAATATGACATGAATAAATAAATCAATTGAGACACATTCATTCTTTCACATTCTCTCTCTCCCTTTCATAAACAAAACACCCATTCCTTTACAATATCTGTCTTCTATTATTTTGTGACTTTAGTAACTTACTCCTAATTGATACAAATAAATACATAAACATAAATAACGTAGTGTACCCAGGTACCTATCCATAGTTAAAAATCTGGAAAAACATGTTTCACTGGGGTCCAGTATTTTTCAAAACCTTTTAAGTTGTTGTTCTTTATGGCTATATATTGTTCAAGTGAATAGTAATTTTTAATTCGATACTTCAATTCTATGATATTTGGAATTTTTTCTTTTAGTTTACATTTATATATATAATTTTTAGCTCTAAGGATCAGCAAATTAAGAGTTAAACTTTCTTCTTTAAATCCAAGCAAAAATTGTTCTTTGTGAAATTCAATATTGTGAAAATAGCGTTTAAGACAGTCATAGAAAGCTCTCAGGAAAGGAAATATCAAAGGACAATTAAAAAATAAATGTTCAACCATTTCGTCTTCAACATTGCAAAATGAGCACAATTTTGTGTCTTTAATATGAATTTTGAATAAAAAGGTATTAGTAGGTATAACTCTATGTAAAAACTTATACTGAAAATTGATCAGATATGTATTCCTACAACACTTTTTAAGAATTCGAAAATATATAGACCAGTCTGCAATGTCAATCCCAAGTATTTCTTCCCATTTCAAAAATTTTTGAATGGGAAGATGAGTTAATGTCTGCAGTAAAGTAATATATACAAACTTTAAACTTTTTGTATATATTAGTCTGTCTAAAAAGTCATCTTTTGGATGAAAATTTTCTGTATTGATATTATCAATGTTATCCTTTAAGCACTTTTTAATATCAGTAGGAATGTTTGAGATTAATGTGTTATATCGAATGAAATTGTTACTTTTAATTAATGTTTTAATCTTTTCAAAAGTCAAGAAATTTTTTGTAACAGTATCCATCATATGATTTAAGTTTGTTACACCTGCATTTTCCCATCTCATATAAAAAGGGAAATCATCAATCGATACAAAGTTAAGTAGATCAAGAGATAAACACTCCTTTATATTCAATTTTACAAGTGGCTTTGCTAAATACAAGCTATAAAAGACATCTTTCCAAAATGGGTTACTGAATATTTTAGAAATTTCAAGGATCTTTTCCTTTTGTAAGGAAAAAATTCTTTCACCCCCATAATATTTTATATTCTTTGCCATGATTTTTTGCCAGCCACCTTTCAAATTGGAAAAGAATCTTTTTATCCAGCTTATTTTGAGATAGGCATTGAACTGTTGTAAATGTATCATTTTTAACCCTCCATCTTCAAAATCAGCTATGAGTGTATTTCGTTTGATTTTTTCTGGTTTTCCATCCCATATAAAATTAAAAAATAGTTTATTTAGATCATTAAACAGTGATTGTTTTAAATTTGGCAGTGAGGTAAGTAAATGAATAAGTTTTGGAAGTGCAAGTGTTTTTATCACGGTTACCTTCCCAAGAAGGGTGAGTTTTCTATGTTGCTGTAAGTTGGTGGTTTTCTCTAAGTACTGAGTCAGGTTATGCTGTTATAACATAGGGTTACGATATCTGAAGGAATTTAAAACATCTGATTGGAAGACAAATGAGCCTGTTCAATTAACAATAAATAATATTTACCCTTTCATGATGACTGTTTTGCAGGCTTATCTTGTCTGAAATAAAAAATAAAACAAGATGAACTGTGAGCTAATGCTCACCTATGATACCCCCGCTCTTCGGCAAACAGGAAGTAGGAATCTGATGGGTCCAAAAACGCTTCCCACAATATGGGGTACCTATATGAAGCTTGTGACCAAATATCAGATTTCTGCCATCAATAATTGCTGAGAAAAATGCGACGAAAAATGTGCATATATGTTCAATGTGTATAAAAACCAACTAAGTCGGCAAACAGGAAGTAGGAATCTGACAGGTCCAACAACGCTACCCACAATATGGTATACCTATATGATGCTTGTGACCAAATATCAGATTTCTGCCATCAACAGTTACTGAGAAAAATGTGATGAAAAATATCTTGGACAGACAGACGGATAGAGGTAAAACAGTATACCTCCCTCCCCCTTCGGGGAGCGGGGGTATAATAAAGTTAAATAAAAATTGTTCTAGTAACAAATTGCAGGATTGTTCTTACAATAATAAGACACTGTTATTCAATAGGCTAAACAAATTTGAGAATAAAATGCACATGAAATAAATAAACTAGAGGCTCGCTCACCTGATGTGAAAAGTTAACGGACGACAGACACCAAGTGATGGCAAAAGCTCACATTGCCTTTGACAAGGTGAGCTAAAAATATATTACCTTTCAATAGCTTAAAATAGTTTTAGGATTCTAGCCCCATTACCTACCCCAAATGTTAAAGTTAAAGTTATGTAGATCGGAGGCCTAGCTAGTCAACCGGTACATTTACACAAAACAATCATGTCTAGAGGTTTAAGTCCATAAAACTAGTTTAACCCTGCCATTTTTTATTGAAGTGTCTGTACCAACCCAGGAAAGTGAGTGATCATGTCTTTATGTTAGGATTATCTATTTTGCCTCTTTCTACTACTTTCTATTTATTTGTTATTGGCAGTGTTCTGACAGTGTGGCATTTGTGTTTTTTTTCATTTTATTGGATAAAGTATTGCACTGCAAAATCAAATTCAAATTAGTTGAAGAAATAATTATATATTTTTACTTGAACAATTGTATCCATCTTTTATGTGGATTCCAGTAAGAGATGTGGAATTATCTATAATAGTAACACCGTCAGATGACACAGTAATAGATCCACTCGTTGTTACAGCTTCCACAGTCATGTAGTAAGTCTGCAAGGAACATATTCAACAGTAAAATATTATTACATATTGTAGAGTATTGAATATGATAATATAATAATGGTAAAATATAAATAAGAGTAAAAAAATGTTTAAAGATATCATTATGGGGTAATCAGAAGCCTTAAATCGATGAAGGATAGCTGCGGAACCGTAGCCCTTTATGGTCCTTTTATTTCTTTCTTTTTTTTCTTGCGGACCATAGGGCTACGGATTTTACCTATATAAAAATTGGCAGAATTGCGACAAGATTTAAGTCGGAACTTTCGATGGGCCGTTTGATGATCGGTTGCAAATGCGTGTTACCTTGTGTGGTTATTTCGTTTCATAAAACATTTTTCTATCACCCTACTTGATTATTTATGCAAGATCATTCATATTCTTCTATTTATAACAACAAATATCTGATTACAGCATAATCCCCGCCTACTCTGGATGCCATATTTACACCAAGATTCTCGTAGTGAGACGCATAATATGCAAATCGGATGCAGGAGAAGTCTTGTTCTGTTACGGTTTTTAGTCCGTTTGTTTTACTTTGCCGATCTGGCAATAAGAGGATATAATAAACACTTTTTGTATTTTTACAACAAATAATTACAGGTTCAATTCACGATTTTACAACGCGGGTTAAAAAACAGTAACAGAACAAGACTTCTCCGCCGTCTCACTACGAGAATCTTGGTGTAAATATGGTGTCCAGAGTAGGCGGGATTATGCTGTAATCAGATATTTGTTGTTATAAATAGAAGTATATGAATGATCTTGCATGAATGATCTTGCATAAATAATAAAGTAGGGTGATAGGAAAATGTTTTATGAAACTAAATAACCACAAAATGGTAACATGCATTTACAACCGATCATCAAACGGCCCATCAAAAGTTCCGACTTAAATCTTGTCGCAATTCTGCCAATTTTTATATAGGTAAAATCCGTAGCCCTATGGTCCACCAAAAAAAAAAAGAAAAAAAAAGGGATCATAAAGGGCTACGGTTCTGCAGCTAGATGAAGGATAGATAATGCAACAGACAAAAGTAAAAGGACTAAAAGACGAACAAAGAACCACAAAACATAAGGTTATTGTATTACACATTATGAAAAACTATCTACATTCCTATTTAGGGAGTTTCCCTCTGTTTAGATAGATTTCAGCCAAATGCATTATAGAGTATTAAGTCTGATAAAAAAAAAAGAAAAAACATTTGGCTGAAATCTATCTACTCACGTGACAAGTAATTTGGTATTTGATGTGTAAGTTTTTGAACAGTTTGAAATGACTTTATACTTATCATAATGTTAATTCAAAATGGCGGTGACGAAACTGTCAATCCGCCAAATTACCATTCAGTTAAACAAATAATGTCTACAGCTGAATACTGACTAAATTACAAAGCATGTGTTATAAGTGTAGAGTAGTAAGAAATGATATTTATGTAAATGACCATGATAGACTAACATTAAATTTAAGACTAGGAAACGGATTAATATAAGCGTTACACTTGTTTCTGAATCCTATGTTTTATTGTATTATGAAGCAAAAGTTTATATGTTATTTATCAATAAAATATGTTTAAATCAAACTTAAGACACCAATTAAAGTAAAAACAAAACAGTGCTTTTATTGTGGTTCTACATTTCAGTCACAATACGTTCTTTAGTAATGAGCATAGTATAACTCATTCCCAGAAAAGATTATGACACCACCCATATCCTGCAGTTATATATGTAACTATGAAATGTGCAACAGTATAATTGGATGCAAATTAAAGAAGAGAAAAATATTCTTCTCACATAAATAGTCTATTTCAATCGTCAATTATACTAACTCATTCAAACTGAAAACGAAAAAAAAAAACAATTTAAATACAGTCAAACCTGTATTAAGAGGTCACCTTTGGGACAAAGAAAAAGTGGCCTTATAAGACAGGTGACCTCTTAAAAGAGGCTCAATGCAGATGAAATTTTCTATGACAGGACAAGAAGAAGATGATCTTTAAATACAGGTGACTGCTTAATAAAGGTGACTGTAATGACAGGTTTGACTGTATATATAAAACAAACATATAATTAAATGTAATTGTCATGTTTTATAATGTAAGACGCCTTTGTTGCATGATTACAGATGATAGTATTTTCGAAAAATGGATTTTGTTGTAGGCATGTAGACATACCTGTAAAGCTGATAGAGATAAATTATTAAAGGTGTGTCTTGTTGTATGCTACAGTAGACATACCTGTAAAGCTGATAGAGATAAATTATCAAAGGTGTGTCTTGTTGTAAGCTAAAGTATATATACCTGTAAAGCTGATAGAGATAAATTATCAAAGGTATGTCTTGTTGTAAGCTAAAGTATATATACCTGTAAAGCTGATAGAGATAAATTATCAAAGGTATGTCTTGTTGTAAGCTACAGTAGACATACCTGTAAAGCTGATAGAGATAAATTATCAAAGGTATGTCTTGTTGTAAGCTAAAGTATATATACCTGTAAAGCTGATAGAGATAAATTATCAAAGGTATGTCTTGTTGTAAGCTAAAGTATATATACCTGTAAAGCTGATAGAGATAAATTATCAAAGGTATGTCTTGTTGTAAGCTAAAGTATATATACCTGTAAAGCTGATAGAGATAAATTATCAAAGGTATGTCTTGTTGTAAGCTAAAGTATATATACCTGTAAAGCTGATAGAGATAAATTATCAAAGGTATGTCTTGTTGTAAGCTAAAGTATATATACCTGTAAAGCTGATAGAGATAAATTATCAAAGGTGTGTCTTGTTGTAAGCTACAGTAGACATACCTGTAAAGCTGATAGAGATAAATTATCAAAGGTATGTCTTGTTGTAAGCTAAAGTATATATACCTGTAAAGCTGATAGAGATAAATTATCAAAGGTATGTCTTGTTGTAAGCTAAAGTATATATACCTGTAAAGCTGATAGAGATAAATTATCAAAGGTATGTCTTGTTGTAAGCTAAAGTAGACATACCTGTAAAGCTGATAGAGATAAATTATCAAAGGTATGTCTTGTTGTAAGCTACAGTAGACATACCTGTAAAGCTGATAGAGATAAATTATCAAAGGTATGTCTTGTTGTAAGCTAAAGTATATATACCTGTAAAGCTGATAGAGATAAATTATCAAAGGTATGTCTTGTTGTAAGCTAAAGTATATATACCTGTAAAGCTGATAGAGATAAATTATCAAAGGTATGTCTTGTTGTAAGCTAAAGTATATATACCTGTAAAGCTGATAGAGATAAATTATCAAAGGTATGTCTTGTTGTAAGCTAAAGTATATATACCTGTAAAGCTGATAGAGATAAATTATCAAAGGTATGTCTTGTTGTAAGCTAAAGTATATATACCTGTAAAGCTGATAGAGATAAATTATCAAAGGTGTGTCTTGTTGTAAGCTACAGTAGACATACCTGTAAAGCTGATAGAGATAAATTATCAAAGGTATGTCTTGTTGTAAGCTAAAGTATATATACCTGTAAAGCTGATAGAGATAAATTATCAAAGGTATGTCTTGTTGTAAGCTAAAGTATATATACCTGTAAAGCTGATAGAGATAAATTATCAAAGGTATGTCTTGTTGTAAGCTAAAGTATATATACCTGTAAAGCTGATAGAGATAAATTATCAAAGGTATGTCTTGTTTTGGATCCATCAACATGATTAGCCTCAGCGACATCACATGTTCCTACTGCTGTTCCAGCACAAATCTTGTAGGATAGTACCAAATGAGGATGATAAAATCCACTCCACTCAACAGACAATGTATCAGTCACCACAGAATAATCAATGTCACGAACTTCCTATAATAAGTAAAGAAAACAAAAAGTTTTACATGAGGATGATAAAATCCACTCCACTCAACAGACAATGTATCAGTCACCACAGAATAATCAATGTCACGAACTTCCTATAATAAGTAAAGAAAACAAATAGTTTTACATGAGGATGATAAAATCCACTCCACTCAACAGACAATGTATCAGTCACCACAGAATAATCAATGTCACAAACTTCCTATAATAAGTAAAGAAAACAAAAAATACCACAATGTTGGAACAAAATCCCTTCCACTCAACAGACAATGTATCAGTCACCACGAGGATGATAAAATCCCTTCCACTCAACAGACAATGCATTAGTCACCATGGAATAATCAATGTCACGAACTTCCTATAATAAGTAAAGAAAACAAATAGTTTTACATGAGGATGATAAAATCCACTCCACTCAACAGACAATGTATCAGTCACCACACAATAATCAATGTCACAAACTTCCTATAATAAGTAAAGAAAACAAAAAATACCACAATGTTGGAACAAAATCCCTTCCACTCAACAGACAATGTATCAGTCACCACGAGGATGATAAAATCCCTTCCACTCAACAGACAATGCATTAGTCACCATGGAATAATCAATGTCACGAACTTCCTATAATAAGTAAAGAAAACAAATAGTTTTACATGAGGATGATAAAATCCACTCCACTCAACAGACAATGTATCAGTCACCACACAATAATCAATGTCACAAACTTCCTATAATAAGTAAAGAAAACAAAAAATACCACAATGTTGGAACAAAATCCCTTCCACTCAACAGACAATGCATCAGTCACCACGGAATAATCAATGTCACGAATTTCCTATAATAAAATGAAAAACGAAAAATAACGACATTGTCATAACATTTAAAAAACCAACAGTAAAATCGTATAAAGGAACAATAAGTAAAGTTCATCAATTACAAAGCAACAAGTCAGTTCATCTGATTGATTTGAACATACTACAATATCTGCTGGGCATTTGTGTCAGAAAACAACTATACAAATATAAAATAAAAATATACACCATCATTTAAAAATGATCTAGCTGTTATTTACAATAGTTATGATAAAAACATATGCTACACTGGTATGCTACTGTCAAAACGTAAATCATTCCGGAAATAAATAGACTTTGATTTTGACTACCGGTACTTTAAATCTTAGTTAGCTAGAAGAGTTTAAAGATACCAAAGGAGTAATCAAAATCCACAAATTGAAGAAGGACAGACAATACAATGGCCAAAAGATAAAGGACAGACAATACAATGGCCAAAAGATAAAGGACAGACAATACAATGGCCAAAAGATAAAGGACAGACAATACAATGGCCAAAAGATAAAGGACAGACAATACAATGGCCAAAAGATAAAGGACAGACAATACAATGGCCAAAAGATAAAGGACAGACAATACAATGGCCAAAAGATAAAGGACAGACAATACAATGGCCAAAAGATAAAGGACAGACAATACAATGGCCAAAAGATAAAGGACAGACAATACAATGGCCAAAAGATAAAGGACAGACAATACAATGGCCAGAAGATAAAGGACAGACAATACAATGGCCAAAAGATAAAGGACAGACAATACAATGGCCAAAAGATAAAGGACAGACAATACAATGGCCTAAAGATAAAGGACAGACAATACAATGGCCAAAAGATAAAGGACAGACAATACAATGGCCAAAAGATAAAGGACAGACAATACAATGACCAAAAGATAAAGGACAGACAATACAATGGCCAAAAGATAAAGGACAGACAATACAATGGCCAAAAGATAAAGGACAGACAATACAATGGCCAAAAGATAAAGGACAGACAATACAATGGCCAAAAGATAAAGGACAGACAATACAATGGCCAAAAGATAAAGGACAGACAATACAATGGCCAAAAGATAAAGGACAGACAATACAATGACCAAAAGATAAAGGACAGACAATACAATGGCCAAAAGATAAAGGACAGACAATACAATGGCCAAAAGATAAAGGACAGACAATACAATGGCCAAAAGATAAAGGACAGACAATGCAATGGCCAAAAGATAAAGGACAGACAATACAATGGCCAAAAGATAAAGGACAGACAATACAATGGCCAAAAGATAAAGGACAGACAATACAATGGCCAAAAGATAAAGGACAGACAATACTATGGCCAAAAGATAAAGGACAGACAATACAATGGCCAAAAGAAAAAGGACAGACAATACAATGGCCAAAAGAAAAAGGACAAATAACAATCTACAAAGCAATACATAGAAAACTAAAGATAGAGCAGCACGAACCCCACTAAAACCAGGTTTGAACTCAGGTGCTTCGGAAGGGTTAGCAATGATCCACTAGTGACACCTGTCGTGTTACTGTTAAATGGCATGAACATCATCAGAGATGGATACAAATGTTTCCTGTTAGTCCAGCATAGCTAAGAAATAATGTATAAGCAAACCAACACTTCACAAAAGTGTATCGAAGACACAATGTATTGTAATATTTATTACTTACTGCAAATGAACTGGAACCTGTCGATAACGGGCTGACATCATACACGATCCCTGGTGATGGAATCCGTACATTATGTTTGTACGGGTGAGATGTTGCTAATGTTTTCAACCCAGCAAGGTTTGTTACTTTAATTGTGACGTAATAGTCGTGATTGGCGTGAAGCACCCAACATAAAGCTGATACATCAGTAGCCGTACAGGTGGGTGGAACAGTCTCTAGGCAACCGTGTTGGAATGACAATGGTGAAAAATCTAGAATGTCTGTTCCGTACTCGAAATGTCCTGTAAAATGAAAAACAAAACTCATCACACTGTCTGAACAGTTCCAACATCCAATAATTTAAAAATATCAAAGAGAGGCAAATCAATACTCCAAACACACAAATACATGATGGCTTACTTTCCTGGCTTGGTACAAGGATATCAATAACAAGTAGCAGCTTAATGATGGCTTACTTTCCTGGCTTGGTACAATCAATAACAAGTAGCAGCTTAATGATGGCTTACTTTCCTGGCTTGGTACAGGGATATCACTAACAAGTAGCAGCTTAATGATGGCTTACTTTCCTGGCTTGGTACAAGGATATCAATAACAAGTAGCAGCTTAATGATGGCTTACTTTCCTGGTTTGGTACAATCAATAACAAGTAGCAGCTTAATGATGGCTTACTTTCCTGGCTTGGTACAATCAATAACAAGTAGCAGGGTTAAACAGTTTTAATAGACCAAGCTTCCTGTCTTAGTGGAATTTATATTAACAAGCAATTTATCATTTTGTTTTAGTTTTGGCTTTTGTTTTGTAATAAGATCTTTCGTTTTTACAATAATTTTCATTGCTAAAATGTCATTGCTGCCATTCTTTTTAATGTATCAATTCAACATTATTTTTTTTTTAATAATGCAATCATGCCTGTCTCAGTGTTTTTTTTTAATTTTTTTCCCCCCATTCTTCATGTACCATTACTTGTTGCACAATTTCGTAGTTAAAAAACAAATTTCAGTTGAAAAATATGTGAAAATTAAGATGATATTAAACATCTCAAGTATACAATGGTCTTAATGCATTTATAAATTGAAAAACAAACAATATCACAGTTTAAACAGTCCTGAAAGGCAATAAAAAGCAACAGAAAAGGGCAAAATTAATACCTCTAGAACACATATACATGATCGTTCTCTTTCATGGCTTGACACCTGCATTTCAATAAATGTTGGCGAGTTAATCTTGAATTTAAGAAGAAGAAAAAAACGGAAGGATGCATGTAAAAATTACGCTACCTATTGCATATTCATATTTCATCGGATTGGAGTCCTCTGCATCATAAAATGAATTGTCTGACCAATTAGTAACCAGAAAATGATCTATCAGGTTTACATCAATGTCTTGACCTATATATGTTGGTGGTGTAACGTCAATGATAACAGGTCCTACACTCTGAAAATAGTAGTAACTGTATAATTGACATGTAAATACACATTATATACATATTGTGTTTCCATAATGACGTGTACATCTACGAGATGTATATTATAAAGTAAAGTTAACTACTCATGATACAAAATGCACAAACAAATGTATTACTGCACTAATACATAAGATTATCTAACATTTTTATGGGACAAAAGATAGTAATTCTATAAGGTATTATAGATATGTTTATTTTTTTTAACAAGTAATGTTCTGACATTCAAACAAATTTATACGTCACAACATTCATTCAAACAATTCACTCATCCATATTTGTCACTCTATGAGTACACAATCATTACCCAATTATTTTTTTTTAAATTGGGGGGAGGGGGGGAAGTCCCGGTATGTATGTGTTAATGGTACAATCCCCTTCAATATTAAACAGCCACGATATATTTTAATAAATTGTTAAGAATTGACGTTTAACTTTAATCAACCAATGCATTGTGAAACAAAAGTTCAATACGTTATATTTCGAAATTTTGTATTATTATCGAAGATTTCATGAGACTTTTCCAACATTCCAAAATGACGACGTCACGAAAGTAGTTTCAGTTGATGCACATCTTGATACATATATGATACAAGGTTTTGTATCGGATGGGTTGTATCTGATATAAACAATACCGTATTTCAATAGAATACATACTTAATGTTAGATAATATGTTTTTGGAAATACCCATGACTACAATTTCATTGGTACATGGATCTAAATCTACCTATGCAACACATACATATCACTACTAAGGTTTTTGTAGTTTGGCTCCTGCAATGGCAAGGTGTACTCGGTACAACAGTGTACATTTATTGACTGGGTATGAGGGTAATAGCACTTTTATTATCCCAAAGGTACCAACTATTTTCTGAGGCAACGCCGACAATACTAGTGCTATTACCCGAATATCAAGTCTACAAGTGTTTTATTATACTGAACAACTGTGCAATTCAAAATTCTAAATTGTAGGTCCTTTTCTGATGGATTTCTAGTCTACTTTATTAGCGTTTTTTTTTAAGCTAATACATTTTCATCTGTGTGTATTTGAAGAAGAAATAAATTTTAAAAAAAACATTTTTTTATTTAGTTCGTTCTTTTTTGTATGGATATTAACATTTGTCCTCTATTAAAGGGTAATAGGAACGTTCCATTATATACATCATTTAATTTAAAGCAATGATATGAATGATTTAGAAAGTCCAGAAAATGATTGCTGAAATTACCACAGAGGGGGAATAGTCCAACAATGTTTTACCAGCACCACTGGGGGAATAGTCATGCAGTTGATATTAGGATGCAATAGCAAAATTACTGTCATGTTTTTATAAAGGAAAAAAGATAGTGAAGTATAATAATATGTGATAACATTCCTCGCTAAACAGAAATGACGTGATTTTTCAAGGTACTCATGTTTCTGCCATTAATAAAACTGAACGGCACAAAATTTTAAATAAAAAAAAAACCAAGTCGTAATTGATTGACACGAAATTCACCTTTATCCGGTCCTGATCGCGATAGCTTAGTATATTTTCTATATGATGTCTTATGAACATTTGAAATGATGCTTAGAAAAAATAGAAAAGTTGACAAAGCACAGTAACTAATTAAGGGGTCACTAAACAATGCCAACCACGAAACATTGTGAAAGGTTGCCATGGATACTTCGTCATATACTTACTTGTATACCAACAACATCAGCTTTACTGATCGTCTTGATTACGATATAAAATATTCTGCCTTCTTGTAAATCTGGATTGTTCAGTCGGAAATGTTCATGATGCTTCGTTGTCTTAAATGGTACAATATCAGGAGCTGGGCTGTCTTTTGTCGATGACAAGCCGATTGCATAATCATAGACAAGACTTTCATCAATACCAGCCTTCCATGTTAACGACAACTGTAAATAAGCAATAAGAATTGTTCTTAATCAAAACAGGCAAATTAAGTATTTACAATGATTTATCTAATGGAAATGAACAAAGATGTACATTATTTCAGAATCTACTTCAAGGACCATATGGGCCAAAAATACACAAATAATCCTCGTGAAATAGACGTTTTCATGAAAGCTAGGATAAATCTGATTTAATTGAATGTATTTACAATAAAGGGAGTAATTATGCGTGTATATCAATGATGACAAATTTTATAAGTTTACAAACAATAAATGACCACATAGGTACATAACTACATAAGTGGCGCTGTGATGTGGCGATGGGTGGATGATTAGATTGTCATAAGTAAAAGGGGGATATATGTATACTGTTGACCAGTTTTTCATTGAAATGAAGCATCAACGACATAATGACCATATATGGTAAGTATGTGCTGCTGCAAGTCTTCTCTTATGTTAATTCTCCGCACATGTCAGTTATTTACCTCTCGTTCTGAGAGCCAGATGAATATATTTGATTCATTCTATACAACATATGTATGATCCTGTTGGAGAGACGTACAATGCAGCAAAGAAACATTTCTTGTTTTATAATTCCGGGGTTGTCTTCACAGAGTGGGAGTGGATGAGATGACAATTCAATAACCAAGATAAACAAGATGAACTGTGAGCTAATGCTCACTTATGATACCCCCGCTCTTCGGCAAACAGGAAGTAGGAATCTGACGGGTCCAAAAACACTTCCCACAATATGGCATACCTATATGAAGATTGTGACCAAATATCAGATTCCTGTCATCAATAGTTACTTAGAAAAATGCGACGAAAAATGTGCATATACAAATGTATGTTTAATGTGTATAAAAATCAACAAAATTGGCAACAGGAAGTAGGAATCTGATGGGTCCAAAAACGCTTCTCACGATATGGGGTACCTATATGAAGCTTGTGACCAAATATCAGATTTCTGCCATCATTAGTTGCTGAGAAAAATGCGACGAAAAATGAGCATATATGTTCAATGTGTAGAAAAATCAACAAAGTCGGCAAACAGGAAGTAGGAATCTGATGGGTCCAAAAACGCTTCCCACGATATGGGGTACCTATATGAAGCTTGTGACCAAATATCAGATTTCTGCCATCATTAGTTGCTGAGAAAAATGGGACGAAAAATGAGCATATATGTTCAATATGTATAAAAACCAAACTAAGTCGGCAAACAGGAAGTAGGAATCTGACGGGTCCAAAAACGCTCCCCACAATATGGTATACATATATGACGCTTGTGACCAAATATCAGATTTCTGCCATCAACAGTAACTGAGAAAAATGCGCCGAAAAATATCTTGGACTGACGGACGGAAGGAGAGACGGACCGAGGTAAAACAGTATACCTCCCTCCCCCTTTGGGGAGCGGGGATATTAAAAACATATCACATTATACAGCTAATTTAAATAACAAATATATCTAATAAACCATTTCATTATCAAAACACCGACTACTGGGCGGATGACATTCTCATGGACAGTCCAAAAACAGAGGTATCGACACAGATATAGTAATAAAAATGTTGATATTTAACTTAGTATTCACGATGCTTTTCTAGAAAAAAACCTTCATCAGATACACTCATGTTCCAAAGATTGGAAATTCAAATACTTTAAAAGTTTTTAGGAGCAAAGAACCAAAGGGTATACTCAGAATAGCTTATTGAGAATATTGTTATTTTTCATATTTTAAAGTAAATTAAAAGTGAATTAAACCGGAGGCGAATGCGTCTTCGTGATATCAGATAGTTGTTGCTACTTTGCACTTAAAACAAATCAATTCTAATATACCAATATGAATTACATGTATTTGCAATCGTCTGAATGTTAAAATAAACTATGGATGCCTTAGAAAAATGGATTGTAATTCAGTACAATATTTCAACAAAAAATATAATAAATTTATTATCACCAACCTGTGAACTTCTAGGCAAAACCGACAAAACCGTTGATGTCGTTTGTCCAATCAAACTACTGCAATCAACCATGGTTACGTCTGCTGTCTGATAGAGGTTGATATCATCTACATAGATAGGTGTTGTACTGCAAGATGAAAACATTATACTTATTGAAACATTACTTAAGAAAGATTTTTATTCCCATCAAACAGTCCCGTTTACACACTCATATTTTAAGTTACACATTAAGTTTTTACATGCAAATTCTGTTTGTTTTCATGCATAATCTGTGCATGTTTTTTATCGTTTTTTTATAAATGTATTGCCCTTGGAGATCCAGTTATCAAGAGAAGAGTGTTGAGATCTCAGTAACCAGTTCAACCATGCAACATGTTTGTTCTTGTCTCAAGCCAGGATCTGGATTTCTAACGTCATATGTCATGGTCTTTTTTGTGTTCAATGAGTTCAGTTAATATGAGATTGTTCTTTTTGTTGATAATGGTGGAATTGATGTAACCATCATTGTTTAAACTTTCTTTTGCATAATAACTTTTCTGACATAACTGCTTCCCATTTAATAAAATTCCCAATAACTGTAGCAAGCTCTAGCAAAATAATATACTTGACAGATGTTGTTCCCTGTGTTTAAAGTAATGATAACTGGAAAATACCCTAAAATATATTTGGACTTTTATGAAAAGACAGTTTAAACAATGCGTAATAGTTAAATGGCGAAGAGTAATAGATCTGCTGCTCATAATGATACCATTTAAAGGTAAGATAAAATTACTTACCTGCACAGAGTGCCGTTTAATGGACGTTTTCGCAAGGATTCGTCCAACAGCCAAACTTGACTATTGTTGTCTTCTAACAGTCTAGGGACTGTTTTTATATCTTTAACAACAACATCTTTTACTGATGGTATAGCTGTACTGATAGTAACTCCATCTGAACACACCACGTCTGATGCATCATTAGCTCTGTTTATAGCAACGACACTTGTATAAAATGTCCCCTCATTTACTGCATCAAAGCTGGCAAACGTATCATAGGTCTCAGTACCCTAAAAAAGCAAGTCACATTTACATTGGACTATATGACTTTTTAACCATTTCTAAATTATAGATATGATACAAGTGTTCATAAATTGATCTTTATTGAAGACAGGATATATCTTACACAATGATGAAGAATAGTGTTAAGTACCTGATCTACTTTTTTGCTAAAGCTTATCGTTTTTTGAAATTTTCTCATATTTCATTTGAGCTTTATCTTTTCCGCCTGGTTGTGAATTTGTTTCATCTGTGGACCTTGGAATTTTGCAGTCTTACATAAGTGATTCGTCACCAACAAAAACAACCCCACTGAAATGTCATATAAATAAATTCCTATACTACAACTCAATTATTTTCCAAAATAATTGAGTGGATTCAATTGCAGTTGTATGAAAGCAAAATGACTATTATCTTATATAACCAGGAACAGCTACCCTTCCGGAGCACCTGAGTTCACCACCTGTTTTCAGTGGGGTTCCTGTTATTCAATTTTTGGTTTTCTGTGTAGTGTTTTGTAGTTTTGTAGATCATTGTTTGTCCTTTTGGCTATATGTAATGTCTGTCCTTCTTCGATTTACAGCTTCTGTTCACCTCTTTGGTATCTTCAAACTTTTCTGAACACAAATATCATATCCATATATTTAAACACTTATATTTCATATACTAGGTCAATTCAATTGCAGCAACTTTAAAATGACTATCACCTTATAGTTTGGTTTGGTTTATGGTGTTTAACGCCACTTTCAACAATATTTCAGTTATATCGTGGCGGTCAGTTTTATTGGTTGAGGAAACCGGAGTACCCAGAGAAAACCACCGACCTGTTGCAAGTCACTGACAAACTTTATCACATAATATTGCATCGAGTACACTTCGCCTGAGCGAGGTTCGAACTCACAACGACTATACGATCACGATGGCCCCATCATCTTATGTATTTATTAGGGATGTCAAATCGATTAAAACCTTATAACTGGTTACTCGGTCAGGTTTCCGATCGAGTACCCGGTTACTCGGTAGAAAATTTATGTTGTTCGGTTTAAAAAAGGTACAGCTGGGTTCAATGACACTTCTGTTTTCTTCCTTTCTTTTCATTATTTCAAAGTTTTATATTTCAACTATAATTGTAAAGATTCAGTTGAATGATAACAAATTTAAAAATATAAATTTATTATTTACAACACAGTACAAATTATTTACATACCAGGTTATGTCATGTCACATTCATGATTGTTATTCGCTCATTGTGGTACAGAGTTTTTGCTAAGGAAAATAATTTGGTCGATGCAAGACGATGACAGTCTGTTGCGAAGCTTCGTAACAATCAAACCTGCTGCCGAGAAGATTCTTTCCGACGGAACAGATGTTGACTGAACAGCTAAATATCGGCGCGCAAGAACCGAGAATCTTGAATATTTATCGGAATTATCTTTTCACCACGCAAGAGAATCAGTTACTGGCATTTGACAGTTTTCGAGTCATTACATCGTTTGAAAAACTTCCAAACTTTAGATGTAGGAGGTGGGATTTTCACAGCCCTATCACTCGAAATTCAATTCAAACAAACTTTTAATAGTTCAATACTTTAAATTCGAATTGTGTTCATACCAGTTTAATCACTTTGTTTGGTTAACATGGTTAAACCTACAAGATAGTGTTTTGCCGGGGGAATAAACAGATCAGAGATCAATTATCATTTAACTGACCAATATTTGTTATGTCAACATGCTAAGCGCTGGTTTATGTGTACGATTTCTATTATATCTAACATTAATTATTTATTGTCCGGAAAATTTTATCATTATTTTCATAAAAAAAAGTTTTCCGAGTAACCGAATACCGATTTTGGTATTCGATAATCGGATGTGCGAGTGAGTACCCGGTTAACTGGGTACTCGTTGCCATCCCTAGTATTTATTACTACTTACAAGAGAAACATTTATCAAATCTTTTCGTTCCCAACAATGGTCAGAAAAAACATATTTGTAATATTTAACACCACTCTCTGGATCAAAGAAACCATCCCAGTGTACTTTTAAATGTAGACTTTGTTGATAATCTATTTCCACGTCGTCAGGGATACCATCGTGTACAAATCCAGTGTGTGGTGCAGATGCATCTATTGTAATCTTTAAAAAATAAAATATTTGATAAGTCATTTTCATTTCTCACTTCCCTAAATGTTGTGAATCTAGCTCAAATCTAATAAAGGTACTAATAAAATGGAAAAAAAAATACCACACTGTTGGATATGGTCGTAACAGTTAAACAATCTATAAATAGTAGAAACAGTGACAAAATCAATACCCCTAACAACATTTACATGACAGCTCACCCTCCTGGCTTGGTACAGGCACTTCAATAAAAAGTGGCAGGGCTAAACTAGCTTTGTGTGCACAAACGTCCTGTCTTAGTGAAATGATGCTGTCAAAAGTAAAAAAAATAAGGCCATCCATAAAACTATTTTGGTTTGATGTAAACTAACATCTCAAAGTTTTCATTATTACTATTTTAGCATTAAAGTAATCCATTTTCCATCTTTCTACCTATTACACATAGGTAGAATAACATTTTATCTCATTCTAATCAAATGAAGAACAAAATATACCACACTGTCTGAATATCTCCAAAGTAGAGTAGCAGTACAAATAGGCAAAATTGATATCCATAACACAATAAATACAATGTCAGCAGCTCACTTTCATTACTTGGTAAAGTTCAATAAATAGTGTGGGGATAAACTAGTTGATGATAAGTAAATGACATTGTTGTCTTTACCTCCAGTTGTTTGTAGGAGGGCTCATGTCTTATTTCCGTTATTTGTGTTTGTTTGTGTATAGTGGTGTCCAACACATATTGTGTTGTGTTTTCTGTTTTGTTTGTCTTCATACTGTTTCTTGTGTACCCAGTGTTGCCAGTTTCTCTGGGTTGTGTATACTTGATTGCCCCTTCGGTTTTCTCTAATGTTTAAGTACTAACCTTTTCTATAAGAACAGTTTCCAACATTGCTTTGTTAACCACAGTAACCTCTATGAAATAATCTGAATCATGAACTCCCTTTTCATTCCCGGGAGTAAGACCAGAACCGTTGACTATCTGTGGTTGGACATGGAAATGGCGATGAAAGCAACCGTGATATAAGGTACAGTAACAGTCAGAACCACGTGGTGAATCTTTGTATTTATCATCACATACAGACATATTCTATAAAAAAAATAAAACAAGAATTAGATGTCGAATAAAGGCTACTTCACTGTGCAAGATACTTAAATAGAAATACAGTAATAACTGTTTTAGATACCTAAAACTTACGTCTCCCCTTAATGAAAATATTTAAAAAACAATTATTTAACCCCGAGGTCAAAGGTCAAGGTCTCACGAAGGTCATTACGGTATGCCACACACTGCCTTATGGTCATGCACCCACATACCAAATATAATTGACCTATCTGGAAAGAAAAAAAAGTTATGGTCCGGACAAGCTTCGCTGAGAAGAAGCAGAAGAAAAAATCAGACTAAAACAATATGTCTCCCTTTGTTCGAAGGGGAGACATAATTACATGGATAATAGACTAGGGCCACTTCACACTCATTTACTATATAAGTTTTATAAAAGTGTCTTATAAGAGGCTGGAATTGCATATCCTTCATGAGTACCTGGGTTCACCCCTGTTTTTAGTGGGGTTCATGTTGCTTTTTTTCTAATTTTCTGTGGTGTATTTTTTGTGTCTTCATCCTGTGTCTTGTGTATCCATTGTTTCCAGTGTCTCAGGATTATCCATTCTTGATTGCCCCATTCGGTTTTCGCTAAAGTTTATTTAGGGTATGAGATAGTCTTATCATTGAAGACCCTATTGTGACTGTGAAATGTAGAACTGCAATAAAAGTACAGATCCTTTACTTTAATTTGTGTCTAAGTGTAATGTTCATTACATCCTTTACTTTAATTTGTGTCTAAGTGTAATGTTCATTACATCCATATCAGTTCTTACTAATAGAAAATGCACAAGACGTACATATAAGATAGTAAGTGTGTCTTTGGGTGTATATCTTGCGCATCTAAGCATGTTTTTACCAGGGTATGTATAAAGTAAAGAAGTATTTAAGAAGGAAATATATCCAACAGATAGCTACACAAAACTGTAATAAGATAAATCTGAAATACCAGTCAGAGGGAACAGTATAAAAAACAAAATCAGAATCCGGTGAAATATGAAATTAAAAATAAATAACAGAACAAAAGATCTTATAACACAAAACAGAAATGATAACAGGTACTCCAGAAGTGTAGGTCTCCCCTTCTTCATGTAAAACACTCGTCGTTAAACCACATTTACAAAGTAGGTATCTAATAAGCATTGGGTGAAATGTCATGTTTGTAAAAGTTACACCATCTTATAACATAAATTCCCACAAAACAGGAATGACAACAGGTACTCCAGAAGTGTAGGTCTCCCCTAATTTATGCAAAGCACTCATCTTCAAATCTACATTTAACGGACTGCAATTTTGTTCGCGAAACTGCATTTATGTCTTAAAACATATTTGGTTGTGTTATTAATGTAAAATATTAATAAAAGCTCAAATATAAAAAAAAAAAATATATAGATATATATATACAAGGACATGCAATATCAGGTAAAAGTGGTAGTGTTTTACGTTAATAATACAAAAAATGTTTTGAGACGAAAATGCAGTTTCTCAAACCAAATTGCAGTCCGTTATTTATAAAGTAGGTATCTAGTAAGCATTGGGTCAAATATCATGTTTGTAAAAGTTACACAAGGAACATGTCTGTAAAATATTTCCCTAAGTTTACCTCAGCTCGTCCTTGAGAGTGAAGATGTGATTGTCCATGTAATATTTCACTTCCTGTAAAATTATCATACAATCTCCAATGTACACTTTCAATACCACTGTGATAGTCATAGGTGTCCCATTCAATACTGTAAAAGAAATTCAAATATAATATTATAATTGCTCAGCTTAAACTAGTTAAAATTGTTCGCACTGGTCTAAAAATGATTAAAAACATCTCATCTGGAAATAAGGTGTTAACACCATTATAAAAATAAATATTCATACATGTTTGTGATGCAGGGTTCCTGTTGGTTAAGTTGAAGTCATCACTTCAAAAGTTTTACGGTCGCCACCATAGCTTGGTTGATCGCTATGGAATATCTGTGTCACATTCATTCATGACTTATCACCGGGTTGGTAACTAGATTAACACGATGGGTGCCACTAGTGAAGCAGGAACTGCTTACCCCTCTGAAGTACCTGAGTTTACCCCTGGTATTTAGTGGGATTCGCATTACTCGATCTTTAGTGCTATGTCTATGTTTTGTAGATCGTTGTTTGTCCTTTTGTACTTTTTCTTTTGGTTATTGTGCTGTCTGTTCTTCTTAGATATACAGATTCTGATTACCCCTTCTTAAAAATGCTAGATTGCAGAAACCATTATATCTAACATAATAAAACTCAAAATTACCACAAAATGTTTGAATAAATGAGGTCAAGGATGAATCGGAAAACTAGGCCGGTCTTTAATTTTATAATTCTGTGATGCGCGCAATGTGTATTTGAATAACTAAAATTTCCTTACAAAAGGTCAATATATCTAACCACAACCCTCCGCCTCCCCCAAATGGCCGTCGTGGCCGTGATCGTATGGTAATTGGATTTACAACTTCCTATGCAATCAGTGCCTATCACCACTAATGTTGTGAGTTCGAATCTCAATCAGGGAGAGGTGTACAACATTATATGATAAAGTTTGTCACTGACTTGCAACAGATCAGTGGTTTTCTCCAGTTTCCTCCACTAAGAAAACTGACCGTCACGATACATAACTGAAATATTGTTGAAAGTGGCGTTAAAACACCATCAAACAAACAAAAAATCTCCATCCCCCCCCCCCCCCCCCCATCATTGCTGTAAAATCTTCTGTATCATGAACAAACAAGCTGACTTTATCATCTTTAGACAACCACAACATCCCCCCCCCCCAATAGTAATGTTTATTCTCACATCATTTCTGTAAAATCTTCTATATGGTGAACAAACAAGCTGACTTAATCGTCTTTAGACAACCTTAACTCCCCCCCCCACAATAGTAATGTTTATTCTCACGTCATTGCTGTAAAATCTTCTATATGATGAACAAATAAGCTGACTTTATCGCCTTTAGACAACCACAAATTCTCAATCTCTGGAGCAGTGATATCTTTATAAATAGTAACAGTGTCAACAGTGAACTCAGACAGAATATCAGTAGCTTTTACTGTAATATCAAGTTTTTGACCATCTTCCCATATGACGTCCAGTACGTCTGCTTCTGGTAAAATGTTGGTTACATTTCTGAATTCTAAGAATGATGTCACATCTGGTCCTGTTACCGTATAATTGATGTCAAATTTTACAACACCTTTAAAAAAAATAAAACTTGTATTATTAGAAACATCACCAGCAAATATATTAAATTAATTTAAATATTTCTAACAATTTGCTGAAATCCTTAATATTACAATTCCTAAATAATGTAATTTATCAAAACTAAGGTTCAATTTCACGTAGCCGATTTTTTGGCTATCCTGTTTAATAAGCACTTTGATTTATTTGCTCTCAAAGACTTTTGAATTATATTTATCTTTCCAATGTTTTGACTTTGATCGTACCTGATGAAGATTATTCCAGACACATGCAGTGTGCACTAAATTAGATATCTACGTTTTTATTCGAGCGATGTTACTCCTGTTATATGTTTGTTGTGATCACGTATATTTAAATATAGTAAACTATTAATCACTATTCAATAGATACAGATAACTGTAACAGCCAATGGCATCATTTCCAAATATTCATAATTCAAAACATTTGGATTTTCAAATCTCAGATTGTCAATTAAGATTTAAAAAAATACAAGCCTTTAATGGAATAGAATGATAAATTAACATACCTAAAACATTTGTGTACCAGTCGACTGTTCTAATACCAAATGTGTCATCATATAGGGAATCAACGTGTCGATTTACTGCTAACGGGTTAAGCCAGTGTCTGACATGGTGTCTCTCATTCGTGAACCTGCTCGTCCATATCACATGTAATTTGGTAGTGTCTGTGACAACCTAAAAAAGAAAGAAAATCTCCATCGTCCAGTCACAATTAAGATGAAGACACTTTAAAGTGAAGGAACAATGTGTACAAAAACAGCACAAATCAACAAAATCGTTTTCTATAGGAGCTCTTCTAGCTCAGTGTGACTTGCCCATAGGAGCTCTTACAAAACCTGCCAAAGAGAACTCCATCTCAGTTTACAGTCACTTGCCCATATCAAAAGAAAATATTTTAGATAATGATTAATATCCAAGGAATTACACTTAATTCGATTTCGTAAATTGTATCTCCTCAATACTATTGAATTGTTAAAAGTTTGACCTGAATATATGGATCATTTAGTAAGGTATGGTAAGGTTTTTTTTCTATATGAATACATGACAGTCAATGTCATAAAACATATGTTTAATTAAACGGAATGAAAATATATAAAACAAACTTTCTAAGAAATCACTAAAATGATTCAATCCAAACTTTACGGTTATGATCTTTGAATAGACCTGCTCCAAATTAGTATTTTTCTTGAAAGATCAGATATCTAGGGGTTGGGGGTTGTCTCAGTAGATAAAGTTTTACGTATAACCTTATGGTAAAACTAAATAAATATCTTCTGCCTAGAATTTAAAAATCTGATTGATCCTCAAGTTGCAGATTAAAGGACAATGGCTAATTGTGGACGTTTTATATTAATTGAGGATAACTGATGGTCACCAAGTATAATTTGTTTTAAATTAGATTGATGATACAGGTTACTGAGAGACTCTTCTCGGTTATTTCTTTAACCATGACAGCTCTTGATTGTTTCATATCTACAAAATGTCTATAACTTTACGGGGTATTGTCTAATTCTATCTGGTATCAACATCAGGAACTTTTGTGCATAATAAAAACAAAATAAAAACTCCCTTTTCGTGAGAGCTGCTCAGTCATTAGATAACTTTATAGTGTTTTAACATTCGTTTTAATTAGTATCATTTATAGTATTTAATTGTTAACCACATACCCAGCTATAGTTTGTGTTGGCAGTGCTCTCTGTAACAATGATACGTGTTCCTTGTGTTGTCTCAACTACAGATTGATCGTCAAATAAAAATACAGATCTGGCAGATTTGTAGTTCCCTGCCTTGTCAAAGGTACTAAAAATAATAGAATACATCCCTGGTGTGGTCACGTTAAACTCACTCTGAAAAAAATGATAAGGAAATTGAACTTTGACATGTTGTATTCAGTTTATTGTGAAGTGAAAGCAATATTGTATTTGATGGTTTGTTGAGGTTTAATTCTTCTGTTTTAGGAATCCTTTGTCTGATAATTCCTTTCGAAAAACATGTTTTTCCGGGTCTTCTGTTATGGTTTATTTCTGTTCTTTTGATTGCACGCCGGTTGACTCTGTTTTGGGCCGATAAAACTAACTTAACACTGGAACTTTTTATTGAAGTGTCTGTACCACGACGGGAAGATAAGCGGTCATGTATTTGTGTGTTAGTGATATCGATTTTGCTTCTTTCTACGGTTTTCTGTTAGATTTTGAAACTGTTCTGACGGAGTAGTATGTTTTGCTCTTCATTCTATTATTTATAGATAATGTATTTCACCTCCTCCTTATATCCCCAGTTTATTTTCCTATTCATTGTACTCTTAATGTGGTGCAGTTAGTACTCATTATAGGGCATCAAAGTATAACATAAGTATAGTATATTGTATAATTAAAGGGAAGTAATCACAGACGTTACCACTACCTTTTGGTATAGTCTTGTGATAGTCAAAAATAAAATGTTTCTTCTAAACGCAATATACCAAATAAATGGAATTAAGGAATAACAGTACTGTATTTGAAGAGTTGGAGGTGTCAATTGTGGATTTGATGGTCGCAAATGCAGCTTTACTGGCGACGTGTACACACTAGTTTGAAAACATACAAATAAATGACGAAATATATGCACTTTTCAAATTCCTTCCGCTAAAAAAATAGTAATGTAGTTGTTTAAGGATCCGCCATCTTGAACATGTGAAATTCTACAGTACTGTTATTCCTATTCTTATGAAATTCTCCCAACGTGTACATACTAGTTTGAAAACATACAAATAAATGACGAAATATATGCACTTTTCAAATTTTCAAAATATGAGATATTTTTAGAATTAGGGGTTCAGCTGGAAGGATCCGCCATCTTGGAAACGTGAAATCCTACATGTCATATGTACAAGAATACACAAAAATAATTAAAATGCCTACCTTGAATACTTATTTTAGTTAAATTCTATCTAAATTGAAGCGTACACGAAGCCAAATAACGTCTGATCTTTACATTTTAAACTGGAAGTCTTCATATGACGTCATGTTGCTTATGTGCCAAAGTCGTTCAACAATATTTCCCGGTATTTTAATTTTTGTGATTTTTAGACCCAGGGATATGCAAGAATACATTTTTATGTTCAGTATTGCATTAGAATGGACAGTAAACTCGATTTGCGACCATCAAATCTCCATTTGATGCTGTGAAATTTTCAAATACAATACAATTATCTCCTAAATAGGTCGTCAGCGTCAAATTCAGTCGGAAATATCTGGGTCAGTCATATTGTTTACAAACAAGTGCATTCGGCATAGGAATATAGCATTCCTTCAGGCATGTCAACTGCAGATTTGACAGCTTTCGATAGCCAATGAATATATGCGTTGCATTAGAATAGTATATGAATCACAATCTGGAGAGATCAAATAGCCCCGCCACTTTTTTATTGAAGTACCTGTACCAAGCCAGGAAAGTACATAGTTATATATTTGTACGCTAGGGCTATTCATTTTGCCTCTTTCTATGATTTTTCCTTTTGATTTATCCCCACAATGTGGTTTTACATGTTTATCCTGACAATGTGGTTTTACATGTTTATCCTGACAATGTGGTTTTACATGTTTATCCTGACAATGTGGTTTTACATGTTTATCCTGACAATGTGGTTTTACATGTTTATCCTGACAATGTGGTTTTACATGTTTATCCTGACAATGTGGTTTTACATGTTTATCCTGACAATGTGGTTTTACATGTTTATCCTGACAATGTGGTTTTACATGTTTATCCTGACAATGTGGTTTTACATGTTTATCCTGACAATGTGGTTTTACATGTTTATCCCCACAATGTGGTTTTACATGTTTATCCTGACAATGTGGTTTTACATGTTTATCCCCACAATGTGGTTTTACATGTTTATCCTGACAATGTGGTTTTACATGTTTATCCTGACAATGTGGTTTTACATGTTTATCCTGACAATGTGGTTTTACATGTTTATCCTGACAATGTGGTTTTACATGTTTATCCTGACAATGTGGTTTTACATGTTTATCCTGACAATGTGGTTTTACATGTTTATCCTGACAATGTGGTTTTACATGTTTATCCTGACAATGTGGTTTTACATGTTTATCCTGACAATGTGGTTTTACATGTTTATCCTGACAATGTGGTTTTACATGTTTATCCTGACAATGTGGTTTTACATGTTTATCCTGACAATGTGGTTTTACATGTTTATCCCCACAATGTGGTTTTACATGTTTATCCTGACAATGTGGTTTTACATGTTTATCCCCACAATGTGGTTTTACATGTTTATCCTGACAATGTGGTTTTACATGTTTATCCTGACAATGTGGTTTTACATGTTTATCCTGACAATGTGGTTTTACATGTTTATCCTGACAATGTGGTTTTACATGTTTATCCTGACAATGTGGTTTTACATGTTTATCCTGACAATGTGGTTTTACATGTTTATCCTGACAATGTGGTTTTACATGTTTATCCTGACAATGTGGTTTTACATGTTTATCCCCACAATGTGGTTTTACATGTTTATCCTGACAATGTGGTTTTACATGTTTATCCTGACAATGTGGTTTTACATGTTTATCCTGACAATGTGGTTTTACATGTTTATCCCCACAATGTGGTTTTACATGTTTATCCTGACAATGTGGTTTTACATGTTTATCCTGACAATGTGGTTTTACATGTTTATCCTGACAATGTGGTTTTACATGTTTATCCCCACAATGTGGTTTTACATGTTTATCCTGACAATGTGGTTTTACATGTTTATCCTGACAATGTGGTTTTACATGTTTATCCTGACAATGTGGTTTTACATGTTTATCCCCACAATGTGGTTTTACATGTTTATCCTGACAATGTGGTTTTACATGTTTATCCTGACAATGTGGTTTTACATGTTTATCCTGACAATGTGGTTTTACATGTTTATCCTGACAATGTGGTTTTACATGTTTATCCTGACAATGTGGTTTTACATGTTTATCCTGACAATGTGGTTTTACATGTTTATCCTGACAATGTGGTTTTACATGTTTATCCTGACAATGTGGTTTTACATGTTTATCCTGACAATGTGGTTTTACATGTTTATCCTGACAATGTGGTTTTACATGTTTATCCTGACAATGTGGTTTTACATGTTTATCCTGACAATGTGGTTTTACATGTTTATCCTGACAATGTGGTTTTACATGTTTATCCCCACAATGTGGTTTTACATGTTTATCCTGACAATGTGGTTTTACATGTTTATCCTGACAATGTGGTTTTACATGTTTATCCTGACAATGTGGTTTTACATGTTTATCCCCACAATGTGGTTTTACATGTTTATCCTGACAATGTGGTTTTACATGTTTATCCTGACAATGTGGTTTTACATGTTTATCCTGACAATGTGGTTTTACATGTTTATCCCCACAATGTGGTTTTACATGTTTATCCTGACAATGTGGTTTTACATGTTTATCCTGACAATGTGGTTTTACATGTTTATCCTGACAATGTGGTTTTACATGTTTATCCTGACAATGTGGTTTTACATGTTTATCCTGACAATGTGGTTTTACATGTTTATCCTGACAATGTGGTTTTACATGTTTATCCTGACAATGTGGTTTTACATGTTTATCCTGACAATGTGGTTTTACATGTTTATCCTGACAATGTGGTTTTACATGTTTATCCTGACAATGTGGTTTTACATGTTTATCCTGACAATGTGGTTTTACATGTTTATCCTGACAATGTGGTTTTACATGTTTATCCTGACAATGTGGTTTTACATGTTTATCCCCACAATGTGGTTTTACATGTTTATCCTGACAATGTGGTTTTACATGTTTATCCTGACAATGTGGTTTTACATGTTTATCCTGACAATGTGGTTTTACATGTTTATCCCCACAATGTGGTTTTACATGTTTATCCTGACAATGTGGTTTTACATGTTTATCCTGACAATGTGGTTTTACATGTTTATCCTGACAATGTGGTTTTACATGTTTATCCTGACAATGTGGTTTTACATGTTTATCCTGACAATGTGGTTTTACATGTTTATCCTGACAATGTGGTTTTACATGTTTATCCTGACAATGTGGTTTTACATGTTTATCCTGACAATGTGGTTTTACATGTTTATCCTGACAATGTGGTTTTACATGTTTATCCTGACAATGTGGTTTTACATGTTTATCCTGACAATGTGGTTTTACATGTTTATCCTGACAATGTGGTTTTACATGTTTATCCTGACAATGTGGTTTTACATGTTTATCCTGACAATGTGGTTTTACATGTTTATCCTGACAATGTGGTTTTACATGTTTATCCTGACAATGTGGTTTTACATGTTTATCCTGACAATGTGGTTTTACATGTATATCCTGACAATGTGGTTTTACATGTTTATCCTGACAATGTGGTTTTACATGTTTATCCTGACAATGTGGTTTTACATGTTTATCCTGACAATGTGGTTTTACATGTTTATCCTGACAATGTGGTTTTACATGTTTATCCTGACAATGTGGTTTTACATGTTTATCCTGACAATGTGGTTTTACATGTTTATCCTGACAATGTGGTTTTACATGTTTATCCTGACAATGTGGTTTTACATGTTTATCCTGACAATGTGGTTTTACATGTTTATCCTGACAATGTGGTTTTACATGTTTATCCTGACAATGTGGTTTTACATGTTTATCCTGACAATGTGGTTTTACATGTATATCCTGACAATGTGGTTTTACATGTTTATCCTGACAATGTGGTTTTACATGTTTATCCTGACAATGTGGTTTTACATGTTTATCCTGACAATGTGGTTTTACATGTTTATCCTGACAATGTGGTTTTACATGTTTATCCTGACAATGTGGTTTTACATGTTTATCCTGACAATGTGGTTTTACATGTTTATCCTGACAATGTGGTTTTACATGTTTATCCTGACAATGTGGTTTTACATGTTTATCCTGACAATGTGGTTTTACATGTTTATCCTGACAATGTGGTTTTACATGTTTATCCTGACAATGTGGTTTTACATGTTTATCCTGACAATGTGGTTTTACATGTTTTTCATTTTATTCCTGATAAAGAGTTGTTGTAAGTTATTTTCATGTTATTTTCGTGTACATCATGTATTAAGGGAGAGGTGTGTATATGATTTGTCAACACAACCAGTGGTCACTCCTTCTGGAAGGGTTGTGCCCCGCAGCGGAGAACTTGCATCTGTTTTTCTATATGCAGAGATTCTGTACCTTGTCTGGTACAACAATAAAAGTTGGCACGTAAACATGATTTGAGAAAGGAGATTACCACTTTGTGCTGATAACTAGCTTCTCCTTATTCCAATAAATAAATATGGTCATGTTCATTTCTTACCATGGACACAGAATGTTGAATTTGGTTTGAAGAAGTAACTTTACTCCCCTCCTTTAGTGAACTCCCATCATATTGTAAATCGTAAACCTCGTATTCATAATGATTAAGACCTGCCAAATCATCAGTCCAATGTCTCCATGTTATTGGTATAGTTGACTGAAAATACAAATAATTATATATAAAATAAGGTCACTCTCCTTCAGATAACCTTAGTAGATTTTGACTATTCTATTTAGGCCCTTTGGTTTTCTTGCTCCCAAGAACTTTTAAATTAAACAGTGTATTTGGTTTTCCCATCTTTTGACTTTGAGCAGGGTATTCTAGAAACATGTCGTGTACACTATATAAGTGATATATGTTTTATTTGCGAGTAAAATTAAAATTATTTTCATTTTTTTTTTATAAATTGTATAACAAGACTAGAATTTGCAGTTACCTCTTATTGTATTGAAAACCACTAACATTTTAGAAACTAGAGGCTCACCTGAGCCTGCATCGTTCACCTGATGTGAAAAGTTAATGGATGACAGACAATGGACGACAGACGATGGACGACAAGTGGTGGCAAAAGCTCACATTGCCTTTGGCAAGGTGAGCTAAAAAAGGATATATTCCAGGTTTTTTTTGCCAAATAGCTCAGCAAAACAAATATTTCAAATGACAAAAGAAGAAATAAAATATAGTATGATCTAGAATGAATCTTCAAAGATCAACTTATTTCTTTTATTTTTAAATTACAATGGAACTTGTGAAATCCAACACCTGAGTTTTTCGACATCCAGCGACAAAAATTTATGGTCCCAAAGTATTTCTGTTAACTAAAATAAAATTGAGTATTCCGACATCCTGTACAATCCGACATATTTCCCTGGTTCCTTGGTGTGTCGGATTAGACAGGTTCCACTGTATATTGTATAATTCTTCAAATACTAAATCATACTAACACTATTTGTAATATCTATCAGTTCTAATGGAGCAGTCTTACACGCTGTTCCTAAGTTTTCTAGACAGGTATGATAGGGAGTAATATAATCCCAGTGTATAGTAAAACTCATGGTGGATGTTAAATACTAAATGATACTAACACTATTTGTAATATCTATCAGTTCTAATGGAGCTGTCTTACACGCTGTTCCTAAGTTTTCTAGACAGGTATGATAGGGAGTAATATAATCCCAGTGTATAGTAAAACTCATGGTGGATGTTAAATACTAAATCATACTAACACTATTTGTAATATCTATCAGTTCTAATGGAGCAGTCTTACACGCTGTTCCTAAGTTTTCTAGACAGGTATGATAGGGAGTAATATAATCCCAGTGTATAGTAAAACTCATGGTGGATGTTAACCCATGTAAAGATGATCTTATTGTTGCCGATGTTTCCCTGTTGATGTATTTAAGGTATCCTCCATTTTGAACCTCAATTGAAAATATCAACCTGGAAATATAGACATTTAATATGGATAAACAAAAATTACTAATTCAAATAACATAGACAGTATTACCTAATACATCTATGTGTAAAGATTATCATAGAAAATATAATTTTAAGATACAAATAGGGGCCGTTGTGGTTGTGATCGTATGGTGGTTGGATTTACAACTACCTATGCAATCACCACTAACGATGTGGGTTCGAATCCGGCTCATGGTGAGGTGTACTCGATACAGCATTATGTGATAAAGTGATTTACAACAGGTCAGTGGTTTTCTCCGGGTACTCCGGTTTCCTCCACCAATAAAACTAACTGCCACGATATAACTGAAATATTGTTGAAATTGGCTTGAAACACCATTACCCTAACACTAACCTAGTTATAAATAGTTGTGATGAATGACAATCAACTCCATCTATGAATACACAACCGTATATAATTATTCATACTAAGTATCAATAACAAAATTTCAAAACAACATTCTAAAACTAAAGATTATCTTTGCTATTCAATTCTTAGATCTTGAGTGTACCTGATGAAGATAAAGCCTGACATGTGCCGTAGATATCTACGTTTTTATTTTAAATTAATTTGATACATTTTAATCAATGGGGATGTTGCTTAATGATGTTTGTACATTTTTGTATATTCAATTCTAAACATTTGTTAATATCCAATTGTTAAGAACCGCATCAGTGGTGTAATGGTTAGCGTGCTCGTCTCGACTGCAGTAGATTGTGGGTTCGAGCCCTGATCGGGTCAAACCAAAGACTATAAACTTGGTATTTGCTACTTATCCACTAAGCATGCAGCATTAAGTAGAAAAATCAAAGACTGATTGGCCTTGGAATTAGGATAATGTGTCCGAGTTGGCCGACATGTCTATCCGCAGACTGTTGTTTCAGTGAGCTGGCACAATAAAAATCCAACTAAGCGTGTTGTTCAAAATGAACTTGTTCTAGCCATAATAGCTGAACAATTGCTGAGTTGGCATTGAACTAATTCCATGTTTTATGTTAAAGTAAATTAAAACAGAAATCTTACTGGTCACTGTGATGAAATAAAAATAAAATAAAAGTCTTACTGGTTACTGTGATTAAATAAAATAAAACAGAAATCTTACTGGTCACTGTGATTAAATAAAATAAAATAGAAATCTTAGTGGTCACTGTGATTAAATAAAATAAAATAGAAATCTTACTGGTCACTGTGATTAAATAAAATAAAATAGAAATCTTACTGGTCACTGCGACTAAATAAAATAAAATAGAAATCTTAGTGGTCACTGTGACACGACCCCCCTTTTCGTGAAAGTATAAGTTGAATTATCTCCCCTTCTAAATTTTAGACAGAAACGGTATGCCTTCATGCACATCTGCATGTTGTGTACTACAACTGTGTAAAGTTTCATAAAAATTCAATAAGCAGTTTAGTTGGAGTTGCACTTACAAGGTACATGTCCCCCACTTTTCATGAAAGTATAAGTTAAATTATCCCCCCTTTTAAATTTTGGACAGCAACCATATTCCTTCATGCACATCTGCAGGTAGTGTACTACAACTGTGTAAAGTTTCACAAAACTCCAATAAGCCGTTTAGGAGGAATTGTGCTTACAAGATACACGACCCCCCCCCCCTTTTCGTGAAAGTATAAGTTGAATTATCTCCCCTTCTAAATTTTAGACAGCAACGGTATTCCTTCATGCACATCTGCAGGTTGTGTACTACAACTGTGTAAAGTTTCATAAAAATTCAATAAGCAGTTTAGTAGGAGTTGCGCTTACAAGGTACATGCCCCCCCCCCTTTTCGCGAAAGTATAAGTTGAATTATCTCCCCTTTTAAATTTTGGACAGCAACCATATTCCTTCATGCACACCTGCAGGTAGTGTACTACAAATGTGTAAAGTTTCATAAAAATTCAATAAGCTGTTTAGGAGGAGTTGCGCTTACAAGGTACATGGACAGACTGACAAACGGACAGACAGGGTGATTCCTATATACCCCCCAAACTTTGTTTGCAGGGGGTATAATAAAATAAAATAGAAATCACACTGGTCACTGTGATTAAATAAAATAAAATACTGGTCACTGATTTAATAAAATAAAATAGAAATCTTACTGGTCACTGTGATTAAATAAAATAAAATAGAAATCTTACTGGTCACTGTGATTAAATGAAATAAAATAGAAATCTTACTGGTCACTGTGACTAAATAAAATAAAAACAGAAATCATACTGGTCACTGTGATTATATAAAATAAAATACTGGTCACTGTGATTAAATAAAATAAAATAGAAATCATACTGGTCACTGTGATTATATAAAATAAAATACTGGTCACTGATTTAATAAAAATAAAACAGAAATCTTACTGGTCACTGTGATTAAACAACATTATTAAGAAAAAAACTGGTAGAACGTGCTAAAGTGGGGCACGGGTCACTGTAATCAGGCGGCTGTATCAAGAAACAGATAAGGTGTTGAAAAAATTGTTGATACTCATAAAATATTGATAAATGCAATAAAATTTTATGCTTGTCTTCAAGAAATATGATAGACAAAACCATGTATGAAGTTTTATGACGAAATAGCTCCGATTTCTATGTAAATTTACGAGTTGAAGTGGGGAAACACTCACAGGTAATTTTATCGATGTATTTTTATCTTGGAACAAAAAGATGCATGTAAAAGAAATCTATGTTATATTTATTCATTTGTTTGATTCTGGAATATTGTTGATCATTGATTTAAACAAGAAAAAAGGGAAAAAGGGGGTGAATTTTATTTTAGAATTTTACAGTTAAATAAATGTTATGTTTCGACATTTAAAGAGAAAAATAAAAATTTGTTGCGACTAAAGCTTAAATCAGCGTTAAAAATTGAACAAATATCAGTGGTTTTGTAAATGAGATTTATTATAAATAGAAAATCTAAATTTATTATTTATTAATTTATCATTAATGATACAATTTTATATCCCTTGGGAGGGGGAGGGGGAGGTGGGCTATGTGGTTTTGTAAATGAGATTTATTATAAATAGAAAATCTGAATTTATTATTTATTAATTTATCATTAATGATACAATTTTATATCCCTTGGGAGGGGGAGGGGGAGGGGGAGGGGGGCTATGATGAAAATTTGAAATAAAAACACAGGACAGGACTTTAAGCAAAAATGATAATCCAGGATTAGTCTTTTATTAAAAAAAATCCAGGATCCCTGTGTCCATGAAATTTTTATTTTTTAAAGTTAATAATATGAAATATTGACATCCACACTTGCCTTTTGGACAAGCACATTTCTGTGTCCACACTTGTTAAATAAAATAAAACAGAAATCTTACTGGTCACTGTGATTAAAGGCTGGTAGTATAATTTGACTGCTATTGGTTCTAAGTCTTGAACAAATATAGTTGACATTTATAGGTTCATCTTCATTGGCTGGACAACTAAACTTTAAATATGTGTTGTTAACTCCTGCAGTACCTGTAAAATACATGAGAGAACAATAAGTATTATACACAGTCAAGCATTTAAAAAAGGTGTTCAACTTAATTTTTTTCCTGCATTGTAACATGATGAAGTTAAACTTGAAATGTGGTGAATGAATATTTTGTTCACTTAATTTCCCTCTGCACTGTAACTAAATATGACAAAGCTATACTTTAATAGTGGTGTATAGATATTTGTCCAGCTTAGATTTGGAAATTGGGGCCCAACAAAGTTAAATTAACCCAACCATTATTTTTCAAAGATAGAAAAGTGAGTGTTCATATATGTTAACTATATATGTTCCTACGATTTTTCCACTAGATTTTGGAATTGTTCCGATGATATGGTATATATTTTTTAAATTTTATTGTAACATGATATATACTATTAAATTTGAGCAGTGGCTGATATTTTGTCTGCATTGCACCATGATAACAGTGACTTTGACACTTGTAAAGGAATATTTTTCATCCTAATTTGAAAATTATTAAAGAGTGCAATAATTAATAGACCACAATTCAGACTTTGATTCTCAAATTCTATATTTTACAGGATTTATTTTCCTTTCAGGCGTACAAAAGGCTTCCCTTTCATGCAAATTTCAATGAAAAATAACATTTTCCCCATAATCTGCTCTAAATTTTAATGTTGTAACAAAGTGAATTTTATATTTGTTATAAAATTATCTTCTGATCTTCGTCAATATCTACAAATCAAATTCTACTTAAATGTATTGTCCTTTCCATTGCTCTTGCTAGACCGGCACTATTTTCCCCGTCATAAGGGAAATACCTCATAAAAAATGTATAAAAATGCATACATGTAATTTTAAAATCAAATCAAGAAAATACAAAAGGCATATTGTGGTTGCCATGCAGTGAATGAATTTGTACATTGTATGTAATCATAGAAATTACTCTTACTTCTGACTGAGGGCCGCTAATGGTCATGACCGTATGGTAGTTGGATTTACAACTACCTGTTTAATCAATGCCTACAGGGGCGTAGCTAGCCTTTTTTGCAGTGCAAGCAACCAAACCTGGACTAGATGCAAAATGGTGCGTTCTGAGGTGTTTTCATGGGTCGTAGCTGCCTTTTTTGCAGTGCAAGCAACCAAACCTGGACTAAATGCAAAATGGTGCGTTCTGAGGTGTTTTCATGGGTAAATTGAACACATAAGCAACACATTGATTTCATGATTTTGTTAGACAGAATTTACTTAAAATTGCCCAAAATCTGTTCTTCGTGTCTTAGCAGACACAAACTTCTCCATAACTTTGTCTAAATCCACACTGAAATCGCGATGAATATGCATTAATGCTAGCGATGACAGTGCGTCTGAGGCTGTGAATAAACTAGAACAACTCTTCCATAACGCTGGAAATGCTTCTATACCAATTACAGAAACACAGTTACCATAAAATCAAAGGGAAATGGTATATGGAATAGAGAGATTAGCAGCACATCGTCAAAATCAAAGGAGGCTTTTCATCTCTGGAAACAGGACAAGGACAATACGGAATTAAAAACAAAGATGATCAATACGAAGAGGCAGTTGCATAGTGCTCAAAGACGTGCCGAAGCATCACTCAGAATAGAAAAAACTAAAAAGATAATGAACGCTATGCAAAGTGATAACAAACTATTCCATCAATTGGTTCAGAACCAAAGAAAGCAAAAACCAAACGTTGACTTCATGATATTCAATGAACAAGAAGTAGATGATACTGATAAAATCCTAGAAGGTTGGAAAGACTATTTTTCAGAATTGTTCAATACGAACAATAGTGCAACGTTCGAATTAGAAAAACTGGAGTTAGTAAAATTACAAAACGAGATACTTGAAAATTCAGAAAAAGATGGTACTCCTATAGAAATGGCAACACTAGAAGAGATACAAACCGTAATAAAGAAACTCAAAACAGGAAAATCACCTGACTCAAGTGGCATATCTGCAGAACACTTTCGATATAGCCTGGATGAGGTTATGCAGTTCTTAGTGACTATAGTGAATAAGATCTTTGAAGAGTTAGATATCCCAGAATCGTCAAAATATGGTACTGTAACACCAGTCTTGAAACCGAATAAAGACAAAATTTACCCCGAGAATTATCGAGGGATTACTGTTACCAATACATTCTCCACAGTTATAGAGGGTATATTGAAGGAGCGAATTGAACCAAAATTAATTTTGTCTCAAAATAAACTTCAGAGAGGATTTACTCAAAAAGCATCATCCTTGAATACAGCATTTATTGTAACGCAAACAACAAACCACTACAGAGAAATGTCAAATGAACTATTCATCATCACTTTAGACGCCCAAAAGGCATTTGATAAAGTGAAACATGAACTCTTATTCAATAAGCTATATCACGATGGCATACAAGGTGATCTGTGGATATTACTAAGGAATATGTACAAAAACCTTAATGTAAAGATAAAGTGGAACAATGGCATATCAGAGAATGTTGAAGTGAAACAGGGAATAAGGCAGGGAGCAAAACTCTCAACAGTCTTGTATAAAAGATATAATAACAACATACTAAATGCACTAGATCGCTCAAACATGGGTGCTGAAATTGGAAACATCAGAGTAGTTGCCCCTACATGCGCTGATGACATCGCACTACTAGTCAGTACACAAAGTGCAGCTCAAGCCCTACTTGACATAGTCAGTGACATCACAAGTACTTGGTTAAAATCAATCCAAGTAAGTCTGAACTTGTACCACTTACAAAAAGACACTGCGATTTTAGTTTGTGTATGGATACAGAAGAGATCAAACAAACAACAGAAACTAAACACCTGGGAATAAAAAGAAACAATAAGAACAATATTGATATCGAAGATAGAATAAAACTGGCAAGGAGAACAATTACGCACTTCTAGGACCCGGCCTTCACGCAAGAAGAGGAATGTCACCCGTCATAGCCTATAAAAGTTTTGCATCATTAGTTTATGACAAGCTCAGAAAGTACAAACTTCCAGATTTAATGGACCTGATGGAAAATCCAATAGAAAAGCATAAATGGAAAAAACTAGTCAAACAACAAATAGAGATCTACTGGGAAGAAGCTTGGATAGTAGAAAAACAAACAAAGTCAACTTTGAAATTCCTAAACTTACAACACCCACTTTTTGGAAACTCGCACCAAGTCTGGAAAACAGTGCCAAAAAACAGCATGGAAGTAAAGAAAGCGGAAGTAAAAGCGAGATTACTGACAGGAACGTATATGCTTAAAGAGACAAAAGCGAAATTTAGTAGGAATATGGATACTCCGCTCTGTGAACTATGTTGTGAAGAAACAGAAGACGTTAAGCACTTCTTACTGATTTGTCCTACTCTCAATGACATAAGAGAAGAACACCTATATACGCTCAAATGCTACCTAAACAGCATCCAGGAAGGAGCTTATGAAGCTATATGTGAAAACAAACAACTAATACAACTCATCCTTGACTCTTCTATGGACATACTAAAAGGCATTGTCACTCTGACAAAAAGAAACCATATAGACATTGAACAAATAACAAGGACACTTTGCTACTGTCTGCATGTGAAAAGAACCAGGCTCAGTGCAAAATAATGGCTATGACATTTATCAGTAACAGAAAGAAGGACAAACTATTTTACCATTTTCATCCTGTATAAACTTTTTACCTGTACAAAATGGTGGAGGAAAACCATGATAGCATGATAAAAAGTTTCAAAAATGATAACTGACAAGCAATGTATTTTTTATTTCATTATTTCTTTCCTTTTTTTTCTTCTTTTTTATGAAAAGGGGGGTAATTTTTATTCATTTAGTTAATCTTTTTTTTAGGGGAACTCGAAAAGCCGAAATACAGAGGAAGATAACTCTGTTCTTCCCGAACCGGAAATTTTCATTACTTACAATTATTAAATTGATAAGTTCACTGTGCAAATAAATTGTAATAAACAAGTAATAGTTCATTTCAAATATATTCATCTGCAGAATTTAAATGTGTTAAAATCATACTTGTTGTATTTTATTAGAGAATTATAATAAATATTTAAATAGTTTCATTTTAATTTCGGGAAAATTTAGAATTTATCCTTGTTTTTGGGGTCAATTTACATCATGTATATCTTATTTTTATTAAAGATATTCATCTGCAGAATTACTTGTTGTATTTCATTAGAAAATTATAATAAAATATTCAAAGTTTTATTTTGATTTCAGGAACATTTTTATTTTATCTGTTTTGATCAATTTACAAAACCGATAACTTACTTTTTATTAAAGAAATTTATCTGTAGAATTTTTATGGTGTTAAATTCATACTTGTTGTATTTTAAGTAAATTGTAATAGAATTTTCAAATAATTTCAATTTAATTTCAGGAAAATTATCATGGCTGAACTAATAAAAATGAAATATTTTAAGCATAAAAATCAGTTTGTAAAGTAATGATGGAAATCTAATACAATTTAACAAAAATAAGAATATCAACCTTTTTATCACTGTGTCCAATAATGAGTTATTTCACTATTTTCTATCCATTGCAAGTTCATTTATATTTATTAAATTCCACTAAGGTAAAACAAAACATGTATTAATAGAAATTATTATGATTTATACGTTTTAAGTGAAAAAAAACACGGTTCTCCAATAAAAATCTCATAATAAAAGAAAAGATTTCCGGTTCGGGAAGAACAAAGTTAACTTTGTGGTTCGGGTTACATATTTTACCAACCTTGAAATCAGAAAACTGCACCTTTCAACTTTTTGAATATATTTCGACATCTTATTATAATCTATGTGTTTCAAGTATATAAAAATACACAATAAATGAAAAAGTTTTTGAACAACATCGTAAAATTAAAGACGATATCAACAATAAAAATTTCCGGTTCGGGACATTTCCGTCAATTTCCGGTTCGGGTTACACTTTTTACCGACCACCTTTTATTATTCCTTATTTGATTTTTATTTTTTTTTGGCTCCAAGTTCAGCACGCCGATGTGCACGCAGTTGGGGTATAGGGAGCTACGCGCCTGGCCTATCACCACTAACGTTGTGAGTTCGAATCCCATTTATGGCAAGGTGTACTCGATACAACATTATGTGATAAATTTTGAACTGACCTGCAGCAGGTCAGTGGTTTTTCTCTGGGTACTCTGGTTTCCTCCACCAATAAAACTTACCGCCATGATATAACTGAAATATTGATAAAAGTGGAGTTTAACACCATAAACCAAAACCAACTTACTTCTGATATAATCTACTTTAACAAGTCCACGTATTATACCATGCCGGAAGTCTGTTATGTAATGTTTTAATCCTTTTGGATCTGGATCTGGTGGTTTTCCGGAAGCTGTATACTTAGCGAAGAACTCAAATTCAGCTTCTTCAAAGTTTCTGTTGTTAGTCCATCGTGTTGGTTCTATTCCTGGGTTATTTGGATTAATAGGAGTTGTTATTATCTGGTTTGTGTCACTGTGGAGTTTGATTTCGGCATAAAGCATTGATGTTTCTTCAGTAACTGAATAAAAAAAGAAGCATAAATGTATTGACAGAAAAAGACGAAAATATAGTTTAGTTAATAAAAAAAAAAAAATCAACCCAAAATTGTGCTATATTATAATAGGCATAATCTCTTTGAGATTAGACTTGCCAAGACATTTTCTGCTCTATATCTCCAGACTGGAGATACATTCTGAAACCAAGAGCTATGCTTTTCTTTGTTTTAGTCATATTTACTACAATTACATACGATGCTGTACTGGAGGTAAATACAGCATCACATAGGTAAATACTTACGTTTTAATCACCTCACACAGATATCTAATTTAGTGCACATGACAGGTTTCTGGAATTTCTTTCATCAGGTACGTCAAAAGTCAAAAGATTCGAATTTGATATACTACTTTTAGCTTGTTACAAATATATAGAGAAATATAAAATAAATAAATACAAATAGAACCACACTTAAAAAAAAAACTTATATAGAGATCATTTCTTTATCAATTTCACTGCAAATTTTGCTCACAAATGCCAAGTTTTTCGTCAATATTTCATATCATTTTTTGATTCGTATACGGTACATAGTTTTCAACCTTTCATGATTTAAAGAGTCTTGACTTCTTGAAGTTCAAAAAATTATATAGTAGTTTGTTTCATTCAAATTAAGAGTTGTTTTTAAATCATGAAGTTTGTAAAATATTAAGTCGCAAAATTATATGAAGATTATAAAGTAAAACATTTTGCTTTTGTGAACGAAAATTTCAGCACAATTGGTCAAGAAATAACATATGCATAATTTTTTTAAATTGTGGATTTACATGAACTATATATGGAAAAATCGGGATCACAAACAAGTATGTACACTTACTGTACATCATGCCTGTTTATATTTATATATCATAATTCAAAAAGTATGGAATCTTGCAAATTAAAACATTATTAACTTACTAGTGTCACACTGATGTCCACTGAATCCAGCTGTACATACACATGACCCCACAACCTCATCAGCACAGTTACCAGGGTAACAGCGTGTACTGTCATGTCTCCAGGAACAAGTCTCTAAATTGAAAATTAAAGGGTGATATATTCATATAAACTTCTAAATCATGTTTATAATATCTCATTCGTGATGTCATGCGTAGTTCGGTGACTGGTGGCGTATTTTCGATAATCGAAAAAAAGTAAAATAATAACGAATATATCTAATTTAGTATGCACGAACCGTATCTATCCTTCCTGTGGTAGGCTCAAAGTCAAAGGATTTGAAAGTCAAATATCAAAATTTAAAGTCTTTGGGGCAAGCAAATCAAATGGCCTAAACAGGATAGCCAAAATCGGCTTATGCTATAAATATTGTTGAAAGTCTGCTTATCCTTTCAGCGCACCCTCGATTTTTAGTTGGGAACTTGTTGCTCGATCTTTAGTTTTCTATGTAATGTTTTGAAGATCATTGTTTGTTCATTTTCTTTTGACCTTTGCATTGTTTGTCCTTTGATTTACAGCTTCTGATTAGCTCCTTGAAATGTTTCTTACATATTTAATTCGATGAGAAAAATTAGGATTTAATATTTTTTTAAGGTTTTATTATTTTTAATTCTACATGAAAGGTGATGGAAGTAGTAATGCCCTGAGAACCATACTCACCAATGTTGCAATCTTTCACAAGTTCTTTTGATATTTAATTGATGACAAAAAAATAAATATATTTTACACTCTTTAAAGATACCTCAAAATAAACTCTCCATATTATACATGCGGTGATGTTCAATAAATATTATTTATCAGCCACAAAAAAGTTTATTGCTAGAGTAAAATTGAAAGTGTTTGACTTTCCGTTGTTTTCGAAAGGTGTTATGAAGTAATATATGGGAAGATTCAGCACAAACAGCAGTTACATTCACCATGGACAAACCCTCACTGTATTGTCTCTTTGATTTATGGCTTCTTATTGTATTTCAGTATCTTCTAACTTTTTGTTTTCCTCAGTACATTTCTCCAGAGACAAAATAGGTGTATTAATTAAATACATGTAACATCTTACTTCTACATTCTTTCATACTGCCATCTTTGTACCTGGTGTAAGCTTGCCAATAAGGTTTATTGACTATCTCATACTGACACCATAAACATATATTATCACTTGGAGAAGTACAACTCCTGTAATTACAGTTTGCTATTGGTGGGCAAACTGAAAAATAATATAGTATGTGAATATAACTGGAGTCCATATGTAAATAATTTAATTTGATTTGAATATTTCAATCTGATTGGCTAATCCACCTGGTGAAAATTTTGGTTATACTCGATAACCTGGGTTGGTATTGTGACGTCACCAACGTGTTCATCCGCCAACGACAAATTCAAAGTCACATGAAATAATCGTAATACAAATCGAGGAATCATTAAATTTTGTTGTAAGAATTAAATTATAAGGAATATTTGAAATTGTTGAACAGGTTATACTTGCATAACCTGGCTTGGGTCAGTTTATGCTTTTCATAAACCGCTTTGCAGTTTATTAAGCGTAAACTGACTCAAATCAGGTTATATCGTATAACCTGTTCAACAATTTCAAATATTCCTTAAATAATTATGTATTATAACTAATACAAACCCAAAACATGTATGTGCTGCAACCTTGCGGCAATGGATAAAAGATTGCAGGAACTAATAAATAGAACATTAAAGTGGGTTGCAGGTACCAGCACCCAAACGAAATGTACATTGCAAATAATTGCTACTTCCTGCAGCCTTGCAGCAATTTTGCAGTTAACTGCAAACCTCTTGCAAAGCCAAAAAGATGATATATAACCTTAAACTTGGCAAACTTTGTAAACCTTTTAAGTTTAAATGTATATATACATATACTTATCAAGAAATACTACTTACTAAATTTCTATGTACATTTCTGGTTGTCTCACTCTATCTACTTCAAAGCCTAAATCCCAATATAGACATTGTTTTTCTGTTGTTAAACAACATTATTAAGAAAAAACTGGTAGAACGTGCTAAAGTGGGGCACGGGTCACTGTAATCGGGCGGCTGTATCGAGAAGCAGATACGGTGTTGAAAAAACTGTTGATACTCATAAAATATTGATAAATGCAATAAAATTTTATGTTTGTCTTCAAGAAATATGATAGACAAAACCATGTGTGAAGTTTTATGACGAAATATCTCAGATTTCTATGTAAATTTACGAGTTGAAGTGGGGAAACACCCACAGGTAATTTTAGCGATGTATTTTTATCTTGGACAAGAATAATGAGCGTCCTGATTGGATGACCGTTTAAAACACACTGACTCTGCATGGTAAAAAGATGCATGTAAAGGAAATCTATGTTATATTTATTCATTTGTTTGATTCTGGAATATTGTTGATCATTGATTTAAACAAGAAAAAAGGGGGAAAAAAGGGGGGATTTTATTTGTGAATTTTACAGTTAAATAAATGTTATGTTTCGACAGTTTAAAGAGAAAAATAAAAGTTTGTTACGACTAAGGCTTAAATCAGCGTTAAAAATTGAACAAATATCAGTGGTTTTGTAAATGAGATATATTTTAGATAGAAAATCTGAATTTATTATTTATTAATTTATTATTAATGATACGATTTTATATCCCTTGGGAGGGGGAGATGGGCTATGATGAAAATTTGAAATAAAAACACAGGACCGGACTTTAAGCAACAATAATAATCCAGGATTAGTTTTTTATTAAAAAAATCCAGGACCCCTGTGTCCATGAATTTTTAATTTGTTTTAAAGTTAATAATATGAAATATTGACATCTACACTTGTACTTTGGACAGCACATTTCTATGTCCACACTTGTTTGTACTACAATATATCCTGATCATTGGTTGAAGTTAATCCAGGTCCACAATTAGATAATCATTCAAGTGTTAGTGATAATTCCATTTCAATATGTAACATAAATATTCACAGTCAGGGGCGTAGCCAGAAAAATGGAGAAGTATAGGCACAAGCTGTTTCGGCGTGTGATCTAGAGGTCGCATAAGGCCCCCAACGGGTCCAGGAAAGAGATGTGTTAGGGGGTTGTGAGGGCAAAATTATTTGTCTTGTGTATTTGTAAGCATTAAACAATTCCCAGACTTCATCTATTTTATTTGATGATAGATAGTTTAATGATACAAGATGTCACTACATTTTATCTTGATACATAGCATTTTAACTTTTTTTTCAAGCATTGTTTCGAATCTAAATCTTATTGGCTGAAATCTAGAAATTGTTTGGTTAATTATGAAGTAATTTTGTGTATTCACCAAAACAGGCACTTCCTCCTTTAATACAAAATATCATTGGCTACTTAAAACTTTAATATATTTAAATATGTTTGCTTCAACGAACATGCATAGAATAATTGAATTGAAAATAATCAATATCAAACATCATGTTTTTATATACACATTGAAGATATTACTGTTTAAATTCTAGTCAAGAGACCACAAATATATCTATATTAATTTTAAATGTCGAATATAATAATCCAGACTTTGATATCTGGATTCCATTAATATACCTCCAAAGATCTTGAGATAAAAAAAAACCAACAGAAACAGCTTCATCTGCCTCATTTCCTGACACTTATGTCAAATTGGACACCCATGGTCAACATTCAAACTTCAGTTTTGGCATTACAACTTTTCCACACCTTGATAGTTATATACCAACCGCTCACCTGTATGGAGTTTATATTTCTCAAATCATATGCTACATTAGAACTTGCAGTTTGTATTTAGACACATTACAACATCATTGTCTTCCGAGTACTAAGCTATTAAATCAAATCACTTGTGTACACATGATGAAATCTGGCATTGGCAATTATATATTGAAGTTAATAAGGTTGAAAGATTTTACAGTATGCTGCCACGGTCATGACAGAAGAAATCCTTTTTTCTGACAAAAAATTTTGTCTTGTGTATTTGTAAGCATTAAACAATTCCCAGACTTCATCTATTTTATTTGATGATAGATAGTTTAATGATACAAGATGTCACTACATTTTATCTTGATACATAGCATTTTAACTTTTTTTTTCAAGCAAACATTTGGATTTCCAATGATCAAAAAGGGGATCCTAATAACAAGCTTAACTATGCCACATGATTGTGTATGTCCCAAGATAGGACCTATATTTCCAACTTCATTATGTCGTGACCGTTTTGTATGTTCAATGATTTGATGTGAAAGGTGATTCATGTTCGGTTTGTTCATGTTGACCATCACTGTTTAAACCTTCCAATAATAATTCATCCGTTATGCAGAATGTTTGAAAAAATTAAATGGACAAAAGTTTTCTAGTTAAAAACAATTCTCTTTGTTTTTATATTTGTAGATCTCTAAAGCACCTAATTATCAAATATGAATGCCACAAATATCATTTGATTTATTTTGTAGTACAAATTATCTTCCTTTTTTAGTTTTAATAATAAACTTTACAAATTGACTTTCATTTTTATGGTCAAAGGTCAGAGAAGAAAATGAGAATTTTAAGAAGAAACAGCATTGTTTCTAATCTAAATCTTATTGGCTGAAATCTAGAAATTGTTTTGTTAATTATGAAGTAATTTTGTGTATTCACCAAAGCAGGCACTTCCTCCTTTAATACAAAATATCATTGGCTACTTAAAACTTTAAGATATTTAAATATGTTTGCTTCAATGAACATGCATAGAATAATTGAATTGGAAATAATCAATATCAAACATCATGTTTTTATATACACATTGAAAATATTAGTTTAAATTCTAGCAAAGAGACCACAAATATATTTATATTAATTTTAAATGTCGAATATAATAATCCAGACTTTGATATCTGGATTCCATTAATATACCTCCAAAGATCTTGAGATAAAAAAAAACCAACAGAAACAGTTTCATCTGCCTCATTTCCTGACATTTATGTCGAATTGGACACCCATGGTCAACATTCAAACTTCAGTTTTGGCATTACAACTTTTCCACACCTTGATAGTTATATACCAACCGCTCACCTGTATGGAGTTTATATTTCTCAACTCATACGCTACATTAATAGAACTTGCAGTTTGTATTTAGACACATTACAACATCATTGTCTTCCGAGTACTAAGCTATTAAATCAAATCACTTGTGTACACATGATGAAATCTGGCATTGGCAATTATATATTGAAGTTAATAAGGATGAAAGATTTTACAGTATGCTGCCACGGTCATGACAGAAGAAATCCTTTTTTCTGACAAAAAATTTTGTCTTGTGTATTTGTAAGCATTAAACAATTCCCAGACTTCATCTATTTTATTTGATGATAGATAGTTTAATGATACAAGATGTCACTACATTTTATCTTGATACATAGCATTTTAACTTTTTTTTTTCAAGCAAACATTTGGATTTCCAATGATCAAAAAGGGGATCCTAATAACAAGCTTAACTATGCCACATGATTGTGTATGTCCCAAGATAGGACCTATATTTCCAACTTCATTATGTCGTGACCGTTTTGTATGTTCAATGATTTGATGTGAAAGGTGATTCATGTTCGTTTTGTTCATGTTGACCATCACTGTTTAAACCATCCAATAATAATTCATCCGTTATGCAGAATGTTTGAAAAAATTAAATGGACAAAAGTTTTCTAGTTAAAAACAATTCTCTTTGTTTTTATATTTGTAGATCTCTAAAGCACCTAATTATCAAATATGAATGCCACAAATATCATTTGATTTATTTTGTAGTACAAATTATCTTCCTTTTTTAGTTTTAATAATAAACTTTACAAATTGACTTTCATTTTTATGGTCAAAGGTCAGAGGAGAAAAGGAGAATTTTAAGAAGAAACAGCATTGTTTCGAATCTAAATCTTATTGGCTGAAATCTAGAAATTGTTTTGTTAATTATGAAGTAATTTTGTGTATTCACCAAAGCAGGCACTTCCTCCTTTAATACAAAATATCATTGGCTACTTAAAACTTTAAGATATTTAAATATGTTTGCTTCAATGAACATGCATAGAATAATTGAATTGGAAATAATCAATATCAAACATCATGTTTTTATATACACATTGAAAATATTAGTTTAAATTCTAGCCAAGAGACCACAAATATATTTATATTAATTTTAAATGTCGAATATAATAATACAGACTTTGATATCTGGATTCCATTAATATACCTCCAAAGATCTTGAGATAAAAAAAACCCAACAGAAACAGTTTCATCTGCCTCATTTCCTGACATTTATGTCAAATTGGACACCCATGGTCAACATTCAAACTTCAGTTTTGGCATTACAACTTTTCCACACCTTGATAGTTATATACCAACCGCTCACCTGTATGGAGTTTATATTTCTCAACTCATACGCTACATTAATAGAACTTGCAGTTTGTATTTAGACACATTACAACATCATTGTCTTCCGAGTACTAAGCTATTAAATCAAATCACTTGTGTACACATGATGAAATCTGGCATTGGCAATTATATATTGAAGTTAATAAGGTTGAAAGATTTTACAGTATGCTGCCACGGTCATGACAGAAGAAATCCTTTTTTCTGACAAAATATTTTGTCTTGTGTATTTGTAAGCATTAAACAATTCCCAGACTTCATCTATTTTATTTGATGATAGATAGTTTAATGATACAAGATGTCACTACATTTTATCTTGATACATAGCATTTTAACTTTTTTTTTTCAAGCAAACATTTGGATTTCCAATGATCAAAAAGGGGATCCTAATAACAAGCTTAACTATGCCACATGCTTGTGTATGTCCCAAGATAGGACCTATATTTCCAACTTCATTATGTCGTGACCGTTTTGTATGTTCAATGATTTGATGTGAAAGGTGATTCATGTTCGTTTTGTTCATGTTGACCATCACTGTTTAAACCTTCCAATAATAATTCATCCGTTATGCAGAATGTTTGAAAAAATTAAATGGACAAAAGTTTTCTAGTTAAAAACAATTCTCTTTGTTTTTATATTTGTAGATCTCTAAAGCACCTAATTATCAAATATGAATGCCACAAATATCATTTGATTTATTTTGTAGTACAAATTATCTTCCTTTTTTAGTTTTAATAATAAACTTTACAAATTGACTTTCATTTTTATGGTCAAAGGTCAGAGAAGAAAATGAGAATTTTAAGAAGAAACAGCATTGTTTCTAATCTAAATCTTATTGGCTGAAATCTAGAAATTGTTTTGTTAATTATGAAGTAATTTTGTGTATTCACCAAAGCAGGCACTTCCTCCTTTAATACAAAATATCATTGGCTACTTAAAACTTTAAGATATTTAAATATGTTTGCTTCAATGAACATGCATAGAATAATTGAATTGGAAATAATCAATATCAAACATCATGTTTTCATATACACATTGAAAATATTAGTTTAAATTCTAGCAAAGAGACCACAAATATATTTATATTAATTTTAAATGTCGAATATAATAATCCAGACTTTGATATCTGGATTCCATTAATATACCTCCAAAGATCTTGAGATAAAAAAAAACCAACAGAAACAGTTTCATCTGCCTCATTTCCTGACATTTATGTCAAATTGGACACCCATGGTCAACATTCAAACTTCAGTTTTGGCATTACAACTTTTCCACACCTTGATAGTTATATACCAACCGCTCACCTGTATGGAGTTTATATTTCTCAACTCATACGCTACATTAATAGAACTTGCAGTTTGTATTTAGACACATTACAACATCATTGTCTTCCGAGTACTAAGCTATTAAATCAAATCACTTGTGTACACATGATGAAATCTGGCATTGGCAATTATATATTGAAGTTAATAAGGTTGAAAGATTTTACAGTATGCTGCCACGGTCATGACAGAAGAAATCCTTTTTTCTGACAAAAAATTTTGTCTTGTGTATTTGTAAGCATCAAACAATTCCCAGACTTCATCTATTTTATTTGATGATAGATAGTTTAATGATACAAGATGTCACTACATTTTATCTTGATACATAGCATTTTAACTTTTTTTTTCAAGCAAACATTTGGATTTCCAATGATCAAAAAGGGGATCCTAATAACAAGCTTAACTATGCCACATGATTGTGTATGTCCCAAGATAGGACCTATATTTCCAACTTCATTATGTCGTGACCGTTTTGTATGTTCAATGATTTGATGTGAAAGGTGATTCATGTTCGGTTTGTTCATGTTGACCATCACTGTTTAAACCTTCCAATAATAATTCATCCGTTATGCAGAATGTTTGAAAAAATTAAATGGACAAAAGTTTTCTAGTTAAAAACAATTCTCTTTGTTTTTATATTTGTAGATCTCTAAAGCACCTAATTATCAAATATGAATGCCACAAATATCATTTGATTTATTTTGTAGTACAAATTATCTTCCTTTTTTAGTTTTAATAATAAACTTTACAAATTGACTTTCATTTTTATGGTCAAAGGTCAGAGAAGAAAAGGAGAATTTTAAGAAGAAACAGCATTGTTTCGAATCTAAATCTTATTGGCTGAAATCTAGATATTGTTTTGTTAATTATGAAGTAATTTTGTGTATTCACCAAAGCAGGCACTTCCTCCTTTAATACAAAATATCATTGGCTACTTAAAACTTTAAGATATTTAAATATGTTCGCTTCAATGAACATGCATAGAATAATTGAATTGGAAATAATCAATATCAAACATCATGTTTTTATATACACATTGAAGATATTACTGTTTAAATTCTAGCCAAGAGACCACAAATATATTTATATTAATTTTAAATGTCGAATATAATAATCCAAACTTTACTATCTGAATTCCATTAATATACATGTACCTCCAAAGATCTTGAGATAAAAAAAAACAGAAACAGTTTCATCTGCCTCATTTCCTGACATTTATGTCAAATAAGACACCCATCTGGTCAACTTTCAAACTTCAGTTTTGGCATTACAACTTTTCCACACCTTGATAGCTATATACCAACCGCTCCCCCGTATGGAGTTTATATTTCTCAACCCATATGCTACATTAGAACTTGCAGTTTGTATTTAGACACATTACACCGTCATCGTCTTCTGAGTACTAAACTATTAAATCAAATCACTTGTGTACACATGATGAAATCTGGCATTGACAATTTTATTTTTGCTTTATGTACTCTCTAATATCTAAATGATGTACTTTGTTTAATAGAACTAATATTATACATGTGACAACATCTGTGTCATCAAGACTAAATAATGCATAATGTTCAAGATTATAGCGTTCTTATTACAACGCTGTACGCCTGGTTATATGTGAGGGTTGGCATTTTACTCACACGAGACCACATCATTTCACTAAGAAGGCAGGCTTAACCCCATCAATTTTAGTGCCTGTACCAAGCAAGGAAAGTGAGAGGTCTTGTATTATATGTGCTTTTTCTACTGGCTTGTGGAACGGCTTCGACAATGTGGTATTTTTTGGAGATGCTAATACCCTGGAGAGTAGATCTTGTTTTTTTTAATCTAAAATGGAGTAGTATCCAGAAATATATCACTATTGTCGCAACTAAAACAATTTTGAGCATTTTCACCCTTCTTAAACCCTAAAATATTTTCTAGACCCCATTTGACAGCCCCTTTAAAAAATATCATTAGACCCCCTTCCAAATGAAAAATTGGACAGAGGTTCCCATTATATTTCACTTTTCCAGAATGGCTGAAAACAAAAACCATTTCATTCATTTTGAGAATTATTACCGTTTTTGAACCTCAAAAAATCATTTTGTCATTTGGATCCCTTTTGAGACACTTTCATATAAAAAAAAAACAAAACAAAAACAAAATTGGGGCAAGGTTTCCCTTATATTTTAGCTTTACAATACGGCTCAAAGCAAAATGCATTTTTATTAATTTTGAGCATATCGACTCCCTTTCAAAAAAAATTGTGCAGTTTTCCGCATTCTGTTCCACTGAATGAAAAAAACTTATTTGAACTTGATAATTAAGATCAAGGTGACAGTGACCACATTTTTATATGCAAAAAATATCAATCTTTCAAAGGAACATATGGATAGGGTTCTCCTTATATTTCATTTTTCAGACTACGATGTAGCTGAAAACAAAAAGCATGTCATTCATATTTAGCATTTTTACCCTTCCTAAACCCCAAAATATTATCTGGACCAATTTGGGCAGGGGTTCCCTTTATATTTTAGCTTTTACATACGAATGAAAACAAAATGAATTTCATTTATTTTGAGCATTTAGACTTTAATGTGCCTTTCACAAAAATTGGTCAGTTCTGAATTCTGTCTCGCTGAATGAAAAAAACTCAACTTTTTGACAGTGATATTTATGGTCAAGGTCACAGTAACCTCATTTTAATATGCAACATTCTGCTATGTCCTAATACATAGACATACAAAATATGAAGGCATTGTTCCTTCAGACAAAACGGTTCTGCACCATACCACTGATAACTATTATTTGCCCTTGAAAGTTGAAGTCAATGTCACAGTGTCCTCGTTTTGATATGTGACATGCCGCCACGTCATGAAGCATATACTCCTCAAATAAAATGAGATAGTACATAGCGCAAAACAGTTAGGCACCGGACAACATACAGCTGATAAAAATGAACTTATTTGACCTAGATCTTTAAGATCAAAGTCACATTGACCTCATTTTTATATGTGACACTCTATCATGTACTATTATGAATAAATAAAAACATGAAGGCATTGTGCCTTAAGACTAAAAAGCTCTGCCCCTGACAAAGTTGTTAGAAGACGCAGAAGCGGAGGAAGAAGAACTATGGGTAAAACAATATGTCTCAATTCGGTGAAGGAGAGACATGATAAACATGTGATAAAATGATAATTTTACTTATGCCATTGTATGTTAGTGCCAACTTGGCTGAGATCTTATGTGTCTATCACTCAAAGTTGCTACATGTAGTTTGATTCCTTCCTGTAGCAAGGTGTATACTTGATTCAATAGTTTGTGATATACTTTGTTAATGACTTGTGGCAGGTCTGTGGTGGCCATGTTTGCAATCGGATCTGTACCAAATGAGCAATCTTATCAAAGAACCTTCCATAGACATAGATGCTTACTACCAAGTTTCGTTTCATTTGGCCAAGCAGTTCAGAGGAAAATATTTTCTAGAAATCGACCATTCAAAAACAAGAATTGCCTGTGACAGCCATGTTTGCAATCGGATCTGAACCAGATGAGCAATCTTAACAAAGGACCATAGATGCTTACTACCAAGTTTTGGTTCATTTGGCCAAGCGGTTTCAGAGAAAAATATTTTTTAGAAATCGAACTATCAGAAACAAAAATTGCCTGTGGTGGCCATGTTTGTTAACGGATCAAAACTAAATGAGCATTATCGATAGAGGACCTTCCATACATGCTTCCTATCAAGTTTCGGTTCATTTATCCAAGAGGTTTCAGAGGAGAAGATCTTTTAGAAATCGACCAATCAGAAACAAAAATTTCCTGTGGCGGCCATGTTTGTTAACAGATTGGGACAAAATTAGCAATCTTTATATAGGACCTTCCATAGATGCTTCCTACCAAGTTTCGGTTTATTTGGCCAAGCGGTTTCAGAAGAGAAGATTTTTTAGAAATCGACCAATCAGAAACAAGAATTGATGTGGCGGCCATATTTGTTAACCAATCGGAACTAAATGAGCAATGTTTATAGAGGACCTCCAAGGATGCTTCCTACCAAATTTCAATTCATTTGGCAAAGCGGTTGCAGAAGAAAGGAGTTTTTAGAAATCGACCAATCAGAAACAAGAATTGCCTGTAGCTCCCATGTTTGTTAATGGATCAAAACTAAATGAGCAAAATCTATAGAGGACCTCCATACATGCTTCCTACCAAGTTTCGGTTCATTTGGCAAAGGGGTTTCAGAGGAGAAGATTTCTTAGAAATCAGAAACAAGAATTGCCTGTGGCGGCCATGTTTGTTAACGGATCAGGACAAAATGAGCAATATATTTAGAAAACCTTCCATAGATGCTTCCTACCAAGTTTCGGTTAATTTGGCTACTCGGTTTCACAGGAGAAGATTTTTTTAGAAATCAACCAATCAGAAACAAGAATTGCCTGTGGTGGCCATGCTTGCTAACGGATCGGGACAAAATGAGCAATCTTTATAGAGGACCTTCCATAGATGCTTCCTACCAAGTTTCGGTTCATTTGGCAAAGTGGTTTCCAAGGAGAAGATTTTAAAGAAATTTACCAATCAGAAACAAGAATTGCCTGTGGTGGCCATGTTTGTTAACGGATCGGAACTAAATCAGCAATCTTGATAGAGAACCTTCCAAGGATGCTTCCTACCAAATTTCAATTCATTTGGCCAAGCGGTTTCAGAGAAGATTTTTTTAGAAATCAACCAATCAGAAACAAGAATTGCCTGTGGCGGCCATGTTTGTTAACGGATCAGGACAAAATGAGCAATCTTTATAGAGAACCTTCCATAGATGCTTCCTACCAAGTTTCGGTTTATTTGGCCAAACAGTTTCCGAGAATATTTTTTAGAAATCAACCAATCAGAAATAAGAAATGCCTGTGTCGGCCATGTTTGCTAACGGATCGGTACGGAATGAGCAATCTTTATACAGGACCTTCCATAGATGTTTCCTATTAAGTTTCGGTTTATTTGGAAAAGCGGTTTCAGAGCAGAAGAATTTTTAGAAATTGACCAATCAGAAATAAGAATTGCCTGTGGCGGCCATGTTTGTTAACGAATCGGAACTGAAAGAGCAATCTTTATGGAGGACCTTCCAAGGATGCTTCCTGCCTAATTTCAATTCATTTGGCCAAGCGGTTTCAGAGGAGAAGATTTTTATTAGAAATCAACCAATCAGAAACAAGAATTGCCTGTGGTGGCCATGTTTTTAACGGATCGGGACGAAATGAACAATCTTTATAGAGAACCTTTCATAGATGCTTCCTACCAAGTTTCGGTTCATTTGGCCAAGCCGTATCAGAGGAGAATATTTTTTAGAAATCGACCAATCAGAAACAAGAATTGCCTGTGGTGGCCATGTTTGTTAACGGATCGGAACTAAATGAGCTAATTCTATAGAGGACCTTCCATAGATGCTTCCTACCAAGTTTCGGTTTATTTGGCCAAGCGGTTTCAGAAGAGAAGATTTTTTAGAAATCGACCAATCAGAAACAAGAATTGATGTGGCGGCCATATTTGTTAACCAATCGGAACTAAATGAGCAATCTTTATAGAGGACCTTCCAAGGATGCTTCCTATCAAATTTCAATTCATTTGGCAAAGCGGTTGCAGAAGAAAGGAGTTTTTAGAAATCGACCAATCAGAAACAAGAATTGCCTGTAGCTCCCATGTTTGTTAATGGATCAAAACTAAATGAGCAAAATCTATAGAGGACCTCCATACATGCTTCCTACCAAGTTTCGGTTCATTTGGCAAAGGGGTTTCAGAGGAGAAGATTTCTTAGAAATCAGAAACAAGAATTGCCTGTGGCGGCCATGTTTGTTAACGGATCAGGACAAAATGAGCAATATATTTAGAAAACCTTCCATAGATGCTTCCTACCAAGTTTCGGTTAATTTGGCTACTCGGTTTCACAGGAGAAGATTTTTTTAGAAATCAACCAATCAGAAACAAGAATTGCCTGTGGTGGCCATGCTTGCTAACGGATCGGGACAAAATGAGCAATCTTTATAGAGGACCTTCCATAGATGCTTCCTACCAAGTTTCGGTTCATTTGGCAAAGTGGTTTCCAAGGAGAAGATTTTAAAGAAATTTACCAATCAGAAACAAGAATTGCCTGTGGCGGCCATGTTTGTTAACGGATCGGAACTAAATCAGCAATCTTGATAGAGAACCTTCCAAGGATGCTTCCTACCAAATTTCAATTCATTTGGCCAAGCGGTTTCAGAGAAGATATTTTTAGAAATCAACCAATCAGAAACAAGAATTGCCTGTGGCGGCCATGTTTGTTAACGGATCAGGACAAAATGAGCAATCTTTATAGAGAACCTTCCATAGATGCTTCCTACCAAGTTTCGGTTTATTTGGCCAAACAGTTTCCGAGAATATTTTTTAGAAATCAACCAATCAGAAATAAGAAATGCCTGTGTCGGCCATGTTTGCTAACGGATCGGTACGGAATGAGCAATCTTTATACAGGACCTTCCATAGATGTTTCCTATTAAGTTTCGGTTTATTTGGAAAAGCGGTTTCAGAGCAGAAGAATTTTTAGAAATTGACCAATCAGAAATAAGAATTGCCTGTGGCGGCCATGTTTGTTAACGAATCGGAACTGAAAGAGCAATCTTTATGGAGGACCTTCCAAGGATGCTTCCTGCCTAATTTCAATTCATTTGGCCAAGCGGTTTCAGAGGAGAAGATTTTTATTAGAAATCAACCAATCAGAAACAAGAATTGCCTGTGGTGGCCATGTTTTTAACGGATCGGGACGAAATGAACAATCTTTATAGAGAACCTTTCATAGATGCTTCCTACCAAGTTTCGGTTCATTTGGCCAAGCCGTATCAGAGGAGAATATTTTTTAGAAATCGACCAATCAGAAACAAGAATTGCCTGTGGTGGCCATGTTTGTTAACGGATCGGAACTAAATGAGCTAATTCTATAGAGGATCTTCCATACATGCTGCCTACCAAGTTTCGGTTCATTTGGCCAAGCGGTTTCAGGGAAGATTTTTTTTATATCGACCAATCAGAAACAAGAATTGCCTGTGGTGGCCATGTTTGTTAACGGATCGGAACTAAATGAGCTAATTCTATAGAGGACCTTCCATAGATGCTTCCTACCAAGTTTCGGTTCATTTGGCAAAGTGGTTTCAGAGGAGAAGATTTTTAAGAAATTGACCAAACAGAAACAAGATTTGCCTGTGGCGGCCATGTTTGTTAACGGATTGGAACTAAATGAACAGTCTTGATAGAGAACCTTCCATAGATACTTCCTACCAAGTTTCAGTTTATTTGGCCAAGCAGTTTCCGAGGAGAAGATTTTTTAGAAATCAACCAATCAGAAATAAGAATTTCCTGTGGCGGCCATGTTTGTTAACGGATCGGTGCGAAATGAGCAATCTTTATACAGTACCTTCCATAGATGTTTCCTATTAAGTTTCGGTTCATTTGGAAAAACAGTTTCAGAGGAGAAGAATTTTTAGAAATTGACCCATCAGAAACAAGAATTGCCTGTGGTGGCCATGTTTGTTAACGAATCGGAAATGAATGAGCAAACTTTATAGAGGACCTTCCAAGGATGCTTCCTACCAAGTTTCGCTTCATTTGGTCAAGCGATTTCAGAGGAGAAGATTTTTGTAAATCGGCCAATCAGAAACAAGAATTGCCTGTGGTAGCCATGTTTGTTAATGGATTGGAACGAAATGAGCAATCTTTACAGAGAACCTTCCATAGATGCTTCATACCAAGTTTCAGTTCATTTGGCTAAGGGGTTTCAGAGGAGAAGATTAAAATGTGAAAAGTTAACAGACGACGGATGCCAAGTGGTGGCAAAAGCTCACCTTGCCTTTTAGGGTGCATATTTTTTAGTAAAATTATATATATATGTCTTAAATGATATAGGGGTGCATATTTTTTAATACAGTTATTATATGTCTTAAAGACAAGCCCTTGTGGTTTTATCCAGGTACTCCGGTTTCCTTTTCCAATAAAACGGACCGTTGCGATCAAACTGAAATATTTTTGAAAGTGACGTTTTAAATACCAATAATCCAAACAGTTATCAAACAAGCAATATCTAACTTAGTTTTATTCACCAATCTTCATTGCACTCAATGTTCCTAAAAATGTTCTACTAATTTTAGTGAAAACAGTGATCGTTATTGATTAATTAAATAGTTAACAATATTAGTAGCCAGTGAAGGCGAAATATGATCATACTTCTACAATACCCAGTAACAGCATAGAATCCACTTGTTTGACAGTTGACACATTTCTCTGGCGATTCACAGGTACCCTCTGCATGACTTTGGCTGGATCCACCTATGTAAAGTATCTTGTCAGGGCTATAGTCTTCTTTGCAAGCTCCATTTAAAACAGTTTTGCTAGCACAAACAGCTGTAAAGAGAAAAAATTAACAACTTTTTTCTTTAAAAGGGACTACTTTCATATACATGTATGTTTTAAGCTCTGATTGGTGAATTAGTGGTTTGACACCTAATGAGCAAATAAGCTTGCTTCTCTAACCATTTCTTGGCTGGTTTCTATTGCTTAGGCAATATCAACCCCCAAAAAAACTCATATGGTATGAGGCTGTCATATATTTGCAAGAATAAGTGTGCAAATGTACTACTGCAAGCTAAGGTTGCACTTTTTATTGGATATTGTGTAATTGATCAGTACATGATATGTTGTAATATAATATAAATGAATCTGTGAATGATATGTTTAAACTTGGTGCATTATAAGATCTAAACAATAGATAACTTTCACTGGACTATTATGATCGGTTATGGAAATACAGGCTCATACATTGTATATACCCAAAATTTGCCAAAAAAGGCATGTAACGAGTGGCAACTTCATATTTTCCCCTTTTTTAAAGGTGTAATACTTTTTTCTCTCAGGAATAACAAAGTTAAGGTCTGCTTCAATTAATGGAGAATTTTCTCTAGTTTCTGTTGTTATATAACATGTAGCACTTTAACATAATATCCTCATCAGAGAAGATGTTAACCAAAATATGATAGTATGTAATCGTTTTTAACAAAATAGTCATTCACAAGATTAACAAGGAATTCTATGGGGTTATCTTCTTATTTATCTATATTATATACAGTTATTCTTTGGTTGAAGTTTTCATTGCCAATGGAGTTTCTAGAACGGCATTAAATTCCGTTTTCAGATTTATTAAAATGTCAGGAGTTCATTTAGCCAGTTTTTGGAAATTGACTTCTTTAGTCTTGTAAATTCTGATATCCAGTTGGTTTTTAAAGATAGTTTTTTTTAATATGAAGTTTTCTGATAATCTTCCTTCATGATATACTATATCGTTGATGAATATTATACCATCATTTATCTAATTAAAGTACATATTAAGTGATTTATTCTTAAACTTTATATGTTGATTTCCCCATATTATTTCCTGTCTTATAGTTCTAAAGTTGCAATGACTTGTTATTTTAGTGTGTTTATTTATGGATACCCATGATTTTAATAGATTAAGGTAATAGTCAGCGAGATTGTTTGTAAACTGATAGACTGATTTAATAGTATCTATGCTCATATTAAAGATCATTAATTCAGAGACAAACTTGTTTAAAAGTAATGACTTTCCAATTGGCAAAATTTTTCTTTGTGAGTTTTTTAACCCAATTTATTTGTATAGCTTCTATCTATTTGTCTATGTCAATCATTTTAAGCCCCCCTTCTAAAGTTTTTATTCATTGTTTCTCGTTTTACCTTTTCTCGATTGTCATTCCATATGAAGTTGTAGATCATGGTTTTACATTTTGATATATATTCTGTCTATATTGGTAACTGATTCTACATATGTTGTATTTGAGATTATCAATGACTTAGCTAACATAATCCTTCCTACCATTGTTATGTTTCTTTTCTTCCAAGATTTCATTATTTTTTCAGATTTTAAAAGTTGTTTTTCTATATTAAGGTTTTTGCGTTCTGCTTTATTGTGACCAAAATATATTCCTAGACATTTTACATAATCTGTGACCCAGTTAATATTTTCTATCTTATCTTTACAATGTTTTAAGCATTCTATCCACAGACCTTCTGTCTTATTTCTATTTAGTATTAGACCAGAAAAAGAACCAAATGTTTCAATTATATTAAAAGCTATAGTTATTCTTGTTTAGATTGAACGAAGACTGTGGCATCATCAGCTAGCTGACTAAGCTTTAAGCTGCGAGTCCTACCATCAAGCTTAATTTGGATTCCCTTGAGGTTGTTATCCTGTCTGATCCTGCAAGCTAGAATTTCAACTGCAATTATCAAGATTAACGCGCTCAACGGAAAGCCTTGACGGATCCCCACGATTTATTTTAAAAGGTGAGGAAATCCAACCATTGTTCAGAATACATCCTTTAATATTACTATAGAGAGTTCTTATCCACTTAATCATAGATTTTTGAAATCCAAATCTTTTCAGGGATAGATACATAAACTCCCATTCTAAGGAGTCAAAAGCTTTTGAAAAATCAAGAAAAACAATTGCCCCCTCTACATTAAATTTGTCTGCATAGTCTATAATATCCTGTATTTGTCTGATATTGAATCCTAGTACTGTATATACCTATTTCTTATATAGCCATTTTGGTCGCTATTTATTATTTTATGCAACAGTTGTTTAATTCTTTGAGCTAAGGTGTATGCAATTATGTTGGTGTCAATATTCAAAAGAGTAATTGGGCGATAATTATCAAGGCTAAAGTGGGTCGGTTTTTTGTATATGTCGGTGAAATGAGACCAATTTGTTGTGTATTTGATAGTTCCTCTTTGATAGCAATTATTGAAGATTTTTATAGCAGTGCTTTAAGAAAGGCCAAAGGGTTCTATAAAACTCTACAGTCAGTCCATCAATTCCAGGTGCTTAATTGTTTAATTTCATTTGACATACAGATTTTGAACATTCCTCTATGGTTAGTTCTCCTTCTGCAACATTACTTTCATCTCTACTCTAGATAGTTTATTTTGAATATTTGTAGCTTCAATATACATTTGTATTCTTCTATTTTAATTGGATCTGAATTTTTTGTTTCATAGAGTGTTATATAATATTCTCTTTCTAATTCTAGTATTTTACTTTGTTCTTTTATCTTTAAGAGCTGTTATATCTTTTCTTGTCTGTCTAGCCTTTTCAAGTCCCAGAAAGACTTTTTGTTTTTTTCACCTTCTTCTGCCCATTTTATTCATGACCTGATTTGGGCCCCTTTAACTTTATCTGAATATAACTTTGACAGTTTATTTTCAATGACATTAATTTTGTCGTGGAGAGACTTTGTGTTTTCCCCCCGAAACTTTATTTTTACCATTATCTCTTATAATTGTAAAGTTTGTAGAGTTTTTTCTAATTTATTCAGTTCATAATTTCTTTCACGTGATATTTGATTACATATTTTGACTATAACATCTCTAACCTCAGCGTTAAAAACATCCCAAAGTGTTCTTGGGTCTGTATTTTGTATTACAAGTTTTGTCTGGTATTTTGATATTGTTTTATTATTTCTTTATATTCCTTGTTTTCGAGAATCTTACTAGCAAGTTTAAAATATCCCCTACCTCTGCTTTCAGCTTTATGATTAATTTTTATTTTTAATGACATTGCTTGGTGATCAGTATAAGAAATAGTAGCCGGCCTTATATCAGCCTTTACAATTCTTGATCTTATATCTGTACTTACAAAAAAATAATCAATCCTACTTGCAGTGCTGATGTTATTTTCTCTTCTCCGTGTGTATTGTCTCAAGTTTGTGTTCATATCTCTCCAAATATCAATGAGTTTATGTTTTTTTATTAGAGTTTTCAAACTATTTACAGGTTTTTTTAGTCTTTTGGGTAGAGATACTATATTTTCTATCTGCACATGTAAGAGTATTGTTTAAATCTCCTCCCATTATTAAAATACCTAATGCATTGTTCTCTATTTATTTTTATAAAGTGATATACTTTTTTAAAGAAAGCATTTCTATTTTTTTCTACATTAACAGTTGGCATATAGGTTCTCCAAAGTAAATATATTTTCATCTATTTCTATATTAATCAGCAATAGTCTACCATCCTTATCATTATGTACATCTATTGCAGGGCTTTCAACACTTTCAAAAGTAGAAGGCTATTTTGAAAAAGTAGGTGGAGAATGCTGACCGAAGCCAGCCGAAAACAATTAGGCTGGGGGTCTGGGCCAGAAGCTGTAGGGTAAATGGTGCAAAATCCTGCATTCTGGGGGTTTCCTGGCACATATTTTTTGTTTTAGCCTCCTTCCTTTCAAAATGTAAAGTTGTTTGGAGTTTATATTGTCAATTACAATATTAGAGAGGGAGCATGGATAAAATGAAAGAAAAGTTGAAGCCAAAAAAAACCCCCCAAAAAAACAGCTAAGCCTATAATGCAATTTTTTTTCTGGGAAAAATCTCTACAGAGCTTATACTTTATTCTGTTATAAATTCCGACTTTAAATAAAATGTCTATGTATGTCTATTACATATGTCTATGGCAATATTAACATTATTTTTTTAATTTAATTATTAATATCAAATTTTATTGCTGTTTCATTTTACACAGACAAAAGTTTCACGCCAAATACCTAAAGATAAATCATTGCATCATTCCAAATGCCTGTTGATAATGTGAAATATTTCAAATTTTGACCCAAAATTTTGACTTTTCAGCTTTACAGATTAATAATTTATGACTTTAATTTTATATCATCCAATAATTGAACAGATAAAGTTTCAAAAATACCTTTCTTTTCTTTTCCTTTATTAGCCATTTGGCGAAGGAACTCTGATCGGGGAAACTCAATTTTCGTTTCGACATTTTAAGAATGGATTTTTAGCGCCATTTTTTGGGTCAACATTTCATCAGCAGCGGTATCCCGAGTTCCAACGTTGATTTCAAGCAAACGATATCATAAATACACGTATTCACGCGTCAGTCACGTTAAAATTTTATCTAAAAAATGGATTCAATAACTAGAGGCTCAGGTGAGCCTGTATCGCTCACCTGACATAAATAAGTCCTTAAGAATGTCTGCATGCAGAATACATCTAAGTTACTTTTCAAATCCCATACTGCCATAGAGTTCTATGCTAAATCTATGTCTGCTCATGGCAGCCATCTTGGATGGAGGTTTGGGTCACTGGATATAATTTTGAAAGTTGACCACCTAAGGACCATTCATGCCATGTTTGCTTTAAATTGGCTTACTGGTTTCAGAGGAATTTTTTTAAAACATTTTTCCCATAGGGTCCTATGTTAAAACTATGTCCACTGACGGCAGCCATCTTGGATGGAGGTTGGGGTCACAGGACATAATTTTGAAAGTTGACCACCTAAGGACCATTCATGCCATGTTTGCTTTAAATTGACTTACTGGTTTCAGAGGAGAAGATTTTTAAAAAAAATTTCCATAGGGTCCTGTGTTAAAATTAAGTCGAGTCATGGCGGCCATCTTGAATTTCCGATCAGTAAACGATTCACAAGTTTAGTACAGGACCACCCAATAATCATTCCTGCAAAGTCACAATTCAATTGGCTTAGTGGTTTCTAACAAGAAGATTTTTTAAATTTTGACCAATCAGAACACATTATGGGCCCTGGCAGCCATGTTGGGTTTCCGATCAGCGCCAAAAACGAAAATCTTGTATATGACCATCCAATGAACATTTCTGCCAAGTTTGGTTCAAATCTGTGTTGTGGTTTCAGAAAAAAAAGAAGAAAATGTGAAATTCCCATAGGGTCCAATGTTAAACTAAGTCGAGTCATGGTGGCCATCTTGAATTTCCGATCGGCAAACGATTCACAAGTTTAGTACAGGACTACCCAATGATCATTCCTGCAAAGTCACAATTCAATTGGCTTGGTGGTTTCTGACAAGAAGATTTTTAAAATTTCAGCCAATGAGAACACATTATGGACCCTGGCAGCCATGTTAGATTTCAAATCAGCACCAAAAGCACAAATCTGGTAGAGGACCATCCAATGAACATTTCTGGCAAGTTTGGTTGAAATCTGTTCAGCGGTTTCAGAGAAGAAGATTTAAATGTGAAAAGCTAACGGACGGACGGACGACGGACGCTTACCTATGACAAAAGCTCACATGGCCTATGGCCAGGTGAGCTAAAAATGAATACTTTTTTTAGTTTCCTTTTTGAAGATATTCAATACAGTTCAATATTTTATTTGGAAAGAGCACAATAGAGGCGTGATACAATACAAAAACATGTTGAAATAAATATTCAGTAAAAACAGTGTCGACGTAAACAATGCATGGCCGCTCAAAATTTAAAGCATCACCAATCGGCAAACCTCAGGTGAGTCTGCTTCGCTTCCTCAATACCTCGGTTGTAATACGGTATTTGATATGCGTCTACGCGTCACATTTCTTCGCCGGAAGACCGTATCACTGCAATCAAACATTGCGCACCGCGAATAAGTTCTAAAATGACGACAATAGATGAGTTTGCTTTGAAAAATATTGGTCTTTGATGAAGGTATGGAATCAGCCGACATTGCGATGAATGAAAATATATTATTATTGGACGAATATTCGAAAGTGAAATTATTTTAATACCTCCTTCATTGAAGATTTCCGAAAGTAGTTCCAATGGGAGCTATCGTAATACGGACGAGGTATGATGAAGGTACGGAATCAGCCGAAGTTGCGACGAGTGAAAGCATCACCTGTCTAAAAAATAGAGTTACATCCCTTGATTTCGAGACTTGACATTGTTGGAAGTACGGAATTGATGCATGGCTTCCCGACTGGTGGTGCTTGGTTAAATAAAGTCAAGGTCGACTGGAATTTGGTCGATCTATAAAATTTGTTCATGCCATACACGGGTACCAGACTTTCGCTAGCCAATGAAAAACGTTGACTCTTCTGTCGGTTTGGCTTGTATTGTTTACAATTGAGAGGTCAATAGTCGTGACGATAATAAGCGACTGGTAATGGAAAAAAACCGTGGTCGTTGTCACAATAACGGCTTTGGGAATATATTACGCATTTTTTATACTTGATACATAAAAAGTAGCCGGCGGCAGAGTAAAGTGTAGACGTCGAATTTCGGCGCCAACCAGCTTCAAATGAAAGCCCTGCTATTGTGGGATATATCAGTTCTTTTTTTCGACGAAGTCGTATACGATTGCTTTTGACCTACTTTTGTAACTATGGACGCTTTCGCCTAACAATTTTAAAGATGAAAATATTGTCTAACTTTTTGATTGGAGAATAATACAAATTTGGTAAGAGTTCGGAGAACGGATTTAAAGCACTTGTAATAAGCAAGTCGGATTTAAAGCACTTCAAGACTTGTAACAAGATATGATTATAATCTAATGATTATGAAGTCTCCCAAACCGGCCACTCACAACAGGTTTAAAAGATAAATCAAAAGCTACCTTTGAAAACGAACAATGTTGAATTTTTGCGGTTATTGTGGCGGCCATTTTGAAAATGGAGACCGGTATACATTTTTCGATGTCAGGAATCAATTTGGGACATCATAATCTACCTACATATGAAATTTCGTTGAAATCGAACAATGTTGAATTTGTGCGGTATTGTAGCGGCCATTTTGACACACTGACCCACATTTGTTGGACCGAATTATTCTATCGTTTGAAAGCCCTTTCTATCATTCTATATTTATCTTAAAAAAAATGTTTACTTTTCAAACATGAAAAAAATAATCAAACATTATCCAATGACTGGCCGACTTATTGTCACACGGGGATACAAAATCCACTACTGGCACTAGACTAACCTTCATGTTTTTGTTTACAGTTGTTTTTCTTTCATGGATAACTAGACTGTCATACAATTAAGTTATTAATATTTTCCAATTTGATGGCATTTTGAATTTGGCAAATCAAACAAGTAAAATGCTCACAGAAACGTAAAATAAATCAGTAATTACCTTGAGGCAATGTCCTCAGCGCGCCAGCGTTCCTTGTACACTATGTATCGTGACGTGACATCTGCTCGGTCATGCAATAAAGTCGGTCACTTGTTTTGATTTACAATTCTGGCGCAGCCCGAGACCAATGACGTCATTCTGTATATTCATAGCGTACATAAACACAGAGGGAATTCTTTTCAACGTCAAAATTACAAGATGATATTAAAACAGAGAAATTTGAATTGAATAAATTCCATGCAAGTAAAAAAGATCCTTTTTACTAATATCTTTTTTTCCTGATCATTATGCTTGTTAAATATGTTTCCATCGATGGTATTCCCCAAGCATTTTTATCTTTCCGGTATAAATAAATAAATAAGTTTTATGTAAAGTCGAAGCATGTACAACCGGTGTGTTGACATAATCGTCATCACAGTTCATCACCGTTTCTGAAATGTAGGCCAAGCAAATTGTATTTTAAAATACTTTGAAAACTATGATGATTGATCATTCAGATTCCATGTATTTTCTAGAAAATGGCCGAATTTACTGGGAAAATACATACAAGTGCTCTCCATTAGTCACAAAATGGCAGATTATTTTGCATTTCCACTGCTGCTTTAATAACAAATATACCCCTTACTTCTTGGGGTAATGAAATGAAATTCACAGAGAAGATAGAAAAAGAATTAATTGACAGCAATAGTCAAAATTTATAGCATAAATTGAACAGAGAATTAAATTAAACCAGATAGAAAAATGAGATTATCTGGGGGCAAAAAACCTGTCATTATTACAAATAGCATCAACAAAACTGTGTGATAATAAATGTGATTAAAATAAATTGAAATCAGTCATTACTTGTTTTACAAAAATATGACAGAATGCAGTCAGTCTTAATAGATTGTATTGACAAAAGCAAAAACACCAAATTCAATGGATTAAATACTTTATTATATGGGTAAGTAAGTTTAATATTTGCATCAAATAATTAATTTTTAATACTTCAATTTCAAATTATTTAAAAAAAAACATCCTTTGAAATTTTTCAGACTTAAACAATTACACTGAAAAAGCTCAAATACTTTACTTTCTTAATCTGGTTTACTTTTTAAGTTTGGTTGGCCTATGACAAAATGATGTGCTTTATTGACCTTTGACCGGCTTTATGTGACGTAATAAAGGACGAAGTCCTTTTAACGGCAGGCTGTTCGATATTTCCTCCTATATCGATAGCCAAATATCTGTTCACCGGAAGTTTAAAAAAATAGATCAATTGATATTTAGAAACGCAAAAGAAATATATTTCAATGAAAAATTCCCAATTCTTTAATTATTTACTGCAAAATCGAAATAAACTTAAAATAAAATTCTAATAACAAAATCTCTTTCTACGAAACTCCCGACGGAAGAGTGGCGTAGAGTAGGTAAAATGATGTTCCAGCCATAACAAATCGGCTACACAATTCATTCAAAATAAAAGATAATAACTTGAACAGATCATCGTATTATTGTCTCATATTAGGACGCCATTTGGAAAAAGGGTAGTAAACAAATTTGGGTCAGTGTGTTATTATTATCGATCTTTTTTCCATGGAACTTTACACATGTGAGCAAGAATAGACGAGGAACATAAATAAAAAGAAAAAATTTTTACTTTTCAAACATGAACAAAATAATCAAACATTATCCAATGACTGACCGACTTATTGTCAGACGAGGATATAGCTACGTCACCGGAAGACGACAAATTACAAACGTCAAAGTTGATAGATGGTTGTCTTAAAAGCTTAGTATTATTTTACGGAAAAAATATATGTAAAAAAGCAATACGGACATTTTTATGTTTTATATTCACCATGGTCAGCTTAGGTTTTTTTTTGTCTTTTTTGGGGAGGGGGGAGGGGGGGTTGCTTTCGTTTATTGTTGTTGTTGTTTTTTTTTTTTTGTGTTTTTTTTCAACAATTTGTGTTATCTTTTTATTGCATTCATTGCTACCACTATCGTAGTGATCGTCAATATGAATGCGATATTTGGAGAGAGAGAAAATGTATCTTCACTATTTCAATTCAAGTTCAACTAAACAACCAACCACCAGATATATTCGCAAAGACATTGCTCTTCTTCTTTGTAGTTCAACCTCCGTCAACATACTGATGATAACGTGCCGGGCACAACTGGTGTCACTGTGTCGGGCGTGCGTGGGGTCTAATGTACATTATTGTGAAGTCATTTCTAAACGGATTTTGATCATTTTTGCACCAGAAGAAGCAGAAATATTTAAAGATTATTTGTTTATTTTAGCATGATTTTCCGTTTGGATTGCCTTCATTTTCTTATGATTTAAAGACAATTTTTGTTTTCTGACATAAAATTTGCTATATATTGTAACCAAATAAAATAAAATCGAAAAAATCAATATTTGTATTTAAATCACCAGAAAACAAAAACCATGCAGACAAAAATTACTATCAGATAAACAAATAAAATTCAAAGAATTCTGCATGTCTTGAAATAAATTTTATAAAAATTTGCCCAGAGATAGCTTTAAATTATGTGGTTTTATATGAAATATATAGTAAAAAATCGAAGGTGACGACGAATAATTATGTCCATGGACTGTATATATACAGCAAAATATATACAAGAGATAAAATTTCAGAAGTTATTTCCTTTTTTTGCTTTTATATACTATGCATTTTAGGTTAAAACTATATACAAGAGTGGTGTTTAAATGTTGAAATGTTTGTTTGAGAACAGATATTGGATATGCTCTCTGAAACTGTCTAGTGTATACGTAGTGCATTGTACTGCAGCTACAGGTAGGAGGTTCCATTGTGCTATTGTTCTTGGAAAAAATGAGTACTTGTAAGAATCTTTAGTGGTTTGTACTAGTCTGTAAGAATAATAATTGTGTGGGTACTGTCTTGTTCTCGTGTCGGATTGAGTAAACACATGTGTTGGGTATATGGCTACAAGGTGGTGTATGATTTTGTAGAAGAAGATGATGTTGTTCTTATTCGCATTTTCTCTAAAGTTGACCAATTGAGTGTTTGTAATATTTCAGTAACTGAGCTGGTATTGTGATATATTTTGCAGGTGTACCTAGCTGCTCTTGCTGGACAATCTCAAGTTGGTGTATTTGAGATTGTGTATGTGGGTCACAGAGGCAGCTGCTGTGTTCTAGCTTTGGTCTTACGAGTGATGTATAAGCTTTTCATTTACTGTTTTTGAATTGACCCTTAGGTTTCTCTTAATAAAATTTAACTTTTGTGTGGCTGATGCTGTGATGTTTGTTCCATTTTAAGTCTGTTTGTATTGTTACTCCGAGATATTTTGTGGATGTTTCTTTTTGCAGTACATGTTGGTATAGTCAACAAATTCTATATAGAAAAATAAAGATACATTGTAATTTATCATTATTTGTTGTTTATCGTCATATTTGACAACATTTCAAGCATATCGTGGCATGAAATTTTAATTAAATACGTTAAAACATTAAACAAAGATATACGGTTTAAGACTCCGTCAAATGAAACTTTAAAACAACAATTACTGTCAACACATAAATAATAAAACAAACAAAAGGGAAAGGTTGGGATCCCATCTATTGGTCTAACCCTGACACATTTGTGTACCTATCCCAAGCCAGCACGTGGATTTCTAGAGTATTTTTGTGTACATTTAGGTGAAAGGTGATTGCTCATTTTGTTGGTATTGGTGGAATTGTTGACATCACTTTCTAAAATTTCTTATAAAAAAAAGCCCCCATTTAAACCAAATCTGGATTTCCATACAAGAATATTTAACTTACGATTACAGTCCGGGTGAGTGCCGGAATATCCTGACCTGCACTGTCGAGGTGTTGTCGTACACCAATACCAATTTCTGTGCATGAAAAAGAAAAAACAAATGAACAAATTAAACCATTGATAAATGTTTGTATTATTTCACTGTATTACTATTATGGTTGTATTCAATAAAGTCGATGGATAATAAAATGAAGCAAAACAAAAATCATAAAAATAATAACAAACAATTCCAAAATCCAATAGAAAAATCGTCGAAACAGGGGTAGATATCAAAAGTGATAATTCTGCTTAAATGTAGAACGTAATTCGTTATCTTCCGGTTTCTTTTTACCATCTTGACGACGATTGGGTCCGTTTCGACTTCATCATATTATTTTACAGACCTGAACATTTGACGTGATGTTAATAGTCAATGTGTAGACCAAATATGGTGAGCTTTTTTAAATTATATGGCAATGAAGAAACTGACCTACTCCGAAAAATTGAGGTAACAAGAAGTTTGCATGGTAAGCGATTTCTACGTTATTTAAAAGGGGCCGTCGACGTGGCCGTGATCGTATGGTAGTTGGATTTACAACTACCTATGCAATCAGTGCCTATTACCACTGATGTTGTGAGTTCGAATCTCGATCAAGGCGAGGTGTACAACATTATATGATAAAGTTTGTCAGTGACTCGCGACAGGTCGGTGGTTTTCTCCGGGTACTCCGGTTTCCTCCACCAATAACACTGACCGCCGCGATATAGCTGAAATATTGTTGAAAGTGGCGTTAACCACCATCAAGCAAACAAATAAACGTTATTTAAGAGTTATTGCCCTTTCACTGTATCTTCTTTCGAGATTATATCTACGGAATCCGGTCTAGTTTGTAGATAATTTGTCAAAAGTTGGAAACGAATGTTTGAATTTTTTTTTTATTTATTGACTTATCTCCCTGAACGACAAGCTAGTCCCTCGGATGGTGGAAAACCCAAAATATTGGAATTATTGAGAAAACTTGCGTGAATTTTATTAAACAATATATCATTAATATTTTTGTAGTTGACGGAATTTATTTTAAATGCCACTCGACTTAGTTTCACCTATGTTGTTAAAGTCATGAGGCGACTTTCTAACATAATTATCTTTATTTCTGATGAACCTTTGTAAGTACAATGGTATACAGATACAATACAATTAATAAATACATTAATAACTGTAAAATGTGCACATGCGTACTTGCATTTTATTATTGAGTGAATATGATTTGCCGCATGCATTATATATTTTGCCAGTGTTATCACCATATATATGATTATGTTTTGTAATTAAATGTGGAAAGGATTGCCTTTCCATGAATGTGTGCTTTGCGGTGAATTATCAACAAACGCTAGAGGAAACAGAATGGACAATCCAGTGAAACTGGCAACATTGGGTTGAGATAGATTCAAAATTGGTAAGGATTACCTTGTCCACATTTTGATTATTCTCATTTATCCGTTTATATAGATAACTTATTACAATAACCGACGAACCTAAACACAGACCTATTATCAGATCAAGAGGATGAATTTTATGTTAAGGTTCTGTGTATATCACTTGTCAAGGGTGTGTTCGATTTACAATTTAATGAAAGAAAAAACACAAGTTTATCTTATATGAATAGAAAATGTAAATGCAACATCACATAGTCCAAATATTTTACATGGGGATACTTTGTATAACATTAAAAGAAAGAAATGTTAAACAGTTTGTGTAGAATTACCACTCGCCAAAATCATCTTCGACAGAATGTCACGATTTTTATGGAATTTGTAATTTGTTCTTTATTTGCCATGCAATTGGATTATTGCAATATTCAAAGATTGCGTGACCAAAGGTAGGAACTCCCACAGTTTATATAGTCATAAGTTGTATTTTATTGCATCAAAATTGTACCTTAATTTCCCCGTGTTTACCACGGGGTACGTATTTTCAGGGCTAGTAACGATGTAGGACCTCTATTTGTGGGTCCTGGGTCCACATGAATACTAGAAAAAAAACACAAGGTAAGAAACAAAATGTCGGCCTACTGCTAAATTTCTTATTATTGTCGACTTCCCTGATTTCTAAAAAATAAACGGATGGAATCCACTAACCTTGTGGGTCCCCATCAGCTGTTGTGCCACTGGTTTACTGTCGTATTCGTACTATTTTGCATATATACCCCCAACGATCTGTTCCCAAGACCGATTGTCAACCAAAGTGGAGGTCTATTTTGGATTTTATCGAAAATACGTACCCCCATGACAAACACGGGGTCAAATGCCTGTGGAAAAAGTTGCCAAAAGAAAGCCATATTTACATTGTTTTCAAATTCAGGGGTACTTTGTCTACGTTTTCATATTAAATGGTATTATATATCTGCAGGATGTCCCTAGCTTACACCATAAACGTCATGCTATGTTATTTATTTTAACATTTTTTTTACTTAAAACAAAATATTTGATATCTATAAAAGCAAAATGATGCTGCATCATGAACACCAAATACTTTACAACACAGTAGTTTGTGTATGGTGTCTATAATATGACTGAACACAGTATCAAGTACCTCTTGTTGGTTTTGACTCATTTTTGTTTTTAATTAAAATATTATAGGATACTAAGAAATTTAGATAAAAGATTTACTTTGGCATATCGAGTGCATCCTTTGATAAGTGTTATAATGAAACTTAATCCCACATATCTTTTGGTAGGCAGTTAGATTTAGCTTTACCCTCTTCGGTTTTAGATCTTACTTTCATTGAAAACAAATTTATTTGGAAATATCCGCAATATTAGAACTCGGAATAATACCATTTCAAATTATTCATTTTCTGAACAATAGTTGGTGGAACAAACCCCATTAACACACAATTTTCTAGACTCGTCGGAAGCATTACCACATACTCTATTCAAACATTTTATAAGTTATCAAAAGGAAATTAAAAATGTAGAAGTTGCAGGTATATGTAAGACATTTTCCAGATATCCTAAGGATAATGAACATTAGTTTTTGAAAGAATTTTAATCTTTCTCAAAACGTAATGAGTTAGAGGATGGTGAAGATGAAGCTCGTAAATAAGTGTCCAGTTACAAGGGCCATCCTTTATTTGGTATAATGGGTTAAGCTCAGGCTTAGATTGGAATACAATGAAGAGTAGATTTTTACTGATAAGTATGTAACAATATTGGATGGTAACACTCGTCAGTCGTTATAGAAAGTGGTTTATTTCAAAATATGGTGTTGGGTTCATCCCAGGATATTGAAGACTTTTACTGTTAAAGTTTGGAAAAGGGTAGGTTACTGTCTAAACATGAACAGGAAATTATGTTAAAATTTATTAATGGTTTGCCTGAAAAAAATAGCCTATTATGTCATAACCAGCAGACCAGAAATAAAGGGATGCAATGGGACAATATCTTACAAGCAATTGTATTTTCATATAATTATGTGTCTGCTGATGTATCAAGCAAATATTCATGGTTTCAAGCATTCTGCGATCAATTTCCATTCGTAGTTTCTAGTCTCAGAAATAATTTCAAAACTCTATACCCCAATTTTCACGACTATGTTTAACATCATGATGAAAAATTGGAAATTATCCGTGAAGAGGTCGGGGACAATTCTTTAAAAGCAAGCGAGTTAATGGAGCAATCGGAAAATAAAGAGACCATGCAATCCATTTAAATATTGGTGCTAAAGAACATTGTTGAACAAGGCAAGAAATTAGAGACAAAATATGCTCCAAGTATTTGAAGTGGACATAACTAATTCATCCAATTTAGTTGCATTACGTGACTAAACCACGGATAAATTATTTAGAAATACAGTTCACAAAGATCGTCTTAAAATGTCATATGAAAGGGCGCCTAATTCCGCAAATTTCTTCATTTCAAAAATAACAACGATTGAAGGCATTTGAAATGATTGATTGGATTCTGATGAAGATCCACTGAATAACAAAAGGCTCAACTTCCAGTAGAAACTAATGGAACTGATAGCAGTTCACTAGGGCAAGACAGAGTAGAGTCTTGTGCGGATAGCAGCTCATTGGCCATTGGCTAAAACAAAGGACCAAATAAATGACAAATCTGCTCAAAATCGACAGAAACAACGACCTAGACGGCATATCAAGAAACCTGTACGTTTCTGAAGTAGTATGTCCAATTATACTAGCGGTACATCGGAAACTGATCGTTTCTACGAAATAAAACGCATTCTTGCGCAAAAGAGTAGTAGCCCATTGGAATGCACTGCCTGAAAGCGTAATAGACGCAACAAGTGTAAATAGTTTTTAAAATAGACTAAAACAATCATTGGGAAAATATTGAAATTAAATTTGTTCCCGACTTTTACGGACAGGAAGCTGGTATTAATAGAAATGATATTGTGATGGATCTGAGAGGCCAGTCCTAAGAATGATCTCAACTAACAAGTAAACAAGTAAGTAAGTAAGTAAAGAAATCAACAAAAGTACCGCCGTCACTAGCCCAAAACGCCGTGTGGACACAGTTCGACGATCTTAATGCTCGGGCTCAAAAATCGGTAATGGACAAAATCACCTCCATTGATCATCGGTTGATTAATATACATTTTTTTTTGTATGTTACTTTTGCAGTTTGTATTATATGTGTGTATAATTAAGAATAATTATGAATAATTTAGATTTTCTTTATGAATATACATGTAGTATATTAAGGAAGAGCAAATTCAGAAATGTAGGTGACAGTGTATAACAAATACAATTTGCCTGCTCAAATAGAACAAGTGCAGGATAAATAATTTTAATAAGATTGGACAGAGTTCACAACTGGCTGCAATGTAGCACATGATTATTTTACATAACTTTGTATTGAATATACGATTTGAAAGTGTCAAGAAGACTGAGTCCACTTCCAACTCTGTATAGAACCTCCCTCCCTCACACAGAATTATCAGCACGGACTTGCAGTTCGGGCATAAAGAAGTCAGAAAGACGATTTTCTGTTCTAACTATCTTTTTTATGTGGTCTAAATTTCTTAAAATAAATGATGGGAATGCAGCAAGAACGATCAGATCAAGTGAAAACCCCCGATGCAGATGCTAGAGAATAAATAATAACAGATGTCTAGACGACAGTGGTCAGCCACCATCCTTACATTGGTGCTGGTACCTTACACCACAAAAATATTATAAACGTCTAAAAGGTGTAGAAGTAAATTTGAAAGTGTAATAAAATTGCACTAATAACCAACACATATTTCGCATCATAATCCTGACACAAGTCTCGAAATGGCATCGATAGTACACTGACAGGTAGATAAACAAACAGTAGCTGATGAAATCATGCGATTTGTGTACAGAAATGACCCCCCCCCCCCCCCCCCCCCATTATCCGTGAATCCTCGTAAAATAACAAATAAATTTCATTGGACTTCTACTCATTTAATTTAACAAGTTAATATGATGAATTGGTACTAAATGATCATAAGAAGACACAAATTACTGCTTACAGAACATTTTCTAGCTCAATGCACACAAGACAAGCTACTCTATAATGAATATCTAAGTTGTGTATTATTTTAAAACAGACCTTCTTCTGTCTGACCGAAAACAATCTCCATCAGTCTCAGGAAGCAATAATAATATCACAATAAGGAAAAAGATCGTTTTCATTGTCGAGTAAGAAACAACTTATGGCATTTAAAGTTATTGCAACTGATTTTACATCAGTGGGTGGAGTTAAATTCGCTATACAACTCCCAATTTTCCTGTTAGAATCAAAAAGTGTGTGTAGTCTCATTTTTTATTGACTTGTATATCATTTTTCAAGGGTGTTAGAATTTCCCAAACCAGGCAATATTAAACAATGCTACTAAATCTGTATGACATTAATAACTCTTCAACAGCTCTATCAATCAGTATTACCTATAATATAGTATGGCATAGTATGATATCTTATACTTCAAACTAATCAAGAAGTAACACGAAAAGGACATTTAAATTAGTATTATAAAGGATCCATTATCAAATAAGCAAATCACACACCGTGTAATTAACTATATACAGTACTGCATGTAAGATTTTATTGCATGCTTAAGCATATTGTAAAGTAAAGAATACTTTTAATTTTCCATTGGCTGAAAATATTTTACCAAGGAATGATCACTCCTCCCTCTACGTAGAGTTTAATTAATAGGAATTGGCAGCATTTTTATTGTAGCGGTGTTGGTTTGAAGAGAAAGATGGGCATGTACTGGTCCCTGCTTCTTCTCTTTCTTTTATTTAACAAGACAGTTGGAAACTTTATAAATTTTAAGAATGGTTACGAATATACTTATCATTTTACATCGGATTCCACCATTAAAGAACTTGATAGCTTCCAAACAGATGCCAAGGTAAGTCCTTTAGAAGCATGTCAAATTCAGTTTTACATCGGAGGGAAGGTACTGACTGCATTCTACTTACCCGTCAATTAAAGCCAACGTTCATTTGTGTCAAAACTCAATTGCGCCGAAAATATGATTGTGTAAATTAATTTCCATAAAGGAATGAAACAAATGCGCCAAAAAATAAAGGATTAATTTGTGCAAATTTCCTGGTTTGTTATAGATTTATATAAGCTTAATGATCGATATTGTAATATTTGTTATAATATTTCGTGTAAATTTGTTTATAGATTAATTTAATAAACCATAACATACATAATAAGGCTGGTCATTTTGTTTATAGATTAATGTAATAAACCATACCATACATAATAAGGCTGGTCATTTTGTTTTAAATAAAATGAAAAGCAAAAAAATGACACTTTGTCCAAAATCTAATAGAAAAATCGTAGAAACGCAGATAAAAACACCTCCATCCCCTCCTCAGATACCTCCTCTGTGTGTTCATGTACTTTCTGTGTTATTATATAGATAAGTTTCACAACCATAGAGAAAACAAGCAAGTACCAAGAGGTTCTCCTGAAGATATACAGCTTTTCCTTTCAATCAGCAGAACATAAAGACAAAAGTAAGTGAAAATAGATGTTTCTTGAAAGTTACTCTCTCTCTCTCTTTCTCTTCTTTTTTATTTTTGACGATTTACTTAAAACTGCTCGTATTCCGTCTTTTCGAAATGATTTTCTATACGAGTTATCGGTATTATTAGTATAACATACCCTAGACAAGATTTATGAACATAATAAATGTGTCATTACATGATTAACAATAATGCTGAAACTCGTCGCTATTTAAATATCATGTGAATCATGTTTTTATAGGGTATAATAAAATCGCCGCATGCAATTCCTTTTGCAGAAAAAGGGTAGGGGAAAAGGGAGTATGGCGTTCGAAGTAAGGTATACTGGTAAGAGAGGATAATGCATTTGTTATAGCAAACAATTTCTTGAAATAACAAAAATAGAAAAATGTTTCGAGGAAAAAAATGAAAGATAATTTAAATAATACTTTTGTAAGACACTCACCATTCCAGTTGTATTTTAATGGAGTGTTGGGATTCTTAGTCATTATTTTTATTTAAAGTAATATGAAACGAGCTTTTGGTGAAATAAACATCTTCAAAAATATTCTTGATATGTTTACATTCCCTAAAAACTAAAGCATTCGTGCATGTTTGAGGACGAAAATCGCGATTATCTGTGATTAAGAACAGAAAATCATTCCATCTCGTACGTGTTTTGTCAAGACAATGGCGGTTTATTAACTTTCGGATGCACCGTTCCGCAATCGGCAAAATTCGGGTGAGTCCGCTTCTCTCCCTCAATACCTCGACTGTAATACGGTATTTGATATGCGTTTCTACGCGTCAAATTTCTTCGCCGGAAGACCGTATCACTTCAATCAAACATTGCGCACCGCGAATAAGTTCTAAAATGGCGGCAATAGATGAGTTTGTTTTGAAAAATATTGGTCTTTGATGAAGGTACGGAATCAGCCGACATTGCGACGAATGAAAATATATTATTATTGGACGAATATTCGAAAGTGAAATTATTTTAATATCTCCTCCATTGAGGATTTCCGAAAGTAGTTCCAATGGGAGCTATCGTAATACGGACGAGGTATGATGAAGGTACGAAATCAGCCGAAGTTGCGACGAGTGTACCGTTCCGATAATTGCCGATCATGAAATTTCATCACCAACGTAAACAGGTGAGCACATGTATCATTCTGGTTTTGAAAGAAGTTAAATTTCTTGCATTTCTTGCCTTGCAAAGAAATTATTTCATGTATGTTTTACCTTAAAGATTATCAACTGCAATGAATTTCATTCTGACTTAATCAGTTTATTCGAAAAACTGGACAAAAACATTGAAATCGGTAATAATGAATGACACGGGGCCCCATTTGGGAAAATCGAAACAGAACCAAGAAATCTCAGAATTTAAAATCCTCGTCGGAAATAACGTATCGCATGTACAAACTGTGTAAATTATTATTAGTATGTACATTTCAAAACCATTACGATGAAAACATTTGGAGTTGTCAGAGAAGAAAAAAAAAAATCAACAAGAAAAAAAATGCCAAAAATACGACTTATTTTGTCCATAAAATGTCACCGTTATTTTGACACCACCCATTTCTTAACTTGGTTCGTTTAATTCCTGGTTTGTTTTAGGGACAACCAAATGAATCCGCGGGGGGGGGGGGGGGGGGGGGGGTCTGGCAGTTTTTGTGAATAAAATAAATAATATTGCCACCCAAAGTTGAAAAAAAATCCTGGCCTTTACTTCATAGAAAAAAAAATCTGGCCTGAACTGAGTAAACAATGTTATAACCTGTCCTGCACTATGTGTCGAATGAATTTTCTGTCAAATATTCTAACCTGACTAATCTTGCCAGGCCCCCCCCCCCCCCCCACCTCCAGATTCTAATTATTTGCCTATATATTATTATGAGATAAAGAATGTGTGCTTTCTTTCACATTTTTGTCTCTTAGGCCAAATAAATTTTAAATAGATTTGAAACAAAGTAGTATTCATTTTTAATATAAAAAAAAACTAATGTTTTAACATAATTACAAGTTGCGTATGCAGTGACCCCTTACTGGGCCCCGCGAAATTTGCTGAATTATACCAAGGACATATATAAGATTCTATATACGGTATATAAGATTCTATATACGTCCTTGATTATACACATAATGCCGAAGACATTTACGGCGGCTTAGATCATAGATGGTGATATATATTTATTTTCCAGGTAAAGAGATCCTTGTTTAACGTTTCGCTAAGGGAACATTATTTTTAATCGGGGATTGAATGGAAAATAATGGAATGTAAATCGAAAAGAAAATGATGTTACCTGTCAAGACTATAACGGAGCATGCGCACAACCTCTACAGAATGAGTTCAAATCTGAGGTCAATAGCATATGATTTGCATTATTGTCCGGGTAGCAAGAATTATCGAAGACAGAATAAAATGACGTTTTCTCCTGAATTATACATCGTAGCTCTCAAAAAGTGAATGGTTTACGTTCTTTGTATATTTAATCTTTACATATACCAGAAATTTTTAGAAAACTGAAAATAATGATTTTGGCATTTCATATTACTTTAAATAAAAAATAACTATGTCTGATTTCATTAAAAAATTAATTGTCATTGGTTTAAAAAATAACTTATACATGTTGCCTGTGTCTACGAATCGCTCGACAGAGGAATGTCTTCTTGAAACAAACCCGAAATCATAACGTGTAAGAAAGCTTTTATTACTCTGCTTAATTTAATTTATTTTACTATTGTATATTCTGACCTTGTCTGTACTATATCATGTATATGTGTGCTTTAATTGTTTGCTATTTGCTATTATGAGTGCCTTTTTAAACTATTAATTTGCATGCATGCTTTTGTTTATGACTGTTATTTATTTTTGTACAGTGTATGTCGGTCAAAAGCTTGTGTTGTATTTGTTGTTTTGACATGATGACGACTTTAAATAAAACTTATCTATCTTATCTTAAACAATTTCTTAAAATCAAATGAAAATTAAAAGCAACTAGAACAATTTCTCGACAAAATAAATCTGGCTTTTAAAAATAGAAAAAAATAAAAGTGTATACCGATATTGGGATTCTTGGTTATATGTTTTGGTTTTGTTTTATGTTGTTTTTTTTTTCATTACAAAAATTTACAATACAATGTACCCTATACAAAACGTAACTTATATGATATTTAAATCGTGGCGAGTTTCAGGATTATTGTTAACGTAATGACATGTTTGTTATGTTCATAAATATTCTGTATATTAGACTAATAATGCCGGAAGTAGAAAATACCTACCCGCAAGAAACAACGAACATCCAATTTTAATTTGATTGTAAGCAACAGAGCATTTCATAGATATATGAGGATGTATTCTTCTGTCATAAATGATATAGCCCATCAACATTTCCCCATTATTGACTGTCACAAAATACCATGCTATTCGTCACCAGATTACATTCAGAATAAATTGTCGAAAAGAAAAGTGGCATGTTTTCTTAATATATATCTGTACCGTAATGAATATATATGCCTATTTGCGTTTATGTTATATTTCTATTTTTGCAAATTAAGAATTTCAAGCTGAATCTAAAACACCTAGATGTTATAGATTCAATTTGAATTTTATCTAGATGTTATATATTCGGTTTGAAATTTTTAATTTGCAAAATGAGAAATATAACATTTATATGATAAAAGTCGCTTCCAAATAGTAATGTGTTAAATGTCGCTTCCAAACAGTAATGTGTTTAATGTCGCTTTCAAACAGTAATGTGTTAAATGTGGCTTCCAAACAGTAATGTGTTTAATGTCACTTCCAAGCAGTAATGTGTTTAATGTCGCTTTCCAGCAGTAATGCGCTTATTGTCGCGTCCAAACAGTGATGTGTTTAATGTCGCTTTCAAACAGCAATGTGTTTAATGTCGCTTCCAAACAGTAATGTGTTTAATTTCGCTTTCAAACAGCAATGTGTTTAATGTCACTTCCAAACAGCAATGTGTTTAATGTAACTTCCAAACAGTAATGTGCTTAATGTCGCTTCTAAGCAATGATGTGTTTAATTTTGCTTCCAAACAGTAATGTGTTTAATGTCGCTTCCAAACAGTAATGTGCTTAATGTCACTTCCAAACAGCAATGTGTTTAATGTCACTTCCAAACAGTAATGTGTTTAATGTCGTTTCCAAACAGTAATGTGTTTAATGTTGCTTCCAAACAGTAATGTGTTTAATGTCACTTCCCTACAGTAATGTGGTTAATATAACTATTAAATCAGTAATGTGCTTAATGTCACTTCCCTACAGTAATGTGTTTAATGCCACTTCCAAATAGTAATGTTGTAAATGTCGCTTTCAAATAGTAATGTGTTAAATGTCGCTTCCAAACAGTAATGTGTTTAATGTCACTTCCAAACAGTAATGTGTTTAATGTCTCTTCGAAACAGTGATGTGTTTAATGTCGCGTCCAAGCAGTCATGTGTTTAATGTCGCTTCCAAACAGTAACGTGTTTAATGTAACTTTCAAACAGTAATGTGTTTAATGTCGTTTCCAAACAGTAATGTGTTTAATGTCGTTTCCAAACAGTAATGTGTTTAATGTTGCTTCCAAACAGTAATGTGTTTAATGTCACTTCCCTACAGTAATGTGGTTAATATAACTATTAAATCAGTAATGTGCTTAATGTCACTTCCCTACAGTAATGTGTTTAATGCCACTTCCAAATAGTAATGTTGTAAATGTCGCTTTCAAATAGTAATGTGTTAAATGTCGCTTCCAAACAGTAATGTGTTTAATGTCACTTCCAAACAGTAATGTGTTTAATGTCTCTTCGAAACAGTGATGTGTTTAATGTCGCGTCCAAGCAGTCATGTGTTTAATGTCGCTTCCAAACAGTAACGTGTTTAATGTAACTTTCAAACAGTAATGTGCTTAATGTCGTTTCCAAACAGTAATGTGTTTAATGTTGCTTCCAAACAGTAATGTGTTTAATGCCACTTCCAAATAGTAATGTTGTAAATGTCGCTTTCAAATAGTAATGTGTTAAATGTCGCTTTCAAATAGTAATGTGTTTAATGTCGCTTTTAAACAGTAATGTATTTAATTTTGCTTCCAAGCAGTATTGTGTTTAATGTCGCGTCCAAGCAGTCATGTGTGTAATGTCGCTTCCAAATAGTAATGTTGTAAATGTCGCTTTCAAATAGTAATGTGTTAAATGTCGCTTTCAAATAGTAATGTGTTTAATGTCGCTTTTAAACAGTAATGTATTTAATTTTGCTTCCAAGCAGTAGTGTTTAATGTCGCGTCCAAGCAGTCATGTGTTTAATGTCGCTTCCAAACAGTAATGTGTTTAATGTAACTTTCAAACAGTAATGTGTTTAATGTCGTTTCCAAACAGTAATGTGTTTAATGTTGCTTCCAAGCAGTGTTGTGTTTAATGTCGCCTCCAAACAGTGATGTGTTTAATGTCACTTTCAAACAGTGATGTGTTTAATGTCACTTCCGAATAGTAATGTGTTAAATGTCACTTTCAAATAGTAATGTGTTAAATGTCACTTTCAAATAGTAATGTGTTAAATGTCGATTTCAAAAAGTAATTTGTTTAATATCGCTTCCAAACAATAATGGTTTTAAGTCGATATGTACACTCTTAGATAACAGGGAGTCTTTATGCAGCAAATATATTACAATACAATAAACAAAAATGTCGAAGCAATAATGGGACTGCCGTGGTCGTGATCGTATGGTAGTTGGATTTTTCAACTACATGTACCTGTGTACAATATAACTGAAATATTGTTGAAAGTGGCGTTAAGCACCATAAATCTAAACTAAATATATCTATCAACAATTTCTGTGGAATATCAACAAGAACAAGATGAGCTATTTATCAAATTAGCACGAAATAAATACTTACGTAATGCACTATATCTATTCCTTATTCTAGTATATAATGCCAGGGTCGTAACTATCATTGAGGCAACCGACTGCTTTGGTTAAAATGTTGTCAAGTATAAGCAAGGTAAAGTTCGTTTCTGAATGAATCGTATTTTGAGCAATGTGTAGACTTATAGTTATCATTGCAATGCAGCTTGTATATATATTATGTTGTCGATATATAGGCGACTGTGGTCATACGGGAACCAACAATTTTTAATAGCAATTAACAGTACAAAAACCGTGTCGCTTATCCTATGACCACAAAGTACTCTACTTGTATTCGGTGTTCATTTGGTCATCCTGAGTACGTCTGAAGCTGCATACATTCTACTACAAAACACACGCTGTCTTGTCAAATACGTTGCTAAGTACATAGTGATACTATTGTTGATTAAAACTAGTCAATGTTTATTTTGTCTTGTCGTGGCTTTAAAACAGTCGAAAGTTGAAAAGATTTTCAAGGGTGAAGACAAAAATATGAGTCTTCAAGAGCTAGGTGTTGCATAGTCTGAATCGGCTACAACAGAGTTGGAAAATGCAAGGGTACTACATACTGAACCAAGTTCGGTTGGAAATAGAGCAGATCCATCGAATTTTTTTAAGCAAAATACATACTGAAAATTATATTAATGAATTGTTAACTAAAAAATGGACACCGAAGACAGGCTTTAAATATCCAAAAATAAGCAGGAATTTGTTAGGTGTTATAATAAAGGGTGTGAAGCAAAATGGGCCTGGGATATTCCCCTTCAGAGGATAGTGCATTTTCGGCCAACTGTATTGCCCCCTCCAGTCAAATATTAGAGACAACTGAGTTTGTTATAGTGGATTTGGATATTGAAAACACACAGTGGATGAAAAACGGGGGATATTAAATAGTCATGTTAATTCAGAGAGACACATATCCTCTATATAAAACGGGGGATATTCAGGGGCGGATCCAGGATTTGTGGTAAGGGGGGGGCGTGAGTAGGCGAGGGGTCTGGGGACCGCTTAAGGTCCCCAGCTGGTCCAGGGTAGAACCCTGGTAGGGGGCTCAGGGAGGCAAAGCCCCCCTGAAGCTCTGGGGATTTTAGGAATTACAGACATTTATTTGAACGACAATTTTGAACCAACCACACCATTTTTATCAGACCAAAAAAACTTGATTTTGAGTCTTAATTTTGTCGGATAATTGTTAACAGTATATTTTTGTCAGATTATAAGAACCTAAAGTAAAACTTTTTTTTAACAACCGTGATGCGAATTGTTCAACTCATGACTGATCGATCACGATATTTGAACCCTTCAAAGAACTATTGGTTTAGTTTTAACGCATTCCTCATTTCACTAATTGGTCTGTACTTTCGGTGCTTGTCCTTTCGGGTGGTTCTAGTTGATACTGCCCGTCCGGATGGAGCTTTTCTTTTCGTCGTTTGATTCATTCATTGAAAACATATGATTCGACCGTTCTTGTTTATAGACAAACAAAAGCGGAAATTGTCGGCGAATCCATATATGAATCAACGAACACACCCAACGTGTATTTACAATGTGTAGGTCACGAGTTAACCATTCATGAAAAAGTTGTTTGTTGAACTGCTTAATTAACGTTGCATAACATATGCTTTGCGAATTTTAGGGGGTGGGTGGGGGTGGGGACGCACGCCCCCCTCTAAATCCGCCCCTGATATTAAATAGTCATGTTAATTCAGAGAGACACAATCATATCCTCTACATAAAAAGAGCGATATTAAATAGTCATGTTAATTCAGAGAGACACATATCCTCTATATAAAACGAGGGATAATAAATAGTCATGTTAATTCAGAGAGACACATATCCTCTACATAAAACGGGGGATATTAAATAGTCATGTTAATTCAGAGAGACACATATCCTCTACATGAAACGGGGGATATGAAATAGTCATGTTAATTCAGAGAGACACATATCCTCTACATAAAACGGGGGATATTAAATAGTCATGTTTATTCAGAGAGACACATATCCTCTACATAAAACGGGGGATATTAAATAGTCATGTTAATTCAGAGAGACACATATCCTCTACATAAAACGGGGGATATTAAATACCTATGTTCATTCAGAGGAACACATATCCTCTACATAAAACGGGAGATATTAAATAGTCATGTTAATTCAGAGAGACACATATCCTCTACATAAATAAGGGTAATAACAAAATTACCGAACTCCGAACAATCTTACAAAGGGAAAGTCAAAACTCATAATTATATAAACAGACAAAATCAGTCAACAACCGGAAAACTGTGAAAACCATAATGACCCTGACTTGGTATAGGCATTTCTAAAGCAATGGTGGGTTGAATCAGATTTTAAAGCGCCAAACCTCCCGCTCTCATTACGGTTCAAAGGTTCCGGCTGTCACTATAACAGTATTTAAATACAGGAAGATATTAAATAGTCATGTTAATTCAAAGAGACACATATCCTCTACATAAAACGGGGGATATTAAATAGTTATGTTAATTCAAAGAGACACATATCCTCTACATAAAATGGGGGATATTAAATAGTCATGTTTATTCAGAGAAACACATATCCTCCACATAAAACGGGGGATATTAAATAGTCATGTTAATTCAAAGAGACATATCCTCTACATAAAACGGAGGATATTAAATAGTCATGTTAATTCAGAGAGACACATATCCTCTACATAAAACGGGGAATATTAAATAGTCATGTTAATTCAGAGAGACACATATCCTCTACATAAAACGGGGATATTAAATAGTCATGTTAATTCAGAGAGACACATATCCTCTACATAAAATGGGGGATATTAAATAGTCATGTTTATTCAGAGAAACACATATCCTCCACATAAAACGGGGGATATTAAATAGTCATGTTAATTCAAAGAGACACATATCCTCTACATAAAACGGGGAATATTAAATAGTCATCTTAATTCAGAGAGACACATATCCTCTACATAAAACGGGGTATATTAAATAGTCATGTTTATTCAGAGAAACACATATCCTCTACATAAAACGGGGGATATTAAATAGTTATGTTAATTCAGAGAGACACATATCCTCTACATAAAACGGGGGATATTAAATAGTCATGTTAATTCAGAGAGACACATATCCTCCACATAAAACGGGGGATATAAAATAGTCATGTTAATTCAGAGAGACACATATCCTCCACATAAAACGGGGGATATGTTAATTCAGAGAGACACATATCCTCTACATAAAACGGGGAATATTAAATAGTCATGTTAATTCAGAGAGACACATATCCTCTACATAAAACGGGGGATATTAAATAGTTATGTTAATTCAGAGAGACACATATCCTCTACATAAAACGGGGGATATTAAATAGTCATGTTAATTCAGAGAGACACATATCCTCTACATAAAACGGGGGATATTAAATAGTTATGTTTATTCAGAGAAACACATATCCTCTACATAAAATGGGGGATATTAAATAGTTATGTTTATTCAGAGAAACACATATCCTCTACATAAAATGGGGGATATTAAATAGTTATGTTAATTCAAAGAGACACATATCCTCTACATAAAACGGGGGATATTAAATAGTCATGTTAATAAAGAGAGACACATATCCTCTACATAAAACGGGGGATATTAAATAGTCATGTTAATTCAGAGAGACACATATCCTCTACATAAAACGAGGGATATTAAATAGTCATGTTAATTCAGAGAGACACATATCCTCCACATAAAACGAGGGATATTAAATAGTCATGTTAATTCAGAGAGACACATATCCTCCACATAAATAAGGGTAATAACAAAATTACCGAACTCCGAACAATCTTACAAAGGGAAAGTCAAAACTCATAATTATATAAACAGACAAAATCAGTCAACAACCGGAAAACTGTGAAAACCGTAATGACCCCGACTTGGTATAGGCATTTCTAAAGCAATGGTGGGTTGAATCAGATTTTAAAGCGCCAAACCTCCCGCTCTCATTACGGTTCAAAGGTTCCGGCTGTCACTATAACAGTATTTAAATACAGGAAGATATTAAATAGTCATGTTAATTCAAAGAGACACATATCCTCTACATAAAACGGGGGATATTAAATAGTTATGTTAATTCAAAGAGACACATATCCTCTACATAAAATGGGGGATATTAAATAGTTATGTTAATTCAAAGAGACATATCCTCTACATAAAACGGAGGATATTAAATAGTCATGTTAATTCAGAGAGACACATATCCTCTACATAAAACGGGGAATATTAAATAGTCATGTTAATTCAGAGAGACACATATCCTCTACATAAAACGGGGATATTAAATAGTCATGTTAATTCAGAGAGACACATATCCTCTACATAAAATGGGGGATATTAAATAGTCATGTTTATTCAGAGAAACACATATCCTCCACATAAAACGGGGGATATTAAATAGTCATGTTAATTCAAAGAGACACATATCCTCTACATAAAACGGGGGATATTAAATAGTCATCTTATTTCAGAGAGACACATATCCTCTACATAAAACGGGGTATATTAAATAGTCATGTTTATTCAGAGAAACACATATCCTCTACATAAAACGGTGGATATTAAATAGTTATGTTAATTCAGAGAGACACATATCCTCTACATAAAACGGGGGATATTAAATAGTCATGTTAATTCAGAGAGACACATATCCTCCACATAAAACGGGGGATATAAAATAGTCATGTTAATTCAGAGAGACACATATCCTCCACATAAAACGGGGGATATGTTAATTCAGAGAGACACATATCCTCTACATAAAACGGGGAATATTAAATAGTCATGTTAATTCAGAGAGACACATATCCTCTACATAAAACGGGGGATATTAAATAGTTATGTTAATTCAGAGAGACACATATCCTCTACATAAAACGGGGGATATTAAATAGTCATGTTAATTCAGAGAGACACATATCCTCTACATAAAACGGGGGATATTAAATAGTTATGTTTATTCAGAGAAACACATATCCTCTACATAAAACGGGGGATATTAAATAGTTATGTTTATTCAGAGAAACACATATCCTCTACATAAAATGGGGGATATTAAATAGTTATGTTAATTCAAAGAGACACATATCCTCTACATAAAACGGGGGATATTAAATAGTCATGTTAATTCAGAGAGACACATATCCTCTACATAAAACGGGGGATATTAAATAGTCATGTTAATTCAGAGAGACACATATCCTCTACATAAAACGAGGGATATTAAATAGTCATGTTAATTCAGAGAGACACATATCCTCCACATAAAACGAGGGATATTAAATAGTCATGTTAATTCAGAGAGACACATATCCTCTACATAAAACGGGAGATATTAAATAGTCGTGTTAATTCAGAGAGACACATATCCTCTACATAAATAAGGGTAATAACAAAATTACCGAACTCCGAACAATCTTACAAAGGGAAAGTCAAAACTCATAATTATATAAACAGACAAAATCAGTCAACAACCGGAAAACTGTGAAAACCGTAATGACCCCGACTTGGTATAGGCATTTCTAAAGCAATGGTGGGTTGAATCAGATTTTAAAGCGCCAAACCTCCCGCTCTCATTACGGTTCAAAGGTTCCGGCTGTCACTATAACAGTATTTAAATACAGGAAGATATTAAATAGTCATGTTAATTCAAAGAGACACATATCCTCTACATAAAATGGGGGATATTAAATAGTTATGTTAATTCAAAGAGACACATATCCTCTACATAAAATAGGGGATATTAAATAGTTATGTTAATTCAAAGAGACATATCCTCTACATAAAACGGAGGATATTAAATAGTCATGTTAATTCAGAGAGACACATATCCTCTACATAAAACGGGGAATATTAAATAGTCATGTTAATTCAAAGAGACACATATCCTCTACATAAAATGGGGGATATTAAATAGTCATGTTTATTCAGAGAAACACATATCCTCCACATAAAACGGGGGATATTAAATAGTCATGTTAATTCAAAGAGACACATATCCTCTACATAAAACGGGGGATATTAAATAGTCATCTTAATTCAGAGAGACACATATCCTCTACATAAAACGGGGTATATTAAATAGTCATGTTTATTCAGACAAACACATATCCTCTACATAAAACGGGGGATATTAAATAGTTATGTTAATTCAGAGAGACACATATCCTCTACATAAAACGGGGGATATTAAATAGTCATGTTAATTCAGAGAGACACATATCCTCCACATAAAACGGGGGATATAAAATAGTCATGTTAATTCAGAGAGACACATATCCTCCACATAAAACGGGGGATATGTTAATTCAGAGAGACACATATCCTCTACATAAAACGGGGAATATTAAATAGTCATGTTAATTCAGAGAGACACATATCCTCTACATAAAACGGGGGATATTAAATAGTTATGTTAATTCAGAGAGACACATATCCTCTACATAAAACGGGGGATATTAAATAGTCATGTTAATTCAGAGAGACACATATCCTCTACATAAAACGGGGGATATTAAATAGTTATGTTTATTCAGAGAAACACATATCCTCTACATAAAACGGGGGATATTAAATAGTTATGTTTATTCAGAGAAACACATATCCTCTACATAAAATGGGGGATATTAAATAGTCATGTTAATTCAGAGAGACACATATCCTCCACATAAAACGAGGGATATTAAATAGCCATGTTAATTCAGAGAGACACTTATTCTCTACATATAGTGAGTTATTGTTGTTTAACGCCAACTCAGCAATTGTTCAGCTATATCATGACGAGAACAAGTTAATTTTCAATGAGGTGATGATGAGATCCGTTTTGTTCTAGACCAACACGCTGAGTTGGATTTTTATAGTGCTAGCTCACTGAAACAACAGTCCGCGGATAGACATGTCGCCCCACTCGGACACATTATTCCGATTTCGAGCCAACCAGTCTTTGCTCTTTCCCCTTAATACTGCGTGCTTAGCGGAGAACCCACAAATACAAATTTTAAAGTATTTGGTTTGACCCGACTTGGGCCCGAACTCGAGGTGAACACGCTAACAATTACGTCACCGATGCGGTTCGGTTGATATACAACCCTAGCTGTATTCCCTTGGTAAGCCCGGTGATATGGACAGGATTTTTTTTAATGGCGTCCCATCATCATATTCATTTTGAAAAATAAATTACAATAAGAAAATCCTAAAATAAAATTTGATTGTACGGATCCCCCCTCCCCCATATCCGTTCCGATATTAATTTTTCTGTTTGTAAGAAGGGTTTGAAGATACCAAAGGGGTAATCAGAATCCGTAATTCGAAGGACAGACAACACAATGGCCAAAAGAAGAAGGGCTGTAAAATGACAAACAATGATCTGCAAAACATACACATAAAACTAAAGATCGAGTAACACGAACCCCACTAAGAACCGGTGGTGAACTCATGTGCTCTGGAAGGTTATGTCCACTAGTGGCACTCGTCGTGTTAATCTAGTTACAAACCCGGTGATAAGTCATGAATGAAGAAATGGGGAGATAATCGAAATTTGTCGTCTGCTAGTACGCAAAAATGGCAAAACGGTGTGCATCACATTCTGTTGAAGAGATAAACGCAAATAAATGCAAACCTGATGCCAAAGAACACCACAAAAGCAACACCAAAGACAAAGTGAGCTTTTGCCATCCCTTGGCGTCCGTCGTCCGTTAACTTTTCAGATTTTAATCTTCTTTTCTAAAACCACTTAGCCAAATGAACTGAAGCTTGGTAGGAAACATCTATGGAAGGTACTCTATAAAGATTGCACATTTCGTTCTCATCCGTTAACAAACATGACCGCCAAAGGTAATTCTTGTTATTTATTGGTCGATATTTTTAAAAATCTTCTCCTCTGAAACTGCTTGGCCAAATGAAGCGAAACTTGATAGGGAGCATCTATGGAAAGTCCTCTATAAAGATTGCACATTTCGTCCCGATTCGTTCACAAACATGGCCGCCACAGGCAATTCTTGTTTCTGATTGGTCGATTTAAAAAAATCTTCTCCTCTGTAACCGCATTGCCAAATGAACTGAAACTTAGTAAGAAGCATATATGGAAGGTCCTCCATAAAGATTGCACATTTCGTTCTCATCCGTTAACAAACATGACCGCCAAAGGTAATTCTTGTTTTTTATTGGTCGATTTTTAAAAAAAATCTTCTCCTCTGAAACCGCTTGGCCAAATGAAGCGAAACTAGATAGAGAGCATCTATGGAAGATCCTCTATAAAGATTGCACATTTCGTCCCCATCCGTTAACAAACATGGCCGCCAGAGGCAATTCTTGTTTCTGATTGGTCAATTAAAAAAAATATTCTCCTCTGAAACCGCTTGGCCAAATGAACCGATACTTGGTAGGAAGCATCTATGGAACGTCCTCTATTAAAATAGCTCATATCGTCCCGATTCGTTAACAAACATGGCCACCATAGGCAATTCTTTTTTCTGATTATTTCTAAAATATCTTCTCCTCTGAAACCGAGTAGCCAAATGAATCGACATTTGATAGGAAGCAACTATGGAAGGTTCGGTATGAAGTTTTCTCAAAGCAGAATGAAAGGTGAGCGACACAGGCTCAGCCCACTGAGTCTGTGATTCATCTTTTTCCCTTTACTTAACGTGTTCATATTCATGCAATCTTTTGGTAACAACAGTGTAAACATGTCCTGACCTCTGTACTCTTCAGTATTACCCATAAGATGCTGCTACCACAAGATTGTATGGATATGGCCAGGAACACTTTAAATAAAGGAAAAAGAGGTGAAATAATAAAGAAATTCGATTACATCGATCGGGCCAAACCAAAGACTATAGATATAACTGACCGCCACGATATAACTGAATATATTGTTGAAAGTTAAACACCATATTCCTTACCTTATATATATGAAAGTGGCGTTAAACACCCTTTTCCCAACCCTATATATATCAGTTTTATCGTGGAGGTCAGTTTTATTAGCGGGGGATACCAGAGTACCCGGAGAAAACCACCAACCTGCCGCAGATCACTACAAACTTTATCACATAATGTTGTATCGAGTACACCTCGCCTGAGCGGGATTCGAACTTACAAGACACAGATTGCATAGGTACATTGTAGTTGTAAACCCAACTACCATACGATCACGACCACGGCGGCCCTCTATATATAATTGATATGTGTTGCTTCTCCACTAAGCAAGCAACATCAACATTAACTTAAGGAGTGTGAACAGGGACTTGTTCGATCGGAATCAGCATAATGTATACCAGTGGAGCGACATTTACCCGCGGAGCGTTTGTTTCAGTGCATGATATAGCACCATATAAATCCAACTAAGCGTGTTGGTATATTACAAAGCGGCCATCATCATCTCATCGAAACGTAACTTGTTTTCGACATGATATACCTGAAAAATCCCTTAGAGTACGTGTTACGCACCGATTACTCGCTCACTCAACCAATTCCGGAGTAGATTGAGTTAACATGTATTTGTTATTGTCATTTCTGATATTTGTATGAATTCTGCGTTTTCCACCCTTTTAGAGTTTGAAATAATTAATTCTCAAGGGACAGTGCCTGTAAGTTTGGCAATTGTTCTGAAAGTTTTTTGTTTTGTTTTTTGCATTGAAATTAATATATAAAACGTTGTTTAGCGAGATTCGACCAAGAAACGTGTATTTTCGTTGGTTTTTTTGTTTTGTTTTTTATTGCTGTTTTTGTGTGTGTGTGTGTGTGTGTGCAGATTGTCTCCCAGCATCATAAATCTGTATATACCAATTTCGGAAAATTCGGAACCACATATGCTGTTTATACTTCAGCATGAATTTGAACTCTCAACGCAATTCGCCAAAACCTTTTTACTGTTTCTTTTTCATGCAGAATCAATTAAAATTCTCGTACGACCGCGTGCAGATTTTCCATTGGCAGACATCCCCCCCCCAAACAACAAACTTAGCGCATGCTTAGTAAAAGGTCACATAAGGTCATTCGATTAGGGCGTATATTGTCGTACAGACATGAATTTATGTTCGAGATGTGTGTTCATGAAAATAAAAGAGAATGGATGGACTTTTTATTTTAAAACTCGATAATTAGTGTTAATTTATGTTTTAATGTACTCCTTGTAAAAAATATCTGGACAACAAAAAAGTTACCAAGATCAACGATATTACCCGTTTAATACAACTTGAACATCATTTCTCGAAATGATGAGAAAATGTGACTCATCTTCCAGAACTTTACAAGATATGAACAGCCAGTCTTGTCTTTGAATTTGCAGTTTACGACATTTTTCGGTTAGGAGATTATGGTCACTTATTTTTAGTTTAGTTATAATGTTTTCTTTTATCAAGTTAGAAAAGAATAAATATAGTTCTAAGTGACTCCCTTATTTAATATTTTTGTTAAAAAAAATAATATTTGAAACTTGATACTTGGTATGTGCATGAATAGCATTATCTATTCTTTTTATCAAATTAGGACTCCCGGAGGGCATATATACGAGATTTATTTGACTGGGAAAAAAAATATATAACTATATTTATTACATTTTTAAAACAGACCAAATAACCATCCATTATAGACGTACGAGACACTGAATAGGTAAACAATATATCTTTACAAATTTGACATTACAATATACAATACAATAATGTATTTTTGTCTCGCCCTTATTAATATTATAATATACCGTTACCTATAACAATTACACGACCAACTATTTCAATAAAATAATTGAATGTCGTCTGAATATACAAAGCATGAGACTTCTTCCTCATTGATATGATTGGTTCAACGTCTTTGTTCTTGCATATTTTAATTTATAACTACAAACACATATATCACTATCGAGCACGTGCTAGGCAAAACTTCCGTCTTACAACCAGGCCATGGTTATCGTACTAGGATACGCATACTAGTTCTCTTAGTTACATATAATTAAAATCGATTACTCTTGACAGTAAACTATATTTTTTTAAATTTATATGAGTCATTTATCAAGCTTTCCAAAGCATGATACAAGCGGCCTTCAGTGTTTCAATTTTGGCATAATTTATATTCAGAGCTTGAACTTTTATAAATATATTCTGGCAAGCAAACAACTGCCTATTAAAGGAATAACTCGATTCTTCCGGGTCTCACATATTTTTTTTATAAGAATCTACATTTGGAGTGTATTCTCCATAACCTATCTCCAATATATGAAGGACCAATAAAAGGTGTTTGACGACATATTTAGACTGTCATTTGTTTGGAACGGTAAAAAGTTTGAAGCGAATTTGAAAGAAGAAAAAATCACCGTGTAAACGCACCTTAAACTCAAAATGTATTTTTTTTATTTATTTATTTAACCATAAAGTAATTAAAGTATTGAAAGAATAAATGAAAATAAATGTCAACAAAAAAAAACAATTAAAATATCTTAAAGGTAAGTAATTCAAAAAAATAACTAACGGTAACATGCTTTACGTCGGCTAAAGTTGTCTCTTTAGCAATAAAACACAAAGCAAATAGTAAATACAATGTACTATTATATATTGATAATTATAAAATTAGATATTCTTCTTTTGATTTTTTTCATTAACAGATTTTACAAAATTTAGTGAAAGTATTTGTTCGTATTTTGACCAAACAAATATATATACATGTATACAAATTATATAAACATATTTAGTAAGCTAAATTATGTTGAAACATAAAATGACAATCCGGGTGAACAAAACATCAACAATGAAAAATAAAATTACAATCCGGGTGGGCGAAATATCACTAATGAAACATTACATTACCATCCGGGTGGACGAAATATCACTAATGAAACATAACATTACTATCTGGGTGGACGAAATATCACTAATGAAACATTACATTACAATCCTGGTGGACAAAATATCACTAATGAAACATTACATTACAATCCGGGTGGACAAAATATCACTAATGAAACATAACATTACAATCCGGGGGACAAAATATCTCTAATGAAACATTACATTATAATCCGGGTGGACGAAATATCACTAGTGAAACATAACATTACAATCCGGGTGGGTGAAATATCTCTAATGAAACATAACATTATAATCCGGGTGGACGAAATATCACTAGTGAAACATAACATTACAATCCGGGTGGGTGAAATATCTCTAATGAAACATAACATTACAATCCGGGTGGGCGAAATATCACTAATGAAACATTACATTACAATCCTAGTGGACAAAATATCACTAATGAAACATTACATTACAATCCGGGTGGACAAAATATCACTAATGAAACATAACATTGCTATCCGGGTGGACGAAATATCACTAATGGAACATAACATTGCAATCCGGGTGGGCGAAATATCACTAATGAAACATTACATTACATTCAGGGTGGACAACATATCACTAGTGAAACATAACATTATAATCCGGGTGGACGAAATATCTCTAATGAAACATTACATTACAATCCGGGTGGACAAAATATCACTAATGAAGCATAACATTGCAATCCGGGTGGGCGAAATATCACTAATGAAACATTACATTACCATCCGGGTGGACGAAATATCACTAATGAAACATAACATTACAATCCGGGTGGACGAAATATCACTAATGAAACATAACATTACTATCCGGGTGGACGAAATATCTCTAATGAAACATAACATTACAATCCGGGTGGACGAAATATCACTAATGAAGCATAACATTGCAATCCGGTGGGCGAAATATCACTAATGAAACATTACATTACCATCCCGGTGGACGAAATATCACTAATGAAACATTACATTACAATCCTGGTGGACAAAATATCACTAATGAAACATTACATTACAATCCGGGTGGACAAAATATCACTAATGAAACATAACATTACAATCCGGGTGGACAAAATATCACTAATGAAACATAACATTACAATCCGGGTGGGCGAAATATCACTAATGAAACATTACATTACAATCCGGGTGGACGAACTATCACTAATGGAACATAACATTATAATCCGGGTGGACAAAATATCGCTAATGAAACATAACATTACAATCCGGGTAGGCGAAATATCACTAGTGAAACATAACATTACAATCCGGGTGGGTGAAATATCTCTAATGAAACATAACATTACAATCCGGGTGGACGAAATATCACTAATGAAACATTACATTACAATCCGGGTGGACAAAATATCACTAATGAAGCATAACATTACAATCCGGGTAGGCGAAATATCACTAGTGAAACATAACATTACAATCCGGGTGGGTGAAATATCTAATGAAGCATAACATTACAATCCGGGTGGACGAAATATCACTAATGAAACATTACATTACAATCCGGGTGGACAAAATATCACTAATGAAACATAACATTACTATCCGGGTGGACGAAATATCACTAATGGAACATAACATTGCAATCCGGGTGGACGAAATATCACTAATGAAGCATAACATTGCAATCCGGTGGGCGAAATATCACTAATGAAACATTACATTACCATCCCGGTGGACGAAATATCACTAATGAAACATTACATTACAATCCCGGTGGACAAAATATCACTAATGAAACATTACATTACAATCCGGGTGGACAAAATATCACTAATGAAACATAACATTACAATCCGGGTGGACAAAATATCTCTAATGAAACATATTATTACAATCCGGGTGGACGAAATATCACTAATGAAGCATAACATTGCAATCCGGTGGGCGAAATATCACTAATGAAACATTACATTACCATCCCGGTGGACGAAATATCACTAATGAAACATTACATTACAATCCTGGTGGACAAAATATCACTAATGAAACATTACATTACAATCCGGGTGGACAAAATATCACTAATGAAACATAACATTACAATCCGGGTGGACAAAATATCACTAATGAAACATAACATTACAATCCGGGTGGGCGAAATATCACTAATGAAACATTACATTACAATCCGGGTGGACGAAATATCACTAATGGAACATAACATTATAATCCGGGTGGACAAAATATCGCTAATGAAACATAATATTACAATCCGGGTAGGCGAAATATCACTAATGAAACATTACATTACCATCCCGGTGGACGAAATATCACTAATGAAACATTACATTACAATCCTGGTGGACAAAATATCACTAATGAAACATTACATTACAATCCGGGTGGACAAAATATCACTAATGAAACATAACATTACAATCCGGGTGGACAAAATATCACTAATGAAACATAACATTACAATCCGGGTGGGCGAAATATCACTAATGAAACATTACATTACAATCCGGGTGGACGAAATATCACTAATGGAACATAACATTATAATCCGGGTGGACAAAATATCGCTAATGAAACATAATATTACAATCCGGGTAGGCGAAATATCACTAGTGAAACATAACATTACAATCCGGGTGGGTGAAATATCTCTAATGAAACATAACATTACAATCCGGGTGGACGAAATATCAGTAATGAAACATTACATTACAATCCGGGTGGACAAAATATCACTAATGAAGCATAACATTACAATCCGGGTAGGCGAAATATCACTAGTGAAACATAACATTACAATCCGGCTGGGTGAAATATCTAATGAAGCATAACATTACAATCCGGGTGGACGAAATATCACTAATGAAACATTACATTACAATCCGGGTGGACAAAATATCACTAATGAAACATAACATTACTATCCGGGTGGACGAAATATCACTAATGGAACATAACATTGCAATCCGGGTGGGCGAAATATCACTAATGAAACATTACATTACATTCAGGGTGGACAAAATATCACTAGTGAAACATAACATTATAATCCGGGTGGACGAAATATCTCTAATGAAACATTACATTACAATCCGGGTGGACAAAATATCACTAATGAAACATAACATTACAATCCGGGTGGGCGAAATATCACTAATGAAACATTACATTACAATCCGGGTGGACGAAATATCACTAATGGAACATAACATTATAATCCGAGTGGATAAAATATCGCTAATGAAACATAACATTACAATCCGGGTAGGCGAAATATCACTAGTGAAACATAACATTACAATCCGGGTGGGTGAAATATCTCTAATGAAACATAACATTACAATCCGGGTGGACGAAATATCACTAATGAAACATTACATTACAATCCGGGTGGACAAAATATCACTAATGAAGCATAACATTACAATCCGGGTAGGCGAAATATCACTAGTGAAACATAACATTACAATCCGGGTGGGTGAAATATCTAATGAAACATAACATTACAATCCGGGTGGACGAAATATCACTAATGAAACATTACATTACAATCCGGGTGGACAAAATATCACTAATGAAGCATAACATTACTATCCGGGTGGACGAAATATCACTAATGGAACATAACATTGCAATCCGGGTGGGCGAAATATCACTAATGAAACATTACATTACATTCAGGGTGGACAAAATATCACTAGTGAAACATAACATTATAATCCGGGTGGACGAAATATCTCTAATGAAACATTACATTACAATCCGGGTGGACGAAATATCACTAATGAAGCATAACATTGCAATCCGGGTGGGCGAAATATCACTAATGAAACATTACATTACCATCCGGGTGGACGAAATATCACTAATGAAACATTACATTACAATCCGGGTGGACGAAATATCACTAATGAAACATAACATTACTATCCGGGTGGACGAAATATCTCTAACGAAACATAACATTACAATCCGGGTGGACGAAATATCACTAATGAAACATAACATTACAATCCGGGTGGACGAAATATCTCTAATGAAACATAACATTACAATCCGGGTGGGCGAAATATTACTAATGAAACATAACATTACAATCCGGGTGGACGAAATATCACTAATGAAACAACATTACTATCCGGGTGGACAAAGTATTATCAAGTGAAACATAAAAATCACAATTCGGACATTTTTCATGTTCATTTATAGACAATACATTTTTGTAAGAACAAATAAAGACCGAACAAGAAACCGCAGATAATAGAAGGAGAAAGGGAGAAAATCATTCACATATACAATATTGAAACACTATCCGGTTATTAATTTTTGACGGAGAACAATACACTTACAATGTATATGTCTTTACGAACTTCTTGTTGGCATCGATGTCTTCTTGTTAAGCATTATAAATAGTCCCTCACACAATAGTTGATAAGAATCAAATAAAATTTAAAATTAAAAATTGAATTATGTTAAGTAATTAGATATTTATTGCACAACTTGTATACAAAAAATAACGTTTCTATTAAAAATTTCTTTTTTTCACTATTACAGGAAGCAATGGAGAAGGCTTGGATTTTTCCGAATGGTGAGGCTGTTTTGAGATTTATAAATATTGTCTATATAAATTTTGGTAATTCACTGCAAATTACAAAATGAAATAGTAGTCCAACTAAATGTACGCTATACAACAGGCGATAACTACATACATACACAGTTGACTAAGCGTACTCTCGAGTGAGTGAATGTTGTTTTACGCCAAGTAAGCAATTTTCAGTTCTATCATGGCGGTGCAAAAACATAGAGTTGACGGGAAAAAATATATAAATTAAAGATCTAATAATTATGCTCTTACAGTTACAATTTGAGCAAATTGTGGCTTGAAATCGGACAAATTTGGCCAATTTGAGAATTTTCTATTTTTAGTAACGGTGACCACCTTGCAAATTGTGGCTTAAAATCGGACAAATTTGGCCAATTTGAAAATTTTCTATTTTTAGTAACGGTGACCACCTTGGTTACATTATATATATCTTTATGTCTGGTAACCTTTGTTGATACATTGGTATACAGATAACAAATTAAATACAAACATAATATACAATAAGATACAATACAATACATAATAAGAAAACAGTTATATACAATATCTACAAAATGAGAGAGAGAGTTACATTTTTCAGCCATGAGGGCAGACATTTTCATTAATATATCTTATAAAGGTGCAAAGTTTTTTTATTTTGTATTTTTTTGTCTGATTCATCAAGGTACCACAAGTCTTTCTTTTTTCACTGAAATAGTCACATTTCAATAGAATTTAATTAAATTTGTCGTAAGCTATATGCTTTAGAAAGGTGTCAGCACCTAAGTGTTTCATGCATCACATCATTTTATATAACGACTATTATATATTCACATCAAATACATAGCTAGTCCTGTATCAAATAACTGAGTGAAAAATGGTTTGTCATGAATTATCCAGATGAACTATATGATAAAGTGAACAATACATGTCAAAATCCGTACTACATGCTGCATCGACCCTCAACCAATATCATCCCTCGGGCCTCCGGCGCTCTGGCTCGAGTTGATACGGCACATGATACGGATTTTGCCATGTTTTATTCTCTATGTCTTGTATAGCCTTTTATGACATGTATATACTAGTACTTTGTTTCTTATTTGTGAATACAGGTTTTCGTTTGAAATAACACCATACGGAGAAATACTACGTGTATATCACCCTCCAGAAGAGAACACAGATGTACTGATGGCAAAGAAAGGTTTCGCTGCTCTACTAGCCTCTAAACTACATAATAAAGAAAATGTAAGTGACTAGCCTCTAAACTACACAATAAAGAAAATGTAAGTGACTCAGCACAAACACATCTGTTCAAAAGTGTTTCTACAGTTTTCAACAAAAAGCAAAACAACACGATACACCAGAATAAGAGAACTATAAAATGTATAACTTTTTTCCTGAAATACCAGACACGAACTTTAAAGGTATAGTGCACAGGCACTCGTTTCATATATATATTTGTTTACTATTTACATCTATCCATAAATAAATGTCCTTATCGGTTTCGGGTCGGTTGCCTCAGTTCACGGTCGAAAAAACTGTTTTAGAATTTCTTTAGTGAGCTAAAATTATTCTCTACTTTAAATATGGTAATTTTTGTACAACATGGTGTATGACACGCCTACCTTTGTTGTCAATCATCTATGTCAGAGCTCATTATATAATCCAAATTGAAATACAGGGGCGGATCCAGCGGCGGGTGCACTCGCCCCCCTAAAATTGGAAAAAATATGATTTTTCACACGAAATACGCTCGGCGCAATTTGTTTAAAGTGCGCCCCCCCCCCCTAACTTGAAATCCTGGATCCGCCCCTGAAATACACCAAAACACCTCATATTTTTTCGGCTATACCGATCCGTTACTATATGCAATTGTCACTTTTCCTGGAGATAGTCCGTGCTTCTGGTTAACCTATATACAGACAGTGGCCAAAAGTATCCGTATGCTTCCAACTTTCCCTATGTATTTCATATAAAACTATGTTTTTTCAAATAATTATCCTGAGGTAAATTCATGTCCCATTTTGATAATTGTTTCATCAACAAAAGCAGAAAAGTATGTAGTTTATAATGGTAATTTTCAAACAATATTTAGAAGCCTATATTTCAGATTGTCATGATTTAAACACAGACCCAAATAATTGTCTACAAAAGTATTATCATTGTATTACATGTTTTGGACGAAGTATATTCAGTTTTGTGTTTGACTTGTGTGTTCTCTAAATTACACAGTATAACTTCTTTCAATTCTGTTTGTTCTAGTTCAAAAATTATCAAAATAGGACATGAATTGATTTCCGAATAATTTTTTGAAAAATCATAGTTTAATATGAAATATATAGGGAAAATTGGTAGCGTCCGAAAACTTGAAGACCGCGGTACACAGGGCCTATGAAAGAGTGTGTGTGTGTGGGTGTGTGTGTGTGTGTGTGGGGTGGGGTGGTGAGCCGGTACATCGGTACGGGATCCGGAGAGCCAAGAAAGGGCATATGAATCTCTGAAGGCATTTTATTTTGATTATTTCATTATTTTTTTTGGGTATTTTCAACTCGAATCCACAATTTTGAGAGAAGTTTCAGTCTGTCCTCGGGCCCCAAAGCTGTATTGTTCCGCCTTGCAAAATTTCTCTTGGAGGCCCTGGTACAAAGTGTTGACAAATCATTACGTTTTGTAATGGCCCAGCTGGTTCGCCATCTGGCAACTTCTCTCCTGGAATCCTCTAATGGCAAATCAATGTCAGCCTGGTATGCCTCGTATATTGAAGCGACATAATCATTAGTTATTTTGTCTACAGCACGGGGCAGTAGATGCTGTGCATGGAAGCGGTTTTCTGTAGTAAGGAGACGTGATTCAAGTTCTGTAATCAAATGGTCCAAGAATGGATAGTACAAAGAAATTCGCCAATACTGTTTTGGCGCTTCCGCGGTGTGATTGACTCTAATAGTCTGTCGACCTCATCAGATATATCAAATGATTTTATTTCCTAATTATTTTATAACCTGACGATGTGCACGCCATGGCGTGACAACGTATGTGCAGCTACGCCTCTGCAATTGCAAGATTAGAACTTTATTTTACTACATTTTGTATTGCATTTAGTGGAGCCTTCCTGGCCTTTTTCAGTGCGAAGCATGTGAGGACATTGTTAAAATTGATTTTTCTGGCAATTTCAGATTCAATGCCAAATCTTGCTAAATCCACTAAACGATCTTGTGACATGGTTAAGCGCAAATAGTTCTTTACAAGCTTCAGAACGGAATCAATTGAGCTTAACAAAAGTCTGATCCTGTCTACTCATCATCAATGAGCCATTCCCCCTGCAATCCTCGATCTGCTACTCTCAGAGGTAATTCTTAGGGACTTAGCCTGGGTCCCCATTTCCTATGTATTTGTCAATAGCAAATCACTTAGGCCTACATATTTCAGAGCACTTATATAAAAAAATTAGTGGGCCCCTCCACCTGCAACCCTCGATCTGCCAGTGTCAATGGTTGTTCTTAGGGGAGCCCAAGCAGTCGGGCTTGGCCCTCATTTGAGTCATTTAATACATTTACATGTCGAAAATCACTAATTATATGTACATTGTCCAGTGCCCCATACACCGTAACAGAAAAGTTGTTATACATCACCAAGGGCCCTATGAAAGTCATTAGTGGGCTCCTTCCTGAAACCTGGGGCTACTTCTGTATGAAGAATTTTATATCCACTACACGAAATTGTCATTCACATATTCACGAAAGCACACATTTTATTTCGTTTGCCTAGCTCAAGGTCCTTCAAGGTACATCCTCATTTGTTCCCTCGTTTGGCTTGTGGGCCCCCTAAACTCATGGGCCACGGGGCGCCGACCCAGCTGACCCCCCCCCCCCCCCCCCCCCCCCCCCTCCCCCCTTCTGTGGGACTGCATAAGCCCTCCTACAAACAACTGAGGGTAAAGACGAGCCGAACATCGTTGTTATGCGGAAATCGTAACGGATATTACAACACGGAACTGAGAACGTCAAGACATAATAGGACAACACAAAAAACTAAAAAGAGGAGCAACACGGACCCCACCGAAAAACCGGGGATGAACTGATAGCAAGATGGCGCTAGTTTTGTCACGCAACAGAGATCGACAAATTTATCCGTTTAACAGAAAGCAACTGTTAGGAATCTAAGATTCCAGAAACGAATATGACATAAGGAATCTATGTACATAAGTAAGTTTGCCTGACACGTCCTAAAAAGATGTAAATTATGATGAAGAACGTGTCGACCTCGGCGGCGATAACTAAAGGGAACATCTCAAAATACACAATAATGCATTGCGATTAATCGCAACACAACAATATTACATAATAAATATCATGAATCATCTAGTCATAGTAAACTATTCTCATTGTTAGAAAACTTATTTACTTCAGAAATAAAATGCCAATATTATTTGACGAGAATTTCCAAAATAGAAACTACAAATTAAAAAACAATTAAATTATGTAAATTTTCTACACATTATGTCATTATTGACATTAATTTGCCAGAATCCACAATACTTTGCCTATGAATTTAAAGGGATAGTGCATGTAAGTTTGGTAATTTTTTTAAAAGTTATTTTTGCATTGAAATAATAAAGAAATTTTATTGAAAATAAATATGTAAACAGAAAATTAAAAAGGGGGGGTGTTGAGTAAATATAGAGCAGCATATACAGGGGCGTGGGAGGGGGTGGGGTGTGTGGGAATCTTCAAGGGGGTATGTGCCTCCCACTTTTTTTTGACAAAAATTTGGAAAAAGTTGAATTTGTAGTCTGAAGGCAGCAAATACTCAGTAAATCAAGACTAAAGACCCTTTTTTTTACTTGCTTGTCAGTTTCAAAAGCTTGCCCCAGGAACATTTTTGAATCTAAATGCTGAAATATTTATGAACAACTTATTTTCCACAGCTTATGATCAATAAAACTGAAATGCTACCCACTTTATGATGTGATGAGCAACAATCCATCACATTAACACAATTTTCTTAAATTATTTAATTCCAGGTAGATAATTGGAGTTACAGTACTACAGAGTTTGGAAATGAAGGTAATTTTGTAAGGATTATGGACCCGTTTCTATTTCAATGTTAAATGAAGGTATTTTGGTAAGGATTATGGACCCATTTCTATTTCATTTTCAATGTTAAATGAAGGTAATTTTGTAAGGATTATGGACCCATTTCTATTTCAATGTTAAATGAAGGTAATTTTGTAAGGATTATGGACCCATTTCCATTTCAATGTTAAGCATACCTAAAACTTGTAGAAAATCTTTATGCTTTACTACAGCAAAGTTCAAATCTAACTTTTTGTAACAATACAACTAGGGATGCATGTATGCAATGCAAGGCATTATTTACAATGTATAACATAATTGATATCATGATTAAAGTCACATATGTAATAATTATTTAAAGAAACAGAAATTGTTTGTATAGCAAATTGAGCAAATGGCACATAAGTTTGTTTTACTTACTTAAAAAACAGTTTTGATGAAAAAAGGTCAGTTAGATTAATCAAAATTTAATAAGTACATGTAAAGCCTTGGAGTGTATATTTTGAACTTTTCTTTCATAATTTATAATGCTTATTTACACAGAGTGAAATTTTCAGTATGATTCGGACCTTTGCAACAAATATTTGGTAGGTTTAATGCCGCAATAGTGAAAAAGGGGCAACATCCTTAATATAGTTTAAAAAAATTCATAGAAATTTGATGCATTTTTCTAGAAATATAATTAGAATATATTTAGTTTTACTGTAGACATTGAGGGTGATATAAAGTGAATATGGTAATTAGTTTGATCATATAGAATATACAAGTCTTTTCATATTTGATTTTAAAGTAAATTAAATTCTTAAAACATAAAATTCCTTTCAACTGTGAAAAACATATTTTAATAGTACATGTAATATGAATAAGCATGCAAAACATGTTTTGTTATTTTATCATCTGAAAATTATTTGTACTAGTTAATTTGTTCCTCTAATAGAAGGTGTTCTTGGTCACTAAGATTTGTTCCTCTAATAGAAGGAGGTGTTCTTGGTCACTAAGATTTGTTCCTCTTATAGAACTTAGAAGGTATTCTTGGTCACTAAGATTTGTTCCTCTTATAGAAGGTGTTCTTGGTCACTAAGATTTGTTCCTGTTATAGAAGGTGTTCTTGGTCACTAAGATTTGTTCCTGTTATAGAAGGTGTTCTTGGTCACTAAGATGTGTTCCTCTTATAGAAGGTGTTCTTGGTCACTAAGAACTTTGGAATCAATTGCTGCTAAATAATACCAATCTTAAATTTGCATGTGCAAAACTGTTGGTTTCTTTACATGTTTGTGTTGTGTCCAATGTATGCCTTCAATCCAACCTATTTATATTTTGTCCTTGTTTATTATATACATGTATTGATGTAATTACTTTTTTTCTTTTTTTAGGCCACCACAATGCTACTTATACAGTTGTTAAGACTTCTACTGGTATTGAGTTCAAAAAGGTCAGACAAATCATTCCAATACCTAATGCTAAGGGAAATCATATGAAGGTATGTACATGTATTGTAGTTGTTTAACTTTTTCTATTAAAGGTAACAACATCAGTGGTGTAATGGTTAGTGTGCTCACCTCGAGTGGTGTAATGGTTAGCGTGCTCACCTCGAGTCGTGTAGATAGTTGGTTCAAGACCCGGTCTTGTCAAACCAAAGACTAGGAAATTGGTATTTGTTGCTTCTCTGCTAAGCATGCAGCATTAAGGAGAAAGAGCAAAGACTGGTTGGCTTGGAATCGGAATAATGTGTCCGAGTGGAGCGACATTTCTACCAGCGGACTGTTGTTTCAAGTGAGCTAGCACTATAAAAATCCAAACTCAGCGTGTTGGTCTAGAACAAAGCAGATCTCATCATTATCTCATTGAAAATTAACTTGTTCTCGCCATGATATAGGTGAAAAATTGTTGAGTTGGCGTTACACAACAATCACTCACTCACTCAACTCTATTTAAGGTTATTGAAACGGGCCAAAACACATTTTGGAACTTTCTCAATAATCTGCATCAAGCAATGGTGGTGAAAGATGATTATGAGAGAGAGGATAGAAGGACTTGAAAAGGATAAACAAAGCAGGAATCAAGACAAGGCTGTGTGTAAATAACCTCAGGTTGATGCCTGATCTAAAATGTATTATTATACCCCCACAGCAAAGTTGAGGCGGAGGAGGGTACAGTATGGTCAGGGACATACCATGATAAATCACCCTGATGGACATAAAATTAATCCTTCAGTGGGAATTTCACCGACATTTTCCCACTGTGATAGACCTTAATTCACCAACAAATGGCCATAAAAATTAGTGAAAAAGATTAACTTTTATTGCCCCCATCTTCTAAATCTGACCTGTTTCTCCACAGGATATGTGACTGAAGTCGTTAATCTGGTCACAGTTGAGTGATTATCTAGACGTTTTATCTTTCCTATATGGTGTTTTAATGGACATAATATTTATTAATCAGAACAAATTTTATATTCAATCTTGTAAAATAAAATCAAACAGTTGTAAATAAATATGCCTATTCCTGTTTTTAAAAAACTTTCCCACACACCTAATCTTACTAAAAATAGAAACATGTGCAGACAACATTAATCAAAAGATTAAAATAAAATCAGTCTCTGGGTCAGTTACTTCCTGGTTCTATTTTTATGATTTTAGGTAACGTTTCTTTTATTTATTGCTATTCAACTATTTTTATTTCCTTTAATGGCTTTATTAAAAAAGAAACATTTCTTAAAGTAAATATAATCTCCCAACGGAAACCTGAAAAGAGAAAATATATATTCAAAATTAACTTTGAATTGGAATTAATATACTAAATATTAGTTACAGCTTTTAATAAAAACGAAAAACGTCATGTTCAATTTACCTGTAATCTACGAACATCTGGTCTTACCTGTAATTAGTGGAGCATGTACCTACCTGAGTTTTATGGCTTCCCCAATAAACATTTGATCACTAGGATCACCGTGATGAAAATTAAAAAGGATTAAAAGTTAATCCTTTTCACTATCACCGACAATATGTCTATCACGGTATGTCTCTGACCGTACTGTATGTGGTATATTACTAGTTTCAAAATGTCATTGGTCTGTAGACACAAGGTGTGAAACCACTAATTAATTTCTTTAAGGTTTTCTACTAAATTTGTGTTTTTTCGAGCCTACCTGGCCATTTTATCTTAAGTTTAACCTTTCCAAGACCATATATTTTCTGAAACGTACATGATTCCTCTACGTTCTGTCAAAATATCAGGGCATGTTTAAAATCTTGCAGTGAAATGCCGTGCTACGGAAAACACCTACTCTTAAAAATAGCTCGGTCATCCCCAAGAAATTCAGTATTTATAGGTCATGAATAAAATCATCCATATTAAAATACAACCAAGTCCATCAAATTTGGGCTCAAGATAATCCCTATATATTTAACTTCAATTATAAATTTTAATTAGTCCATTCCATTCAGTAGTTTTCACAATGCTACAAAGTGAAAGGAACTTTTTTCTTGAAAAGGGACTACTTTTCTAAGCTCTGATTGGTGAATTAGTGGTTTTACACCACAAGGTCTTGTCCGGTGTAGATTTTTTTTCTTATGACCCAATGCCTCTATATTTAGTATGTATATGTATTAGGGCATAGTGGAGTGTCACATGTAAGAATGAGGTCATTGTGACATTGACCTTTAACATCAGTCAAATAATTGATTTTTTATCGTACAACTTTGTCCACATCTTCGCTAGCCAAGGGTTACGATCCGCTCTACTCATCGTCATCTGAGTAGAGCGGATCGTAACCCTTGGCTAACGAAGATGCTTTGTCCAGGGAAGACCTTTTTTGTCTTAAGGCTCAATGTCTTCATATTTTGTATGTATATGCATTAGGACATGGCAGAGTGGCATGTATAAGAATGAACTCACCGTGACCTTTTACTTTGACTACAAGGTCAAATAATTTATGTTTTATTTTGCAACTTTTATATTCTACATGCAGTTGTTAGCTACACTGAACCAAATATCTAATGACCATGTAAGGTACTGTTATCACTTTGTTTTCTTCGTCGTTGTCTGTTTAAGTTTTTTTTTTGTCGATCTGAATTCCAAGATGGCCACAATCGTATTGGGGAAAAATAAAAATTATTTTTTTCTCAGGAACCAGAAATTTGATTGAACCCAAACTGAACACAACCAATCATTGGATGGTTCCTTACAAAATTTTATTTTTTGTATCAATCGGAAATCAAAGATGGTCGACGCCACAGGGTAAATTTAACATAGGACCCTATGTGGAAATGTTTTAAAATTATTCTGATCTGAAACCACTTAAGCATTTTACAGCAAATTTTGTTAGAATATGTCTTGCATTATCCTTTACAAAATTTTTGCTTTTTTGGTGATCAGAAATTCAAAATGGCTGTATCATCAGGACATTAAGCATAGAACCCTATAGAAATTGAAAATTTGTTTTTTCTCAGAATCTATGAATTAGATTGAACCCAATGAGTAGTCATTGGTTTGCTTTTTCGATTTTTGTGTGGATCGGAATTCCAATCTGGTCGACTTCAGAAGACATTTTTTAATTATGGGAAAAGCGATAAAAAGCTAAGTTTTCTCAAAAACTTCAAACTTTCTATATCACAAACAGTTCATGAAGAAACAGGTGAACAATACAGGCTCATGTAAGCCTTTACTATTTTGACATGACAGAGTAGGACATATAAAAAAAAAGGTCATTGTAACCTTTACCTTTGACCTCAAGTTCAAATAATTGATTTTTTTGTCATACAACTTGTCCCACAAGGGTGGGCGAAAACCAGAGTACCCGTAGAAAACCACCGACCTGTCGCAAGTCACACAAGACAAGTTCATCACATGATGTTGTATCGAGTACATCTCACCATGAACAGGGTTTGAACTCACAATGTTAGTTGTGATAGGCACTGATTGCACAGGTAGTTGTAAATCCAACTATCATACGATCGCGACCACAACTGCCCCTTAATTTGTCTAATTTATACCAGGAAGACCTATGTTTAGCTAAAAAATTAATACAGATTTTGTATATAGGTAAAAGCACAATGTTTCAATACATTAAAATCTTTTTATCTATTTCCTATTGAAATATTTACAGACTCTTCATTACAATCATGATCTAGGAACTATTCACAGTGTTATTATTGAAGAGGACATCACATCACCTCAGATGGCTCCAGAGTAAGATTTTATGATAATCTTCATAGATATTGATACAAATGTATATACATGTACACTATACAATTATTGACTTTTAATGAGGTCTACTCATGACTATATGGACCAGGTCCGTATAGTCATGAGTAGACTGAAATTAAAAGTCAATAACTGCTTTATTAAATAATAAGGAATTTTTCAAATTTTCAACAATATATTCAACAAAATAGGCTACAATTGTTTTATCTTTTTTCAAGATTATTTAAATATTAACATTTTGAAATATGATGAAAATTTTGAAATCTTATGAAATTTTTGAAAGTTTTGAAATTTTGAAATTTTTGAAAATTTTGGCCTTTTTTTGCAATTTGATTGGCCGACTGGAAATGAAATCTCGTCTCTGGTTGGACAACGTTGAAACGCCGAATAGACAATAGACAAAAATAGACACAAGCCCGAATATACCTCACACGAGGTGTACTCACTGCATGCGAGGTGTACTCACTGCATGCAAGGTATACTCACTGCACGTGAGGTATACTCACTCTGAGGTAGAGGTGAGAAAATGCTGTTTAGGCCAATCAGCGAAAAGCAAAATTCTTATCATTTAATTAATGTACTTATTGTTTGTTGTTTTAATATGTACTAGGTCTTCTTACCTAATGATTGTATCATTCTATCAGTATTTACAGTTTTTTGATTGGATGATTTTCTAGCGAGTAAAAAATTACATTCAAAAACTTGTTTATGACCATAAGGCCAAGTGAAACCTAATTTAAATAAAATAAAAGTTTTTCCGTTGTTAATTGTAATTCAAATTAACAAGAAAATACAAAAGACACACCTCAATACTGAGTCAAGTTGTCCTGTTAGCCTTATTACATTTAAAATTCTCTCTGAAATTTATTTATGTAAATTCTGGATATATTTTGGTAGATGCCCTGCCAGATACAGCATTAAAAAGATCGTCATTTGATTTTATTATTTTGTGCATAAAACTGCAAATTTCTCTTATAATTAGAAACCATAAATTTTCAATTATGTTGATATCCAGTTATTGTGCCTTCCAACTTGTGCACCTAATTCTGTTTCTTTCCATGAAAACCAATGACAATCCTAGCCCTATGTACTGTTATCATGGAACAAGAAGTCGTTATCTAGGAAATATCTTGTCAAAACTAATCATAAAATGGAATCAGCTATGCCAATATATTTTAGGTCCTAAATATTTCTGTCCACATACATTTGTACCTACACCATGCCAACAAATGTACCCCAAAATCATCACTTGAAACATATTTGACCCTCGCTTCCTATAAAACCTTCATCATCTTTACAGCCAAATGTAAACCTTTTATCAATGCCAATTACAACTTTACTCTCATTTGAAAACTGTGCTGTTACTATCCATCTTCATTTTCCCCAGACACCATCACATATGATTCCATCTGTTTGCCCCCCTCACTATAAATTTCTACGGTGAAACCTGTATATTTTGCTCACCGAACCCAAAGTGTCATGTGAGATCTTGTCATCATTTTGTGTCCGTCTTCGTCTGTAAGCTTTTCACAGTTCCATCTACTTTTCTGAAACCAGTTGTCCCATTAAAAGCACTCTTAAGGCAGGAATACTCATTAGGTGATACTCTACACAATTTGAGTTATTGATGCCCATCGGAAATTCAACATGGCTGCTAGGGCCAATAATGCATTCTGATATGCTGAAATTGCACAAATCTTCTCAGAACCCGGTTGGCACATTGGATTACAATTTTGTAGGAATGTTTACTAGATGGTCCTGTACTAATTTACAGTTTTTGGTGCAGATCAAAATATCAAGATGGCCACCATCACAGTTTTAAACATAGGAAGGACCGGTCACCCTATGGGAAAAGGAATTGAAGTTTTTTTCTTAGAAACTACAAAAATAATTTGCAAATTTGTAAGAATAATAATTAGGTGAGCATTATAGATTCTTCAATCTTGTGAGCCTCTGGTTATGGCAGATGGCAGTCAGTTTCATTGGTGAAAGACACCAGAGTGCTCAGAGAGTGAATGATTGTTGTTTAATGCCACACATTAGCAATGTAGTTTTGATTACCCAGAGAAAACCATTGCCATGCTGCAATTAACTTTCAAACATTATCACATCAACGTGTATCGAGTACCCCCGGTACACTCCCATAATTTAAGCAATTGAAGCCCTTTTAATTTGCTGGACTCCTTTTTGCAAAATCCTAAATACAACCCTGAATCCAATCTAGATTAACATAAGGTATATAGTTTGTATATACAGCTGTTACTTCTGCATTGTGTTAACAACAATACACTATTATTGATGGGAGCTGAGGGTAATGTCTGGGGTAACAGTTTTTTTTTGAGGGTTCTACAAACAAATAAACAATATCTAGCATGGGTTTGTCTGATGCAACCATGACAAATAAAAAGTGATTTCTGTAACGTCACACAGCCATAACTTAGACAACTATTGACCTATTAAATAATGATTAATTAAGGGAAAACAACTGATTATGGCATTGTATAAACATTGATATCTTAGAATATATTGGGAGAAAAAATTAAAAAAAAATCTTATATTTTTTAGCTTTGATCCATACCAGAACATAAGAAAATTTAAGGCTGTCAATGAGTTTACAACAATGGGTAAGTAATAGTTTATACATCAATTAAAAAACTGAAAAACAGGAAGCATATGTAAATTTATATTCATTTAAGAATTAAAATCATTTTTCTATTGGAGCATAAAATCGTTTAGCAAAGTATTTTTTTTACAAAAATATGCAAATTAGGCTGATTTTGATAAAAAAAAATTTTTCCTGAAAACCACTTTGCAAAATTTATCCCAAACCTTGCAGAGATCGTCCTTGTGTGGTTCCTTTCAAATTCATACCCAGCAGGCCCTACCTCCATCCAAGATGGGTGCAATTACGAAAAATAGAAATGTTTTGAAATGGACAAAAATGCTACAATTTTTAATCTAAAATGATTTGAAATCTGTAGTGTTATAAGTTGTTTATATATGAGGTGTTTTTCCATGATTTTTGTAATTTGGACTTTCTTTTGGTCAAAAATGCAAATTCAACCTATTGAAGATTTCCTCCTCTGAAATCACTTGGCCAATTTAAAGCAAACTTGACCTGAGCTATCATTAGGGTTTGCATCCAATGGTCCCCAGCCAACTAACAAGCATGTCTGATTTTACAGTAAATAGAACTTTAGGGGAAAAGATTGTGGGAATTCTAAATTTTTTGAAGACATAATGTAATTATTTTGAAAAGAAAGAAACATTGATTGATGGTAAAAAATTCCACCGACATCAACAATTAACAAACAACTTACCTCTCACCTGAAATCATTGAGCACAAAAAACACTGCACTACATATGCTGATGAAAATCTGCATTAATCTTTAGCCATAGACCATTGACATAAAGAAATTAATTCTAGCTTAGGCTTGGAAGGCCCAGATTTAAAAATTAACTGCTCTGTTGACGAATGAGACAACAAGGTTTCATCATTAAAACTTATGCCAGAGGCACTTACAAAGTCAACGATATCATGATAATTATCTTGAATATTTGCTAAAGATTTTATATATATATTCAAGTTCTTGCCACGAAAAATTTTCCCCAAGAAGACCAGTGCTTCTACCTGAATTAGCTGCAGTACCAATCGGTTGTCCATGTTGTTGAAGCTGGCACAATACCTCATCCACATAAGCATCACCAGCTGTGTTTATGGAATTGTTTACAGTGTTACCGGAAGTTCCGGTTGCGCCATCGTGATTTGGTTGCACATGCACCGAATGTGATGCGTCCTCCGCTGTCGCGTCTTCTGACAAAAAAGTTTGTTTCACTGCTTTCATCAACATTTTAATTTGGTCCACTGGAATTTTAGATTTTGCCAAATCTTCTGGTGAAATAAGCGATACAGCTTTCATGGAATCAAAACCCAGGGAAATGACGGTCGCGGTCGTGGCTTCACTAAGTTTTTTCGCGACAGCCCATGTTTTCACTTTCTCAATGTCTGACATACCATTTGCTGTCTCGTCGGCCATTTCACTAGTCAAATTTTAAAGCCAAATTAAATTTAAGTGTTACTTATTCCCTACTGTGAAGCTTGCTCCACTGCTCTGTACAAATTTTATCCACACACAAAAAAACAACCATCGCAACACGTTGCACAGTCCAAACGAATAAAAAATAATGTTCTTGCGATATCTCCTTGCGTTTCATTTATATACTGAGCATAGCGATATATTTCTTCTTCGGAAGGCACGTACCATGTGGGTAATTTAAGAAAGTTCGACACGACTTTCGAAAAATGATTGAAGTTCAACCACCGATCTTACTGTGTATTTGTATCCATTATGTACACTGCATGACGTTAAAATAACTCCACTTAACTTAACTCTTAAGGTAAGAGCTTGAGATACATAAATAAAAAGGAATACAATTTTTTGCGAAAGCTAAAAAGATGCTGACTGCTGTAAGCAATTTTTTGGAATGCAAGAACGGATGCGGGATGACGCCGAGTTTGAGAAAATCTGTTATTTGATTGGTCAATGTTAACCTGGGAATTTTGAATATTAAATTATGATTGGTTGACCTCAATTTCCAGCCATAACAATTTAAAAAAACGAAACATTTTGATTGGTTGTTGAGCTCTTTACAGCAAAACAATTAATTGGAAGCGAGGTTAAGGAGTTTATGGCAAATACGAAACTAAAGACAGCACATAATCTGATTAATAATGTATTTACAAAAAATAACAAAAATATCATAACTGATTTTTCTAACAGATTTAATACCAACTAGTGATAAACATCTAAAGAAATTAAAATAAGATATTTTAAACAAGGAGGCAAAACTTAAAAAAGGGAAAAAATGTTTTGGCTTATAGCAAGAGCAGTGGACTATATAAAAACAAAACATGTTTCCTTCAGTTCCTTTTATTATAAGGAATTATTAAGGATATTTCACACCATTCCCAACAATATTACAGAAAATTATATTGTTACCGTCAGATTTATTGATTCACTGCAAATCCATGACTAACATTACAACGTAATGTTTTATTGAATACTGAAGCTGAACTTGCCATGGTGGAGTTAAGATCTGGATATTTAATTCAAATTTTACCATATTTCCGTTTTATTTGTTGAGAAAACTAGAGTACCGGGAAAAAACCACAGACCTTGACGGTAATCACTGACAAACTTGATCACATAATGTTGTATCGAGTACATCCCGCCTGAGCAGGGTTCGAACTCACAATGCTTTTGTGATAGGCATTGATTGCATGGGAAGCTGTAAATCCAACTGCCATATGATAACGACCACGACGACCCCAAAATGGTCATAAAAACTAAAGATGTAAGCCTTGTTGTCTTAGTTTAATAGAGGCTGTGATTTGGAAAATTCTTACAGAATCTTCTTCAAGAACCAGAAATTGATATTTTTTGGAATCAACTTTATGTCAATAAACACCCAAAGAACTATTGGGTCCAAATAATTAGAGTTTTTTTCAAAATTTAAAATAGGGTGCCATGGGGAATAGGTTATTAATCTTTTTTTATTAAGTGAGTGATACAGGCTCATGTTAGAGTAGGCTTTACTCAAATAAAAAAAATGTAAATTGTTTTGTTTGCAGATTACCCTGAAATGTCAGCTACTAATAAAGGAGAGTTAAAGTTTCTGACCAGACAAGTAGTTACAGAGAGGGCATACAGACCATTAGAAGAGATTGTTAATGGCAGTATACACACACCTAATGTAAGAGAAGAAAGGGGGTGGTTGTGGCGTATGGGTGGGTGGCATCAGCGTTTGGTTTTCAGACACTATCTCAAATTTGGAGGATTCCTTTAAGACGAATAAATATCTTTATTATTTTACTCATTTGCATCTAATTTTCTTAATTTCTTTTTTGTTGTTGCAAAAATACATATTAATCAAATATTTTTTTGTATTTCGTCTGAAATATAGAATTAAAATTCTTCCCAAATTTTTTGTGTATTATTATTTTTGTTTTGTTGATTTTTTGATTTTAACCCATGTGCTATTAATGGGGGACATTCTCCTACTTGACAGCAATAGCAAATTGGATGGTGAATCTCTGATGCCATCTACATTTTTCTTACTAACAAATGCAATTTTTATGGTATGCCCTAGCCAAACAAAGTTGTAATGGGGATATAGTTATGAAAAGAAAGTGATGGTCAACAAATCCACCAATATCAACAATTTGAACAAACATCTCACAACACAAGAAAAAAAAGACCAAAGCATTTGGCATTGGAAATCAAGGTCTTAGCATGGGACAGGCACACAAATGTGGCTGGGTTATAACAGTTAATGGGATCCCAACCCTCCCCTCTTGATAATTGGATCTCCAAAGCCAACACAAATATAAACAAACAATAACAATTTAACACAGATTCCCTTCCATCCACTCAAAAAGATCACATACTATCACAAAAATGAATGACAACATAAACATGGACAGTACAATAATGTGTCTGGTAATAGTTTGATATCCAGTATCAGAGGAGAAGTGTCTGTACTTCAGTGATGAGTGAGTGAGTTAGTGATTGTTGTTTGACGCCAATTTAATATAAAGAGCAATTGTTCAGCTACATCATGGCGAGAACAATTTACATTCAGTGAGATGATGATGTCCTCTTTATACTAGACTAACTCACTTAATTGGATCTTTATAGTGCTAGCTAACTGACACAGCAGTCCATGGGTATAAATGTTGCTCCACTTGGACACAATACCCTGATCCTGAGCCCAGCAGGCTTTGCTCTTACTCCTTAAAGCAATGTGCTCAGCGGAGAAGCAGCACATATCAATTTTATAGGACTTTGGTTTGACCCAACTCGGGGCTTGAAACACATGATCTACAACCCTTGAGGCTGGCACACTAACCATTGATCTACAACCCTTGAGGCAGGCACACTAACCATTTCACCACTGATGCAGTTCTACTTCAGCGATGAATCAATGATCTAGATTGATTGGATACATGTATTGGCACTTTGTATTTATAGTAGAAACACTGTAGAATTATGTTTGATCTTATTTATAGTACAAGATGAGGGAACATAGAGGAATGAGTCTGTCTAAGATGAGAGAAAGCATTCAAGATAGTGTAAACTGTGTAAGACAAGAACCAGAACAAGGTTTGTTCACAAGATAGTGTAAACTGTGTAAGACCAGAACCAGAACAAGGTTTGTTCACAAGATAGTGTAAACTGTGTAAGACAAGAACCAGAACAAGGTTTGTTCACAAGATAGTGTAAACTGTGTAAGACCAGAACCAGAACAAGGTTTGTTCATAAGATAGTGTAAACTGTGTAAGACAAGAACCAGAACAAGGTTTGTTCACAAGATAGTGTAAACTGTGTAAGACCAGAACCAGAACAAGGTTTGTTCACAAGATAGTGTAAACTGTGTTAGACCAGAACCAGAACAAGGTTTGTTCACAAGATAGTGTAAACTGTATAAGACAAGAACCAGAACAAGGTTTGTTCACAAGATAGTGTAAACTGTGTAAGACAAGAACCAGAACAAGGTTTGTTCACAAGATAGTGTAAACTGTATAAGACAAGAACCAGAACAAGGTTTGTTCACAAGATAGTGTAAACTGTGTAAGACCAGAACCAGAACAAGGTTTGTTCACAAGATAGTGTAAACTGTGTAAGACAAGAACCAGAACAAGGTTTGTTCACAAGATAGTGTAAACTGTGTAAGACCAGAACCAGAACAAGGTTTGTTCACAAGATAGTGTAAACTGTGTAAGACAAGAACCAGAACAAGGTTTGTTCACAAGATAGTGTAAACTGTGTAAGACCAGAACCAGAACAAGGTTTGTTCACAAGATAGTGTAAACTGTGTAAGACAAGAACCAGAACAAGGTTTGTTCACAAGATAGTGTAAACTGTGTAAGACCAGAACCAGAACAAGGTTTGTTCACAAGATAGTGTAAACTGTGTAAGACAAGAACCAGAACAAGGTTTGTTCACAAGATAGTGTAAACTGTGTAAGACCAGAACCAGAACAAGGTTTGTTCACAAGATAGTGTAAACTGTGTAAGACCAGAACCAGAACAAGGTTTGTTCACAAGATAGTGTAAACTGTATAAGACAAGAACCAGAACAAGGTTTGTTCACAAGATAGTGTAAACTGTATAAGACCAGAACCAGAACAAGGTTTGTTCACAAGATAGTGTAAACTGTATAAGACCAGAACCAGAACAAGGTTTGTTCACAAGATAGTGTAAACTGTGTAAGACAAGAACCAGAACAAGGTTTGTTCACAAGATAGTGTAAACTGTATAAGACAAGAACCAGAACAAGGTTTGTTCACAAGATAGTGTAAACTGTGTAAGACAAGAACCAGAACAAGGTTTGTTCACAAGATAGTGTAAACTGTGTAAGACAAGAACCAGAACAAGGTTTGTTCACAAGATAGTGTAAACTGTGTAAGACCAGAACCAGAACAAGGTTTGTTCACAAGATAGTGTAAACTGTGTAAGACCAGAACCAGAACAAGGTTTGTTCACAAGATAGTGTAAACTGTATAAGACAAGAACCAGAACAAGGTTTGTTCACAAGATAGTGTAAACTGTGTAAGACCAGAACCAGAACAAGGTTTGTTCACAAGATAGTGTAAACTGTGTAAGACAAGAACCAGAACAAGGTTTGTTCACAAGATAGTGTAAACTGTGTAAGACCAGAACCAGAACAAGGTTTGTTCACAAGATAGTGTAAACTGTATAAGACAAGAACCAGAACAAGGTTTGTTCACAAGAGAGTGTAAACTGTGTAAGACAAGAACCAGAACAAGGTTTGTTCACAAGATAGTGTAAACTGTGTAAGACCAGAACCAGAACAAGGTTTGTTCACAAGATAGTGTAAACTGTATAAGACAAGAATCAGAACAAGGTTTGTTCACAAGATAGTGTAAATTGTATAAGACAAGAACCAGAACAAGGTTTGTTCACAAGATAGTGTAAACTGTGTAAGACAAGAACCAGAACAAGGTTTGTTCACAAGATAGTGTAAACTGTGTAAGACAAGAACCAGAACAAGGTTTGTTCACAAGATAGTGTAAACTGTGTAAGACAAGAACCAGAACAAGGTTTGTTCACAAGATAGTGTAAACTGTGTAAGACAAGAACCAGAACAAAGTTTGTTCACAAGATAGTGTAAACTGTATAAGACAAGAATCAGAACAAGGTTTGTTCACAAGATAGTGTAAACTGTGTAAGACAAGAACCAGAACAAGGTTTGTTCACAAGATAGTGTAAACTGTGTAAGACAAGAACCAGAACAAGGTTTGTTCACAAGATAGTGTAAACTGTGTAAGACAAGAACCAGAACAAGGTTTGTTCACAAGATAGTGTAAACTGTATAAGACAAGAACCAGAACAAGGTTTGTTCACAAGATAGTGTAAACTGTGTAAGACAAGAACCAGAACAAGGTTTGTTCACAAGATAGTGTAAACTGTGTAAGACCAGAACCAGAACAAGGTTTGTTCACAAGATAGTGTAAACTGTATAAGACAAGAACCAGAACAAGGTTTGTTCACAAGATAGTGTAAACTGTGTAAGACAAGAACCAGAACAAGGTTTGTTCACAAGATAGTGTAAACTGTGTAAGACAAGAACCAGAACAAGGTTTGTTCACAAGATAGTGTAAACTGTATAAGACAAGAACCAGAACAAGGTTTGTTCACAAGATAGTGTAAACTGTGTAAGACCAGAACCAGAACAAGGTTTGTTCACAAGATAGTGTAAACTGTATAAAACAAGAATCAGAACAAGGTTTGTTCACAAGATAGTGTAAATTGTATAAGACAAGAACCAGAACAAGGTTTGTTCACAAGATAGTGTAAACTGTGTAAGACAAGAACCAGAACAAGGTTTGTTCACAAGATAGTGTAAACTGTGTAAGACAAGAACCAGAACAAGGTTTGTTCACAAGATAGTGTAAACTGTGTAAGACAAGAACCAGAACAAGGTTTGTTCACAAGATAGTGTAAACTGTATAAGACAAGAACCAGAACAAGGTTTGTTCACAAGATAGTGTAAACTGTGTAAGACAAGAACCAGAACAAGGTTTGTTCACAAGATAGTGTAAACTGTGTAAGACAAGAACCAGAACAAGGTTTGTTCACAAGATAGTGTAAACTGTGTAAGACAAGAACCAGAACAAGGTTTGTTCACAAGATAGTGTAAACTGTATAAGACAAGAATCAGAACAAGGTTTGTTCACAAGATAGTGTAAACTGTGTAAGACAAGAACCAGAACAAGGTTTGTTCACAAGATAGTGTAAACTGTGTAAGACCAGAACCAGAACAAGGTTTGTTCACAAGATAGTGTAAACTGTGTAAGACAAGAACCAGAACAAGGTTTGTTCACAAGATAGTGTAAACTGTGTAAGACCAGAACCAGAACAAGGTTTGTTCACAAGATAGTGTAAACTGTGTAAGACAAGAACCAGAACAAGGTTTGTTCACAAGATAGTGTAAACTGTGTAAGACCAGAACCAGAACAAGGTTTGTTCACAAGATAGTGTAAACTGTGTAAGACCAGAACCAGAACAAGGTTTGTTCACAAGATAGTGTAAACTGTATAAGACAAGAACCAGAACAAGGTTTGTTCACAAGATAGTGTAAACTGTATAAGACCAGAACCAGAACAAGGTTTGTTCACAAGATAGTGTAAACTGTATAAGACCAGAACCAGAACAAGGTTTGTTCACAAGATAGTGTAAACTGTGTAAGACAAGAACCAGAACAAGGTTTGTTCACAAGATAGTGTAAACTGTATAAGACAAGAACCAGAACAAGGTTTGTTCACAAGATAGTGTAAACTGTGTAAGACAAGAACCAGAACAAGGTTTGTTCACAAGATAGTGTAAACTGTGTAAGACAAGAACCAGAACAAGGTTTGTTCACAAGATAGTGTAAACTGTGTAAGACCAGAACCAGAACAAGGTTTGTTCACAAGATAGTGTAAACTGTGTAAGACCAGAACCAGAACAAGGTTTGTTCACAAGATAGTGTAAACTGTATAAGACAAGAACCAGAACAAGGTTTGTTCACAAGATAGTGTAAACTGTGTAAGACCAGAACCAGAACAAGGTTTGTTCACAAGATAGTGTAAACTGTATAAGACAAGAACCAGAACAAGGTTTGTTCACAAGATAGTGTAAACTGTGTAAGACAAGAACCAGAACAAGGTTTGTTCACAAGATAGTGTAAACTGTATAAGACAAGAACCAGAACAAGGTTTGTTCACAAGAGAGTGTAAACTGTGTAAGACAAGAACCAGAACAAGGTTTGTTCACAAGATAGTGTAAACTGTGTAAGACCAGAACCAGAACAAGGTTTGTTCACAAGATAGTGTAAACTGTATAAGACAAGAATCAGAACAAGGTTTGTTCACAAGATAGTGTAAATTGTATAAGACAAGAACCAGAACAAGGTTTGTTCACAAGATAGTGTAAACTGTGTAAGACAAGAACCAGAACAAGGTTTGTTCACAAGATAGTGTAAACTGTGTAAGACAAGAACCAGAACAAGGTTTGTTCACAAGATAGTGTAAACTGTGTAAGACAAGAACCAGAACAAGGTTTGTTCACAAGATAGTGTAAACTGTGTAAGACAAGAACCAGAACAAGGTTTGTTCACAAGATAGTGTAAACTGTATAAGACAAGAATCAGAACAAGGTTTGTTCACAAGATAGTGTAAACTGTGTAAGACAAGAACCAGAACAAGGTTTGTTCACAAGATAGTGTAAACTGTGTAAGACAAGAACCAGAACAAGGTTTGTTCACAAGATAGTGTAAACTGTGTAAGACAAGAACCAGAACAAGGTTTGTTCACAAGATAGTGTAAACTGTATAAGACAAGAACCAGAACAAGGTTTGTTCACAAGATAGTGTAAACTGTATAAGACAAGAACCAGAACAAGGTTTGTTCACAAGATAGTGTAAACTGTGTAAGACCAGAACCAGAACAAGGTTTGTTCACAAGATAGTGTAAACTGTATAAGACAAGAACCAGAACAAGGTTTGTTCACAAGATAGTGTAAACTGTGTAAGACAAGAACCAGAACAAGGTTTGTTCACAAGATAGTGTAAACTGTGTAAGACAAGAACCAGAACAAGGTTTGTTCACAAGATAGTGTAAACTGTATAAGACAAGAACCAGAACAAGGTTTGTTCACAAGATAGTGTAAACTGTGTAAGACCAGAACCAGAACAAGGTTTGTTCACAAGATAGTGTAAACTGTATAAGACAAGAATCAGAACAAGGTTTGTTCACAAGATAGTGTAAATTGTATAAGACAAGAACCAGAACAAGGTTTGTTCACAAGATAGTGTAAACTGTGTAAGACAAGAACCAGAACAAGGTTTGTTCACAAGATAGTGTAAACTGTGTAAGACAAGAACCAGAACAAGGTTTGTTCACAAGATAGTGTAAACTGTGTAAGACCAGAACCAGAACAAGGTTTGTTCACAAGATAGTGTAAACTGTATAAGACAAGAACCAGAACAAGGTTTGTTCACAAGATAGTGTAAACTGTGTAAGACAAGAACCAGAACAAGGTTTGTTCACAAGATAGTGTAAACTGTGTAAGACAAGAACCAGAACAAGGTTTGTTCACAAGATAGTGTAAACTGTGTAAGACAAGAACCAGAACAAGGTTTGTTCACAAGATAGTGTAAACTGTATAAGACAAGAATCAGAACAAGGTTTGTTCACAAGATAGTGTAAACTGTGTAAGACAAGAACCAGAACAAGGTTTGTTCACAAGATAGTGTAAACTGTGTAAGACAAGAACCAGAACAAGGTTTGTTCACAAGATAGTGTAAACTGTGTAAGACAAGAACCAGAACAAGGTTTGTTCACAAGATAGTGTAAACTGTGTAAGACAAGAACCAGAACAAGGTTTGTTCACAAGATAGTGTAAACTGTGTAAGACAAGAACCAGAACAAGGTTTGTTCACAAGATAGTGTAAACTGTGTAAGACAAGAACCAGAACAAGGTTTGTTCACAAGATAGTGTAAACTGTATAAGACAAGAACCAGAACAAGGTTTGTTCACAAGATAGTGTAAACTGTGTAAGACAAGAACCAGAACAAGGTTTGTTCACAAGATAGTGTAAACTGTGTAAGACCAGAACCAGAACAAGGTTTGTTCACAAGATAGTGTAAACTGTGTAAGACCAGAACCAGAACAAGGTTTGTTCACAAGATAGTGTAAACTGTGTAAGACCAGAACCAGAACAAGGTTTGTTCACAAGATAGTGTAACTGTGTAAGACAAGAACCAGAACAAGGTTTGTTCACAAGATAGTGTAAACTGTGTAAGACAAGAACCAGAACAAGGTTTGTTCACAAGATAGTGTAAACTGTGTAAGACCAGAACCAGAACAAGGTTTGTTCACAAGATAGTGTAAACTGTATAAGACAAGAATCAGAACAAGGTTTGTTCACAAGATAGTGTAAACTGTGTAAGACAAGAACCAGCACAAGGTTTGTTCACAAGATAGTGTAAACTGTATAAGACAAGAATCAGAACAAGGTTTGTTCACAAGATAGTGTAAACTGTGTAAGACAAGAACCAGAACAAGGTTTGTTCACAAGATAGTGTAAACTGTGTAAGACAAGAACCAGAACAAGGTTTGTTCACAAGATAGTGTAAACTGTGTAAGACAAGAACCAGAACAAGGTTTGTTCACAAGATAGTGTAAACTGTATAAGACAAGAACCAGAACAAGGTTTGTTCACAAGATAGTGTAAACTGTATAAGACAAGAACCAGAACAAGGTTTGTTCACAAGATAGTGTAAACTGTGTAAGACCAGAACCAGAACAAGGTTTGTTCACAAGATAGTGTAAACTGTATAAGACAAGAACCAGAACAAGGTTTGTTCACAAGATAGTGTAAACTGTGTAAGACAAGAACCAGAACAAGGTTTGTTCACAAGATAGTGTAAACTGTGTAAGACCAGAACCAGAACAAGGTTTGTTCACAAGATAGTGTAAACTGTATAAGACCAGAACCAGAACAAGGTTTGTTCACAAGATAGTGTAAACTGTGTAAGACCAGAACCAGAACAAGGTTTGTTCACAAGATAGTGTAAACTGTATAAGACAAGAATCAGAACAAGGTTTGTTCACAAGATAGTGTAAACTGTATAAGACAAGAACCAGAACAAGGTTTGTTCACAAGATAGTGTAAACTGTGTAAGACAAGAACCAGAACAAGGTTTGTTCACAAGATAGTGTAAACTGTGTAAGACAAGAACCAGAACAAGGTTTGTTCACAAGATAGTGTAAACTGTGTAAGACCAGAACCAGAACAAGGTTTGTTCACAAGATAGTGTAAACTGTATAAGACAAGAACCAGAACAAGGTTTGTTCACAAGATAGTGTAAACTGTGTAAGACAAGAACCAGAACAAGGTTTGTTCACAAGATAGTGTAAACTGTGTAAGACAAGAACCAGAACAAGGTTTGTTCACAAGATAGTGTAAACTGTGTAAGACAAGAACCAGAACAAGGTTTGTTCACAAGATAGTGTAAACTGTATAAGACAAGAACCAGAACAAGGTTTGTTCACAAGATAGTGTAAACTGTGTAAGACAAGAACCAGAACAAGGTTTGTTCACAAGATAGTGTAAACTGTGTAAGACAAGAACCAGAACAAGGTTTGTTCACAAGATAGTGTAAACTGTGTAAGACAAGAACCAGAACAAGGTTTGTTCACAAGATAGTGTAAACTGTGTAAGACAAGAACCAGAACAAGGTTTGTTCACAAGATAGTGTAAACTGTGTAAGACAAGAACCAGAACAAGGTTTGTTCACAAGATAGTGTAAACTGTGTAAGACAAGAACCAGAACAAGGTTTGTTCACAAGATAGTGTAAACTGTATAAGACAAGAACCAGAACAAGGTTTGTTCACAAGATAGTGTAAACTGTGTAAGACAAGAACCAGAACAAGGTTTGTTCACAAGATAGTGTAAACTGTGTAAGACCAGAACCAGAACAAGGTTTGTTCACAAGATAGTGTAAACTGTGTAAGACCAGAACCAGAACAAGGTTTGTTCACAAGATAGTGTAAACTGTGTAAGACCAGAACCAGAACAAGGTTTGTTCACAAGATAGTGTAACTGTGTAAGACAAGAACCAGAACAAGGTTTGTTCACAAGATAGTGTAAACTGTGTAAGACAAGAACCAGAACAAGGTTTGTTCACAAGATAGTGTAAACTGTGTAAGACCAGAACCAGAACAAGGTTTGTTCACAAGATAGTGTAAACTGTATAAGACAAGAATCAGAACAAGGTTTGTTCACAAGATAGTGTAAACTGTGTAAGACAAGAACCAGAACAAGGTTTGTTCACAAGATAGTGTAAACTGTGTAAGACAAGAACCAGAACAAGGTTTGTTCACAAAATAGTGTAAACTGTGTAAGACAAGAACCAGAACAAGGTTTGTTCACAAGATAGTGTAAACTGTATAAGACAAGAACCAGAACAAGGTTTGTTCACAAGATAGTGTAAACTGTGTAAGACCAGAACCAGAACAAGGTTTGTTCACAAGATAGTGTAAACTGTGTAAGACAAGAACCAGAACAAGGTTTGTTCACAAGATAGTGTAAACTGTGTAAGACCAGAACCAGAACAAGGTTTGTTCACAAGATAGTGTAAACTGTATAAGACAAGAACCAGAACAAGGTTTGTTCACAAGATAGTGTAAACTGTATAAGACAAGAACCAGAACAAGGTTTGTTCACAAGATAGTGTAAACTGTGTAAGACCAGAACCAGAACAAGGTTTGTTCACAAGATAGTGTAAACTGTATAAGACAAGAACCAGAACAAGGTTTGTTCACAAGATAGTGTAAACTGTGTAAGACCAGAACCAGAACAAGGTTTGTTCACAAGATAGTGTAAACTGTGTAAGACAAGAACCAGAACAAGGTTTGTTCACAAGATAGTGTAAACTGTGTAAGACAAGAACCAGAACAAGGTTTGTTCACAAGATAGTGTAAACTGTATAAGACCAGAACAAGGTTTGTTCACAAGATAGTGTAAACTGTATAAGACCAGAACCAGAACAAGGTTTGTTCACAAGATAGTGTAAACTGTGTAAGACAAGAACCAGAACAAGGTTTGTTCACAAGATAGTGTAAACTGTACAAGACAAGAACCAGAACAAAGTTTGTTCACAAGATAGTGTAAACTGTGTAAGACAAGAACCAGAACAAGGTTTGTTCACAAGATAGTGTAAACTGTATAAGACAAGAATCAGAACAAGGTTTGTTCACAAGATAGTGTAAACTGTGTAAGACAAGAACCAGAACAAGGTTTGTTCACAAGATAGTGTAAACTGTATAAGACAAGAACCAGAACAAGGTTTGTTCACAAGATAGTGTAAACTGTATAAGACAAGAACCAGAACAAGGTTTGTTCACAAGATAGTGTAAACTGTGTAAGACCAGAACCAGAACAAGGTTTGTTCACAAGATAGTGTAAACTGTGTAAGACCAGAACCAGAACAAGGTTTGTTCACAAGATAGTGTAAACTGTGTAAGACAAGAACCAGAACAAGGTTTGTTCACAAGATAGTGTAAACTGTATAAGACCAGAACAAGGTTTGTTCACAAGATAGTGTAAACTGTATAAGACCAGAACCAGAACAAGGTTTGTTCACAAGATAGTGTAAACTGTGTAAGACAAGAACCAGAACAAGGTTTGTTCACAAGATAGTGTAAACTGTATAAGACAAGAACCAGAACAAAGTTTGTTCACAAGATAGTGTAAACTGTGTAAGACAAGAACCAGAACAAGGTTTGTTCACAAGATAGTGTAAACTGTGTAAGAACCAGAACCAGAACAAGGTTTGTTCACAAGATAGTGTAAACTGTGTAAGACAAGAACCAGAACAAGGTTTGTTCACAAGATAGTGTAAACTGTGTAAGACAAGAACCAGAACAAGGTTTGTTCACAAGATAGTGTAAACTGTGTAAGACATGAACCAGAACAAGGTTTGTTCACAAGATCAGTCTTCGAAATTAGGCGGTAGTCCGAAGCCTGTGGCATGTAAAATTTTACACGGGCGTATAAAATGAGTAGTTCCACAAGTCCGACGAGCCTGTGAAAAAAAAGTCATATAGTTTCAAAAGTTGATTTCATAAGATATTGTGTGTAGATATTTAGTTTATTGTTCTCTGTTTTCAGTTGTTGCCAAGTCAATGCAAAACATGGGTAGGCAAACAAGTCCTTTTAAGAATTTCCGATATTCGAAATAGATTTAGGTGTGTCTGTGTTTTGCAATTTGATTGGTTGATATTTTTACCATCATGTAGGTTTTAAAAAAGGACGAGAAGCAGGGCTCACGTTAGAGGGCGAAGTAGTTGCCTTGTGAAGGTTGACTTCGATTTCTCGTTGGTCAAAAGCGAAATTCAAGTAGCCTTGTAATTTTGAAGAGTCACCCTAGGCTATGCTGTCCGCATATTTTTGCCACGTGCCATTTATGAAAATATCGACATCGTGTTTATTGAATTCTATGGTATTCATTAAGTATTTTGAAAGTGACTTTCTTGAAAAGTAATCCATTTCGGTTTAAAGAAACTTTAATTTCGTTCAATATCAAATAAAAATGGCACCACGAGAAAGGGGGCGCAATCAGACACTGTGCTACAGGAAATGATGATCGAAGCTATTTTCAACCAAACAAACTGTTGATTAATTTTTTTCTCAATCCTGTGACATAAAGTCTGAGTTCTCATATATATTATGTTCATATTTGAGAAGGTTGGTCATTCAAAATTCGTTGAAATGCACGGAGACACTTCAGATTTTTTTTGATCCGCTTCCAGATCCGATCGGTATTTTTTATTAATTGCGATCTATTTATAGAACTGTTGCTGACAGACCTGTGTCTACGTTAATACCTCTGCAGTTAGAAAATAGATTTTGAACTACAGTAGTTTTGTTCCATTGTTGCACTCTGATTTGAGGTCTGACAAATAATAATTACGTTATCTGATATATTATGAAATTGTTCTAGGCTTGTGTACACAAATAAATTATTATTTGAATTTATTGATTGGCAGGTGATTAAAGACTCATTATTAAGGGTTAAAGTAAGTTTACCAAGAATATAATAATTAAAATTTTACAGATAACTGTTTTCACTTGCTTTGTAAAGGACATGTCTACAACCAACAATTATCTGATCAGATTATGAAATTGTTCTAAATATATTAATTTTGTATCAATTAAATATTAAATGTATTTTCATCTACATTGTAGTTCCAATTATTTAAACCATCCAACATAATTAAACATACAAAATTTCTTCTCTTGTTAAATTTGTGCAAATTTCTGTTAACTAAAAAGAAAACCTGAGTTTTCCGACATCCTGTGCAATCCGACACATTTCCCTGGTCCCTTGGTGTGTCGGATTAGACAGGTTCCACTGTACTTGATAACCAGGATTGGTATTGTGACGTCACCAAAATATTCATTTGCCAACGAGAAATTCAAATAAACCCATGAAATAATCATTACATTTTGTTGTGAAAATTAAATTATAAGGAATGTGTTCAATTTTTGAACAGGCTATACTTGTATAACATGGTTTGGAACAATTTATGCTTTTCATAAACCACTTCACAGTTTTTTAGCCCTAACCTGCCCCTAAACCAGGTTATATTGTATAACCTGTTCAAAAATTTAACATATTCCTTAAATAACCTTAAAAAAATCTTCCTTTCAGCTTGAATTAAACATATTGCTAAGGAACAGCCATAGGATTGGGTACAAGTTATAGCAACATTATTATACACCCTGGTCTTAAAATTTACATCCATCACAAATACAATAAGGGTAATAACAAAATTACCGAACTCCGAACAATCTTACAAAGGGAAAGTAAAAACTCATAATTATATAAACAGACAAAATCAGTCAACAACCGGAAAACTGTGAAAACCATAATGACCCTGACTTGGTACAGGCATTTCTAAAGAAATGGTGGGTTGAATCAGATTTTAAAGCGCCAAACCTCCCGCTCTCAATAGTACACTTGTACACCTTTATCTCAAACTCAAGCATAGTGTACTCTTGTAGATTAGTTTAATTTATCACTTATCACTCAAATACTACTCTGTATTGAAGTAAAATCATTGGTCGCTTCTACTTTGCAACAACGAGGTTTGACTGCAAAAGTAAATGAAAACATAAAGAAAAATAAAATAAAAAGGGAAGAAAATACACCTAAGCTGATTTAATAATATGTCAGTTTTATTTTTGTAGGTTCCACTTTAGTTCTGTCATGTTTCCATACACTCGTAGAAATGATGAAGAATCTGCCAGATGAGGAACTAGAAGATTTAGCAAGACATTACTTCAAACAGATGAAACCTATGTAATAATTATCTAGAAATATTAACTCGGTCCTCTGACCCAAGACCAGTAAAACTTTGGTCGGACCAGTAAATTTGTTCAGTTTTTATTTAGAACTATATTGAAATAAATTCAAGAATTTGATTTGGACTAGTAAATTCAAATTTTCATTGCGAGGACTTATAGTGTGATAAACATTTCTGTTCTACCTTGAATTGCATTTTCCATTTGATTTCAAAGGTTATTGAAAAATATTGGGAAAAAGATAGCCTTCACCTCCATAAGAATGCTGCAAATTATAACTTCAGCTAATTAAGGAATGACCAAGAGGCACTTTTGAGTCACATAAAATTGCATGTAAATTTCTACTGGAAATATGGCCAATCATATCAGTATCAGAATATATAAATAGAGCTCCCTCGCTATTTGTTATATCACCCCTGTTTTATCGCCAAACTCACTTACGGCCATAAATATTATGCGTCCCAATTCCACACATTAAAATTCCTTCGTTATAGCGCTAAAGTCCGCTATTGCCATCCACCACAACTTTTCCTAACACATAAGTCGTAAAATTCCCTTGTTAATATCACCTGAATTCACCTGTATGAAACATAATTTCCCTAGATCTTCTGCCAAATAATTTAATTGCTTTTAACAGCATTCATGATTGAATGTTATTTCAATTTAATCAATGCACTTTTTATGGTATATGGTTTGATTTGTTCGTTTTTGACACCTTGAAAAACACCTTTAAATTGGTGATTAAAATTAACCTGGACAAATTTTGTATTTAAGAGTTCAGTCAAAATTTGATGGACAATAAGTGAATAGGTCGATATAGACTGAAATGCAGAAAATGCTGAAGGTACCTAGTTGTATGTGTTTAGTGACCTCAGTTAAAATGAGAGGTGATTATTAGTTTTGTTGATGTTGATGGAAGTGATGACCATTACTGTTTTAAACTTTACTTTTATAATGGAGTCAAAATTCCCTTCTATCCATGAATATATTATTTATTCAGAATGTAGTTCAGTTGTCCAGACCAGCCACCTCGAAATACCACCATCTTTGCATACCAGTACTTCCAGAAAATTGTCTTGTCCAAAAGGTGCAATGTATATATACTCTAAAAATAAGTCCTTTTCTCCAAAACGTTTCAGCTGTCCATACAGCTTTCGTTGGTTGAAATTTATTTACGAATTAAAAAATATCATTTGTAGCACACAGAGTAATGTGACGGTATAATATACAAATATGGTGTTAATATATATATTTATGGAAGACATGTATGTTCTGTCACAGTTGAGGTGATATCATAGAGGTTTCGTGTTTCAAAATGGTCAAGTATGATATCAACGATTATCATACAAAGATAACAATATATTTTGGCAGATCGACACAAAACAAGGGGTCTACAGAGGTAATGATTGATGCCTTTGCTGTACTGTCAACTGATGATAGCCAGAAGATATTGACTCACATGATAATAAGGTCCTCACAGCCACATCAAGATTTTATCACCAGACTGATGACACATGTTTCTGGATATGACATTCCTCCACATCAGGTAATACTTGGAAGCAATTATCTCCCTTTATCAAATGATGAAGGCCTATTTTGATCGAGGATATCAGAGGTCAATGTATGTGTGTATTAAAAAACGTCTAACTCAGTAGAGTTTTAATTAGACAGGTGTGTATTTTAATGGAAATGTTAAATGACAGATGAGATTTTATTTCTTCAAATTATACAATACATGGGAGTGGGTTTGAAAAAAACCCCAAGCCAATAATACTAAAATCTTGGCCAGATCACATGTATTTATATCCCTGTTTATCTAGTTGTTTTAAAGTCCAAAATTTGATAAAGGGAGATTTGATGCATCACGTTTATTTTACTTGGACAGTATTGTATTGTCTACACATGCTGTTCTGATGGTACTTTAGAAAGATATGCATCACGTTTATTTTACTTGGACAGTATTCTATTGTCTACAAATGCTGTTCTGATGGTACTTTAGAAAGATATGCATCACGTTTATTTGACTTGGACAGTATTGTCTACACATGCTGTTCTGATGGTACTTTAGAAAGATATGCATCACGTTTATTTTACTTGGACAGTATTGTCTACACATGCTGTTCTGATGGTACTTTAGAAAGATATGCATCACGTTTATTTTACTTGGACAGTATTGTCTACACATGCTGTTCTGATGGTACTTTAGAAAGATATGCATCACGTTTATTTTACTTGGACAGTATTGTCTACACATGCTGTTCTGATGGTACTTTAGAAAGATATGCATCACGTTTATTTTACTTGGACAGTATTGTCTACACATGCTGTTCTGATGGTACTTTAGAAAGATATGCATCACGTTTATTTGACTTGGACAGTATTGTCTACACATGCTGTTCTGATGGTACTTTAGAAAGATATGCATCACGTTTATTTGACTTGGACAGTATTGTCTACACATGCTGTTCTGATGGTACTTTAGAAAGATAACGTATACCACAATCAATATGTAATCACCATAGCTCCTTACTTTTTCCATGTTTGCCTAAGAATGTTACTCCTTTTTTGTTATCAGTTAATCAGATAAGACTTGATAAGTTTGTATTGTCTAATTTGTCTTTTGGCCTTATAGTCCAGTCAATCTATGGAAAAAAATAGCCAAACCTCAAACTAATTGCAAAAGAATTTAACTCTAGATTTACTTGTGTGAAAATGTCTTCCCAATACCATATCAAAAATCTAGAAAAATCTAGATAGGGGAAAATATTTTTTCGTGAGATTTTATACACCGTTCTCACTACTTCAACATGCATATTTTTTAACAGGTACAGTTGTAAATGTGGTAAAAAGAGCATTCAATGAGAGCGTAGTCATACAAATCATGCATCAAACGAATGAGAGGACTTTTATCTTTCAAATCAATGAAACAAAATACACGTGTTCTGTGTGTGTCTTCTTTATTTAACCCAAAGATGTACTAGTACCCCCACCCCCCAAATTTAATAAATAGGTGTTGTAATATTTAAAAAAAGTTATTTGTGCAATATGTCATTTTTAATCAAACAATTGAGTAAAACAAATCACAACATAGTAACATTTAAATTGTATTGGACCAATAATATCGATTGTTTACAAAATATGTATACAAAATGGGAATTATGGATTTTAGAATTTCCTTTTTCTCTCAATTTTTCGATTTTTTTCCTTGTTTACACTAAAGAAAATACATGAAATATAGAAATTATGATGCAACTTAATGTTGCTGCTTATAGGTAATAACAAGAAGCCTATTTTGAATAACAAGGTGCCAATCTATATTCCAAATAGGAAAAATTCCAAACGAAAATGGCGAGATTTCTTGTTTTTTTTTATACCGAGGACAAAAATGGTTAAAGAACATAGTCATGATAGATATAAAATGTTTCATAAGTAAGTGATTGGTTTTTTTTTTAAATAAAACCCTTTTTTACTGTTGTGCAAAATGTAAGATTTTCAGTTTTTATAAATTGTACATCTTACTTAGCCTACTGACTTGATTGTCCATATTTTAAAAATGTAATGTCTTACTTAACAAGATAGTTTAAAATTCTATCTTATTTTTTTCTAAAATCAAATGGCCAAAAAACTTTCACTTTTGAATTGAATAATATTAAAAATAGTAGCAGTAACCTATTGATGTATCAGTAATGATTAAGGTCTACTGAAGTTACAATACACATTCAGCATTTAAAATCAATAAGATTGTCAAAACGTAAGAACATGTAGCAATACTGATATGTTGCTTATCATATAGTCCTAATTACATATCTTCAGTCATGTCTGCGTTTGTTATATTTTTCAAGTTTTAATTTGAGCAACTAACACCTTTACAGTCTCCACATCCAACTGTACAATCTAAATCATATGTTTCCTACAACTATATTTTTAGTATCACAGCTAAGTTTACAGTTATGTCTTATTACTTTATTAATAAGTCGCTTGGTGCAGGGGGTAAATTTGTTCGTAAGTTTTCAGTCCACAGTTTCCCACCCCCATTCTAGAGGGTTGATATGATCTGTTGTTAATACCCACTCCTGTAGTTGCAGATAAGCACGTTTGCTGTGGTAACTTGCTGTTGCAAGGTATGGACTTGCAGAAGGACGTTGTTCTGCATAACCTTTCTTGTAAATTTTCTATATCTTAATAAATGAAGTCCCTCATAAATGATGCCACCATACAAAGATGCAATAACTTCCTTATCAGATTTAGCTGATTTTGGCTATCCGGTTTAGGTCCTTTGGTTTTATTGTTTCCAAAACTTTAAATTATTTGGTTTCTTAATCTTTCGATTTTGAGCGTACCTTATGAAGGTTATCCCAGATACGCGTCGTGTGCACTAAATTTGATATCTACGTTTTTATTTTTGACTATTTCATCCCGAGATGCATTAGGATTCATGAACATCATCGCAGGCTCCCAAAGACAAATTTCATTTAAGGTCTTTTGAAAAGCGGTTGATTTTCCTTTTCCAAACATTCGAGAGGTCGAAATGGCATTATATGGCATGTGTCCAATCTTACGGATATCCCATATTTTCATCGTTGTAGAGCTGGTTCTCATTGAAATATATATCGTTTGAATCAAGATCAAAAAGGATACTACTGATACTCAATAGTCTGCTTCTTACCTTGACCTTAACCTTGAAATCGATGATGGAGGAAGATTAAAAACAAAACTCTACGACAAACACGATTACTTCACTTTTCCAGTAGTCAACTTCCCTTTCAGTAGCAATATTCAAACATCACCAGCGTATAATGGAGTATACATTTCTCAATTCATACGTTACTCTAGAGCTTGTGTCCAGTACAGTGATTTTCTGGACGGAGCTCAGCTGCTGATGCAAAAGCTACTCAAACAAGGCTACGTTGCTCCTAGGTTGCAGTCATCGCTTCAAAAATTCTAGGGTCGTCATCATAATCTGGTTGACCATTCTGAAATATCCATATCTCAAATGACAATGGATCTTTTACTTTTTGCATGGATGTTTTCTTTCCTCTATCACTGCCAAGACTTTTACCGGTTATGAGTAACACGGTGGGTGTCTGATAAGAAGCAGGAACTGTGTACCCTTCGCGAGCACCTGAGTTCACCCCTGCAGGCCTCTACATTAACATATTTTTCAACTTGTCCCTTCGGACAACTAACTAAAAAAAGTACTTGTCCGACTCAATCTTTTAGTTGTCCGAAAAAATTAATAAAAATTACAAAAACTAGAGAATAATTATCCAGGGCTCCCACTACTTTCAAATTAGAGGGAGAAGTGACTTCTCTTTCAGAGAGCTCACAGGGAGAAGTGGGAGACAACAGAGAGAAGTGGGGAGACTTCTGAGAGAAGACAATTGCGATTAATCGAAACATTGTTTCGCGACCCCTCTGACGTTACACTGCCCAAATTTAGTAAATAGTTAAAGTTGCCTGAACTGATTTGTTCTGGGTTTTTTTTTATTCATAACTACCTTAAGGACATGTATTCAATGTCACATTTTTATTTCTGTCTACCTTGATTAGAGTCTTGCATACCAGTGATTTTTATATGTACCCCCCCCCCCCCCCCCCCCCCCCCCCCCTTTTCCTTTTGAAATATTACTGTGTTGTGATCCAATACCAAACAAATTGTAATAACTCATATTTGTGTTATATAAATCCTTGTTTCTGGTAAAAAAAAATATACCTAGATACTATATAAACCAGTATCTAGGTATATTTTTTTTTACCAGAAACAAGTGCCTGTGATATAAATAAAGCAAAGCATTTTATTTAAATTCACAGAGAAATATAAATTTTAGTGGATCTTTTCAACCAGATCAGGAAAAAGCTTGTAATATTTGTCCATTTCAAAGGTTTCAATATTTCCCAAAAGCCTAAATCAAGTCCTCTATCGTATTTTGCACAAAAGACAAGTTTAGATTTGGCACCAAATTGATATCCGATAATTTTTACGTGTCCGTTCCGGAGTGATTCTTGTTCTTATATTTCAAATATTGATATTTCCATTAAAGCGTTTCTGAGATTGCGACTTTAAGTCAAAGCATGATAAATGATATCAATAAAAGAGTTTTGATCTGGTGTTTCACTTTAGTTTTAATCAAAATAAATTATGGACAGATTGGAGATCAAACAGGGCTCTTTTATACAACAAACCCAGTATTTTATACCAGTGGAAATATATTTGTGCGTCGTACCGGCATGTTCACTTTGGGAATCTGATTTTTTCACTTGTCCCGTCGGACAACCGTAATACAAGATCTACTTGTCCGATGTCAGTTTTCACTGGTATCGGACAAACGTTAATGTCGAGGCCTGCCCCGGTTTTTTGGTGGGACCTGTGTTGCTCATCTTTTCATTTTTTGTTGTTGTCATATTATTTGTATTTACGTTCTGAGTTTCGTGGTGTGATGTCCGTTACGATTTCCGCATTAAAAATGATGTTCGGTTCATCTTTACCTCCAGTTGTTTGTAGGAGGAACCATGTCTTATTTATTTACGTTATTTGTGTTTGTTTGCATGTAATGGTGGCCAACACATATTGTGTTGTGTTTTTGTTTTGTTTTTCATAGTTTTGTGTGCCCTGTGTTGCCAGTTTCTCTGGATTGTCTATTTTTGATCGCCTTTTTGGTGTTTTCTAACATTTATTTGACAATTAAGACATCTGCATCACCTGAGGCATGTATTTTCGACTTATTTTTTACTTACAATGTTTATTTTCCGAATTTGCTAGGAATTGTTCCTTCTTTTATTTGAAACGTGTATGTTCAGTAAATAACACTTTATCTGTATCTGCTGCTCCTGCTCGCCTTAGATGTGTAATATCCTTAGTAGACTGTCTACTGTTGTGAAAATTGTTATTTCTATGCGTGTTGATATTTTTCATGTGCTATTTTTCACATTTTTTACTCCTGTATATAGATGTTTTACTTTTTCGTCGATTTTTCCATTACAAAATTGTATTCAAGTTTGCTCTTCTTTAAAATCTATTCTAAAAATCACTTTCTTCTGTATTGTGGAAAAGCCTTTATTTCTATGTGTTTTTTTTTATCCCGAACAGTTTTCCATACATTTTTTTCGCCGAAAAGAGTCAATGAAGGTTTCTTGTTATATTTTATATTTTTCAAATACAAATATTGATTTTCTGACTATTTCTTATTGCATTGTATTTTATTTGCCGTATACATTCAACACGGACACTTGGCGAGAATGGAAAATGCTCAGTGGATTGATTTGTAGCAGATGAAATCGGGATGTCAACAAACAACGGCGGCTGTTGCAATTTTCCGAATTTGTGTGACCCTAAGCATTTTATAAAGTAAAACTGTAAATATTAGATGTTAATTATTATTTTTAAACTTACCATTACTGTTCCACCGGTTGAATTTGAAGTTTTCTAGTTAAAAATTTTGTTGCAGCATCTGTAATTTCTACACGAATTATCTCCCTTATCATGTTTTTTTTGTTTACGGCTACCTGTACAGGATATAAAAAATATCCTGTACAGGTAGCCGTAAACAAAAAAAGATGATAAGGGAGATAATTCATATTTTTGCAGATTTGGTTTTGTAAAATGTTTACTTTACTTTTCCCCTTTTTAGATTTTTCTAGACTTTTTATATGTTCAATATGGGTATGTCAAGAACTAATTACAATTGAAATAAATTCTTTTACAATTAGTTTGAGGTAAAACCGTAGATTGACTGGACTATTAATAAAATATATTTAAACCATGGATTCTAAAATGTCTGTATATTTTACGGACTTAGAACATCAACATTTTAAGAAATAGTGCTAATAATAAAGTTTATATATGACTGAGTGGAATAGTAATTGTTTGTCAGTTATTAAAATAACCAGTACGTTGTGTGCATTTTCCTAGATGTTATTCTTTCGTCTTTTGTTGTAGAGCATTATCGATGGAATGGAAGATATGTGTTTCCATAGAGATAAATTTCCTGAATCTTTATACACTGGAGATCTATATAATAGAGTATTACTTGCTCTTGGCTCTGTAGTTCATAAATTGTCAAAGGTTGGTCAGAAGGACAAAGCATCTGCTATTATTGATAAAGTCCACAACATGCTAGGACTACATGGTAAGATAAAAGCAGATTGAAGTATTTTGTCTTCACGTGCCATTCCATAATTAGGGGTGTCAGAAGGTACTTTTTTTTCACCAATACCACCATGCCGAAAAGTTTCTGAATAACCCTACTACCCATCACTATTTAATTAAATTGCCTTTTGACTACATATAAGAATGATGTACGTCAACAATTGAATATTTTGAAATTCTTAAAATTTTCAAGGGACATAACTAAGAAAGGTACAAAGCCATATTTGTATGGTATTTGATTGAATCTATCTGCACAATCAGTACCTATGACAATTATATGTTTGATTCTTGTGCAAGACGGGATGTGCTCATTGAAACAATATGTGATATAGTTTGTCAGCAACTTGCAGTAGATTTGTAGTTTTCTGTTGGTACTCCTCTTTTACAAAACCATAATATAACTGAAATATTATTGAAAAATTTAAACCACAATAATTCTAACCCCAACCATTTATCAAACTGATATTAAGCATTAAATAGTACCAAACAGCTGAAAGTTAGCAGCAATTTCAGACTTATTTTATGTTCATCACTTTTTGAGATGAAGAACAGCAATAAAAGCAGTGTCGATTTCTAGGGTTGTACCAGATGTGATTTTCTATCATATCCAGTGGACTTGACCTGGTCATGATCGTATGGCACTGGATTTACATCTGCCTTTGCAATAAGTTCCTATCACCACTAAAGTTCTGAGTTTGATTGCAGTACATATGAGGAACTTGCCTCAGATCAGTTATATTCTCGTGGTACTCTGGTATCGTCCATCAATAACAATAAAATGTACCCTCACAGTATAACTGAAATATTGTAGAAATGTCTTAAACACTCATAGCATTAACCCTCATATCAATATATCTGATATTATTTTAGATCCTTGGGTCTACAGAAGGAAACGTGCTTTACAGACTAATTCAGAAAAAGTTCGTTATGATCATAGAAGAGTAGTACTACTAGAGACTCTGGGTAATGCCAGAATGGACTCGTCATATGATATCATCATATCACATATCAATACGACAAACTCACCGTGGATTAAACGATCAGGAGTTCATGCTCTGAGGAAATATCACCATCAAATGGTATGAAACAAGGCTATGGTGTAACACAGAGGAATTTAATTTATTTTCTCATTTTCATTAAAATTTATTGAAAATATATGAAAGGGCCAGAAAAGTTTTACAGCTTCTGATTACTCCTTTGGTATCTGCAAACTTTCCAAAATTTGAAAGTTTTTATTTTTCATCCATTTTTAATGCAGTTTTTTGCAAAATGATCATCTCTAGGGTTGTTGGAAAAATATTTGCTCTTTTATTTTGAAAAGGGGTCTATTTTCTGTCCGATTGCGATGTTTTTTTTCTTTGAATTGATTGGGTTGAAATCTGTTTGTAATATAAAGACAAATTTCCGCTATCTATGGTTTCCGAGATAAACTCGACTGAAGGTGTTATGATTTAATTTGATGTGAATACTGCAATCTGATTGGCTGATCTGCCTGGAGCAACATTGGTTATACTTAATAACATTGGTTGGTATTGTGGCGTCGCCCACATATTCATTCGCCAATGACAAATTCAAATAGTCCCATGAAATAATCGAAATTAAAATTGAGGAATCATTACATTTTGTTGTAAAACTTAAATTATAAGAAATATGTTCAATTTTTGAACAGGTTTATACTTTTATAACCTGATTTGGAGCAGTTTACGTGTTTCATAAACCTCTTTGCATATGATTTTTATTAGATTGCTGCATCAGTAAATATTTTACATTTGTATTTAAACAGGCAGCTAATGTCATGTTACAAACTGCTCAATATGACGAAGATGAGAACGTTAGATATGATGCACTATTGTTATACCAAGAACATCCAAAGTCAAAGGTTATTACACCTCTCAATAAGAGGTAAGTCATTATATGATGAGGATGAGAATGTTAGATATGATGCACTATTGTTATACCAAGAACATCCAAAGTCAAAGGTTATTACACCTCTCAATAAGAGGTAAGTCATTATATGATGAGGATGAGAATGTTAGATATGATGCACTATTGTTATATCAGAAACATCCAAAGTCAAAGGTCATTACACCTCTCAATAAGAGGTAAGTCATTATATGATGAGGATGAGAATGTTAGATATGAGGCACTATTGTTATATCAGGAACATCCAAAGTCCAAGGTCATTACACCTCTCAATAAGAGGTAAGTCTTTATATGATGAGGATGAGAATGTTAGATATGAGGCACTTTTGTTATATCAAGAACATCCAAAGTCAAAGGTTATTACACCTCTCAATAAACAGTAAGTCATAATTTATATAATTTCGTTTAGAATGTCATTCAGTTTATATTCAAAATAAATCGTTAAGTTTTGAACAGTTGTAAATAAATCTAAGCTGAACTCTGGCTAAACTGGAGTCCTGTGGACATCGAATATCAAATTTAGCCCTAATATCACAAATTGACAATTAAATATGTGTAATTCAAACACCTGTGTATGATGATCTCAAAAGTTGATCCCAAGCGTTATGACGAGAAAGTTGAAACAGTGATGGTTAACAATTTCACTAATATCAACAAAATAAACAATCACCTCTCTCCTCAAACCATTTAACATGAGAAAAAAACCATGTCCTGGCTCAGAGACGGGCATAAAACTGTGGCAGGATTGATTTCATTGTGACAAGGCTTTAGGTATATTCCAGCAGATTTTCTCTATCATTTATGATATTGAAACTGGAGCATGAGGAAACCCTTGTTGACTTGTTGTATTATACTACAACCAGTGTAGCCCTTTTTTTTCTTTTCAGGAGTGTAAACAATGAAACGGGCATTACAGATCCTTATCAATCAGATATTCAGGTACATCAACGAAACAGACGAGGATTTTGGGAAGGATTGAAATTCCTATTGAAATCTCCAAGTGTAAATTGGCAGAAGAAACTTGGAGGACCAGTCCTTGGTTCATCATTTGGAGTTATAATGGAGAATTACTTGGATTTGTTAATTTGTATGCAAATATTGCTTGTTGTTTTTTTAAGCGATTGCTATACCTTGATGTCCGTCATCCATCCTTAAACTTTTATACTTCGACATCTCATCTAAAACCACTATGCCAATTTTAACCAAACTTGGCTTAAAGGATCCTTGGCAGGTCCTCTTGTGTCTGATAGGTCTGCCAACCTTCAAATATGGCGGCCATTACTAAAAAGAACAATACTTACTTTCGACATCTCCTCTGAAACCATGTGGCCAATTTTTGGTGAAAAGGGGTCTAAAGTTGGCCCGAATTTTAAAATTTCACTTATTTATAGCGTATATTGAATTTTTATTTTTCAACCAGTTTTGTTTTTTTTCTTTCAATTGATTATGTTGAGAGCTTTTAGTAGTATAAGGATGATACCGCTATCGTTTCCGAGTTTCTGAGATCAGTTCTACCAAAATGATGCCAATTTAAAAAAAAATACAATTTTTCATCCAGTTTTAATTCAGTCTTTTGCAAAATGATTTTGTTATGAGTTATTGATAGGTCATTCAAAAAAACCTAGATATTTCATTTGGAAATGGGATCTTAGATGGACACAAATTGCCAAATATTGCATATTTGGAAGGTATATATAATTTTAATTTTTATCCAATTTTGATATTTTTTTTCCCTTTGAATTGTCTGTGGCGAGAGCTTCTGGTAGTATGTGGACAAATTTCCTCTATCTATTATAGTTTCTGAGATAAACTCGATCAAAAGGGGCCAAAAATTGCCAAGCATTAAAATTTGAACTTTCTAATTTTTCATCCAATTTAATGTATTTTTAATTTAAAAAAAAAATACTACTCTTTATGAAATAATGAGCTATTTTTATGGAAAAGTGACTAAAAGGCACCCAAATGCTGAAATTTTACGTGTTTGGAAGGTATGCAAAAGTTATTTTTTCCTTTTAATTTTGAATATCAACTATAGTTTTCAAGTAAAACTTAATTGCAGTAAAATTTGTGGAGGATGAAGACTTGTTGACTTGCTGTGGTGCTATTGCACCTGACATAGTCTTTTATTTCCATTTAATTCCTCTGAAAAATTACTAGCTGAAATATTCCACCAGATTTGTGGTACCTTTTTTCTGTTTCCCAGATATGAGGGGACCAAAACTGGCAAAAGTTACGAATGCCAATTAATTTTTTTTTAATTTTATGTCTGATAGTAATAGATTAAAGTATAACACACATAGCATAATGTTTATCTAAAAACTTAATCGAACACAAACTGCATGAATTACTAGGTGAGTGATACAGGCTCAGGTGAGGCTTTAGTTAATAATGTCCACTCCCTACCCTTTAACATACACAATACCTTACAATATTACATCTAGAAGTATTTTCTCCATTGTTGATTTGAGATAATGCATTATTTCCTTGAGCCTCCCTATGGATATTTAATATTGCATGGTCGCCATCTTTGTTTTTAATGGGACCTAACTCGAATAATCCAGTCGTTATATTCTGACTCCCTACGATTGCTACATTAACACCTGGATGCATACACAGTAAAAACAATGCAATGCATCATGGGATTTTTACATTGATTAACCACGAAAAGTAGTCTGAGCTAATTATATTTGTAAGCATGAGCAATGGAGAATTTAATTGTTTTATTTGTGAATATATGTTCGATATTTCAAAAGTATGAGGAAAGATAATAGACGGGATGTTCAGTAAATGTTCAAGGTCAAATTGACAGAGTAAAATGTCAACCGGATCATCGCATTGCTCACAATCAGTAATGCATAGTTTGTGACTGGTTGTCTAATACGGACAGCGAGTAACACAAAATGAACGAATCTAGAATCTAGTCACTAGTCTTTATTTCCTCACCATTTTAGACGACATTAGAAAAGGTGACACAGAGTATTTTAATGTTATTGTGGTGTTTTATTAGATTCATTAAATGAATTCTATTTTTGCAGCTCCACTTAGTAGTCATTTCAAAGTCGTTGTTCATGATGAAGCTTATGCCTTAGCTCATCTTGGTATTATTGGACAAAACTTGGAATTTTTTGTGGCCAGAATATGTTACAAGGGAGAAACATCCTATGATATTAATTTATTTCAGGTGAGATATAGTATAATTAACAGTTAAATAATTTCTTGGTTAAGGATCTCTATGACTGCAGTTGTATGGTAGTTAGATCTGCATATAGTGTAACAGTGTATGAAATATGAAAAAAAACCTGGAATTAGCCACTGGAATATTTGACCCAATAAAAGAAATTGACTTGACCTCAAAATATTTTGATGGACCATTGAAGTTGGTGACCACCCAATAGGTATGGAGTTTTTTGAGAGGGTTGGTTGCTGTGCCCCCCCTCCCAAGAAAAAAATCATTTGAATCAAATTCCTGCCCTATGAGACATACATGTGTTACAATTCTACAGAAGATAGAATTTTATTAAAAAAAATCAACATTTCTTTGTTTGGAACTCCTAACTTTTTCCACAACCATTCCTGATGGATATTTTCTCATAGTTGAAGAATATTGAATAAATATATTTTATAACCTGAAACAATTTCCAATACAAAGATAGTAGAACTATTTTCAACCAACCTTCATTTATTTTGTGAACAGAAGTGAACAAGACTTCCGGATTAGTTTCAGGTTTAACATCCAATACAAGGTCTATTCTCAGTGAAATTTTGCCATTTTTGAGTAAATTTAGTTTTATGATTTTAGTTACATGGGCACTGAATAACAACCATTTTGAGAATGTTGTTGTAAGCATCTGTATTGATAAAATTGATTAAACAACCTGATCAGATTAACACTACCAGGGCATATATGGTGGAGCAATTTGTATGATTGATTTTTGGTGTTTTAACGCCACTTTCAGCAATATTTCAGCTATATCATGGCGATCAGTTTTTGTGGTGGAAGAAGCCGGAATACCCGGAGAGAACCATCGACCATGGGCAAGCAACTTGTAAACTTTTTCACTTGCGGCTGCAAGTCGAGTGCACCCATTTTTGTAATTTACAAAGCTGGCCGCGAACCCACACCATATTGGTGATAGGCCTGTATGAGTTGTTAGGTAATCCAACTACCTAACTCATTGAGCCACCCAGGCCCTCGAGCAATTTATAAGTTTATTGATCTAGGGAATATAAGATAAATTGAATAAATACAGAATGGCATGCATACTTCTGTTTCTGCTTGACATGGCCATTTTTCTGAAAAATCTCTGCTCTGGACCACCCAAATTTCAACTTGATGTAGACTTGAGATCCAATATAATTTGAACCTTGTGCCATAAAGTTTGTTAGTCTTGTAGAATTATCACACCTTCCTTCAGCCGTAAAATAGAATGCCATGATATAACTGAAATATTGTTGCAAGCACTATCATACCCTAAAATATTTTAAATAAATTTCGTAATTAATTGTTAAAACTTGTTACCGAAACCTAAATCAGCATGACATACATTTTACAGCCCAATCTTCAAAGGTTTTTTAAAACTCTTTTGAGTGTAGTTTAACAAAGTCAAATTATTTGTATGCATATTGTTTATGGATAGGAACGAAAGTATCATTAGGATTTTTCCTTTTTCTTCTGTAATCTGTTGAATACAGTTCTTAACTAAAAGTTTTGGACATTTATATACTAGGTACGTTTATTTATTTATATGTAAATTAATCACTTTTTGTTAGATATAGTAGTTATTAAACTATGGTAGGTGTTTACCTGAAATATATCTTAACAGCATCAGTGGTGTAATGGTTAGTGTGCTCTCCTCGTGTGCGGTAGATCGTGGGTTCGAGACCCGACGGGTCAAACCAAAGACTATAAAATTGGTATTTGCTGCTTTTCCGCTGAGCACACAGCTTTATGGAGTAAGAACAAAGATTGGTTGGCTAAGAATTAGGATAATGTGTCCAAGTGGAGTGACATGTTTACTGCGAACTGTTGATTCAGTGAGCTAGGACAGTAAAGATCTAATAAAGCGTGTTGATCTAATACAAAGCAGACATCATCATCAATTTATTGAATGTACAAAGTGGCTTATTCTCACCATGACATAATTATAAAAGCTGTAAAATTGCTCATTTTGCATTAAACAACAATCGCTCAATGTTTTATATCGTTTCAGGAAGGCGATATCAAAGAAGCACTCAACAAAGCTTTGAGATTTGACAAAGTTATCAAAAAGATTGTCAGTGGTATAAAGAAAGGAATAGATCTGTTCATGAATGTCATCAGTGGAAATATTTCAATCAAGGATATAGTAAATCGTTTGATAACAGCATTAAAAGGACTCCCTAATAAGGTAATGTTTGAATATTTGACTGTCTTTTATCATTGTCCATTCCCTTAGGGATCACTTTTCAACACAAGTTCATGTGTGCTTGATTGTTTCCTGCTATACTGGTGTTCTTGGTATTACTAATTACCTGTGACAATAGTGATAGAACTCAACACCTGTTTTATGTGTACTTGTCGCTTTTCGAGGATTTGATTCATATGTACATAAAAGAGATTTAGCATTTTGGTGCCATTTTTCTTGGCCTCTCAAGACTTTGATTCCCAGTTTTAAGAAAAAATAATCTGATAAAGTGAAAAAATAGATCTTATGATCCAGGGTTTTTAGCATAAAATTATATGGCAAAACCTGAAAAAAAATTTGCAAGCTTGACATGGAAATTTAAAAAATATTTGACCGGAATTATGTCCGGAAGAAAAAACATAACACCCCAAAAATGATGTTAAATGGTCGATCCCTGACAATATTTAGCTTACAATCATCAAATTACAGACCAAAATATATTAACAATACAGCCCCATTCATGATTTGTTGCAATCAGTCAGATCTTTCTTTTTTATGCTTTTACACTGTTAATTCCTATTGCATTTTTTTTAAGGTGAATCAACACTTTATTTCAATATAATTTATATAATGCCTTGATGCATATTAAAGTTATTTTCTATAGTCCTAGAAGTGGAGAGAACACTGTTAAATAAATAGCTAGTCAAAAATTGTAGGTAGAATTTTGAAAAGTCAGTTGATCGACAGGCACTTGTTTCTTGTCAATGGGTACCCCCCTCTTCTCCCTTTCCATGTGTTGGTCGTTCGCCGCCGAACTTGATAAAATAATTAAATGCATATTGAGGATGAGTTATGTAAACATGCATTATGTAAACATGAACTTCTTACCTTTACTCTGCTTCCGTTTTGTGAGGGGTTGAAAGAAATCATCTATATTTCCTTTTCGCTTTTCTGTCATGGATTGTTTACAATCGCAACTACTCGGCCATATAAACCTTGTAAGTAGGTGGCGGACAAATAGAACTACTTTTCACATGTCAGTTACATGAAAGTTTGATAAAGTTATATTTTAAACAATTTTCTATATTTTAATTATTTTCATGGATAAAAGTTAAAGTTTTAATTTAGTTTTGCTTGATTAGATTTTACTTAGTATGTCTTCCATATTGGATTTTCGTGGACTATATTTTTGTGCGACTTATCTTCCGGCAAACAATTTAAGAAGAATTTCTACTATATACTTACAAGGTTATTGGAAGGGTAGCGAGAGAATGGCCAAGTAGTTACGATTGGGTTTGTTTATAAAATCGTATTGAATCTAGATCACCTTTTCTTATAACAACTTACCATATAATCAAGCACACAAGTGATGGCATGGAAATTGACTTTCTAAAACAAATCCGATCTCATACACAAATACGCTACTGAGTTATTTTTGACGGAAATTTCATAGCCAGAAAAAATTCTGCGAAAGGCGGCTGATTTTGCATGCTGCAGGCTTAAATTGAATATTTGACCTCTGACACTGACTCTAATGGGATATTGTTAAATATCCCACGCAGCAGCCAAGCCAAAAAGTGAGCAAGTGTGGAAATGTAAATTTTTAATCAATTTTTGACCTCTGACACTGACTCTAATGGGATATTGTTAAATCTCCCACGCAGCGGCCAAGCAAAAAAAAAATGAGCAGGTGCAGAGATATAAATTTTTAATCAATTTTTGACCTCTGACACTGACTCTAATGGGATGTTGTTGAATCCCCCATGCAGCGGCCAAGCAAATAAAATAAATGAGCAAGTGTGGAGATGTAATTTTAATTTGTTTGATTTGTTGGTGATATTGCTAATTTGAAAGTTACACAAGGAAGCATGTAATACTCATAATAGCAATATCAAAAGTATGGATATCTTTTTTGTACAGTTTTCTACACTATGCTGCAAAATCAGTGGGCAAGTCCATGTTAACGAGGAGGATATGAGCATTTACTGTGTAAAAATCTTCAAATGGTTATTAGAATATATCATTTTCATTATTTGATATGATGTTATATTTGTTCTTATTTCAGAATTATTGATTTTCTGTCACCACACGGCTTCCCTGAAGTTTTAAAAGTGCCTTTTAAGCCAATCAAAATTCTATTCGCCACGAGAACATCAGATAAGATGTTATATTTGTTCTTATTTCGGAAATCTGATAATTCCACTTGAAGAATCAATATTAGATTTGATTATTTCTTCTGATAGATTGACCTCCCTATGAGACATAATAGGTGTGATCTAGAAGAAGTAACATGTAATTAATTTGTTATCATTGATGAAATAAATTTGACTTAACTTTGTCTATCTTTTAAAATATTTTGATTGCAAGATATTTCATGCATGAATGACTGTGCTTTGTTGAGGAGGGGATGATAGAAGCTCACAGTCACGATTCACAGTAAATAAAAATTGAAGATAACAGAAAATGGAAATTGGAATTATAAAAAAATATTTTTACGGTGAATATGAGGGTTTAACTACTGGTCACAAGAAAATAAAGATCACGAAATAAATCTCCTTCTCTTAGTTAATCAGCAAACTTTTTTTGGAAAAGCTTATACTTGTGTTACAATTTGACCTCATTGTACAATTTATATTATATAATAGCCAATCTGACATTTAATAGGATGCAGGCTATCAATACAGATATAAAAAAGCAATAAAAACCTGCACATATTCGCTTATATTAAATATTGGTATTTGTTATTAGAATAATAATGTTAATTACATGTGTTATTTTTTATTTTTTTTCAATTAAATTCACATTTCACATGATTTTTGTTATTTTAACATGCATGCTGATACAATTTCAATTTTAATCTTATACATGTATACATAATTTCTCTACTGAAAATCTAATTTGAATTTTACTTTTGTTTTAGGTTGCTCAACTTAGATCAAAGGCAATTGATGCAATGAAGATGATTGGAAAATTTGACGAGATACAATTACCTCCCTTTATTAAACCTGTGAAAAATCTGATTCTTAAAGTACAGACATTATTTAATGATATCAAGACAGATGTGATGACATTTTACAATGTAAGATAAAGTCATTAATTACAATATTTAAAAGACATTTTAAAACTGAAAAAATAGTAACGATTCTCTGAATATATTTTTTATAGTATACTTCTTTCTACTCTTGTATTCCAAGCATCGTAAAGAAATCATGAGTAATTCACGATAGCATTTTTTTTTGTTTTTTGTTTTTTTTTTCTCTCTCTCTCTCCAATAGTCAGGATTTTTCAATCCCCTGTACATTACCGCCTGACTAGGGTATACAGGGGTATTCAAAAGAAATCAGTGAAAAAATAATGACTATTTAATTTTTTACAAATTAAATTTCAAAAGAGTTACAAATTTTTTTTAAATATTAAAGTGAAAAGGTAGACTCTCTCTCCATCTCTCATACACACATTCACGATAGCATAGCTGAATTATTATCCTTGATTTTTTTCTTTTTTTCTTTTTTTGATTTTAAGAGAATTCGATGGTAGTTATACAGAGACTTTAGACTTTCATTTGTGCTAATTAGACATTTCAAAATGGAACTTACGAATATAGATTTCGCCCCTATCTACGATTTTTGTATTGGATTTTGGGAATGTACCGACTGTGTGGTATTTTTTTGTTTTTAATTTTATTACACATTGATACTAACTTTGATGTTCATATTACACAGGATGAGGTGTACTCGATACAACATTATGTAATAAAGTTTATCAATGACTTGCTACAGATTGGTGGTTTTCTCCTGGTCCTCCGGTTTCCTCCAGCAATAAAGCTGACCTCCACGATATAACTGAAATATTGTTGAAAGTGGTGTTAAACACCAAAAACAAACAAACAAACAAACATATTACACAGGTTTATATTCAAAAGGTATTGATTTAGGATTTACTGTGGCATACTAACAAAATTTTTAATAAACAACACATTGTCTGGAAATAAAAAAACATAATAATTCAGTAATATTGTATTAAAAGTGTTAATGATATAAATAATGTAAACAAAATGTAGATTTTTTCATTTTTCTAGAAACTTGAAGAAATAATAGAGGTACGGCTTCCAGTTATGGCTGATCGACTGTTTAAATCTATAAAAGATGTTATTGAAGGCTTTAGAATAATAATAAAGAACCCCAAGTCAGCACTTGTGAAGATAGGTTTAGGAATATTCCAGTAAGATTTAGATACATTCATTATTTATTATACCCCCTGAAGAATCCTAGGGTATATAGATATCACCCTGTCTGTTTGTCTTTGCATGTAGTCATCCCATTGTGTATGGCTCAGAACTTTTGAAGGATATAAATAATACTTTGTATGATTGCAGCCTACCACTAGACGGTCTGTCACAAAAAGGGCTAGAAGATCAAGGTCACACATTTAGTTCAAATGGTCATTAATTTATTAAAAATAATAAATATTGATGAGTTATGGTTTCCAGATGATAAAATACTGCTGCAAAAAAATGGAAATCGTAGCATAATATCATGATCCACAAAATACATGTTGAGATTGTAACTGACCTTTTTAAATTTCTGTTCAGCAATAATTATGGCCCTGGATTTGTTGAAAAATGGAATATCTAGGGTGGGGTATAAAACCATGATCAACAAAACAGCTATTTCTAGTTAATTCTGTGTAATATTTGTATGTGCAAATGTTAGCTTTATAAAAAAAAAGGAAGACAATTTGATGAAGGTCATATGTTTTATCTTTCACTTCCTGTTGTTTTAACAAATATTTTCCTGATAACTTTTTGCAGAAATGATAACATTGTGTTCCCTAACCACAAAACATGCTGCTATAGTCAAAACTAGTCATCGGTTACATTCTGTTTGATAACTGGTGGCTTTGTCCTGACAATTAGTTCATCTGTCATTGTGAATAGAAAAAAATATGATATCGTGGAAAATACACTGATACATGTAATATGTAACTGGTAAAATATAATAACTGGACAAACACCTGTTCTACTAAAATGATGAGAAACCTGATCATTTATTTTGATTATATTATATGTAGCTAGTCAAAAACTTTATATATAAACTAAGGAATACTATAATAATATGTTAGGTATCAGAATATTTTTAGCTCATCTGACTCAATTTAAAGTTTAGAATTTTAGTGATTTTTACTAATGGTGTATCAATCATCGGAAACATCGATTACGGTAATCAGTTGGATGTCAGTGTCTGATCTGATGGTCGATTCTTAATCCTTATGGTCAATTCTGATTCCTAGTGTTTATAAAAATATATATGTTTAATTTTATTCTTTGTTTTTGTCTTCATACTGACAAACATTGTAGCAGCTTCATCCTAGTGTACTTCTGACGCTCTGACAGTTAATACACATATTTGGACTAGTCTATTATTTATTTACTGCCCGAACTAGTCTAATTTATAACATGTGTTACAAATTTGGAAATTAATGTTTTGTTTTGCTCTAAATTAATTAAAGCAAATCTGGCATTGATAGCCTCTGAAGACCTCAGCCACTAAATGAGCTTAAATTATTTGCATCCTTAACCATTAAGTTGCAGTTTGAGAAACAATTTGAGTTAAACATATTTAAATTGCAACCTTGGTAAATATCCTTGAAGTCTCTTTGACAAATTTTGTTTTGGGAAAGTACCTAGCAACCATACATTTCTGGAACCAGAAGATCAATAGTTGCAACAATTAGAAGCAGGTAAGCGATAGTCTCATTTCAGTCTCTTGTTGTATTTTTCCACAGAATATATACCTCTTATATGGATGCCCTGAAATTGAAGAACGATACACAGGATGCTTGTTTTTTCCTGAAAGGTATAGTATTTCTTTTGCTAGCATCTTATCTAATAGGACACACCAGTTGATATTTCATTATTAACTTGTAAAGATAAAATGCATAAACATTCTTGATGAATTTTCAGGATAGAAAGACAGCTATTGTATTATTTTGATCCAAATTCCACATTCTTTTACATTTTGGTCCAAACATTGTATGTCAAATAAGAAAAGAATGAGCTGTTTTAAATATCTGGTCAAAACAATAGTTTTTACAATATACAGGAAATCACTTCAGACAATGTGTAGTAATTGAGACTCGTTAAAGTTTTCCTATGGCTGTATTTCAATAATAATTCTATTACTTTTTCTGAAAAGTAAAAAAAATGTCCTTATTGAGAATCAACTGAATAAAATTTCAAAGATCTATGTGCTCTATGTTGAAATAGTTTTAGAGGATGACGTCAATGCTGATTAGCAGGTTTACTGATGTGTCCCATACCGACGAATTATTAGGTCTATATAAAAGAATGGTCTGACTCTTATGATATCAACAGTATATAAATTGTGTAAAGTAATGTGAGGAGACTGATAATATTTAATGTTTATAGATGATAAACCCTACTGGTGGGATATACAAAGTGAGTACGTCAAGATAGAAAGTCTTGTCCAGAACGTGAAGGGCAAAATTAGCAATGGAGGAAGAGATTGGGTTAATGATGTTAAAGAAGATGCTGTTGCTAAATTCACAAAAGGGAAACATACAATGGTATGAATTATTTCTTGTTTCAGTATAAAATTAAACATTACATATGTACAGATGGGTGCAGACTTAACCTATCCAATACTAAGCATAAAATAGTCAAAATGTCAACTTTTGAAATTAACTTGGCTGACGTCGTGGGGGTTTTCACACATTCCAATCTGATAATGTCACGAAAGTAGAACCAACAAAAGTACATCTTACAGCACATACATATATGATACAAGGTTTTGTATCTGGTTTGTTGTATCTAATGGCAAAAACTTAACTTTTTAAGAAAACTTTCACATACTCTGGACCAAAGCTATGAAATGAACTTCCATTTTCGATACAGCAAGCTTCTTCTCATAACACATTTAAAGCAAAAGTTACAAGTCTCATCTTAAATGATGATGTACCTTAAATTACCTTTAAATGTTTACTAAATCTTTTGTGTATACTTATTACAATGTTTTACCTCTTGTGTGTAACTTTTATGTAATCTATTTTACAATGTATGTTTAAATATGTCAGGGAAGATTAGTTATTAACTAACTATGTAACCCTCTATTACAATTACCACCATGGTCAGGTTAAATTTTATATGTAATATACTGACTTTCTTAATTGTCATAATTTATTTTTATTTTTTACTGTTATTTAATACTTATAAAATATTCATTCAGTCTTGTATATTCCTTCATTGTAGGCAATGGTTAGACAAGATATCATTAATGAGATAACATCAGTGGTAGAGGGTCTCCTCAATCCATTCAAGTTGTTAGAAGGATTAGCTGATCCTTTTGTTGACGCTTATGAAGCAACATTTGGTGTAATTAAATTGATCAAAGAAGCTTACACTATGTTGAAAGAAGGGTAATGTATAAATCTAAGTCAATAACGTTTTATTTCTTTTTGGAAACTGCATGTAAATACAGTTTAGATCACTTATTATGAAATTGTAGGGGGGGGGGGGGACATAAAATCTTTTCATTATAAACAAACTTCAATATAACCAGACTTTATATATAAAATAAAATAAATGTTCGTGAACTCGAAGACCTGGATCAATTTGCACGACGGCTTCGAATTAAAGAATATTTTCATTCAAAGAAAGAAACTAGTGAAGACCTATCAACAGACGAATCGGACATAAAGGAAGTCATTGATATTCATAGATTTGTCAAGATAAATAACTGGATCCCGAAACCTAGCAAAAATACCAGGCTAGAATCGGTCATTAACCTAATTAAGTCAGATATCAAACACAATGTTGACGTACATGTCCCCAAGACCGACAACTTAACACAGGCAGAAAGATCAGCCCTTAGGGATATACAGGAAAGAGATGATATTATTATTAAGCCAGCAGATAAAGGGAGTGCAGTAGTAATCATGGATAAAACAACATATATATACAAGAAGCAGAAAGACAACTGTCCGATTGTCGATTCTACGAAAAATTAGATTCTGACCCTACACTGGATTTTACGCAGAAGATCACGCGAGCCTTAGAGGCTATGCATGCTCGTGGCCACATAGACTATAAGACCATGGAGTACCTTACTCCAGAGGATCCCAAGCCAGGCCGTTTCTATCTGCTGCCTAAAATTCACAAGGAAAGCAATCCGGGGAGACAGATTGTATCAGCCAATGGTCGCCCAACTGAAAAGATATCGGAATTTATTGATTTTCACCTTCAGCCGTTTGTTGAAAACCTTCCATCACACATCAAAGATACTACCGACTACTTGAAGAAATTTGAAAATTTAACCATTCCAGAAAATACTACGCTTGTTCCCATGGATGTAACTTCCCTTTACACGAACATTCCCCATGATGACGGAATTGCCGCATGCAGAAAAATATGGGAACAGCGAACAGATCAAGAACCACCGACAGAATGTTTAGTGGAGATGCTTACACTAGTTCTAAAAAACAACAATTTTAATTTTGATGGAAACCACTATCGTCAAATGAATTGGACAGCTATGGGAACCAAAATGGCACCCTCCTATGCCAACATTTTTATGGGGGACCCAGAAGAACGATTACTCCTCGTCACTTAGACAACCTCTTTCATGGTTCTGATTTATAGATGACATTGACATGAAGTGGATACATGGCGATAAAGAGCTTGATGAATTTTTCGAACATGCCAACAGTATCCATCCGTCTATAAAATTCACACACAAAGTGTTGAAAACCAAAATGTCCTTCCACAATGGTCAAGGAGGGCAACATGACAACTGATTTATACTCTAAGACCACAGACAAACACCAATACCTTTCACCCAGTAGTTGCCATCCTAAGCATTGTTTTAAGAATATCCCATTCAGCGAAGCCATTAGGGTAAAACGAATATGCTCCACTGTTGAAACCACCAAGTAAAGACTAGGAGATTTATGCCATCATTTGAAGAGATGGGGATATAATGACAAAGTTATAGAGAGTGGGTTTTCAAAGGCCAGTGAAATTAACAGAAATGACCTCCTGGAGTACAAAGAAAAAATGATCAACAAACGGGTTCCCCTTGTTCTCACTTACCATCCTTCTTTAGAGAAAATTTCAGGCATTGTCCATCATCATTGGAAAGAAATTGAAAAAAATGAAACGCTGGCCAAGTTGTTCCCTGAACCACCCGTTGTAGCGTTCCGGCGACCTAAAAGCATTAAGGATACACTGGTCAGAGCTGTGGTATCTAGACCTTCATCAACGGTCGGCCAGTGTAAATCATGTGGGGACAAGCGTTGCAATTGTTGTCTCCAATTGCAACACGCACAAGTGTTCTATAGCAAGACGACAGGAAAGGAGTATAAGATCTTTTGCAATGTCAATTGCAAAACACCTAATGTGGTTTACCTCCTTGCAATATGTAGGAGAAAGTGTCCAACCATTCAACAAAAGAATAAATGGATACAGGAGTGACCTTACGAAAAAGACGCTCTTGCCCATGTGTCAACACTTTGAGTCGCCGGGGCACTCATTGGATGACTTTGGCAGATCTAAAATTTATATCATTGACCACAATCCAAGTTGGAAAGAGAATCAAAGACAAAAAAGAGAGAGTTTTTGGAACCACGAGTTACAAACATTACATCCGGAAGGCATAAACAAAAAAGGCCTAAATCTTTTGGTTTTTAACTTTTTAACCAGTGCCTGGTCCTTAGCTAGTTGGTAAATTTCATCCTTACAATTTCTCATTGTTTTCATATTGTTTATAAATTAGTGTACATATATACTTGAATAATATAAAGTATAAAGTTCAAGATTATGATTTTTAGTAATTTACGTCACGATAACTGATGGTCACGTGACAATTTTTCAAATCAGATTAGAGACGCTGATGAAGCTTGTCGGTCAAGTGAAATATCCGTCGATTTAATTATAATTATAGTCTTTTTGTAGACTTATAGTTATTTTTGTTATATTTTAACATCTTTTTTTGATATCGTTGTGCTAACATTTTAGACGTTTATATATATATATGAGGGAGCGGATGTGGTCGAGTGGTCTAGGGCACTGGACATAAGGCTAAGCGATTGGTGCTGCAGTGTATCAATGGTGTGAGTTCAAATCCCGTCGAGGGAAGAACAAATATTTGACAGCTCTAAAATCTAATTCTACCACTGTTTGGTTTAATTTTCAGACGTATATATATATATGTCCAGTGCCCTCGACCACATCCGCTCCATAAAAAATGTAGCTTCAATAGTCGAAGTGTTACCTTGTCTCGTAAGGAAAATCTAGAGATAGACATAAGACATGTGTCTAAGCGTGTGTAGATGGTACATATATACTTAATATTATAATTTGACAGCAATCTAACTCAGCAATTTTTAATATATTGTATAGGATAATTCTACTGGAGTGAAGTATCTTGGCGAATCCTTTAATTCGATTTGTTAATCAAGCCAGGGATATTATAAGTTATCTACGTTCCTAACCATATCTATTGATAGGAACGTAAATAACGAATTTATTCCCGGTTATAGTAAAAAATAAGACATTTTGGACCCTGGCGGTCCACGTAAAAGTGACGTTTTCTTTGTTTTTGGAAACAAAAAGCAAAAATTATGGAAGTTTCGAGTGTTTTTTTACCCGGTGTAGGGTACTACCTTTGGTAGAACCCTGCAGTTGATCAATTTAACAGCTTTATATTCAATATATAGCCACAATTAACTAAATTTGATTTTGGAGTGTAACGTCGCGGGCATTGACGTTATATTATCCTCGTTTTGAAAATTATAACAACATTTGATTGGTTAATGGCTAGTTACACCTGGTAATATGGCCTTGCAACACCTGGGAATATGGGTTTTTTATGCCCAGGGTTTTAACCAATCAAAAGTTGTTATAATTTTCAAGCCGGGGATAAGAGCTCATATCCCAGTGTTAGGGCCCAGGGATATGGACAGGATTTTTTGTAAAATGGCTTCTCATCATCACTTCATATATTTATTAATTTTGAAAAATAAATTACAAAAAGAAAATGTTAAAAACAATTTGTTTGTACAGATTTTACCCCCATATCCGTTTCGATATTAATTTTTCTGTTTGTTAAAAGGGGAGATAATCGAAATTTGGAAAATCAGAAAAACCCTAGATTTTGTATGTTTTATTATTTTTTTCAGTATAGACAAATATACAATATTAGTGCAGTGTTTTAAAATATAAAGTTTATCTGTAAATTGGAACAAATGTGAGGTTCACCAAGACTTTTTCCAGTTTACGTTAAATACACATAAGGGGCCCAGTTGGCTCAATGAGTTAGGTAGTTGGATTACCTAGCAACTCATACCAGCCTATCACCATACGGCGTGGGTTCGCACCCGGCTTTGTATATTACAAAAAAGGGTGCACTCGACTCGTAGCCACAAGTCATAAAGTTTACCAGTTGCTTGCCCATGGTCAGTGGTTCTCTCCGGGAACTCCGGCTTCTTCCACCACTAAAACTGGTCGCCATGATATAGCTGAAATATTGCTGAAAGTGGCATTAAACACCAAAAATCAATCAATCATAAATAAATACACATAAACTTTATATTTTACAACATTGCATTGATATTGTGTTTATCCTACAGAAAAAATCACATTAATCCATGGATGGTGATATATGAATTAGATAATCAAATTATATAATTATCCCTTGAATGTCCCTTTTGATATTTTCTGTCAACAGGAAGTCAACTGATTTACAAATAGTTTCCCAAAGCTCAACAGGTTAAACTTGAATGCCCTACATTTTGGTCAGTGACTGTTTATGTACATAGCAAGCATTGATTCAGTCAATACAATGTAACTGCTCAAATAGAACATGTGCAGGATAAATATGCAATATTGGTGCAGTATCTCAAAGTATAAGATACTTAAAAACTGGAACAAAGGCGAGGTTCACCAGACTTTTCCCCAGTTTTGCACTGAATACACATAAACTTTATATTTTATGACCCTTGTGAAAAATGACTTTAATCCATGGGTGGTGATATTTGAATTAAATATTAAAATTATACAGTTCTCCATTGACTTGTCCTTGGCATCAACTGATTTACTAGCAGTTTCCCAAAGTTTAAAAGGTAAAGCATAAAAGAGGTACCAGAAAAGCTATATTGCTGTCAGTGACCGTATATTGCAAAAATATACCCAGTCAATGCAATTTGACTGCTCAAATGGAACGAGTGCAGAATAAATAGGATTATGTGGTGATGGTCACCAATTGCTAAGATAGATCTTAATATACCTACTATACAACCATGGCCACTGTGGCCCCTTTATAAAGTTTAGTTGTTGGTTTATGGTGTTTAACGCCACTTTCAACAATATTTCAGTTAGATCGTGGCGATCAGTTTTATTGGAGGAGGAAACCGGAGTAACTGGAGAAAACCACTGACCTGTCGCAAGTCACTGACAAACTTTATCACATAATGTTGTATCGATTACACCTCGCCATGAACAGGGTTTGAACTCTCAACGTTACTGGTGACAGGCACTGATTGCACAGGTAGTTGAATATCCAACTACCATACGATCACGACCACAACGGCCCCATTTTATAAAGTTTATACATGTAATATATCAGATGAATTATATTAGATATGATATATAATAAAGTTATTTATAGAAAATAGAATAAATATAAAAATGGCTTGTGTTCAATGTGAAGCTTCAAACTGAAAAATACTTGACTTGTTTAATTTTGTTTAATAACTTGGGGTGACACTCTTCTTGTGCTCCACTTAATGACCATGTGGTGACATCTCTGTAGTTGATAGGTTGATTCTTATTCATATCTTTTTGTAGCATTGAGCAGGCGAAATCTGCACTGAATAGCATATTTGGTAGCAAGGTGCCCGGAGACTTTCCAAGAGAGACAAGACAAGATACAGATGGATGTGGGGGGAAAGGTTTCTACCCTGCTCAGCTAACGAGTGGAGATGAAGAATACTGGTCAGAAGGTGTAGATTTAGAGATTAGTGTTGGTCAGAGTGTATGTATATTAGATTAACACACCTTACCATGTAAAACATGTTGCAGAAGATGAGGGATTACTCTCTTTTCTTCCATTTTCTGTTGAAGAAAAATTCATCAGAATGACAAATTTGTAGAGATATATATTCCACTTTGAAGTTCAATACTACATATGTAGCAATTTTTTAAATTTTAGGGGGAATATTATTTTATGTTTTCAGATCCACCTTAATTCTGTCTTATTTTTTCTAATGTCTAGTCAGATTCCCGCTGGATTCTATGATATCCTGGCGGAATCTGCATTGATTTGTCATGCAGGATGCGCATGATACAAACATATAATAATTAGTCATGGTATAGAATATGGGTTAACAAGGTGAGAAAAAACATGTATGCATCTCATTTAGTAAGGTAAATTTTCTTGAATTGTAGGAGGAACTATGCATTGATGAACCTAAAACAAAATGGGGACAGATCTCCTGATAACATTTTGTTCATACATATATTGTTGGAATTGTTGACCATTACTGTTTACACTTTCTTTTCATAAAATGTTTTCTTTAATTTCAGGAATGATTTTTATCATTAATTTCTTAATAAATGTGTAGATTGATGACAAATTTTGTAAGCTTTAACATAAATGAGGTTACATATATAATTTCAGGTTGTAGCACCATTTTCTGGTCGTGCGATGCTGTCAGATAGACCAAATGAAGTTATCATTAAAACCACTGGTGGATCGTTGAAGGGTGTAGATGTTTATGTAACTAATGTACAGCCTATAGACACAATACTTCATCCAACTGATGAAGATTACATAGAAAATCTAGTAAGTAATGTGTACACTTTTTTAGATTAATTTTCTTATGATTCAGATAAAAATCCAACTCAGCATGTTGGACTAGTACAAAGTGGACCTCATCATCACATTGAAAATTAACTTGTTCTCGCCATGATATAGCTGAGTTGGTGTTAAACAACAATCATTCACTCACTCACCCACTCCTAAGATTCAGTTATTTGAGATCATTAACCTGTACGAGGAAATGTTATTCATTGTCATTTATCAGTATAACCTGTCAAAATACTCTTGTCATGATTACGTTACCAAGTTTCCATGAAAACGCTTTATAACATTATTGGTCAATATTACTCTAGAAGGTTCAAACGCTATGTGGAATGCTTGAACTTTAAGACTTATTTTTTTAATAATTATGATATAATTCAGCCATGTCTCATTTTTGTATCTGTCCCAAATCAAGATCTAGATTTCCTTTAGTTTTTGATTTTGTCTTCTTGTTTTGGGGTTAAAGGTTAGCTGGAGGATGGGATGCATTTCACTAAATTTGGTTGATTAAATTGTCACCTATTCTTGTTTGACCTTTCATATTTGCCATGGTATAAGTAAGAAATTGGTAAAAGGTGTATTTTAACCCTATAGGAATTTAGACAATTTTTTATTAGTTTTAACATGTGATATTTGACAGATTTCAGCTGGTGTAGAGATAGGTACAGCTACAACGTCACCATGTAAAAATCATATTCATTTGGCGATGAAGAAGGATGAAGGGTTTATTGATCCCACCAGATTTTTGGAGGGCAGATTGTTTCACTTCCAGCCGTATCAGGAAGCATGTAATGACTATAAGCTTGTGTGGAAGGTTAGTTGTACAATAAACCATTGACGTATTATAGACGTTTTAAAAAATAATAATAAGGCCAAGAACAATTAATATCTTGGTCCTCGGGGTGCATGCATGTTTATTTTGGGGGCGCATTACCAATTTTATAGACAAATGACTAAAAAAAAATTGACGATGCCATATTTATGTACTTCAAGAAAATCTCCTTATCTTATTTCGTAATTAAGCAGATTTTTGTCAAAGGGAAATGACTCTTGCTCGCTTGAAAAAAAAATGATGCCGATGTTGTTTGAAAAACTACTCTGTTCAAATTGGGACCAATGTCACAAGTTTTAATTTTTATTGTAAGTTTGATAGTTAATGAATTACAGTTTAACACCATATGTGAAAATATAGAAAATTATGTTTCCTAAAAAACTACATTTATTTGAACACAAACTGTGCATGAATAATCAGGTGAGCAATACAGGCTCAGGTGAGCCTCTAGTTTATTACTAGTAAGACTTCTTTTTTCCTTTACTTAGTTTGAGGTAAAAGCTGTAGGAGTTATTGTAGAAGAAGATGGCCAACAGGAAGAGGATACTACCCCCTCAATGCCAAATAGTGATGTTGTAGCTCCTTTAGACCCCCCTCCATCAACATTTGACCCTGGAGAGGACATAAAGTCAGTCAAAGGTTAGTTTTATATTATATATGGTTGATAGAGTTTATTGTCATTTTCAACAATACCTCAGCTATTATGATTTTTTTTTGTCATTTTCAACAGTACCTCAGCTATTGTGAGTTTCTCGTCATTTTCAACAGTACCTCAGCTATTGTGAGTTTCTTGTCATTTTCAACAGTACCTCAGCTATTATGAGTTTCTTGTCATTTTCAACAGTACCTCAGCTATTGTGAGTTTCTTGTCATTTTCAACAGTACCTCAGCTATTATGAGTTTCTTGTCATTTTCAACAGTACCTCAGTTATTATGAGTTTCTTGTCATTTTCAACAGTACCTCAACTATTATGAGTTTATTGTCATTTTCAACAGTACCTCAGCTATTGTGAGTTTCTTGTCATTTTCAACAGTACCTCAAGCTATTGTGAGTTTCTTGTCATTTTCAACAGTACCTCAGCTATTGTGAGTTTCTTGTCATTTTCAACAGTACCTCAGCTATTATGAGTTTCTTGTCATTTTCAACAGTACCTCAGCTATTGTGAGTTTCTTGTCATTTTCAACAGTACCTCAGCTATTATGAGTTTCTTGTCATTTTCAACAGTACCTCAGTTATTATGAGTTTCTTGTCATTTTCAACAGTACCTCAACTATTGTGAGTTTATTGTCATTTTCAACAGTACCTCAGCTATTGTGAGTTTCTTGTCATTTTCAACAGTACCTCAAGCTATTGTGAGTTTCTTGTCATTTTCAACAGTACCTCAGCTATTGTGAGTTTCTTGTCATTTTCAACAGTACCTCAGTTATTATGAGTTTCTTGTCATTTTCAAGAGTACCTCAGCTATTGTGAGTTTATTGTCATTTTCAACAGTACCTCAGCTATTCTAAGTTTCTTGTCATTTTCAACAGTACCTCAGCTATTGTGAGTTTCTTGTCATTTTCAACAGTTCCTCAGCTATTGTGAGTTTCTTGTCATTTTCAACAGTACCTCAGCTATTATGAGTTTCTTGTCATTTTCAACAGTACCTCAGCTATTGTGAGTTTATTGTCATTTTCAAGAGTACCTCAGCTATTATGAGTTTTTTGTCATTTTCAACAGTACCTCAGCTATTATGGGTTTCTTGTCATTTTCAACAGTACCTCAACTATTATGAGTTTCTTGTCATTTTCAACAGTACCTCAGCTATTGTGGGTTTCTTGTCATTTTCAACAGTACCTCAGTTATTATGAGTTTCTTGTTATTTTCAACAGTACCTCAGTTATTATGAGTTTCTTGTTATTTTCAACAGTACCTCAGCTATTGTGAGTTTCTTGTCATTTTCAACAGTACCTCAGTTATTATGAGTTTCTTGTTATTTTCAACAGTACCTCAGCTATTATGAGTTTCTTGTCATTTTCAACAGTACCTCAGTTATTATGAGTTTCTTGTTATTTTCAACAGTACCTCAGCTATTGTGAGTTTCTTGTCATTTTCAACAGTACATCAGCTATTGTGAGTATCTTGTCATTTTCAACAGTACCTCAGCTATTATGAGTTTCTTGTCATTTTCAACAGTACCTCAGTTATTATGAGTTTCTTGTCATTTTTAATAGTACCTCAGCTATTATGAGTTTCTTGTCATTTTCAACAGTACCTCAGCTATTATGAGTTTCTTGTCAACAGATTTGTCAAACTAAAAAGAATCAATGAGTGAGATTTTTTATATAGTAGGGTACCCACACTGTGTAAACGGTGTCCTCTATGAAATGTGCCTTCTATGTGTCCTCTATGAAATGTGCCTTCTCGGTGTCCTCTATGAAATGTGCCTTCTCAGTGTCCTCTATGAAATGTGCTTTCTCAGTGTCCTCTATGAAATGTGCCTTCTCTGTGTCCTCTATGAAATGTGCCTTCTCTGTGTCCTCTATGCAATGTGCTTTCTCAATGTCCTCTATGAAATGTGCTTTCTCAGTGTCCTCTATGAAATGTGCCTTCTCTGTGTCCTCTATGAAATGTGCCTTCTCTGTGTCCTCTATGAAATGTGCCTTCTCTGTGTCCTCTATGAAATGTGCCTTCTCTGTGTCCTCTATGAAATGTGCCTTCTCTGTGTCCTCTATGAAATGTGCTTTCTCTGTGTCCTCTATGAAATGTGCCTTCTCTGTGTCCTCTATGAAATGTGCCTTCTCTGTGTCCTCTATGAAATGTGCCTTCTCGGTGTCCTCTATGAAATGTGCTTTCTCTGTGTCCTCTATGAAATGTGCCTTCTCTGTGTCCTCTATGAAATGTGCCTTCTCTGTGTCCTCTATGAAATGTGCCTTCTCTGTGTCCTCTATGAAATGTGCCTTCTCTGTGTCCTCTATGAAATGTACTTTCTCAGTGTCCTCTATGAAATGTGCCTTCTCTGTGTCCTCTATGAAATGTGCTTTCTCAGTGTCCTCTATGAAATGTGCTTTCTCAGTGTCCTCTATGAAATGTGCCTTCTCTGTGTCCTCTATGAAATGTGCCTTCTCTGTGTCCTCTATGAAATGTGCCTTCTCTGTGTCCTCTATGAAATGTGCCTTCTCTGTGTCCTCTATGAAATGTGCCTTCTCGGTGTCCTCTATGAAATGTGCCTTCTCTGTGTCCTCTATGAAATGTGCCTTCTCTGTGTCCTCTATGAAATGTGCCTTCTCGGTGTCCTCTATGAAATGTGCTTTCTCTGTGTCCTCTATGAAATGTGCCTTCTCGGTGTCCTCTATGAAATGTGCCTTCTCTGTGTCCTCTATGAAATGTGCCTTCTCAGTGTCCTCTATGAAATGTACTTTCTCAGTGTCCTCTATGAAATGTGCCTTCTCTGTGTCCTCTATGAAATGTGCTTTCTCAGTGTCCTCTATGAAATGTGCTTTCTCAGTGTCCTCTATGAAATGTGCCTTCTCTGTGTCCTCTATGAAATGTGCCTTCTCTGTGTCCTCTATGAAATGTGCCTTCTCTGTGTCCTCTATGAAATGTGCCTTCTCTGTGTCCTCTATGAAATGTGCTTTCTCAGTGTCCTCTATGAAATGTGCCTTCTCTGTGTCCTCTATGAAATGTGCTTTCTCAGTGTCCTCTATGAAATGTGCTTTCTCAATGTCCTCTATGAAATGTGCCTTCTCTGTGTCCTCTATGAAATGTGCCTTCTCTGTGTCCTCTATGAAATGTGCCTTCTCTGTGTCCTCTATGAAATGTGCCTTCTCAGTGTCCTCTGAAATGTGCCTTCTCGTTTGCAGTGTACTGTGACTTCCCTTTTTGAACCCTACGTGGGGACAGACAATAGCTTTATTTTGCATTAAATTTCCAAGTTTTTGTTATTCGGTCAGTTTCTTTGTTACCATACATCATAGGTTCCCCATACTTGCTCCACATATTTATCATCGTGTGTTAGCCAGACATGTGTCACGGGAACTTGACCTCATTTTCACAGTCTACTGACGTGATCAGTTTCTTTATTACCATACATCATATGCTCACCATATTTGGTCCACACATTGATTATGGAAGGTATATGTCAGCCAGCTGGTATATGTCATCTGACCTTGACGTAATTTTATGGTCTACTGAATTTGTTAGATTCATGTCAAGTTTTTGTGATTAGTTTCTCTGACTAGTTTAGCGTATCACAATATTGAACCTTGGGGCGCACGACATTTGAGCAGATTTTTGACTTGTAAGGTTTTACATTTGAGCTGGAAATTTTATGCTCAAAAGAGTGGAATTTACCTGTGTTTTACCTTTGTTTTACCTGTATTTCTCATAACATTTTTAAAGACAGATTTTCAACAGAAACTAATAAGTAAATGGAAGAACATTTATTTAAAATTTCATACAGCACTAAGAATACACAATAAAATAACATTTCAATTAAAAGACTTGGAATAATAAAAGTCCCTATGTTTTAAAAGTTTAAAAAGATAAAAAGTTGCAAACCTGTGCGAGCTGCAAACTTGAAGCCCATGGATTTGATATTTTTTTTGCATACTGCTAGCGAGCGTACACAACTTTCTCCTTCTCACAATGTCTTAAACATAGCTGGTGTGTCGAGACCATGGATTTTGATGTAAGTTGTGGACTGAATCTGCTTTATAGCATCAATAAATATGTAGTTGGATGGATACGCAGTGTAAAATTGTTCATTATAATGGCTATGAAAGGATTCTGGTCCCTTATTGATTCGTTTGACGTCATCGTCAGGGTTTGCGGCCCACATACAAGGTGGAAATTTCAATTCACTTGTCACATAGTTCTGAACCAATAATCCGCAAACCTGACGCAGTGCTCACTATCTGGTGCTCGCTCATGCCCTCCTCCACCTCCTCAGACGGTAAGAATGGCATACCGAAAAATTGTGCAAGCCACTTACTTATGTCACTGGAACTGTCTTTATAGTCTGTAGCAAGTCCAAGCGCCTGTATTTTGCGATATCAGACCTGTCCTAGGTGAAATCAACACCCTTTTATACCTGTGTCAGGAAGCACTGTATTTAACACATTTTGCATGGCCAGCTCAAAATTGACATTGACCGGTTTTGGTTTAAAAACAAGACTACGATCCTCACAAAGTCTAAACAAAGCTTTCCAGAAATTGATATATGTGATTTTATCTTTGGTTGGTTACGAGCAAAGCAAATAGTAATGGGACATAGTTCCCATGGTTACACCCATGGATAGAGTACATCTGGTAAACATGCTTGGGACAACATTTAAAGGTTCCATCATTAAAAATATCATCCACGTCACATGTCATAAGCACCTTAAATTTGTAGCACATGTAAATATGATTATTCCAGATTCAGAATCGTTGAATGATAAAAAATATTCACCTTTATTTGTTTCTACAGTAAGGTATTTCAAACATTGATGGACTGAGAAAGGTTTCTAATGTCCACTGTCAACAAGTTATTTTCGTCTGTGTTTTGCAGTTCCTGGCGAATCACTTTTATGCAGATATGTCCATTGCTTTTCGTTTTACTTTGATTCTAAGCTGTTGTCTTTCAAGTTTTCGTTCATCACTGAGATGGTTATGTTCCTTTTTGCCTTTAATTATGACTTTGCAGTCTGAATCTGTCCGTAATCTACATTTACAAGAATTTTTGGTACACCTCCCAAGATATTTCCTGGTTTTTCAGGACGGCATCAATGCGGAAAGTGTAGCCATCATATAACAAACTTTTCTTGCCTTTATTTGTTTCGGACACTGTCAACTCTTATTTTAAACTTACATGCATGAAATAAATGTCTGTTTTACAAGCCAATGATCACTGTGAATACAATTTATACGTAAAAAGAACATAACCATCCTGATGCATCCGTCTGTCTGTTAGATAACTGAGTGGAGCTCATTTTTAAAATTTTTGTTTCTAGTTTTATGTAAAATATATAATCATTTTTGCAATAAATTTTTATTTTAATTATAATAATTAAGTTTTTTCAAGGTCAATCCGCTTAAATGATGATTTTTTTTGCACAGGTAAATCTGCTCAAATGATTATTTTTTTCCACTCTTATGTTGTTTTTCCCCGCTCAAATGTCGGATCAAATGTCGTGCACTGTAAACCTTGATATCTAACAGCCTCTGTCAAACCTTGATATCTAACAGCCTCTCAAACCTTGATATCTAACAATCTCTGTCAAACCTTGATATCTAACAGCCTCTGTCAAACCTTGATATCTAACAGCCTCTGTCAAACCTTGATATCTAACAGCCTCTGTCAAACCTTGATATCTAACAGTCTGTCAAACCTTGATATCTACCAGCCTCTGTCAAACCTTGATATCCAACAGCCTCTGTCAAACCTTGATATCTAACAGTCTCTGTCAAACCTTGATATCTAACATCCTCTGTCAAACCTTGATATCTAACAGCCTCTGTCAATCCTTGATATCTAACAGCCTCTGTCAATCCTTGATATCTAACAGCCTCTGTCAATCCTTGATATCTAACAGCCTCTGTCAAACCTTGATATCTAACAGCCTCTGTCAAACCTTGATATCTAACAGCCTCTGTCAAACCTTGATATCTAACAGCCTCTGTCAATCCTTGATATCTAACAGCCTCTGTCAAACCTTGATATCTAACAGCCTCTGTCAAACCTTGATATCTAACAGCCTGTCAAACCTTGATATCTAACAGCCTCTGTCAAACCTTGATATCTAAAAGCCTCTGTCAATCCTTGATATCTAACAGCCTCTGTCAAACCTTGATATCTAACAGCCTCTGTCAAACTTTGATATCCAACAGCCTCTGTCAAACCTTGATATCTAACAGTCTCTGTCAAACCTCGATATCTAAAAATCTCTGTCAAACCTTGATATCTAACAGCCTCTCAAACCTTGATATCTAACAATCTCTGTCAAACCTTGATATCTAACAGCCTCTGTCAAACCTTGATATCTAACAGTCTCTGTCAAACCTTGATATCTAACAGCCTCTGTCAAACCTTGATATCTACCAGCCTCTGTCAAACCTTGATATCCAACAGCCTCTGTCAAACCTTGATATCTAACAGTCTCTGTCAAACCTTGATATCTAACATCCTCTGTCAAACCTTGATATCTAACAGCCTCTGTCAATCTTTGATATCTAACAGCCTCTGTCAATCCTTGATATCTAACAGCCTCTGTCAATCCTTGATATCTAACAGCCTCTGTCAAACCTTGATATCTAACAGCCTCTGTCAAACCTTGATATCTAACAGCCTCTGTCAAACCTTGATATCTAACAGCCTCTGTCAATCCTTGATATCTAACAGCCTCTGTCAAACCTTGATATCTAACAGCCTCTGTCAAACCTTGATATCTAACAGCCTCTGTCAATCCTTGATATCTAACAGCCTCTGTCAAACCTTGATATCTAACAGCCTCTGTCAAACCTTGATATCTAACAGCCTCTGTCAAACTTTGATATCCAACAGCCTCTGTCAAACCTTGATATCTAACAGCCTCTGTCAAACCTTGATATCTAACAGCCTCTGTCAAACCTTGATATCTAACATCCTCTGTCAATCCTTGATATCTAACAGCCTCTGTCAAACCTTGATATCTACCAGTCTCTGTCAAACCTTGATATCTAACAGCCTCTGTCAAACCTTGATATCTAACAGCCTCTTTCAAACCTTGATATCTAACATCCTCTGTCAAACCTTGATATCCAACAGCCTCTGTCAAACCTTGATATCTAACAGTCTGTCAAACCTTGATATCTAACAGTCTCTGTCAAACCTTGATATCTAACAGCCTCTGTCAAACCTTGATATCTAACAGCCTCTGTCAAACCTTGATATCTAACAGTCTGTCAAACCTTGATATCTAACAGTCTCTGTCAAACCTTGATATCTAACAGCCTCTGTCAAACCTTGATATCTAACAGTCTGTCAAACCTTGATATCTAACAGCCTCTGTCAAACCTTGATATCTAACAGTCTGTCAAACCTTGATATCTAACAGTCTCTGTCAAACCTTGATATCTAACAGCCTCTGTCAAACCTTGATATCTAACAGCCTCTGTCAAACCTTGATATCTAACAGCCTCTGTCAAACCTTGATATCTAACAGTCTCTGTCAAACCTTGATATCTACCAGCCTCTGTCAAACCTTGATATCTAACAGCCTCTGTCAAACCTTGATATCAAACAGCCTCTGTCAAACCTTGATATCTACCAGTCTCTGTCAAACCTTGATATCTAACAGTCTCTGTCAAACCTTGATATCTAACAGCCTCTGTCAAACCTTGATATCTAACGGCCTCTGTCAAACCTTGATATCTAACAGCCTCTGTCAAACCTTGATATCTAACAGCCTCTGTCAAACCTTGATATCTACCAGTCTCTGTCAAACCTTGATATCTAACAGTCTGTCAAACCTTGATATCTAACAGTCTCTGTCAAACCTTGATATCTAACAGCCTCTGTCAAACCTTGATATCTAACAGCCTCTGTCAAACCTTGATATCTAACAGTCTCTGTCAAACCTTGATATCTAACAGTCTCTGTCAAACCTTGATATCTAACAACCTCTGTCAAACCTTGATATCTAACAGCCTCTGTCAAACCTTGATATCTACCAGCCTCTGTCAAACCTTGATATCTAACAGTCTCTGTCAAACCTTGATATCTAACAGCCTCTGTCAAACCTTGATATCTAACAGCCTCTGTCAAACCTTGATATCTAACAGTCTCTGTCAAACCTTGATATCTAACAGCCTCTGTCAAACCTTGATATCTAACAGTCTCTGTCAAACCTTGATATCTAACAGCCTCTGTCAAACCTTGATATCTAACAGCCTCTGTCAAATCTTGATATCTACCAGCCTCTGTCAAACCTTGATATCTAACAGCCTCTGTCAAACCTTGATATCTAACATCCTCTGTCAAACCTTGATATCCAACAGCCTCTGTCAAACCTTGATATCTAACAGTCTGTCAAACCTTGATATCTAACAGTCTCTGTCAAACCTTGATATCTAACAGCCTCTGTCAAACCTTGATATCTAACAGCCTCTGTCAAACCTTGATATCTAACAGTCTGTCAAACCTTGATATCTAACAGTCTCTGTCAAACCTTGATATCTAACAGCCTCTGTCAAACCTTGATATCTAATAGTCTGTCAAACCTTGATATCTAACAGTCTGTCAAACCTTGATATCTAACAGTCTCTGTCAAACCTTGATATCTAACAGCCTCTGTCAAACCTTGATATCTAACAGCCTCTGTCTAACCTTGATATCTAACAGCCTCTGTCAAACCTTGATATCTAACAGTCTCTGTCAAACCTTGATATCTACCAGCCTCTGTCAAACCTTGATATCTAACAGCCTCTGTCAAACCTTGATATCAAACAGCCTCTGTCAAACCTTGATATCTACCAGTCTCTGTCAAACCTTGATATCTAACAGCCTCTGTCAAACCTTGATATCTAACAGCCTCTGTCAAACCTTGATATCTAACAGCCTCTGTCAAACCTTGATATCTAACAGCCTCTGTCAAACCTTGATATCTAACAGCCTCTGTCAAACCTTGATATCTACCAGTCTCTGTCAAACCTTGATATCTAACAGCCTCTGTCAAACCTTGATATCTAACAGCCTCTGTCAAACCTTGATATCTACCAGCCTCTGTCAAACCTTGATATCTAACAGTCTCTGTCAAACCTTGATATCTAACAGCCTCTGTCAAACCTTGATATCTAACAGCCTCTGTCAAACCTTGATATCTAACAGTCTCTGTCAAACCTTGATATCTAACAGCCTCTGTCAAACCTTGATATCTAACAGTCTCTGTCAAACCTTGATATCTAACAGCCTCTGTCAAACCTTGATATCTAACAGCCTCTGTCAAATCTTGATATCTACCAGCCTCTGTCAAACCTTGATATCTAACAGCCTCTGTCAAACCTTGATATCTAACAGCCTCTGTCAAACCTTGATATCTAACAGCCTCTGTCAAACCTTAATATCTACCAGTCTCTGTCAAACCTTGATATCTAACAGCCTCTGTCAAACCTTGATATCTAACAGTCTGTCAAACCTTGGTATCTAACAGCCTCTGTCAAACCTTGATATCTAACAGTCTCTGTCAAACCTTGATATCCAACAGCCTCTGTCAAACCTTGATATCTAACAGTCTCTGTCAAACCTTGATATCTACCAGCCTCTGTCAAACCTTGATATCTAACAGCCTCTGTCAAACCTTGATATCTAACAGTCTCTGTCAAACCTTGATATCTAACAGCCTCTGTCAAACCTTGATATTTACCAGCCTCTGTCAAACCTTGATATCTAACAGCCTCTGTCAAACCTTGATATCTAACAGCCTCTGTCAAACCTTGATATCTACCAGTCTCTGTCAAACCATGATATCTAACAGCCTCTGTCAAACCTTGATATCTAACAGCCTCTGTCAAACCTTGATATCTACCAGTCTCTGTCAAACCTTGATATCTAACAGCCTCTGTCAAACCTTGATATCTAACAGTCTCTGTCAAACTTTGATATCTAACAGCCTCTGTCAAACCTTGATATCTAACAGCCTCTGTCAAACCTTGATATCTAACAGTCTCTGTCAAACCTTGATATCTAACAGCCTCTGTCAAACCTTGATATCTAACAGTCTCTGTCAAACCTTGATATCTAACAGCCTCTGTCAAACCTTGATATCTAACAGCCTCTGTCAAATCTTGATATCTACCAGCCTCTGTCAAACCTTGATATCTAACAGCCTCTGTCAAACCTTGATATCTAACAGCCTCTGTCAAACCTTGATATCTACCAGTCTCCGTCAAACCTTGATATCTAACAGCCTCTGTCAAACCTTGATATCTAACAGTCTGTCAAACCTTGGTATCTAACAGCCTCTGTCAAACCTAGATATCTACCAGTCTCTGTCAAACCTTGATATCTAACAGCCTCTGTCAAACCTTGATATCTAACAGTCTCTGTCAAACCTTGATATCTACCAGCCTCTGTCAAACCTTGATATCTAACAGCCTCTGTCAAACCTTGATATCTAACAGTCTCTGTCAAACCTTGATATCTAACAGCCTCTGTCAAACCTTGATATTTACCAGCCTCTGTCAAACCTTGATATCTAACAGCCTCTGTCAAACCTTGATATCTAACAGCCTCTGTCAAACCTTGATATCTACCAGTCTCTGTCAAACCTTGATATCTAACAGCCTCTGTCAAACCTTGATATCTAACAGCCTCTGTCAAACCTTGATATCTACCAGTCTCTGTCAAACCTTGATATCTAACAGCCTCTGTCAAACCTTGATATCTAACAACCTCTGTCAAACCTTGATATCTACCAGTCTCTGTCAAACCTTGATATCTAACAATCTCTGTCAAACCTTGATATCTAACAGCCTCTGTCAATCCTTGATATCTAACAGCCTCTGTCAAACCTTGATATCTAACAGTCTCTGTCAAACCTTGATATCTAACAGCCTCTGTCAAACCTTGATATCTAACAATCTCTGTCAAACCTTGATATCTAACATCCTCTGTCAAACCTTGATATCTAACAGTCTGTCAAACCTTGATATCTACCAGCCTCTGTCAAACCTTGATATCTAACAGCCTCTGTCAAACCTTGATATCTAACAGTCTCTGTCAAACCTTGATATCTAACAGCCTCTGTCAAACCTTGATATCTAACATCCTCTGTCAAATCTTGATATCTAACAGCCTCTGTCAAACCTTGATATCTAACAGCCTCTGTCAAACCTTGATATCTAACATCTTCTGTCAAATCTTGATATCTAACAGCCTCTGTCAAACCTTGATATCTAACAGCCTCTGTCAAACCTTGATATCTACCAGCCTCTGTCAAACCTTGATATCTAACATCTTCTGTCAAATCTTGATATCTAACAGCCTCTGTCAAACCTTGATATCTAACAGCCTCTGTCAAACCTTGATATCTAACAGCCTCTGTCAAACCTTGATATCTACCAGTCTCTGTCAAACCTTGATATCTAACAGCCTCTGTCAAACCTTGATATCTAACAGCCTCTGTCAAACCTTGATATCTAACAACCTCTGTCAAACCTTGATATCTAACAGCCTCTGTCAAACCTTGATATCTAACAGTCTCTGTCAAACCTTGATATCTAACAGCCTCTGTCAAACCTTGATATTTACCAGCCTCTGTCAAACCTTGATATCTAACAGCCTCTGTCAAACCTTGATATCTAACAGCCTCTGTCAAACCTTGATATCTACCAGTCTCTGTCAAACCTTGATATCTAACAGCCTCTGTCAAACCTTGATATCTAACAGCCTCTGTCAAACCTTGATATCTACCAGTCTCTGTCAAACCTTGATATCTAACAGCCTCTGTCAAACCTTGATATCTAACAACCTCTGTCAAACCTTGATATCTACCAGTCTCTGTCAAACCTTGATATCTAACAATCTCTGTCAAACCTTGATATCTAACAGCCTCTGTCAATCCTTGATATCTAACAGCCTCTGTCAAACCTTGATATCTAACAGTCTCTGTCAAACCTTGATATCTAACAGCCTCTGTCAAACCTTGATATCTAACAATCTCTGTCAAACCTTGATATCTAACATCCTCTGTCAAACCTTGATATCTAACAGTCTGTCAAACCTTGATATCTACCAGCCTCTGTCAAACCTTGATATCTAACAGCCTCTGTCAAACCTTGATATCTAACAATCTCTGTCAAACCTTGATATCTAACAGCCTCTGTCAAACCTTGATATCTAACATCCTCTGTCAAATCTTGATATCTAACAGCCTCTGTCAAACCTTGATATCTAACAGCCTCTGTCAAACCTTGATATCTAACATCTTCTGTCAAATCTTGATATCTAACAGCCTCTGTCAAACCTTGATATCTAACAGCCTCTGTCAAACCTTGATATCTAACAGCCTCTGTCAAACCTTGATATCTAACATCTTCTGTCAAATCTTGATATCTAACAGCCTCTGTCAAACCTTGATATCTAACAGCCTCTGTCAAACCTTGATATCTAACAGCCTCTGTCAAACCTTGATATCTACCAGTCTCTGTCAAACCTTGATATCTAACAGCGTCTGTCAAACCTTGATATCTAACAGCCTCTGTCAAACCTTGATATCTAACAACCTCTGTCAAACCTTGATATCTAACAGCCTCTGTCAAACCTTGATATCTAACAGCCTCTGTCAAACCTTGATATCTAACAACCTCTGTCAAACCTTGATATCTAACAGCCTCTGTCAAACCTTGATATCTAACAGCCTCTGTCAAACCTTGATATCTAACATCTTCTGTCAAATCTTGATATCTAACAGCCTCTGTCAAACCTTGATATCTAACAGCCTCTGTCAAACCTTGATATCTAACAGCCTCTGTCAAACCTTGATATCTAACAACCTCTGTCAAACCTTGATATCTAACAGCCTCTGTCAAACCTTGATATCTAACAGCCTCTGTCAAACCTTGATATCTAACAACCTCTGTCAAACCTTGATATCTAACAGCCTCTGTCAAACCTTGATATCTAACAACCTCTGTCAAACCTTGATGTCTAACAGCCTCTGTCAATGCCATTTATGTGTTTAGAAGTTTGAGTGTGGTGGTTTTTCATCTTGTGGTTATTTATTTGGAAAAGATAAAATCTATTTTGTTCAGATTTATTTGAACTGATTAAAATGTTTAAAAGACCTGATCACAATCTTCCTCAAGATCTGTATAAAAAACATGAATTAAAGGTTTGTAATTATATAAGAAATTTATTTTCTTGTTAAGTTTTTAATTGGTAAACAAATGTTATTTTGCAGACAATCCTGATGGCATGTTTTCAAAACTTATGAAGACCTCTTCACAATCTAAATCAAGATCAATAGCATCAGGAATTAAAGGTTTGTAAATATATAAATGTATATATCATGAAAATATAGATGAAAAACTGCACGTTTGATGTTAAATAACGAGCAAATTAAATCAAGAAATATATTTTTTCATCAATTTTTTGTTATTAATTGATTAATTGATTGCTTGTTATGTAACATCTGTTGTCTGTCTATAAACTTTGATATGGGTGCATCTCCTCTAAAACAACTGGGTTGATTTTAATCAAACTTGGCCAAAAGGGTTCTTGTTTGGACTTATTTAAGAATTATGTATAACTGGTCCACCAATGCAACCTTCAGATATTGCCATCATTACTAAAAATAGAAATATGTGAAACCACTGGGCCAATATTAACTATACATGGCTAGAACAGTCTTCTGTTGGGCCTCATATAAAAATTGTATCTGTACAGTTCTTGTTTATGATTGGTCAATGAAATATTTTTTTTCTCTAAATCCATTTGGCCAAATTAATTGAAATTTGGTAGGAAACACCCATAGAATGTTCTGTATAATAAAGGTTCCTCATTTGGTCCAGATTGGAAAAGAAATATGGCCCGGTGACCATGGGAAATTCTTGTTTCTGATTGGCTAGATTTTTATTTTATTTTCTTCTCTTTAAGTACAAGACCCAATGAATTGTTACTTTGTATGATTGATGTACGAGAGATTCTGAACAAATATTTATAATTTTGTGCCAATTGACAACTAACATGATTGGTCTTGTTTTGTTCAATGCCTATATAAACCATATGAGCAATACAGGCTCTTGAGAGCCTCTTGTCTGTAAATTTTTTCGAAAAGGGGCTAAAAGGGGCACAAATTCTGAAAGTTCACATATTTGAAAGGTATAAATAAAATTTGTTTTCATCTAATTTTGATGCAGTTTTTTAGCCAGATAGGCTTTTACCATCTCTTTGTGTGTCTCGTCAATCGTGAACTTTCACTTTTAAATTTAATTTTCTCCTCTAAAATCACTCAACCAAATTAAACCACACTTGGCTGGGATGATCATTGGGTGTCCCCTTCTTAAAATTATGCCTGACAGCCCTGCCTTCTATTCAAGATAGCTGCCGTTTGCTAAAAATATAATTTATTTAATAGTCTCTATTGCTGCGTTATTTTAAGTCAAAATGAGCTTAAATTTTAGCTGCACCTACATGCCAATGAATGGTTCAGGAAGTTCCGTGAAATTTTTCTTTAAGCTGACTTATTCTGATTTCAGAATTATGTGTGACACCCCTTCCTCCATCCTCTATCCAAGAAATTTCAAATGACAAAAAAATCACATTTCTATTAATTTTAGAGGTAAAATTGGAAACCAGATGAGTGATAACAGGCTCCCGGAGTTTTTTTTTTTTTGTTTTTTTTAAATCTTCCCGTCTTGGTAGCACCTGTAAAATTATCAGACAAATAATAGAATTTATTTAATTCCAAGAAATAAGTGAAATCTCTGTATTTTGTTTGTACAGTAGTTAACAGTCATCTCTTGTCTTGACTTGCCGTTTTCTCCGTCAGTTAAAACATATGATGGTGAGGGATAGTGACTAATAAATTAATTGGTTGCATATGTTTCTATTTAACTGTTGAAACTGAGTAATTCCACATTCTTATTACAGTTTATGATATTTCCAGTTCTCATTTTGTTTACTTACATATAATTACAGACATGTTTTCTACATTGCTAAAGAAAGCCGACAGCTTTTTCAAAAGATTCTCTTTAAAGAGGTTAAAACTTGGAGCCATTATAGGATTTCTAGATCAGCTTGGTATGACAGATAGCAAAGACAAACTAGCTGAAGTTCTAAAGAGCATCAAGGTGATTATATATACCTTTTATATTAATAAAGGATTTAAATTACTTTCTTTATTATATACCAGGCATGTTGATTTGTATATGAGCCCTCAATTTCTTCATTATAAAAGAGCAAATCTCAAAATTAATTGTTTTACTTTTGTAGCTTTCTCTTGATGTATTACTTTTCTATAAGTTTATACATCAAATTTTATTTTTATAACATATAATCTATGCTTATTTCCTTCTGTTGATAGCTGACACAATTGTTGGTCTTACATTTAATTGGTCATAGCTTGCTGACAAATCATTTTCACTTTTAGCCGACATAAGCCAAATTGCCCTCTGCTTTTTTTAATTTATTTAATAGAAACTGATAGATAACAAGCCATGTTTAAATCCAGCAGAGGCACCAGATGAGCAGTTAAAACAGGAATTATTAGAAACACCATGTACAGTTGGACAAGACACTTCGAGAAGTAAACTGCATGTTATGTAGAATTTGATCTTCTATTAAGTTTTACATAGCATTTTTTAATTTATTTTTTAAACAGAAACTGATAGATAACAAGCCATGTTTAAATCCAGCAGAGGCAACAGATGAGCAGTTAAAACAGGAATTATTAGAAAGAGGCAAATTAACAACTGGAACAAGAGAACAGATGATAACAAGACTCACTACACCTGATAACAGTAAGATTTTAACTGAACTATTCTCTTTAATCTTTTTTATTTAACAGCATCACTGGTGTTATAGTTAGTGTGCTCTCCTCGAGTGTGGTAGATCATGGTTTCGATCCCTGATCGGGTCAAACCAAAGACTATAAAATTGGTATTTGTTGCTTTTCTGCTAAGCATGCAGCATTAAGGAGAAAGAGCAAAGACTGGTTGGCTCAGAAGCAAAATAATATGTCCGAGTGGCGGGACATGTCTATCCGCGGACTGTAGTTTCAGTGAGCTAACACTATAAAAATCCAACTAAGCATGTTGGTCTAGTACAAAGTAGACCTCGTCATTATCTCATTGACAATTAACTTGTTTTCGCAATGATATTGCTGAAAAATTGCTGAGTTGGCGTTAAACAACAATCACTCACTCACTCTTTTGTATTAGACTAAAAGCCATCATTTACTTCATAACATACAAACTATTTGCTTGTTCCTATCATACAATAGCAGATGCGTCCTCTATTGACTTAAACACTAATTGTATATTGATATTTTTATCATTACAGGATGTCCTTGGATGTCTATCACAACACCTGATAATATGTTCTGTACCTATGATTCTATGTGTCTTGGCTTGGAGTGTTGTATGAATGCCTTACTGATATTTTTATCATTACAGGGTGTCCATGGATGTCTATCACAACACCTGATAATATGTTCTGTACCTATGATTCTATGTGTCTTGGCTTGGAATGTTGTATGAATATCAAGTTTATGATGTTTTTGTATACAATAAAAGCCTATGCTAGATATGATCCCTGTCAGTATGAGTTTAAGTTTGGTATTAAAGATAAACACTACACACTCAAGTTTGATCTAGGATATGATGGTGAGTAACAGTTATGTATAGATTCTCCAACTGCTCAATATCATTTTTCTCATGAAGGATATTTTTTGTTTTCTCAAGAGGAAAAAAAAGGCAGAACATGAAGAATAATTAGTTGAAAAGTATTCAAGATGGTAGTTTAGACTATTAGTTTTGTAGATTTTTCTAAATCGTTAATTATTTTTTTTTAGTGAAATGTAAATAAATATAACCCTACATAGTATTAAGAGTAAATAATATTGAATAATGTAAAGAAAATAATGTATAAAACTTTTTTAAAATCAAAATTGTGCAGACTTTACAAATATTACCATATATTATTTAAGGTGGTACCATACACTACAGGGAGATAACTCTTTAAAATCAGTTGAACGTTTTGATCATATGATATTTGTATGCAGATTTCAAGCATCTCGGTGATCAAAACCACAGAGAGAAAAACTGCTATGTGGCTAGTGAATTTATAGCTCTGAGTCTGTTGGTTGGAATTTGTTAAAATTTTGATATTTATTATAGTGGATATATTCAAACACACTGCCAAAAAAATAAGAAAATTAAACGAGCAGATCAAATTTTACCTGAAGTGTATGGTACCACCTTAAAAGACCATTCAAACATCAATTGTCAAAGGAGGTAGCCTAACAATGTATATGTTGAAAAAGATAAATAAGATTCGTAATCAATGATGGCGGTTTGTATTTTTAACAGGATTATCAGATGAAATACATTCAGGGATAAAGTTTGATGTTATGGGAGGAATAGAAGCCATTTTAAAGTGAGTAGATTATTTTGCATGTCAGCTGTGTAGCAGAGTCGGCATATAGTGATAACTATCCGCTGTATTTCATAGTCTTTCGCATCGTTCGCTTGTCGTTGCACCATAACTCCCCCTAAACCACTTAATAGAAAACAACTAAACTTACACCCTCTACAGGACATGTAGTTGTGCACCTTCTGTTTATTTTTTATAGTGATTTATCGGCCATCACATAGCTAAAAAAGGATTTTCAATGTGGTACAGGAGGGGGCACATATATATAATCCACTCACCAGAAATCAACAAAATATTTTCTTCTCCAAATACTGAAGTTGTGCACCTGCTATTTTATTTTTTATCACATTGATTTCTGCTGTATCACAAAGCCGAACAGGAATTTTAATGTGGTATATAAGGGGTGCACATCTCTAATCTGTAACTTCTCATCATAATCCACTCGCCAGAAGCTAACCAAATTTGTTCATTTTCTTTTATTGCATATGTAATCATGTATCTATTATTCAACTTTTTGAACGCAATTCTTACCAGATACATGCATGTAACGCAAATATTTTTAAGTTGTATCCACAGACAGACATCAAACTGTTAATAAGATCCCAACCCTGCCCCTCTTAGTTATGATTCTACATAAAATAACAAATATGATATCCAACCATCTTTTGAACGTAACTGTCATCTCTATTTTTTACAGTAATCATATTGCTTTATTTTGATTAGATTTAGTTGGTTTTATGGTGCTTAACACCACTTTCAACAATATTTCAGTTTTATCGTGGCAGTCAGTTTTATTGGTGGAGGAAACTGGAGTACCCGGAGAAAACCACAAGTCACTGACAAACTATATCACATAATGTTGTATCGAGTACACCTTGCCTGAGCGAGATTCAAACTCATAACGTTAGTGGTGATAGGCACTGATTGCACAGGTAGTTGTAAATTCAACTACCATATGATCAGTCACGACTCTATAGAGAAATGACATACAGAGAGACCATTCAATACTTCAATACATTAATGCTGAAGAAAAGTTTGAAGATACCAAAGGGGAAATCGGATCCTAAATCGAAAAATGATATAATACAAATGGCCAAAATAAAAAATTACAAAAAACCAACAATGATCTAAAAAAACCACTACAAGAATACTATAGATTGAGCAACATGAACGTTACAAAAAACCCGGGTTGAACTGTGCTCTGGAAGGGTCAGCAGTTCCTGCACCACTTGTGACACCTATCATGTTACTGTTAAATGATACCATCAATTAGTCTGACTTTTTAATGTTTTCATTTTCTCACTAAATAAAGACTACATATATACTAGTATATCAACAGTAAGCATGATTCATAATTTTCCTACATAGATATGATATTCAGAAGACAGACACAGGATTAGTCGCATCCATTAAATTAGGACTCTGTGAAAGCCAAGATACCAGTAACTGTATAGCAGAATTTAGTTTGTTAGCGAATGCTGTGATGCCACTTCCAATATGTAAGGCTGATGGCACTATAGTGTGGCCACAAGGTAATAATTCTTTTATGTAAGGCTGATGGCACTATTGTGTGGCCACAAGGTAATACTTCTTTTATGTCAGGCTGATGGCACTATTGTGTGGCCACAAGGTAATACTTCTTTTATGTCAGGCTGATGGCACTATTAAGTGTGGCCACAAGGTAATACTTCTTTTATGTAAGGCTGATGGCACTATAGTGTGGCCACAAGGTAATACTTCTTTTATGTAAGGCTGATGGCACTGTAGTATGGCCACAAGGTAATACTTCTTTTATGTCAGGCTGATGGCACTATTAAGTGTGGCCACAAGGTAATACTTCTTTTATGTAAGGCTGATGGCACTATTGTGTGGCCACAAGGTAATACTTCTTTTATGTAAGGCTGATGGCACTATTGTGTGGCCACAAGGTAATACTTCTTTTATGTAAGGCTGATGGCACTATAGTGTGGCCACAAGGTAATACTTCTTTTATGTCGGGCTGATGGCACTATAGTGTGGCCACAAGATAATACTTCTTATATGTAAGGCTGATGGCACTATTAAGTGTGGCCACAAGGTAATACTTCTTTTATGTAAGGCTGATGGCACTATTGTGTGGCCACAAGGCAATACTTCTTTTATGTAAGGCTGATGGCACTATTAAGTGTGGCCACAAGGTAATACTTCTTTTATGTAAGGCTGATGGCACTATTAAGTGTGGCCACAAGGTAATACTTCTTTTATGTCAGGCTGATGGCACTATTGTGTGGCCACAAGGTAATACTTCTTTTATGTAAGGCTGATGGTACTATTGTGTGGCCACAAGGTAATACTTCTTTTATGTCAGGCTGATGGCACTATTGTGTGGCCACAAGGTAATACTTCTTTTATGTAAGGCTGATGGCACTATTGTGTGGCCACAAGGTAATACTTCTTTTATGTCAGGCTGATGGCACTATTGTGTGGCCACAAGGTAATACTTCTTTTATGTAAGGCTGATGGCACTATTAAGTGTGGCCACAAGGTAATACTTCTTTTATGTAAGGCTGCTGTCACTATAGTGTGGCCACAAGGTAATACTTCTTTTATGTCAGGCTGATGGCACTATTGTGTGGCCACAAGGTAATACTTCTTTTATGTAAGGCTGATGGCACTATTGTGTGGCCACAAGGTAATACTTCTTTTATGTAAGGCTGATGGCACTATAGTGTGGCCACAAGGTAATACTTCTTTTATGTAAGGCTGATGGCACTACAGTGTGGCCACAAGGTAATACTTCTTTTATGTAAGGCTGATGGCACTATTGTGTGGCCACAAGGTAATACTTCTTTTATGTCAGGCTGATGGCACTATTGTGTGGCCACAAGGTAATACTTCTTTTATGTCAGGCTGATGGCACTATTGTGTGGCCACAAGGTAATACTTCTTTTATGTAAGGCTGATGGTACTATTGTGTGGCCACAAGGTAATACTTCTTTTATGTAAGGCTGATGGCACTATTGTGTGGCCACAAGGTAATACTTCTTTTATGTAAGGCTGATGGCACTATTGTGTGGCCACAAGGTAATACTTCTTTTATGTAAGGCTGATGGCACTATTGTGTGGCCACAAGGTAATACTTCTTTTATGTAAGGCTGATGGTACTATTGTGTGGCCACAAGGTAATACTTCTTTTATGTCAGGCTGATGGCACTATTGTGTGGCCACAAGGTAATACTTCTTTTATGTAAGGCTGATGGCACTATAGTAGTGCACAAGATAATACTCCAATGTGTAATGCTGGTGTCCCCATAGCATGGCCACAAGATAATACTCCAATGTGTAATGCTGGTGTCCCCATAGTATGGCCACAAGATAATACTCCAATGTGTAATGCTGGTGTCCCCATAGCATGGCCACAAGATAATACTCCAATGTGTAATGTTGGTGTCCCCATAGTATGGCCACAAGGAAGTGGTCCAATGTGTGAGGTTAATGACACTATAGCATGGCCACAAGATAATGCTCAAATGTGCAATGCTGGTGTCCCTGTAGTGTGGCCACAAGGTAATGGTCCAATATGTCAGGCGGGTAACCCTATATTGCGACCACAAGGTAATGCCCAAGTATGTAAGGCCATTAGCCCTATTGTGCGGTCACAAGGTAATACTCAAATGTGTAAGGCTGATGAGCAAACAGTAGGCTTCTTAAGATAATCTCTTAATAATCAATGTTCTTTTAATTTGATAAAAAAAAACCTAGTTCATGTGTTATTTGGCCATCTTATTCAACCAAGCCAACCTACTTCTATTTTATTTATTTTTTAAGAAAAAAACGATTTCTTGTCTGAATATATCTGAAATATTGATAGGATTTGCCTAAACACCATTCAACTGTATTATCTTATATGCTTTAGATTTTTACTATTTTGGTTTTAGCACAATTTTCAAGACACAATTCAAAGAATTATGATTTTAATTTTAGCATTAGTTTTATATCATTTCATCTAATCTCTACCTTCAGATTGTAAAACTGTTACTCCAGTTGATGTTGTGTTTGTTGTTGATGAGTCTGGAAGTGTTGGAGATGTTCATTTCAAGAAAACAATGATATCCTTGTCTAACACTGTGGACAAGATGGCAATCAGCAAAGAGCTAGTTCGTGTTGGGGTCACTTTATTTGCAGGAACAGGAACTTCTAGAACACTGTTACAACTGAATAGCCAGTATGAAACGTCAGCCATTAAAAAGACATTTACAGATGCCATCTATAAAAAGGGATCACATACAGATATTGCCGACGCCTTTCGTTATGCATGCCAAGAAATGTTTGTATCCAGTAAAGGCGATAGGGCAGACTCACAGAACTATTTAGTCCTATTGACTGATGGTAAATCTAATTATGGATCTGACCCTGTTAAAGTGCAGGCAGAAGCTTGTAAGAACGCTGGAGTTAGGATAGTAACTGTTGGTATAGGGTCTGGTATTGATGAACAATTACTGAAGGATGTAGCCTACTCGTTACCTAACTATTATCTACACACTGTCTACGATGATTTACACAAAACTTTACCACAACGTAACATTGAAGTTATGGATTGTAGTTCAGGTAAATTAAAATACCTTTTAAAAATATTGATTGTATTTCAGGTAACTCAAGATACCTTTTAAAGCATATTGTAATTCAGGTAAATCAAGACATCTTTTAGAAACCATGGAGTGCTGCTCAGGTAAATCAATATATCTTTAATAAACATGGACTATACTTCAGGTAATTCAATATACATTGTAGACACCATGGAGTATAGTTCAGGTAAATCAAGATAACCTTTTAGAAACAAAATTGTAGTTCAACTAAATTAAGATACCTTTTAGATACCACTCAAGTAAATCAAGATATCTCTGACACACCATGGATCAGGTAAATCAAGATACCTTTTAGATACCACTCGGGTAAATCAAGATACCTCTGACACACCATGAATCAGGTAAATTGAGATACCTTTTAGAGGTCAAAGATGGTAAATACAATTACAGAGAGATTTTCTAGTTTTTATAGATAATTTTTAGGAATACTTGTGAATGCATATTCTTTACTATGCACATTGGATTAAGCCTTTGTTGAATTCATGATAAAACACGATAAAGGAAAGAATACATTTATTTATCTATTCTTATATAATTTTAAAAATCCTTTTTATTTGATGTCTAATTAAGTCTCCCAAACAAAGTTTGGAGACTTATTGTTTTTGCTCCGTTTCTTATTATTTTTCTTATTATTATTATTCTTCTCTTTCTCCTCTTTCTTCTCTTTCTTCTCCTTTCTTTCCGCGGACCATGAACTTCTCCACAGCAGATCTCAGGAACTACTGGACAGAATTTCATGGTAAAGGGGGTCAAAGTCATATTTTGAGGGGTTCAAAGGGGGTGGTGGGTGGGGGGGTTACTATAGAATCCTATGGGAAAGTTGAAATTTCGTACATTAATGTTGATAACTTCTAAATGTATAATGATAGAGACATAAAATTTGACATAGTGATAGGTCACCATTAGAGGAGCAATTCTGCGTTTTCAAAATTTTTGAGATGTCTGCCATTTTCAAAATGGCTGCCAAAATACGGTATAAAGAATGGACGGTAAAAATTCAACATTGTCCGATATCATCAAAATTTGATATGTGGGTAGATAATGATGTCCTGACATTGAAAAATTTCTAACGGTCGCCATTTTCAAAATGGCCACCACAATAACGCACAAATTCAACATTGTCCGATTTCAACGCCATTTCATATGTGTGTAGATTATGATGTCCCGAATTGATTTCTGACATCGAAAAATTTCTACCGGTCGCCATTTTCAAAATGGCCACCACAGTACCACACAAATTCAACATTGTTCGATTTCAACGTCCTGTATTGATTCCCGACATTGAAAAATTTCTACCTGTCTCCATTTTCAAAATGGCCGACACAATACCGCAAAAAATTCCACATTGTTCGATTTCAAAGGTAGCTTTTAATTTATTTTTTAAACCGGTTGTCTGTGGCCAGTTTGGGAGACTTCATAATCGTTAGATTATAATCATATCTTGTTTTCTTTGAGATTTTTTTAAATTTTAGGCTGAAAATCACTGATGTTACATTTTGTAAAAAATGTACTTATGTTTTTTTTTAGTTTGGAACATGGAAGTTGATTATTCAGCTTATCTAAACCTTGATTCAATTAAAAGTAGGATCAAAGAAGCTGCGAAAAAGTTACTAGAGGAAGGTAAACAAGCCTTGAAAGAAAAAATGCTAGAAGCACTTGGATTACCAAAGGTATATTATATGATTTACAGTGAAATATGTGATCATTTGCTGTTGTCAGGAACATTCAATTGGTTTCAAAAGATTTATTTCTGATCAATGGTCTTGAATGTTGAAGAGATTAAATGTTGTGTTTGGTCATATGCACAAGGTCATTTCTAAAACACTAGAGCAGCCTTAACAACGACCTGTATAATTTAGATTATTATATCTGTGGGGAAGCCACCTGAAGCTTTATTGGTGGAGTAAAGCAGAGTGGCTGGAGAAAACCACCGATTGGTGGCAAGTCACTGACAAACTTTATCACATAATGTTGTGATCGTATCAAGTACACATCCCCTTAACAGGATTCAAACACACAATTTTAGTGATGATAAGCATCGATTGCATAGGTAGTTATAAATCCAACTACCATACAATCATGGCCATGACGGCCCCCTTTGCAAATCAAAAATTGAAAAACATTAACATATAATTCAGATAATTAAATGATTTTCTCTGTATTTTTAAGATATTTTACAATGTAAATAATTTTAGGATATATTCAGAACATCAGGACCATGCACTAGACCAGACAAGATGTCAAATGTTCAGTTGAAGTCTGAAATAGATGCGAGGGGTCTCGATAGTTCTGGATCAAATACTCAACTTATTGATAGACTAATGACTGATGATAGACGTAGGTTTAGTTCTTGTTAATATACCAGCAGAAAAAAATATAATGTAACTTTTTCCCAGTCGCTAAGTGTATATAAGAATGGTTAGTTTATTTTCCTGCTGTGATGTTCCTACATTCGTCATCAATTAACTTACACACATCAATACTGATTACAATTGCTGGATGTAAAATGCACCCACCAAATTTGTATGCCCCCGCCACTAGGTGGCCGGGACATATAGTGTTACCCATGTCCGTCATTCTGTAATTCCGAAATAAAACAGTTGTCACCACTATGCTTGGAGATATTGCCTTGATTTTTGGTATATGAGTGTATAATGATGAGTTACAGATCAAGTTGACATTTCGTTCTGGTCCAATGATTTTTGACCAAGTTATGGCCCTTGGACTTTGAAATTTGGCCAAATATTTAGTTGTCACCACTTTGTTTCACTATGATTTGTGATATTGACTTGATTTTTGGTATGAGAGTATAATCATAAGTTACAGATCGATTTTGAAATTTGTTCCGGTTGAATGATTTTTGGCCAACTTACAGCCGTTGGGCTTTGAAATTTGGCCAAATATTTAGTTGTCACCACTTTTTTTTCACTATGATTTGAGATATTGACTTGATTTTTGGTATGTGAGTGTATAGTGATGAGTTACCGATCAAGTTTGAATTTTGTTCCGATTGAATGATTTTGGGATAATTTATGCACCTTGGACTTTTAACTTTGGCCAAATATTTAGTTGTCACCACTTTATTTCACTATGCTTTGAGATATTGACTTGCTTTTTGGTATTTGGAATTACAATGATGAGTTACAGATCAAGTTTAGCTTTTGTTCCCACTGAATAATTTTGAAACATTTACGAGCCTCCTTAATATTCACGCCGGGACATTCGTGTCTTTCCGACACATCTAGTTTTTAATTGAACTACTAGAGATCTGTGTTATTCAGTGACAACTCTTTGTGTCATGCTATGCAGATCAGATGAAAGACAACTGATGGGGGAGGGGTCATCCGGTCTAACGTTCTTCCACTTACACATTTAGCACAAGGCAACACATTGGTCTGGATTGTTGTGACTTCCTCAACCTGAACAATATCCCTGTTTTCGATTGGCCACCCAAAAGTCCAGGTTTGTGAGACAAGCTGGACAGAGGTGTCAAGAAAGGTGTCAAGGTTGCTCAGCTCACACAGTACTTCTTCATGACCATTATCTGCTTGATGGGGGTCAATGTTAAAGAGTTTCCAGTGTAAATTGTATTATTTGTTTTCTTTATGATCCTAAAAAACATTCAGCTGTATCAGTGATGTAATGGTTAGCATGCTCACCTTGAGTACAGTAGATCGTGGGTTCGGATAAAACCAAAGAAAATTTGTATTTGCTTCTTCTCCGGTAAGCAGTGAGAACAAGGACTGGCTGGCTCAGAATCAGGATGATATGTCCCAGTGGGTGTTTACCTGCGGACTGTTTTATCAGTTACCTAACACTATAAAAATCCAACTAAGCCTGTTGGTCTAGTACAAAGTGGCCATCATCATCTCATCAAATGTAACTTGTTCTCGCCATGATGTAGCTTAACAATGGCTCATGTGGCATTAAACAACAATCACACACTAACTGGAAAAACATTTTGAGTAATGACCCTTGAACTTTCTTAAATTTGCCACACGGATAAAAATAATGTATATAGATCACTATTTGGTTAATCATTTTTAATGTGAAACATCCATGGGCACCATACAATGGAAGTCAAATATGTTTGTTTGATGGTGTTTAACGCTACTTTCAACAATATTTCAGTTATATCGTGGCGGTCAGGGAGGACCCGGAGAAAACCACTGACCTGTTGCAAGTCACTGACAAACTTTATCACATAATGTTGTACACCTCGCCCTGATCGAGATTCGAACTCACAACATCAGTGTGATAGGCACTGATTGCATAGGTAGTTGTAAATCCAACTACCATACAATCACGGCCACAACGTCCCCTGAAAATCTAGTGAATTGTGTGAAACATCCAGGGGCACCATACAATGGAAGTAAAATAAGGATTATTCAAACTTTGGAAGTATATATTAAAGATAGCTATAAAAGTTTATTATAATATTCTGAAAGTATTTTTAAAACTAAATAATGTATTTTTTAACAGGATGTGAGATGATGGGAAAAAAAATGTATTTACCAGAAATTACAGATTCACTGCTAAAAGATCATGTATATTACTCTATATCTACTGACTGCCTACGTCTAGATGCTTGTATAGATGCCTCTTTCAGTCTGGGTGAATTTAGCTATGCCAAAGCCTTCAGCGCCTTTGTAGAATTAGATTTCTGTAAATTTTTACTGAAGTTTGGATTTGAAAGCAGGACCAAATCTTTAATTCTGATCAGTTATAATTGGGGTAAGGTTTTATATACAGTCAAACCTGCCTTAAAGGGCATCTCTATATAACAAATCACTGTCTATAAAGGGCAGTCTCATTTTTCCCGTTAATGAATAGTGCATATAATATTAACCTGTATATAAAGAGCAACTGCTTATAAAGACTACATTTTCAGGCCCAATTGAATGGCCTTTATAGACAGATTTGACTGTAATCTTAATGTAACCTCATTACATCACTGCATCCATGAGTAGTATTATGAGTGTTCAACAACACTATATCTTGTATATAACATGTCAGTCTGTTTTGATTCTAGAGAACACAGGAGTACATTGGAATCAATCTTTCAACTGATGTGGTAAAATAAACTAATTTCATAGGTAGGTGTTCAGCAACACTTTCTTGTATAAATCATATTGGCCAGATTTTTTGGTGGGAAAACTGGAAAAAACAACAGACCTTCTCTTGTAAGTTACAGACAAACTAAGAGTACCCCTTGTCATAAGCAGGAGTTAAACCCACAACTTTAAATGGTGATATACACTGATTGCACATATTGATGCAAATGGAACTCTCATATGATCACAATAATAAAGGCCCCTAAACAAGAGTCAGAGTAGGCATACTGAAGAGATAATTATCCACATAGGGATCAGGGAAGCTGTCAGACATAGTCACTTTCAGTGAAACTGGATCACCTGGAGAAAATTGTCCACCTGATGTTAGTAACTGATATTTTTTATCACATAAAGTTGTATCTGGTTCAATTAACCATTGGTGTGATCAACTTCACAATTTTATTGGTAATAGGCACTTTTTGTTGCATAATGGTAAACTTCTGATAATATGTTACTGTGTAATGGATTTTTTTCAATGTATTTTTAGGTAAACGGGAGACACTTACAATTACAAACGATATTCAAGTACTGTAAGTTGTGAATAATAATATCTTTAGTTGCCATTAATGTTACCTGAGTGGTCCAGAATAAGTGTAGAAACATTTTGGAGCAAATACACATTCAGGATGCGTCAAAGTTTCTAATTGACGGCGATACTAAACTGTGGAATATATATGTATAAACAATAAAATCATCATTAGCCAAAATTATGTTTAACCTTCATTTTATTTTGTTTAAATGTAAACCAGCCTGTCCAAATTGTATCAAAGGAAACTATTTTCTTCAGAACAACAAGGCCACAAATTGGTTTTACTAGAATTCAGTATTGTTTAAGTGAAAGCTGCCCATTCATGAGCAGGATCAAAGTTTGTATATATGCATAGGTAGAAATAATCCACTCAATCCTTACAGGTCTCATCGATTATTGTTTAATAATTTAATTTGATTTGAATACTGCAATATGATTGGCTGATCCGCCTGGAGAAAATTTGGTTATACTTGATAACCTGGGTTGGTATTATGACGTTGCCAACATATTCATTCGCCAACGACAAATTCAAATATTCCCATGAAATAATCGTAATTAAAATCGAGAAATCATTAAATTTTTGAACAGGTTATATGATATAACCTGGTTTGGGGCAGTTTATGCTAAATAAACAGCGAAGCGGTTTATGAAAAGCGTAATCTTTTCCAAACCAGGTTATACAAGTATAGCCTGTTCAAAAATTTCAAATATTGCTTAAAGAATCTACAGTTGGAGTGGATTCTCCATTGTGTAATTTGTTATGAGGTCACAAGTCATTTTTTGAGAAAATCATGCTAAATACATTTCCAGGTTGCCCTTCAAAGGTTATATGCCTAAAGCAAAACCTTCTGTGGTCATTTTAGCACAACTGAATTTTTGTTTATGTTGTTTCAGGTTTAGTATAGACAAGGATGACACCAAGAAGGTATTCAAAATTGATTTTGGATTAAAACTTTGTTTCCAAGGAAACTGTGTTATAGACCAGTTGTTCTTAGAGGACCATGAAATACCTATCCCGATATGTAATGAAAATTTCACCTTTTCAGGTAAATACTGTATATTGTCTTGTATTCATGGTTTATATAGTTGCAAATGAGGTTTAAACCCTAAAGTTTAATAAAAAAAGAAATGTTAAATAGTGATGGTCAACAATTCCCCCAGTATCAACAAAATGAACAACCACCTCTAACCTCAAATCATTGAAAATATTAAAAAAAACACCACAACATATGATGTTAGAAATCCAGGTCCTGGCTTGGGACAGGCACAAAAATGTGTCAGGGTTAAACTGGTTTATGGGATACCAACACTCCTCTCTTGATAATTAGATCTCAGTAATATAGATATTAAAACATAACAACCCTCCTCCTCTTGATAATTAGATCTCCGTAATATAGATATTAAAACATAACAACCCTCCTCCTCTTGATAATTAGATCTATGTAATATAGATATTAAAACATAACAACCCTCCTCCTCTTGATAATTAGATCTATGTAATATAGATATTAAAACATAACAACCCTCCTCCTCTTGATAATTAGATCTATGTAATATAGATATTATAACATAACAACCCTCCTCCTCTTGATATTTAGATCTATGTAATATAGATATTATAACATAACAACCCTCCTCCTCTTGATAATTAGATCTCAGTAATATAGATATTAAAACATAACAACCCTCCTCCTCTTGATAATTAGATCTCAGTAATATAGATATTAAAACATAACAACCCCCTCCTCTTGATAATTAGATCTCAGTAATATAGATATTAAAACATAACAACCCTCCTCCTCTTGATAATTAGATCTCAGTAATATAGATATTAAAACATAACAACCCTCCTCCTCTTGATATTTAGATCTATGTAATATAGATATTATAACATAACAACCCTCCTCCTCTTGATAATTAGATCTCAGTAATATAGATATTAAAACATAACAACCCTCCTCCTCTTGATAATTAGATCTCAGTAATATAGATATTAAAACATAACAACCCCCTCCTCTTGATAATTAGATCTATGTAATATAGATATTATATCATAACAACCCTCCTCCTCTTGATAATTAGATCTCTGTAATATAGATATTAAAACATAACAACCCTCCTCCTCTTGATATTTAGATCTATGTAATATAGATATTATAACATAACAACCCTCCTCCTCTTGATAATTAGATCTCAGTAATATAGATATTAAAACATAACAACCCTCCTCCTCTTGATAATTAGATCTATGTAATATAGATATTAAAACATAACAACCCTCCTCCTCTTGATAATTAGATCTATGTAATATAGATATTAAAACATAACAACCCTCCTCCTCTTGATAATTAGATCTCAGTAATATAGATATTAAAACATAACAACCCTCCTCCTCTTGATAATTAGATCTCAGTAATATAGATATTAAAACATAACAACCCTCCTCCTCTTGATAATTAGATCTCAGTAATATAGATATTAAAACATAACAACCCTCCTCCTCTTGATAATTAGATCTCAGTAATATAGATATTAAAACATAACAACCCTCCTCCTCTTGATAATTAGATCTCAGTAATATAGATATTAAAACATAACAACCCCCTCCTCTTGATAATTAGATCTATGTAATATAGATATTATATCATAACAACCCTCCTCCTCTTGATAATTAGATCTCAGTAATATAGATATTAAAACATAACAACCCTCCTCCTCTTGATATTTAGATCTATGTAATATAGATATTATAACATAACAACCCTCCTCCTCTTGATAATTAGATCTATGTAATATAGATATTAAAACATAACAACCCTCCTCCTCTTGATAATTAGATCTCAGTAATATAGATATTAAAACATAACAACCCTCCTCCTCTTGATAATTAGATCTCAGTAATATAGATATTAAAACATAACAACCCTCCTCCTCTTGATAATTAGATCTATGTAATATAGATATTAAAACATAACAACCCTCCTCCTCTTGATAATTAGATCTCAGTAATATAGATATTAAAACATAACAACCCTCCTCCTCTTGATAATTAGATCTATGTAATATAGATATTAAAACATAACAACCCTCCTCCTCTTGATAATTAGATCTATGTAATATAGATATTAAAACATAACAACCCTCCTCCTCTTGATAATTAGATCTCAGTAATATAGATATTAAAACATAACAACCCTCCTCCTCTTGATAATTAGATCTCAGTAATATAGATATTAAAACATTACACCCTCCTCCTCTTGATAATTAGATCTCAGTAATATAGATATTAAAACATAACAACCCTCCTCCTCTTGATAATTAGATCTATGTAATATAGATATTAAAACATAACAACCCTCCTCCTCTTGATAATTAGATCTATGTAATATAGATATTAAAACATAACAACCCTCCTCCTCTTGATAATTAGATCTATGTAATATAGATATTAAAACATAACAACCCTCCTCCTCTTGATAATTAGATCTATGTAATATAGATATTAAAACATAACAACCCTCCTCCTCTTGATAATTAGATCTATGTAATATAGATATTAAAACATAACAACCCTCCTCCTCTTGATAATTAGATCTCAGTAATATAGATATTAAAACATAACAACCCTCCTCCTCTTGATAATTAGATCTCAGTAATATAGATATTAAAACATAACAACCCTCCTCCTCTTGATAATTAGATCTATGTAATATAGATATTAAAACATAACAACCCTCCTCCTCTTGATAATTAGTCTCAGTAATATAGATATTAAAACATAACAACCCTCCTCCTCTTGATAATTAGATCTCAGTAATATAGATATTAAAACATAACAACCCTCCTCCTCTTGATAATTAGATCTATGTAATATAGATATTAAAACATAACAACCCTCCTCCTCTTGATAATTAGATCTCAGTAATATAGATATTAAAACATAACAACCCTCCTCCTCTTGATAATTAGATCTCAGTAATATAGATATTAAAACATTACACCCTCCTCCTCTTGATAATTAGATCTATGTAATATAGATATTAAAACATAACAACCCTCCTCCTCTTGATAATTAGATCTATGTAATATAGATATTAAAACATAACAACCCTCCTCCTCTTGATAATTAGATCTATGTAATATAGATATTAAAACATAACAACCCTCCTCCTCTTGATAATTAGATCTATGTAATATAGATATTAAAACATAACAACCCTCCTCCTCTTGATAATTAGATCTCAGTAATATAGATATTAAAACATAACAACCCTCCTCCTCTTGATAATTAGATCTATGTAATATAGATATTAAAACATAACAACCCACCTCCTCCTGATAATTAGATCTATGTAATATAGATATTAAAACATAACAACCCTCCTCCTCTTGATAATTAGATCTATGTAATATAGATATTAAAACATAACAACCCTCCTCCTCTTGATAATTAGATCTATGTAATATAGATATTAAAACATAACAACCCTCCTCCTCTTGATAATTAGATCTCAGTAATATAGATATTAAAACATAACAACCCTCCTCCTCTTGATAATTAGATCTCAGTAATATAGATATTAAAACATAACAACCCTCCTCCTCTTGATAATTAGATCTCAGTAATATAGATATTAAAACATAACAACCCTCCTCCTCTTGATAATTAGATCTCAGTAATATAGATATTAAAACATAACAACCCTCCTCCTCTTGATAATTAGATCTCAGTAATATAGATATTAAAATATAACAACCCTCCTCCTCTTGATAATTAGATCTATGTAATATAGATATTAAAACATAACAACCCTCCTCCTCTTGATAATTAGATCTCAGTAATATAGATATTAAAACATAACAACCCTCCTCCTCTTGATAATTAGATCTATGTAATATAGATATTAAAACATAACAACCCTCCTCCTCTTGATAATTAGATCTATGTAATATAGATATTAAAACATAACAACCCTCCTCCTCTTGATAATTAGATCTCAGTAATATAGATATTAAAACATAACAACCCTCCTCCTCTTGATAATTAGATCTCAGTAATATAGATATTAAAACATTACACCCTCCTCCTCTTGATAATTAGATCTCAGTAATATAGATATTAAAACATAACAACCCTCCTCCTCTTGATAATTAGATCTCAGTAATATAGATATTAAAACATAACAACCCCCTCCTCTTGATAATTAGATCTCAGTAATATAGATATTAAAACATAACAACCCTCCTCCTCTTGATAATTAGATCTCAGTAATATAGATATTAAAACATAACAACCCTCCTCCTCTTGATATTTAGATCTATGTAATATAGATATTATAACATAACAACCCTCCTCCTCTTGATAATTAGATCTCAGTAATATAGATATTAAAACATAACAACCCTCCTCCTCTTGATAATTAGATCTCAGTAATATAGATATTAAAACATAACAACCCCCTCCTCTTGATAATTAGATCTATGTAATATAGATATTATATCATAACAACCCTCCTCCTCTTGATAATTAGATCTCTGTAATATAGATATTAAAACATAACAACCCTCCTCCTCTTGATATTTAGATCTATGTAATATAGATATTATAACATAACAACCCTCCTCCTCTTGATAATTAGATCTCAGTAATATAGATATTAAAACATAACAACCCTCCTCCTCTTGATAATTAGATCTATGTAATATAGATATTAAAACATAACAACCCTCCTCCTCTTGATAATTAGATCTATGTAATATAGATATTAAAACATAACAACCCTCCTCCTCTTGATAATTAGATCTATGTAATATAGATATTAAAACATAACAACCCTCCTCCTCTTGATAATTAGATCTCAGTAATATAGATATTAAAACATATCAACCCTCCTCCTCTTGATAATTAGATCTCAGTAATATAGATATTAAAACATAGCAACCCTCCTCCTCTTGATAATTAGATCTCAGTAATATAGATATTAAAACATAACAACCCTCCTCCTCTTGATAATTAGATCTCAGTAATATAGATATTAAAACATAACAACCCCCTCCTCTTGATAATTAGATCTATGTAATATAGATATTATATCATAACAACCCTCCTCCTCTTGATAATTAGATCTCAGTAATATAGATATTAAAACATAACAACCCTCCTCCTCTTGATATTTAGATCTATGTAATATAGATATTATAACATAACAACCCTCCTCCTCTTGATAATTAGATCTATGTAATATAGATATTAAAACATAACAACCCTCCTCCTCTTGATAATTAGATCTCAGTAATATAGATATTAAAACATAACAACCCTCCTCCTCTTGATAATTAGATCTCAGTAATATAGATATTAAAACATAACAACCCTCCTCCTCTTGATAATTAGATCTATGTAATATAGATATTAAAACATAACAACCCTCCTCCTCTTGATAATTAGATCTCAGTAATATAGATATTAAAACATAACAACCCTCCTCCTCTTGATAATTAGATCTATGTAATATAGATATTAAAACATAACAACCCTCCTCCTCTTGATAATTAGATCTATGTAATATAGATATTAAAACATAACAACCCTCCCAACCCTCCTCCTCTTGATAATTAGATCTATGTAATATAGATATTAAAACATAACAACCCTCCTCCTCTTGATAATTAGATCTCAGTAATATAGATATTAAAACATAACAACCCCCCTCCTCTTGATAATTAGATCTATGTAATATAGATATTAAAACATAACAACCCTCCTCCTCTTGATAATTAGATCTATGTAATATTGATATTAAAACATAACAACCCTCCTCCTCTTGATAATTAGATCTATGTAATATAGATATTAAAACATTACAACCCTCCTCCTCTTGATAATTAGATCTCAGTAATATAGATATTAAAACATAACAACCCTCCTCCTCTTGATAATTAGATCTATGTAATATAGATATTAAAACATAACAACCCTCCTCCTCTTGATAATTAGATCTCAGTAATATAGATATTAAAACATAACAACCCTCCTCCTCTTGATAATTAGATCTCAGTAATATAGATATTAAAACATAACAACCCTCCTCCTCTTGATAATTAGATCTATGTAATATAGATATTAAAACATAACAACCCTCCTCCTCTTGATAATTAGATCTATGTAATATAGATATTAAAACATAACAACCATCCTCCTCTTGATAATTAGATCTATGTAATATAGATATTAAAACAAACAATGAAGTACCTGCACAGTTTCACTCACTTCCACTCAAAAAGACCACACACTTTCGTGAACATGAGCAACAACATAACATTGTGTTATTTCTATATCAAATTAGTGTCATCACTTGGTGTCTATCTATTGTTTCGTTAGTTAGAATGATGATACAAATTGTATTTGTGTTAAAAATATACATGTAGTCCGTTGTACCTTCTTAACAGACAATTTGAGGCCAATTTACATGTAAATGGACATTTGGTCAAAGTATATGGAATATCTTCAATCACTTTGAATTTCAACCACCAAAACTTGTGTAAATTCAGAGTTCAATTATAGTAGTAACTCAATTTTTTAATAATAAATGATTAGAATCTCAGCTAGGTTAAAGTCCTGATATTAACTTTGTCATTCCAAATACAAGTGTAGCACTCACCGGTCATGAGACGGGTGTACATCTCAGGCTATTAATTAAGAGATATTTGTTTTATATATGGTTGATTGATCTTCTTAGACCACTAGACCATCGTGACCCCCTGATTGCTTTGGTGGTAGCTATTTCATCAATGATAACAGTATAGTTGTCTTATGTTATGTTATCAGTCTCAGACCACTAGACCTTCTTGGCCTCTCAATTACTTTGGTGGTAGCTATTTCATCAGTGATCACAATATAGTTGTCTCATAACTAATCAATCTCGGACCACTGTGGCCCCTTCCTTTACTTTGGTGGTAGCTATTTCACCATTGATGTCTTGTATTATCAATCTCAAACCACTAGACGATCGTTACAATGGCCTCCTAAATAATCTTAATGGTATTTTTCCCTTATTGTTGATAGAATGGTAGTTTATACCTCATTAGTCTTTGCAAAACACTAAACCATCATGTCCCCTAAATCATGTTTTTATGTGTTTATCTGACAATGATAATATATTTTACTAGCTTATTATTTTAATATATTTCAGGAGAATCAATTTCTGATATATTAAATGCCATCGGAGGCAGTATGACAATAGATGCATTTGATATTGTTTTAAAACATCTTGGTATTGATGTAAGTTAATATTTATGTTGATAATGATAGAGATTTAATCTCTACTATGTAATAATTGTCTTTGGTTTGACCCGATCGGGCCTCTATCCCCCGATCTACCACACTTGAGGCGGTCGATAATAATATAGATTTAATATATGTCATGTAATAAATAAAGAAACCAATATTTATATACTGCCTAGGTGGGGTAATGGTTAATGTACTGGCCTTGAAATGTAGATAAAAAATAATCACTGGAATTGAACCTCTTACCTCGTAGTAAAAAAATATTGCTGGAATTGGACCAGTTAGTAAAAGAAATCACCAGAATTGGACCACTTAGTCAAAAAATCACCATAATTGGACCACTTAGTCAAAACAATCACCGTAATTGGACCAGATAGTAAAAAAAATCACCGTAATTGGACCAGTTGGTCAAAGAAATCACCAGAATTGGACCAGTTAGTCAAAAAAAATCACAGGAATTGGACCACTTAGTCAAAAAATAACTGAAATTGGACAACTTATTAGTTAAAAAAATCACCTGAATTGGACCACTTAGTCAACAAAATCACAAGAATTGGACCATTTAAAAATCACCTGAATTGGACCACTTAGTCAAAAAAACCAACTGAAATTGGACCAGTTATTAAAAGTATCACTAAAATTGGATCACTTAGTCAAAATAATCAGCTGGTTACATTATGAATATGTTTCTTCTTGTATTCTAATAATGTACATATGGGACTGTAAAAAACAAATATCATAACTTATAAGATCATTTCTATAAACATGATAGAATTATCTATTTGAATTTATTTGAGATACAGTTCTCTCGAAATAAAAGCAGAGACTTTCTTAAAATAAATGGAGAAATTTTCTCAGAACAAAATCAGAACATCTTAGAAGAAACCTCCACAATATAGCTAAATAATGCTAAAGTTCTAAAGTTGGCATTAAGCATCAATCAATCAATCAATCTCAGAACAACAGCAGAAATTTCTTAGTGCAAAAGCATAGATATTCTTAGAGCAAAGAAGATGCTTTCTTAGGACAAAAACAGATATTAGAAATTTACTGTTCTTCTAAATAAGGGGTCGTAGAACAGAAATAGAATTTTCAAATCTATAGTTAAATAGTGGGGAAGCAGAGATTGTGACCAGAGATTATGTCATGTTTATGTTAATGTTAGATAGGGACTGATTAATACTGTAGATGTAAATAAATACAACTACCATACAATTACAGTCATAAACAACCACAGGAAATCAAAAGTTTGGTCTAAATTATGATGGGCTACAACACTGCTTATTATTTAAAATCTGATTAATTAAGATGCATGTCTAATGGATTTTGGTTAACCATGGCATCGTGAGACTTAGAAACAACATCTTTTTCTCAACAGTTTCTTTGTTTAAGACTTTTGCGATGATATCTCCTATCCATAATAAGAAGAACTGTATGTTATTTATTTTTTTCAGAAACACTTTACACAAGGAACATGTCAGGTTCCAGATGGACCAACAGGTAGGGTTTTCAAATGTTGATGACTTTAATTTTTTGATTATGATAGTTTTTACCAATGAGATAGTATAGTGTTTTGTTCACTTTGTGTACAAGACAGTAATTATAGAATATACATACGCTGTCCGTGAATATAAAATATATATGTACAAGCCTTAGAAAAAAAATAATTGTTGGGATGATCCGATCTGTCAAATTTGTATTTGTCACTGACCATTCACCACCAATGGGTTAGCAATCAGTCAAACAGTTACGTCTACTGTTGTAAGCTCTGTACATTCAGTCGAACCTCATTGTGTTAAATTTAAATGATTTTCTATTTAAGAAATAACAGTATTGTTTTTGAAGAGTTACCTGTGCTAATAGGAGATTTGACGGTCACAAATGCAGTTTTACTTGGCTATGTGTAGCGTGACCAGTAAAAGGGATATTTGAAACCGTCAAATCCCAAAGTCGTGCTGTTAACTTAAAATACAATACTTTTTTTTGGTTCTAATGCAAGGTAAAAAATATTTCAATTTGAGCTTGAGAAGGGTCTAAAAATAGCAGAAACTAAAATGCCATTGACTTTGACATATAAACGGCCTAGAAAATCTGGGTGTCATACAAACATTATCAGGGTAGAACATAAATATTGGACATTAGCTTACAACATATACTCAATTTCGCATAAAATATAACAAGAAATATTTTTAAAGGTATGTGGCATCTATATTTTCTATCGTCTTGTATTAATTGACATGTGGGATTTCGATAATTCTATATTCACACTAAAACACGTTATATGATAATTCCATTAAAATTCAGTTTGAATTAGTTGAGTATTGAAGTCTTCAGGGCAAAGTTAACTAATGAATTCTATGTACAGACCATATTCTTACTATGAGTTTATCCAAGAAATGAGAGATAATTATTAAGGTTGCCTTTCAGATCATCCTATTAACCAACACAAGTATTTCTGACCAGTTAGCATGGGTGTTGCTCTTAGTGTGAGTTAACAGATAATAATTTAATTTGATTTGAATACTGCAATCTGATTGGCTGATCTGCCTGGAAAAAAATTTGGTTATACTTGATAACCTGGATTGGTATTGTGACGTCACTAACATATTCCTTCGCCAACGACAAATTCAAATAGTCACATGAAATAATCGTAATAAAAATCGAGGAATCATTAAATTTTGTTTTTGAAATTTTTGAACAGGTTACCAGGTTATACTTGTATAACCTGTTCAAAAATTTCAAATATTCCTTATATATTTTTTAATTTTATTTCAGATTGCCCTCAATTAATTAAATGTCAGATACATAAATGTTTATGTTTTGTTTTAGATTGTCCACTAACAATTAACCCACAGAAGTATTTACCAGCTAGTGTAAGAACCATGCTTCAGTGTCAGATGGTGGAGAACTGCTTAGGTTTACATTGTTGTTTAGACCTGTCTTTCAAACTTCCTCTGGGAGATAAAACTGTATACTACAACATACCATTCTGGATCAAATTTGAACCTTGTCAGTTTAAGATTGATATTGCCTTTGGAGGATTTAGATACGAAAGATACATTCTAAATTATGACTGGGGTAAGTAACATTTAGTACGTGTGAAATAAAAAGAGTCAATGGGAGCTAAATGGGGCTAACACCCACACAAATGACTTTTTAATCCACCTGACCTTTTTAAGTTGGATTATTTGGTTCTGATTTGAAATTCCAAATGGCTGTTAGAGCCAATAATATGTTCTGATAAGCTGAAATTGTGAAAATCTTCTTCTCAGAACCTGATGGACAGATTGAATTACAATATTGTAGAATATTTATTAAATAGTCCTGTCCAAGTTTTGAGTTTTTAGTACAGATTGAAAAACCAAGATGGCCACCACCTCAGTTTTTACCATAGCACCCTATTGTGAAAAAAAGTATTTTTAGCTTACATTCTGGTCATGTGAAGTATTGTCCTCACTTTGCATCTGTAAACTTTTCACATTTTAATCTTCTTCTCCAAACCCATGTAGCTCATTGGAATAAAACTTGGTAGGAATTAAATTGATTAACATACTGATACACATGATTTTAGATCTTTTCCTGTATGAAACGTTCGAGGGTGAGTTTCTTACTCAAACTTTATCCAATCAAAACGCTCAATTTAGAAATAATATTGCTGCACTTACATCTCAAAATAATTGCAATGAAAATTTCCTCAACATATTAAGTCTGATATATATTTGTCCTATGCTGAATGCAATGCATGGATTGGTCAATTTTTTTTTAGTAAAGTACAAACTTGTATAAATCCAAAGTTTTATATCTGCCTAATTTAAGTTTGTGTACTTCACAGGTGAGAAGAATGTTATCTCTATTGGTAACGGCGATCCAGCCCCAGTAGTAATAGAGTAAGTTATAATATACAATTATGGCCCTCTGTGTAGGGAAACATCCAGATTTGTCAACCTGAGGGGAATTGTTTTATTATATTTTTGCCAATGTTTTATAGGTTATCTCCCTTGTGGGGGAAAATTGGGTTGTTCGGCAGGAAACAATAGGTGTTGTTCGGCGGGGAACAATAGAGTTGTTTCCCGGCAGTGCAAATTTTGGCAAAACATCTCAATTATTTGATTATCACATGACTAATTTAATCCAATCAAAATCTATCATATAGATTAAAATATAATAATGCTTATTGTAAAGAGTATTATAAATAAACTTCAGTAATGTTATCTCTATAGGTAAAGGTGATCCAGCCCCAGTAATAATAGAGTAAGTTATAATAGGAGGATGGTAAATAAAATTACTGTCAAACCTGCCTTAAAGGGCACCTCTATATAACAAATCACTGTCTATTCCCTTGAGTGTCCTTTATATACAGGGTTGACTACTATTGTCAGTAGATAGACTGGTTCACTGACAGATGTATTTAATAATTCTTATATGAAGTCATTCATTGGCTGTGTAAACAATACTGTGATAAAATTCCTGATATATTTTAATTCACGTATGCGTATTTTCAGATAAATTATGGATTTTAATCGTAATCTCATGCATTTATACACGACAGTTGTGTATGCAAACATTAAACATTTGTTTTCTTTCTTTACACATTAGTTTTGTTCCGTAAAATATACTAAAGATTATGATATTATTATGTGATAATTTCTGTATTGACCCAGTTATTAGTCTGAGGGTAGCTGTACAGCTACACAAGGATTAATAACTAGGCCAATAAGGAAATCATCACGTAATGATATATTTATTAATTAACCAGAACATATTGTCTTATGTGTTTTTATCGTTTCGCTTCCAAGAGTTCAACACTTTAATAAATTCACAACAATTTTTTAACATGAACAATGACTTTCTCTGCATGCTATACCCTTTTCAAATGTGTGTGTTGTAACTTTATTTGATGTGAAAATTAAAAAGATATCTGTCAACAGGTATTATGTAGACCAAATGGCAAACGGAAAGGGTTTTATTGTTGATGTGATGATAAACATTTGTCTGCCCATTAGCGGTGAAGTTTACTGTATACCAGAAAGTGGATTTCATCTCTTACAACAGCAGCAATTCCCAGTCTGTGAAAAGGACTTTTTTGATTGGATGAAAGGTATAATTATTGTACTATTAACTTATTTGAACACCCATGTTAATTTATAACATTTTTACAAGAAATATCTCAATAGAGTAATAGGAAAGAATTAAAAATATTTCTAATTGACCTAGAAATTTGTACCTTTGTTTTGGTTTTTGGTTTTAAATTACAAACTTCAAATGCATGTTTTGTGCAATAGATTTATTAATTACAATACATGTTGTTGAGCAGAAAAAATAGGTCTCTCTTATCCCCAACAAATGCCAGACTGTATCACTATCTAAACCATAGGAATTACTGGATGGCTTACAAAAGCATAAGCAGTTGAAATGATATTGCTCAGATGATTGGGACTGTTAATGTCAGAAGTTTGTCCGGGTCTTAGCACAGTGTATTGATATTGTATATGGCAATTTTCCGTTTTTTTCTTGACAAATATTTTTTTAATTGGTGTAGAAACAAAAATTAGCCGATCATAAACATGACCACATAATCAGAGCCATGTTCAGAGGAACAATTTAGTTGTATTTTACTATCTCAGTGAATCTGATATCTGGTCCGATAAGAGGGGTGGCCTTTGGTGAAAGGGGCCTTATTATATTCCAATAATTATCTTTGAAAATGTTTGTTCTAAATTAGATTTAATTATGTACAATACATTGTGCATGTCCTATAAAGTAGATGATTCAAAAAGTCACAAAATTAACATTTTGGTTATAAATATACACATGAGGCTGAAATAGCACTCAATCAACATTATATAGCAAACACTTATTATATTTTCCAGGATGCAAGTCTGTATTGCCAGCAGATCTTATTTTTGTGATTGATGAATCGGGTAGTGTTGGCCAGGACCATTTTGATGACACAATGAAAGCTCTATCTAAAACAGTTGACAAGCTAGCTATTGGAGAAGATTTAATACAGGTTGGAATGTCTTTATTTGGTGGAACAGATACATCAAGGACTCGTTTTGATTTGAATGCAAGTTATAATAAAACAGAAATTAAAACCATGGTAACAGGAACATCCTACAACAAAAAAGGATACACAAATATTGACGATGCTTTACGTTATGCCTGTGAAGATATGTTTGTCTTAAGAAAAGGGGATAGACCCAAAGTTAAGGATTATCTTATATTACTCACTGATGGAAAATCAAACAGAGGGAATATAATGACAGGAGTAGCCAAGTGTACCAGTCGTAATGTTAGTATAATTGCCGTGGGAATAGGAGATGGCATTGATGAGCAGGAGCTAAGATCTATAGTAGACAAACCAGAATACTATTTTAATACCACGTACACAGAATTAAACGAAGCTCTTCCAGACCTGGTTACAAAGTCATTAGACTGTAGTGCAGGTATATGTCTTGTTAATACCCTTAGAGCATCTTTTGTTTTAGCTAAATTTATTGAAGTATTTTGAGAACTTCTCTTGTGGTTGTTTTATGTTATTCACAATCCAATGGTTAACAATATTTTGACCAATAGTTGAGTTTTATTGTGGTAAGTTAAGTATTTATATGTGTGTTCTCAACATGTAATTAACCGCATCGGTGGCGTAATGGTTAGTGGTTTGCCTCGAGTGCGGTAGGTCATGGGTTCGAGCCCCGGTCGGTCAAACCAAAGACTGTGAAATTGGTATTTGTTGCTTCTCCTCTAAGCACGCAGCATTAAGGAGGAAGAGTAAAGACTGGTTGGCTCGGAATCAGAATAATGTGTCCAAGTGGAGCGACATGTCTACCATGGACTGTTGTGTCAGTGAGCTAGCACTATAAAAATCCAACTCAGTGTGTTGGTCTAGTATAAAGCGGACCTCGTCATCATCTCATTGAAAATTAACTTGTTCTCGCCATGATATAGCTGAAAAATTGCTGAATTGGCATTAAACAACAATCACTCACTCACTCAACATGTAATTAGTCGACGAAGAAGATAGGTTTCTTCACTATTCTATCTTCTAATACCTTGAACATGGTAATAAAGGTTATCATGATCAAATAATATACAATTAAGAAAAAATCAGAAGTCTTGAAGATTGGTGAAAAGATCATAATTCAACACTTAAAACTATCTTAATATTTATTAGAGAAACACATTCCATTGAAGAACAGTAATTCTCTACAGACAGTAAAGTAAAAATCATTAAATTTAAGATATAAGTAGATTTATTTATTGGAGAAATCTTGTAATTCACAGGATTTGTAGGGAGAGTCTGTATAAACCAATAAATTACACTATTGTTGAATATTTAAGTGTTGACTGAAAAATGTGATTATTTCTACAGATATGTCATCGTTTATATCTGATTGGCTGACAAATGCAGGTCTGAACTTACTGGGTGAGATAAAAAAAGGAGGAACAGATTTGATTTTAAAAAGGCTTGGTTTAGAAGAATTTTTCAGTGGACCTACATGTAGTCCACTTCATCCGCCATACAGTCCGAGTGTCCAGGGATGGAATAATGGTATATATTTTTTTCTTAATCAATTTACAAATTATATTTTTTCAACCATGTAAGAAGAAACAATAACATTCCTTTAATTTAAATTCTCAACCATTAAATCTTGTTAAATTATCTCAGTCATTTCAGGATTTCAGCTCATTTCACTTGGAAATTGTAAAAGAAATTGAATTTATTGTGTTATATCTGATATTGTGATATTATGATTTTATCCCTATTATTAGGTCACCTGACCCAAAAGGTCATGTGACCTATTGCTGTCATCTTTTGCCATTTGTAAGCATTCATACTTTTTACATTTTTTCTGAAACTGCAGGACCAATTGTGACTACATTTGGCTAGAAGGGTCCTTGATTGGCACTCTTTAAAATTGTTCTGCAAAATTCAAATATGGCCATATTTAGAACATAAAAGAAGTGAATGGTACTGTCACATGCAAATTTCCACCTTTCAGTTTGTAATTAGATTGAATTTAAGTTTTACAGGAATAGTTAACAATTTAATCAACTATAATAACATGAACCCTCCTCCGATCAATCTCAAACTTTAAGACACAGAAAAGACAACAATAGAGACCAATGTAAATCTAGATCCTGGCATGAAACAGGCACACAAATGTGACAGGGTTAAACTGGGTTAAATCTTACCAGATTGATATTAAGATATTTATGTTTATGATGCAGAAATAGTTTTGTGTTGGGTTGGGGTAATGAATGTTTGATACTACATTCAAAAAATATTTCAGTGACATTGTTGTAGACAGTTTATTGGTGGGAGAAAAAACTGATGTACCTGGAGAAAACCATCGACCTCTTGCAAGTGTCTCTAACAAATTAATAACAAAGTTTTGCTTTGAAACCATGCAAAAAATCAAAAGGAATTGAACACTAAAAAGCTATGTTTTATTTCAGAATGTCCGCTGGGTATTCTGGGTGTGCCTGAATTACCAGACATGATGTCATGTCATTATACAGAGACTTGTAGTGGCATAGAATGCTGTATAGAAATTCCTGATATGGATTTAACATTACATCCTTTCTTCTTCATTGATCCTTGTGAATACACCATTAGTTATGGTGTCAACACCATCAACAAAACAATCAAACTAATAGACTATGAATGGGGTAGGTAGTAGTTAATAATGGCCGACGTTTCATGTCCTGTCACTATAACAGATAAGTAGGAATGGAGTAATGTGGAAAAAAAACATGGTGTCACACTTACAAACAATACTTGTGAAAAAAAATATGATGATGATCTTTATACACTTGATGGTGTGAGTCAACTTCATTGGTGATATGTACTGATTGTGACCATGACGATCCCTTCCATTACATTAGATATCTACAAAGCCTCATGTAATTGTTGGAATGTAGGATAATGACTTCTTACATCAATAACATTAGTTTGTTTGTCATGATTCTTCAATTATTAGATGTAGAATTTCACAGTAAACAATCTTGTTTTAAAGCTAAAGACAGTTTTGAATATTCTCATGACCTTACACTAACAAGATCACAGGATATTGAATAAAATTGTAGGATATTTAATGCAATTTTTATGTACCTGCCTCTAGGTGTCGTTTGCATTAAGTTTGCTAATATCTGTACGTTCATATGTACTTCCTGCAGTTGGTTTCCACTCAATTACTTAAATACTCCTTAAGCAAACCATTTGAAATTGATGCACAAGGTCAGGGACCATAAAAGAAAGTTATGCCCCTTGATTTGCCATAAAATACATGATTTCTTTAGCTGGAAGAGGGGACATGTAATGGACACATTCTTCCATTTTTAACATTATTTTAGTTAATTCATAGATTATCTGTTTTATAAAGTGGAGGAAACTGCAGCATTCCTACAATACTATCACCCTTCTGTAAGTCACAGACAAACTTCATTACATAAGATTGTATTGAGTACACCATTGCCACAGCCAGAGGTCAAACTCTCAAACCTTAGTAGTGGTGGTAGTCACACTAAATTTATAGATATTTGAAACCAATTATCATGTGATTGAAGCTCAGTTTAGGATTTAAACACAAAAGTCAATTTTGATGTCACAATTTTCTATGTTTATATAGTGATATTTGGTGAATTAAATTAAAACTTTGTGTTTAAATCATATTTTAAAGAAAAGAAAAAAGAAAATTATATTAAGAGATTTTAGACCAAATAAGTAATTTACAAATGAGTTGAAATTGAAATTATAAACTATGGATTGTGTAACTATTAAAACAAAAAATTACCAATTATGTTTTTTCTCCAATAGATCGTGGGTTCGAGCCCTGGTCGGCTCAAACCAAAGACTATTAAATTGGTATTAGTTGCTTCTCCCCTATGCATGCAGCATTAAGGAGAAAGAACAAAGACTGGTTGGCTCTGAATCAGAATAATTTGTCCGAGTGGAATGACATGTCTACCCGCGAACTGTTGTTTCAGTGAGCTAGCACTATAAAAATCCAACTCAGCATGTTGGTTTAGTACAAATCGGACCTCATCATCATCTCATTGATAATCAACTTGTTCTCGTCATGATATAGCTGAAAAATTGCTGAACTGGCATTAAACAACAATCACTCACTCACTCCAAATATATTGGTGATAATGTATGTTTGAAAAATTTTTTAACTTTGAGAATTGTCTATATTTCTTCAGGTAAATCAGAGAAGATATCCCTTGCTGGTAACATCATTCAACTAGAGTAAGTAACCTTTTTGTACTTAATTGATGTTTGTTTTGCGAGAATGGCTTTCTCAGGGCAATCTCACATTGTTTTGCAAGAATGGCTTTCTCAGAGCAATCTCACATTGTTTTGCGAGAATGGCTTTCTCAGAGCAATCTCACATTGTTTTGCGAGAATGGCTTTCTCAGAGCAATCTCACATTGTTTTGTGAGAATGGTTTTCTCAGAGCAATCTCACATTGTTTTGCGAGAATGGCTTTCTCAGAGCAATCTCACATTGTTTTGGGAGAATGGCTTTCGCAGAGCAATTTTGCATTGAAGGCGAAGCGTGGGATATAATTTGCGATGAAAAATCAATTTTGAGCAAATCCTATCAACGATAGTATACTGATCGAAAATTTGATGAGATTACAACAGCGACGTCATTATAGCATCGCATTGCAAAACAGCCATAATATGTTCATATCACGATAGTTGCTTGATAATAGATATTATCATTTGGAAAGATCGAAGGCAAAATGTACAAAGTATCGATAAATACAAATATCTATAAATACAAATATCTATAAATATTGTGCTTGTAGTTGAAACATCAAGCATTATAGAGTCACATATATATAGCAGTGCACACATTTAGGGATCACTATATGTCGTCTTGTGTCATTGTAATCAAAATAATGTTATCTAACATCAACCCTTCTTTCTTGCATTAAAATAAATAAGATATGTATTAAATGTGTCAATCAAAAAAGAGAAAAAAAGGAAATGAAAAGAAAACTAAATGCAGAAAATGTACATTAAATTATTTAGTAAGATAATTGTAATTGTTTCGTCTTTACTTTGTAGATTTTCAATAAAGAAGCCAGCTGAAATGAAGAAGTTTATAGTAGATATGACAGCCAAGGCTTGCTTTAATTCAAGATGTGTTCCTAATACTAAGATCTTTGATGGCACAGAAATTCCCCAGCCTATTTGTGATATGAATGCAAACTTTAATTTGGAAGGTATTCAATATTAAATAACTAAAAATTGAAAAAATCAGACTTTTTACAAAATAGACATTTTAAGAAAATCATGAAATGAACAGTTATTTAACATCAGTAAGAAATATATCTGCACTTAGAATTAAGAAATAATTCATGGAAGCCAGAGTTTGTATCCAGTTTTAAAAAATTTTTGGGGTAACATTATTTTTCGTAAAATATGCAACGAAAATAATGTGGCTTTCATGAATTATTTAGATTCTAGTAAGATAAATCTAACTTAATTTTTGAAGTGGAAGTCAGTAATGGAAATGCATTTCATAAAAATATCCACTAACCTTCATGTTTACAGTTGTTTTTTTTTTTAAGTATAACTAGACTGTGGTGCTATGAAGTTACTGATATTTTCCAATTTGATGACATTTTGAAATTAGCAACTTAAATAAATAAAATGCTCACAAAATCGTAAAATAAACCAGTAACCATGTGTGTTAACGTCATCAACATTCCTTGTAAACTACGTCACCGGAAGACATTAAATTTCAAAAGTCAAAGTCCATAGATGGTTGTCTTAAGTATTTAGTCTGGAAAAAAATATAGGTAAAAACAATACGGGCATTTTTATGTTTGTTATGCACCATGGTACTGTATGAATACATGAATTCACTGGGGAATGATGTTTGTAATTTGTTCATCAATACGCATGAGCGAATTAAAATATACCGTGAGTTTTATCATTCTTATTTATACAGCCAATGAAGGACGTCATGTTAGAATAGATAATAGATAATTTTTTATGAAATAAGTTACAAATACAGATTAAACCATTCATAGCCCCATTAAATTGATGGTAATGTCCACTTATTATTCTGTCTCTAACAAAATGGTTGATCACTAGTATTCTTTTATTTCTGTATTTTCACATTTTTTAGAATGTTTTTATGCTGATTTTAGAGACAGAAAGTTAAAAGTTGAAAAACGTATCAAATTTTATAACCTGCAACTCCAAATTCATGGGTGCCATGCTTACAATTTGTTTATTCTATAGTTCAATACTTTGCTCTGCCATATATTATACTGTCAATTGATTATATCTTATCAGCTTGTTTTAAATGATTCTTACAGGCTTCAACTTTTTTTACAATACCATTTTCAGAGGTTTTTTAAATGTTAATGCTACATTTGTTTTCGTGTCAATCACATGTTTGTCAAACCAGATATTATAATGCATTGTATATCTTAATATTGACCACTGCAGAAAAAAATATGTTTAATTTCTTAGTCACAGTTAGACATTTAATGACATATTTCGGTCAAGTTTGAGACATTTTATCCATTTTCAAATCCACGCTCTGGTTTCATAATTCTCAGTTGGAATAGTATTAAACAGTAGAATTATATATATTCATGGTGTAAAGAAATCATGTGTAAATGCAACCAAATATAGAAAAATTATATTACACGAAATAAAGTCATGTGACTGTATATTTAGAGGTTTTCATAAGATTTAGTTAAAGAAAAAAGTTTATAGTTAAGTTAAATTTAAGTTAATGTTAAAAATAACGAAATTTATATTTGTTGCAGATTTTTCCTTATCCGAATGGGCAGAAAGAATTGGAGCAGACATAGGTCAACAGATTGGTTCAGAATTCAAACAGTTATTAATAGAACAGCTAGGATTGGATGTCTTCCTGAAAAAACCAAGATGTGAAAGAAACAGTAGTCTGTATATTCCAGCCATTGGTGGATGGAAAAATGGTGTGTTAATTTGTTCTACCAAAGACAATTGTTTGCTTATTTCAGAAAAATCTGCTTTATATTTGATCCACACATCGATCCTGGAGGGTACATGTCAGCCAGGCATGTGTCACCTGACCTTAACCTCATTTTCATGGTCTACTGACTGTTAAATTTTGTTAAAGTTATGTCAAGTGTTTGTGATTATGTCAGTTTCTCCATTATCATACAATTGGGTGCTCCTAAAGGGTAAGCAATTCCTGCTCCACTAGTGGCACCCAACATGTTACTCTTGTTACAAACACGGTGTGAGGTCATGAATGAGAAAATGACCAGTTTATGATTACGACCAGCAGAACATATCTGTGGTTATTTGTGACACAGATATCCTGTGTTGTTATTCATACTATATGTACTTCTGTTCATTATAAAACAAATCATGTCTTAATTGCAGTCACATTAAGGAGGTATTAGTGGTTCTGTAGCAAGACATATGTCAACACAACATATTTTCATTACCACAAGTCAATATAGCAGGAAAAATACATCACTCTCAGACTATATAGTCTGCAAAATGTGGTAATCTGGAAAACGAACCTCATTGGTTATTGAAATGTAAGAAGAGTTTGAAGATACCAAAGGGGTAATCAGAATCCGTATATCGAAGAAGAACAGACAACACAATGGCCAAAAGAAAAAGTACAAAAGGACAAACAATGATCTACAAAACATACATATGAAACTAAAGATCGAGAAACACGAACCCCACTAAAAACCGGGTGAATTCAGGTGCTCCGGAAGGGTAAGCAGTTCCTGCTCCACAAACGTGTACATGTGTATATAATTATTTTTCATGTGTTTTAAAGATAATTTTTGTCATTTGTATTGTTAGATTGTCCTGTGATGACGCCGTCTGCTATCAGTGTTCCTGCTACCTGTTATATACCTGACTATTGCACAGGATTAGACTGTTGTTATGACTATGATTACCTTGATCTACACCTGAATTTTTACCTGTATATTGACACCTGTAAATATGTCATCAGAGGAGGAATAGAAAAGTTTACCTTTGAAATTTCATTATTTGATTACAACTGGGGTAAGTAAAGTACAGTCAGAGACATAGCGTGATAAATCACTGTGATAGACGTATCACTCTTCTTAATTAGTGATACTGATATATCTCTTAGTCTGTTTAAGCTAATTACTTGTCTTGATATGTCTTTTGGGTGATAGTAAGTAATACTCTAACTGTAAAAGAAAATTTGAAGATATATTTAATAGAACAAAAGATATAACTAGCTTATCATTTTAGTGAGAAAAATATATCCATGTAACATGTCAGTGAAGTATTGCCTTCTGATAATAAAAAAAAGTGAAATGTTGAGTTTTCTTTATATTACACATTTATCTAGTAAAAAATACAATGGTACAGCAAACCACTCTGTCAAACACTTCTAAGCACTTAACGTAATTTGTCTATTGGTTTATTTAAGGAAAAATATTCGTTTTACATGAAAAAATTTCAACTGCCACAGTATAAAGGATTATTAGGAATAATATTTAATGTAAAAACACATTGTATATATTCATAAGTGTAAAATTACTAGTATTTTGTATTTTAGCCCCCCCCCCCCCAAAAAATAAAAAACTTCACAGTTTCTATTCCTAGATGCAATGTTTGTATTATGAATTTATAAATTTAAAGTCAATGTATTAGTAACATGAATTCTGTTTTGAGGGAACTCGTTAATGGGAGATAACCCATATTTATGAGGCCACTTTAAAATGTTGTAACTCAACTTTGTCTATATTAGACAAACCTCTTTTGAGATACTTATGAAAAGAAAATTTAAACGGTGATGGTCAACAATTCCACCAAAACAACAAAACCAGCAATCATCTCTCACTTAAAATCATTGAAAAAAAAACCCCCCCACTACATAAGACATTGGAAATGCATATCCTGGCTTGGGAGAGGCACAAAAAATGTGGGAGGGTTAGACCTACTAATGAAATCCCCCCCTCTTGATAATTTGATCTCTAACAGCACTTCATATATAAACACATTATAAAAAAGCCTACACAGACTTGCTTCTGCTCAGAAAGACCACATACTATCACAAAAATAAATGACAACATAAATACGGACAGTACAATAGCAGGGTCAGTGAATGACAACATAAACATAGACAGTACAATAGTAGGGTCAGTGAATGACAACATAAATACGGACAGTACAATAGCAGGGTCAGTGAATGACAACATAAATACGGACAGTACAATAGCAGGGTCAGTGAATGACAACATAAATACGGACAGTACAATAGCAAGGTCAATGAATGACAACATAAATACGGACAGTACAATAGCAGGGTCAATGAATGACAACATAAATACGGACAGTACAATAGCAGGGTCAATGAATGACAACATAAATACGGACAGTACAATAGCAGGGTCAATGAATGACAACATAAACATGGACAGTACAATAGCAAGGTCAATGAATGACAACATAAATACGGACAGTACAATAGCAGGGTCAGTGAATGACAACATAAACATGGACAGTACAATAGCAGGGTCAGTGAATGACAACATAAACATGGACAGTACAATAGCAGGGTCAATGAATGACAACATAAACATGGACAGTACAATAGCAGGGTCAGTGAATGACAACATAAACATGAACAGTACAATAGCAGGGTCAATGAATGACAACATAAACATGGACAGTACAATAGTAGGGTCAATGAATGACAACATAAATACGGACAGTACAATAGCAGGGTCAGTGAATGACAACATAAACATGGACAGTACAATAGCAGGGTCAATGAATGACAACATAAACATGGACAGTACAATAGCAGGGTCAATGAATGACAACATAAATACGGACAGTACAATAGCAGGGTCAGTGAATGCTCATAGTTAACTGACTACTGGCTAAGAAGGTAGCATCTGTAAGTTAAAGAAAAGTAATTCTTATATAGGTGGTCTTTCACTTTAGCTAAAAAAAATACAATTGTTTGTTTTTTTCTTGTTTAGATATGGAATTTTTGGTTTATTTTAGGAGAGATGAAGGAAGAAAGATTAGTAGAAGTTATAAGGATTAAGTGAGTAGACAGTCTTTTTTGTACTTAATGATTTCAAAAGAAAACTTCTATAGGGAGGTGATCATTACATCAGTATTTAGATGATTCACATACAATTTGTCATTAATCTATCATTATATGATCAGACTGATTTGGATTCCTGTGCAATAAAGATTCAAAAACTGTTCACTTGAGTATTTTAACATTTGGAACAAATGGTAATTTTGATTTTATATAGTTGTAATGTATGATTTTCGGTGTAGTAAGGATTTTATGGGGGGGGGAATTAATTTATAGAAGAAAAAAAATGATTACTGTGTTATTTTACAAAATCTTTTCTTCATCTGAACAGTATCAGCATACTGTATATACTGTAAGATCAAGGGGGAGTCCTTTTATACCACTGTTCATGGTTTAACTTATTCTATGATTTGTGTAGATTGACAATCAAAGATGGATAATCTATGACAATTAGTTTGATAAAATCTTTCTAGAGGTCATTGAACATGCTAGACCAACACAGTACATTTATTTTATATCTTGCTTTATAGGAAAATGCTGTAGCGATATTTTCATTGGACGCCAAGCAGGGTACATCAGGCTATGTACATGGATGGAATGCTAGATGTATATCGTGTGGGTCAAATGATGAAAATGTCATTCGCCTGCCTGATCTAACATTTCTTTTCTGTTGTATTACGTCTTAATAATGTCATTTCATTTGTGTTTGCCAGTAAAATCAACATGTTCTTGGAAAAAAATTGAATGGAGTTGAAATGTCGTCTCTGACATAACAGTTGTTGATCTTCCCAACATATTCTACAACACAAAAATGACATCCAATAGGAAGACGGCTTTACATGATGTTAAAAAAGGCATGAAAATGATTGAATTTTTTAAATTGAAAGCTATGCACCATAATATAATAGTTATTCTCGGCATCAAATTTATAAAACTGACTGCCACGATATAACTGAAATATTGTTGAAAGTGGCATTAAACACCATCAAACAAGCAAACAAACAATCAAATTTATATATATATATATGAATATGCATGAGTTTATTGAAGTGGTGGAAAAATTACATGAATTAATATTTAATTTAATACAAACATGCCAAAAAAGAAAAAGAAAGCAAAAGCATATAAATTACTGTACTATTTTCATACAGGTATAAAATAGACAGACTGGAGGAACAGAAGAAGCTGATTTTAGATGCTGAGTTTAATATTTGTTTAGAGAACACATGTGGAACTGCATTTAAAATATTTGACCAACAGTTAATACCACAACCTTTATGTGATATGGAAATGACAGGTCAGCTACTAGGTAAGATTTTTCATATGGTGTAGAATTTTCATGGAAGATAGAAATGAGATTTATTTAAATAATTTGATACATACTGATTAAAGCATGACCTTTATCATAGTGGCTTGGTCATCAAGAGACCCCCATTATTGGCCCAAGCTGATATGGAAAAGATCATGTTTTTTATCTATTTATTATTTAATTACAATTAATTGATCCGAAAATATGGACCAGGCTGATATATGGTGTATCAGACTGGATGATATGGCATTATGACCTATGTTTGGACTGATAATGTCATATCAGCCTGAACATGCTGTTATGGCTCCTTCTCTTTCGCAGTTATTGCATATGCAAAATGTGTCATATTATTGCAAAATTTTTAATATTATAGTTGTTCCAATCTATTTGACCTGATGATTGATTTTCAGTCTGAATATCTTGCATCTGGAGATTAATGTGTTCAAAAAACAACATGCAAACTATCATCATTTTCATACCCATTTTGACTTGTTATACATCATTCTATTTTTTTTTACAACAACATTTTAGCTTCTTTTAATGACTTGTCATAAGATTTGAAAAATTCAATTTAAAAATAACAATTCTTTAAATTCTTTGTGTACAAATAGCACACTAAAACATTGAAAGGTAAGCCAGTAATTTTAGTGCTCTCGTCGCTAGGCATCCAGGGCATTAAGTTTTACCAAGGTTTTTCTAGTCTTGCCCATCGTTTCCAAAATACAGTGTGTAATACGAGTAGCATTATATCATATTAGATTCATGCTATTCAAGATATTTTCACCAAAAAAAAATGAATTTCATGGGTAAACATTGACAAATTATGGCTTGCATTAATTTGCAAGTATTTCTTATCAATCAATTGTGTAAAAAAATATTTCTATTGTGTAAAAAAATATTTCTGTTATTTAAGTTTTCCAATATGTTTGTTAAAACTTTCCATGCTAACAGATGTACAGTGAAACACGTTTTAAACTAAACACTGAATATATCAGAATCTGGTGCAAACCTAACTATTCAAAGGTTTGGGCTTATACATGTTTCAATATCCATAATTCCTTGTGTTAAAATTAGCAAGTATTTATAATTAGATATAAATCTGGCTGGCTGGTTATCAGCAATGGGAGAAGAAATGGGAAATACGTTGTCAAGTGCATTGGCTAATAAGTTATTGGATGAACTAGGACTGACAAACTTCATGAACCCAGTACCATGTGATAGATACTCTGGAATATTTGCTGATACTGTTAATGGCTGGAATTCAAAAGGTATTAAATTACAAATTTTCTGGAAGCGTTTTAATTTTAGTTTATTTATATTTAATGAACGTAACCTCAGGTGAGCGATTATTGTGTAATGTCAAGAGAAGAAATTTTCAGCAAGATCATGGGGATAACAAGTTGATTTTAATTAGACGTTGGTGTCAGTTTTGTACTAGACCTAACACTGAGTTGTTTTTGTTGTGTTCGCTCATTTAAGCAAGTCTTTCTGTTAACTCAAAAAAAAACCAACCTGAGTATTCCAACAGCCTGTGCAATCCGACACATTTCCCTGGTCGCTTGGTATGTGATATAAGACAGGTTCTGACATCCTGTACAATCCGACACATTTCCCTGGTCCCTTGGTATGTCAGATTAGACAGGTTCTGACATCCTGTACAATCCGACACATTTCCCTGGTCCCTTGGTGTGTCAGATTAGACAGGTTCTGACATCCTGTACAATCCGACACATTTCCCTGGTCCCTTGGTGTGTCGGATTAGACAGGTTCTGACATCCTCTACAATCCGACACATTTCCCTGGTCCCTTGGTGTGTTGGATTAGACAGGTTCTGACATCCTGCACAATTCCGACACATTTCCCTGGTCCCTTGGTGTGTCGGATTAGACAGGTTCTGACATATTGTGCAATCCGACACATTTCCCTGGTCCCTTGGTATGTCAGATTAGACAGGTTCTGACATCCTGTACAATCCGACACATTTCCCTGGTCCCTTGGTGTGTCGGATTAGACAGGTTATGACATACTGTGCAATCCGACACATTTCCCTGGTCCCTTGGTATGTCAGATTAGACAGGTTCTGACATCCTGTACAATCCGGCACATTTCCCTGGTCCCTTGGTATGTCAGATTAGACAGGTTCTGACATCCTGTACAATCCGATACATTTCCCTGGTCCCTTGGTGTGTCAGATAAGACAGGTTCTGACAGCCTGTACAATCTGACGCATTTCCCTGTTCCCTTGGTGTGTCAGATAAGACAGGTTCTGACATCCTCTACAATCTGACACATTTCCCTGGTCCCTTGGTGTGTCAGATTAGACAGGTTCCACTGTACCAATTTTATAGTCTTTGGTTTGAACGGAGTTACAGAGCACAACACTCATTATCTCCAACATTCTAGACAAGCATTATAACAATTACACTACAGAATTTGTTGTAGCCTCAGATTATTTGTTTACAAAAGTTCAAAAAATTTATTGATTGGTTTCGTTTGGTTTTATGGTGTTTAATGCCACTTTCAATAATATTTCTGTTATATCGTGGCGGTCAGTTTTATTGGTGGAGAAATTCAGAGTACCCGGAGAAAACCACCGACCTGTCGCAAGTCACTGACAAACTTTTATCACATAATGTTGTATCAAGTACATCTCGCCATAAACAGGGTTCGAACTCACAACTTTAGTGGTGATAGGCACTGATTGCACAGATAGTTGTAAATCCAACTACAATATGATCACGACCACGATGGCCTCTCCCAAAAATTTATTGAAAAAGTGGTATTATTTGTCTGTCTCAATAAATAATATGTGAAAAACAAAGTTTTTTGATAATTTTATACATCAGACCCTCACATCTACTAATATTGGTGTATTTAGTTTTTATTCTCTACTCAGTGACAAATAATATTTCTTTTTGTATACCTTCCAGTGTATCATATACAGTAATATATACTTATTTAAATAAAATGTAGTTAGTTATAATATGGGTAATATTTATACCACAATTTTCTGAGTTAGACATTTGAACATTAGAATGCTAACGTATAAATGATTTGTAACATGAAGCCATGCAATATCACATCTAGGTCGTTGATTATTGCATAGCTCTCTGAGAGTAATAAAACTACAGCCCAGATTTAATGTGTGCAATATGTTTTGTTACAGATTGTCCTTTACAGTTAGACCTACCAGCTATAGACACATCCATGAGTTGTTATATACCAGATTTCTGTACAGGTATCAACTGTTGTATTGAAGTAGAGTCGATCGGTAAAACTTTCAATGCCTTTGTATTGTTAGACGGATGTAAATTAAGACTTACCATTGGAATAGAGAGAAGAAAGATAGAAATATCTCTCTTGGATTATGAATGGGGTAGGTAGTCTTGTAAATATTGTTGAAAGTGGTGTTAAGCACCCATTATCCATAATCTGTCCAAACATAGGATGATGTATTCTATATTAGCTAGTTTTCTTATATATTTTTTGTCCCCTGTCGCTCCAAGACAGAATGACATAGTAGTGGTCTTTGTCTGTGACACTTTGAGAACGCAACTCCTCTGAAACGGTATGACAGAATTTGTTCATATTTAGTAGGATTGTTAGTCATGACATGTAGATATGAGCCTCCTCGGCACCATTTTGATTCCACAAAATTTGTAGGAGTTATGGAACTTTGACTAAATTTATACGTTGTGTAACATAGTAAGATCTTGTGAACTCCTCTGAGGCCATTTTGCAGAATGTGTTCATATATGGTAGGATTGTTAGCCATAGCATGTGATTGAACCTACTATTACATTACATCTCTTTCTACTATTACATTACACCTCTTTCTTTTGTGGCAGGGGTAGTGGTGTACCGATCATCGGAAACATCGACTAATCAGTCGGACGTCATCATACGATCCGATGATCGATTCTTAAACCTTGTGGTCGATTCTGATTCTATAGTGTCTAAAATATATATGCTTAGCTTTGTTCTTTGGTTGGTTTTTTTTTCTGTCTCCATACTGACAAAAATATTGCAGTTTTATCCCAGCTGGGTTTTTTTGCCCTCATACTGACAAACATCTAACCCGAATAATCCAGTCGTTATATTACGCTCCCGCTGGTCGCTACAGGGCACAGTATTATTCAAGTTAACAAACATCTGGCAATTTTGTCCAAGCGTACTTTTGACACTCAGTCAATACACATATTTGGACTAGTCTATTATTTATCTACTTCCCGGAATAGTCCATTTTATATCAGGTGTTACACATATGGAAAACGATCTTTTGTTTTGTTCTAAGTTAATGTTTACAAATGGAAATATTGTAGATGGTAAATATATTATTTGATTTTATTCAAATCTTTACTTTTGCCAAACACATATTTGGACTAGTCTATTATTTATCTATCTATATCAGGTGTTACACATATGTAAAACGATCTTTTGTTTTGTTCTATTTTAAAGTTAATGTTTACCAATAGAAAAATTATAGTTTATAAATTTATGATACAATTTTATTCATATCTTTACTTTTGTCAATCATACTCTTGAAATAAAGGCTATTTGATTAATTATAGTCAGTAAATACATTTAGCAGGCAATTGTCACCGATGATCGATCATCGGTCGATGTTGATATAACGATCATCGATCTTGAAAATGTTACCGATTCCCAACACTAGGCAGGGGACATATGACTATGTGTAGCATTTATATTAATTGTATTTGAATGTTTAGATGATTTATTGGAGTTATTGCATTGTTGACAACTATGAATCGACACAAGCTATCTTGTCATGCTGCTATTGGGGGCCAGCTTTCATCATTATTCGGCCATAGTTATGCTATCTTCACCAATAATCTACATGCGAAATTCAAATAAAAGTAAATAAAAAATAAGTTTTCCTATTTAGAATATATACTTTTTTAAGAGTAAGAGTATAGCAACTGATAACTTGTTTTATTTACTTTTATTCAAATTTTGTATGTAGATATTCGGTGCGGACAGTGCAGTCATGACCGATTAATGATGGAAGCTTGCCTCCATCAGCAACATGACAGAAGTGGTTTGAGTAGATGCATATATGTCTGAAATCCAATAAAACTGTAGATAAATAAAAAAAAATACCACATTTTAAAAAGTGAAAAACGTTCAGTAAAAAAACTCACCTATTTCTTTACATATTTGCCGATTCTTCCATTAGAAGTCTACTCTTTTTATATTACAAATGTCACTATTTTCTTACCATTGACTATATGGAATTTGTTATTAATATAGTGTCTATTGCCTGTGAGTCAGGTCACCTTGACCTAGATTTGATGCTTCAATGACTTTATTTTTTCTTCGTTAACCTTTTGATTTTGTGGGAGTTTATCAATATGCAAACTTGTCAGTCGAGTCACTTACAAGCTGATTGAAGTCTGAATGACTATGTAATGTTTGTGAATGAAAGGCTGATTTTACACATCAATGAACTGATGCAAAATCGTATTTAATTCTTATAATTCAAACAACATAACCTTTTTTTAAAACTTCACTTAATTTAAATTACTGTATGGTGATGTTAAAGAGTCAGACATTTTAATTCCTGTTCTATTTTTGACAGATTTCGCTTCAGATAAAATAAAATAATCTTGTTTTGATTCAAGTAAGAAAAGTAGAAGAAGAGTTTGAAGATACCAAAGGGGTAATCAGAATCCTTAAATCGAAGAAAGACAGACAACAAAATGGTAGAAAAACTTGCATTTTGAATGATTTAATTCTGATTTGAAGTATATGAAATATTTAAAAATGCTAGCTACTTGTTTTTAGTCGACAGTAACCTGTCTATGACATCAACATTCCACTTTTTCGCAGACTTTCCCAACTGTGCATTTACAATGATTTATATTGCTTTTTTTCTTGTATTTTTTTTTTTTTATTATTAATTTGATGAAATATCTTGGTTTGTTTCTTTCCAAATTGACGGATGGAGTTATTCATGTGGAAACTTTTTTATTTTTGCTGTTTCGACCAATGAGGTGCAAGGAAGTAGCAATATGCAAATTAAGATGGAATTATTTGCTGGTCATACAAGAGATGAAAGGATTTATATGGTTTAAGTGTCCATTCAATTGTCAATTTAGTGCCGTACACTTGTTCATAACAGGGTACAATTTTTCTGGGAAATTTATAAATTTTTAGTATGCCCTAAGATTATAACATGGTAATATATTTCTTTTTCAGGTGAGACTAAGACTTTTACACTGATGGATGTGGTTCAGTTAGAGTAAGTACCATTTTTGTTACACTCTAAAGACTTATTGAGCAAGAGTGAGTGAGTGAGTGATTGCTGTTTAAATCCAATTCAGCAATTTTTCAGCTATATCATGGCGAGAACAAGTTAATTTTTAATGAGATGATGATGAGGTCTGCTTTGTGCTAGACCAACAGGCTTAGTTCGATTTTTATAGTGCTAGCTCACTGAAACAACAGTCCACGGGTAGACACGTCGTTCCACTCGGTGGAGACTAAGAGTTTTACACTGATGAATGTGGTTCAGTTACAGTAAGTACCATATCTGTTACACTCTAAAGACTTATTGAGCAAGAAAACAGTTTTTGTGCCTAATGATATGATTTTTATTCACATAGCAAAATAGTTGAACAGATAATCAGTCTTTATTCAAATTGTTGCAGGTATTCCATTCGTGACCTGCCAGGAGAAAAAATGTATATGATCAACATGAAAATGAAAGTTTGCCTGCAAAAAAAATCATCATGCATATTTTCAAAGACAGTTTTCTACAACAAAAAGATACCAAAGATTGGATGTGACTGGTCTAATACAGATTTCAAAATAAAAGGTACACAGATATACTTCAACTAGAGGCTAACATGAGTCTGTATCGGTCACCTGGTAAAGAAAAATTTATATTAATGACAATCATAGTACCGACATGAGCGATGAAGACTCTTGCGAGCCTCTGGTTTCAATTATAATGCCTTGCAGGGTCAGTAAAAACATTGATAATCAAACAAAGTTTACAAAACTTCTTTGAGGGAAATAAATACTGAAATCAATAGCAAATATCACATATAAATACAAACTCTTGTGTACTATATACTCCTTTCATTTCTAACAGATATGTAGCATTACATTTCCTTGCTTTTTCAGATTTATTAAATTAAATTTGAGGAGTATCTATTGGTTTTGCTTTCTTTTTATTTTATATTAAATGGAATTTTATTACTTTTCAGACTTTTCTTTACAACAGTTTTTGTCTGACAACAATGTAATTGGTATAGCTACAGGATTAGCTTTAAACAGGTTATTAGATGTTCTTGGTGTACCATTGGAGCTCAGGGAAATACCTTGTAATAGAGGAACATCTCCTTATATACCTAGAGATGGCAATGGTTGGAACAATGGTAAGAAAATTAAAGTGAAATATTATTTAAAAGTGATATATATGTTCATTTTATAAGTATTTTGTTGAGTTTCTTATGCTGTTAGCCCTTATTAGCTCACCTTGCCAAGGCAATATGAGCTTTTGCCATCACTTGGCGTCCGTCGTCTGTCGTCCGTTAACTTTTCACATTTTAATCTTCTCCTCTGAAACCCCTCAACCATATGAACTGAAACTTGGTCGGAAGCATACATGGAAGGCCCTCTATAAAGATTGCTCATTTTGTCCCGATCCATTAACAAGCATGGCGGCAACAGGCAATTCTTGTTTCTGATTGGTCTATTTTTTTTAATCTTCTCCTCTGAAACCGCTTAGCCAAATGAACCGAAACTGGGTAGGAAGCATCTATGGTAGGTCCTCTATAAAGTTTGCTAATTTCATCTTGATCTGTTAACAAACATGGCTGCCACAGGCGATTCTTATTTCTGATTGAGTGATATCTAAAAAAATCAATTTTTCTGTTAAAAGGGAGATAACTGTAGTTTTAAATATAGATACATTTTGTATCTATTCAAAATACAGTTATCTCTGAATTGAATTACAGATAAATATGCCTCTAAAACCCCTCAACCAAATGAACTGAAACTTGGTAGGAACCATCTATGGAAGGTTCTCTATAAAGATTGCTCATTTCGTCCCGATCTATTAACGAACATGGCCGCCACAGGCGACGCTTGTTTCTGATTGGCTGATTTAAAAAATTCTTCTCTTCTGAAACCGCTTGGCTAAATGAACCGAAACTTGTTAGGAAGCATCTATGGGCGGTCCTCTATAAAGAGTGCTCATTTCGTTCCGATCCATTAACAAACATGGCTGCCACAGGCAATTCTTTTTTTATTTCTGATTGGTCGATTTCTAAAAATCTTCTCTGAAACCACTTGGCCAAATGATCGGAAACTTAGTAGGAAGCATCTATGGAAGGTTCTCTATAGAGATTGCTCATTCCGTCCCGATCCATTAACAAACATGGCCACCACAGGCGATTCTTGTTTCTGATTGGCTGATTTTAAAAATTCTTCTCCTCTGAAACCGCTTGGCCAAATGATCTGAAACTTGGTAGGAAGCATCTATGGGCGGTCCTCTATAAAGAGTACTCATTTCGTTCCAATTCCATTAACAAACATGGCCACCACAGGCGATTCTTGTTTCTGATTGGTCTATTTCTAAAAATCTTCTCCTCTGAAACCACATGGCCAAATGAACCGAAACTTGGTAGGAAGCATCTATGGAAGGTCCTCTATAAAGATTGCTCATTCTGTCCCATATCCATTAACAAACATGGCCACCACAGGCGATTCTTGTTTCTGATTGGTCTATTTCTAAAAATCGTCTCCTCTGAAACCGCATGGCCAAATGATCCGAAACTTGGTAGGAAGCATCTATGGAAGGTCCTCTATGGTAACTGCTCATTCCGTTTTGATTCGTTAACAAACATGGCCGTCATAGACAATTCTTGTTTCTTATTGTTTGATTTCTAAAACAGCTTTTCCTCTGAAACCGCTTGACCAAATGATATAAAACTTGGTAAGAAGCATCTATGGAAGGTCCTCTATAGAGATTGCTCATTTCGTTTTGATCCATTAACAAACATGGCTGCCACAGGCAATTCTTGTTTTAGATTGGTCGCTTTCTAAATATCTTCTTCTCTGAAACTGCTTTGCCAAAACGAACCGAAATTTGGTGGGAAGCACCTATAGGCTATGGAAGGTTTTGTATCAAGTTTCTTCAGAGCAGAATGAAAGGTGAGCGACACAGGCTCAGCTCAGTGCTGAGCCTGTAGTTATTATAGTCGGCTGTTGAAGTTAAATGCAATCAGTAAGTTATAAGGTTGATTCCCACCTATGGAAAGGTGCCTTCAATACAGCATTATGAGATATAGTTTGTCAGTGACTTGCCTCATGTCTGGTTTTTTCAAGGTACTATTTATCTGTTAATTATGAAGGTACCCCCCCCCCCCCCCACACACACACACACACACTTCCAATTAACCACCACAGGCCAAAGAACACAGCTTCTTCTCCTACCTCCCTGCCAACACTTGATGTGTTTTACAACATATACAATATATATTTGGCCAAACTAACCACAGTTTATTACAAAGCTTAATTCATATACACACCAAGGTTGGATACACCAGGTAATCCTGGATACAGTGGCCCAGTAGAATATAAATCAGTGTAGAGTAAAACAACATAAGTATATATAATACAAAGTCAGATTTGGCCAAACTAACCACAGTTTATTACAAAGCTTAATTCAAGCATGTTCCATGTCAGTTTACACAAATATAAACACAATACTGTCTAGAACATGATCTGCTGTATCAATGCACTAGAACCTGAATATATCTGGTAAATTAAATTCAGGAATATGTGTGGTAAGACCCTAACTAACAAGCATATAAAATAATGTATATAATGTATAACAACATATATGTAAATTATAAAATACCAGTAAGGAAAATCAAAGAACTCCAAATAAAGAGAAACAATCAAAAACTAAACTTTATACAGTATAATGTTTGCAATATCAGAACAGCAAATATATACTATAAATAATTGTTAAGCCTTGCATAAAGCTGGTGCAAAACAATTCATAGCAAGCTGGCTATTCTGACAGGAGGAATCTAAGTACTTTTTATAAGGATAATTTTTCCAGTCTCCATGGGACTCGATAAGTTCAGATGTGACACCACATTCTAAAGCAAAGGAAGCATCCCCCCCCCCCCGTCTGAATCTATGCCCCGAATAAAGGGTGTTATGAATACCCAAAACTGATAGGAATCTTTTCAGATTGGAAAGAAAAACTGTATAAGTTAGTGGAATTACTTTGGTGCCATTTCTATATAAAAAGGCTGAAGAGCAAGAATTATTGGCTGGGGCCATTTTGAATGACAATAATAGTGCTTGGGCTGGACAAAAGAGAAGAGGTTATGGGTTAGGATGTTTAACGACAAGCTGGGTCAAACTAAGTTGGGGAGGAACAAAAAGATTTGTTTTGCAAAAACAAAAACAGAATAAAAAGAGAAAAAAGCCACCATACAGACCGAAAAAGTAATGTCACCACTATGTGCTAAAATTAGATGAGAAAAAATTCCTTGTGAAATAGCTGGGGGTATTGGGAAATATTGGATATCAGGTGTCCCCTAAAAGACATTTTGTTCCTAGCAGAACAGATCCATGGATTCTCTGAGTATTATTAATTGTTATCTGGATGTTGATGTTGATTTATATATTACAGGTTGTAAGAACTCACTCCCATTTAAACAGCCACATTTACCTGGTTCTGTGAGTTGTAACCATGGTGATACAAATACTTTGATTTATTACAGGTTGTAAGAACTCACTCCCATTTAAACAGCCACATTTACCTGGTTCTGTGAGTTGTAACCATGGTGATACAAATACTTTGATTTATTACAGGTTGTAAGAACTCACTCCCATTTAAACAGCCACATTTACCTGGTTCTGTGAGTTGTAACCATGGTGATACAAATACTTTGATTTATTACAGGTTGTAAGAACTCACTCCCATTTAAACAGCCACATTTACCTGGTTCTGTGAGTTGTAACCATGGTGATACAAATACTTTGATTTATTACAGGTTGTAAGAACTCACTCCCATTTAAACAGCCACATTTACCTGGTTCTGTGAGTTGTAACCATGGTGATACAAATACTTTGATTTATTACAGGTTGTAAGAACTCACTCCCATTTAAACAGCCACATTTACCTGGTTCTGTGAGTTGTAACCATGGTGATACAAATACTTTGATTTATTACAGGTTGTAAGAACTCACTCCCATTTAAACAGCCACATTTACCTGGTTCTGTGAGTTGTAACCATGGTGATACAAATACTTTGATTTATTACAGGTTGTAAGAACTCACTCCCATTTAAACAGCCACATTTACCTGGTTCTGTGAGTTGTAACCATGGTGATACAAATACTTTGATTTATTACAGGTTGTACGAACTCACTCCCATTTACACTGCCACATTTATTTGGTTCTGTGAGCTTTTACCATGGTGATACTAATACTTATGTTTATTACAGGTTGTAAGAACTCACTCCCATTTACACTGCCACAGTTATTTGGTTCTGTGAGCTGTTACCATGGTGATACTAATACTTATGTTTATTACAGATTGTAAGAACTCACTCCCATTTACCCAGCCACATTTACCTGGTTTTGTGAGCTGTTACCATGGTGATACTAATACTTATGTTTATTACAGGTTGTAAGAACTCACTCCCATTTACACCGCCACAGTTATTTGGTTCTGTGAGCTGTTACCATGGTCATACTAATACTTATGTTTATTACAGATTGTAAGAACTCACTCCCATTTACACTGCCACATTTACCTGGTTCTGTGAGCTGTAACCTTGGTGATACCTGTACTAGTGTTGATTGTTGTATAGATGTAACAGAAATCAGTAAATCTATCAATATCTTTTTTAACATTGATACATGTAATTACCGTCTGTCTGGTGGTATAGAGAATTTAATCTTCAACAAGTCTCTAATCAACTACAAATTTGGTGAGAAGGAGATGTTTAGATTGGCGAATGTTATCAGAATTGAGTAAGTTGTCATAAATAGTTCCATTTTTAATTTTAAGATAGAATTTCAGCAGAACTTTCTATATAGAAATTATAAAATAATAAAAAAAAATCATGTTTGCATGAATGCAAATGCAACAAAGTCCTTTTGAAGTTCAAGTAAAAAATGTGATGTGAAGGAACAACATGTGTATTGCTGTACCTCATTTCACACTTACTCTGATATCTTTAATGGTACAATATATGTCTTAATTTGAGTGTAACACTACGGTGTGTACATGTGGTTAAATTAACAGAAGGTAAATTTGGTGATTTTTGCTTGACAAACCATCCCTGGGAGGCTAATTTTGTGAACACATGGCATAGTGGTCAATAATCTTGTTTATGGCAATAAAAACATTATCCACAAACCAACCTGATTTGCCAGTTTCTTTTGGATTGTCCATTTTTTATTGTTCCTTCGGCATTCTCTAACGTTTATTCAGTTATCAACAAACATTTTAGTTTCTGTCAATCCACGAAAATTTACACCAATGAAAATAAATGAAACGACAGTATTGTAAGCATTAATTTTATTTGTAGATTTGTGATACAAGATTTATCAATGGAGAAACAGTTCTTATTAGACGTAGATATAAGTGTTTGTTTTGAAGCTAATGGTCCTTGTATGTTGACATCTAATATCCTGAAAAATGCCAGATTACCTAAACCTTTGTGTGATCTCAGTGCTAGCTTGTCATTTGGTGGTATGTAAAATATAACTTTGTAGGAGTACATCTCTATGGCAACACTACAAATAATGCCTTATAACGTTGGGTGAATGGAAGACATCTGAATTTTGTTTCTGCTTCATTTTTAGCTCACCTGGCCTTTAGGCCATGTGAACTATTGCCATCACTTTTCGTCCGTCGTCTGTCGTTCGTCCGTCAACGTTTCACATTTTAATCTTCTCCTCAGAAACCACTGGGCCAATTGCAACCAAACTTTGGTGGAACGGTCCTTGGATGGCCCCCTTCCAAAATTGTGTCCGGTCATCCCGACTTCCAATCAAGATGGCCACCAAGTTAAAAATAGAAAAAAAAGGGGGATGAAATTTTAATTGTCCATTGCTGCTTTAGTATAAGTCAAAATGAGCTCATGCAGCTACATGGCAAGGAGTAGTTTAACATATATTCCGGGTTTTTCTGAGAAATTGTTCTTTCAGCCGATTTATACCGATTATGCAAATTAGGCATATTTTGATAAAAGATCACATTTAAATCTTCTTCTCTGAAACCGCTGAACCAAATTAAACGAAACCTGGCAGGAATGGTCCCTGGGTGGGTCTCTTTCAAAAATGTGTCCGACAGCCCCGCCCTCCATTCAAGATGGCTGCTGTTACTAAAAATAGAAATGTCTTCAATTGTCCATTGCTGCTTTAGTATAAGTCAAAATGAGCTCACATTTTAACTGCAGCTACATGACAAGGAGTAGTTTAACATATATTCCGGGTTTTTCTGTGAAATTTTTCTTTCAGCCGATTTATACCGATTATACAAATTAGGCATATTTTGATAAAAGATCACATTTAAATCTTCTTCTCTGAAACCGCTGAACCAAATTAAACCAAACCTGGCAGGGATGGTCCGTGGGTGGGTCCCTTTCAAAATTGTGTCCGACAGCCCTGCCCTCCATTCAAGATGACTGCTGTTGCTAAAAATAGAAATTTCTTCAATTGTCCATTGCTGCTTTAGTATAAGTCAAAATGAGCTCAAATTTTAACTGCAGCTACATGGCAAGGAGTAGTTTAACATATATTCCGTTTTGAGCTCACCTGGCCTTTAGACCATGTGAGCTATTGCCATCACTTTTCGTTCGTCGTCCGTCAACATTTCACATTTTAATCTTCTCCTCAGAAACCACTGAGCCAATTGCAACCAAACTTTGGTGGAATGGTCCTTGGGTGGCCCCCCCTTGAAAATTGTTTCTGACGATCCAGACTTCGAACCAAGATGGCCTCCAAGCTAAAAATAGAAAAAAGGGGGGATGAAATTTGAAAAAAATCTTCTCCTCTGAAACTACTGAGCCAATCTCAACCAAACTTTGCTGAAATGATCCTTGGGTGGTCCCCTTCCAAAATTGTGTCCGGCATTTCAGACCTCCGACCAAGATGGCCACCACAGCCGAACTTAAGTTAACATAGGACCCTATGGGAAATTCCCATAAAAGTCTTCTTGTCTGAAACCATTTGCTCAATAAGAACTAAATTTTGATGAAATAGTCATTGGATGATTCTCTTCCAAAAATGTGTCCGGTGGTTCGGCCCTCTGACCAAGATGGCTGCACAGCTGAACTTAGTTTAACATAGGACCCTATGGGAAATTCACATAAATACCATCTTGTCTGGAACCAGTAGCTCAATTAGAAGCAAACTTTGATGGAATAGTCATTGGATGGTCCTTTTCCAAAATTGTGTCCGGCAGTCGCGCTCTCCCACCAAGATGGCCGGCACAGTGCAGTTGCATTGTTATTGAAAGCAGCTTTGATCCAGGTGAGCGATTACAAGCTCCTGGGAGCCTCTGGTTCATTTTTAGCTCCCCTGAATCCAAAGGGTTATGTGAGCTTTTGTCATCACTTGACATCTTTCATTGTCCATCTATTTGTCTGTCTGTACTGCATAAATTATTAAGAATAAATATTCTTTGAAAGCACTGAGCCAATTTCAACCAAGTTGGTCTGAATCATCCTGTCTACTTTTTACAATGTTTCCGATGATGCAGCCGGTTTTTCCAACTTGGCTGTTGTTATAAATAGAACATAAGGGGTAAAGTACACATACAGACCCAATAAAGCCACATTTTCATACCAAATTCGCTGAAATATAAACATTAGGTCCATTTTAATGAAAAGTATAACATATGGTACACATTTTGCCAAAACAGTTTGTGTTTGTTGATTTTTTACGAAGATATGCAAATAAAGCTGGTTTTAACAAAAAAAAATCATTTAAAAATCTTCTCCTTTGAAACTGTTGAACCAAATTTAACCAACACTTGCACTGAAGGACTTTGGGTGGTACCGTTTCAAAATTGTATCCAAAAGCCCTGACCTCTATCCAAAGATGACAACAGTTATTTATTTGAAGATCTTCTCCTCTGAAAACACTGGGCCAATTTGAACCAAATTTGACGTGAGCCATCATCAGAGTATATATCTGATGATCCCTCCACCTAACCAACATGGCTGTTTTTACGAAAAAATTATAGAACATTGGGGGTAAAAAACTTACAAGGAGTTTCAGATTGTTTTCTTCATAAAGAACAAAATTCCAGCTGCCTATTCTGCTCTTTATATAAAGGTTTTTGCATATGTATAAGGTTTTCTATGATTTTTATATTATGTACCAAAGACAGTAACATCAATCTTTTGCTCTCCAGAACCAATTGCGTTCCCCCTACATAGCGTCCATCATCTGTTAACTTTTTACATTTTGATTTTCCTCAAGAATCACCAAATCAAATTGAACCATACTTGGATGTGATAGTCCTGGGATCATCCTCTTCCAAATAGTGTCTGATGGCCTTGACCGCCATAGCTTCTGAGTGGTTAAACAATTGCAAATCTTCTTCAGAACCACTAAATGGAATGAAACAAAATTTGATCCAAATAGTTCTTGGGTGGTCATCTTCCAAAAGTGTCTCCATTTACCTTGTCTTTGATCCAAGATGGCCACCACGTCTTATTATGCAACTTTTTTTTCCCCAGCAATATCTTGAATTTCTTATATAATATACAGTAAAACCTGTCTTATAATACAGAACCCCTTTGGGACTGTAGAATTTGTTCTGTTTAGACAGGTGTTTGGTTTACACAGGTTCAAATTACATAGACATTTAGTAGATGGGACTGTAGAGTCTGTCTGGTTTAGGCAGGTTTTTGGTTTAGACAGGTTTTCGGTTTACTCAGGGTTCGGTTTAGACAGGTTTTACTGCACAATGTATTTTTGATTGAAATAATATTTTGAAATTACATTTGGATTGATAGCTCGATTTTGAGGCATCTGACTTTTATCATTCCAGAGGTTATGTCACTTTATTATGGGTAAGATGATAGTTTTATTGGTTTTCTGAGTGATTTTCTAAATAATTCTTTCTGCATGTGTCACTATTTCTCTTTTCAGATATTTCACTGCAGGAGTTGGCTGAAAATTTGATATTAGATGCAAGTAGTCAGTTTCCAGCATATGCCAGAGATATTTTATTGGAACAGCTTGGAATAGCTCAATTCATGGAAACCCCATCATGTAGCAGATCATCGTCTCTCTACACTCCTAATGAAAATGGCTGGACCAAGGGTGTGTTTATTAATTTCATTTAATAAATTAATATTATGTCATCTTAACATTTATGATGTTTATAATGACAGCAAACATTTTGTGGTTGTATTATGTTATGATGCTGTCATTGTCATCCACCTGTAAACAAAATGGTTTGTTTGTGATAACTTTAATTCTAGTAGACTGATCCTTCTGTATTTCTAGCACAAAGACTCTTGGCACAGAATAAAGATTGTTATAGATTTAGGGTATTGTAGCCTTATCAGTTTCCAAACAAGAGGTCCTAAAGTGTGAAAATGGTTGTCACTGTTTTTTTGTACATGGAGAGTTTATTGTTTATATGATTTTGATGAAGGTTTTTTTTAATGAATTTTGTAAATTGCATTTTTATGTTACTATTGCCGTTTTTGACATAGAAAGGGTCCAAAAAACAGGGAAATTTCAAATTTGAACTTTTTAAAAATTGTGATCCAATTTTATATAAATGCATTTTTTTTGGAAATGATCATGTCAAAGGGTTATTGATGCACCATATTTTTTATACCCCCTGCAAACAGTTTTTTTTTGGGGGGGGGGTTTATAGGAATCGGCCTGTCTGTCTGTCTGTCCGGACCAACTTCCACATCGTTTTTCCGATTTCCACCAAACTTTGTGGAATTTAAGATCATGATGTGTGAACTTTGCAGTATAAAGGATTTTATTGTCCATTGAGTTTTACCCCTGTTATGCCTCTTTGGACTTAGAAATTTTGAGACAATTCAGTATGCACTTTGTCATCGCAAATTCTCCTACATGATTAATCAGAAGTTCATGAAACTTTGTACATTGCAAGATCCTAATATGAAGATGTGCACATTAGTAGGATATCCTGGTCCATTGAGTTTTACCCCTGTTATGCCTCTTTGGACTTAGAAATTTTGAGACAATTCAGTATGCACTTTGTCATCGCAAATTCTCCTACATGATTAATCAGAAGTTCATGAAACTTTGTACATTGCAAGATCCTAATGTGAAGATGTGCACATTAGTAGTATATCCTGGTCCATCAAGGTTTCCCAGAATTATAAGTCTAAAAGTTGTGTTCCAAATATGTTTTGGCTCAATTAAGATGATGGGGACGCGGGAGGTATTAGTCCTGTGTAGCGGACAGTTAAGTTATTCCATTTATGTATCAATGCGGGACTCCTGCGTCCAGCAGTACCTCTAGTTTTTATCTATTTCAAGAAAGGGTGTACAAGGTGCACAAATTACAAAATTTCTCATATTTGGAAGATACATAGAATTTTTATTTTTCATTTTTTATAATCTATTATTAGTAATCCATTGTTTATAAATGTATATTTATAATAAGACACAGTTTATATGTATTTTATAATGAAATGACTTGACAAATTGATGCTTTTAATAATATGAAACTGGTATTATGATAATGATAGTTATTGACCCTTAAACGTGTGTGATTATAATATACAATGATTGCCATTATATGAGGTGAACATCAAAAGTTGTCAACTTGAGGGTGGTTGTTCTCCCGAGGGCTTTAGCCGGAGAGAAAAAACCTTTCGAGGTTTGACAACTTGATTTTCGCCTCATATGAAGGTAATGACTGTTTTATTATACCAAAACTACTCTAAGATGTTTATAACTTGAATGTTTTGTTTTGCAGAAGACTACAAAATAACTTCCGATATAGAAAATACTATTACAGAACTGGACTGAAAAAAACGGGATTTTAGCACACTTCTGGTTGTCAGGGGTTGTAGACTGGGTGACAACCTATTGTCTCCCTCTACATTATATATGTTTGTGTTGTTCACCAGATTGTTTCCCTCATCAGCAAATTTTTCCGAAAAACATCTGAGTTGTCTTTTTACTTTTATATAATAAAAAATTATGTAAGGTATAATAATAGTTATTGACCTTCAAACATTTGTTTGATATTGAAGATTATTAACCTTTATAAACATGTGTAATTAATAGCTACAATCCCTGGTTACATTGTGTTGTCTGTCCTTCTTCGATTTATGGATTCTGATTACCCCTTTGGTATCTTCAGACTCTTCTTATAATACCTGTGTTATTCTGTGTTATACTTTTACAGAGTGCCCAGCTGACTTGACTCTTCCAGACCTAGGAGAGAATCTGAATTGTAACATTCCTGACTACTGCACAGGTATAGAGTGTTGTGTAGAGATACCTCAGATAGATACAACGTTCCATGTCTATCTGTTACTGGATACCTGCCTACATAAACTCAAGATTGGTATAGAAAACCTGGGAATGGAGAAAGCTTACTTTGATTTTAAGTTTGGTATGTATCCTAATATACATATATATTATTATTAAAGAATGAATTTCTCAGAGCAATATCTAATCAAAGGTGGAACCCGAGATGCTCGATTCTTTAATAGGTGTCGCAACAGAAAAATTAATTTTACTCACAACCATGCAATATATTTTCCCACCCTTTTCTACATTTTAACCACTAACAAGATATTAACAAATTAACAATAAGACAGACATGACCTTTTCAATTAACAATAAGACAGAGTTGACCTTTTCAATTACAGACAATTGAATCAATTAGTGCCTACCTTACAAAAATAAACATGGTGTTCTTGACCTATCTATATGTCACTCTGTTAAACATGAATGATCACTATTATGTGAAAATCGATTCTAAATTACAGGTCATTTTTCAGGATATTAGATGTCAACATACAAGGACCATTAGCTTCAAAACAAACATTTATATCTACATCCAACAAGAACTGCTTCTCCATTGATAAGTCTTGTATCACAAATCTACAAATAAAATTAATGCTTACAATACTGTCGTTTCATTTATTTTCATTGGTGTAAATTTTCGTGGATTGACAGAAACTAAAATGTTTGTTGATAATTGAATAAATGTTAGAGAATGCCGAAGGAACAATAAAAAATGAACAATCCAGAGAAACAGGTAACATAAGGTACACAAGACGAAGAAATACAAAACAAAAACAATCCAGAGAAACAGGTAACATAAGGTACACAAGACGAAGAAATACAAAACAAAAACAATCCAGAGAAACAGGTAACATAAGGTACACAAGACGAAGAAATACAAAACAAAAACAATCCAGAGAAACAGGTAACATAAGGTACACAAGACGAAGAAATACAAAACAAAAACAATCCAGAGAAACAGGTAACATAAGGTACACAAGACGAAGAAATACAAAACAAAAACAATCCAGAGAAACAGGTAACATAAGGTACACAAGACGAAGAAATACAAAACAAAAACAATCCAGAGAAACAGGTAACATAAGGTACACAAGACGAAGAAATACAAAACAAAAACAATCCAGAGAAACAGGTAACATAAGGTACACAAGACGAAGAAATACAAAACAAAAACAATCCAGAGAAACAGGTAACATAAGGTACACAAGACGAAGAAATACAAAACAAAAACAATCCAGAGAAACAGGTAACATAAGGTACACAAGACGAAGAAATACAAAACAAAAACATAACACAAAATGTGTTGGACACCACTATGTGCAAACAAACAAAAATAACGTAAATAAGACATGAGCCCTCCCACAAATAATTAGAGGAAAAGACGAACAGAACATCACTTTTATGCGGAAATCGTACCGTAAATCAGAACACGGAACTCAGAACGTAAAGACACATAATAGGACAACATATGGTTTTGATACTTGCAATCAATTTTTCTTTTTATCTATTCTTTTCATTGAGCACTAATTTTCGTGGTTTGATTGAATCAACAAAAACCACACAAATTAGTATTCAACAAATAGAGATGAATTAACAATGTTTCATAGACATTTTGTTTTCATTCCTGTAATATTCTCATCACTGATCAAGATGTATGTAATCTGGTACCTGATTCGTGTAGAGCGACGATAAGAAATGGTAACAGTATAATAACGGACATGATAGAGGACATCATCGAACACGATTAGAACGACTCTTGCTCTTTTTATCCCCTCGCAAACGAATTTGCGAGGGGTTATAGTAATGCTACGTCCGTCCTTCTGTCCCTCCGTCCTTCCGTAACATCCTTGTGAACACTCTAGAATCAACATCCTTCAATGGATTTTGACCAAACTTGGTACATACTTAGTCCTTAAGAGAATCTGGAACCCTATTGATTTTCAAGGTCATAGGTCAAAGGTCAAGGTCACCGGGTCAAATTGTTAGGCGAGGGGATACGCCACGCTTTGCGTTGCCCTTGTTAGACAATTTTGCAGTTATTTTGGACTTTTTGACATTGCAGGATAAACACAACATACATTGTTGGTAAATATAAAAAATTATTTTACATGCTGCAAAACAGGACAGAAAAGCTTGTCAAAGACTCACATTTCTACCTGTTTCTAAACCTCGTACTAATAAATTTTATATTTTCTGACAATGCTTGAACATGTATATTGTATATTTAAATGTTTTGTATTTTTCTCTTGACAGATGAAACACACGAAGTCCAATTAAGTAAGCTGATGACATTACAGTAAGTTATATTTGAACAAAATTGTTTGATTTACACAGGATTAAAAAAATAGTCAAATCAATTTTTATAAAATACTGATTTTTTTTGTTATTTATGAAAATTGATGTTAATTCTTTTTCTTTTAATTGTCTTATAATAAAGTATTGTTTATACTGTCTGAAAATAATTATGTCAAATACCTATCCTCTGTAATGTCTATTAAATAAAATATAGCATCTTGTTCTTTTTTTTGCACAGATATTCAATAAGTGATCTGGTGAATGAGAAAAAATATGTAGTTAATGTGAAGATTACAGTCTGTTTAGAACCTTCTGGACCATCTACCTTTACATGGGACATCTTCAAGGATATGTATCTACCAAAACTGGGATGTGACTGGCAAATAGATTTCTCTGGTAAGTATGTACATGTGACTGGCAAATAGATTTCTCTGGTAAGTATGTATATGTGACTGGCAAATAGATTTCTCTGGTAAGTATGTATATGTGACTGGCAAATAGATTTCTCTGGTAAGTATGTATATGTGACTGTCAAATAGATTTCTCTGGTAAGTATGTATATGTGACTGGCAAATAGATTTCTCTGGTAAGTATGTACATGTGACTGGCAAATAGATTTCTCTGGTAAGTATGTACATGTGACTGGCAAATAGATTTCTCTGGTAAGTATGTATATGTGACTGGCAAATAGATTTCTCTGGTAAGTATGTATATGTGACTGGCAAATAGATTTCTCTGGTAAGTATGTATATGTGACTGGCAAATAGATTTCTCTGGTAAGTATGTATATGTGACTGGCAAATAGATTTCTCTGGTAAGTATGTACATGTGACTGGCAAATAGATTTCTCTGGTAAGTATGTACATGTGACTGGCAAATAGATTTCTCTGGTAAGTATGTACATGTGACTGGCAAATAGATTTCTCTGGTAAGTATGTATATGTGACTGGCAAATAGATTTCTCTGGTAAGTATGTACATATGACTGGCAAATAGATTTCTCTGGTAAGTATGTACATGTGACTGGCAAATAGATTTCTCTGGTAAGTATGTATATGTGACTGGCAAATAGATTTCTCTGGTAAGTATGTACATATGACTGGCAAATAGATTTCTCTGGTAAGTATGTACATGTGACTGGTAAATAGATTTCTCTGTTAAGTATGTACATGTGACTGGCAAATAGATTTCTCTGTTAAGTATGTATATGTGACTGGCAAATAGATTTCTCTGGTAAGTATGTATATGTGACTGGCAAATAGATTTCTCTGGTAAGTATGTACATGTGACTGGCAAATAGATTTCTCTGGTAAGTATGTACTCCCAATAAGTCAATATAAAATTTGACTTTGTACTTTTGTCATTTTGATAAAGTGGCAAGAAATTGTGTCAGTTGTCCTTGTTTATTTAAAAACATTTCATTCTTATATATGCAAACTTGATATTGTCTTTTTAAAAAATTGATCTTCTCGTGGCAACCAGATGTAATTCAGAGATCAAAAAGAACTCTTAATTTTTATTTGACCATTTATGTTTCTATTATATAATAGGTTTGTCAGCATCATTGTCATCTGTTTATAAACACAATGATTTCCGTGCAAATTTTGTTTTGTTGTGATTCCATATGAAATTTTCTTGCCTGCATTTTTCAACCAAATTTTACCAACACCCAAAATGATATATTTTTTAATTTTAAGTCTGATTTATGTGCCGTTTTTTCCATGCGATTCCTTTGAAAAAAATCCTGTTTGGAGTATGGCAACAGCTTTGTTGTAGCTTTAACTGTTTCCCAGATATCACAGAACCGAAAGTCCTATTTTAATGGATTAAAGATTAACGTTATAGGACCATATGTGAAGTGAATAGAACATTTTCTCTGAAAATCGAGACCTGATTGAACATAAATTGTATAAATGACCAGGTGAGGGATACAGAGCCTCTAGTTTAAATTTGTAATGTTCATTATAATTACTCATCATGATATTGTTGAAATATAGTTAAAACTGGCATTAATTAACATACATTCAATCAATCAAACCATACTGAACATTGATAACAGTAGTTTTACATAGGTCAAACACATGTAAGAGTAAATCTCACAATGCAAGAAAAAAACACAAAAAGAAAGAAAAAAACACAGAAAAATACAAACAAATTTTATCCACAAATACACTTGTGTGGGAAATAATAAGTGAAATATTAAACCAAAAATCATAGTGTCAATGCACATCTCGTTTTGTGTCAATTTACAAAACTTGTTAATGATTTCTTCACGAATGCACAAATTTTAGATACTCATTATTTAATATTGAAAAAAAGAACAATAATTATTTGATGTACGTATTGTAAATGTAATATTATCTGTGTGGTTTTTTTTAAGATTACTCTCCTTCTCAGCTGTTGAGTAACAGTGGTATAACAGTGACAGACTCATTACCAGATATACTTAGATCACAAGTAATGGAAAGGATGGGAATCACAGATTATCTTCAGAGTCCAGAGTGTGACATGGCAGACTACACAGGAGATGGGTGGACAAATGGTTAGTTTTTAGCAGAATTGTCAATATGGGATTACCACCATATTATGAGGTGGATTTTTAAATTGTCAATCTGAGAAGCCCTTGACAAAACAAACCTTCTCAGGTTGACAATTATTGAATCACCCTTCTAAGATGGCAGTACATTTGTAATCGTTTTATTATACTGAATAAACAGACAAAGCCAGAGAAAGACATTTATCCTGCAATCATCACATTTGTTGTACAATAAAGATATACAAATAAATGTTTGCTTTATTAGTCTAGTATACAAATAACAGTTTTCTGGTACCAGATTCATTTAGATCAAACAGAAAGAAACGGTAATGGTAGTATATCATGGATGGAAAATGATACACCCCTGACAAAAAATTGGAGCGATGTTTGCCTCAGCTCTTTTCAGTAAAATTGGATAATTGTTTTGGACTTTTTGACATTGCAGGTTTAACACATTAATATACATACATTGATAGTAAAAAAAAAATCAATCAAGTTGACATTGTCAAGGGTGATAATACACAATTTTTACCTTCGTATGAGGTGAACATCGGAAGTTGTCAACCCGAGGATGGTTGTTTTCCCAGAGGGCTTTAGCTGGAGGGAAAACAACCTCTCGAGGGTTGACAACTTGATGTTCACCTTATATGGAGGCAATAACTGTTTTATTATACCAAAACTACTCTAAGATGTTTATAACTTGAATGTTTAGTTTTGCAGAAGACAACAAAATAATTTCTGGTATAGAGAATACAATGTCGGAACAAGAGTGAAAAAAAACACAGATTTTATGGTTGTCAGGGGTTGTTGACCAGGCAACAACCTATTTTCTCCCTCTACATTATATACGTTTGGGTTGTTCACCGGATTGTCTCCCTCGTCAGCCAATTTTCCGAAAAATTGTCTCATTACTTTTATTAAACAACATTATTAAGAAAAAACTGGTAGAACATGCTAAAGTGGGCCACAGGTCACTGTTATCGGGCGGCTGTATCGAGAAACAGATACGGTGTTGAAAAAACTGTTGATACTCATAAAATATTGATAAATGCAATAAAAAATTTATGTTTGTCTTCAAGAAATATGATAGACAAAACCATGTGTGAAGTTTTATGACGAAATATCTCCAATTTTATTTGTGAATTTTACAGTTAAATAAATGTTATGTTTCAACAGTTTAAAGAGAAAAATAAGAATTTGTTGCGACTAAGGCTTATATCAGCATTGAAAATTGAACAAATATCAGTGGTTTTGTAAATGAGATTTATTTTAAATAGAAAATCTGAATTTATTATTTATTAATTTATTATTAATGATACAATTTTATATCCCTTGGGAGGGGGAGGGGAGCTATGATGAAAATTTGAAATAAAAACACAGGACCAGACTTTAAGCAAAAATAAAAATCCAGGATTAGTTTTTTATTAAAAAAATCCAGGACCCCTGTGTCCATGAAAATGTTTTTTTTTTAAGTTAATAATATGAAATATTGACATCCACACTTGCCTTATGGACAGCACATTTCTGTGTCCACACTTGTATAGTAAAACAATATGTAAGTATAATAAATACTATTAATTATACCTTACATATCATTCAAATTATTTTCGAAATTTCCTATCGAGGAAGACAACTTCCGTTTAGGGGTGAGACAATACAATTGTCCACTGGTGGACAATTCTATTGTCTCATGCCTGACCGGAAATTGTGCCGGAATCGAGCCAGATATTACAAACAGGAAGCTAATTTGTCGCCTGCTGGCCATGTGAAAACAGTTTGAAAAATGTCAAGCGAAGGCAGATTTGGTCGGTTTTCCGATGCAGAAATGGAAAAAATGATGGAAATAAAGTGAACAAAGTCAGAATTCATAGTAGACATGTGAAGTGTTCTTGATATTTTTGCTAATTTGACATATTAATAGTGAAGTTCACTACACTGTTTGTGATATATGGGGTGAATGATCCTCTGATATTTTGCAAGGTAGTGTTCACTTTATTTCCTTGTTATTGTTACAAGTTTAAAATGAAAGAAAGACACAAAATTACTTTGTTTTTATATAAACATGCCAAAATTATTCTTATATGTAGTTTCGGTATAATAAAACAATTGTTGCCATCATACGAGGTAAACATCCAAATTGTTCACCGCGTATGAAGGCAACAATTGTATATTATTATACCTTGCATATTTTATTTACTGTATAAAAATAATTCTGCAGTTATGCCCATTTATTTTGAGAAAAAAAAATTCATTTGATCCCAAGCATCACCCAAAGTTTTATATGCAGAAATATTTTTTTTATTAATTTGTATTTTTTGGAGGTTTTTAACTTTTGTAGTTCATGAATTATGTCCCTTAATTATGCCATAAAATGATGGATGTCAAAATTGCAATTAGGCTTAATAAGCCTCCTAGGATGACTAGATGATTTTATTGTCTTGCAACAGGATTAGTAAGCAGTTTACAGCAGGTGAAAGTTAATTCAAAGTAACTGTTAATGCAGGCTTGAATTTACAGCAGAATAATATTTCAGTCCCATTGTTTAATTATATATTTAAATTGTCTTGCAAAAATGTCAAATGTAAATATCATGCAAAAAACAACTACTATATTTATGTCTCCCCTTCGAATGAAGGGAGACTTATTGTTTTAGTCTGATTTTTTTTCCCGCTTCTTCTTCTGCTTCTTCTCAGCAAAGCTTGTCTGGACCATAACTTTTTTGTCTTTCCAGATAGGTCAATTATATTTGGTATGTGAGTGCATGACCATAAGGCGGTGTGTCGCATACCGTTGTGACCTTCGTGAGATCTTGACCTTCGACCTCAAGGTCAAATAATTGTTTTTTAAATAGTATTTTCTTGTCCGGGACATTAAGGGGAGACATAAGTTTTAGGTATCTAAAACAGTTCTTCCTAGTTCGCCTTCTATTGTCCACGATACTATATAGTCCACCACAGTCTAGTTGTAAGAATTGAAAGAAAAAGTTAGTCTTGACATCTGTTTAAACTTTTCTCCAAATAAATATTGTATTGCCGGTGGAAATCCAATTATAAATAGGGAAAGGGTTGGGATCCCATTACCAGTAACTGGTTTTATCCTGTCACATGTTTGTGCATATCCCAAACAAGGAACTGGATGTCCAACATCATATGTTATGGTCTATTTTTTTTGTTCAATGATTTGAGGTAAGAGGTGGTTGTTAGTTTTCATGATATTGGTGGAATTGTTGACCATCACTGTTTATGCTTTCTTTACAGAATTGGAGTATTATACAGTGAACCTGTCTAATCCGACACACCAAGGGACCAAGGAAATGTGTCAGATTGTACAGGATGTCGGGGAAAACTCATGTTTTATTTCAGTTAACATAAATACATCGGGACCATAATCGGATGTCACAGGATGTCGGAAAACTCAGGTATCGGATTGCACAAGTTCCACTGTATATGTTAACATACATTTTTTTTGTTTATTTCAGAATGTGCCAATGTAAACTTGACCTTACCAGAACTTCCATCAGCATTTAGATGTAAATTTTATTCTGACTGTAGATCTTTAGACTGCTGTGTTAATGTTGAATTCCTGAAGAGAAATATCCATTTATCATTGGACGTTGATCTCTGTTCCAGGAAAATTTCATATTCTGTAGAGAAAATGAGGACGGATTTGTCTGTCTTTGATTATAGCTTAGGTATTTATTACTAAAGAGATGTTGAATTTGTTAAAAATAAAGTGTTATTGTGCTCTGATATATGATTATTATTATTATTATTATCACAATTCTTCAATATCGCTTAATCTAAAACAATATTACTCTAAGTGCTTTACACTGCATAAAATACAATATACATGTACAATAAAACATATATCAAGAATTGACACAATGAGATAAAAATTTCTAATTGAAAAACTAGTCCAAATCAAAAAATATATATACAACATATAGAGTTCTAAATTACGTAGGAATTAAAATAAAAAAAAAGAAAAGAGAAAGAGAAATTGAACTTTTTAAGAACAAAATATGATAGACTTTAGGTTAAAGTTAAAAAAAAAAATTTTACTGACACAATTTAGGCAAAAATATGGCTTTATCACAGAATAATGAACTTAGATATTATTAAGAACAAAATATGATAGACTTTAGGTTAAGGTTAAAAATTTATACTGTCACAATTTAGGCAAAACTTTAGCTCTATCACAGAATAATGAACATAAAACAGATGATACCTTGTCATATACAGTTGAACCTTGTCACCTTGAACTTGATAAAGCACAAAGTAAGAATATGGTCCTTTCATAGTAAGTTATTATTAACTAAATTTGTCTGATAACTACCCTTACTGAAAAATCTGGACTCCAGAAAATAGTAGCCCTATTAGCATTGTGGCAACCTTACAGCAACTTTTCACCATGCAAATGATGTTTTGCAATGTTTTGTGGTTGACCTTTGGCACACTAGAATCTTGCAATGCATTTCTAGCTACTGTGAAAGTACTTTTCTTCGTGGGTATCAATTTTCGTGGTTTGGTTAAAAATTACAAGTTCATGGATTCGTAAATTCATGGATTTTGTGTTTGTACCAAAATAAAATTCGTTTTTTTCAATTTTGTTTTTCACAACTAAAAAAAGAACAATAAAGTTTGTTTATTCTCATTATTTTGATTCCAATGACAGATTGTACTTGTAATGTACAGTTAACTTATACTTAATTGAATTGTTTAAAGAAAGGTGATCAAATATGTTAATTGAAGGGTGTTAAATTTAATAGAGAAATGTTTATACAACTTAAAAGAGTATCACCGTTAGTGTATGGTTTTTAAACTAAATTTTATTACCGGAAGTTGTTAAAATCTTTTCACAAATAAACTTTTCTGTCGTTTTTACACATGCATTCAAAATCAAATCTTTCACAAACATTTTCATGTGGATTATAACCCATTAAAAGGTATGCTAATACTTATTTCGTCATTAAAATTGTCAACTGTCCCCTATGCAGCTGGTCCAGAAAGTCGAGGTCACTCGAGAACAGCATGGCTATATATCTATGTAAAACTGCTTCCCAAGTATCATTGTTCGTTGGATTCGTAATTTTTTTGGGTCAGCCTATGCACAAATACCACGAAAATTGGTACCCCACGAATAAAAGTGATTTCACAGTATATTTTGTGATTTTAGGCATCAAGTAAACATCATGATATAATTAGAATCAGAGTAAACGTCATGTTCCTTTCAACAATATTTCAGTTATATTATGCTTATTAGTTTTTGTTTCCCGAGGAAACACTGACCAACTACTAGTCACCGGAAAACTTTATCATGCCACGCCATGTGTTAGAATCAAACTCACAACTATGTCATTTCTTTGATGGTTTACAGTTATTTTCAGAAAATATTTAACAGAAAATGCTTTTGAGATCAATTCATTTTATGGTATATTTTCTTGATTTTCAATTCAGATTATTTGTGCAATATTCTCAAGTCAATAAAAGCTGATAAGAGCAATATCAAGGTTGACATGTACTATTAGTCTCTATAGGTATCTTTAAATCAAGCATGTTCAACTGGAATCTGTAATATTGTATTTTCTTTTTGTTTCAGATATTATTCAAAAGTTCAGAATATTGAATTTTGTGACACTAGAGTAAGTAAAAGCAGTTATTTTTATCAAAATAATGTAGAATGTGACTTGTTAATGAATTTGGTAACTTTTAAAATGGTTTTGCAAGAAAATATTTGGTACAAAAATGCTATTATTTTTTTTACAAATATTTAATTGGCTCAAGCTCATTTAAAATAAATGGCAAATGTCAAAGTTAACAAGCCAACTACAAATATAGCCATTCAGAAGATAACTACTACTGCTGGCCTTTTATTGTCCACATTGCTGTATTGTTCACCCATGTCTGGCTGTAAAAATCACAAGATAAAGTCTAAACCTTGACATCTGTAAACATTTTTTTCCTAAAGAAAATGTCCTTGATAACAGTTTTTTAGATGAAGGCAAAGTATTTATTATGTCCCCCCTTCGAACGAAGGAGACATATTATTTTAGTCTGTTTTTTCTGCTGCTTCCGCTTCCACTTCTTCTGCTTCTTCTCAGCGAAGCTTGTTCGTACCATAACTTTTTTGTCTTTCCAGATAGGTCAATTGTATTTGGTATGTGGGTGCATGACCATAAGGCGGTGTGTCACATACAGTATTGACCTTCGTGAGACCTTGACCTTTGACCTCAAGGTCAAATAATTGTTTTTTAAATAGTATTTTCATTAAGGGGAGACATAAGTTTTAGGTATCTAAAACAGTTCTTCCTAGTTGTATTATATATTAGTTTACTTACCAAATACATCTTGTTTATAATTTCAGTTTCTCTATAGACAATAAAGATGACCAGAATGAACTAAGAGTAAACCTGAATGTCACAGTTAAACTTGATGACAACACGATTCTCTACCATTCCCCTGTCTTACAAGATACCATGATACTTAGAATTCCATGTGACTGGAATACTGGATTCTATATTGCAGGTTAGAAGAAGTTAGAAAAATTAATTTTGTATCATTGATTGGTCGACTCAGTGTTACGTTTATGAATGATTCATTTTCATGATATTATAAAGCACCAAAGAGGGAGCTGTGTACATGGGTGATTTCCCCTCATTTTCACTAAAATATGTAAATTTGTTGAAGAAGAACAAATCTTCTTTCTTTAAGGGTTAGGGTTAGGGTATGGTGTTTAATGCCACTTTCAACAATATTTCAGTTATATCGTGGCAGTCAGTTTTATTGGTGGAGGAAACCGGAGTACCCGGAGAAAACCACAGACCTGCCACAAGCCACTGACAAACTTTATCACCTAATGTTGTATCGAGTACATCCGCCTGAGTGGGATTTGAACTCGTAACGTTAGTGGTGATTGTGTGGATTGGATGTAAAGTGTAATTAACACAATTGTCCACGATTGCTGAAGGGAAATACTGAAGTACCAACTACCTTTCATAAGTCACACAAAGTCTTTAATGAGCAGTAGTCAAGCATGTCTTGATACAGATGGGATTCAAACTGACAAAACTTAGTATTGAAAGGTACTGAATGTATTTGTAGATATACGTATATATCCAACTTATGATCAAGGCCACAAAGACTCTGATAAATACAGGTATACTTGTGTGATAAAAATGTTAACATATCTCTTACAGATTTTTCTCTGCAGTCTTATCTAAGCCAGTTATCTTTACCAAGTAAAGAAGACATGACAAAAATTATGGCAGACAAATTGATAGAAGAAATGGGTATCGGACACTTACTGGAGGATAATCCCTGTCAGAGGTCTAGTTCTGTGTATAGTCCAGCTGATGATGGATGGAAAAACGGTAAAATTATTCTACAAAAATATTTGATAATACTGAAAGTTAGTTTACAAAAACATAATTTGGTAATTAGTGTAATTTTTTTTTTTTTTTTTGGATATTTCTTAACAAATAAGAACAGTTGTTTTTACAAAGATAAAAATATTAATATGGCAGATGGAGGGATGGGAGATACAATTAATCTCCATCAAAATGATATTTTGTTATTTCATCCAGAAGATAGTTATCAGATGTATAGGTTAACATCCACATTTTACTATCGATAGTGGTAAATTACACCATAGATCATTTATTTGGCAATTCATTGATGATGTGCAGCTAAATTTCCATTGTGGTTTATGTGTCAAAAAATAATTCCCCCGAGAAGGACCCTCTAGTTTAATTAATTATTGAATGCAATCTTTTGTGACACTTCATACAAAAGTACTTTGATCAACGCTTTTACACACAAACCTCAAAAGATTGCATTCAATGTTTAATAAAACTACAAAAATCAATATGTATTCCAATAGTTTGTAGGGGGCCATCGTGGTCGTGATTGTATGGTAGTTGAAATTATAACTAACGTTGAGAGTTTGAATCCTGCACAGGTGCAGTGTACTCGATTCAACATTATGTGAAAAGGTTTGCCAGTGACCTGCGGCAGATCTGTGGTTTTCTCCGGATACTCCGGTTTCCTCCACAAATAAAACTGAACACCACGATATAACTGAAAAGTTTTTTAATCTAATTATATCATATAATTAATGTGTATTGTTTGTATTTCAGATTGTCCTTTAACTGTTCCACTAACACCACTACCAGTGTCAGTCTCTTGTTTTATTCCATCCCACTGTACTTCAGATTGTCCTTTAACTGTTCCACTAACACCACTACCAGTGTCAGTCTCTTGTTTTATTCCATCCCACTGTACTTCAGTAGATTATTCATATAATTAATGTGTTTTACTTGTATTTCAGATTGTCCTTTAACTATACCACTGACTCCACTACCAGCACCAGCCTCGTGTTTTATACCATCCCACTGTTCTGCAGTAGATTGTTCCTATAATTAATGTGTTTTACTTGTATTTCAGATTGTCCTTTAACTATACCACTGACTCCACTACCAGCACCAGTCTCTTGTTTTATACCATCCCACTGTACTGCAGTAGATTGTTGTGTAGATGTAGACTTCCTACAAAGATCGTTCCATGCCTACATAGATCTCAACACATGCGACAATATGTTTACAATAGGGATTGAGAAGCTGAAGATTGATCCTGTAAATCTAACAGACTATGAGTTTGGTGAGGAGAAAAAATTCACAATTTTATTTAAATGTTCACAACAACTACCAATATCATGGCTTAATAAGATTTAATTAAAAATATTTTATGTTAAAATGGTAATCGTTTCCTATCAATTTTATACTGTGGTCAACATAAGTTTTCACTCCTACAGTAATGATGCAGTTTTCTTCTTTAGCACTTCATAATGTAGGAGTTTATTCCCTGCTAACTAATTCTTGAAAACAAAATAGAATATGTTTGACCTATTTTATGACCTGGTTGACCGTTACAGAATATCTATGTCACAAATGACCACAGATATGTTCTATTTGTCATCGTCACAATCTGGTCCTTTCCTCATTCTTGACTTATCACCAGGTTTGTAACAATAGTAACACGGCGAGTGCCACATGTGGAGCAGGAATGGCCTACCCTTCCGGGGCACCCGAGTTCACTCCCGGTTTTTAGTGGGGGTTTGTGTTGCTTGATCTATTATATTCTGTGTAGTGTTTTGTAGATTGTTGTTTGTCCTTTGGTCATTGTCTGACCTTTGATTTATGACTTCTGATAACCTTTGATTTATGACTTTTGATAACCTTTGATTTATGACCTCTGATAACCTTTTTTTGTAACTTCAAACTGTTCTTATATGGATTATCTTACATATATAACACATTTAAACAAAGTATTGCAAAAATTTTCGACGGCACTACCGTCTTCGTCAGTTTTATAATTTTTGCAATACTTTGTTTAAATGTGTTTATAATCTCCATGAAGAAATATTTTGTTTGATTGTTACATATATAAGATATAAACATAATATTAACCATATCAATGGTACTTGTATTACACATTGAACATGCTCTTTTCAAAGAAATATAACATCATGAAAAGAAAGTTTAAACAGTGATGGTCTTGCAACAATTCCACCAATGTCAACAAAACAAATGATAACCTCTGACCTCAAATCTTTGAACACAAAAAAAGATGACATATTTTTGAGTTGAATTTCATAAATCTTGCTTCTGTTTCAATTGAATCATTATCATGATTAACTAGAATGAATATTAGACAATTCATTTAATACATAACAGATTAGTGTGCTGCAAGGGCATAATCTTGTATTTAACATCCATTACTATTTTGTTTCAACAGGAACAACCAAAAGCTTCAACCTGAATGGATTTATTAAAATAAGGTAAGGTTTAAAGCCTTTTAGAGGCTACCAGGTTAACCGTCACAGTTTTTCCTGTTATAGATGTTTTCTGTATTGAACTTTTTATATTAATTCTTGAGTTTAATTTATCAACCTGTTGAAACCACATCAGTGGTGTAATTGTTAGTGTGCTTCTCTAGAATGTGGTAGATTGTGGGTTTGAGCTTCTCTATAATGTGGTAGATTGTGGGTTTGAGCTCTGGTTTGGTGAAACCGAAGACTATGAAGATGGTATTTGTTGCTTTGTCACTAGGCAAGCAGCACTAAGGAGTAAGAGCAAAGACTGGTGGCTCAGAATCAGAATAATGTGTCTGAGTAGAGTGCCATGTATACCCACGGACTGTGTTCCAGGGCGCTAGCAGTATGAAAAGCCAACTAAGCATGTTGGTCTCTACAATGCGGACAACAACATCATCTCATGGAAATGTAACTTATTCTCGCCACGATATAGCTGAAAGTTTTCTCATTTGGCGTTAAACAGCAACCACTCACTCACCTTAACCAGTTGAAAGCCAACTTTAATAACCAAACATTGAAGAGAAGAAAAAAATACCTAAAATGTCCAAACTTACAGGAAAAAAGTAGCCAAGTTTGTCTATGCCTAAGGGGGATAAAACCTCAGTATTACAATAATATCTTAAGTTTAATTAGCTGTACACGTTGTAGATACAACATACTAGATCTACAAAAAGAGAGGAAGTTTATAGTCAACCTTGACCTTAGTGTCTGTGTAGAGACAGATGGAGGATGTTTACATGACATTGTTCTGTTTAAAGATACTGCTGTACCAAAGATTTTATGTAATTGGGATACTGAATTTTCTATTCCAGGTAAGGAAAGATTGAATGTACTTCAGTAGGCCTATTTTATTAGCATTTGTGGATATGTTTTATAGTTGGTAGCAAAAGATGGTATTGTCTATGTTTTTAATTTCTAAAATTTTAGACCACTAAGTCAAAAGCGGTGTCGTCCTGAATATGACTGAAATACTGCTTGCTGAACGTTAAACAATAATCAGACAATCAATAGCAGTATGTTTTGAGTGTCACTTCATGTCTGTCATCTGTCTGCTTAATTTTTCACATTAATATTTTTTTTAATAATAAAACAAATAAAAGTAGAGAAACGTTTGATTTTTGTAGTTTTGAGAATGTATCCCTTTATTTTACAACAAATTATTTTGTCTTTAAGGTTGATAACTATGAATTATTTGGTTTAACATTTCCAAACTCTACAACAATTAACACTTTAATCTTTTCTTTAAATTTTACTATGATCAGTTCTGAAACTCTGTCCGTACTTGATATTGAGTCCAGTCAAAAGGACCAATGACTTTACTCCTGAGTAGTGGTATATGATAAATTAGAATAAAAGACCCCAAAAAAGGATAACCAGTTTAAAATAATGATATTAGATGGTGTAGTGTTGTAATTATTCTTTTAAAGTAAACACCATTTCTGGGGCTGTTGTAGTCGTGATTGTGATCATATGGTAGTTGGATTTACCTATCACCACTAACGTTGTGAATCTGAATCTCGCTCAGGAAAGGTGTACTTGATACAACATTATGTGATAAAGTTTATCAGTGACTTACAGCAGATTGGTGGTTTTCTCTGGGTATTCCGGTTTCCTCTACCAATAAAACTGACTGCCATGATATAACTGAAATATTGTTGAAAGTGGTGTTAAACACCATAAACCTAAGCCTAAGCTCCATTGTTGATAAGCACATCTTTTTGTTTTATTTTTACAGATTTTTCTCTGGAGTCCTACACATCATTAGCTGGAGAACTATTGAACGACTTGACAGAATCGTTTAAACAGAAACTGTATGAGGATCTTGGTATATCTAGTTATCTCAAAGATCAGCCATGTACTGTAACATCAGATACATATACACCAAATATTGATGGATGGAAATCAGGCTAGTACAAAAGTTTCTTTTGAATTTGAATATCTTGATGAATTTTAATAATTGTTAAATATGAACAATACATCATTAGAGGTTACAACTTGTGTAAAAACTGTTATATTATAAATATAGAGTGCCAGTTTAATGTACTGACAATACACCATTATAGGTTACAACTTGTGTAAAAACTGTTATATTATAAATATAGAGTGCTAGTTTAATGTACTGACACTACACCATTAGAGGTTACAACTTGTGTAAAAACTGTTATATTATAAATATAGAGTGCCAGTTTAATGTACTGACAATACACCATTATAGGTTACAACTTGTGTAAAAACTGTTATATTATGAATATAGAGTGCTAGTTTAATGTACTGACACTACACCATTAGAGGTTACAACTTGTGTAAAAACTGTTATATTATGAATATAGAGTGCTAGTTTAATGTACTGACACTACACCATTAGAGGTTACAACTTGTGTAAAAACTGTTATATTATGAATATAGAGTGCCAGTTTAATGTACTGTTCAAAGTGTATAATTGATGTAAAAAGCTACAAAATTATGTACAATAGTAAAATGTTGATTCTTTAAAATATTGAATTATTTTTCTGTCATCATTTCAAGTTTGTAAGAAATGGAATACAAATATAAAGAATAAAAACTGAAAATTTATACAAACACTAACCACAGGTCACTATTAAATTTTACTGAGTAAAGACAGATTTTATTAATATACATTTTTAAATTTCAGAATGTAAAGAAGATTTATCTCTGCCTCCACTACCAGCATCAGCTGTTTGTAACTTGTATGATACATGTACTGGTGTCAGTTGCTGTATGCATGTTGATTTCTTAAAAAGATCATTCTCAGCTTACGTAGAACTTGACGCATGTCAACATAAACTCAGGATTGGTTTAGAAAATTTAGAACATGAAATCAATTTATTTGACTACAAGTGGGGTGAGTATGTATACTGATATTTTTTGTCTAGAAGGGGTGTTAATGATCTAGTGGTTAAGACAAATAAAAATGTACAGAGTCGTGCAAAGGGTATTCATCAATATGGTTTCACATTTTTATTTCTGGAGGATATACATGATGACATAAACTCCAGCAAAACAAACCAAATATTGTAAAAATAAACTCCAGCAAAACAAACCAAATATTGTAAAAATAAACTCCAGCAAAACAAACCAAATATTGTAAAATAAAATAAAAAACTTGCCAAAGACTTTGTAAGTTGTCCTTGAAATCTAATAACCTTCATTATCCATCTTGAATGGATTTTTATACGTTTTGTATGAACTCAGTTAAACCTCAACCAAATTTGGCTGAACCATGCAAAACAAAGTCCTATTTGACTTTATATTTTCTTTTCTGAATTGTTGTATTCCTTTGATATAAAACACCTATTTTCAATTATGTTGACGTCTGGTAATTAAGCAGGCCAACTCATAGGTTTATCCTTTTCCTAGAAATTTTTTCATCCTGAAAAAAATAACCTACAGTCAATTGTAAGAAATTACCTTTTCAGACAACTATGAATTGGAAACCAGAGGGTGAATTTAAAGTAATTTTTATTTTGTACTCTCATAATTAATTTATATCTGGATGATTTTAAGCATATCCATGTTTGTCTGATCTCTCTATTTTCTTTACTTGAGGATTGATAATTTGTTAAGTTGGTCCACCATTTTAGATCTGAAATAGCCTATGCCATATACAAGTTTCAGGCTTTTTTTGTGTAAATCTTGGATATATGCTAAAAAGGATCGTCTGCACGTCTTAGATCTTAAGTTGAGGAATAACTGGGTACAGTTAAGAATTCTAATGCAATCAAAAATAAATATTTTTATTAAATTTTTTAAAATTGGTAAAAAATTACGATAACTGTATAAGTTATATGTCGTCATTACTGCAATTAAAACATGGTAGTTAGGCATGATGTCATATGTTCGCTTCCAGTAGAAGATGAAGACAATTAAAAGGAAAACTGATATGTGATCAGTACATGATTGACAGCAAATTGAATAGTTTTTAACAGCAGAATGCAAACTATTACGGCAAATACTCTCAAAACTATATATTTCATTAAAAATATATGCCAAATTAGACGAATTTAACAATAGAAGAACTTTCTTACAGAAAATATAATAATACATTCAAATTTACTTTAGTGACCATCTCTATTAAGTTATAATTTGTATTGTGTGACCTTAATTTTAACTTCCCTTTACAGTACATTTATACATTAATTAAACCTGTATTTAACAAACACCTGTCTTATGTGACCCTATTTAAATGTTCCCTTGGAAGGTCACATAAAACAGGTTCAACTATACATGATAAATGTGCAATTGTTTTTTGTTTTTTAGGTACACTTGAAAAGAAATATCTGATGAAAGTTATTAGATTAGAGTAAGTTAATGGCATACACCATTTAATCAGTTACTATTTTTAACACAATTTGTATTTACCCATCTTCGCTAGCCAAGGGTTACGATCCGCTCTACTCATCTTCACCCTTGGCATCGTTAGACGGATTTTCGAGATCACACAGTGACGGTTTATATGTAATGCAGCTTGTGTTAGCTGCAACCAATCAGAACGCGCTTTACAAAAAGCACATGTTCTGTAGGAAAAATGTCAACAAAATAAAAATGCGTGTACATATAAAGTAATGTTGTTGTAAGTTTGAAATAAAAGCACTAGCTTACCATTGAATAACAGTATGAGCCTCGTCAAATCTTCGCTTGAAAATCAGCCATATTATAATCTCGAGTCAATTTTCAGGGCATTCAAACGAAAGGAAATGAAAGCCTCGCGTCGAATGGCTGAAAATGACATCATTACAAGGGGCGTAACTCAAAATCCAACAGGTGGCAGTGCGCGGAAATTACGAATACGATAACTTAGGTTGTTGTTGTCGTTGGTTACCTGTCTGTAGCCAGAATGGTTTACATATGATAACTTAGGTTGTTGTTGTCGTTGGTCACCTGTCTGTAGCCAGAATGGTTTACATATGATAACTTAGGTTGTTGTTGTCGTTGGTTACCTGTCTGTAGCCAGAATGGTTTACAAACGATAACTTAGGTTGTTGTTGTCGTTGGTTGCCTGTCTGTAGCCAGAATGGTTTACATATGATAACTTAGGTTGTTGTTGTCGTTGGTCACCTCTCTGTAGCCAGAATGGTTTACATACGATAACTTAGGTTGTTGTTGTTGTTGGTGACCTGTCTGTAACCAGAATGGTTTACATACGATAACTTAGGTTGTTGTTGTCATTGGTTACCTGTCTGTAGCCAGAATGGTTTACATATGATAACTTAGGTTGTTGTTGTCATTGGTTACCTGTCTGTAGCCAGAATGGTTTACATACGATAACTTAGGTTGTTGTTGTCGTTGGTCACCTGTCTGTAGCCAGAATGGTTTACATACGATAACTTAGGTTGTTGTTGTCATTGGTTACGTGTCTGTAGCCAGAATGGTTTACATACGATAACTTAGGTTGTTGTTGTTGTTGGTGACCTGTCTGTAACCAGAATGGTTTACATATGATAACTTAGGTTGTTGTTGTCGTTGGTCACCTGTCTGTAGCCAGAATGGTTTACATACGATAACTTAGGTTGTTGTTGTCGTTGGTCACCTGTCTGTAGCCAGAATGGTTTACATACGATAACTTAGGTTGTTGTTGTCGTTGGTTACCTCTCTGTAGCCAGAATGGTTTACATATGATAACTTAGGTTGTTGTTGTCGTTGGTCACCTGTCTGTAGCCAGAATGGTTTACATACGATAACTTAGGTTGTTGTTGTCGTTGGTCACCTGTCTGTAGCCAGAATGGTTTACAAACGATAACTTAGGTTGCTGTTGTCGTTGGTCACCTGTCTGTAGCCAGAATGGTTTACATATGATAACTTAGGTTGTTGTTGTCGTTGGTTACCTGTCTGTAGCCAGAATGGTTTACAAACGATAACTTAGGTTGTTGTTGTCGTTGGTTGCCTGTCTGTAGCCAGAATGGTTTACATATGATAACTTAGGTTGTTGTTGTCATTGGTTACCTGTCTGTAGCCAGAATGGTTTACAAACGATAACTTAGGTTGTTGTTGTCGTTGGTTGCCTGTCTGTAGCCAGAATGGTTTACATATGATAACTTAGGTTGTTGTTGTCGTTGGTCACCTCTCTGTAGCCAGAATGGTTTACATACGATAACTTAGGTTGTTGTTGTTGTTGGTGACCTGTCTGTAACCAGAATGGTTTACATACGATAACTTAGGTTGTTGTTGTCATTGGTTACCTGTCTGTAGCCAGAATGGTTTACATATGATAACTTAGGTTGTTGTTGTCATTGGTTACCTGTCTGTAACCAGAATGGTTTACATACGATAACTTAGGTTGTTGTTGTCGTTGGTCACCTGTCTGTAGCCAGAATGGTTTACATACGATAACTTAGATTGTTGTTGTCATTGGTTACGTGTCTGTAGCCAGAATGGTTTACATACGATAACTTAGGTTGTTGTTGTTGGTGACCTGTCTGTAACCAGAATGGTTTACATATGATAACTTAGGTTGTTGTTGTCGTTGGTCACCTGTCTGTAGCCAGAATGGTTTACATACGATAACTTAGGTTGTTGTTGTCGTTGGTCACCTGTCTGTAGCCAGAATGGTTTACATATGATAACTTAGGTTGTTGTTGTCGTTGGTTACCTCTCTGTAACCAGAATGGTTTACAAACGATAAGTTAGGTTGTTGTTGTCGTTGGTCGCCTGTCTGTAACCAGAATGGTTTACATACGATAACTTAGGTTGTTGTTGTCGTTGGTCACCTGTCTGTAGCCAGAATGGTTTACATATGATAACTTAGGTTGTTGTTGTCGTTGGTTACCTGTCTGTAGCCAGAATGGTTTACATACGATAACTTAGGTTGTTGTTGTCGTTGGTCACCTGTCTGTAGCCAGAATGGTTTACATACGATAACTTAGGTTGTTGTTGTCGTTGGTTACCTGTCTGTAGCCAGAATGGTTTACATACGATAACTTAGGTTGTTGTTGTCGTTGGTCACCTGTCTGTAGCCAGAATGGTTTACATATGATAACTTAGGTTGTTGTTGTCGTTGGTCACCTGTCTGTAGCCAGAATGGTTTACATACGATAACTTAGGTTGTTGTTGTCGTTGGTTACCTGTCTGTAGCCAGAATGGTTTACATACGATAACTTAGATTGTTGTTGTCATTGGTTACCTGTCTGTAGCCAGAATGGTTTACATACGATAACTTAGGTTGTTGTTGTTGTTGGTGACCTGTCTGTAACCAGAATGGTTTACATACGATAACTTAGGTTGTTGTTGTCGTTGGTCACCTGTCTGTAGCCAGAATGGTTTACATATGATAACTTAGGTTGTTGTTGTCGTTGGTCACCTGTCTGTAGCCAGAATGGTTTACATACGATAACTTAGGTTGTTGTTGTCGTTGGTTACCTGTCTGTAGCCAGAATGGTTTACATACGATAACTTAGGTTGTTGTTGACAGATCCTTCTGAATATTTCACACAATGATCCTTGGCACTGAGTAAAGGATGGTATTGATTTGGGGTATTGTAACCATACCCATTTCCATACAAGAGTGGATGTTTCTGTTATTTGTACACAACTGATTTTGATGGAAATTTTTTTAAATGAATTTCTTAGGAAAATCCCTTTCAGTAAAATGCATAGCATTAGCAAGTAGCTATAACTGTATGTTGACATAAAAGGGGCTCAAAAGGTAGAATTTTCAAATTTTTATCTTTTTTATTTTTCATCCGATTTTAATGCAATAAAATAATCATCTTAATGGGTTATTGCTGGGCCATATAAAATGTTTGGTATTTTATTTTTAAAGGGGTCTAATAGAAGCCAGCATTCCAAAATTATGCATATTTGGAGTGCATATAGAATTTAATTTTTTTGTCCAATTTTGATGGTTTTTTTTTCTTTATATTTATTGAACTAAGAGCTTCCAATAATATGTCGACGGATTCCTCTATCTTTTAGGGCTTCGGAGATTAACTCAACTGAAAGGAGCCAACAGAAGCCGAATTCCAAAATTTGAACTTTCTTATTTTTTATCCAATTGTAATGCTGTTTTTTTGCAAAATGGTCATCTTTATTTGCTATTTTATTTAGAAAAAAGGTCTAAAACAGACCTAAATACTGAAATTTCGCATATTTGGAACTCATATTTTTTAACACTTGAAATAATAAAACAAGACAAATGTCCAAAATACAGTTGGTCCAGCAAATTATGATTCCAGCATATTTCAGTGTTCAGCTACTTAACGTGTCAAGCAAAATACTGTATCTACACTTGATTTTTATATACAACTTTCTCTTGTCAACATACAGTAACCATATCATGCTCCGCTCTATGTAGTCCTTTATAGTACCATTATGCCATGTGTTTTGAATTTATCAGGAATATTAACGTTTTCCCCCTATCACCTGTTGATTTTATTTGATGTAGCATTCAGAAACATCTATATATAAACACATTTAAACAAAGTATTGCAAAAAATTTCGACGACATAACTGTCTTCGTCAGTTGCAAAACATAAACTGAGAAAGATATGTTTCTGCAACTGACGAAGACGGTTGTGCTGTCGAAAATTTGTGCAATACTTTGTTTAAATGTGTTTATATAAACAAGTGTATATTATACATCAGTGTATACTATGCTAATAAACTCGGATGGATATATTTAAGTTTGTAAATCATGAGGTTGTTCTCTATTTAATGGAATGTTTGGCTGCCTCCACCAACCTTGTTTACCCCGCTTTATTTTCTAGGTATGTGATAGATGATTTACCCACAACATCTCAGTACCAGATTACACTGGATATGAGTATCTGTTTTGAGGCAAAGAAAGACTGTTACTTCAGTATGAGAGTTTTTAGCAACTATAAACTGCCAAAGATATTCTGTAACTCTGGAACAGGATTTAGTATACCTGGTAATTAAACAATCGATGGAATTTTCTGAAACATTCTTCCATAATTAAAGCATACTTTTCCTGATGGTTAAGCTGAATCGAACGTGATGGATGAGATTGCTTAACCGCTTTAACTTGGGAAACTGTTGTAGAAATGATTTGTAACATGAAGCCATGCAATATCACATCTAGGTCGTTGATTATTGCATGGCTCTCTGAGAGTAGTAAAACTACAGCCTGCAATATCTCGTATCTGCATATATTATCTCATAGTTATTAGCTGTAGCTTACATTCTGTTATATAAACCATTAAAAGATCAAAAGAAAAGAATGCATTCATGTTACAAAGGAACCATACTGACCACTGGAATCATACCAGTCATTATACAAAGGAACCATACTGACCACTGGAATCATACCAGTCATTATACAAAGGAACCATACTGACCACTGGAATCATACCAGTCATTATACATTTAAGGAACCATGCTGACCACTGGAATCATACCAGTCATTATACAAAGGAACCATACTGACCACTGGAATCATACCAGTCATTATACAAAGGCCTGATTTATTTGTTAACTTTTGTAAAATATCAGGACAATTTTCTGCATAAAACATTCAGTTAATGCATTTTGGTGTATCATTTTAAAATTTCCATGTGCGAGATTTGTTGGGAGATTAAAGCCCAGACAGATATAATGAACTGATCAGTGAGCATCCTGGCCAGGGGTAGATGTCTGCAAATCACAATACTTAGGTATTGGGGCATGAACACATGTTAGTAGATTGTAGTCAAAAGCCAAAGTAGTTTTATTGTCTTCAAATAACCTTAAAATGTATACATGTATAAAAGGCCTTACACCACCCATGCAGATTTTTATAAATAACCTTGATAAAATATATACATGTATAAAAGGCCTTACACCACCCATGCAGATTTTTATAAATAACCTTTAAATAATGTGTTTGTTGTTTGTAGTACTGTTAAGTATTAATTTGGTATAACATTATTTTATTTATTTTCAGACTTTTCACTAACACAGTTTTTAGAAGAACAAGGGGCAGCATTATCTGATCAGTTGTCTTCAGCTGTAACACAGACTTTATTATCTAGACTTGGTCTACCTGAGTTCCTATTGGACAATCCTTGTGACAGAACACAACAGCCATTTAGTAATGGCTGGAAGAATGGTCAGTCAGATTTAGATAAAATAAATAAATAGTGAAACTTGTATTCAATGGTAATTGACGTCATAAGACAATTGACTACTTATTTAAGATTGGTCGATCCAGATTGTCAGTTTTGGTTTGTATTGAATCTCATATAACTGATTGTAATTTATTGGAAAACATGGCGGTCATTTTATTTATGCTGCTGTGTTTTTGTAATGATTTACATTTGATTAGTTTATTTTTCAATAATTTGAGAGCTTAATCAAAGCAAGTATATATTTTGGGAACAGCTTGAAGATTAATTAGTATGATTTGTTTCAAGATTAGAATGAAGAGTGACTGCTCACCGAGTTGGTGACTGGATCGCTTATATCAATGACTAAGACAGGTTGACTTCTATTTAAAGATTTGTTGTTCTATTTTTAGAATGTCCAGACAGTGATTTAGTACTTAGTTTACCATCACCAGTATCCTGTGTTATACCATCCAAATGTTCCTCCTTATCTTGCTGTACGGACGTCAAGCTAATTAATCGACCAATCGCTACAGAGATATCCATTGACCCCTGTACATATACCTTGAGTTTTACCATAGAGAAGTTACATGTAGATATGTCCTTGTTGAAATACAATTGGGGCAAGGAAGAAAAGTTTACATTGCAGGGAGGAATTGTTCTTTTGTAAGTGACTAGAAGCATATACTTTATTACTTTATGTTAAGTGAGAAATTTTACTTTTATATATAAGAAAATTATATAATTAATTCTTCAAATTATATGGAATGTAATATGAAATATTTTATATATTCCACCTCTGACAAACCAAACTGTTGGTATATCTTTCAGTTATATTTGTCAAGTGTTCTTTAAGCGCTTGTGTAATTTCTTGAGACAATAATAAATGGTTATACAATTTACAAACTACATGCCGCAGAATTACTGAAACCACGTCAGTGACGTAATGGTTAGCAATATGCTCGCCTCGAGTGCGGTAGATCGTGGGTTCGAGCCCCGGTCGGGTCAAACCAAAGACTAAAAAATTGGTATTTGTTGCTTTTCCGCTCAGCATGCAGCATTAAGAAGAAAGACCAAAGACTGGTTGGCTCGGAATCAGAATAATGTGTCCGAGTAGAGCGACATGTCTACCCGCGGACTGTTGTTTCAGTGAGCTAGCATTATAAAAAACCAACTAAATGTGTTGGTCTAGTACAAAGCGGACCTCATCATCATTTCATTGAAAATTAACTTGTTCTCTCCATGATATAGATGAAAAATTGCTGAGTTAGTGTTAAACAACAATCACTCACTCACTGTAACCTGGATTCATGATCTGGTAACAAGATTTGAAGATTTTACGAAATCACTTTTAGATTACTGAAGAAATTATATAGACAAAGCTAAGTCAGACAAAAGTCTGTACAAATCAATATAACATGAACAATTTTATAATATGGTATTTATATTTGTAGGTATACAATTTTTGATTTGAGAAATGAAGAGATGTTCATGATAGACTTCAGTTTCAAGATTTGTTTGGAACAGGACGACCCTGACAACTGTAATATAGATATACCCATACTTCAGAATGCTAAATTACCTAAACCATTCTGTAACTGGAATATGGGATTCCAACAGACTGGTAAGTCTGAATAGATTTGAAAAATAAAAATGAGTAGTTGAAGTGTTTTTTTTGTGACATATGATCACCATTATTGTTCATTATTGTCATTAGTATTGTTCCTGTATCATATTTTAGCTTGTTGTGATAACTTTTTGTCCAATCCCATTGCTGTTTTATTTGCAATAAAATAATATTAAACCAACATTTTAACTTGTTATTGCAATCTTTTCTCTGTTACATTTGACTTTTGTATTACAACCATGTGTTGCCTGTGTCTCTGGATTGTCCATTCATGATTGCCTCATCTGTTTTCTCTAACTTTTATTTACGAAAAAGGAACTGAAAAAGATCCATTTTTAGATTTGATATAAAAGATAGTTTGTATTTGAAATATCCTTGTGCACGTTAAGTTTGTCAGTTACTTATGGCATGTTGAGGATTGGTGGTATTGCCAAAGTGTTCCTCCACCAATAAAATTTACTGCCTTGATATAACTGAAATATTGTTGGGCGTGTCATCAAACATGCATAATCCTAACTCATAAACTAACAACTGAATAAACAGATTTATCGTAAGGAAAGAATATCCGAACCAATGCTGTTTTTACAAAAGTTTTCAATAATGGGGAAAACTGATGGTTGCTTTAAATAACCATATTTTATTTTTGTTTGTAGATTTCTCATATTCAAAATGGCTGACAGATAACAGTCTAGTAAACACAGGAACATTGGAGAAAGCGTTAGTTCAACAACTTTTAAGAAATTTGAACGTAGATAAGTTTATGAAAACACCTCATTGTGATAGACACAGACCACCATATACACCTAAAAACCAGCAAGGATGGAATTTAGATAGTAAGTTACATAATTTTTATTGTATATTTTGATGAAATAATCAGCCAGGTGGCATTAGCACAATAATATGTTTTCATGTAAGAAAAGAAAATAGGTTACAAGTTGATTAAATCACAGATTATATTAGTTACAGATTTATATTGACAGCTTTTTACCATCAAGTGATTAGTATTTAATGTATATTTATAGTTAGAACAAGTGATAAACAGTAAATCAAAGGTTATATGTAAAAGATGGTGTAGCAATTAGTGGACCTAGGGGTAGATGTTTTGATTACCGAAAGTGAAAAAGGGGCTGTTATAGTCTTGATCGTATGGTAGTTGGATTTACAACTAGTGTGCAATCAGTGCCTATCACCACTAACATTGTGAGTTCGAATCCGGCTCATGGCAGGTGTACTCAATACAACATTATGTGATAAAGTTTGTCAGTGTCGATGGTTTTCTCCAGTTACTCCAGTTTCCTCCAACAATAAAACTAACTACTACAGTATAACTGAAATATTGTTGAAAGTAGTATTAAAAATCATAACCCCTAACCCTGGAAGTGAAAGGGGAGATAATAGACATTAAACTCTCCTTTCAACAGCCCAGCATACACTATCACAAATTTTTATTGTGATGGCAAAAAAAAAAAAATGAAAAAAGAATAGAAAATAACAATGAATAAAGATCGTTAATAACAGTAATAACTGAATCCATTTTTGTTACATTTGCAGAATGTTCATCAAGTAGTACAATCATATCAACTGTACCTTTACCATCAGATGTTACCTGTTACCTGTCTAATACCTGTACAGGTATTGACTGTTGTACACAGGTAGACAAGTTAGGATTGTCCATCAATGCCTTTGTTGATCTGGATCCCTGTAATAATACATTTACAGTTGGAATAGAGAAGTTTATCTACCAGACTTCAATACTTGATATTGACTTTGGTACAGTACAGACTTTCTCCATGTTTGGATTTGCTAATATAAGGTACTAAATAAACAAAGGGGCAATCAAAAATAGACAACCAGAGAAAATGGCAACATAGGGTACACAAGACGATAAAAAACAAAACAAAAACACAACACAACATCTGTTGGACACCACTATACACAAACAAACACAAATAACATAAATAAGACATGCACCCTCCTACAAACAACTGGAGGTAAAGACGAACCGACAATTGTTTTATGGGGAAATTGTAATGGACATCATAACACGGAACTAAGAATGTAAAGACACACAATAGGACAACATAAAAGAGGTGAGCAACACGAACCCTACCAACAAAAAGGGGTGAATTCAGGTCCTTGTGAAGAGTAAGTAGTTCCTGCTTCTTTTAAAACACCTATCGTGTTAATAATATATATAGTCAAGTCCTGTATAAGTCTTGGCAGTGATAGAGGGAAGAAAACATCTATGTAAAAAGTAAAGATCCATGTTACATTTATATTATACTATAGACTAGATAAAGAGTTCACTTCTATGTTTGAATTTTATGGTTTGAAAGTGATCTTAATTTTAAATTCTGAATGTTAGACTTGGGCTACACCAATACTAAAATTTCCTTTGTAATATTTCTTTGTAGAAATACTGCTGTATTGCTTCTCTTCCTCTATGTTGTTTAGTGAAACACAGGTGAAAATAAGATCTCAGGGACAACTGTTTTATATTGTTAGTTTTTCTTTTGTTACCTTCTTTATCTTTAAGGCTCTAATATTTTATAGCGTATTCTTGTTATGAGTATGAAAATGCTTGAAGAAAACAGGGAATTTCAGAGAAATTATTCTTGTTTTAGGTACAAGATAGAAGAATTAGAGAATGAAAGAGTGTATTTAGTCAGCATAAATGTTAGTATCTGTTTAGAATCAAATGCACCTTGTGAACAAGATTTAAAAATACTAGAAAATATCAAGCTACCTAAATCTGTGTGTGATTTCAGTCAAGGATTTGCTATACCAGGTAAGTCATTTTAAAATTCTTAATCTTAATTATGTTTCAAAACATATTGTTAGTGATATTTTAATAATGATAAAGAATCTAGTGTGTAACTGAATTCTCTGGTGGCCATTGTCAAGTTAGATAATAAATATCTGATTTTTTTTCGAATGGTGTGAGAAAAATAATCAGTGATGGTCATTAATGTGAAATTTCACCCTGGAGTTCACATTTTCTTTCATCAGAAACTTGGCAAGAAGCCCTCTGGTCAGATTTCAATACTCAAGAACTCGGCAACCCTCGTTCTCCACGATTGAAATGATTTAATATTAATAGCATGAGTGAGTGATTGTGTGTTTAATGCTAAATTAGCAATTTTTCAGCTATATCATGGCGAGAACAAGTTAATTTTCAAGGAGATGATGATGAGGTCCGCTTTGTACTAGACCAACACGCTGAGTTGGTTTTTTGTAGTGTGCTAACCATTATGCCACTGATGCAGTCTATTTGAATAGCAATTGGTAATTGAATACCAGCTGTGTAACTTTTAAAGAAGACAATGTTCAGTTGTAATTGATTAAATAGGTGGTGTGATAAAACAGCTATAACTGTGTAATTAAATTGGAGTATTATAAATTGAATGTCCATACATTTCAGATTTCTCCCTGGCCGGATGGTTAGATGACCATCAAATAAATGTAGAGCAACAGTTACAATCCTATGCCAGGGACTTACTGATGGAGGAACTGGGTATAGCTGGGTATCTACAGAATCCTCAATGTCAGCTAGCAGATTACTATACTAATAATAATAGATGGAACACAGGGTGTAAGTATATATTCCTTCATGACCTCATGACCTCATGTGTGTCGTGTTGAACAACTATATTAGATTACATTACTTAGAAAGACCACAAATGTTGCTTCAACAATAAATAAGGGTAATAACAAAATTACCGAACTCCGAATAATCTTACAAAGGGAAAGTCAAAACTCATAATTATATAAACAGACAAAATCAGTCAACAACCGGAAAACTGTGAAAACCGTAATGACCCTGACTTGGTACAGGCATTTCTAAAGAAATGGTGGGTTGAATCAGATTTTAAGGCGCCAAACCTCCTGCTCTCATTACGGTTCAAAGGTTGCGGCTGTCACTATAACAGTATTTAAATACAGGAACAAAACAGGTAAAATAGTTGTCAAAGCAGTACCATATTAGGTGACGTAAAGTCAGGTAAAGATAACCATTTTGCAGCAAATATAATGTAATTCAAAGAATTTCTCACCAAATTAAATGCATACCAAACAAAGCCTTAAATGAAAATGTTCCACTGTTTTATTATGAGGAATTAAATACAGTATCGAATAATTATTTTTCAAAATTATTGTTTTTCAGCTTCTAGTTAATGAGTTATAAAGATGTTGTTGATGTGTAAATTTGTATATTTTGCAGTATGTACAGCTGATTTATCACTACCTGTTTTGCCTTACAATATGGCATGTAGGTTACCAGATTATTGTACAGGGATACAGTGCTGTGTGTACATCCCTCTACTGGACATAACTATAGAAGCACATGTTCTGATTGATGTGTGTAACCTTAAACTAAGCATTGGAATTGAAAACATGGTCATCAACGAGTCGTTGTCAGATTACGACTTTAACACAGAGAAAGTTATCTCCCTTAGGAATATGGTCAGATTGAAGTAAGAAGATAATTTACTATTTACATTACACCAACTCAAGATGGGACATCATGATTGTATGGTTGGGGTAATCTACACTTACCTATGCAATCAATGTTTTTCACCACTAAGGCTTTTGTATTCTTGTCAAGATGTGCTCAATACAACCTTGTATGATAAAGTTTGTCAGTGTCTTATAAAAGATCTCGTTTTATCCATGTATGCATGTTTTCTCAATCAATGAAACATTATTGTTAATGTGCAAGTGTTCTTCACACACTTCTGAAATTAAATTTGTTCTATTAGTCATTAGTTTCTGAATTGTGTCAGATCATTTATTTACTAAAAGCCAAGTCATGTGACCGTTTGCAATGCTTTTGTCAAGATACAAGGCATATCAGAAACAATTGTTATCAAATAAAAATGTATTAATTTCCTCTGAACAAATATTACCCAGATTTCAAATATTTATTTCCATGGTAAATAAATAATTTTTACTATTTTTTCTTTTGTTTCAAATTATGTTTTGGATCAATGAATTTCATGGTTATGATCATGGTGTTTAAAGCCACTTTCAACAATATTTCAGTTATATCATGGTGGTCAGTTTTATTGATGGAGGAAGACACCTCAGTACCAAGAGAAAACCACTGTCCTGCAGCAAGTCACTGACAAACATTATCACATAATTCTGAATCAAGTACACCTCGCCATTAGCAGAATTCAAACTCACAACATTAGTGGTGATAGACACTGATTGCATAGGTAGTTGTAAATCCAACTACCATGCGATCACTACCACTACGGCCCCTCAATGACACATATTATTATATAACATTTAAGGATTTTAATGTTTTTAGCTCACCTGACCAAAAGGGTTATTTGAGGTATTATCAGCACATTGCATTTGTCCTCATTTGTAAACTTTTCACATTACACCCTGTAAAGAAACGACAGGCCAAAACATGCATAGGTAGTTGTAAATCCAACTACCATGCGATCACTACCACTACAGCCCCTCAATGACACATATTATTATATAACATTTAAGGATTTTAATGTTTTTAGCTCACCTGACCAAAAGGGTTATTTGAGGTATTATCAGCACATTGCATTTGTCGTCATTTGTAAACTTTTCACATTACACCCTGTAAAGAAACGACAGGCAAAAAAAAGTTTTTTTTTCTCTTTTTGTATTTGGACAGTTTATTTTTCAAGCGATTGTGATGATTTTTTAAGGTCCTTATAAAATTCTCTTGATGTAGTCTGTTAACATATTTTTTTATGACTTATACGATTTCCAAAATGTAAGAAAGTCCAAATGGGACCAAAACTCATAACTTGGAATTTTTATTTTATGTTTGATTTTGATAGAGTTTTTTTTCATTAAATTCATTATGACATTTCCTGCCTGTGTTTTTCAAACAGATTTGACCAGGCTCTTATGGTTTTTGAAATAAAAAAAAATCAACACCAAAAATAATCGGTGGTATAATGGTCAGCTTACTCGCCTCAAGTGCGGTATATCGTGAGTTCGAGCCCCAATCGGGTCAAACCAAAGACTATAAAATTGGTAATTGTTGCTTCTACGCTAAGCACACAGCTCGGAATCAGAATAATGTGCTCGAGTGGAGCGACATGGTTACCCGCAGACTGTTGTTTCAGTGAGCTAGCACTATAAAATTCCAACTAAGTGCGTTGTTCTAGCACACCTCATCATCATCTCATTGAAAATTAACATGTTCTTACCATGATATAGCTGAAATTTTTATATTTTATGTCATTATTTGTATGCAATTTTTGGAATTGAAATTCCTATCAGAAGTGTATCAACAGATTTGTTGTAGCTTTTACTGTTTCCCAGATATGAGGGATCCAATTTATTTTTTGAAGTTCGATTTTACATTTTGTTCTCTTAATTCCTTATGAAATTCATTCTTGCACTTTTCAAACATATTCTACTTAGTGTTGATTTGTGCTAGACAATATTAATTTTCAGTAAAACTGGTGCAGGAGGAAGCTTTTGTTCATATTTATCCATTAATTTACCAGTATATAATAATAACAATCTGGTGAGCAATACAGGCTCTAATGAGAATCTTGTTTATTATAGTTTAACCATAGAAGATCTAGAAGCAGAAGAGATGTTATCATTCAGCATGAGTCTGTCTGTTTGTTTTGAGAGCCATGGAGATTGTAGATACAGTTATGATATATTTAAGGATACTAAGATTTCAAGACAACCCTGTCACTGGAATGAAGGATTTCCTATTCCAAGTAATTATTTTAGAAAATTTTTAATCACGAATGTTATTTGATTTTTTTGGACACTGATCTATTTAAAATTAGATGTGTGTCGGATCTTTTATGAACTATACATTAATATCTATTGACAACCTGTATAAAGTCACTCCAGGCGTCATGATTTAAACCGACTAAATAGCAACAAGCCTACCAAATCTTTAAGATTTAAAAACTGAGAGCTGTTGTTTGATTGGGCAGTGTATTTAATAGTCTTGTATATGATTGAGCAGTTAAATAGGAAAGAAAAGTCACATGACATGACCCGATACATGGTGTTATAAGATGTTCGTGCATTGCCAAAAAAAAAATCTAATTTTAATAAGATAACACTCTTCCATGGAATATAAAATGTAAATTTAATCTTTTTATTGTATAGTATGAAATATTAGTTATGTTATTTGTTTTTTTGGGGGTTTTTTTCTTCACTTTTTTGGTATTTGTGTTTCATTCTGGAAGTTATGCTATTTGTAAGTGAAAAAAGGAGACAATTTTCCACCAAGAAGAATTGTTGATTAAAAAATAGCAGAAGCATGATTTAAGAATGGAAAATTAAACAAAAATTGTCAGCAGTTCAAATAATCACAGCAACTGAGCAAGAAGTACACAGACTTCTCTTTGTTTCTGTGGTAATGTATCAGACATGATACAAGTTATTAGACCTTGCAATTCAGTGTTTGTTTTTAATCACACTCTGTTTTATATCCTTTATTAAACAGATTTTCAGCTGAGTACCTGGTTAGCAGAACAAGGATTGCCATCAAGTCTAACACAACTAACAGAACTTGCAGCATCCAAGCTGTTAGAACATCTAGATATTTCCGAGTACCTACAACAACCCAGCTGTGACCTGAACACAGACGTAATTTATAGCAACCCTGATCATCTTGGGTGGAACAGAGGTATACTAAAGATTAATATGACTTGTTAATACAATCTGTTCAAATGACACTTTATTTTGATGCCCGCGCCACTAGGATAATTGATTTAAAGGGACTAAATTATAAAATTTCACGTATTTGGAGGGTATACAGAATTTTTATTTTGCATCCAATTGATTGTTCCAAGACCTTGTGGTATTATTTTCAGAGATTTCCTATTTCTCTTACAATTTCCAAGATAAAGTCAACCGAAAGGTAAGAAAAAGTGAAAATTGCCAAAATTTGAATTTTCTTATATTTCATTGATTGTTTTTTTGCAAAATGCTCATCTATTTATTAGTCATTAAAGAATATGAAATATTTTGTTTATGGAATAGAGACATTTTATTTTAACTTACACAAAATAAATTATTTTAAAACTACTTACAAAACTTTTTCACAGTCAAAGACAAAAAAGTTCTATTGATCAGAATTACTTGTATTGAAATCAATTTGTACAACTATTATCTGGAAAAATACTGATAAAAACCTAAAAACCAGATCTATACCATAAACATGCGGACACACGAATGAAACTTTATGATCCTGGGTCTTTAAAGCACCTGCCAAATGTCAAGACTTTCATCAAGTCAAGGGTGGAATTCCTGGGTGTGGCCTGCTGATAATAGGTGTGTTGGCATGTATGTAGAATGAGGTGTATGGTTATAAATACAACAATGTGTGGAAATTTTGTGCCAGACTTGTCCAAGAATCATCTGGATAAGTAGATATTCAAGCATGTGTCTTGGACACTCACTTTCTATGGTAATGCAATAGTTCTTAGCAACTCAGGATTTTTTTTCCAGCAATACACTTTCCCTGGAGAAATAGTAAATATTGATATTTCTAGACACCCATTTTCTTCATCTTTTTTTTTTCTACAGAATGTAGCAGTGATGTTACATTACCAGACTTACCTGGTGATACCATCTGTCACCTGGACACTACCTGTACCTCTGTTACCTGTTGTACACCTGTAGCACTCATCAGAAGAAACATCAACTTTTACCTGACTATAGATCCCTGTAACTTTATATTCAGTCTGGGTATAGAAAAGTACAAGTTTAACTTTTCTCTGTATACCACAGACTTTAATGTAAATAAACAGTTCCACATAAATAGAGTTATACAATTGAAGTAAGTATCATAACTAGAGTTCTTTGAAAAAGTATAACGGGCCATCGTGATAGTATGGTAGTTGGATTTACAACTACCTTTGCAATCAATGCCTATCATATACATTTTTTTTTAAATGTTTCATTCAATTCTGATAAATTTGAAAGTTCCTACAGATGATATATATGGAACATAAAGTGAAAAGAGATTGATTTTTCACATATACTTTATACATTCTGTCCAAACTCATTTAGCTTTGTTTGTAGTTAAAATGGTGTGGTCATCATATGATATTTTGGTGAACTTATCTATTAATGTAGGACAAAAGATTTTGAAAGTTTATGATAAAAAAGTCAGTTTGATCTTAAAGTTATTGATATTTACTTAATTTTACCTTGGTGAATTATATTGCTCATGACAAATTCATAAGGGGGTAACTATACTCTGTATATTTATTTAGGCTAATCACAAAAAAAAAAAATCTATGCAAAAATCCCTGTTTTAACTTGACTATTTCAGTTATAAGATAACAGACATGCCAGGTGAAGGAGTTTACTACATAGATCTTGGTGTCAAATTTTGTGTTAACGATGATGGACCATGTCTAATAGATGTACCCATCTTCTCCAACACCAAACTACCAAAGCTGCATTGTAGCTGGCAGAAAGGCTTCACTAATCCAAGTAAGTTATATCAGAAATGAAAAAGGAGTGCTGATATAACAATATTTAAACATTAGAGAATACTGAAGGGGCATTCAAGAATGGACAATCCAGAGACACTGACAACATCGGGTACACATGACGAAAACAAGCAAAACAAAAAACACAACATAGAAAACTAAAATGATGAGCAACACAGACCCCACCAAAAACATGGACCCCACCAAATACACGGACCCCACCAAAAACAACTTGGACCCCACCAAAAACCGGGGGTGAACCCAAAAGCCAGCGAAGGGCAAGCAGTTCCTGCCTTTTATAAGACACTCACCATGTTACTCAGTCATATAGTCAATATATGTTGGACACCACTATGTCATTGTCTTAGTGTGATAAGTAACTTTATTGCAGCATTAAGAAGTAAGGGGGAATAACTGGTTAGCTCTGAGTCAGAATAATGTGCCTTAGTAGAATGACATTAATTCAAAGAGAACAAGTCTTGTCTCACAAGGATTATCAGACATTAATTCAAAGAGAACAAGTCTTGTCTCACAAGGATTATCAGACATTAATTCAAAGAGAACAAGTCTTGTCTCACAAGGATTATCAGACATTAATTCAAAGAGAACAAGTCTTGTCTCACAAGGATTATCAGATATTAATTCAAAGAGAACAAGTCTTTTCTCACAAGGATTATCAGACATTAATTCAAAGAGAACAAGTCTTGTCTCGCAAGGATTATCAGACATTAATTCAAAGAGAACAAGTCTTTTCTCACAAGGATTATCAGACATTAATTCAAAGAGAGCAAGTCTTGTCTCACAAGGATTATCAGACATTAATTCAAAGAGAGCAAGTCTTGTCTTACAAGGAGTATCAGACATTAATTCAAAGAGAACAAGTCTTGTCTTACAAGGATTATCAGACATTAATTCAAAGAGAACAAGTCTTGTCTCGAGGATTATCAGACATTAATTCAAAGAGAACAAGCCTTATTTCACAAGGATTATCAAATTGTATCCACAATGGTCGTGAGATATCAAAATGTACAAAACATTAAGAAAAATGAATGCAAATTATCACAGAATTAACTACTAGAAGAAAATAGTAAAGTAGAGCAACAAATGTGAAATTGTTGAACAACACAATCATATAAATATTCTGTCTTATTAACTAGGATCAAAATTCAAAGACTATTTAAAAAAACCATTTGTATGGAAAATATTCAAATATTATATAATGCTTTTATAATCTTTATGTCACAAAATTTCATTCATGCAAATATGAAATACATGTGTTTCACAGAAAATTTAGGGGTCTGATTTTAATATTTTATTTTTTTCAGATTGGTCACTATCAAACTGGTATTCATCCACAGACTTTACACCAGGCTTTGCTTTATCAAGTGAAGGAATATTACAACTTATGGATGGTCTAGGATTGAAACGATTTCTTCAAGACAAACAATGTGACCGTTCAGATCCCCTGTCAGTATATGCTACATCTTACCAGGGATGGAGCTCTGGTATGAATTAATATGTACAAGGGTGGCTGGTTTTATTACCAGGAATGCATTAGGGATTTTAGTTTAGTATGTTTTTTATTTGCTTGATGGTGTTTAATGCCACTTTCAACAATATTTCAGTTATATCGCGGCGGTCAGTTTTATTAGTGGAGGAAACCGGAGGACCCAGAGAAAACCACAGACCTGTTGCAAGTCACAGACAAACTTTATCACATAATGTTGTACACCTCGCCCTGATCAAGATTCAAACTCACAACATCAGTGGTGATAGGCACTGATTGCTTAGGTAATTGTAAATCCAACTACCATACGGTCACTGCCATGACAGCCCCCTTTAGTTTTGTAGAAAGTATTGGTGCTATTAACATTGTATTGCCCTATCTTATATTTTAGAAAATAACAAAATTTAAAAAAGAAAATGCAAAATTAAGAAATAATGATATTTAGAAAAAAAATCAATGAATTGAGCAAAATATCACCAACAACTAAATGAATGTTCTTCTAGCTATTGAACTCTGAAAAATATAGACAGAAGCTGATGGAAATCTAGGTCCTGACATCTAAGTATTAATAGACTTTTTGTATATTCCCAATTTGATTCTAAAATTATATGTTTTTATGCCTTTTTTTACTAGTTATTTCCCTTGCGATGGGCAAAATGGTACCCGGTCTAGCAAGAACAATGGTAAAGAAAACAAATTTTATAATTTTCTGACAGTATGCAGCCATGTTGAAAAAAAAATCAGCAGATAATTTTATAGCAAACAGAAATTTCACAAGTTGCTACAACATTAAAATTTTGAACACATTACAAGAAAATGTGTTATTTTCATATCAACTTTGCATGAAAGGGGATCCCTTTGCCTGCCTTAAAAGGAAGTATCTCCTGTAAAATGTGTAATTTTAGAATCAAAGTCGGAAATGTGCAAATAGTCTGTTGTTTTTGAATTACTAGTAATATAAAATATCATCAGATCATATATATATATCTGCTTTATTTTATTTGGTAGGTATAATGAACTCTATTGTAACATCTTTTCCATAGATTGTCAAGACAGTGTAATAAAGTTACCTCCCCTGTTGGATGACATCACTTGTTACCTAGACGATACCTGTATGGGGATACAATGTTGTATAGATGTAGATTTCATTAGTAGATCCTTCTACAGTTTTCTGACAGTTAATCCATGTGATTATGTCATCAGTTTTGGTGTGGAGAAACTCAAATTTAATGTTACCTTAGATGATTTTGATTGGGGAGAATGGAAGCAGTTTGATTTGTACGGTGTTGTTACTATCAGGTAAACCATTGACTTACTGTATAAAGGGCCTAACTTTAAACGTTTTGTACAAATCATTACTTTATTATTATTTTTCAACCACAAACAAACATATACCTGTTTTTGCCCTATAATCCAGAACATAGGTAAAACTTGTTTGTTTCCCTTTTTTATTTTCATATTTGGCATTAGCATAATTTGAAGTGTTAAAGCTAGAAAAAGAGATAAGACTTAAGTTTTCAACTCAAGGGCAGATAAGTGTTTGTCTCACATATGTACCAAAATCAGAATAAAAGTATAACTATTTTACATATTTTGGGTAATAAAACTGGCCTTATTTGGTATGTATACATCTGCATTACAGAGAAAAAAGATCAACTAAAAGTTTACTTTTGCAGACTAAGGGCAGACAACTGTTTTGCAATGTATTTGATTACATGTGCTGTATTCCTTGTCAATGCAACAAGTGAAAACTAGATTATTACAATCTTACTGCAAATAAGCTGCAAAGTGACTTTTTAATTTTAGTGCTCTATGACTTTATTGTTCAGAACATTCTGTCTTCATTGTTATTGCTTTGTTATAACCTTATGATTATGAATGATTATGAATAAATTATAATACTTTGATATATCAGTGAGTGAGTGAGAGATGTGAATTTAATCAGATTGGGTTCAGTACATAAACATTTATTCCACATTTCTCCAAAAGAAATGTAATCGGACAATAATTTAGCACCTGATATCGCCCCCATTTTTAGTGAGGTTATTGCTGTTCAATCTTATGCTTTCTGTCTGGTGTTTTGCTGGCTATTATTTTCTTTTGGCTATTGCATTGTCTATCCTTCAGATGACCATTTTTGGTATCTTCAAACTTCTTGTGAATGAATGACGACAAATAAAGTGATGTCATGCACAAAATGTAGTCACTTTCAAAGTATTATAATGAATTTGTTAATTTTAATTTAGCCTCATACCTGTTAACCTCTGGGAACTGCTAGGGGGGGAGATCTCCCCCCTACCAACTCTTCTAAGGGGGAGATTTTGTGCCTCGCCTTTAAACGCACAAAATTGTACCTTGTAGTTGCATACATGTGATAGAGTTGCTATGTTACAACTGGAGATTTTTTATCGACGTATTTGATGCATGTTTTTATTGTTAATTGATGTTTTCGTTTTGTTTGTTTCAGTATTGAACCAACTGCATCCCATTTCAATATATATTGTTTACATTTCTGTCTTATTAGTAGTGTTTCATATGATGAATGAAGGATAAAAACTTTATTTATAATTTATTCATAATCATTTATAATCATAAGGTTATAACAAAGCAATAACAATGAAGACAGAATGTTCTGAACAATAAAGTCATAGAGCACTAAAATTAAAAAGTCGCTTTTCTGCTGGTGCGTTGGGTGATAGCATACGTTTCGGCATTTTTGTGGTTTATCAATTCCATCCTGGAACTTAGTCCTTAAATAATACTTTGATCGGCTTTGGTCCCAAACAAGCCATAACAACTCAATCCGAGATGAATTCATTGCACGTTTGATCGAAATAAGAAGTTTTCCTCGGCATCAAAGGTTGTCCGACTCCTGTTTGCACAACGGTTTATAACTATTTTTAATTGCCGCTATCACACTTCTAATCATCTAAGCGTGTGCCACAAACCCACTTCCTTATCCCCAATTAACTGTCAATCAGTGGATAATTATTGTATAATCATCAACACCTTAATTAATCTCCATTACCCAATTTACCTGTAAAGGTGTCAAACAGATCAATAACCAGATATCATTTAAACACCTTTACCATTCGTATCTCTCAGCGTTTTTTGTCAGCGCTGGAGTTCCAAATGGGGAATTTCCAGAAATATTCATTGCAAAATGTAGGTCAAGATTTTATTGTACTTGATTTTTTTGTTGGTGGGAGATCGTGCGGGAGATTAATGTCTCCTGTGCAGGAGACCCAGTCCATGCGGGAGATAAGGCTCTTATGCGGGGGACTCCCGCGCAAAGGGGGAGGGTTAACAGGTATGTAGCCCTTGTTATATGTTTAAAATTGTTTTATTGAAATGTTAAATAAACATGTTACATACATAGTGTGGTGGTACAAAACATTGTATCAGGTCTTGACTCTCCCATGAAATAACAGACTTGACCTGACAAAACATTGTATCAGGTCTTGACTCTCGCATGAAATAACAGACTTGACCTGACAAAACATTGTATCTGGTCTTGACTCTCGCATGAAATAACAGACTTGACCTGACAAAACATTGTATCTGGTCTTGACTCTCGCATGAAATAACAGACTTGACCTGACAAAACATTGTATCTGGTCTTGACTCTCGCATGAAATAACAGACTTGACCTGACAAAACATTGTATCTGGTCTTGACTCTCGCATGAAATAACAGACTTGACCTGACAAAACATTGTATCTGGTCTTGACTCTCGCATGAAATAACAGACTTGACCTGACAAAACATTGTATCTGGTCTTGACTCTCCCATGAAATAACAGACTTGACCTGACAAAACATTGTATCTGGTCTTGACTCTCGCATGAAATAACAGACTTGACCTGACAAAACATTGTATCTGGTCTTGACTCTCGCATGAAATAACAGACTTGACCTGACAAAACATTGTATCTGGTCTTGACTCTCGCATGAAATAACAGACTTGACCTGACAAAACATTGTATCTGGTCTTGACTCTCGCATGAAATAACAGACTTGACCTGACAAAACATTGTATCTGGTCTTGACTCTCGCATGAAATAACAGACTTGACCTGACAAAACATTGTATCTGGTCTTGACTCTCGCATGAAATAACAGACTTGACCTGACAAAACATTGTATCGGGTCTTGACTCTCGCATGAAATAACAGACTTGACCTGACAAAACATTGTATCTGGTCTTGACTCTCGCATGAAATAACAGACTTGACCTGACAAAACATTGTATCTGGTCTTGACTCTCGCATGAAATAACAGACTTGACCTGACAAAACATTGTATCTGGTCTTGACTCTCGCATGAAATAACAGACTTGACCTGACAAAACATTGTATCTGGTCTTGACTCTCGCATGAAATAACAGACTTGACCTGACAAAACATTGTATCTGGTCTTGACTCTCGCATGAAATAACAGACTTGAACTGACAAAACATTGTATCGGGTCTTGACTCTCGCATGAAATAACAGACTTGACCTGACAAAACATTGTATCTGGTCTTGACTCTCGCATGAAATAACAGACTTGACCTGACAAAACATTGTATCTGGTCTTGACTCTCGCATGAAATAACAGACTTGACCTGACAAAACATTGTATCTGGTCTTGACTCTCGCATGAAATAACAGACTTGACCTGACAAAACATTGTATCTGGTCTTGACTCTCGCATGAAATAACAGACTTGACCTGACAAAACATTGTATCTGGTCTTGACTCTCGCATGAAATAACAGACTTGACCTGATACAAAATCTTGTACCAACATTCTATGTATGTAATGAGTATGTATAAATTTAATGATTAAAAATATCCATCATTTTAGAAAGTTAAGAAAAATATTTTGTCCTATTTAGATATAAGATAGATGACTTGTCAGAAGATGATTTGTTCCTGGTATCTGTGAGACTGAATCTTTGTTGGGAGATGGATGGCACAGATTGTAAAGAACATGTTATATTTGATAATGCTCTGTTACCAAAACCTTTGTGTAATTGGAATCAACCATACAGAATTCCTGGTATGTATCTGATGTTTTTGGTTCTGTAGATTTTCATTCCTATGTTTGTTTGGTTTTGTGTTAAGATTAGACAGGTTAAATTTAGAATAATTTTAATAATAGACATATGAATTGAATCTATAGTTGGTTTACACAGTATTCTGATTTATTCAGAGTTAAGTTTAGACTGGTTGTCATTTTAATTTAAGAGTCTTATGAAAAATTTGAAAAAAGCAAAGAAGAAAAACTATATATCCAATATACCATGTCACAAATTAAAATTTGTCTTGAATTTTAGATTATCATAATCTTTATATTTATACAGGCTGATTTTGTATGCTTTACATGGCATAGAAAAGAGAGTCTCATAATACCACTCTTGTCATGTTATTCTGTGTGGTGTGTATCATGATATATAGATACATATAGTAATAGTTCAAAAGTCTTTCTGTGCTATAGCATATTTCCCCGTATATTTCATATACAACAGTGATTTTTTTGAAAAATTCTTGTCAAATGTTCTGTTTTAAAGGCAGAAATAAATATAGTTTTTTCTTCTTAAAATTTTTATGTATGATTTTATTTCTACTTTTCCTTAAAGTAATGTGAAAGGCAAATATCGTCGAATTTTTGGATTAAATATTTTCACTTAATATGTCACTTGATTTTAACTAAAATCAACTGCATAACATTAAAAATCCACTCAAAAGCAGATTTTAAGAGCAAATAGCAAAATATTTTACAGCAGATAATTCTGTCTTCTCGGACAGTAATGCAAATGATATGCGTGTGACCCAAGATTTGAACTCTTTTGGGGAGATTATCGCTCATGCGCACTGTTCAGTTGATGGAAAAAAATTATATATATATTCCATGTGTACCACATAAGAATAATTACAAACAAAAATTGGTTCACACGACATGAAACAGACAGATTCCTCAATAATCATTGTCAGTAATGTGTGCGTGCTTACCTCAGCATCCATGATTGTTTATCTTTTCTTCACGAAGTCATGATCGGCAATCAATGGAACAAAACAACCGAAAGTTAATCAGTCTACACAGCAATGGCGAAGGACGATAAACATGCACACGGATTTACAGATTTCTAGTTGTTGGGAACATATTTCGACTTGAAACGTGCATGAATAGCTTAGTAAAGGTACCGCCGTATTCCAAATTGAATTTTCAGGGAAAAATTTTCTTCATCCAAAACTGGTGTAATATTACTTTAAAACATGATTTATACACAAACAAAATTTTAATTTATTTCACCATATATATACTATATAATCATAGAAAATTGTGATACAAGTTAGAAAAAAACTATATGTAAATATCAAAATAGACTCATTAATTCTGCTTTTAAAGGTGAAAATTTCAAGAAATCGGATAAGAAATGACTTCAGGACAATTTTTTTGAATATAAATGGTTTAATAAGAAATATATAGGGAAATATCTTAGTGCGGAAAGACTTTTGACCCATGAATGTATGTATATATAAAGTAAAGTTATAAGATTGATTCCTACTGATGGATGGATGGATGTTACTCATTACAGCTTAATGTGATAGTATTTGTCAATGTCAGTAGTTTTCTCCAGATAATCCAGGATTACTCCAAAGTGACATCTACATGTACCATATAACTGAATTATTGTTGAAAGTGGCTTTTTAACAACACCAATAAACATAACCATACCTATTTATATCACCTGTATGCACCATACCTATTTATATCACCTGTATGCACCATACCTATTTATATCACCTGTATGCACCATACCTATTTATATCCCCTGTATGTAATTTACTATTAAACAAATAAAGTGGTCAAACAGAAAACATTTTTTTACCATGAATGATTCAAATATCCTATTATCAGTAATTTATTCAAAATTTGTTTTTAGGATGTAAATCAGTTTTACCAGCTGACATTGTGTTTGTGGTGGATGAATCTGGTAGTGTGGGACAGACACATTTTGATGATACCTTAAGGGCCATCTCTGATACTGTTGATAACTTAGTGATACATAAGGATCTTATACATGTAGGGATGACCTTGTTTGAAGGTCATGGAACATCAAGAACAATGTTAAACCTGAAGGATGGTTTTGATAAAACAGCTGTCAAAGATGTATTGATAAAAACCACTTATAAAGATGGAAAGTATACAGACATTGCCGATGCTTTTAATTATGTTTGTAACAAGATGTTCGTTACTGGTAATGGAGACCGTTCAAATGCCGATAATTACTTGGTCTTACTAACTGATGGTAAATCTGACATTAACAAGGCAGTTAATCAAGCTGGATTATGTAGTAGTAACGGAGTCAAAATCATCAGTGTAGGAATAGGGTCAGGGGTCGATGTTAACCTGTTAACTACCGTAGCATATAAACCAGAATTCTACATCAACACAGATTACAGTGAACTGAATACAACCTTACCTCAACTGGTTACCAAATCTATTGATTGTAGTGAAGGTATTAATTACTTTGTGTTTTGTTTAGCTTTTTATGGCTGTAAAATATTAATACATTTGTTATGCTTGTAAGAGGTATAGTGGTCTAGTGCCAGTAGTGGTTAAGATGAGACATAGGTTCTTGCCCAACTCACAAGGGACTTGCATTTGCTCAGAGGATTTTCTTCAGGATTTCAGACTTCCTTCACTTAACTAAGCCCTATTACCATGAAATAGCTGGCAAATATATGAAGATGGTGTAAAGCAGATATTGAATTCAGTAAATTAACCTAGTACCCTAGAGATAGTGATTAAATACATTGATGAATAGTAAACCTGTCTTCTGAAATATACCGCCATGATATAACTGAAATATTGTAGAAAGTGGCGTTAAACACCATAAACCAAACTCTTTTGAAATTACTTGCCATCTAGCATTAATTGGCATTGCTATATTTCCATATTTGATACTTTATTTTAATGTTTGTGTCAATATTAAAAGCTGGTGGTCTTGACCAGATGTTGTATTGGACATAGTAGAGTTATCTAATAAATAATGAGGAACGACCAGGAATGTTATTCCGTATACTTCCAATTGTTCACAAAGGCATATTTTAATCGACTGCATAGATGTTGCTGATATTCGTCAGTCATTGTACAGCATCAGCGCTATGTCTGATTTATTTACAAATGTCGCAGGTGACACAATTTTGATATTTTTTAAAGAAATTGATTTATATGCAAAAATATAATTAGATAACATACATTATAAATATATGGTTTTATCCTTTTAATGTTTCTTTTATTTGTACATGTAACCCGGTTGTTTTATAGAATTGTTTGTCCTTTTTTAGCTCACCTTGTCAAAGGCAATGTGAGCTTTTGCCATCACTTGGCGTCCATCGTCTGTTTTCCGTCGTCTGTCGTCCGTTAACTTTTCACATTTTAATCTTCTCCTCTGAAATCCCTCAACCAAATGAACTGAAACTTGGTAGGAAGCATCTATTGAAGGTCCTCCATAAAGATTGCTCATTTGGTCCCAATCCGTTAACAAACATGGCCACCACAGGAAATTCTTGTTTCTGATTGGTCGATTTCTAAAAATCTCCTCTGAAACCACTTTGCCAAATGAACCGAAACTTCGTAGGAAACATCTATGGAAGGTTCTCTATAAAGAATGCTCATTTGGTCCCGATCCGTTAACAAACATGGCCGCCACAGGAAATTCCTGTTTCTGATTGGTCGATTTCTAAAAATCTCCTCTGAAACCACTTTGCAAAATGAACCGAAACTTGGTAGGAAGCATCTATAGAAGGTCCTCTATAAAACTGCTCATTTCGTCCCGATTCGTAAACAAACATGGCCACTACAGAAAATTCTTGTTTCTGATTGGTCAATTTCTAAAAACTTCTCCTCTGAAACCACTCTGCCAAATGAACCGAAACTTGGTAGGAAGCATCTATAGAAGGTCCTCTATAAAGATTGCTCATTTGGTCCCGATCCGTTAACAAACATGGCCACCACAGGCAATTCTTGTTTCTGATTGGTCGATTTCTAAGAATCTTCTTCCCTGAAACTGCTTAGCCTATTGAACTGAAACTTGGTAGGAAGCATCTCTGGAAGGTCCTCATATAATGATTGCTAATTTCATCCCGATCTGTTAACAAACTGGCTGCCATAGGCAATTCTTGTTTCTGGTTGGTCGATTTCTAAAAATGTTCTTCTCTGAAAGTGCTTAGCAAAATGAACTGAAATTTGGTGGGAAGCACCTATGGAAGGTTCTGTATTAAGTTTCCTCAAAGCAAAATGAAAGGTGAGCGACACAGGCTCAGCCCACTGAGCCTCTAGTCTTTTGGTCATTGTGTTGTCTGTCCTTCGAATTACGTCTTCTGATTACCCCTTTGGTATTTTCAAACTTTTCTTATTTTTTGCAGTATTTTAAAAAAAAAATATTTTGCCATGGATTTGTGATAGCTGTTATTAAGTAGAAATATATTTCAAGATATGAAGAACTGTTTTAAAGCTTATTTTAGAATTATCACTAAATGAATATTCATAAACATCTTTGATTCTATCTTTGATACTTTAACATGTCATAGCATATATTGTATGTACATCTGAAGTGGCTTCTTTCTGTCAGTTTAAAAAATAAATTTCACTGAGGGGAAGAACAAAATTTGTCAGTTAAAAATCTAACACTAACACGGTTGAATTGACTGTTGAGAATTTTTTTTTTTTTTTTTTAGATTAATACAGCTGGGTATCCTCCGGGATTCAGTGGGATAGATGTATTGTATAATTGTTACTTGCTTGAGACTATTTTTTATATATAATTAACTGGTACATTATGTATTTAATTTATTTACAGACTTTTCCCTTGACAAATTTATGAAAGAGAGTGGTATATCTGATTTAACAGAGATTGGTGTGTCTCAGTTACTGGAGTACCTTGGTGTATCTCAGTATCTACAACAGTGTGACAGAACGCATGTCCCTTACAAGACAGCAATTAATGGTTGGAATAATGGTACGATTTCATTTTACAACTTTTATTTTTATATCTGATTTGTTTACTTGATTATGAACACCTTGTTATCTCTGAAAATAGGATCAGTTGTTTCCGTTGAATAACTACAATACTCTGCAGATTTCAGTCTCTTTGAGTTTGACACAAAGAAGTTGGACTATATTTACCTATCCTAATTTACATTTTTCTTATATACAGTAGAACATCAATTAAAGAATCTTAATTCACCTTAAATTTTATGTAATTTGAAGCCAAAGTTTATGTTACCAGAATCAAATTTAAGTTACTGATTCTTCAAGAGGACTGCAATTTGACAAATACTTGTGCCAGATAAAATTTATAGTTTAGTTTGAACATTACAAAGTACTTGTGTAAGTTGACAAGTGCGAGTAGGAAATTTACTTTGTAGAAAAGGGTATCTATTTCACAAGCATGGTACACAAGCAAAATTATTATATTTAAACTGGCATGTAGTCTTATTTCTGGTATTTGTTATTACTTTTTTTTGACATTTTCACTATTTAAACCAGTTTCTGTTTGAATCAGTGTCAATCTACAACACTACATGTTGACATATATGTTACCATAGAAACCATATAAAATATAATGAATTCTATACAGTTCAGAAATATTTTTATCTTTCAGAGTGTCAATCTATTGTACTGCCTGTTGGCATATCAGACTATGCTACATGTTACCATAGAAACCATATGAAATATAAGAAATTATATACAGTACATAAATATTTTATCTTTTAGAGTGTCAATCTATTGTACTGCCTGTTGGCATATCAGACTATGCTACATGTTACCATAGAAACCATATGAAATATAAGAAATTATATACAGTACAGAAATATTTTATCTTTCAGAGTGTCAATCTGTTGTACTGCCTGTTGACATATCAGACTATGCTACATGTTACCATAGAAACCATATGAAATAAAAGAAATTATATACAGTACAGAAATATTTTATCTTTCAGAGTGTCAATCTATTGTATTGCCTGTTGGCATATCAGACTATGCTACATGTTATGTACCAGACACTTGTACTTCGATTGACTGTTGCATAGAGGTGACAAAGATAGGCAGAAGTTTCCGTACCTATGTTGATGTAGACACTTGTAACTATAAACTTACTGTTGAAATTGACAAGATACATCTAGAATATTCCCTGGTTGACTATGAGTGGGGAAAGACAGAAACGTATACTTTGTTTGGATTACTTAGTTTAGAGTAAGTTTAATATAATGTCTGGTTTGTTTTGACCTTGTTGACATAAAACCTTTGAGTATGATTTATGTACTCCTTCTCAAATATATGATACAAATATTTTGGACTCAAGAGAAAGTTCTTATTGCAAAATTTTAAGTTGCATCTTTGACATGCTTACCACGACAATATTTGGTTTTCTGATTGGATGCTTTTAGAAAGCCAGTGCAAAACAAGTTTTACGATGACAAGGGCTGATTATTTAAAGTTAGACAATACAAAACTATATTATTCTGCTATAGAAAAAAAAATACAATATGCTTCTAGATTAATATATTTTAACCATTTTCTTAAATAACATATGTAATATTGGATAAAGGAAACATAGACTATTGTATATTCAAAGAATTGTTCTGAAAAAAGGTTTATACAGTCTAACCTGCTTTAGTGACCACCTCTATTATTAGCAATAACGTGTATTATGTGACCATCATTTTTTATTTCCCTTCACAGTGAATTTCATATCAATTAAACCTGTATTAAACAACCATCTGTCATATGTGACATATTTGACTGTTACCTTGGAAGGTCACATAAGACAGGTTTGAATGTACCATTAAGTTTGTTTTAATTGATATATTTTAGGTTTACTATTGAAGACCTTGCTGATGATGGGGTATTACTGGTTAATATGGATGTGTCTGTATGTTTAGAAAGAGCAGGTCCATGTGAAGTTCTACTCCATGTTTTACAGGATGCCAGACTACCTAAACCATTTTGTAACTGGAATACTGACTTCATTGTAAAAGGTAGCACATCAAATAAATAATTATATTGCCGTTTTTAATCTTGTCAGTATTTTAAAGAATGTCATTTTTCAGTCACATTTCAATTCTAAAAATGAGGACACTCATATTTTAGTTAGACCCCTATGAACAGGTTTTTGTGATTTTAAAATTTTATTATTGTTACAGTCTGTTTAAAATTAATGAAAAAAGAAATCATGTTTTTATATACAATATATAATGGAAAATATTTTATTTCAGAGACTTTTGATCCACAACTGTAGGTTTCTCCACCATCAAATCTGATCCCTGTAAAATATGTAGACTTTTGATCCACAGCTGTAGGTTTCTCCACGAATAAATCTGATCCCTGTAAAATATGTAGACTTTTGATCACAGCTGTAGGTTTCTCCACCAAGAAATCTGATCCCTGTAAAATATGTAGACTTTTGATCCACAGCTGTAGGTTTCTCCACCATCAAATCTGATCCCTGTTAAATATGTAGAAGAGTTACATTTTATTATTAAAATTAATACATCATCTTGTGAGTCAATCACTTTTCTAGTATATTGTGAACTCTTGGATGGCTATGGTTATTGTTATGGTGTTTAACGCCACTTTCAACAATATTTCAGTTGTATCGTGGCTGTCACTTTTACTGGTGGCGGAATTGGAGTTCCCGAAGAAAGCCACTGAACTGCCGTAAGTCACTGACAAACTTTATTACAGAATGTTGTATCGATTACACCTTGCCTGAGTGGGATTCAAACTCACAACATTATTGAAGATAGGTACTGATTGCATAGGTAGTTGTAAATCCAACTACCATACGACCACGACGGTCTCTTGGACTCTAGGAAGATAATTGTGTAATAAAGGTACATGAAATTACAGAAGTCTTTTAAAAAATTGATTTAAAAGAAGGAAAAAATATGAAAAACTGAAATATTATTGAAACCAAAACCAATAATTTTTTGAAGTAGCTGCGAATGTCTGATAAATATATCTGTAAGAAATAAACTTTTTTCCTTGTTATTTTTATATTTCCAGATTTTTCTTTGGAATCTTTTTTCATTAGCAATGATATAAGTACCTCAATTAAAAAGCTTTCATCAGAAATAACATTGAAGCTGTTAAATAAACTTGGATTATCATCATTCTTACTGGAAAGTCAATGCAACAGACAAAACTCACCGTACATACCAACTACAGATGGATGGAGAAATGGTAAGTTTTAACACTGAAATGACAGAGTTCTCAAAACTTTTCATGCTTGCTTATTGCCATATGAAGATTTGAATACTGTTACAGCAGTTTGAGCGATCTATTTTTGAATGAGTCATTGCCCTTTTTCACTCAGACTATTTCATTAAAAACTTTGTTCATTCAACTCCTCCTACATCTTATATGAGAACTCCTCAAAACTTTGAATGCTTGTTTATTGCTATATGAAGATTTTCATATCATTGCACCAGTATGCTCGGTTCATATTTGGAGGAGTTATTGCCCCTTTTCACTTAGAATATTTCATTGAAATGTTGTATGTGCAACTTATTCAACATTATAAATGGTTTGCTTGTATGCTTGCTTGTTACCATATTTACATTCAATCACATATTATTATGCCAATTTTATCATATAATTTTTGATGGAGTTATTGCCCTTTTCAGGCTTTTGAAAGTTTTGTGCCAAAAATAACCTTTAATTATTGTATGTAAGTGATGAATTGTTTTTGTTTTCTTCAGATTGTCCACATGACATCAGCTTACCTACTCTACCTAATGGTTTAGTGTCCTGCCACATAGCTGATTACTGTACTGGAATCACATGCTGCACTGATGTAGAGCTCATCGGGAGGTCTATTTCAGCCTCTGTAGATTTAGATGTGTGTGATTATACCCTGCAAGTCAAGATAGAAAAACTGTCCGTTAATATAAGTCTAGTTGATTATCAGTTTAATAAAAAGGATCAAGTCTACCTGTTTGGAGCAATACGTTTAGAGTAAGTTTACTACAGGATAAACCTCTCTAAAATAAAACATGTGTTCAGAATAGCCAGGTTAATTACATTTGTATTGTAACATAATGGAACACGGGTTTTATTATACCAGTAATCAGGGTTTGGTTGACACAGGTTTAACTGTCTCTAGTTATTTACTTATTTTGTCCTTGCTAAATCATCTGATTTTAACATGTAGTTTAAAATGAATTTCTTATCTTTGTATCTGAATGTGTACACATAGTTTGCACATACTCTTGGAGATGTTATGGCTATGATCATGTATGTGAGACTGATTCACAACCATGATGAGCTGTACAATTTACAACCTTATGTTATGAAAGGTGGTCAATTACTTGTAAAAGATCTCAGAGTACTCCTGTTTCCTTCATCAATTAAAACTGGCAGCCATGATATAACTGAAATATATGTTGGTAGTAAAATCCTATTTATTTAATTAACTCTGAACTCAACATTAAATTATAGCACTGTGATGAAATATTTCTGCCATAACAATGTAACGAACAATATAACATAGTATCTATTCCAACTGAAAAAATATTTCAGTATTTTTCTTGACAGAATAAACAGTATATAATATTTGTTCCTCAAAGAAAAAAATATTATGGAGTTGTAGATAATAAATTATCCAAAGGAACAAATATTAGGAGGAACAAATATACGTTCACTAAACAGTATTTTTCTATGATCTGCATAATGTAAAATTAATGTTGTGTTTTTATTTAGTTATGACATTGAAGACTTGAAGTACAAGAGACAGTTTGTAGTTAATTTACAACTAAGCATCTGTTTAGAATCAAATGGACCTTGTCTAATGACGATACCAATCCTGGATAATGCAATACTACCAAAATCTGTGTGTGAATGGAAGAGCAACTTTATAGATCCAGGTATTCAATTTAAAGCATTATATTACAGTCTCAACTTGTTGGCATGGTAACAGGGTAACATCTGGTTTGTTGGACCATCAAGCATCATCTGGCAACAGTTTGGTCTGAGGTTTAAAAAATAAATATTCAGCATAATCCACCTACAGTTGTTTTGGCTCTTACTAATGAATTAAAAAAAGCACAAAAATATTTTTTTTTCAAACCTGTCTATGTAGTCATCCCTATTAAGCAGTCACCTGTATTAAAATGTCAACATTTTCTTGTCCTATCAAAGAAAATTCATATAAATTGAACCTCTTTTAAATGATCACCTGTCTTATAAGGACACTATTTCTTTGTCCCAAAGGTGACTCTTAATACAGATTTGATGGCATTCAAATTAACCTGAATACAAATGATACTTTCCATTAAATATTTATTGTTGAAACCTAGAGAAATTAATTGGTATCAGTGACTTCTGAGATGGATTGGTTTAGTCCTTTAGGTAAATGAGTTCCCATGGTGGTACTGACTGTATTTATCTTTCTGCAGCTTCCTAAATAACATTAGCCATAAGTTCATGTGTGAGATCTACTGTGTGAAAACATGTGGGTTTCTTTTAAACCTAAATGAAAATGAATGGAGGACTTTGAGTGCCATTATTCAATGTAAAGAAGGAATTCCTAAATGCACTGCAGGGCTTGACAGAGCAAACAGAAAGAATGTGATAATTTAGTATATAATGGAATACATGCAGTGAATGAGTGATTGTTGCTTAATGCCATTTTTCAGCTATGTCATGGCAAGAGCAAGTTGCGTTCGATGAAATGATAATGATGTCTGCTAGATTAACACGCTGAGTTAGTTTGTTTTATAGTGTTAACTCATGGAAACAACAGTCCGTGGCTAAACACTAAACATGTCACTACACTCAGACACATTATCCTGATTCAGAACCAACCAGTCTGCTCTTGCTCCTTAATGTTGTGTACTTAGTGAGGAAACAGTAAATATAAATTTTATTACTTTTGGTTTGACCAGACTGGAGCTTGAACCCAAATACATCTGATCTCTCAAAAGAGCTGTTTTCTACATTGTTAATTAAGAGGCGTGACATTTTAGATTTGTCTCCCAAGAGAGGACGGTGTCCCATTGGAGTGGTCTCTCAAGAGAGGATGGTGTCTCATTGGAGTTGTCTCTCAAGAGAGGATAGTGTCCCATTGGAGTGGTCTCTCAAGAGAGGATGGTGTCCCATTGGAGTTGTCTCTCAAGAGAGGACGGTGTCCCATTGGAGTTATCTCTCAAGAGAGGATGGTGTCCCATTGGAGTTATCTCTCAAGAGAGGATGGTGTCCCATTGGAGTGGTCTCTCAAGAGAGGATGGTGTCCCATTGGAGTTGTCTCTCAAGAGTGGATGGTGTCCCATTGGAGTGGTCTCTCAAGAGAGGATGGTGTCCCATTGGAGTTGTCTCTCAAGAGAGGATAGTGTCCCATTGGATTTGTCTCTCAAGAGAGGATGGTGTCCCATTGGAGTTGTCTCTCAAGAGAGGATAGTGTCCCATTGGATTTGTCTCTCAAGAGAGGATGGTGTCCCATTGGAGTTGTCTCTCAAGAGAGGATGGTGTCCCATTGGAGTTGTCTCTCAAGAGAGGATAGTGTCCCATTGGATTTGTCTCTCAAGAGAGGATGGTGTCCCATTGGAGTTGTCTCTCAAGAGAGGATGGTGTCCCATTGGAGTTGTCTCTCAAGAGAGGATGGTGTCCCATTGGAGTTGTCTCTCAAGAGAGGATGGTGTCCCATTGGAGTTGTCTCAAGAGAGGATGGTGTCTCATTGGAGTTATCTCTCAAGAGAGGACGGTGTCCCAATGGAGTTGTCTCTCAAGAGAGGACGGTATCCCATTGGAGTTGTCTCTCAAGAGAGGACGGTGTCCCATTGGAGTTGTCTCTCAAGAGAGGATGGTGTCCCATTGGAGTGGTCTCTCAAGAGTGGATGGTGTCCCATTGGAGTTGTCTCTCAAGAGAGGATGGTGTCCCATTGGAGTTGTCTCTCAAGAGAGGACGGTGTCCCAATGGAGTTGTCTCTCAAGAGAGGACGGTATCCCATTGGAGTTGTCTCTCAAGAGAGGACGGTGTCCCATTGGAGTTGTCTCTCAAGAGAGGATGGTGTCCCATTGGAGTTGTCTCTCAAGAGAGGATGGTGTCCCATTGGAGTTGTCTCTCAAGAGAGGACGGTGTCCCATTGGAGTTATCTCTCAAGAGAGGATGGTGTCCCATTGGAGTTATCTCTCAAGAGAGGACAGTGTCCCATTGGAGTTGTCTCTCAAGAGAGGATGGTGTCCCAATGGAGTTGTCTCTCAAGAGAGGACGGTGTCCCATTGGAGTTGTCTCTCAAGAGAGGACGGTGTCCCATTGGAGTTGTCTCTCAAGAGAGGACGGTGTCCCATTGGAGTTATCTCTCAAGAGAGGATGGTGTCCCATTGGAGTTATCTCTCAAGAGAGGATGGTGTCCCAATGGAGTTGTCTCTCAAGAGAGGACGGTGTCCCAATGGAGTTGTCTCTCAAGAGAGGACGGTGTCCCATTGGAGTTGTCTCTCAAGAGAGGACGGTGTCCCATTGGAGTTGTCTCTCAAGAGAGGACGGTGTCCCATTGGAGTTATCTCTCAAGAGAGGATGGTGTCCCATTGGAGTTGTCTCTCAAGAGAGGACGGTGTCCCATTGGAGTTGTCTCTCAAGAGAGGATGGTGTCCCATTGGAGTTATCTCTCAAGAGTGGATGGTGTCCCATTGGAGTTGTCTCTCAAGAGAGGATGGTGTCCCATTGGAGTTATCTCTCAAGAGAGAACGGTGTCCCATTGGAGTTGTCTCTCAAGAGAGGACAGTGTCCCATTGGAGTTATCCCTCAAGAGAGGACGGTGTCCCATTGGAGTGGTCTCTCAAGAGAGGATGGTGTCCCATTGGAGTTATCTCTCAAGAGAGGACGGTGTCCCATTGGAGTTGTCTCTCAAGAGAGGATGGTGTCCCATTGGAGTTTTCTCTCAAGAGAGGATGGTGTCCCATTGGAGTTGTCTCTCAAGAGAGGACGGTGTCCCATTGGAGTTGTCTCTCAAGAGAGGACATGTCCCATTGGAGTTATCTCTCAAGAGAGGACGGTGTCCCATTGGAGTTATCCCTCAAGAGAGGACGGTGTCCCATTGGAGTTATCTCTCAAGAGAGGATGGTGTCCCATTGGAGTTATCTCTCAAGAGAGGACGGTGTCCCATTGGAGTTGTCTCTCAAGAGAGGACGGTGTCCCATTGGAGTTGTCTCTCAAGAGAGGATGGTGTCCCATTGGAGTTATCTCTCAAGAGAGGATGGTGTCCCATTGGAGTTATCTCTCAAGAGAGGACAGTGTCCCATTGGAGTTGTCTCTCAAGAGAGGATGGTGTCCCATTGGAGTTATCTCTCAAGAGTGGATGGTATCCCATTGGAGTTATCTCTCAAGAGTGGATGGTGTCCCATTGGAGTTGTCTCTCAAGAGAGGATGGTGTCCCATTGGAGTTATCTCTCAAGAGAGAACGGTGTCCCATTGGAGTTATCTCTCAAGAGAGGACGGTGTCCCATTGGAGTTGTCTCTCAAGAGAGGATGGTGTCCCATGGAGTTGTCTCTCAAGAGAGGACGGTGTCCCATTGGAGTTGTTTCAAGAGAGGATGGTGTCCCATTGGAGTTATCTCTCAAGAGAGGATGGTGTCCCATTGGAGTGGTCTCTCAAGAGAGGACGGTGTCCCATTGGAGTTGTCTCAAGAGAGGACGGTGTCCCATTGGAGTTATCTCTCAAGAGTGGATGGTGTCCCATTGGAGTTATCTCTCAAGAGAGGATGGTGTCCCATTGGAGTTATCCCTCAAGAGAGGACGGTGTCCCATTGGAGTTATCTCTCAAGAGAGGATGGTGTCCCATTGGAGTTATCTCTCAAGAGAGGACGGTGTCCCATTGGAGTTGTCTCTCAAGAGAGGACGGTGTCCCATTGGAGTTGTCTCTCAAGAGAGGATGGTGTCCCATTGGAGTTATCTCTCAAGAGAGGATGGTGTCCCATTGGAGTTATCTCTCAAGAGAGGACGGTGTCCCATTGGAGTTGTCTCTCAAGAGAGGACGGTGTCCCATTGGAGTGGTCTCTCAAGAGAGGATGGTGTCCCATTGGAGTTGTCTCTCAAGAGAGGATGGTGTCCCATTGGAGTTGTCTCTCAAGAGAGGATGGTGTCCCATTGGAGTTATCTCTCAAGAGAGGACGGTGTCCCATTGGAGTTGTCTCTCAAGAGAGGATGGTGTCCCATTGGAGTTATCTCTCAAGAGAGGACGGTGTCCCATTGGAGTTGTCTCTCAAGAGAGGATGGTGTCCCATTGGAGTTGTCTCTCAAGAGAGGATGGTGTCCCATTGGAGTTATCTCTCAAGAGAGGACGGTGTCCCATTGGAGTTGTCTCTCAAGAGAGGATGGTGTCCCATTGGAGTTGTCTCTCAAGAGAGGATGGTGTCCCATTGGAGTGGTCTCTCAAGAGAGGACGGTGTCCCATTGGAGTTATCTCTCAAGAGAGGACGGTGTCCCATTGGAGTTATCTCTCAAGAGTGGATGGTGTCCCATTGGAGTTATCTCTCAAGAGAGGATGGTGTCCCATTGGAGTTTTCTCTCAAGAGAGGATGGTGTCCCATTGGAGTGGTCTCTCAAGAGAGGACGGTGTCCCATTGGAGTTGTCTCTCAAGAGAGGACATGTCCCATTGGAGTTATCTCTCAAGAGAGGACGGTGTCCCATTGGAGTTATCCCTCAAGAGAGGACGGTGTCCCATTGGAGTTATCTCTCAAGAGAGGATGGTGTCCCATTGGAGTTATCTCTCAAGAGAGGACGGTGTCCCATTGGAGTTATCTCTCAAGAGAGGATGGTGTCCCATTGGAGTTGTCTCTCAAGAGAGGATGGTGTCCCATTGGAGTGGTCTCTCAAGAGAGGATGGTGTCCCATTGGAGTTATCTCTCAAGAGAGGACGGTGTCCCATTGGAGTTGTCTCTCAAGAGAGGATGGTGTCCCATTGGAGTTATCTCTCAAGAGAGGATGGTGTCCCATTGGAGTTGTCTCTCAAGAGAGGACGGTGTCCCATTGGAGTTATCTCTCAAGAGAGGATGGTGTCCCATTGGAGTTGTCTCTCAAGAGTGGATGGTGTCCCATTGGAGTGGTCTCTCAAGAGTGGATGGTGTCCCATTGGAGTGGTCTCTCAAGAGAGGATGGTGTCCCATTGGAGTTGTCTCTCAAGAGTGGATGGTGTCCCATTGGAGTGGTCTCTCAAAAGAGGATGGTGTCCCATTGGAGTTGTCTCTCAAGAGAGGATGGTGTCCCATTGGAGTTGTCTCTCAAGAGTGGATGGTGTCCCATTGGAGTGGTCTCTCAAGAGAGGACGGTGTCCCATTGGAGTGGTCTCTCAAGAGAGGATGGTGTCCCATTGGAGTGGTCTCTCAAGAGAGGATGGTGTCCCATTGGAGTTGTCTCTCAAGAGTGGATGGTGTCCCATTGGAGTTGTCTCTCAAGAGAGGATGGTGTCCCATTGGAGTTGTCTCTCAAGAGAGGATGGTGTCCCATTGGAGTTGTCTCTCAAGAGAGGATGGTGTCCCATTGGAGTTGTCTCTCAAGAGTGGATGGTGTCCCATTGGAGTTGTCTCTCAAGAGAGGATGGTGTCCCATTGGAGTGGTCTCTCAAGAGAGGATGGTGTCCCATTGGAGTTGTCTCTCAAGAGTGGATGGTGTCCCATTGGAGTGGTCTCTCAAGAGAGGATGGTGTCCCATTGGAGTTGTCTCTCAAGAGTGGATGGTGTCCCATTGGAGTTGTCTCTCAAGAGTGGATGGTGTCCCATTGGAGTGGTCTCTCAAGAGAGGATGGTGTCCCATTGGAGTTGTCTCTCAAGAGAGGATGGTGTCCCATTGGAGTTATCTCTCAAGAGAGGATGGTGTCCCATTGGAGTGGTCTCTCAAGAGTGGATGGTATCCCATTGGAGTTGTCTCTCAAGAGAGGATGGTGTCCCATTGGAGTGGTCTCTCAAGAGAGGATGGTGTCCCATTGGAGTTGTCTCTCAAGAGTGGATGGTATCCCATTGGAGTTGTCTCTCAAGAGTGGATGGTGTCCCATTGGAGTTGTCTCTCAAGAGTGGATGGTGTCCCATTGGAGTTGTCTCTCAAGAGAGGATGGTGTCCCATTGGAGTTGTCTCTCAAGAGTGGATGGTATCCCATTGGAGTTGTCTCTCAAGAGAGGATGGTGTCCCATTGGAGTTGTCTCTCAAGAGAGGATGGTGTCCCATTGGAGTTGTCTCTCAAGAGAGGATGGTGTCCCATTGGAGTTGTCTCTCAAGAGTGGATGGTGTCCCATTGGAGTTGTCTCTCAAGAGAGGATGGTGTCCCATTGGAGTGGTCTCTCAAGAGAGGATGGTGTCCCATTGGAGTTGTCTCTCAAGAGTGGATGGTGTCCCATTGGAGTGGTCTCTCAAGAGAGGATGGTGTCCCATTGGAGTTGTCTCTCAAGAGTGGATGGTGTCCCATTGGAGTTGTCTCTCAAGAGTGGATGGTGTCCCATTGGAGTGGTCTCTCAAGAGAGGATGGTGTCCCATTGGAGTTGTCTCTCAAGAGAGGATGGTGTCCCATTGGAGTTATCTCTCAAGAGAGGATGGTGTCCCATTGGAGTGGTCTCTCAAGAGTGGATGGTATCCCATTGGAGTTGTCTCTCAAGAGAGGATGGTGTCCCATTGGAGTGGTCTCTCAAGAGAGGATGGTGTCCCATTGGAGTTGTCTCTCAAGACAAGTTTCACTGTGTTGCTTGAATTTGTAACCAAATCAGTTCATATTTGTTGTTTGTTTATTTGTTTGATGGTGTTTAATGTCACTTTCAACAATATTTCAGTTATATCGTAATGGTCAGTTTTATTGGTGGGGGAAACACGGAGGACCCGGAGAAATCCACTGACCTGTCGCAAGTCACTAACAAACTTTATCACATAATGTTGTACACTTCGCCCTGATCAAGATTCGAACTCACAACATCAGTGGTGATAGACACTGATTGCATAGATAGTTGTAAATCCAAATACCATACGATCATGGCCACGATGGCCCCAGTTCATATTTGTTGATTGATTTGTTGATTATTGTTTAATGTCCAGCCAGTTCATATTTGTTGATTGATTTATTGATTATTGCTTAACGTCCAGCAGGTTTATATTTGTTAATAGTGGTTTACAATTAAGGAATATTTGAAATTGTTGAACAGGTTATACGATATAACCTGGTTTGGGTCAGTTTACGCTTAATAAACCGCGAAGCGGTTTATGAAAAGCGTAAGCTGACCCAAACCAGGTTATGCCAGTATAACCTGTTCAGCACTTTTAAATATTCCTTATAATTTAATTTTTTCAACAAAATTTAATGATTCCTCGATTTTAATTACGATTATTTCATGTACTTATTTGAATTTGTCGTTGGCGGATGAACACGTTGGTGACGTCACAATACCAACCCAGGTTATCAAGTATAACCAAAATTTTCTCCAGGCAGATTAGCCAATCAGATTGAAATATTCAAATCAAATTAAATTATTAATACATGTACTCTAATGACTGAATGTTTTTATTTGTTAACAGTGACTTACAATAATACATGTACTCTAATGACTGAATGTTTTTATTTACAGAATTTTCATTTGACAAGTACATCAAAGATACGTTCAATCTGGACACTGGTGATATTTTAAGTGATTATCAGAGGAAGAAGTTAATGGATGGATTAGGAATTACTGAGTTTCTGATGGACACTCCATGTGGAGCCAATACTTCTCCTTATAGTTCTACTACTGAATGGACCAGTGGTAGGTGGTTGTAGTAAAGCTACTCCTCTCTGACAGTTGGAAAGGGATTTTAAAATGAAAATTAAACAAATAAAGATTTTAAAAACAGATAATAGAATTGAAGCAAGAAATGCAACTGAAATGTTGAATGTCTCCACCAAGAAAACTGGAATGGCATTATTCAATGACCCATAAAGTTTTAAAATTGATTCTTCAATTTATTGATGAAAATTGATTAATGTTCAATACCCACCCAAGTTGATGAAAATTATGAGTTCTTTCTTGATCACAAATTATGAATGGTTTATGAACAGTTTTATCAGATATTGCCTTGTACAAATTTGAAATTCTATTGATTGATGAATAATAAAGTAGTTGCTAATCATAAATGGACAGAAATAAAGAAAATATCTGGCAAGAAAAAAAAACAAAAGTATTTTTGTAAACTCTTAATTCATATAGAATTATATTTGTTACAAAACTGAATATTTTCACAATTTAAGAAAAAAAGAGTTGTTTCAAACATAATTTTTGATATCCAGAGCAAGTTTGAGTAATAACAAATAGATTTATACTACAATCATTTATATCTTATTAACATATCTCCAAATAGAACTCTATGATTGACTACACAAAGTTCCAATTATCGATTTTATTTTGTGATAAATTCCTTGGTCGGAACTACTTTCGTTTCTACTGTAAACAATATGGCTGACCTCATAACACCTGTCACGCTTCAATGATAACGAAATTACATTCTTCAAAGTAATAGTCCTCACTCAGAATTTTTGTGACAAATAAACTTTATTTCACCATTTTAAATCTTATACTATTGTTTTATTAAGATATTATTCTTAAAACTTCAGGGATTATGTTTACCTGATGTCAATTTCACAAAATAGGATGATATTTACCTACACACATTATATCATTACAAACATATGGGCTCTAAAGGAATGGTTTGAAGTATTTTCACAATTTTTTTCTTTTTTTGTGGTAGATAAGAATTGTAAGGATTAAATGTTATTTTCTCAGAATTTATCAATGTCTAAAATGGGCAAATGTACTCACAAACTTTTTTTTTCGCAATTTAAAAAGAGCACTTAATCCTATAGTGAAATCTTTCTAAGCCGAACCTCCTTGCGACCAGTTTTTGCATTCAAAATAGACAGAAATATAGTTTGTACAGGTTATATTAACACAAATGTCTACATTGGAACTTTATTTAATGTTTTGTTTATGCATGATTCTGGTTTATTCAGGGTTTGTCTTATGTATGATTCTGGTTTATTCAGGGTTTGTCTTAGGCATGATTCTGGTTTATTCAGGGTTTGTCTTATGTATGATTCTGGTTTATTCAGGGTTTGTCTTAGGCATGATTCTGGTTTATTCAGGGTTTGTCTTAGGCATGATTCTGGTTTATTCAGGGTTTGTCTTAGGTATGATTCTGGTTTATTCAGGGTTTGTCTTAGGTATGATTCTGGTTTATTCAGGGTTTGTATTAGGTATGATTCTGGTTTATTCAGGGTTTGTCTTAGGTATGATTCTGGTTTATTCAGGGTTTGTCTTAGGTATGATTCTGGTTTATTCAGGGTTTGTCTTAGGCATGATTCTGGTTTATTCAGGGTTTGTATTAGGTATGATTCTGGTTTATTCAGGGTTTGTCTTAGGTATGATTCAGGTTTATTCAGGGTTTGTCTTAGGCATGATTCTGGTTTATTCAGGGTTTGTCTTAGGTATGATTCTGGTTTATTCAGGGTTTGTCTTAGGTATGATTCTGGTTTATTCAGGGTTTGTCTTAGGTATGATTCTGGTTTATTCAGGGTTTGTCTTAGGTATGTTTCTGGTTTATTCAAGGTTTGTCTTAGGTATGATTCTGGTTTATTCAGGGTTTGTCTTATGTATGATTCTGGTTTATTCAGGGTTTGTATTAGGTATGATTCTGGTTTATTCAGGGTTTGTCTTATGTATGATTCTGGTTTATTCAGGGTTTGTCTTATGTATGATTCTGGTTTATTCAGGGTTTGTCTTAGGCATGATTCTGGTTTATTCAGGGTTTGTCTTAGGTATGATTCTGGTTTATTCAGGGTTTGTATTAGGTATGATTCTGGTTTATTCAGGGTTTGTCTTATGTATGATTCTGGTTTATTCAGGGTTTGTCTTAGGCATGATTCTGGTTTATTCGGGGTTTGTCTTAGGCATGATTCTGGGTTATTCAGGGTTTGTCTTATGTATGATTCTGGTTTGTTCAGGGTTTGTCTTAGGCATGATTCTGGTTTATTCAGGGTTTGTCTTATGTATGATTCTGGTTTATTCAGGGTTTGTCTTATGTATGATTCTGGTTTATTCAGGGTTTGTCTTAGGCATGATTCTGGTTTATTCAGGGATTGTCTTAGGCATGATTCTGGTTTATTCAGGGTTTGTCTTAGGCATGATTCTGGTTTATTCAGGGTTTGTCTTATGTATGATTCTGGTTTATTCAGGGTTTGTCTTAGGTATGATTCTGGTTTATTCAGGGTTTGTCTTATGTATGATTCTGGTTTATTCAGGGTTTGTCTTAGGCATGATTCTGGTTTATTCAGGGTTTGTCTTATGTAAGATTCTGGTTTATTCAGGGTTTGTCTTAGGCATGATTCTGGTTTATTCAGGGTTTGTCTTAGGTATGATTCTGGTTTATTAAGGGTTTGTCTTAGGTATGATTCTGGTTTATTCAGGGTTTGTCTTAGGCATGATTCTGGTTTATTCAGGGTTTGTCTTAGGCATGATTCTGGTTTATTCAGGGTTTGTCTTAGGCATGATTCTGCTTTATTCAGGGTTTGTCTTAGGCATGATTCTGGTTTATTCAGGGTTTGTCTTAGGCATGATTCTGGTTTATTCAGGGTTTGTCTTAGGCATGATTCTGGTTTATTCAGGGTTTGTCTTATGTATGATTCTGGTTTATTCAGGGTTTGTCTTAGGCATGATTCTGGTTTATTCAGGGTTTGTCTTAGGCATGATTCTGGTTTATTCAGGGTTTGTCTTATGTATGATTCTGGTTTATTCAGGGTTTGTCTTAGGTATGATTCTGGTTTATTCAGGGTTTGTCTTATGTATGATTCTGGTTTATTCAGGGTTTGTCTTAGGCATGATTCTGGTTTATTCAGGGTTTGTCTTAGGCATGATTCTGGGTTATTCAGGGTTTGTCTTATGTATGATTCTGGTTTATTCAGGGTTTGTCTTATGTATGATTCTGGTTTATTCAGGGTTTGTCTTAGGCATGATTCTGGTTTGTTCAGGGTTTGTCTTATGTATGATTCTGATTTATTCAGGGTTTTCTTATGCATGATTCTGGTTTATTCAGGGTTTGTCTTATGTATGATTCTGGTTTATTCAGGGTTTGTCTTAGGCATGATTCTGGTTTATTCAGGGTTTGTCTTATGTATGATTCTGGTTTATTCAGGGTTTGTCTTAGGCATGATTCTGGTTTATTCAGGGTTTGTCTTAGGTATGATTCTGGTTTATTCAGGGTTTGTCTTAGGCATGATTCTGGTTTATTCAGGGTTTGTCTTATGTATGATTCTGGTTTATTCAGGGTTTGTCTTAGGCACGATTCTGGTTTATTCAGGGTTTGTCTTATGTATGATTCTGGTTTATTCAGGGTTTGTCTTAGGCATGATTCTGGTTTATTCAGGGTTTGTCTTAGGCATGATTCTGGTTTATTCAGGGTTTGTCTTGGGCATGATTCTGGTTTATTCAGGGTTTGTCTTATGTATGATTCTGGTTTATTCAGGGTTTGTCTTAGGCATGATTCTGGTTTATTCAGGGTTTGTCTTGGGCATGATTCTGGTTTATTCAGGGTTTGTCTTATGTATGATTCTGGTTTATTCAGGGTTTGTCTTAGGCATGATTCTGGTTTATTCAGGGTTTGTCTTAGGCATGATTCTGGTTTATTCAGGGTTTGTCTTAGGCATGATTCTAGTTTATTCAGGGTTTGTCTTAGGCATGATTCTGGTTTATTCAGGGTTTGTCTTGGGCATGATTCTGGTTTATTCAGGGTTTGTCTTGGGCATGATTCTAGTTTATTCAGGGTTTGTCTTAGGCATGATTCTGGTTTATTCAGGGTTTGTCTTATGTATGATTCTGGTTTATTCAGGGTTTGTCTTAGGCATGATTCTGGTTTATTCAGGGTTTGTCTTATGTATGATTCTGGTTTATTCAGGGTTTGTCTTAGGCATGATTCTGGTTTATTCAGGGTTTGTCTTGGGCATGATTCTGGTTTATTCAGGGTTTGTCTTAGGCATGATTCTAGTTTATTCAGGGTTTGTCTTAGGCATGATTCTGGTTTATTCAGGGTTTGTCTTAGGCATGATTCTGGTTTATTCAGGGTTTGTCTTATGTATGATTCTGGTTTATTCAGGGTTTATTTTAGGCATTATTCTGCTTTATTCAGGGTTTGTCTTAGGCATGATTCAGGTTTATTCAGGGTTTGTCTTAGGCATGATTCTGGTTTATTCAGGGTTTGTCTTAGGTATGATTCTGGTTTATTCAGGGTTTATTTTAGGCATGATTCTGCTTTATTCAGGGTTTGTCTTGGGCATGATTCTGGTTTATTCAGGGTTTGTCTTAGGCATGATTCTAGTTTATTCAGGGTTTGTCTTAGGCATGATTCTGGTTTATTCAGGGTTTGTCTTAGGCATGATTCTGGTTTATTCAGGGTTTGTCTTATGTATGATTCTGGTTTATTCAGGGTTTGTCTTAGGCATGATTCTGGTTTATTCAGGGTTTGTCTTAGGCATGATTCTGGTTTATTCAGGGTTTGTCTTAGGTATGTTTCTGGTTTATTCAGGGTTTGTCTTAGGCATGATTCTGGTTTATTCAGGGTTTGTCTTAGGTATGATTCTGGTTTATTCAGGGTTTGTATTAGGTATGATTCTGGTTTATTCAGGGTTTGTCTTATGTATGATTCTGCTTTATTCAGGGTTTGTCTTAGGTATGATTCTGGTTTATTCAGGGTTTGTCTTATGTATGATTCTGGTTTATTCAGGGTTTGTCTTAGGCATGATTCTGCTTTATTCAGGGTTTGTCTTATGTATGATTCTGGTTTATTCAGGGTTTGTCTTAGGCATGATTCTGGTTTATTCAGGGTTTGTCTTAGGTATGATTCTGGTTTATTCAGGGTTTGTCTTAGGCATGATTCTGGTTTATTCAGGGTTTGTCTTATGTATGATTCTGGTTTATTCAGGGTTTGTCTTAGGCATGATTCTGGTTTATTCAGGGTTTGTCTTAGGCATGATTCTGGGTTATTCAGGGTTTGTCTTATGTATGATTCTGGTTTATTCAGGGTTTGTCTTGGGCATGATTCTGGTTTATTCAGGGTTTGTCTTGGGCATGATTCTAGTTTATTCAGGGTTTGTCTTAGGCATGATTCTGGTTTATTCAGGGTTTGTCTTAGGCATGATTCTGGTTTATTCAGGGTTTGTCTTAGGTATGATTCTGGTTTATTCAGGGTTTGTCTTAAGCATGATTCTGGTTTATTCAGGGTTTGTCTTATGTATGATTCTGGTTTATTCAGGGTTTGTCTTATGTATGATTCTGGTTTATTCAGGGTTTGTCTTGGGCATGATTCTGGTTTATTCAGGGTTTGTCTTATGCATGATTCTGGTTTATTCAGGGTTTGTCTTAGGCATGATTCTGCTTTATTCAGGGTTTGTCTTATGTATGATTCTGGTTTATTCAGGGTTTGTCTTATGTATGATTCTGGTTTATTCAGGGTTTGTCTTGGGCATGATTCTGGTTTATTCAGGGTTTGTCTTATGTATGATTCTGGTTTATTCAGGGTTTGTCTTGGGCATGATTCTGGTTTATTCAGGGTTTGTCTTATGCATGATTCTGGTTTATTCAGGGTTTGTCTTAGGCATGATTCTGCTTTATTCAGGGTTTGTCTTATGTATGATTCTGGTTTATTCAGGGTTTGTCTTATGTATGATTCTGGTTTATTCAGGGTTTGTCTTATGTATGATTCTGGTTTATTCAGGGTTTGTCTTAGGCATGATTCTGGTTTATTCAGGGTTTGTCTTAGGCATGATTCTGGTTTATTCAGGGTTTGTCTTAGGCATGATTCTGGGTTATTCAGGGTTTGTCTTATGTATGATTCTGGTTTATTCAGGGTTTGTCTTGGGCATGATTCTGGTTTATTCAGGGTTTGTCTTATGTATGAGTCTGGTTTATTCAGGGTTTGTCTTAGGCATGATTCTGGTTTGTTCAGGGTTTGTCTTAGGCATGATTCTGGTTTATTCAGGGTTTGTCTTAGGCATGATTCTGGTTTATTCAGGGTTTGTCTTAGGCATGATTCTGGTTTATTCAGGGTTTGTCTTGGGCATGATTCTGGTTTATTCAGGGTTTGTCTTATGTATGATTCTGGTTTATTCAGGGTTTGTCTTAGGCATGATTCTGGTTTATTCAGGGTTTGTCTTAGGCATGATTCTGGTTTATTCAGGGTTTGTCTTAGGCATGATTCTAGTTTATTCAGGGTTTGTCTTAGGCATGATTCTGGTTTATTCAGGGTTTGTCTTGGGCATGATTCTGGTTTATTCAGGGTTTGTCTTGGGCATGATTCTAGTTTATTCAGGGTTTGTCTTAGGCATGATTCTGGTTTATTCAGGGTTTGTCTTATGTATGATTCTGGTTTATTCAGGGTTTGTCTTAGGCATGATTCTGGTTTATTCAGGGTTTGTCTTATGTATGATTCTGGTTTATTCAGGGTTTGTCTTAGGCATGATTCTGGTTTATTCAGGGTTTGTCTTATGTATGATTCTGGTTTATTCAGGGTTTGTCTTAGGCATGATTCTGGTTTATTCAGGGTTTGTCTTATGTATGATTCTGGTTTATTCAGGGTTTGTCTTAGGCATGATTCTGGTTTATTCAGGGTTTGTCTTAGGTATGATTCTGGTTTATTCAGGGTTTGTCTTATGTATGATTCTGGTTTATTCAGGGTTTGTCTTATGTATGATTCTGGTTTATTCAGGGTTTGTCTTGGGCATGATTCTGGTTTATTCAGGGTTTGTCTTATGTAAGATTCTGGTTTATTCAGGGTTTGTCTTAGGCATGATTCTGGTTTATTAAGGGTTTGTCTTAGGTATGATGCTGGTTTATTCAGGGTTTGTCTTAGGCATGATTCTGGTTTATTCAGGGTTTGTCTTAGGCATGATTCTGGTTTATTCAGGGTTTGTCTTAGGCATGATTCTGGTTTATTCAGGGTTTGTCTTAGGCATGATTCTGGTTTATTCAGGGTTTGTCTTATGTATGATTCTGGTTTATTCAGGGTTTGTCTTATGTATGATTCTGGTTTATTCAGGGTTTGTCTTATGTATGATTCTGGTTTATTCAGGGTTTGTCTTAGGCATGATTCTGGTTTATTCAGGGTTTGTCTTATGTAAGATTCTGGTTTATTCAGGGTTTGTCTTAGGCATGATTCTGGTTTATTAAGGGTTTGTCTTAGGTATGATTCTGGTTTATTCAGGGTTTGTCTTAGGCATGATTCTGGTTTATTCAGGGTTTGTCTTATGTATGATTCTGGTTTATTCAGGGTTTGTCTTAGGTATGATTCTGGTTTATTCAGGGTTTGTCTTAGGTATGATTCTGGTTTATTCAGGGTTTGTCTTAGGCATGATTCTGGTTTATTCAGGGTTTGTCTTAGGCATGATTCTGGGTTATTCAGGGTTTGTCTTATGTATGATTCTGGTTTATTCAGGGTTTGTCTTGGGCATGATTCTGGTTTATTCAGGGTTTGTCTTAGGCATGATTCTAGTTTATTCAGGGTTTGTCTTAGGCATGATTCTGGTTTATTCAGGGTTTGTCTTATGCATGATTCTGGTTTATTCAGGGTTTGTCTTAGGTATGATTCTGGTTTATTCAGGGTTTGTCTTAAGCATGATTCTGGTTTATTCAGGGTTTGTCTTATGTATGATTCTGGTTTATTCAGGGTTTGTCTTATGTATGATTCTGGTTTATTCAGGGTTTGTCTTGGGCATGATTCTGGTTTATTCAGGGTTTGTCTTAGGCATGATTCTGGTTTATTCAGGGTTTGTCTTAGGCATGATTCTGGTTTATTCAGGGTTTGTCTTATGTATGATTCTGGTTTATTCAGGGTTTGTCTTAGGTATGATTCTGGTTTATTCAGGGTTTGTCTTAGGTATGATTCTGGTTTATTCAGGGTTTGTCTTAGGCATGATTCTGGTTTATTCAGGGTTTGTCTTAGGCATGATTCTGGTTTATTCAGGGTTTGTCTTAAGCATGATTCTGGGTTATTCAGGGTTTGTCTTATGTATGATTCTGATTTATTCAGGGTTTGTCTTAGGCATGATTTTGGTTTATTCAGGGTTTGTCTTAGGTATGATTCTGGTTTATTCAGGGTTTGTCTTAGGTATGATTCTGGTTTATTCAGGGTTTGTCTTAGGCATGATTCTGGTTTATTCAGGGTTTGTCTTAGGCATGATTCTGGTTTATTCAGGGTTTGTCTTAAGCATGATTCTGGGTTATTCAGGGTTTGTCTTATGTATGATTCTGGTTTATTCAGGGTTTGTCTTAGGCATGATTCTGGTTTATTCAGGGTTTGTCTTAGGTATGATTCTGGTTTATTCAGGGTTTGTCTTATGTATGATTCTGGTTTATTCAGGGTTTGTCTTATGTATGATTCTGGTTTATTCAGGGTTTGTCTTAGGCATGATTCTGGTTTATTCAGGGTTTGTCTTAGGCATGATTCTGGTTTATTCAGGGTTTGTCTTAGGCATGATTCTGCTTTATTCAGGGTTTGTCTTAGGCATGATTCTGGTTTATTCAGGGTTTGTCTTATGTATGATTCTGGTTTATTCAGGGTTTGTCTTAGGCATGATTCTGGTTTATTCAGGGTTTGTCTTAGGCATGATTCTGGTTTATTCAGGGTTTGTCTTATGTATGATTCTGGTTTATTCAGGGTTTGTCTTATGTATGATTCTGGTTTATTCAGGGTTTGTCTTAGGCATGATTCTGGTTTATTCAGGGTTTGTCTTATGTAAGATTCTGTTTTATTCAGGGTTTGTCTTAGGCATGATTCTGGTTTATTAAGGGTTTGTCTTAGGTATGATTCTGGTTTATTCAGGGTTTGTCTTAGGCATGATTCTGGTTTATTCAGGGTTTGTCTTAGGCATGATTCTGGTTTATTCAGGGTTTGTCTTAGGCATGATTCTGGTTTATTCAGGGTTTGTCTTAGGCATGATTCTGCTTTATTCAGGGTTTGTCTTAGGCATGATTCTGGTTTATTCAGGGTTTGTCTTAGGCATGATTCTGGTTTATTCAGGGTTTGTCTTATGTATGATTCTGGTTTATTCAGGGTTTGTCTTATGTATGATTCTGGTTTATTCAGGGTTTGTCTTAGGCATGATTCTGGTTTATTCAGGGTTTGTCTTAGGCATGATTCTGGTTTATTCAGGGTTTGTCTTATGTAAGATTCTGGTTTATTCAGGGTTTGTCTTAGGTATGATTCTGGTTTATTCAGGGTTTGTCTTAGGTATGATTCTGGTTTATTCAGGGTTTGTCTTAGGTATGATTCTGGTTTATTCAGGGTTTGTCTTAGGCATGATTCTGGTTTATTCAGGGTTTGTCTTAGGTATGATTCTGGTTTATTCAGGGTTTGTCTTAGGTATGATTCTGGTTTATTCAGGGTTTGTCTTAGGTATGATTCTGGTTTATTCAGGGTTTGTCTTAGGTATGATTCTGGTTTATTCAGGGTTTGTCTTAGGTATGATTCTGGTTTATTCAGGGTTTGTCTTAGGTATGATTCTGGTTTATTCAGGGTTTGTCTTAGGTATGATTCTGGTTTATTCAGGGTTTGTCTTAGGTATGATTCTGGTTTATTCAGGGTTTGTCTTAGGTATTATTCTGGTTTATTCAGGGTTTGTCTTAGGCATGATTCTGGTTTATTCAGGGTTTGTCTTAGGCATGATTCTGGTTTATTCAGGGTTTGTCTTAGGCATGATTCTGGTTTATTCAGGGTTTGTCTTAGGCATGATTCTGGTTTATTCAGGGTTTGTCTTAGGCATGATTCTGGTTTATTCAGGGTTTGTCTTAGGTATGATTCAGGTTTATTCAGGGTTTGTCTTAGGCATGATTCAGGTTTATTCAGGGTTTGTCTTAGGTATGATTCAGGTTTATTCAGGGTTTGTCTTAGGTATGATTCTGGTTTATTCAGGGTTTGTCTTAGGCATGATTCTGGTTTATTCAGGGTTTGTCTTAGGCATGATTCTGGTTTATTCAGGGTTTGTCTTAGGCATGATTCTGGTTTATTCAGGGTTTGTCTTAGGTATGATTCAGGTTTATTCAGGGTTTGTCTTAGGTATGATTCTGGTTTATTCAGGGTTTGTCTTAGGCATGATTCTGGTTTATTCAGGGTTTGTCTTAGGTATGATTCAGGTTTATTCAGGGTTTGTCTTAGGCATGATTCTGGTTTATTCAGGGTTTGTCTTAGGTATGATTCAGGTTTATTCAGGGTTTGTCTTAGGTATGATTCAGGTTTATTCAGGGTTTGTCTTAGGCATGATTCTGGTTTATTCAGGGTTTGTCTTAGGTATGATTCAGGTTTATTCAGGGTTTGTCTTAGGTATGATTCTGGTTTATTCAGGGTTTGTCTTAGGCATGATTCAGGTTTATTCAGTGTTTGTCTTAGGCATGATTCAGGTTTATTCAGGGTTTGTCTTAGGCATGATTCTGGTTTATTCAGGGTTTGTCTTAGGTATGATTCTGGTTTATTCAGGGTTTGTCTTAGGTATGATTCTGGTTTATTCAGGGTTTGTCTTAGGTATGATTCTGGTTTATTCAGGGTTTGTCTTAGGCATGATTCAGGTTTATTCAGGGTTTGTCTTAGGTATGATTCTGGTTTATTCAGGGTTTGTCTTAGGTATGATTCTGGTTTATTCAGGGTTTGTCTTAGGTATGATTCTGGTTTATTCAGGGTTTGTCTTAGGTATGATTCTGGTTTATTCAGGGTTTGTCTTAGGCATGATTCTGGTTTATTCAGGGTTTGTCTTAGTCATGATTCTGGTTTATTCAGGGTTTGTCTTAGGTATGATTCAGGTTTATTCAGGGTTTGTCTTAGGCATGATTCTGGTTTATTCAGGGTTTGTCTTAGGTATGATTCAGGTTTATTCAGGGTTTGTCTTAGGTATGATTCAGGTTTATTCAGGGTTTGTCTTAGGCATGATTCTGGTTTATTCAGGGTTTGTCTTAGGTATGATTCAGGTTTATTCAGGGTTGGTCTTAGGTATGATTCTGGTTTATTCAGGGTTTGTCTTATGTATGATTCTGGTTTATTCAGGGTTTGTCTTAGGTATGATTCTGGTTTATTCAGGGTTTGTCTTAGGCATGATTCTGGTTTATTCAGGGTTTGTCTTAGGCATGATTCTGGTTTATTCAGGGTTTGTCTTAGGCATGATTCTGGTTTATTCAGGGTTTGTCTTAAGCATGATTCTGGGTTATTCAGGGTTTGTCTTAGGTATGATTCTGGTTTATTCAGGGTTTGTCTTGGGTATGATTCTGGTTTATTCAGGGTTTGTCTTAGGTATAATTCAGGTTTATTCAGGGTTTGTCTTAGGTATGATTCAGGTTTATTCAGGGTTTGTCTTAGGCATGATTCTGGTTTATTCAGGGTTTGTCTTAGGTATGATTCAGGTTTATTCAGGGTTTGTCTTAGGTATGATTCTGGTTTATTCAGGGTTTGTCTTAGGCATGATTCAGGTTTATTCAGGGTTTGTCTTAGGCATGATTCAGGTTTATTCAGGGTTTGTCTTAGGCATGATTCTGGTTTATTCAGGGTTTGTCTTAGGTATGATTCTGGTTTATTCAGGGTTTGTCTTAGGTATGATTCTGGTTTATTCAGGGTTTGTCTTAGGTATGATTCTGGTTTATTCAGGGTTTGTCTTAGGTATGATTCTGGTTTATTCAGGGTTTGTCTTAGGCATGATTCAGGTTTATTCAGGGTTTGTCTTAGGTATGATTCTGGTTTATTCAGGGTTTGTCTTAGATATGATTCTGGTTTATTCAGGGTTTGTCTTAGGCATGATTCTGGTTTATTCAGGGTTTGTCTTAGGCATGATTCTGGTTTATTCAGGGTTTGTCTTAGGTATGATTCAGGTTTATTCAGGGTTTGTCTTAGGCATGATTCTGGTTTATTCAGGGTTTGTCTTAGGTATGATTCAGGTTTATTCAGGGTTTGTCTTAGGTATGATTCAGGTTTATTCAGGGTTTGTCTTAGGCATGATTCTGGTTTATTCAGGGTTTGTCTTAGGTATGATTCAGGTTTATTCAGGGTTTGTCTTAGGTATGATTCTGGTTTATTCAGGGTTTGTCTTAGGCATGATTCAGGTTTATTCAGGGTTTGTCTTAGGCATGATTCAGGTTTATTCAGGGTTTGTCTTAGGCATGATTCTGGTTTATTCAGGGTTTGTCTTAGGTATGATTCTGGTTTATTCAGGGTTTGTCTTAGGTATGATTCTGGTTTATTCAGGGTTTGTCTTAGGTATGATTCTGGTTTATTCAGGGTTTGTCTTAGGTATGATTCTGGTTTATTCAGGGTTTGTCTTAGGTATGATTCTGGTTTATTCAGGATTTATCTTAGGTATGATTCTGGTTTATTCAGGGTTTATCTTAGGTATGTTTTTATTGTATTTCTTACTGTATCATTCACTTATATTTGACAGATTGTACTTCCTTGACAACCACACTGCCATCACTACCTGACAGTACAGTGTGTCACATAACAGAATCATGTAACAGTGTTCAGTGCTGTATTAATGTAGATAAAATAGGACAGTCATTTGAAGCCTCAATAGACATTGATCCATGCAAGCTAATACTGAAGATAAGAATTGAAAAGTTAAAATTTGAGAAGAGTCTGCTTGATTTCCAATGGGGAACACCAGTAGAAATGTGGTTGTTTGGTCTGGTAAAAATTAGGTAAGTCCATTTATATATGATCTATTTAGAACTAACATACCTCCATTGTCCTACTATGTCTATAAGATCATGTTTGTTTGTTGGCAGCACCAACATTTTTGTTGGTTTTTTTTGTGTAATTTGTTTATTTTTCCAAGAACAGATTTATACATACATGATTCTATAAACACAATGTTTCAATGCACAAAAGTTACAATGTAAAAACAAGTTGATTTTCATAACATACTGTTTTGTAATAACTTTTGAAATTCAAAGTTAGCAATGCATTTTAAGTTATACAAGGTAACATATATTTTAGTATAATAGATATATATTAATATTAACCACTCCACCTCCAGATCTAACCATTTTCTTTTAGCATGTTCCTTTTGTACTGGGGACAGATATATCATTGATGCCTTTTCAATATTTATAGCATATTTCAGGAATTCAAGACCACCTTCTAAATCAAAGTCCCTACATTTGCATCTGCAGACATATATATAATATTTCAAAATAATTAAAACATTGTTGATTGTGCCCTGGGCTGAACTGTGTTCAGTCAAGCCAAGAATTATGTCTTTTGCATTAAAGGGTAAGCTAAGACCACATATTTTCAGGAAATTGCCAATTGATAACCAAATGTTCCGAACATAATTACATTCCCAAAAGATGTGAACCAGACTTTCTTTGGTTTCTGTACAAAATGTACATAGCTCAGTTTCTTTTAACCCACATTTATATAGAAAGGAATTTGTATTGTTAATCAGTAACTTCTCTTACTGTGTTTTACAGACTTTATAGATTAGTTATTTTCTTTTAAAGTAAGAATATGACCAGAAGTTCCAAATTTTTGTTTGTTTAAATATTGCTAGATATTTGTCAAAATTTATTTACCAAAGTAGTTTTATTCATAGTAAATCAATCACACGATACAGCTACTTGTACTAAAAACACCCTCGATTTTATGCTATATATTTCATATAAAACCACATTTTTCTAAAAAAAATATTTATTGTGAAGTCATTTCTAAATGGATTTTGATCATTTTTGCACCAGAAGAAGCAGAAATATCTAAAGATTATTTGTTTATTTTAGCATGATTTTCCGTTAGATTGCCTTTATTTTCTTATGATTTAAAGACAATTTTTGTTTTCTGACGTCAAATTTGTTATATATTTTAACCAAAATAAAATCGGAAAAATCAACATTTGTGTTTAAATCACCAGAAAACAAAAACCATGCAGACAAAAATTACTATCAGATAAGCAAATAGAATTCAAAGAATTCTGCGTGTCTTCAAATAAATTTCATAAAAATCTGCCCAGAGATAGCTTTAAAATATTTTTTTTTAAAAAAATGTGGTTTTATATGAAATATATAGTAAAAAATCGAAGGTGACAAATACTTATGTCCATGGACTGTGCCTTGTTGATATGACATTAAGTGCCTGCCTTGATGCTAAGTTTATATATATATTTCAGGATGACAGTCTATGATTTACAGACAGAGGGTAACTACCTGGGTGATATGACTTTAAGTGCCTGTCTTAATGCTAAGTATATATATATTTCAGGATGACAGTCTATGATTTACAGACAGAGGGTAACTACCTGGTTGATATGACTTTAAGTGCTTGTCTTGATGCTAAGTTTATATATATTTCAGGATGACAGTCTATGATTTACAGACAGAGGGTAACTACCTGGTCGATATGACTTTAAGTGCCTGTCTTAATGCTAAGTATATATATATTTCAGGATGACAGTCTATGATTTACAGACAGAGGGTAACTACCTGGTTGATATGACTTTAAGTGCCTGTCTTGATACTAAGTTTATATATATTTCAGGATGACAGTCTATGATTTACAGACAGAGGGTAACTACCTGGTTGATATGATATTAAGTGCCTGTCTTGATGCTAAGTTTAAATATATATTTCAGGATGACTGTCTATGATTTACAGACAGAGGGTAACTACCTGGTTGATATGACTTTAAGTGCCTGCCTTGATGCTAAGTTTATATATATATTTCAGGATGACTGTCTATGATTTACAGACAGAGGGTAACTACCTGGTTGATATGACTTTAAGTGCCTGTCTTAATGCTAAGTATATATATATTTCAGGATGACAGTCTATGATTTACAGACAGAGGGTAACTACCTGGTTGATATGACTTTAAGTGCTTGTCTTGATGCTAAGTTTATATATATTTCAGGATGACAGTCTATGATTTACAGACAGAGGGTAACTACCAGGTTGATATGACATTAAGTGCCTGTCTTGATGCTGACGTCTCTGTTCCATGTTATCACAATGTACCAATTTTTAAAAATTACAAGCTTCCAAAATCATTGTGTGAATGGAAGAATGGATTCCAAGTGAAAGGTATGATGCTACAATTAGCTACTGAATTTAATTTTGACACTAAATTTAATAATAGATTAAAGCATAATTAATCAAACTTTGTTAGAAAAGATGTGATTATTTTGGTTAATTTAAAATATTTATGTGATATACCAAGTTTTTCACTTTTGATTAATCTAGATAGATTCTCACCATTAATTCTAGCCAACTAGAAAATGAGGAATGTGTCTTTTATCAAACACATGCCACAATAAAGCTGAAGTAATAACAAAGTTGGCGTTAAACACCAATCAATTAATCATTTTATCAAACTTCTTTGATATTTCAGATTTTAGTCTGGATTCATGGATATCTAAAAACAACCTCCCACAGAACTTGGACCCACTACCTCAGTGGGCAGTAGAAAGACTGATGCAAAAATGGGGAGTGTCCCAATTTATTACTGATCAGTCTTGTACTGACATCTATACAGAGTTTAAACTTGACACCAGTTCAGGTAAAGAAATATTTGATTTTTGCACTTAACCTAGAAATTTCTTATCCAAATTTGCTTTAAAAAAATGTATGTAATGTGATTATTGATTACAGAGTTTGGTGTCTTTAACCTGTATTTGCAATGAAGTTAAATCTTGAAGTCTCCATTAACTTTTTATTTACAAAGAATATGAAATAAAAATATTGTTCATGTTTCAACAGAAAATATTTGTGTTTAAATATCAATGTTTGTGTGTCTCCAAATCAAGCTTAAAATAAATATAATAACACTTCATGTTACATCAGAATTCCATATATATTGTAAACAGGTTGTGATTGGACAGTTCCTAGTGTACCTACATGGATGACATGTTCAGTGACTTCATCGTGTGATGGTATTGTCTGTTGTGTTGATCTACCCAGGATAGAGAAATCAGTACCAGTTGTACTACAGGTAGAGGACTGTAGAAATACACTTCATCTACAGATCGGCAAACTGAAAACAAAATTAAAACTCAACAATTTCAATTATGGTAAGTTTTAGGGTATTTTCTATTATGTGATTTAAACTGTTGAATTTGTTTTATCCATTGATTGATTGATTGATTTATTGTGCTTAACGCAACTTTCAGCAAAATTTCAGCTATATCATGGCGACCAGTTTTAGTGGTGGAAGAAGCTGGAGTACCCAGAGAGAACCACCGACCATGGGCAAGCAACTGGTAGACTTTATCACTTGTGGCTGTGAGTCGAGTGCACTCTTTTTTGTAATTTACAAAGCCGGGAGCGAACCCACGCCATATTGGTGATAGGCTTGTATGAGTTGTTGGGGAATTCAGCCACCCAGGCCCTTGTTTTATCCATGGTTGTCTGTTACTGTTTAAGCTAAGAAACAAAAGGTACCAGATACTGGCTCAACTGGTTTATTCTGCATAGTGGAAAACACCCCTAATGTTTGGTTAATTGTTTGACCAATTAACTATAATGTTTAGACTGTTCCTACCCATCTTACTTACAAGTGTTGGGTGTAAAAGCTGTCTGATTATTTATGACACTGACATTAGTAGTTTTGTGTTGGAGGTATGCATTCATATTCCTTAACATTATCTACTAAATAGTTACACAATGGTCGCTTGACTTAAATCAAAGTGTTTTATAGTAATGTCAATATGAATAATAGATATCCAAAGTTGCAATAACTAGTTCAGCATCAAGCCATGGTTGTAGTGTAGTATAAGACAAGTTTAAAGATACCAAAGAGGTAATCAGAAGGTGAAGACAACACAATGGACAAAGAAAATTGGACATAATGACAAAGAACCCAAGGGTTGACTCCAGTTCTCAGGAAGTTTAAGCAGTGGCGAGTCCTCATGTTTTAAATATTATTTACACTATGTTTGTATTTTCAGGTGTTGATCATGTATTCTCTCTCTTTGGAATAGTTAATATTCAGTAAGTATAGTTTATCAATGAAAACAACATCTGTCTATTTATAGTTTTTGTTAAAAAAGAAGTTTATGTGTGCTTGTTTACCTTGGAACATCGAAGTATCACAAAACTTCAGAATACAGTCAAAACATCTTGTCTCAAAGTTTAAGGGTGCTACTATCTTATTTCAAATTCGTGGAGTATTTTAGTAGTCTGGGCAAACTGTAAATGCAACATTTTCTTGCTTCAAGTTATCTGAGAAAACTATCTGATATTGGAATAATGAAGTTAAACTGCATATACATTTAAAAAAATGTTTATAATTGAATATTACTTAAGATATTGAATAAAATATTTGTTGAAAGTTATAATAAAAACTCTTGATTGCTGGGTCACTGCAAAGATATTTTTCACTGTTTATATTTTGATCTTAAAGGAATAACGTATGAACTAAAGATAATATTAAATGTAGGAAACACTCATCAAATCTGAAGCAACTTAATAACAATATTTAATTATAGATATAGTATAAAGACTAATGAAGAGGACCGTCATTATAATGTAGATCTAGGTCTGTCTGTCTGTTATACAGATACAAAACCATGTGATTATTCTGTCTCTATATTAAACAATGCAGTTATAGACCATAAACTTTGTGATCCTGATGCTGACTTGCTGAATTCTGGTAAGGATTATTCCATTTTAATATCCATGAACTACAAACCAAAAAATATCAATCTTATGTCACATATTTCTTGTGGCCAATTGTTGAAATTTTTTTCTGTTCAAACTGCATCGTTGGTGTAATGGTTAGCGTGCTCGCCTTGACTGCAATAGATCATGGGTTCGAACCCCAATCAGGTCAAACCAAAGACTATAAAATTGGTATTTGTTGCTTCTCCGCCAAGTACGCAGCAATAAAGAGAAAGAGCAAAGACTGGATGGTTCAGAATCAGGATAATGTGTCAAGAGTGGAGTGACATGTCTATCTTCAGACTGTTGTTTCAGTGAGCTACCACTATAAAAATCAAACTATGCGTGTTGGTCTAGTACAAAGCGGACCTCATCATCATCTCATTTTCTTGTTCTCGCCATGATATAGCTGAAAAATATCTGAGTTGGCGTTAAGCAACAATCACTCACTCACTTATTTCTGTTCAATCTTTTATTTCAATGGAAATAAAACCTTTCATGTGTATCAGTTGGTGTTGGTCAAGGTTTTTATTGTTTTCCTAGAAGAACTGTCCAATTGAATTATAGGTGCAATAACTATTGTCCATTGTGGAGTTAATTCAGTTGGAAGTTTTAATGTCTCATTGAAAAGTCAATCATTCTTTGATCGATTTTGCAATACAAATTCTGAAAAAAGAAATTTAAATTTTATGTGGTCAGTTTGCTAAATATTTATTTGATTCACCATATATTTTAAGATCAAAGACAAGAGTGTCAATGACTTGTGGCAGGTTTGTGGTTTTCTCCGGGTACTCCGCTTTCCTCTACTAATAAAACTGACCGCCGCATTATATCTGAAATAATGTTGAAAGTGTCATTAAACCCCATAACCGTAAATTCCTCAAAGAAAAGATATTCAAAAGGTGAATATTTCTGGAATGAAGATATGGTGTAAATGATACACTGGAAATGTTTTATTTCACTTGCAATAATTATTGTTAAAATATATATAATTTAATTTGATTTGAATACTGCAATCTGATTGGCTGATCCCCCTGGAAAAAATTTTGGTTATACTTGATAACCTGGGTTGGTATTGTGACGTCATCAACATATTCATTTGCCAACGATAAATTCAAATAGTCACATGAAATAATCGTAGTTAAAATCAAGGAATAATTAAATTTTGTTGTAAAAATTAAATTATAAAGAATTTTAAGTGTTAAAACCCCCAAACCAGGTTATATCGTATAACCTGTTCAAAAATTTCAAATATTCCTTAAATATTTAAATATGAACAATTTAAAGGCTTTCTGTATTATGGAATAGAACTAAATACATATGAGTCATACTCTGAATATGACTCTGTACTTAAAATATTAAATTGCTTCTATTAAACAAGACTAACAAAATTGTGAATTTTAATTTTGCAAAATGCAGTTTTATATTAATTTCAATTTTAAAGCAAATAGAAAAAAAAAGCATCAGTGAAAATTTGAATAAAAAACTACACCTCAAATGATGAAATTGTTATTATTTGTTGTTGTATAAATCTTCTGCACTTTTTTTTTTAATATGAAAAGGATTTTACAAAAAAATAGGAGGAGCAACTGTATCACAAAACTTCCTTCAATTGAAAATGGCTAAATTTATTTGATATATTTTGGACTCTCATTTTATTTTATCATTCAGTTTTAGGCATCAAAACTGAAAATTGATCTTGCTCTGACTTACTACAGGTAACCAAAATCTAACTTATGAAGATAACTGTTTAATTTTTAAAGAAGTTTACAAGTTTATTAGAAGACCTCAACGATTCCTCATTGTATAAACTTGTAAATATATCCAGCATGATCATCGTATCCACACAAAACTTCTTTTTCCCCTTTTTTTTCACTGTTTTTCTGTTCTCTTTTACATGTGTAATTGTTACTGGTATACTTTCATTAATGTACATGCTCTTTTTCATATGTATATATGTTATATTTGGTATGTAATTCCCAGGAGAAGACTTCATAAGTTGGCAAGTCTTGTGTCTTATCCTTTTTGTCTCTATGAGCAAATAAAATTGTTATAAACTAAACTGTTTTATTTACAACCACAGAAATCAAGAGGTGCACAAAAAAACAAAAATAAGTCCCAAGAATAGAGTTTATTGGTTTCATGGACTAGCTTCCACCTCTGGTCTTCTAGTCTCCAAATTACCTGTCAGAACTCTTCAAGACTTGGACACAGCTAAATAACATATTTAATCCATTGCAGATTTCACCCTGACAGAATGGTTAGAGAACAGAGATTTGACAGTTAATTCTGTCATCACAGATATTGTCTCTAATGACTTGATAAAGGAGCTAGGTCTGGATGATTACATGGGGTTCTCTGATGTATGTAGCATGACATCCCCAGGATATAACAACGCCACAGATGGGTGGTTTAATGGTAGGTATTCCTTGGTACATTTATATGATATGGCTTGGAATTGCAAAGACAAGTGTTTATGTTGTTTTCAATGTATTTCATGTTTTAAAGTCCCTCACAGGTTAAGGTTTTAAAAAGTCTTTCTCATTGAGGTCACAACTTTAATTGTCAGATGAAGATGGATCACAAAAGATCAATTTTGAGAACCCTTTAAAACAGTTTAATGGCCGAGTTGTCTCAAAAGACCTTTCATTGTCATTTTGTAAATGTTCTGGTATTGTTAGAAAGAATAAGCAATATTACATCTCAAACTGTCTTTCCGAATTCATTGAACCATTTCAAATCGCCTTGTTTTACTTTTTAGTTTTTTTTATATTGGAATAGAATATCGTTTGACATTTTTCATCCTACAGTTATAGGTTGAAATGAGAGTAATTATTAAGCTCATGTAACCCATCTTGAAAAAAACTGATTATTGTAACTATTAAATTTGAAGAGTAAATTTACAGGTTCTTAGTCTGACATGATTATGTTATACAGTCTAATCCACTTGTAATGAAATTTGAGGGGAACATGAAGTCTTTTCATTCTAGCTGATTTTTCATTGTAAATGGACTGGACTGTATAAAGAAGTAGAAACAGGATGAACTCGATGTTTAATTTCCTATTCTAAGTTCCAGACATTTATAGATAAATTTTAATCATGACCAACATTAATGGTGACTGTAGTTGTGTATTTCAATGTTTCAGAATGTTCCAGTATCACATCATTGCCAGCTTTAGGAGGAGACTTGGTGTGTCATCTTTCCTCCACATGTTCATCAATTGACTGTTGTTTGTCTAGCAACCTCCTACGTAGAACACTAAAGTCAAGCATACATCTAGATACATGTTCATATAAACTACAGGTGTCCATAGAAGATCTGAGTTATGAATTTCAAATGCTGAACTATCATTGGGGTAAGTAGTTGATATCGCAGAAGGACAGACAACGCTATGGTTACCAAAATACTACACAGAAAACTAAACTAAAGATTACTTAAATATTTCCTGTTTTTACTTTTTGGACAGAAATAGGAATATCAATCAAAGCATAATTTTCATTGATAGTTTTTGGCAATTTTTTTAGTGAAAATATTTTATTTTTAAATTTTATGAATTTTATTAAAGTAGGAGATGGATGTGTAGATTTTAAATTGGTGAAAATGTAAAGATATATAACAGTAAAATTATGTTCTGAAGATTATTGATTGATTGATTGATTGATTGATTGATTGATTGATTGATTGTTGTTGTTGTTGTTTAACCTCAAGTGAGCTATTTTTAAACTGAACTCCTGACAAAAACAATTATCTATATATAGCAATATATCATATTGATAAACTGGAAACACTGTGATAGCACTATGAGCAGAAGTTTATACATGTATTGTCAAAGGAGAAAGATGATATATAATTAATAGGCTCAGAAAATTGACCATGAAGCATGTCACCCAAGACCACTTATTTTCCTTATAATGAGCTACTGTAAGTTGTCCTTTACATATAAGAAATGTGACATTCTCAACACATGTGGCGCTCATTTACATCCTGTCTAACGGGCGAGTTGTTAATTTGATTCATCTGGCTCAACCAGTCGAGGGGTTGTACTGTACTTCGCAACTGAGAAACTAGGTAATAAGTGAATTAAAACTGTACCAATGTAATCTGAATTACAGTAGTTTGGTGTTAACTAGATTGTTAATTATATACCTTGTCTTTATGATGTAACATTTATCAGTTATCAGCTTGTTGTGCTATTTTTCTTGGATAAAGAAGGTCAGTTGTAGAACTGATTTTTTTACATATAATTGCCATGTGGGTGGGGATCTATGGTGATTAATGCCATTTTCAGCAAGTTATATCTTGGCGGTCAGTTTTATTGGTGGAGGAAACCAGAGTACATGGAGAAAACCACCGACTTGTCACAAGTAACTGACAAACTTTTATCACATAACGTTGTATCGAATACACCTTGTTTGAATGGACTTCAAACTCACAAAGTTAGTGGTGATAGTCATTGGCAGTTTAGAGTACACATATGATTTAGGAATAAGGATTAGATCATGGGAATGTTACACCACTTTCTACAATATTTCAGAGGTATATCATGGTCACAGGTAAGTTTTATTGGTGGAGTAAACTTGAGTACCCTGAGAAAATCACTGCCCTCCCAAACTTGATCACCTTGCCATTGGCAGCAGCCAAGCTTATAAATCTTAGTGTTGATAGGTACCAACCCAATAGGTAGATGTAAATCTAACTATGCCATATGGACCAGAGTCCTCCCAAATATGATTTAAGAATATATCACCATGGTAATTAAATGTTGAAGAAAAAAGCTTTTTTAGTTACATGATCAACATGAACAACTGACTGATTAAAAATCTTTTTTCTAGGAAAAACTCAAGATGTTAGATTACATGGTGTATTTTTATTGAGGTAAGTATGTTTCTATGGTGACATTTTTAGATGCATTAGGAATATGATACAATTTTTTAAAATAATTTATTCAGTACTCAGATGTACATTTCTATACCTAAATCCTTCAGTGGTACTCAACATTTTGTGATGTAAACCACATTTTGCTTTGTTTATTTTTATAGGGATTGATTGCTTGGTAACAGTTGTCATTGCTTCTTTGTTATTATTCTAAAAAATATCAAATAAAATGGAATGTGTAAATAATGGGTGACTGACCAATGGGTTTACATAAAGTAGTAGATAAAATATGGAAGAAAATATCCTCTCTTGTAAACACAAGCCAAGATCAGCAGCTGTTGAATTGAAAATAACCATGGTCACATATAAGAATTTTGTGGTTGTATTTAAGTGGTTTGTAAACCTCACTTTTCTTATGGTTTTTAAGCCTGAAGCAGAAGGAATTTGATTTCCCATAACAATTTATGTATATTTTGTATATTTTAATATATTTTGATTCAGGTTTACAATATACAACATCCCATCAGACAATACATTCTCTGTGGATGCTGAGATCAAGTTATGTTTTGATGCCAAGGATAGCACATGTTTAAAGGAATATTCTATCCTAAGTAATGTTAAAATGCAGTATGAGGCTTGTAATAATGGTACAACATCACCTATTGGAGGTAAGAATCTCTTAACATACTACATGTACTTACTGTAGCTAATATATTTTTTACTTATCTATCTTTATTTCTTCCAAATTTCCCAGAAAAACTGGGAAAGATTTTGGATCTGAGAAAGCTCACATTTATTCAGTGTTTTTTTCTGGGGTACCAGTATATGGTCAATCAGAAGTTATTAAAGTATTTAAAATTTACAGATAAGTTTTTTTTTAGGGTTAGTATATTTAATTATTGGTTGTAAATAAATATGAAAACTCTTCTAGATAATTATTTCAGAATATTGTAGTTTCTATGGTAATATTTTTTCAGGTCTTTCTTTTAATTTCTGGAAACCTTCATCATGTACAGCTTTTACGGGAGATTTTCAGAATGGTGAGTATTGTCTAAGCCAATTGTAGTTGTTGTCTTTGAAACATGGTGTGTTCATGGTAATTGTTTTTGCTGAATTTGCCCTGATAATAGGTTCATTTGACCTCTACACAACAAATCTTTTACTGTATATAGGTTCATTTGACCTCTACACAACAAATCTTTTACTGTATATAGGTTCATTTGACCTCTACACAACAAATCTTTTACTGTATATAGGTTCATTTGACCTCTACACAACAAATTTTTTACTGTACAACTTCCCATGTACTTCTGTGCCCCTTCTATCAGTCAGTGCATATTGTTTTATTGTCTTCTGTCTATTTGTTAATCTATGTGTTGGTCAGTCCAAAAATAGTGTACATGTTTATTCCACTTAATTTGTCTTACAGTTTTGAATCTATAATCTACTAAATTTTTTATACCCCCACTCCACCGGAAGGGGGGTATACTGTTTTACCTCTGTCTGTCCTTCCATCTGTCCCAAGATATTTTTTGTCACATTTTTCTCAGCAACTATTGATGGCAGAAATCTGATATTTGGTCACAAGCTTCATATAGATACCCCATATCGTGGGAAGCGTTTTTGGACCCGTCACATTCCTACTTCCTGTTTGCGGGGGTATCATAAGTGAGCATTATCTCACAGTTCATCTTGTTTGATATCGTTTTTTATCTAACATTAAATATGTTTTCCATTGAAATTAACGAAAGTCGCCTGTCTGATAGAAGATGTTGTATCACCACACTGGTGATAAAAGAATGGCACGACGTTGCACGAGACGTTCTCTGCCGAACTACATGATGTCATACCATTGGAATGTGAGACAAAACACAGTAACCTGACGGTGAATGAACGGAAAAAATAACGTGATGTCTTACAGAAAATGTAGTCTCCCTCGGAGTATTGTACACATTTTAATTCAACCTTTGCTATTTGTTTGAAATTCGTTTTATTGAAATGTTAGATAAACTTATTACATACATAGTGTGGTGGTACAAGACTTTGTAACAGGTCTTGTCTGTTGCATGAACTAACCGCATCACAACTCGCCGCTATCGCGACTCTTAGTGATACTGGTTCACACAACAGACTCGACCTGATACAAAGTCTTGTACCACCACACTCATGTATGTAATGGGTATGGAACTGCTCCAACGATGTGGTATTTTTTATATTTCATTTCATTACAGTACTGTTTGTTTGTATTTTTCTTTAGGTTGTAATAGTGTACCATTCCCGGTATCGTCTTTCCCAGGCTGTAGATTAACCAGTGATTGTCAAGGAATTGAATGCTGTGTAGGGTTTGACTTTATCACAGGCACAAGAAATGTTAATGTGTTGGCTAAATTAACTCAGTGTGATACAATGTCATGTGGCATAGAGAGAAAGGCATGGAGTAAAAGTGGATTGGACTCCTTAACAGGTAAACATGAATATTACAATAGTTGATTAAAGAACAATCTGATTAAAATCAGCTGTTACAATTCACTACACTCCTCCCTAACATCTGACAGTAATGAATAAGAGGTCATGTCCAGATGAACTCATTGTCAGCCAATAAAAACACCACTGACAAAATTTTATCATCCTTTTTCGTGAGACACATTTTTATCATCGCATCACAAAAGTAGAGCTCTGTGACATTTCAGTTATATCATGGTGGTCAGTTTTATTGGTAGGGGAAACCGGAGGACCCGGAGAAAACCACTGACCTGTCGCAAGTCACTGACAAACTTTTTCACATAATGTTGTACACCTCGCCCTGATTGAGATTCAAACTCACAACATCAGTGGTGATAGGCACTGATTGCATAGGTAGTTGTAAAACCAACTACCATACGATCACGGCCACAATGGCCCCTTACAAAACATAGGCAAAGTACAAAATTGGTTCCTGACTGCACTCAATCGAAATTATGAAATTTTTAGAACATTTGCAGATTTCTACATTATACAAAATACGATTATCCTTGTAGTCAATGAAATTGCTATTTAAAATAAAACGTAGATAGCTGAAGGTTATCTTTGTAGAACATACACAAATCATCCCTTACTGCATCTTGTCCTTCAATATAGATATTTTGTAAATTATGTTAATTTGAGAGAATTACTGTGCATGCATTGTAAGGCTAAAAGTAAGTCAAATTATGTATGAGGGAAATTCTGCACTGTAAGACCATAATCAATTGTAGAATATTTTTATAAGAACTGTGCCAGTTTATAGCAATTTCTTAACCTTATGAGTGATTAAAAATATTTATTCTTGAAATTTATTAAAATTCATAATAAACTTGAAAGGGTGTTGGAGTTTTTATAAGTAGTATCTGTTTTGTAGGATCTTCTGTATCAGAGAAGGTAAATGATGTATTTGATATGGTTGTCATGGTAATAGAATCCTCCCCGTCATTGTATAAAGTCACCATATCTATAAAGATCTGTTACATGAAAGACGTCAGTTGTCGGACAATTACATTAGCAGAGGAAGTAACTTTAGTCAGACCATCTTGTGCCAGTGGTAGAAAAAGAAGAAGAAAGAAAAGGAGTGTTACAGAGTAAGCTCCCTTTCTTCTAGAAGGCAATAATTAAAGTATAAACTTGTATTGATGAGTCTAATTTAACAACTTATCAGGACATCCTGGCATTTAATAATAGAAGAAGATGAGAACAACAGGTGTCCTCAAAATATTACATCTAATGTGCTGGGAGGAGGATAAAAAGAGGTTCTCCTCCCTCAGACATAGGTGACCTCTCCCCCCTCAGACATAGGTGACCTCTCCTCCCTCAGACACAGGTGACCTCTCCTCCCTCAGACATAGGTGACCTCTCCTCCCTCAGACACAGGTGACCTCTCCTCTCCCAGACATAGGTGACCTCTCCTCCCTCAGACATAGGTGACCTCTCCTCCCTCAGACATAGGTGACCTCTCCTCCCTCAGACACAGGTGACCTCTCCTCCCTCAGACATAGGTGACCTCAGCCTATTTTGACTATCCTGTTTAGGTGCTTTTGGTTTTATTCCTCCCAAAACTATAAATTATTTGGCTTTCCAATCTTTCGATTTGAGCATTTCTGATGAAGGTTATTCCAGAAACGTGCCGTGCGTAATGAATTTGATATCTACATTTTTATTGTAATACAACTACCGGTACATTGTATTATTTTGCCAATATTTTAACTGTTGTGTTATATATTTCAAGGAGTGAGAAGTGGGGGTGCTCATTTCATCTCATATATTTTTATCACAGATTTTGTTGTTTCTAGAGAAATTTGACTCTGTTTAACTATATTAATCGTGTCAGTTATTTAATTAATATTGTGATACCTACTCTTGTGTTAAACTTCAGTAAATTGCCCATTTTTTGTATGTGGTTAAAATTTACAAATGTCTACGGTTAGAGAAGTTCGTAATTTTTTTTATTATTAAGTTAAAGTTGTGTTCAGGGCTCGTTCCTGTTGTACTTTTTCAGACTGAGGCATAAAAACTTTGTTTTAAACAATTGCATTAGTTAAACTTTACAACTTTAATTAAATAAGTAAATATTAAGCTTCTGTCGATTAGATATCAAATAATATATACAATCAAACCTGTCTTAGTGACCCCCTCTATTAAGATTAGATATCAAATAATATATACAATCAAACCTGTCTTAGTGACCACCTCTATTAAGATTAGATATCAAATAATATATACAATCAAACCTGTCTTAGTGACCCCCTCTATTAAGATTAGATATCAAATAATATATACAATCAAACCTGTCTTAGTGACCACCTCTATTAAGATTAGATATCAAATAATATATACAATCAAACCTGTCTTAGTGACCACCTCTATTAACCAACAATTTGTATTATGTGACCTTAATTTTAATTTCCCTTCACAGTACAATTCATATTAATTAAACCTGTATTTAGCGACCACCTGTCTTATGTAACCCTGTTTCTATGTTTCCTTGGAAGGTCACATGAAACAAGTTTGGCTGTATGTAGAATACTGAGGATTATAATTTGCTTTACCTCCTAAAATGTTCTTCACATTTCTAATGCTAATCATTGATTGGTCAATTACTATATCAGTTGTATTGTGTCAGTCAGTAAATCAGATACCAAGATGAAACCACTGACCTGTCACATGTAACTGACAAACTTTATCATAGCAAGTTGTATAAAGTACATCTAGCAACAGACAGGAATAGGAATTACAGGTTTAGTTGTGATAGACAATGATTTCATTGGTAGATATCAAGAAGCCATTGAGGCTTTTAATCTATCCACAAAGTCTGATGTCATTGCTTGCATTGGAAATGAGAAAAGTTACATTTGTAAAAAAAAAATTCTAAAAAAATAAAACAATCAGTTCCAAGAAAAAGTCAAGTGTCAGTGATAATCAAGTTGTGTTTGATAATAGATTTTTAAAATACATTTATTTCAATATTTTTTTATAGATTAAATCCTGCTGATCTTAAGACAAGTTTAAGAACACTTTTAGAAAGAGGTGCATCATCTGATGAAGTTAAAGAGTTCATGTCAAAGGTCAAAGAATTTGAGGTATGTTTCATTAACTAGAGATAAATAAAATGTTACGCAGAGCAAAGCATTATACAACAGCAATATTTTGACAAGGGAAAGATGAGCAAGTATACATTAAAAGCAAGCGTGAATACAGTAAATTGCTTGACATAATGATGTGTTTGACAGTGTATTATGCTGGACCCATATATTTTGGACATTTGTCTTTTTTTCTTTTTTTCTTTTTTTTTACTATTTCAAGTGTTAAATATACCTTCCAAATATGCAAATTTTCGGAATATGGGGACCTTTTTTGAAATATAAATAGCAAAATATTTTGTAATCCATAAATAACCCATAAAGATGATCATTTGCAAAAACTGCATTAAAATTGAATGAAAAATTTAGAAAAAAATGTAATATTTTAATTCTGCTTTTGTTGGCCCCTTTTGGTTGAGTTCAACTCTAAACTTGTAAGAGATAGAGCAAATATGTTGACATAGCACCAGAAGCTCTCAGTGCAATCAATTAAAAAAAACTGCATCAAAATTGGACAAGAAAAAAGAATTTGATATTTTGCAAATTTTTTTATATTCCCCCAATAACCCGTAAAGATGATCATTTTGCCAAAAAAATCAATGCATTAAAATTGGATGAAAAATTAAAAAAGTTAAAAATTTGAAATTTGCTCCTTACTATTTGTATTTGACAGAATCAACAAATACTTGATAACCTGCAGATGGTACCCCTTTCTGACAAAGACACAAACACTGGACCTAAATCTGCTATGAAGGCACTTGGTCAGAATAATCCTGCTACAATGTCTGTTGTATGGTCTAGTGGTAAAGGGGTAGATGTCAAAGGAGGTTTGTAGCAAATCTGTTTTATTTTATTAAAAAAAGGGGGGTGTAAGTGATTATGTTGGGTGATTTACATCTATTTAGTTTGTTTATCACCATGGAAATTGTGTGTGCTATTAAAATAAAAGTTTGAAGATACCAAAGGAGTAATCAGAAGCCATAAATCGACAGACAATACAATGGCCAAATGAAAAAAGGACAGAAGAACAAAAAAAAAAGATATACAAAACATTATACAGAAAACTAAGGATCGAACAACACAAACCCCACTAAAAACTGGGGGTATAAATTGGTGATCACTGAGTTTACCCAACCAAAATTTATACTACCAAAGTATAATAGAAATATAACCATTTTTTTAAGAATTATAAATATGGCCTTTTCAATATGTTATCAGAATATGGCCTTTTCACTATGTTATCAGAATATGGCCTTTTCAATAAGTTATCAGAATATGGCCTTTTCAATATGTTATCAGAATGTGGCCTTTTCAATATGTTATCAGTTTTATCCTTTAGATTATATTGACAGATGCTTGCCATATTTCATGACTCATTTATTATATCATACTCGCGGGGCAGTTGTGTCTGTGATCATATGGTAGTTGTATTTACAACTACCTATGCAATCAGTGCCTATCACCACTGATGTTGTAAGTTCGAATTTCGATCAGGAGGAGGTGTACAACATTATGTGATAAAGTTTGTCAGTGACTTGCGACAGGTCGTGGTTTCCCCCGGGTCCTCTGGTTTCCTCCACCAATAAAACTGACCGCCACGATATCACTGAAATTTTGATGAAAGTGGCGTTAAAAACCATCAAACAAACAAACAAAGATCATATCATACTCACCTACAAAACTTGGTGTGTTCTTTCTACATGTATGTTTTCATACATTGTTGCTTTGTTACAGGTGATGCTATAACTAGTATGTTGACATCAGCCACAGATCTTGTTGGTCGTGCAGATCAAATGTTTGTTGTTGGACAAGGACTGTCAAATGCTGGAGTAAAATCACTGGGACAGAAACTAGCAGGCATGACAATAGGAGACATTAAAGCTATGCTAGATTTGAAGAACATGGATCCTGTTGTTGTCGCTGAACTGTTAGTTCAGATAAAAGATCTAGCAAAAGCTCTGGTAAGTGTTTTAACTTGGTATCATTATCAATGTCATTGTCTGGTAAGTGTTTTAACTTGGTATCATTATCAATGTCATTGTCTGGTAAGTGTTTTAACTTGGTATCATTATCAATGTCATTGTCTGGTAAGTGTTTTAACTTGGTATCATTATCAATGTCATTGTCTGGTAAGTGTTTTAACTTGGTATCATTATCAATGTCATTGTCTGGTAAGTGTTTTAACTTGGTATCATTATCAATGTCATCATCACTGACAGGCATTATTATGCATAGCAATTTGTTTCAAGTTTTACTATTACAATAATGGTGGCCGAGTGGTGAAGGCGATTAACTTCTGACCTTAAGTTGATTTATTGTAGGTGTTTGCTGGAAAATTTTGGAAAGTGACAATAAATGTGAGGTATTGTTATCATTTTAGGTCTGTCTGTCCCAGTAAGCTTTTACATTTCTATCTTTTTCTATGAAACCACTGGGCTAATTCAAACCAAACTTTGTAAGAATATTTTTTTTGTTTGTTTATTTAACAACAATATAATATTTTTATTCAAATGCTTGTTACATTCTTACTTCAAAAGTCCAAGCTACTAATGAACTTTTTCATATAAATATTTTCTTATTTGATTAAATTAATTTCAAATAACATAATATAATTGATAAGAAAAAGACTTATTTGAATTTACCTATAAATATATACCTACATATACACACATACACATATACACACATACACATACATACTTGGTGAGAATGTTCATTGGATGGTCTTTCTACAAATGTTATGCTTTTTGTTTCAATGGGAAATCCAATGCAGAAACGAGATTCCAAGGAGCCTGCATGTTGTTTTATTTAAATCCTATTTTAACGGATTACTGTCAAACATAGGACTGTATGTAAAAATGAATGTAATAATTTTTCTTAAGATCTGAACTTGATCAAGCATTGACCACAAACTGTAAATGAATAATAAGGTGAGCGATACAACCTCAGGTGACCCTCAAGGTTTTGTTTTTATCAATTTATTAATTTTTATTTTACAGCTATCTGAATTTTTCAACAAGGTACTTTCTGATTCAAGTAGCCTATTCAAGTCCTTTGATTTTGTTATCAAGGGAAAAGTACCGTTTCCAAGACAAAATGTGGAGTTTTATAGATATTGGACAATCATTCCTGTAGGACCTATTCCTATGCTTTTACGTAAGTTATGTAATTTTATTTTATAGTTGATTTCACGATACAATTTAATTGAAATTAGATGTTTGTCAGATATTTTTGTTTTTCTCAAATTTTCTGTGTTTTCACTACATTTGATAACATCTTGTATAGGACTGTGTAAGTGGTTACAAATAACAAATCTGTGCAAAAAATCATTTTTATGAATACAGCAAAATCCATAGCATATTTACTACAATAGTCAACCTCTAATAAGACCCCCCCCCCCCCCCCCCCCCCAACAAGGGCCACCCTTTTTTATTAGGCTTCATCTAAGATACATTGAGGTAGTAAAATACTAAATTGTTCCCCTAAATAAAGGCCACCTCTCTTAGAAGGTGACTTTCTCATTACAGAAGAGGTTGTCTTATAAGAAGGTCACTTTCTCATTACAGAAGAGGTTGTCTTATAAGAAGGTGACTTTCTCATTACAGAAGAGGTTGTTTTATAAGAAAATGACTTTCTCATTACAGAAGGGGTTGTCTTATAAGAAGGTGACTTTCTCATTACAGAAGAGGTTGTCTTATAAGAAGGTGACTTTCTCATTACAGAAGAGGTTGTCTTATAAGAAGGTGACTTTCTCATTACAGAAGGGGTTGTCTTATAAGAAGATGACTTTCTCATTACAGAAGGGGTTGTCTTATAAGAAGGTGACTTTCTCATTACAGAAGAGGTTGTCTTATAAGAAGGTGACTTTCTCATTACAGAAGGGGTTGTCTTATAAGAAGATGACTTTCTCATTACAGAAGGGGTTGTCTTATAAGAAGGTGACTTTCTCATTACAGAAGAGGTTGTCTTATAAGAAGGTGACTTTCTCATTACAGAAGGGGTTGTCTTATAAGAAGATGACTTTCTCATTACAGAAGGGGTTGTCTTATAAGAAGGTGACTTTCTCATTACAGAAGAGGTTGTCTTATAAGAAGGTGACTTTCTCATTACAGAAGAGGTTGTCTTATAAGAAGGTGACTTTCTCATTACAGAAGAGGTTGTCTTATAAGAAGGTGACTTTCTCATTACAGAAGAGGTTGCCTTATAAGAAGGTGACTTTCTCATTACAGAAGAGGTTGTCTTATAAGAAGGTGACTTTCTCATTACAGAAGAGGTTGTCTTATAAGAAGGTGACTTTCTCATTACAGAAGAGGTTGTCTTATAAGAAGGTCACTTTCTCATTACAGAAGAGGTTGTCTTATAAGAACACTACTGTTGTACAACTTATGTTATGGATTTTGTGGATTTTTTTTGGGAAAATATTCAAATTTCCTAATGTTTACATAATAATAATTTGAAAATCTTCTTCTCTGAAACCACTGAGCAAAATAAAATAAAACTTTGCTGGGATAGTCCTTGTTAGCTGCTGTTATTAAATTTGAAATTTCTTTAAGAGAAAAAAATACAACTTTATTTTAAGCTGAAATCAACTTAAATTTTAACTGTAGCTACATGATATTATGATACCCTGAAACCATAACCAATATGGGCACCATTAATAGTGAGTGAGTGAATGATTGTTGCTTAATGCCAACTCAGCAATTTTTCAGCTATATCATGGCAAGAACAAGTTAATTTTCAACGAGATATTGATGAGGTCCGCTTTGTACTAGACCAACAAGCTTAGTTGGATTTTTATAATGCTAGCTCACTGAAACAACAGTTCGTGGGTAGACATGTCGCCCCACTCGGACACATTATTCTGATTTCGTGCCAACCAATCTTTGCTCCTTCTCCTTAATTTTGCGTGCTTAGCAAAGAAGCAACAAATACCAATTTTATAGTCTTTGGTTTGACCCGATCAGGGCTCGAACCCACGATTTACCGTACTCGAGACGAGCATGCTAACCATTACACAACCGATGCAGTTGGCACCATTAATATAAATAGAACTAAAGGGTAAAATATACCTAGAACCATTAAAACTACATCTTTCCATCAAATGATTTAAAATGTGAATATTAGTTACATTTTAATGTGTAGTAGAAACAGGTTTACAGGTTTGCTAATTTTGATGAAAGTTTGTAATTAGGTTGATTTTGACCAAGAAATCATTTGAAAATCAACCTTGCTGGGATAATCCATTGTAGGTTACCTTCCAAAATTGTGTCCTGTAGCCTCCCTCCCCATCCAGGTATGGCTACTCTTTCAAGTAATAGCAATGTCTACAATGATTTCTCTCTCATTTTACCCAAAGGTTATGATCAGAGAATAATATACCTTTTCCACATTCTTGATTTGATTCTAAATTTACATGTTATTAGACCTTTTTATGTAAGCTATTTCCCTTAGGAGGTAAAATGGTACCCAATGATGTCATATGGTATTTTGAACCCCATGGTAAATTGACCCCGAGGTCAATTTGCATATGATATTTTGACCCCGGGTTCAATTTTCATATGATATTTGACCCCGGGTTCAATTTTCCATATGGTATTTTGACCCTGAGGTAAATTTTTTGTCATTGTATTTTGAACCCCTTCATGGTAAATTGAACCCTCCCTCATTTCTACCAAAAGAGAGGAGTTCATAATACCATAAGAGAGGGTTTGATATACCATAGGTAGGGGGGTCGATATTCCATGGGCATTTGGGTCAAAATACCATGGGTTGGGGGGTTGATATACCATAGGTAGGGGGGTCAATATTCCATGGGCATTTGGGTCAAAATACCATGGGTTGGGGGGTTGATATACCATGGGTAGGAGAGTTGATATACCATGGGTAGGCCTGAATGAATATTAGAAGGAAGCTCTTAATTGCTGTCTCAATTTTGCATTACATTATAACAGTAATTACTGAATTGGAATTCTACCCATGGTATTTTGCCTCTCCACCCCCATCCATGGTATCTTGACTCCCCCCCCCCCCCCATATCCATGGTATTTTGACCCCCTAACCATGGAATATCGACCCCCCTACCCATGGTATTTTGACCCCCTACCGATGGTATATCGACCCCCCTACCCATGATATTTTGACCCCCCTACCCTTGGAATATCGACCCCCCTACCCATGGTATATTGACCCGCTTACCCATGGTATATTGACCCCCCTATCCATGGTATTTTGACCCCCTACCGATGGTATATCGATCCTGCTACCCATGGTATTTTGACCCCCTATCCATGGTATATTAACCCCCCTACCCATGGTATATTGACCCCCTTACCCATGGTATATCGACCCCCCTATCCATGGTATGTTGACCCCCCTACCCATGGAATATCGACCCCCTACACATGATATTTTGACCTCCTTGACTAACTCTTGATTAGAAATGGGGGGGGGGGTCAAAATACCATGGGGGTTCAATTTACCATACAGGGGGGGGGGTTCAGGGTTCAATATTCCATGGATGAAAATTGACCCCGGGGTCAATTTATCATGGGGTTCAAAATACCATATGACAGATATATGAACCTAAATGTAAAAAATCAGAGGATAATTTATAGCAAATAAAAAATTCACAAGTTGTTACATTAAAATTTGTAACTGATCATAGGCAACAATATTTGTTATTTTCATTGAACTTTGTATGAAAGAGGACCCTCTTGCCAACCTCAAAGGAGAATAACTCTGGTAAAATGTATAATTTTAGAATCAGTATAAATGTTCTATTGGAGTGTGATCAACCGTAGATTACAGATGATATATTTACAAGTAACCTATTGCCATATGCATAACATTTTTATTATGTCCACTTGATTTTTACTTCAAATTTGTTGGACAGACAAAAAGAAACTTTTGATGCATGCAGTGGAGAAAAGTTTTGAAAAATACTGAAATAAATAAAATTCTTCATGGATATCAGATAAATTCTGCATTGAATTCTTGTTTTTTTCTCTCCAGAATTTGGAGCAGGAGCTTATTATGGAATGGAATTTGAAGTTGGAGCTAAGCTATTAGAAATGAAGGCATTCGTTGGTATAACTCCCTATGGTGGAATTTATGCTTGGGGATCTATGGAAATTTTTTTGGGTAGTTTATATGGCAGATTGAAACTTGAAGGATATATTATGGATTTGAGATTCCCTTCAACTGCTGAGATTGGCTTTAGTAAATTTCCACTTGATGTTCGGTTAGTATTAATTTAATTGTTAATCAACATATGATAGTTGTTTATCTATAATCATATTGTCGCATGGTCAGCGTGGAAGACATAGTGGACGACCCGAAGGATCAAAGCTTAATACAATATTATTATTATCTTGCTATAAACTGTACAGTAGTTTCATTGTGTGATATCCATCCACAATGTTGTAAATGTATAAATGTGACAAGATCTGCGAACAGGGGCCTTATTGGGTGTAGAAATTCGAAATTTAGATTTGCATGTCTTTTTGTTAAATATGTTGTAAGCTTTAAAAAAAAAAATCATATTTCAGTCAATTCTGACCACAAATAGCAGAGTAATGATGTTCTAAACATTGTGTATCAAAAGGAGATACAATTTTTTGCAAAAGCTAAATCGATGCTGACTGCTGTAAGCAATTTTTCGGAATGTAAGAACGGATGCGGGGATGACGCCGAGTTTGAAAAAATCTGTTATCTGATTGGTCAATGTTAACCCGGGAAATTTGAATATTAAATTATGATTGGATGACCTCATTTCCCAGTCATAGCAAATTTAAAAAACGAAACATTTTGATTGGTTGTTGAGCTCTGCACAGCAAAGCAATTAATTGGAAGCGAGGTTAAGGAGTTTTCGCATATACGAAACTAAAGAAAGCACATATTCTGATTAATAATGTATTTACTAAATATACTCCCATTTTTCTAAATCATCAATGTTTATGACGTCAGTGACGTTGTTTAACTCATCTCTTCTTTTTTTTGTCATGATCTCGAACGTTACGTTTTTTTTATCATGTAACATGTTATTTGATTTTCATTTGAAATACATTAAAAGTCATGCACAGCTGAAAGAGAAAGGCAACAGAATGATAAAATATAACTTTATACAAATGTACAGGGTATACTAATCACAATCGTGGCATTCACATTACCGCATAGGCGTTCATATTTTTATATGTCGTGGCTCACTTGCAATTATTGGAGAACATAAAATTGTTTTGTCTTTTCAATTTGTTAATATTTGTCTTGAGATTCCGATTTTACTGTTGTAAAGGCTTTTGAAAACATATCAGAGCCTAGAGGGAAACCTTTCAGCTTGTATATTCATACTTTTGAAACAGAGACAAATGCAAAATCGACAGACAGAAGCATATTTGGATATCACCCTAGCACATGAGAAACTGTGTCAGCATTGCTTTTTTGAGATTTTTTTTAATCAAATCAAGATCATTATTTCAATTATTCCTTTCCGTGGGAGAAAATAATAACATATACATGTATATATAAACTTGCAGTTTCATTAAAATCCATTATCTTTCATTTAAATGTGTTGAACTTATTACCCATACAATTTCATGGGTTGTGTTTATATGGATTCATTTGTTACACAGTAACACGTAACTTGTTTTGAAATTTTGAAGATTGAAGCAAGCATGCATATACATATCATTTATTGGCCTTTTTACACAACCACTTAGTCATCACTTTTAATTCTCCCGTATTTTAGAATTTCAAGGGACTTCGGCTTTGGAACACTAGGTTTTGGGCAAGTAATGTCTTTGCTAGCTATCGTCTGACACATGTTCACGGATATGCTTGTACAAATACCATGCACGTTCTGCTACAAGGCCCTTGGGTTCAACACTAGAGGCATTCCTTCGAAATGCAATGTACACTGATTTTTCATAATTGTAATAGTTTTTTCTTCCGCTAACAGGAATTCTTTGATAAACACTAATCCAGGTTTTGTAGCGTCAAATTGAAAATGGTGATACCTAGTTATGTTTGGAACTTTTCGGAAATATGTTTCAAAATACGATTTCCAGTCATAAACCTATACAAGAGTTTGTTTCAAAACAGGGTCTTCTATCAGCTGGGCTAGATTGATTTCTTTTTGTGTGGAAGTATTGACAACATGCACTAATTCGAAAACTGATGAAATTTGGCTACGCCGATATTTTAATTTTATCAGACCAAAGCACCAATCTGGACCAAAACAAGTATGGTATGGCAACATAAGCGATGACTTATTTTTTTAATTGAATCCTTGAACTGTTCTCCAACAGAAATATTGCATAACTACGTTATTCTTATTTTGACCAACTGTGAAAGTTTAGTTGATTCGACTTGATCTGGCAGTTGTCATAAAAATGTAGCTAATTGTTTCATTTGCTCCTTTACCCGTACAGAATTCTTCGTCAATTAAATAGTTAATCTGCTGAGGTTGGAACTCTGCACAAATTCCAAATAAACCACATTTTCAGGGAGTCTTAAAATAAATTGGACCTACTTGCTGAGCGCTATGATGGTACGAATAAAATTTGAGCGTAATCAAAAGAGTAGTGAAGAGGACCTTCCACAATACCACTGCTTATGTCATTTTCGGAAAGATTTTACCAATAATTGTTTAGAGAGTTGGCATTCTGTACGATAATAATCCCTACATTCTTTAGCCAAATTAAGATGTTTTTCCTAAGCTCTTAGACGTTCACTTTTTTCTTCTTCACTACAATTGACAGACTTCATTATAAGATTGTTTTTGTTTTGACAAGTCTCACATAAATCTGAGCCAGTACTCATAACAGCAATATGCAGTAAATACTTAATCCATATTCGTTTGAAACTTGATAAAGCAACCGGCTTAACAGACAGATCACAGCTATCAACGTATTTCTTCCATATTTCGGCTTTTGTTGTATTGCTAGGAAGCATCATTACAGTATAGTCATTCATTCGAAGCATTCTTTCAGGAAGAGGCAAAGCATTTTCATCAGCATAGTTTTGAATATGTCACAACATTTTGCTCACGTTCAGGAGAAATAACATTTACGGGGGACTTTCCCAGCGTTGCCATGTTTCCTTGATGTTAAACCAAACTCTTCAAAATGTTTACAGAGGTTTTTGAATCGTTTTTCTCCAAGTCCATGTGAATAAATACGTTTTCCTGCAGACTTGTTGACCATTAATAAGAAAGCTCAATGACGCCCTTTTTCTGGCTGATGTTTGGGTATGTGAAGATGTTTTCTTACTATAGTCCGAGTTGATCCTGTTCTGTTGCAAATGACTAAGAACAATTTAAAGTCTAAATCTTCTCGTGGTAATTCAAGCATATTCAGATGTATGGCTTCTATAGCATCAATTCCAAGGACAGGGATTTTCACGTGTTATAAAAAAAAAATTCATGTCAATTTTTTTTTTGCACAAGCTTGCAGATAAAAATTCAGACAATTATGGATCCCCCCCTTTTTTTTCAGTAATAAAATGGTTGGTGCCTAACAGCTTATAAGAGGGCCTTTATATTATGACAACAAAGCTGTCTAGTGTAAGTCACCAACCAATATATTGTTAGACTGCATAATTCTGTCTCAAAAACCGATATCTTTCTCATTTTAATCGATTTTTAAGACAGAATTATGCAATTTAATAGATGGTTAACAGTCTTGGCGAAATGTGTCTAACGGAAGGCAATGTCAGAAAAAAAAAATTTTGGTCGAAAAAAAAACAACCCATGACCATTTCTGGGTTAAAAATCCATATAAAAATTCTGCTTGCCAAAATAAGAAAAATGAGGGGGGGGGGGTTAAGTTTTTGAATGGTTACTCTCTAATAAACTTTGTTTTGTACGTATTTGCTCAACCGAGTTGGGCAGCATTTTTTTTTATAAAGTTATCTTTTCGAAAGGGGAGAAAAAGGTCTTGCAAACCGCAAAATGTCATGGTCGAGACCTCGAAATTTGAAAATAATTTTTTTCTTACCATGCAAGATTGAGCATCCACATCCTGATTGTCGAAAACTTTCAATGTCTTTGAAATACTGTATATCCTCGTCCGATGGTTCAATTTCAATATTTTGCATGTCATGAACCTCTCCATCATTGTCAATTATATTTGTATCAGAAACCACTTGTGTAGGGTCTTCAGCTATGTTTCCAAGTTAGAAGAATGTGTTTTCTACACTTTGAAGTTGCTCAAGAGTATCTTCATCGTCGTCGGAAAGATTAAAATCCTATACCTAGACCGTGGTTCTATTGCATTTTCTTTAAACAAATATTTAAATTTAGTTTTTCTTAATGGTTCCATATGATTTTCATTTCATATAAAATCAAATTTTATTCCAAAAATCTTATCCGATTTATGTCAAATTTCTTTACAAACTGACAATGTTTGAATTATATTCACCTAGTTTAAAAGACTTTTGACATCAACTCAATTATTCTATTAGGATAAGATAGTAAATCAAAATATTCTAATTTGAATTTATTACACATTTCATCAAATGCTGAAATCGGAAAATAATACTGGTCTTAATTTTTTTCAATTAAGATTATTCATTCAACGGTTAAGAAAGAATCGAGATAATCCAGTGTCTCCTCATACAATTTTCGCTAATATCTGTTAAGAGGCCCGCTTACACAAAATTTGAAAAAAATGAAAATGCGATTCAATGTTGAATATTTAGCGAATAAACTAATGATACGTGACAAAGTACTTTTCCTCAACTGCTCAATGATTAAATTCCTATTGATTGGCGATTATGCGGAATGTTCGATCTTTTTACAATGTCAAAGATAAAAATGACAACCGTGTCAAATGATGGAGTCGGGTGAATTATCTGGTACATAATGAGAGTTTTTTAATTTAAAATGGCTACAAGTCAGAGTAGTACGACAAGCTCTGTCCGGGAACATCTTCCTGACAATTGCTTCCACAACACGCACCTGGTCGCGTCACATATATTGATAAGTACCAACTCCATTTTTTTGTTATTCTGACCAAAAAACTTCTGGATATAAATGTAATTGGTTCAAAGTTTTAACAACAGGATGGATACTATCACCATATATACCTTTAACAGTATATATATTTTCTATAAATATATGGGAAAATAGAGCACTTTAAATATATAGGAACTTTCTGATAGAAAGTATAATAATTTAAGATAAAGCATTGAAAATTTGCAGTGATTTTTTATTTAATGAAATAAGCAAATAGCATTGGATAAGACAAAAGATTTCCCTATTTTAATGGTGTTCACTCAATAAGTATGCAACATGGAACTGACTACCAGTGTCATGTGGTATTTTGTACTCCATGGTATATTGAACCCTTTTTAAAAAAAGAATGAACCTCTGCCCCCTTTATGGTAAATTGACCCCATGGTTTTTGAACCCCTACATTTACATTGTATTGACACCCTTTAAATTGTAGTTCCAATTATTTAAGCCATCCTACAGTCAAAATTACATCATTTTTCTCTTGTTAATTTATACAAAATTCTGTTAACTAAAATTAACCCTGAGTTTTCCGACATCCTGTACAATCCGACATATTTTCCCGATACCTTGGTGTGTCGGATTAGTCAGGTTCCACTGTAACACCATCTTAGACATAAGGAAAGTTTACTACCCTCCCCTAAAGAACAGAATGATAGGAAGTTATGATGACAAGAATATTGATGGGGAGAATGTTTTTTTTTTTTTTAAATCTTATTCATTTGTTTAAATAGCTCTTGTATACTTTTATCGATAATTTTGTGGGCACCAAAATTTTCTCACTTCAGAGGGCCATAAACTTTTTAAAACTAGCTGATTCCAGGGTACATTTTGAATTTTGTTTCTAGATTTTACATTTGTTCTGCCCCTACAGCTTGGTATCGGGGACATTCAGTTTTAACCATGTCCATGCGTTTTCCACACATCCTTCCTTTGATTTCTGCTCAATAACTGAAGTTCCCTTTACTCAAATCCCCGAAGGGAGAGCGGGGTATACTGTTTTACCTCTGTTCGTCTGTCCTTCCATCCGTCCAAGATATTTTTCATCGCATTTTTCTCAGTTACTGTTGATGGCAGAAATCTGAAATTTGGTCACAAGCGTCATATAGGGATACCATAATGTGGGTAGTGTTTTTGGACCCATCAGATTCCTACTTCCTGTTTGCCAAATTAGTTGGTTTTTATATACATTGAACATATATGCACATTTTTCGTCACATTTTTCTCAGCAACTATTGATGGCAGAAATCTGATATTTGGTCACAAGCTTCATATAGGTACCTCATATCGTGGGAAACTTTTTTGGAGCCATCAGATTCCTTCTTCCTGTTTGCCGATTTTGTTGATTTTTATACACGTTGAACATACAATGTATATGCTCATTTTTCATCGCATTTTTCTCAGCAACTATTGATGGCAGAAATCTGATATTTGGTCACAAGCTTCATATAGGTACCTCATATCGTGGGAAGCGTTTTTGGACCCATCAGATTCCTACTTCCTGTTTGCCGATTTTGTTGATTTTTATACACATTTAACATATATGCACATTTTTCGTCACATTTTTCTCAGCAACTATTAATGGCAGAGATCTGATATTTGGTCACAAGCTTCATATAGATACCCCATATGGTGGGAAGCGCTTTTGGACCCATCAGATTCCTACTTCCTGTTTGCCGACTTTGTTGATTTTTATACACATTGAACATACATTTTGTACATGCTCATTTTTAGTCGCATTTTTCTCAGCAACTATTGATGGCAAAAATCTGATATTTGGTCACAAGCTTTATATATGTAGTTATGCCCCTGTTTACTTTAGTTGTATGCTGGGACATCTTATGTCCAATGGACATGTACTTCCATCTTTGTTGAGTTATGTCTATTTTTCTTCTTTATAAAAAGATGTAAAAACCTATAGAGTGTTGTCAGTAACTCTTCCTACAACTTATATTAGATTATCTAGATGGAGATGTGCATATCACATTATTTTTTTTCAGATTTCATTTTTTCCCAAATAAAATAACGGAACTTTAGATGTTTATGACTAATTGATTGATTTTTAGATCCTAAAAGTAATGGTATTTAACAAACAGAATCTTCATTGACCCTTCTATTGTGTAGTCTAATTTTTTGTTGTCATACATTTTTGTGATAGTAATGTGGTCTTTTTGAGTCGAAGCAAATCTGTGCAGGTTTTATATTGTTTGTTTACATCTGCGGTTGGAAATCCAATTATCAAGAGGTTCGGATTAACCGGTTTAATCCTACAGCATTTTGTGCATGTTTCAAGCCAGGACCTGGATTTCCAATACAATATATTGTGGTCTTCTTTGTGTTCAATAGTATACACATATTGACTGGGTATGAGGGTAATAGCACTTTTATTGTCCCCAATGTACCAACTATTGTCAGAGGCAATGCCGAGGACAATAGTTGGTACAGAGGGGGACAATAAAAGTGCTATTACCCGAATATCAAGTCTATAACTGTTTTATTATACTGAACAACTGTGCAATTCAAAATTCTAAATTGTAGGCCCTTTTCTGATGGATTTCTAGTCTACTATATTAGTGCTTTTTTAAACCTAATACATTTTCATGTGTGTGCATTTGAAGAAGAAATTAATAAAAAAAAACCATTAAAATAATTTTCAAAATATCATCCTCTTTGACCTAAGCAAACCTGCTTCCCTCTGCCATATTATTTACTTGTCGTCTGCCGTCTCGGTAGTTTAGCTCGCGCAATGAAAAAGTCAGAGGACTTGCATGACATCATTTAATTCAAACCAATGAGATAAATGATTTAGAAAAGTCCAGGAAATATGATTGCTGAAATTATGACAGGAGGGAATAGTCCTAAAACTATTGACTAGCACCAACGGGGGAATAGTCATGCAGTTAATTTTAGGATGCAATAGCTAAACTACTGTCATTTCTTTATAAAGAAAAAAAGATACTGAAGTATAATAATTCAAGTTGAGAAGTGGTTGTTCATTTTGTTGATATTGGTAGAATTGCTGACCATCACTCTTTCCATAAAAATAAACATATGTAAAAAATGTATATTTCTGTCTTTCACAGCATGTTTATGCATTTGGAGCTAACACCATTACAATTGCAGTTATCAGGAAAAGTCACGCTGAATATAAGGTTACCATGGGGAAAATCACTTACACACACATTATATGATGCAGTAATGTGGAGATACAGATCTCCAACGGTACGCAAAATAATATTTGATAATCGTGATGATGAGGAAGACAAAACACCTCCAGAAGTTTCAAGTTTTACAGATAGTGGCAATAAGAAAGTATGTATTATACTTGAGTTTTTAGAGAATAGACAAGTGTCCTATTTTGTTTTTCTTTAGTATTGTAAAATTTAACCAATAGATGATATTTTTTGCATTAAATTATATTTGATATGAGGAAAATATTTTGACTAATTGCTGTGAATATGTATGCAAATTCTGTCCAGATATATGCAATAAAAATTATGTTCCTTATAACTTCATTTGTACCTGAGTTTCAGATGGAATTTTTTGCACATTCATATGCATCAGAAGACTTTTTTTAGCACACCTCACCAAGGTATTGCAATCACTTGGCATCTGTCTGTAAACGTTTACATTTTAATTTTCTTATCTGAAACCACTGGGCCCATTGGCACCAAACCTGGTAGGGATGTTTATTGGATGATCCTCTAAAAAGAGGGTTTTTTTTTTGTTGATTGGAAATACACAAAAGAAACAGGAGGCCCAAAGGTGTCAAAGTTTTGAATCTTCTTCTCTGGAACTACTGGGCCAATTGGAACCAAATTTGATAGAAATGTTCATTGAATGGTCCTCTAGGAATTTTGTGATTTTTGTTAATCAGAATTACACATAAGAAGCAAGAGGCCCTAAGATGTCAAAAAGGGTGTTGTCTATTTTTAATCTTCTTATCTTAAACCAATGTGCCAATTGGAACCAAACTTGGTAGATATATTAATTGGATGATAATCTTTGAATATACTGATGTATTTTGATCAGAAGTGCACAAAAGAAACAAGAGGCCCTAAGATGTCAAAAAGGGTGTTGTATGTGAAGCATTTATTTTTCAACCAACCTTGAAGGGTTATTTTTTCTCTATGTTACTTATAAAATGATCTTCAGCAAATATGCTCTCTCATTTGTTATGGCTCTTGATTGAAAATTTACAATCAAACATGGAATTTATATTTGTATTTGCATCCATCGAAGGGGTAGGTCTGGGAAGCCCTGCTCTCCCTTTGAAAAACAAGAATAACAAATATTAAAATTGAGATTGTAGTTGAATTATGACTTTAAGCTGAATTTAGACCCAAGTCTGCTAGACCATGGTGCACCTCAAGTTTATCAATCTATTTATATCTAGCTTTTTATTTATTCAATGGAAACTTTCTTTTCAAGTTTAATTGTAGTTGAAGTCTGATATGTGTAATTTAGAATAAAAAAATGTTTCAAACATTGAAAAACATATTTTAGGAGAAAAGGTCTACACCATCTTGTACTGTTACTCAGACTTCAAATCTAGACTATAGAGAACCAGAGTTCCAGATTGCTATCAGAGCAGAGGATGATCGATGTCAAGTTCGTCTGTTTTTGAACATAGGAACAGTACCTGGAAGTAACGATGTGTTAAACAGATTTGAACTTGGAGGTCCATCTACTATTGTTAAAGAGGTAAGCTTGAGGGAGATCCATCCACCATTGTTTAAGAGGTAAGCTTGAGAGAGGTACATCTACCATTGTTAAAGAGGTAAACCTAAGGGAGGTTCCTCTACCATTGTTAAAGAGGTAGATTTGAGGGAGGTCCATCTACCATTGCTAAAGAGGTAGACTTGAGGGAGATCCATCTACCATTGTTAAAGAGGTAAGCCTAACGGAGGTCCCTCTACCTTTGTTAAAGAGGTAAACTTGAGGGAGATCCATCTACCATTGTTAAAGAGGTAGACTTGAGGGAGGTCCATCTACCATTGTTAAAGAGGTAGACTTGAGGGAGATCCATCTACCATTGTTAAAGAGGTAGACTTGAGGGAGGTCCATTTACCATTGTTAAAGAGGTAGACTTGAGAGAGGTCCATTTACCATTGTTAAAGAGGTAGACTTGAGGGAGATCCCTCTACCATTGTTAAAGAGGTAGACTTAAGGGAGGTCCATCTACCATTGTTAAAGAGGTAGACTTGAGAGAGGTCCATTTACCATTGTTAAAGAGGTAGACTTGAGGGAGGTCCCTCTACCATTGTTAAAGAGGTAGACTTAAGGGAGGTCCATCTACCATTGTTAAAGAGGTAGACTTGAGGGGGGTCCATCTACCATTGTTAAAGAGGTAGACTTAAGGGAGGTCCATTTACCATTGTTAAAGAGGTAGACTTGAGAGAGGTCCATTTACCATTGTTAAAGAGGTAGACTTGAGGGAGGTCCCTCTACCATTGTTAAAGAGGTAGACTTAAGGGAGGTCCATCTACCATTGTTAAAGAGGTAGACTTGAGGGGGGTCCATCTACCATTGTTAAAGAGGTAGACTTGAGGGAGGTCCCTCTACCATTGTTAAAGAGGTAGACTTGAGGGAGATCCCTCTACCATTGTTAAAGAGGTAGACTTGTGGGAGGTCCATATACCATTGTTAAAGAGGTAGACTTAAGGGAGGTCCATCTACCATTGTTAAAGAGGTAGACTTGAGGGAGGTCCCTCTACCATTGTTAAAGAGGTAGACTTGAGGGAGGTCCATTTACCATTGTTAAAGAGGTAGACTTGAGGGAGATCCATCTACCATTGTTAAAGAGGTAGACTTGAGGGAGGTCCATTTACCATTGTTAAAGAGGTAGACTTGAGGGAGATCCATCTACCATTGTTAAAGAGGTAGACTTGAGGGAGGTCCATTTACCATTGTTAAAGAGGTAGACTTGAGAGAGATCCCTCTACCATTGTTAAAGAGGTAGACTTGAGGGAGGTCCATTTACCATTGTTAAAGAGGTAGACTTGAGGGAGATCCATCTACCATTGTTAAAGAGGTAGACTTGAGGGAGGTCCATTTACCATTGTTAAAGAGGTAGACTTGAGGGAGATCCATCTACCATTGTTAAAGAGGTAGACTTGAGGGAGGTCCATTTACCATTGTTAAAGAGGTAGACTTGAGAGAGATCCCTCTACCATTGTTAAAGAGGTAGACTTAAGGGAGGTCCATCTACCATTGTTAAAGAGGTAGACTTGAGGGGGGTCCATCTACCATTGTTAAAGAGGTAGACTTGAGGGAGGTCCCTCTACCATTGTTAAAGAGGTAGACTTGAGGGAGATCCCTCTACCATTGTTAAAGAGGTAGACTTGCGGGAGGTCCATCTACCATTGTTAAAGAGGTAGACTTAATGGAGGTCCATCTACCATTGTTAAAGAGGTAAACCTAAGGGAGGTCCCTCTACCATTGTTAAAGAGGTAAGCTTGAGGGAGATTCATCTACCATTGTTAAAGAGGTAGACTTGAGGGAGGTCCATCTACTATTGTTAAAGAGGTAAGCTTGAGGGAGGTCCATATACCATTGTTAAAGAGGTAAGCTTGAGGGAGATCCATCTACCATTGTTAAACAGGTAAGTTTGAGGGAGGTCCATATACCATTGTTAAAGAGGTAAGCTTGAGGGAGATCCATCTACCATTGTTAAACAGGTAAGTTTGAGGGAGGTCCATCTACCATTGTTAGAGATAAATTTGAGGGGGGTCCTTCTACCATTGTTAAAGAGGTATGCTTGATGAGACATTTAATACTATTATATGAAGGTAACTTTTATTGGTGAAGAAAACCACCGACTTACCACAAGTCACTGACAAACTTTATCACATAATGTTGTATCAAGTACACCTCACCATGAGCAGGATTCAAACTTTCAACGTTAGTGGTGATAGACACTGATTGCACAGGTATTTGTATTTTTGTAAATCCAACTACTATAAGATCATGAACACGACAGGCTTACGAACTGATATGCAAAGTAAATATTTGTAATTAATATTTAAATGGTGTTATTTATTTTTATATCACTCTTCATTGACTCGTGCTTAGGACCAGTTTCCTCCATTCCTATTTATGAAGAATGACTGTTAATTTTACATCTTTTTGGAAAATGTTAAGCAATAAACTTTTACAAATTTAACTAGGTATGAGACATATTTGATTTTTGAAACTTGGGGAATCTGGAATTCGTATTATTTCTGTGGATGGTAATATATTCTGTGAAATTATTGACTTTGACCTTGGCCATTACCACAAATAAATTATTGACTTTTTCTTTACAATCTTTTTTTTTGTCAAACATGGTACATGATATTAACTGGACTATTTTAAATGAGTTTTTCAAACACAACATTGATAATAGATACAAACTTGGGTTGCTGAAATCATACATAAACAACATTCTTGCTTAGCAAGAGTAAAAAAATGTATTTGATCATAACCCATTTTCCATGAGACTGGTTATTTATTAATTTTCTAATTTCTGGTCTAATTGCAAGTCTTCTAATAGGCATTAGGGAGTCAATATGTTTTACATGTATGGTCAAATGTATGGAAAAATGCATCCCACCTGTCACATGTCACTGACAGACGTTATCACATTAAGTTGTATCAAGTACACCTGACCATGGGCAGAACTCAGAATCATAACTTTAGCAGTGATAGGCATTGATTGCATTTGTAGATACAATTTAGCCAACTACTATATGTTTGTGGCCAAAACAGCCCCATGATAATCAATACATAATTGGCTGAACAGCCCCCATGTAATTAAGGTGGTTTTTTATATATTTTAGCGACTGATAAATAAAGGTACTGGAGTTCCCATTTATTTTACCATGATAGCAGAGAATGATTCTGGTCAGAAATCTGAAGCATTTTGTTCGTTGCCGACGTATGACGTAACATTACCTGGAGGAAGATTTCAGGAACAGTTTTCATCCACCAGTAATCCTGATGTTCTTAAGGCATATGTTACTGTATATGAAGACTCTGAGCTTGTAGAAACACAAGTAGGGGTAGGATATGGAAAACAGATTTACGGTGACCAAATAATTCCGTGGAACCACATTGATCTTGATCATAACCACGTAGATGATAATTTTGGTGAGAATATTTTCTTACTTTTTGAATACTTTTTAATTTTTTTATTTTGCTACATCCTTATTTGGTTATATGTCTGTTTACAAATGTCATATAACATGTGCTGGAGCTGATATGATCTCACAGTAGCTGACCCAGTCTTGCATTCATATATTTTTGAGAACAATTTTTTGTAATTTTACTTGAAAAACGATCAATCAGAACTCTGTATCCTTTATTTAACCTGAAGTATGAATAGGAAACTTCTTATTGAATTGGTTTGGAGTCAAGAGTAAACAACTCGCACTTAAAAAGTTTACGACAATAAAAGTCAAACTTGATAAGAAAAGTGATCATTTATTGACATTATTTCTAAATTTATTGCCACATATCAGTTATGATTTCATGCTTTAAGATCAGAGGTTAGAAATTTAATGCAAACATTCTTTGATGTTCTTGTAATAGATAATTCCAAATATCAGCTGCTTGATCAGAAAGGAATGTAACTAGGTTGTTTGCTAAACCTCAGTAAAGCTTTGTATATCAGATCATGTCTAATATTTAACAATGTGCAGAAAGGCAGATTATACATATTTATTTCTTCTACAGTTTTTATGCCCCCGCTGCTCGGCGTCCGGGGCATTCAGTTTTAAGTACCGGTACATCCATACATCTGTTTGTACGTATATCACTTATTTGGTTTCCACCCAATAACTTATGGTCCCCTTAAGCAAGTCACTAATAATTTGAAATTAATATACAAGATCAGTGATCATAAAAGGAAAGCCAAGGTCGATTTCAAATTTTACCACTTTATGCCTTCTGGAGTTATGCCCCTCGATTTGCCAAAACATTCCTAATTACTGGGCATTTATGTGTTATGGGCACATTCTTCTAATTTGTTTTCTCTCAGAATGGTGGCAATACAGGTCTAGAGCATTTCAGTTATAAATGATAGATATTGGGTTTTTTATAATCATATTAAAAGAATGTATTTGTAATACAAAATATAATTCATACAACTTAAAAAAGAACTTGTGTTTTTGTTACCACTTCAAGTTTTGTCCTGATATTTCGTTCATCTTATGTATAAATTTGATCTTATGTTTTAGTAGAGTTGCAACATAAATTTGATCTTATGTTTTAGTAGAGTTGCAACATAAATTTGATCTTATGTTTTAGTAGAGTTGCAACATAAATTTGATCTAATGTTTTAGTAGAGTTGCAACATAAATTTGATCTTATGTTTTAGTACGAGTTGCAACATAAATTTGATCTTATGTTTTAGTAGAGTTGCAACATAAATTTGATCTTATGTTTTAGTAGAGTTGCAACATAAATTTGATATTATGTTTTAGTAGAGTTGCAACATAAATTTGATCTTATGTTTTAGTAGAGTTGCAACATAAATTTGCTCTGCTTATGGTTCAATGAATTTACAGGTTGGATGGCTAGGAACATGAGTATCAAATATTATTAATGCATCTTTAGTTTTTAAAAGATTCAAACTGAATTAGAACATAAACTATATATGCATAGCTATTCATTAATAATATTAAGACTTGATGATGCAAATAAAAAGTGGGGAAATGTTGTTTTTATATATGAAGAATATGTATATCAGGAATAGATAACAGAAAAACTCAGCATGATTTTTAAAAACACTATCTGATATTCATTTATTTCTTTTAAATGAAAGGGGTAATCAGAACCCGAAAATCTTAGATACCACAGGGGTAATCAGAACCCGTAAATCTAAGATACCACAGGGGTAATCAGAACCTGTAACTCTAAGATACCACAGGGGTAATCAGAACCCGTAACTCTAAGATACCACAGGGGTAATCAGAACCCGTAAATCTAAGATACCACAGGGGTAATCAGAACCCGTAAATCTAAAGATACCACAGGGGTAATCAGAACCCGTAACTCTAAGATACCACAGGGGTAATCAGAACCCGTAACTCTAAGATACCACAGGGGTAATCAGAACCCGTAAATCTAAGATACCACAGGGGTAATCAGAACCCGTAAATCTAAGATACCACAGGGGTAATCAGAACCCGTAACTCTAAGATACCACAGGGGTAATCAGAACCTGTAACTCTAAGATACCACAGGGGTAATCAGAAGCCGTAAATCTAAGATACCACAGGGGTAATCAGAACCCATAAATCTAAGATACCACAGGGGTAATCAGAACCCGTAAATCTAAGATACCACAGGGGTAATCAGAACCCGTAAATCTAAGATACCACAGGGGTAATCAGAACCCGTAACTCTAAGATACCACAGGGGTAATCAGAAGCCGTAAATCTAAGATACCACAGAGGTAATCAGAACTCGTAAATCTAAGATGCCAAAGAGGTAATCAGAACCCATAAATCTAAGATACCAAAGGGGTAATCAGAACCCGTAAATCTAAGATACCAAAGGGGTAATCAGAACCCGTAAATCGAAGAAGGACATACAACACAATGGCCGAGAGAAATAAGGACAAAAGGACAAACAACAATCTACAAAACACTACACAGAAAGATTGAGGTACATGAACCCCCACTGAAAACCAGTTTAAACTCGGGTGCTCCGGAGGGATAAAATGTACAATTTGTATTGTGTATAGATACAGAACTAATTTAAAATCATAGCTATATTATATAATTTTGAACTGTTTATTATTAAAATTATCTCTACTATTTACTTAAACAGGTCACGACCCCCACAATGTGAAGGTGTTGGAAAACTTGTTCACTGGACCAGTTACTGGTAGATTGATTGGACCCAAAGCTGCCAAGAACACTATAAAATATTCACCAGGGGACTGTGCAAGAACCTGTGCCAATCTACCATTGAGTAAATGTATGAGTTTTAACTATGACTTTCGTACTGGAGAATGTGAACTTATGGAAGCCATTGAGGGACACCATTACTCCAAGTCTAGATCAAGGTTGTTTGAACATTATGAGAGATTAGGAATTGGAAAGTCTAAGGAATTTATTTATGAGAATCTTGGACTTTCACATAACAAAGTATATTACTTCAACTTTAGAATGGTGAATATCCTGGGATATGAGAACATCATTAACAGTAAGGGTGTTCTTGTTGATGTGACTACACCAGAAACAGGTAAACATTAGCAAAGTGTTGGAGGGAAAAATGTGGAATTCATTTTTCACAACTTTGTGATTTAAAATTAAGATTTTAATTATTTAATATGTGTAGAAAGCTTACAAATTTCACTTCACTTGTAAATTTATTATATAAGTATTAATGGTCCTCTACTAAATGTATGTTTTTTCGTGACAATTGAAAATTCAAAATGTACACTACCACACTTCATAGTTTAACAAAGGACACTTGTGGTGAATTCATATTTTTTTCTCAGATTGTAAAAGAATTAAATGAATCTAAACTGTACCTAAATGATATTTGGAGAGCCTCTTTCCACTTTTAATTTTTAACAAAATGGCAGTCACCACATGAAATTGTTAATAAACATGTGTGGAAATATGTACAAAAATCTTTTTTCATAAAAAACTACAAACTTGATTGAACGCAAACTGTGCACGAATAACCAGGTGAATGATACAGGATGAGGTGAGCCTCTTGTTTAAATTATATGACTGTTTTATTTATTTACAAATACCCAATTCTTTTACTTATCAGATGTTTAACATGGTACTTAATTAAGCTTTTCTGATCTGTTTTTAATGTCTTTTTTAAGGAGTAATTAGAAATAAAACTGCAGATTACCTTGAAATTGTGCCTTGTCTGGATCTGATTCCTGAACATGACCGTCCTGACTGGCAAATCTGGTGTAGAGGGATCAATCCTAAAATACAAAATCACAGGTAATGAGCTCAATCTTTCCCAAGGTCTGTCGGACATGTGGCAATGTCCAGTAAAAATTGGTTTGGTCCAGTAAAAGGTTATTCATTACTAGACCTAATGACCAATAGGAATCTGAGCATCTCCTCTGTGGAGTATGTGAATGTTCTGTAAACTGAATGCTGGATCCAGTAATTCGTACTCCTTTACCTTTGGAAACACTAAACGAGCTTACAACATGTACTTAAGATGTGAACCACAATATTCTTTTACCTTGGTAACTGTTGATTTTTTTTTATTTTGACTAACTTGCAATTTTGTATTAGAGTTAATATATCCCTGTTAAACTGTTCAACATCAATTTGTGGATTTAGAACTATTTGTGCATTTGATATCTTTATTAACTCAAAATGTGAATTTGATTTCTGCCCATCATGAAGTGTAATCAATTCCACATTAATTGATAAAGTTTGTTTTTGACTTGCTACTGATCTATGTTATTCTCCAGATACAGAGGTTTCCTCCACAAATAAAATTGACCACCATGATAGAGATTAAATGTTTTTGAAAGTGGTGTTAGGTACCCATGCAGGCCATTATCCAATGAAATTAGAGAATATTTGTACCAGTTAACCCTTGCTGTCATTCCATCCATGAATTTAAGAAGATAAGATTTAGATGTAAGTGAACATAAAAGGGGAGGAGTGTTGCTTGTATCCATGTTAGCTTTACCATGATGTATTTTGGTAGTCTACCTCCTGCTTGTTAAATGAATCAGTTATTGTCCAACAAATCTACATATGTGCTGTTGTCACATACCCAGATATATAACACATTGTTTTAGTGGCCTATTTCAATTATAATATAAGTTTTTGTTTATTTTAGACATGTAATAGATGGTTTTGGTTCAGAGATGGTGTTTAATGGACCTTACCCGATGACAGATTTGTTGTTTACTAGAGCAAACAGATATATATCTGGTAACAACTGTACTATATATAAATATTTATACTTGATTGAGGAGTGAGTGATTGTTGTTTAACGCCAACTCAGTAATTTTTCAGCTGTATCATGGCGAGAACAATTTAATTTTCAATGAGATGAAGATGAGATCCACTTTGTACTAGATCAACACGGTTAGTTGGATTTTTATAGTGCTAGCTCACTGAAACAACAGTCCACGGTTAGACATGTCGCTCCACTCAGATATATTATCCTGATTCCGGGCCAACCAGTCTTTGCTCTTTCTCCTTAATGCTGCTTAATAGCAGAAAAACAACAGTCGGTGGATAGACATGTCGCTCCACTCAGATATATTATCCTGATTCCGGGCCAACCAGTCTTTGCTCTTTCTCCTTAATGCTACTTAATAGCAGAAAAACAACAGTCGGTGGATAGACATGTCGCTCCACTCAGATATATTATCCTGATTCCGGGCCAACCAGTCTTTGCTCTTTCTCCTTAATGCTGCTTAATAGCAGAAAAACAACAGTCGGTGGATAGACATGTCGCTCCACCCAGATATATTATCCTGATTCCGGGCCAACCAGTCTTTGCTCTTTCTCCTTAATGCTGCTTAATAGCAGAAAAACAACAGTCGGTGGATAGACATGTCGCTCCACTCAGATATATTATCCTGATTCCGGGCCAACCAGTCTTTGCTCTTTCTCCTTAATGCTGCTTAATAGCAGAAAAACAACAGTCGGTGGATAGACATGTCGCTCCACTCAGATATATTATCCTGATTCTGGGCCAACCAGTCTTTGCTCTTTCTCCTTAATGCTGCTTAATAGCAGAAAAACAACAGTCGGTGGATAGACATGTCGCTCCACTCAGATATATTATCCTGATTCCGGGCCAACCAGTCTTTGCTCTTTCTCCTTAATGCTACTTAATAGCAGAAAAACAACAGTCGGTGGATAGACATGTCGCTCCACTCAGATATATTATCCTGATTCCGGGCCAACCAGTCTTTGCTCTTTCTCCTTAATGCTACTTAATAGCAGAAAAACAACAGTCGGTGGATAGACATATCGCTCCACTCAGATATATTATCCTGATTCCGGGCCAACCAGTCTTTGCTCTTTCTCCTTAATGCTACTTAATAGCAGAAAAACAACAGTCGGTGGATAGACATGTCGCTCCACTCAGATATATTATCCTGATTCCGTGCCAACCAGTCTTTGCTCTTTCTCCTTAATGCTGCTTAACTTCTTATCTACTATAGCTGTTGTAGTGATTACATACTACACATCACTGATAAGACTGGCTACCACAGCTGAATTGATGGTTAATTACCAGAGATTATTTTACAGTGAGAAGTTGATTGCAGCAGAGAGATGGTGCATTGATTTAATTGCCTATATCTCAATAAATACTTAACATAATTAAAAAATAAAACATGCTTCTAACTCACCATTGATTGTATTTAGTTTTTCCTTATTTAAATCCAATTTGATCAAGAAATAAATCCATAGTGAACATAAAAAGTCAATGTTTAGTCACACAAATAAAGAAAAAATCACATATTTTATCCAAAATATACAAATATAATTATATAAATTCCATATATACATCCTTGAATTTTCATTTATTCACTTAAGTAATTCCTCGTGATATTTTGCAAAACAGTCATGTTTTACACAGAGTCTAATGTCACATTGTTTGCACCCTATTTTCTCTTCATGTCGTCGATTTTCCTTTGTACATCCCTTGCATCTGCCTGGCTTGTCAAACTGTGTTGGCCAATGTGCTAGTCCACAGTTTCCAACAGTTGCTGGTGCCTTCCTTTTTCTTGTCCCTCTAAACTGTCCAATGAGTTGCTGGGCTAGGCCAGTTCTAAATTCTAGTTGTGTCATTTTAATGACCTTGTTGTTTTTTTACCTTTTTTGGTGGTTTTGAGATTCTTGCATGCAAATCAATGCATTGGTAACAGCCAAATCAAAACAAAACTAAAATAAATACTTGTACCATTTCTTGGACTTTCTACAAGTAGAATATTGCATCCTCTTTTGGTCTGCCAAGTCAACACCAAACATAAACTTGTTGTATAAATCTGAGACGATTGGAGCTGACACATTCTGTAACGTTCAATCTTTTTTCCTTCTTTGTACCACCCTACTTTCTGTCGGATCACAGTTGGTACTTAGGTATGTAACTACTTTTTTATCCTTCCATGCAGTGGCTACAAGGTTTCCATTTTGAACAGTAAAAGTGTCGCCCTTTTCTTTTAGCTTTACTCCTTTGATAGCCTCTGGCATACCTCTTCTATTGATACGAACCGTACCACTGCAGTATATTCCCTCAGCTAACAGACTTTCAAATAAAGCTGGATTTGAAAAAAAGTTGTCCATATAAATCACATGGTTTTTCCCAACAAGATGCCTGGAAAGGTCTTTAATTACACGTGAACCAAGTCCCTCTTCAGTCCTTACTCCTTCCACTTTACCAGTATAAATTTGGAATTCGTGGCAATATCCATTCTGTGGGGAGGCTCGTTCCCAAACCTTTATTCCAAATTTAGTTGGCTTTGCTGGAAGGTACTGCTTGAAAGATAGTCTGCCTTTAAATGCTATCATTCCTTCATCTATAGACTGTTCTTTGTTGGGGTTGTAGTTGTCCAAACAAGTTCTAGACAGTTCATTAAGAATTGGACGAATGTGACAAAGTTTGTCATGCCCTGGTTGTCTTCTTGGTGGATTTTGGGAAGTATCATTCATATGAAAGTACTTTGAAATTTTTTCAAAACGTGTCCTGGTCATGATTGAAGGTACAGCAGGTATTTCAAAGGGCCAAGTTGATTTCCATGTTAGTGTGTATGAAGGAATCCCAACAATTGAAAAAACTACATGGATTCCCAAAAACGCCATCATTTCAGGGAAAGTTGTTGGGACCCACACCTTGTCAGGTCGTACTTGAATGCATTTTACTGCATATGCATTGGTCTCAGCTACTATTTTTTCAACCAAGCTCACAGGGAAAAATTTATGAAAGAAATCAATTTCCTTTTTTTCTTCATTTAGTTGAAATGTTGCTCCTATCTGTTCACGAAAATCGGCAACTTGCTTTTTTTTTCAAATTTCGCGACCACGTTTGGTTTATTTGGTCGGGATTATCATCATCAGACGGGTCCGTATCCACCTCGGAGATACTAATATCACTCCCAATGCTTCTAGTTTCCGTTTCATCAATATCTGATGGGCTAAAACCCTCAAATTCGCTGTCATCGTCGTCAGAATTAAACAAAGAATTCCATTCATCCGCCATTGTTTACAACAACGTGCACGTTTATTTATACATTTTCATTCATACATTTTGGAAATTTGCGTGACCAAATATAGAAAACGAAAGTATCATATGGCAGAGAAATCCTTTCTAAAAATGAATTTCATTGGTTCACCTTTTGAACTTTCAAAGAATTTGACCAATCGTTCGCATTTTAACACTACCCGTTTGAATGGAAAAATCCGTCATTACGATTGCGCATGTGTTTATTTACAGCGGATATATCAGTCACTGAGAGTAGCATGGAGTTAATTACAGCGGATTTATCAGTCAATACGATCAGAAGGGTGATAATAAACGCGTGTATACACGTAAGTGGTAGGGAAAGAGTTAATAGCAGAAAAACAACAGTCGGTGGATAGACATGTCGCTCCACTCAGATATATTATCCTGATTCCGGGCCAACCAGTCTTTGCTCTTTCTCCTTAATGCTACTTAATAGCAGAAAAACAACAGTCGGTGGATAGACATGTCGCTCCACTCAGATATATTATCCTGATTCCGGGCCAACCAGTCTTTGCTCTTTCTCCTTAATGCTGCTTAATAGCAGAAAAACAACAGTCGGTGGATAGACATGTCGCTCCACTCAGATATATTATCCTGATTCCGGGCCAACCAGTCTTTGCTCTTTCTCCTTAATGCTGCTTAATAGCAGAAAAACGACAGTCGGTGGATAGACATGTCGCTCCACTCAGATATATTATCCTGATTCTGGGCCAACCAGTCTTTGCTCTTTCTCCTTAATGCTGCTTAATAGCAGAAAAACAACAGTCGGTGGATAGACATGTCGCTCCACTCAGATATATTATCCTGATTCCGGGCCAACCAGTCTTTGCTCTTTCTCCTTAATGCTACTTAATAGCAGAAAAACAACAGTCGGTGGATAGACATGTCGCTCCACTCAGATATATTATCCTGATTCCGGGCCAACCAGTCTTTGCTCTTTCTCCTTAATGCTGCTTAATAGCAGAAAAACAACAGTCGGTGAATAGACATGTCGCTCCACCCAGATATATTATCCTGATTCCGGGCCAACCAGTCTTTGCTCTTTCTCCTTAATGCTGCTTAATAGCAGAAAAACAACAGTCGGTGGATAGACATGTCGCTCCACTCAGATATATTATCCTGATTCCGGGCCAACCAGTCTTTGCTCTTTCTCCTTAATGCTGCTTAATAGCAGAAAAACGACAGTCGGTGGATAGACATGTCGCTCCACTCAGATATATTATCCTGATTCTGGGCCAACCAGTCTTTGCTCTTTCTCCTTAATGCTACTTAATAGCAGAAAAACAACAGTCGGTGGATAGACATGTCGCTCCACTCAGATATATTATCCTGATTCCGGGCCAACCAGTCTTTGCTCTTTCTCCTTAATGCTGCTTAATAGCAGAAAAACAACAGTCGGTGGATAGACATGTCGCTCCACTCAGATATATTATCCTTATTCCGGGCCAACCAGTCTTTGCTCTTTCTCCTTAATGCTACTTAATAGCAGAAAAACAACAGTCGGTGGATAGACATGTCGCTCCACTCAGATATATTATCCTGATTCCGGGCCAACCAGTCTTTGCTCTTTCTCCTTAATGCTGCTTAATAGCAGAAAAACAACAGTCGGTGGATAGACATGTCGCTCCACTCAGATATATTATCCTGATTCCGGGCCAACCAGTCTTTGCTCTTTCTCCTTAATGCTGCTTAATAGCAGAAAAACAACAGTCGGTGGATAGACATGTCGCTCCACTCAGATATATTATCCTGATTCCGGGCCAACCAGTCTTTGCTCTTTCTCCTTAATGCTGCTTAATAGCAGAAAAACAACAGTCGGTGGATAGACATGTCGCTCCACTCAGATATATTATCCTGATTCTGGGCCAACCAGTCTTTGCTCTTTCTCCTTAATGCTGCTTAATAGCAGAAAAACAACAGTCGGTGGATAGACATGTCGCTCCACTCAGATATATTATCCTGATTCCGGGCCAACCAGTCTTTGCTCTTTCTCCTTAATGCTGCTTAATAGCAGAAAAACAAGTCGGTGGATAGACATGTCGCTCCACTCAGATATATTATCCTGATTCCGGGCCAACCAGTCTTTGCTCTTTCTCCTTAATGCTGCTTAATAGCAGAAAAACAACAGTCGGTGGATAGACATGTGGCTCCACTCAGATATATTATCCTGATTCCGGGCCAACCAGTCTTTGCTCTTTCTCCTTAATGCTGCTTAATAGCAGAAAAACAACAGTCGGTGGATAGACATGTCGCTCCACTCAGATATATTATCCTGATTCCGGGCCAACCAGTCTTTGCTCTTTCTCCTTAATGCTACTTAATAGCAGAAAAACAACAAATAACATTTTTATAGTCTTTTGATTAGACCTGATCAGGACTCGAACTAACAATCCAACGCACTCGAGGCGAGCACACTAACCATTACAACACCGATCCGGTTTGCTTAGTTGAGGAAATATATATCTTACTAACAAAGATAAATAATATAGTATAGATTTATGATTGGCAATAAATCCTGAGTGATTTCATACTTGAGGTGATACAAATACCATCATCAGTATGACAAATATCACAGGGAAATATCAAGATAAAATATGAAAATGGTCAATAGTAAAAATAAATTGGATAGACTTAATTTATATTTTAGGAAATAAATCCTAAAGTTAAAAATTAAAGGAGTTGTACTATTTCTGGTTGAATTTTAGCATTGTGCTTTTATTGTTGCAAAGATTCAAAAAAAAATTCATATTTAAATTTGATACATTAGCATGATTTGGTATATATTTCATGTGTTTGTAATTGTAGCCAACTGGGATGGTTTTATTGATAGAGAAACTGGAATGTTAGGATATACAATCTTTGTTGGTTTGACAGAATGTGAAGATCTTGTCCATCAACATCATGATCCTGAGAAACATTTGTTTGATAAATCTCAGTGGACTTACAGTGCTATGATAAGTCCTATACCAGCACCATATACTATATTGCCAGGTAAATCGCTACTTAGTGAAATATTGGACTAACTTTGACAGGTTACCTATACTCTAACTAGTATGTACAAGTTTTAAGCTCACCAAAGTGAGCTTTTGCCATCACTTGGCGTACATTGTACGCCATCCGTCGTTCATTAACTTTTCACATTTTAATCTTCTTCTCTGAAACCACTTGGCCAAATGAACCTAAACTTAGTAGGAAGCATCTATGGAAGGTCCTCTATAAAGATTGCTCATTTCATCTCGATCCGTTAACAAACATGGCCGCCACAGTCCATTCTTGTTTTTGATTGGTCAATTTCTAAAAATCTTCTCTGAAACCGCTCGCCCAAATGAACCTAAGCTTGAGGCGAGGCATCTATGGAAGGTCCGCTATAAATATTGCTCATTTTGTCCCCGATCCGTTAACAAACATAGCCACCACAGTCAATTCTTGTTTTTGATTGGTCAATTTCTAAAAATCTTCTTCTCTGAAACTGCTTGCCCAATTGAACTGAAACTTGGTAGGAAGCATCTATGGAAGGTCCTCTATAAAGATTGCTCATTTCGTTCTGATCCGTTAACAAACATGGCCACCACAGGCAATTCTTGTTTCTGATTGGAAGATTTTTAATCTTCTTCTCTGAAACCACTTGTCCAAATGAACCGAAACTTAGTAGTTAGCATCTATACATAGTCCTCTATAAAGATTGCTCATTTCGTCCTGATCCGTTAACAAGCATGGCTGCCACAGGAAAGTCTTGTTGCTGATTGGTTGATTTCTGAAAAATCTTCTCCTCTGAAACTGCTTGGCCAAATGAATAGACATTTGGTAGGAAACATCTTTGGAAGGTCCTCTATTAAGATTGCTCATTTAGTTCCAATCCGTTAACAAACATGGCCACCACAGGCAATTCTTGTTTCTGATTGGTTGATTTCTAAAAAAAAATTCTCCTCTGAAACCGCTTTGCCGAATGAACCAAAACTTGGTAGGAAGCATGTATTGAAGGTCCTCTATACAGATTGCTCATTTCGTCCAGATTCGTTAGCAAACATGGCCACCACAGACGATGCTTGTTTCTGATCGGTCGATTCCTAAAAATCTTCTCCTCTGAAACAGCTTGGTCAAATGAACTGAAACTTGGTAGGAAGCATCTATGAAATGTTCTCTATAAAGATTGCTCATTTCCTCCCAATTCGATTACAAACATGGCCACCACAGGTAATTCTTGTTTCTGATTGGTCAATTTCTAAAAAATCATCAACTCTAAAACCGCCTAGCCAAATGAACTCAAACTTGGTAGGAAGCTTCTATGGAGGGTCCTCTATAAAGATTTTGTCCTGATCTGTTAACAAACATCACTGCCATAGGCAATTCTTGTTTCCGGATGGTCAATTTCTAAAAAAATATTCTCCTCCGAAACTGTTGAGCCAAATGAACCGATACTTGGTAGGAAGCATCTATGGAAGGTTCTCTGTACGAATTGCTTATTTAGCCCTGATCAGTTAACAAACTTGGCTACCATAGGCAATTCTTCTTCCTGGTTGGTCGATTTCTAGAAAATCTTCTCCTCTGAAACTGAGTAGCCAAATGAACCGAAATTTGGTAGGAAGCACCTATGGAAGATTCTGTATTAAGCTTCCTCAAAGCAGAATGAAAGGTGAGCGACACAGGCTCAGCCCACTGAACCTCTAGTTTTATAAAGTATTATCTACTACTGTTCCCACATAAGACAGGTTTGACTCTACATAGTTTACTGTTTAATTGCTGATAATAATGTTTGAATATGTTAGTATAAAGTGGCCATCGTGGCCATGATCTTATGGTGGTTAGATTTACATCTACTTATACAACCAGTGCCTATCTATCACTAATAAAGTGGTGAGTTTGATTCATGTGAATGGTGAGGTATACTCTATACAACTTTATGTGTTAAAGTTTGTCAGTATCGTGTAGGAGGTTGGTTATTTACTCCGTGTGCTCCAGTTTCTTTCACCAATAAAACTGACTGCCACTACATAAACACTGTTTGATGTAAATGCACAATTGCAATCATAGAATATTTGTTCATGCTTTATTTTTGTTTATCCTCACAAATTAAACTTTAATAGATTATTTCCTTTGTGTAATTAGCCAATACACTTGATTTTTATTGTGTTCTCCTCCCCCTGTTACACATTTATTTACTGATAAAAATGTTCAGGAATATTTTTATTTTTAATTGCCCACATATCATGTCATATTATGCCAGTTATTCATGTTGATAGTATTAGAGAAGTGCGAAATATTTAAAGAAAAAATGATCATGATATTTTGTCATCCTTATGAATTAAACTTTTACTTGTTTTATTTGATAGATTGTCATGTATATTTTTACTTACTGATATAAACAAATTAAAACAACGAAGAATTCTGTAAACAACAACAATCTTTTTCTTGATTTCAGATGGTCAGTACTTTGTTACTGTTAGAGCATTGAATGAAGTTAAGTATGGAGGGCCATTAGCAACAACAGTTTGTCATACAACACCATACACTGTAGACAATTCTAAACCAGTTATAACAGATATCTATGGAATCACATATGATGAAGATTTGTTTATACTTGGTGCAATGCATGATTCTATGTAAGATCATTTTGTAAACAGAAGATTAAAAGAAACAAAAAATCATCATTTGAAGAACCACCTTAGTAATGACTGCATTATAGGGTTAGGTTTATGGTGTTTTATGCCATTTTCGACAATATTTCAGTTATGTCGTGACGGTCAGTTTTATTCGTGGAGGAAACCAGAGTTCCGGGAGAAAACTACTGACCTACCGCAAGTCACTGATAAACTTTATCACATAACAGGGGTTGACCTAAGAAAAAAAATTAACTGGCCCTGAGGGCCAGTAAAATTTTTGAACAACTGGCCCCTTCAAAATTCCACTGGCCCGAGAAATATCGGTCCATGACCGATATAAAAGGGGGGATTTGCCCACCCCCCCCCCCCCCCAAGAAACAGGAAACTAAAGATCGAGCAATACGAACCCCATTAAAACCTTGGGTGAACTCATTTTCTCCGGAAGGATAAGCAGTTCCTGCTCCACTAGTGGCATCCGCAAATAATTAAATTGACTGTCAGTGATTTAAACATGTACATATAGTTTTTGTATTCTATGAATGAATGTTGTACTTGCTTTAAACAAGGATAAAGTTCATGACATTTTCCCATACATGCATTGCAATTAACAGGTATGGTTAGAAGATAATCAAACAATCTACATATAGATAGTCAAACTTGTTATCAAAAGTATATAGTTTTAACATTTCATTCATTGTTTATTGTATATATGTTAACTTATGTATTAACTAAATTTAATACGGCGCTCAACCAATAATCTTCAGTAGTGAAGGACGGCCAGAAATATAAAGAAGAAGAAGAAGTCTCAGCGACCCCCTCTGTATAACGGCTTCCTTTTTTAGCCAATCTTATTTATTCCTCCCCCAGCGTTTTCCCGTGCATTCGACCATTATATAACGACCCACTGTCCAGGTTCTATGTAACAAATACTGTTTACTTTCAGTGATCCAGGTTCTATGTAACAAATACTGTTTACTTTCAGTGATCCAGGTTCTATGTAACAAATACTGTTTACTTTCAGTGATCCAGGTTCTATGTAACAAATACTGTTTACTTTCAGTGATCCAGGTTCTATGTAACAAATACTGTTTACTTTCAGTGATCCAGGTTCTATGTAACAAATACTGTTTACTTTCAGTGATCCAGGTTCTATGTAACAAATACTGTTTACTTTCAGTGATCCAGGTTCTATGTAACAAATACTGTTTACTTTCAGTGATCCAGGTTCTATGTAACAAATACTGTTTACTTTCAGTGATCCAGGTTCTATGTAACAAATACTGTTTACTTTCAGTGATCCAGGTTCTATGTAACAAATACTGTTTACTTTCAGTGATCCAGGTTCTATGTAACAAATACTGTTTACTTTCAGTGATCCAGGTTCTATGTAACAAATACTGTTTACTTTCAGTGATCCAGGTTCTATGTAACAAATACTGTTTACTTTCAGTGATCCAGGTTCTATGTAACAAATACTGTTTACTTTCAGTGATGCAGGTTCTATGTAACAAATACTGTTTACTTTCAGTGATCCAGGTTCTATGTAACACATACTGTTTACTTTCAGTGATCCAGGTTCTATGTAACAAATACTGTTTACTTTCAGTGATCCAGGTACTATGTAACAAATACTGTTTACTTTCAGTGATCCAGGTTCTATGTAACAAATACTGTTTACTTTCAGTGATCCAGGTTCTATGTAACACATACTGTTTACTTTCAGTGATCCAGGTTCTATGTAACACATACTGTTTACTTTCAGTGATCCAGGTTCTATGTAACAAATACTGTTTACTTTCAGTGATCCAGGTACTATGTAACAAATACTGTTTACTTTCAGTGATCCAGGTTCTATGTAACAAATACTGTTTACTTTCAGTGATCCAGGTTCTATGTAACACATACTGTTTACTTTCAGTGATCCAGGTTCTATGTAACAAATACTGTTTACTTTCAGTGATCCAGGTTCTATGTAACAAATACTGTTTACTTTCAGTGATCCAGGTTCTATGTAACAAATACTGTTTACTTTCAGTGATCCAGGTTCTATGTAACAAATACTGTTTACTTTCAGTGATCCAGGTTCTATGTAACAAATACTGTTTACTTTCAGTGATCCAGGTTCTATGTAACAAATACTGTTTACTTTCAGTGATCCAGGTTCTATGTAACAAATACTGTTTACTTTCAGTGATCCAGGTTCTATGTAACACATACTGTTTACTTTCAGTGATCCAGGTTCTATGTAACAAATACTGTTTACTTTCAGTGATCCAGGTTCTATGTAACAAATACTGTTTACTTTCAGTGATCCAGGTTCTATGTAACAAATACTGTTTACTTTCAGTGATCCAGGTTCTATGTAACAAATACTGTTTACTTTCAGTGATCCAGGTTCTATGTAACAAATACTGTTTACTTTCAGTGATCCAGGTTCTATGTAACAAATACTGTTTACTTTCAGTGATCCAGGTTCTATGTAACAAATACTGTTTACTTTCAGTGATCCAGGTTCTATGTAACAAATACTGTTTACTTTCAGTGATCCAGGTTCTATGTAACAAATACTGTTTACTTTCAGTGATCCAGGTTCTATGTAACACATACTGTTTACTTTCAGTGATCCAGGTTCTATGTAACAAATACTGTTTACTTTCAGTGATCCAGGTACTATGTAACAAATACTGTTTACTTTCAGTGATCCAGGTTCTATGTAACAAATACTGTTTACTTTCAGTGATCCAGGTTCTATGTAACACATACTGTTTACTTTCAGTGATCCAGGTTCTATGTAACAAATACTGTTTACTTTCAGTGATCCAGGTTCTATGTAACAAATACTGTTTACTTTCAGTGATCCAGGTTCTATGTAACAAATACTGTTTACTTTCAGTGATCCAGGTTCTATGTAACAAATACTGTTTACTTTCAGTGATCCAGGTTCTATGTAACAAATACTGTTTACTTTCAGTGATCCTGATTCTATGTAACAAATACTGTTTACTTTCAGTGATCCAGGTTCTATGTAACAAATACTGTTTACTTTCAGTGATCCAGGTTCTATGTAACAGATACTGTTTACTTTCAGTGATCCAGGTTCTATGTAACAAATACTGTTTACTTTCAGTGATCCAGGTTCTATGTAACAAATACTGTTTACTTTCAGTGATCCAGGTTCTATGTAACAAATACTGTTTACTTTCAGTGATCCTGATTCGGGTATAGAATACAACGATCTTTGTCTAGGACATTCAACACGGGACTGTAATGAGTTGGACTGGACCAGACAGGAACATAACCTCAATATAAAATTTCAAGTGAAGTTAACTGATGGAATACCCATTTGGATCAAAATCAAGGTTGTCAATAGAGGTACAAGTATATCATATTTTCAAATTGAATTTGATTTTTTTTTTTGGACTCATATTGTATAGTGTTGAGATTTCAACATTTCAATCTGAATCTAGAACTTCGTAAAGAATTACTAATAAATGTTGTTGTATAGAGTGTGATAAATAAGCACCAACAACTAGAGGGGTGTGTATCGTATTTGTTTACCATGGTATTCTGGATACCATTTCACAAAGCACACATAGTAATTGCAAATACTTAAATATTGAAAGTGTTAGCTGTAAATAAGTTTTTTCTTGTGAATTGGTGCCCATGTAGATAACTGGTCATTGTATTACAGTATTAAATAGTATTGGATTGCATACTCACTGATCTCATTCATAGCAATAAAAATGGTTCACCCAATTAAAATTTGCTACAAGTAAAATACAATAAAACTAGTTGTGTCAAGGTTAAAGAAGCCTTTTATTTGAATTAGCTGGGTATTTGAGTTAGCAGAGTAAATTTAGTTAAAAATGATTATCGGTAATTTGGACATTTGGCTTTGATCTCATAGAGCGATATTGTTAAGTATCAAAATCTATGATACGGAAAATTATCAGTCAGTGTAACATTAAACATGTACAGTCTTCAGTTTAACCCAATAAGATAGTATTATTTTCTAAAGCTACATGACAATGTAAATAATTATAATTAAGAAATAAGTGTATTGTAGTTGAAGAGTTGGCAGCAGCAATGTTGGGGATTTGATGGTCAAAAAAGCAGTTTTACTTGGTGACTGCAACTCTTCAAATATAATGCTGTTATTTCTATTCTTATGAGAGACAAAAAATATATCAATTAAGAAATGGTCTAAAACTTGCAAAATTTAAAATGTCAGTAAATGTTGTAGATGACTTTGGCAAGTAAATGTCATAAAAATAATAATGTCATATGAAAATGTTTAGCATAGAACGTAAACACTGGATGTTACTTCACAACAAGGAAGTTTCAATTTCGAGTAAAATCAAACTAAATTATTTTGCATGTAGACAATGTATTTATTTTCTATCGTATTGTATTACTTGACATGTTGGATTTCAAGAACTCAGTATTGGGGTTAATTCCAATTAGAACCCTTAGTTACGACAAGTCATTTGTGGATTTGGTGGTAAACATTAACCAATAAGAAAACATGTTACATGATAAATACATCATATTGTTGTATTATTTTATTTTATATATTGTAATATGTCTAATGCACTTTTCATTTAAAGTTGACCTGAGGACTATTGGTGTAGCAGACCAGCCCATCATTATAGATAAATCACCTCCAGTTGCTGGACAAGTATTTGATGGACCATTACTAGGTGTAGATTTGGTTTATACAAAGGACTATGATTCTGTAAGTTTATTGTGAAGATAGAAACACAATGCAAAATGAGTTTTAGAAAGATATCAGAGATTTATCTGTACATAAGACATTTTTCTTTTGGTCTCACCAAGTGATGTTGTCAGTATCAACGTACTAACTCTAATAATGGAAAATATCAGTCAGTTTGGTGTCACATTATGATGTTTAATACCAATAAACACTATAACGGCAGTTTTGAAGGTCTTCACATACATTATCACTAGTATCACAGCTCGTACCATCGGCCTCGCTGCAATACTAGTGATAATGTCTGTCTCGACCTTCAAAACTGCTGTTATTCTATACATATATGAGCTAATCACTAATCGTGGATCTCCATAAAATTGTGATTGTGGACAGTTCTGCCTATTTTACAATGGCATTAAGTACTTATTTGACCTGCCATATTATTATGAATTAATCCTTTTTGAAAAAAGTTAATGACATGCAGATTTGTTCTCAGAGATTTTCATTTCAACTGGTTTTTTTCTTTCATTTTTGTGAAAAGTTAACTAGTAAATAAAAATAGTTGGATGATTTGCATTAAAATCTCAAATTTAGACAAATCTTTTACATTTAAAGTTTAAGTACTTTTATATTGTTTTATATGGTTATGCTTGAAAATTTATAGAAAATATATACACTATCTGTGTCACTTTCCTTTACCATCGAAAAGTTAAATTTGGTTTCTTCTAAAAAAAAATTCATTTGAAGATTGTTTGCTCTTTTGGCCAAATGTTCCTCTTTCAAAATTGTGTCTGACAGTCCTGCCATCTATTCAAGATGGCTGCTGTTACTAAAAATAAAAAATTATGTAATTGTATATTGCTGCTTTATTATAAGTCAAAATGATCTCAAATTTTAACTGCACTCCATGGCAAATTAGGCATAGTTTGATAAAATATCGCATTTAAATCTAACTTCTCCTATGACACCTCTGAACCAAATTAAACCAAATTTGGCTGGGATGGTCCTTGGATTGTTCCATTTCAAAATTGTATCCGACAGCTCACCCTCCATTCAAGTTGGTGGCCATTACTAAAATTAGAAATTTCTTTGTCTGTTGCTGCTTTATAATAAGTCAAAATGACCTCAAATTTTAGCCACAGCTATATTGCATTATATTAGTTCAACTTTCAAAATCATGGGTGACACTCCCATCCTCATTCCAAAATGGCTGGCATTACTGTTAGTAAAAATTTAATTAAGCGAAAAAATAAAATTAATCTGATGAAGTTATTCTAAAAAAATTGGATATCAAATTGAATACAGGCTCCTGGGATCCTCTAGTTCTGATAATGGTCACAGCAAAGCCATCATTATAGAGAAACTTTATTCTAATATGCTGTAATTAAAAGGGATCCTCTTTATTTAGTTCTTAATGTTTTCACATTATTTTTGTTCATTCCAAATTTTAACAATTTTCTGTTGCAGTTGTGTTCAAACTGGCAGCATTTTTACGATCCTGAATCGGGTATATCTACATACTATATTGGTGTAAGCTCTGTATACAATGTCAACGTTACTGATATTGCTAATCTTACGGAGGTCGGCAGAAGACTACACAAGACATGTGTACCTGTAGATCCAACACATCCACTTGAACATGGGAAAACATACTACACAATTGTTTGGGCGTATAATGCAGCCTTCAAACAAAGAAAAGTCGTCAGCATTTCAAATGGAGGTAGGATTACTATGTAGAAAAAATCCTGAAGACATAACTTGATGCCTAAGACAATATTCTATGCCATTCGTTTAAAAATATAGTACAAAATATTCTAATGATCTAAGCCATTGTTTTCAAAATATGGCTCAAGCAACTGAAGGTTTGCATTTTCTATTTATAGTTATGAATTAAGTCTACAATAAAAAAAAAAATTAATTGTTTCAGAAATTTAAATTTTCTATGTTATAACTAGATGTATGGTTTATTACTTTGCATGATATGAAACAGGTTTGTTTTTTAGAAGGTGTATTTAATGAAGTGTATTGTACGTATTGCATTCCACCTTTTGTTAACACTATTTCTTGTACCTAGATGCTATTGTATGGTAATATAACTTACATCACCCTATGCCTTCATTGCCTGTCACCACAAAGGTTTATGAGTTTGACTTCTGTTATTGCCAAGATGTAAGGGATACAACATTATGTGATAAAGATGGTTGGTTTTCTCTGTGTTTTAGACTTCTGTTATTGCCAAGGTGTAAAGGATACAACATTATGTGATAAAGATAGTTGGTTTTCTCTGTGTTTTAGACTTCTGTTATTGCCAAGGTGTAAAGGATACAACATTATGTGATAAAGATGGTTGGTTTTCTCTGTGTTTTAGACTTCTGTTATTGCCAAGGTGTAAAGGATACAACATTATGCGATAAAGATGGTTGGTTTTCTCTGTGTTTTAGACTTCTGTTATTGCCAAGGTGTAAAGGATACAACATTATGTGATAAAGATGGTTGGTTTTCTCTGTGTTTTAGACTTCTGTTATTGCCAAGGTGTAAAGGATACAACATTATGTGATAAAGATGGTTGGTTTTCTCTGTGTTTTAGACTTCTGTTATTGCCAAGGTGTAAAGGATACAACATTATGTGATAAAGATGGTTGGTTTTCTCTGTGTTTTAGACTTCTGTTATTGCCAAGATGTAAGGGATACAACATTATGCGATAAAGATGGTTGGTCTTCTCTATGTTTTCCACTTTTATTCCACTACTAAAAGTTGACTGCAAACATATAACTGAAATCTTGTGACATTAATTATATTCCTCTAATAATAATTTTATTCAATGATTTTTTTCTAACTGACTTGCAGATGGTCAGTGGGTGTCTCTGGTTTCCTCCAACAATAAAACTAAACTGCAATATTGTTGAAAATGGATTTAAGCACCCATGACCTCAACTCTTCTTGATTTACAGTAAGTGTAGATTTAACAGAACCAGTTCCAGGAGAATTAATTGATGGAGTACAGGATCACTTCACTGACTTACAGTTCTCTCCTAATCCTGCTAAGGTTGGAGCTCAATGGAAGAATTACAAAGACCCTGAATCTGATATCAGCCAGTACAATCTTCAAGTTCTAATAGCAAGGTAAGGACTGAATCTGATATCAGTCAGTATGATCTTCAAGTTCTAATAGCAAGGTAAGGACTGAATCTGATATCAGTCAGTATGATCTTCAAGTTCTAATAGCAAGGTAAGGACTGAATCTGATATCAGTCAGTATGATCTTCAAGTTCTAATAGCAAGGTAAGGACTGAATCTGATATCAGTCAGTATGATCTTCAAGTTCTAATAGCAAGGTAAGGACTGAATCTGATATCAGTCAGTATGATCTTCAAGTTCTAATAGCAAGGTAAGGACTGAATCTGATATCAGTCAGTATGATCTTCAAGTTCTAATAGCAAGGTAAGGACTGAATCTGATATCAGCCAGTACCATCTTCAAGTTCTAATTGCAAGGTAAGGACTGAATCTGATATCAGCCAGTACAATCTTCAAGTTCTAATAGCAAGGTAAGGACTGAATCTGATATCAGTCAGTATGATCTTCAAGTTCTAATAGCAAGGTAAGGACTGAATCTGATATCAGTTAGTATGATCTTCAAATTCTAATTGCAAGGTATGGATTAATTGTTTAATAATGGAACGAATGGTTTCATTCATATGCGAACCCACGCCGTATTGGTGACAGGCTTGTATGAGTTGTTAGGTAATCCAACTACCTAACTCATACAGCCACCCGGGCTCTCTCCAACAGATTCTACCTTCCTAGCTAGTAGTAATAGTCAGTTAACTATGAATATTCATAGACCATGCTATTCTGCTGTTGTTATACATTTTTCTGGTAGTATGTGGTCTTTTTGAGTGAATATGAGTCGGTGCAGGTTTTTTTTTATTTTTTATATCTATGTTGTCGGTGAAGATCTAATTATTAAGAGGAGGGAGCGTTGGGATTCCATTAACCGGTTTAACCCCGACACATTTTTGCGTCTGTCCCAAGCCAGGACCTAGATTTCTAACATCATTTGTTACGATCTTTTTTATGTTCAATGATTTTAGGTGAGAGGTGGTTGTTTGTTTTGTTGAAATTGTTGACCAGCACACTGGTCAGACTTTCTTTTCAAATCAAATTATCTAAATATATCTCAAATAAAACAATAGCACTGTTCTTCATTTGACATCTCAAATTGATTATACAGTTGTTTTTGACATGCCATTGTTGAAAGTCAGTATCTTAATTGTCTTGTTCTCATATTTATAATAACAATTTCTAATGGCATTTTAATAAAGCAAGCATAAATTCAAAACATTTGACAAAAAAAAACATTTTGACAGAAATATTATATAACTATCTTTTACTATTGTCGTCTGTTGCCAGTCTGTCTGTCCACAGTATCTTGACGTTTAATCTAGCGAAATAATAGAGAAAAATCTGTATATTAATATACAGATTTTATACAGATTTTTCTCTATTATTTCGCTAGATTAAACGTCAAGATACTGGGGTCTGTCCATCCATCTATTCATTTGTCCATGCATCTGTCTGTCTGTCTGGATTAAACTTTCTCCATCATCTCCTCCTCTGAAGTCACAGAACCAATTTCAACCAAACTAGACCTGAATCATCCTTAAGGTGTCTACTTTTAAAATTATATCAAATGATTTCAACAATCTTCTAACAGGGCTGCTGTTACTATAAATAGATCATTGGAATAGCAAAAACACTTACAGAGCCAATCAAGCCACACTTTTCCACCAGATAAGCTGGAATTGAACAATAGGTCCATTTTAATAAAAAGTATGACATGGGTATCAACTAACTTCAGCAGGTTTTTTCCATTAATTTTGCACTTCACATAGTGCTTTTTGTGTTATTACATTGAAACCTGTCTATATTGAACACCATTCGGTCCAAAAGTTTTGTTCTGTATAGACAGGTGTTTGGTTTATGCAGATTAAATTTACAAAGGTTCTTGACATTGGGACTAAATAGTAAGTTCAGTTTATACAGGATTTCAGTTTAACCAGGATTCGCTTTATATAGATTTCACTGTATTATGTTTATTATGAAATTCCCATATGTATGTAATGCTGGTCAACTTAATGCATGTTGTAAATTGTAGAGAGAGGGCTTTATATTATAGGAATAAACTCTTCTTTTCAGGAGTTCATGCATGTGTACACGGTGCCGATGCACTCATAAACTGAATAAACGTCCGAATTCAGACTTTTATTTAAAGTTTGTGAGTGCATCGGCACCGTGTACACATGCATGAACTCCTGAAAAGAACCATTTAATCCTTATAATTCTTCAATGCAATATTGAACATAAAAATATATTCTTGCATATCCCTGGTCTAAAAATCACACAAATTAAAATTCCGCGAAATGTTGTTGACGACATTGGCACATTAACAACGTGATGTCATATGAACACTTCCAGCTTAAAACTTAAAGATCAGACGTCATTAGGCTTGGTGTACGCTTCAATTTTGATAAAATTTAACTAAAAGATGTTTGCAAGGTAAGCATTTTAATTATTTTTGTGTATTATTGTAAATATGGCTTTCAATCTGACACTCGTAGATTCCGTCATCAGTCGCCATATTGTTTATGCTGGTTAAGCAAAAAAAGGATCATCGAGTTATGAACAGATCAAAAACGCAAAGTTCATCAAGTTATGAACAACTAAAAAACAAACAGGTGACAGTGCTCTTGTCCAATCAAAAGGTACCAAAACGATAAACATTAATTCTATAAGAATTATAATGTTGTACTAACTTGTGTATTATAATGTTTTGTGCTGTCCTATGATGTGTCTTTCTTTATGTTCTGAGTTCGTGTTGTGATGTCCATTACGATTTCCATTAAAAAACCGATGTTCAATTTGTCTATACCTCCAGTTGTTTGTAGGAGGGCTGATGTCTTATTTACGTTATTTTGTATATGTTTTCATATAGTGGTGTCCAACACATTGTGTTGTGTTTTTGTTTCGTTTGTCTTCGTCTTGTGCAACCTATGTTGCCAGTGTCTCGGGATTGTCCATTTTCGATTGCCCTTTGAATCCACTCTGCCAATTTTATCAATACATGTACTAGTGTAGGATTGATTTGATGGTTTTCTTCCAAAAAAAAATGTCTTGACAGACATCCAAAATGGCTGCCCTTGCTTAAGATAGTAATATATTCAAATAGCAAAAACTGACAAATTTCAAACTAAAATAAGCTGAACTATAAACTAGATTTATGCTAATGAGTTGTTTCATATATTTAGAATTTTTCCATGTAATTTGTAATTTTGACAATTTACAGCCGAATTTGCAAATCTGACATTTTTCTAAAGCAAAAATTTCAAAATCTTCTCCTTTGAAACGAGATTACCAATTTAATCCAAACTTGAACTGAATCATCGTTAGGGTATGTACTGTCTAAATTGGATCCAGTGAGGCAGACAACCAACCAACATTTTTTCTGTTATTATAAATAGAACAAGAGCAAAACTTTGAAACAACCGCTGTACTTGAATTAACAAGTGTTTGACACAAACAAGTTCGACTGTATGACATAAACAAGGTCTTACATATTACTGAGGTAATGTTACATCAATTATTTGAATTAACAGAAAATATGTCATTTATTTCAGTAATAAGTCTAAGGACTATGAAGTAGTGAGGGACTGGGTGCCATTATCAAATGAAACAAGGGAAGTAGATTGGGTGAACTTTCACCTTAAGCACAAGGACAATGTCAAGGTCAAACTAAGGACAACTAATGGAGCATTAAATTCAATTATAAATGAAACAGATGGATTTATTGTAGACCTTACTCCACCAGTATTAGTCAATCTGGGTGATGGAAGTGTATTACATGAAGACAAAACTTTTCAAGTAGGTTTTTATCTAAGTTAATAAAATGATGTATATTTAGATATTATTACATTGATGACTGCATAACATTCATATTTCCGAGTAGGAGAAAGTCCTGTTTTTTCCCAGTGAAGTATTATTTATAGTGATACATGATAATCACTTAATAACTGAAAGGGGAGGCCAATCATGATTTCAGGCTTTACCTCTTTTTCATTCTGGAGTTATGTCCCTTGATTTGTCGAAAAATAAACATTTTGGTTTCCACTCAATAACTGGAGATCACTATAACCAAATCATTTTAAATTCATACACAAAGTCCAGGGCCATAAAGACGGGCCAAGTTTGATTTTTGTGTTATCACTTTTTTCATTCTGGAGTTGTGCTCCTTGGTTTAACCATTTCTCTGGTTTCTTCTTAATAGTTTATTCTACTTATACAAATCATGTGAAATTTATTAGTCAATAACAATGCCCAAGTTTGTATTTGGTTATTATACCCGCCACAACGAAGTTGTAGGGGGGGTATACTGGTTTCACCATGTCCGTCCGTCTGTCCGTCCATCCTTCTGTAGACAAATCCTATGTCGTACGATAACTTGAGTTGTGTTTCTTAGAATCTTTTAAAATTTTATCAGCTGTTTACTGGTGAAGAGAGGAGGATCCCTTTCTTTTTTTGACGATTTTCACTTTTGCTGTTCCAGAGTTATTGGACTTTATATGACGGAAAATAGGATTTTTACCCTATGTCGTATGATAACTTGAGTAGTGTTTTTCAGAATGTTTTGAAATTTTATCAGCAGCTTACCGGTGAAGAGAGGAGGATCCCTTTCATTTTTGACGATTTTCACTTTTGCCGTTCCAGAGTTATTGGACTTGATATGATGGGAAAATATGATTTTTACCCTATGTCGTATGATAACTTGAGTAGTGTTTCTCAGAATGTTTTGAAATTTTATCAGCAGCTTACCGGTGAAGAAAGGAGGGACCCTTTCATTTTTGTTCTGAACAATCAGTAATGTTTTGGTTATGGAAATAGGTTGGACAGATGTGGGGAGCGGGGGGTATATCTTAGTGAGCTGTGCTCACAGTAAGTAATACTAGTTATTTCATGATTTCAGAGTTATAATTTCTTTTATGATTCCATGGCCATGCCACTATATTGACACTTGACAATTTTATTTTTCTTCATTTATTAAAATAGTTTCCCTTGGCCAAATATTTTGAGGTTTTTACACAATATTTTTGAACTCAACACGCAGTTGGAATATGGTTAATATTCCTTCTTTGGTTTAAAAATGATTCCCCTTTGTACTTTAGGTGTGAAAAGGGGAGGGCATCACTATCCTCTGCTTTTGTACAGGTTGAAAGTTAAATCCTTTAAGATCGTAATCTTAAAAATTATTTGAATATATTTGATATTTATTTGAATATTTTTTTTCAGTCATCTTTATCAACTTTATCATGTAATTTTGTGTTTACTGATGAGGAATCAGGAATAGATCATTATAAAATACAGATTTATCAACACCATGAGGGTATAAGGTCACAGATACTACCAGGTAACGTCTAAATAAAGTAACAGGTCATAATTACAATGGGACAGGGGGGTGTCATAGTGTTTAACACCACTTTCAGCAATATGTCAGTTATATCGTGGTGGTTACTAGGGGGCAACCTTAATATTAAACATCTCAGCAGCAATATTTCAGTTATATTGTGGCTGTTACTAGGGGATGACCTTAATATTAAACATCTCAGCAGCAATATTTCAGTTATATCTTGGCGGTTACTAGGGGATGACCTTAATATTAAACATTTCAGCAATATTTTAGTTATATCGTGGCAGTTACTAGGGGACAATCTTAATAGTAAACATTTCAGTTATATCTTGGCGGTTACTAGGGGACGATCTTAATATTAAACATTTCAGCAGCAATATTTCAGTTTTATCATGGCGGTTACTAGAGGACAACCATAATATTACACATTCTTACTAATGTACACTTAGCATCAGGTACCGTGTAGTGAGTTTTTTTATGGATATAAACATATCATTTTCTATCAAGAAAAAGACCTATGAAAATATTTTGCATGTTGTATTTTTGTAATCATGATCAAATTTACATAACATTGCCATTTGATTTTTCAACTAGACAGCTTTAAAATTTACACATTTAACCAGCCACCAAATACTCCAATTATTTCAATCCTATGATAATCCACACGGTATGGTAGCACATTATGAACAGCGAGTTTAAACAGTGTTGGTCAACAATTCCACCAATATCAACAAAGATAACAATCATCTCTAAACAGTGATGGTCAACAATTCCACCAATATCAACAAAGCTAACAATCACCTCTAAACAGTGATGGTCAACAATTCCACCAATATCAACAAAGCTAACAATCACCTCTAAACAGTGTTGGTCAACAATTCCACCAATATCAACAAAGCTAACAATCACCTCTAAACAGTGATGGTCAACAATTCCACCAATATCAACAAAGCTAACAATCACCTCTAAACAGTGTTGGTCAACAATTCCACCAATATCAACAAAGCTAACAATCACTTCTAAACAGTGTTGGTCAACAATTCCACCAATATCAACAAAGCTAACAATCACCTCTAAACAGTGTTGGTCAACAATTCCACCAATATCAACAAAGCTAACAATCACCTCTAAGCAGTGATGGTCAACAATTCCACCAATATCAACAAAGCTAACAATCACCTCTAAACAGTGTTGGTCAACAATTCCACCAATATCAACAAAGCTAACAATCACCTCTAAACAGTGATGGTCAACAATTCCACCAATATCAACAAAGCTAACAATCACCTCTAAACAGTGATGGTCAACAATTCCACCAATATCAACAAAGCTAACAATCACTTCTAAACAGTGTTGGTCAACAATTCCACCAATATCAACAAAGCTAACAATCACCTCTAAACAGTGTTGGTCAACAATTCCACCAATATCAACAAAGCTAACAATCACCTCTAAACAGTGATGGTCAACAATTCCACCAATATCAACAAAGCTAACAATCACCTCTAAACAGTGTTGGTCAACAATTCCACCAATATCAACAAAGCTAACAATCACCTCTAAACAGTGATGGTCAACAATTCCACCAATATCAACAAAGCTAACAATCATCTCTAAACAGTGTTGGTCAACAATTCCACCAATATCAACAAAGCTAACAATTACCTCTAAACAGTGATGGTCAACAATTCCACCAATATCAACAAAGCTAACAATCACCTCTAAACAGTGATGGTCAACAATTCCACCAATATCAACAAAGCTAACAATCACCTCTAAACAGTGATGGTCAACAATTCCACCAATATCAACAAAGCTAACAATCACCTCTAAACAGTGTTGGTCAACAATTCCACCAATATCAACAAAGCTAACAGTCACCTCTAAACAGTGTTGGTCAACAATTCCACCAATATCAACAAAGCTAACAATCACCTCTAAACAGTGTTGGTCAACAATTCCACCAATATCAACAAAGCTAACAGTCACCTCTAAACAGTGTTGGTCAACAATTCCACCAATATCAACAAAGCTAACAATCACCTCTAAACAGTGATGGTCAACAATTCCACCAATATCAGCAAAGCTAACAATCATCTCTAAACAGTGTTGGTCAACAATTCCACCAATATCAACAAAGCTAACAATCACCTCTCACCTATACATTTGCTTTAAGTACTATTTTGACAGAACTATATTGCTATATAGAATATGATCGTGATCGTATGCCTATCACCTCTAGCGTTGTGAGTTCAAATCCCACTCGGGCGTGATGTACTCGATACAACATTATGTGATAAAGTTTGTCAGTGATTTGTGACACAGAGCTCCAGATAATTTTCAAGTCCAAAGGGTAATTACCCCCTACTTTTGAAAATGATGGGTATTTGCATATTTCCTTTGCACTGTTGTACTCTCTACTTCAGAAAAGATTGCTTACATGTACACTTTTAAAATTATGTTTGACACAAGTGTTATTCAATAAACGCAGGATGCAAGTGAAATGTATATCTCTGTTTAATCTTACACGATTGTGTCATGTTTATTAATAAAATGGTGTAAATATTTAGTTTTTTGCTCGTTGACTTCGGCAATTTTCACAGCCGTTTTGATAATGTCATCAATGATTCCTTTAACTATACTGTCACTAGACACAGACTGTCAGGAACTTAAGTATATAATTTTCCGTAACACGCTTATTCATGTCTTGCTCATTTTCAACGAACGTGTTCCCAAATTTACTTTCGTTTTAGTTCTTACTTATTACGTAAACCGCATTTATTTGTAATATTGACCGCGATTGGATGATTTATCTTAAACATCCAATCAGATCTCTTTTGACATCGATGCTTAGAAAGGAAACCATTCGGTACCCCTCGGATGTATACGCTCTCTCCTTCGAAAAGTATAAAGGAAAGTAATTACGGGGAATTTCTCAAAGACAAAAATGTATTGTTATGTACACGACTGTACAAGTACACTCCGAATTTGGAAAGTTTGCTTACACAGCAATATGTATGCATAATGTGTACACTCTGATCTGATAATACATGCGTTTTTACTCGTTTTCATAGCGTAAAAAACGCAAATACGCAGCTTATCTGGAGCTCTGTGACAGGTCGGTTGTTTTCTCGGGGTGCTCCGGTTTCCTCCACCAATAAAACTGACCGCCACGATATAACTGAAATATTGTTGAAGGTGGCATTAAACACCTTAACCCTAACCCTAATCCTAGGAAATAGATAAAGTTGGTAAGTGCATCATAGGTTAATAATGATAATGATAGGGTTTGATGTAAAATGTCGCAACTACAGGCTCTCCACAAATGTCTTGACCTATGGTTGAAGTATATGGTACGCTGTAAATAAAAGTTGCATTAACATATCTGATGAGCAACTACAGGCTCTCCACAAAGCTTTTTTTTTACTGCTATCATGTATTTGTAACAGCTTGAAATAAAAGTAAATCTACTTTGTTAAAATGGTTAGATTTATTAACCTAAGACTAAGTTATGCAGAATCTTTTTTTTTTCTGCTTGATCATTATATGATTTTACAAAGGGAGATAATCCACTAAAAGATATGTTCCCATTTTCATTCTAACTGTTTTATAGTCAATGGTGACTGGATGGATATTAGCTATGATGCAAGTATGACTCAATACACACAGACAGGGCTGACTCTACATCAGGGAGGCATATACAGTACCAGAATAGGGGCAGCTAATAAAGCAGGATTTGTTGCTGCCTTTGAGACCGATGGTGTTATTATAGATATTACATCACCCATTGTAAGTTGGTCCTTCTTTTTATGAATATATGTATTTTAGAAAAAGTGTTAAAAAAAATTAGATTGGAAAATATCTGTTTTTGAAACATGCACAATATTCAAATGAGTACAAATGAGTAAAAAATGTTTTACTCCAATCAGTTGTTTATGATACTCAATTGTTTGCTCACTAAATCCATTGACCATCATGCGTGAGCGTTGTACACAATACAATTATTCAGTCAAACTTGTATTCAACGGGTCACCTTTTGGTACAAAGGTAAAATGTCAAGGTAATACACAGGTGACTGTTATAGCAGGTTTGACTCTATTATTCTATTATTGACTAGGATTATAACAGTGGTACATATTAAACACCAATACAAACTACACAACCAGTTTTCATATATTTTACAGAATATAAAGTTCAAGTACCAATTAGATAGCCTTTTACAAGTTTTGTCATAATTAGTCTTGCAATCAGTGCCTATCACCACTGATGTAGTGAATCTCGATCAGGGTGGGTGTACAACATTATGTGATAAAGTTTATCAATGACTTTCGACAGGTCGATGGTTTTGTCGCCACGATATAACTGAAATATTGTTGAAAGTGGTGTTAAACACCATCAAACAAACAAAACATAATTATTCTTATTAAATTAAAAAAAATATTGTGTCATGGTTGTTCAAATTAAAGTTGAAGAATGATTTCCGCCCTCCCCCTAAAAATGATAACATTTTATAGTTTCAAAATTTATAGAGATACTTTAAGTAAGTTCAAGCACATCATTTCTGTATTGATACACATACAACTCTAGTACCCATAGTTTTTATTATATTTTTAATTGCTTTATTGTGACACATGCATGGCTACCAATATAATGTTAACGTTTTGATGCAAGTTTGTATCTCAGACGCTGCTTAACATAGTTCCATGAAGCTTATTGGTTAGTTTCTTATCATTCCAAACATTTTGAAATCCCTACCGAGAGCTTCTTCGGCTTGAAGGGGCGTCCGTCGGTTGTGCGGGATGTAGAAATTCACAACCAACCCGTCCTCCGGATGAGACGTAAATAAAACCAAGGTCCCGTGTTGAGAGATTGCCACCCTCTCCGCACGTTAAAGAACCCAGTGTAACAGCTCATTATGAGCATGCTCATGATGAGTGGTCCATAAGAGACCTGTTGCACTGGCAAAATTATCCGTCCCTACCCATCATCTTTCCTTGTTTCGAGTCCCGTGGCGTTTAAATTGTTAAATGTTCTCGTCCTGAATATAGCTGAAAAATTGCTCGCTGGACGTTAAACACCAACCAATCAATCAATCAATCATGAAATCCCTTTCTGTGTTGAAGTTGACCATGTTATCTGTTATCTAACAAACATTGCCAGTTTGCTTTCTACAGACAGATTTTTTTAATTCTTTATTGACAATGTTAGAAGAAGATGTTTGGACAAAGTTTATCAGCTTTAATGTTCAGTTGTAAATTACCTTAATATATATGTCCATTATTGTTTAAATTGATTGCTACAGATCCATTGGTTTCATGTTGGAACTTTAACATCAGGAATTGAGAAGAAGGTTGATGGTTATGTATGGCAAGCAGACACGTCAGGGATCAAGGCTGCGTGGAAAGCTGATGATCATCAGTCTGGTATAACTGACTATAAAGTAGCAGTAGGAACCTCTCCAGGTAATACATATAGACTTTACCCTCATATTTAGCCAGCAATAAACCTATTTTAGCATATTTTTTTATCACTGACTTTACCCTCATATTTAGCCAGCAATAAACCTATTTTAACATTTTTTTATCACTGACTTCACCCTCATATTTAGCCAGCAATAAACCTATTTTAACATTTTTATCACCGACTTTACCCTCATATTTAGCCAGCAATAAACCTATTTTAACATTTTTATCACTGACTTTACCCTCATATTTAGCCAGAAATAAACCTATTTTAACATTTTTTTATCACTGACTTTACCCTCATATTTAGCCAGCAATAAACCTATTTTAACATTTTTTTATCACTGACTTTACCCTCATATTTAGCCAGCAATAAACCTATTTTAACATTTTTTTATCACTGACTTTACCCTCATATTTAGCCAGCAATAAACCTATTTTAACATTTTTTATCACTGACTACCCTCATATTTAGCCAGCAATAAACCTATTTTAACATTTTTTATCACTGACTTTACCCTCATATTTAGCCAGCAATAAACCTATTTTAACATTTTTTTATCACTGACTTTACCCTCATATTTAGCCAGCAATAAACTTATTTTAACATTTTTATCACCGACTTTACCCTCATATTTAGCCAGCAATAAACCTATTTTAACATTTTTATCACTGACTTTACCCTCATATTTAGCCAGAAATAAACCTATTTTAACATTTTTTTATCACTGACTTTACCCTCATATTTAGCCAGCAATAAACCTATTTTAACATTTTTTTATCACTGACTTTACCCTCATATTTAGCCTGTCATAAATCTATTTAGCAATTTGTTATCATGTGTTTGTAGGGTGTATCATGTAAATGGCCCATATCATGTGTTTGTAGGGTGTATCATGTAAATGGCACATATCATGTGTTTGTAGGGTGTATCATGTAAATGGCACATATCATGTGTTTGTAGGGTGTATCATGTAAATGGCACATATCATGTGTTTGTAGGGTGTATCATGTAAATGGCACATATCATGTGTTTGTAGGGTGTATCATATAAATGGCCCATATCATGTGTTTGTAGGGTGTATCATGTATATGGCACATATCATGTGTTTGTAGGGTGTATCATGTAAATGGCCCATATCATGTGTTTGTAGGGTGTATCATGTAAATGGCACATATCATGTGTTTGTAGGGTGTATCATGTAAATGGCACATATCATGTGTTTGTAGGGTGTATCATGTAAATGGCACATATCATGTGTTTGTAGGGTGTATCATGTAAATGGCACATATCATGTGTTTGTAGGGTGTATCATGTAAATGGCACATATCATGTGTTTGTAGGGTGTATCATCTAAATGGCACATATCATGTGTTTGTAGGGTGTATCATGTAAATGGCCCATATCATGTGTTTGTAGGGTGTATCATGTAAATGGCACATATCATGTGTTTGTAGGGTGTATCATGTAAATGGCACATATCATGTGTTTGTAGGGTGTATCATGTAAATGGCACATTTTTAATTTTGTTTTGTTTTTGGAGGGGTTATGGTGTTTAATGCCACTTTCAACAATATTTCAGATATATTGCGGTGATCAGTTTTATTGGTGGATGAAACCAGAGGACCCAGGGAAAATCACCGACCTGCCCCAAGTCACTAGGAAGCTTTATCACATAATGTTGTATCAAGTTCACCTCTGCATGAGTGGGATTCGAACACTGATTGCATAGGTAGTTGTAAATCCAACTACATATGATCACTACCATGATGGCATAATACTAAATTATGCTAATTATTATATTTTTTGCCCAGAAAACCATTTACAATTATGTGTGAGCATTACAGAAGTCCCCTCTTATAAGGCTGTTTACACCAAAGGCCACCCTTCTTATCAAGCCATATTTCAGATGCACTAAGATAGTAACACTACTAACTTGGCCACCCTACTTTTTTTTATTGCAGAAGGGTGGACTGATAAGATAATGACTAATGTATGCAAATGAATTAAGAAAGATTATATATTTCTATAACAATCAAAGGGATGGGTGTAATAAAAACAGTAGATATCTAATTTAGTGCACACAACACATTTCTGGAATCACCTTCATCAGGTACGCTCAAAGTCGATAGGTTGGAAAACCAAATAATTTTAAAATCCTTTGGAGTAATAAAACCAAAGTTAACCTAAACAGGATAACCAAAATAGGCTAAGATCACCTATGACTGAGGGAGGAGAACCTTAGCTTTGATGATAATTACGTTATTTAGGAAATTTCAATAATAAATATATGTAATGAACCTTGTCAGTGCTGAATCACAGACTACTGGAATTATACATTAATGTGTACTATGCATAATATATATATGGTATTTGTAGGTGGTACAGACATATTAGGATGGACAAATCATGGAACAGATACAGACGTTTATATCACTGGACTGTCACTAACACTGACAGACATCAAGATAAAATCTCCTGTGTATTATATCAGTATGAAAGCTGAGAATGGAGCAGGACAAGAGAGCAGTGTCATAACATCTACTCCTATAGTTGTTGTTGATGAGGACAAACCAGGTAAAATATCTATTGTTATAGTGTCACCTTGTTAATGAAGACAAACCAGGTAAAATATCTAGAGACATAGGAAATAAACTCTACAAACATGTGGATTTCAAACTAATGCTGTTTTACTACATTTCAAACAATTTTACTACTGTTTTTTTTTTGTTGTTGTTGCTTCATGTTTGTTTACAAATGCTGATTATTATCACCTGTGTAAAAACTTGGTGGTTTTGATTATTAACATTACAATAAATACTGTAATTAAATACAGTCAAAACTGTATTAAGAGGTCACCCTTGGAACAACGATAAAGTGGACTTTTAAGACAGGTGACCTCTTAAAAGCGGCTCAATTCATATGAAATTTTCTATGACAGGACAAAAAAAAGTGACCTCTTAATACAGGTGACTGCTTAATAGTTTGACTGTACTTAGTTTGTAAGAACATAGCTGTTCAGTTTAAAGTTGATAGATCACTTTTCACATTACATTTAGGGGCCATCATGGTCATGATCATATGGTAGTTGGATTTACAACTACCTATGCAATCAGTGCCTATCACCACTAACGTTGTGAGTTTGAACCCACCTCAGGCAAGGTGTACTCGATACAACATTATGTGAAAAAGTTTGTCAGTGATTTGCGACAGGTCTGTGTTTTTCTCCGGGTACTACTCGGGTTTCTTCAACCAATAAAAAAAACTGACCGCAACTATATAACTAAAAGATTGTTGAAGATGGCATTAAACACCATAAACCATAAACCAAACCTTTTATTTACTTATGCAAAGACCTTTCAAAGGATGAAAACATGAAAAATACATCCCCAAACACAACTGTATAAAATTATATAACACAACATATAAGTAATTAGTTATATATTGTACATTCTAACAGGTATTGTGATTGATGGACCTCAAGGCACTGATGACAATAAAGTTCTAATATTAGACGAGGATTATGACTACCAGTTAGATACTACAACAGTAACTGTACAGTTCACTGGCTTTGAGAGCCATTTACATGGAGTTGTAGAGTATGAATGGGCTGTTGGAACTACACCAGGGGGAGAAGACACCATGTCATTTATTCCCTATTTCTTGATTCACAGTGAAGAGGATGAAGTGGGACGAAATGGTAATTTGTGTTTGTTATCTATGAATGGTATAATTAAGAAATAACTGTTGTGTATTTGAAGAGTTAGAGGTCATTGTTGGGGATTTAAAGGTCACAAATGCAGTTTTACTTGGTGAGGAATAGCGGAGACAGTAAAGCCGATATTTGTGACTGTCAAATCCACAATTGATGCTGGCAACTCTTCAAATACAATACTATTATTTCTATTCTAATGCAGAACAAAAAATATTTCAATTGAGCTCCAAGAAAGCGTTTTAAAATTGCAAAAAATAAATACCACGAAAATTGGTCGATTGGTGCATTATTATTGCATTAGAATATTAAATTGTAGTGACATCATGCAACAGGAATGCTATATATTATATTATGACCAGTGAATGTATTACATTTTTTTATGAAAAGATTTATGAAACACAGCTGGCTGACTTTTTTCAATCTGTATCTTTGTGCTTTTAGACACTGCCACGAATGTCAGACTACTCTACTCTGACTGACATAATGTCATTATTCTGTGAATTTATGTAGGAACCCCTCCCACTTCCAGTTACCCACCACAGGCCATACAACACAGCTTTTTACTCTGCCTCCGTGCCAACACTTGATGTGTTTTACAACATATACACACCGAGGTTGGATACACCAGGTAGATAATGGATAAAGTCAGGTTTGGGCAAGCTAACCACCGTTTATTTCAAAGCATAATTTAAAATTGAAATAATGCAAGAATAAGCATGAATAACAAGTTTTTTCTACCAATGAATAAAAGACAAACTGTGGTTCTCCACTCCACAGAACATAAACATGGAAAATGTTATCTGTGGATCAAAATTAAACTAAAGTAATAATATTTTGATTAGAATAACGAAAATTTGAAATATCTTTTAAACTGTAGATTTTAAAGTAGAAGTGTAAACGAGAGTTGTGTAGAGAATCAAGGGTGGAAATTTAATTTGGAAGTTTGCAGACCAGAAAGTGAACGTATTTGTCCCTGTTCATATAGAAAAATCGCATTTTAAAGGAGTTTTTGGGTGTATAATTTGACAAAGTTTTATGAAATACGGAAAGAATAAGTCTATAAAAGAGAACAGCCTGCGGCCGTGGGTTTTAATCCCTGAGGAAAATAGACACTCTACGGTCACCCGAAAGATTCCATTGTTCTCCGTAGAGCCCGTCACCATCTCCTACACGCACTATTGAGTTCATTGATTTTTACCTGTAAAAATTGCTTGGACTGGGGCATTTTTCATTATTTTTATTTTTTCACTAAATATATAGCACTTCTGTCTTTAATAGTGAAAAAATGAAGTCTTCATATATCATATAATGTGAAGAATATATCATTGTCGTTTTGTTCGATTCTGTATGACATTCTTAATTTATATACCGGTACATATAAGAAACGGAACAAAAAATGAGTTTTGAGATTGTGCAACTTCCAAATTAAAAAATGCTCGTAAAATTAGTACATTTTTAAATTATAGAACCTTGAGAGATCAATTGGAGGATTTATTTTTTTTTTTTTTGGTGGGGGGGGTAGATTATGACATTGAGCACTGTCATTTTATTAGCTATTTTTTACCAAACCTTCAACTTAACATTGGTAAAAAAAATACCTAAAAACTGCAAAAATTATTGATGAATAATTGATACTTCCAATTGTTTTACGTATCTATTCTACTAAACCAAGTTATATCTTTCAACTCAAACGTGAGCTAAAAGTTTGGAAATATATATTTAACCTATTCCACTTCGAAATGCTTATCCAAAACAGGAATCTGAAGTTTCGACCTTTGTGTTTGTTTGTTTTGACTTTTCATGAATACAAGGCGTGTTTTGTGTTTGGTTTTCGGTTGGATTATAAACTGTCCCTGTTTATCTTCTTTTCTTTTTCTTTTTTGTGTCAAGTTGTTTTGTGTATTATTTATGTGTTATAATCAATATAAGTTAAATAATTCATCTGACCCCAGATAATTATCAACAGTTACAACTGTTCTTAAACCTTAATGAATTGGCAGACACATGTTCCAAATATTTTCCACATTGGCTTTAACGTGACATTTATTCGATTTTTACATTTTTTCTCTGTCTATTATACTTAATATGATTATACTTCAACCCGTGTCGTCATCTGAGTCATCATCACAAAAATCAATGATAATAGGTTCTATGACACTTCTATCTATACAGTTTCCTTGCAGCATTCTTTTTCAATTTTGACCACATGTTCTTCTGCTTTTGTTCACACATCTTTTGTAATTTTTTCGAAAGCAGCGTACGTGAGTTCTGTAACATCTTTTAATCGGAAGGTGGTATTGTTTTTAGCCACGAAACCTTTGACTTGCGCCCATATTAATTCTATCGGGTTAAGTTCACAGTGTCGAACAAGCGTTCTTAATACTTCATGTCTATGTAAATTAGCAATTTTATCTGTTTTATAAACTACTGGGGTCTTTTTTTGTTTTATTTTTTCATATAATACTTTTTTGGTATCAGTAGCAGAAAAAGGAATGTTGTGTTGTGTAAGATAGTTTTGGAGAACAGCTTTTTTCTGACTAAAATTTGGGCACACCGTATCTTCTGTTTTAACATTCTGATAACTTGCATTATCTAACACAACCAAGGTAGGATTTTTCAGAGCAGGCATCAATTGATTTTCATGCCACTCAAGAAAGACAACACTATTCATCTCCTGGTGATAGTCACCATCCTTTGATTTGGCCAGAAACACTAAATCGCAGCCGTCAATCAAACCCTCATTTCGCGTACCTGCATGCAAAACAATCAAACGTTTGCCTTTACCCGAGAGTATTTTTGGGACATCAGACCCATCATTCGGAAGCCACATATAATTTTGGTTAACCCATGTTTCATCCATGTACACGATATCATACCCTGCTTCCCTAAAAGATTTGATCTTTCTCAGATAATTACACCTATCATTGATAATAGACACTTGATCGTACAGAACTCTTCGATTATCACCTATTTTTTTATAAGTATATCCAAGATCAATGCGAGTTAGAGTAAGTTTAGACTTTGATATTTTAAAAGAATCTTTTATTTCCTTATGTATTATTGAGACGGTCGGAGCAATTTTCCATGAATATAAACCATTGATTGTTCTTTTAATAACACAATGATCAAAGTCGTCCAAAATTTTAGCTCTTTCTTTGGGTCTATTTGACTTACACAAGGCCTCTTACCATTCATAATACGGTGCACTGAAGTGTAAGACGCACCCAAAGCTTTAGATGTCCTTTGATATACCCTATCAAATGAGACAATTGGCTTCTTCGTTGCTTTTTCCTCACTAAAAAAGGCAAACAATTTTTTTACAAACTTTTGGCATTCCGGAGATAAGTCAGACTTTTTACCCATTTTACAAAAAATGCAAAATATAACAATAATTTATGAGAGAAATGCTTGTCAGGTTCGTCTAAAGTACACGTGGCTGAGAGAAAGATTTTACAGGTAAGATACCTGACGTACGGATGGCTCTTCTATAAAGTAGATCTATTCCCACCCGAAAAATAACAACAAAATAGGACCAAAATACAAAATTTCATCTGAGTGCAGCCTCAGCCAAAACAATAAGAAGCATTACTGTAATATTTTTAGTTAGCACTCCTAATTCTAAATAAAACTTTCGTGTATTTTGCTGTTCAAAAATCTATAGTTTAAAAGATATTTGGATTTTTCGTTATTCTAATCCAAAAATTATTACTTTAAAACAAAATGATAGGAAGTATACATGTTATAACAAAATAAACCAAGTGTATGATAGACACTATAAACTGAAATATCTAAGCAATATGAAACATAAAGGCTTAGGGTGTGGAGGGTGGGAAAAGGAAATACAATTTTTTGCAAATGCTAAATAGATGCTATAAGCAATTTTTGTGGAATGCAAGGATGGCGCCGAGTTTGAGAAAATCTGTTATCTGATTGGTCCATGTATAACCTGTAAATTTTGAATACTAAAATATGATTGGTTGACCTCAATTTCCAGACATAACAATTTAAAAAAGCGAAACATTCTGATTGGTTGTTGAGCTCTATAAAGCAAAACAATTTTCTTGGAAGAGAGGTGTAGGAGTTTATGGCAAATACGAAACTAAAGAATGCACATAATCTGATTAATAATGTATTTACTAAAAATACTTCCCTTGACAAAAATCAATACATAGCTTTATTACTTATGGATCTTTCAAAGGCACTTCACTTCAGATTACGAAATTGCTAATTATTTTTCAACCTTGGATGAAACATAAGTTTCAAGGAGGCTGATTGTTTTTATGTAATACTAATAAAAATCCCAAATATGAAAAAATTTAGGGAATAAAATGCTCTTTTGCATCTATGTTTATTTCTTGAATATAAGTTTGTGTTTAAAATTCAGGATTTGCCTCCTAAAATTAAAAAAGATTGTCTTGTGAGGGGATAACCCCCTACACACCCTAGCTTCCTTGCCCGTAGGATAACCCCCTACACACCCTAGCATCCTTGGCTGTAGGATAACCCCCTACACACCCTAGCATCCTTGGCCGTAAACGACATTTGAGCGCAATGTTTCTAAGTGACTATGATAGGTTGGCAGGTATGCATAAATACAAATAGTTGGTTAGAGCTATTGAGTAACTCCACAATTAGGCAAATTACCATGTAAACTCTCTTGTGTTGTTATGTATTGAAGAATCTGCATACAATTTATACAATATCTTTATTACAATGCTGTGTGGTGGTGGACATGAAATTTTTTTATGTAAAATTTTATTTTGTCTAAACAATGAACTCGATTAACTAAATGTCCATTTTAATTGCAATTTCTGATTTTTTGTTTATATATTTAACCTGTCTAATTCAACCACTTGTTTATCCTCAATAAAACATTCAGTGTTTTGTGTACATATGTTTCCCTGATATTGAAGCATGTTGAAAGTGTATATATGTTTTTTTTTAGGTTTATCAAGTTCTGGTTATGCCCAAGCAAACATGGTATTGAAGCCAAATAAATATTACACCACAGTGAGAGCTATCACCAATGTTGGTAGTGTGTTAGAATCTGTGTCGGATGGTTTTACTGTAGACACGTCACCTCCAGATATCACTTTGTACATGTACGTCTTAATGTAGGGGGGTTAGAGTTATGATGTTTAATGTCACTTTCAACAATATTTCCGTTGTATCGTGGCGGTCAGTTTTATTAATTTTAACCGGAGAAAACCACTGACCAACTTAATCACATAATGTTGTATCGTGTACAACTCGTCTGATTGGGATTCAAACTCACAATGTTACTGGCGAGAGTCATTGTATAGGTAGTTGTTAATCCACCTACGATGACGATTGCCCCTCTTAATGAGAAACTGAAATAAGTTTTACAATGATACGTCTGTTAAGCAAACAAATTGAAAACGATTATTAAGTGGTGGTCAGTTTGTTCTGTGGATGTTAAGCCAAATATAATGTTTTGACCAATTAATTGATATTTATTCTGGTTTATAGAAGTTTCACTACTTTTTTCCCCAAAATATTTTAACAGAAGATGAAGGAAGACTTTTACAATTGGTCTAGTACATGCTAGTTTATTTGTTGTCTAAAGCTGTAAAATATGAAATGTATATGACGTTCTTGTTAATAAATCAGTTATTAACATATATCACCAATCCTAATACAGTGGAAAAACTGTAAAAAAAAATTATTTCACAGATATATGATTTTACTTGTTTATGTCACACATGTATTTAATCCATGAAAATAATATTGTATTATGGCGATTTGATAAAAATAAACAAAATATTCATCCTTATTTACATAACATTTAAAACAGATTAACAGATAAAAGTTCGTCAGATGTAGACATTGGAGCAGGATCTACTATGTACCAGAAATCAGCAGATTCCATGTTTGCGTCATGGCAGTATAATGATACAGAGAGTAACATACAGAGAGCGTGGTATTCTGTAGGGACCTATCCATTTGCAGAAGATGTATCTCCTATGACAGAAGTGGAGATATCTTCTGGTCTTCAAAGTTTGATGCCACTTGCAACTGTTACACCTGATGTTACAGGTACACATGTATATGAACATATTTAACCAAAAATTATTGAAAAATTTGATTAAATAAGGCAATGTGAAGATTGATTGTTGTCTAGATTCAACTAAACACAACACATACTTACAACACATTAGATCCATTATTTACTCATGAAAAATCTATTTAAATCTAGAATCTTTTTGGCTTTGTAGAGGATCAAAAACATTTTAACAGGATAAACTGGTTAATTGATTCCAAGTACTTTACTCTTTGTAACTAGTTGTTTAAGGAGCCGTTGTGATCGTATGGTAGTTTGATTTATAACTACGTATGCAATCAGTGCCTATCACCACTAACGTTGTGAAATTGAATCACCCTCATGGCGAGGTGTACTCGATACAACAATATGTGATTAAGTTTGTCAGTGACTTACGACAGGTTGGAGATTTTCCCGGGTACTGCAGTTTCTTCCACCAATAAAACTGACCGCCACGATATAACTAAAATATTGTTGAAATTGTCGTTTAACACCATAACACCCCCCCCCCCCCCCCCCCCTAACTAGTTGTTTAATACTTAAGCAATTACATACCAATATTACACATCATATAATTGGGTATTTTTTTATATATAGTCCAACCTACCCATGTGGTCACGTCTATTAAGCAGTCACCTGTATTAAAAGGTCACCTTTTTATAATCTTGTTATGGAAAATTTCATATGAATTGGACCTCTTAAGAGGTCACAGGTCTTAAAAGACTACTTTTTCTTTGTCCCAAAGGTGACCTTTTTATACAGGTGTGATTGGACTGTTGTGTTTTTGGGCCCCATGAAAATTTGCACTATATGCTTAATGCATATTCTGACATATCATCTGATAGTGAAAAAAATCCAAGCTGTTAATTATAAGTAATGGTTAAAAAAAATACACATCAAATACTCTGTAATAATCATGTTTAGCTTACCGGTATATCTGAAATTGGGATATTGAGATTGTGTACATGTTCATGATTTTATTTTGAAGGAAAACCAAATATAATATCAATCTGGGCTGAAAATAAAGCTGGTTTAGTCAACAAGATTACATCTGGTTCAGTTATCATAGACACAACACCACCTAGCCAAGGTGTAGTGAATTGTCCACAATTTATAGGTGTAAGTATCACTGTGTAATAATATAGACAAAAGTAGTCCCTTTTGTACAAAAAGTTCCTTTTCCTTTGTTGTATTTAAAAAAAGATTAAATCATACATGTGAAACTTCCGGCGGGAGCATTTTTCTCCCGATTTTGAGGGTCCCTTCTGTCCCTCCCGTCAACTTTCAAAATCTTTGACCTGTGAAAAAAATCAAGTACAATAAAATCTTGACCAAATTTGATCAATATTTTTTGGAAATTCCCCATTTGGAACTCCCGCGCTGACGAAAAACGCTGAGAGATACGAATGGTAAAGGTGAATGTCATATTTAATGATATCCGGTTATTGATCTGTTTGACACCTTTACAGGTAAATTGGGTCATGGTGATTAATTAAGGTGTTGATGATTATACAACAATTATCCACTGATTGACAGTTAATTGGGGATAAGGAAGTGGGTTTGTGGCACACGCTTAGCTGATTAGAAGTGTGATAGCGGCAATTAAAAATAGTTATAAACCGTTGTGCAAACAGGAGTCGGACAACCTTTGATGCAGAGAGGAAAGTTTTTTATTTTCGATTAAACGTGCAATGAATTCATCTCGGATTGAGTTGTTATGGCTTGTTTGGGACCAAAGCCGATCAAAGTATTATTTAAGGACTAAGTTCCAGGATGGAATCGATAAACCACAAAAATGCCGAAACGTATGCTATCACTCAACGCACCAGCAGCAAAATGACTTTTTAAATTTAGTGCTCTATGACTTTATTGTTCAGAACATTCTGTCTTCATTGTTATTGCTTTGTTATAACCTTATGATTATGAATGATTATGAATAAATTATAAATACAGTTTTTATCCTTCATTCATCATATGAAACACTACTAATAAGACAGAAATGTAAACAATATATATTGAAATGGGATGCAGTTGGTTCGATACTGAAACAAACAAAAGGAAAACATCAATAAACAATAAAAACATGCATCAAATACGTCGATAAAAAATCTCCAGTTATGAGACCAAATCTCCAGCCAAAAATTTACAAATCTCCAGTTGTAGCATAGCAACTCTATCACATGTATGTTAAATATAATGGCATAAGTAAAATTGGTAATTGAAGGTCAATATATAAGGATTAGTTAGAGCTCAAATTTGGTTGGATTTAGTTGTATTTTAATACCTTTGAGGAGGGCTTGATGCATGACCTATAAATACTGCATTTTTGGGAATGGCAGTGCTGGAGTAGGGGTTGTCCCAGAACCTGACATTTCACTGCATGAGATCTACATATCTTATAATATTCTGACAGAACGTAGGGAAATCATGTATGTTTCAGAAAATATATGGTGTTTGAATGTTTAAACTGCAGACAAAATAACCAGGTAGGCTCGAAAAAACACAAAATTAGTAGAAATCTTTTTTTTTTAATTATCAGAGGGTTTTTTACCCCTAAACTGAATTATGTGATGGTTGTTTAGAAGATAAGTAGAAATAGTTAACTGTAACAATACAAACTATTTCTATGAAAGTCCTTAGAATCCAATACACAGAAATGACAACAACAGCAGCTAAATGAAACCATAATCCTGGTCTTGTAACATGTTGGGATAGTGTTTATTAATAATATCTAGCATCCTTTTGTAAGTCAATGACAAACTTTATCATATAAAGTTGTATTGAATACACGTCTTCATGGGCGTGTATCACAAACTTAGACTACCGTGTTATAGTGGAAATGTTGGCTTCATGTGGTATATACTTACAACTGACATGTTTACTCTAAGAGATTGAATGCAAGTTTTAGAATTACAAAGCATGTCCAGCATATAGTATTAGCAAGTTTAAAATGATTTTGAAATCAGACAAACAAGATGAATAAGCATTGAGATATTAAAAAAAAATTGAAAGATTGAAGTATAGTTGAACTTAGTTATGCCAAATTTGAGGACCTACCATTTTACTTCAAAACATCCAACCATTTAAGTTATCAGGGGAAATTTAGCTAATGATTACTTTGAATAGACTAAATTTTTACATGGAGTTATTAAAAAAAAAAAAAACCCAACTTGATCTAGTTTGAAATAATGATATTTAACTACATCTACCACTGAGGTGAATCACTAACATATAAAGATTATAATGTTTATACTGTCTACATTTATTTTATAGGCAAACGTCCCTGTTAAATGTTCCTGGACAGGATTCCAGGATAATGAAAGTCCAATTAGGAAATTCTTGATATCACTAGGATCTGAGGAAGGATTAACTGACATATTTACCAACAGAGAAGTCAATGGATTTGCTTCCAGTTTTTCTATCGATGGTTTGTTTTATTAAACAACATTATTAAGAGAAAAAAAACTGGTAGAACGTGCTAAAGTGGGTCACAGGTCACTGTAATCGGGCAGCTGTATCAAGAAACAGATACGGTGTTGAAAAAACTGTTGATACTCATAAAATATTGATAAATGCAATAAAATTTTATGTTTGTCCTCAAGAAATATGATAGACAAAACCATGTGTAAAAGTTTTATAACGAAATATCTCTGATAGCTATGTAAATTTATGAGTTGAAGTGGTATCCACAGGTAATTTTAGCGATGTATTTTTATCTTGGACAAGAACAAAAAGATGCATGTAAAAGAAATCCATGTTATATTTATTCATTTGTTTGGTTCTGGAATATTGTTGATGATTGATTTAAACAAGAAAAAAGGGAAAAAGGAGGGGGGGGGGGGGGGGGGGGGGGTGAATTTTACAGTTAAATAAACGTTATGTTTCGACAGTTTAAATAGAAAAATAAAAATTTGTTGCGACTAAAGCTTAAATCAGCATTAAAAATTGAACAAATATCAGTGGTTTTGTAAATGAGATTTATTTTAAAAAGAAAATCTGAATTTATTATTTTTTAATTTGTTATTAATGATACAATTTTATATCCCTTGGGAGGGGAAGGGGGCTATGATGAAAATTTGAAATAAAAACACAGGACTGGACTTTAAGCAAAAATAATAACCCAGGATTAGTTTTTTATTAAAAAATTCCAGGACCCCTGTGTCCATGATTTTTTTTTTTTTTTTTTAAAGTTAATAAATAGCAAATAGTTCATGGCACTGAGGGTCATATGGCAGTATATGGACCGGTCCATATACTGCCATATGACCCGAAGTGACATGAACTATTTGCTATATTATACTTTTTATCTAAAATAATGCAGGTACCTGGCCAGTCCATATACGAAAATAGTGACCAGCTGCACTAACAAAGACAAATAGGGAAAATAAAAACGTAAAATGTAATATTATGAAATATTGACATCCACACTTGCCTTTTGGACAGCACATTTCTGTGTCCACACTTGTTTATTTAAAAAAAAGAATTCATATACACAGTGAACATACAATGTAGAAAGTGTGTGATAAATGTATATTGTAGAATAAATTAAAAGTTTCTCATATACATTTTGTATTTACAGAATTTAGTCATACATCTCCCTTCTGTGTTTTAACCTGTATAGCATTAACAATGCATTCTATTGTTTATATTTGTTCATGGTTGTTTAAAGCAACCTTCAACAATATTTCAGTGATATTGTTGAAGGAAACCATTGACATTACACAGGTCAGTGATAAAGTTTATCTCGTAATAAATCAAGTAGTAAACCTATTCATCTGATGGAGTCAAATTCATAAACCTTCCAGGTGATAGGCATTGATTACATAGGTAGATGTAAATCCAATAGTGCATTAATGTATAAAAATCTTTTGTAGATGCTGATTCACTGATGATTCATGGGAAATTGTACTATGTGACAGTCACTGCTGTTAACTCAGTAGGACTACAGTCTTATGCATTCTCTGGACCTGTTGCTATAGATACCACACCTCCCAAGGCAGCTAAAGTTATAAATCTTCACACGACATATAGAATGGATGTGACCAACAACACAGCCACTATGATAATGAATTCTAAAACTTGTACAACTGATGAAGGTACTGTATATAGTATTATAAAGTAGGATCTGGATGAATTAAATAATCCAAGTTAGCTCCCTTTATGAAATAACTGTGGGATTTGATGAGTTGCCGGCATCGATTGGGGATTTGACAGTAGCAAATGGAGTTTTACTTGGAGACATGTAGTGGAGCCAGCAATACAGATATTTGTGACTGTCAAGTCCCCAATTGACGTTGGTAATTCTTCAAATACAATACTGTTATTTCTATTCTAATGCAAAACTAATACGCCTCGAAATAATGTTGATGACTTCGGCAAATAAACGTCATAGAAAATCGTGACATCATTTGAAAATTTTCAATGTAGAACGTAAGCACTGGATGTTATTTTGAAGATAATCGATGTATTTATTTTCTATCATATTGTACTAAAAATTCAGTATGGCGGCTGATTCCAACAAGAACACTTTAGGCAATGAAAAAAACATAAAATTACATAATATATATCCCCCTGATCTGTGCAATCATTATACCCTCATAACAGGGAGAAAAGAAACACATATGTAGTTTTTTTTTATTTTAAAATTTAGGAGACCCACACATCTGATTGGCTAGGGATCGTCTCTGACACTTATTGTATACTTGATACTCACCATTGCAGATTTCATCTCACACTCATGTTGTCTTTGTGGTATTTTATACTTATCATTGAAGATTTTATTTACTATAAACTATAATATGAAGACCAGCAATTGCAATACTGTTTCTTTATTTTGAATGGAATTTCTTTCATGTTTCCTTTACTTTTACATCCATGTGTGTTAAAAGGGGATTATCTCTACTTACACTCAGCTAGCTTAACAAATTGATTACTTTTTTAAATTTTATAAACAAGTCTTATGAACGTCTTATGAATGTATGCCGTAATAACTAGGGCCAGATTATCCTATAGGCTAGTATAGGCTGCAGCCTAGGGCCTCTCAAGCATAGAAATCCCAAAGATGAAGGGCCCTGCTAAAAGATTTTCAAATATAAATTTTTAAGCTATGTAAATATCGCTAAAATATATCACGAGTAAAAAATATTCAATATGGGTGCAAGTGAGTTAAAGGGTGGCTCCTTCTGAGGGGTCCCCCATAATTTCATTAGCATAGAGGCCCCAGGAGGTCATAACCCGACCCTGGTAATGACCTATGTATATGATTATGAACATATCAACAGTGTGAAAAATAAAGATGAAACTGAATTATCTAAGTCTGTTTTTTAATGATCAGATTTACGCTTAATTAATATTTAAGTTCTAATTTTTCTGCTTTTATTTGTTGGGTTTTTGGCAATATGCTGAAATGTATGAATTTGTGAACTAACAAAAATGACCACTAATAGTATTATGATTATTTCAGAGTGTGAAGCTTTAGATGCAACTTGTTCAGAGTCACTGTCGTCTGTCTCTTTTACATGGCAACCATTTAATGATGATGAATCAGGAATTGTCAGGTATTTTATTAGTTTTCTAAATTATCAAGGTGTAGAGATGTTTTATTTTTTTAATTATTAATTTTGAATTGGCATGAAATTTTCTAATGCAAAAATAATTTGTACCCCTGGTTTTTGATTAGGTCTGTGTTGCTCATCTTTTTAGTTTCTGTATTGTGTTGTCATGTTTTTATTGTTTGTTTTTTTCTATGTCTTTTGTGTCCAATGTTACCTGTATCTTTAGATGGTCCATTCTTGATTGCCCCTATCTTTATCAATAATCAATCATTTTCATACACACACAAGATCAATATTAATGATCAGTTGTCACTTTTTATTCTGTGTATGGAAGACATTTCTGTCAATATATGAACCAAACATCTAAGATATAATCATCAGGATGAGGTGTTGCAAATTTATACAGAATTAAGTTGATCCACGAAGTTGCGAAGGGATATAGTAACGCTACCGTCTGTTCGTCCATCCTTCTGTAACATCCTTGTGAACACTCTAGAATCAGCATCCTTCAATGGATTTTGACCAAACTTGGTACATACTTAGTCCTTAAGAGAATCTGGAACCCTATTGATTTTCAAGGTCAAAGGTCAAGGTCACCAGGTCAAATTCTTACCGTGCAACATCCTTGTGAACACTAGAATCAACATCCTTCAATGGATTTTCACCAAACTTGGTACATACTTAGTCTTTAGGAGAGTCTGGAACCCTATTGATTTTCAAGGTCAAAGGTCAAGGTCACTGGGTCAAATTTTTACTGCATAACATCCTTGTGAACACTCTAGAATCAACATCCTTCAATGGATTTTGACCAAACTTGGTACATACTTAGTTCTTAAGAGAGTTTGGAACCCTATTGATTTTCAAGGTCATAGGTCAAAGGTCAATGTCACCGGGTCAAATTTGTACCGCGTAACATCCTTGTGAACACTAGAATCAACCAAACTTGGTACATACATAGTCCTTAGGAGAGTCTGGAACCCTATTGATTTTCAAGGTCAAAGGTCAAGGGGTCAAATTTTTATCACACAACATCCTTGTGAATTCTAGAATCAACATCCTTCAATGGATTTTGACCAAATTTGGTACATACTTAGTCCTTAGGAGAGTCTGGAACCCTATTGATTTTCAAGGTCAAAGGTCAATGTCACTGAGTCAAATTGTTACCACGTAACAACCTTGTGAACACTCTAGAATCAACATCCTTCAATGGATTTTGACCAAACTGGGTACATACATAGTCCTTAGGAGAGTCTGGAACCCTATTGATTTTCAAGGTCAAAGGTCAAGGGGTCAAATTTTTACTGCATAGCATCCTTGTGAACACCCTAGAATCAACATCCTTCAATGGATTTTGACCAAACTTGGTACATAGTTAGTCCTTAAGAGAATCTGGAACCCTATTGATTTTCAAGGTCAAGGTCACAGGGTCAGATTTTTAGGCGAGGGGATACGCCACGCTTCGCGTTGCCCTTGTTTATTTTTCATTCGACTTTAATGTAGTTTTTTTGCTTTGCAAAATGATGTTCTATATGAGTTATTGGTGGTCTAATAAAAAAAGGACCAAAATTTCTCATATTTGGAAGATATATAGAAAATTTATTTTTCATCCAATTTTGATGTGTTTTTTGTTTTTTTTACTTTGAAAAGTGTGATTGTTTTTAATCTTCATCCGATTTGTATGGGCAAGCAAGACATAGATCTGCCTAAACTTGTTATAAGATCAAATAAATCTGTCGTATATAGTTTGAAGAAACTCTTAATAGAGATCTGATTTAGTGTTAACAATGACCAGAGCTGAATTTAGTTACCATATTTTACTTCTGTTGAATAGATATCAAATAACTGATTTACATTGAAGTCTATGTAGAATGCCGATAATTATACTTCGTTTCATTTCTGAACGTTCTCATCATATCGCAAATGCTTGTCATTGATTGGCCAATTTCATAATATGATGTCACGCCAAATAAGAGAATGAAGGACATCATATTAGAATTAAGAATATTTGATTTCAAATGTTTTTTGACGATTTTCACTTTTGCCGTTCCAGAGTTATTGGACTTGATATGATGGAAAATAGGATTTTTACCCTATGTCGTATGATAACTTGAGTAGTGTTTCTCAGAATATTTTGAAATTTGAGCAGTAGTTTACTTATGAAGAGAGAAGGGCCTCTTTCATTTTTGATGATATTCACTTTTATTGTTCCAAAGTTAGGGGCCTTATATTTTATACAATGTCATAGGAAAATTTTAGTAATGTATGATGGAATCTGGTGAAACTTTACTAAATAATCATTGGCTGGGTGAATAGAGGAGGGTCCCTTTCATTTTTGGTCGGAACAATCAGTAATGTTTTGGTTATGGAAATAGGTTGGACAGATGTGGGGAGCGGGGCTATACCTTAGTGAGCTGTGCTCACAGTAATACTAGTTTATCACTGTATGACATTGACTGTACATAGTTGATGTAATCTAAAACTGCAAGTGTTCAATCAATATCATTCATACTTTGCATAGTGTTTTTAGACATACTGAAGACATGCACCTCCTAGTATGGACAGTTTTGACAAATGTTTTCTTAGATTTTTTGCATGTTGAACTTGTTATTTTTTTTTATCACTCTATCACATGGGCGATACCTAATATGTGTAATCTGAAACTCAAAAAGTGTTCAATTAATATTATTCAAACTTTGCACAGTGTTTATATACATATTGAAGATGTTCACCTGTTATTATACTCCCACAAACAAAGACTGGGGGTATAAAGGAATCACATCCATCTGTCTGTCTGTCCATCCAGACGTCGCAAAGCAAATATTTTGACATCACAATGTTCAATGACTTGATTTACACTGATTGGCTTCGAGTCAATCAGAGAAATTCATTCATTAAAGGTAATGGGAAATTCGTCTGTAGACTCTAAAGATTTATTTCCTTTAAATTATGATTTTTTCCATATGAAAAATATAATTGTAGTTTAGTCATTTGGTCTTTTCCACTGAACTTCTTAACATACCTAAACATTTAAAACAGGTGTAACAAATGCATACATTACTGGAATGTTTTGCAGCGATGCAGGTCCAGACACGATATTGATCTTGTTTTATTGATGAATGTAAATATAGATATAGCTATTATCTGTTTTGCTTACATATGAATAAACATGAAACTATTCTAAATCTTATAAAGCCTGGGGGCCGTCATGGTCGTGATTATACGTTAGTTGGATTTGCAACTATCTGTGCAATCAGTGCCTATCGCCACTAAAGTTGTGAGTTCAAATCTCACTCATGGCCTGGTGTACTCTATACAACATTACGTTTATCAGTGACTTGCGACAGGCCAGTGGTTTTCTCTGGGTCCTCTGATTCCCTTTTACAATAAAACTGACTGCCACGATATGGCTGAAATATTGTTGAAAGTAGTGTTAAACACCATAATGCTAACCCTAAATTTTAAAAATGCATAACACTTTTTATGTTTTTAAAGATATGAGATGGCAATTGGAACAAGCCGTGGTGGTGGACAAATAAAGCCTTTCATCATAATACCATCAGAATCACAGCATTATACAGTAACAGGGCTCAGTTTGAATGGTCTACGAAAGGTATATTATTAGCATTGTGCAAACATGAATAATGTTAGTAACTTCTGTGTACCTTCTTCTGACATTAAGTATGTATTCTATAGAAATACAGGACTTTAACCATTAGATACAAAACCTTATATCATATATGTATATTAAAACAAAACATTTCTTCATGGAGATTATAATTTATACATTTAAACAAAGTGTTGCAAATATTTTCGGCGGCACGACCGTCTTCGTCAGTTGCAAAACATAAACTGCTTAGAGATACAAAAAAACAACAAGACGTCATAACATCTAATCGTGTTATTATGACGTCGTAAAAAATTACTAAAAATGATCCTGAACATTATGAATAAATAAAATACAGAAAGCTCAAGATCAAACTTTGTGTAATCTAAGACCTGTTAGACTAATTATTTTCTTTTGTTTATACCCTCTTGTTGAGTGTTACACATTTTAATAAACAGTGATTCACGGGTCTGTCTATATATTGTGTTATTTTTTCTTGAAATTTCTATTCCTGCGTATCTGAAATCGTCGATGGAATGGTCTTTTGAATTAAAATGTATTGAAACCGGCTTGTCATATTTTTTAAATGTTCTGATATCAGAAAGATGATTTTGTATCCGATCCTTTAACATTGTTTCTGTTTCACCAACATAAACTATGTGCTTACATTTTTTACAGTGCACCGCATAAACTACATTTGATGTTCTGCAGTTTATTTTCTTATTGATCTTAATAACTCTTCCGGATCTTGTTTTCAATTCTCCCCTAAAACTTTTTTCACAGATGACACATTTTCGTCCACATTTTCCTTGTAGTCTTGATTCTGGCAACTCACTCAACAAGAGGGTATAAACAAAAGAAAATAATTAGTCTAACAGGTCTTAGATTACACAAAGTTTGATCTTGAGCTTTGTGTATTTTATTTATTCATAATGTTCAGGATTATTTTTAGTAAAAAAAAATTTTTACGACGTCATAATAACACGATAAGATGTTATGACGTCTTGTTGTTTTTTTTGTATCTCTAAGCAGTTTATGTTTTGCAACTGACGAAGACAGTCGCGCCGTCGAAAATTTTTGCAACACTTTGTTTAAATATATATGTATATGATACAACATGTACTTTCGTGACGTCATCAGCTTGGAATGCGGGAAAACCCTTATGACATCTTCGTATATAAATGCAAAATCCTATTTGGGGATATTTCAAAATAACGTTCAATACGTTTGTTTCAAATTGTAGGGAACTGTACCATGCACAATTACACTTCAGTGCTTCTTTCCTACATAAAAGACATAGAGCGATCGTTGTGTAATCGGAGAGTGATAGCAATTGATGAATGAAACGTTTGAATGAATGTTGTGACATAGCGTAACAAAATCTGTGATGTATAGAACAGTTATTAGAAATTATTAAAAGAAATCCTTAATGATACACATGTGATATGTTGAAATATCATGTGATGTTATATATTTGTGTACATGCATAAGATTCTTATTTTGTAGCAAAAAGTAACATGTTGATGGCATTTAAATATTTGCTTCAATTACAAAATGTAACTTATTTGTGTTTCTTGAGCACTAATGAATCAGATGAATTTTAATTCATAGAAAATGGATATATATAGTTAATTATAACAGAGTATTTTATAATACAGTAAAAACTGTTTAGACCAAACCTCATTGGGACCAACCTTTGCAAGAAAACTTTTCACTACTAACTTAAAATAAATGTATGTGATTGCTGTTGTTCATTTAGTCGTTACTATAGCACGAAATCCTCAAGTCATTCATATTTTACATTACTCATTTATTGGCATTTGAAAACATTATAATAGAACCATTGTATATTCCACAGATTTATATATCAGTAAGAGGAACTAATGGTGCAGGATTATCCAGCGTTAGTACCTCTAATGGTCTTTATCTGTCCTACCTCAGTCAGGGACTTGCTCCACTATCACATATTGGTGTATATGATGTCTTGGAAAATTCTCATGGCGACGTGTAAGTTTTCATCTGTAATCTGGTCTATGTTTAATAATTATACTAATATTATATTCATAGTGCATCTGTGAATATTTTAGTCAAAATTTTACGAATTTTTTGCAGTGTTAGGATTGATAAAAAATAGAGTATATTTGGATTTTAATGATATTCACTTAAGTCATTGTAGAGTAAAGCGACTTTATTTAATTTTAAAAAAAAAAGGGGGGGGGGGGTTTCTTCATGTGCCTGATAATAAGATTGTTTTCACAAAACTTCATAAAAAAAATTGAGTTTGTTTTCACTAAACTCATTAAATTTTTACAATTCCATAGGAGTGATAAAGGAACAGAGACTTTCAATTTTGAAGATTTCACGTTTTGTTATTCCAGAGTAATGGGACTTTGTTCTTTAATCAAATAGTATTTTTCCACATATGGTACAATCACTTAAATTTGCTTTCACCAAATCTTGTGAAATTGTTATGCAATGCATGTTTCATGTTTGCTGTTGCAGACTTATTAAGGTTTGTTTGCTAAAATAGACACTTGTTCAGATTTTTAAACTGTTGGAAGATTAGCATTCTATGTGCTTATGGTACAGCTGCCTATTTTTAATGTTTTGTAACTAATGTGTAGTATGATAATATCTGTAAATTGAAAGGTCTGATAGCCTTACAGTGTATTAATTAAGTCTCCCAAACGTTGTTTGGAGACTTATTGTTTTTGCTCCGTTTCTTATGATTATTATTATTATTATTCTCCTTTCTTTCTTTGCGACATGAACATGTCAAAATGGCCACCAAAACACGGAGAGAAAAACACGGGGAAAAAACGGCGACGTTTGGGAGACTTTCGGTAACAACATCCTGTTACTGTCATATCTTGTTATTATTAGTATTATGTCTCCCCTTCGAACAAAGTACATATTGTTTTAGTCTGATTTTTTCTTCCGCTTCTGCTTCTTCTCAGCGAATCTTGTCCGGACCGTAACTTTTTTTGTCTTTCCAGATAGGTCAATTATATTTGGTATGTGGGTGCATGACCATAAGGCAGTGTGTCGCATACCGTAATGACCTTCGTGAGACTTTGACATCAAGGTCAAATAACAGATGGCCGCATTAAGGGGAGACATAAGTTTTAGGTATCTAAAACAGTTCTTCCTAGTCATTAAGTCTCCCAAACGTTGTTTGGAGACTTATTGTTTTTGCTCCGTTTCTTATTATTATTATTCTCCTTTCTTTCTTTGCAACATGAATGTGTCCACAGCAGATCTCAGGAACTACTGGACAGAATTTCATGAAACTTGGTGGAGTTATAGATATATGATTCTAGCTGGTCCTAAATTTTTCAGCTTTGTGGTTTAGGGGGTTAAAGTCATATTTTGAGGGGTTCAAAGGGGGTGGGGTTTACTATAGAATCCTATGGGAAAGTTGAAATTTCATACATTAATGTTGATAACTTCTAAATGGATAATGATAGAGACATACAATTTGACATATTGATAGGTCACCATTAGAGGAGCAAGTATGCGTCTTAAAAATTTCAAAATTTCGACCATTTTCAAAATGGCTGCCAAAACACGGAAAAAAAACGGCAACGTTTGGGAGACTTTCGGTAACAGTATCCTGTTACTGTCATATCTTGTTACAAATTGATTTGTGTCAGGGGGAATTTCTTGTGCCTTTCTCCCAAAGTTTATGACATAAAAATTACTTTCAGAAACATTCCTCTGAATAGTATTTTAAATAAGCATAGATGAAAATGTCCTACTGTCATATAATTTGTTTGTAATAGCTTGCCCAATACTACTCAGCAAGTACCTTGTCATATTATTGGTCTGTCATGGCTTAATTACCCAATGCTACTTACGAAGAGCTTTTTATTAGCTTGCCTGACCCAAAGAGTCATGTGAGGTATTGTCATCACCTGGTGTCCGTCGTTGTCCGTAGAAATGTTCATTGGATGGTCCTCTAACAAGTTCATGTTTTTTCGTTGTTGATCAGAAATACACAAAAGAAACAAGAAGCCCAAAGGTATCAGAAAGGGTGTTTTTGGAGCCTTTATTTTTCAACCTAGCTATCTTGATGAAGTTTTTTTCTTTATATTCCTTATAAAAGTCTCTTTATTTACTATGCTCACAGATTGTTTATGGCTCTTGCTGTTTCCATGATATAAGGGGCCAAAAAAAGGCCCAACACCCAAAGTTCATTTTGGTTTTTTTTCAAACAGGTTTGACCGAGATAAAAGGGATTAAAGGGAGCCAAAAGAGACCAACATCCAAAAGGATAACTTTTTTAAAATTTTTAAGTCAGATTTGTATGCTGGTTTTTTTTGCTTTGAATTCCTTGATAAATTTCTGTCTGTGATATAGAAACAGATTTTTGTAGCTCTTACAATTTCCAAGATATGAAGTGGCCAAATGGGACCAGGGACCAAAATATTTAATTTTTATTTGTAGTCCGATTTTGATAGTTTTTTTTCTTTAGATCGCTTAAGAAGAGTTTGAAGATACCAAAGGGGTAATCAGAATCTGTAAATCGAAGAAGAAATTTCCTACCTGTGATTTTCATACAGATTTAGCTTATCTTTTTATTTTCCAAGATAAACGGAATCAAAGGGGCCAAAATGATAACTTTTTCATATTAGCTCAAGTCTGATTTGTGTGCAGTTTTTTTCCATTTTGATTTCCTTTGAAAAATTCTTTTTTGTAAGGTTCCCCATGGATTTGTTGTAGTAGCTTTCTCTGTTTCAGAGATATGAGAGGACTGAATTTGAAATAAATAAAACATTATTTTTTTCTCAAAATCTAGACTGATATAAACTGTATGAATGTTATTTATAAATAGTAAAGTAATAAACTGTATAATATAAGGTGCCGGTTTGAATTGAAGCTATAAATATAAACCCATAACTTACTTAAATGTTTTTTTATTAATTTTAGTTCACATTCAATTTCCTTTCAGAGATTTCCAGGAGAGTTATGATACATATATGGCATCATGGGATATGTCAGGTGACCCTTGTCCTGTAGTTAAATATGAATGGCAGATACAGAGACTTGATGGTAAAGTTGTCATGGATTGGTTAAACATGGATGGTAGGTCAATTAACTGTTAACTATGGTAGTCATGTATTAAGTACAAGTTTGTTTAGAGAGAGAGAGAGGGTAGATATAGGTGTATGGTGTTTAATGTCACAAGATATCATGTATTGGTTGAACATGGACGGTAGGTCAGCTAACTGTTAAATATGGTAGTCATATATTAAGTACAATTCTGTCTAGGGATCATTCAAACTGCTGGACATGTTAGAAAATTAGAGTCCACATTTGTAAATACCAATGTATACATACAAAACTCCTTCTAACATTAAAACAATCAATGAAGACTACAACAACAAATGAATTTGTTTAGTGTAAATGTAATGTAAATACATAGCATGTTTATTTTCTATATTTTCTATCCATTTTTCATGCATTTTGTTGTTTTCTGGGGGAGACATATTGCTTAAATGTCTGTCCATCCCTATGTCTGTCTGTCACAAAAGTTTGTATACAAAACTCCTTCTATATTTTTAATGGTAATTCTTCAAAACTTGCAAGCTTGATTATAATCATATGAAGATTCACAAATCATTGTGACAGTTTGATTGAAATGTTTTTTTGAAGAAGTTGTTCCCCTTTTTGAAAATTCTCCTACATTTTTAATGGATTACAAGGTATATTTCTCTAAAGATGAAGATTGTGGGATAGAGGGACATATTTATTGTGTTAATTACCTTTAACAAGAATTTTTTTGTTAGTTTCCAATTGTGATAGGACCACCATGGTGGTAAAATAGTAAGTTTATTGACCTTGAGTGTGTTAGATTTTGGGTTCGATACCAAGCCAGGTAAAGAAAAGACTATAAAATTGGTGTTTTACTTCATCTGATCAGCATGAGAAGTAGGTACAAGTGTGGAGTTCTAAGTGTATTCAAGTGGAGTTACATGTCTACCTGTGAACTGTTGTTACATGTCTACATGTGAACTGTTGTTACAATGGGCTAGTACAACAGAAAATAACACATTTAAGTGTATTGGTCTCCTACAAAACGGTTGCTTCATCTCGTCCTGTGCTTTTGTTTTTTGTTTTTTTTTATTGGATTTTTTTTAATTAGAATTTCATAGACACTATTTCAGTTGTAGAATCATGGATTTATAGGAAGAAACCTGAGTACTTGAGAGAAACATGAACCTTCATCAAGTCACTTGCAAACTGTGTCACTATGTTCCACTAAGTAAACTGGCAGTATATTGAACTCACAACCCTTAGTGGTGATAGGCCCTGATAGTATACATAACTCCAACATAATTATATGATCCCAGACATGAAGGCATTTCTTTTTCAAAAAACAAAAATGGTTTATTATTATTGGCATACACTCTATAATAGCCCAAAACAAATAAAAAAAATATCACTGCAGTAAAATATGCAAACTTTTTATATATATTTTTTCAGTAAAAACATCAGGAATGAATGATGAATTACAGATGTTAAATGGAGAACTTTACTATTCTTTACTACGAGTAACAAATGCCTTGAATTACACCTATACAATGAGATCTAATGGTGTCACCATCAAACAGGATCCATTACTACCAGGGAAGGTATTTGATGGAGATGTTGATGGCTATGATTTAAACTTCCTCAGTTCTAAAGCTATGGTGACAGCTAACTGGGATGGATTTGGATTACCTGTTAATACTCGTGTACAAGTTGATGTAAAATCAGGTCAGTCTTGTTTTTAGTGATATGTAGGTACAGGCAAGATTTAAAAATTGTGTTGAATATGTTGGAATAAAACTTGTTCTTTTAACAGGTACATGTATATACTCACAAACATTTGGTATTGCTAAATGAACCACTTATTAGCTCATCTGACCCAAAGGGTCATGTGAGCTTTTGACATCCATCCGTCATCTGTATGCTTTTCACATTTCAATATTCTCCTCTTAAACTATACGGTCAATTGGAACCAAACATTAAAACAATAATGTTTATAAAGTCCTCTACAAAAATTCCACATTTCGTTTTGGTGTGTCAGAACACATGGCTGATACAGTCAAAACACATGGCTGATACAGTCAAACACATGACTGATACAGTCAAACACATGGCTGATACAGTCAAACACATGGCTGATACAGTCCAAACACATGGCTGATACAGTCAAACACATGGCTGATACAGTCAAAACACATGGCTGATACCGTCAAAACACATGGCTGATACAGTCAAACACATGGCTGATACAGTCAAAACACATGACTGATACAGTCAAACACATGGCTGATACAGGAATTATTGCTTTTGATTTGCCAATGAAAGTTAACTGTTACTAATTTGTTTTGGTAACAGTGAGAATATGACACTTTTAAAAACTCCCTATTAAAGAAAGTGTTTTTTATAATTATAATTAGGTGCCAGGAAACTGCTCTGATGCAGGATTTTAAGCCATTTTACCTCAGAGCTTCTGTGTATAAGCTACCCCCAGATCCTGGCCATAAGAACACCTTACTATGATTGGGATAGAAGACCATATTACAAAATCAATGCTACTATCAATTGATGAAAATCAGGGTTGTCATATATCTATGTACAGGAGAAATCAATTGTATTAATTTAAAAAAAACATTGTGCCCAGTTGTGTAAAACAAAATGGCCACAAATACTTATTTTCAATTCAGGTGAGCAATACAGCCTCTGGTTTTATTTCATTTTAATCTAAATTCAGAATATAAGTTTGAGAGTTAATGTTATTTGTTTTTTATGATAGGAAATCCAGGTGTCCACGTCAACCAGAATAATATTGATTATCAAGACAAAAATCAAGCTGTGGCTTACTATGAAGTGGCACTTGGTACTGACAGACGATTTCCAAAAACAAGGGATAATATTGTACCGTTTACAAATGTAGGCCAAAATACTACAATAACATTTTATGGCCTTGATCTTGTACCTGGAATGGGGATGTATTACTTCACAGTCAAGGCCTATAGTGCTTCATACTCTGTTTCTATGGTAACCTCAAATGGTTTCCGTGTTGGACATGATGGTGGTGTAACTAGTAAGTAGAATCACTTATGAAATATGTATACAAAAAAATGTATTTACATTCACCTTGACAAAAATTAAACATAGTCCTATTATTTTTTCCACTTTTATTATGTTCTTATTATAAATAAATTTAAGTAAATCCAGATATGATTTTTTGGTAATATTTCATTATGGACTAGATTACAGACAATAAACTTCATCATATTTGAAATAGTTAATGGATTGAAATGAGTGTTTATTACATTTGATAAAAATGGGGGATAACATGGACATATTGAAAAATGGACAAATCATAATTTTTTCAGAACTTTTGGATTGATGTGTTTATAAATCTTAATATACACATTCACTCAGTTAATAACAAGTATAACCATCATATTCATGCCAAGACCCTTCTTCTTCTTTAGTTTTCAGCAAAACTTCAAAACTGAAGATTACTTGAGGGAGTGCATGTGTGATGCTAAATATTCTAAAAACTCTTGCTACAATGAAGATTATGTGGGGTCATGCATTATCCTCTGTTAAGATTAGTCTATCAACCAATTGATTAATTGTTTGTTGTTTAACATCAAATGAGCAGTATTTGACCTATATTCAAGATGACGGCCAATCAACCAAAGGCTGGTTATCAAAATGGGATATAGTGTGTGCATTCTGCAAGCATAAAGTGTTAAATAGAATAAAACAAAACTTTAATAATTAATCTGACCTCTCCTTTTAGATCAAATATTTTCATAATATAGATTTTGATATGCAATAGCTTGTTTGAGTGATAACTAGACCAATGTTTTGATTGCTATTATTATTTTAAATTAAATTTTCTCCCTTTGCAAATGATTGAGCAGTGAATTTAATAACATTAATACAATGCAATTCTATAGTCTTTTAAAGTATGGTTCATAGTTAAGAAAATTCAAGGTTAAGACTAAAATTTGTACTTGATTAATAAGGAAATCTAAACAATATTAGAATAAAGCTGTACATTGTTAGTTTTTAGTAAATCATACTTAGCTAAATGTTTTTTTATATTTATTTTTATCAGCTGGTATCATCAATCTTGAAGACTACATCAAAACAGATAAATATCTAGATGTGCAGTTTGAAGGTTTTTACTCTAAGCTAGACATACTGATGTACTACATAGCTATTTCTGACTACAAAAACATCACTGATACAAACTGTAAACCTTATGTAAGTTAATTAGATAAATGTTAATTCACTTGGGATTCAGTTATGGGTGTCTAAAGCTACTTTCAACAATATTTCTGTTTATATTGTGGAAGAATCCATAGTAAACCACTGACAAACAGACAAAAATTAGATAAGTTAAGTAATTCTATGCTGTTCCTACTGTATAGCATGTTCTAAAATCCACTATATTTTGAAATCTAGGTCGTCTAGAAAAATCTAGTAGTAATTATGTACATTAGTATAATAAACTTAATAGCATCACATGATCAACTTGATATAATTTCTATTTATCTCCCCTCCCCCTACTACTATGCAAGTTCTTGTCATGTTTCATTAAGAAAGAAAAACTTAAATCAGGCCAGGTGGGGGTTATGCACAAGAATTCTATAAACTTCTAATGCAAATAGTACTTGAAAAAATCAAATGCAGAGGCTCAAGAAGACTTTTGAACTGACAACCTGAGTCATTTTCAGCTATGACTTTTTACCTCAAAGGTATGATATAGAAAAATTACCTTTCACCAAAAAAAAAAGAAGGAAAAAAAAAGTGACTTTCAGATTGATCTCTTTAAATAAAATGAGTTGTGGTAGGGACCCTTCTGGATCCTAGAAATATGGATTGTTGTGATCAATTTCTGTATATCGTTATTTGTTTGTAGATTGATGGAGGTAAAGCAACAGATGAAGAAAAGACAGCCATATTTAATGTGTTTCCTGTAACAAATATAAATCAGAACACATTCTATACTGTTAAACCACTGAACCTACAACTTGGTGGTAGCTATGTTGTCTGGGTGATGGGTATGTAGCAGATTTTAAATTGAATCTGCATTTTCTCATGTTCTATACATTTTATTATCCCCTCGCCAACGAAGTTGCAAAGGGATATAGTAACGCTACCGTCCGTCCTTCCGTAACATCCTTGTGAACACTCTAGAATCAACATCCTTCAATGGATTTTGACCAAACTTGATACACACTTAGTCCTTAAGAGAATCTGGAACCCTATTGATTTTCAAGGTCACCGGGTCAAATTTTTGAGACAATTCAGTATCGCAAATTCTCCTACATGATTAATCAGAAGTTCATGAAACTTTGTTCATTGCAAGATCCTAATATGAAGATGTGCACATGAGTAGGATATCCCAGTCCAATGAGGTTTACCCCTGTTATGCTTTTTTGGACTTTTTGAGACAATTCACCATGCACTTTGTCATCACAACTCCTCCTACATGCTTAATGAGATGTTTGTGAAACTTAGTATATTGCGAGAACCTAATATGAAGATGTGCACATTAGTAGTATATCCTGGTCCATTGAGTTTTTCCAGAGTTATGCCCGTTTGGACTTGGAAATTTGATACAATTCACCATGCACTTTGTCATCACAACTCCTCCCACATGCTTAAAGAGATGTTTGTGAAACTTAGTATATTGCAAGATCCTAATATGAAGATGTGCACATTAGTACCATATCCCGGTCCATTGAGTTTTTCTAGAGTTATGCCCAAAACTATGCACTGGTACATCCTTACATTCTAATGTGCAGTTATATATGCGCATTCAAACATAGAAATTCACCATTTGAACTTTTCTTTACGAAATATGGTTTTAATATTGGACTGATGGATCTTCACGAAGTATTGTTATTTTCAAGGTCAAAGGTCAAGGTCACTGGGTCAAATTTTTAGGCGAGGGAATATGCCACGCTTTACATTGCCCTTGTTGATTTTAAGTCTTGAAATAGCCTTAAAATAAGTACTATTGTAAGGGTTTTGTTATTGTTGCTTCAGGATTATGCCCCTTGATTATGCAACAATTTGTGGTTTTATTGATTTCCAATTTTCATTTTTTGAGTTTTGTTCTTCCAGTATTTCTATAGTTTTGCCCCATGATAATGCATAAAATTAAGTTTTTAAGAGAAAATTACAGTCAAAATTATAATGAGACCAGTGCATCTCTAATCCACCAAAATATAAAATCACTGACTTCATTTCACAATCTACTATTTTTATCTGTATAGGAACAGATCAGTCAGGAGAATGCAGTATGACAACCCATGAGTTTGTAGTAGATACCACCTATCCTGTCAGTGGGAAACTAACATGTGGACCAGTTTATGATATGGTGAGAATGAAAAACAATACATTCGTTTTCTATGGTAGGATTAGCTTGTCATAAAATAAAACAGTATCAATATTGCTTAACAATTTAATATTGAACAATAATTGGTAAATTTGAATTCAATTCAGTTACATTGTGCCTTCATTTCTGTGATACCTGCATGGCAGAGCTGACATGTGGTGATCAGTTAGGCACATGGGTGGGAAAGGTCATTTAACCTAACACCACTCTCTTGGATTTTCTCCCAGATATCCCCCTCAAGGTTTCAACACACCCATGTATTTCACGGCTTTGTTCATTATAAATGTCCAAGCTATTCTTCCCCATTAAATCTGGTAGTCACCGAATTACTTAAAAATTGTTGAAAGTAACGATAATCATCAATATCTGTTGTTGTTTATATTGTTGTCTCCTTGTTGTTTTTCAACAACTCCCCTTATGAAACTTGATAGAATTTTACCAATCTTTACCACCCTGTTGTATTTTGATTGATATTGTTAAATACATTTTTTCAAATTAGTACTTGTATGCCTCAATGACAGATGAAATATGACTTTCATGAAAGACTATACTATTTTGTATATTATTTTATGAATAACTCGCAACTATTAAAATAATACTTTGACATATTTGAAATATTCATTGCTAATTTAACGGCATCAGCAGTATAATGATTAACATGCTGGCCTCGAGTGCAAGTAGAGCATGTGTTCATGCTCTGGTCAGGTCAAACCAATGAATATAAAATTGGTATTTGTTGCTTCTTGGCTAAGCATGCAGCATTAAGGAGAAAGAGAGAAGACTTGTTGGCTTGGAATGAGAATAATGTGTCGGAGTGGAGCAACATGTTTACCTGCGGACTGCTGTTTCAGTGAGCTAGCACTATTAAAATCCAACGAAGCATGTTGGTCTAGAACAAAGTAGACATCATTATGATCTTATCAAATTGTAAGTTATTGTCGCCATGGAATAACTGACAAATTGCTCATTTGGCATTAAAAAAAACCAATCACTAACTCACTCATAACTAATTTAATTTGTACTTTAAGGCTATGACCTATACACCAGAGAGTACCAGTTTAACAGTGACATGGGAGTCGTATAGGGATCCAGAGTCTAATATCTTGTCATATGGAGTATCACTGTGGGCTATTTCTTCCTGTGTTGATGGTGGTGTACAGACACTAATGGTTGACTGGTTGACATTATCTGCTAACTATTCTCAGTATACTTTTACTGAGCTTGATTTACAGGTACATGTTATATGTTATAAAATTTGTATGGGGAGCATGATTGTCTATAATAACTACTATTCTTATAGTATTGAGGTCAAGTCTTGCATCCAATTCACAGTGAAGTGAACTCAACTTAGTTTGTATCTCAAGTGAGAAGGTTAATAATGTATTTACCAACCCTCTGTTGTTTTGTCTGCCTGAACCTCTTTTTGTTTTATAAAGATATAAATACCTAATTTATTTTATGGAATATCCTTTATGAGGTATTGAAAGTTGTGTGACACATTTATTCAATCAATTAAAATAAGGTTTACAGTTCTTCAGTTAACAACAATGTTACTTTGAGATAAGACAGTTTCTGTGACATCATCAACCAGAATAATTCATAATCCAAATCAGGTAAACACATCAGTAAATAAATGGGGGCAAAAACCCAAAATATTTTTATTTTAAATCTGATTTTACTAGGTTTTTTTCCTTTAGATTCCTTATGGAATTTGCTGCCAGCTATTTTTAAACAGATTTGGTTACCAAGGTAAAATGAGTCAACAGAAGCCAAAAAAGACAAAGGCCCAAAATGATAGCTTGTTATATTTTTTCCTTATTTGTATACATTGAATTCCTTGGAAAAAAATTCTGTCAGACGTGTTCCAACAGATTTGTTGTAGCTTTGACCATATTAGTGATATTAGAGGACAAACTGGGACCAATGTCCAAAATTTGTAACTTTTATTCAAATCCTATTTTATTGGGTTAAAATTTAATGCAAGACCCTATGCGAAAATGAATGAAATGAAGTGAGTCGTTGTTTTACTTTTAATGCCTTTTCTTCTTGTTATTCTTCTCATACAACTGGGTTTTCTCAAAATCTAAACTCAAACTGTGTTAATATACAGGTGGGCCTCTAGTATTCATTTGCTTTGATTTGAATCAAACAGAAGAGCATAGGTGGTATAATGGTTAGCATGCTTGTCTTGAGTGTTGTAGGTCATGAGTTCAAGCCACGGTTGGATCAAACCGAGTGGAGCGACTACCCGCAGACTTGTTTCACTATAAACAATTAACTAAGCATGTTGGTCTAGTATAAAGCAGACTTCATCTCATCAAATGTAACTTGTTCTTGCCATGATAGAGCTGAAAAATTCCTCATTTGCCGTTAAACAAGAAAAGCTCACTGACTCACTCATATGAATAAGACAATTTCCGTTACTAAGATGTACAACACATATCTAATAGCCAATGGATCTCAATGCTATATTTTCCTTCTATATTGTTTTTAGTTTCAGTATAAGGTCGAACCAGAGAGATTTGTGTTTGTGAAATTTGTAAGATTGTCAACCATTTCTGTTTAACTTTCCTTTTTCAAATGAAATATTTTTCATTTAAAATATTGGTAATTTTCTCTTTCGTTTTGATTTTTACACCATTCCTGCTCATTTAATTTTACACCATATTTATATTGATCTTGCTTTAGTACTGTAAAAAAAAATTATAATTCAAGATAATAAGTTCAACAATGTTTTAAAACTCGGGCACAAGTGAGAAATATAGTATAACTAATCGTAGATTTTGAATATGAAATTAAGACCACGAGTGACCGAAGTAAGCATAAGGATTAAGCATGAGTTTAATCCTTAATGTGTATTCGGTCACGAGTGGTCTTATTTTGATATTCAAAATGTATGATTTAACTATACTGTTTATTATATAGACTTCCAAAATTTCTTATATATATTTTTTTTATTTGTATATTGCATTCCATGCGTATGAATCTAAGAGCAATGATAGTGTTAATTCAATATGGCTGCACATGTCAACAAGTGCTACTGCTTCAATGAAAAAAGTTGGAAATTTAAATGAAGGACGAGTTTCTTAGTTTTGAAAACGTGAAATCCCACATGTTATATTTACAACAATACACAAAAATAATTAAAATGCCTAACTTGCAAACTTATTTTAGTTAAATTTGATCAGAATTGAAGCCTACACCAAGCCAAAGAATGCCTGATCTTTACGTTTTAGACTGGAAGTCGTCATATGGCGTCATGTTGTTTATGTGACAAAGTTGTCTACAACATTTCGCAGAATTTTAATTTGTGTTATGCTAGTGAAATGATTTGATTTTGAATAAACAAGTGTTTAATTTTAATGTATAAATAAAATGAAACAATTCAAATAATTTATAAAAGTGCTACAACTTTATTTTCATCAGTTTAATTGTTTCAGTTTACAATCATGTGTGTATTCACCGTAACACAACAAGGGACATAACCGATAACACACCTATAGTTGTGTAAAAGTAGTTCTGGTGGGAAAAAATAATATCTCACATGTGAAATACCGGAATTTTTTTCATGGATAAAGCCTCATAAATCACACCTATCTATATAATAAATGATTTTATTGCAAGTACATCAATTATTGATAAGAAACATTACCTTGTTCAAGAAAAAAAATCTTGTTTTCTTTTAATACGATATCTCCAAATTGATCTGATAGATACATTATAATATAGTAAATAAACAATAACTACAGTAAACGTGTACTTTGTAAATATGTTTTACAAGAATTGATTTCTCAATATAATTTCTAATATCTTATATTTTATTCAGTCAAGCATTCCTTATATTGTCAAATTTAAAGTGACAAACAGAGCAGGACTTGCTATTGATGAAGAATCTACTCCTACTTTATATGATTCATCAAAACCAACAGCAGGCAAAGTTGTAGATGGGACTGATTTCTTAAATGATAGAGTTTGGTTTAGTTCCTCCAAAACTATAACAGGTAACTAGGGTAACATAGAATCTCTAACTATCTCCAGAAAATTCTTGTATTTTTTTCAACTAAAGAAAGTGTCATTTAATACTAAGGGTAACATAGAATCTCTAGCTGTCTCCAGAGAATTCAGCTTATTTTTGTTGAACTAGAGAAAGTGTCATTTTATTCTTAAACCACAAAGGTGAACATTTCAAAAATTAGAATAAAGCTATGGTGTTAAGAAATATTGTAATTCGTAATTTATGTGATGTTTCATTTTACATCACAAATGGTGCATTGTCAATGTATTGGTTCACGACAACCAATCCTTTTGCAGAGAACAAGTTTTATCACATGTTGGTTAACAAATTGCTCTCACATTGATATGAAAGATATGAAATTGCACAGATTAGAGAAAGAGATATTTGTGAGTGCTAAAGATTAATTTTAATACAAACCAATTTTTTTAATAGCATTTAGCTATGCTATCTTATAAAATATTGGGTTGTTGATTAGTTCAATCAATGAAGGTAACTTCCTGTATAGACATGTGTGTAGCTTGATGAAATAGGATTAAGCAATAAAAATACTTGCTGTTGTACACATGAGATATTGCTGCTGCACACATGAGATATTACTGCTGTACACATGAGATAGTGCTGCTGTACACATGAGATATTGCTGCTGCACACATGAGATATTACTGCTGCACACATGATATATTGCTGCTGCACACATGAGATATTATAGCTGCATACATGAGGCATTTTTGCTGCACAGGAGATATTACTGCTGCACACAGGAGATACTACTGCAGCACACATGAGAAATTACTGCTGCCCACATGAGATATTGCTGCTGCTCACATGACATTACTGCTGTACACATGAGATGTTGCTGCTCTACATGTGAGATATTGCTGCTGCACAGAAGATGTTGCTGCTGCACACATGAGATATTGCTGCTGCACACATGATATATTGCTGCTGCACACATGAGATGTTGATGCTGTACACATGAGATGTTGCTGCTCTACATATGAGATATTGCTGCTGCACACATGAGATGTTGCTGCTGCACACATGAGATATTGCTGCTGCACACATAAGATGTTGATGCTGCACACATGAGATATTGCTGCTGCATACATGAGATGTTGCTGCTCTACATATGAAATATTGCTGCTGCACACATGAGATATTGCTCTTGTACACATGATATATTACTGCTGCACACATGTACAGTAATATTTCAAATTTATTGACATATCCTATCCTGATTGTTTTATGGATACAAAATAGTGAATAATTAAATCTTTGAATGAATAAATTGAAAGCTACTTAACATACATGCCACTTTCAAGAATATTTCAGTTATATTGTGGCAGTCAGTTTTATTTGTGGAGGAAACCAGAATACATGAAGAAAACCACCTACCTGTTGCAAGTCACTGACAAACTTTATTGCACAATGTTGTGTTGAGTGCACATTGCCTGAGCATGATTCGAAATCGCAACTTCAGTGGTAATAAGCACTGATTTCAAAGGACATTATTGCTGCATGCCAACATTCACTATTTCAACTTATTTTCGTTACTTGTCAACAATTTTTATTATCTTTTCAGGTTCAATTTTACATCTTGCAACGTCAGAAGGATTGTCTTGTCCTACACAGTCTGTTTCTTTGGTCAGAGATCCACAGTGGAAAATCCTGCAGCAAATTGGTTTAAAAGATCCAAGTGGTCAGCAGTGGTCACTCATCCACAGAGAGGAGAACATCCAACATTTAGTTTATGATGATGCCATATCTATTAAGCTAGCGAGAGACGTAAAGGAAGAACAAATGTTTACTGGAGCTTACTACAGACAAGCTGACTTTGAAAATGGTGGAACTTATCAGGTAATTCAAAAGAGATATCTGTAAAGTACGATAAACTATAATCTCCACTGGGTTTTAAAATGTTTGATATAGACAGGTATTTAGCTAAGACAAGTTTTTATACAGTGAACATAATTTCATATTTCATTAACAACCTCCTACCCTTCCTAATAATAGACCACTATGTCACTAATGAGGTGTAGGTTTGGACCCCACTGACGGAAACATTTGTTTGACTTGTATACCTGACTTATTTGGAATGGATCCTATACTTAAAGTCAATTTATGCCAGTATTCTGGCCTCCTATAATCCTAATTGCCACAGAATACCTAGACAATATATAGAAAGTGTCAAGCTAAATTTCCTCACTTAAGATAATGTGACTTCATTGGATGCAGAAAACCAAACAAGCCAAAAAAAGCTAGGTAGAATTTATTCTGTCCTATTATTGCTAAATATTGCATGCTACTTATGTTTTTTTTTATTGGTGTAGATATCAGTAAAGGCAGCTGATGGTGTAGCAGTGACAGGTGTTATGTTATGGGATGGCCCAGAAGATGGTATATCTACATATGATTTCAGGGAAGACGAAGACTGGACACAGACTATATGTGACTGTTGTTTAGAAAACCCAATACCACTGGTAAGTTGGTAACGATCAATATTTCTACAATGTTTGAACACCAAAGACAATTTTAGGGACCGTCGTGATCGTATGGTAGTTGGATTTACAACTACCTCTGCAATTAGTGTCTATCACCACTAACGTTGTGGGTTCGAACCTTGTTCATGGCAAGGTGTACTCGATACAACATTATGTGATAAAGTTTGTCAGTGACTTGCGACAGGTCAGTGGTTTTATCCGGGTACTCCGGTTTCCTCAACCAATAAAACTGACTGCCACAATATAACTGAAATATTGTTAAAAATGACGTTAAGCACCATAAACCCATAAAAAAACAAAAAACAAATTTATTTTATTTTTTATTAAAATTGTATAAATACTTGTTCTAATAGAGTTGTATGACCATCTTTTGGGCATTACAACATTTTTCCAGTTTTTGCTTCCATCTTGACTCATTTATTTTTATTTATTTTCAGGCATGTTCTTTCTGTAATTGTTCACTATACAACAAGACAGACACAACAACAGTACCAACCACTGATGTCACATCTCCTCCTTATGATGTAGTTAACAATCCTGATGGTTCTACAGTCAATTCTCCTATAGATGTATCTCTACCTGTAGCACAGACAGCATGTGGCATCCAGATTTATTCTGGTAAGATTAAATTCTATCAAACAATTTTCCTTTTCAGAAATAACCAGTGAGTAGTTTGTTAAGTAAACAATGGAATCTACCCAATGAATTAACTTCATAATAAATTCTGTTGGCTTACAGGAGCAAATTTTTCATGAGGCAGGGGTTTCTGAAATGACAAATTATCAGAATGCAATATGATTAAAGTAGATTTTGTTGGAGCTTCTGTTTTTGGAGATAAATGAATGTCTAACAACATCCCATAATGAATCCTATCTGGTAACCATTTGGTACATCTTTGACCGTCCTATCATATCTCAGACGGACAGGAGCTTCAGAGTTTAATGTTCATTGTCTATATAAATAAACCATGTTGGGGATACAGTCTCTTGTGAGTCTTAGATTTACTCTTTTCAAGTTAAGATTCTTGATGATAATGACGTGCATTCTATAACATCCACATCTAAGGCGAATCTTTTGCCTAAATTTCACGATTCAATGACTTCTTACAATAAACATTTGTCGTCCCAAATATTTATCAAATTGTACAAAACATACATCAGCATTACAAGTAATCAGAGACATCATGTCTTATGGACAAGTAATCAGAGACATCATGTATGGACACTCACCAACTTCTTATTCTTATTTTTATGTCACTTCAATGATGACAGAAAATACATGAACTTCATTTTTCTGGATTAATTTTTATTTTGTAGGAAAATAAAATTTCAGATGTGGAATTATTTGTAAATTCTAATAGGAATTATTTTTTATTTTTTAAGGTTTATCACCTTATGTGGTAACATGGTGTAGAGCTTATAATGACACACAGAGACTGGTAAAGACCAAGATGGATTTGAACTTTGACCCTACTACAGACTACCATGACTATAAAATCATAGTTAGTCAAGAGAAAGAGGATGAACTTAGTGTTTGTATTAGTTTTTGTAAATTGTAAAATGTGGGAACATACAAATTATAAAATTTGATTTTTGTCAATTTTATAAGATGCAATAGTCAAATGTGTAAGCAAACTACTGTCCTTTTACTCAAGCCTAGATGTGCTCTACTGGTACCTATTAAACGAGAACTTTTTTTTACCAGGTATTAACTGTTGGTATGTATGTTTCTCCTGGTAATCCAGATTCTTCTTCTGTCACTGAAATTGGTCTCCATGATGTAACTGACAAATTACACCGAGTAGCCATTGAATCAGTTTATGTTGATATCCTTTTTAAACTACATCTTACTATGTTATTATTACTGATACCTTAAAGGTCAAGCAAGTTTTGGAGTTGTTAGGAGTTATGGGCCTTGCTTTGATTTATTAATAAATTAAGACATATATGATTTAAACAATTTTCTTCTTTGCTATAAATAACATACATCCTTTTATTCATGTTTGATAAAAAAAAAAAAATATTTAAATATTTATGGTACAGAGATAGGAATTTATATTAAGGCAACATTTGTTATTTTGAGCTTTGTGGAGTAATATTTTCTGGAATGGTATTATTTAACCCTTTATCGAAATAACACATGGGCCGTCAAACCTGCCCAAGCGGTCACCTCTATTAAGCAGTTTCACATTTTTCTTGTCCTGTCATAGACAATTTCGTATCAATTGAACCTCTTTTATGAGGTCACATGTCTTAAGAGACCACTTTTTCTTTGTTCCAAAGATGACCTCCTAATTATGTGAGTTTGTTTGTATTATTTAAATATAAATATAATATGACTTTAACATACATGTAACATCTTTTCTGAAATATAAAGTAATAAATATTTTTTAACTTATTTTTTTACAGATTAACTGGTGCATATCTATATATGTAGATGATAACAAGCTGACAGAAATGTGTGGCTTTCAACCTCTAAGTATATCGGCCAAGCTGGTTTTGCATGTCTGGAATCATAACAATTATGTACCTAGTATACCTGATTTATTTAATGTCTTTTCTACTAAAGCTTACTTCAAGAACTTGATAATGCCACCAAAAGTGGGGTCATTATGTCGCTATGGAAACCCATTCAGAGGTGGCACCAATCCCATCGTTATCTATGAAGCTGCTATAGGAAGTGACAGGTTATCAACAGATATTGAAGATTATAGAGATGTTTATAGACCTTGTATCCCGTGTTACAATGAATGCTCTAGATATAATTGTGATTCCTATTGTGACCCAGATCAACAACTTAATGTGAACTTTAAACTAGATGACCTTGACCTTCAACCTTATGCAGCAACAGCAAATTCTACAGGTCACCAGTACAACAAAACTTTAGTGTACTTTTTAACAGGTTTGTATTTGTTGTTATTTTTGTTTTAGTTTTCAATTAAGAAGAAATACTACAAAGAAAAAGTATTATTAAATTTATTTTTATATCCATCCTTCAAAGCAGAAATATAAGGGGCCGTTTTGTGATCGTGATCGTATGGTAGTTGGCTTTACAACTACCTGTACAATCAGTTCCTATCACCACTAATGTTGTGAGTTCCATCCCTGCTCAGTGACTTGCGACCGATCGGTGGTTTTCTCCTGGTACTCCGGTTTCCTCCACCAATAAAATTAACCACCACGATATAACTGAAATATTGTTGATAGTGGTGTTAAACACCATATACCAACCAAAGCAGAAATTTACAGTTCATAAATCAAAAACAAACTGGTTGCATATAATTAATTGATAGTATATATGGCACAGCTAATTTTATTAGGGTATTTAACTACGGTATATATAATTTTAAACTGGGCATTATGAATTGGAAGTTTTATCGGGACAGACAGTTTGCATGCAATCTCCAACTATTAATGTTAACTACTTGGCATGACTTTCTGTCTCTAAAATCAGCATGCAAAGTAAAAAATACAGGAAAAAAGAAAATTTGTGATTTTAGAGATAATTTGGTCTAGAACTTACCATAATATTATTTTAAGTAGCAATGTCATTTTATCAAAATGTCATCTCTTCTCACATAAATATAATAAAACTGTCGGGTAAACTTAGTCTTAGGAAATGTCAAGGCAACCTATATTCAAGTGGGACAACCTAAATTGTTGTATATTGTAATTATATGAAGAAGACAATACTCAGTTAGAAATGTTCTGTCGAATCCTTTTACCATTATTTAGACAATAAAATATGTTTAAAATGGGTGAGCTAGTTTGTTGGATTTTTAGCAAGAAAGCATGAGAGAACAACCAGTTTTTTTTTTATTGAAATATTGGGTTGATACATGTACCAGTGTTAATTCAAAATAGTATTAGTAATCTGTAATTCTAACATAACGTCCTTCTTTCGCTTTGTAAACAAATGAACGATTTATCGATTGGGTATAATCTCATTAGCACATGCGCCAGTACATGTGACTGACTTTCCCGTTGTAAATGTAGATGTTGATGAATTATCGTCTGCTCGAATTTGGCAGCATAAATTGTGTGCGACATTGTCCGCAAGTGTAAATATAAATTACAGTCTTCCAATCAAAGTATACTACCGTATTTGTACTCATAGACATATCAGAATCAAAATAAATCATGGAAGCCAGAATGTGTTTTGAGTTTTAACATGGGTTGGCGGATATTAGTAAATTTTATCCCTCAAAACACATTCTGGCTTCCATGATTTATTTCTTAAGTGTTTAAGCAGTTAAAATAATTGAATTTTATGTTTTTGACTAGAAATGTCAGTGTTAACACTGGAGATTTTGACATTTCAATTCTTGAATGCTCAAAAAGGACACTTAATTTCACTTTCAACAATATGATTTGTAAAATAATGAGCATCTCTGACATATTTACAGTGAGAGCTGTTCTTGGATCTGGACTTAGTGCTGTGGCATCATCAGATGGTTTCTATGTTGACCTCACTCCACCAGTATTTGACCCAGATGCCATGACCCAAATCTATTATGATGTCTCACAAGGGGAGTTTACCCCTGTCAAATATCAAGCTTCTAACAATACGATCAAAGCTATTTGGTTTTGTTACGATAAGCAGAGCATGGTAAAGGTAGGTATATAGATCCCAAAACAGACAAAAATAATTCAGTCATAACATGTATTTTGGTATTTGACCTGAAAAGGTTAATTGCGACTAATTACCTTTTTTTTAATTTTAACTTTAGCTCACCAGTGCCAAAACTGAGGATCCTTCGTCATAAACTGTAAAAAAAAAATATTCTAGTTCTCTGAAACCACTTGGCCAATTTGAACAATTGTTGGGCTAATTCATCCTTAGAGTGTCAGAAATATGTCTAATGACTCATCCAACCATCCAACATGACTGCTGTTACTATAAATAGAACATCGAGTAAAACACACATACAGAGCCAATAAGGCCACATTTTTGGTTCAAATCAGCTGAAATTTTAACAGTACAAATGTAGTGACATTTTAATGACAAGTATGACATGTTACGGGAGATAGGGTATAGACCATACACATTATTTTGTGAAGAACCCATACATTTTTTAAGCTTTCTATTATAATCACTTTATGTTTAATGTATAATTTATTTCAGAATAATTTCTGGGCTATTGGAACCACAGTTGGCGGTGAGGACATCCAACCGTTTACATCTGTGGGTACTATCCCGACAGGAATCAATAGTTCATTGGAAGGCATTCTAAAGAACAATCAAACATATTATGTCTCTGTCAGATGTGTTAATGGAGGTGGGGACGTAACAGAATGGAGGGACAATATAGGTAAGATTATGTCTATATCAGATGTGTTAATGGAGGTGGGGACGTAACAGAATGGAGGGACAATAGAGGTAAGATTATGTCTCTATCAGATGTGTTAATGGCAGTGGGAACGTAACAAAATGGAGGGACAATAGAGGTAAGATTATGTCTATATCAGATGTGTTAATGGAGGTGGGGACGTAACAGAATGGAGGGACAATAGAGGTAAGATTATGTCTATATCAGATGTGTTAATGGAGGTGGGGACGTAACAGAATGGAGGGACAATAGAGGTAAGATTATGTCTATATCAGATGTGTTAATGGAGGTGGGAACGTAACAGAATGGAGGGACAATAGAGGTAAGATTATGTCTATATCAGATGTGTTAATGGAGGTGGGGACGTAACAGAATGGAGGGACAATATAGGTAAGATTATGTCTATATCAGATGTGTTAATGGCGGTGGTGACATAACCGAATGGAGGGACAATAGAGGTAAGATTATGTGTTAATGGAGGTGGGGATGTAACAGAATGGAGGGACAATAGAAGTAAGATTATGTCTATATCAGATGTGTTAATGGAGGTGGGGACATGACAAAATGGAGGGACAATAGAGGTAAGATTATGTCTCTATCAGATGTGCTAATGGCGGTGGGGACGTAACAGAATGGAGGGACAATAGAGGTAAGATTATGTCTCTATCAGATGTGTTAATGGAGGTGGGGACTTAACAGAATGGAGGGACAATAGAGGTAAGATTATGTCTCTATCAGATGTGTTAATGGCAATGGGGACTTAACAGAATGGAGGGACAATAGAGGTAAGATTATGTCTCTATCAGATGTGTTAATGGAGGTGGGGACATAACAGAATGGAGGGACAATAGAGGTAAGATTATGTCTCTATCAGATGTGTTAATGACAGTGGGGACGTAACAGAATGGAGGGACAATAGAGGTAAGATTATGTCTCTATCAGATGTGTTAATGGCAGTGGGGACTTAACAGAATGGAGGGACAATATATGTAAGATTATGTCTCTATCAGATGTGTTAATGGCGGTGGGGATGTAACAGAATGGAGGGACAATAGAGGTAAGATTATGTCTCTATCAGATGTGTTAATGGAGGTGGGGATGTAACAGAATGGAGGGACAATAGAGGTAAGATTATGTCTCTATCAGATGTGTTAATGGCAGTGGGGACTTAACAGAATGGAGGGACAATATAGGTAAGATTATGTCTCTATCAGATGTGTTAATGGAGGTGGGGATGTAACAGAATGGAGGGACAATAGAGGTAAGATTATGTCTATATCAGATGTGTTAATGGAGGTGGGGACGTAACAGAATGGAGGGACAATAGAGGTAAGATTATGTCTCTATCAGATGTGTTAATGGCGGTGGGGACATAACAGAATGGAGGGACAATAGAGGTAAGATTATGTCTCTCTATCAGATGTGTTAATGGAGATGGGGACGTAACAGAATGGAGGGATAATAGAGGTAAGATTATGTCTCTATCAGATGTGTTAATGGCGGTGAGGACGTAACAGAATGGAGGGGCAATAGAGGTAAGATTATGTCTCTATCAGATGTGTTAATGGAGGTGGGGACGAAACAGAATGGAGGGACAATATAGGTAAGATTATGTCTCTATCAGATGTGTTAATGGAGGTGGTGACATAACAGAATGGAGGGACAATAGAGGTAAGATTATGTCTCTATCAGATGTGTTAATGGAGGTGGGGATGTAACAGAATGGAGGGACAATAGAGGTAAGATTATGTCTCTATCAGATGTGTTAATGGAGGTGGGGACGTAACAGAATGGAGGGACAATAAAGGTAAGATTATGTCTCTATCAGATGTGTTAATGGAGGTGGGGACGTAACAGAATGGAGGGACAATAGAGGTAAGATTATGTCTCTATCAGATGTGTTAATGGAGGTGGGGACGTAACAGAATGGAGGGACAATAGAGGTAAGATTATGTCTCTATCAGATGTGTTAATGGAGGTGGGGACGTAACAGAATGGAGGGACAATATAGGTAAGATTATGTCTCTATCAGATGTGTTAATGGAGGTGGGGACGTAACAGAATGGAGGGACAATAGAGGTAAGATTATGTCTATCAGATGTGTTAGTGGAGGTGGGGACGTAACGGAATGGAGGGACAAAAGAGGTAAGATTATGTCTATCAGATGTGTTAATGGAGGTGGGGACGCAACAGAATGGAGGGACAATAGAGGTAAGATTATGTCTGTATCAGATGTGTTAGTGGAGGTGGGGACGTAACAGAATGGAGGGACAAAAGAGGTAAGATTATGTCTCTATCAGATGTGTTAATGGAGGTGGGGACGTAACAGAATGGAGGGACAATATAGGTAAGATTATGTCTATCAGATGTGTTAATGGAGGTGGGGACGTAACAGAATGGAGGGACAATAGAGGTAAGATTATGTCTCTATCAGATGTGTTAATGGAGGTGGGGATGTAACAGAATGGAGGGACAATAGAGGTAAGATTATGTCTATATCAGATGTGTTAATGGAGGTGGGGACATGACAGAATGGAGGGACAATAGAGGTAAGATTATGTCTCTATCAGATGTGTTAATGGAGGTGGGGACGAAACAGAATGGAGGGACAATAGAGGTAAGATTATGTCTCTATCAGATGTGTTAATGGAGGTGGGGACATGACAGAATGGAGGGACAATAGAGGTAGGAGTAATTCCTCTGTTAAACTTTATTATTATAGGAGTAATTCCTCTGTTAAACTTGATTATTATAGGAGTAATTCCTCTGTTAAACTTTATTATTATAGGAGTGATTCCTTTGTTAAACTTTATTATTATAGGAGTAATTCTTCTGTTAAACTTTATTATTATAGGAGTAATTCCTCTGTTAAACTTTATTATTATAGGAGTAATTCCTCTGTTAAACTTGATTATTATAGAAGTGATTCCTCTGTTAAACTTTATTATTATAGGAGTAATTCCACTGTTAAACTTTATTATTATAGGAGTAATTCCTCTGTTAAACTTTATTATTATAGGAGTAATTCCTCTGTTAAACTTTATTATTATAGGAGTGATTCCTCTGTTAAACTTTATTATTATAGGAGTAATTCCTCTGTTAAACTTTATTATTATAGGAGTGATTCCTTTGTTAAACTTTATTATTATAGGAGTAATTCCTCTGTTAAACTTTATTATTATAGGAGTGATTCCTTTGTTAAACTTTATTATTATAGGAGTGATTCCTTTGTTAAACTTTATTATTATAGGACTAATTCCTCTGTTAAACTTTATTATTATAGGAGTGATTCCTCTGTTAAACTTTATTATTATAGGAGTGATTCCTTTGTTAAACTTTATTATTATAGGAGTGATTCCTTTGTTAAACTTTATTATTATAGGAGTAATTCCTCTGTTAAACTTTATTATTATAGGAGTAATTCCTCTGTTAAACTTTATTATTATAGGAGTGATTCCTTTGTTAAACTTTATTATTATAGGAGTGATTCCTTTGTTAAACTTTATTATTATAGGAGTGATTCCTCTGTTAAACTTTATTATTATAGGAGTAATTCCTCTGTTAAACTTTATTATTATAGGAGTAATTCCTCTGTTAAACTTTATTATTATAGGAGTGATTCCTCTGTTAAACTTTATTATTATAGGAGTAATTCCTCTGTTAAACTTTATTATTATAGGAGTGATTCCTTTGTTAAACTTTATTATTATAGGAGTAATTCCTCTGTTAAACTTTATTATTATAGGAGTAATTCCTCTGTTAAACTTTATTATTATAGGAGTAATTCCACTGTTAAACTTTATTATTATAGGAGTAATTCCTCTGTTAATACCACCTGATGTAGATGAGATCAACACTACCGTTGTTGGAGCAGAAGATTTTAATCATCCAGTCACACCTTCTAATGCCATGCGTGGTACAGATCCATCTAGTATTGGGTTTTCTTTTACGCTATGTGAGGATAAATCTGTGATCAGATATGGTATGATATTTTTTCTTCAAAGGGCCAAAATTTGTCTATTTCAAAAATTTGAACAGTTTTATCTTTATTTCAATTTTAATGCCCTTTTTTTTTGCCTTTTTTTTAAAGCTTATCTTAATGTGTTAATTTATGAGTCATTAAAAAAATTACATATTTTATTTTACTTCCAGATGCATTTTCCTTCTTTGAAATGATTGTGTAAAAACCTTGCAATAATATGTCAACAAATTTCCTCTATCTCTGATGGTTTTCAAGGGAAACATACCAAAGTGTCATGTGAGCATTTGCCATCTCTTGGCCTCCAAAACGTCATAAATTTTTTCAAACATCTCTAAAACCAGATGGCCAATTTAAAACAATATTGGGCTAAGTCATCCTTAGGATGTCTGCTTCCAGAATAGCATCTAAAGATTCCTCCAATCAGCCAACAGGGCTGATGTTGCTATATATAGAACATAGAGGTAGAAGCCACCTTTTCCCACCAAATGAGCTGAAATTTGAACAATAGTTGCATTTTAATGAGAAGTGTGACATAATTATGTTATGAGTTGGTATTTGGGTCATCCACTTTTCTAATTTATGTCTATCAGACTTATCCTCCATCCAGGATGGTCGCTGTTACTGAAATTTGAAATTTCTTTAATTGAATTTTACAGGGTTCCATTATCTAGAAATTATATCAAAATATTATTTGTCCTTACCATTGCTCTTTCTAAGACGGGTAAAAAACACTTTATCCTTTTGTAAGAGAAATAATTCCTATGACAACGTATTAAAAAGTATATTTTTGGAATCAAATGGGGAATGAACAAAAATTCAATTTTTAATTAATTTGTTTCTGTATTCAGATATTTGTATAGGCTCATCTGGGAACAATGATGACATATTCCCCTGCACCTGGGTAAGTGTCAATATGTCTGGTACAGTACTCATCAAAGACGGAGCCCTCTATTTGAACCACTACAAGCTATATGACCTGTCAAAGCTGAGTAGGGACCAGAGTAATACCAGTTCTAACACATTCCATATGGAGCCAGGCAGGACATTATTTATTACTTTACGTGCCTGTAATAATGCTTTCATGTGCACCAATAAATCATTGGGATCTGTCACAATGATGGATAGTAAGGCTGTATTGGAGACATCAGTCAGTGGTGAAGCCATTCAGATGGAATATGATATCAAATCTGGAAGGCGAAGAAGAAGTATAGATATAGCTGACACTTTGAATGTTATTACACCTGACAGTAAGTTTATGATATGAATGTTATTACACCTGACAGTAAGTTTATGATATGAATGTTATTACACCTGACAGTAAGTTTATGATATGAATGTTATTACACCTGACAGTAAGTTTATGATATGAATGTTATTACACCTGACAGTAAGTTTATGATATGAATGTTATTACACCTGACAGTAAGTTTATGATATGAATGTTATTACACCTGACAATAAGTTTATGATATGAATGTTATTACACCTGACAGTAAGTTTAAGATATGAATGTTATTACACCTGACAGTAAGTTTATGATATGAATGTTATTACACCTGACAGTAAGTTTAAGATATGAATGTTATTACACCTGACAGTAAGTTTATGATATGAATGTTATTACACCTGACAGTAAGTTTATGATATGAATGTTATTACACCTGACAGTAAGTTTATGATATGAATGTTATTACACCTGACAGTAAGTTTATGATATGAATATTATTACACCTGACAGTAAGTTTATGATATGAATGTTATTACACCTGACAGTAAGTTTAAGATATGAATGTTATTACACCTGACAGTTAGTTTATGATATGAATGTTATTACACCTGACAGTAAGTTTATGATATGAATGTTATTACACCTGACAGTAAGTTTAAGATATGAATGTTATTACACCTGACTAAGTTTAAGATATGAATGTTATTACACCTGACAGTAAGTTTATGATATGAATGTTATTACACCTGACAGTAAGTTTATGATGAATGTTATTACACCTGACAGTAAGTTTATGATATGAATGTTATTACACCTGACAGTAAGTTTATGATATGAATGTTATTACACCTGACAATAAGTTTAAGATATGAATGTTATTACACCTGACAGTAAGTTTATGATATGAATGTTATTACACCTGACAGTAAGTTTATGATATGAATGTTATTACACCTGACAGTAAGTTTATGATATGAATGTTATTACATCTGACAGTAAGTTTATGATATGAATGTTATTACACCTAACAGTAAGTTTAAGATATGCATGTTATTACACCTGACAGTAAGTTTATGATATGAATGTTATTACACCTGACAGTAAGTTTATGATATGAATGTAATTACACCTGACAGTAAGTTTATGATATGAATGTTATTACACCTGACAGTAAGTTTATGATATGAATGTTATTACACCTAACAGTAAGTTTAAGATATGAATGTTATTACACCTGACAGTAAGTTTATGATATGAATGTTATTACACCTGACAGTAAGTTTATGATATGAATGTTATTACACCTGACAGTAAGTTTATGATATGAATGTTATTACACCTGACAGTAAGTTTAAGATATGAATGTTATTACACCTAACAGTAAGTTTATGATATGAATGTTATTACACCTGACAGTAAGTTTATGATATAAATGTTATTACACCTGACAGTAAGTTTATGATATGAATGTTATTACACCTGACAGTAAGTTTATGATATGAATGTTATTACACCTGACAGTAAGTTTAAGATATGAATGTTATTACACCTGACAGTAGGTTTATGATATGAATGTTATTACACCTGACAGTAAGTTTATGATATGAATGTTATTACACCTGACAGTAAGTTTAAGATATGAATGTTATTACACCTGACAGTAAGTTTATGATATGAATGGTATTACACCTGACAGTAAGTTTATGATATGAATGTTATTACACCTCACAGTAAGTTTATGATATGAATGTTATTACACCTGACAGTAAGTTTATGATGAATGTTATTACACCTGACAGTAAGTTTATGATATGAATGTTATTACACCTGACAGTAAGTTTATGATATGAATGTTATTACACCTAACAGTAAGTTTAAGATATGAATGTTATTACACCTGACAGTAAGTTTATGATATGAATGTTATTACACCTGACAGTAAGTTTATGATATGAATGTTATTACACCTGACAGTAAGTTTATGATATGAATGTTATTACACCTAACAGTAAGTTTAAGATATGAATGTTATTACACCTGACAGTAAGTTTATGATATGAATGTTATTACACCTGACAATAAGTTTATGATATGAATGTTATTACACCTGACAGTAAGTTTATGATATGAGTATCAAAAAAGTTGTTTATATATTGTTGTAATGTGTTACAAAACGTATTTTCTGTCAGATCTATCAAGAAACACTGGTTATTGCTGTCAAATTATAAACACATCTTGATCATGACATGTTTCACAGAAAATAGATACTCCACAGAAAGAAATGATTTTGGTCTTGTATTTTTTCTAACTGTTTCTGAATCGGAACAAAGTATTTTCAATGAGATTCATTCAATAATAATTTTTACATGCATAGTGAAAGTAGATAATAAATAAACATTAGAGAAAATATTGAAGAGAAGGGATTAGGGTTTAAGCCATGTAATATAACATAAAAATATCCTCAAACAAGGGGTAATAAGATTAAAATATTGGAAATTAAAGAATTCCCCTTAAAGATGAGATTAGTTTTTGAAATATTAGACAAATAACTCAGAATTTACCTGTAAAAAAGTTGGTCAAGTTTTCTATTTCTTTCTGCAGACAAACTTGACTTTTACATAATTGATTGGACATTAATTTGAAGAAATAAACGTGGAGTTATCTCCCCCAATAATTGAATTGAGCACATTTTTTGTCCAAGATTCAGATAATTGCTGCATTTGTTTTTCTTCAAATTGTCATAATGTAAATTAGATAGGATATGAATGAAGTATTTGAGATGCATACAAAAATATTTTTCAGCTTGGTTAATATTATGTGGAATATTTTATGATTGTTGAAGAGTTGAAGAATTGATAGTACGGTATTACAGATTCTGTACAGAGTAATGCATTGACGCAATACATGTATTACCTTTTAAACAAATAGTAGTATCTTTGTACACTTAAATCAAACTTCTAGTATAATACATTTCAGGATTGCAGCCAGGACAAAGTATAGTATTACAACCCTTAGACAAAGTAGATTTAACCACTAGCTATGGCTCAGACTCATCATCTGTGTTCCAACCTTACATTGTTAATCCTACTGACACATTTGATATGGTTGATAGAACCCTATATAAACGGTAAGTTCAAATTCTTTCCTTCAGAGGGATATGTTCGGTATGGATATAGGACTTTATATTTTCTCTGCAAATTATACCTAAATTTTATTGTTTGTTATGAATTATAGCTGGAATATTTCTCACTTGATGTTAAGCAATAATCAATCATAATATGTATTCTGAGATAAAGAGGAACCTGCCTCAAGTTAAATCCTTTGTAAATTGGACATTATCTCAGCCACATTCAATATTTATTTAAAATACCTGTGGTATTTATTTTATACAAGTTTTCTCTGTAATATGCAGATATTTTAGTTGAGTTGCAACAATTTGTTCTCTGCTTTTATTTTAATTTTTTTTTTAAATAAACGGATGAAGATATATTGGCCTTCTTGCTAGTATACCAGACCATTCATTTCTCTGTAAATTCTTACTAAACTTACACACATAGCAACAATATATTTGACAGGTAAAAATCAGATTTTTATGCATTTACATCCATATCCTGTCTTACTTAGCAATATGGTTTCTATTTGATGATTTGTTTTTATTATTTCAGGTTAAGTACTAGTCTGGTTACCTTTGTACTGGTTCCTGTTTGATATTTCAGGTTGAGTACTAGTCTGGTTACCTTTGTACTGGTTCCTGTTTGATATTTCAGGTTAAGTACTAGTCTGGTTACCTTTGTACTGGTTCCTGTTTGATATTTCAGGTTGAGTACTAGTCTTGTTACCTTTGTACTGGTTCCTGTTTGATATTTCAGGTTGAGTACTAGTCTGGTTACCTTTGTACTGGTTCCTGTTTGATATTTCAGGTTGAGTACTAGTCTGGTTACCTTTGTACTGGTTCCTGTTTGATATTTCAGGTTGAGTACTAGTCTGGTTACCTTTGTACTGGTTCCTGTTTGATATTTCAGGTTAAGTACTAGTCTGGTTACCTTTGTACTGGTTCCTGTTTGATATTTCAGGTTAAGTACTAGTCTGGTTACCTTTGTACTGGTTCCTGTTTGATATTTCAGGTTAAGTACTAGTCTGGTTACCTTTGTACTGGTTCCTGTTTGATATTTCAGGTTGAGTACTAGTCTGGTTACCTTTGTACTGGTTCCTGTTTGACATGTTTGATATTTCAGGTTGAGTACTAGTCTGGTTACCTTTGTACTGGTTCCTGTTTGACATCTGTTTGATATTTCAGGTTGAGTACTAGTCTGGTTACCTTTGTACTGGTTCCTGTTTGATATTTCAGGTTAAGTACTAGTCTGGTTACCTTTGTACTGGTTCCTGTTTGATATTTCAGGTTAAGTACTAGTCTGGTTACCTTTGTACTGGTTCCTGTTTGATATTTCAGGTTAAGTACTAGTCTGGTTACCTTTGTACTGGTTCCTGTTTGATATTTCAGGTTGAGTACTAGTCTGGTTACCTTTGTACTGGTTCCTGTTTGACATCTGTTTGATATTTCAGGTTGAGTACTAGTCTGGTTACCTGTGTACTGGTTCCTGTTTGACATGTTTGATATTTCAGGTTGAGTACTAGTCTGGTTACCTTTGTACTGGTTCCTGTTTGACATCTGTTTGATATTTCAGGTTGAGTACTAGTCTGGTTACCTTTGTACTGGTTCCTGTTTGACATCTGTTTTATATTTCAGGTTAAGTACTAGTCTGGTTACCTTTGCCCTGGTTCCTGTTTGACATGTTTGATATTTCAGGTTGAGTACTAGTCTGGTTACCTTTGTACTGGTTCCTGTTTGACATCTGTTTTATATTTCAGGTTGAGTACTAGTCTGGTTACCTTTGTACTGGTTCCTGTTTGACATCTGTTTTATATTTCAGGTTGAGTACTAGTCTGGTTACCTTTGCCCTGGTTCCTGTTTGACATGTTTGATATTTCAGGTTGAGTACTAGTCTGGTTACCTTTGTACTGGTTCCTGTTTGACATGTTTGATATTTCAGGTTGAGTACTAGTCTGGTTACCTTTGTACTGGTTCCTGTTTGACATCTGTTTGATATTTCAGGTTGATTACTAGTCTGGTTACCTTTGTACTGGTTCCTGTTTGATATTTCAAGTTGAGTACTAGTCTGGTTACCTTTGCCCTGGTTCCTGTTTGACATCTGTTTTATATTTCAGGTTGAGTACTAGTCTGGTTACCTTTGCCCTGGTTCCTGTTTGACATCTGTTTTATATTTCAGGTTGAGTACTAGTCTGGTTACCTTTGTACTGGTTCCTCTTTGACATCTGTTTTATATTTCAGGTTGAGTACTAGTCTGGTTACCTTTGTACTGGTTCCTGTTTGACATGTTTGATATTTCAGGTTGAGTACTAGTCTGGTTACCTTTGTACTGGTTCCTGTTTGACATGTTTGATATTTCAGGTTAAGTACTAGTCTGGTTACCTTTGCCCTGGTTCCTGTTTGACATGTTTGATATTTCAGGTTGAGTACTAGTCTGGTTACCTTTGCCCTGGTTCCTGTTTGACATGTTTGATATTTCAGGTTGAATACTAGTCTGGTTACCTTTGCCCTGGTTCCTGTTTGACATCTGTTTGATATTTCAGGTTGATTACTAGTCTGGTTACCTTTGTACTGGTTCCTGTTTGATATTTCAGGTTGAGTACTAGTCTGGTTACCTTTGCCCTGGTTCCTGTTTGACATCTGTTTTATATTTCAGGTTGAGTACTAGTCTGGTTACCTTTGCCCTGGTTCCTGTTTGACATCTGTTTTATATTTCAGGTTGAGTACTAGTCTGGTTACATTTGTACTGGTTCCTGTTTGACATCTGTTTGATATTTCAGGTTGAGTACTAGTCTGGTTACCTTTGTACTGGTTCCTGTTTGACATGTTTGATATTTCAGGTTGAGTACTAGTCTGGTTACCTTTGTACTGGTTCCTGTTTGACATGTTTGATATTTCAGGTTGAGTACTAGTCTGGTTACCTTTGCCCTGGTTCCTGTTTGACATGTTTGATATTTCAGGTTAAGTACTAATCTGGTTACCTTTGCCCTGGTTCCTGTTTGACATGTTTGATATTTCAGGTTGAGTACTAGTCTGGTTACCTTTGCCCTGGTTCCTGTTTGACATGTTTGATATTTCAGGTTGAATACTAATCTGGTTACCTTTGCCCTGGTTCCTGTTTGACATCTGTTTGATATTTCAGGTTGATTACTAGTCTGGTTACCTTTGTACTGGTTCCTGTTTGATATTTCAGGTTGAGTACTAGTCTGGTTACCTTTGCCCTGGTTCCTGTTTGACATCTGATTTATATTTCAGGTTGAGTACTAGTCTGGTTACTTTTGTACTGGTTCCTGTTTTATATTTCAGGTTGAGTACTAGTCTGGTTACCTTTGTACTGGTTCCTGTTTTATATTTCAGGTTGAGTACTAGTCTGGTTACCTTTGTACTGGTTCCTGTTTGATATTTCAGGTTGAGTACTAGTCTGGTTACCTTTGCCCTGGTTCCTGTTTGACATCTGTTTGATATTTCAGGTTGAATACTAGTCTGGTTACCTTTGCCCTGGTTCCTGTTTGACATGTTTGATATTTCAGGTTGAATACTAGTCTGGTTACCTTTGCCCTGGTTCCTGTTTGACATCTGTTTGATATTTCAGGTTGATTACTAGTCTGGTTACCTTTGTACTGGTTCCTGTTTGATATTTCAGGTTGAGTACTAGTCTGGTTACCTTTGCCCTGGTTCCTGTTTGACATCTGTTTGATATTTCAGGTTGAGTACTAGTATGGTTACCTTTGTACTGGTTCCTGTTTGATATTTCAGGTTGAGTACTAGTCTGGTTACCTTTACCCTGGTTCCTGTTTGACATCTGTTTTATATTTCAGGTTAAGTACCAGTCTGGTTACCTTTACCCTGGTTCCTATTGGTCACCTATCAATGCCAGGACCAGTTCAGATCACATTCTACAATTCTGTTACTGATAATGATACACAGTTGATGTTAACACATTGGAACTCAGGTATCGTAGTGGTGTCATTTTTTTATGAGCTATGAATAGCTTTTTTCCGGGAAAAGGTGCATGATTTTTTTTCTTGTCTTGCACCCCTAAAAATAAGAACTGGCTTATCTTCTTAGTGAGAAAGAAAAATCTTTTTCATCTAAATTAACGAATTACTTTATCCAAGGGATGAGAAAACAATATCTTCCACCCCATTAAATAGGAACTGGGTTATCTTTTTAGTGAGAAAATGGATTTTGGAAATGGTGCATGTTAAAAGGTCAGAGAGCTTTGTGTAAACATTATTTTTATTTTTGAAGAATAGAGTTCACTTTATACAGTTGCCTCATTTTACGATTTTTCTATTGAATTTTTGGAATTGTTCAGACAGTGTGGTATTTTAGAATTGTTCAGACAGTGTGGTATTTTTGGAATTGTTCAGACAGTGTGGTATTTTAGAATTGTTCAGACAGTGTGGTATTTTAGAATTGTTCAGACAGTGTGGTATTTTAGAATTGTTCAGACAGTGTGGTATTTTAGAATTGTTCAGACAGTGTGGTATTTTTGGAATTGTTCAGACAGTGTGGTATTTTAGAATTGTTCAGACAGTGTGGTATTTTAGAATTGTTCAGACAGTGTGGTATTTTTAGAATTGTTCAGACAGTGTGGTATTTTAGAATTGTTCAGACAGTGTGGTATTTTAGAATTGTTCAGACAGTGTGGTATTTTTGGAATTGTTCAGACAGTGTGGTATTTTAGAATTGTTCAGACAGTGTGGTATTTTTGGAATTGTTCAGACAGTGTGGTATTTTTAGAATTGTTCAGACAGTGTGGTATTTTAGAATTGTTCAGACAGTGTGGTATTTTTGGAATTGTTCAGACAGTGTGGTATTTTAGAATTGTTCAGACAGTGTGGTATTTTAGAATTGTTCAGACAGTGTGGTATTTTAGAATTGTTCAGACAGTGTGGTATTTTAGAATTGTTCAGACAGTGTGGTATTTTAGAATTGTTCAGACAGTGTGGTATTTTTGGAATTGTTCAGACAGTGTGGTATTTTTGGAATTGTTCAGACAGTGTGGTATTTTTGGAATTGTTCAGACAGTGTGGTATTTTTGGAATTGTTCAGACAGTGTGGTATTTTTGGAATTGTTCAGACAGTGTGGTATTTTTGGAATTGTTCAGACAGTGTGGTATTTTAGAATTGTTCAGACAGTGTGGTATTTTTAGAATTGTTCAGACAGTGTGGTATTTTAGAATTGTTCAGACAGTGTGGTATTTTTAGAATTGTTCAGACAGTGTGGTATTTTAGAATTGTTCAGACAGTGTGGTATTTTAGAATTGTTCAGACAGTGTGGTATTTTTGGAATTGTTCAGACAGTGTGGTATTTTTGGAATTGTTCAGACAGTGTGGTATTTTAGAATTGTTCAGACAGTGTGGTATTTTAGAATTGTTCAGACAGTGTGGTATTTTAGAATTGTTCAGACAGTGTGGTATTTTAGAATTGTTCAGACAGTGTGGTATTTTTGGAATTGTTCAGACAGTGTGGTATTTTTGGAATTGTTCAGACAGTGTGGTATTTTAGAATTGTTCAGACAGTGTGGTATTTTAGAATTGTTCAGACAGTGTGGTATTTTTGGAATTGTTCAGACTGTTTGGTATTTTTGGAATTGTTCAGACAGTGTGGTATTTTTGGAATTGTTCAGACAGTGTGGTATTTTTGGAATTGTTCAGACAGTGTGGTATTTTTGGAATTGTTCAGACTGTTTGGTATTTTTGGAATTGTTCAGACAGTGTGGTATTTTTGGAATTGTTCAGACAGTGTGGTATTTTTGGAATTGTTCAGACAGTGTGGTATTTTTGGAATTGTTCAGACAGTGTGGTATTTTAGAATTGTTCAGACAGCGTGGTATTTTAGAATTGTTCTGACAGTGTGGTATTTTTGGAATTGTTCAGACAGTGTGGTATTTTAGAATTTTTCAGACAGTGGTATTTTAGAATTGTTCACACAGTGTGGTATTTTTGGAATTGTTCAGACAGTGTGGTATTTTAGAATTGTTCAGACAGTGTGGTATTTTAGAATTGTTCAGACAGTGTGGTATTTTAGAATTGTTCAGACAGTGTGGTATTTTTAGAATTGTTCAGACAGTGTGGTATTTTTAGAATTGTTCAGACAGTGTGGTATTTTAGAATTGTTCTGACAGTGTGGTATTTTAGAATTGTTCAGGTATCGTAGTGGTGTCATTTTTTTATGAGCTATGAATAGCTTTTTTCCGGGAAAAGGTGCATGATTTATTTTCTTGTCTTGCACCCCTAAAAATAAGAACTGACTTATCTTCTTAGTGAGAAAGAAAAATCTTTTTCATCTAAATTAACGAACTACTTTATCCAAGGGATGAGAAAACAATATCTTCCACCCCATTAAATAGGAACTGGGTTATCTTTTTAGTGAGAAAATGGATTTTGAAAATGGTGCATGTTAAAAGGTCAGAGAGCTTTGTGTAAACATTATTTTTATTTTTGAAGAATAGAGTTCACTTTATACAGTTGCCTCATTTTACGATTTTTCTATTGAATTTTAGAATTGTTCAGACAGTGTGGTATTTTAGAATTGTTCAGACAGTGTGGTATTTTAGAATTGTTCAGACAGTGTGGTATTTTAGAATTGTTCAGACAGTGTGGTATTTTAGAATTGTTCAGACAGTGTGGTATTTTTGGAATTGTTCAGACAGTGTGGTATTTTTGGAATTGTTCAGACAGTGTGGTATTTTAGAATTGTTCAGACAGTGTGGTATTTTTGGAATTGTTCAGACAGTGTGGTATTTTTGGAATTGTTCAGACAGTGTGGTATTTTAGAATTGTTCAGACAGTGTGGTATTTTTGGAATTGTTCAGACAGTGTGGTATTTTTGGAATTGTTCAGACAGTGTGGTATTTTTGGAATTGTTCAGACAGTGTGGTATTTTTGGAATTGTTCAGACAGTGTGGTATTTTTGGAATTGTTCAGACAGTGTGGTATTTTTGGAATTGTTCAGACAGTGTGGTATTTTTGGAATTGTTCAGACAGTGTGGTATTTTTGGAATTGTTCAGACAGTGTGGTATTTTTGGAATTGTTCAGACAGTGTGGTATTTTTGGAATTGTTCAGACAGTGTGGTATTTTTGGAATTGTTCAGACAGTGTGGTATTTTTGGAATTGTTCAGACAGTGTGGTATTTTTGGAATTGTTCAGACAGTGTGGTATTTTTGGAATTGTTCAGACAGTGTGGTATTTTAGAATTGTTCAGACAGTGTGGTATTTTTAGAATTGTTCAGACAGTGTGGTATTTTTAGAATTGTTCAGACAGTGTGGTATTTTTAGAATTGTTCAGACAGTGTGGTATTTTAGAATTGTTCAGACAGTGTGGTATTTTTGGAATTGTTCAGACAGTGTGGTATTTTTGGAATTGTTCAGACAGTGTGGTATTTTTGGAATTGTTCAGACAGTGTGGTATTTTTGGAATTGTTCAGACAGTGTGGTATTTTTGGAATTGTTCAGACAGTGTGGTATTTTTGGAATTGTTCAGACAGTGTGGTATTTTTGGAATTGTTCAGACAGTGTGGTATTTTTGGAATTGTTCAGACAGTGTGGTATTTTTGGAATTGTTCAGACAGTGTGGTATTTTTGGAATTGTTCAGACAGTGTGGTATTTTTGGAATTGTTCAGACAGTGTGGTATTTTTGGAATTGTTCAGACAGTGTGGTATTTTAGAATTGTTCAGACAGTGTGGTATTTTTAGAATTGTTCAGACAGTGTGGTATTTTTAGAATTGTTCAGACAGTGTGGTATTTTTAGAATTGTTCAGACAGTGTGGTATTTTAGAATTGTTCAGACAGTGTGGTATTTTTGGAATTGTTCAGACAGTGTGGTATTTTTGGAATTGTTCAGACAGTGTGGTATTTTTGGAATTGTTCAGACAGTGTGGTATTTTTGGAATTGTTCAGACAGTGTGGTATTTTTGGAATTGTTCAGACAGTGTGGTATTTTTGGAATTGTTAAGACAGTGTGGTATTTTTAGAATTGTTCAGACAGTGTGGTATTTTTGGAATTGTTCAGACAGTGTGGTATTTTAGAATTGTTCAGATAGTGTGGTATTTTAGAATTGTTCTGACAGTGTGGTATTTTTGGAATTGTTCAGACAGTGTGGTATTTTAGAATTTTTCAGACAGTGTGGTATTTTAGAATTGTTCAGACAGTGTGGTATTTTAGAATTGTTCAGACAGTGTGGTATTTTTAGAATTGTTCAGACAGTGTGGTATTTTAGAATTGTTCTGACAGTGTGGTATTTTAGAATTGTTCAGGTATCGTAGTGGTGTCATTTTTTTATGAGCTATGAATAGCTTTTTTCCGGGAAAAGGTGCATGATTTATTTTCTTGTCTTGCACCCCTAAAAATAAGAACTGACTTATCTTCTTAGTGAGAAAGAAAAATCTTTTTCATCTAAATTAACGAACTACTTTATCCAAGGGATGAGAAAACAATATCTTCCACCCCATTAAATAGGAACTGGGTTATCTTTTTAGTGAGAAAATGGATTTTGAAAATGGTGCATGTTAAAAGGTCAGAGAGCTTTGTGTAAACATTATTTTTATTTTTGAAGAATAGAGTTCACTTTATACAGTTGCCTCATTTTACGATTTTTCTATTGAATTTTAGAATTGTTCAGACAGTGTGGTATTTTAGAATTGTTCAGACAGTGTGGTATTTTAGAATTGTTCAGACAGTGTGGTATTTTAGAATTGTTCAGACAGTGTGGTATTTTAGAATTGTTCAGACAGTGTGGTATTTTAGAATTGTTCAGACAGTGTGGTATTTTAGAATTGTTCAGACAGTGTGGTATTTTAGAATTGTTCAGACAGTGTGGTATTTTAGAATTGTTCAGACAGTGTGGTATTTTAGAATTGTTCAGACAGTGTGGTATTTTAGAATTGTTCAGACAGTGTGGTATTTTAGAATTGTTCAGACAGTGTGGTATTTTAGAATTGTTCAGACAGTGTGGTATTTTAGAATTGTTCAGACAGTGTGGTATTTTAGAATTGTTCAGACAGTGTGGTATTTTAGAATTGTTCAGACAGTGTGGTATTTTAGAATTGTTCAGACAGTGTGGTATTTTAGAATTGTTCAGACAGTGTGGTATTTTAGAATTGTTCAGACAGTGTGGTATTTTAGAATTGTTCAGACAGTTTGGTATTTTAGAATTGTTCAGACAGTGTGGTATTTTAGAATTGTTCAGACAGTGTGGTATTTTAGAATTGTTCAGACAGTGTGGTATTTTAGAATTGTTCAGACAGTGTGGTATTTTAGAATTGTTCAGACAGTGTGGTATTTTAGAATTGTTCAGACAGTGTGGTATTTTAGAATTGTTCAGACAGTGTGGTATTTTAGAATTGTTCAGACAGTGTGGTATTTTAGAATTGTTCAGACAGTGTGGTATTTTAGAATTGTTCAGACAGTTTGGTATTTTAGAATTGTTCAGACAGTGTGGTATTTTAGAATTGTTCAGACAGTGTGGTATTTTAGAATTGTTCAGACAGTGTGGTATTTTAGAATTGTTCAGACAGTGTGGTATTTTAGAATTGTTCAGACAGTTTGGTATTTTAGAATTGTTCAGACAGTGTGGTATTTTAGAATTGTTCAGACAGTGTGGTATTTTAGAATTGTTCAGACAGTGTGGTATTTTAGAATTGTTCAGACAGTTTGGTATTTTAGAATTGTTCAGACAGTGTGGTATTTTAGAATTGTTCAGACAGTGTGGTATTTTAGAATTGTTCAGACAGTGTGGTATTTTAGAATTGTTCAGACAGTGTGGTATTTTAGAATTGTTCAGACAGTGTGGTATTTTAGAATTGTTCAGACAGTGTGGTATTTTTAGAATTGTTCAGACAGTGTGGTATTTTAGAATTGTTCTGACAGTGTGGTATTTTAGAATTGTTCAGGTATCGTAGTGGTGTCATTTTTTTATGAGCTATGAATAGCTTTTTTCCGGGAAAAGGTGCATGATTTATTTTCTTGTCTTGCACCCCTAAAAATAAGAACTGACTTATCTTCTTAGTGAGAAAGAAAAATCTTTTTCATCTAAATTAACGAACTACTTTATCCAAGGGATGAGAAAACAATATCTTCCACCCCATTAAATAGGAACTGGGTTATCTTTTTAGTGAGAAAATGGATTTTGAAAATGGTGCATGTTAAAAGGTCAGAGAGCTTTGTGTAAACATTATTTTTATTTTTGAAGAATAGAGTTCACTTTATACAGTTGCCTCATTTTACGATTTTTCTATTGAATTTTAGAATTGTTCAGACAGTGTGGTATTTTAGAATTGTTCAGACAGTGTGGTATTTTAGAATTGTTCAGACAGTGTGGTATTTTAGAATTGTTCAGACAGTGTGGTATTTTAGAATTGTTCAGACAGTGTGGTATTTTTGGAATTGTTCAGACAGTGTGGTATTTTTGGAATTGTTCAGACAGTGTGGTATTTTAGAATTGTTCAGACAGTGTGGTATTTTTGGAATTGTTCAGACAGTGTGGTATTTTTGGAATTGTTCAGACAGTGTGGTATTTTAGAATTGTTCAGACAGTGTGGTATTTTTGGAATTGTTCAGACAGTGTGGTATTTTTGGAATTGTTCAGACAGTGTGGTATTTTTGGAATTGTTCAGACAGTGTGGTATTTTTGGAATTGTTCAGACAGTGTGGTATTTTTGGAATTGTTCAGACAGTGTGGTATTTTTGGAATTGTTCAGACAGTGTGGTATTTTTGGAATTGTTCAGACAGTGTGGTATTTTTGGAATTGTTCAGACAGTGTGGTATTTTTGGAATTGTTCAGACAGTGTGGTATTTTTGGAATTGTTCAGACAGTGTGGTATTTTTGGAATTGTTCAGACAGTGTGGTATTTTTGGAATTGTTCAGACAGTGTGGTATTTTTGGAATTGTTCAGACAGTGTGGTATTTTTGGAATTGTTCAGACAGTGTGGTATTTTAGAATTGTTCAGACAGTGTGGTATTTTTAGAATTGTTCAGACAGTGTGGTATTTTTAGAATTGTTCAGACAGTGTGGTATTTTTAGAATTGTTCAGACAGTGTGGTATTTTAGAATTGTTCAGACAGTGTGGTATTTTTGGAATTGTTCAGACAGTGTGGTATTTTTGGAATTGTTCAGACAGTGTGGTATTTTTGGAATTGTTCAGACAGTGTGGTATTTTTGGAATTGTTCAGACAGTGTGGTATTTTTGGAATTGTTCAGACAGTGTGGTATTTTTGGAATTGTTCAGACAGTGTGGTATTTTTGGAATTGTTCAGACAGTGTGGTATTTTTGGAATTGTTCAGACAGTGTGGTATTTTTGGAATTGTTCAGACAGTGTGGTATTTTTGGAATTGTTCAGACAGTGTGGTATTTTTGGAATTGTTCAGACAGTGTGGTATTTTTGGAATTGTTCAGACAGTGTGGTATTTTAGAATTGTTCAGACAGTGTGGTATTTTTAGAATTGTTCAGACAGTGTGGTATTTTTAGAATTGTTCAGACAGTGTGGTATTTTTAGAATTGTTCAGACAGTGTGGTATTTTAGAATTGTTCAGACAGTGTGGTATTTTTGGAATTGTTCAGACAGTGTGGTATTTTTGGAATTGTTCAGACAGTGTGGTATTTTTGGAATTGTTCAGACAGTGTGGTATTTTTGGAATTGTTCAGACAGTGTGGTATTTTTGGAATTGTTCAGACAGTGTGGTATTTTTGGAATTGTTAAGACAGTGTGGTATTTTTAGAATTGTTCAGACAGTGTGGTATTTTTGGAATTGTTCAGACAGTGTGGTATTTTAGAATTGTTCAGATAGTGTGGTATTTTAGAATTGTTCTGACAGTGTGGTATTTTTGGAATTGTTCAGACAGTGTGGTATTTTAGAATTTTTCAGACAGTGTGGTATTTTAGAATTGTTCAGACAGTGTGGTATTTTAGAATTGTTCAGACAGTGTGGTATTTTTAGAATTGTTCAGACAGTGTGGTATTTTAGAATTGTTCTGACAGTGTGGTATTTTAGAATTGTTCAGGTATCGTAGTGGTGTCATTTTTTTATGAGCTATGAATAGCTTTTTTCCGGGAAAAGGTGCATGATTTATTTTCTTGTCTTGCACCCCTAAAAATAAGAACTGACTTATCTTCTTAGTGAGAAAGAAAAATCTTTTTCATCTAAATTAACGAACTACTTTATCCAAGGGATGAGAAAACAATATCTTCCACCCCATTAAATAGGAACTGGGTTATCTTTTTAGTGAGAAAATGGATTTTGAAAATGGTGCATGTTAAAAGGTCAGAGAGCTTTGTGTAAACATTATTTTTATTTTTGAAGAATAGAGTTCACTTTATACAGTTGCCTCATTTTACGATTTTTCTATTGAATTTTAGAATTGTTCAGACAGTGTGGTATTTTAGAATTGTTCAGACAGTGTGGTATTTTAGAATTGTTCAGACAGTGTGGTATTTTAGAATTGTTCAGACAGTGTGGTATTTTAGAATTGTTCAGACAGTGTGGTATTTTAGAATTGTTCAGACAGTGTGGTATTTTAGAATTGTTCAGACAGTGTGGTATTTTAGAATTGTTCAGACAGTGTGGTATTTTAGAATTGTTCAGACAGTGTGGTATTTTAGAATTGTTCAGACAGTGTGGTATTTTAGAATTGTTCAGACAGTGTGGTATTTTAGAATTGTTCAGACAGTGTGGTATTTTAGAATTGTTCAGACAGTGTGGTATTTTAGAATTGTTCAGACAGTGTGGTATTTTAGAATTGTTCAGACAGTGTGGTATTTTAGAATTGTTCAGACAGTGTGGTATTTTAGAATTGTTCAGACAGTGTGGTATTTTAGAATTGTTCAGACAGTGTGGTATTTTAGAATTGTTCAGACAGTGTGGTATTTTAGAATTGTTCAGACAGTTTGGTATTTTAGAATTGTTCAGACAGTGTGGTATTTTAGAATTGTTCAGACAGTGTGGTATTTTAGAATTGTTCAGACAGTGTGGTATTTTAGAATTGTTCAGACAGTGTGGTATTTTAGAATTGTTCAGACAGTGTGGTATTTTAGAATTGTTCAGACAGTGTGGTATTTTAGAATTGTTCAGACAGTGTGGTATTTTAGAATTGTTCAGACAGTGTGGTATTTTAGAATTGTTCAGACAGTGTGGTATTTTAGAATTGTTCAGACAGTTTGGTATTTTAGAATTGTTCAGACAGTGTGGTATTTTAGAATTGTTCAGACAGTGTGGTATTTTAGAATTGTTCAGACAGTGTGGTATTTTAGAATTGTTCAGACAGTGTGGTATTTTAGAATTGTTCAGACAGTTTGGTATTTTAGAATTGTTCAGACAGTGTGGTATTTTAGAATTGTTCAGACAGTGTGGTATTTTAGAATTGTTCAGACAGTGTGGTATTTTAGAATTGTTCAGACAGTTTGGTATTTTAGAATTGTTCAGACAGTGTGGTATTTTAGAATTGTTCAGACAGTGTGGTATTTTAGAATTGTTCAGACAGTGTGGTATTTTAGAATTGTTCAGACAGTGTGGTATTTTAGAATTGTTCAGACAGTGTGGTATTTTAGAATTGTTCAGACAGTGTGGTATTTTAGAATTGTTCAGACAGTGTGGTATTTTAGAATTGTTCAGACAGTGTGGTATTTTAGAATTGTTCAGACAGTGTGGTATTTTAGAATTGTTCAGACAGTGTGATATTTTAGAATTGTTCAGACAGTGTGGTATTTTAGAATTGTTCAGACAGTGTGGTATTTTAGAATTGTTCAGACAGTGTGGTATTTTAGAATTGTTCAGACAGTGTGGTATTTTAGAATTGTTCAGACAGTGTGGTATTTTAGAATTGTTCAGACAGTGTGGTATTTTAGAATTGTTCAGACAGTGTGGTATTTTAGAATTGTTCAGACAGTGTGGTATTTTTGGAATTGTTCAGACAGTGTGGTATTTTAGAATTGTTCAGACAGTGTGGTATTTTAGAATTGTTCAGACAGTGTGGTATTTTAGAATTGTTCAGACAGTGTGGTATTTTAGAATTGTTCAGACAGTGTGGTATTTTAGAATTGTTCAGACAGTGTGGTATTTTAGAATTGTTCAGACAGTGTGGTATTTTAGAATTGTTCAGACAGTTTGGTATTTTAGAATTGTTCAGACAGTGTGGTATTTTAGAATTGTTCAGACAGTGTGGTATTTTAGAATTGTTCAGACAGTGTGGTATTTTAGAATTGTTCAGACAGTTTGGTATTTTAGAATTGTTCAGACAGTGTGGTATTTTAGAATTGTTCAGACAGTGTGGTATTTTAGAATTGTTCAGACAGTGTGGTATTTTAGAATTGTTCAGACAGTGTGGTATTTTAGAATTGTTCAGACAGTGTGGTATTTTAGAATTGTTCAGACAGTGTGGTATTTTAGAATTGTTCAGACAGTGTGGTATTTTAGAATTGTTCAGACAGTGTGGTATTTTAGAATTGTTCAGACAGTGTGGTATTTTAGAATTGTTCAGACAGTGTGGTATTTTAGAATTGTTCAGACAGTGTGGTATTTTAGAATTGTTCAGACAGTGTGGTATTTTAGAATTGTTCAGACAGTGTGGTATTTTAGAATTGTTCAGACAGTGTGGTATTTTAGAATTGTTCAGACAGTGTGGTATTTTAGAATTGTTCAGACAGTGTGGTATTTTAGAATTGTTCAGACAGTGTGGTATTTTAGAATTGTTCAGACAGTGTGGTATTTTTAGAATTGTTCAGACAGTGTGGTATTTTAGAATTGTTCAGACAGTGTGGTATTTTAGAATTGTTCAGACAGTGTGGTATTTTAGAATTGTTCAGACAGTGTGGTATTTTTAGAATTGTTCAGACAGTGTGGTATTTTAGAATTGTTCAGACAGTGTGGTATTTTAGAATTGTTCAGACAGTGTGGTATTTTAGAATTGTTCAGACAGTGTGGTATTTTAGAATTGTTCAGACAGTGTGGTATTTTAGAATTGTTCAGACAGTTTGGTATTTTAGAATTGTTCAGACAGTGTGGTATTTTAGAATTGTTCAGACAGTGTGGTATTTTAGAATTGTTCAGACAGTGTGGTATTTTAGAATTGTTCAGACAGTGTGGTATTTTAGAATTGTTCAGACAGTGTGGTATTTTAGAATTGTTCAGACAGTGTGGTATTTTAGAATTGTTCAGACAGTGTGGTATTTTAGAAATGTTCAGACAGTGTGGTATTTTAGAATTGTTCAGACAGTGTGGTATTTTAGAATTGTTCAGACAGTGTGGTATTTTAGAATTGTTCAGACAGTGTGGTATTTTAGAATTGTTCAGACAGTGTGGTATTTTAGAATTGTTCAGACAGTGTGGTATTTTAGAATTGTTCAGACAGTGTGGTATTTTAGAATTGTTCAGACAGTGTGGTATTTTAGAATTGTTCAGACAGTGTGGTATTTTAGAATTGTTCAGACAGTGTGGTATTTTAGAATTGTTCAGACAGTGTGGTATTTTTAGAATTGTTCAGACAGTGTGGTATTTTAGAATTGTTCAGACAGTGTGGTATTTTAGAATTGTTCAGACAGTGTGGTATTTTAGAATTGTTCAGACAGTGTGGTATTTTTAGAATTGTTCAGACAGTGTGGTATTTTAGAATTGTTCAGACAGTGTGGTATTTTAGAATTGTTCAGACAGTGTGGTATTTTAGAATTGTTCAGACAGTGTGGTATTTTAGAATTGTTCAGACAGTGTGGTATTTTAGAATTGTTCAGACAGTGTGGTATTTTAGAATTGTTCAGACAGTGTGGTATTTTAGAATTGTTCAGACAGTGTGGTATTTAGAATTGTTCAGACAGTGTGGTATTTTAGAATTGTTCAGACAGTGTGGTATTTTAGAATTGTTCAGACAGTTTGGTATTTTAGAATTGTTCAGACAGTGTGGTATTTTAGAATTGTTCAGACAGTGTGGTATTTTAGAATTGTTCAGACAGTGTGGTATTTTAGAATTGTTCAGACAGTGTGGTATTTTAGAATTGTTCAGACAGTTTGGTATTTTAGAATTGTTCAGACAGTGTGGTATTTTAGAATTGTTCAGACAGTGTGGTATTTTAGAATTGTTCAGGACAGTGTGGTATTTTAGAATTGTTCAGACAGTGTGGTATTTTAGAATTGTTCAGACAGTTTGGTATTTTAGAATTGTTCAGACAGTGTGGTATTTTAGAATTGTTCAGACAGTGTGGTATTTTAGAATTGTTCAGACAGTGTGGTATTTTAGAATTGTTCAGACAGTGTGGTATTTTAGAATTGTTCAGACAGTTTGGTATTTTAGAATTGTTCAGACAGTGTGGTATTTTAGAATTGTTCAGACAGTGTGGTATTTTAGAATTGTTCAGACAGTGTGGTATTTTAGAATTGTTCAGACAGTGTGGTATTTTTGGAATTGTTCAGACAGTGTGGTATTTTAGAATTGTTCAGACAGTGTGGTATTTTAGAATTGTTCAGACAGTGTGGTATTTTTAGAATTGTTCAGACAGTGTGGTATTTTAGAATTGTTCAGACAGTGTGGTATTTTAGATTTGTTCAGACAGTGTGGTATTTTAGAATTGTTCAGACAGTGTGGTATTTTAGAATTGTTCAGACAGTGTGGTATTTTAGAATTGTTCAGACAGTGTGGTATTTTTGGAATTGTTCAGACAGTGTGGTATTTTTGGAATTGTTCAGACAGTTTGGTATTTTTGGAATTGTTCAGACAGTGGTATTTTTGGAATTGTTCAGACAGTGTGGTATTTTTGGAATTGTTCAGACAGTGTGGTATTTTAGAATTGTTCAGACAGTGTGGTATTTTAGAATTGTTCAGACAGTGTGGTATTTTTGGAATTGTTCAGACAGTGTGGTATTTTAGAATTGTTCAGACAGTGTGGTATTTTAGAATTGTTCAGACAGTGTGGTATTTTTGGAATTGTTCAGACAGTGTGGTATTTTAGAATTGTTCAGACAGTGGTATTTTTGGAATTGTTCAGACAGTGTGGTATTTTTGGAATTGTTCAGACAGTGTGGTATTTTTGGAATTGTTCAGACAGTGTGGTATTTTAGAATTGTTCAGACAGTGTGGTATTTTAGAATTGTTCAGACAGTGTGGTATTTTAGAATTGTTCAGACAGTTTGGTATTTTAGAATTGTTCAGACAGTGTGGTATTTTAGAATTGTTCAGACAGTGTGGTATTTTAGAATTGTTCAGACAGTGTGGTATTTTAGAATTGTTCAGACAGTGTGGTATTTTAGAATTGTTCAGACAGTGTGGTATTTTAGAATTGTTCAGACAGTGTGGTATTTTAGAATTGTTCAGACAGTGTGATATTTTAGAATTGTTCAGACAGTGTGGTATTTTAGAATTGTTCAGACAGTGTGGTATTTTAGAATTGTTCTGACAGTGTGGTATTTTAGAATTGTTCAGACAGTGTGGTATTTTAGAATTGTTCAGACAGTGTGGTATTTTAGAATTGTTCAGACAGTGTGGTATTTTAGAATTGTTCAGACAGTGTGGTATTTTAGAATTGTTCAGACAGTGTGGTATTTTAGAATTGTTCAGACAGTGTGGTATTTTAGAATTGTTCAGACAGTGTGGTATTTTAGAATTGTTCAGACAGTTTTGTATTTTAGAATTGTTCAGACAGTGTGGTATTTTAGAATTGTTCAGACAGTGTGGTATTTTAGAATTGTTCAGACAGTGTGGTATTTTAGAATTGTTCAGACAGTGTGGTATTTTAGAATTGTTCAGACAGTGTGGTATTTTAGAATTGTTCAGACAGTGTGGTATTTTTAGAATTGTTCAGACAGTGTGGTATTTTAGAATTGTTCAGACAGTGTGGTATTTTAGAATTGTTCAGACAGTGTGGTATTTTAGAATTGTTCAGACAGTGTGGTATTTTAGAATTGTTCAGACAGTGTGATATTTTAGAATTGTTCAGACAGTGTGGTATTTTAGAATTGTTCAGACAGTGTGGTATTTTAGAATTGTTCAGCCAGTGTGGTATTTTAGAATTGTTCAGACAGTGTGGTATTTTAGAATTGTTCAGACAGTGTGGTATTTTAGAATTGTTCAGACAGTGTGGTATTTTAGAATTGTTCAGACAGTGTGGTATTTTAGAATTGTTCAGACAGTGTGGTATTTTAGAATTGTTCTGACAGTGTGGTATTTTAGAATTGTTCAGACAGTGTGGTATTTTAGAATTGTTCAGACAGTGTGGTATTTTTGGAATTGTTCAGACATTGTGGTATTTTTGGAATTGTTCAGACAGTGTGGTATTTTTGGAATTGTTCAGACAGTGTGGTATTTTTGGAATTGTTCAGACAGTGTGGTATTTTTGGAATTGTTCAGACAGTTTGGTATTTTTGGAATTGTTCAGACAGTGTGGTATTTTTGGAATTGTTCAGACAGTGTGATATTTTTGGAATTGTTCAGACAGTGTGGTATTTTAGAATTGTTCAGACAGTGTGGTATTTTTGGAATTGTTCAGACAGTGTGGTATTTTTGGAATTGTTCAGACAGTGTGGTATTTTTGGAATTGTTCAGACAGTTTGGTATTTTAGAATTGTTCAGACAGTGTGGTATTTTTGGAATTGTTCAGACAGTGTGGTATTTTTGGAATTGTTCAGACAGTGTGATATTTTTGGAATTGTTCAGACAGTGTGGTATTTTAGAATTGTTCAGACAGTGTGGTATTTTAGAATTGTTCTGACAGTGTGGTATTTTTGGAATTGTTCAGACAGTGTGGTATTTTAGAATTGTTCAGACAGTGTGGTATTTTAGAATTGTTCCGACAGTGTGGTATTTTTAGAATTGTTCAGACAGTGTGGTATTTTAGAATTGTTCAGACAGTGTGGTATTTTAGAATTGTTCAGACAGTGTGGTATTTTTGAATTGTTCAGACAGTGTGGTATTTTTAGAATTGTTCAGACAGTGTGGTATTTTAGAATTGTTCACACAGTGTGGTATTTTTAGAATTGTTCAGACAGTGTGGTATTTTTAGAATTGTTCAGACAGTGTGGTATTTTTAGAATTGTTCAGACAGTGTGATATTTTAGAATTGTTCAGACAGTGTGGTATTTTTAGAATTGTTCAGACAGTGTGGTATTTTAGAATTGTTCAGACAGTGTGGTATTTTTAGAATTGTTCAGACAGTGTGGTATTTTAGAATTGTTCAGACAGTGTGGTATTTTAGAATTGTTCAGACAGTGTGGTATTTTAGAATTGTTCAGACAGTGTGGTATTTTAGAATTGTTCAGACAGTGTGGTATTTTTAGAATTGTTCAGACAGTGTGGTATTTTAGAATTGTTCAGACAGTGTGGTATTTTAGAATTGTTCAGACAGTGTGGTATTTTAGAATTGTTCAGACAGTGTGGTATTTTAGAATTGTTCAGACAGTGTGATATTTTAGAATTGTTCACACAGTGTGGTATTTTTAGAATTGTTCAGACAGTGTGGTATTTTTAGAATTGTTCAGACAGTGTGGTATTTTTAGAATTGTTCAGACAGTGTTATATTTTAGAATTGTTCAGACAGTGTGGTATTTTTAGAATTGTTCAGACAGTGTGGTATTTTAGAATTGTTCAGACAGTGTGGTATTTTTAGAATTGTTCAGACAGTGTGGTATTTTAGAATTGTTCAGACAGTGTGGTATTTTAGAATTGTTCAGACAGTGTGGTATTTTAGAATTGTTCAGACAGTGTGGTATTTTAGAATTGTTCAGACAGTGTGGTATTTTTAGAATTGTTCAGACAGTGTGGTATTTTAGAATTGTTCAGACAGTGTGGTATTTTAGAATTGTTCAGACAGTGTGGTATTTTAGAATTGTTCAGACAGTGTGGTATTTTAGAATTGTTCAGACAGTGTGATATTTTAGAATTGTTCAGACAGTGTGGTATTTTAGAATTGTTCAGACAGTGTGGTATTTTAGAATTGTTCAGACAGTGTGGTATTTTAGAATTGTTCAGACAGTGTGGTATTTTAGAATTGTTCAGACAGTGTGGTATTTTAGAATTGTTCAGACAGTGTGGTATTTTAGAATTGTTCAGACAGTGTGGTATTTTAGAATTGTTCAGACAGTGTGGTATTTTAGAATTGTTCAGACAGTGTGGTATTTTTAGAATTGTTCAGACAGTGTGGTATTTTAGAATTGTTCAGACAGTGTGGTATTTTAGAATTGTTCAGACAGTGTGGTATTTTTAGAATTGTTCAGACAGTGTGGTATTTTAGAATTGTTCAGACAGTGTGGTATTTTTAGAATTGTTCAGACAGTGTGGTATTTTAGAATTGTTCAGACAGTGTGGTATTTTAGAATTGTTCAGACAGTGTGGTATTTTAGAATTGTTCAGACAGTGTGGTATTTTTAGAATTGTTCAGACAGTGTGGTATTTTGTGTTTTTCATTTTATTGATCAACTAACAGATTCGAAAAAAAACTACCTACTTAAGTTCAAATCTGTCTTCTATATAGTGTACTAAGCTTCAAGTTCTTATTGTTATTTGCATACATAATAGGACAAGTATATAAATAATAAAGGAAGACGGGGACCATCGTGGCTGTGAGCGTATGGTAGTTAGATTTACAAATACCTGTGCAATCAGTGCCTATCAGTACTAAAGTTGTGAGTTTGAGCCCCGTTCATGGTGATGTGTACTCGATGCAACATTATGTGATAAAGTCAGTGTCGGACCCTTGCGGCAGGTCGGATGTTTTCTCCGGGTACTCTGGTTTCCTCCACCAATAAAACTGACTGCCACAATATAGCTGAAATATTGTTGAAAGTGGCATTAAACACCATAAACCAAACTAACCAACCATGCAGTAGGCTAAATGTGTAATGATATAATTCAGAAGTTTTCTTTTTGATTTTCATGAAATTCAAACCTTTTAGAATTCTTAAGAATTATTTGACCATCTTCTATTTTGATATAGAATTACAACAATGGAAATTAACAAGCAAGACTTGTGGTGAGGAGAATGGAACAGAAATATTTAATTCAGATGGAACTATAACAGTTCTGGTAAGATTTTGACAATGACTTGAAGTACAGAAAAACCTGTCAAGCTTGAATAACCATCTTAGTTGGTTGTTTTGTGTTATTGAATGACTTTTCTTAATATTTATTGTGATGTCTGTATGAAAAAATCACAGATAGATTGAGAGCTGACCACGATTCAGATCATGATCAAACAGAACTAAGCATACATGTGAACCTTCTGGCGGGAGCATTTTTCTCCCGATTTTGAGGGTCCCTTCCATCCCTCCCATCAACTTTCAAAATCTTCCATCCGTGAAAAAAATCAAGTAAAATAAAATCTTGACCTACATTTTGCGATCAATATTTCTGGAAATTCCCCATTTGGAACTCCCGCGCTGACGAAAAACGCCGAGAGATATGAATGGTAAAGGTGAATGTCATATTTAATGATATCCGGTTATTGATCTGTTTGACACCTTTACAGGTAAATTGGGTCATGGTGATTAATTAAGGTGTTGATGATTATACAACAATTATCCACTGATTGACAGTTAATTGGGGATAAGGAAGTGGGTTTGTGGCACATGCTTAGATGATTAGAAGTGTGATAGCGGCAATTAAAAATAGTTATAAACCGTTGTGCAAACAGGAGTCGGACAACCTTTGATGCAGAGGAAAACTTCTTATTTCGATCAAACGTGCAATGAATTCATCTCGGATTGAGTTGTTATGGCTTGTTTGGGATCAAAGTATTATTTAAGGACTAAGTTCCAGGATGGAATTGATAAACCACAAAAATGCCGAAACGTATGCTATCATCCAATGCACCAGCAGCAAAGTGACTTTTTAAATTTAGTGCTCTATGACTTTATTGTTCAGAACATTCTGTCTTCATTGTTATTGCTTTTTTATAACCTTATGATTATGAATGATTATGAATAAATGAATAAATTATAAATACAGTTTTTATCCTTCATTCATCATATGAAACACTACTAATAAGACAGAAATGTAAACACTATATATTGAAATGGGATGCAGTTGGTTCAATACTGAAACAAACAAAAGGAAAACATCAATAAACAATAAAAACATGCATCAAATACGTCGATAAAAAATCTCCAGTTATGAGACCAAATCTCCAGCCAAAAATTTACAAATCTCCAGTTGTAACATAGCAACTCTATCACACGTATGACTAAGAATGAGACCAACAATATGAGAGACAACCAATGGGAACTCTTTTTCGAAAAGTTATTTTAAATGTTCATGTGTGTTAAGTGGAGAGATATAGGGTCTAACTCTGGGGGAGGTGCAAGATAGTAAAATCTGTAACACCCGAGGGAGCCTGGGTAAGATAGAAAAATCTGTAACACCCGAGGGAGCCTGGGTAAGATAGTAAAATCTGTAACACCCGAGGGAGCCTGGGTAAGATAGAAAAATCTGTAACACCCGAGGGAGCCTGGGTAAGATAGTAAAATCTGTAACACCCGAAGGAGCCTGGGTAAGATAGTAAAATCTGTAACACCAGAGGGAGCCTGGGTAAGATAGAAAAATCTGTAACACCCGAGGGAGCCTGGGTGTCTAAATTAAAGATAGTAAAATCTGTAACACCCGAGGGAGCCTGGGTAAGATAGTAAAATCTGTAACACCCGAGGGAGCCTGGGTAAGATAGAAAAATCTGTAACACACGAGGGAGCCTGGGTAAGATAGTAAAATCTGTAACACCCGAGGGAGCCTGGGTAAGATAGTAAAATCTGTAACACCCGAGGGAGCCTGGGTAAGATAGAAAAATCTGTAACACCCGAGGGAGCCTGGGCAAGATAGAAAAATCTGTAACACCCGAGGGAGCCTGGGTAAGATAGTAAAATCTGTAACACCCGAGGGAGCCTGGGCAAGATAGTAAAATCTGTAACACCCGAGGGAGCCTGGGTAAGATAGAAAAATCTTTTTCACATAAATTAACGAACTACTTTATCCAAGGGGTGATAATATGTTCATCTTTATATATTTCTGTATCTATAACATTGAATTTGATACAAATACTTCAATTTGATAATTTGCAAATATCTTTATTACAAAATGTATGAAAGAATTTAGGTCAGAAAAACTAGTTTAACCCCACCACTTTGTATTGAGGTGCCTGTACTAAGCCAGGAAAGTGAGTGGTCATGTATACATGTATCGATTTTTGTCTCTTTCTACGATTTTGATATTTTATTTTGGAATTATTCCAACAATGTGGTATTTTTTGTTTTTCATTGATTTATAATACTATTTATAGGTTTGTAGTACCTCTGTTGAAAGTAATGTGGAACAGTCAGGAAGACGTAAGAAGAGATCTACTACAGACCCTAATTACTTGACAACAGAAACCCAGTTTTCATTGTCTGTAGTATCTACTGAAGTATACAACACACCACCTAGATTGATCAGTCCTACTAGTATCACAATGGAAGAGGATGAAGGTATCAGAAAAAACACAGGCATTTCTGTAATATACTGTATTTTGAAATGGTTCAGATCATATTTATAACTACTTGCTGAATCTTTTTTTTTAATGTCTCTTCTGAATGGTGTATTATGTAAAACTTAAACTTTATGAACATTTTAAAGTTTTACTAAATACATTTTTTTATGGAATGGGGATAAAAAATGTCTAAATTGTGAAATTTTGCATATTTAGAAGGTATTCACAATTTATATTTGTCATCTAATTTTGATGTGTTATATTTTTTCTTTGAATAGATCTTGACTTCAGGTAATATTCCAGTCATGGTTTTCAAGTTTAGCTTGATTGCAGTAAATCATGTGTAGGAGGAAGCCCCTATGCACTTGCTGTGGTAGTATTATGCTGCACCAGGTGTAGCCCTTTATCGTTTGTGAATTTCAAACTTGACAATTTGTTTTTCATCACATAGCGATTTAAAATTGAAGTATTATGGTTGACAATTATATCATTGATGTTGTAGGTACATTACAGTATATTTTAGAAGCTGTTGATGATGAAGGGGATGCCATTTTGTTTTATCTTGAAAATAAAACATACTCAGTAGGTGTACCTTCCTTGACTGAAGAAGGCCTGTGAGTAGGATAATATTCTAAGTATTATTTAAGTTATAGTTATTTATGTTAGATATTAAGCTACTAGACTATTGCTGGATGTTCTGCTTTGGTTTTGTTTGGTTTGGTTTATGGTGTTTAACACAACTTTCAACAATATTTCAGTTACATTGTGGCAATCAGTTTTATTTATGGAGGTAACCGGAGAAAACCACCGACCTGACGCAAGTGTTCTGCTTTGTTTTTTTTTGTTTGTTTTTTTTTTCCTTTTTTTTTTTTTTTTTTTTTTTTCCCATCTACATTGTCTACTGAAGTTTACTGAGACATTTACAATATATAAAATATACAAAAAATATTTCTTCCAAGATTTGTATCTGTGTTAATGATACATATTTTCTATAACAACAAATCTCTAGAGTTTGTCTTCTATACATAAATCAAGACCATTGTGTGATGATGGTCGAAATGTTCACCTCAAGATGAAAAGTATGATCCATGGTGATGCCAAGCCAAAGACTATAGACTTAATATTTTCACCCTGGATGCAGCAATAGGAAATAAGAACAGTGACTGTTTTGACTTTGAATCAGGATAAAATGTCTGAGTTGAATGGTCCACTGTTGTTATAGTCAGCTAGCACTATGGAAATTCAGCTCAACAACATTGGTCAACAAAGCAAGCCATCATCATCAAAAAAGGATGTTCTAGCCAAGATATAGCTGAAAATATGCTCACTTACTAAATGAAATTACTAATTAATTATTTACAAATATTCCTGGAATAATCATATATAGTCATTATATTACGGATTTAGTTTGTTACACATATTTTCATTGGTTCTTCAACCCTGAATGTCAGCATATATTCGGAAAACAGACGGGGTATATATTTCAGTCCCCAAAAACGATTAAAACATGGACGACAAAGCATTACGCTTCACTGAATCAATGGTATAATACGGAATAATAAATGTATTTTTACCAAATTAAATGCTGTTTTTATACTCAAAACGACTGCATGAACAAAAAAATATTACAACAGTTAATTCCGTCACAAATACCTGATCGATTCAGCAAACTCCTATGTTCCACGGCTGTACCATAACAAATAAACAAAACGTTGGGCCTTGAAAACCTTCGACGTCATGGGGCCACACCAAGGTTTTATTTACATGTTGTTAACATTTATATTATTGAAACTGTTTCACAAACCCGTTGTTTTGTTATGTGATATATTAATGTTATATTTATAAAGTTTATAAAATTTACTACATATGAAACTGTATTGATTTAGAAATTTAGTACAGTATTTTCCATCATACATGAAATATGACGTGATACATATTTTGACCTCAAAGGTACGGAAACGGACATCTAGAGATACGAAAAATGAAAATAAAAGACGCAAATTTATTTAATACAGTTGGATGATGTATTTAAAAAAAAAACAATGGTTAAATCCGTAATATATCTGTTATTCAGCTATCAGACAGGGTATATAATGTGATAGCTGAATAACACATAATATGAAATAACATAGATATTCACTTCCCTGGAATTTTATTTTTTTTGTAGATTGTTGTATACACCATGTACAGACTGTTCTGGGACAGAATACATCAATATAATTCTAACAGAAAATCAAACAGACCCAGATATACCTGCTGCTAGTATACCTGTAACCTTGACGATTACTGTGACAAATAAAAATGATCATCCAGTCATGTTCCTTACTCAATATGGAGAGTCTATTCTGCATAAAGATCCATCTGAGCCAATTATAGTGAGTTCCCATTTACAAATGAAAATTGGGGAGAGATACTAGTAGCCTCTGTCTGTATGTAATCCTCATAAAATAAATATAGAATTAAGCTAAATGAAAATTATCAATATGATTTGCAAATGAATTACTATTTATCACATGTAGGTCTTAATTGTTGTACTCCCGCCATTAGTCATTAGGAACATCAAGTTTTACACATATTTGTCTGCCCATCATGCATTGGTTTCCACTCAATTAACCTCAATTTTCATTTGAGTAAACCATTTGAAATTTCTACATAAGGTCAGGGACCATAAAAAGAAGTCCACATTCAATTTCAGACTTTTATCCCATGCTGGACGCCCCTGTTTAGACTACCTGGAATCTTGGGAATCTATGTCCTGTTGACACATTCTTCCATTTTTTTGTCATCCTTTGGAGAGCTGTTACCAGGATTGCACGATAGTTTTGTTACCAGGATTGCACGATAGTTAGATTTATATCTACTTATACAAGCATTGCTAACTACTGGTTTAGCCCCGTCACATTTTTGTGCTTGTCCCCAGTAAGGTCCATCATCTGGATTATGAATTGCAAATGTTGTTGTTGTTTTTATGTGATATTGTTGGAATTGTGGAACATCACTGTTTAAACTTTATTTTCATAATATCATTGTATGGTGAAGAATAATTGATACAAACATATATGATAAAGTTAACCCTTCTTCTGTGTATGAAGATGTCAAGGTAGTGTAAAAAGAAAAGTCAAATAAAAAAATACAATTTCTTAAATTTAATTGGATTATGAGTGTTTAATTCTCCTTGCATTTAATTTCTTAATTTCTCAGTTTTATTGTGGTGACCATTTTTATTAATGGAGGAAATTGGAGTAAGGATTATACAAATGAGACCTGTTCAAAATTGTAATTGTAGTCAAACTTATCTTACTTGCTTTCCAAGGAAAAGGTCAAATATGTGACATTATAGAGGATAATTTGACATGAAATACTATAAATGTATCAACAGATAATGTGTAACTGTTAGCAGTTACATAGGACAACTTTTTTTTTGCATCCATTTTTGTTACTTAAAAATTGAGGACAAATAAGTAATATCTCAATTTCACTGTCTTGTCACCACTCGATCTATGCTTTTATTCATGCAGATCTTAAAAAACAAGATTTTGATTTTCCTTTGCTGTCTGTTATTAAGACGATTTTGGCAGTGTCATTTTCATTGATTGAAGTTGTTTTTCGCTCACTCCAGCATCTAGTGACGAGATTAGGAAACTTCTCGTAAAATCGCCATCGAAATCATGTGAGCTTGACCCAATGCCTACATATCTACTTAAACAGTGTGTCAATAACGTTCTTCCAGTTATTACAGCTATGGTGAATAAATCACTGAATGAAATGTCTGTTCCAACTGCATTCAAACAGGCAAACGTCAGGCCGCTTTTAAAGAAACCCGGATTGGATATGAACAACCTTAAGAATTATCGTCTGGTATCAAATCTGCCTTTTGTGTCTAAAATCATCGAGAAAGTAGTAGCATCGAGGATTGAAGATCATTTTGACAAACATAAATTTCATGATAAACCGACAATCAGCATATCGCTCTTGTCACTCTACTGAAACTGCATTGCTTAGAGTACATCATGACATTGCAACAGTGTTGGACAATAACAGTTGTTCCATTCTTGTCATGCTAGATCTATCAGCTGCTTTCGATGTTCTTGATCATGGAATTTTATACCAGCGATTGGAATATACCTTTGGGATATCTGGATCAGCATTAGCATGGATAAAGTCATACCTAAGTAACAGGTCACAGCAAGTAGCCATTGGTTCTGCTTTATCGGATTCCCGAGCACTCACAATTGGTGTACCCCAAGGTTCAGTGCTTGGACCAAGACTCTACTGCATATTTTCGAAACCAATTGGTGACATTTGTGAAAGCCACGATATGGACTACTATTGCTATGCCGATGATACTCAAATTTACATCGTAGTAGAGCCACGTGACAATTTGAGTGATATGTCAATGAAGCTTACGTCTTGCCTCTCCGACAAACGTGAATGGATGTGTTCAAATTTACTTAAACTGAACCAGGACAAAACCGAACTTATGATTTTTGCTCCAAAACACAGAGTGAAGGAACTGACAGATTTTAGCATTTCATTTGGTGGCAACATTATAGACGATACACCGTATGTTAAGAATCTTGGTGCATATTTTGACAGAACTCTTAGTATGGAAAAGCAATGTAATGCCATAGCTAGGTCATGCTATTTCCACATTCAGAACATTGGATGCATTCGTTCTTTCATTTCTGAAGATGCATGCAAAATGCTTGTGAATGTGCTAGTGACATCCCGACTGGATTATGGCAATGCTTTGTTATATGGTATAACTAAAAATTTAACAGATAAACTCCAGCGAGTGCACAACACAGCTGCCCGACTCATAACAAGGACAAAGAAGATGGATCATATCACACCCGTACTGATTTGCTCACACTGGCTTCCAGTAGAATATCGAAATCAATACAAACTTATCCTCTATGCATTCAAGGCTCTTCATGGTTTGGCTCCAGTATATTTGACTGAACTTGTGAAACCATACATTCCATCACGTTCTCTGCGTTCCCAGTCAGCATTACTTCTCCAGGTACCTACCGCCAGAACAAAGACCTATGGTAACCGCCGTTTTGACAAGACTGCATCAACTTTGTGGAACAACATACCACTCCAGCTCAAAACTGTGGACTCACTATCAGCTTTTAAATCGTGTCTAAAAACATCTTTTTAAAAAAGCTTTTCGTTTGTAAATATTCAATTTGACATTTTATACGTATATGTAGATTATTATTAATGATTTTATGATATATTCCCTACCTTGATCCCTTCACTCTCATTTCTGCCCCATTTTGGATCACCTCTCCCAACTCATTTCTGCTTCAACCTCCCTTTACCATATCTGGACCTACCATAATCCTGTGACTTTCTTATTCCCTGTCCTCTCTCGTATCCCTACACCCAACTCCACCACCTCTTTTCTGCCTCAAACTCCTTATCAGCCTATTTCTGCACTCACACCACCCCATTTTCCATTTTTATTTCTTCCGTCTGCTATCAACTGCATTCAAGATTGTTATTATTTAATTTTATCATTGTTATATATATGCATAGGGGTTACTTTTTTATGTTTTGCTACTTTTATCTAGTATTTTATGTTGTAAAGTGCCTTAGGGTAATTTTTTTAGATAGGACGCTATACAAATTCTGGTATTATTATTATTATCATTATTTGTATACTTTTACAGGTTTATCTGGAACAAATGTTGGATCATAATCAACATAATTGGTCACAAACTTTTTCAGCTGTGATAGGAGCTTATGATATTGAGACAGAGGATCAGTTGTCAGTGTTTGTATCACATCCAGATCATGGCAACCTGTCAGTGACATTAGAACAAACCAGTACACCTTGGATTAGACCTTGTCCTCAACAATTATTGGTATATCATTGATATTTTTGTACCTTGTAATATATGTATTAAACATCACTGCAGATTCTTAAATCTTTGAACATGCATTATTATTGATATTTTTATTTCTTAAAGTTCAAAAATAGAAAGGGGGATCAAAAGGGATAATCAATACATGTATGTTCATATATTGATGACTAACTTTTCAAGTAAAAAACTGAGATAAGATATATGTAGTTATGCAAGTATAATTTTGCCACTTTACATAAATAAAAAACTGAGATAAGATATATGTAGTTATGCAGGTACCTGTTGCTACTGACAAGTATAATTTTGCCACTTTACATAAGTACTGCAAAAACAAGATGGTTTCCTTTGAAATAATAGTAAAATTACATGTGGAATATACTGATTTTTTTAAATTTTAGATGTGCATAGTACACATTTCTGTATTGTACTAGTTCTTGTTTAATTAATTGTGTGGTAAACGTACTCCTTGAAATATTTTATACTTTGAATATCATAAACTTATTAGAGCCAGCTGAATGGTTAATTTGCTCTTTAGAACAATGTTCTTTGTCATATTGTCTGCTTGTTGAAGTAGGAAGATATGGTATGGCTTGGGGTTTCCAAATTGGATAATGTTCATGTTCTCAGTCTATTCATTAATAAACTGAATAGTGTTTAATACTATGTATCCATAGCAAACAGATGCCCCTTTTCCTTTACATTTAGATTTCATAATTACATCTCATGCAAATGACACGACAGTAAAGCATCGTCAACTCTTGTTTGGAATTGACTCATGATCGAAAAATATTTATCTAAGCAGCAAAGCCAACAACAAACTTTGCATGTGTTAAGGAGTAAAAGGTGTTTGCTTTATACAGGTTAAAATAACAAAGATTTTCTTCATTGTGACTTTATTAAAGTTCAGTTTAAACAGGATTCTTGTTTATGCAGGGTTTGGTTTATACAGGTTTTACTGTACTGTATACTATAACAAGTTCTGTGTAATTCTCACCAGTTATGTGTAACTCACCAGTTCTGTGTAATTCTCACCAGTTCTGTGTAATTCTCACCAGTTCTGTGTAATTCTCAACAGTTCTGTGTAATTCTCAACCGTTCTGTGTAATTCTCACCAGTTCTGTGTAATTCTCACCAGTTCTGTGTAATTCTCACCTGTTCTGTGTAATTCTCACCTGTTCTGTGTAATTCTCACCAGTTCTGTGTAATTCTCACCAGTTCTGTGTAACTCACCAGTTCTGTGTAATTCTCACCAGTTCTGTAATTCTCACCTGTTGTGTAATTCTCACCAGTTCTGTGTAATTCTCACCTGTTGTGTGTAATTCTCACCAGTTCTGTGTAACTCTCACCAGTTCTGTGTAATTCTCATCTGTTCGGATTCAAAAGAAAATAGAAAATTGAAAGGACGATGTAATTGGTGTTTTGTACGTATATATCAATGTGCACTACATGCACAACTAATTATGGTATTGATAATTGAATACAAATTCCTGAAGTATTATATTTTTACAATCATAGATGGATATCTTTCCCTGTGGAAATTTCAGCCAGCTTTTGCCTTATGATGAATCAAAGATGTCTTGGATCTATGTCACAGTGACCTACATTCAACCTATGGATTACTATGGCTATGATTATGTTAAGATGTATATAAAAGATGATATGAATGCTACATCAGAAATAACAACAATTCAGTTTGCCATCATGGAATCACCATGTCAAAACAAAGGCCAGTGCCAAGGTTTGTAATACTCAGTTTTTATTTCTCTATACTAGGACATGGTAGAAACATACTGGTCTGTTTCTACATTATTTATTTGTAATTTTTATCATAACACACTTACATCTCATTCTCAAGTATTAAATAATTGTACATGTGGAGCCATAGAAATTATTTAACCAATGGAGCAAAGTGTGCGAAGATGATCTTTAATCTGAATACTGTATAACCGGTAATTTCTGTGGCAATCTAATTTCTGCGGTATTCTGCGGTCAACTCCGGACCGCAGAAATTAAAATCGCAGAATATTATGTAAAATAAATGTTTAATGTCCCATACAATATACGTTTTCAAACTAACTCTGATTCCGCCGTAAGTGTCAAATATTTAATTAGTTGTAATTACTATATCCAGATAAGCAAAACTTAGTAAATGTTTACACAACAATTAAAGGTTATTTAGCTGTGGTATGATGATTTTTACCTGTTAATTACAATTACTCCAGATCAAGAAATATGATTGTACCAAGCTGACACCGACAATATAATTGAAACAATCACCTGATTAAATGTTTACAATCATAATAAAGTTTATTAAAGCAATATTTAAAATTGTTATTTCATAAATTAACATTATAATTTATTTTTTTAAACTGTTGTAGTAGCTTCGATTGAATAATATCAGACTGCGTGATCACAGGATTCATCTAATGACCAAACAAATAGAAATGTAATGGTAGTAGAATTCCGGTTAACCCGAGTTTTTATGTCTACATTATACTAAAAGAATTGAATATAATTGCTTCTAATCATAATTCTTTAAAAAAAACATTGTTATATGATAAAGTATGAAAATTCGACATTAAAAATATACATCCGAAATATATCAAAGTTTATACCGATATCGATCCAACTTTTGACTTCGTATTTCCTGTCAACAAAATAGATCGCGAAAACAGTGAAAAAATAGTTTCTTAAGACAAATTTGAAGTTAACCAAATGCGTATTCAGAAGTTGTAACGTTTGAAAACTTTCTAAAGAACTAAATATGTTTTTACTTCTAAGGATCACTGTAATATGCACCAGTTGTTTATCACAGCATCGCTTCAGTTGTTACGTCCTGTAATACAAACAATTTTTTTTTTTGGTGTCGAGATTTTCAATCCGCAGGGAAAAAAATCCGCAAAAATTAAATGTCATCTTTTTAGACCAAAACCGCAGAAATTACCGGTTATACGGTATGTGATTCAGATTTGTACAAATGAATTATATCTTTCATGGAGAGGGACTAGTAAAAGGCCTAAGAGAAAAAAATGTCTTTATCAGAGAAATACAGCCTCATGTGTCCCTCCAGTTTTTTTTCCTAACAGCACTGTCATATATTAGCACTACAAGATCCAGTAAGATTCCTGTTAGTGAACAAAAATAAAACTGAAGGAAATTGGGTAGGAAAAGTTAAGCACAGTAAAGATCAAATAAAGGGCATTAAATGGTCAGAAAAACCTATTAAAGCATTGGGTGTATATTTTGGTAACAATAAAGAAGAGTGTGAAAATTAAACTGGGAAATAAAATAGATAAAATGAATACTTTATTCTTCTCTTGGGGAAAACTATTCTTGTGAAAATTATGATAATTAAAGAGTTAGTTAATACTGTTATACCTATATTTACTTTTGTTGCTAGTGTGCTAGTGCAAATACTTTAAATTTAAGCTTAAAAGAAACACTGCGATAGGTAAATTTGAAATGAGGGGGGGGGGGGGAGGAGTAATTATGATAGAAACAATAAGTTACTTTACATCGATGAGAGCATCATGGGTAAGTAGATTTGTCAGTGGAGAAATGGACAATTGGAAATTGATACCATATAAATTCTTTAGACAATTTGGTAAGAATTGGATGATATTTTCAATGTATATCAAATACAAACAAAATGAAAGATTACCTGAATTTTATAAAGAAATATTGAAAAGCTGGATAAAGATAGGTGGCCATGGGGGCAAAGAAAAAGGCCATCAAATTTAGGTGGGGCAAAGAAAAAGGCCATCAAATTTGGGTGGGGGCAAAGAAAAAGGCCATCAAATTTGTAGAGATCAGAAAACAACTTATACATCCACTGTCCAATAAAGCTGAACAAACTATTGTTGGCACCTAAATATATTATTATTAAAAAAAACTCATTAACTGTACTTTTAGCCAAGAAAACTAGTAACTACCCCTGTGAGAATGTTCATAGAGCAGATAGTTTTGACCAGTATTATGACTGTGTGTGTACACCAGAATTTACAGGACTACATTGTGAGGAAGATGTAGATGAATGTACACAGAGTCCTTCACCATGTCCAGATTCATACACCTGTATTAATAAGATAAATGGCTTTACATGTACCTGTCCAGACTGTGGATTACGACCATGGATGATTGCTCTTATTGTATTGTCAGTCATTCTGATTGTGGCTTGTATTGTTGTTGTCATCATTTTTATCCTGAGAACAAAGACTAAGTATGAATATGCAAATTTATTAGCATATTGTTTTATATGTATCATGTTTTTCCACAAAAAATATTTTTCATCATCATGACAGATTTGATTTAAAGACATTTTGCAGTATTGAAATTACATTATATTAAGCATTCTCAAACATGCAATCTGTCATTCAACCTAAGTTTTTTATACAGAAATACAAAACACCAAAAGCAGTTTGTACACAAGATAATAGTTACTATATTAAATTGGTTTTCACAGTTTTTAGAGGAAAGAAGTGTAGGAAATGTTGATTTTTATTTACTGAGACTCGTGTGTTAAAAACACTAAAGCAGATTGAAATAATCACTGAACTGTATTTTGTTGAGATATGTTACTGTTGACACATGCGTTATATTTACTTTTTCAGAAAGTATAGAATGGTTTATCCTACAAGTATTACAGATACAGATGGTAAACATCATCTTTATTATTTTAAAATTTTACCCTTTTCATAGTTTTCCAATGATATATATTGAGTCAGTGTTTGTTGTCTTAATACCAAATGAGCAATTTTTCAGCTATACCATGGCAAGAACAAGTTATATATTTTATGCGATGATAATGATATTTGGTTTGTACTAGACAAACATGCTTAGTTGGATTTTTATTGTGCTAGCTCACTGAAACTACAGCCTGCTGGTAGACATGTCACCCAACACGGACACATTATCCTGATTCGGAGCAAACCAGTCTTTGCTTTTTCTCCTTAATGCTGTGTGCTTAGCGCAGAAGCAAAAAATACCAATTTTATAGTCTTTGGTTTGAACCAAGGAACTCGAATCCATGATCTATCACACTCGAGGCGACCATGCTAATCATTACACCATTAATGTGGTGGCCAATAATATATCGGGTCGTCGTGGTCGTGATCATATGGTATTTGGATTTACAACTACCTATGCAATCAGTGCCTATCACCAATAAAACTGACCGCCACGATATAACTGAAATATTGTTAGTGGCATTAAACACCAAAAGCCCTTACCCAATAATATATACATTTTGTTGTACATGTAATAGATGATAAAATTAGACAAAGTTTATTTCTTCTATCTTGTAATAAAAATGCTGTATCAGCACTATTTGTCATTATATCTGTAAAGTAAGAATAAAACAGAACTTAGGCAATATATAACTATTGATTGATGTTGAATGAATATTTTAATTACCTTTCAACATAAATATTTATGTATTAATTTGATTCTTCCCTTTGTTACCTTGTAATTTATCAAAGAAGACGATACACAGGCATGACCAAACATAAGAAAAGTTCTCTCATCTGATTACATATAAATGTGTAGAAACATTGCTATGATTGCTGTTCTTCCACATCTGATTACATATAAATGTGTAGAAACATTGGTATGATTGCTGTTCTTCCACATCTGATTACATATAAATGTGTAGAAACATTGGTATGATTGCTGTTCTTCCACATCTGATTACATATAAATGTGTAGAAACATTGCTATGATTGCTGTTCTTCCACATCTGATTACATATAAATGTGTAGAAACATTGGTGTGATTGCTGTTCTTCCACATCTGATTACATATAAATGTGTAGAAACATTGGTATGATTGCTGTTCTTCCACATCTGATTACATATAAATGTGTAGAAACATTGGTATGATTGCTGTTCTTCCACATCTGATTACATATAAATGTGTAGAAACATTGGTATGATTGCTGTTCTTCCACATCTGATTACATATAAATGTGTAGAAACATTGCTATGATTGCTGTTCCTCCTTTTGCTTTTCTAAGGACTACATTAGGTATTGTAATGCACTGAAACATTGCTTTGATATTGTCAAATACTTGCACCCTCAAATACCCACCACACGTCGCTGTAATTCATTTAATTATTTTTGTTTGTTTTAGAGAAACAAATCCTGAACGATAATGAATCGATTGAATCCATTGAATTAGAAGATTATGAGGTAATAATTTGTATTTAGATTTATTGTATAAATATCTTCATACTTCAAAATTACAGAGCATTCAATTTATCAGGAGTTAAACAAAATTATCAATCATTGTCCTTGGAACTTTCATTGCTACTTTTTAGCTCACTTGGTGTACAATGTGGTATCATTTGGTATCTAATTAAAATTAGATGTTTGTTGTATCTTTTGTTTTTTTGGTTTTTTTTGGCGATACAGTTTTGTACATGTTCCAAGGCAGGACGTTGCTTTATAACTCCATATGTCATGGTCTATTTTTGTGTTCTTTTGGGGGAGGGAGGGAGGGGGGTGGGCTGGTGAGAGGAGTTTGTTTTGTTGATATTGGTGGGATTCTTAAACTTTCTTTACCTAATTAGGTTTACACAAACAATGGTATCGGGGTACCAAGTCCAGGTGTCCAAAGTTTAAAAGTCTGAAATGGGGAAAATTTATATATAAAAAAATTTTCTTCAGAACTATGACCAGTAATGGAAATGCTAGTACAAAGAATGAATTGACGGCATTTATCATCATTTTTATGTACAGATTCAAGCGTGCACAAATGAAGACCTCATGGTCTATTGGGTCCAAATTTATGCATAGACTGCAATTGAAAAAAAATGAAAAGACAGTTTCTGAAAGGGCAATGATATTGTAACTTGAAGTTTAATTGTAAAGTGGAGATTCAACCTAGTACATATTAATAGCCCATGATATATAGAATTCAAACCCTAGGGTCAAATAGGAAATGTTGAAAAATATATTTTCTCAAGGACTAGTTACGGAAATTTTATTTGTAAATGGCATGAATTATCATTGTCGTATGCAGATGCAATTACCGGTATGCACAAATGAAGATCCAATGATATTTGGAGTCTGAGCCAAATAATAAGATGGACAACGAGGGATAAATTAGAAACAAAAACTATTCTAAAGAACCAGACTTGTGGAAATTGAGTTTATTTTTACATGAATTATCGCAGTGAAAAGGTCCAGAAATGTGTCATGTACAATGAATTACATTCTACAATTATGTGGGTACAATTTCGACTCCCTTTGTCTATCTTATTATTTCCAGGGGCCGTCGTAGTCACGATCGTATGGTAGTTGGATTTACAACTATCTATGCAATCGGTGCCTATCACCACTAATGTTGTGGGTTCGAATTCTAACATTATGTGATAAAGTTTGTCAGTGACTTGTGGCAGGTCAGTGGATTTTTCCGGGCACTCAGATTTCCTCCACCAATAAAACTGGCTGCCATGATATAACTGAAAGATTATTGAAAGTGGCATTAAACACCATAAACCAAACCAACTATTATTTCCATCCTCACAGAATAATTCTCATTTTATAAATCTTTTCAATTTTGGAAATAATATATATCTTGTTGATTTTTTTAAATGCATATTTACACTAACTGTGATCTCTAGTATAATGTCTGTATATATTTTGTTTTATCAGAGATATCAGTGAACACAAAACACTGAAAATTGTAACTATTACAGTTATTTTCGTGACCAACTATATATATTAATGATATGAAATATGAATTCTTATTTAAGAAACCTACAGAAAAAAAGATACCAAGATATCAGAGAGAAACTTTAGCTTTCAGTTTGAAAAGAAATCATATGTTACCACCTATGAGGAATTTCCCACCCCTACGTCATCAGCCAAGGAAAAACATGCCTCAACGACCTGCAGCAATGGCACCACCGCCAGTCATTAATAAAGAGCACTTATTAGGTCCAACCAAACCAGTTTTCAAAGTGGAAGCCATAAAAGATAATGGAATGTTGCCTAAGATTGATGAAGGAGGCTGCTTCAGGGAATCATCACTGACATTCATAAATATTAATGAAGTACCACAACAGGACGATGTTCCCCAGCAATCAACATCAAGGGACAATGTACATGGGACACATGGTCTAACAAACAAAGAAATCACTTGTGTTGTTGAAGACTTAAAGGACGAGACAGATGTTTAAAATAATTAGACATGCATACATGGATTTCGATTATATTTTTTATTTTTTTTATTTATAGTTTTCCTGTTTGTTTCTATTTTTACTTTTTATCATAATAGGGATTATCATTAAACTAATACTGCATGACTTGGCTAAAAGATTGTTGTTCATCATAGGAACTGATACATTTGAACCTAACAAGCATGACTTGGCTAAAAGATTGTTGTTCATCATAGCAACTGATTCATTTGAATCTAACAAGCATGACTTGGCTAAAAGATTGTTGTTCATCATAGCAACTGATTCATTTGAATCTAACAAACATGACTTGGCTAAAAGATTGTTGTTCATCATAGCAACTGATTCATTTGAATCTAACAAACATGACTTGGCTAAAAGATTGTTGTTCATCATAGGAACTGATTCATTTGAATCTAACAAGCATGACTTGGCTAAAAGATTGTTGTTCATCATAGCAACTGATTCATTTGAATCTAACAAGCATGACTTGGCTAAAAGATTGTTGTTCATCATAGGAACTGATACATTTGAACCTAACAAGCATGACTTGGCTAAAAGATTGTTGTTCATCATAGCAACTGATTCATTTGAATCTAACAAGCATGACTTGGCTAAAAGATTGTTGTTCATCATAGGAACTGATACATTTGAACCTAACAAGCATGACTTGGCTAAAAGATTGTTGTTCATCATAGGAACTGATTCATTTGAATCAAACAAGTATTGGACTTTTACATTTCCAGTCCCCCTTTTCATATAGCCATATGATACAATCAATCATTATTTTCCAGTGTAATATTCCAATTTAAAGTCATACATGTTCAACAGTTTTTATCCATAGTTTATCAATTAATATATTTTACCATCAGTACAAAAAATGAATACTTTACAAAAATAGTTGAATTTTTTTTTTAATAATTGTATTAAAAACCTCAAACCCTGTTATGAATTTGCTGTTCTTGTTTCTGCAAAATTTGTGCAGCTGAATGCTACTTCCATTAAAAATATATCCAATTATTGCAGAATAATAAGTTGCAAAAAGTTATTTTAATGGGTTGATCATGTTTCGACAACATTTGAAATTTTAATAAATATGAAAATATAAATTCAATTTCACTTTTTAAAGCTTAATGTAAAAGCATAATAAAAGAGATTTGGAGCTGCTCATTAAATTTTTAATTTCCTATATGTTTTACACTAATGAATTCTTTTTTATATCAATATTTATAACTGTTCTGTATATTAATAAAAAATCATTTTTTTTCTAAATTATACATTTAGATTGTTTTTATGTTTAATGCCTTACCACATACAGTTATGATGAATGTCTATGTATACTTCTTTAACCATTAATAATTTGAGATTAATAGCTCCACATATATCTATCTATATTATTGGATGTAACTTTTAGTTGCCATCTCTCTAAAATATTCTTTTAACTTTTTAAATAATGGTGTATAAATCTGATAGAAATGTTTGAAGATACCAACAGTGAAAATATGTAACAATTCATAGCCCCGTCCTACTTTTCCTAAGAACTTTACCCTAATGGTAACAATACGGTACTGTAATCAGAAACATTAACATGTACCTAATATTAATTACTACGATTGCTTGGTTGGTTTTATGGTGTTTAATGCCACTTTCAACAATATTTCAGTTTCATATTGGTGGTCGGTTTTATTGATGGAGGAAACCTGAGGACCCGGAGAAAACCACAGACCTGTCGCAAGTCACTGACAAGCTTTATCTCATAATGTTGTCCACCTCGCTATTCGCGGGACTCGAACCCACAACATCAGTGGTGATGGGCACCGATTTCATAGGTAGTTGTAAAACCACAAATCTAAGAACATATTTATATAATGGCTAAAATGAAAAGGGAGAAAGTGACGAATAATTGTTTAGAAACTACCATACAGAAAACTAATGTTTGATCAATATTAACCACACTAAAAAGCATGGATGAACCCATGCAGGTACCCCAAAATGGTGAACAGTTCCTGATCAACTAGAAACATCCGCTGTGTTACTGTTAATAAAAACATAGATATCTAATTGAGAAAAATGACACAAATATCATCTGATATGGAAATCTTGTTGAACACCCTTATATGTAAATAAATACAAATAACAAACAAATATTTCTGAATACAAATGGAAAGCACGAGAGTAGCGTATGAGTCGTGAAATATAAACTCAATAGGCGGGAGCGGTTGGTTTTTTGCTATCAAGAAATGGAAAATTTATAACAGCAAAATTAGAAGTCGTCTCTTTTATCATAAAGTCTGGTAATAAGTTGACCATTGATGTCAAATATGATGTAAATGGAATGAGGAAGATGAAGCTGTTTCAATTGTTTCTTTTATATCAAGCTCTTTGTGAGGTATATTAATTGAATCCAGTTAGCCAAGTTTGGATTATTTAATGACAAAACATCATCAATATACCTGAAAGTGTTCTGCGATATATGGATTCTGATTACCCCCTTTGGTATCTTCAAACTCTTCTTAAAGTCTTTAGCTTCTGTATTTATTTTCTTTGTTACGTTTTTGTATAAACTGCCACATCTGATTATAGGAAAAGATCGACAAGGATTAGGGCACAGTTTGTTCCCATAGGGATGCCGTTGCTTTGTTAAACACATTGTTCAACAAATCAATGGCCTTCCGAAATCGACAAATATGCTATCGATAAGGATCTCCAACATACTGATGACTTCATTTTCTGTATAGCACGTTTTGCCTTTTGTTTCATGTTTGACAAAATCTGTTAATTCGTATAAATTTATAATTTGGTAACATTGCCTACCATTTTTAATGTATTGTGTTGCGTATGATTTCTCTTAAGTTGGTTTTTAATTTTGTATGATGAATTGCAGTGTAAAATGTAGAGTCAAAAAGTTGGATAGATGAAATTTTCGAAAAAGTACGAGAATTAAAAATTATCCAGAATGTCTTTTAAAGTTTTCTGTGTCCACATTAGATTGATGTTACTACGTGACTACAGACAACATATAGTTATAGACAGTTCTTTTGTTGAACAAGTAGAAGAACCGGCAATATACCTTCCTCTCTATGGATTCATGTGATGTTTTGGTATCAAATATAATGTAGACAAGTCCTCATATTCCTCATTAAGTGGACTATTCATTATTAGACTTTAATTTTGAAATGTGATATTCTGTTAAAGGCTACAGTTGTATATTAAGATGCTAAGTAAGAAATGCTATGGGTGTAAATAAACATGACAGACTATCCAACCTCACATCAGACACCCCTACTGCTGCCGCACACCCCACAATCACAGTCATCAGGGTCTTCAACAATGATCACAAATCAAACACTAAAATAAGTGAAACATTTCCCAGCCCGATAGCTGTTATACATACCTAGATTCTTAACTGATCATGAGATGTTACTAATAAAGGCCTCTATATAGTGCAATGGCCTATATTGGATTGTATGATTGATTGGTGTTTGACATCAGATTACCAGTACTTCAGCTATATTCGATGAGAACAATAAATACAAACACAGAATCACGTAGGTCAAATATGGGTCTTTGAAAGGAAGATTTGATTGACATAGAGAACATGATAGAGGAAGGATAGATCCTTAAAAGATTGCATTGTAACAGGCGACCAACATCCAGAATAGTCATTAACCAGCAGCAAAGGGTCACTATTTAGCAACAAAGGGCCATCAACCAGCAGCAAAGTTTCAGCAATGGGCCATCAACCAGCAGCAAAGTTTCAGCTGTGGGCCACCAACCAACAGCAAAGTTTCACCAAACAGGAGCAATGGGCCCCCTTCCAACAGCAAAGTTTCACCAAACAGGAGCAATGGGCCCCCTTCCAACAGCAAAGTTTCACCAAACAGGAGCAATGGGCCCCCTTCCAACAGCAAAGTTTCACCAAACAGGAGCAATGGGCCCCCTTCCAACAGCAATGTTTCACCAAACAGCAGCAATGGGCCACCAACCAACAGCAAAGTTTCACCAAACAGCAGCAATGGGCCCCCTTCCAACAGCAATGTTTCACCAAACAGCAGCAATGAGCCACCAACCAACAGCAAAATTTCACCTAACAGCAGCAATGGGCCACCAACCAACAGCAAAATTTCACCAAACAGCATTAAAGGGCCATAAACCAGTAGCAAATGGTCACCAAACAGCAGTAAAAGGCCATAAACCAGTAGCAAATGGTCACCAAACAGCAGTAAAGGGTGTTTCGGAAGGGTAAGGAGTTCCTGCTCCACTAGTGGCACCCGTCGTGTTACTCTAGTTACAAACGCGGTGATAATTCATGAATGAGGAAAGGACCAGGAAGTGTTTACGACAAGTGAAACATACCCGTGGTCATTTGTGACACAGATATTCCATAATTAGATCCCAAATAAGAATTCAATTGGAAAAGTATCTGTATTTTGTTGAGATTTATTACAACAGTTGATACAGGGGCAAAAAGAAAAACAGGACAGAAAGACAAACAATGATCCACCAATCACTACACAGGAAACTGAATATTGAGCAATACTGACCCCTCTAAAAATTGTTCTCGGGTGTTTTTCATGTGTTTTATGAGGCAGAAATGATGTATTGGATAATATTACAAAAAAATACTCCGCTAACTGCAGTCGATACTGATTTGTATTGGTTTATTATGTTCAACCTCAGCAAAATGAATGCATATTCATTTCATATATTGCTGGTTGATCTCTTTAAGTTTGAATGTGTTTTATGTAAATACTTCGAAACTTGTGACCAATACATTTGGAAGCGATTTAATTCTATTTGTAGCAGTTTGTCCACTAAGATATCTATGATCTAGCATTTTCATGTGAGTCATCATGTTTTTCCTATTTATTTATTATACTGGTTTTCAAAACGACTTTCATAGCTCATGATGATCAGGTTGTTCAACACTAGCACGACTGGTCCCACTAGTTGAACAGGGACTGCTTACCATTCCGGAGTACCTGAGTTCATCCCCGGGTTTTTGTGAGGTTCGTGTTACTCAATGCAATGGCTAAGGTAAAGAGGATCACAAGACAAACATTGATCATCCCTCTCTCCCACTATCTACCTACTGACTCCATCATCCTTCCCTCCCGCTATATCTACCTGCTGATTCCATCATCCTTCCCTCCCGCTATATCTACCTGCTGACTCCATCCTTCCCTCCCGCTATATCTACCTGCTGACTCCATCATCCTTCCCTCCCTCTATATCTACCTGCTGACTCCATCAGCCTTCCCTCCCTCTATATCTACCTGCTGACTCCATCATCCTTCCCTCCCTCTATATCTACCTGCTGACTCCATCATCCTTCTCTGCCGCTATATCTACCTGCTGCCTCCATCATCCTTCCCTCCCTCTATATCTACCTGCTGACTCCATCATCCTTCCCTCCCGCTATATCTACCTGCTGCCTCCATCATCCTTCCCTCCCTCTATATCTACCTGCTGCCTCCATTATCCTTCCCTCCATCTATATCTACCTGCTGACTCCATCATCCTTCCCTCCCGCTATATCTACCTGCTGATTCCATCATCCTTCCCTCCCTCTATATCTACCTGCTGACTCCATCCTTCCCTCCCTCTATATCTACCTGCTGACTCCATCATCCTTCCCTCCCTCTATATCTACCTGCTGACTCCATCAGCCTTCCCTCCCTCTATATCTACCTGCTGACTCCATCATCCATCCCTCCCTCTATATCTACCTGCTGACTCCATCATCCTTCCCTGTCGCTATATCTACCTGCTGCCTCCATCATCCTTCCCTCCCTCTATATCTACCTGCTGACTCCATCATCCTTCCCTCCCGCTATATCTACCTGCTGACTCCATCATCCTTCCCTCCCTCTATATCTACCTGCTGACTCCATCCTTCCCTCCCGTTATATCTACCTGCTGACTCCATCATCCTTCCCTCCCACTATATCTACCTGCTGACTCCATCATCCTTCCCTCCCTCTATATCTACCTGCTGACTCCATCATCCTTCCCTCCCTCTATATCTACCTGCTGACTCCATCATCCTTCCCTCCCTCTATATCTACCTGCTGACTCCATCATCCTTCCCTCCCTCTATATCTACCTGTTGCCTCCATCATCCTTCCCTCCCGCTATATGTACCTGCTGACTCCATCATCCTTCCCTCCCGCTATATCCACCTGCTGACTCCATCATCCTTCCCTCCCGCTATGTCTACCTGCTGACTCCATCATCCTTCCCTCCCGCTATATCTACCTGCTGACTCCATCATCCTTCCCTCCCGCTATATCCACCTGCTGACTCCATCATCCTTCCCTCCCGCTATATTTATCTGCTGACTCCATCATCCTTCCCTTCCACTATATCTACCTGCTGACTCCATCATCCTTCCCTCCCGCTATATCTACCTGCTGACTCCATAAGCAAAACTCATATCAAAGTCCGCGTTCTACAAAAATGTATTTGAAACATTTCTTGATAACCTCTGCTGGGAATACGTTTTTTTACGTCATCATCAAGGTTGTGACGTTTGTGCTTTCTAAACCGGAACGGAATTGGTAAACAAAACCGCTAATGAAAATGAGTGGATCATATACATTTTTATTGTTTTAAATCATTGTCTTTGAACTATGATTTTTGTTAAATGTTCATCAAGTTACGTTATAAAATCCGCCATTGACTGTAGTGAATTGTATATTTGCAAATTACTTGCGAACTATGCATTGAAGCGTATTTGGCCTAAAGGAGTGAGTGCGGATACATTTTTTGAATTATGTGATTTTTCCCGCGAAAATACAAATATCGAAGCCTTTAGATGTATCATATATCCATGTTTATGTTTGATTTAAGGATGATAAACATGTCATCTGAATGTGAATATGATTGATACTAAAAATTATCAGCCTGCTCGACAGAATATGAAGTTTGTGACTCGTTCGCTTCGCTCACTCACCAACAAACTTTATATTCTGGCTCAACAGGCTGATATTTTCGGTATCAATTAATTCACATTCAGATAACATATACTTATCTACAAAGCCAAAAGCTATACGGACAACTAACGACGAACACCACTAAACACCGGGGTGAACTTGGGTGCCTTGGAATGATAAGCAGTTCCTTCTTCACTAGTGTAACCCACCGCTTTACTGTTAACGACACGAACATCGTCTTATATGAAAATCGTGCTGTAGACCACCTGAATGAATGCAAATAACATAGAGAAAATATGAATCACCTACAAAACAAATGTAGCGATTCTATTTTTGGATACAGTCTTATCCTATGAATTTGTCATCATATTATTGCTAGTTAGAATATACGTAAACGGAGGTAATTATGAAACAACGTAAGATTATAGAAAGATGCTATGAATTGAAAGCCAAGTAATTTGATTGATGTAGGAAAAATTTAACATAGTTTCGTTCCGTGAAAAATGATAGAGCTTGAATAAAGCGTGGTAGACATAAGTAGGGTAGATGGTGGGTTCGACCCCTGGTCGGGCCAAATAAAAGACTGTCAAATTGTGTAGCTTCTCTGCTAAGCACAACATTGATGAGTAAGAACTAGGCTTTTTGACACCGAGAACAAAACAGATATCGTGTCAATGTTTAATGTGTTCTCGCAATGATATATAGCTGATAAAGCGCTCATTTTGGCGTTGAACAACAAATACTCATTCACTCACTCACTCAGTCGAAGAAAAGACTGAATCGTACATGCACATAACTATAATTTATTTATATCTATTGTGCAGTTTTGGTAGATACCAGTACAATATAAAATCGTAAACCATGTCTGTCATGGTCAGATAGCTGCTTTGTGTTTCCTTTTAAACTGTATTTTTAGGGAACCAACATTAAATTATTCGATATGTCTCATTATTTATACTAAAGGTAAGAGATGATTCCAAAGACTTAATGCAGCATTATGTTGTCCCAGGACATTTTGTAACGAACAATTAATAAGAACAGAAAAACAAAACCGCCATTAACTCTGAGCGGCAACATGGTTGTTTGTTTGTTTGTTTGTTTGTTTGTTTGTTCTTTGTTTTTAGCTTTACAATTAGTTAACACGTTATGCAACAGCACCAAATGGATTTACACAATTAGTGAACAAGATATGTAACAGTACCAAAGGGATTTACACAATTAGTGAACAAGATATGTAACAGTACCAAAGGGATTTACACAATTAGTGAACAAGATATGTAACAGTACCAAAGGGATTTACACAATTAGTGAACAAGATATGTAACAGTACCAAAGGGATTTACACAATTAGTGAACAAGATATGTAACAGTACCAAAGGGATTTACACAATTAGTGAAAAAGATATGTAACAGTACCAAAGGGATTTACACCATTAGTGAACAAGATATGTAACAGTACCAAAGGGATTTACACAATTAGTGAACAAGATATGTAACAGTACCAAAGGGATTTACACAATTAGTGAACAAGATATGTAACAGTACCAAAGGGATTCACACAATTAGTGAACAAGATATGTAACAGTACCAAAGGGATTTACACAATTAGTGAAAAAGATATGTAACAGTACCAAAGGGATTTACACCATTAGTGAACAAGATATGTAACAGTACCAAAGGGATTTACACAATTAGTGAACAAGATATGTAACAGTACCAAAGGGATTTACACAATTAGTGAACAAGATATGCAACAGTACCAAAGGGATTTACACAATTAGTGAAAAAGATATGTAACAGTACCAAAGGGATTTACACCATTAGTGAACAAGATATGTAACAGTACCAAAGGGATTTACACAATTAGTGAACAAGATATGTAACAGTACCAAAGGGATTTACACAATTAGTGAACACGATATGCAACAGTACCAAATGGATTTACACAATTAGTGAACAAGATATGTAACAGTACCAAATTGATTTACACAATTAGTGAACAAGATATGTAACAGTACCAAAGGGATTTACACAATTAGTGAAAAAGATATGTAACAGTATCAAAGGGATTTACACCATTAGTGAACAAGATATGTAACAGTACCAAAGGGATTTACACAATTAGTGAAAAAGATATGTAACAGTACCAAAGGGATTTACACCATTAGTGAACAAGATATGTAACAGTACCAAAGGGATTTACACAATTAGTGAACAAGATATGCAACCGTACCAAATGGATTTACACAATTAGTGAACAAGATATGTAACAGTACCAAAGGGATTTACACAATTAGTGAACAAGATATGTAACAGTACCAAATGGATTTACACAATTAGTGAACAAGATATGTAACAGTACCAAATGGATTTACACAATTAGTGAACAAGATATGTAACAGTACCAAAGGGATTTACACAATTAGTGAACAAGATATGCAACAGTACCAAAGGGATTTACACAATTAGTGAACAAGATAGGTAACAGTACCAAAGGGATTTACACAATTAGTGAACAAGATATGCAACAGTACCAAATAGATTTACACAATTAGTGAACAAGATATGTAACAGTACCAAAGGGATTTACACAATTAGTGAACAAGATATGTAACAGTACCAAATGGATTTACACAATTAGTGAACAAGATATGTAACAGTACCAAATGGATTTACACAATTAGTGAACAAGATATGTAACAGTACCAAAGGGATTTACACAATTAGTGAACAAGATATGCAACAGTACCAAAGGGATTTACACAATTAGTGAACAAGATAGGTAACAGTACCAAAGGGATTTACACAATTAGTGAACAAGATATGCAACAGTACCAAAGGGATTTACACAATTAGTGAACAAGATATGTAACAGTACCAAAGGGATTTACACAATTAGTTAACACGATATGTAACAGTACCAAAGGGATTTACACAATTAGTGAACAAGATATGTAACAGTACCAAAGGGATTTACACAATTAGTGAACACGATATGTAACAGTACCAAAGGGATTTACACAATTAGTGAACAAGATATGTAACAGTACCAAAGGGATTTACACAATTAGTGAACAAGATATGTAACAGTACCAAAGGGATTTACACAATTAGTGAACACGATATGTAACAGTACCAAAGGGATTTACACAATTAGTGAACAAGATATGTAACAGTACCAAAGGGATTTACACAATTAGTGAACACGATATGCAACAGTACCAAAGGGATTTACACAATTAGTGAACAAGATATGTAACAGTACCAAAGGGATTTACACAATTAGTGAACAAGATATGTAACAGTACCAAAGGGATTTACACAATTAGTGAACACGATATGCAACAGTACCAAAGGGATTTACACAATTAGTGAAAAAGATATGTAACAGTACCAAAGGGATTTACACCATTAGTGAACAAGATATGTAACAGTACCAAAGGGATTTACACAATTAGTGAACAAGATATGTAACAGTACCAAAGGGATTTACACAATTAGTGAACACGATATGCAACAGTACCAAATGGATTTACACAATTAGTGAACAAGATATGTAACAGTACCAAATTGATTTACACAATTAGTGAACAAGATATGTAACAGTACCAAAGGGATTTACACAATTAGTGAAAAAGATATGTAACAGTATCAAAGGGATTTACACCATTAGTGAACAAGATATGTAACAGTACCAAAGGGATTTACACAATTAGTGAAAAAGATATGTAACAGTACCAAAGGGATTTACACCATTAGTGAACAAGATATGTAACAGTACCAAAGGGATTTACACAATTAGTGAACAAGATATGCAACCGTACCAAAGGGATTTACACAATTAGTGAACAAGATATGTAACAGTACCAAAGGGATTTACACAATTAGTGAACAAGATATGTAACAGTACCAAAGGGATTTACACAATTAGTGAACAAGATATGCAACAGTACCAAAGGGATTTACACAATTAGTGAACAAGATATGTAACAGTACCAAAGGGATTTACACAATTAGTGAACAAGATATGTAACAGTACCAAATGAATTTACACAATTAGTGAACAAGATATGTAACAGTACCAAAGGGATTTACACAATTAGTGAACAAGATATGTAACAGTACCAAAGGGATTTACACAATTAGTGAACAAGATATGCAACAGTACCAAATGGATTTACACAATTAATGAACAAGATATGTAACAGTACCAAAGGGATTTACACAATTAGTGAACAAGATATGTAACAGTACCAAAGGGATTTACACAATTAGTGAACAAGATATGTAACAGTACCAAATGGATTTACACAATTAGTGAACAAGATATGTAACAGTACCAAAGGGATTTACACAATTAGTGAACAGGATATGCAACAGTACCAAATAGATTTACACAATTAGTGAACAAGATATGTAACAGTACCAAAGGGATTTACACAATTAGTGAACAAGATATGTAACAGTACCAAATGGATTTACACAATTAGTGAACAAGATATGTAACAGTACCAAAGGGATTTACACAATTAGTGAACAAGATATGTAACAGTACCAAAGGGATTTACACAATTAGTGAACAAGATATGTAACAGTACCAAAGGGATTTACACAATTAGTGAACAAGATATGTAACAGTACCAAAGGGATTTACACAATTAGTGAACAAGATATGCAGCAGTACCAAAGGGATTTACACAATTAGTGAACAAGATATGCAACAGTACCAAAGGGATTTACACAATTAGTGAACAAGATATGCAACAGTACCAAAGGGATTTACACAATTAGTGAACAAGATATGTAACAGTACCAAAGGGATTTACACAGTTAGTGAACAAGATATGCAACAGTACCAAAGGGATTTACACAATTAGTGAACAAGATATGCAACAGTACCAAAGGGATTTACACAATTAGTGAACAAGATATGCAACAGTACCAAAGGGATTTACACAACTTACAAATAATTTATTGCCTTTCTCTTTATACTGTCGGTAGTTCTGAATATAGTTTATTGATCTAAGACTAGTAGTACTATTAAAAAAAATACCAGACTGTCGGAACAGTACCATACTCCAGTAGCAAAATCGTAGAGTGGCATAATCGACACTCCTTATACACTAGATTATACATAAATAAAAGCCGTACATAGATGACTGTAAATATACTGAGAATAAAGATGTTACACACTCTAATCTTAGAGTTTACTCCTGTTAATTGGAATAAGAAGGAGACGATATAAAAAAAACACAAATAAATTATTTATTTATATTAGAAAAAGAAACAAAGGAATAACTGACAGCAATGAAGACGTCACCAATCTATATCCGGAATTCTTCGGTTTGGCTGAAATAAAAAAAAACACAATTTGAATATGACAACAATAAGGAGCGTATCAAAACATGTGTCAAGTAAATTACACACGGTAACGGTGGATAGAGGGTCATATCAACTCGTACATGGTAACGCTGAATAGAGGGTCGTATATCAACAGTGATTGAGTGAATAACTGATTGTTGTTTAACGCCAAATAGGCAATTTCTTTAGCTATATAATGGCGAGAACAAGTTACATTCGATGAGATTGTGATAATGATGTCCGCTTTGTCCTAATCCAGCATCATGCTTAGTTAGTTTTTGTTCAGTATAGTGCTAGCTCACTGAAACAACAGTCCGCGAGTAGACATGTCGCTCCACTCGAACACACTATCCTGATTCCGAGCCATCTAGTCTTTGCTCTTTCTCCTTAATGTTCTGTTCTTATAGAACCAATTTGAACCAAACAGAGTTTGAACTTACCATATACCACAAGTGAGGCGAGCATGCCAGCAATGCGGCTAGTATAAGAACACATGTCGTGCGGCTTTTCCATGGTAATGGTGAAATGTGTAACGTATCAATGCATGCTTAATGTATCTTATACACGGTAACGGTGAAATGTGTAACGTATCAATGCATGCTTAATGTATCTTATACACGGTAACGGTGAAATGTGTAACGTATCAATGCATGCTTAATGTATCTTATACACGGTAACGGTGAAATGTGTAACGTATCAATGCATGCTTAATGTATCTTATACACGGTAACGGTGAAATGTGTAACGTATCAATGCATGCTTAATGTATCTTATACACGGTAACGGTGAAATGTGTAACGTATCAATGCATGCTTAATGTATCTTATACACGGTAACGGTGAAATGTGTAACGTATCAATGCATGCTTAATGTATCTTATACACGGTAACGGTGAAATGTGTAACGTATCAATGCATGCTTAATGTATCTTATACACGGTAACGGTGAAATGTGTAACGTATCAATGCATGCTTAATGTATCTTATACACGGTAACGGTGAAATGTGTAACGTATCAATGCATGCTTAATGTATCTTATACACGGTAACGGTGAAATGTGTAACGTATCAATGCATGCTTAATGTATCTTATACACGGTAACGGTGAAATGTGTAACGTATCAATGCATGCTTAATGTATCTTATACACGGTAACGGTGAAATGTGTAACGTATCAATGCATGCTTAATGTATCTTATACACGGTAACGGTGAAATGTGTAACGTATCAATGCATGCTTAATGTATCTTATACACGGTAACGGTGAAATGTGTAACGTATCAATGCATGCTTAATGTATCTTATACACGGTAACGGTGAAATGTGTAACGTATCAATGCATGCTTAATGTATCTTATACACGGTAACGGTGAAATGTGTAACGTATCAATGCATGCTTAATGTATCTTATACACGGTAACGGTGAAATGTGTAACGTATCAATGCATGCTTAATGTATCTTATACACGGTAACGGTGAAATGTGTAACGTATCAATGCATGCTTAATGTATCTTATACACGGTAACGGTGAAATGTGTAACGTATCAATGCATGCTTAATGTATCTTATACACGGTAACGGTGAAATGTGTAACGTATCAATGCATGCTTAATGTATCTTATACACGGTAACGGTGAAATGTGTAACGTATCAATGCATGCTTAATGTATCTTATACACGGTAACGGTGAAATGTGTAACGTATCAATGCATGCTTAATGTATCTTATACACGGTAACGGTGAAATGTGTAACGTATCAATGCATGCTTAATGTATCTTATACACGGTAACGGTGAAATGTGTAACGTATCAATGCATGCTTAATGTATCTTATACACGGTAACGGTGAAATGTGTAACGTATCAATGCATGCTTAATGTATCTTATACACGGTAACGGTGAAATGTGTAACGTATCAATGCATGCTTAATGTATCTTATACACGGTAACGGTGAAATGTGTAACGTATCAATGCATGCTTAATGTATCTTATACACGGTAACGGTGAAATGTGTAACGTATCAATGCATGCTTAATGTATCTTATACACGGTAACGGTGAAATGTGTAACGTATCAATGCATGCTTAATGTATCTTATACACGGTAACGGTGAAATGTGTAACGTATCAATGCATGCTTAATGTATCTTATACACGGTAACGGTGAAATGTGTAACGTATCAATGCATGCTTAATGTATCTTATACACGGTAACGGTGAAATGTGTAACGTATCAATGCATGCTTAATGTATCTTATACACGGTAACGGTGAAATGTGTAACGTATCAATGCATGCTTAATGTATCTTATACACGGTAACGGTGAAATGTGTAACGTATCAATGCATGCTTAATGTATCTTATACACGGTAACGGTGAAATGTGTAACGTATCAATGCATGCTTAATGTATCTTATACACGGTAACGGTGAAATGTGTAACGTATCAATGCATGCTTAATGTATCTTATACACGGTAACGGTGAAATGTGTAACGTATCAATGCATGCTTAATGTATCTTATACACGGTAACGGTGAAATGTGTAACGTATCAATGCATGCTTAATGTATCTTATACACGGTAACGGTGAAATGTGTAACGTATCAATGCATGCTTAATGTATCTTATACACGGTAACGGTGAAATGTGTAACGTATCAATGCATGCTTAATGTATCTTATACACGGTAACGGTGAAATGTGTAACGTATCAATGCATGCTTAATGTATCTTATACACGGTAACGGTGAAATGTGTAACGTATCAATGCATGCTTAATGTATCTTATACACGGTAACGGTGAAATGTGTAACGTATCAATGCATGCTTAATGTATCTTATACACGGTAACGGTGAAATGTGTAACGTATCAATGCATGCTTAATGTATCTTATACACGGTAACGGTGAAATGTGTAACGTATCAATGCATGCTTAATGTATCTTATACACGGTAACGGTGAAATGTGTAACGTATCAATGCATGCTTAATGTATCTTATACACGGTAACGGTGAAATGTGTAACGTATCAATGCATGCTTAATGTATCTTATACACGGTAACGGTGAAATGTGTAACGTATCAATGCATGCTTAATGTATCTTATACACGGTAACGGTGAAATGTGTAACGTATCAATGCATGCTTAATGTATCTTATACACGGTAACGGTGAAATGTGTAACGTATCAATGCATGCTTAATGTATCTTATACACGGTAACGGTGAAATGTGTAACGTATCAATGCATGCTTAATGTATCTTATACACGGTAACGGTGAAATGTGTAACGTATCAATGCATGCTTAATGTATCTTATACACGGTAACGGTGAAATGTGTAACGTATCAATGCATGCTTAATGTATCTTATACACGGTAACGGTGAAATGTGTAACGTATCAATGCATGCTTAATGTATCTTATACACGGTAACGGTGAAATGTGTAACGTATCAATGCATGCTTAATGTATCTTATACACGGTAACGGTGAAATGTGTAACGTATCAATGCATGCTTAATGTATCTTATACACGGTAACGGTGAAATGTGTAACGTATCAATGCATGCTTAATGTATCTTATACACGGTAACGGTGAAATGTGTAACGTATCAATGCATGCTTAATGTATCTTATACACGGTAACGGTGAAATGTGTAACGTATCAATGCATGCTTAATGTATCTTATACACGGTAACGGTGAAATGTGTAACGTATCAATGCATGCTTAATGTATCTTATACACGGTAACGGTGAAATGTGTAACGTATCAATGCATGCTTAATGTATCTTATACACGGTAACGGTGAAATGTGTAACGTATCAATGCATGCTTAATGTATCTTATACACGGTAACGGTGAAATGTGTAACGTATCAATGCATGCTTAATGTATCTTATACACGGTAACGGTGAAATGTGTAACGTATCAATGCATGCTTAATGTATCTTATACACGGTAACGGTGAAATGTGTAACGTATCAATGCATGCTTAATGTATCTTATACACGGTAACGGTGAAATGTGTAACGTATCAATGCATGCTTAATGTATCTTATACACGGTAACGGTGAAATGTGTAACGTATCAATGCATGCTTAATGTATCTTATACACGGTAACGGTGAAATGTGTAACGTATCAATGCATGCTTAATGTATCTTATACACGGTAACGGTGAAATGTGTAACGTATCAATGCATGCTTAATGTATCTTATACACGGTAACGGTGAAATGTGTAACGTATCAATGCATGCTTAATGTATCTTATACACGGTAACGGTGAAATGTGTAACGTATCAATGCATGCTTAATGTATCTTATACACGGTAACGGTGAAATGTGTAACGTATCAATGCATGCTTAATGTATCTTATACACGGTAACGGTGAAATGTGTAACGTATCAATGCATGCTTAATGTATCTTATACACGGTAACGGTGAAATGTGTAACGTATCAATGCATGCTTAATGTATCTTATACACGGTAACGGTGAAATGTGTAACGTATCAATGCATGCTTAATGTATCTTATACACGGTAACGGTGAAATGTGTAACGTATCAATGCATGCTTAATGTATCTTATACACGGTAACGGTGAAATGTGTAACGTATCAATGCATGCTTAATGTATCTTATACACGGTAACGGTGAAATGTGTAACGTATCAATGCATGCTTAATGTATCTTATACACGGTAACGGTGAAATGTGTAACGTATCAATGCATGCTTAATGTATCTTATACACGGTAACGGTGAAATGTGTAACGTATCAATGCATGCTTAATGTATCTTATACACGGTAACGGTGAAATGTGTAACGTATCAATGCATGCTTAATGTATCTTATACACGGTAACGGTGAAATGTGTAACGTATCAATGCATGCTTAATGTATCTTATACACGGTAACGGTGAAATGTGTAACGTATCAATGCATGCTTAATGTATCTTATACACGGTAACGGTGAAATGTGTAACGTATCAATGCATGCTTAATGTATCTTATACACGGTAACGGTGAAATGTGTAACGTATCAATGCATGCTTAATGTATCTTATACACGGTAACGGTGAAATGTGTAACGTATCAATGCATGCTTAATGTATCTTATACACGGTAACGGTGAAATGTGTAACGTATCAATGCATGCTTAATGTATCTTATACACGGTAACGGTGAAATGTGTAACGTATCAATGCATGCTTAATGTATCTTATACACGGTAACGGTGAAATGTGTAACGTATCAATGCATGCTTAATGTATCTTATACACGGTAACGGTGAAATGTGTAACGTATCAATGCATGCTTAATGTATCTTATACACGGTAACGGTGAAATGAACATGTCTTTTTGATTTTCATTTATTTTAATTTCATCCTGATCACTTAATTATAAAATAGAAAAACACCACGAGAACTAAATGTCTGTACATCAAGAAAATAAATCGCATAACAAATGAGCATATTTTAGGTACTCTATTGCAAAACATTTGCTTTTACATTTCTTCTGGTAAATATTGTATTTAACTAAGAATGTGTGCCTTTCTTTAAGTGCTCGTTGATCATTGATAGTGACACTGGGCAGCATTTTGACGGGATTTGGTTACAACTTATGTTTTCAGCTATTCTTAATCATATGTTGTATTATTTCTGGGTTTTAGCATATAAAACAGAACATAAAACGATATTAGCTATTGGAAAAAAACATAGAATAAAAGATATTCAAATAATGAAAATTCTTTAATAAAAATGTAGATATCAATTTAGTGCACACGACGCGTTTCTGGAATAACCGTCATCAGGTCACAGGGCTTTGTCACTATCCACGTAAATATACTATCAATGCATAAACACAAACAAGGGCGGACACTTTTTTTTACCCCCGCTCGCTTCAAGGCGTGTTTGTTTTTTAAATTCCTTCTAATATATTCAAAACCCTGTTTGGTTCAACTCCCAAGACTTTATTCTTTTAAAAAAATATCATGACCTCCCCTCGACTACCTCTTGTGAAGACGCAGTGGTCGTTTTTGCCAGGAATTCGCCTGAGTACGTAACTCCATGGACCCAAAGTGAAAGTAACAGCGCCACCTATATTAAAAGGAAGTTCGGAACACACGGGGTTTTAGCTTTGAGGAAAGAAAATACCGTTAAGATTCAAACAACATTAAACGAGCGGGACAATTTGAAGTTTAATTTTTGAATCTTAACGGTATTTTCCTTACCTCAAAGCTAAAATCCCGAGAGTTCCGAACTTCTGTTTTTGTAATGATCCGTCCCTTAGTAGAGAATCATAAATTATTGACTCACTCATGTTTACTAACTTTAAGTACAACACATGATGATGTACAACAATTCTAGTTTCGTTTTCAAACATATCTCGTGAAATCTTGAGTACGATCTCTGTTTAGAAAATTAAAAACTCACTTATCATTGATGTTTACGGCACAAAAGAGAACAATTGTTCAGAAATTATGCACATTTTAAGGTTATTCCAGAAAAGCTTCGTGTCTACTAAAGTTGATAGTTTTATGGTCGCCACCATGACTTGGTTGGACCGTTATGGAATATGTGTGTCACAAATGACCACGGATATGTTCCACTTGTCGTAAACACTTCCTGGTCCTTTTCTTATGCATGACTTATCACCGGGTTTGTAACTAGATTAACACGACAGGTGCCACTAGTGGAGCACGAACTGCTTATCCTTCAGGAGCATCTGAGTTCACCCCCGGTTTTTAGTGGGGTTCGTGTTATTCGATCTTTAGTTTTATGTGTATGTTTTGTAGATCGTTGTTTGTCCTTTTGTCTCTTAACTTTTGGTCATTATGTTGTCTGTTCTTCTTAGATATACAGATTCTGATTACCTCCCTTTGGTATCTTAGATATACAGATTCTGATTACCTCCCTTTGGTATCTTAGATATACGGATTCTGATTACCCCTTTGGTATCTTAGATATACGGATTCTGATTACCCCTTTGGTATCTTAGATATACGGATTCTGATTACCCCTTTGGTATCTTAGATATACGGATTCTGATTACCTCTTTGGTATCTTAGATATACATATTCTGATTACCTCTTTGGTATCTTAGATATACGGATTCTGATTAACCCTTTGGTATCTTAGATATACAGATTCTGATTACCTCTTTGTTATCTTAGATATACGAATTCTGATTACCTCTTTGGTATCTTAGATATACATATTCTGATTATCTCCCTTTGGTATCTTAGATATACACATTCTGATTATCTCCCTTTGGTATCTTCAAACTCTTATTGATATCTACGTTTTTATTTTAGAGTATTTAGTAAAACTTCGCAATAATAAGTACAAGTCTAGTTCCCTATTATTTATCAATAAAGCAGCCGATATTGTTATTTTGTTTATATTAATACATGCATATACATTGTACTTACTTTCCATATTTATATTGTTATCATCAGTTTGTACGGAAACTGATATACTATTATGTGGCAGTACTTTAGAATCAATACTGTTAGTACTTGTTATTTTGTTACCAGTTGCTATAGGTGTCGTTGTTATAAGAGTTGTCTTTCTTTGGACGTTAGTAAATTTAGTAGTTATTACTCCAGTTTGCCGAGATGGGAACTTTCCTGTATTATCACTGTTATTGGTTCGTTGTTGCCTATTATTCTTTACCGTTGTCTTTGGTTTTGAATTAAAGTTTTGCATAGCAATATTGGACGATTGTTGTGATAAAGCATTGATTATTACAGGTTGCTGGACAACACTATTTTTAGCAATCTGTGCTTTCTGAGCATCAGTTTCACTGTTTACCGATTGTTGTATTATATTAGTAGATATATTATTAGCTGGTAGGCGTGCACTATTAATTCTCATCGGTTGATTATTCGATGTTATTGTATTTGTCCACTGGGAAGTACTTCGACCAACTGCCGATGGTTGGTTATTCAACCGTCCAGCGTTGTTCGTATTTATTCCTGGCGGACGATTATTTGTTACTGCACTATTTGACTGAATATTCTGTACTCTATTACTCAATTGTACAGTCGCAGATTGTGTATTTAAATTAGTTCCACGTGATTGGCTACTTGGCAACATATTACTGAACTGGCCTGTAGGTTGTTCTACGTTGGAAGTTGTTCCACGTGGCTGTGTGTTCGACCCTCGAGTATTGCTTGGGACTTGAGATTGTTGCGGGTTGAAATTCTTTCCACGTGACGGTGTGTTCAGTCCTCCATTATTAATAGGAACTTTAGATTGTTGCGCGTTCAAATTATTGCCATGTGATTGAGAATTGGGTTGTCTATTGTTGACTTGTACTACTGATTGTTGTGGGGGTGGTGGTAATACCCGACGTTGTGGATGTGGTTGTAGTATAAACATTTTTGATTGGCCAGAATTAGTACGTGAAATTCCAGTCGAACGCTGCCATTGGTTTGCTGAAATATGGTTGAATATATAAAATATTGATTAGTATAACAACTTCGAAACGATTATTTTGCACTTAGATTTAACTGCTGGCTAGAGACCGTCTCACGCTCATGTTGAGGTATCAGCTAGAGACCGTCTCACGCTCATGTTGAGGTATCAGCTAGAGACCGTCTCACGCTCATGTTGAGGTATCAGCTAGAGACCGTCTCACGCTCATGTTGAGGTATCAGCTAGAGACCGTCTCACGCTCATGTTGAGGTATCAGCTAGAGACCGTCTCACGCTCATGTTGAGGTATCAGTTAGAGACCGTCTCACGCTCATGTTGAGGTATCAGTTAGAGACCGTCTCACGCTCATGTTGAGGTATCAGTTAGAGACCGTCTCACGCTCATGTTGAGGTATCAGTTAGAGACCGTCTCACGCTCATGTTGAGGTATCAGTTATTCTCACATTGACTATGACGTAAAAACCACAAATGAAAACGTTGCAAATTTCAATCCTTGATTGATAAATGTGTTTTGTAAACATGTACAGCCAAATAATCTTCTGAGATATAAAGGAAGCGAAGACTGAAACCTTAGTACATCAATACCATAACCAGAACTACATGTATTATTAAATATACAATCTTAACATTTATCTTCCAGTTAACTTTCCACTTTACCGTTTGGTCTAATATAGTTGTGATTATTAATTAACTTATTATCCTATAAATTAAAGGATATAATTGTTATTGTTAATTTGTTAATAAGTTATTGTTTTAACTGTCGTTCTACCCAACTCTACAACCAAATGTTAACAAAAAGATGACTTTACCTTTAGAATCCGTTGTTCTTGTCACTAACAGAATAAGAAGTTATTGAAAAGAAAGTTTAAATAGTTATGGTCAACAATTACATCAAAATTAACCAAACGAATAACCATCTCTCATTACAGATCATTGAACACAAAAACGGTCACGACACATGGCGTTGGAAATCCGGGTGGCAGAGTTTAACGGGTTGATCAGATCTTAACATCCCAGCTATTGATAGCTAAACAAAATCTCCTACTGTAGCTATATTATCTTTTATTCAATGTTCAATATGGTAAAGTGCGAAAAGAAATAACCTTTCATTCAGTTTCCCCGAGAGATAATGAAAGTAAATGGACATTGATAGATTTTAGCAATCATGATGCTTGTAATCTAACATGAGTTTCTTTTTTTATACATAATGATAGGTTTGCTCATTGTTGAAGACCGTACTATGACTGAAATGTAGAACAGCAATACAAGTTATGTTCCTTTACTTGAATTTGTGTCTAAGTGTAATGTTAGAGTCTCTCATGTTCATTTACATCCATATTCATATTCTTTCATACTAATACTAGTACATGTAGATCAAAACCATTGTTTTGTCTGTTCTTCTTCGATTTACGAATTCTGATTACCCCTTTGGTATCTTCAAACTCTTCTTGTAATAGATAAAACAATAAATAAATAAGTTGCTTACCTCCAACAGGTGTCACCTCGGTAGATTTAACATCTTTATATATTGTCCTGACATTCTGGACTATCGTACTCCTGAAATTATAAATGTGATTTATCATGGTTTCATGCTTTATTATGTTTTGTGGTTCGTGTGGACATTGGGTTAAAATTGTGCTATATATTGTGTCGTTCTAAACAAGGATTTTTCGCGTGCCTGTGCTTTATACTATGCCAATGAATTGTTTCGATATTAAAACAAAACAAATGCGTTAGAAGATAGTGTTGTTTATAAAATGTAAATATTCTTTTATTTATCTATAAATGTCATAAAATAGATATATATTGTATATTCTATAAAAAAAAACGTTTGACAAACAGATTTTGAGATAGTTTCCTACTCTGTAGAACATAATAAAAATTATAATTTTCGATTATTGCAATAGATGTAATAAGTGTTATTTAATTGTCTCATCTTTAATTAGCACACCATTTAACTCAATACATGTATGTTGAAAATTGAAAGAAACGAAGAATTTACGTGTTTTAAATATATAAATCTGACAAAATAATTCACAATTCAATATATAGCAAATAGTTCATGGCACTGAGGGCCGTCCATATAATATTTTTTTGGTGACGGACCGGTCCATATACTGCCATATGACCCGAAGTGACATGAACTATTTGCTATATTATACTTTTTATCTAACATAATAATGCAGGTACCGTTCCGGAACCGAATCGAAAACGAGGCAGTCCAGTCCCGGTCCATATAAAGTTATATTGACCGGCTGCGCTAACAAAGACAAATAGGGAAAATAAAAACGTAAAGTATAATATATATATATATGGTTATTTGAAGAAAACAAATATTTCCCTTGCTATATACTATATAGTTTGTAAACGCGTGTACATCAATTTATGAGTCCAGGGACCAACCATTATATTTTTGGAGTGAGACAATGTTTTCCCCCCTTAAAACTATTTTGATGCGTAACAATTTTTTGTTTTGTTTTGTGACATGAAAAATCGGTATTTATTTTTCAAATTCTATACAACTTTTTGGTTAACAATTGCAGGGTATGGTTATTTATGCTTGCATTGTTCATGTCATTTATCTTTTTTCTACAAATTGATGACAAAAAATAGCCTCCGACCCCCATCCTAAAAGTTAAATGAGCGTTCACTAAAGTAAATGAAGATATAAAAACCAACAATCTGACAAAAATAGATAAATTGCATTGAAAAAAACCATATTAATACAGGCAAACCTGCCTTAAAAGGCACCTCTTTATAACAAATCACTGTCTAGTATAGTCAAACCTGCCTTAAAAGGCACCTCTTTATAACAAATCACTGTCTAGTATAGTCAAACCTGCCTTAAAAGGCACCTCTTTATAACAAATCACTGTCTAATATAGTCAAACCTGCCTTAAAAGGCACCTCTTTATAACAAATCACTGTCTAGTATAGTCAAACCTGCCTTAAAAGGCACCTCTTTATAACAAATCACTGTCTAGTATAGTCAAACCTGCCTTAAAAGGCACCTCTTTATAACAAATCACTGTCTAGTATAGTCAAACCTGCCTTAAAAGGCACCTCTTTATAACAAATCACTGTCTAGTATAGTCAAACCTGCCTTAAAAGGCACCTCTTTATAACAAATCACTGTCTAGTATAGGCAAACCTGCCTTAAAAGGCACCTCTTTATAACAAATCACTGTCTAGTATAGTCAAACCTGCCTTAAAAGGCACCTCTTTATAACAAATCACTGTCTAGTATAGTCAAACCTACCTTAAATGGCACCTCTTTATAACAAACCACTGTCTGGTATAGTCAAACCTACCTTAAAGGGCACCTCTTTATAACAAACCACTGTCTAGTATAGTCAAACCTGCCTTAAAAGGCACCTCTTTATAACAAATCACTGTCTAGTATAGTCAAACCTGCCTTAAAAGGCACCTCTTTATAACAAATCACTGTCTAGTATAGGCAAACCTGCCTTAAAAGGCACCTCTTTATAACAAATCACTGTCTAGTATAGTCAAACCTGCCTTAAAAGGCACCTCTTTATAACAAATCACTGTCTAGTATAGTCAAACCTACCTTAAATGGCACCTCTTTATAACAAACCACTGTCTGGTATAGTCAAACCTACCTTAAAGGGCACCTCTTTATAACAAACCACTGTCTAGTATAGTCAAACCTACCTTAAAGGGCACCTCTTTATAACAAACCACTGTCTAGTTTAGTCAAACCTACCTTAAAGGGCACCTCTTTATAACAAATCACTGTCTAGTATAGTCAAACCTACCTTAAATGGCACCTCTTTATAACAAACCACTGTCTAGTATAGTCAAACCTACCTTAAAGGGCACCTCTTTATAACAAATCACTGTCTAGTATAGTCAAACCTACCTTAAAGGGCACCTCTTTATAACAAACCACTGTCTAGTATAGTCAAACCTACCTTAAAGGGCACCTCTTTATAACAAATCACTGTCTAGTATAGTCAAACCTACCTTAAATGGCACCTCTTTATAACAAACCACTGTCTGGTATAGTCAAACCTACCTTAAAGGGCACCTCTTTATAACAAACCACTGTCTAGTATAGTCAAACCTACCTTAAATGGCACCTCTTTATAACAAATCACTGTCTAGTATAGGCAAACCTGCCTTAAAAGGCACCTCTTTATAACAAATCACTGTCTAGTATAGTCAAACCTGCCTTAAAAGGCACCTCTTTATAACAAATCACTGTCTAGTATAGTCAAACCTACCTTAAATGGCACCTCTTTATAACAAACCACTGTCTGGTATAGTCAAACCTACCTTAAAGGGCACCTCTTAATAACAAATCACTGTCTGGTATAGTCAAACCTACCTTAAAGGGCACCTCTTTATAACAAACCACTGTCTAGTATAGTCAAACCTACCTTAAAGGGCACCTCTTTATAACAAATCACTGTCTAAAATAGTCAAACCTACCTTAAAGGGCACCTCTTTATAACAAACCACTGTCTAGTATAGTCAAACCTACCTTAAAGGGCACCTCTTTATAACAAATCACTGTCTAGTATAGTCAAACCTACCTTAAATGGCACCTCTTTATAACAAATCACTGTCTAGTATAGTCAAACCTACCTTAAAGGGCACCTCTTTATAACAAATCACTGTCTAGTATAGTCAAACCTACCTTAAAGGGCACCTCTTTATAACAAATCACTGTCTAGTATAGTCAAACCTACCTTAAAGGGCACCTCTTTATAACAAATCACTGTCTAGTATAGTCAAACATACCATAAAGGGCACCTCTTTATATCAAATCACTGTCTAGTATAGTCAAACCTACCTTAAAGGGCACCTCTTTATAACAAATCACTGTCTAGTATAGTCAAACCTACCTTAAAGGGCACCTCTTTATAACAAATCACTGTCTAGTATAGTCAAACCTACCTTAAAGGGCACCTCTTTATAACAAATCACTGTCTAGTATAGTCAAACCTACCTTAAAGGGCACCTCTTTATAACAAATCACTGTCTAGTATAGTCAAACCTACCTTAAAAGGCACCTCTTTATAACAAATCACTGTCTATAAAGGGAAATCTCATTTTTCCCATTAATGAATAGTGACTATAATTTTAAATTGGTGACAAAACAAAATAGCCGCCGACCCCCACCCTGAAAGTTAAATGGTCGTCCACTAAAGGAAATGAAGAAATAAAAACCAACATTAGTTTAGTCAAACCTACCTTAAAGGGCACCTCTTTATAACAAATCACTGTCTAGTATAGTCAAACCTACCTTAAAGGGCACCTCTTTATAACAAATCACTGTCTAGTATAGTCAAACCTACCTTAAAGGGCACCTCTTTATAACAAATCACTGTCTAGTATAGTCAAACCTACCTTAAAGGGCACCTCTTTATAACAAATCACTGTCTAGTATAGTCAAACCTACCTTAAAGGGCACCTCTTTATAACAAATCACTGTCTAGTATAGTCAAACCTACCTTAAAGGGCACCTCTTTATAACAAATCACTGTCTAGTATAGTCAAACCTACCTTAAAGGGCACCTCTTTATAACAAATCACTGTCTAGTATAGTCAAACCTACCTTAAAGGGCACCTCTTTATAACAAATCACTGTCTAGTATAGTCAAACCTACCTTAAATGGCACCTCTTTATAGCAAATCACTGTCTAGTATAGTCAAACCTACCTTAAAGGGCACCTCTTTATAACAAATCACTGTCTAGTATAGTCAAACCTACCTTAAATGGCACCTCTTTATAACAAATCACTGTCTAGTATAGTCAAACCTACCTTAAAGGGCACCTCTTTATAACAAATCACTGTCTAGTATAGTCAAACCTACCTTAAATGGCACCTCTTTATAACAAATCACTGTCTAGTATAGTCAAACCTACCTTAAAGGGCACCTCTTTATAACAAATCACTGTCTAGTATAGTCAAACCTACCTTAAAGGGCACCTCTTTATAACAAATCACTGTCTAGTATAGTCAAACCTACCTTAAAGGGCACCTCTTTATAACAAATCACTGTCTAGTATAGTCAAACCTACCTTAAATGGCACCTCTTTATAGCAAATCACTGTCTAGTATAGTCAAACCTACCTTAAAGGGCACCTCTTTATAACAAATCACTGTCTAGTATAGTCAAACCTACCTTAAATGGCACCTCTTTATAACAAATCACTGTCTAGTATAGTCAAACCTACCTTAAAGGGCACCTCTTTATAACAAATCACTGTCTAGTATAGTCAAACCTACCTTAAATGGCACCTCTTTATAACAAATCACTGTCTAGTATAGTCAAACCTACCTTAAAGGGCACCTCTTTATAACAAATCACTGTCTAGTATAGTCAAACCTACCTTAAAGGGCACCTCTTTATAACAAATCACTGTCTAGTATAGTCAAACCTACCTTAAATGGCACCTCTTTATAGCAAATCACTGTCTAGTATAGTCAAACCTACCTTAAAGGGCACCTCTTTATAACAAATCACTGTCTAGTATAGTCAAACCTACCTTAAATGGCACCTCTTTATAACAAATCACTGTCTAGTATAGTCAAACCTACCTTAAAGGGCACCTCTTTATAACAAATCACTGTCTAGTATAGTCAAACCTACCTTAAATGGCACCTCTTTATAACAAATCACTGTCTAGTATAGTCAAACCTACCTTAAAGGGCACCTCTTTATAACAAATCACTGTCTAGTATAGTCAAACCTACCTTAAATGGCACCTCTTTATAGCAAATCACTGTCTAGTATAGTCAAACCTACCTTAAAGGGCACCTCTTAATAACAAATCACTGTCTAGTATAGTCAAACCTACCTTAAAGGGCACCTCTTTATAACAAATCACTGTCTAGTATAGTCAAACCTACCTTAAATGGCACCTCTTTATAACAAATCACTGTCTAGTATAGTCAAACCTACCTTAAAGGGCACCTCTTTATAACAAATCACTGTCTAGTATAGTCAAACCTACCTTAAATGGCACCTCTTTATAACAAATCACTGTCTAGTATAGTCAAACCTACCTTAAAGGGCACCTCTTTATAACAAATCACTGTCTAGTATAGTCAAACCTACCTTAAAGGGCACCTCTTTATAACAAATCACTGTCTAGTATAGTCAAACCTACCTTAAATGGCACCTCTTTATAGCAAATCACTGTCTAGTATAGTCAAACCTACCTTAAAGGGCACCTCTTTATAACAAATCACTGTCTAGTATAGTCAAACCTACCTTAAAGGGCACCTCTTTATAACAAATCACTGTCTAGTATAGTCAAACCTACCTTAAATGGCACCTCTTTATAGCAAATCACTGTCTAGTATAGTCAAACCTACCTTAAAGGGCACCTCTTTATAACAAATCACTGTCTAGTATAGTCAAAGCTACCTTAAATGGCACCTCTTTAAAACAAATCACTGTCTAGTATAGTCAAACCTACCTTAAAGGGCACCTCTTTATAACAAATCACTGTCTAGTATAGTCAAACCTACCTTAAATGGCACCTCTTTATAACAAATCACTGTCTAGTATAGTCAAACCTACCTTAAAGGGCACCTCTTTATAACAAATCACTGTCTAGTATAGTCAAACCTACCTTAAAGGGCACCTCTTAATAACAAATCACTGTCTAGTATAGTCAAACCTACCTTAAAGGGCACCTCTTTATAACAAATCACTGTCTAGTATAGTCAAACCTACCTTAAATGGCACCTCTTTATAACAAATCACTGTCTAGTATAGTCAAACCTACCTTAAAGGGCACCTCTTTATAACAAATCACTGTCTAGTATAGTCAAACCTACCTTAAAGGGCACCTCTTAATAACAAATCACTGTCTAGTATAGTCAAGCCTACCTTAAAGGGCACCTCTTTAAAACAAATCACTGTCTAGTATAGTCAAACCTACCTTAAAGGGCACCTCTTTATAACAAATCACTGTCTAGTATAGTCAAACCCACCTTAAATGGCACCTCTTTATAGCAAATCACTGTCTAGTATAGTCAAACCTACCTTAAAGGGCACCTCTTAATAACAAATCACTGTCTGGTATAGTCAAACCTACCTTAAAGGGCACCTCTTTATAACAAACCACTGTCTAGTATAGTCAAACCTACCTTAAAGGGCACCTCTTTATAACAAATCACTGTCTAAAATAGTCAAACCTACCTTAAAGGGCACCTCTTTATAACAAATCACTGTCTAGTATAGTCAAACCTACCTTAAAGGGCACCTCTTTATAACAAATCACTGTCTAGTATAGTCAAACCTACCTTAAATGGCACCTCTTTATAACAAATCACTGTCTAGTATAGTCAAACCTACCTTAAAGGGCACCTCTTTATAACAAATCACTGTCTAGTATAGTCAAACCTACCTTAAAGGGCACCTCTTTATAACAAATCACTGTCTAGTATAGTCAAACCTACCTTAAAGGGCACCTCTTTATAACAAATCACTGTCTAGTATAGTCAAACATACCATAAAGGGCACCTCTTTATATCAAATCACTGTCTAGTATAGTCAAACCTACCTTAAAGGGCACCTCTTTATAACAAATCACTGTCTCATTTTTCTCATTTATGAATAGTGAATATAATTTTAACCTGCATATTAAGGGCAACTGCTGATAAAGCCACATTTTCATGTTCCGTTGAGTGGCCTTTATATATAGGCTTGACAGTATTTATTTTCAGTTTACAATGTTTACTTACACAAATTGTACTGCCTCCTTCATATTTGGTTCTGGTATCCATTGAAACTTAACAGATTGCATGTCGGTGTTACTGCTATGTGTTAATGTCTGACCATTCGGGCAGTTTATTAGTTTGATAGCACCATCTGAAGATCCGTCTGATGATCTCATAAATTTTCCATGTGCTTTAGCACCACCGAACTGGGTTCTAGCCTGGATGACAAATCCTCTAAGATACATTGAAAGTCCCCGGATGGTCACTGAAGTCAACAAGAGGTAACAGAAAGTCATGATTAATAATATAAATAACACTGAAGAGTAAAACATTCTTAGTTGAACAATATCGTCAACTAGAGGCTCACATGCGCCTGTAATCGCTCACCTGGTTTTATAGCTTAGAGAAAATGGGAGTGTCACAAATAATTTTTAAAGTTGGCAAACCAAAGATCATTTCAGCTCAATTTTTTAGCTGAAGATTTTGATGTGTTTTTTTTTTAAAATAAACGCTAACAAATGTTATTCATACATGTACTTTATTGTTAACTAGCATATATTTTTATATGAAATGTATAAATAAATGCAATTGCTTAGAATTAACAGAAAATAAAAAAACATGTGAAATTTCCATCTATACCCAATACAGGAAATTTCCTTCTATACGCAATACAGGAAATTTCCTTCCAAAATGTATCAAATCGGAAATAAATTATGCACATTGTACAAGTCTCATTCACCTCAAGGTTTGGTCTACCTGTTATACTACTCGATACAACAGTATGTGATAAAGTTTGTCAGTGACTTGCGACATGACGGTGGTTTTCTCCCGGTACTCCGGTTTCTTCAACCAAAAAAACTGACCGCCACGATATAGCTGAACTATTGTTGTAAGTGGCGTTAAACACCATACACCTAAACCTAAACCTACGTGTTACAGTTTGATTGACGACCAGTTTGTTACAACAACTTGTGAGTTATTTGTGATGATCAGATGATGACAACGATATCTGTATTTTACTAACCAACACAAAGAAGTTGATTTTTACCGTTAGCTCACTGAAACAACAGTCCACACATGAACATCTCACTCAACTTGGAAACATTATTTTGATTCCAAGCCAACCACGGTTTTTGTTCTTACTTATAAACGCTGCATGATTAGTAGAGAAGTATTTTGTACAATAGAATAACTAAAACAAAAGTCACATTAGTAGAGAAGTATTTTGTACAATAGAATAACTAAAACAAAAGTCACATTAGTAGAGAAGTATTTTGTACAATAGAATAACTAAAACAAAAGTCACATTAGTAGAGAAGTATGTTGTACAATAGAATAACTAAAACAAAAGTCACATTAGTAGAGAAGTATTTTGTACAATAGAATAACTAAAACAAAAGTCACATTAGTAGAGAAGTATGTTGTACAATAGAATAACTAAAACAAAAGTCACATTAGTAGAGAAGTATTTTGTACAATAGAATAACTAAAACAAAAGTCACATTAGTAGAGAAGTATTTTGTACAATAGAATAACTAAAACAAAAGTCACATTAGTAGAGAAGTATTTTGTACAATAGAATAACTAAAACAAAAGTCACATTAGTAGAGAAGTATGTTGTACAATAGAATAACTAAAACAAAAGTCACATTAGTAGAGAAGTATTTTGTACAATAGAATAACTAAAACAAAAGTCACATTAGTAGAGAAGTATTTTGTGCAATAGAATAACTAAAACAAAAGTCACATTAGTAGAGAAGTATTTTGTACAATAGAATAACTAAAACAAAAGTCACATTAGTAGAGAAGTATTTTGTACAATAGAATAACTAAAACAAAAGTCACATTAGTAGAGAAGTATTTTGTACAATAGAATAACTAAAACAAAAGTCACATTAGTAGAGAAGTATTTTGTACAATAGAATAACTAAAACAAAAGTCACATTAGTAGAGAAGTATTTTGTACAATAGAATAACTAAAACAAAAGTCACATTAGTAGAGAAGTATTTTGTACAATAGAATAACTAAAACAAAAGTCACATTAGTAGAGAAGTATTTTGTACAATAGAATAACTAAAACAAAAGTCACATTAGTAGAGAAGTATTTTGTGCAATAGAATAACTAAAACAAAAGTCACATTAGTAGAGAAGTATGTTGTACAATAGAATAACTAAAACAAAAGTCACATTAGTAGAGAAGTATTTTGTACAATAGAATAACTAAAACAAAAGTCACATTAGTAGAGAAGTATTTTGTACAATAGAATAACTAAAACAAAAGTCACATTAGTAGAGAAGTATTTTGTACAATAGAATAACTAAAACAAAAGTCACATTAGTAGAGAAGTATTTTGTACAATAGAATAACTAAAACAAAAGTCACATTAGTAGAGAAGTATGTTGTACAATAGAATAACTAAAACAAAAGTCACATTAGTAGAGAAATATTTTGTACAATAGAATAACTAAAACAAAAGTCACATTAGTAGAGAAGTATTGTGTACAATAGAATAACTAAAACAAAAGTCACATCTACAACATTATTGTTGTTGTGAACTATGTGAATATTCATGAACAAATATTTATACAATGTGTTTGCCAAAATGAATTTCGTTTTCATACTGTTCAGTTATTTTTCTGTTGTTCATACATTTTAAAAAAGAGGATATTTTAGACGCGGGTCTCATATCACAGTATGGGTACCTGTGCGGCGCAACTGACGTGTTTACGTAAAGTTTGTGGGCACGTTACCGTTTCCGATCATCGACTGTCAAAACTGGAAGGGTTCAATGTAAGTTTTTATGTTTATATGTGGTAGTAAGCATTGTTAATGAAGACAAAAAATTACAGACACCTGCTGATATAATACCTTTATACGCCAGGAAAATTTAAAACGTATCTGTTGAACGGAAATATCCTTTTTTTACACTTAAACTTGATTTTGATGTTCAGCAAGGACGACCCTGATATTTTCAAAGAAGCTTCTTCGTACAACCAATTATCACCACACAAAGTCATGTCTCGTTCCAATTTACAATTTTTGTATAATTATAGTCTTATAATTTCCAATCACTGTGGGCATCTAAATGTGTAAAATGTGTTCGTATTACGTATTCCTAGCCCACAGTGTAACATTAAAATGCTCACATTCATTGTAAATGATAAGATTATAATTATACAAAAATGTAAATTGGAACGAGACATGACTTTGTGTGGTGATAATTGGTTGTACGAAGAAGCTTCTTTGAAAAAATCAGGGTCGTCCTTGCTGAATTCAGCGAGATAACAATGATGTCAATGTTTATGCAACATCAAAATCAAGTTTAAGTGTAAAAAAAGGATATTTCCGTTCAACAGATATGTTTTAAATTTTCCTGGCGTATAAAGATATTATATCAGCGGGTGTCTGTAATTTTTTGTCTTCATTAGCAATGCTTACTACCACATATAAACATAAAAACTTACATTGATCCCTTCCGGTTTTGACAGTCGATGATCGGAAACAGTAACGTGCCCACAAACGTTACGTAAGCACGTCAGTTGCGCCGCACAGGTACCCATCCTGTGTTATATGTAACTGTTTCCCTACATTAATGTGATGTAATTTTATCAACATATCCAAGTAAATCACAGAAGCTTAATTTGCCCAAGAGTATACTAGTATCTGTACTTAATGATTAGATTTACAAGTTAAATTCTTAAATTATTGACAAGTTTTAAAATATGTAGCTAATTAAACACACGCAGTGATCACATGTAACATGAAATCAGGATAGTAAATACTTTTATTTATTGATGATATCATAGCATAAACGATTGTGTTATAATCGAGTTTTAACAAGTTCTCCATTTCAGAGACATTTCTTAGAAAATTCGTTTCTGCTTTCTTAGTTTTTTTTTCTTTAAGAATTTCACTGAAATTTTGGATCATTTTTATCCTAGTCGTATTCAGCAGTACTATAAACTTATAATATTTCTGGGATATATACCCACATATCAAATATTCTAAGTGTTTCTTTATTTTTAGCTGTGTTAAGATAATAATATTGAATTAAAACATAGATACTGGAATAACCTTCATCATTCTCGTTCAAAGTAAAAAGATTAGAGAGCCAAATAATGTAAACTTCTTAAGGAGCATGAAAACCAAACGGTCTAAACAGGCTAGCCAAATCAGCTAAGGTTACCTACTATGGCTGAGGGAGATGGTAATATTTTAATAATAATTACGATATTAAGGAACTGTAATTTTCAATAATAAATACATTTTCTACACCATGTCAGTACTTCAGTACTAAAGACGTCCATGTTGTATGGCAAGTGGTTTTATTACGCTATATTTGGCATGTTTGTGCCAGAGGCAATGTTAAAACTTGTAGTGAAGTAAAATGTTTGAATGAATAATTCTAGTGTAATAAATTTCGAATGGGTTCCGATCTTCCTTGCAATAAAATTCTGATATTGATAACTATATTAAATAGTGTAGAGACTAAGAAAAGTAGATACATGTATAATTTAGTGCGCATGACGCCCCTCTAAGAACAACCTCCATCCATCACGTTCAAAGTCAAAAGATTGGAAGGTCAAATAATTTACAAAAAGGTGGGGGGAATAAATAAAAAAAAATAAAGTCAATATTATCCCATATATTTTGTTGGCTGGGAATTCGACAGCTTTTTACGCTAACTTTCATTATCACGACTAGGAGAAAATGATATTATTTATTGGGTAGAAAATATAACCTTCATATTTAAATAATAATAACAAAGTGATATCAAGAAACGATGAATTTATATAATAAAGATAACATAAAAATAGATATTTTAAAACTCAATAAAGCAAGTGTATAACCCTTTCAACAATAATCAAGGGGAGGGGGGGGGGGGGCATCATGTTCGTCGATCGGATAGACATCTCTTACAATCCAGAGAAGCTACCTTAACTAGCCACCTATACTACCACGAATTTCAACTACATTTCAGTTATATGGTGGTCAGTTTTATTGGTGGCGGAGACCCGGGGAAAACCATACCGACCTGTTGCAAGTCACTCGCAAACTTTATCACATAATGTTGTATCGAGTACATCTTCCCATGAACATAAGTCATATTAACTTAAGGAGAAAATTAAACAGGTCAATACATATACGATATATTTTAGTTCAATATATACTTGCATGTGTCATGTGTGTAACCGGTCGGGTCAAACAACAGGACTGGCTTGCACAAACGTCAATTAGGTTAATAGTGAATTAAGATTTAATAGTTTATCGCTAATTGTAAATTAGTTAATAGTATGAGTTAATAGCGTTGCTTGACCGTCAATTAGACTGTCTATTAGATATTATTATACTTCGTGTAAGTTTCTGTAGTGATATTTGTACTGTAATATTTAACAAATAGTGCATAGCACTGAGGGTCATATGGCAGTTTATGGACCGATCAGTCACCCCTAAAATATTATATGGACCGAAACGAAGCTATCCTGCAGTAACTCTCCTACAATTGAAATACACTGGCGTTAAACAACAATCACTCACTCACTTGTGACTGGCTGTATGTGTGTGTTAATAAACGGGTACCTGTAATTGGAGCTCTTCGACAATCTATTGGCATAACACATGGTTGATAAACCCCCGTAGATATCTCTATCCTGAAGGGGGCTTGGTCCTGTTGGTTAGGATACTGCTCTCCCGTTACCGGATCTGTGTGTAAAGGTTGTAGATTTAGACAGGAATCCTGTGTTGTTGGCGCTCCATTTGGATATCCTTGTACAACGAATACAACACAAAATAGAAACAGTAATATTCCACAATTGTTCATTATTTTTAAAATCCAAAATTTAGTAAGTAATTTAATTATGAATCGGTGAATTGATTTAACTGCTTGTTATATTTTTGTGCACTTCACGTTTATGTCAAAACAAATTTATCATGTATTGGTCATCGTGCTATCAATCAAACGTCGACAGAAGTACGCCCGTCATATATGTGTAATTACGTAAGTTCCATAATATCCGGATAATTAACACACAAACATTTATTTTGCTTAAAATTCCAACAAATATAATATGTTTTTAAAACAGTTTTCTACTACATGTATTCGAAAAACAAAAGTACGCAATCCTCTGGTTCTAATTCGGAGTGTGCATGCACGTATGCATTCCACGTGTCTTCCGGGTGTCACCTGTTTGTAAACATGTAAACTGCATGATGACACATTGGGTGTACATATCTATATTTAAGTAAATTATCAAAACAAAACCAGAATTGGAAATATATTATATTAAGTTATTATATTTTGTAAAATTCCCTATGGTTATAATGATAAGATAATCACAAAAATAAAAACGTAGATATCTAAATTAATGCGCACGGTGCGTTTCTGGAATAACCTTCATCAGGTTTCTCAATTTCTCTAAAAAGTTTATAAACGGACAAATAGAGATGTTGAAAGTTTGAAACTTTAGTCGAAATGGTATGAAAATAGGAAAATGAACCTTTGTTAGTTGATCAGTGTAAGTCATCTGGCATCATTGATTTATGGGATGGTAAAGTGCATTTTTGTAATTTCTATGTTCATTTTCAGCCGTTACATTTATTTTAATATTTGTTAATTATGTTTACTTTCACAAAATTTTCTATAAGGTACAAAATGCGACAAGACTGCCAAACTGCCAATGCAAACTAATTATACATCGTCGTCCGGTGCCGATGTTTGCCGAAGTTGAAATTGTACCGGTTGTTGTCATGGACGCTGCCTGGCACGTGGTACATGCATGTGAACTTACCATCCGGAACTCCTCGTGCCTTTCCCCAAGTGAAAAAACAAGCTCGGATATGTATAGTATTCTTTGTACCGCGTGACTTATGAAATCACATGATATATGCCTCTACGCGTCACATTTCTTCGCCGGAAGACCGTATCACTTCAATCAAACATTGAACACCGCAAATAAGTTCTAAAATGGCGACAATAGATGAGTTTGTTTTGAAAAATATTGGTCTTTGATGAAGGTACGGAATCAGCCGACATTGCGACGAATGAAAATATATTATTATTGGACGAATATTCGAAAGTGAAATTATTTTAATACCTCCTTCATTGAAGATTTCCAAAAGTAGTTCCAATGGGAGCTATCGTAATACGGACGAGGTATGATTAAGGTACGGAATCAGCCGAAGTTGCGACGAGTGATGATATAACAATGGACGACCGTCATCCAAGAAGCGTGGGATTCAGTCATCAAGGATTCGCATAGGAGAAATTAGGTATTTTTTTTTTTGCATGTTGATATTTATGTGTGCAAACGCCAAATTTACGGGTCACAATATGTACATATTTGCACATTCACTGTTTAGGTATCAATCAGGAGGAACCATGTGTCTAACCCTCCATTAAAAATGGATAATGACCCATTTAACTGGATATCACTTCCATATTTCATCAATGCTGCTGTTAACGAGGACTCCATAATGTCTTTATTAATGATATTTTTTATTTTGTAAAAAAGGGTACTTTATATAATTATGCCGATGACAATACTTTGTCTTATGGTCATCCTGATTTTAATGTACTTACCTCAGTTTTAGAATCAGAGTTAAATGTTCTTATTAATTGGTTTAAAGTTAACAAAATGCAGGCTAATCCAGATAAATTTCAGGTACTTGCGGTTGGGAAGAAGACTTTTGACAAAAACATGAAGATTTGTATACAAAATTCTACACTTTCATGTGAAGAGACAGTAAAACTTTTAGGAATTGAAATAGATTATCAATTAAATTTTGACATTCATATCAGTTCAATCTGTAGGAAGGCATCACAGCAACTGAATATACTTAAACGTTTGGGCCGATATTTAGACAGATTAAGCAAATTAACTATATTCCACACTTTCATTCTCAGTAACTTTAACTTCTGCCCTTTGGCTTGGCATTTTTGTACCGATAAAAATTCAAAAAAATTAGAGAAAGTGCAGGAAAGAGCACTTCGCATTGTATACGATGACTACACCAGTTCATATATCAACCTTCTTGAAAAAGCTCTAGATCAGACGTATTAGGACAATGGCCTTGGAGACATATAACATCGTTAACAAATTAGCTCCTGTATGCCTTCATGATTTGGTTAATGTGAAGAATTCTAAATATGCTTTCAGGTATTCGAACATATTAGATGTACCTCAAGTTAGAACTACAAGGTATGGCAAAAAATCATTCACGTTTGCAGCTGCAACTCTGTGGAACGACCTTCCGAACCATTTCAGAACTGAAAACAGTTTCAACCACTTTAAAAGTTTGATTCAGTCCTGGAATGGCTCAGTATGTCGTTGTTCTGCATGCAGATAACATATTCAGCTTTCTGTTTTATTTCTAGTGCTTTTTCCAAGTTTTAATGCTGCTTAGTTATTTTATGTTTGCTTGATATTGCTTCAGCATGTTTTAGAATGTCTTTTATTTTTGTGCTTTTTATGTTGCATTTGCTAACTGTATGTGCTTTATATGTGTGTTTATGTGATTATGTTAATATTTGTATGTATCTTGTGCTACTATGTATATTCGGTAAAAAGCTCCTGAGAGCTTGTGTTTATTGTTATACAAAAACCGAATTCAAATAAAGTTTTCTTATCTTATCTTATCTTACTCCATGCTTGTTTGTTTACATATTAGAGGACAAGGTCAATGTCAAATTTTAGATAATTATTAGTTTTATTTATCGATTTTATATTTTTAATGCTTACTTGGCAATAATATAGATAAAATTTGATATAAAATTATTTTATAAAATACTTTTTATTTTTTTGGGGAAAGGATTATTTTCTCTTCCTCTTCACAACCCCGGCCGAATAACCAGCATTTTAACGCATATCAATACATTCATATCCGAGCTTGTTTTTTCACTCGGGGAAAGGCGCGAGGAGTTCCGGATGGTGAACTTACTAGTTCTCTAAAAACCGAGTTGATCTTTGATCATGTTTGGGACTTTAAAAAAAGAAGTAGTTTAATTCAAGTTATAATAATGGCATGTGGTACGTACCATCGAAACCAAACAAAATACAAATTAAATGTGAATGTTACTTTATTAAAAAAACATTATGCCCTGATATTACTGGGTATTTATGAACATTAAAAAATGTAGACAGAGTCTGGGAGTGACGATGACATCTTTCAATATATTAATGTTAAAACTCGGAGAAAACCACAGCACTGTCGCAAGTCACTGACAAACTTTATCACATTATGTTGTACACCTCGGCCTGATCTAGAATCGATCTTGCAACATCAGTGGTGATAGGCACTGATTGCTTCGGTAGTTGTAGATCCAACTACCATACGATTACGGCCACGACGGCCCTACAGGTGATGTACAGAAATATTACATGTCGTGTATACATTACATATATGTAACGTAAGGTTACATTAATGAGACGTCTTAATTATTTATTTTAAATGTGTCCTGATATCCTTACATAGAGAATTATACGATCGTGACACGTTTATTAATAGCATTTATCGAAAACATTGAAAATCAAAATGTAAATAAACCGATTCAGTTTTCAATAAAGAGGGTAGTATCTTTATCTATCATTTGCGTTATTTGTGCTTGCTTGCGTATAGTGGTGTCCAACACATATTGTGTTGTGTTTTTTTGTTTTTTTGTGTTTTTCTTCGTCTATGTTACCAGTTTCTCTGGATTGTCCTATTTTGATTGCCCCTTCGGTATTCTCTTAGTCTAACGTTTATTTATAGCGACAGACGTGAAATCAAAGAATAGTAGTACTAGAGGTATATAATTTCCTCCCAAAGATTGACATACACGTGTGCGACTACAGAGTTTGAAAATACCAAAGGGGTAATCAGAATCCGTAAGTCGAAGGACAGACAACACAATGGTCAAAAGATACCAAAGGGGTAATCAGAATCCGTAATTCGAAGAAGGACAGACAACACAATGGTCAAAAGAAAAAGGACACAATGACAAACAACTATCTACAAATCACTACACATAAAACTAAATATAGAGCTACATGAAGACATTGAGATTGATATTAACAGATTAATCCAAAGATACTTCTTATAGTTTAAAAAAATAATATTAAACACACAAAGGACACAGCGCCGAGTACCCATCTTTTAAACGTTGTTAATATTGGAAGTTTGATGCTCGCAGATCATGACCTTTTAGTTCTTTCTGAATCAAAGGAAGGGCTACAGGAAAGTCTCAATAAATTGTTGACTTATTGTAATAGATGGCAACTGTCAGTCAATTGTAAGAAAACAAAAACAATGACCATTGGTAGCTTGAATAGAAAACCTAAACCAAACTTTACATATAACAACAATCTACTTGAAAATGTAAATGAATTCAAATGTAATCTCCCAAAATGGGAGTTTTGTATCATCTTCTGAAGCTTTGTTCAAAAAGGCCCAGAAAGTGATGTATTCTAATAAGAGTTATATGTGTAGTCTAAGTGAACTACCAGTTACTGTATCAACTCACTTATTTTATTCATTAGTTCGTCCTATTTTAACTTATAATTGCGAAATTTGGAATATGGATACATATAAAGCACATGATAATGCCACATTGAGAGCTACAAAGAGTAACTCTCAAGTTCATCACTTTAATTTTCTTGATAAAGTTCACAACAAATTTTGTAAATATATTTTAGGATTAAAGAAGTGGGCTAGTAACATTGCATCTAGATCTGAACTTGGAAGGCTACCAATTGATTGTTTTATTAAAACACAGTCATTGTTATATGAAGACCGCATCTTAGCCGATGATACGCCTCTTATACTGAAAGAGTGTTATTCACTTTCCAAATCCCTTCATGAGAAAGGGACCTACTCTTGGTTTTCGTATGTCAATCATGTAAGATATGAAAATAGAATTAATCACTCAAATGAAGAATTTATTAAAAGGAATAGAAATAAACTTAAAAGAAAATATAAAAATGCAGTTGAACAGGAATATCTAGATATTTATAATAAGAAACTTGAATCAATAGATGATAAAAGTAAACTTCTTTTATTTAAAACTTTAACAACTGAATACAAACTAGAATTTGACTTAAAATATCCAGATAATGCGATCAGAAAATTGATATGTCAATTCTTAGGCATTGAAAGGGGATGATACTATAAAATTCCGACATTTTTTAATTAAAGACTTTGTGAAAAATGTGGAGTAGTCGATGACGAAGCACATTTTTTTTAATATTGTACAATTAATGACAGATTAAGAACAGCTTTTCTCGATGACCTTCTATATCCGTCTAGAATTAATACATTAAATGATATTGACAAAATTGAAAATATTCTTAATTCTACTTCTTCACAACAAGTGAAATCCGTAGACTCATTTATTAAACGGTTCTTGGAACTGAGGACAGGGGGCACTTGATTACATTTATTATATCGTAAAACAGCCTTTTTGTTTGTTTGTGTATGATAATTGTTGTTGGTGTATGTGTTTGATCCAAATTTTTTTGTAGCCTTTGACCCTATACTGGGTGTAAGTTGTGCTAATAAAGAATTGTTAATACAGCTGAGCATTTCTTTTCAACTATACTGAAGTACAAGTTTATATTCCTAGGCGGATCCAGTCCATTTGCATCTTTTGCTAATTGTTATTCTTTTTCTTTTTTTTTATTAGATTATGGCGATCAACCCTCCACCTTTCAAAGCAAATAAATAACAGATGGAAAAAAGGCTGGTCTAGCAAATTCCTACCTTCCGTAAGAAAGTCTTTGAAATAGTGTTTGCTGAAAATAAGGAGTTTTTGTGTTCATTATGGGTGTTTCCCAATCTAATTAAAACGTATCTTTAATTACTTTCATTTTTTCATCCATGAAAGAATAAATGTAAAACGTTTGCCTTTTATGCCACTTTTCTATAGGTTTGACCGCATGTCACTTCTCTGAACAATATCGAATGACTTGCGAAAATCAACGAAAGTGCATTTTTTCCCAAACGGGTACTCCGGTTTCCTCCACCAATGAAGCTGACCGCCACAATATAGCTGAAATATTGTTGAAAGTGGCGTTAAACACCATACTCCCCATGACTGATAAAGTGATATCATGGCATGTAGTACGAACATGTTATCGGTTGTAAAAGGGACCTTTTGAAATTGCAAAAAGGGTTAACCTACAATATATTAATTTGCTATCGAGTTAAAAGAGTTTTGACGAGTAGTTAATAATTGTAATCGGTCTTGAATTATCAGATTCCATGGTGTCCCCTTTCTTTCTTTCTTTCTTTCTTTCTTTCTTTCTTTCTTTCTTTCTTTCTTTCTTTCTTTCTTTCTTTCTTTCTTTCTTTCTTTCTTTCTTATAAACTGACTTTATTGTACCAATAGTTCAGTTCTCTGGTATAATTCCAGCGTTTATAACAATGTTAAATATTTCACATCTAATCTGTATCAGTGTTCTCTTTCTTTATTTTTATTTACTTGCTTTTAATTCCTGTGGTTGATGTTGTGGGTTGAACAGCTGTCTAAAGAGGTACTCGCCACATTGGCTGCTATTCAAGATGCAAGATTCTTTATTTCTCATAGAACCATAGCTGAAACAGTGGTGTGGTACAGAGAATTTGCCAATTTAAAATAAATAGATAATAAATACACATGACAAATAACTTAACAGCCCCCTTTATTCTTTATAATGTATTGTTTCAATGCACTTGTTGTTTGCAAGATATACAATGTATCTTGTTTTACTTGTTGTTGTATACGTTTTTATATTCGGTAAAAATTTCTTCAGAATTTATGTATATGCGTGTTAATAACATACCGAATCAAAATAAAGCTTTCTCATCTTACTTTTTAGTGCTGTAGTTCATATTTGTTTAAATATTCATTTGATATAATATCTATATAATATCTGGGTGACTTGTTATTTAGATTTTTCGATTGCACCACTTACTTCCCCTTCGCTAGATCTTTACAAAAAAGGGGCAATTAAAGATCTAGTTTTAATCAGATTGAGTTTTTGCAGACATGTAAAACGGCGAATATTTTTTTTTGTTACTGCAGAAAAAAACATACTATTAAACAAGCAAATTGAAATGTGTCGATTGATTGATTGATTAATTGGGGTTGAATGGTAACTTTAGCAGTATTTATGTTAAATTGGCAAATTATCTGTACCAGTTTAAACTTTGGTTTTATGAGAAATAAAGAATCTTGAATCTTGCTATATCGCGGAGTGAACAAATTGTATAAAGTAATTTCCTCAACTACAAGAACTTATGAAATAAAACATATTTGTGTATAAAACTGTTGAGGAAATAACTCGACAAATATAAACAAATAATAAACAAAAACGGCACAGCTTCGCATTCATATATTTTCGCTATAATTCCACTCTTTTGTGCGAGAGTAGACTGTTGGTACGTTATTTTCAAATCTTTGAATTGAAGTATTCGGCCACCCACGTAAAAAACAAAGGGACATTATACGATCGGAAGACGACCATTTTGAAAAATATAAACATAATATACTCAAGCGTGTCTGTTTCATAGAGACGATATGATGTAAATAGAATTCGATTTTAAATGTTTAGAAAACGAGCCATCTCAAACCTCTATATTAAAATCGATCTTTACAATCAAAATCAAAAGAAGGCTACCCAAACATCACAATAATATAATACCATTTTATTTTTCATAAAGAAAGCCATGAATTACATTATTTTTGGTGTATTGAATTCAATGTCATCGCACTTATTGCAAGTATACAAAATTTAAAATACTTATTTATTTGATAAAAATTATATGTGACGTAAACGATGTGTTTTATATAATATAAATTAATATTGCATACGTCTTAAGACAGGAATAATCCAGTTCAGAAACATGTAAGTATATTGATTAATTAAGGGGTGAAAAAAAGAACTCGTAACAATATTACAACGATTTTCCACTGTCAACATTACACAATATACATTTTATAATATTCCGATTTGTTTATTTATATTTATGGAGTTAGTCAAATATTTTTATTTCAAAATTAACGTTAAAAACGTGAGTACATAATTTATATTATATGGTATTGTAAAAAAAAAATACTAGACGAATTAATATTTATATAATAATGTGGTCTTGTCCAGGTAATATGCCAACATATTACCCAGGTAATATGCCAAAATATTACAGTACCAAATATCACTACAGAAATACACGAAGTATAATAATTGATTATAATGTATAAATTTCACTGTTTGAATCTAAAGAGGTAAGAAATTGATTACAATTGGAATGAGAACACAAGTTGTGTCAATATCGAGGCACAAATGTACATGTACACGACGTGGGGTCTCACGATTAATTGTTGTGCAAATTCGTCACGGTATTCATGAAACATACAACATATTACGGGCATTTTTTAAAGATATTTTAGTGAATGAGTAAATTGCTCTTTAACGCCAAATGAGCATTATACCAGATCTAGCATGCCGAGAACAAGTTATATTTCTATGAGATGATGTCCGCTTTGTACTAGACAAATTCTCTTTGTTGAATTTTTGTAGTGCTAGCTCACTGATACATTAGTCCACAGGTATACATTTCGTTCCACTAAGACATAGTATTCGTATTCCGTGCTAACCAGTCTTTGATCGTACTCTTCAATGATGCGTGCTTAGAGAAGAGGCAGTCAATGACCAATGTATAGTCTTTGGATTGACCCGTTCGTGGCTAGTAGGACCCACTATTTATCGTACTCTAGGCAAGCATGCTTACAATTAACAGGATCATATAAATGATTATCTTTTAAACTTATTCGGTTACTCAGCAATGAAGATTATGACTTTTATACAGTGATAGCCAAGTATTTTAACAAGTTTTTTCCTGCTCTGAACACAGTGTTAGCTTATAGTTTATTATCACATATCTTTGAACTAGTGTTGTTGTTTGCTTGTTTGTTTGTTTGTTGGAGTTTAACGCCACTTTCAACAATATTTCGGTTATATCGAAGCGGTCAGTTTTATTGATGGAGGAAACCGGAAGACACGGAGAAAACCACCGACCTGTCGCAAGTCACTGACAAACTTTATCACATAATGTTGTACACCTCGCCCTCATCGATATTCGAACTCACAACATCAGTTATGATAGGCACTGATTGCATAGGTAGTTGTAAATCCAACTAACATACGATCACGGCCATGACGGCCCCCACCTATTGCTGTTAAATTTGGAGAACTAATGAAGTAAACAAATTTAAGTAGAATTAGTTGAAGTTTGTAGATTAAACAAAATCATTAATAAAGCTGTGTGTGCCCCTGTCTAAATACCTGTATCTTCCAATTTTTGTTTATTTTTTCTTGTATCTTTTTTTCTCAATGATATTAATGTACTAAAAAAAAAGAAAAAAAATATATTAATGTACTAATGTATCTCTGTACCTATATTTATACAATAGGTTTTTTTTACGCCACAATATACAAAATGTAGCTGAAATATTGCTAAAGTTGTCGTTAAACACCAACAAATCAATCATATACAATAGCTTAAGAAAATAAATGATTTGTAGTATAATCCTACTTACGAAATAAATTGACGAAGTTGTCTCCCTTGGAACATATAAATTATGAATCGTTACACTTATGTCATTACTTTGCGTTCTTTGTACTGTTATGTTCAGTATATTGAACTTTCCTTAATAAAAATAAATTGAACTTTTTGCATCTAAAACACATCAAAAATATAAACTGGTTGAAAATTTTGCCTGAATACTACACAGGTAATGCATTTTTTCATATTCAAAGCTGCTATTGTGATTTAATGATGTATTTATAACATACACTTTAGTTAGTTAATCCAAGGATTTATATAGTAAGAAGGATATGAAACTCGTATTTTCTCGCTTTATTTCGCGTGACGAGATTTTATGCTACTCGCGTTGATTTTTTCTGTATCACCCGTCATACACGTAAAATAAAAAAAAGTAGAGTTTCATACATCTAAAAACATATCAAAAATGATAAAACAAAGCAACTAATCATGCCAAGTTTTGTGGTATACATTGAATACACTCTAAATTACACATTTATACACTTTGGTATGTCGACTTCATGTAAACAGGTCACCCCCATTTCCGTCCAGAACGCCACCATTTTGACAAATGATGTAAACAATCCTTAATAAATACAAATCGGGAGCACTTTTTTCAATAAAACTCCTACTTAACATTGAGAAATATTATATTATCACAAAAATGACGGCTCCGCTTCAATATTCGGTATGATGAGTGAAGAGGAGTTTGAAATTTAAATTCGAGCTTTGACAGCCCATGAAGGTCAAAAGGGCAAATCGATTAATGTCAATTATTGATGAGATATGTATGGGTGATACATCTACAAAAAGTCGATACTTTATCAATGATTGGTATTTAGAACAAATATTTTCACTTTATTCCTGTAATTATGGTTTTATATACTTACAAATACTAGTTTAAAATGTTGAAGCGATGAAAATTTCCACCGTTAATCAAGGCACGCGCATCGTCAACGAATTGCACTATGGGTAATATCGCCACGCAACATACACTAGGAAATAGAAAATGCAAATATGCCCGGTAAAATGCAAATAATTAAAGATTACCAGTTATATTAGCATTTACCAGTTAAATTAGCGAATTGTGGTGGCATTTTAGCATTTTTCCTTCTAAATTTGCATTGTCGTGGCATTTTAGCGTTTTTCCTTTTAAATTTGCATTGTCGTGGCATTTTAGCGTTTTTCCTTTTAAATTTGCATTGTCGTGGCATTTTAGCGTTTTTCCTTTTAAATTTGCATTGTCGTGGCATTTTAGCGTTTTTCCTTTTATATTTGCATTGTCGTGGCATTTTAGCGTTTTTCCTTTTATATTTGCATTGTCGTGGCATTTTAGCGTTTTTCCTTTTTAAATTTGCATTGTCGTGGCATTTTAGCGTTTTTCCTTTTATATTTGCATTGTCGTGGCATTTTAGCGTTTTACCAGTTAAATCGCACGGTCATCTAAATCACCCGCTGAGTAGAGAGATTACGTAATACTGTAGTCGTCACTAGCTCATTGAATATGACGATCTATAGTATTATATTATCGTGTATCTATATGTATTTATTTATTTATTTATTATTATTATTATTATTTATGTTATACTAGTCTGGCCCTTAATACATTTAGTGTATTCAATACACAATAATCCATCAATTGTTGCGTATTTGATTTTCATGTCGTATTTTAACTTAATACGATGTTTATTAAGAAATGTGACTTTAAATGTATTAAAATATTAGCAAAGTGTGATGCACGTACAGAATACGTATACTGTTGTCACTTCACTATTATTTGTTTTTGATTATCATGCGAGAAATACATTAACCTTGTATTACCTATGCTGAGACTATTTACTAAAAAATGAATTAAGTATATATTAAACTATCCGTCTCTATTAAGCTATTTATGTCTTGTTTTATAGCACAGGATTGTGTATGTACAGCGTCAAAGTTATTGTGCTTTAAAAGTTCTGATTATTGTAATTATTTTTGTTTATGATATAAAACAAATAATCATAACCCTATGTAAACGCCGTAACGTACGCGCCCTTGTCCGATCCAACAGAAATATGCAATTCACATGTAAACACTATTTTGTCAGTTAATTAGATTGATCAATAAATACAGGATTTTGTTTTTCTTCAAATGTTTATATAATTCCCTGATAAATATAAGAACAATCTATAATAGTATTATATTATTGTTTATTTATTTGTACCATTCTGGATGATAATAACTTTAGCTATTCAATACACAATAATCCATCAATCGTTGTGTATTTTACAGTAAAGTTATGTATATTTGATTTCTTGATTTTGTTTTTCAGGTCCTAGAACTATGCACTCATATTTATTTCAATTTGATGTTGATTTAAATGTAAACGTTTGATATTTTCACGGAGATTCAACATTATAATTTATGTTTATTTATTTTACAGGCTGATTGATGCCTTTTAGTGGCCTTTAGTGATTTAAAAATGTTAATTTCTTTTCCTTTTTTTGTTTGTTTGTCATTTTTGATGAGCGAAACGTAAAATATTATGAGGAAAATATATTTTTTATATTTTTCATGTATTTTCAGAAGCGAGAGACCATATTTTAATTTGAAATATTTTATTCTTCAATAAATTAAGGCAAATAATTCCTGAAATAAGAAGTGAATGGCGGGTTTACTTATTTTTATTTTCATTCTGAAAACGACAGGTACATTCACACCGGTTCACTCAGCAGGGTTCCTAATATTGCCAGGCAGAATATACAAGTGTCATTTTACATCCGGTCGACGGGACTCTGACCGAATACTTGAATACATGTGTCACAATCTTTGGCAATAATCAGAAACGCAATACACATTTTGTGACCATTTAACGGTACCCGTGACTAGAATAGGAGATGCAATACACATTTTAAAGGTTCTAATAGATGATCAAAATACACCACCCTGATCAAGTATACATTAGGAATGGGTGCATATTAATGCACACTTGCGAATCAAGGGGGTGTTCCACAATATAGTAAAATTCGTGTATAAATTGGGTAAAAATTGGCAAACAAGAGCCTGGGACCCCGTTTTCAAAACTGCTGGATCCGCGCCTGATGCAGCAATGATTCTGGGGCTATTTTCATAAAAAAATCTTAAGATTAACATTGATCGTAAGTTATATTGGATTGTTCATTTTTATCTTGATTTTTTTTGTGCATCATCAGAATGATATAGCAACAACCAAAATTATGAAGTAAAGCAGGGTGAACAGAGCAGGGTAGAAAATTCTTCTTGCAAACCCCAAAAAGCAAAATAGACAAAAAACATTCATATGCAATTTTTCCTTATAAAAACAACAATTATATTTTTTATGACTATTCTGAGATTAATCAGAAGGGTCCGCCAGTTCGAAAGACGTTATTAAAATAAACAAAAAATGTTTTCTTTACGCAGACATATTATATGTTACGCTTTGTTCAAATCAGAAATAACCGTTATGAAAACAGATTAATCTTTTTACTGTTGGCTAAGACTAAGAATCTTTATTCTCAAATAAACCATACATTACAATGGTATAGAGAAGTTACATATAAGAATACAACACAACACATACATGACAAATAAATAACAGATATACAAATACATATACATACAATATTTACATTACAACAGTAGGAGTTAAGTATTGGCCAAGAGAATATCTGATCTGTTGATTTTTCTTATTAATCTACATAACTTTTCTAGTTTTATTTTTTCAGAAGTACACATTATTTGTTTAAATTTTAATATATTTGGCCTTTGAGTAAGATATCTACTTATTAGTTGGGTTCGATTTTCAGTAAAAAAATGACATTCCATAATATAGTGGAATTCGTCACCAATAGATCTGCTATTACATTTTAAACACTGTCTATTTTCTCTGTCGATACCATTCCACCGTCCAGTTTCTATCGGTAATTTGTGGTTTGTGGTTCGAAATTTACATAGTGTATATATATCTTTGTCTTCCAAAATATTGAAATAATTTTCGAATTCAAAGTTGTCTTTAAATAATCTATAATTGATAGCTTTTGGTGAGTTTTGTATCAGAGAATGCCACTCCTGTGTAAACTGCTCATGGAGACGGTTCCTTATCAAAGCTAAAAGCAGGTCGGAATTTTGAAAGAATTGTTGAGACCAAATGTAGGAATAGCCTGTATCATCAAAAATGTGTTTAACATGTTTAATCCACGAAAAATCCAGATTTTCATCAATAAAAAGGTTATACAAAATTTTATAAGATAAATATGAGAGTTTTGTTTCTTTACCGGTTAACAGTCTTGCCCAATATGATATCATTCTTAATTTTACATCAATTTCAATAGGAAACAATCAAAGTTCACCATATATCATATAACTAGGTGTCGATGTTTTTAATTTCAATAACAGCTTGCAAAATCTAAGTTGTACTTTTTCAAGACATTGAATATTTTTACACCATATTTCTGAACCATATAGTAATATTGGTTTTATCATTTTGTTAAAAAGTTCAAGCTGGCATTCAATTGATAAGTTATGTGTTCTACCTCTTTTCAAAACTTCAAACATTGCTTTTGTAGCTTTTTCAGCTTGCTTTTTAATAGCTTTGTTAAAGTTTCCTGTCCTGTTAAACAATATTCCAAGATAATTAAATTCATTAACAATTTCTAATTCAGACCCGTTCAATGTAAATTTTAAATTGGTTGATTGTCTCCCCCTTGAAAAAACTATAACTTTAGTTTTATCAGTGTTTGCTTTTAATCTCCAAGTATTGCAATATTCACCGAATTTATTCAAAATATTTTGTAAATCATCGTGGGTTTCAGCCAGTAGGACAGTATCGTCAGCATATAAAAGTGCAAAAAGCTTTAAATAAATATTCAACTTATCTTCTATGCAGTTTGAAACTGTTTCTAAACCATTAAGACTTGCATTTTCAAAAAACATTTGTAGATCGTTTAGGAACATGGCAAATAGAAAAGGGGATACATTTTCCCCTTGCCTCACTCCCATATCACAGTTAAATTACTCATAAAGCTTTTAGTCATAGAAACTATGGCTCAAAATTTGTTGTGTTAGGCTACAATTCCACATATTTTTCAAACAAAATTCATAAAGGTAAAACATGCTACTCCGAGGAACAAGTGATCAGTATGCTGGAGTTCCTCATCGATAACATATTTGTCTCCTTTGGAGGGACACTGTTTCAGCAGGTCGTCGGCATACCAATGGGTACGAATTGTGCCCCTCTTCTAGCCGATTTATTTTTATACTCATATGAGTCGGAGTTTCTTCAAAAGCTTGTAAAAGATAAGAAGATTCATGAGGCTAGAGCCTTTAATTTCACATACAGGTATATTGATGACGTTTTATCTATCAATAATTCTAGATTTGCAGAATTTCTTCCATTGATATATCCTCCAGAGCTGGAAGTTAAAGAGACCACCGATACAGCTTCGTCCGCATCATTTTTGGACTTATACCTCGAATTTGACGACAGTGGTCAACTCAGTACTAAAATTTATGATAAGCGGGACGACTTCAATTTTAAAATCATAAATTTTCCAAATATGTGCAGCAATATACCAGCTTCTCCTGCATATGGTGTTTACATCTCGCAATTGATTCGCTATGCAAGGGGCAGTAGCAATTATTCTGATTTCCTGAAACGTCATCTTCATCTGAGAAACAGGCTACTGGACCAGGGCTATAAAAAGATTCGCCTTATTCGATCTCTTAAAAAGTTTATATTCCGATACCAATATCTTGTCGAAATATATTCCGTCTCTGCAGAAAAAATTATAAGCGATGCATTTTCATATAGTGAAAATGTATAAAGATAAAGAGTCAAATATGTCAAGAATTTTTTTTGTCAATGTGTGACGTAAAAATATTTTTGACATTTACGTCACCGAATATGGTACTGCTTTGACAACTATTTTACCTATTTTGTTCCTGTATTTAAATACTGTTACAGTGACAGCCGGAACCTTTGAACCGTAATGAGAGCGGGAGGTTTGGCGCCTTAAAATCTGATTCAACCCACCATTTCTTTAGAAATGCCTGTACCAAGTCAGGGTCATTACGGTTTTCACAGTTTTCCGGTTGTTGACTGATTTTGTCTGTTTATATAATTATGAGTTTTGACTTTCCCTTTGTAAGATTGTTCGGAGTTCGGTAATTTTGTTATTACCTTTATTTATAATCAGATTTACAATAATTATAGGTTATACATGATTTAGCATCTGTGTACATATTTAGAATAATAGTATACATTTTGCCATTTATGTGATTCAATAGTAATTTGTACCATAATGCATCTCTCCATACCGTGTCAGTTTTTTCTTTTTTCTTTTTAAGATCTCAAAAAACGAAAATAATGTGAAAAAACTGTCCGTCGTCGAGTAAGATTTTCGGAAGCCAAATTGGTTTTCGTTCATCAAGAGAGCTTCTTCCGAGAAACGACATAGTCTTTCATTCAATATAGCTGTGAATAATTTACCAAGGCAGCTAAGGATAGTAATCGGGTGGAAGTTTTTTGGATCAAGTGGATTGCCTTTATTTTTGTATATTGGTTTTATATTACCTACAAGCCAAATGTCAGGCATTACACCGGAGTTAAAAATTGCATTAAATATCTTCTCATAAGTAGGGAGAAACAGTTCTGATGTAGATTTTATATATTCGTTTACAACATAATCTTCTCCACAAGCTTTATTATTTTTTAACTTCTTAATACAGCGAAGTATTTCCTCTTGCGTTATACTGAAATTAATTTCTTCATTTAGGGGACCAATATTAACATTATCAAGGAGATCTGTATCAAAATTCTCTTGTTGTACAAGAAGTTCATCGGGAGCTTTATTTAGGTTTTTGAAAAACTTGAATAAGTCTCCCAAAGGGATGTTGGGTTGTACTTGTAAACAAAAGAGCTGACTGAAATGTGCCTGTTTCTTATATAAAATACATGTCACTTCGCAGTGCATTGTGGTTTCAGCACTAAGAAAAACATCAAAAGTAAACACAATTTTGAAAGTGGTCATTTTCAAACATTCTGTTATTTTATTTAGATGTAGTATAATTTGGTAGATGGCCAGAACCATGAAATTTTAAAACCAGCCATTTCCGGATTTTATATTCGTTTCCATCCCGTATATCGGCCCTGTTTTTACTTCAAACGAAAACAGATGACGCCATTTTACTGATAACTTGAATAATACTGCGCCCTCTATCGGCACTTTCGCTCGACGACTAGCGGGAGAGTAATATAACGACTGGATTATTCGGGTTATTTTACTGACAGCAAAAGTTGCCAGATAATCGAGAGTATATTAAAATACAAGAATGGCTTTAAAAACAATCTTATGTACAAAGAAATATTTAACTATGCATTCTTTGAAAATTCCAATCGTCATATGAATGAAGGGTTAACACTGTTAATCGCTATATCTGAAAATCGATAATAGCACGAAAACCGATAACACGATGCTAATAATCGAATATTCTTCTACATATTTTTGGACAGGAAGAGCTCAGATCACATACTCCATTCATTATTGTATTTTTATTCAATAAAATACTTTAAAAAGTTGTTCTTCAATTTTCTATTTCATTAGTTAACGATATTTTTGTTTGTTTGATAGCGTCACGTGTTTTGTTGGTTATGCATGTTGTTTGTTGACATCCTAGTTTTAGTAATATTTTGATCTCGGGGTGAAATTTAAATGTATAACAAGCTTGCTTGCTGTATTTATCCTTTCTTAAGAAAAGAATGTCATTATTCCTACAATGTAGCGTCAATTTATGTGTTTTCATCCGTATTTTTACATCCGACCTTTTTTTTTTATTGACATGTACAAGGTTACATAATATAGTCTCTAATCCATTCATACACTTTGCTAATAAGTAATATTTTCTTTACAATAGTTTATTTTTGTTAATAAAATGGACGAATTATTGAATAACGATTTATATAAATGAAACGATTAAAATTGATTGCTAAAAAAAAGTGTTATTATTAAATACCCGGATATGTTTGGATAAGAGAATAGCATTCGGGTCATCGAGGGGTCATGTAGTCTCGTGGTTATAAATAATATTTTCTTTTGAAAAGTTTATTTTTGTCAATGAAATGTTGAATTACAAGAATAAAACGAGTATACTATGGGTTGTGGAATTATTTTTTTTAAAGATTGAACATGTGGTATTTGCATCATCAAGTAGTTCAATAAAAATATTGATTCAAATCTAATAAAAATGAAGTAAATTTATATTGATTTAAGAAGAAAAATTGAAATAAAGAAAAGTTATAAAATTAATGAGAAATGAAATAATATATTTTATGCAAGAGTAAAGTATGGTCATTTTTTTGTTTGTTAAAAGAATCCAATAGGAAAATAAACCATTAATTAAAATTTTAACAGAAATAATACCCCAGTCTGCAAAGTGACGTTGGTCCAACGTCGGTTAACGGTCGTCTCTGACGTTGGTTTGACGTCGAATGCCAACGTTGGCCCGTCGTCATTTTGCTCATCGGGTCGACGTTGGCGCGACTAATTGGCTCGACGTTGGCCCGACGTTGCAATGTCTTATTTCCAATGGTTTCCCTACCAATATCCAACGTTCAAATACTGTGCATTGGTCGGCAAGACGTCTGCCCCGACGGTATGTTTGATCGTTGGGCCGACGTCAAATCAGTATAATCCAACATCGTTCTTGTATAACCACAAAGCAAACCATCACCTTATTTGTAACATTTAGTGTACACACAAACGTTAGGGTGTATTAGTCTTGTATGCCTTTCTGATTCGTGTAGTACTTAGCTTGTTCAATACTTATTGAATAACGGTACACTGCCGTCACTTTACTCCAAAAATTAGAACAATTTTGATGTCGTTTGTCTTACTTAATCTTTTTAGGAGGTTAATACTCCTTTTACTCATTTATAAACGTTAAATTATTACTAGGGGGCCCGGGTGGCTCAATGAGTTAGGTCGTTGGATCTAACAACTCATACAAGCCTATCACCAATACGGAGTAGGTTCGCGCCCGGCTTTGTAAATTACAAAAAGGGTGCACTCGACTCGCAGCCGCAAGTGATAAAGTTTACCAGTTGCTTGCCCATGGTCGGTGGTTCTCTCTGGGTACTCCGGCTTCCTCCACCACTAAATTTGATCGCCATGATATAGCTGAAATATTGTTGAAAGTGGCGTTAAAACACCAAAAATCAAATCAAATCATAAATTGTTAATATCAATTCGGAAACCCTTTATAATTAATGTGCCATTAAATGAGAAGAAAGCACAGTTATGCATTTTATTTACATGCTCTTGCCTTCCGGCCGCCGTTTCAGCCAGTTTTTTATTACACCTTCAATTCTGTCATCCGTTTCGTTTTTAGTCGTGTTGTTCTTTCGTACTGCAGCTGTAAAATAAGAAAATAGGATTTAGAAAAGATATCAAATGTATCTGTTAAACTAGCGATGGTTAAACTCGATAAATTAATGTAAAATGAAATGAAACATGATTTAAAAAAAAGAGGTTAGGGATTTTTAACTTTGAACACTGCTCTTGGAAGGCAAATTCAAGCAGATTTAGTTTTTAAATCAGCAAGGCTTCCATTGACGAAAACATTCTTTAAATAGCGCATGTTTTATTAGATTTTTGACACTTCTAGCTATTGTCTCCACGCTGATCAAGTCGACCTTGCATGTTTTGTAAAGGTGTAAAGATTCAAAAAGTAACAAACTGGTTAGGGAATTATTTTTACCTTTTACGATGCTGCATACACTTAGTGCCTCGAATGATTGTTTAACCCCTTTCCAGTTCAGGGTGATGGCAACATCTGTGGTCATCAGGGCGTTCAGAATCCGTCTCCCACAATCTCTTACATTGTCTCCACCAATTCTACCCAAATAGCTTATCTACAAAGTACCATAATTGTTACTAGGATATTATCAGAAAATGATTTAAAAAGATACAGTTGCAGTATTGATACAAATTTGTTCTGATTTGTTTTCTAAAAATGTTCAATGACATTGAATGTTCAAATAAACTGAAAGAGGCATTAGCTACGATTTTGACCCAAAAAAAATAAATGTTTTGGAAATTGGTAAATAGCTTTACAATGGTGAAATAAAGGTAACTATTTCACATTAAGCAGCTTATCGTACCACTTTTCGTCTTTTGAGAACGAAAATTACCATCGATGTATTCCTTGCAAGCAAATAATTTGAAGTCGCTTTCTCTGTATGCAACTGACCTTACTAGTGACAGGTCAAAACGAATAATTTGTATTTTGTCGCTTATTATAAATTATAAGACATTCATCTACGAGAATAAAAATAAATTTGAGTTAAAATATCATATCATAACTATTATGTGTGCAGCCTCACTACATGGCCAATACTTTTAAACCGTTTACCACGAATTACGTTTACATGAGTAATCATTAATCACTTTAAAATATTCCCACAGGTATATTTTATATTTGATACACAACATCTGGGGATTTCGTGTAAAGCAAGATCAACATCTGTTCGGTTTGGGATAAAGTAATAAGTTTTAATGTAATACCGCATCTACTATTTCACTTTAGTGCTGCATTTGTCTTATAGTTGTCACAGGTGCTCACAAGCACCTGTCATAGTTTGTGTCTTATTTACATAGTTACACATACAAATATATACACGACATACACATTGACTATAATATAAATGCTTAGACAGTATCCAATTGACCTCTTAAATATTAAATTGCATTAATTCCCCGAGATTCCTTCATAAATATGGTTGCTATGGCAACCTTTTATGTATATATCTTTATTTCTCATAACCAATTTTACAAAGGTACAGAGATAACAACAATATAACACATATGTATCTGACCTCTTCCCTTAGTATTAAACAATATATTCTATCAGCTAAACTGTCTTGATCATTACACACACGCAATAAAACTAGCATTACATTTCATGTTTGATCTTTGAGACGGTTACATTTATATAGCAATAAACTTTGAAGAATGTGACCCACCAGATTTATATTTTAGTAAATTGTAACTGCATAATCGCTCTCTGAATAATTTCAATTTCATAAACAAATTTGAAAAATAACGTATCAAATTCAAAATATCCCTAAAAGTTTTATAAAAACTTTCGATTTAAACTTCTATTTAAAGTTTTATTCAGAAGGGGGAAGTGTTGCAAATTAACTTCGCCTTTCTTAATATATTACTTAAATTTTGACAAAATTAGGCTATAATTAACCCATTTTTTTCAGTCACTACTTGCAGGATCTATCATCACTCCTATATTTAAAATAGCTGGATCACCACAAGCTAAATAAATCAAAAGCCATTTTGGTTATATAAAAATCTTACTCAGCCTTTTGTTTAAAAAAAAGTAGTCTTAATAAATCGTTGCTAACAAAATTCCATATAAATCAGTTACACGTATGACTTAAAGCATAAATAAAATTAAGAGATAACTTACATGAGTTTCTGCTAGCCGCGAGTCTCAAAATGAAAATGGCGTATGCGGTTTAATTGGTCGCGCGGGAAAACCACAGGAATCAGTATCGATGTTGTTAGTGATGATACATGAAATCCCCACGTACTAGATTTCATTTCATGGCCGTAACGCAATGGAGGCAAATGAGGCAAATGCCTCACTTTTGAAACGGCAAGTGTAACCTTTTGAAAGCAAATAAAAAAAAAAAAATCTTCAAAATTTGTCTAAATTCACCCCTTTTGCCTCACTTTATTCAGACCCGGCCTACGGCCGTGCATTTACATTCATTGTTTTGTGTGTGTGTGTGTTTTAAATACGGGTTTTAAATCTAGAATTCAGATATAAACAATCATACGTCAAATATTCAAACCAAGCGTCGGCAAATAACCTAATGCCGACCGTCGTTTTGTCAAAGTTAACCCAACGTTGGTGAAAAGACGAGAACCCAACCGTTGGTCTGTCAAATCTAACTCGACGTTGGCGAGGAACCGAGAACCCGACCGTCGTTATGCCATATCTAGCCCAACGTCGGCTGAAGAACGGAAACTCGACTGTCGCTTTGCCTACACTAATCCTACGTTGGTTCAACGTCGTCAAGCCGATGTCGACCTACAGCCGACCATTACGACCTTTTACCGACGTTGGTTCGACGTCACCCTGCAGACTGGGACACCTTAAAACAGTAAAATATGTATACATTAAGGAAAGAAAATAGATCATATATATATATTCTTACAATGGAAATGAAGTTCTATTTTTAAGTTAATTTTTATAAGAAAATTATTTCTTTCATAACTTGACTTTTTAATTATAAAATATAGTGAAAAATCAAGCTTGGAGAGCATATTTCAGGTTTGCTTATATAGTATCAGAGTTCGCGAAATGTGTCGGTCCTGTCAGACATGACCAGCAAAATTTGGGCAGATTTTGCTAAGGACTGACACAAGATTGGTATTTTGCAATAGAAAATTAATGAGGACTGACATTTTTTTCACTAGGACCACCAAACACATATGCAATTTCGGAACTCTGTAGTATTAATGTTTAATATAAATATTAATTACACTACAGCTAGGATGGATTACGCCATATCCGCGCGTCCATCACGGACACCGATTGTAATTCGCGGAAAGTCACGATGGACACAAAAGTCTGATCGCGGCAATTGGTTTGTAATGTCATCGTATAAGCCGCGATGTCCATGATGGACAGCGAAAAAAAAAAAAAAAACCATTACGTGTAGTTATATTCTTATATTCGTCTCGGTTTGTTACCTCAATGCATCTCTTTCCAGAACGTGCTGAATGGGGTATATTTTATTGTGAATTTTATATTTGTATTTATTTGTAATACATAACTTACGTGATTTTTTTTAAAGCAGCATCTGCTTCATGACATAGTAGTGGGTTTTATTTTTAAAGTGATGGCACAGGAACTTCTGGTATTTGAATGCTTTTGTACCTGCTGGTGCCTTCGCAATGAACTGTCGGTACACGAAGATGGCACCTGTCAATCAATATCCATAGATCAAAGACCGAAATTAACATCGCTATGGTATTTAGAGAGGAGACAACACATTGAGATGAAATAATAAGAAATTTTATTGAAAATAATTATGTATCCAGAAAGTTTATTAATTAATAAATTAAAAAGATTTTTAATACAATTTATTAAGAAATACCAAACACAATATCGTTATTTAGGTAAATACTTATTGGGACAGATTTAAAAAAAACAAAAACAAAAACAAAACATACAGATCCCTCCAAGTGTATCAACGATCATACTCTCAGGTCGGACACAGAGTTTCGTCAGACTTGAAGAGAGTGTCACTCTTAAAATTGTCCGACAAAATCCTCCCAGGTCGGAGTGAGAGTGAGAGTCTCCACTCTCAGATAGTCAGTAAACTGTAAACAGGAAACGTCCCCAAATTCTGCTAACCAATAAATTCGTGCATAAAGAAACATGCGTATCTTAGTAAAGCTGAAGTAAATGAGTGATATACAGTACGGAAAGTATAGATATGTTAACGGCTGTCACGGGCGATATATACAATAATATCCATGAATAAAATGTATTAACATGCAGTACCCCTGTTTTAAGTGCACTAGAAGTGAATATTAATATGTCCCTATGTACTCGCGATAATCGATGCCAAGAAGGCCCTTTCACTTGCTGCAGACAGTTGCCGGTTTACGATATCGAGTGCGTATGTTTGCTCTTTAACGTGTTCGCCAAATGTAGGGCGAACGAACCCGGGTAAATAATTATAATTTATACATTTATTTCTTTAAAGGCAAATTTGGATTAAAATTAATTAGTAAAAGTTAAGTTTTATTTTGTTTATGGCGAATGGGTCATAAATCCGTAAATCCCGTTTTTTTTTCTTTCTTGAAAATTGGCAGTCTGCGGAGTCCTGATATAGGTGAAATAATATTTTATTGGTGTATTCTACGTTTTTTTTTACAGTTTACCTGTCAAAACATCACCCATCTCAACATGTCGTCGCATCGTGCATTTGATACAAAAAAAAATGTGTGTCGAGGGTTTCCATACCGACCGTTTTTTTTTTTTGCGTACCCTGCTTTGTATTGAAATTCTGCCACATAAGCAAGGTTAAAATCTGAATAGCTACAGATCGATTTGTTAGCCCACATCTGGCAAAATGGCTAATTCTTTAATTTTTATAATATTGATGACCGTATAGATTTGTCCGACCTGGTGCTGAACTTTGTGATTCTGAACAATTTAAACAATAACCGTTTAAGTTCGATTCAATAATCCATATTTCGAAATATTCGGCCAAAATCACGGGAATAAGCCATACAATATCAACTGAAGCGTGTTTATCTAATCCAATTATGAATACTGATTAATCGTAACTAGTGTAAACAACCGATTGTTGCACTTTATTAATGGCGGACGATAGTAACGCCACCTAGAGACCACGAACGATAACTAGGTAATCACCGATTTCTGAAAACGTCTATAAGCACCGCCTATTTGTCAGTCAATTATACATCAAAGAGACGATAAGGAGAAATTAACACATGATTGACAAGGTGAGAGAGTTGTAAAATAAATCGATTATGGATGTACAAAACAGAGAATACTTTTCTTGTTTTGGTAACGAGAAAGATAATTTCATTGCATACATATAAACAAGTTAAATTCTAAAAAAAAAAAAAAAATGAAGAAAACAAATAAAAGTAAATAATAATAATAAACATATCGTTTCTGTATGACTGCAACAAAACTATTTTTATGTGGTTACTTTCCTCGCTTGCCGCGCTAATGACGTGTTGTCCGCGAATGTCCTGATGGACAATTTGACTGCCGCGTTCGGCCGTGAGACGATCGCGGACTTCCCGATGCTAATTAGTCAATTTCCGCGCCGCGATCGTCTGCGAAACCGCGCGGATTTGGCGTAATCCATGTTGGCTGTAGTGAGGACTGACATTTTTTTCACTAGGACCACCAAACCCATATGCAATTTCGCGAACTCTGTAGCATTAATGTTTAATATAAATATTAATTATTGTTTTCATATTTGATGTGTGTTTATATTGGTGTAAAATTAATAATAAATATTCAGTATTATATTTTCATATTTCATGTGTAATTTTATAGTTTTAGAGTTTAATAATACATATTCATTAATTTGTTTTCGTATTTTATGTAATTCCATTTATGTAGAAAAAGAAAAAAAGAGAATCAAATTTACCTTTATTTACATGTGATTACCCTGATAATTCACCCTTAATGGGACCCCTTAATTCCTCCTAATTAGGAAGGACACCATTCTTTGATATTATGTTATAGTTAGAGTATATTAAGTGAAATGTTAATGGTTAAGAAGGGGGTCGCATCGCTTCGCTCGCTCCGACCCTTCTTAACCATTAAAATTTCACTTAATATACTCTAACTATAACTTGGCCTTGAGGGATACACGAAATCATAAAATTTTATTACTTTGGTAATTCATTACTTACAGCTCATTCCAATACAATATACACTTTAGCAGTAAACACAACAGGTGGTACACCTGAGGAAAAGGCATGTAACTCTTGTGGGGACAACAAATGTGTTCTCTCTGAATTATAGAAAATTCAATTGTTTTATACTATTTCAACACATATTTTAATACAAGGCCTATAAAACAGATGTTTACAGAAGTGAATTTCATTTTTTTAAACGTTAAACTTAGCGTAAAATATTTATATGAATAATTTCTTAGCTCCGAGCTTTGCTTTCAGATGCACACAAATCGATGTTTAATACTGTATTAGCGATTATTTAAAAAAAATATCCATATACATATTTTTTTTTTGATCGAAAACAAGCCCGTAATAAATTACAGAGTTATGGAAGCGAATCATGATTAAGTTGGATATAATGTCGCACAATAGGCTACCCGATTTGTAAGGCTTGAAGTAATTTACCATATAACAATATGTTCGTAATGATGAACGGTAAGGCCACTAAAATGCATCAATCGCCTGTAAAATAAATAAACATAAATTATAATGTTGAATTTCCGTGAAAATATTAAACGTTTACATTTAAATCAACATCAAATTGAAATAAATATGAGTGCATAGTTCTAGATCCTGAAAAGCAAAATCAAGAAATAAAATATACATAACTACTGTAAAATACACAACGATTGATGGATTATTGTGTATTGAATAGCTAAAGTTATTATCATCCAGAATGGTACAAATAAATAAACAATAATATAATACTATTATAGATTGTTCTTATATTTATCAGGGAATTATATAAACATTTGAAGAAAAACAAAATCCTGTATTTATTGATCAATCTAATTAACTGACAAAATAGCATATTTCTGTTGGATCGTACGTTACGGCGTTTACATAGGGTTATGATTATTTGTTTTATATCATAAACAAAAATATTTATTGTTCATGAAGGTGCCTCATTCATTACAATAATCAGAACTTTTAAAGCACAATAACTTTGACGCTGTACATACGCAATCCTGTGCTATAAAACAAGACATAAATAGCTTAATAGAGACGGATAGTTTAATATATACTTAATTCATTTTTTAGTAAATAGTCTCAGCATAGGTAATACAAGGTTAATGTATTTCTCGCATGATAATCAAAAACAAGTAATAGTGAAGTGACAACAGTATACGTATTCTGTACGTGTATCACACTTTGCTAATATTTTAACACATTTAAAGTCACATTTCTTAATAAACATCGCATTAAGTTAAAATACGACATGAAAATCAAATACGCAACAATTGATGGATTATTGTGTATTGAATACACTAAATTTATTAAGGGCCAGACTAGTATAACATAAATAATAATAATAATAATAAATAAATAAATAAATAAATACATATAGATACACGATAATATAATACTATAGATCGTCATATTCAATGAGCTAGTGACGACTACAGTATTACGTAATCTCTCTACTCAGCGGGTGATTTAGATGACCGTGCGATTTAACTGGTAAAACGCTAAAATGCTACGACAATGCAAATATAAAAGGAAAAACGCTAAAATGCCACGACAATGCAAATTTAAAAGGAAAAACGCAAAAATGCCACGACAATGCAAATATAAAAGGAAAAACGCTAAAATGCCACGACAATGCAAATCTAAAAGGAAAAACGCAAAAATGCCACGACAATGCAAATATGAAAGGAAAAACGCTAAAATGCCACGACAATGCAAATATAAAAGGAAAAACGCTAAAATGCCACGACAATGCAAATTTAAAAGGAAAAACGCTAAAATGCCACGACAATGCAAATTTAAAAGGAAAAACGTTAAAATGCCACGACGATGCAAATTTAAAAGGGAAAACGCTAAAATTCCACGACAATGCAAATTTAAAAGGAAAAACGCTAAAATGCCACGACAATTCGCTAATTTAACTGGTAAACGCTAATATAACTGGTAATCTTTAATTATTTGCATTTTACCGGGCATATTTGCATTTTCTATTTCCTAGTGATACTTACATACAATCTCCCGAGATTCATATCCTTCTTACTATATAAATCCTTGGTTAATCTTAATCACTGGTATCTGAACTTTGGTATATAATTGATGACGGTTACTGATTGTATTCATTTTCTTTAATCTATTGTAGAATTGATACTGTCCCGTTATGGAAGCTGAATTGAAGCCTATCATTCAGTGTCAGTTGTGTAAGAAGACTCTAAAAGATCCTAGATATCTTCCATGCTTGCATACATTTTGCCGCTCATGTATCGATAACAACGCAAAAGAAACAATACGTTCGGAATCTACTCGTACATACTACTGTTCAAAATGTTCCAGGGTTGCTAAATTTCCGAACGACGTTTCTATGTCTAAATGGGGTGATCATCTACCCAAAAATAAACTTGCATCTAACGTTATAGATGGATATCGTATAAAAACCGGCAACGTTATCTGCAAACCATGCAACCGGAAGCGGAAGTCAGCAAAAGCGACTCAGTGGTGCATAAAATGTAAAGAACCATTGTGTGACCATTGTGTTGAGTCTCACAGTTCTTTCAAACCAACAATGGGGCATGATGTGACCAGTATTTCGACAGTGCAAAGCCGACCCATAAAAGAATTATTAATATCACCGCCATGTGATGAACATCAAGAAGAACTTGACCATTACTGCTACGATCATAAGAAATTTGTCTGCAGCACGTGTAAGGCTAATATACATCGCTCGTGTAAATCGGTATTCGCGGCATCAGTTTATGCCCAAAGAGCTCGTGACGATAGTAAAACAACAGAATACTCCATAGGTCAACATGAAAAAAATGCTAAAATTTTATTAGAAAATCGGATGAAAGAAAAAGAATCATTGGAAGTGTCAAAGGTCAAAATAACCGAGCAGATAACCTCCGTACGTCGTAAAATTAACGATCTTCTAACAAAATATGAGAAACAATGCCTAAAAGAAGTGGAGGATATATATTCCAAAGAGAGGCAAATTCTTGAGACGGACATCCTTGGAGCTCAAGGGATATATAATGCTTCTAACAATATGAATCAAGTATTGAAAGTGTCTTCAAAACATGCTAATGATGTCCATTTTGTAGAATGGCAAGATAAAATTGAAATAGAGACGCAGATGCTGAACGATATTATCTACGATATACACGAACCTTTAACTAGTCCTCGCATATCTTTCAGTGTGAATCCCGTTTTAGAAAACGTGATGCAATCTGTCCGAAATTTAGGCGGATTTACTATAAAGAAAGAAAATGTGAAGCTGATTTCCGGATTAGAAAAACCTCCTGAAATAATACCAAGTGACAAACCCGACCAGCTAGATAATACATCAATGTTATCGCTCCAGATGCCTTTACAAGAATACAATATCAAAACACGCAATGATGAACATGCGTGCTATATCACGGGGATGACCATGCTTCCATCCAATCTGTTAATATGCGCCGACAAAAATAATTCAAACCTTAAAGTGTTTGATTCTGAGCTTCAACTGCAACATGAACATAAATTAGAGTTTCCTCCCTTTGATCTCACCTCTGTTGAAGGAAACAAATTTGCCGCAACGATACCAACCGAGTCCATTATATCTATTTATAGCATAGATGCAAATCTTGTCCATAAAAAATCCATAAAAACAGATGTTCCTTGCTACGGACTAACATATTCCAATAAAAGATATGCATTTACCTGTCCGTTCACAACGCCATCGTGCGTTAAGATGATAACGAACACAGGACAATCCATTATGACAATTTGCCCGGTAGAAAATTATCAATCTTTATTTCTGCGACCCTGGTACGTAAAATTTGACCAAAGTGGATCACACTTGTATGTGTCCGACTGTACTCGAGCTCACATATATTGCTGCGTCGGCACTTCCCTTCGACGATTTGTTTATACACACGACCGACTCAATGCACCTCGTGGTCTTATATTAAAAACGAATGATGACTTCTTTGTCGTGGGATGGGGATCAGACAATGTACATTGTGTTGATCGAAACGGGGAGTTTATTACTGAGGTCGTAAACAGATGGAATGGTTCATTTAGCCCTCAAACGGTCTGTTTATCACATAAGGAAGATAAAATGGTTGTTTCGTTGGATCCTACAAGTTGTAACAGTGATGTACTGTTAGTATATGACCTACCAGATGATATATCTTGATATATTTTATACATATCTTTCTTAAACAAATGTATTATTGTATTTAATCAAAATAAATCATACTTTTTTTTTAATTGATAATAACAATCTGATTTATGCTTATTGATATCCAATTCATTGTTCCACCACATAGCAGTCCTGGTAACGGTTCACAGGGCTCAACCCACAAAGCTGCCCAGGTGGTAGATAGGAGATGCTCTCTCGATGCGGGTTATCAGACTGTGGACCATAGTATGTGTCGCCTGTATGGAGTGCCATGCTCCTTACAAGTTAAAGTTTCGAAAAGGGAGAATGTGCTTCATAGCATCTACAGAAGAATATACAGTCAAGCTTGTATTAAGAGGTCACCTTTGGGACATAGAAAAGGTGGCCTTATAAAACAGGTAACCTCTGCAATGAGGTTCAATTCATATGAAATTTGCCGTTACCTTTTAATACAGGTTTGACGTAATAGAGGTGACCACATGGGCAGGTTTGACTTAATAGAGGTGACCACATGGGCAGCTTTGACTTAATAGAGGTGACCACATGGCATCCGTTGTCATGTTTCGTTTCTACTCAACTCTCTATACATTACCAGAGGCAGTTAACATTCGTTGTCATGGTCGTCACATTACTCCCTCATTTCTGTATAATTAGTATATATCAATGTACTTGTTATCGTCATGAATATTCATAAGCTATTTGCCACAAACAGCAACAGTTAATCAATAACAAAATTATTATATAATTAATTGGCTTACCGTCGCTTCCTTTTCCCACATTTTGCGTATATTGACAATCTACAATGTTGTAATTCCAATTTTGAGCAAGTGGTGGCTTATAAAGACAGGCTTCAAGCAATGTCTGTAGTTATGTCTTTGTTTTAGTTGTATTGGTTTTGTGGTCTTATTCCTGTGTATTATATTCAGTGAATTTGCAGTATGTGTAAGGTTGGTGTTTAACGCACTTTTCACATTATTTTAGCTATATCGTAAAGAACATTGTTAATACGTGACGGAAAACGGAGTACCAAGAGAGAAATACACTTGTGCGAAGGAGAATATCGTATGAGGCAGGGGACAGAACTCGTCAGTCTTAGAGAAATTCCGTCGATCTGTCGCAAATCATGCATATTCTATATCGAATACATCTCGCAATGAGCGGGAATAGAAATCACAAATTCAGTAATAATAGGCAATGATATCATACTAGGAAAAACAAATCAAAAACAAAATATACCATAGTCAGAAAAGTTCATAAATATAATAGACCAATCATAGAAACAGACAGATATCGATATCATTAATACACATATACATTAAGTACTCACTATCCTGACTTAGTAGAGACACTACAATAACACGTGTCGCAGGTACGCGGGTTATAGTTATGACATTTCTGGAGTGGCATAGTTTAAGGTTTATAAGTATATGCAGTCATTTTCACCAATATTTCAGCTATGTAATGATTACCAGACTAATTGGGGAATATAAGCTACAACGGGTTATAACAAGAAGAGTTTGAAGATACCAAAGGGGTAATCAGAATCCGTACATCGAAGAGGAACAGACAACACAATGGCCAAAAGAAAAAGTACAAAAGGGCAAACAACGATCAACAAAACATACATATAAAACAAGATCGAGTAACCCCACTAAAATTCGGAGGTGAACTCAGGTGTTCAGGAAGGGTAAGCAGTTCCTGCTCCACTAGTGACATCCGTGGTGTTAATCTAGTTACAAACCAGGTGATCAGTCATGAACGAGGAAAGGACCATTGAAACCTCCATACTTTGTATTGTAGCCAGAGGTCGACTAGCTTAACAGCTGGGCTACCTCTACCTACTTATCTTTGTTATGTTACAATGTGAAGCATACTCTACATTTTGCACATGCATATATGTATATATTTTGTAATAAAACGTAAATATCAAGAAGTGTTTGAAGATATCAAAGGAGTAATAAGAATCCGTAAATCGAAGAAGGACAGACAACACAATGGTCAAACGAAAAAGGACAAAAGGACAAACAACGATCTACAAAACATACACATAAAACTGCAGATCGAGTAAATTTAGTGTGCAAATCGCGTTTCTGGAATAACCTTCATCGGGTACACTCAAAGTAGAAAGATTGGATACCAAATAATTTAAAAGTCTTGTAAACCACGAAAATGGTTGATGCAAGGGTTCAAGCCCTGGACAATACATCTTTAATGGACACACATTTTTGTATATTCGTGTCATTTTATATCAACAGATGATAATAAAATAATAAATACATACTTTGATTTAATGACTTACACAATCATTGTTCATATCGTTGTAAGTTTGTCTCCAATATAGGCAAATCAATGCTTAAGTCATGTGCAGGAAATAAACTGTCTGCGTGTTCTGTAATACTTTCCGTTGAATTAGAGGTTTCTACGTGGTCGTCGTTGTCATGTTGTTCATTTACATTTTCTGACCAAGTGTTAGCTTTTATTTCTTCCGTAGAAATAACGTCCTTTGCATCTATTGTACAAATGGTATCCTCTATATGTTCATAATGGAAAGCTTCTGATATATCTTCTAAGCTTGAGATTTCGTGTAATGGAGGACTATTTTCAATTGACACATGTCTTATCGTGCTCTTTACTGGATATAATAAACGATCTAAACTAAATTCAGCTTTTGTTATTTCAATATTTTGTCGATTGTCGGTCGAAAATTCTAAAATGGCATTTGGAATTCCCCCTAAGTGCCTCTTGATTTCAACCTGAAAACAAATACAATTTTCTTCTGAGACAGACATGACAAAGAATGAAAACTGTGCTGCATTTCCTGGTTTGGCACCAATAGAACATGTTGGCCGTATTTTTATTCTTTGGTGTGGTGGCAGATACAAGTCTTCAGATTGAAATATTATTTTATTTCCGTTTTGCTTGTGCTTCCTGATAATCATATCCGTATCTGTGACGTCACAACATTCCGCCATTAGAAATAACGTTTTGGTACCAGTAATGGACTGAGACATGGATATAATGTCTTACAAACAGACAATGCAGACCATCGTGTCATACATTGTAGAACTATAGTTTCCCTTACAATGGAGTAACTATATGTATCATCTGTATCTTAATGTCCACTTCAATCAATGTTCTCTCGTTTTAAAGAGGACCGTAGTGGTCGTGATCGTATGGTAGTTGGATTTACAACTACCTATCCAATGCGTGCCTATCACCACTAAAGTTGTGAGTTCGAATCCCGCTCATGGCGAGGTGTACTCAATACAACTTATATGATAAAGTTTGTCAGTGACTTGCGTCAGGTCGGTGGTTTTCTCCGTGTACTGCAGTTTCCTCCATCAATAAAAATAACTGCCATGATATAACTGAAATATTGTTGAAAGTGACGTTAAGCACAATATTCTACTTTACCCTCTTTTTAAATCTAGTGTGGCGTCACGGATTGAAGCAAATCAGATGATTTAGACGTTGTAAGAAATATTTTGTTGGGTTGACAATTAAAGTGTAAGAGTCTCACCGAATATTTAAATATCTGCTCAGATTTTACATTTTTCTGCTGAAATAAAAGAGTCAATCCACTGCTCTCAGGAATATCAAGCTTTGAACCACACGGCTGGACGATGTGAGTTATCTTCCTTGGACAATATACAATGCAAAAACCGCTCAAACAGGAACAGCAAAATTCAGCATAACCATTCTAAGTACATGGGAAAAAAAGAAATTAGCATAATAAAGTAAGATTAAAATTTATCTACAATGAACAATATAATATATTTGTATATGTACATGTTTACTAAAACAAATATGATTTATAAATATTACATACATGTACTATCCTTGTTTCGAAACTTTCTCCAGGAACCAAGGGATATAGAAAGTGGAGCTTGAATCGTCGCTGCTAGAACAACGTTATTACCTCAAGCATGTAGAATGCCACGCTTCTTCAACTTTCAGCAGCCTCTACTAAAAAGAGGTTTAGGGGGTCGTGATGTTATCCACTTTCAAAAATATTCCAGTTATATCTTTGCGGTTAGTTTTATTGATGGAGGTGTCCGGAGTACCGTGGTAAAACCACCGACCTGCTGCAAGTCATAGACAAACTTTATAGCATAAAGTTGCATCGAGTACATTCGCCATGAGCGGGATTCGACCTCACAACGTTAGTGGTGATGGGCACTGATTACATATGTAGTTGATAATCCAACTATCAAACGATTTTGACCACGACGGCCCACTAATAAAGAAGAGTTTGTAAGAAGTTATCATGAGTGGCACGTTTAATAGTATAATTGTTGGACCCCATACCACCCCTGTGGCTATATAATGTTGTAATATTATTCTCGTCGTGAACATAGTTCAGGACGTTAAACAACAATCTATCAATCTAGCAAAGAACAAAAGAAAAAAAAAGAAACAGTGATTTGAGAAATATAATCTCAGTACGGTAAAGGACTGGGAGCTATAAGGGCCAAAATCGGCCCCACCTCAGATGTCGATAAAATTTTCTCCAAAATGTATTCACAATATGTGCTTTTCAGAAATAAATACAGTTAGTTAATATGTGTATCTAATTCCTCACAGCGGATCGACAAATTCAGGTAATGAAAAGCAGTGAACGTCATTTTTTACATTATACAGAACGTACGTATCATTGTATTATAATGCATATCTTTAAAAAACAAAAACAAAAACAAAGCATAATAAAACTCAATAAACAAAGCATAAATTTGACTTAATATGCAATGTGGATTGATTTCAGGAATAAAAACATGCTCCGAAGCTGTATTATGAAATTAAAGTGAACGAATAGTAATGTCGCAACGTCACCCATTTTCGATGGTCTCCTGTTTTCGACGGTTTTTGGGGTATTTCGTGTGAAAAATCACGATTTTACGCCAAAAAATCATATTTTTTCCAATATTAGGGGGGGGGGGGGGGGGGGGGGGGGGAGGGCGCGCGCCGGGTGCGCCCCTCCTGGATCCGCCCATGGGACATCAATTCAGAAACTTATTAACATTGATCGTCGAAAACTGGTGAAATTTTAGTATTGATCTTAAAGAGGTAATAGATAGATTTATTTGGACAATAGAACTTTGTCGTATTTGAAATTTTTTTAACTGTACTTTATTCTTAACGATAACCAATGCGATGATATATTCCAGTACATTTTTACGGACAACCATCACAAATCTATAGAAAAAAATGCCAAGGTGCGGGTTGAGAGAAGTCCAATATTTAAAGATCGTTTTTGTTTTATAATATGGAAATATTTTGGGAAATTGTGTGAAGCAACATGTTTAATGTGTAACGATTTTAGCTAGGACCCTGTGAGAATTATTATCTTTTTTTTTATAAACTGATAGCAAGCCTTGGATTGTCACTAGAAAAAGAGGAGATGGTAGATATTGTTTTGCTTTGTGACAAACCAACAACAACACTCCTAATAAACTGTTGCTATCAGAATCTGCTGTAAGTTGTCTTTTACGTGTAAGGAGTGTGTCCTTTACATCCCACGCTAAGGGATGTATTAAATTCGTTCCTCATAGCTGTCTGGTGTCCCTTTCACATAAAGTCGGCGTTTTCCTAGAGGAAGCCATTTGTTATTTTATTTATGTCAAATTCGCAGTCATGTTAGGATTCTAATAATAATAGGATATTATACATTATTATACAGCTATAATTTTAATCCAATCAAAAACAATATGGTCGTGATCGTCTTCCGTAATTAGAAGCGTCAAAATGAAATACAACCGAATTAATATCAAATCGTGACTTGTTTCAACCTCATTTAAAATATACCTTGACATTCTGTAATACTTGTACATTTTGTCCCTGTTCTAGTTAAAGGACTTTATCAAACAGAATCATACAGCTTACATGTAATACAGTTAATACGCATTTAATCCACAGAAGAATATTTCTATTTTCTACACCTTGTGGTGTGGGGTCGCTATTGCGCATGCGAAATATTAATTGCAAACCCCATTGACTGGCTATTTGCTGTCTGTCTAGAATATTATATATTTTTTCTCGATCGACAGTTCAGAAGCTAGAAAACAATATGATGAATATTGTCTGTCAATCATGCAAACAATAACTTATGCACATGACAGAACGCATTATCAATGCACTACATACACAAACTTTTGATCCATCATTTGTCCATTGGAGGTTGATTTAAGAGAATGGAACTGATAGAAGTTAAAAGTTTAATTTGGGCGCAAAAGGGGAAACTTTATATAATTTATGAAAATGTAATGTGAATTCAGTGGCCAACCATCCCAGTCTGGTGGCGAAAAAAAGGTATTATTCTGATATGCCTAACGTTGTGTCTGCAAATTCCATCCAATGAACCCCAACAAAAAACCTACTTTCAGCAAACCAATTCTTTTCATTGATTGATATGAAAAGAAAGTTTATAAACAGTGATAATCATAAATTCCATCAATATCAATAAAACAATTACCTTTCATCTTAACTGAACTTGAACCGTCGTGGTCGTATGGTAGTTGAACTTACAACTACCTGTGCAATCATTGCCTATCACCACTTAAGTTGTGAGTCTGAACCCCATTCATGGCGAGGTGTACTCGATAAAACATTATGTGATAAAGTTTGTCAGTGACTTGCGACAGGTCTGTGGATTTCCGCCACAAAAGTAGTAACTGAAATATTTTTGAAAGTGGTGTTAAACACCTAACCTCCAATGGACAAATGATGGATCAAACGTTTGTGTATGTAGTGCATAACATAAAACACCTCTGGGTCATAATGTGAGAGCTATCTGTTGGATTGTGCCCAAAAAATATCTACTCCTTTTGGATCAAACTATATTTCTTCATTTTAGAAGTAGCATCGATAGACTATTAAACCCGTTACCACCGTATTCCTGTATTCCGGGATACTGAAATAGTATATACTTATTGACTGGGTATGAGGGAATAGCAAGTTCGTTGTCCCCGAGACTCTGACTATTGACCGAGGCGAAGGATAAAAATGTCCATGAGACAATATTCAGATTTATAATGCAATTTTCTGACAAAAGATGCGTGATTTTATTGGTCTTTATCATTTTGAGGTGATCATTCAACTATGAGTTTAATGTTTTTCGGTATAATAAAATACTTATAGACTATGTATTCGGCTTCGCCTCGGTCAATAGTCAGAGTCTCGGGGACAACAAACTTGCTATTCTCTCATACCCAGTCAATAAGTATATACTATTTCAGTATCCCGGAAGAAAATATATAATCAATAATTGGGGGCTTATGAATTTTTTTTATTTTGGATGAAGTGGTGTTTATTTTATTTTTATCTTACATTTGTATATAACTGTTACGTGCCGACATACCATCGTTTTTTACGGCAAAGATTGCTTCTCAAATATCAAAACGTCATCTAAGCGCTTGGAATATTTGAACATTTTCCCGTCGTTTTTCAAGAAATTTAACACCTCGTGAAACCAAAAAAATACTTTAACAGTATTTGTGTTTTATTTATTTTAATAATCTGGTAAAATATTTTTCTGGTGCACGACTACGGAGGTGCTTAATTTCTTCGAAAACCGTCCAAATATCGCGGGCAAAATTCCACGGACAAGAATTGGCAATACATTTTTATAATATACAATGAACATATATTATTCTATCCCTATCGATTTGAATATTGTATTACTTCAATTCTTATATGAATTCAACTTTTAATTTTGTTAATTAGTTTATTATTAAAATTTAACTTTCTATATTCTTAACTTGTATAGCGATATTTAAAAAGTAGTAAAATGTGTTTAGCTATTTTACCTGGTACGTATTGTACTTACCTTTGAAAATAACAATAAGAGTAACAATAGTAAATATACTAAATATACTAAATATTTTATAACACATTCTATACTATGATATGGTCGATTGAGCACAATGTTGAATCAAATTTACATTTGTCTTTTAGAAAATAAAACTTAATATATTATACATGAGCAGTCTTTAATGCGCATAAATATAAATTACGTTTGCACAGGTCGTATGTACTTTTGATGGGGCAGTCGTGGTGGTGATCGTATAATAGTTGGATTGACAATCAATTGCAATCGGTGTCTATCACCACTAAAGTTGTGAGATCGAATCCCGCTCATGGCGAGGTGTACTCAATACAACATTATGTGATAGAGATTGTCAGTGACTTGCGGCATGTTTTCTCCAGGTACTCCGGTTTCCTCCACCAATAAAACTGACCGCCATGATATAACTGAAATATTGTTTAAAGTGGCGTTAAACACCATTACGCTAATCCTAACCCTCCACTTTTGATCATCTACGTTTAAAAAGTAGATGCACAAAAAGTACACCGATTATAGGTGACATGATAAAGTATGTACAATGTAAATGTCATAAACATGTCTATAGTTTAAATACAATTGATTGATAAATTGATACTCAGCCTGATCTTAGCAGTGTTTTGGCTAATATTAATTCCCGAACTTTATACATATCTTTGTTACCAGTAATAGAGTATATGAGTATAAACAGGGTTCTATTAGGATGGCAACAATCACTGTAGCATGTACATGTTAAGAGCTGATAAAATATGCCAACATATCTTCTAAATAAGTAGTTCCAATCATCCGTTTGTTGTGGTTGTATATTTATTTACATCGAACAACATGAGCACACTCCATTACCCAGAAAACTGGAAAAATGTTGCTCTATTAAATTATAAAATAGTATTACACATAATGAAAACCGAAGGGACAGTCAGGAATAGACAATTCAGAGACACAGGCAACATTGGGTACAAGACACAGAACGAACAAAACAACCACAAAAAGCACAAAAGATATTACATGTTGTTTAATTCGTTTGTAGGTATGATACATATCTGTTTTAGATGATTGATTGTTTCTTACCTCACGTAAGTTTTAGATGATTGATTGTTTCTTACCTCACGTAAGTTTTAGATGATTGATTGTTTCTTACCTCACGTAAGTTTAGATGATTGATTGTTTCTTACCTCACGTAAGTTTTAGATGATGATTGTTTCTTACCTCACGTAAGTTTTAGATGATTGATTGTTTCTTACCTCACGTAAGTTTTAGATGATTGATTGTTTCTTACCTCACGTAAGTTTTAGATGATTGATTGTTTCTTACCTCACGTAAGTTTTAGATGATGATTGTTTCTTACCTCACGTAAGTTTTAGATGATTGATCGTTTCTTACCTCACGTAAGTTTTAGATGATTGATTGTTTCTTACCTCACGTAAGTTTTAGATAATTGATGGTTTTTTACCTCACGTAAGTTTTAGATGATTGATTGTTTCTTACCTCACGTAAGTTTTAGATGATGATTGTTTCTTACCTCACGTAAGTTTTAGATGATTGATTGTTTCTTACCTCACGTAAGTTTTAGATGATTGATTGTTTCTTACCTCACGTAAGTTTTAGATGATTGATTGTTTCTTACCTCACGTAAGTTTTAGATGATGATTGTTTCTTACCTCACGTAAGTTTTAGATGATTGATTGTTTCTTACCTCACGTAAGTTTTAGATGATTGATTGTTTCTTACCTCACGTAAGTTTTAGATAATTGATTGTTTCTTACCTCACGTAAGTTTTAGATGATTGATTGTTTCTTACCTCACGTAAGTTTTAGATGATGATTGTTTCTTACCTCACGTAAGTTTTAGATGATTGATTGTTTCTTACCTCACGTAAGTTTTAGATGATTGATTGTTTCTTACCTCACGTAAGTTTTAGATGATGATTGTTTCTTACCTCACGTAAGTTTTAGATGATTGATTGTTTCTTACCTCACGTAAGTTTTAGATGATTGATTGTTTCTTACCTCACGTAAGTTTTAGATAATTGATTGTTTCTTACCTCACGTAAGTTTTAGATGATTGATTGTTTCTTACCTCACGTAAGTTTTAGATGATTGATTGTTTCTTACCTCACGTAAGTTTTAGATGATTGATTGTTTCTTACCTCACGTAAGTTTAGATGATTGATTGTTTCTTACCTCACGTAAGTTTTAGATGATTGATTGTTTCTTACCTCACGTAAGTTTTAGATGATTGATTGTTTCTTACCTCACGTAAGTCTTAGATGATGATTGTTTCTTACCTCACGTAAGTTTTAGATGATTGATTGTTTCTTACCTCACGTAAGTTTTAGATGATTGATTGTTTCTTACCTCACGTAAGTTTTAGATGATGATTGTTTCTTACCTCACGTAAGTTTTAGATGATTGATTGTTTCTTACCTCACGTAAGTTTTAGATGATTGATTGTTTCTTACCTCACGTAAGTTTTAGATGATTGATTGTTTCTTACCTCACGTAAAGTAGTATTTTAGCTATATCTGGGTTTCTCTAACGTTTACTCATGAGGGAAACATGCTTACACACAATACATCACCAAAGTAACAAGTGATGCAGGGATGGGCCTATGGGCAAATGTTTCATCACAAAAAAGGATAAAATTTAAAAAGGTTGGATCATTTGGCCTTGCAACTGAACACCAAAGCCCAGTCGCAATACACTGTTGTTCACATTTCGACGTAGAGGGTTTATTCGGTTAGTACACCAAGTAAAGCATAACCATAGATCTTAGTGGAAAATGTGTCTCCTTTGGTTTCCCTGTTCCCTGTGATTATTTGACTTTCAACTATAATCATCATCATCATCATCACCATCATCACCATCATCATCATCACCATCACCATCATCATCACCATCACCATCACCATCATCACCATCACCATCACCATCACCATCACCATCATCATCATCATCATCATCATCATCATCATCGTCGTCGTCGTCGTCAGAATCATCAACTGCAGCTTGTTTCCGCTATGACAAAACAAATTCTCACCTCAATAATTTCTTGCACAATAATCTATGGGAAAAGAGTATGCATTTTGACTGTCTCCTAAAAATATGTATGACTGTTACTGAATTATCATATTTTATCCAAAACCACACGACATTTGACACGTGCTTGCTTAATAAAATATTTAGTTAAATGGACCTTTATAAACATTAAAGGTAGGTTGTACTGGTACATGAGCTATTTCAGTATGCAAGCTCTCAGTGTCTGCCTCTGTATTTCTAGCAATGATTTGGAATCAAAATGTGAAGTAAGGTATTTCCAAAGACCTATATTTCGTTAAAATGGTCTAGCCCTTCCCATAATGCATCTGGAAGTGTTAGTAAATCTGCAATAAAAATAACACATTACGATATTCCGGAATGAAACTGTGTGGTAAGATTATTATTTAAAACTTATATCAGTTATTTATGTAAATAGTTATCAGAGTATGCTTATCTTCAAATGATATTTCTTCATGATTGTTTAATCAAAATTAATTGTTGATTTACGAAAACATTTCTCGTACGAATGTATGGGTTGTAAGAAATAACGTACTGGGATATTGTAATCTGGTGGTTTGCGAGATCGATTGTAATTTTTCAATTTCTTAATTTTAAGCTTAACCACTAGTCAATTAGATTTAACTAGTGCAACAGGAACTGTCTACCCTTCCGGAGCACTTGGGTTCACCACTGTTTTAGTGGGGTTCGTGTTAATCTATTTTTTGTTTTATGTGTATGATTTGTAGGTCGGTCTTTGTCCTTTTTTCCTTTTTCTGTTGGCCACTGTGTTGTCTGTCCTGCGATTTACGGATTCTGATTACCCCTTTGGTATTTTCAAACTCTTCTTCCTACTTTAGAAGGGTAACTATCTCCACCCATATAACTATAAGCACGCCCTGCTTCATACCGTTTGACCGTATACGATTGGTCATAATTCGGATGTAGTGACTGTATTATATACATGTTGGTTTTATCAAACTAACGGTACATTCGGAGTGTGTGTGAAACTCAATATAATGAAACTAAACTATAAGCCCATCAGTAAATGGAAAATTCACAATGGGAAAATTGAAATTATCTATTCTGTTATAAGAGCCTAACATACGTATGTTTATTCCTTTCAGACGTTGATATATTGCTATGCATACCGTTAATAAATGTGATTTCATCCAGCCACGGATTCAATATACTGGACAAAATGTTGCTTTAGAGTATGTTTTTGTCAACAATACAAGATATGAAATCCTATCGAAAACTCGCTGGACGTTAAACATCAATCAATCAATCAATCAATCAATCAATCAATCAATCAATCAATCAATCAATCAATCAATCAATCAATCAATCAATCAATCAATCAATCAATCAATCAATCAATCAATCAATCAATCAATCAATCAATCAATCAATCAATCGAAAACTCACATTGTAGATAAGAAGCCGCTAACCATTGCAGGTAAATTGAGATGTAGATAAGCTAATCGCTATTTTACAAAATATTTGAAAATATATAGAATTAGCGCAATATAGTTGGCCTTCCGCGTTAGATTCGGTCGTATGATAATTAGTTTAATTCCCTAAGATAATTAATCTAATTAAAACTACAGGTTTGTTTCCTCTCTTTTTTTATTTAATTTTTTTTTTTTTTTAATTTCATTTATTTATTTATTTATTTATTTATTACACACGCTGAGTGCTATTGTTCGATTGGACAATATATTTAAATGTCTTGCATTTGATTGGATCGTCAAAGTTAAATGAAAGGTTACCTGACATGATCAATTGCGGAATGCCGTTAGAGAGTTAGAGAGAGAATATTATGGTGTTTAACGCCACTTTCAACAATATTTCAGTTATATCGTGGCGATCAGTTTTATTGGTGGAGGAAACCGGTGTACCCGGAGAAAACCACCGTCCTGCTGCACGTCACTGACAAACTGTATTACATAATGTTGAATTGAGTACACCGGAAGGTCGTTAGATGATAGTGTATCGCCAAGTACAATTAAACAAAACAAAAAAGAGAAATACATCTAATTGTTAGTTGAGGTGCATCACATCTAGAATAAGTCATCCTTACTGTCACCTGCTTTATTTCTCTACAACAGATGACAAACAACAAAGTGTTCCTCATATCACAGCTACCGTGGTATCTGTAATGAACAGCAAAATTCATAATTACAATGCACAATGGTTTCATGTCTCCGTTCTATTATTATGCTTATAATGCAATTTATCAGCTTGTGTAACATGCAATGTAATATGTTTGTATTTCAATGCCATGTCTAATATTTGCTATTACAGAGAAAATATTCGAATGTATGAAACTGTAGATTGTTGAGACTTGAGAAATAATAGTCGCAGAGCACATAATTGTAAAATAAAGGTAAGAAGATCTAGAGTTTGAAGATACCAGAATCCGTAAATCGAAGGACAGACAACACATTGTCAAAAGATAAAGGACAAACAACGCTCTACAAAACATTGCACAAAAAACTAAAGTTCGACTAACACGAACCCCACTAAAAACTGGGGATGAAATCAGGTGCTCCGAAAGGGTAAGCAGTTTATCAAACTATTGGATATTTGAATATTGTGAACATATATCTTGCATGTACATATGCTGTTTGTTCTATTGTTTACTTTTTATAGTAAAGTTTCAAAAGGACTATGATCATTTGGACAAAGTCATTTCATTAAAACTATTTTTTTTTTTATTCTTATCATAATTTATTGTTTTATTGTGGCAGTTAAAGCTAAAAAAAAGTAATTTCAACATTAGTAAAGAAAGCTTGTCTATAACTAATGCAACCATTACAATATTGTATTTGCTGTTAAATGAATTTTTGAATGCCTATTGTGTCCAATTATCTGTAAAATTGTGTTTCTAAAATATTCAATCTTATTGTTTACTTTCCTCTTTGATAATTTGTAGATTGTCCATTGAGTGATTATGACATGATTAATCATAGTGAGAGTGAAGATTACCGGGACATGATACTAAAGCCAGTAGTCATGTTTGAGAACCCATTCTATCGTAGTCCACACAAGCTAGTTCTTTGTGAATTTTGGGTTACCATGGATACACCAGCTGGTAATTTATTGATAATAATGTTGTATTACAGTTATGAAAAGAAAGTTTAAATAGTGATGGTTAACAATTCCACTGATATTAACAAAGCAAACAATCACCTCATACCTCAACTCCCTGAACACACAAACAATCACCTCATACCTCAACTCCCTGAACACACAAACAAAGACCACAACATATGACGTTGGCAATAACGGCCATGGCTAGGGACAGGCACACAATTGTGGTGGGGTTAAGCCGGCTAATGGAATCCTCCACTTTTAATAACGGGGTCTACATCGGCAATATATAAGAGAAGACTCCATAAGTTGGTAAAACTTGTGTCTGATCCTCTTTGTATCAATGATCAAATAAAATAATTATAAACTAAAAACAGCAGCAATACATATACAGTTACTTTGTACTAGATGACCAAATTATAGAATAAATACCTGTATTATATGATCTTCTAATTTTAATTTTACATTTTGATTGCTTTGTAGTTCATAACACACGTTATAGTTGCCGGAGGACCATGGATAGATTACGGTTGAGACAGCTGATAGATCACCAACACAACCACATGAACCATGGTTTGGTATTGAGCAGGAATATTTTATTACAGATGGTGATGGGGTTCCACTAAGCTATGACCCAAGAATAACGAATTACAGCAATATGCGTAATTATCAAAAGAAAGTTTCAGCAGGAATGGTCAGCAATTCCACCAATATCAACAAAACGAACAATCACATCTGACCTTAACTCACTGGACATAACAAAGACCACTACATATGACGTTCGATATCTAACATTTTACACTTTTCCTGTTAGGTGATGCTGTGTATTGAGTGCATTTATAATCAATAAAAGTAAAACAATGGAGAGTAAAGATTATAAAAGATTTGCTACAACAGAAGCTGAAATTGAAGAAAAACGTTTAAAATTAAATGCCGAAAGAACAATAAAACAAAATAAAGCAGCAGAAAATGGCAAAATTATTGCATACAATTATACTGTAACGTGTATCATGTGTGCAGTGTGATATATTATGCAAGATATCTGAACTGGGGTATTATGGCTATTGTATGGCTATTTTAAGAACACTCACATCAACACAAGATGTGGCGTGTTATTTAAAACACTGGTGAAGGTCACATGGAAATGGGTCATTTATTATACAGCAGATGCACTAAAATCGCTATACAGATGACAATATAGAACACGAACACTAAAAAAACGATACACAGAAGACAAAAACATTATCATCCTCTAAAGAGCTAACATCGTATATAATCATTCCGACGGTGTGGTGTTTTCTATTTTTATCATTTTATTATCAACACCGAAAATGCTACAGAAATCAGTCCAAAATTTGATAAAAAAAATGTAATGCTAAATGTATTTCACAATGAAGTCCACCAGAGTGAAATTGAATTGAACTTGACCACCATTTGTTTTGTAAGTTTCAGTCTGAGCTTTTTATTTTATGATACTTACTTAATTCCTCCCTTTTCACTCATTTCACTCGCACTGAAGTTAAGAGGATAACTAGATGTATACACTTCTCCACCCATTGTCACAGCATGATCAAAAGAGATATTCAGGGCAAGTTTTTCTGCTAAACGTAGAAGTATAAATCTAGCTATTATCAAGTGGTCACCGATGGTTTCTTGTAGACATGGACCAATTTGAAATTCCCACTATAGGAGAAAACATACATTATTTTGGAACATCTGGAATTATTATATTGGCAGATCATGAAATAAATAGTTACTATATATACATTTTATTTACGACAACAGCTGAATACAAAGTCCCCCCCCCCCTCTCTCTCTCTCTCTCTCTGTGTATGTGTGTGTGTGTGTGTTACAATTGTTTGATATGCAACACTAATTATCATTTCGTTGATTAATACATCCATGATGGCATCAATGCCGAAAATTATATAGACATATTCGAGGTATGTACGTGTTATCTAGCTGTACATTCAATGTAATACGAGTATGAAAATAATTTAGACAAACTCTATATAGTTATAAAAATAACATCATAAATATCGGATCAACTGATGTCGATAATGAGTAAAAACAACAGATATGGGAAATGTGTAAAACGTCAGATATATGTACATTGTGCTACATTAACAACTAGATATATACCGTTAATGGTACTTATGATTAGAACTATTAATGTGAATAAAGCAAATGTCTAAGGAAGAACAACTATAATATTAAGTGAACTGTTAAATGGTAATTGCAAAAACGTATCCACCAATATTCGGGAAAAGCATCATTTCATTATTTATTTTTTTCACATTCTGGATTTATTGTGGCAAACATATATGTCACCACAATGCACTGATCAAATGTTTGTCAGTTTTATCATTCATAATAACCCTACATTGAGTTAGTTGTGATTGTACTGCAACTATGAAAGCTGATATACAACAAAACGTCTTCAAATCATTAAAAAAATAACAGTTCTATTTAAAGACAACAACACAGGGGACGGAAGGACGAAACAATATTCGGGAAAATGGAAGATTAGGATATAAAGAAGAACATCACTACGAATACAAAAATAAGAAGAGTTTGGAGATACTAAAGCGCTCATCAGAATCCGTAAGTCGAAGAAGGACAGGCAAGGCAAAGGTCAAATGGAAAAGGTCAAACAACAATCAACACATACACTACACAGCAAACTAAAGATCGGGCAACACGAACCTGACTAAAAACAAACAATGATCTACACAACTCTATACATAAAACTAAAGATCGGGCAACACGAACCATACTAAAAACAAACAATGTTCTACAAAACTCTATACATAAAACTAAAGATCGGGCAACACGAACCATACTAAAAACAAACAATGATCTACAAAACTCTATACATAAAACTAAAGATCGGGCAACACGAACCTTACTAAAACAAACAATGATCTACAAAACTCTATACATAAAACTAAAGATCGGGCAACACGAACCTTACTAAAAACAAACAATGATCTACAAAACTCTATACATAAAACTAAAGATCGGGCAACACGAACCATACTAAAAACAAACAATGTTCTACAAAACTCTATACATAAAACTAAAGATCCAGCAACACGAACCTTACTAAAAACAAACAATGATCTACAAAACTCTATACATAAAACTAAAGATCGGGCAACACGAACCTTACTAAAAACAAACAATGATCTACAAAACTCTATACATAAAACTAAAGATCGGGCAACACGAACCTTACTAAAAACAAACAATGATCTACAAAACTCTATACATAAAACTAAAGATCGGGCAACACGAACCTTACTAAAAACAAACAATGATCTACAAAACTCTATACATAAAACTAAAGATCGGGCAACACGAACCTTACTAAAACAAACAATGATCTACAAAACTCTATACATAAAACTAAAGATCGGGCAACACGAACCTTACTAAAAACAAACAATGATCTACAAAACTCTATACATAAAACTAAAGATCGGGCAACACGAACCTTACTAAAAACAAACAATGATCTACAAAACTCTATACATAAAACTAAAGATCGGGCAACACGAACCTTACTAAAAACAAACAATGATCTACAAAACTCTATACATAAAACTAAAGATCGGGCAACACGAACCTTACTAAAAACAAACAATGATCTACAAAACTCTATACATAAAACTAAAGATCGGGCAACACGAACCTTACTAAAAACAAACAATGATCTACAAAACTCTATACATAAAACTAAAGATCGGGCAACACGAACCATACTAAAAACAAACAATGTTCTACAAAACTCTATACATAAAACTAAAGATCGGGCAACACGAACCTTACTAAAAACAAACAATGATCTACAAAACTCTATACATAAAACTAAAGATCGGGCAACACGAACCTTACTAAAAACAAACAATGATCTACAAAACTCTATACATAAAACTAAAGATCGGGCAACACGAACCTTACTAAAAACAAACAATGATCTACAAAACTCTATACATAAAACTAAAGATCGGGCAACACGAACCTTACTAAAAACAAACAATGATCTACAAAACTCTATACATAAAACTAAAGATCGGGCAACACGAACCTTACTAAAAACAAACAATGATCTACAAAACTCTATACATAAAACTAAAGATCGAGCAACACGAACCCAACTAAAAAGTTTACAAGACTATCTGACCCAATATATTAGTCACCAATATCAGGATCTCCTTTATTGTAATAGTTCTCAATATATTTTGTCATTTATTTACAGTGGCGGATTCAAGGGGGGTCTTTGGGGGCTTCAACCCCCCGTCCAATAAGTCAAGCATATTAGTTATTAAATTTTAACAGAGTTATTCTTATATTTTTAGATTGTTTTTTGTTTTGCTTTGGTTTTTTTTAAATAAAAAATTTCACTTCTGAGACCTGCATTTCCAAATTCACTTACCTGTAAATGTCATTAATTGCTATATAAACACCTGTAATATAATGTTTGTTGACATACCTTGAATATGATATTTCAAAATGTTGGCATAGATTGAAGACACGTTTTTCAAAGCTGTTGAACGATATGACTCTTAAAGCCCCACTGGCTAAGATACGACCGTTTTTTTAATGAGCTGCATTCTCCAAAAAATGTACTATACATGTTTATATTTAATAAAATAATGTTTTAACTCATTTTCGTGTTGATATATGTGAGAAAGAATGGGTGAGAGAACGATATTTGTTGACGAATTCCAGGATGCTGCATCAAAAGATGGCGACTGATTAATTATCGGCAAATTTACGGAGTCTGTCGAATGATCCAATCGTAACTACTCGGCCGTATACGATTGCCGAATGATCGTGTTGTTCCCACTATAAATAAACAGAGATGGAAGAGGTAAGCACATGTACTCTTTTCTCACTATATTATTCTTTTATTTCAAATGTTTTCCCGATAAAAAGTGGTCATTTCGCATGGTTTTAAAACAGAAAAGTACGTTAGTAATTTGTGCATAGCTCGAGAGAGGAGAAATAAAGTTAATTGTTTAAAAAAAAACGTATTTTGACAAAATTGGGGTACGATAAGGGAAATACCAAGTGAACAATAAATATGTTGTATTCGTAAAAAAATTCTGAATGAATCCGCATTATTCAGTAAATAATGTTCGCAAATTAAATATTTTAGGATTTTATCTTTATTATATTTGCTATCAGTATGAAGAACTTGCAAAGTGTAACCGTCCTAACGGAAATCGTACCGTTTAGGCTCTTTCATCTCTCTGTTAGCCCTATAAATTCTTTGATTTTCTGTTTTCTAAATGTTTTGATTCTAAGTGTATCGAGGTTACATAAATTGTCGAAAGTTACCCTATACAACAATAAATTTTACTGTAATTTCTGTACTACAGTCATCTGTCAAAAGTATTGGGAAATGTAAAAAAAAAAAAAAAAAATCCTTGCATAATCAACCAAAACAATATTTTTTGGGGGTTTATTTACTCATTATGTTGTTATGAGTGATTTTTATTTGTATATAATTTAACACAACAAACAAAAATTGACTGATTTTCCTATATATTTCAACTAAAAATAAATCCTAAAAATTTAAATCATGGAAAAAGTATGTACAAATAAAAACCACTCATATAAACATTATGAACAAATAAACAAACAAAATATAGACAATTTTGAATGTTTTGGTGTAAAATTTGTTAAAATCTATCCAGAAATGACTTCACAATAATCTTTTGGTTGATTATATATAGATTTTTTTTGGACATTTTCCAATACTTTTGACAGATGACTCTATTTTGTTTGGTCCTCATTTTTGGTTGCCATAAAAGATTGAATTAAAGATCTTTTGATTTATTCATACAAGATGATAAAAAAATTCTATTTATTTTAGAATTCAGATCAATCACGCAGCCTTCATTTGTCTTCCAATTTATTGGAGCAAGAAAATGAAAGAAATCCAGATCCATCCTGCTCCTCAGCCTGGTCAACCTGACTGATGCACCTGCACCTATTGCAGGGAGATACTGGAGGGAGAGAAAGTGTGTTGCAAGGAGAACAGTGAGAGGTGCCACTCAAGAATGCCTGTAAATATTATTTTTTTCATATGCCTTTACTATTCTGTTGCATGATTTTATTTTTGACAGTTTTGTGGTTACACCAGTATTAACTTTGCCATCACCATGTAATCTGTTGTTTGTATGCAACATACCATCTAATGTTTAAACATGTATTTACCATTTAAATAATATGAGATATGGGTTAAACAACCAACAAATCACACAAGAATAATCCTCGGAATTAAATAAAAGACAGGTTACCATACAGCCCTCAACAAGCAAAAACCCACATCTCATGACAAACTGTTGATGGCCCCTCAAATAAAGCATAACTGAGAACGTATTCATCCAGCACCACAATATCTTTTTTCAAACTAGCTTATCTGAATGAATTGATGTATTACAACGGAAAACTATGGATTGTTTCTCATCTATATTTTCCCCTTCTTTTCAGGATTTCTATACCATAGTTTTGGATGAACTTGTTTTGGAGGTTGTTGCTCGCCATAGAGATGATATTCTGGCACAACCTCCAGATCAAGATTACAACAGAGACAGAAGACACACTGCGTACAGACAGTACATTTTGTGGCGACATGGCTATTTGGGAGCAGGAAACAGGCGTGTCGTACCAAGTTGCTGTGTATAGCGGATAAGGGGAAAATATCCAGACCCACTTGGACAGTATGTTGGCTTCATGCCTGGAAGACTCGGATAGATAATCCAAAATAAAATTATTTTCTGTGCCAAATTTATTTACACACTTTGTTTGTTTACAATTTTGTACATCTGTTTTGCAGTGAAGGCAAGTAGTCAACAACAGTATGAAGCAACATTATTGATGTGATGGTTTCTCATTGACACTTCCCCCATATACACATGTATATCTTGTTATACATATATTAATAAAACTGCTGGATTTGTCAAATGCTTTTTTAGTGGAATATTTGCTGACAGCAATGCCCGACATTTCAACTTCTGTCCTAAAACAAAAAAAAATATATAACTGACATGTGTAGCTGTTACACAATAGCATGGCTTTGTAAATTACAAAAAAGGGTGCACTCGACTCGAAGCCGCAAGTGATAAAGTTTACCAATTGCTTGCCCATGGTTGGTGGTTCTCACTGGGTACTCCGGCTTCCTCCACTACTAAAACTGGTCGTCATGATATAGCTGAAAATATTGTAGAAAGTGGCGCTAAAACACCAAAAATCAAAATCATGTTACACAATACTTGCATTTTACTTTAGTAAATCTCTATTTTATTCAATGTAATGAAATATTGTCAGATTTGTCAAAACTAAAGTGCAATTAAAAGCATCATTCATGGTGTAAATATATAGATTACACAACAAGATCCTGTTGATTTATACCTTGTTTTGTTAATACAAAAATGTATAATTATCTCCCACGAGCAAAGCTTTGTACTTAGCTAAATTAGGCATTATTGTTCAGGCCCTTAATTGTTCTCTCTGAGTCTCAGTCTTTCAACTGCTTTTTTTCTTCTTCAATTTTTCAAATGTTTTCATTCTAGCTGTACGAAAGTGACATAAATTGTTTAAAATACCATAAACAGCAATACAATTTATATATACTTTCACTACTATGTTGTTTTATTAAACTTACATTCTACCAATCTCATGTTCTGATGCTGAAATCTCGGAAACATCTGCAACAGTAATGTTGGGCTTCTGATGGGCACGTTCTGGAGTGGACGTAAATGCAGCACATGCTGTATTATCAGACAATGGCACACTTGTGGCAAACACACTATCATCGTGTAATCTAAGTTGTTTTGCTGTTTGTGTCTCCTGAGTTTTCTCATCATAGCTGAAATTGACAATAGCCTAGGAATATTGCAAAATTGTAAAATGACAAAAGTAATGAAGATCTGTGATAGATATATAGTGTGACTACTAGTACAGTTAGGGGCAGAAGCCCATTTCCGGGATAACTTGATTGTGGAGCAAATACTTTACTTTACACTAATTTGGGACTTACATTGTACTCTGTTACTGATTATATTCACAATAATACCCCCCCCCCCCCCCCCCCCCCCAATGTTTGTCACAAAGTTGTTAGAATATATACTTAATTAAAATACTTAAGAATTAAAGCAAATTCGATACAAAACACCAAAGAACATTGTTTGCAATTTAGGACGCCGTATTAAAAGCGATAATTTGTATTTTAAAAAATCCCTTTAACTGGCCTCAATATTTTCGTCTCGATTTTACCTTTGGTATTTGACAGGTTTTATCACCTATTTCGAAGTAAATAACATACATTCAAGGGATCTCCTGTACTTGGCGATCACAATACTAGTATACCAGTATTGTTGACAATACTGGTATAAAAAATTATTCAAGTATTGTAATTTTTTTACAAAAAAAATACAATACTGGTATAAAATCATATTCCAGTATTGTTAACAATACTGTTCGTAAATAAAAATATGCAATACCAGGATATATAATAATTGATAAAACAACATGTCATAATTTACATTTTATTTATTTTATAGATGATCATACATTTTTGTAGATGGCATCAATTTTTTAATAATCTTTGATGAACAACATGATTTATGAATAATAACATCACATTCACAATATAATGTACTAGCACTAGAATTATAAAGAGTCTATCATGTCCATAATAAATATCACTTTTACACAGGATATTGTTCTGAATTATGTATGAGAATGTTTGTAAATGCATTGTCACCTGTGGTACCCATCTGTCTCTCCACATTCTTTCATCTAGGTAACTGGGTAGTAGATGTGATGACACATCTTTCATCTCTTTAAACTTCTGTTTGGCTTTAGCCCAGTACGACTCGATTGCTTGAGTATGTATGCCAGTTGCAGGGTCCACGAAGTTGAGCGAATGATTAACTGTGCCATGGCTAAGCGGCAGTCGTGAGCTGATGTTATGGTACGCTTTCCACTGATCTGAATGGATGATTGTCCCTGGTTTTACAACACGTTGTATAATAGGTAAAAGAGTTGCGGCATCTCTTTTGTCAACAGTTTCCATGTAGTAATGGCAGGCTTGCTGGATGTATCTGCTAAACCGAAAACCCACTGCTCTTTGCTGGCCCGTCGCCCTCTGTTGTATTTTGATTTGTGATTAAAAAGACTTTCATCAATTTGGACAATCACACCTGGTCCACCTAATTCAACTGGAGTTGATAGTAGTTTAGTGGAGCAGACATCTCTCAAGTATTGAAACATCTGTATTATGGTCTTCTCGTCAATCTGTACTTGTCTTTCTACGGAATTAACTTTTGTTCCTTGACTCCATAGGTATGTGACGTATAACCATTTATCTAAGGTGATGCGAGACCTTTCGAAAAATGATCCAGCACGAATGGAACGGTATGTACGGCGTTTCGGACATCTTTGGTTGGCACAGCGCCATCCAAAACCATCTTTAGCGGATGTGTCGGTCTGGTTACCATTTTCAAGCCGTCCAAGTGCCATCACAGCAACCTACTGGACATGCTGTAAAACGGAAACGGCAAGATGACGAAACAGAGTACCAGTATCGGAAGAGATTACTTGCAAATACACAAGACAACAATGAGGATGACATCGCTGATGATCCAAATATAGAGACGGCTATCTCAATCAAAAATTCTTTACACAATATTATGAGAATGACCAAACAACAACTACAGCAAAATATCAGCAATTCTCAAGAAACTGTGGATGTCCTACGCCAACATACCGTTTTTTAAAAACAAAACCATTGAAGATTTGAGAATTTGCCTGATAACAACAGCTGTGTATGAACATTTGAATAATTAACATTATTATTGAAAACTTGCAAATATGTTATCCCAATACTTATATAATCATTATATTAGCAAATTAATTAAACAACCTTATTCAGAAAAAACTGCTGAGATCTGCTAATCTGGGTCACGGGTCACTGTAATCGGGCGGCTGTATCGAGAAACAGATAGTGTTGAAAAAACTGTTGATATTCATAAAATATTGATAAATGCTATAAAATGTTATGTTTGTCTTCAAGAAATATGATAGACAAAACCATGTGTGAAGTTTTATGACGAAATATCTACGATTTCTATGTAAATTTACGAGTTGAAGTTGTGGCTGTATCGAGAAACAGATACGGTGTTGAAAAAACTGTTGATACTCATACAATATGAATAAATGCAATAAAAGTTTATGTTTGTCTTCAAGAAATATGATAGACAAAACCATGTGTGAAGTTTTATGACGAAATATCTCCGATTTCTATGTAAATTTACGAGTTGAAGTGGGGAAATTTTATGTTAGATTTCTAAAAATCTTCTACTCTGAAACCACAGGTAAATTTACTTTAGCGATGTATTTTTATCTTGGACAAGAATAATGAGCATCCTGATTGGATGACCGATTTAAAACACACTGACTCTGCATGGTAATTCTAATAGAAAAAAATATTACTTTTTAATTGATCAATCAATACAATTAGCTTCTTGGTAAACACATGTGCGTACTTGACAAATTAACATAACAAATAATAAGACAAACTTAAAGGGATATTGTCTACCAGCTGCGTAATTTTTTCATACCCAAAATTATTGTCGATTTCCGTACTGACCTTCATAAAATGAAGATTAACACCGAGTTATGTTGCAAAAGATACGAAAAAGACCCAAAACTATCGTTATCAGAATTATTGTCCGGATGACAATATTCAAATCTGTTCATATGGCCTTCTATGCAAACACGTCTTGAGCATGCGCACTGTTTATAAACAATAAACAACATGTGGTTCTTGGGCAAAAGAGAAACTGTCAACGCGTGGAAGAAAGCGGACTTTGACGGATTCAGAGATAAAGAGGAATAGAAGTGAAGTATCTTCCAAATGGAACAAATGCAGGATATATGTAGGGGATCAGTTGGACCGTTGCCGTTGGATGGAGCGAACTCAAGGAAGTGCTTGATTATTGTTAATAGGTAAGCCGAGCATGTTGCCTTCTTTTCTCAATCGTTTTTCATATTTTATGAATTTATGATGATGCCTATGATCATTTTCGGTAGATATTAATCAATATATGTAATTTTGCACCTGGCAACAGCAAATTATTGTCAATGAGTAGCATAAAACGGCCGTATTTGCGAGGTAAACAAACACAAATTTTAAGAGGCCAGCAAAGGGGAAATGGGAGTGCAAAAATGATATCAATGACAATGCAGTTTATTATTATCAATTTAAAAAAAAATATCGAATCAATTCATTTTTAATGCAAGAATTAAAACTGTACATGGCTTAATGAAAACCCTATAAAGTTCTTTTTATTCAAGCAAATTTATTTCTTTGATATAATTAGGCTTTTAATTTTATCAAATTTCAACAACTTGGACATGAAACTTAGCTTTGGGAACCAAAAGTATATACCTTACTTTCTGCGAATTATCACTATAATGGAAAATCAGTATGTATTTTTCAAATAAAAGCTTTCTATTTAAAGAAGCTTCATTTCAATTGCACTTTTAGTTTGGATCCTGTAAATTTCAGAAATGTCCTAAAATGCATATTTTAGACCATGGCTAAATGAAAATCATTTTCAATTCCTATATGCAAACAAGTTTATATCTTGGGTACTGGAAATACATTACATAAATAAGGTTAAAAGAACTTTTCAATAAGTTTGAACATAACACTTTGTTATGGGAGCCAAAATTATATCTTCCTGTCTGTGAATTATCACCATAGTGGAAAATCAGTATGTATCTTTTATATAAAAAGCTTTCCATTTAAATAAGTGTCATTTCAGTAGCATTTTTAGTTTGGATCCTGTAAGTATGATACATAAACAAGGTTTTTAAAAAATAATATGAAGATCCATAGAAATTTGCAAGTTTCAGAAACTTTTCTATATATGTGACTATAAAATTTTACTGAAATGTCCTGAACTGCATATTTTAGACTATGACTAAATGAAAATCGTTTTCAATTTCCTTATGCAAACCAAGTTTATTTCTTGACTATTCTAAAAACATTACATTAACTAGTTTTTTACTACATTTCAACAATTTTGGACATAATTTTTAGTTCAGGGAGCCAATATTATACTTTACTATCTTAGAATTATCAACATAGACATGATAGAGGGAAATCAATATGTATTTTTCATATAAAGGCTTTCTATTTAAAGAATTGTCATTTGAACTGCTTTTTATCCCCTCGCCAACGAAGTTGCCAGGGGATATAGTAACGCTACCGTCCGTCCGTCACATCCTTGTGAACACTCTAGAATCAACATCCTTCAATGGATTTTGACCAAACTTGGTACATACTTAGTCCTTAAGAGAATCTGGAACCCTATTGATTTTCAAATGTCAAAGATCAAGGTCACAGCCTAAATTTTTTACCGCATAACATCCTTGTGAACACTAGAATCAACATCCTTCAATGGATTTTTGACAAAACTTGGTACATACTTAGTCCTTAAGATACCAAAACCTTATTGATTTTCAAGGTCATAGCCTCATAGGTCAAAGGTCAAGATAACCGGGTCAAAATTTTACCACGTAACATCCTTGTGAACACTCTAGAATCAACATCCTTCAATGGATTTTGACCAAACTTGGTACATACTTAGTCCTTAAGAGAATCTGGAACCCTATTGATTTTCAAAGTCAAAGGTCAAGGTCACCGGGTCAAATTTTTAGGCAAGGGGATACGCCACGCTTTGCCCTTGTTTAGTTTGGATCTTGTAAGTATGATTTATAAACAAGATTTTTAAGAAATAATGTGAAGATCCATAGCAATTTGCATGTTTCACAGTGTGTGAATTTAACAGTAGACCGATGGCCCATGTCTGTGTTAAAATCATGCAGGTTTTTGTAAAATTATCTAAATTTTTTAGGCAAATTACTACAAAAACTGGTAATTTCAGACAAATGTGATTTTGTAGTGATTGATATTTGTACTTTTGATTTAGATATTCTGACCAAGGTAATTCTAGAGTAGAAGAAATGAGCAGCCATTACATTTCAACGAAACGGATGAAACTGGAGAAATCGAGTTCATTTGTGAACCCATTTGAGTATGTTCATTTTGTTAAAGATTAGACATATTCTACATTATGTTTATAGGTAACATTGTCAATATTGTTCAACACAGTCACTCGTATAACAGTTTCCTATTAATTATTGTGGCTTGCATAGTGATACTACTAGTAGCTATATTATATAGGGATCATGTTGGCTTCTGCGTCATCGTTACATTTTCATCAATCCACAAGCTGAAATGGCCAGTCCTCTTTAGCTACTTACGGGAATGAAACCAAACTGGGACAGAATTGACGCACGTCTGGCGCACCAAATTTTTTCCTGGAACTTTGATGTAATTTTGTTTCTTTATATTGGGTTGTGTAGATGTGTGTTGGATACATGTATATAGATTTAATATTATTTTGAAAAGCTTTTACGTTATACAGCTGTACATCAGAACCATATAGCAAAATTTGTTTCGATATTATACACATACACTGTAATAAAAAATTATGTTTTATTCTTACAGTCTCTCAATAGATATTACTGAAGAGGGCAGTGATGTTGGTGATGATTCTGACGATGGAGATTTTGAACCTAGCTTCAACTTCACTCTAAGGTTTGTCATGTTAATTTCATATGTTTCAGTTGTAACTTACATACTTGAAATTTTGTCCTAATAACAGAACCATGCATGATCATATGTCATAGGAGCTTTATTATACCCCCGCTCCACTGGAAGGGGGAGGGGGTATACTGTTTTACCTCTGTCCATCCGTTCGTCCCAAGATGTTCATAACATTTTTCTCAGTAATTATTTATGGCAGCAATCTGATATTTGATCATAGGCTTCAGAAGGGTCAATCGAAAGTCGCAAACCCGCTGTGTTGTCCATGGTCAAGTCCGGTAGAAGTCCCATCCGATGAAGGGAAAGACATCAACAACAAATGAAGATCAGGTCTGATTTGGGTAACAGACACCCTGTAACCATTGACCAGCTCGTGATGCCTGCCGTAGAACTTCTTGAGGGATGACCACAACCTAAAATCTGTCTACAAATCACTCAAATCCTTCATAAAGTGGACTTGTAATGATATGTTTAGTTTGTCATTCACTATATATTCGAGATATTCATCTTGAATTGAAAGTTAGGGCTCCATAGATCATAATCTCAATTCTATTGTTTTATTCTTGTGAATTACATTGTATGTATTTTTCTACTTCAGGTGGCAGAGAAGTTACAACAAAAAGACAGCTAGATGGTCTGTGCATCCTGTTAAAGCTGACAAGTCATATTCCTATGTTCCAAGACTATTAAGGGTTATCATTTGTATGAGACAGCAAGATAATGAAGGAATGAATTAACATGTGCAGTTGGAAGTAGATGATCCCAGAAGAATCTCGGTCCATCTTGCACCAATTCCACAACCTCCAACTCGGGATGATATTGTAGCATCTCAGAAATCCAGATTTGAAGACCAAGACAAAACAATTGACTATATTGTCGCATAAAATAAATTTAGATTGTCACTCTTTGTTTTTCCTGGTCTAACAGAAGTTCTGCACATTTAGAGCAGAAAAGTACCCAAGTCAGGATAATGGCCATTACAAATTGTCCAATGCACAATAATGATAGCTGGTGACCATTTTCAATTTTCAGATGGTGCAAACAGTAACAACACATGTTAAAAACATTCATAGGAACATATATACCAGATTTCAATTCAATCCCTTCAACGGTTCTTGAGAAGAAGTTTCTTGAAAATCGACCAATCAGAATTTTCAAAGTCACATGGTGGCTATGTTTTTTGACGAATCTTCACAAAAGTAACAACTCTTGTGTAGGACCTCATAGAAAACATCTCTGCCAAGTTTGGTTTTGAATTATATAAAAGACTGTCAGTCCATTTTAGAAGAAATTGTCAGTGCTGATAGAACAAAAAATAATAATAAGATGGCAAAGCTTTCAAATTAAATTTACAATTCCAACTGACCAACTTGTGAAATTAACAACTCATTAGGGTTGATTTATTTTTTATTTTTGGTGTTTTAGCGCCACTTTCAGCAATGTTTCAGCTATATCATTGCGACCAGTTTTAGTGGTGGAGGAAGCCAGAGTACCCGGACAACCACCGACCATAGGGAAGCAAGTGATAAACTTTATCATTATAGGGTATATGGGATAAAATACAAAATATTTCATGAACAAGTTTTAATTAAATCGTCTAGGAATGAAACCCTTGTATTGTCCATATAGATCAGGATACTTGTCCCTAATTTTCCAAGTACAACAGCTTGGGATCACACGTCTGACCCTTGCTCCAAGTCGGCCATGTGCCCAAATGGTATACTGGCGGTAGGCTGCATACCTATTGGATCTGTTGTAATCCTCATCATGGGGCATTACTACAAGTTCCTCTCGAAACATTCTAGCAGCCCCCAACACTGCCTCATCAAGGACAATCGATCAAAGTCCTGTAATAAAGACAAGAGATTTAATAAAAACAGAGTAAAGACAGATGGTTATACATTCATCTAGAAAAATGAGCTCTATTTAAAAAAGAAATATAATTCATTATAAGTGAAATAGTTTGCACAAATTCAGTTTAGAGAAATAAAAAAAAGTCTTATTTTGGAAGGAAAGATTTTCTCGTGGGACTTTCCTATGACTACAGTTTTATTTCGTTTTTTGTTGGTATATGGGAGAACCATTTTGGTCTTGCAATTTTTTTTATCAATTTACCCCTCAAGCTATTCAATTTTAATTTTATGTTTTTTTTCCTAAAAATTATTTTGATTCTGAATCTTGAAGAAAAAAACTTTGCTGGACAGGAGAAAAAAATATATTCTGACTTGACATTTTCACAGTATAATCATATACTTGCCATTTTCACAGTATAATCATATGCAAAATTTTGAAGAAAAAAATTATTCCAGCACTTCGCCAATCTAATTAAAATTAGATCTACGCGCTTGCTCCCTATTTTAGATCTAATTATACCCCCGGTCCACGAAGGGGGAGGGGGGTATACTGTTTTACCTCTGTCCGTCCGTCCTTCCAAAATATGTTTCGTCACATTTTTCTCAGCAACTATTGATGGCAGAAATCTGATATTTGGTCACAAGCTTCACATAGGTATGCCATATCGTGGGAAGCGTTTTTGGAACCATCAGATTCCTACTTCCTGTTTGCCGACTTAGTTGGTTTTTATCCACATTGAACATATATGCACATTTTTCTCAACAACTATTGATGGCAGAAATCTGGTATTTGGTCACAAGCTTCATATAGGTACCCCATATCATGGGAAGTGGCAGGGGTATCATAAGTGAGCATTAGATCACAGTTCACCTTGTTTTAATTAGATTGGCACTTCGCCGGAAAATAAGAAAATATGATTTCTGTGGCGTCTGAAAAAAACATTTCTACGGCGAAAAAACGTGACATAGCCCCCTTCAAGGTAAATGGTCAGTCCCATATTATTTTGCAGCAACTGTCTTGTGGAACTAGAAGTAAGGTCTCTTTTGTTTCTAATCCAGCCCAAATTTCTCTGAAACATTCCAGTCAATTAACAAATAAAACAACACTGGCTACGTCATTCGTTTTCATCAGACATGTATTTCACTGTGTTCTACATGTATGTCTCTGTTTTCATATTGTCGGTAAACTGGCTAAAATAAATTAATTTAACACGTGTATCAAAATCTCGGGAAACAACTTCATAACTTATAAGAAGAAAAAACTAATTTAGTTATTTTTAACGCCGGCAAAAATTTCCGATCGAAAATACGTAGTTGAGCTTGTCCCCATAGGGTGCCTCCTGGCATGTTTTCAATGGTTATCGTTGAAATATCGGCTGAATCTGTTAAGGCATGTAGTTTTCATCAAAGAAAATCTATTCCTGATACAGAAATTATTTATTCTACGTCTTTTAGATACAATCGATTCGCAAATAGCTTTTTTCCTCAACTTTTATAGAAACTTACCTCAATATCCATGCTGCAGCATCCGGGCTACCGACATAAAAATAGATAAATAAATAGAGTTGGCCTCGCTCAGGTCAGTGCATAATTAATTAGCTTCCGGTAACGATGGTCAGCTTTTTTAGTCGCAAAAACAACGTTTCGGAGCGTATTCATCAATAATTCGGTGTTTAATCTTCATTTTATGAAGGTCAGTACTGAAATCGACAATAATTTTGGGTATGAAAAAATTACGCAGCTGGTAGACAATATCCCTTTAATTTTGGGTATGAAAAAATTACGCAGCTGGTAGACAATATCCCTTTAAAGGGATATTGTCATGGGGACCGGGGGTATAATTAGATCTAAAATAGGGAGCAAGCGCGTAGATCTAATTTTAATTAGATTGGCGAAGTGCTGGAATAATTTTGAAAACGAATGACGTAGCCAGTGTTGTTTTATTTGTTAATTGACTGGAATGTTTCAGAGAAATTTGGGCTGGATTAGAAACAAAAGAGACCTTACTTCTAGTTCCACAAGACAGTTGCTGCAAAATAATATGGGACTGACCATTTACCTTGAAGGGGGCTATGTCACGTTTTTTCGCCGTAGAAATGTTTTTTTCAGACGCCACAGAAATCATATTTTCTTATTTTCCGGCGAAGTGCCAATCTAATTAAAACAAGGTGAACTGTGATCTAATGCTCACTTATGATACCCCTGCCACTTCCCATGATATGGGGTACCTATATGAAGCTTGTGACCAAATACCAGATTTCTGCCATCAATAGTTGTTGAGAAAAATGTGCATATATGTTCAATGTGGATAAAAACCAACTAAGTCGGCAAACAGGAAGTAGGAATCTGATGGTTCCAAAAACGCTTCCCACGATATGGCATACCTATGTGAAGCTTGTGACCAAATATCAGATTTCTGCCATCAATAGTTGCTGAGAAAAATGTGACGAAACATATTTTGGAAGGACGGACGGACAGAGGTAAAACAGTATACCCCCCTCCCCCTTCGTGGACCGGGGGTATAATTAGATCTAAAATAGGGAGCAAGCGCGTAGATCTAATTTTAATTAGATTGGCGAAGTGCTGGAATAATTTTTTTCTTCAAAATTTTGCATATGATTATACTGTGAAAATGGCAAGTATATGATTATACTGTGAAAATGTCAAGTCAGAATATATTTTTTTCTCCTGTCCAGCCAAATTTTTTTCTTCAAGATTCAGAATCAAAATAATTTTTAGGAAAAAAAACATAAAATTAAAATTGAATAGCTTGAGGGGTAAATTGATAAAAAAAATTGCAAGACCAAAATGGTTCTCCCATATACCAACAAAAAACGAAATAAAACTGTAGTCATAGGAAAGTCCCACGAGAAAATCTTTCCTTCCAAAATAAGACTTTTTTTTATTTCTCTAAACTGAATTTGTGCAAACTATTTCACTTATAATGAATTATATTTCTTTTTTAAATAGAGCTCATTTTTCTAGATGAATGTATAACCATCTGTCTTTACTCTGTTTTTATTAAATCTCTTGTCTTTATTACAGGACTTTGATCGATTGTCCTTGATGAGGCAGTGTTGGGGGCTGCTAGAATGTTTCGAGAGGAACTTGTAGTAATGCCCCATGATGAGGATTACAACAGATCCAATAGGTATGCAGCCTACCGCCAGTATACCATTTGGGCACATGGCCGACTTGGAGCAAGGGTCAGACGTGTGATCCCAAGCTGTTGTACTTGGAAAATTAGGGACAAGTATCCTGATCTATATGGACAATACAAGGGTTTCATTCCTAGACGATTTAATTAAAACTTGTTCATGAAATATTTTGTATTTTATCCCATATACCCTATAATGATAAAGTTTATCACTTGCTTCCCTATGGTCGGTGGTTGTCCGGGTACTCTGGCTTCCTCCACCACTAAAACTGGTCGCAATGATATAGCTGAAACATTGCTGAAAGTGGCGCTAAAACACCAAAAATAAAAAATAAATCAACCCTAATGAGTTGTTAATTTCACAAGTTGGTCAGTTGGAATTGTAAATTTAATTTGAAAGTTTTGCCATCTTATTATTATTTTTTGTTCTATCAGCACTGACAATTTCTTCTAAAATGGACTGACAGTCTTTTATATAATTCAAAACCAAACTTGGCAGAGATGTTTTCTATGAGGTCCTACACAAGAGTTGTTACTTTTGTGCAGATTCGTCAAAAAACATAGCCACCATGTGACTTTGAAAATTCTGATTGGTCGATTTTCAAGAAACTTCTTCTCAAGAACCGTTGAAGGGATTGAATTGAAATCTGGTATATATGTTCCTATGAATGTTTTTAACATGTGTTGTTACTGTTTGCACCATCTGAAAATTGAAAATGGCCACCAGCTATCATTATTGTGCATTGGACAATTTGTAATGGCCATTATCCTGACTTGGGTACTTTTCTGCTCTAAATGTGCAGAACTTCTGTTAGACCAGGAAAAACAAAGAGTGACAATCTAAATTTATTTTATGCGACAATATAGTCAATTGTTTTGTCTTGGTCTTCAAATCTGGATTTCTGAGATGCTACAATATCATCCCGAGTTGGAGGTTGTGGAATTGGTGCAAGATGGACCGAGATTCTTCTGGGATCATCTACTTCCAACTGCACATGTTAATTCATTCCTTCATTATCTTGCTGTCTCATACAAATGATAACCCTTAATAGTCTTGGAACATAGGAATATGACTTGTCAGCTTTAACAGGATGCACAGACCATCTAGCTGTCTTTTTGTTGTAACTTCTCTGCCACCTGAAGTAGAAAAATACATACAATGTAATTCACAAGAATAAAACAATAGAATTGAGATTATGATCTATGGAGCCCTAACTTTCAATTCAAGATGAATATCTCGAATATATAGTGAATGACAAACTAAACATATCATTACAAGTCCACTTTATGAAGGATTTGAGTGATTTGTAGACAGATTTTAGGTTGTGGTCATCCCTCAAGAAGTTCTACGGCAGGCATCACGAGCTGGTCAATGGTTACAGGGTGTCTGTTACCCAAATCAGACCTGATCTTCATTTGTTGTTGATGTCTTTCCCTTCATCGGATGGGACTTCTACCGGACTTGACCATGGACAGCACAGCGGGTTTGCGACTTTCGATTGACCCTTCTGAAGCCTATGATCAAATATCAGATTGCTGCCATAAATAATTACTGAGAAAAATGTTATGAACATCTTGGGACGAACGGATAATATTTAATCAGTGAAGGATGGCAAAGTTCTTGCCCAATTGGGGTTTGAATCAAATGTATTGCCCGGGTCTTTTACTGACTTAAGTGTCTGGGTGGGTTTCTGCACCTCAAGCACACAGCAGGGTGTCAAATATCAACTTTGATATTTAAAAAACAAATTGTGGAGGGGGTCTCTATAAATATCCCATGCAAAATATATTAAGGACGGCAAAGTTCTTGTCCACTTGGGCTTAGATCAAAGATATTGTCCAGGCCTTTGACTGACATAAGTGCGTGGGTGGGTTTCTGCACCTCAAGCACACAGCAGGGTGTCAAATATCAACTTTGATATTTAAAAAACAAATTGTGGAGGGGGTCTCTATAAATATCCCATGCAAAATATATTAAGGACGGCAAAGTTCTTGTCCACTTGAGCTTAGATCAAAGATATTGTCCAGGCCTTTGACTGACATAAGTGCGTGGGTGGGTTTCTGCATCTCAAGCCCACAGCAGGGTGTCAAATATCAAATTTGATATTTGAAAAAACAAATCGTGGTTGGGGTCTATTTAAATATCCCATGAAAAATATATTAAGGACGGCAAAGTTCTTGTCCACTTGGGGTTTAGGTCAAATATATTGCACAGGCCTTTGACTGACTTAAGCGCCCGGGTGGATTTCTGCACCTCAAGCCAACAGCAGGGTGTCAAATATCAACTTTTCTATTTCACTTTATTTTGTGGAGGGGGCTCTCTATGAATATCCCATGAAAAATATATTAAGAACGGCAAAGTTCTTGCCTAACTGGGGTTTGAATCAAATGTATTGCCCGGGCCTTTAACTGACTTAAGTGCATGGGTGGGTTTCTGCACCTCAAGCACACAACAGGGTGTCAAATATCAACTTTGATATTTGAAAAAAAAAAATTATGGAGGGGGTCTCTATAGATATCCCATGAAAAATATATTAAGAACGGTAAAGTTCTTGTCCACTTGGGTTTAGATCAAAAATATTGCACAGGCCTTTGACTGACATAAGTGCCTGGATGGGTTTCTGCACCTCAAGCCCACAACAGATTGTCAAATAACAACTTTTATATTTGAATTATTTTTGTGGAGGGGGATCTCTATAAATATCCCATGAAAAATATATTAAGGACGGCAAAGTTCTTTCCCAATTAGGGTTTAAATCAAAGGTATTTCCCGGGTCGTTAACTGACTTAAGTGCATGGGTGGGTTTCTTCACCTCAGGCCCACAGCAGGGTGTCAAATACGGTATCAACTTTGATATTTGAAATTTTATTTTGTGGAGGGAGGAAGTCTCTATTAATATCCCATGAAAAATATATTAAGGACAGCAAAGTTCTTGCCCACTTGGGGCTTAAATCAAAGGTATTGCCCGGGCCCTTAACTGACATAAGTGCCTGGGTGGGTTTCTGCACCTCAAGCCCACAGCAGGGTGTCAAATATCAACCTTGATATGCAGTGAAGTACCACAGTAGTATATATGTGGTTACGAAGTAGTATTTGAGGTGGTGGTGCCACCGGAAGTGACGTCACCGGAAGTCACCGGAGGTGTTTTCGAATATGTTGTGTAGTACTCTACGTACTTTGTCTTCTTTTTGTTTCTTCTTTTTTTTTTTTTTTTTTTTTCATAACACATGTTTAACAAGTAACAAAGCAAATTTCTTTACAATATCCGTCGCCTCCACGGGGTTTTCTAGGAACCTGGTGACGTCTTTCATTGTATGTCCTGCACATCGTTGAATGAGTCTCTAGGACGTCCGCGTCTATCGTTTTCTAGCCCTTTCACTGCCCCTTTTATTTTCATATAATATAATGTATAATAATTACATTTCTTACAAAAGTTTGTCACCACCACCACCACAACTACCACCACCACCACGGCCACCACCGTTGTTTCTTTTTTTTTTGTATTGTGAAGATATATTTTAAAAGTTCACGTACTCGTTAGTTCTCAACATAAATTATACCAGATTTGAAATACTTGTAATACATGTCCAAAAAGCCTGTTTTTAGGCTTTTCAAACCACCCCTCGAGTAAGAACGGCCTATTTATAGGCTTTGCGTAAAGCGTCATTCATCGATGACGTCACAGTAAACATGACGTCACATCGTGAATCCATCCATCGTATTCTAACGCCCTTTTAAGGGCCAAACAAATATTAAAAAAAGAACTGCAAATCAGTGTATAACAATTACACATCGGACATTGAAAAAAAAAGAAATCCATAATTTCCATATCTTTTCACTATTCAACTTACTTTTCTTCCGTATTTTTCGTACTTTTCAACTTACTTTTCTTCCAAATTTTCCATATCATTTCACTATTAAACTTGCCTTTCTTCCATATTGTCCATATCTTATCACTATTCGACTTTTTTTTGCTTAAGCATATTTTTATTGATGAATTACATATTACATTTTTTTTCACAATACAATATAACATAGGATTCAGAAACAAGCGTAACGCTTATATTAACCCGTTTCCTAAATAAAACACATGAAAAATTGTAAATAGTCATTAACACATACTCAATTCATTTAACATTGTTTAGATAACTGAAAATTAAAGGAAGAAGAACAAAATAAGTTTGATGAATTTTATAAAAATCGTTTACTTTGCGAAATATATATATGTACTGTCGTAAAAACAATAGTATTTGAATCGATATCAAGGTCTGAACTGCCAAATAATAGTAAATTTTCCGAAGGTCGAATGTTCAGTAGCTGCAATAGCGTTCGAAAAAGACTATTTCGTTGACGAGTATATTTCGGACATTTAAATAAATAAAGATGTGTAGATTCAATATCTCCACAAACCAATTAGGACTATCAATAATTTTTTTTAGATACAAATGTTCATTTAGAGAACTACTTCTCATACGAAGACGAGCGTGTAATATTTGTGTCAGTCTTGGACCGTAATAATAATATTTAGGTACATTATCATGATCAACTCTAGAAGTAAGTCTAGATTTGAGAATGCTAAGGGATGGGCAATCTTTTATTTGTAGAGAATTCCATAATTGGTAGATGGTAGAAAATAACTAGCATAGAGTGATGTTCGGGTTCTTGGCAACGGAAGCGCATTGCTATTTCTGGTGTTGTATGTGTGCACATCCTGAACGCGGTTAGGAATCAAAGTTGATAAAGATGCCAGAGTTAGGTCATTTTGCATTTTAAATAGTTGAATGAGCTTATGGTTTTCCCTTTTATCTTTTAATTTTGATAATTCGGTGTCTTTGTATAATTCCCTTAAAGGAGTTAATTTTGTTCCTCCCGATATGATTATCATCGCTTCAATTTTTACATTTTCCAAATTATTAATTAAGTACATATATGAGGGTCCCACACTACATTCCCATATTCTAATAGTGGTCTGATAAAAGATAAATACAACTTTTCAAGTGATAATCTATCTAATATAAATTTTAACATGCGAAGAATATTTAACCTTGAATATGCTTTGTCAATGACAAGTTCAATATCTTTGTTCCATGAGCCATCATCGGAGATTGTTACACCTAGATGTTTATGATATTTCACATCTTCGAGTTGCTGGTTATACATAATTAATGATGGATGATGTGGTTTGTTGACTATTCGTGAGATAACCATCGTTTCGGTTTTCTCAGAATTAAAACTAACCAACCATTTGTTAGACCAAGATGTGATAGTATTCAAATCCCTGTTGACTATTCGACTTGCCTTTCTTCCATATTTTCCATATCTTTTCACTATTCAACTTGCCTTTCTTCTATATTGTCCATATCTTATCACTATTCGACTTGCCTTTCTTCCATATTTTCCATATCTTTTCACTATTGAACTTACTTTTCTACCATAATTTCAGAGCTGGAAGTTAAAGAGACCACAGATACCACTTCGTCCGCATCATTTTTGGACTTATACCTCGAATTTGACGACAGTGGTCAAATCAGTACTAAAATTTATGATAAACGGGACGACTTCAATTTTAAGATCATAAATTTTCCAAATATGTGCAGCAATATACCAGCTTCTCCTGCATATGGTGTTTACATCTCGTAATTGATTCGTTATGCAAGGGCCAGTAGCAATTATTCTGATTTCCTAAAACGACATCTGCATCTGAGAAACAGGCTACTGGACCAGGGCTATGAAAAGATTCGCCTTATTCGATCTCTTAGAAAGTTTATATTCCGATACCAAGATCTTGTCGAAATCTATTCCGTCTCTGCAGAAAAGATTATAAACGATGGATTTTCATATAGTGAAAATGTATAAAGACAAGGTTTCAACAAAAATGTCAAAAATATTTTGTTTATCAATGTGTGACGTAAAAGTGTTTTTGAATTTACTTCATTGAGTTTGGCGCTGATTTGACAACTGTTTTACCTGTTTTGTTAAAGTATTGTTGTAAATACTGTTATAGTGACAGCCGGAAACTTTGAGACGTAATAAAAGGGGGAGGTTTGGCGCTTTAAAATCTGATTCAACCCACCATTTCTTTAGAAATGCCTGTACCAAGTCAGGGTCATTACGGTTTTCACAGTTTTCCGGTTGTTGACTGATTTTGTCTGTTTATATACTTATGAGTTTTGACTTTCCCTTTGTTAGATTGTTCGGATTTCGGTAATTTTCACTATTCAACTTGCCTTTCTTCCATATTGTTCATATCTTACACTATTCGAATTGCCTTTTTTCCATATTTTCCGTATCATTTCACTATTCAACTTACTTTTCCTCCATATTATCCATATCATTTCACTATTGAACCTACTTTTCTTCCATATTTTCCATATCTTTTCATAATTTTCTTCTGTATTTTCCAAATGTTTTCACCATTCAACTTTCCTTTCTTCCATATTTTCCAAATCATTTCTCTATTTTCTTCCATATTTTCCCTATCTTTTCACTATTTTCTTCTGTATTTTCCAAATTTTTTCACCATTCAACTTTCCTTTCTTCCATATTTTCCAAATCATTTCTCTATTTTCTTCCATATTTTCCCCATCTTTTCACTATTTTCTTCTGTATTTTCCAAATCTTTTCACTATTCAAAACTTACTTTTCGTCAATATTTTCCAAATCATTTCACTATTCAACTTATCTTTCTTCCATATTTTCCAAATCATTTCAATATTTTCTTCCATAATTACCCTATCTTTTCACAATTTTCTTCTGTATTTTCCAAATCTTTTCACTATTTAACTTTCCTTTCTTCCATAATTTCCATATCTTTTCACTTTTCAACTTACTTTTCTTCCATATTTTCCATATCATTTCACTATTCAACTTGCCTTTCTTCCAATATTGTCCATATCTTATCACTATTCGACTTGCCTTTCTTCTATATTTTCCATATCTTTTCACTATTTTCTTCTGTATTTTCCAAATTTTTTCACCATTCAACTTTCCTTTCTTCCATATTTTCCAAATCATTTCTCTATTTTCTTCCATATTTTCCCCATCTTTTCACTATTTTCTTCTGTATTTTCCAAATCTTTTCACTATTCAAAACTTACTTTTCGTCAATATTTTCCAAATCATTTCACTATTCAACTTATCTTTCTTCCATATTTTCCAAATCATTTCACTATTTTCTTCCATAATTACCCTATCTTTTCACAATTTTCTTCTGTATTTTCCAAATCTTTTCACTATTTAACTTTCCTTTCTTCCATAATTTCCATATCTTTTCACTTTTCAACTTACTTTTCTTCCATATTTTCCATATCATTTCACTATTCAACTTGCCTTTCTTCCAATATTGTCCATATCTTATCACTATTCGACTTGCCTTTCTTCTATATTTTCCATATCTTTTCACTATTCAACTTGCCTTTCTTCCATATTGTCCATATGTGATCACTATTCGACTTGCCTTTCTTCCATATTCTCCATATCTTTTCACTATTCAGCTTACTTTTCTTCCATAATTTCCATATCTTTTCACTATTCAGCTCACCTTTCTTCTGTATTTTCCATATCTTTTCACTATTCAACTTCTTTCTTCCATATTTTTGATGTCTTTTCACTATTCACGCAATATCCGATCTAACAGCACCCGTCCCTTTCCCTGGAACGGGTGGGATGCGCACTTGCGCGATCGGAAGTGCCCAATAATGTATTTATTTTACCCAAAAGAGGATTGAAATGTTTTATATCACCAACCAGTCAGAAGCAAGGAAAAATGTACCAATCAGAAAGCAGGATACAAAAAGAAACAACCAATTACAACCATCGTAATAACTGACTTTTCTGCTCCCCAACAAAGGTTTATCCTCCTCTCCTCCTAAATTCCTTGAGGTCACAGTTTCTTCAATGACACGCCAGAACCAAACTACCCCTCCATCTTCCTCCGTGAAGTAAATTCCTGCTGAATCATCTTTCACCTTGAAAAAATGTCGCTGTAAGATGTAAACTTTCCTAATTTCCATCGAGTAGTTTCGGAAAATGCACTGAAATGTATTTTTAATGACGTCTTTAATTTGTTTTGACAGATTTTCGCGTATTTTTTTTGCGTACATTTCCCACAATTTTTTAGTGTGCAAAAAAGTCACTCTGCATTTACCGAGGCTTATGACTGGCTATACTATTACTATGATTACATAATAACGGTATCGGCTACATTAACTTTTTTTTTATCTTTTTTTGTATCTTTTTATATTTTTTATATTTTTTAATTACTTTGTAATAAAGAAACTAATACATTACAATTCAGAAAACGTTAACCGTCTATTAAACAAGGAAAAGCTTTGCTTCTTCGACGAAATAAAATAGATAAAAATTGTTTGTTCCGATCTTTTAAGGTTTCTTTATTTAATTTTTTTTTCTACCATATCCTCTGTCAAAATATGGTTCTGCTTCAAGTAATCCGCTATATTGGTAGTAGGTAACTCAGCTACAAGTCGTACATAATTCTTGACCAGTTTGCCTTGGTCTTCTTTAGATATGCCCCCAGGTTTAACTGTTTCTGTTCTTCTTTGAGATGATTCCTGAGCCATGTTTTGTTTAAAGGCTGTAATGGTGTTGGATTGAGGTCTCAAATTTTGAAGCATCTTAATTTTGTCATCTGCTGATGTGTACGGTATCAAACTAATATATAATCGTTGTTGCAATTTCATTGTATCTTCTTGAAGCTTTATAAGTTCTGCTCCCGACGAAGTCATTTTTGAAAAAAAAATGTTGACGTAATACGTGCTGTTTTAATCTATACTTTCGGGAATAATTCTTTTCACAAAATATGCACTGATATCTTCGCTTACCCATGAAGAAGGGTATGCATATTTTTTTCTTCAAAATATTGCTCTTTTATAATATTTTTACTTGTTTATATGACGTCATTATCTTAATTTTTCCCATTTTTTAATTCTTTTAGTTCCCGGTAATTTACTAAACGACAATTTTGAAAGAGCATCAGGAGTTTTAGCATCTTGAACTAAGTAATATTTTGGTACATTTTTGTATCTTAAAATTTTATATAAATTTAAATAGGAGGGGTCTTTTTTGATTCTGAGCGGTGATGTTACATATCTGACATAATCAGTAAACGGTGGTGGGGGTGGTGGTGGCGGCGAGATGTTAGGGGTTTGATCAGTACTTTACTGTTTTGAGGACCTGTAGATCATCATAATTTGGGAAAGGTGTGCTACCGGAAGTGACGTCATAACCGGAAGTGACGTTATTTTCCTGCGCTTTTTTCTTACTATGGTAGTTGTACAAAATGTCCCCTTACACGAAAGACTAGAGGATACTAAAGGAATAATCAGAAGCCGTAATTCGAATGATAAAACAACACATTGACCAAAAGATACCAAAAGGAATAACCAGAAGCTGTAAATAGAATGACAAACAACAATGGGACATTTTGTACTACTACTATAGTAAGAACAAAAAGCCGGGGAAAATGACGTCACTTCCTGTGACGTTACTTCCGGTCACGTGACTTCCGGTCACGTCATTTCCGGTCACGTCACTTCCGGTAGCACACATTTCCCAAATTATGATGGCCTACAGGTCCTCAAAACAGTCAAGTACTGATCAAACCCCTAACATGTTGTCGCCACCATCACCACCACCGCTGCCACCGCAATGCTCACAGAGTAATGATGAAGAACCCTATTATATTTTGAAAACCAATAATCCGTTTTGTTTTGTTTTGGGAACCTCTATACTGTAATGTATTTCATGTAATATAGTCACTGCTATTGTTGTCTGTGTCACGAAAACAGGATCCACACATGTAATACTATAAACATTTTAATTGGACACCAGTTATTTAATAATGATTTTATAAATGATGGGAAATGTTTTACTACATAGTATCAGATAAAAATGGTGCAATGTATCAACGATCGTACAGTGTTGTCAACCGTAAATATTCACTGGTGGATGATCAGCAATGTTATCAATATATTTCAGCCTGGTAGTAGATTGGTAAGACAATTCATATTTAATCTTCAGCTTTTGTAGCGGAGCTAAGACCATCTCATTGAGCAACATTGTATTACTGTGGTTGCTTTTAGAAGCTATAACATGCTGTAGTATTGATAGTAAAAATAGATTCTGGGACGAAAATGAAAATTTAGGAAAATAATAAAACTTGTAAAAAATAGATTCTGTGACGAAAATGATTTTTTAAAAAATTACGGGAAATTGATACGCGGAAAATGACGTCATGCACGCGGAAAGCAAGTAACGTTGCATTTCAAACGTTGCGGTTTGAACAAGTACGGTAAAATGAAATGTCTTATGACGACATGTACGCAGAAAACAAGTAGTGCTGCAATTTATATTCGTTTTACAGAATTTTAATATGTTTATATAGATTTTACTGTTCTGAGAGTAAACACCACAATATCATAGTCAAGGCGTATGAAGTTATGATTTTAATCATTCTTTTATATTTCCAGAATTAGCAAAGCAGAATTAATCTTGGAAAATCAGCAAGCAAGGAGAGAAGAAAATTCTGATTTGAAAGAATCATTAGAAACAATGGAAAAAAGATATGGAACATATGGAAGAAACGTAAGTTGAATAGTGAAATGATAGGGAAAATATGGAAGAAAAGTAAGTTGAAGAGTGAAAAGATTTGGAAAATATGGAAGAAAAGAAAGTTGAATAGTGATAAGATTTGGAAAGTATGGAAGAAAAATAAGTTGAACAGTGAATAAATATGGAAAATATGGAAGAAAAGTCAGTTGAATATTGAAATGATTTGGAAAATATGGAAGAAAGGTAAGTTGAATAGTGGAAAGATTTGGAAGATATGGAAGAAAAGTAAGTTGAATAGTGAAAAGATATGGAAAATATGGAAGAAAAGTAAATTGAATAGTGAAAAGATTTGGAAAGTATGGAAGAAAAATAAGTTTAATAGTGAAAAGATGTGGAAAATATGGAAGAAAAGTAAGTTGAATAGTGAAAAGATATGGAAAATATGGAACAAAAGTAAGTTGAATAGTGAATTGAAAAGGAAAACATGGAAGAAAAATAAGTTGAATAGTGAAAAGATATGGAAAATATGGAAGAAAAGTAAGTTGAATAGTGAACAGATTTGGAGGAAAGTATGGAAGAAAACTAAGTTGAATAGTGAAAAGATATGGAAAATATGGAAGAAAAGTCAGTTGAATAGTGAAAAGATATGGAAAATATGGAGGAAAAGTAAGTTCAATAGTGAAATGATATGGAAAATATAAAAGAAAAGTAAGTAGAATAGTGAAAATATATGGATAATATTGAAGAAAAGAGAGTTGAATAGTGATAAGATTTGGAAAGTATGGAAGAAAAGTAAGTTGAATAGTGAAATGATTTAGAAAATATGGAAGAAATGCAAGTCGAATAGTGATAAGATTTGGACAATATGGAAGAAAAGAAAGTTGAACAGTAAAAGAAATATGGAAAATACAGAAGAAAGGCAAGTTGAATAGTGAAAAGATATGGAAAATGCGAAGAAAAGTAGGTTGAATTGTGAAATGATATGGAAAATATAAAAGAAAAGTAAGTAGAATAGTGAAAATATATGGATAATATTGAAGAAAAGAAAGTTGAATAGTGATAAGATTTGGAAAGTATGGAAGAAAAGTAAGTTGAATAGTGACAATATATGGAAATTATGGAAGAAAAGCCAGTTGAATAGTGGAATGATTTTGAAAATATGGAAGAAAGGCAAGTCAAATAGTGATAAGATTTGGACAATATGGAAGAAAAGAAAGTTGAACAGTGAAAGAAATATGGAAAATACAGAAGAAAGGCAAGTTGAATAGTGAAAAGATATGGAAAATGCGAAGAAAAGTAGGTTGAATTGTGAAATGATATGGAAAATGTGAGGAAAAGTAAGTTGAAATGTGAAAAGATTTGGAAAACATGGAAGAAAGGCAAGTCGAATAGTGATAAGATATGGACAATATGGAAGAAAGGCAAGTCGAATAGTGATAAGATATGGACAATATAGAAGAAAACTAAGTCGAATAGTGAAAAAATAGGGAAAATATGGAAGAAAGATAAGTTGAATAGTGAAAAGATATGGAAAATATGGAGGAAAGGTAAGTTGAATAGTGAAAAGATATAGGAATTATGGAAGAAAAGTAAGTTGAATAGCGAAAATATTTGGAAAATACAGAAGCAAATAGTAAAAAGACAGGGAAAATACAGAAGAAAAGTAAGTTGAATAGGGAAACGATTTGGAAAATACAAAAGAAAATTGTGAAATGATATGGAAAATATGGAAGAAAAGTAAGTTGAATAGTGAAATGATATGGAAAATACAGAAGAAATGTAAGTTGAATAGTGGAAATATATGGAAAATATGGAAGAAAAGTAGGTTGCATTGTGAAATGATATGGAAAATATGAACGAAAGGCAAGTTGAAATGTGAAATGATAAACGTCTCAAAGCTTTCAGTCCTGTAAAACCAACAGGATTTTTGGGTTATACCAAATTTTATTAAAATAATCTTTATAAGTAGTCATTTGGCCTACGAATGTTTATTCCTAGTTTGGTGTTGGTCTTATATAGACACCAAATTGCTTTTCCAGATGTGGACTTACTGGAAGAAGAATTTTATTAAATATATGGCAAGAAGACAATATCAAAGTAGTCTAGATCAAATACACTCTTTTCGGGAATTTCTTGCATTTATTTGGGTACACATTCCATTGCATCCTACAGTGGACGGAAAAGTAGTACTACACCAATATCATCAATTCGTAATAGAAGCCTTCTGTGAAGACCTTGGGCCAAATTGAATGATTCATGTTGTATAGAGAGTTTCCAAAGTTTTATGAGAGAAGTCGTATCTAAATAAATCTTTTTTTTTGTAATGAGTGACACAGAATTTTTGGAGACTTAATTTTTGGAGACTCTGAATTGGGTAAGTCTTTAATCAATACATTAATTTTCAACATTAAAGAAAAGGAGTATTACTAATAAATGATTTTAACATTAAAACAAGACTATTTTACCCGATCTTTTTTTTTTCATAGTTTATGCTGTAACTTTTAATATTAATTTTTAATACTTATAATTTTGCTATTCATTTTTACCGGAAGAAGAAGTGAATGAAAAAGACAACACTGAGATGCATAGGGACGTAGATTGGGTAAGCTTAAAAATATTTTGAAAAATTAATAAATATTAACAAAATCATTTTTGTTACAAAATCAACAGATCATTTACTTTTCTTCTTCCTTTGTCAGGATGAAGACTTAATAGAAGAATCAACAACAGAGGAAAATATATGACCAAATACTGAAAATGAGGTAAATTTTATTAGCCAATCCGAAATGAGTATTTAGTCATATGACCTTTGTATTAACTAATCAAAATCAAGCTTACAAAATATATTTAACTACGGTAATCAGAATCATAACCTTTAAAATGTTATAAATATTCCTTAATATATTTTAGAAAAATTATCATTTTCTTTATAGGCGTTAATGATGAGTGACAATAAGGATAATAAAGTTGTTACTACCAGCAAAGAGATAAGGGAAGGGGGCAATAGTGTAGAGGCAGAAATGGATGAAGTGATGAATGCTGTAGACGAAGAGATGCGTAATACTGAGAACAATCCAGAAGAAGAAGAACTGATGGTGAGTTTAGATAGTAGAAGTTTAAATAATAGAAGTAGGAAAAAGCTTCAAAAACGTAGACTTTCTCAACAACTTTCCACCACACCACTACAAAAACGGGGAAAAAAATGATGATGACCACATTCACAAGATGTCTTTTTTTTCTCTCTTCCTCAGTTCAAGTTCAACAAAAAGAGTGAAAAAAATACGATTCCCACCAAAGTCGGTGTCAGCTTATCATTACCACAGTGGAAAGTCTTGTGCAGTGTTACGCAAGTGGTGGATGATTTGATCAGTCAAGTGAAAGACGGAGAACCCGTGGACTGAGGATATGACCTGGGAGAAGACGTCTACGTCAGCATCAAAGCCCCTTAACTGACAATTCACATCAGGAAGTACTTCGTGCCTAATGGTGAATGGACATTGCATCCTACGAAGAGAGGAGTGACCCGGAGTCTTTACGAATGAAAAAAACTGAAAAAGACCACACCTTTATTTGAGGACAGAGAGCTAGAACTGAGGACAATGGACAATAAAGTGACTGGAGAAGATTAAATGAAAGAGACTGAGAAGCAGTAGATTGGCCGTTGCTATGCAAAAATTTGGTATCCTAAAAATTATGTCATCTTTTAAAATTTCCTGTGGTGATATAATCTTTCACACATTCCTACATCTCAATGTCACTTCCCCCTTTTTGCAGTTTGCAAACTTTTTCTCATCATGAATATAGAGAGACACAAAACTAAAAACAATCAACCTACACGATAAGTCTTATACTGGCTACATGTCCCTTTCTTATTGATTATCCCTTGAAATAAATTGTTGCTATGACATCTTGACTGACCACTTAAGTTTACTGTCCACATGTAATCAGTAAAGAAATGATGTTAGTAAATACGAGTGATCAGTCAGATCATCATTTTGTAAAGGATTATTAACAAGAAAGGAACTAGTAGCAAGTCTAGATAAGTCTGTGTTATAAACAAAGCGGATATACATATATAGTCATGTGGGTGCTACTGCTAGTTGCCCAAATTGAAACCAAAAAGAAAAACTATGTTCCAAAGCTTCAAATAAATAACACTGTTAGGCCTGCATATGTTCAATGAGTCACTGATTGCATTTGTAGTTTTAAATCCAACTACCATGCGATCACGCCCACAACAGCACCTTCGTTATAGAGGTTTGCGTCATCATACGATCTTGTTATGACATAATTTGATTGGTAAAAATAACCTGTTTTCAACTAGAAAAGGATTTTCGGAATACGATCCTACTCCTGTTACGTGGTGTTCGATAATAGTTGCGTTTCTTGATGTTAATTATGGTTTAAGTTTTATTGAAATATTTGTAAATCATATCAAAATAATCGGAAAACTAATAATCTAATTAACCAGATCAATATTAACATTGTTATATTAATTATAACAAAGAGTTGATTTCAGTTAGAATAATGCATTATTATATGATTTTTTGGTCCTTGTAACTACGATCAATAGGAATCTGTGTAATAGTTAGCGTGCTCGCCTCGAGAGCGGCAGATCATGTGTTCAAGCCTCGCTCAGATTAAACCAAAGACTATAACATTGTCATTTCTTACTTCTCCGCTAAGCACGCAGCACTCAGAAGTAAAAGCAAAGACTGGTTGATTCGGAATCTGAATAATATGTCCGTGTGGGGCGAAATGTCTATCCACGGACTGTTGTTTCGGTAAGCAAGCGCTATGAAAATCCTACTAAGCGTGTTGGTCTAAAACAAAGCAGATCTCATCATCATCTCATTGAAAATAAATTTATACTGGACATGACATAGCTAAAGGATCTCTGAGTTGGCGTAAAATAACACTCACTCACTCACTCACTCACTCACTCACTCACTCACTCACTCACTCACTCACTCACTCACTCACTCACTCACTCACTCACTCACTCACTCACTCACTCACTCACTCACTCACTCACTCACTCACTCACTCACTCACTCACTCACTCACTCACTCACTCACTCACTCACTCACTCACTCACTCACTCACTCACTCACTCACTCACTCACTCACTCACTCACTCACTCACTCACTCACTCACTCACTCACTCACTCACTCACTCACTCACTCACTCACTCACTCACTCACTCACTCACTCACTCACTCACTCACTCACTCACTCACTCACTCACTCACTCACTCACTCACTCACTCACTCACTCACTCACTCACTCACTCACTCACTCACTCACTCACTCACTCACTCACTCACTCACTCACTCACTCACTCACGCACGCACGCACGCACGCACGCACGCACGCACGCACGCACGCACGCACGCACGCACGCACGCACGCACGCACGCACGCACGCACGCACGCACGCACGCACGCACGCACGCACGCACGCACGCACGCACGCACGCACGCACGCACGCACGCACGCACGCACGCACGCACGCACGCACGCACGCACGCACGCACGCACGCACGCACGCACGCACGCACGCACGCACGCACGCACGCACGCACGCACGCACGCACGCACGCACGCACGCACGCACGCACGCACGCACGCACGCACGCACGCACGCACGCACGCACGCACGCACGCACGCACGCACGCACGCACGCACGCACGCACGCACGCACGCACGCACGCACGCACGCACGCACGCACGCACTCACTCACTCACTCACTCACTCACTCACTCACTCACTCACTCACTCACTCACTCACTCACTCACTCACTCACTCACTCACTCACTCACTCACTCACTCACTCACTCACTCACTCACTCACTCACTCACTCACTCACTCACTCACTCACTCACTCACTCACTCACTCACTCACTCACTCACTCACTCACTCACTCACTCACTCACTCACTCACTCACTCATTCACTCACTCACTCACTCACTCACTCACTCACTCACTCACTCACTCACTCACTCACTCACTCACTCACTCACTCATTTCAGTTAATGGTGGTTGGACCAGCTTCAATGCGTGGTCTAAATGGACAACATGTTCAGAAAGTTGTGGTAACGGTATGCAAAAAAGTACCCGTAGTAAGTCATGTACAAACCCAGAACCCAAGTTTAATGGGAAACAATGTGTTGGTGAAGCAACAGAGGAACTCTTACAACTATGTAAATTAAAAGAATGCCCTGGTAAGATTCATCGTTATATAGATTAGAAGTCACTTAGGTTACTTAGTATGTAACTCATGCTTCATCGATGCGAAAATATGAATGAATTTGGTATCAAAATTATAAATAAAATGCATAGGATAAATAGAAATAGCATATCTGGTATATCAATTTATTATACTTTATGTAAATGTTTTGGCTAATCCATTAAATTAATTGGTCTAGAGCCATGTGATATTTTTCAATAATGTTAGTACACTCCGCCTTTCTTAGCAACGGATGATATTGTACACGTATCATGAACAATATCACCTGCTGAGACCGACGTGTGCCGAACATCGGAAAATACCACCTGTTCCGATCGAGTTTTATCGATTTTGAAAATGTTGAAGTTTACTTGTATTTATTAATAATATACCGATATTATTTGTTTAAGAATGAAAATAGGCATTTATTATGATCAAAAATAAAGGCTGCCTTTAGTTGAGGGTTTAATGGTAGATCACCACACTCAGGAAAGAATCCCACCCTCGACTTGTCGGGTGATATTTATTTTTTTCGTGTGCTAATCTACCATAACACCCTCAACTAAAGGAAGTGTGCTTAAAATATTCAACAATAACGCTTACAGTCGAAAACATGAACCAAGCTTGTATAAGAACATAAAACCATGAGAAATCTAAAATTAGATAATTATTCTCTATGGAATAGTTGATGGAAAGTGGGGCACATACACAAAATGGAGTGAATGGGGAGAGTGTTCAGCTTCCTGTGGAAAAGGATTGAAAACAAATACACGTTCGAGAGCATGTAGCAATCCACATCCACAGTATGGCTGCCAACCATGCAAAGGAGACGATGTGGACACTGGGAAAGAGTCATGCGAGGCACCTCCATGTCCAAGTAAATAAACACGTAAAAACACAAACGTAAATAAATCATCAAAAACTAAATTAATATTATCTGTAATGAATTTGTACCGCAATTGTCAAATGAGGTGCGTGTTACTCATCTTTTTGGTTTTGTGTGATGTGTATTTTGCATTGGTTGTCTCCGACATATGTCTTGTCTCGCCGATGTTGCCAGTTTCTCTGGATTGTTCATTCTTGATCGCCCCTTCGGTTTTCTCCAATGTTTATTCATTGACTTGCTCAAGAAATGTGTTTCACTTAAAACAAATCAATAAATAATGAGTTCATAAAACATTAGATCATTTATAGACGGTGATCAGAAGCTGTAAGTCGAAGTATGGACAATACAATAGCAAAATACAGAGGACAAAAAGACAAACATTGGTCAACAAAACACTACACAGAAGACGAAAGATTTAATAAACAAACCACACTAAAAACCACGGGTGAAACCAAGTGCCCCGTGGAGTGAACAGTTTCTACTCCATATTGAAATATAAAATGTATGTAGGAGATATATATCTTTTTATATCGAAAGTGGCGTTAAATACCATAAACCTAAGACAAACCTCACTTCGAAACCTTTATATCTACGTTAGATTATTTAGTGCGGTTCATTATTTATTATTTACATTTTAGTTAATGGTGGTTGGACCAATTACACTGAGTGGTCTAAATGGACAAAATGTTCAGAAAGTTGCGGTAATGGCATAGAAAAAAGTACCCGTAGTAAGTCATGTACAAACCCAGAACCCAAGTTTAATGGAAAACAGTGTTTTGGTGAAGCAACGGAAGAACGCTCACAACTATGTAAATTAAAAGATTGCCCAGGTAAGATTCATCGTTATCTAGATTAGAAGTCACTTAGGTTACTTAGTATGTAACTCATGTTTCATCGGTGCAAAAATATGAGTGAAATTGGTATCAAAATTATTAATTAAAATGCATAGGATGAATAATTTGTTTTCATTTTGATTTTTGGTGTTTTAACGCCACTTTCAGCAATATTTCAGCTATATCATGGCAACCAGTTTTAGTGGTGGAAGACGCCGGAGTACACGGAGAGAACCACGGACCATGGACAAGCAACTGGTAAACGTTATCACTTGCAGCTGCAAGTCGAGTGCACCCATTTGTAATTTACAAAGCCGGGCACGAACCCACGCCGTATTGGTGATGGGCTTGTATGAGTTGTTAGGTAACCCAACTACCTAATTCATTAAGCCAATCGGGCCCTAGAGGATAAATAGAAATAGCTTATCTGGTATATCAATTTATTATACTTTATGTAAATATTCTTGGCTAATTCATTAAATTCATTGGTCTAGAGCCATGTGATATTTTTCACTAATTTTAGTACACTCCGCCATTCTTAGCAACAGATGGTATTTTACACATAGCAACGACAATATCATCTGCAGAGACCGACGTTTGCCGAACACCGGAAAATACCACCTGTTCCGATCGAGTTTTATCGATTATTAAAAAATATTGAAGTTTACTTGTATTTATTAATAATATACCGATATTATTTGCTTAAGAATGTAAATAGGCATTCATTATGATGGAAAACAATGCTGCCTTTAGTTGAGGGTGTTATGGTAGATTACCATACTCAGGAAAAAAACATCACCATCGACTTGTCGGGTGATATTTATTTTCTTCATGTGCTAATCTACCATAACACCCTCAACTAACGGCAGTATGTTTATAATATTCAACAATAACGCTTACAGTCGAAAACATGAGCCAAGCTTGTATAAGAACATAAATCTATGAGAAATGTACCATTAAATAATTATTCTCTATGTTTGTGTTTCTCTATTAAAGAGTGTTTATTGTGGTTAATAAGGTATTATAAGAAGAGTTTGAAGATATCAAAGGGATAATCAGAATCCGTAAATCGAAGAGGAACAGACAACACAATGGCCAAAGGAAAGGTAAAAAAGGGCAAACAACTATCTACATAAAACTAAAGATCGAGTAACATGAACCCCACTACAAATCGGGGATGAACACAGGTGCTCCGGAAGGGTCGTATCCATATACTTACTTTGTAATGTATGGTCGTTGGACCACATATATATTAAATGACCCAAATGGACAGAATGTTCAGTAAGTTGTGGTGACAATGACCAAGCTTCTTTAAATTCTCTTTATTTATAGTGCTTTACATAATGAATGAGCGAGTGTTGCTTAATGCCAACTGAACAATTTGTCAGCTATATAATGGCAAGAACAAGTTAATTTGCAATGAGATGATGATGGCGTCCGTTTTGTGCTAAAGCAACACTCTCAGTTGGATTTTTATATTGCTAGCTCACTGAAACAACAGTCGTTTGATGTATTTGATATCGACACGAGTTTCACTCAAATTTACACTTTAGTTAATGGTGGTTGGACCAATTACACTGAGTGGTCTAAATGGATAGAATGTTCAGAAAGCTGTGGTAACGTTATGCAAAAAAGTACCCCTAGTAGGTCATGTACAAACCCAGAACCCAAGTTTAATGGACAACAATGTGCTGGTGAGGTGACAGAAGAACGCTCACAAATATGTAAAATAAAAGATTGCCCAGGTAAGATTGTTCATAGCTTTGTCTTGTGATGATATGGACTGGCAACAATTCTTTAAAACTAATGATATGTATACTGTCGTCTTGTTTTTCTTTGAATATGTTCTTGTCGTTCCTTTGAATCGGAATTGGAGCTTAGAGTCTGTATGATGAGTAGAATAAATGTATTTGTATGAGACTAAGGAACCGGAAGTAATCCGATGCTCGCCGGTCTTTTCTCACCTGTACCTTACGAGTACAAAAATAGTTATTATGCTTCTGATATTGCAATAAACAAAATTATGAAAAATGATAGAAAATGTTAAAAATCAAACAGAAAATAGCAAAGTTAAAACACGGTAAAATAATGGACTTACTTGACGCTATAAATGAAATACAATATCGACATAAACAAAAACGTATTGGTAAGTATAATGTCCAGTAAACAAAAACGTATTGGTATGTATAATGTCAAGTAAACAAAAACGTATTGGTATGTATAATGTCCAGTAAACAAAAACGTATTGGTATGTATAATGTCCAGTAAACAAAAACGTATTGGTATGTATAATGTCCAGTAAACAAAAACGTATTGGTATGTATAATGTCCAGTAAACAAAAATGTATTGGTATGTATAATGTCCAGTAAACAAAAACGTATTGGTATGTATAATGTCCAGTAAACAAAAACGTATTGGTATGTATAATGTCCAGTAAACAAAAACGTATTGGTATGTATAATGTCCAGTAAACAAAAACGTATTGGTATGTATAATGTCCGGTAAACAAAAACGTATTTGTATGTATAATGTCCGGTAAACAAAAACGTATTGGTATGTATAATGTTTGTGTTAATTCCCTTTCAGGATGGGTTAAAGCTGTGAGGTCATTGGTTCAATTTCAAATCAACAGACTAATAATGTCAATAAACACAAAAGCAGCAGCTGTATTCAAAGATTCTGATGTTGCTGAAACCCTGTCTATTATAAACGGCCAATATGTTGTTTCTTCAGATAATACCCCTTACAATTTTCTTTTTCTTTTGGCCATTATGTTGTCTGTTCTTCTTCGATATACGATTCTGTAACTCCAAACACTTCTTATCTACAAAAACATTATATTGGTTGCTCAAAGATGGAAATAGGCTTGAATAATCCTATCACAAGAGTAAATCATTGGTAATCTCAAGTCAGTCTTTTCCCCTTTTTGTCTTTCCATGAAAGATGAGGAACAGGATATTTTCTCACTGTACTGGATACAAATATAACACAAGCTTCCTTGCATAGAACGCGTGACATACAAAGTGTTATAGTAATCCTTTCTCAGAACTGTTTAACTTTGAATTCTTACAGCTGTCAAAATAGGTCTCAAGATGTATCATGACACCAGCTTTTCTAGATGTGGCGGGAATAAAATTTAGATATTTAAAAGGCTCAAAATTTGCTATGGAGATTCTAGCAAATAATAGATCTACTTACTTTTGTAACAGCATTAAAACATTAGATCGCTCTACATTATGTACTGCCACTCCAAATACGCAACTGCAATGTCGTCTTAAAGAATTGATTCAGCGTTACATCTCACAGTAAAACGCAAAACTTTAGTTTGCTATTAGTTAAGATAACTTACTTTGTCAAAATGCAGAGGGTCACTTTTCTACTTGTTTCTAAACTCATACAAATAAATTTCATTGTATATATTTTCCGATAGTCTACTTATATTGTGTATTTATATCATGTTGATGGGGCAAAGGTACATCTACCATACAGCTCTAAAGACAAGACTTTCGACATATTTATCAGTGGACGCTATGTTAGAGTGCAGACTAATTGTGGAATAATAATAGAATGGGACGGAGCAATGAATATGGAATTGGCTGTACTAGACACCTATAAACAAATGACTGGAATATGTGGTGATTGTGATGGCCTGAAGAATGACCCGAAGAAAAAAGATGGAACAGATGTTACAGATGACAACAATAAGTTTAGTATGATTGGCGACAGCTATACCCTGAAGGATGAAGCAGAGGATGCTGGTATCACGTATGTCTAGTTTATGTTAAACTTATATCAATGATTGTCTAAATCGTCGTTTTATTAATTGATGTAAGGAAATAATAATAACAATTTATTTCATATTAATTGGTGTAGACATGGTCATGTGTCATGCATTTATCTGCGTTAAAGAAATCTACCAGTCATTAACATGATAATGCCTAACACCACTGACATCTGTTCAAGCCACTTTACATACCTGAAGTGTTAAATAAACGATAGAGAAATGACACTGGCAACATTGGGCACACAAAACAGAGGCGGAAGACAAGCAAAGCACAAAAGCACAACTCAAAACAGAAAAAGTGAGAAACACGGATCCCTAAAAAAATCGGAGATGAACCCCGTTGGTCGCAAATGGTAAGCAGTTTCTGCTTCTGATAAGACACCCGCCATGATTATCTGTTCGCTATCAACATTATCAACGATAAACGATGTTTTTACTAATACATTCATGTACCACGTCGTAGTCAGCGTCCATGACAAGAAGTGGTACTATTCTAACTTTGGAAAACATCGGTACATGCCAGAGATGTCAAATAAGTTGACTTTGACAGCTTGGTAGGCCAGTTTTATCACTGAATTATGTATGAAGTTTAGGGAAAGTAAACCGACTTGCATTATACAGTTAAAATTATTATAATGAATGTAGCATTGTCAAAGGAACATACACATTACATAGATGAACTCTAATATCCCTATTAGCCCGAGAGTTTCGTAAGCAAAAATATTTGACCAAAGCACATTAAATCACGTCAGTGCTTCCTCAGTAAAGTATGTCATCTATGGATCTCAAACTAAAATGTTTCTTTTATTCTGTAACAAGCTGTTCTGCTATCACTGAGGTACCAGAAGTAAGTGATGATGTAGCGAGTATTGCTTCATCTGAGGAATACTGTGGACATCTAGTGATGAAGGTAAATGGTACAAGTCCATTCCACAAATGTCTAGAAACCAAAGGCATATCACCAGATGAACAATACGACATGTGTGTCACAGATGTTTCTCTGTACTATGGTAAAAACACCAATGATTTAGAAAAGGCTGTATGTAATAACTTGGAATCGTTTGCACTACAATGTGAAGAAAAGGACGTGACGGTAGACTGGAGAAATAATTAATTGTGTCGTAAGTATATTATTGTTATATATACGGGTTTGTAACTAGATTAACACGATGTGGAGCAGGAACTGCTAACCCTTCCGGAACGCCTGAGTTCATCCCCGGTTTTTAGTGGGGTTCGTGTTACTCGATCTTTAGTTTTATATGTATGCTTTATTGATCGTTGTTTGTCCTTTTGTACTTTTTCTTTTGGCCATTGTGTTGTCTGTTCCTTTTCGATATACGGATTATGATTGCCCCTTTGATATTTTCAAACTCTTCTTCGTGTTAGGGTTGTGAAATATACGTCAGCTATACAATTCCGGTGAATAATACCTGCGATTTGCTTACTTGCCGCAAATATCGGAGTTCTAAGCATTTTATCGTGACATTAAATAGAGAGAAAAGTTTGAAGATACCAAATGTGTAATCAGAAGCCGTAAATGGAAGAAGAGCAGGCAACAGAAAAAAGGACTAACGGAAAACCAATGGTCCGCAAAACATTACACCAAAGACTAAAGATCGAGCAACATGAACCCCCACTAAAAGCCGGGATGAACTCAGGCGCTCCGGAACTTAGGTGCTAGATACTGATTGCACACTAGTAGGTAATTCACTTAACCATATGATCACCGTTACGGAGGGCTACTGTCATACAGGTAAAATATAATAAGACATCTCATCAACGCTTCTATATTGATATAGGTTTTAGTGCGATTTCATGGCGTAATATGTTATTATTATTATATTTCCGATTTGATTATGATTTAATAAAACCGTAGATGTCAAATTTAGTGTGCACGACGCGTTTCCGAAATAACCTTCATCAGTTACGCTGAAAGTCGTTTCTGATATAACCTTCATCAGTTACGCTGAAAGTCGTCCCTGAAAAAATCTTCATCAGTTACGCTGAAAGTCGTTTCTGAAATAACCTTCATCAGTTACGCTGAAAGTCGTTTCTGAAATAACCGTCATCAGGTACGCTGAAAGTCGTTTCTGAAATAACGTTCATCAGGTACGCCGAAAGTCGTTTCTGAAATAACGTTCATCAAGTACGCTGAAAGTCGTTTCTGAAATAACCTTCATCAGGTACGCTGAAAGTCGTTTCTGAAATAACGTTTTTATTTTGATATAGAGTTTAAATATTTTTACCTTATTATATGTCCACCATTGCTGTTCAGGTAAATAATATTTCAGCACTTAAATGTGGAACCAATCAGATTTATTCCGATCACGTGAATGGTTGCCAGGCTAAAGTCAAGTAATTTTTATTTAAAGTCGGAATCATATATATACAAATACAACAAAGCACATGAGCTCTTTAGAGCTCTATAACTGACTTGATATTTTAAAAAAACAGAAACAACTGACAATCATAGCAAATCAGCACATGGTTAAGCATACATAAAACCATAGTTACAGAGATACACATAGCATAAATAAAGTACATGCATAATTAAAAGCACACGGGCAAGCATAATACATAATAATGATATAATAATAATAATAATACACTTAAATTAAGTATTTAAAAAATTCCACATTTAATGCAATAAAAGAGACTTCATATTTTAAAAAGCAGAAATAACAAGTATTACAGTGGTTAAGAATACTTAAATAACACAAAGCAGCCTTTTTATAGTTCTACAAACATACATACCTACACAAGTCACGAAAGAGAGTCTCATAGCATAAATAAAATGCATGCATAAATAAAAGCACAAAGACAAGCACAGCACATAAGCAAAAATCATATTTAAAGCAAACAGCGAACAAGTACAATTTTCTGAGAAATACCAGTTAGAGATAGAAAACTTGAACTGCCCAAAAGTTGAAAGACTCCTTGCATGATTTGGTAAGGAGTTCCACAGTGTTGCTGCCTCATAACTAAAACTCTTTTTATCATACCTTGTTGTTCTTGGTCTAGGTACATCAACTGTGTTTTGGTATCTAAAATTATAAGAATTTTCTTTAATTTTAATAATATTTTGAATAAATTCAGGGCTGAGAAACAGGCTACTGGACCAGAGCTATACAAAGATTCACCTTATTCGATCTCTTAAAAAGTTTATATTCCGATACCAAGATATTGTCGAAATATATTCCGTCTCTGCAGAGACGATAATAAAGGATGCATTTTCATGTAGTGAAAATGTATAAAGATAAGGAAGTCAACAACAACGTCAAAAATATTTGTTTATCAATGTGTGACGTAAAATTGTTTTTGACATTTACTTCACTGAATTTGGTACTGCTCTGACAACTATTTTACCTATGTTGTTCCAGTATTGTTATATATACTGTTATAGTGACAGCCGGAACCTTTGAGCCGTAATGAAAACGGGAGGTTTGGTGTTTTAAAATCTGATTCAACCCACCATTTCTTTTGAAATGCCTGTACCAAGTCAGGGTCATCACGGTTTTCATAGTTTTCCGGTTGTTGACTGAATTTGTCTGTTTATATACTTATGAGTTTTTACTTTCCCTTTGTAAGATTGTTCGGAGTTCGGTAATTTTGTTATTACCCCTATTTGTTTAGAATTTTGAACGTCTCTATTGCCATGGTTTTCATACGTCTGATTTTAAGTGATGGTAATTTTGATTGGTCTACTAAAAAGTTGTAAGAATTGGTGTAATCGTCATATATAAATCTTAGAGCACGTTCCTGAATTTTGTCGATCTAGTTAGTGGTTTTTTTCGGTGCAGAAATGCCATGTCAAAGGACAGTAGCCGAGGTTTGATATGAGGAAAGAGTGGTAAATGGTCAGTTAAGCAAGTTTGTTTAAATGTGTACTAATCCTCTTTTTAAAACGTTAAGTTGACGTGCAGCTTCTTTTTTTTTTTTTTTTTTTTTTTTTACAGATGTTTGATATATGAGTATTAAAGTCCAGTTTGAAATCTATTGTTACTCCTAGTAATTTTACCTCTTCGTCACATTTTATGTTGTTTCCATTTAAATTAAAAACTTATGTTGATTGTGTGTGTTGGTTTTTTTTTCTTTTATTTATTTTTCAATAGTCAGGATTTTACAATCCCCTGTACATTACCACCTGACTAGGGTATACAGGGGTATTAAAAAGAAATCAGTGAAAAAATAATGACTATTTCATTTTTTACAAATTAAATTTCAAAAGAGTTACAAAAAAAATTAAATTGTGTGTGTTGTTGCCAATTACTATAGCTTGGAATTTTGCTGGGTTTGCCTGCATTTTATTTGACGAGAACCATGAAATTAGTGATTTACTGTCTACCTCAAGAGATTTTGTGACTGTAGCCAAAGAAGTGCGAGATATCGAAAGAGTATTATCGTCTGCGTAATTATACAAGTCACATTTTTTTTACAAAAAGAGAAATATCATTGATAAAGACATTGAAAAGCACAGGGTGAAATATAGTCCCTTGTGGTACACCTTTATAAATATCCAACATTTCACTAACACTTTGCCCTATTTTAACACATTGTTTTATGTTTGAGGGATAACTTTTTAATAAATTGAGAGCAGATTTACTTAAGCCATAAGATTCTAATTTAAGAAGCAAAAGGTCATGTGGTAGACAATCAACAGATTTGCTGAGATCCATCAATATAGCCGCCAAATATTCATCATTATCTAATGCTTTCTTCCAGTCTTCTAAAATACGTAGCAGAGTTGACAGACAGCCATACCCAGATCTAAATGCAGCAAGAAAGTTATTAAATATATTTTAAAAATGTTCCGAACGTTGGTTCTCTATGGCTGTTTCAAAGATTTTTGAAATTGCGAGGAGCACACTGACTGGTCTATAAATACCCTTTTCAAAGACACTTTTTTGTGAACTGGTGCCACTTCGGCAATTTTCAATGAGTCTGGAAAAATGGATTTAGACAATGATAAATTTACAAGATTAGTAATGGACTTAGTTACAACAGATTTAGCATAGTGTAGGATTTTGGTGAAATACCGTCAATTCATGTTGACTTTTTAACATTTATTTTGCTTATATGTTTAGCCACAAATGCTTCATCGATTGGTTGAAAATTTAGTATATTAGACGTTGATCATGTTATTCGCATTAAAAATATTGAAATATTGACTGCAACTTTACTACTCGAAAAACTTGAAACCAAGGCAAAACGAATTCAGGTTGAGCTTAAGAACATCACCTTGCTAAAAAGCCTTTGTACATAATCACTACTTCCTTTTGCCAATATCAAATAACAATGAATAAGTTAAAGAATGGAGGACAAACAAAAATAATCTGAGTTAATCGAGGAATAGTTGGCAATGGCGTCGTCCATTGTGATATTTCAGCGACTCATTTTAAAAGTATTTTTTGATCGGGATGCTCAGTGATAATAAACACTACAAACGTGATATCTATTGAAACGCATCAGGTACACTCATAGTCAAAAGATTCGAAAGTCAATTGATTTAAGAGTCTTTGTGAACAGGTTAGCCAAAGAGCATAAACCGGGGAACCAAAAACCGCTAAGGTAACACATTTCTGAGGGAAATTGACCTCTTTATTAACATATACAAGGGCAATCGAGCTCACAACTTTAGTGATTATAATACTGATTATGTAGATAGATGAAAATAAAAACTAAAACAAGAAAAAAACAAAAACAAAAACGAAAACAACAACGAAGACCCCACGGTTTGTCTGACGTAATTGTATTCAATGGTGTAAGTGTAATTCCCTATGTATGACATTAGTAATAAAGTTCACGAAGGGTGACATCAAGTTCTCTCAATTTTTAAACAACGGAACATAGCTTAGGGAACGACCATTTAACTTGAAGGGGGAGGGGGGGTTATGTTTTTTTTTCTAAAAAAATATTCTGATTCCCAATGATGCTGAAAAAAATATTCTGATTTTGGTGGAGGAAAAATAAATCTGATTCTGAGTTTTGTCATAAAACATAATGTTAAATTCTATTAAAAAAATTCGTGCTTCGCGCGACAAAAAAATAAATATTCTAACTCTCGTGTTGTCAGAATGTTTTTTTTTTAATGAAACAAAAAACCATAATCCCCCCTCCACTGCAAGTTAAATAGTCGGTCCCTTATCTAACATTTTATCTTAATAAGATTGGTCCTCCAACAGCAACTAGGGGCCGTCGTGTTCATGTTCGGCAGGTCGGTGGTTTTTTCCGGGAACTCCAGTTTTCTCCACCAATAAAACTGACCGCCACGACATAGCTGAAATATTGTTGAAAGTGGCGTTAAACACCATAAAGATAAGCCAGCAGCATATTTTGTTCACATGAAGACAAATATATTACAGATGTGAGAGGAGGTTTTATCAGCTGACTGTAAAGTCACTTACAAATGTATTATGTCTAATGGTGCCGCTAAGGTTACAGAGGAAGCTAGTGAAAGTTGTCATGACAGCGCAGTGTGCCACCAGAATGCTGATGGTGAAAGTCTATGTAAATGCAAAGAGGGTTTCGATGGTGATGGAATTACTGAATGCAAAAGTAAGTGTTTATATAAAGGGAATGATAAAATACCACGCTGTCGGAACAGTTCCAAAGTCCAATAGAATAATCATAGAAAAATACCCTTACATACAAATACATGACCGCTCAACTGCCTGGCTTGGCACAGGCACTTAATAAAAAGTGGCGGAGTTAAAATTAGTTTGATATGCCCAAGCATCTACTTAGTGCAATGATGCAGTCATACAAGTGTGTTAAAGTGATGAAGTATATTTAGATACTGCTTGAGAAATACAAAAACAATATTGTAAAATGAATGATTATCTCCCTTGTGTATAATAACTTCAGCTGTGTCTGGCTGTAGACTGTGACATTTTAGGTAACAATTTGAAGATCTTTGAATGCTCTAGCCTTTTAAAGCTATAAACTGCTTCCATGATACAATGAAACCAACACTTAAACCAGCTTAATATAGTGCATCAACAAAATATAATTATTAACAATGGGTAATGCTTACTATTAATTCACTAACATATAAAATTATATGAATAACACTAAATGTCCAACAAAATATACACCAGGGTGGACAACGTACGTCATACATCCGGGTATATTTGGATGCTGGATCCAGCATCAAAAGGAAATATTGTCGGAATGATTAGACAAATGACAAGAGCTTTTTGAATGTTATCGATGTAAATAGTACCATACAAGTCCGTAGGGTACTTTGGTCTGGATTTTATCATACAGGTTCATTGTTAAAATAGTATACAAATGAGTTTTATTTTGTCAGATGGTTGAAAAATGTTCCCCATTATAAGGATGTCGATCAAAACAAAATACCCGGATGTATGACGTACGTTGTCCACTCTGTACATTAGGTTATTTATAAACTTAATGCTAATCTGCAATCCTGTATACGTGGTTATTCATGTACTATACATATATGACTAGAGATAACTACACAATGCATACACACAACAGTAGATGCATTATATCCCTGAAAATATTTTGAGATAAGAGGATTGCTGTTATGGTGTTTAACGCCACTTTCAATAATATTTCAGTTTTGTTGTGGCGGTCAGTTTTTTTATTAGAGGACACCGGAGTACCCAGAGAAAACAACCGATCTGCAGCACATAAACGTTAGATAACACGAAAGGGGCAATCAAAAATGGACACCCCAGAGAAACTAGCAACAAAGAGTAAACAAGACGAACTGGCAAGCTTTATCTCATAATGCTATATCGAGTACACCTCTGCGATCAGAACCACGACGGCCCTTTGAAATAAAAAGCGAACACATGAATTGTATCTACAATGTACACCATATATACATGCAATATATGCGTGCATAGCATTGTAATTAATCAACCCTTATTATTAATAAAACCTTATGATTAATCAGGTGACTGTAAACACATAAAAAGTGGTAGCAATTACAAAGGAAAGATAAGAAAAACAGCATCTGGTATTGTCTGTCAAGAATGGGCAAAATCTGCACCACATCGTCATGGATATAAAAAAATTAGCTGAAGATAGCAACCACTGTAGAAATCCAGATGGATCTGCCAAACCGTGGTGTTATACAATGAATGAAAAGAAGAGATGGGAATAGTGTAGTATACCTGATTGTGGTAGGAAAAATGCTATAAGTTACTTTTTGTTTTTCTTTCCATTTGTCAATGCATATTGTGTAAATAATTAGATGTATTGTATGTAGAAAAAGCTTAAATATACCAAATATGCTACCCAGGACCGACAATGAAATCGTCTTCAGAAAAAGGACAAATAATAAACAATAGTCCACAAAATAGAAGTCCTAACATTGAGTAACAAGAGCCCCATTAACAACCGTGGATGAACTCAGATGTTCAGAGAAGGTATTTATATATACATATATACGACGTCTCTGTTTTTCTGACCTTTTCCACACTGTGATAAGTTGGTCAATGTGTATGACTAATATAAAACGGATTAGAGTTATATATCACGTACCCGGGGGAGTAGGGGTTATGGTGCTTAATGCCACATTCAACGATTTTTCAGTTATATCGTGGCGGTCAGTTTTTATTGGTGAATGAAACCAGAGTATCCGGAGACACCCAGACGTTATAGCATGATGTTGTATCGAGTACACATTCCCACGGGCGGGATTCGAACTCACAGAGTTAGTGGTGATAGGCACTGATCGCATAGGTAGTTGTAATTCCAACCACCATACTATCACGACCACGACGGCCCCCCGTGCTTGGAGTATCTAGATTAATAGTATTTTATGGGTGCAGTCAAGCCTCCCTCAGTGACCACCTGTATTAAGCAATGATTTGTATTGTGTGACCTTAATTTTAATTTCCATTCGCATGGCATTTCATTTTGATTAAATATGTATTTAGCCACCGCTTGTCTTATTTTACTCTATATCATTATTGCCTTGGCATGTTATGTAAGATAGGTTTTACAAATAGTAGTAATAGAATTCATCGGCAAACAAATAAAAGAAAGATTACTCATCGGTTAACATTATACACATATTACCTTCATATGAGGTGAACATCGAAAGTTGTCAGCCCTCGGATGTTCACCTCATATGAAGGCAATAACGGTTTTAATATACAGAAACTACTCTAAGATGTCTAAAAACTGGAATATTTTGGTTTATAGAAGAAAAAAAAAGATATATAAACAAAAAAAAATAATAATAATTTCCGATACAGTAAATACAATTACTGAACCGGACTGAAAAAAAGGATTATAATAGCATTTCTGGTTGTCAAGGGTTGTAGACCGAGCTATAACCTATTGTCTTCCTTTATATTATATATGCTTGGGTTGTCCACCGGGTTATCTCCCTCGTCAACACATTTTCCATGAAATATTCAAATTGTCTTATCACTTTTTAATATACTAGTATAATAATCATAAAATAAAGGTCAGAATTAACAGTAGAATAGTTAAAATTCAATAAACAACTTATAGAACCAGCAGGTAACTAATTAATTAATGTTTACAGAGATCAAAGATTTTAGAACTGATAGCAAGGACACGAATTATAACGGTCAGAAGAGCACTACTATATCTGGCATAGTCTGTCAAGCATGGGGAACTTCCACACCTCATAAACATTCTTTTAAAAAATTAACTACCGAGAAGAACTACTGTAGAAATCCTGATAATGCAAAGAAACCGTGGTGTTACACAACGAGCACAAAGAAGAGATGGGAATATTGTAGTATACCTGATTGTGGTAGGTAGAATGCTATCAATTATTTTGCTGTTTTTCTTTCAATATGTCAATGAAGATTGTGTAAATAATTAGATGCATTGTATGCAAAAAAAAACTTAAACCAGAAACATCCGATCAGACTGATCGGGAGACACCCGCATTAAAATGTCATTATTTATTGTAAACTGATAAACAGCAGCTGATAATGGTAAACATAAGCACAGCGACATGGAGGATGACTCTTACGTGAAAATATCAACACAACATCAAACCCATCAAATTAGGTTTCTAAATTTCCGGTATAATAAATACAATTACGGAAGCCGACTGAGAAAACAAAAGGATTATAATAGCATTTCTGGGTGATAACCTATTGTCTCCCTTTATGTTATATATGTTTGGGTTGTCTCCCTCGTCAACACATTTTCCATGAAACATTCAAATTGTCTTATCACTTTTTAATATAATAGTATAATAGTAATATAATAAAGGTCAGGATTAACAGTAGAATAGTTAAAATTCAATAAACAACTCATAGAACAAGCAGGTAATTAATTAATTAATGTTTACAGTGACCCAAACTTGTAGAACTGATAGCAAGGGCAAGACTTATAACGGTTATCAGAGCACCACTAGGTCTGGCTTAGTCTGTCAAGCCTGGGGAACTTCCACACCGCATAAAATTTCATTTGGAAAATTAGCTGACGAGAAGAATTACTGTAGAAATCCTGATAATGCAAAGAAACCGTGGTGTTACACATTAGATTCTAAAAAACGATGGGAGTATTGTGACATTTCACTTTGTGCCCCTGAGGGTATGTACATGTACTAAAATAAAAAAATAATAAAAAAAAAAAATACTACACAGAAAAATTGTAGAAAAGGCAAAACCGATACCCCTAACACAAACAGAAATGTATATATAACCGATCACTGTCCAGGCTTGAAACAGGCACTTCAATAAAAAGCTATGGTGTTAAACTATTTTTATGGGCCCAAACGTACACAGAAAGATATGAAATAGCACGGAATGTTGTAACAATATATGCGACATGATGTAATATAATGTAGGTGACATAGTGTAATAATGTACGTGACAAGGTGTAATAATGTACGTGAAATGGTGTAGTGATATACGTGGCATAGTGTAATAATGTACATGACATGGTGTAATAATTTACGTGACATGATGCTATAGTGTACGTGACATAACACTGTATATGACTTGGTGTAATAATGTACGTGACCTGTCGTAAAACTGTATGTGACATGGTGTAGCAATGTAGGTGACATAGTGTAATAATGTACGTGACATGGTGTACTAGTGTACGTGACATGGTGCAATAATGTACGTGACATGGTGTAATAATGTAGGCGACATAGTGTAATATGGTGTACTAATCTATGTTACATGGTGGTGTACTGTAAGTAATATGGTGTAATAATGTACGTCACGTGGTTTAATAATATAGGTGACATGGTGTAGTAATGTACGTGGTATGGTGTAGTAATGTACGTGACATGGTGTAGTAATATACGTGACATGGTGTAATTAGGTATGTGATATGGTGTAGTAATGTATGTGACATGGTGTAATTATGTACGTGATATGGTGTAGTAGTGTACGTGACATGGTGTAATTATGTACGTGACATGATGTAGGAATGTACGTGACATGGTGTAACAATGTAGACGACATGACATAATGATATATGTGACATGATGTAATAAAGTAGGTGGCATGGCAGGGGATACCCTCGTTGACTAATAGTCCACCACCAGGATGATCGACCTACTGATAGTCATAAACATGTAGATACCAAATGTATTAGGCATGATTAAGTAAAATGGTTAATTATCCTCTCTGATAATTAATACCAATATTTTATGTCTATGGTTCAGTGTAGTATTTGATTAGTATTTTTTTATTGAGGTACGTAATTGTTTTATTATAAACTTCAAACTCTTCTTATCTCAAATGTGTTTTTCGTTTTATATCAGTGTCTGCGTAAAAACATTACTGAAATTATTTAAACTTTATAACGACAAAATGCTTAATTAGAGTAATGCTATTATCTAATTACATATGTGATATTTAAATTGTAATATAACAGATGAAGTTTTAACATTTAGAAATAACGTAGATATCTGTTTGATCACGCACGGTACAGGAATACCACAATAGGTATAATTAATGTCTTGCTTAGCAGGCTATGTTACTATGACAATGTAATGGATATATTTGAAATGGACATAATTCATGATTTCATCGATTGATACGAGTAGGGTTCGAAAATAAGCGTTCGAGAAAACCGAAAGGAAATCACAGATGGATAATCCAGAGACACGGGCAGAATTGGGAACAGTAAACAGAGCGAAGACAAACAAAATGAAAATCAGAAACAATAGAAAAACAATAGAAAGAAAAGTAGACCCGGGACTGAACCCAAGAGCTCACGAATGGTAGGCAGTTTCTTCTATGACACTCGTGGTGTTACTCATAGTCAAGTTCGGTAACTCTTGTCGATGATAGAAGAAAGACAAGAACTACATAAAAGATAAAAGGCTCATTGCCATTTTAGAAATGGGTGTTGCGTAATAGTCAACTAGTTCATGATGACTACCGTATGATATTTGTAGCTATCACTTCAACAAGATACAGTCAGATGCTTAAATATAAAAATCAAACATATTTATTCAGCATAACGTATCACTGTAGAATGCGTGGCAATGAATTATATTTTTATTTAGATCCTGCAAATATCAAGCAGTGTTTAACTGAGGCCAAGGGCAGCGACTACAATGGTCACAAGAATACCACAAAATCTGTATTGACTTGTCAGGCATGGGGAAGTAATACCCCATATAAACATCAATTTGGAAGTTTTGATGATTCACTGCCGACATCCAGATGGTTCAGGAAAACCTTGGTGCTATACCATGGATCCTAAAAAACGCTGGGAATATTGTGACATTCCAATGTGTTGTAAGTAAAACTTATATTAGTAAATAAGGAAAAAGACGATAGATGTTATTCGGTTCGTATTCATTGTGTACACCGAAGCTAAAAAATAAATGTAAATAAACATTGTTATGGGATAAACGTTATAGAATACCGAAGGAGCAATCAAAAAAGGACAATCCAAAGAAACTTGCAACAAGATGAAGAAAAACGAAACAAAAACACAACGCAATATGTGCTGAACACCACCATGCGCAAACCAATACAAATAAGGTAAATAAGACATGCATCCTCGTACAAACAAACTGGAGGTAAACACGAACCGAACTATAAAAAGGGCCTACAGAAGATCTATTATTGATAAATATAGATTTTGGAGTACAGACTGCATCACATTCTAGAATACAATTTATGTGTGTCGTTTGATTTGATTGTGGTTGTTTAATGCCACTTTCAACAACATTTCAGTGATATCGTTGCATGTTGTTTTATTCTTTGAGGAAACCTGAGAAAAAAAGACAGAGAAACTCACGACCTTTTATAAGTCATTGACAATATCATGTTGTATCGAATACACCTAAAATGTGGTGAAGTCACAATTATTGGTACTTCTTTATTGAAAGGGAATGGTGTTCCTGTACATGTAAATTTAACTAACTTATCTATGTCATTGACCACAGAGTCCTATGTGGCTGTGAGAATCGTACGATAATGTACATGTTTACGGAATCGAAAATGTGTTGAATTTCAATACCTCATACGAGATAAAATTTATATGTTTATTTTTTTTCAGAAACATATGGATAACTATAAAAGGTTGGAAATAAAGAGATTACTTATTTATTCCTTAGAATAAATCCATTTTTAAACATGTTATTCATTTGTTCGTTTGTGACATCGTATCATAGATACCGTCTTTTAAACTTTGGCTGAAGTCAAGAACAGACAACACAATAGCCAAAAGAAAAAGGACAAAGGGAAATACAACGCTACAGAAAGCTGAATATCGAGCAAAGCGAAACCCACTAAAAACCGGGATTGAACTCAGGTGACCCTGAAGGGAACGTAGTTATTGCTTCACTAGAGGCACCAAGCGTGTTACTCAAGTTAAAATCCGGTGAAAAGCCATGAATGAGTCATATGTTCTTCTGGATTAGGTATTCAGTTTTTATTTTCTGATTTAATTACTAATCATGTGTCTACTGGCATGAATTCTGTCTTTGTCGTCTAGTTAAGATTTGCAGTTTGTCTTAAGGCTTGGATGCTCACCCTTTGTCTTCTGGCTTCGGGTATTGAGCCTTTATCGTATGGTATGAATTCGTTGTGATTTACACTGTTTGTCCTCTGTCTTGGAACCCAACCGTTTCTTCTGGCTTAGATACTCATTTTTTATGTTCTGGCTGGATTAGTTGGTATGTATCAGTAAAGGGTACTCAACCGTTGGTCTGTGTAGCCAGTGTTTGCTTTCTTTGTTAGGTACGCATGAATTGTCTTCTAGCATTCTAGGTGTTTCTCTCTGAATAGAATATTCTGATTGTCTTCCGTCTTCGTATCTTTTCTTCTGATCATGCACTCGAATTTTATCGTCTAAAAATGAGTACTGATCATATGTCTTTTGGTGTGTGCATTCAACCTTTGTTGTCTGGTTTGTGCAATCAGGTTTTGTTTTCTTGGTTGATTACGCATGAATTTTCTTTTATCATGCATATCGGTGTTTCTCTGAAAAAAATAGTATGGTTGTCTTCCGTCTTTGTGTCTTTTCTTCTGATTAGGCACTCGGGTTTTATCGTCTAAAAATGAGTACTAATCATTTGTCTTTTGGAGTGTGCATTCAGCCTTTGCTTTATGGCTTGGATAACCAGCATTATTCTGCTGAATTTACTTTGAAAGCTGAATGACATATACGTTCCAAAAGTTAAACAAATAAAATAAAAAAACAAGAAATACCACACCATCAAATCAATGACACTATTACCTAGATGTTAATAACACTATTACCTAGATGTTAATGACAATAATATCTAGATGTTAATGACACTATTACCTAGATGTTAATGACACTATTACCTAGATGTTAATGACACTATTACCTAGATGTTAATGACATTATTACCTAGATGTTAATGACACTATTACCTAGATATTAATGACACTATTACCTAGATGTTAATGAAACTATTACCTAAATGTTGATGACACAATTACCTAGATGTTAATGACACTATTACCTAGATGTGGTCTTGTATTGATTTCAAGTCCGAAAAGCTGGAGGCAGCAGGTCGAAGAATAGAAAATGCATTGGCCAAAATGAAAAGGACAAACAGATAGACAATGGTCGATAGAACACTACACTGAAATCTAACGATCGAGCAAATCAGACAGGCAAAAGTTCATAAAACACTACACTGAAATCTAAAGATCGAGCAAAACAAACAGACAAAAGTCGATAGAACACTACCCTGACATCTAAAGATCGAGCAAAGCAGACAGGCAAAAGTCGATAAAACAATACACTGAAATATAAAGATCGAGCAAAGCAGACAGGCAAAAGTCCATAGAACACCACACTGAAATTTAAAGATCGAGCAAAACAGACAGACAAAAATCGATAGAACACTGCACTGAAATCTAAAGATCGAGCAAAGCAGACAGGCAAAAGTCGATAGAACACCACACTGCCTTCTAAAGATCGAGCAAAGCAGACAGACAAAAGTCGATACAACACTACACTGACATCTAAAGATCGAGCAAAGCAGACAGGCAAAAATCGATAGAACACCACACTGAAATCTAAAGATCGAGCAAAGCAGACAGGCAAAAGTCGATAGAACACCACACTGACATCTAAAGATCGAGCAAAGCAGACAGGCAAGAGTCGATAGAACACTACACTGACATCTAAAGATCGAGCAAAGCAGACAGGCAAAAGTCGATAGAACACTACAATGACATCTAAAGATCGAGCAAAGCAGACAGGCAAAAGTCGATAGAACACTACGCTGACATCTAAAGACCGAGCAAAGCAGACAGGCAAAAGTCGATAGAACACTACACATACATCTAAAGATCGAGCAAAGCAGACAGGCAAAAGTCGATAGAACACTACACTGAAATCTAAAGATCGAGCAAAGCTAACCTAAATAAAGTTCGGAATGAACCATTGTGCTCCACTAGTGGCAGCCAAGGAGCTACTGTGAAACGACACACACATCATGTGGAATAGAGAACGTGGTGTACACCAGTATCATGTGGTATAGAGAACGTGGTGTACACTGGTAGCATGTGGTATAGAGAACGTGGTGTACACCAGTATCATGTGGTATAGAGAACGTGGTGTACACCAGTATCATGTGGTATAGAGAACGTGGTGTATACCAGTATCATGTGGTATAGAGAACATGGTGTATACCAGTAACGACACACACATCATGTGGTAAAGTGAACGTGGTGTACACCAGTTTCATGTGACATAGAGAACGTGGTGTACACCAGTATCATGTGGTATAGAGAACGTGGTATACCCCAGTATCATGTGGTATAGAGAACGTGGTGTACACCAGTAACGACACACACATCATGTGGTACAGAGAACGTGGTGTACACCAGTATCATGTGATATAGAGAACGTGGTGTACACCAGTATCATGTGGCATAGAGAACATGGTGTACACCAGTAACGACACACACATCATGTGGTATAGAGAACGTGGTGTACACCAGTATGCATAAGCAAAAAAGTAGCATTAATAAACAACAAACCCCTACAAAATAAATGTAAATAAAGAAAAATCCAACATGGTATTAGCAGAAATCGTAGCGGACATCACAACACGCAGCTAAAAACATGGAAGCATGTAATTGGACGATTTAAATGACACGACCCACTTGATTCTTACAAAACATTGTTTTTACCAGAAAATGATTGGATACATTATCTATGCAATATATACACCTGGTACAAACGCAATTGACTCTTAGCAAATATTGATTCTAGTAGAAAAGAAGTGGATAGATTATATATGCTATATATACACCTGGTAAATGATGGTTTAAGTTTCATTGATATATTTGTAAATCATATTACAATAATCAGAAACTATTGACATTGATAGTGTTATTGTTACACTGATTATTGCAAACCGTAGAAGTTACATTCATTTGAATTTACTTAGATGGCTTGGTTTGTTTTTGTTTTTTCTTGGTTTTATGGTGCTTAGCGCCACTTTCAACAATATTTCAGCTATATCGTGGCGATCAGCTTTATTGATGGAGGAAACCGGAGGACGCGGGGAAAACCCCTGACGTCACTGACAAACTTTATCACATAATGTTGTACACCTCGCCCTGATCGAGATTCGACCTCACAACATTAGTGGTGATAGGCACTGATTGCATAGATAGTTATAAATCCAACTACCATACGATGACGGACACGACGGCGCCCTGGATGTTACATACATTTATAGTTATATAGACCATGCATTATTATACTACATGCATTGTTTTTGTCTTTATTAATATAAATTCGATAAGAATGTAAAAAAAAAGAATTTAAACGCAAGACAAACTAAATATGTAGATACCTTCATAAGTACCCGATTTGTGGTTCCCCCTTTTTATTTTTTTTTTAATTCATCACTGTTGTGGGACGTTTTTATTATAAACGGTGTTGAACAACTTCAAACATTACCAAAAACTCAATCCGAGATCGATATAAGCCCATTTCTAAAAACACAAAAATCGTCGATCCTCTACTCTATTATAATATAATATTATATTATATTATAATATAAACGTGTGTCCAGTACAATGATTTTCTGGCCAGAGCTCAGCTGCGAAAAGACGACTATGTTGCTTTCAGGTTGAAGTTGACTTAATCAGTTCAAAAATGCTACGATCATCATCACGATCTGGTTGACCGTTACGAAATATCCATATCTCAAATGACAATGCTCGTGCAATCAGAATGTTGTTGTTGTATTTTACTGAAATATGATACAAATACGATATTAATGTAGATTCATGCTAGAGGAGAGGATTGGAATCCCATTAACCAGTGTAACACCGCCACCTATGTGTGCCTGTCCCAAGCTAGGGGCTGGATTCCCAACGTTATATCTTTAGTTCGATCTTTAGTTTTCTGCTTAGTGTTTTGTAGATCTTTGTTCCTCCTTTTGTCACCTTGCTGGTAATTGCATTGTTTATCCTTCTTCGATTTACGGCTTCTGATCATCCTTTTCTGATCGACGATGCCACACCAATTAAGACGATAAAGGTAGTCTTCTGCTAGGATTGATATATCATGAGATATCTGTTATTGAGGTTAAGTCTTCCGCTAGAAATATATTAGGATACACGTGAGATGGTTGGAATGAAAAGGACTACTTAATTTCCCCTTAATACATTCATTGTAAAGCATATCATTTGTTTGTTTATTTTTGAATTCTGTTATTTGATTGCAGTTTCACAAGGTTGATACATCTGCTGGTGGACTATTATTCTAAGTTGAATAGTGAAAAGATATGGAAAATATGGAAGAAAAGTCAGTTGAATAGTGAAATGATTTTGAAAATATGGAAGAAAGGCAAGTCGAATAGTGATAAGATTTGGACAATATGGAAGAAAAGAAAGTGAAAAACATATGGAAAATACATAAGAAAAGCAAGTTGAATAGTGAAAAGATATGGAAAATGCGGAGGAAAAGTATGTTGAATTGTGAAATGATATGGAAAATATGGAAGAAAAGTAAGTTGAAATGTGAAAAGATTTGGAAAACATGGAGGAAAGGCAAGTCGAATAGTGATAAGCTATGGACAATATGGAAGAAAGGCAACTAGAATAGTGAAAAGATATGAAAAATATGGTAGAAACTCAAGTTGATTAGTGATAAGATATGGACAATATGGAAGAAAAGTAAGACGAATAGTGGTAAGATATGGACAATATGGAAGAAAGGCAAGTTGAAATGTGAAATGATATGGAAAATTTGGAAGATAGATAAGTTGAATAGTGAAATCATTTGGATAATATGGAAGAAAGGCAAGTTGAATAGTGATAAGATATGGAAAATATAGAAGAAAAGCATATCGAATAGTGAAAAGATAGGGAAATTATAGAGGAAAGGTAAGTTGAATAGTGAAAAGATATCGGAATTATGGAAGAAAAGTAAGTTGAATAGTGAAAAGATTTGGAAAATAAAGAAGAAAGTAGTAAAAAGATAGGGAAAATACAGAAGAAAAGTAAGTTGAATAGTGAAAAGATATGAAAAATATGGAAGAAACCCAAGTTGAATAGTGAAACGATTTGGAAAATACAGAAGAAATTGTGAAATGATATGGAAAATATGGAGGAAAAGTAAGTTGAATAGTGGAAAGATGTGGAAAATACAGGAGAAATGTTAATTGAATAGTGAAAAGATATGGAAAATGCGTAAGAAAAGTAGGTTGAATTGTGAAATGATATGGAAAATATGGAAGAAAGGCAAGTTGAAATGTGAAATGATAAACGTCTTGAAGCTTTCAGTCCTGTAAAACCAACAGGATTTTTTGGGTCATACCAAATTTTATTAAAATAATCTTTATGAGTAGACGTTGTGCCTACGAATGTTTATTTCTAGTTTGGTTTTGGTCTTATATAGACACCAAATTGCTTTTCCAGATGTGGACTTACTTGAAGAAGATTTTTTTTAAATATATGGCAAGAGGACAATATCAAAGTAGTCTAGATCAAATAAACTCTTTTCGGGAATTTCTTGCATTTTTTGGTTATACATTCGATTGCATCCTACAGTGGACGAAAACGTAGTACTACACCAATATCATCAAATCGTAATAGAAGCTTTCTGTGAAGACCTTGGGGCCAAATTGAATGATTCATGTTGTATAAAGAGTTTCCAAAGTTTTATGAGAGAAGTCGTATCTAAATACATCTTTTTTTTGTAGTGAGTGACACAGAATTTTTGGAAACTGAATTTTTGGAGACTCTGAATTGGGTAAGTCTTTAATCAATACATTGATTTTCAACATAAAAAAAGAAGAGTATAACTAATAAATGATTTTAACATTAAAGCAAGACTATTTCAACTGAACTTTATATTCATAATTTATGCTGTAACATTTAATAATAATTTTTAATATTTATAATTTTGCTATTCATTTTTACCGGAAGAAGAAATGGATGAAGAAGACAACACTGAGATGCATAGGGACGTAGATTAGGTCAGTTTAAAAATATTTAAAAAAATAACAAAAATTAACAAAATACATTTTTGTTACAAAATCAAAAGATCACTTACTTTTCTTCTTCCTATGTCAGGATGAAGACTTAATAGAAGAATCAACAACACAGGAAAACATATGACCAAATACTGAAAATGAGATAAATTTTATTAGCCAATCAGAATTGAGTATTTAGTCATATGACCTTTGTATTAACTAATCAAAATCAAGCTTACAAAATATATTTAGCTAATCAGAATCATAACCTTTAAAATATTATAAATATTCCTTAATATATTTTAGAAAAATTATCATTTTCTTTATAGGCGTCAATGATGAGTGACAATAAGGATAATCAAGTTGCTACTACTAGCAAAGAGGTAAAGGAAGGGGGCAGTAGTGTAGAGGCAGAAATGGATGAAGTGATGAATGCTGTAGACGAAGAGATGCGTAATACTGAGAACAATCCAGAAGAAGAAGAACTGATGGTGAGTTTAGATAGTAGAGGTTTAAATAGAAGCAGGAAAAAGTTTCAAAAACGTAAACTTTCTCAACAACTTTCCACCACACCACTAAAAAAACGAAAAATAAATTGATGATGACCTCATTCACAAGATGTCTTTTTTCTCTCTTCCTCAGTTCAAGTTAAGCAAAAAGAGTGAAAAAAAATACGATTCCTACCAAAGTCGGTGTCAGCTTATCATTACCACAGTGGAACGTCTTGTGCAGTGTTACGGAAGTGGGGGACGATTTGATCAGTCGAGTGAAAGACGGAGAACCCGTGGACTGAGGATATGGCCTGGGAGAAGACGTCTACATGATCATCAAAGCCACTTAGCTGACAATTCACACCAGGAAGTACTTCGTGCCTAATGGTGAATGGACATTGCATCCTACGAAGAGAGGAGTGACCCTGAGTCTTAACGAATGAAAAAAAAACTGAAAAAGACCATACCTTTATTTGAAGACAGAGAGCCAGAACTAAGGACAATGGACAATAAAGTGACTGGAGAAGATTAAATGAAAGAGACTGAGAAGCAGAACTTGAACTCAATGTAAAGAGAACAATACAATATGAAACTTAATTTCTGTGTTAGTCATAATTACACCCAAAGAGACATCCGCAGCCGCCGCTTTCCTCCTCCTCCTCCTCCTCCTCCTCCTCCTCCTCCTCCTCCTCCTCCTCCTCCTCCTCCTCCTCCTCCTCCTCCTCCTCCTGCGCCGCCGCCGCTCTCCTCCTCCTCCTCCTCCTCCGCCGCCGCCGCCGCCGTCCTTCTCCGCCATTTTCCGCCGCTGCCGCATCCGCCGCCGCCGCCGCTGCCGCATCCGCCGCCGCCGCCGCCGCCATAACGTTGAAATTCAACCCAAAATACGTTAAAAACAAAAACAAAACGAAACACATTATGAAAATATCACACATTAACGTAAACATCTATGACAAAACTGCAACAAGTCAATAAAATAGTGATAACGATGTTGAATAAACACGAAAATTAGAGGAAGGAATCAAAAAACGTCGCTATAGATAGAAAGTTCACGAAAACACTCGGCAAAAACGAACAATTAATGAATAAAACGTTAAAAGTTCTCTGAAAATATAACAAAAATAGGCTCTTTGCACATGTAAAGGTTGAATAAGTAATTCATTAATAAATACATGTCACAATACAAATATTGAAATATTATATGAAAATAAAAGGGGTAGATAACCAGGGCTAGACAATGATAGACGCGGACGTTTGAGAGAACACCCCAAGAGGCACTTCCGGTGAAAAGGCCCCACTAGGGAAGATAGTGCGCAGCTTCTGGTTGCGCATGCGCACACCCTTCCACACCCTTCGAGTGACCATCGGTCAATACGAGGTGACTATTCATAACGTCACTTCCGGTCAAAAGGCCCAACTAGGTCGGATATTGCGGAACTTCCGGTTGCTAATGCACACACCCAAGGGAATCCCGAAGGGCGTGACCTTCTGTCACTTCCGGTAGCCATGGTACTTGTACTACTGTACTGCACTTTGTACTACCATTATAGTAAGAAAAAAGCGCTGGAAAAAGCCGGGCATGCGCAGAACATACTTCCGATTACCTCCGCAAATATGGTTTTGTCCGTCCCCATATACTACTGACATATCTGATAACCAGTGATCGTAGATTGGCCGTTGCTATGCAAAAATTTGGTATCCTAAGAATTATGTCATCTTTTAAAATTTCCTGTGGTGATATAATCTTTCACACATTCCTACATCTCAATGTCACTTCACCTTTTTGTAGTTTGCAAACTTGTTCTAATCATGAATATAGTCGAGAGACACAAAACTAAAAGCAATCAACCTACACGATAAGACTTATACTGGCTACAAGTCCCTTTCTTATTGATTATCCCTTTAAATAAATTGCTGCTATGACATCTTGACTGACCACTTATATGTACTGTCCACATGTAATCAGTAAAGAAATGATGTTAGTAAATACGAGTGAACAGTCAGATCATCACTTTTTTAAAGGATTATTAACAAGAAAGGAAGTTGTAGCAAGTCTAGATAAGTCTGTCTTGTAAACAAAGCGGATAGAAATATATAGTCATGTGGGTGCTACTGCTAGTTGCCCAAATTGAAACCAGAAAGAAAAACTATGTTCCAAAAGTTCAAATGAATGACACTGTTAGGCCTGCATATGTTCAATGAGTCGAGGTGAAATGTGATTGTGATATATTTCGTTGATATTGATTGCATTGTTGACCGTTTAAACTTTCTTTTCATTATAGAGGGTAAGGATTATGGTGTTTAATGCCACTTTCAACAATACTTCAGTTATATTGCGGTGGTCAGTTTTATTGGTGGAGGAAACCGTAGTATCCGGAGAAAACCACCGACCTGTCGCAAGTCACTGACAAACTTAATTGCAAAATGTTGTATCGAATATACCTCGCCATGAGCGGGATTCGAACTCACAACGTTAGTGGTGATAGGCACTGATTGCATTTGTAGTTGTAAATCCAACTACAATACGATCACGACTACGACAGCACCTTCGTTATCATATGATCTTGATATGAAATAATTTGATTGGTAAAAAAGACCTGTTTTCTACTAAAAAATGATTTTCGGTATACAATCCTATTCACCTGTTACGTGGTGTTCGATAACAGTTGCGTTTCTTGATTTTAAGTATGGTTTAAGTTTCATTGAAATATTTGTAAATTATATCAAAATAATCGGGAAACTTAATCTAATTAACCAGATGAATATTATCATTGTTTTATTAATTATAACAAAGAGTTGATTTCAGTTAGAATAATGCTTTGTTGTATTATGTTATAGTCCCTGTAACTACGATCAATAGGAATATGCGTAATGGTTAGCGTGCTCGCTTCGAGAGAGGCAGATCATGTGTTCAAGCCTCGCTCAGGTTAAACCAAAGACTATAACATTGTCATTTCTTACTTCTCCGCTAAGTACGCAGCATTAAGAAGTAAAAGCAAAGACTGGTTGGTTCGGAATCTGAATAATATGTTCGTGTGGGGTGACATGTCTATCCACGAACTGTTGTTTCGGTCAGCAAGCGCTATAAAAGTCCTACTAAGTGTGTTGGTCTAAAACAAAGCGGATCTCATCATCATCTCATTGAAAATAAACTTTTACTGGACATGACATGGCTAAAAGATTGCCTCCCTCCCTCCCTGCCTCCCTCGCTCACTCACTCACTCACTCACTCACTCACTCACTCACTCACTCACTCACTCACTCACTCACTCACTCACTCACTCACTCACTCACTCACTCACTCACTCCTTTTTGATTGTCCTTTTTTGATTGCCCCTTCGATGTTCTCTAACATCTATAAAACTAACATGGTCAACATTTCCACTGATATCAACAAAACAAACATTCACCTCTCGCGTGAAATCACTGAACACAAAATAGCCAGACATATATTTCGATTGAAATCCAGGTCCTGACATGCGTCAGGCACAAAGATGTGTCGTTGTTAAACCAGTTAATGGAATGCAAACAGTGTCCTTTTTTTGAATAAGTAGATCTTCTACGATAGGCAAGACAGATATAAATAAACAATTTAAAGCCCGCACATATTCGCTTTAAACCAGAAGGAAAACAAATTAGATATCTAATCTAGTGCATACGAGCGTTTCTGGAATAAGCTTCATTAGGTACGCTCATAGTCAGAACACTGGAAAGACAAATCATTTATGAGTATCAGGGACGAAGTAAACCATAGGAACTATAGAGAATAGTCAAAATCGGCTAAGATCACAACTCAGTAAACCAAGAAAGTATGCATTCATAAATTGTTTCTACAGATAGATTCAATGACCTTTTATTTATTCATTTTTTTTGTGCTTAACGTCACTTTCAGCAATATTTAAGTTATATCATGGCGATCAGTTTTAGTGGTGGAAGAATCCGGAGTACCAGGAGATAACCACCGACCATGGGCAAGCAATTGGTAATCTTTATTACTTGCGGGTCGAGTGCACCCTTTTTGTAATTTACAAAGCCGGGCGCGAACCCATGCCGTATTGGTGATAGGCTTGTATGAGTTGCTAGGTAATCCAACTACCTAACTCATTGAGTCACCCGGGTCCTTAGGTAGATTCGACACATATGAAAATATGCATAAATGATGTACTGAAAAATGAACCACGACAACCAAGTTATTGTTTTTTGTTTTTGTTTATTTTTGTCATAGATGACTGATTTTTATCTGTATTTCGCTATCGGACTATGCATATATATGAAATCTGGAAGATACCAAAGAGGGTAGGTAATCATATTCTGTAAGTCAACGAAGGACAGACAAAACAATGGACAAAAGAAAGAAATCCACAAAACATTACATTAACGTCTGGAATCATGTTCTCCAATGGGCCTCTGGATCCCGATGAATTTGCAATAAGTCATAGGCAACAGATTGCTTTGACTATATTTGTATCAAATATATGTTTTAAAACGTTTTGGTTTATTATTATTGGCATTGTCTAAAATTTCCCAGTAACCGTGACAAATATACATTATATTGATTAATTATGATATACAGTTAATAACAATGATACCTTATCAATAATTGCCTGAAATATAACCAATGAAATTTAACACCAATGGCAAATTTCTTCTTAAATACAAGCGGACCGCAGTGGCTTTTCAGACTCCACTACAACCATGGGACAAATTACCATACTATTTATATTTTTCATTTCATGTGTTGCTCTTGTTGAAGGGTATGTATATGTAATCAGTTGTATTATACCATTTACTTTACGCTAATTTCCATTGTTTTTCAGGGCCGTCGTGGTCGTGATCGTATGGTAGTTGGATTTACCACTATCTGTGCAATCCGTGCCTATCATCCTTGAATTTGTGAGTTTCTACCCAGCTCATGGCGATGTGTACTCGATACAACATTATGTGATAAAGTTTGTCAGTGACTTGCGACAGGTTGGTGGTTTTCTCTGGTTTTTCCGTTTCCTAAACCAATAGAACTGACCGCCACGATATAACTGAAATATTGTTGAAAGTGGCGTTAAAAACCATCAAATAAACATCATCTGAGGGAGAAGAACCTTAGTTTTGATGAAAATTATATATTTAGGAACTGTAAATTTCAATAATGAAGTAACAAAATTAGCATGATCTTTGAGTTGTATTTTACTTATTGTGACGTAATATAGTCAATAAACTCTGTACTTAAGGTTTGTATGTTATAATTTGTACTTACTGTCACACAACACATCAGGTGCCACTAGTGGAGCAGGAACTGCTTACCCTTCCGAAGCAAATGAGTTCACCCCCGGTTTTTAGTGGGGTTCGTGTTACTCGATCTTTTGTTTTATGTGTAAGTGTAGTAGATCGTTGTTTGTCCTTTTTCTTTTGGCCATTGTGTTGTCTGTTCTTCTACGATATACGGATTCTGGTTACCACTGTGGTATCTTCAAACTCTTCTGTATACTCTACTGAATACGTCATGATATATTGTGAATAAAACATATTCTGCATGAAATAAACACACATTGTGTTTTATGTGTATCACGTCGAGTGTATTGGTTAAACTAGAAATAAAGAACACCATTGAGACAAATGTTTGCTTCATACCTTTACCTACACATATAAATTGGCAATGAGGGCTGGTGAAGAACGAAGCTTTGCGACAACAGAGATGATCTCAATTTCATCACTATGAACTTTCCGTTTATATGTCGCAATATCCCAGTATAGAGTGTGTATTTCTCTCGGTTGATATGGTATTGCAGAGCTTCCGATTACTTTGATAATTTCATTTATTGCTGTTCATGCAGAAGTTACTGAACCAAACCTTCCTAGTGGTTCAGTTGAAATCATCACTTCGAAATGTTTACGGTCGCCACAATGACTTGACGTTGCGGATGCTAGTGTCACAGATGATGTTGATTTGATGGTGTTTAACGCCACTTTCAACAATATTTCAGTTATATCGTGGCGGTCAGTTCTATTTGTGTTGGAAGCCGAAGGACCCGGAGAAAACCACCGACCTGTCGCAAGTCACTGACAAACTTTATCACATAATGTTGTACACTTCGCCGTGATCGAGATTCGAACACACAACATCTGTGGTGGTAGGCAGTGATTGCCTAGGTAGCTGTAAATCCAACTATCATGCGACCACGGTCACGACGGATCCTGTCACAGATGACCACATATATTTTCAATTTGTCGTAGTGGCAACCCTGCCCTTCTTTCTTCTTTCATGACTTAACACCAGATTACTAACAACGGATGCCGCTAGTGGAACAGGAAATTCCACACCAAATAAGTTCGCCCTCGATTTTCATTGGTTCCATGTTGTTCAAATTGCTTTTATTACTGTTATACATTTCACAGTAAATGTAGGGTCTTCAATAATGAACACAACTCATACCTTTTAGTTCAGTGTTGTGATATCCCCCATGATTTCTGCGTAAAAACGATGTAAGGTTCGACTCTTCTCGCATTTGCTTTCAGGGAGTGTGTTTTATTTGTATGTATTAACTTATTCTGCTGTCCAACACAATGTCACGGGGGCCGTCGTGGTCGTGATCGCATGGTAGTTGGATTTACAACCACCTGTACAATCAGTGCCTATCACCACTAAAGTTGTGAGTTCGAACCCCGTTAATGGCGACGTGAACTCGATACAACATTTTGTGATACAGTTTGTCAGTGACGTGCGACAGGTACTCCGGTTTCCTCCACCAATAAAACAGACCACCACGATATATCTGAAATATTGTTGAAAGTGGCGATAAGCACCATAAGCCAAACCAAGACGATGCCCAGGTCAGATGATGTTCATGTCGTTTACCAGTAATACGAATGGTGCCACTAAATTGGAACAGGAACTGCCTACCCTTCCACAGCACATGAGATCACTCCGGGTGGGATTCATGTTGCTCAATCTTTAGTTTTATATGCAGTTTTCTGTTGACTATCTTGTTACTAGAGTAACTCAATATGAGTCACTAGTAGAGCATAAATGGCTTACCCTTCCACAACATAGATGACCCGTTGTTTTTTTTATTCATGTTGCACAATCTTTTCTTTTATGTGAAGTGTGTTGTGGACTCTAGTAACACTATGGGAGTCACTGGAGGAGAAGAAACGGCTTATCCTTCCGGAGCACCTGAGTTCACACCGATTCTTAGTGGGGTTCATGTTTCTCGATCTTTAGTTTTTTGTGTAGTGTTTTGTAGATCGCTGTTTGTCCTTTAGGTCATTATGTTTTTTGTTCTTCTTCGATTTACGGATTCTGATTACCCCTTTAGTATCTTCAAACCCTTCGCTTGTCTTTTTGACATTTTAAACTACATGTACACTTGAAATACCTTATTCAAAGAGAAAACTTTAACCGACAGTGCAGACGCAATGTAGATCAGGTCACACTACTATATATGATATTTATACAAATTTATGTCACACTATTATATAGAATATTTATACAAATATATGACCTCATATTACTATATGGGATATTAATACAAATATATGACGTCATACTACAATAGAATATTGATGCAAATATATGACGTCACACTACTATAATAGAATATCTATACACATACATGACGTCATACTTCTATATAGAATATTTACACAAATATATCTATATAGAATATTTAAGCACATATATGACGTCATATTACTATATATAATATTGATACAAATATATGACGTCACATTACTATGTACAATATTTATATTACGTCACATTACTATTTAGAATATGCATACAAATATATGACGTCAAATTGCTATGTAGAATATTTATACAAATATATGACGTCACACTATGTAGAATATTTATACATATACATGACGTCATACTACTATATAGAATATTCATACAAATATATGACGTCATACTACTATATAATATATATATATATATATATATACATATATGACGTCACATTACTATATAGAACTGTCCAGAACTTTTTTCTGAAAGTTCTGAAAAAAAAGGTTCTGAAAGTTACAAAAACAATATATAACGTCACAGTACTATGTAGAATATTTTTACAAGCATAAGACGTCACAGTACTATATATAATATTTATACGTTTACTAGTATGTAAAGAAACTTGTTTTATTTTTCAACAGGGTTTGTAACGGTTACTACTACAAAGCCTGTCATCGTGATGCATATCGGAAAGAGAGATATACCGTAGGATGTGGATGGTTGGGGTGGGGGAGGTGCTCTAAATTCATGTAAGATCAATTAGTGGGGGGGGGGGGGGGGTGCGATAAATACAGGTAAGATCAGCAATTAGTGTGGAGGGGGTGCAATATATACAGGGAAGATCAATTAGTGGGGGGATGCGATAAATACAGGTGAGATCAATTAGTGTGGATGCAATCAATACAGGTAATATCAATTTACATTCTCTTTATTACCATTAGTATCTTTGATATACTGAAATACATGTTTTCATCAAGTATTGCGATTGTCCGTCTGATTATGATGTCATTATGACGTGATCACACAATTTCACGGAAAGTTATATTTTTTGAAAATTTGTTAAAATAGATATACAATTAGTAAATTGTTTTTATTCTATGTCAAGCATTAATTTCTAATAAAATGTGGGGCCAATTGTGTACCTTAAACCCTCTCTCTCTTTAGCAAAACTTGCTTGCACGAAATACATCCTAGTATTTGCCTTTTGCGTAGATAATTCATTAAATGATAATGCTAGAAACAGCCTAATGAGTTCTCCAGTGCTCCCAGTTTCCTCCATCTTAATGGGTTCTATTGTTGTGCACCATTACCCCTAGTTTTATGGGTTTTTTTTTGGGGGTGTTGTCTATTACGTCCAACTGTATATATTACTAGGAGTTGCACTTTGTTGGTTCCCGGTGTTGTCCGGTTCCTTCAAATGTATGGGTTCCAGTGCTTTCCCGTTAGCTCGGGCTTCACCCACTACTAAACGTTCGTCGCCATGACGAACCATAAAGTAAACAATTCTGAAAGTGGCATCAATAGGATGTCATGAAAAGAGCGACTGGGATCCCATTAACCAGTCTAACGCCGCCATATATGTGTGCCTCTCCAAAGTCAGCATCTTGATTTCCATCTCTTGATGTATATAGTAGTTACCAGGTATTGAAAACGTAGATATGAAATTTAGTGCGCACAACACGTTTCTGGAATAGCCTTCATCAGGTTCGCTCAATATCGAAAAAATGGAAAGCCAAAACGTGTTTGAGAGCAATAAAATCAAAGAGCCTTATCTTTTAGTCATTGCATATTCGGCAATGAGGGAGCATAAACTCCCACAAAACAGTGGAAATGACTGTAATAAAACTCCAACAAATAACCAGCAGTAAGGATAATGTTTGAAAAAAAATAAAATGTAGGTGTGAGACCAGATGTCCTACAATAATCAGCATCACACTGTGTGACACATTTGTGGTATCATAATTCAAATCAAAATGGTGTTTTGTCCTATTTCAATGATTTAATTCTTTACAGAACAAAGATAGTGACAACATACTACCGATGTGCACAGAGATGTCCAACAGGTACATGTAAAACTTTAGAATTTTAAACTTTAAAATTAACCATGACATATCTCAGGGTTTTTTAAAAGATACATGCTCTCAAAATAATGACTTAATACTAAATAATGAAAAACACATATTTGCTTACAGTGTTTAACGCCACTTTCAACAATATTTCAGTTATATCGCGGCGGTCAGTTCTATTGGTGGAGGAAACTGGACGACCCGGAGAAAAGCCACAAGTCACTGACAAACATTATCACATAATGTAGTACACCTCGCCCTGAGCGGGAGTCAATCCCACAACATATGTCATTATTATGAAAAGAAAGTTTTAACAGTGCTGGTCAACAAATCCAACTCTATAAATAAGACGAACAATTACCTCTCATCTCAAATAGATGAACACAAAGAAGACTATAGCATGATGGAACTGCAGGCCACCACTTGGGAAGAGTACAAGCATGACGGAGTTAAACAAATAAATAGGATGCCAACGATAATTCTTTAGGGTTTGAGTCTATGGTGTTTAACAACACTTTCAACAATATTTCAGTTATATCGTGACGGCCAGTTTTATTGTTGGAAGAAACCCGAGTATTCGGAGAAAGCCACCGACCAAACGCAAGTCACTGACAAACTTTATCACATAATGTTGCATAGAGTACACCTCGCATTGAACGGGGTTCGAACTCACAACTTTAGTGATGATAGGTACTGTTTGCACAGGTAGTTGCAAATCCAACTAACATACGATCACGAGCACGACGGACATCTAGATCTCCAACGGCAACACAGATATAAACAAACAATAAAACAATCTACTGCGCAACCATCCAAAGAAAGAAGACATAGTATCATTAAAAGAATGACAACCGACGTTTGCCGAACACCGGAAAATACCACCTGTTCCGATCGAGTTTTATCGATTATGAAAAATATTGAAGTTTACTTGTATTTATTAATAATATACCGATATTATTTGCTTAAGAATGAAAATAGGCATTCATTATGATGAAAAACAATGTTGCCTTTAGTTGAGGGTGTTATGGTAGATTACCACACTCAGGAAAAAAAACATCACCATCGACTTGTCGGATGATATTTATTTTCCTCATGTGCTAATCTACCATAACACCCTCAACTAAAGGCAGTATGTTTATAATATTCAACAATAACGCTTACAGTCGAAAACATGAACCAAGCTTGTATAAGAACATAAATCCACGAGAAATTTACAATTAAATCATTATTCTCTATGGAATAGTTGATGGAAAGTTTGGCAAATACACAAAATGGAGTAAATGGGGAGAGTGTTCAGCTTCCTGTGGAAAGGGATTGAAAACGAGGACACGATCGAGAGCATGTAACAACCCACAACCACAGAATGGCGGCCAACCATGCAAAGGAGACGCTGTGGACACTGGGAATGTCTTATGCGAAGCACCTCCATGTCCAAGTAAGTAAACACGTAAAAACACAAACGTAAATAAATCATCAATAACTAAATTAATATTATCTGTAATGAATTTGTACCGCAATTGTCAAATGAGGTCCGTGTTACTCATATTTTTGGTTTTCTGTGCTGTATATTTTGCATTGTTTGTCTCCGCCATGTGTCTTGTCTCGCCGATGTTGCCAGTTTCTCTGGATTGTTCATTCTTGATCGCCCCTTCGGTTTTCTCCAATGTTTATTCATTGACTTGCTCAAGAAATGTGTTTCACTTAAAACAAATCAATAAATAATGAGTTCATAAAACATTAGATCATTTATAGACGGTGATCAGAAGCTGTAAGTCGAAGTATAGACAATACAGTAGCAAAATGCAGAGGACAAAAAGACAAACATTGGTCAACAAAACACTACACAGAAACGAAAGATTTAACAACATAAACCACACTAAAAACCACGGGGGAAACCAGGTGCCTCGTGGAGTCAACAGTTTCTACTCCAGATGTGGCACCCGATGAGTTATTTTTTAACGATACAAAAATCATCTGATATGGAAATAAATAGAAATACCAAATATAACATGAACCACCTTCAAACCAATTTGCAATAGAGACGAACAGAGTATCGTTGTTACGACGAAGTCAAAGCGGATGTCACAACACGGAAGTTGGAAAGCCAACTGAATGATTTTATCTAGCCACAGTTTAAGTTCTTAAATGTTTGTGTTTCTCTATTAAAGAGTGTTTATTGTGGTTAATAAGGTATTATAAGAAGAGTTTGAAGATATCAAAGGGATAATCAGAATCCGTAAATCGAAGAGGAACAGACAACACAATGGCCAAAAGAAAAGGTAAAAAAGGGCAAACAACTATCTACATAAAACTAATGATCGAGTAACATGAACCCCACTACAAATCGGGGATGAACACAGGTGCTCCGGGAGGGTTGAATCCATATACTTACTTTGTAATGTATGGTCGTTGGATCACATATATATTAAATGACCCAAATGGACAGAATGTTCAGTAAGTTGTGGTGACAATGACCAAGCTTCTTTAAATTCTCTTTATTTATAGCGCTTTACATAATGAGCGAGTGTTGCTTAATGCCAACTGAACAATTTGTCAGCTATATAATGGCAAGAACAAGTTAATTTGCAATGCGATGATGATGGCGTCCGCTTTGTGCTAAAGCAACACTCTCAGTTTGATTTTTATATTGATAGCTCACTGAAACAACAGTCGTTTGATGTATTTGATATCGACACGAGTTTCACTCAATTTTACATTTTAGTTAATGGTGATTGGACCAATTACACTGAGTGGTCTAAATGGACAGAATGTTCAGAAAGTTGTGGTAACGGTATGCAAAAAAGTACCCATAGTAGGTCATGTACAAACCCAGAACCCAAGTTTAATGGACAACAATGTGCTGGTGAGGTGACAGAAGAACGCTCACAAATATGTAAAATAAAAGATTGCCCAGGTAAGATTGATTATAGTTTTGTCTTGTGATGATATGGACTGGCAACAATTCTGTAAAACTAATGATATGTATACTGTCGTCTTGTTTTTCTTTGAATATGTTCTTGTCGTTCCTTTGAATCGGAATTGGGGCTTAGAGTCTGTATGAAGAGTAGAATAAATGTATTTGTATGAGACTAAGGAACCGGAAGTAATCCGATGCTCGCCGGTCTTTTCTCACCTGTACCTTACGAGTACAAAAATAGTTATTATGTTTCTGATATTGCAATAAACAAAATTATGAAAAATGATAGAAAATGTTAAAAATCAAACAGAAAAGAGCAAAGTCAAAACACGGTTAAATAATGGACTTACTTGACGCTATAAATGAAATACAATATCGACATATTGTGACGTCACAAAAGACGTGATGAACTGTGAGTGAGTGTATAAAACAAACATTGATATCTTTCAGCTTATTGCGAATGTAGTACAGTTGGTGATACCCATTACAAGACATTTGATGGAGAATGGATACATTTCATGGGATCGTGCCAGTTCCTACTAGCTAAATCACAGTCTGTAACGACATGTCCGTTTTCAGTTGTGGTTACCAACAAAGCAGCAAGTGAAACGTCCCAGTTACCATATAAACGAACAATTGACCTTACTGTCAAAGATTACAAGATTAGTCTTCTTCAAAACAAAAACGTATTGGTATGTATAATGTCCAGTAAACAAAAACGAATTGGTATGTATAATGTTCAGTAAACAAAAACGTATTGGTATGTATAATGTTTTTGTTGATTCCCTTTCAGGATGGGTTAAAGCTGTGAGGTCATTGGTTCAATTTCAAATCAACAGACTAATAATGTCAATAAACACAAAAGCAGCAGCTGTATTCAATGATTCTGATGTTGCTGAAACCCTGTCTATTATAAACGGCCAATATGTTGTTTCTTCAGATAAGACCCCTTACAATTTTCTTTTTCTTTTGGCCATTATGTTGTCTGCTCTTCTTCGATATACGGATTCTGTAACTCCAAACTCTTCTTATCTACAAAAACATTATATTGATTGCTCAAAGATGGAATTAGGCTTGAATAATCCTATCACAAGAGTAAATCATTGGTAATCACAAGTCAGTCTTTTCCCCTTTTTGTCTTTCCATGAAAGATGAGGAATAGGATATTTTCTCACTGTACTGGATACAAATATAGCACAAGCTTCCTTGCATAGAACGCTATATTGCGTGACATACCAAGTGTTATAGTAAGCCTTTTTCAGAACTGTTTAACTTTGAATTCTTACAGCTGTCAAAACAGGTCTCAAGATGTATCATGACACCAGCTTTTCTAGATGTGGCGGGAATACAATTTGGATATATAAAAAGCTCAAAATTTGCTATGGAGATTCTAGCAAATTATAGATCTCCTTACTTTTGTAACAGCATTAAAACATTAGATCACTCTACATTATGTACTGCCATTCCAAATACGCAACTGCAATGTCGTCTTAAAGAATTGATTCAGCGTTGCATCTCACAGTAAAACGCAAAACTTTAGTTTGCTATTGGTTAAGATAACTTACTTTGTCAAAATGCAGAGGGTCACTTTTCTACCTGTTTCTAAACTCATACAAATAAATTACATTGTATATATTTTCCGATAGTCTACTTATATTGTGTATTTATGTCAGGTTGATGGGGCAAAGGTACATCTACCATACAGCTCTAAAGACAAGACTTTCGACATATTTATCAGTGGACGCTATGTTAGAGTGCAGACTAATTGTGGAATAATAATAGAATGGGACGGAGCAATGAATATGGAATTGGCTGTACTAGACACCTATAAACAAATGACTGGAATATGTGGTGATTGTGATGGCCTGAAGAATGACCTGAAGAAAAAAGACGGAACAGATGTTACAGATGACAACAATAAGCTTAGTATGATTGGCGACAGCTATACCCTGAAGGATGAAGCAGAGGATGCTGGTATCACGTATGTCTAGTTTATGTTAAACTTATATCAATGATTGTCTAAATCGTCGTTTTATTATTTGATGTAAGGAAATAATAATAACAATTTATTTCATATCAATAGGTGTAGACATGGTCATGTGTCATGCATTTATCTGCGTTAAAGAAATCCACCAGTCATTAACATGATAATGCCTAACACCACTGACATCTGTTAAAGCCACTATACCTAACTGAAGTGTTAAATAAACGATAGAGAAAAAAGGGGCAATCAAGAATGGACAATGAAATGACACTGGCAACATTGGGCACACAAAACAGAGGAGGAAGACAAGCAAAGCACAAAAGCACAACTCAAAACAGAAAAAGTGAGAAACACGGACCCCTAAAAAATCGGGGATGAACCCCGTTGGTCGCAAATGGTAAGCAGTTTCTGCTTCTGATAAGACACCCGCCATGATTATCTGTTCGCTATCAACATTATCAACGATAAACGATGTTTTTATTAATACATTCATGTACCACGTCGTAGTCAGCGTCCATGACAACAAGTGGTACTATTCTAACTTTGGAAAACATCTGTACATGCCAGAGATGTCAAATAAGTTGCCTTTGACAGCTTGGTAGGCCAGTTTTGTCACTGAATTATGTATGAAGTTTAGAGAGAGTAAACCGACTTGACATTATACAGTTACAATTATTATAATGAATGTAGCATTGTCAAAGGAACATACACATTACATAGATGAACTCTAATATCCCTATTAGCTCGAGAGTTTCGTAAGCAACACTATTTGAGACCATAAAACTCAAATTGACCAAAACACATTAAATCACGTTAGTGCTTCCTCAGTAAAGTATGTCGTCTATGGATCTCAAACTAAAATGTTTCTTTTATTCTGTAACAAGCTGTTCTGCTATCACCGAGGTACCAGAAGTAAGTGATGATGTAGCGAGTATTGCTTCCTCTGACGAATACTGTGGACATCTAGTGATGAAAATAAATGGTACAAGTCCATTCCAAAAATGTCTAGAAACCGAAGGCATATCACCAGATGAACAATACGACATGTGTGTCACAGATGTGTCTCTGTACTATGGTAAAAACACCAATGATTTAGAAAAGGCTGTATGTAATAACTTGGAATCGTTTGCACTACAATGTGAAGAATATGACGTGACAGTAGACTGGAGAAATGATGAATTGTGTCGTAAGTATGTTATTGTTATATATACGGGTTTGTAACTAGATTACTGCTAACCCTTCCGGAACACCTGAGTTCACCCCCGGTTTTTAGTGGGGTTCGTGTTACTCGATCTTTAGTTTTATATGTATGCTTTGGTTATCGTTGTTTGTCCTTTTGTACTTTTTCTTTTGGCCATTGTGTTGTCTGTTCCTCTTCGATATACGGATTATGATTGCCCCTTTGATATTTTCAAACTCTTCTTCGTGTTAGGGTGTGAAATATATGTCAGCTATATAATTCCGGTGAATAATACCTGTGATTTTCTTATCTGCAGCAAATATCGGAGTTCTAAGCATTTTATCGTGACATTAAATAGAGAGAAAAGTTTGAAGATACCAAATGTGTAATCAGAAGCCGTAAATGGAAGAAGAGCAGGCAAAACAAAAAAAAGACTAAAGGAAAAACAATGGTCCGCAAAACACTACACCAAAGACTAAAGATCGAGCAACATGAACCCCCACTAAAAGCCGGGATGAACTCAGGCGCTCCGGAACTTAGGTGCTAGATACTGATTACGCACTAGTAGGTAATTCACTTAACCATATGATCAAGGTTACGAGGGCTCCTGTCATACAGGTAAAATATAATAAGAGACCTCATCAACGCTTCTATATTGATATAGGTTTTAGTGCGATTTCATGGCGTAATATGTTTTTATTATTATATTTCCGATTTGATTATAATTTAATAAAACCGTAGATGTCAAAGTTAGTGTGCACGACGCGTTTCTGAAATAACCTTCATCAGTTACGCTGAAAGTCGTTTCTGATATAACTTTCATCAGGTACGCTGAAAGTCGTTTCTGAAATAACCTTCATCAGGTCCGCTGAAAGTCGTTTCTGAAATAACCTTCATCAGGTCCGCTGAAAGTCGTTTCTGAAATAACCTTCATCAGGTACGCTGAAAGTGGTTTCTGAAATAACCTTCATCAGGTACGGTGAAAGTGGTTTCTGAAATAACCTTCATCCGGTACGCTGAAAGTCGTTTCTGAAATAACCTTCATCAAGTACGATGAAAGTCGTTTCTGAAATAACCTTCATCAGGTCCGCTGAAAGTCGTTTCTGAAATAACCTTCATCAGGTACGCTGAAAGTGGTTTCTGAAATAACCTTCATCAGGTACGGTGAAAGTGGTTTCTGAAATAACCTTCATCCGGTACGCTGAAATTCGTTTCTGATATAACCTTCATCAGGTACGCTGAAAGTCGTTTCTGAAATAACCTTCATCAGGTACGCTGAAAGTCGTTTCTGAAATAACCTTCATCAGGTACGCTGAAAGTCGTTTCTGAAATAACGTTCATCAGGTACGTTGAAAGTCGTTTCTGAAATAACCTTCATCAGGTACGCTGAAAGTCGTTTATGAAATAACCTTCATCAGGTACGCTGAAAGTCGTTTCTGAAATAACCTTCATCAGGTACGCTGAAAGTCGAAAGGTTGGAAAACCAAATAGTTCAAAACGTTTTGGGATCAAGATATAAAATCAACAGAGTATGTTACGTTTTTAATTTGATATAGAGTTTAAATATTTTTACCTTATTATATGTCCACCATTACTGTTCAGGTAAATACTATTTCAGCACTTAAATGTGGAACCAATCAGATTTATTCCGATCACGTGAATGGTTGCCAGGCTAACTGTGTGAATCCAGACAGTGAAAAGTCTTGTCACTTACCGTTCACAGAAGGATGTGCATGCGAGGATGGATTTATCCTTAGTGGAAATGGGTGTGTTAAGGTCAAAGAATGCGGATGTAGCTCGAAAATTGGATATATTACTGTAAGTACATAATTATTAGTTGTTATAGCCTGGACGGACTCAGTTTATGGCAATGCGTCCGGCAAGATAAGGGCATAATCAGTGAGTAACGAAAATTCGGAATTAACATAAGATCTTTTGTTTTAATTCGATATGTACTCCCGCTGATGTGTGATAGCCGACACAAAACTCAGAAAGTTCAGATATAGTAATATTTCTCTTTCGTCAAAAATAAGTTGACTTTTCGCTGTAATTGCCATCACATTTCAAGCCAAATTTGGAAATAAATTCAAAACAATCAGAAGCCATGAATCGAAGAACGACCGACAGTACACCGGACAAAAAAGGACAAAAAAACAAACAATGGTTGACAAAGCACTGAAAACTGAAAATTGAGCAACACCAATCATATTGAAACAAGCCATGAACTCAGCTTGTCCACTAATGGCACTAAAGTAGTAAAGTAAAGTCAAGTAATTTTTATTTAAAGTCGGAAGCATATATATACAAATATAACAAAGCACATGAGCTCTTTAGAGCTCTTTAACTGACTTGATATTTTAAAAATAGAAACAACTGACCATCATAGCAAATCAGCATATGGTTAAACATACATAAAACCATAGTTATAGAGATACACATAGCATAAATAAAGTACATGCATAATTAAAAGCACACGGGCGAGCATAAAACATAATAATGATATAAAAATAATAATAATACATTTAAATTAAGTACTTAAACAATTCCACATTTAAAGCAATAAAAGCGACTTCATATTTTAAAAAGCAGAAATAACAAGTATTACAGTGGTTAAAAATACTTAAATAACACAAAGCAGCCTTTTTATACTTCTACAAACATACATACCTACGCAAGTCATGAAAGAGAGTCTCATAGCATAAATAAAATGCATGCATAAATAAAAGCACAAAGACAAGCACAGCACATAAGTAAAAAGCATATTTAAAGCAAACAGCGAACAAGTACAATTTTCTGAGAAATACCAGTTAGAGATATAAAACTTGAACTGCCCAAAAGTTGAAAGACTCCTTGCATGGTTTGGTAAGGAGTTCCACAGTGTTGCTGCCTCATAACTAAAACTCTCTTTATCATACCTTGTTGTTCTTGGTCTAGGTACATCAACTGTGTTTTGGTATCTAAAATTATAAGAATTTTCTTTAATTGTAATAATATTTTGAATAAATTCAGGGCTGAGAAACAGGCTACTGGACCAGGACTATTAATAAATTCACCTTATTCGATCTCTTAAAAAGTTTATATTCCGATACCAAGATATTGTCGAAATATATTCCGTCTCTGCAGAGACGATAATAAACGATGCATTTTCATGTAGTGCAAATGTATAAAGATAAGGAAGTCAACAACAATGTCAAAAATATTTGTTTATCAATGTGTGACGTAAAATTGTTTTTGACATTTACTTCACTGAATTCGGTACTGCTCTGACAACTATTTTACCTATTTTGTTCCAGTATTGTTATATATACTGTTATAGTGACAGCCGGAACCTTTGAGACGTAATGAAAACGGGAGATTTGTTGCTTTAAAATCTGATTCAACCCACCACTTCTTTAGAAATGCCTGTACCAAGTCAGGGTCATTACGGTTTTCACAGTTTTCCGGTTGTTGACTGATTTTGTCTGTTTATAAACTTATGAGTTTTGACTTTCCCTTTGTAAGATTGTTCGGAGTTCGGTAATTTTGTTATTACCCTTATTTGTTTAGAATTTTGAACGTCTCTATTGCCATGGTTTTCATACGTCTGATTTTAAGTGATGGTATTTTTGATTGGTCTAATAAAAAGTTGTAAGAATTGGTGTAATCGTCATATATAAATCTTAGAGCTCGTTCCTGAATTTTGTCGATCTAGTTAGTGTTTTGTTCGGTGCAGAAATGCCATGTTAAAGGAAAGTAGCTGAGGTTTGACATGAGGAAAGAGTGGTAAATGGTCAGTTAAGCAAGTCTGCTTAAATGTGTACTAATCCTATTTTTAAAACGTTAAGTTGACGTGCAGCTTCTTTTTTTTTTTTTTTTTTCTACAGATGTTTGATATATGAGTATTAAAGTCCAGTTTGAAATCTATTGTTACTCCTAGTAGCTTTACCTCTTCGTCACATTTTATGTTGTTTCCATTTAAATTATAAACTATATGTTGATTGTGTGTGTTGTTGCCAATTACTATAACTTGGAATTTTACTGGGTTTGCCTGCATTTTATTTGACGAGAACCATGAAATTAGTGATTTACTGTCTACCTCAAGAGATTTTGTGACTGTAGCCAAAGAAGTGCCAGATATTGAAACAGTATTATCGTCTGCGTAATTATACAAGTCACAGTTTTTTACAAAAAGAGAAATATCATTGATAAAGACATTGAAAAGCACAGGGTGAAGTATAGTCCATTGTGGTACACCTTTATAAATATCCAACATTTCATTAACACTTTGCCCTATTTTAACACATTGTTTTCTGTTTGAGAGATAACTTTTTAATAAATTGAGAGCAGATTTACTTAAGCCATAAGATTCTAATTTAAGAAGCAAAAGGTCATGTGGTAGACAATCAAAAGATTTGCTGAGATCCATCAATATAGCCGCCAAATATTCATCATTATCTAATGCTTTCTTCCAGTCTTCTAAAATACGTAGCAGAGTTGACTGACAGCCATACCCAGATCTAAATGCAGCAAGAAAGTTATTAAATATATTTAAAAAATGTTCCGAACGTTGTTTCTCTATGGCTGTTTCAAAGATTTTTGAAATTGCGAGGAGCACACTGACGGGTCTATAATTACCCTTTTCAAAGACACTTTTTTGTGAACTGGTGCCACTTGGGCAATTTTCAATGAGTCTGGAAAAATGGATTTAGACAATGATAAATTTACAAGATTAGTAATGGGTTTAGTTACAACAGATTTAGCATAGTGTATGATTTTGGTGAAATACCGTCAAATCATGAAACCAAGGCAAAACGAATTCAGGTTGAGCTTAAGAACATCACCTTGCTAAAAAGCCTTTGTACATAATCACTACTTCCTTTTGCCAATATAAAATAACAATGAATAAGTTAGAGAATTGAGGACAAACAAAAATAGTCTGAGTTAAAGCGAGGAATAGTTGGCAATGGGGTCGTCCATTGTGTTATTTCAGCGATTCACTTTAAAAGTATTTTTTGATCGGGATGCTCAGTGATAATAAACACTACAAACGTGATATCTATTGAAACGCATCAGGTACACTCATAGTCAAAAGATTCGAAAGTCAATTGATTTAAGAGTCTTTCTGAACAGGTTAGCCAAAGAGCATATACCGGAGAATCACAAACCGCTAAGGAGCAAATTTCTGAGGGAAATTGACCTCTTTATTAACATATACAAGGGCAATCGAACTCACAACTTTAGTGATTATAATACTGATTTTGTAGATAGATGAAAATAAAAACTGAAACAAGAAAAAAAAACCAAAAACAACAACGAAGACCGGAACATAGCTTAGGGAACGACCATTTAACTTGAAAGGGGGGGGGGTTATGGTTTTTTCTAAAAAAATATTCTGATTCCCAATGTTGCTGAAATAAATATTCTGAATTTAGTGGAGGAAAAAAATCTGATTCTGAGTATTTGTCATAAAACATAATGTTAAATTCTGTTAAAAAAATTCGTGCTTCGCGCGACAGAAAAATAAATATTCTAACTCTCGTGTTGTCAGAAAAAAAAATTCTGAACGAAACAAAAAACCGCAACCCCCCCTCCCCCTTACAAGTTAAATGGTCGGACCCTTATCTAACATTTGATCTTAATAAGATTGGTCCTCCAACAGCAACTAGGGGCCGTCGTGTTCATGTTCGGCAGGTCGGTGGTTTTTTCCGGGAACTCCAGTTTCCTCCACCAAAAAAACTGACCGCCACGACATAGCTGAAATATTGTTGAAAGTGGCGTTAAACACCATAAAGATAAGCCAGCAGCATCTTTTGTTCACATGAAGACAAATATATTACAGCTGGGAGAGGAGGTTTTATCAGCTGACTGTAAAGTCACATACAAATGTGTTATGTCTAATGGTGCTGCTAAGGTTACAGAGGAAGCTAGTGAAAATTGTCATGACAACGCAGTGTGCCACCAGAATGCTGATGGTGAAAGTCTATGTAAATGCAAAGAGGGTTTCGATGGTGATGGAATTACTGAATGCAAAAGTAAGTGTTTATTAAAAGGGAATAATAAAATACCACGCTGTCGGAACAGTTCCAAAGTCCAACAGAATAATCATAGAAAAATACCCTTACATACAAATACATGACCGCTCAACTGCCTGGCTTGGTACATGCACTTAATAAAAAGTGGCGGAGTTAAAATTAGTTTGATGGGCCCAAGCATCTACTTAGTGCAATGATGCAGTCATACAAGTGTGTTAAAGTGATGAAGTATATTTAGATACTGCTTGAGAAATACAAAAACAAAATTGTAAAATGAATGATTATCTCCCTTGTGTATAATAACTTCAGCTGTGTCTGGCTGTAGACTGTGACATTTTAGGTAACAATTTGAAGATCTTTGAATGCTCTACCCCTTTAAGGCTATAAACTACTTCCATGATACAATGAAACCAACACCTAAACCAGCTTAATATAGTGCATCAACAAAATATAATTATTAACAATGGGTAATGCTTACTATTAATTCACTAACATATAAAATTATATGAATAACACTAAATGTCCAACAAGACATACACCAGGGTGGACAACGTACGTCATACATCCGGGTATATTTTGATGCTGGATCCAGCATCAAAAGGAAATATTGTCGGAATGATTAGACAAATGACAACAACTTTGGTCTGGATTTTATCATACAGGTTCGTTGTTAAAATAGTATAAAAATGAGTTTTATTTTGTCAGATGGTTGAACAATTTCCGCTATTATAAAGTTTTCGATAAAAAAAACACCCGGATGTATGACGTACGTTGTCCACTCTGTACACTAGGTTATTTATAAACTTAATGCTAATCTGCAATCCTGTATACGTGGTAATTCATGTACTATACATATATGACTAGAGATAACTACACAATGCATACACACAACAGTAGATGCATTATATCCCTGAAAATATTTTGAGATAAGAGGATTGCTGTTATGGTGTTTAACGCCACTTTCAATAATATTTCAGTTATGTTGTGGCGGTCAGTTTTTTTATTAGAGGACACCGGAGTACCCAGAGAAAACAACCGATCTGCAGCACATAAACGTTAGATAACACGAAAGGGGCAATCAAAAATGGACACCCCAGAGAAACTAGCAACAAAGAGTAAACAAGACGTACTGGCAAACTTTATTTCATAATGCTGTATCGAGTACACCTCTGCGATCAGAACCACGACGGCCCCTTTGAAATAAAAAGCGAACATATGAATTTTATCTACAATGTACACCATATATACATGCAATATATGCGTGCATAGCATTGTAATTAATCAACCCTTATAATTAATAAAACCTCATGATTAATCAGGTGACTGTAAACACATGAAAAGTGGTAGCAATTACAAAGGAAAGATAAGTAAAACAGCATCTGGTATTGTCTGTCAAGAATGGGCAAAATCTGAACCACATCGTCATGGATTTACCAAAACATTAGCTGAAGATAGCAACCACTGTAGAAATCCAGATGGATTACCCAAACCGTGGTGTTATACAATGAATGAAAAGAAGAGATGGGAATATTGTAGTATACCTGATTGTGGTAGGAAAAATGCTATAAGTTATTTTGTTGTTTTTCTTTCCATTTGTCAATGAATATTGTGTAAATAATTAGATGTATTGTATGTAAAAAAGCTTAAATATACCAAATATGCCAACCAGGACCGACAATGAAATCGTCTTCAGAAAAAGGACAAATGATAAACAATAGTCCACAAAATAGAAGTCCTAACATTGAGTAACAAGAGCCCCATTAACAACCGTGGATGAACTCAGATGTTCAGAGAAGGTATTTAAGAAGTTCCTGTTTCACTAGTGACTGCTGTTTAAGTTGCATGATGTGTGAAATATACGTGAATTACTTATACTTAATCATATCGTATTTCTGTATACGACGTCTCTGTTTTTCTGACCTTTTCCACATTGTGATAATTTGGGCAATGTGTATGACTAATATAAAACGGATTAGAGTTATATACCACGTACCCGGAGGATCAGGGGTCATGGTGCTTAATGCCCCATTCAACAATTTTTGAGTTATATCGTGGCGGTCAGTTTTTATTGGTGAATGAAACCAGAGTATCCGGAGAAACCCAGACTTTATAGCATGATGTTGTATCGAGTACACATTGCCACGGGAGAGATTCGAACTCACAGAGTTAGTGGTGATAGGCACTGATTGCATAGGTAGTTGTAAATCCAACCATCATACGATCACGACCACGACGGCCCCCGTGCTTGGAGTATCTAGATTAATAGTATTTTATGGGTGCAGTCAAGCCTCCCTCAGTGACCACCTGTATTAAGCAATGATTTGTATTGTGTGACCTTAATTTTAATTTCCATCCGCATGGCATTTCATTTTGATTAAATATGTATTTAGCCACCGCTTGTCTTATTTTACTCTATTTCATTATTGCCTTGGGATGTTATGTAAGACAGGTTTTACAAATAGTAGTAATAGAATTCATCCGCAAACAAATAAAAGAAAGATTACTCATCGGTTAATATTATACAAATATTACCTTCATATGAGGTGAACATCGAAAGTTGTAAATCCTCGGATGTTCACCTCATATCAAGGCAATAACGGTTTTAATATACAGAAACTACTCTAAGATGTTTAAAAACTGGAATCTTTTGGTTTATAGAAGAAAAAAAAGATATATAAAAAAAAAAAATATATAATAATTTCCGATACAGTAAATACAATTACGGAACCGGACTGAAAAAAAAAGGATTATAATAGCATTTCTGGTTGTCAAGGGTTGTAGACCGAGCGATAACCTATTGTCTCCCTTTATATTATATATGTTTGGGTTTTCCACCGGGTTATCTCCCTCGTCAACACATTTTCCATGAAATATTCAAATTGTCTTATCACTTTTTAATATAATAGTATAATAATCATAGAGTAAAGGTCAGGATTAACAGTAGAATATTTAAAATTCAATAAACAACTTATAGAACCAGCAGGTAACTAATTAATTAATGTTTACAGAGATCAAAGATTGTAGAACTGATAGCAAGGGCACGAATTATAACGGTGAGAGGAGCACTACTATATCTGGCATTGTCTGTCAAGCATGGGGATCTTCCACACCTCATAAACATTTATTTAAAAAATTAGCTGCCGAGAAGAATTACTGTAGAAATCCTGATAATGAAAAGAAACCGTGGTGTTACACAACGAGTACAAAGAAGAGATGGGAATATTGTAGTATACCTGATTGTGGTAGGAAGAATGCTATTGGTTATTTTGCTGTTTTTCTTTCAATATGTCAATGATTATTGTGTAAATAATTAGATGTATTGTATGTAAAAAAAACTTAAACCAGAAACATCCGATCAGCCTGATCGGGAGACACCCGCATTAAAATGTCATCATTTATTGCATACTGATAAACAACAGCTGATAATGGTAAACATAAGCACAGCGACATGGAGGATGACTCTTACGTGAATATATCAACACAACATCAAACACATCAAATTAGGTTTCTAAATTTTCATGCTTAAAATGTTACGTCTTTAAATATACCAAATATGCTAAACAGGACCGACAATGAAATCGTCCTTAGAAAAAGGACAAATGATAAACAATAGTCCACAAAACAGAAGTCCTAACATTGAGTAACAAGAGCCCCATTAACAACAGTGGATGAACTCAGATGTTCAGAGAAGGTATTTAAGAAGTTCCTGTTCCACTAGTGACTGCTGTTTAAGTTGTATGATGTGTAAAATATACGTGAATTACTTACACTTAATCATATCGGATTTCTGAATGCCACATTCGACGATTTTTCAGTTATATCGTGGTGGTCAGTTTTTATTGGTGAATGAAACCAGAGTAACCGGCGAAACCCAGACTTTATAGCATGATATTGTATCGAGTACACATTGCCACGGGCGGAATTCGAAATCACAGAGTTAGTGGTGATATGCACTGATTGCATATGTAGTTGTAAATCCAACCACCATACGATCACGACCACGACGGCCCCCCGTGCTTGGAGTAAATAGATTAATAGTATTTTATGGGTGCAGTCAAGCCTGCTTTAGTGACCACCTGTATTAAACAATAGCTTGTATTGTATGACCTTAATTTTAAATTCCATTCGCATTGCATTTCATTTTAATTAAATATGTATTTAGCCACCGCTTGTCTTATTTTACTCTATTTCATTATTGTCTTGGTATGTTATGTAAGACAGGTTATACTAATAGTAATAATAGAATCCATTGACAAACAAATAAAAGAAAGATTACTCATCGGTTAACACTATACAATTATTGCCTTCATATGAGGTGAACATCGAAAGTTATCAACCTTCGGATGTTTACCTCATATGAAAGCAATAACTGTTTTAATATACAGAAACTACTCTAAGATGTTTAAAAACTTGAATGTGTTGTTTTAGGTGACATAGTGTGATAATGTACGTGACAAGGTGTAATAATGTACGTGACATGGTGTAGTGATATACGTGGCATAGTGTAATAATGTACATGACATGGTGTAATAATTTACGTGACATGATGTTATAGTGTACGTGACATGTCGTAACACTGTATGTGACTTGGTGTAATAATGTACGTGACCTGTCGTAAAACTGTATGTGACATGGTGTAACAATGTACGTGACATAGTGTAATAATGTACGTGACATGGTGTAATAATGTACGTGACATGGTGCAATAAGGTACGTGACATGGTGTAATAATGTAGGCGACATAGTGTAATATGGTGTACTAAACTATGTTACATGGTGGTGTACTGTAAGTAATATGGTGTAATAATGTACGTCACGTGGTGTAATGATATAGGTGACATGATGTAGTAATGTACGTGGCATGGTGTAGTAATGTACGTGATATGGTGTAGTAATGTACGTGACATGGTGTAATTAGGTACGTGATATGGTGTAGTAATGTATGTGACATGGTGTAATTATGTACGTGACATGGTGTAGTAGTGTAAGTGACATGGTGTAATTATGTACGTGACATGGTGTAATTATGTACGTGACATGATGTAGGAATGTACGTGACATGGTGTAACAATGTAGACGACATGACATAATGATATATGTGACATGATGTAATAATGTAGGTGGCATGGCAGGGGATACCCTCGTTGACTAATAGTCCACCACCAGGATGATCGACCTACTGATAGTCATAAACATGTAGATACCAAATATATTAGGCATGATTAAGTAAAATGGTTAATTATCCTCTCTGATAATTAATACCAATATTTTATGTCTATGGTTCAGTATAGTATTTGATTAGTATTTTTTATGGAGGTACGTAACTGTTTTATTATAAACTTCAAACTCTTCTTATCTCAAATGTGTTTTTCGTTTTATATCAGTGTCTGCGTAAAAAAATTACTGAAATTATTTAAACTTTATAACGGCAAAATGCTTAATTAGAGTAGTGCTATTATCGAATTACATATGTGATATTTAAATTGTAATATAACATATGAAGTTTTAACATTCATAAATAACGTAGATATCTGTCACACGGGACAGGAATACCACAATAGGCATAATTAATGTCTTGCTTAGCAGGCTATGTTACTATGACAATGTAATGGATATATTTGAAATGGACATAATTCATGATTTCATCGATTGATACGATTAGGGTTCGAAAATAAATGTTCGAGAAAACCGAAAGGAAATCACAGATGGATAATCCAGAGACACGGGCAGAATTGGGAACAGTAAACAGAGCGAAGACAAACAAAATGAAAATCAGAAACAATAGAAAAACTATAGAAAGAAAAGTAGACCCGGGACTGAACCCAAGAGCTCACGAATGGTAAGCGGTTTCTTCTATGACACTCGTGGTGTTACTCATAGTCAAGTTCGGTAACTCTTGTCGATGATAGAAGAAAGACAAGAACTACATAAAAGATAAAAGGCTCATTGCCATTTTAGAAATGGATGTTGCGTAATAGTCAACTAATTCATGATGACTACCGTATGATATTTGAAGCTATCACTTCAACAAGATACAGTCATATGTTTAAATATAAAAATCAAACATATTTATTCAGTATAACGTATCACTGTAGAATGCATGACAAAGAATTATATTTTTATTTAGATCCTGCAAATATCAAGCAGTGCTTGACTGAGGCCAAGGGCAGTTACTACAATGGTCACAAGAATACCACAAAATCTGGATTGACTTGTCAGGCATGGGGAAGTAATACCCCACATAAACATCGATTTGGAAATATTGATGATTCACTGAACAACTGCCGAAATCCAGATGGTTCAGGAAAACCTTGGTGCTATACCATGGATCCTAAAAAACGCTGGGAATATTGTGACATTCCAATGTGTTGTAAGTATAACTTATATTAGTAAATAAGGAAAAAGACGAAAGTTGTTATTCGGTTCGTATTCATTGTGTACACCGAAGCTAAAAAATAAATGTAAATAAACATTGTTATGGAATAAACGTTAGAGAATACCGAAGGGGCAATCAAAAAAGGACAATCCAGAGAAACTGCAACAAGATGAAGAAAAACGAAACAAAAACACAACACAATATGTGTTGAACACCACTATACGCAAACAAATACAAATAGGGTAAATAAGACATGCATCCTCCTACAAATAAACTGGAGGTAAACACGAACCGAACAATAAAAAGAGCCTACCGAAGATCTATTATTGATAAACATAAATTGTGCAGTACAGACTGCATCACATTCTAGAATACAATTTTTGTCTGTCGTTTGATTTGATTGTGGTTGTTTAACGCCACTTTCAACAGCATTTCAGTGATATCGTTGCAGGTTGTTTTATTGTTGGAGGAAACGTGAGAAAAAAAGACAGAGAAAATCACGACCTTTTATAAGTCATTGACAATATCATGTTGTATCGAATACACCTTAAAATGGATAAGTGGTGAATTCACAATTATTGGTACTTCTTTATTGAAGGGGAATGGTTGTTCATGTACATGTAAATTTAACTACCTTATCTATGAAATTGACCACAGAGTCCTATGTGGCTGTGAGAATCGTACGATAATGTACATGTTTACGGAATCGAAAATGTGTTGAATTTCAATACCTCATACGAGATAAAAGTTATCTGTTTATTTTTTTTCAGAAACATATGGATAAATATAAAAGGTCGGAAATAAAGAGACTCCTTATTTATCCCTTAGAATAAATCCATTTTAAAGCATGTTATTCATTTGTTCGTTTGTGACATCGTATCATAGATACCGTCTTTTAAACTTTGGATGAAGTCAAGAACAGACAACACAATGGCCAAAAGAAAAAGGACAAAGGGAAATAAAACGCTACAGAAAACTAAAGATCGAGCAAAGCGAAACCCACTAAAAACCGGGGTTGAACTCAGGTGACCCAGATGGGAAAGTAGTTATTGCTTCACTAGAGGCACCAAGCATGTTACTCAAGTTAAAATCCGGTGAAAAGCCATGAATGAGGCATTTTTTCTTCTGGATTAGGTATTCAGTTTTTATTTTCTGATTTAATTACTAATCATGTGTCTACTGGCATGAATTCTGTCTTTGTCGTCTAGTTAAGATTTGCAGTTTGTCTTAAGGCTTGGATGCTCACCCTTTGTCTACTGGCTTCGGGTATTGAGCCTTTATCGTATGGCATGAATTCTTTGTGATTTACACTGTTTGTCCTCTGACCTGGGTACCCAACCTTTTCTTCTGGCTTAGATACTCATATTTTATGTTCTGGCTGGATTAGTTGGTATGTATCAGTAAAGGGTACTCAACCGTTGGTCTGTGTAGCCGGGGTTTGCTTTCTTTGTTAGGTACGCATGAATTGTCTTCTAGCATTCTAGGTGTTTCTCTCTGAATATAATATTCTGGTTGTCTTCCGTCTTCGTGTCTTTTCTTCTGATTATGCACTCGGATTTTATCGTCTAAAAATGAGTACTGATTATATGTCTTTTGGTGTGTGCATTCAACCTTTGTCGTCTGGTTTGTGCAATCAGGTTTTGTTTTCTTAGTTGGTTACGCATGAATTTTCTTTTAGCATGCATATCGGTGCTTCTCTAAATAAAAGGGTATGGTTGTCTTCGTCTTTGTGTCTTTTCCTCTGATTAGGCACTCGGGTTTTATCGTCTAAAAATTAGTACTAATCATTTGTTTTTTGGTGTGTTAATTCAGCATTTGCTTTATGGCTTGAATAACCAGCATTATTCTGCTGAATTTACTTTGAAAGCTGAATGACATATACGTTCCAAAAGTTAAACAAATAAAATAAAAAACAAGAAATACCACACCATCAAATCAATGACACTATTACCTAGATGTTAATGACAATATTACCTTGATGTTAATGACAATATTACCTAGATGTTAATGACACTATTACCTAGATGTTAATGACACTATTACCTAGATGTTAATGACACTATTACCTAGATGTTAATGACATTATTACCTAAATGTTAATGACACTATTACCTAGATGTTAATGACAGTATTACCTAGATGTTAATGACACTATTACCTAGATGTTAATGAAACTATTATCTAGATGTTAATGAAACTATTACCTAAATGTTAATGACACTATTACCTAGATGTTAATGAAACTATTACCTAGATGTGGTCTTGTATTGATTTCAAGTCCGAAAATCTGGAGACAGCAAGTCGAAGAACAGACAATGCATTGGCCAAAATGAAAAGGACAAACAGATAGAGAATGATCGATAGAACACTACACTGAAATCTAAAGATCAAGCAAAGCAGACAGGCAAAAGTCGATATAACACTACACTGGAATCTAAAGATCGAGCAAAGCAGACAGGCAAAAGTCGATAGAACAATACATTGACATCTAAAGATCGAGCAAATCAGACAGGCAAAAGTCGATAGAACACTACACTGACATCTAAAGATCGAGCAAATCAGACAGGCAAAAGTCGATAGAACACTACACTGACATCTAAAGATCGAGCAAAGCAGACAGGCAAAAGTCGATAGAACACTACACAGACATCTAAAGATCGAGCAAAGCAGACAGACAAAAGTCCATAGAACACTACACTGAAATATAAATATCGAGCAAAGCAGACAGGCAAAAGTCGATAGAACCACTACAACTGGAATCTAAAGATCGAGCAAAGCAGACAGGCAAAAGTCGATAGAACACCACACTGACATCTAAAGATCGAGCAAAGCAGACAGGCAAAAGTCCATAGAACACTACACTGACATCTAAAGATCGAGCAAAGCAGACAGGCAAAAGTCGATAGAACACTACACTGACATCTAATGATCGAGCAAAGCAGACAGGCAAAAGTCGATAGAACACTACACTGAAATCTAACGATCGAGCAAAGCAGACAGACAAAAGTCGACAGAACACTACACTGACATCTAAAGATCAAGCAAAGCTAACCTAAATAAAGTTCGGAATGAACCATTGTGCTCCACTAGTGGCAGCCTAGGAGCTACTGTGAAACGACAGACACATCATGTGGTATAGAGAATGTGGTGTACACCAGTATCATATGGCATAGAGAACGTGGTGTACACCAGTATCATGTGGTATAGAGAACGGGGTGTACACCAGTATCATGTGATATAGAGAACGTGGTGTACACCAGTATCGTGTGGTATAGAGAACGTGGTGTACACCAGTATCATGTGGTATAGAAAACGTGGTGTACACAAGTACCATGTGGTATAAAGAACGTGGTGTACACCAGTATCATGTGGTATAGAGAACGTGGTGTACACCAGTATCATGTGGTATAGAGAACGTGGTGTACACCAGTATCATGTGGTATAGAGAACGTGGTGTACACCAGTATCACGTGGTATAGAGAACGTGGTGTACACCAGTAACGACACACACATCATATGGTATAGAGAACGTGGTGTACACCAGTATCATGTGGCATAGAGAACGTGGTGTACGCCAGTATCATGTGGTATAGAGAACGTGGTGTACACCAGTACCATGTGGTATAAAGAACGTGGTGTACACCAGTATCATGTGGTATAGAGAACGTGGTGTACACCAGTATCATGTGGTATAGAGAACGTGGTGTACACCAGTATCATGTGGTATAGAGAACGTGGTGTACACCAGTAGCATGTGGTATAGAGAAAGTTTTGTACACCAGTATCATGTGGCATAGAGAACGTGGTGTACACCAGTAACGACACACACATTATGTGGTATAGAGAACGTGGTGTACACCAGTATGCATAAGCAAAAAAGTAGCATTAATAAACAACAAACCCCTACAAAATAAATGTAAATAAAGAAGAATCCAATATGGTATTAGCAGAAATCCTAGCGGACATCACAACACGCAACTAAAAACATGGAAGCATGTAATTGGACGATTTAAATGACACGACCCACTTGATTCTTACAAAACATTGTTTTTACCAGAAAATGATTGGATACATTATCTATGCAATATATACACCTGGTACAAACGCAATTGACTCTTAACAAATATTGATTCTAGTACCGAACTGTCGCAAGTCACTGACAAACTTTATCACATAATGTTGTACACCTCGCCCTGATCGAGATTCGAACTCACAGCATTAATGGTGATAGGCACTGATTGCATAGATAGTTATAAATCCAACTACCATACGATGACGGACACGACGGCGCCCTGGATGTTACATACATTTATAGTTATATAGAACATTCATTATTATACTACATGCATTGTTTTTGTCTTTATTAAGATAAATTCGATAAGAATGTAAAAAAAAGAATTTAAACGCAAGACAAACTGGAAGAAATAGTTTCCTTGTCTACTTTAAATATGTAGATACCTTCATAGGTACCCGATTTGTGGTTCCCCCTTTTAATTTTTTTTTAATTCATCACTTTTGTGGGACGTTTTTATTATAAACGGTGTTGGACAACTTCAAACATTACCAAAAACTCAATCCGAGATCGATATAAGCCCGTTTCTAAAAACACAAAAACCCTCGATCCTCTACTCTATTATACTATAATATTATATTATATTATAATATAAACGTGTGTCCAGTACAATGATTTTCTGGACAGAGCTCAGCTGCGAAAAGACGACTATGTTGCTTTCAGGTTGAAGTTGACTTCATCAGTTCAAAACTGCTACGATCATCATCACGATCTGGTTCACCGTTACGAAATATCTATATCTCAAATGACAATGGATTTTTCCCTTTTTACGTATATTTTTCTTTTCTTTTCTCACTGCTTTACAGTTCACTCCCGAATTTTCCCCTACCCCCTTTCTGATTCACTCATACGCCTCTGCTCTAAATATATATGATAGGGAAGTTTGTAAATGTGATTAGAAGAGTTTGATGATACTAAAGGGGTAATCAGATTCTGTATAACGTAGAAGGACAGACAACACAGTGGCCAAAAGAAAAAGATGAAAAGGACAAGTAACGATCCACAAAACATACACATAAAACTAAAGATCGAATCAATCAATGTAGGACAAATACAATGGTAAAAAATATACAAAGACGTTTTTTAATTGCCCTGTAACATATTATGTTGACTGTGCCATTTGCATGTTTTAAAACATTTGGATTTATTATTATTGCCATTGGGTAAAGTTATCCGATAATTGGTACCGGTTTAAGTTGATAATAGGAGCGATCAATGTTAATATTTTGTTGACAATGATACTAATTAGCTACAAATATCATATTGAAACCTGACACCAATGTCAGATTTCTCCTTAAATACAAGCCGCCACACTGGCTTGTCAGAAACGATCGCTCGTACAATCAGAATTGTGTTGTTGTAATTTACTGTAATATGATACAAATACGATATTAATGTAGATTCATGCTAGATGAGAGGATTGGAATCCCATTAACCAGTGTAACACCGCCACCTATGTGTGCCTGTCCCAAGCTAGGGGCTGGATTCCCAACGTTATATCTTTAGTTCGATCTTTAGTTTCCTGCTTAGTGTTTTGTAGATCTTTGTTCCTCCTTTTGTCACCTTGCTGGTAATTGCATTGTTTATCCTTCTTAGACTTACGGCTTCTGATCAACCTTTTCTTATCGATGATGCCACACCAAATAAGTCTTCTGCTAGGATTGAGATATCATGAGATATCTGGTATTGAGGTTAAGTCTTCTGCTAGAAATATATTAGGATACACGTGATGTGGTTGGAATGAAAAGGACTACTTAATTTCCCCTTAATTAGCAATACATACATTCATTGTAAAGCATATTATTTGTTTGTTTATTTTTGAATTCTGTTATTTGATTGCAGTTTCACAAGGTCGATACATCTGCTGGTGGACTATTATTCCCCGATGGTATCAGCCGCCCAGTAGGCAGTTTTTCGGCCCTGACTTGGTTTATTAATTAGATATACTTATTATTGAAGTTTGCAGTTCATAAATCATGTAATATTATTAAAACTACATGTAAGGTTCACCTCCCTCAGGCATGGGTGACATTTGCGGATTTTGGCTGTGATGTTTAGGTCATTTGGTTTTCTTGCTCTCAAACACTTAAATTATCTAGCTTTCCAACTTTATGTCTGAGGGTACAGGATGATGGTTATTCCAGAAATGCGTTATACGCACTGCATCAATACTTGGTAATGTCTTAAAATAACTCATTATCTGCTAACAGTTTTATCACAATAATAATATAACCCCATCAATCTAATTAAAATTAGATGTTTGTTGTATCTTTTTTGTCTTTTGTGATACACTAATATCTATAAACATCATGTATGGAGTTACTAGTATGTCAAAGTTCATATTGTCAACCGATCTATCAGCGATGATCCTGCTAAATATGTGAGCATAGCTATAATCCGACAACCCGTTAGTCCGACAGCCCGCTGGTCCGACAGTCCGATAGTCCGACAGAGATGTGTTTTTTTTTCACTTTCACCGTTCAAGTAAGAACAGCAACGCTAAAAAATTGCGGGATACATCTAAATATCTAAAGCTTTAGTTTGACCAATTTTCTTGAATATTTGTTTGAATTTGTACTTGTATGACGGAATTGTTTCATTCATTTAAATGAAGAAATAGAAAACTTCTTTAATTCAATGATAATCTCAAAGTGGCTACCATACAATTTTCGAGGGGGTATTTTGGATCAAATTAAATCTTTTCGTCTTCTTCGCCGTTAATTTATTATTTTTCCGACAGAGCCGATGTAGCAGGCAATTTGTTCCGGACTGAGTGAGTGATTGTTGTTTAACGCCAATTCAGCAATTTTTCAGCTATATCATGGGGAGAACAAGTAAATTTTCAATGAGATGAAGATGAGATCTGTTTTGTACTAGACCAACACGCTGAGTTGGATTTTTATAGTGCTTGCTCACTGAAACAACAGTCCGCGGATAGACATGTCGCTCCACTCGGACACATTAGTCTGATTGCGAGCCAACCAATCTGTGCTCTTTCTCTTTAATGCTGCATGCTTAGTGGAGAAACAACAAATACCAATTTTATAGTCTTTGGTTGGAGCCGACCGGGGCTCGAACCCACGATCTACCGCACTCGAGACAAGCACGCTAACCATTTCTCCACCGATGCGATTTGTACCGGACTGACAAGACTGTCTTGGCTAGATGAGCCAGCCGGAACAAAAAACATAGGCTAGTTATTCCGGATCTAGACAATATATTCGGACCTGTGTTCTTTAATCCTCTAAAGGACCTACTCTCGGTTTTCGTATGTCAAGCATGTAAGAAATGAAAATAAAATTAATCACTCAAATGAAGAATTTAATAAAAAAGAATAAAAAGAACCTTAAAAGAAAATATAAAAATGCAGTTGAACAGGAATATCTAGATATTTATAATAAGAAACTTGAATCAATAGATGATAAAAGTGAACTTCTTTTATTTAAAACTTTAAAAACTGAATACAAACTAGAATTTTACTTAAAATATCCAGATAATGCGATCAGAAAATTGATATGTCAATTTAGAGTAAGTGACCATTCCTTAGGCATTGAAAGGGGATGACACTATAAAATTCCTAGACATTTAATTAAAGACTTTGTGAAAAATGTGGAGTAGTCGATGACGAATCACATTTTTTTTTAATATTGTACATTATCAATGTCAAAGCAGACGATGAAACCAAAATTGGTCTGTATGAGATATATGTACATATTAAATTATGTATGCTGCAGTAAACCTTATAAAAATCGTGCAACACCCGTGTTTAATATATGCATCAGTTAACCACAATAAGAATCTTGCAACGCCAGTTTTTAATATATGCATCAGATAACCACAATAAGAATCTTGCAACGCCAGTTTTTAATATATGCATCAGTTAACCACAATAAGAATCTTGCAACGCCAGTTTTTAATATATGCATCAGTTAACCACAATAAGAATGAGAAATTAAATAATATTTCTGTTCTCTGGTATTCCCGCGGTTGTACTTGTAGCGGAGAAATTAAATAATATTTCTGTACTCTGGTATTCCCGCGGTTGTACTTGTAATGGAGAAATTCTTATTTCGTAATTCATTTTTTCGTCATCTTAACAAAGCTTTAATCATTTATAAAATATATCTCATACAGACCAATTTTGGTTTCATCGTCTGCTATGACATTGATAATGTACATATTAAATTCTGTATGCTGCAGTAAACCTTAGAAAAATCGTGCAACACCAGTGTTTAATATATGCATCAGTTAACCACAATAAGAATCTTGCAACGCCAGTTTTTAATATATACATCAGTTAACCACAATAAGAATCTTGCAACCCCAGTTTTTAATATATGCATCAGTTAACCACAATAAGAATCTTGCAATACCAGTTTAAATTATGCATCAGTTAACCACAATAAGAATCTTGCAACGCCAGATTTTAATATATGCATCAATTAACCACAATAAGAATCTTGCAACGCCAGTTTTTAATATATGCATCAGTTAACCACAATAAGAATCTTGCAACGCCAGTTTTTAATATATGCATCAGTTAACCACAATAAGAATTTCTCCATTACAAGTACAACCGCGGGAATACCACAGTACAGAAATATTATTTAATTTCTCCGCTACAAGTACAACCGCGGGAATACCAGAGATCAGAAATATTATTTAATTTCTCCTGCTACAAGAACAGCTCGTCTTGAAGTTACATTCACATGCATTGCACAAATCAAATGCAAAATTTGACCTATGACCGGGATACAAAATTTGTCCTAAATAAAGACCGGACGGGACGGGACATAAATGGTATATTAGTATTTGGGGAAAAACCCACTCCTTGCACGGATCATTGCAAGTGAAAATGGTCATGTGGTAATGAAAACATTATTAATCAATAGGTCCATTCCAGCACCATAATTAAACTACATGATTATTTACAAGCAATGATAAAATTCAGAGTAAATTAGAGAAATTTGAGTTGAGAGCTAGATACTTGTTTGTTCCTGTTCTCTTACATTGTGTTGAAAACAATTCTAAATTTAGGAGTTGTATTTAGTATTTGGTGGTGCAATGTCATACAAGTCCTCCATTCAACACTCCATTTCATTACAGTTACTCATCATCTATCATGTTGGGCTAAAAAATGGGAATCCTTTGCTGCCAACGGAATTTCTGTAAACAACAGTTTATCTATTGTTTACTAGTAAAATCATGTTAGTGATTATTGTTTAAGGAGCACTTTTTCAGCTAGATCAAAGGAAGAACAAGTTACTTTTTAATGCCATGAGGATGAAGTCCGCTTTGTACTAGACCAATACCCTTTATTGGATCTTTTATATACATGTGTAGTGCTAGCTTACTGAAACAAACGTACGTGGGTAGACACGTCGCTCCACTCAGACACATTATCTTGATTTCGAGACAAACAGTCTTTGCTTTTACTCATTGAACATCTGTGCTTAGCAAAGAAGCAGCAAATATATATTTTAGTGTTTGGTTTGACCCCCTGAACCCATGACCCACCACACTCAAGGCGATCACGCTAACCATTGCATCACTGATACCGTTAGTATTACATATAGTGTAAAAACTTTGTAATTATGGGTGTCAAGTGATCCTATATTCCTATATTCCTATATTCCTATATTCCTATATTTTTCCTATATTCCTATATTCCTATATTCCTATATTTCCTATATTTACCTAAAATTTCCTATATTTCATCCCAAAATCATGTGTTTTTCCAAAACTATGAGATCAAAAGATGAATCTTTTATTTGGAGTGGAAATTTCATATAAACATGACAAATAGATGTTATACAAGATATTAATACTGATACTTCTATTGTTTTTAGCTGATCTTGTATAGCAACAGATGCATTCATGTGACTTTTTTATTGTTGAATTTTCTTAGGGTTTAAATTAAAATGATTGGATATTTATTTCAGTATGGTAGTCTTTTGTGGACTGGTATATGTCCATTTGTATAGCAGTCTGCTACTCAGTATAGGTTCCTTGGTTTAGGATAATACAATTATGAATACAATGTTTAATGGTCTATAACGTAGTAAATAAACAGCTGCGCCAAGAGCGCATGATACGCCCGTCGTCAACATTCATACAATATTTGCAAAGACTTTCTTTCCCATAACTCGTGAATGAAAATTCTAAAGGACTGGGAGCATCTATAAGGGCCAAAATCGGCCCCACCTCAGATATCGATAACATTTTCTCCAAAATGTATTCACAATACGTGCTTTTCAGAAATAAATACAGTTAGTTAATATGTGTATCTAATTCCCCACAGTGGATCGACAAAGTCAGGTAATGAAAAGCACTGAACGTCATTTTTTTCAGAATACAGAACGTACGTATCATTGTATTATAATGCATATCTTTATAAAAAAAAAAAAAAAAAAAAAAAAAAAGCATAATAAAACTCAATAAAAAAAACATATATTTGACTTAATATGCAATATGGATTGATTTCAGGAATAACAACATGTTCCGAAGCTGTATTATGAAATTAAAGTGAACGAATAGTAATGTCGCAACGTCACCCATTTTCGACGGTCTCCTATTTTCGACGGTTTGTTTCACGTGATAAAATCTCTCATTATTTTGATCGCTTCATTTGTCAGAGGTTATATTATGATGCTGAAATTGCATGAATGATCTCAAGAAATCTGATCTAAAAATGTCATCTGTAAATGTAAGAACTACGTACCACATCTATTATTTCACGTTCAAATTGTATTTTTTCGTAATTCATTTTTTCGTCATCTTAACAAAGCTTTAATCATTTATAAAATATATCTCATACAGACCAATTTTGGTTTCATCGTCTGCTATGACATTGATAATGTACATATTGAGGTAAATTCAGAAACTTATTAACATTGATTGTCGAAAACTGGTCGAAATTTTGCTATTAATCTTAAAGAAGTAATAGATAGGTTTATTTGGACAATAGAACTTTGTCATATTTGAAATTGTTTTAAACACTTTTTTAACCGTACTTTATTCTTAACGACAACCAATGCGATGATATATTTCAGTACATTTTTACGGACAACCATCACAAATCTATAAAAAAAAAATGCCAAGGTGCGGGTTGAGAGAAGTCCAATATTTAAAGATCGCTTTTTTTATAATATGGAAATATTTTTGGAAATGGTGTGAAGCAAAATGTTTAATGTGTAACGATTTTAGCTAGGACCCAGTGAGAATTATTTTGTCTTTTTGATAAACTGATAACAAGCCTTGGAATCAGATATCCCATAGAAAGTGGTTGTCGATAGATAATTGTTTTACAATCAAGTATTTCATATATATTTATGATGAGAACAAGTTTACAACCATATGATTAATCGTGTAGGTAAAATTTGTGTCGCTGCCATGAGTCTATGTATGATTGTTTTGATTGTCACTAGAAAAAGAGGAGATGGTAGATATTCTTTTGCTTTGTGACAAACCAACAACAACACTCCTAATAAACTGTTGCTATCAGAATCTGCTGTAAGTTGTCTTTTACGTGTAAGGAGTGCGTCCTTTACTTCCCGCGCTAAGGGATGTATTAAATTTGTTCCTCATGGCTGTCTGGTGTTCCTTTCACATAAAGTCGGCGTTTTCCTAGAGGAAGCCATTTGTTATTTTATTTATGTCAAATTCGCCGTCATGTTAGGATTCTAATAATAATAGGTTATTATACATTATTATACAGCTATAATTTTAATCCAATCAAAAACACTCATTTAAGACATGTGACCGTATATTATTTTTCCCGTATTGTACAACCGGAAGCCGTATTTTTTCCGCATTGGACGTCCAATACGTTGTTTTTCTTTCGTATTGTACATTATGTAAGGGAAGTAACTCGTTGGTTTTTGTCGTCTGCTAGTAAATTATTTTTAATTGTAATCTACAATCAAATTAACTTGTTCGATATTTAACAGTTTGAGGGAAAAGAAAGTCGTTTAGAATAATTGTTTTCTTTAAATATTTCTGATTTGAATTTTCGCACAAATAAATAATTTTGCCAGACTTGGGAGAGAAAAAAATAATCTGACTAAGGAGAATCAAGCAGTATAATAGTTATGTAAAACAGGAAATTGAATGGAACATTTCTAATTTCACATGTAATGAAAAATAAATGATTCCATTCTCCCAAAACTTGTCTGTTCCATGGTAAAACAATAGCCCCTTTTAGGCTTATTTATACCTTATCTGCGACGGTCGCCCGACCATTGACCGATTGTCGTGCAAAAGTCGTGCGATTTTCGCTTTCTATTGGTTTTATTAAATAAGAGAAATGTCTTAGAAAAATCTACTCTATACTAGTTTAACCCCGTTACTTTTTATTGAAGTACCTGAACTAAGCCAGGAGGGTTCATTTATATGTGTGTTAGGGATATCGAATTTACATATCTCTACGATTTTTCTATTGAATGCTGGAACTGTTCCGACAGTGTGCTATATATTTTTTCATTTTATTATAGGTTATGAAAAAAACCCGGCTGAGTTGCAATTGCTAAAAAAACAATATGGTTGTGATCGTCTTCCATTATTAAAATCGTCAAAATGAAATACAACCGAATCAAATGGTGACTTGTTTCAACCTCATTTAAAATATACCTTGACATTCTTTCCAACTTTTACATCACGTTCACGGATCTTTTACTACAACACTATTTCACTCAAGTGTACATTTGTTTTCTGTTCTAGTTAAATGACTTTATCAAACAGAATCATACAGTTTACATGTAATGCAGTTAATACGCATTTAAGAGCCCCAGCTTTATACTGCTCATGCTCAGCAACGGACCACCTTCGTCAATTGTTTTAACTCATCGATGATCATGATATTCACTAAGATAAATAGCACGGTCTGTGCAATATTTATTTATTTATTTATTTATTTATGCTTTGGTGTCAGTGTTTCAACTGTTGACAGAGTTTTAAATTCAACATGGGTAGACTTAATTACCTTTCATCTTATCTGAACTTGAGCCGTCGTGGTCGTATGGTAGTTGAATTTACAACTACCTGTGCAATCGTTGCCTACCACCACTATTGAATGCTGGAACTGTTCCGACAGTGTGCTTGCTATATATTTTTTCATTTTATTATAGGTTATTGAAAAAAAACCAGCTGAGTTGCAATTGTTAAAAAAAATATGGTTGTGATCGTCTTCCGTAATTAAAATCGTCAAAATGAAATACAACCGAATTAATATCAAATCGTGACTTGTTTCAACCTCATTTAAAATATACCTTAACATTCTTTTATACTTGTGCATCACGTTCAAGATCTTTTATTACAACACTATTTCACTCAAGTGTACATTTTGTTCCTGTTCTAGTTAAAGGACTTTATCAAACAGAATCGTACAGTTTACATGTAATGCAATTAATACGCATTTAAACCACAGAAGAATATTTCTATTTTCCACACCTTGTGGTGTGGGGTCGCTATTGTGCATGCGAAATATTTATTGCAAACCCCATTGACTGGCTATTTGCTGCCTGTCTAGAATATTTTATTATTTTCTCGATCGACAGTTCAGAAGCTAGAAAACAATATGATGAATATTGTCTGTCAATCATGCAAACAATAACTTATGCACATGACAGAATGCATTTTCAATGCACTACATGCACAAACTTCTGATCCATCATTTGTCCATTGGAGGTTGAATTAAGAGAATGGAACTGATAGAAGTTAAAAAGTTTAATTTGGGCGCAAAAGGGGAAACTTTATATATTTTATGAAAATGTGATGTGAAATTTAGGGATCCTCAGATTCAAATCCATTCATCTATTTTTCTACACTTTTATACATATGTATACCCGTTATTTCAAATAAGGATAATAACAAATTACAGAACTCCGAACAATCTTAAAAAGGGAAAGTCAAAACTCATAAGTATATAAACAGACAAAATCAGTCAACAACCGGAAAACTGTGAAAACCGTAATCACCCTGACTTGGTACAGGCATTTCTAAAGAAATGGTGGGTTAAAGCAGATTTTAAATCGCCAAACCTCTCCCTTTCATTACGGCTCAAAGTTTCCGGCTGTCACTATAACAGTATTTATAACAATACTTGAACAAAACAGGTAAAACAGTTGTCAAAGCAGCACCACACTCAGTGAAGTAAATGTCAAAAACACTTTTACGTCACACATTGATAAAAAAAAATATTTTGACATTTTTGTTGACACCTTATCTTTATACATTTTCACTATGTGGTCATATGGTAGTTGAATTTACAACTACCTGTGCAATCGTTGCCTATCACCACTTAAGTTGTGAGTTTGAACCCCATTCATGGCGAGGTGTATGTGATAAAGTTTGTCAGTGACTTGCAACAGATCTGTGGATTTCTCTGGGTACTCCAATTTCCGCCACAAAAGTAGTAACTGAAATATTTTTGAAAGTGGTGTTAAACACCTAACCTCCAAGGGACAAATGATGGATCAAAAATAGTGCATAACATAAAACACCTTTGGGTCATAATGTGGCATATCTTTACAAGTACCAATAATACTACAACATTATTGTTTCCCACACAATTATGGGAACTGTTATACACATATCATGTCATTAAACAATGTACTGAAAAAGAAACCATTTCACTTTCAATTAAATTAAATTATCTCCATGATCTCAAAATTATGTTTCAGTGTTTACTGCATCTTATCACATATTTTATTGAAATAAGGCCAAATTTGCATGTGTAATAAAAGCATAATCTGCGGCGTGTTATTTGCCTCCGGGGCAATAACATTTTACGAGGGCAATAACATGTTATCTGCCCTCTTGTGGTTTTTATGGACCTTATACCATGGACAGGAATATTTACATAGAGATCCACCCCACCCAAGCACAAGTTGCAAAAATTTCATATCACCACCCATCAAAATATCTAAATCAAAATGTTACCCCTCAACTTCAATACTTGCTTTTTCGGATAATGTGTTTATTTTCTGAAAAATGGGTTTGCAAGCAAGTTTTAAATGATCATAATCTTCCTTGCAGTTTACAATGCAAAAAAGATTTTGATCTTTTGATGACAATGTCAAATCATCGGTGATTACAGAAAAGGACAACACGACAAAGTTTGAATTTCTACTAACTTTTGACCCGTCCCCCGAAATTTTAATTTTTGTCTTGTCTGTTTCAAGATTTACATGATACTTGATGTAGTGCATAATTTCGCTTCTAGACTAACATATGCGCCAGGGATATTACCTGGAATTCTTTCAAAATGAAATAAACTGTTAATATCTTCCTGGCATTGATGATGAAACCAGATATGTTCGTGGTAGCCCATCACAAAATACTGTTAGTTCCCTATAAGCGCTCTCGCTAACATTATTTTTTTCCAAAATAAATAACAAATCTTTAATTTTTTGTCTTTCTTCTTCAGGCAAATTTTGGTATGAAGATTTGCTGGACGACGGATTGAAATCGACTTTAACAGTCTGCCCATCAGTACTTTCTAATTTTAAGTACTGGGGTACAAGGCCATAGGATTCTACAAACCAAAGCGCAGTTTCAGCCTTCGATTTAAATTCTTTTATTTTCCTTCATTTGTTATTTACGGTAATTTCCAAAAACTCTTTTCCACTATTCGCGGTTCCAACATTTTTATTTATTGATTTTAGATAATCTATAATGCACTGTTCGTATCTTTCAGACTGTCAAGTTGATTTGACAGATTCTTGTTTTTTTGCTAGCAAAAACCCCCTAAAGACATATTTCTTCCTGTAAACTATTATGTAAATCAGAACACTTTTTCAAATTCTATTTTGTCTTTCAAACTTTTGTAAGCTAAAATTTAATTGTTTTACAATTTCTAACTCATCTGAGAATATTGCGATCTTATGCACATTATTATCAAAAGCAATTCGCTTCCTCCCTGTCAATGTTCTATTTGATAACAAAACTGTAATAGTCTTACTTGAAAGTCTGTTTTCAAGTCTCTCTGTGAATTTTAACTGAAATGATTGTAATTGGGAATTTAAAATATCTATATATTTAAATCGGGGTATTTGTCCTTTGGTTTGGAGAGCACCTTGAAAAAGGAGCTTGTAATTGAAAATGTGAGAGCTATCTGTTGGATTGTTCCCAAAAAATATCTACACCTTTTGGATCAAACTATTTTACTTTATTTTAGTAGTAGCATCGGTAGACCATTAACCTACCTCAGTATCCCGGTAGTAATAACTATTTCAGTATCCCGGAAGAAAATATATAATCAAGAAATTTAACACCTCGTGCACCAAAAAAAATACAATTATTTACAGAAACAAGTTATTTACGGATGCATTTCATTACTTGAAATGAATCATGAAATGTACAGAGATTGTGTATATAATGGTCTCATATATACAATCAGAAGAGTGAAAATATTGATTTTAAGGGTTTGGCTGAGGTTATAAATAAATTAATATTTAGCAACCTCCACAATTCTCCACCAACAAAATATTTTGATATAATCATTAACCCTCTATACTCAAAGCAACTGCTCAATGTAGTGTTGGTGGAAGACTGTGGAGGTATACAGAATAGCTAAAATGTACATTAAATATATCGTTTATAGTCCATTTTTAGCAGTATCCATCTAATTATGATGTCATTGTGACGTCATGGCGCACCCAATTTCAAGGAAAAATATATTTTTTGAAAATTGTTAATATAACAATTAAATTAGTAAATTGTTTTTATTCTATGTCAAACATTATTTTTTAATATAATGTGGGTCCAATTTTGCACCTTAACGTTTCTCCCTCTTTCACCAATAGCTGCACCATAAACGTGAACTGGAACATTTATACAATATTTATGTTGAAATAAAACACTATAATAGTTTAAGTCCCATAGCTCTGGAATGAAAAATCGAAATTTCACCAAAAAGTATACAGACCATAAGACTATCAATTCCAATAACTGTGCGAAGTTTGAAATGAATTGGCCAAGGGGTTCTCAGTTTACAGCACGACATACGAAAAATCATCTACAATTTGATGAATAAAGTCCCATAACTCTGGAAAGAAAAATTGAAATTTCACCAAAAAGTATACAGACCGTAAGACCACCAATTCCAATAACGCTGTGAAATTTGAAGTGAATTGGCCAAGGGATTCTTAAGTTAGAGCGTGCCATGTGAAACGGATGGACGGACAGTCGGACATTGGTATGCTATAATACGTCCTGCCTTAAAGACGGGCGCATACACATACCAAGTTAATTCTCAGGGCTTTTGGACAAGTCCAGTTTATTACTTTTTTTTTGAAAGTCATTGGAAAAAAATGTAAACCCTAAGTCTTGCTAAAGAGTATTTGTTTCAACAAACTTTGTAAAGTTGAATAGGTACCATTTTCCTCTCTAAAAATATTATATATAATTTAGAAGTCGTGATATCGAAGACATTATATTAAAATTTGTCAAAGTGTTAGAGTTGTCATGTACTTGTAATGTTCAATCCTTTGAAAAAGACAAATGTTCATTTAGGTCATGATCGTATGGTAATTGGATTTTACAACTACCTGTGCAATCAGTGCATATCACCACTGAAGTTGTGAGTACAAACCCTGCTGATGGGGTGGTGTGCTCGATACAACATTATGTGATAAAGTTTGTCAGTGACTTGCCACAGGTTGGTGGTTTTCTCTGGGTACTCCGGTTTCCTCCACCAATAAAACTGACCGCACGATATAACTGAAATATACTGGTCTTTTTCATTTGTATGTAAAAAGGAGGTGAGGCATGTATATATGGGAGGCAGAGGCCGTGTATTTTTTGCTAATTATACCTTAATTTTATAATATCCTATATTTTCATTAAAAAAAATCCTATATTCCTATACAATTTTTGTCAGAAGTGGCTTTTGACACCCTGGTAATGCATTCATGAATAATTCTTATAATTAATTACAAAAATATTTTAATCTTTGCATAAAAAATATCAGCCCTAAGATAAAAATAAATTTGTTTGATGTACTAAAGCTTGCTTCAGGAAGTGGGGAAGGAGAGTGGTTATTTAGAAATTTGAAAAGTTTAAAGACATGTAAAAATTGTAATGATTTATAATGACAATAGATGCAATAGTGTTAACAACATACACTGTGGTGACATCAAGCTAAAGTCTTTGATTTCTTATCACATTATATGACAAATACAACCAGGGCTGGATTACGACCTTTTGAGGACCCTAGGCTAATGAAATGATGGGCCCCTACAGATGGAGCCACCCTCTTAGCTCGCTCGCACCTGTCTTGAATATCTTTTACTCATGATACATTTTAGCGAGATTTATATGCAGGTAGCTTGAAGTAAACTTTTCTAGCCCCCCCCCCCAAGCTTGAGGGACCCAGGCTTCAGCCTATACTAGCCTATAGGATAATCCAGCCCTGCATATAATACAAAGTAGATTGTCAGACTGAACATTAAAAATCTTTGGTTTTCTCTTACTTAGTTACTATTATTATTATTTATTATTATTTATTATTATTTATTATTATTTAGTATTATTTATTATTATTTATTTACTAAACACTTTTTAAGAAATATACAGATCCCTCCAAGTGTATCAACGATCACACTCTCAGGTCGGACACAGAGTTTTGTCGGACATCACTCTTAAAATTGTCCGACAAATGTCCGAAAAAATTGTCCGACAAATGTCCGAAAAAATTGTCCGACAAATGTCCGACAAAATCCTCCCAGGTCGGAGTGAGAGTCTCCACTCTCAGATAGTTAAACTGTAAACAGGAAACGTACCCAAATACTGCTAACCAATAAATTCGTGCATAAAGAAACATGCGTATCTTAGTAAAGCTGAAGTAAATGAGTGATATACAGTGGTACGGAAAGTATAGATATGTTAACTGCTGTCACGGGCGATATATACAATAATATCCATGAATAACATGTATTAACATGCAGTACCCATGTTTTAAGTGCACTAGAAGTGAATATTAATATGTCCCTATGTACTCGCGACAATCGATGACAAGGCCCTTTCACAGCTTGCTGCAGACAGTTGCCGGTTTACGATATCGGGTGCGTTTGCTCTTTTACGTGTTTGCCAAATGTAGGGCGAACGAACCCGGGTAAATAATTCTAATTTATAAATTTATTTCTTTAAAGACAAATTTGGATTAAAATTATTTAGTAAAATTTAAGTTTTATTTTGTTCATGGCGAATGGGTCATAAATCTGTAAATCCCGGTTTTTTTTTTCTTGAAAATTGGCAGTCTGCGGAGTCCTGATATAGGTGAAATAATATTTTATTAATGTCATCTTTTTTTTATTTTTACAGTTTACCTGTCAAAACATCACCCATTTCAGCATGTTGTCGCATCGTGCATTCATGATATACAAATACACATATCACAGTAGTTCTAATAATAAAACCCTAAATGCTCGCTTACTCGCAAGGGTTATAACGGGATGCCATTACACGTAATGGAGCAGCCGCCGAGATTTTTTGCGCTCGCTTACAGAGTTTCTGACGCCTGCATTTATCAATAATAAGACATAACCTTTCCTTTTGTCCATTATTATAACAAGTTTTTATCACCTACCAGTATTTAGAATGTAATTCCCACAAAATAAAAATCCATGTTTACTTTCACTCTGAACATTTTGAATTTCGTCATTTCCTGCCTCACTATTTGGATGTCGATACCATATTTGGCGATTAAGGCGTGAATGTTTACATCAGCCGTCGTAAGCATCGTAGTAAGAAATACCATATTTAGAAAAGCTCCGCCTTCCGTAGTTTCAGGTTATGACAAACGATCGATAAATTTGAACAAGGTTGTTGCTACCTTTGAAAAGCATATATTTCTCAGCCAAACCGATTTAACAAGGACTGGGATCATCAGTAATAGTTATAATGAAATGTTTGAAGTGTAAATAGTGAGCTTTTATGTTTCACCTGCAACTTTTGTTTTGCTCCATTGTGACGAATGGGACCGCGTTGTAGTTCTGCCGAGACACAAGTTTGTCACAAGAGCTACATTATTGCAGCTACTATCACAGGTGTGAAAAAAAACGTTGCTCAAGACTCTTTTTACTGAGACTTATAAACATACATAACTATTTTGCGTTTTCGATTTTCAAGCCGTCTTCCAATTTATTTGTACTTAAAAAATAAATTTATATCTGTTTTCTTATATATGTGTATAAATGGTTGCATCCCAAATTGCCGATTCCCAGTTTGCCGAATCCCAAATTGCCGAGTCCAATTAGCTGATTCCCAAATTGCCGACATATGAAAAATATTGTTATTGCAAGTAGAATAATGCTTCTAATTTATGAAGGAAAATTGTAAATAATTAAATAAATATTTCTTTTGAAATGGTCCGACATACCAGGGAGTTTAGCTTATAGCATTCGAGCTCAAAAAGATATATAAATATCTTAATAAAATAAATACATTTACGGTGAGAAATTATTATACGTCATGATATCGTTATTTAGGTAAATGCTTATTAGAAAGATTTTTTTTAAAACCATTTTTGCCTTTTTAATTGATAACTGATCCAAGCTATATAAATGAAATGTGACTTAATGTGTTAATTATATAAATCCTTGCCTTCTATAAATTTTAATTTCTTATCTAATTCTTATTCTTATTTAACAATATGGTCAGGTTGTTATTTTCCTTGAATGGCATCTCAAAATAGATGGCTTCAAAGTATGGGCTCTTCCTGTATATTGGTTACATTCTGTATATAAAACTGACAGCTAATGCATGACAAACAATTTTATTCAGCCATCATTATCATAAAATACATTTTTTTTTCTTTATTTTGATGATGGCATCTAATTCCCATCACCTAATCCAAATTAGTATAGTAGAGGAGTAACGTATTTTTCGGACGATAAATCTATATAAAAATGACGATTGTGCTTACAGTACAAACAATGTATACCTTTATTTTGCTGTAGGTTTATTTCTGAATAAGAAGACTCGTATCAACGATGATCTTGGTGTTATTTTTTTTTAAATAAAGCAATAAAAGTATACTAACAGGGGGTGCCATTCTGGGGAAAAAATATTCAACATCCGAAAAAATGAATATTCAATTATTGAAGTGTTATCGAAAATCAGTTCAATATTGTATTTTATAATAAAATATATACTATAAAAAATGTATCTTGTTGAAATAAATCACAGGGTGGATCGATTTACAATATAAAATTATTATCACAAAATATCTAAATATAGCTATAGCTTTTCATCAAACACGAGCATGCGCACGTGATTGTAGTAAAAAATGGCGGTTGCAATACATCTCACAGTAAACGTGCAGAACAAGCTTTTTATACTAAATATACTGGAAAATAACTTATATCAATTTCGTTACTTAATCGATATTTTATTGCAATAATTTATATGAGGCTATGGGTGTTTAAACGTCACTTTTCAACAATTGTTCAGTTATATATTGACCTTTGAGCTACCTTTCCTGGCGCGAATATGGTGCAAGGTAGAAATACACCAGGGTATTTACGTAACCGGACATTCTACATCACGGAAAGAAAGTACGCTTACAAATACACATCGATCACAAATTGTTTGACATGTTCACCTCGAGAAATGTAAAAAAAATCTTTAAATATCCACGATGTCCGACCAAATAGTCGGACTTAGAGAGTGTTGACTCTCAAATTTGTCGGACATTTGATCAACAATATTCCAGAATCAAACAAATGAATAAATATAACATGGATTTCTTTTACATGCGTCAGTGTGTTTTAAATCGGTCATCCAATCAGGACGCTCATTATTCTTGTCCAAGATAAAAAAAAAATGCATGGCTAAAATTACCTGTGGGTGTTTCCCCAATTCAACTCGTATATTTACATAGAAATCGGAGATATTTCGTCATAGAAGTTCACACATGGTTTTGTCTACCTTTCCTGGCGCGAATAAGGTGCAAGGTAAAAATACACTAGGGTATTTACGTACGCGCACATTCTACATACCGGAAAGAAAGTACGCTTACAAATACGCATCGATCACAAAATGTTTGACATATTCACCTCGAGAAATGTAAAAATGTATTTGTTGTGCCACAAATGCCTACCCTAGTTCATTTCATTCCAATTTTTAGACCAGGACCGTTAAAGTGAGTATTTTGCTCCTATACAGGATGTACAACAAATAAATCAAATGATTTTTCCTACCTACCTACCATATTTTTATCACATTGTATCCCTAAGCAAACACATATTTTTTTGCGTTATATGTTGTGTGATATCAAGGACATGTATATAAATATTCGTCCCAGGTAAAATGAATAATAAATGTTTATTGCATACACACAGAAAATCTGAAATACAAGATAATGGATTTAATTTATTATCATTCAAATAAAATGATACAGCTGTAGTACTATTGGCATTGCAAGGATATTGACTGTAATATTAATCTCAGTATTTGATAACCACAGATACAAAATGTTCCACTAGAAAAATCCTCCTAATACGAAAAAAGTACTTCTTCATTCCGGAAGGTGAAAAGTGCACCAAATCTTTATCAAAATCACCAGGAAAGCTTATGTCCTTAAATTTCACAAAATTGTCACCAAAGAGTTTTCTGGTGTTTTGGTGAAATTATCCCTTTGGCATATTTCTGCAACAAAAACGACTTTAACACCGGCTTTGTATATTTCACCGACAAACTGAATATTCCTACATATAGTTTTGCAGGAACTGTCCTTGCTAATATCATTGGCACCTATATGAATGAATACAACATATGGTGCATACAACCTTAGTTTTAATAATAAACTGACGGACACATGTTCTGCCTTCATCCCACCGAAGCCAAACAAATTACACTCGCCTGGAATTTTCATATCTCCTGTACAAAAGGTATTCAGTCTGGCAACGAAACTACTACCAAATACTGCAAACTTTACCATTTCTAAACTTTGAGTGTTTGAAAAGGTGCTTTGAAGATACATTTATGAAAAGTTTATATAAACAACGGTAATGAGAAAGTTTTAGAATGAACCAATAATTTAATGTATATCAACTTCAAAGAAAAGCCGAAGTTATACACGCGTACTATTAAACGCCAAATCTCGCAATCCAATTATCTCTTTTATATATTGTTTTAAATCAATTATTAAAAGGCCGAAGAAAAAGGTAGGAATGTTAAAATTGCAATTAATTACTGTCATTGGGTGTCTCAAAGGGGTAAATTAATTTTTTTAAATTTATATTTCTGTTTTAATAATTTAAATTTCTCTTTTCCTGACACAATGTCACAATACATATTTAACATATATGTGGGACAATAAAGTGCCTTTTTTTAAATTATTGTTTGCAAAGGCACTCGTGGCACGGAATAACACCCCCTTTCTGAGTACTTATTTATTTTCAATAAAATATCTTTATTATTTCATCTCCTTTTCCTGAATTTATTGTGGATAATAATAGTATATATAGGGTCGACACATGTAACTTGCTGTTAACATACGATTGTATCAATATGGATATGCACAAGTTAAATTAAGGAAAATGAGATGAAATAAAGAAATTTTTATTGAAAATAAATATGCAAACAGAAAGTTGATTAATTCATAAATTAAAATATTTTTAATACTATTTATTAAGAAATACCAATGACAATATTGTTATTTAGGTAAATACTTATTAGACATATTTTTTAAAAACTATTTTTGTCTTTTTAATGGATAACTGACCAATGTTAGGCTACATAAATGAAAGGTTACTTAATGTGTTAATTAATTTTCACTAAAAAACATACTTGCCTTCCATAAATTTTAATTTCTTATCTAATTCTTATCTTATTATGTAACAATATGGTTTGGTTGTTATTATCATTGAATGGCCTCACAGTAGGTGCTCTTTCTGTATAATCAGTAATTGGTTACATCCTGTATATTACAACTAACATACATGACAAACAATTTTAATCAGCCATCATCATCATAAAATACATTTGTTTATCTTTGTTTTAAATGAAATTAAAAAATCATTATAAGAGTGAAGTCAATTTTTTATTTACTTTCCAACTTTGAAATAAAAATTAATATATTTTAATATTTAGAAAATAGTAATTTTTCATTTAAGTTTTATTTCATCAATGATCTGATTTAATATTTAATAATTATGATAACCTTGCTTTTCTACATGGTTCCATGTTTATATCCATGCCATGATGGTCTCAGATAGTTGACTTTGTTGTTCATAATAATCTATGGAAGGAGTTTGATTCCAATAAAAAAAAATCCAAGTTTCATGATATGTAATAATTTCTGTCTTTTCATTAATATATATATATTTTTGACATTACTCCTTATTACGATATAGTGACATTTGTAGGTACATTTCACATGCTGAGTGATATATACATTACTTATTTATTAATAATTCATAATAAAGATATCGAGTCATAAATTATTTTAAGAAAAAGGGTAATGTACAAGGGTGTCTTCAACCTATGCCAACATTTTGAAATATCATATTCAAGGTATGCCAAAAAACATTTTATGAAAGGTGTCTAAAAACAATTAATGATAGTTACAGGTAAATAAATTTGGAAATGCAGGTCTCAAAGCCGAAATTTGTTATTTAAATAAAAACATAAAGTATAAGAAAATATAAGAATAAAGTGTTAAAATTTAATAGCTTGAAAAAAAAAATTAAACTTTTGTAAAAATTTATATATAAAATAAATAAAAATCTGGTAAAATTACACAAAAATCTGTAAATAAAAAAGATAGAATGATTTAAATAAACAACTATTACAAAGAAACCCCCCCAAAAAAACAACAAAAAAACAATCTAAAAATATAGAATAAGTCTGGTAAAATATAAAATAAAAATCTGGTAAAATGGTCTCAAAACTGAAATTTGTTATTTAAAAAAAGCAAAGTATAAGAAAATATTAGAATAAGTCTGATAAAATTTAATAACTTGAAAAAAAAATAATTAAACTTTTGTAAAAATTTATATATAAAATAAATAAAAATCTGGTAAAATTACACAAAAATCTGTAAATAAAAAAGATAGAATAACTTAAATAAACAATTATTACAAAGAAACCAAAAAAACAAAAAACAATCTAAAAATATAAGAATAAGTCTGGTAAAATATAAAATAAAAATCTGGTAAAATATAAAATAAAAAAAATAAATTTTAGAATAGTTTAAATAAAAATCTTTCTGAAACGTATGCATTTAAAATATTATATGATACTCATGCAATTAATCTAAATTCAAAAGTTTTTAATAATATTTATTTATAAATTTAGAATTATCATAATTTGGAAGAGTATTTTTTAACTGCTCACTCCAAGCTAATTAATCACAAGATAATTCAGTTCACTCAAGATCAGTCATTTTCAATTTGATGTGATTGGGGATAATATTTGATTACAGTAATTAATGAATAATGTTCAATACTTTAACCGAGTTGGCCAAGCTAAGAAAGGGTATATATAGGAACCAGTACGAGTCCCAGAGATCACATAAGTTACAAAGTTATGGCAAATGCACCACTAAATGTATAATTCGTCACAAACAGACTGGGCAACTAAAGTCTAGTTCACAATGGTTTTCAGTAGAATAAAACAGCGTAGAGACAACGGATGTTACTGGATATGTACCACCCGTAATTGCAGAGCTACAATAAATACTCTAGACAACATCCCTGTGAAGCTCTCAGATGCCCATAATCATCCTAACCATCAAACCACACTAAAAGTAGATAGTGTTCTGAAATCCATAACGAAACGTTGCAGGGAGGAGACTACACTTATCCCAGCTATCTACGACCAAGAGGTCCACGAACTCCGTAATCCAGAATAGAATGAAGCACATAAAGTTGTAGAACAACTACCCATATTTGAATCATCCAGCAACTCGTTCAGATATTATCTTAGAGGAAATGGACTCTAACAACAGCAAACCAGAGATTCCTCCTTGCTGACGACGGAAACGATGCACGCATACTCATCTTTAGCACTCAACAGAATCTCACTCGTTTTACTGCAGCAGACATCATCTATGGTGATGGGACATTTTATTCATGTCCAGATGTGTTTACACAATTATATACTTTCCACACATATGTTGATGGTACTATGTATCCATTAGTATAATATGCATTACTGCCTGGAAAAGGTGAGACAGTCTGCACCAGATTCCTGACTCTTCTAAAACAGGCCTGCGATCAACACCAGTTACAACTCCAGCCAAGTACTATCTTTTTAGATTATGAGATTGCCATCCGCAACGCTGCATACCGCATCTTCCCAGGTATAACTGCCAAGGGTTGTTTTTTCCATTACACCCAATGTATATGGAGAAAAACGCAGGATACGGGACTACAAATCCACTACAAGAACAACAACCACATCAAAACCCTGGTTCGACGACCTGCAGTTCTGCCCTGGGTTCCAATAGAACATGTTCAAGACATCTGGCTCAATGCACTTGAAGATATCAACCTGGCTGACACCAACATCAATACAGAGTCATTTACTGACTATGTCACAGAGTATTGGGTAGCAAGTCATCAACAATCTGGAACCACTTCGACACCGATGGACCCAGAACAACAAATCATCTGGAAGGGTGGCATCACAAATTGAAGAACCACGTTGCGCACCCACATCCAAATATATTTTACCTCATCAATCTACTTAAAGAACAACAGGCTTCTACGGAAATTAAACTTATCCAGTACTCAGCAGGCGGTAAGCGTGTTCCACGCAAAGGGAAGTATGTTGAGATCGACAACAGACTTGTCAACCTAAAGAGACGGCTACGTAACAACCTGATTACACATGTGAACTATGCCGACGCAGCTTCACACTTACTGCATTTGGAGTGATTTCTTAATCGAACATTGTTATCCAAACTATAAGACAATTGTATTCTTAGCAATTTGTAATGTGATTGTGTATACTGATTGTTTTTGGTTATTTTGATAAAGTATGATAAAAAAATATCTGTGCCTATAATATCTTTAATTTATTTTCATGAAGTATGATAACAAAAATATCTGTTCTTGTAATATCCTAATTTATTTTCATGATGTATGAAATAAAATATATATGTTTATAATATCCTATTTTATTTTCATAATGATTGATGTTAAAATATATGTGCTTATAATAATATCCTAATTATTTTTATAAAGTTTGATATTAAAAATATTTGCTGATATACTGATTTTTTGTTTGTTATTTCCATAAAATATGATTTTAAATACTTAATTCCTACTTACTTTATTCACTCAATACTCACACAAAACAAGATAACCTTACATTAAAAATTAATTGTGGACTTGGAGTACATTGACATCTCCCCCAATTTTACACTAATTAAACATGTCTAGTCATGTTTATATAACAATTAACCTATTCAACCTATGCCTACAATCTTTTTTACCTTTTTATATATATTTTTTAAAATGTTAGCATTGGTTGAATGAACCTGTACAAGGACTTTCTATCAGGTATGAATACACACCCCCATACCAGAATCTGTCAAATCAATTTGACAGTCTGAAAGATGCGAACAGTCGCTTTATAAATTATGTAAAATCAATAAATAAAAAAGTTAGAACCGCGAATAGTGGAAAAGAGTTTTCGGAAATTACCGAAAACAAATCAAGGAAAATAAAAGAATTTATATCGAAGGCTGAAACTGCGCTATGGTTTGCAGAGTACTATGGCATTGTACCCCAGTACTTAAAATTAGAAAGTACTGATGGGCAAACTGTTAAAGTCGATTTCAATCCGTTGTCCAGCAAATCTTCATACCAAGATTTGCCTGAAGGAGAAAGACGAAAAATTAAAGATTTGTTATTTATTTTAGAAAAATGTAATGTTAGCGAGAGCGCTTATAGGGAACTGACAGTATTTTGTGATGGGCTACCACGAAAATAGCTGGTTCCCCAATGCCGGGAGGATATTAACAGTATATATAATTTTGAAAGAATCCAGGGAAATATCCCTGGTGCATATGTTAGTGTAGAAAGCGAAATTATCCGTACATCAAGTATCATGTAAATCCTGAAACAGACACGATGGTGATGGGCTACCACGAACATATCTGGCTTCCAAATGCCGGGAGGATATTAATAGTTTTTATTACATACTTAGTTCAAATAAAGGCATTTTTGTATGACCAATATGACCGGAAGTAAACGGTCCATATTTTCACACCCCGGGAAAATAACCGGTTATTGGATTACTACAAGATCATTTCCATATCGAGGCCCATATTGGCCCGGGCCAATATAGGCCTCGACTTCGTCTCAGGCCAATATGGGTGTCTCTTTTCTAGACGTAGGAAGTATGTAATAAATAGTTTAATACATGGGCATTTCCATATTGGCCTGGTTATCATCCCTCGACCCATATAGGCCCGAGACGCAGTCGAGGGCCAATGTGGGGGTCTCGGGATGATAACCAGGCCAATATGGAAATGCCCATGAATTAATCTGTAAATATCATTTTGAAAGAATTCCGGCAAATATCCCTGGCGTCTATGTTAGTCTAGAAAGTGAAATTATCCGGTACATCAAGTATCATGTAAATCCTGAAACAGACAAGAAAAAAATTGAAATTTCAGGGGACGGGTCAAAAGTTAGTAGAATTTCAAACTTTGTCGTGATGTCTTTTTCTGTAATTACCGATGATTTGACATTATCATCAAAAGATCAAAATCTTTTTTGCATTGTAAACTGCAAAGAAGATTATGATCATTTAAAACTTGCTTGCGAACCCAATTTGCAGAAAATAAACACATTATACGAAAAAGCAAGTATTGAAGTTGAGGGGAAACATTTTGATTTAGATATTTTGATGGGTGGTGATAATATGAAATTTTGGCAACTTGTGCTTGGGTTGGGTGGATATCTACGTAATTATTCCTGTCCATGGTGTAGGGTCCATTAAAACCAGAGAAACGACATGACAAAACCAAAGGATTTTTACCATACTCGTGGTATGCAGAGAACATCACATAATCTGAAGGAAGATGTCGTAAAGAATGACTTTGGTGTTCGTGCTCAACCTCCTGAACACATAATCATTGATGGACTTCATCTTCGTCTTCGGATATGTGATAAACTGTTAAGGAAGTTAATATTAGACACAAAAACGCTCGATGACAAAAATGCCGTTCATGGTGAGAAGTCAGATTTCTTAGGACAGCTTACTGAGAAAATAAGAGAATGCGGCGTTTCGTGTTATATTTGGACAAAAAAGCGTATTCAAGGTGAATTGGATTGGTCGTCATTGGCGGGGTCTGACTATATAAAGCTTATGGAAAATCTTTCTTCAAAAGTATGCTTGTTGATCCATCATGATACCCATGATCATACTGTCAAAATATGGAGTTCATTTTTGAATTTATATCGTTTCGTAACGTTAGAAATACACAAGTTCTCTAACATTGGAAATATTTTTGGGGAGAAAAGGTTTTTATAGCCTTACTCCTTATAAGCATTGTCTTGTATACCATGTTCTGTTTTTCACTAAAAAGTATGGAAAACTTTTACGTTTCAGTGGGCAGGGCGTAGAAAAGATCAATGATGATATAAAAAAAATTCATCATTCAAAAACATACAAATGGGACGCAACGATCGATACCTTACAAGTACGAAAAATGATAGAACATTTGACATCAGAGAACTGCGAGCGTGATAAGCGAAACTACACCAAAAGTACGAACGAGTATTGGAGTGATATAGTTTTGAAGCAAAGGGCCACTAAAAAGACTAACATTTCTGAGGAAAAGTCACTCGTAGGTGACAAATTATCTGAAAATGACCCGGTCCCTTGTTCAATCGACGACCTGTCCGTAACCGAGAATAGAGACGAATTGAAAAAAATAGGCGTTAAAACGAGATTAAAAAAAACAGAGAAAAACTTGTAGACCTTTTAAAGTGTAAACGACAATGATTCTGTTGTTACTTTCTGCGTTTCGGTAGTCAAAAGTAACTACGAATTATTCTTCATCTTATATTGCTATTTTCTGTACAAAAGAAATAAATACCAAAATTCTGTGTTGTCGCGGATATTATTTCCCCGGAAATAAATAATTTATCTGTTGTATATAGGTATTTATGTATTGTATATATGATATTTCATTTATTGGAAGAGATGTACAAAAATCAAATATTGATTTTATTGAAATTTCATGTCCTCCCATGAAAAGACAAACTATTATCTGCATCAGTGATTTTTGGTAGTTAAATCTATTAATGTTGATATATGGCTTCAACAAATATGTACAATGTCAATATAAACATGAATGACAAATAAAAGTAAAGAAATTACATATTTTTCATTGTTTCTACAGGTTTTGTTTGGTTGTATTTACCCGGATATGTGTATTGCATACAGCTTTGGTTTTGTTTGGTTGCATTTCTCCGGACATCTGTATTGCATGCACTTTGGTTTTGTCTTCTTTGGTAGTCTTTATATCCAAGTTATACAAGGTTTTATGATGATCACGCAGATATAATTAACAAACATGTCATGATGATACACGTAACTGATAATATTTAATCAGTGAAGGATGGCAAAGTTCTTGCCCAATTGGGGTTTGAATCAAATGCATTGCCCGGGTCTTTTACTGACTTAAGTGTCTGGGTGGGTTTCTGCACCTCAAGCACACAGCAGGATGTCAAATATCAACTCTGATATTTAAAAAACAAATTGTGGAGGGGGTCTCTATAAATATTCCATGAGAAATATATTAAGGACGGCAAAGTTCTTGTCCACTTGGAGCTTAGAACAAAGATATTGCCCAACCCTTTGATTGACTTAAGTGCCAGGGTGGGTTTCTGCACCTCAAGACCACAGCAGGGTGTCAAATATCAAATTTGATATTTGAAAAAACAAATCGTGGTGGGGGTCTATTTAAATATCCCATGAAAAATATATTAAGGACGGCAAAGTTATTGTCCACTTGGGGTTTAGGTCAAAGATATTGTACAGGCCTTTGACTGAATTAAGCGTCCGGGTGGATTTCTGCACCTCAAGCCAACAGCAGGGTGTAAAATATCAACTTTTCTATTTCACTTTATTTTGTGGAGGGGGCTCTCTATAAATATCCCATGAAAAATATATTAAGAACGGCAAAGTTCTTGCCTAATTGGGGTTTGAATCAAATGTATTGCCCGGGCCTTTAACTGTTTAAGTGCATGGGTGGGTTTCTGCATCTCAAGCACACAACAGGGTGTCAAATATCACTTTGATATTTGAAAAAAAAAATTATGGAGGGGGTCTCTATAGATATCCCATGAAAAATATATTAAGAACGGTAAAGTTCTTGTCCACTTGGGTTTAGATAAAAAATATTGCACGGGCCTTTGACTGACATAAGTGCCTGGGTGGGTTTCTGCACCTCAAGCTCACAGCAGATTGTCAAATATCAACTTTTATAATTGAATTATTTTTGTGGAGGGGGTCTCTATAAATATCCCATGAAAAATATATTAAGGACGGCAAAGTTCTTTCCCAATTAGGGTTTAAGCCAAAGGTATTGCCCGGGTCGTTAACTGACTTAAATGCATGGGTGGGTTTCTTCACCTCAGGCCCACAGCAGGGTGTCAAATACGGTATCAACTTTGATATTTGAAATTTTATTTTGTGGAGGGAGGAAGTCTCTATTAATATCCCATGAAAAATATATTAAGGACGGCAAAGTTCTTGCCCACTTGGGGCTTAAATCAAAGGTCTTGCCCGGGCCCTTAACTGACTTAAGTGCCTGGGTGGGTTTCTGCACCTCAAGCCCACAGCAGGGTGTCAAATATCAACCTTGATATGCAGTGAAGTACCACAGTAGTATATATGTGGTTACGAAGTAGTATTTGAGGTGGTGGTGCTACCGGAAGTGACGTCACCGGAAGTCACCAGAGGTGTTTTCGAATATGTTGTGTAGTACTCTACGTACTTTGTCTTCTTTTTGTTTCTTCTTTTTTTTTTTTTTTTTTTCATAACACATGTTTAACAAGTAACAAAGCAAATTTTTTTACAATATCCGTCGCCTCCACGGGATTTTCTAGGAACCTGGTGACGTCTTTCATTGTATGTCCTGCACATCGTTGAATGAGTCACTAGGACGTCCGCGTCTATCGTTTTCTAGCCCTTTCACTGCCCCTTTTATTTTCATATAATATAATATATAATAATTACATTTCTTACAAAAGTTTGTCACCACCACCACAACTACCACCACGACCGCGGCCACCACCGTTGTTTCTTTTTTTTTGTATTGTGAAGATATATTTTAAAAGTTCACGTACTCGTTAGCTCTCAACATAAATTATACCAGATTTGAAATACTTGTAATACATGTCCAAAAAGCCTGTGTTTAGGCTTTTCAAACCACCCCTCGAGTAAGAACGGCCTATTTATAGGCTTTGCGTAAAGCGTCATTCATCGATGACGTCACAGTAAGCATGACGTCACATCGTGAATCCATCCATCGTATTCTAACGGCCCTTTAAAGGGCCAAACAAATATTAAAAAAAGAACTGCAAATCAGTGTATAACAATTACACATCGGACATTGAAAAAAAAAGAAATCCATTATTTCCATATCTTTTCACTATTCAACTTACTTTTCTTCCGTATTTTTCGTACTTTTCAACTTACTTTTCTTCCATATTTTCCATATCATTTCACTATTAAACTTGCCTTTCTTCCATATTGTCCATATCTTATCACTATTCGACTTTTTTTTGCTTAAGCATATTTTTATTGATGAATTACATATTACATTTTTTTTTCACAATACAATATAACATAGGATTCAGAAACAAGCGTATCGCTTATATTAACCCGTTTCCTAAATAAAACACATGAAAAATTGCAAATAGTCATTAACACATACTAATTTCATTTAACATTGTTTAGATAACTGAAAATTAAAGGAAGAAGAAAAAAAAAAGTTTGATGAATTTTATAAAAATCGTTTACTTTGCGAAATATATATATGCACTGTCGTAAAAACAATAGTATTTGAATCGATATCAAGGTCTGAACTGCCAAATAATAGTAAATTTTCCGAAGGTCGAATGTTCAGTAGCTGCAATAGCGTTCGAAAAAGACTATTTCGTTGACGAGTATATTTCGGACATTTAAATAAATAAAGATGTGTAGATTCAATATCTCCACAAAAACAATTAGGACTATCAATAATTGTTTTTAGATACAAATGTTCATTTAGAGAACTACTTCTCATACGAAGACGAGCGTGTAATATTTGTGTCAGTCTTGGACCGTAATAATAATATTTAGGTACATTATCATGATCAACTCTAGAAGTAAGTCTAGATTTGAGAATGCTAAGGGATGGGCAATCTTTTATTTGTAGAGAATTCCATAATTTTAAAGTAGATGGTAGAAAATAACTAGCATAGAGTGATGTTCGGGTTCTTGGCAACGGAAGCGCATTGCTATTTCTGGTGTTGTATGTGTGCACATCCTGAAAGCGGTTAGGAATCAAAGTTGATAAAGATGCCAGAGTTAGGTCATTTTGCATTTTAAATAGTTGAATGAGCTTATGGTTTTCCCTTTTATCTTTTAATTTTGATAATCCGGTGTCTTTGTATAATTCCCTTAAAGGAGTTAATTTTGTTCCTCCCGATATGATTATCATCGCTTCAATTTTTACCTTTTCCAAATTATTAATTAAGAACATATATGAGGGTCCCACACTACATCCCCATATTCTAATAGTGGTCTGATAATTTTCCAAATATGTGCAGCAATATACCAGCTTCTCCTGCATATGGTGTTTACATCTCGCAATTGATTCGTTATGCAAGGGCCAGTAGCAATTATTCTGATTTCCTAAAACGACATCTGCATCTGAGAAACAGGCTACTGGACCAGGGCTATGAAAAGATTCGCCTTATTCGACCTCTTAAAAAGTTTATATTCCAATACCAAGATCTTGTCGAAATCTATTCCGTCTCTGCAGAAAAGATTATAAACGATGGATTTTCATATAGTGAAAATGTATAAAGACAAGGTTTCAACAAAAATGTCAAAAATATTTTGTTTATCAATGTGTGACGTAAAAGTGTTTTTGAATTTACTTCATTGAGTTTGGCGCTGATTTGACAACTGTTTTACCTGTTTTGTTGTAAATACTGTTATAGTGACAGCCGGAAACTTTCAGACGTAATGAAAGGGGGAGGTTTGGCGCTTTAAAATCTGATTCAACCCACCATTTCTTTAGAAATGCCTGTACCAAGTCAGGGTCATTACGGTTTTCACAGTTTTCGGTTGTTGACTGATTTTGTCTGTTTATATACTTATGAGTTTTGACTTTCCCTTTGTAAGATTGTTCGGATTTCGGTAATTTTCACTATTCAACTTGCCTTTCTTCCATATTGTTCATATCTTACACTATTTGACTTGCCTTTTTTCCATATTTTCCATATTATTTCACTATTCAACTTACTTTTCCTCCATATTATCCATATCATTTCACTATTGAACCTACTTTTCTTCCATATTTTCCATATCTTTTCATAATTTTCTTCTGTATTTTCCAAATGTTTTCACCATTCAACTTGCCTTTCTTCCATATTTTCCAAATCATTTCTCTATTTTCTTCCATATTTTCCCTATCTTTTCCCTATTTTCTTCTTTATTTTCCAAATCTTTTCACCATTCAACTTTCCTTTCTTCCATATTTTCCAAATCATTTCTCTATTTTCTTCCATATTTTCTATATCTTTTCACAATTTTATTCTGTATTTTTCAAATGTTTTCACCATTCAACTTGCCTTTCTTCCATATTTTCTAAATCATTTCTCTATTTTCTTCCATATTTTCCCCATCTTTTCACTATTTTCTTTTGTATTTTCCAAATCTTTTGACTATTCAAAACTTACTTTTCGTCAATATTTTCCAAATCATTTCACTATTCAACTTATCTTTCTTCCATATTTTCCAAATCATTTCACTATTTTCTTCCATAATTACCCTATCTTTTCACAATTTTCTTCTGTATTTTCCAAATCTTTTCACTATTTAACTTTCCTTTCTTCAATAATTTCCATATCTTTTCACTTTTCAACTTACTTTTCTTCCATATTTTCCATATCATTTCACTATTCAACTTGCCTTTCTTCCAATATTATCCATATCTTATTACTATTCGACTTGCCTTTCTTCTATATTTTCCATATCTTTTCACTATTCAACTTGCCTTTCTTCCATATTGTCCATATGTGATCACTATTCGACTTGCCTTTCTTCCATATTCTCCATATCTTTTCACTATTCAGCTTACTTTTCTTCCATAATTTCCATATCTTTTCACTATTCAGCTCACCTTTCTTCTGTATTTTCCATATCTTTTCACTATTCAACTTCTTTCTTCCATATTTTTCATGTCTTTTCACTATTCACGCAATATCCGATCAAACCGCACCGTAGGATTTCCCCTGGAACGGGTAGGATGCGCACATGCGCGATCGGAAGTGCCCAATAATGTATTTATTTTACCCAAAAGAGGATTGAAATGTTTTATATCACCAACCAGTCAGAAGCAAGGAAAAATGAACCAATCAGAAAGCAGGATACAAAAAGAAACAACCAATTACAACCATCGTAATAACTGACTTTTCTGCTCCCCAACAAAGGTTTATCGTCCTCTCTTCCTAAATTCCTTGAGGTCACAGTTTCTTCAATGACACGCCAGAACCAAACTACCCCTCCATCTTCCTCCGTGAAGTAAATTCCTGCTGAATTATCTTTCACCTTGAATAAATGTCGCGGTAAGATGTAAACTTTCCTAATTTCCATCGAGTAGTTTCGGAAAATGCACTGAAATGTATTTTTAATGACGTCTTTAATTTTTTTTGACAGATTTTCGCGTACATATTTAGTGTGCAAAAAAGTCACTCTGCATTTACCGAGGCTTATGACTGGCTATACTATTACTATGATTACATAATAACGGTATCGGCTACATTAACTTTTTTTTTATCTTTTTTGTATCTTTTTATATTTTTTTATATTTTTTAATTACTTTGTAATAAAGAAACTAATACATTACAATTCAGAAAACGTTAACCGTCTATTAAACAAGGAAAAGCTTTGCTTCCTCGACGAAATAAAATAGATAAAAGTTGTCTGTTCCGATCTTTTAAGGTTTCTTTATTTAATTTTTTTTCTACCATTTCCTCTGTCAAAATATGGTTCTGCTTCAAGTAATCCGCTATATTGGTAGTAGGTAACTCAGCTACAAGTCGTACATAATTCTTGACCAGTTTGCCTTGGTCTTCTTTAGATATGCCCCCAGGTTTAACTGTTTCTGTTCTTCTTTGAGATGATTCTTGAGCCATGTTTTGTTTAAAGGCTGTAATGTTGTTGGATTGACGTCTCAAATTTTGAAGCATTTTAATTTTGTCATCTGCTGATGTGTACGGTATCAAACTAATATATAATCGTTGTTGCAATTTCATTGTATCTTCTTGAAGCTTTATAAGTTCTGCTCCCGACGAAGTCATTTTTGAAAAAAAAATGTTGACGTAATACGTGCTGTTTTAATCTATACTTTCGGGAATAATTCTTTTCACAAAATATGCACTGATATCTTCGCTTACCCATGAAGAAGGGTATACATATTTATTTCTTCAAAATATTGCTCTATTATAATATTTTTACTTGTTTATATGACGTCATTATCTTAATTTTTCCCATTTTTTAATTCTTTTAGTTCCCGGTAATTTACTAAACGACAATTTTGAAAGAGCATCAGGAGTTTTAACATCTTGAACTAAGTAATATTTTGGTACTTTTTTGTATCTTAAAATTTTATATAAATTTAAATAGGAGGGGTCTTTTTTGATTCTGAGCGGTGATGTTACATATCTGACATAATCAGTAAACGGTGGTGGGGGTGGTGGTGGCGGCGAGATGTTAGGGGTTTGATCAGTACTTTACTGTTTTGAGGACCTGTAGATCATCATAATTTGAGAAAGGTGTGCTACCGGAAGTGATGTCATAACCGGAAGTGACACCAGTCGCATGACTGAAAGTGACGTCATAACCGGAAGTGACGTTATTTTCCTGCGTTTTTTTCTTACTATGGTAGTAGTACAAAATGTCCCCTTACACGAAAGACTAGAGGATACTAAAGGAATAATTAGAAGCCGTAAATCGAATGATAAAACAACACATTGACCAAAAGATACCAAAAGGAATAACCAGAAGCCGTAAATAGAATGACAAAGAACAATGGGACATTTTGTACTACTACTATAGTAAGAAAAAAAAGCGGGGGAAAATGACGTGACTTCCTGTGACGTGACTTCCGGTCACGTGACTTCCGGTCACGTCATTTCCGGTCACGTCACTTCCGGTAGCACACATTTCCCAAATTATGATGGCCTACAGGTCCTCAAAACAGTCAAGTCCTGATCAAACGCCTAACATGGTGTCGCCACCATCACCACCACCGCTGCCACCGCAATACTCACAGAGTAATGATGAAAAACCCTATTATATTTTGAAAACCAATAATCCATTTTGTTTTGTTTTGGGAACCTCTATACTGTAATGTATGTCATGTAATATAGTCACTGCTATTGTTGTCTGTGTCACGAAAACAGGATCCACACATGTAATACTATAAACATTTTAATTGGACACCAGTTATTTAATAATGATTTTATAAATGATGGGAAATGTTTTACTACATAGTATCAGATAAAAATGGTGCAATGTATCAACGATCGTACAGTGTTGTCAACCGTAAATATTCACTGGTGGATGATCAGCAATGTTATCAATATATTTCAGCCTGGTACTGGTAGTAGATTGGTAAGACAATTCATATTTAATCTTCAGCTTTTGTAGCGGAGCTAAAACCATCTCATTGAGCAACATTGTATTACTGTGGTTGCTTTTAGAAGCTATAACATGCTGTAGTATTGATAGTAAAAATAGATTCTGGGACGAAAATGAAAATTTAGGAAAATAATAAAACTTGTAAAAAATAAATTCTGTGACGAAAATGATTTTTTTTTAAAATTACGGGAAATTGATACGCGGAAAATGACGTCATGTACGCGGAAAGCAAGTAACGTTGCATTTCAAACGTTGCGGTTTGAACAAGTACGGTAAAATGAAATGTCTTATGACGACATGTACGCAGAAAACAAGTAGTGCTGCAATTTATATTCGCTTTACAGAATTTTAATATGTTTATATATATTTTACTGTTCTGAGAGTAAACACCACAATATCATAGTCATGGCGTATGAAGTTATGATTTTAATCATTCTTTTATATTTCCAGAATTAGCAAAGCAGAATTAATCTAGGAAAATCAGCAAGCAAGGAGAGAAGAAAATTCTGATTTGAAACAATCATTAGAAAAAATGGAAAAAAGATATGGAACATATGGAAGAAACGTAAGTTGAATAGTGAAATGATAGGGAAAATATGGAAGAAAAGAAAGTTGAATAGTGATAAGATTTGGAAAGTATTGAAGAAAAATAAGTTGAACAGTGAAAAAATATGGAAAATATGGAAGAAAAGTCAGTTGAATATTGAAATGATTTGGAAAATATGGAAGAAAGGTAAGATGAATAGTGGAAAGATTTGGAAGATATGGAAGAAAAGTAAGTTGAATAGTGAAAAGATATGGAAAATATGGAAGAAAAGTAAATTGAATAGTGAAAAGATTTGGAAAGTATGGAAGAAAAGTAAGTTGCATAGTGAAAAGATGTGGAAAATATGGAAGAAAAGTAAGTTGAATAGTGAAAAGATATGGAAAATATGGAACAAAAGTAAGTTGAATAGTGAAATGATAAGGAATACATGGAAGAAAAATAAGTTGAATAGTGAAAAGATATGGAAAATATGGAAGAAAAGTAAGTTGAATAGTGAACAGATTTGGAGGAAAGTATGGAAGAAAACTAAGTTGAATAGCGAAAAGATATGGAAATATGGAAGAAAAGTCAGTTGAATAGTGAAAAGATATGGAAAATATGGAGCAAAGGTAAGTTCAATAGTGAAATGATATGGAAAATATAAAAGAAAAGTAAGTAGAATAGTGAAAATATATGGATAATATTGAAGAAAAGAAAGTTGAATAGTGATAAGATTTGGAAAGTATGGAAGAAAAGTAAGTTGAATAGTGACAATATATGGAAATTATGGAAGAAAAGTCAGTTGAATAGTGAAATGATTTAGAAAATATGGAAGAAAGGCAAGTCGAATAGTGATAAGATTTGGACAATATGGAAGAAAAGAAAGTTGAACAGTGAAAGAAATATGGAAAATAGAGAAGAAAGGCAAGTTGAATAGTCAAAAGATATGGAAAATGCGAAGAAAAGTAGGTTGAATTGTGAAATGATATGGAAAATATGAAGAAAAGTAAGTTGAAATGTGAAAAGATTTGGAAAACATGGAAGAAAAGTAAGTTGAATAGTGAAAAGATATGGAAAATATGGAAGAAAAATAAGTTGAATAGTGAAAAGATATGGAAAATATGGAAGAAAAGTAAGTTGAATAGTGAACAGATTTGGAGTAAAGTATGGAAGAAAACTAAGTTGAATAGTGAAAAGATATGGAAAATATGGAAGAAAAGTCAGTTGAATAGTGAAAAGATATGGAAAATATGGAGGAAAAGTAAGTTCAATAGTGAAATGATATGGAAAATATAAAAGAAAAGTAAGTAGAATAGTGAAAATATATGGATAATATTGAAGAAAAGAAAGTTGAATAGTGATAAAATTTGGAAAGTATGGAAGAAAAGTAAGTGGAATAGTGACAATATATGGAAATTATGGAAGAAAAGTCAGTTGAATAGTGGAATGATTTTGAAAATATGGAAGAAAGGCAAGTCGAATAGTGATAAGATTTGGACAATATGGAAGAAAAGAAAGTTGAACAGTGAAAGAAATATGGAAAATAGAGAAGAAAGGCAAGTTGAATAGTCAAAAGATATGGAAAATGCGAAGAAAAGTAGGTTGAATTGTGAAATGATATGGAAAATATGAAGAAAAGTAAGTTGAAATGTGAAAAGATTTGGAAAACATGGAAGAAAAGTAAGTTGAATAGTGAAAAGATATGGAAAATATGGAACAAAAGTAAGTTGAATAGTGAAATGAAACGGAAAACATGGAAGAAAAATAAGTTGAATAGTGAAAAGATATGGAAAATATGGAAGAAAAGTAAGTTGAATAGTGAACAGATTTGGAGGAAAGTATGGAAGAAAACTAAGTTGAATAGTGAAAAGATATGGAAAATATGGAAGAAAAGTCAGTTGAATAGTGAAAAGATATGGAAAATATGGAGGAAAAGTAAGTTCAATAGTGAAATGATATGGAAAATATAAATGAAAAGTAAGTAGAATAGTGAAAATATATGGATAATATTGAAGAAAAGAAAGTTGAATAGTGATAAAATTTGGAAAGTATGGAAGAAAAGTAAGTGGAATAGTGACAATATATGGAAATTATGGAAGAAAAGTCAGTTGAATAGTGGAATGATTTTGAAAATATGGAAGAAAGGCAAGTCGAATAGTGATAAGATTTGGACAATATGGAAGAAAAGAAAGTTGAACAGTGAAAGAAATATGGAAAATAGAGAAGAAAGGCAAGTTGAATAGTCAAAAGATATGGAAAATGCGAAGAAAAGTAGGTTGAATTGTGAAATGATATGGAAAATATGAAGAAAAGTAAGTTGAAATGTGAAAAGATTTGGAAAACATGGAAGAAAAGTAAGTTGAATAGTGAAAAGATATGGAAAATATGGAAGAAAAATAAGTTGAATAGTGAAAAGATATGGAAAATATGGAAGAAAAGTAAGTTGAATAGTGAACAGATTTGGAGTAAAGTATGGAAGAAAACTAAGTTGAATAGTGAAAAGATATGGAAAATATGGAAGAAAAGTCAGTTGAATAGTGAAAAGATATGGAAAATATGGAGGAAAAGTAAGTTCAATAGTGAAATGATATGGAAAATATAAAAGAAAAGTAAGTAGAATAGTGAAAATATATGGATAATATTGAAGAAAAGAAAGTTGAATAGTGATAAAATTTGGAAAGTATGGAAGAAAAGTAAGTGGAATAGTGACAATATATGGAAATTATGGAAGAAAAGTCAGTTGAATAGTGGAATGATTTTGAAAATATGGAAGAAAGGCAAGTCGAATAGTGATAAGATTTGGACAATATGGAAGAAAAGAAAGTTGAACAGTGAAAGAAATATGGAAAATACAGAAGAAAGGCAAGTTGAATAGTGAAAAGATATGGAAAATGCGAAGAAAAGTAGGTTGAATTGTGAAATGATATGGAAAATATGAAGAAAAGTAAGTTGAAATGTGAAAAGATTTGGAAAACATGGAAGAAAAGTAAGTTGAATAGTGAAAAGATATGGAAAATATGGAACAAAAGTAAGTTGAATAGTGAAATGAAACGGAAAACATGGAAGAAAAATAAGTTGAATAGTGAAAAGATATGGAAAATATGGAAGAAAAGTAAGTTGAATAGTGAACAGATTTGGAGGAAAGTATGGAAGAAAACTAAGTTGAATAGTGAAAAGATATGGAAAATATGGAAGAAAAGTCAGTTGAATAGTGAAAAGATATGGAAAATATGGAGGAAAAGTAAGTTCAATAGTGAAATGATATGGAAAATATAAATGAAAAGTAAGTAGAATAGTGAAAATATATGGATAATATTGAAGAAAAGAAAGTTGAATAGTGATAAAATTTGGAAAGTATGGAAGAAAAGTAAGTGGAATAGTGACAATATATGGAAATTATGGAAGAAAAGTCAGTTGAATAGTGGAATGATTTTGAAAATATGGAAGAAAGGCAAGTCGAATAGTGATAAGATTTGGACAATATGGAAGAAAAGCCACAATAATTAATAGGAAACTGTTATACGAGTGACTGTGTTGAACAATATTGACAATGTTACCTATAAACATAATGTAGAATATGTCTAATCTTTAACAAAATGAACATACTCAATGGGTTCACAAATGAACTCGATTTCTCCAGTTTCATCCGTTTCGTTGAAATGTGATGGCTGCTCATTTCTTCTACTCTAGAATTACCTTGGTCAGAATATCTAAATCAAAAGTACAAATATCAATCACTACAAAATCACATTTGTCTGAAATTACCAGTTTTTGTAGTAATTTGCCTAAAAAATTTAGATAATTTTACAAAAACCTGCATGATTTTAACACAGACATGGGCCATCAGTCTACTGTTAAATTCACACACTGTGAAACATGCAAATTGCTATGGATCTTCACATTATTTCTTAAAAATCTTGTTTATAAATCATACTTACAAGATCCAAACTAAACAAGGGCAAAGCGTGGCGTATCCCCTTGCCTAAATATTTGACCCGGTGACCTTGACCTTTGACTTTGAAAATCAATAGGGTTCCAGATTCTCTTAAGGACTAAGTATGTACCAAGTTTGGTCAAAATCCATTGAAGGATGTTGATTCTAGAGTGTTCACAAGGATGTTAAGTGGTAAAATTTTGACCCGGTTATCTTGAACTTTGACCTATAAGGCTATGACCTTGAAAATCAATAAGATTTCGGTATCTTAAGGACTTAGTATGTACCAAGTTTTGTCAAAAATCCATTGAAGGATGTTGATTCTAGTGTTCACAAGGATGTTATGCGTTAAACATGTTAGGCTGTGACCTTGATCTTTGACATACGACCTTGAAAATCAATAGGGTTCCAGATTCTCTTAAAGACTAAGTATGTACCAAGTTTGGTCAAAATCCATTGAAGGATGTTGATTCTAGAGTGTTCACAAGGATGTGACGGACGGACGGTAGCGTTACTATATCCCCTGGCAACTTCGTTGGCGAGGGGATAAAAAGCAGTTCAAATGACAATTCTTTAAATAGAAAGCCTTTATATGAAAAATACATATTGATTTCCCTCTATCATGTCTATGTTGATAATTCTAAGATAGTAAAGTATAATTTTGGCTCCCTGAACTAAAAATTATGTCCAAAATTGTTGAAATGTAGTAAAAAACTAGTTAATGTAATATTTTTAGAATAGTCAAGAAATAAACTTGGTTTGCATAAGGAAATTGAAAACGATTTTCATTTAGTCATAGTCTAAAATATGCAGTTCAGGACATTTCAGTAAAATTTTATAGTCACATATATAGAAAAGTTTCTGAAACTTGCAAATTTCTATGGATCTTCATATTATTTTTTAAAGACCTTGTTTATGTATCATACTTACAGGATCCAAACTAAAAATGCTACTGAAATGACACTTATTTAAATGGAAAGCTTTTTATATAAAAGATACATACTGATTTTCCACTATGGTGATAATTCACAGACAGGAAGATATAATTTTGGCTCCCATAACAAAGTGTTATGTTCAAACTTATTGAAAAGTACTTTTAACCTTATTTATGTAATGTATTTCCAGTACCCAAGATATAAACTTGTTTGCATAAAGGAATTGAAAATGATTTTCATTTAGCCATGGTCTAAAATATGCATTTTAGGACATTTCTGAAATTTTCAGTAAAATTTTGTAGTCATATATAAAAAAAAGTTCTGAAACTTGAAAATTTCAATGGATATTCATATCATTTCTTCAAAACCTTGTTTATAATTATATATTATACTTACAGGATCCAAACTAAAAGTGCAATTGAAATGAAGCTTCTTTAAATAGAAAGCTTTTATTTGAAAAATACATACTGATTTTCCATTATAGTGATGATTCGCAGAAAGTAAGGTATATACTTTTGGTTCCCAAAACTAAGTTTTATGTCCAAGTTGTTGAAATTTGATAAAATTAAAAGCCTAATTATATCAAAGAAATAAATTTGCTTGAATAAAAAGAACTTTATAGGGTTTTCATTAAGCCATGTACAGTTTTAATTCTTGCATTAAAAATGAATTGATTCGATATTTTTTTTTAAATTGATAATAATAAACTGCATTGTCATTGATATCATTTTTGCACTCCCATTTCCCCTTTGCTGGCCTCTTAAAATTTGTGTTTGTTTACCTCGCAAATACGGCCGTTTTATGCTACTCGTTGACAATAATTTGCTGTTGCCAGGTGCAAAATTACATATATTGATTAATATCTACCGAAAATGATCATAGGCATCATCATAAATTCATAAAACTTCACACATGGTTTTGTCTATCATATTTCTTGAAGACAAACATAACATTTTATAGCATTTATCAATATTTTATGAATATCAACAGTTTTTTCAACACTATCTGTTTCTCGATACAGCCGCCCGATTACAGTGACCCGTGACCCAGATTAGCAGATCTCAGCAGTTTTTTCTGAATAAGGTTGTTTAATTAATTTGCTAATATAATGATTATATAAGTATTGGGATAACATATTTGCAAGTTTTCAATAATAATGTTAATTATTCAAATGTTCATACACAGCTGTTGTTATCAGGCAAATTCTCAAATCTTCAATGGTTTTGTTTTTATAAAACGGTATGAAAAAATTACGCAGCTGGTAGACAATATCCCTTTAAAATAGAGCCAAGTAATATATTCCTTTTAAACCATATAGTCGTGTATATAAATAATTGTTCATACAAAAGACAAGGTATTTTATTTAAACCTAATAAAGTAGATCGAGATCAAATACAAAGAACACGATGTCTGTGTAAATACTGTGTTCATCTTTCACTGTATATATCCTGAATGCATGCCAGATATGCTGATGTCTTAGATAAAAAGGTCAAAACTTTGTAAAGCACATCCTTGTACCATAAATTAAGACCAAATTATGACAATGCCGTTTTTTGAGGTATAATTCGTAATTGGAGAAATATTTCACCGCATGCCAACTTTTTAATTATCTTTCTTTATGATGGTTTCTATTTAATATTTAAGGTAGAAGAAATAGTTTTTTATATTCTTGATTGATAGTTAAGTTTTTACAGAACTGAAATGTTTTATAGACGTGATTTAAAGTTTTAATTTATTGAAATTTATATAGTCTCTCATAATTCTTTATAGAATGGCACTTGTTATATAAGTATAAATGTTGTGTAGAAGTATGATATTTATAGTTTTTAGTGAGTGCCTTTAACTGCCATATCACAGGCATCATTGTTTTTATTGTAAATTTGAAGAAGAAAAAAACCCACTTACATCGTCTATTGCCATAATTGATGCTGCTGTAATTGTTGTAAGGGGTTGCCTTTTACAACTGATAGTTTGTAGAGGTTTTTATTTTGTGTGTGTGTGGGGGGGGGGGGGGGGGGGGTAGTTTTTATCCCATCGCCAACGAAGTTGCGAAGGGATATACATGTAGTAACGCTACCTTCCGTTCGTCCGTCTGTCCTCCCGTAACATCCTTGTATTTTGATAAAAAAAATATTTAATCTAATTTTAAAATGTTGAACTTTCAAATTCATCTGAAACTTAAACAAGTGATACAAATAGAGGAATGTCATGAAAGGATTATCATGGCATGCCTTAAGCTTTTATTAAATGAAAAGCTTGGTTTATCAGCACTGTACCCCAATAATAGCATACACTTAATGAGTACAGCTGCTGTGTTACCTCTGAGTACAGCAGAAATAGAAAGGGTATTTTCACAGGTCAAATTGGTAAAGTGTGATCACATAAATCGCATGAAACAGGTCACAATGAACAATATTTTACATGTCAAACTAAATTGCAACAAACAATGTTATGAGCATGTGTCAGATACAGTAGTTGCCAAGTTTTTTAGAGTTAATGACAGAAAGATAGAATTATATCTAGGTTGATTTGTTGAATAAACTGACCTATTTGCTCATGTATAAATAATAAAAGTCAATATTTCATTGTATACTTTATTTGATTTTACAGTGTCCCTAAAAAATGCCTTTTTTGAAAATCCAACAGCGCACTAAAGAGCCCTTTTTCAGGACCAGCACCCTGCCCCTTTGAAATCCTAGCTGGAACACTGTAATGAAATAGTGAATAGTGCTTAAATCAGTAAAAAATAAGATAATGTTTTTTTGTGTTTTTTTTGCTTTTGAAAAAGTGTCAATTCATGTTGCCATTTCCTGTCCTACAATACACATTGACAACTTGACACATTGTTATCAATTTATTCCAATATCGTATTCTAGTATTGTTAATATATACAATACTCCCAAAAAATAACTAATTTAACAATACTGGAACAATACTAGAATACAATACTGGAATATTTTTTTATACCAGTATTGTGCACAATACTAGTATACCAGTATTGTGATCGCCAAGTACAGGAGATCCCATTTAAGATATAGATGATAAATAAATATATATTTCCTTCAATGTTTTCACTTACGGAATAAATTTATAACTTCTATTAGCCACAATGTACGATTTATTTTCATCGTTAAAATGTAAACATTGCACTTACCAGTCCAAAAGTATTTTCGCCACTTCAGCGTTGTTTCCACTCGTAGAACTGATCTGAGCTCATTCCAACGATCACACTGGTCTCCAATCCATATCCTGCTCAAATTTAGCATTCGATTCTCTTTTCCGCTGTTTTCTTTCTGAATCTGTAAATCTTCTCTTTGGACCACGCTTCGAACTAGATTCTGACATGTTTCTTTCATAGACAACAATCTCAATACGCATGCGTAGCGTTCAAGTTCAACAGAGGTTATATGAATACGGAAAATCTTCGGTGGGAATTATTGCATGACAGGACTTAATTCTCGCTACTTGTTTCCCCCTTTATTATATAGTAATGCGAGCTGAAAGACCAATTTTATTGCGTTTTTTAAATGTTTTAACAAGTTTAAATGGTTTTATTATTAAAAGAATTGTGTTTTTATTTTTAGTCAAATATATAGCCAGTGGGACTTTAATCAAATGATTTCGATTTGTGTGATGAAAGTAAAACAAAATACAAAGTCATTTCTTTGTATTGGTTTAATCTTCAAAGAGGTAAGTAATTATGCTAAATCAAATTTTTAAGTTTCTTTGAAGTTTTTATGAATGCATTGTCAAAATACCAATTAATCAGGTATTGACTTAAACCGTTATATAAACATGTCTAGTGTCATAATTACATATAGGTATAACCACCAACACCTGTAAATTGAGACTCTATGAAGGAAATTTTACAAATGAAATTAAAGGCATATGTCGCTATATTTTTTTTAAATAACAAACAAACAAAAAAAACAAAAAAATGCCGAGTTACCGTTTTTTAATATATATGAATACAGCATATTTTAAAGTCTAAATGAAAATATAAATTTATATAAAATAATGAAAATATATATTAAAAAAAAAGAAGAAGATTTATTAGATTTGTTTCCTGTTGTTGTTCAGACCCTTTATCGTGAGCATCCAGAGCCGCTTTGGGACTTCAGTCGGTTTCATCTAATGTCAATGTTAACAAAGACAGAAGATTTCTCCTTTTTTTAAACCGACTTGCCATGTAAAGATACTTTGCATGCATAATTGGTTCAGTGGTATTCCCCTCGAGTGCGGTAGATCGTGGGTTCGATCCCCAATCTTGTCAAATCAAAGACTATAAAATTGGCATTTGTTGCTTCTCCGCTAAGTACGTATACGCAGCAATAAGGAGAAAGAATAAATACTGGTTGGCTCGGAACCAGGATAATGTGTCCGAGTGGGGCGACATGTCTATCCGCGGACTGTTATTTCAATGAGCTACATGTAGCACTATAAAAAACCAACTAAGTGTGTTGGTCTATTACAAAGTGGACCTCATCATCATTTCATTGATATTTAACTTGTTCTCGCCATGATTTAGCTGAACAAATGCTGAGTTGATGTTAAACAACAATCACTCACCCATTCCTTTCACATAAACTGAGCCCCCCCCCCCCCCCCCCGTCAAAAGAATCTCTGTATCCGCCCCTTAACATACAACAGTCAGCATAATAATAATAATAACGTTGTGTTAGCAATGACTATGCCATATAGTGGTCAGGGTTGAAGACATAGTGCACTCCCATGTCTTCGACCCTGACCACTATATTGGCATAGTCATTGCTAACACAACATTATTATATAATTATATATACTTTGTAGTTGAGTATCATAATGTTATGTTGAATTAATTAATAAAATATGTTTAAGCTAGTCTTCTTAGGAGCACAAAAATATCGACACATTCGCATAACCAGGACCTGGATTTCTATTTGGATGTGATGTGGCCTTTTTTGTTCGTGTTCATTTATTTGGAATATGAGGTGTTGTTCATTTTATTGATATGGGACCGAGAGCTTCTTCGGCTTGAAGGGGCGTCCGTCGGTTGTGCGGGATGTAGAAATTCACAACCAACCCGTCCTGCGGATGAGGCGTAAATAAAACCGAGGTCCCGTGTTGAGAGATTGCCACCTTCTCCGCACGTTAAAGAACCCAGTGTAACAGCTCATAGTGAGCATTATGCTCATGATGAGTGGTCCATAAGAGACCTGTTGCACTGGCAAAATTATCCGTCCCTACCCATCACCTTTCCTTGTTTCGAGTCCCGTGGCGTTTAAATTTTTAAATGTTCTCGTCCTGAATATAACTGAAAAATTGCTCGCTGGACGTTAAACACCAATCAATCAATCAATCATGATATTGGAGGAATTGGTGACCATCACTGTTTAAAGTGTCTTTTCGTAAATCAAATTAGACCAACAATTATTTACCACATAGAAACATAAATGTTATAACAGTTTGTAGAAAAAGATGATAATTATCATATAATCATTATATCAGTGGTATATGACCACGGTGTAATCTCTCCACTGGTAAAGACACAAGGGGTCTATAATATAAAATACAATTATTTATTATTTTCATAGTAAACTTATTTCAATTATTTTATTTGTCCAGATGCTGTCAGCTGATATTTCTTTTATTCTAAGATTGTTTGATCAAATATCTTATGTATTGTCTCCGTGTTCTTTCCAGTTCTGTCTGTTTCAATACAATGTTATTTTTTTTAAATGCTTATTATTAGAATTTGTTGATCTCGATAATCTATAAAAAAAAAAATAATAAAAAAAACTGTGTATATTTATTAGATTTGTTAATAGACATTTTCAATAACGATCTACGACTACCGTCTACAACGACACCGACAGGTAAATTATATCAAAATGTATTTATAACATTATTTTTAAAAGTTCATTTTTAAAATTAGTGTAATATCGCCATTTAACGATTTTATCTGTGTCAAATTCTATGCCCTTTTACCTGTGCATTTTTACGTTGATTAAATAGTCGTGTGTCAATCTGTGAAATAGATATCTGTCTGTCTGTATATATGCATGTATCTATTTTTACTTTTATTAAACAACAGTATTATGAAAAACTGCTGGAACCTGCTAATCTGGGTCACGGGTCACTGTAATCGGGCGGCTGTATCGAGAAACAGATACGGTGTTGAAAAAACTGTTGATACTCATAAAATATTGATAAATGCAATAAAATGTTATGTTTGTCTTCAAGAAATATAATAAACAAAACCATGTGTGAAGTTTTATGACGAAATATCTACGATTTCTATGTAAATTTACGAGTTGAAGTTGTGGCTGTATCGAGAAACAGATACGGTGTTGAAAAAAACTGTTGATACTCATAAAATATTGATAAATGCAATACAACTTTATGTTTGTCTTCAAGAAATATGATAGATAAAACCATGTGTGAAGTTTTATGACGAAATATCTCCGATTTCTATGTAAATTTACGAGTTGAAGTGGGGAAATTTTATGTTTGATTTCTAAAAATCTTCTACTCTGAAACCACAGGTAAATTTACTTTAGCGATGTATTTTTTTCTTGGACAAGAATAATGAGTGTCCTGATTGGATGACCGATTTAAAACACACTGACTCTGCATGGTAAAAAGATGCATGTAAATGAAATCTGTTATATTTATTCATTTGTTTGATTCTGAAATATTGTTAATCATTGATTTAAACAAGAAAAAAGGAAAAAAGGGGGGGGGGGGGTGAATTTTATTTGTGAATTTTGTTGCGACTGAAGCTTAAATCAGCGTTAAAAATTGAACAAATATCAGTGGTTTTGTAAATGAGATTTATTTTATATAGAAAATCTGAATTTATTATTTATTAATTTATTATTAATGATACAATTTTATATCCGAGGGGGGGTATGATGTAAATTTGAAATAATAACACAGGACCGGATTTTAAGCAAAAATAATAATCCAGGATTAGCTTTTTATTAAAAAAAAAAATCCAGGACCCTGTGTCCATGATTTTTTTTTTTAAAGTTAATAATATGAAATATTGACATCCACACTTGCCTTTTGGACAGCACATTTCTGTGTCCACACTTGTTATTTAAAAAAAATAAATAAAAAAATCCTTAAGTGTTTTCTTCTTCTTTTTTCTCGACATTTACGTTTGTTTGTTTGATGGTGTTTAACGTCACTTTCAACAATATTTCAGTTATATCGTGGCGGTCAGATTTATTGATGGAGGACATAATAGTGTCCTATGTTAAAGTGTCCCCCCGGACAATATTTTATAGAGAATGCGATATGAAATAGTGTCCGGTGCAATGCAATTGTGTCCTAGTATAGGGTTCGGGTTAGGGTAGGACATAATAGTGCCCCATGTCCTATGTTAAAGTGTCCCCCCCGGACAATATTTTATAGAGATTGCGATATGAAATAGTGTCTGCTGGACACTAAAACATAATGTAAAAGTGTCCGGCGGACACTTTGAACTAGAGGACACAATTAAATGCTACACACAGGCGGCCTTTATTTATGGCTTTATCACATTACGTGATTTTAAAAGGCTAAATTTTTGCGTTACAGTTATTACATGATGACATTTAAGAATGTTTGACCTTTTCCTAATATAATGTATGATGAAGTTCTTATGGCCTTGCTCAATAAATGTTTGCAGCTAACAAGACCCTATAATTGGTATGACAGACAATACAATGGGCACATAACAAAAGGACAAAAAGATAAATACTGGTAAAAAAACCCACTACACAGATAACTAAGGAATGAGAGACACGAACCCCATTAAAACCGGGGATGAATTCAGGGTGAGCAGTTCCTGCTTCAATAGCTATACCAGTCATGTTACTCTTACTATAAATCCGATGACAAGTCAAGAAAGAGGAAAGAAGAACAGGATTGTTACTGCAACAAGCGAAACATGTATTCCGTAATAACTAACATCGTCATGTCGGCGACCATGAAACCTTCAGTTTCTGTATCTGTGATATAATCTATCTGAAGTTCAATGAGATAAATGCGATCATCAAACTTTGAATTTTCAGTGGCTATATATCATTCATAATGCGAATCCTAAAATTAAAGAAGCGGAATAATTTCTGATGGTTATGTTTTTGTTTTCACAAATCGGCGAGAATAGAAGCACAGTTGGTGCTGATAGGAATGCCGACTACCTTTTGAAAATTACGTCCACATAATACATATATTGTCAATTAATGCCATGAACATTTTTAGAATCAGAATGTGTCCCCTTCTAAAACAAGATATGTATATCTACGCTTGTAATTCTTTTTTACGAAACAAAGTTTAGCTAGTTATTTTAATCTGTCTTTCAGTTCAGAGCGGGAAATAGTTGTGTAAAGGATGGAGAGTTAAGGAATGTCCAGTTCGTCATCTTCGGATGAAATTCCCAAAGGAGCACAAAACAGACCAATGATTGTTCTGAATTTCCTCTTTCTAAAATATCGTCAGGGTATATCAAACATTCTATATAATTTGATTTACATTTTTTTCCTGCAGGAACAATAGTATACATTTCATGAAGGTCAGAAAAGTGTTTTACAACATTAGATCGCTCCTGTGCCAGTTCCCGTTCACCCATCAAGTTTTTTTTATTTAATATAGTGGTTAAGTTGAAGTCATCACATCGAAAGTTGTACGGTCGTCACCATAACTTGGTTAACCGTTACGGAATATCTGTGTCGCAAATGAACACGGATATGTTCCGTTTGTCGTAATCACAATCCGATTCTTTCCTCATTCATGACTTATCGCCGTGTGTATAACAAGAAGAGTGCCACTAATGGAACAGGCACTGCTTTCCCTTCCGGAGTACCTGAGGTCGCCTCCGTTTTTCATGTTTTAGTGGGGTTGGTGTTGTTCTTGTTTTCAAATAAAATGTCTTTTACGTGTCCAGTTCCATATTGTGATGTTCTGTTGGTCTTTATCCCCATTTGTTTTTAGGGGGTTCATGTTTTCTCTATTGTTTTTTTTATATTTATTAACATGTACTTGTGTCCAACATGTTTTCTATATCAGACGGGTGACACTAGTTGAGCAGGAACTGAGTTAATCCCCGGATTTTAGTGGGGTTCGTTTTGGTCGATCTTTGGTTTTCCTTGTACTGTTTGATTAATCATTGTTTGTTCTTTTTCTTTTGGCCATTGCATTGTCTGTCCTTCTTCAATTTACGACTCTTGGTTGCCTCTTTGGTGTCTTCAAAAACAATTTCTTGTATCAACAACCTCATGGTCTTAAACCAGTGGACATAGTATCTATCTCTTCTCCTCCACGCTTTACACATTGTCTGGGAGTACAATGGACAGAATCAATGAGATAATTTGTTCTAAAACTATATATGATAATGGCATTCCTCTTGTACTCATAGATATTTTTTTATTTGCGGGGGGAGGGGGGTCATATGGCCTGTAACTATCTATTTATTATTGTATCCCACATTTTACACTCCATTCGTCTTTAATATAATATTTCGAAATATGGCATCACTAAAATATTTAGTAAGTATTTTATGAATGCAGATTATATTATGTGTGGATAGATTTGATTTGATTTGATTTTGGTGTTCAACGCCACTTTCAGCATTGTTTCAGCTATATCATGGCGACCCGTTTTAGTGGTGGAAGAAGCCGAAGTACCCGGAGAGAACCACCGACCATGGGCAAGCAACTGGTAAGCTTTATCACTTGCGGTTGCGAGTCGAGTGTTCCCTTTTTTGTAATTTACAAAACCTGGCGCGAACCCACGCAGTATTGGTGATAGGCTTGCATGAGTTGTTAGGTAATCCAACTACCAAACTCATTGAGCTATCAGGGACCTTTGTGTGGATTGAAGAAACGTTTTTAAACTTTATATTATTTTTTGAAAAATGCTGTTAAAACTTCACTCCATGATCAATTTTAACAAACCTGGGTAACAAATATTCTAAATAGTTAAAAGAAATACATTATTGCCTTTTCAATGAGGTTCTGGAATTTGAAAGCTGTTTTGATATACGTGATCTAATATATAGTCTTCCTTTTTGTAAATACAGATCTACTTGATTTTAAATTAACGGTTGAGTGTGCCCGTTGGGAGTATATTCAACGAGATAATGGAATTTGTCGTTTATCCACTTTCCATGAAATATGAGATGATTATCACTATCTACTCAAATGTAGTATTAAATCAGAGAAAAGAACGGTCTGTGTAAACAATAAATATTTCAGACATGCTAATATTTTAACATTTAAAACTCTATTAATATGTAAAATAAATCTAGACTAAATAAATTTTATTATGTATGTATATGTAAACATGTGTCCTCCTGGCTGAACTCTACGTACTCTTTTTCATTGTAGGGGTTATGGGTTATGAGTGTTTAGCGCCACTTTCAACAATATTTCAGTTAAATCGTGGTGGTCAGTTTTATTGGTGGGGGAAACCGGAGTACCCGGAGAAAACCACCGATCTGCCGCAAGTCACCGACAAACTTTATCATATAATGTTGTATCTAGTACATCTCACCTGAACGAGATTCGAACAACTTTAGTGGTGATAGGCACTGATTGCATATGTAGTATCAAATCCAACTATCATACGATCACGACCACCTAGGCCCCCTTTATCATTACACATTCTGTATACATTATGTATATTGTTTTATACGTTGTTAATATATTACTAGGTGTTTGCATACCATTGTATCATGGCAAGAAAGTTTCGTAGTATAAAGATATAATACAGCAGTGACTCTTATAATTGCAAACAATAAAATAAAATGAAATAGACGATATAATTTAACTTAACTGACTTTTTTTTTATCACTTCTATATATATATATATATATATTTTAGCTTGCTGGTTATAAATTTTCAGACATTTAAAACTAAATTTTGTAACATTATATTGTGGTCAACAGGTAATACATATATATATGTATTAATGCACTGGAGCTAAACGTAGTTACAACTAGGATATAACGTTATTTTAAGGTAAGCTGTCTTAATTGTACATAATTATGTCAGTGTAGCACACTTTCTACTTTTGTTTTAATTTCAGTGGAAAAGGTGTGAATATAAACAGATATTTTAGAAAATAGATTTTTTTCTTCACTGATTGTCAATAAATGGATGTCGTTCTATAAGTAATTACTGATATCAATTTATATATTTCAATTAAACACGTCTGTTTGATAAATAGACATGTAATGTACATGTACAAGAAGATAGACATTATTCGTTACCTATTATCATACATGAATGTAAATATTTACATCTTTATATGTATATATTGTAAAACATTTATTTTGATTGTTTGATCAGTGTACCGGTAAATATATTTAAATGATGGTATTAGTACTTCAAAGGTAGGTACATGTTGTTAGGGGGGATATGGCCTTTAACGCCACTTTCAACAATATTTCAGTTATAACGTGGCGGTCAGTTTTATTGGTAGAGGAAACCGGAGGACCAGGAGAAAATCACCGACCTGTCGCAAGTCACTGACAAACTTGATCACATACTGTTTACAAGTTGTTAAACAGAATATACATTGTAAAATATGTAGCTAGTGGTATGAACGTATATGTTGTTACTCAGCATAATGGTTGTTCTTTTTGAATAATCTATTTTTAATAAAATCCCCAGTTGTTTTTCTATACTGTTTATTCCGTCAGTTTATTGTGTCACAGTCTGTTAGCCCTATTATCTTCTGTGTTATGGTGGATATTATATTGTATCACAGTCTGTTAGCCCTATTATCTTCTGTGTTATGGTGGATATTATATTGTGTCACAGTCTGTTAGCCCTATTATCTTCTGTGTTATGGTGGATATTATATTGTATCACAGTCTGTTAGCCCTATTATCTTCTGTGTTATGGTGGATATTATATTGTGTCACAGTCTGTTAGCCCTATTATCTTCTGTGTTATGGTGGATATTATATTGTGTCACAGTCTGTTAGCCCTATTATCTTCTGTGTTATGGTGAATATTATATTGTGTCACAGTCTGTTAGCCCTATTATCTTCTGTGTTATGGTGGATATTATATTGTGTCACAGTCTGTTAGCCCTATTATCTTCTGTGTTATGGTGGATATTATATTGTGTCACAGTCTGTTAGCCCTATTATCTTCTGTGTTATGGTGGATATTATATTGTGTCACAGTCTGTTAGCCCTATTATCTTCTGTGTTATGGTGGATATTATATTGTGTCACAGTCTGTTAGCCCTATTATCTTCTGTGTTATGGTGGATATTATATTGTGTCACAGTCTGTTAGCCCTATTATCTTCTGTGTTATGGTGGATATTATATTGTGTCACAGTCTGTTAGTCCTATTATCTTCTGTGTTATGGTGGATATTATATTGTGTCACAGTCTGTTAGCCCTATTATCTTCTGTGTTATGGTGGATATTATATTGTGTCACAGTCTGTTAGCCCTATTATCTTCTGTGTTATGGTGGATATTATATTGTGTCACAGTCTGTTAGCCCTATTATCTTCTGTGTTATGGTGGATATTATATTGTGTCACAGTCTGTTAGCCCTATTATCTTCTGTGTTATGGTGGATATTATATTGTGTCACAGTCTGTTAGCCCTATTATCTTCTGTGTTATGGTGGATATTATATTGTGTCACAGTCTGTTAGTCCTATTATCTTCTGTTAACAATCAATATGTTGGTAATGACATACTATTTTGTTATTCTATGCACTACAGAGATAACATCTAATACATATATAGGTAAGATTTATATGATAGGTAAACAATGGTTTGTACCTTATGATTAAATTTCATGAAGGAGGATGTGAATGCTTAACTCCAAAGGAGAAATTTTCAGCTATGGCATGCATGATAACATCTAATACATATATAGGTAAGATTTATATGATAGATAAAAAATGGTTTGTACCTTATGCTTAAATTTCATGAAGGAGGAAATGAATGCTTATCTCCAAAGGAGACATTTTTCAGTTATGTCATGCATGATAACATCTAATACATATATAGGTAAGATTTATATGATAGGTAAACAATGGTTTGTACCTTATGCTTAAATTTCACGAAGGAGGAAATGAATGCTTAACTCCAAAGGAGACATTTTTCAATTATGTCATGCATGATAACATCTAATACATATATAGGTAAGATTTATATGATAGGTAAACAATGGTTTGTACCTTATGCTTAAAGAGGGAGAGGCGTTAAGGTGCAAAATTGGCCCCACATTATATTAAAAAATAATGTTTGACATAGAATAAAAACAACTTACTAATTTAATTGTTATATAAACAAATTTTCAGAAAATATATCTTTCCGTGAAATTGGGTGCGTTATGACGTCATAATGACATCATAATTAGACGGATAATGCTAAAAATGGACTATAAACGACATATTTAATGTACATTTTAGCTATTTTGTATACCTCCACAGTCTTCCACCAACACCAAATTGAGCAGTTGTTTTGAGTATAGAGGGTTAATGATTATATCAAAATATTTTGTTAATCAATATTTGCACTCTTCTGATTGTATATATGAGACCATTATATACACAATCTCTGTACATTTCATGATTCATTTCAAGTAATGAAATTCATCAGTAAATAACTTATGTTTCTGTAAATAATTGTATTTATTTTAAATACAGTTTGTGTACATTGAAACCAGGAGAAAAACTCAGTGCGTCAATGCCATAAAAAGAACTGGGGACTATAAGTGCCATATATGGCCCCATATTTAATGAATCATTATCTTAGAAAATAATTGATTAAAATTTGATGTTATAGACGACATCATATTTTGATATTATAGACGACATCATACTTTTGATGTTAAAACTTGTTTCCAACAAAATCGATACGTATTTGACGTCATTGTGACGTCATGAGCGTTATTTGTTTTCCGTATTTCGTGGAATTTTGCCCGCGATATTTCGACGGTTTTCGAAGAAATTAAGCACCTCCGCAGTCGTGCACCAGAAAAATATTTTACCAGATTATTAAAATAAATAAAACACAAATACTGTTAAAGTATTTTCTTGGTGCACGAGGTGTTAAATTTCTTGAAAAAACGACGGGAAAATGTTCAAATATTCCAAGCGCTTATATGACGTTTTGATATTTGAGAAGCAATCTTTGCCGTTAAAAACGATGGTATGTCGGCACGTAACAGTTATATACAAATGTAAGATAAAAATAAAATAAACACCACTTCATCCAAAATAGGTTTTTTTCATAAGCCCTCAATTATTGATTATATATTTTCTTCCGGGATACTGAAATAGTTATTACTACCGAGATACTGAGGTAGGTTTAATGGTCTATCGATGCTACTTCTAAATTGAAGTAAAATAGTTTGATCCAAAAGGAGTAGATATTTTTTGGGAACAATCCAACAGATAGCTCTCACATTTTCAATTACAAGCTCCTTTTTCAAGGTGCTCTCCAAACCAAAGGACAAATACCCCGATTTAAATATATAGATATTTTAAATTCCCAATTACAGTCATTTCAGTTAAAATTCACAGAGAGTCTTGAAAACAGACTTTCAAGTAAGACTATTAAAGTTTTGTTATCAAATAGAAAATTGACAGGGAGGAAGATAATTGCTTTTGATAATAATGTGCATAAGATCGCAATATTCTCAGATGAGTTAGAAAATGTAAAACAATTAAATTTTTGTTTACAAAATTTGAAAGCGACAACATAGAATTTGAAAAAAAAATGTTCTGATTTACATAATAGTTTACAGGAAGAAATATGTCTTAAGGGGGTTTTGCTAGCAAAAAACCAGAATCTGTCAAATCAACTTGACAGTCTGAAAGATACGAACAGTCGCCTTATAGATAATGTAAAATCAATTAATAAAAAGGTTGAAACCGCGAATAGTGAAAAAGAGTTTTCGAAAATTACCGAAAATAACAAATCTAGGAAAATAAAAGAATTTAAATCGAAGGATACAACTGCGCGTTGGTTTGTAGAGTTCTATGGCCTTGTACCCCAGTACTTAAAATTAGAAAGTACTGATGGGCAGACTGTTAAAGTCGATTTCAATCCGTCGTCCAGCAAATCTTCATACCAAGATTTGCCTGAAGAAGAAAGACAAAAAATTAAAGATTTGTTATTTATTTTGGAAAAAATTAATGTTAGCGAGAGCGCTTATAGGGAACTGACAGTATTTTGTGATGGGCTACCACGAACATATCTGGTTTCAGCAATGCCAGGAAGATATTAACAGTTTATATCATTTTGAAAGAATTCCGGGAAATATCCCTGGCGCATATGTTAGTCTAGAAAGCGAAATTATCCGGTACATCAAGTATCATGTAAATCCTGAAACAGACAAGATAAAAATTAAAATTTCGGGGGACGGGTCAAAAGTTAGTAGAATTTCAAACTTTGTCGTGTTGTCCTTTTCTGTAATTACCAATGATTTGACATTATCATCAAAAGATCAAAATGTTTTTTGCATTGTAAACTGCAAAGAAGATTATGATCATTTAAAACTTGCTTGCAAACCCATTTTTCAGAAAATAAACAACATTATACGGAAAAACAAGTATTGAAGTTGAGGGGAAACATTTTGATGTAGATATTTTGATAGGTGGTGATATGGAATTTTTGCAACTTGTGCTTGGGTTGGGTGGATCGCTATGTAATTATTCCTGTCCATGGTATAGGGTCCATAAAAACCACAAGAGGGCAGATAACATGTTATCACATATTTTGTTGCAATATGTTCGTTTTTGCATGTCCAATAATAGCTAAATGTCAGGGTTGGTTATTTCCCCTCTCCGTATTTGCCCTCATTTATCCGTATTTGCCCCCGTATTCAACTTCCGGTATCTGCGCAGTGGTCTCAAAGATTATATGTCAAAGTTACAAGGAAAGATGATGCATAAAGATATGCATAAAATCGTATTTCAATCAAATTAACACATTTCAATATGTTGGAATAAAGTTTAAATAACTTGAATCTGAATAATTAGCTCAAATATATACGTTGTGTTGAAGAATTTCCATTCAAATGTCAACGTCTTGGGTAGATTTTACAAACACTTTCTAACGTCATTGTACAGATCGACATTGTTTGGTATATTTTTGAAACCAGATTTGAAACAAAAATATTTGCAAGTTGAACAAAGGCAACTCTCTTAAGGATTTATTTTCGCAATTTGTCTGTTCATAGATCTTTTTTGCAATATAAAAGTCAATGCTTGGAAAAGGTCAATGTATAATATGTGATAAAAAGATTATGACATGAAATTTTCCATATGGTCCCTGGTATCAACCCTCGACCCATATCAGCCCTCCAGCTTCGCTGTCGGGCTTGATATGGGAGTCTCGGGTTAATACCAGGGCCGATATGGAAAATGTCATGTAATAATCTCTTATTATTGCCCTCGTAAAATGTTATTGCCCCGGAGGCAAATAACACGCCGCAAATTATACTTTTATTACACATGCAAATTCGGCGTTATTTCAATAAAATATGTGATAAGATGCAGTAAACGCTGAAGCATAATTTTGAGATCATGGAGATAATTTAATTTAATTGTTAATAGCAAATTTGAAAGTGAAGTTGTTTCTTTTTCAGTACATTGTTTAATGACATGATATGTGTATAACAGTTCCCATAATTGTGTGGGAAACAATATTATTGTAGTATTATTGGTACTTGTAAAGATATGCCACATTATGACCCAAAGGTGTTTTATGTTATGCACTACTTTTGATCCATCATTTGTCCATTGGAGGTTAGGTGTTTAACACCACTTTCAAAAATATTTCAGTTACTACTTTTGTGGCGGAAATTGGAGTACCCAGAGAAATCCAGATCTGTCGCAAAAGTCACTGACAAACTTTATCACATAATGTTTTATCGAGTACACCTCGCCATGAAAGGGTTCAAACTCACAACTTAAGTGGTGATAGGCAACGATTGCACAGGTAGTTGTAAATTCAACTACCATACGACCACGACGGCTCAAGTTCAGTTAAGATGAAAGGTAATTGTTTTATTGATATTGATGGAATTTATGATTATCACTGTTTATAAACTTTCTTTTCATATCAATCAATGAAAAGAATTGGTTTGCTGAAAGTATGTTTTTTTGTTCGGGTTCATTCGATGGAATTTGTATCACATGTGAAGTTCCGTCAATTGCAGACACAACGTTAGGCATACTAGAACAATACCTTTTCTTTTGCCACCAGACTGGGATGGTTGGCCACTGATTTTACGATTACACACTTTCTATAAATCTACCCATGTTGAATTTAAAAATCTGTCAATAGTTTAAACACTGACACCAAAGCATAAATAAATAAATAAATATTGCACGGACCGTGCTATTTATCTTAGTGAATCTCATGATCATCGATGAGCTAAAACAATTGACGAAGGTAGTCCGTTGCTGAGCATAAGCATTATAAAGCTGGGGCTCTTAAAATAAAACGACAAGTAAAACAAAGTGGAAATATTTTAAAATAACATTACTATCATTTGAAATAACGGGTATGCATATGTATAAAAGTGTAGAAAAGTAGATGAATGGATTTGAATCTGAGGATCCTTAAAATTCACATCACATTTTCATAAATTATATAAAGTTTCCCCTTTTGCGCCCAAATTAAACATTTTAACTTCTAACAAGTCACCATTTGATTCGGTTGTATTTCATTTTGACGATTTTAATTACGGAAGACGATCACAACCATATTTTTTTTAACAATTGCAACTCAGCTGTTTTTTTTCATAACCTATAATAAAATGAACAAATATATAGAACACTGTCGGAACAGTTCCAGCATTCAATAGAAAAATCGTAGAGATATGTAAATTCGATATCCCTAACACACATATAAATGACCCCTCCTGGCTTAGTTCAGGTACTTCAATAAAAGTGACGGGGTTAAATTAGTATACAGTAGATTTTTCTAAGACATTTCTCTTATTTAATAAAAACAATAGAAATCGAAAATCGCACGATTTTTGCACGACAATCGGTCAATGGTCGGGCGACCGTCGCCGATAATGTATAAATAAGCCTAAAAGGGGCTATTGTTTTACCATGGGACAGACAAGTTTTGGGAGAATGGAATCATTTATTTTTCTTTACATATGAAATCAGAAATGTTCCATTCAATATCCAGATTATTTTTTTCTCCCAAGTCTGACAAAATTATTTATTTGTGCGAAAATTTAAATCAGAAATATTTAAAAAAAAAAATGTTCTGTATCTATGATCTCGTAAACTCTAAAAATGAATTAAAAACAGCAAAATAACTGATCAACAATTACTAGTATTCTAAACAACTTTCTTTTCCCTCAAACTGTTAAATATCGAACAAGTTAATTTGATTGTAGATTACAATTGAAAATAATTTACTAGCAGACGACAACAAACAACGAGTTACTTCTCTTACATAATGTACAATACGAAAAAAAACCCGTCATGGGATATCTGATTCCATGGCTTGCTATCAGTTTATCAAAAAAACAAAAACAATTCTCACAGGTTCCTAGCTAAAATCGTTACACATTAAACATTTTGCTTCACACCATTTCCCAAAATATTTCCATATTATAAAAAAAAGCGATCTTTAAATATTGGACTTCTCTCAACCCGCACCTTGGCATTTTGTTTTATAGATTTGTGATGGTGGTCCGGAGAAATGTACTGGAATATATCATCGCATTGATTGTCGTTAAGAATAAAGTACGGTTTTAAAAGTGTTTAAAAAAAATTCAAATATGACAAAGCTCTATTGTCCAAATAAACCTATCTATTACTTCTTTTAAGATTAATACCAAAATTTCGACCAGTTTTCTACGATCAATGTTAATAAGTTTCTGAATTGATATGACCTCAATATGTACATTATCAATGTCATAGCAGACGATGAAACCAAAATTGGTCTGTATGAGATATATTTTTTAAATGATTAAAACTTTGTTAAGGTGACGAAAAAATGAATTGCGAAAAACTACAATTTGAACGTGAAATAATAGATGTGGTACGTAGTTCTTACATTTAAAGATGGCATTTTTAGATCAGATTTCTTGAGATCATTCATGCAATTTCAGCATCATAATATAACCTCTGACAAATGAAGCGATCAAAATAATGAGAGATTTTATCACGTGAAACAAACTGTCGAAAACAGGAGACCGTCGAAAATGGGTGACGTTGCGACATTACTATTCGTTCACTTTAATTTCATAATACAGCTTCGGAACCTGTTTTTATTCCTGAAATCAATGCACATTGCATATTAAGTCAAAATTATGCTTTGTTTATTGAGTTTTATTATGCTTTGCAATGATACGTACGTTCTGTATACTGAAAAAAATGACGTTCAGTGCTTTTCATCACAGGCACTCGAATTCCGGACCCCCCTTTTTCCTCATTTGGTCCCTCCTGCGATTATGGTATGGATCTTTGTCTGGAAGTATATCTTTGAGCCATTTATCCATATTTTACAACATTTCGTGTTACAACTCTCTCGTTCTACTAACTTTTGTTTCTAGGTCCAGCTGCCGTTTTACTTAAAAAAACATAAAGGTAAGAAACAATCGTCAAAATACGAAGAGGGAATCCTCGCTTCGACTCGATATTTTACAATAACGCGCCAGTTTTAAAAAGGACCTTCGCTTGTCCTCGTCTCAAAAATGAGTTCCATTCATTCCTATCTAGTTTATACGTACGAACCACAAATATTTATTGACGAAATTCAAGTTTATTCTCGACGACGCATCCAGTAGATGATGTTGTTAAGTATAGATTGGTTTGCTGTTGAAGATTCAAGCAGAAAAGCGAAACTGGTTGTTTCCTTGTATGTTGTTGGATTTTGTTTTATGTACAATATACATGATGTACATTTACCCATATCCATTCTTTTTTTTCCAGGTAAATAACATAATTAGAACTTTTCATGAGTATCGCAATAAAGTTTGATCTTGAATTATTTCTGTAGCTGAAAGAAATATTATAAAAATTCTTGTTTGAACAATACACACCTAAAATTGTGGATGTAAAAAAAAGGGGGTGTAATTACACACAAAAATGTTTTTGTACCTAGACACGTATTATTTTTGGGTCTAATGTACTCTTTTGGGGGGGGGGGCACAATTTGTGTTGTATTTTTTTATTGGTTTATTGAAACATGAAGTACTAAAAATGCACACCTTCATGTTTTACTTATTTTAACTGTTTACATCAAAACTGGGCATCAGAAATTGCATTAAGAGGGGTTTTTTTTTCTTGTTTTTTTTATTATTTTTTGGGGGGTCATTAATTATTTGTGATGAGCCTAGGTACACAAATGTTGATGCCCCCCTCCCCCTCCCCATGTAAATTAAAGAATATTTTATTCTTTCCTATGTTTTTTTCAAAGGCCATTACAGTTGGAATTTTACACGTATATCCCTAAACAGAAAAGAAATACAAAGAGTAGTTCTAATCCCTTTAATGCAAAAATTTATTTTGAGGCATATTTACATATACCTGTTTCTAAGGCAGAAGAGGGGAATTATGAAAGTTACAATTTACAAGGGGTTTACTTATGTACACTGTCTTTTTGTTGTTGCTGGGATAGGGGTTGAGGAGCTTTAACTCATTTTCATTTTTTGACAAGCCTAAAAAGGAGATTTTTTTGCTTTATGATAACTAGTGTCCCTTTCTCTGTAATCCTTTCAGTGATCAAATGGTCATCCGTCAAAATTTATGTTTGAAGTGTATTTTTCCATTTCAGACAATATTCTTACCATGTCACTAGGTTCGTCATTTCTTTTCTGATGCCTATATAACACATTGTCTGAAAAGGTTTACTTTCCACTTTTATTCTTATTTAAAACTCCCGCTTAATAGGACTTTCGATACGAAATGGATTGGCCGTGCATAGCGAAGAACAAGCTAAACAAGTTCCGAAAATCTTTCCGACCAAAGAAATAGCGCGAAACAAAATATGCTCGGTTGACCTCCTGAATGGGCACGAGTGGAGGAAAGTTGGATGTGTCGTCGAGAATAAACTTGAATTTCGTCAATAAATATTTGTGGTTCGTACGTATAAACTAGATAGGAATGAAGGGAAATCATTTTTGAGACGAGGGCAAGCGAAGGTCCTTTTTAAAACTGGCGTGTTATTGTAAAATATCGAGTCGAAGCGAGGATTCCCTCTTTGTATTTTGACGATTGTTTCTTACCTTTATGTATAAGTAATACGGCAGCTGGACCTAGAAACAAAAGTTAGTAGAACGAGAGAGTTGTACCACGAAATGTTGTAAAATATGGATAAATGGCTCAAAGATATACTTCCAGACAAAGATCCATACCATAATCGCAGGAGGGACCAAATGAGGAAAAAGGGGGGTCCGGAATTCGAGTGCCTGTGCTTTTCATTACCTGACTTTACACATATTAACTAACTGTATTTATTTCTGAAAAGCACATATTGTGAATACATTTTGGATAAAATTTTATCGACATCTGAGGTGGGGCCGATTTTGGCCCTTATAGCTTCCAGTCCTTTCATGAAGGAGGAAATGAATGCTTAACTCCAAAGGAGAAAATTTTCAGCTATGTCATGCATGATAACATCTAATACATATATAGATAAGATTTATATGATAGGTAAACAATGGTTTGTACCTTATGCTTAAATTTCATGAAGGAGGAAGTGAATGCAAAGGAGAAATTTTTCAGGTATGTCATGCATGGCTATAAATAGTTATTCAATGGCCAACATATGCTCAGCTAGATTTTTTAGCCTCAGCTAACTGAAGCAGTCCACAGGTAGACATGTCATTCCGTTCGGACACATTTTCCTGGTTCCCAAGTCAACCATTATTTCCTCTTGCTACTTTATGTTGTGTAATCAGTTTAGAGAGAGCCAATACCATTTTATTAGTCTTTCTCGTCCACAATCTGTCGCACCCGAGGCGAGCACGTTTACCATTTCACCACCTAGGCGGTCATTTACTATATCATGAATATACTTATAACAACAAGATGAGATAGTGGTTACGACAGCAAAACGACCACTCATACCAAACTGTTGTTGATCAGTATACAAATATAGCTGCAGATTGCCTTGTTTGTGTAACGTACATGATTTTCTCAGAACACGAGGTACTCTATTATGCCCTGTCCTAAGGACAATTGTTGTTTCGTTCCTTTACAACTAGCTCATGCATGTATGGGATGTTCCCAGAGGCGGACTGGCCATACGGGCATATGAGTAATGCCCGGAGGGTCAACCAGATAAACAACATATTAATGAACAATGTGTAAACCTGATAGGTGACGGTATGTCGGGGTGGGTTTGTTCCCACGGCCGGGAAGAACAATTTCCCGTATTTCGTCTGCGGTGTTCTATCTGTAGTAATGTTTGTAACTAGAGTAACACGACGGGTATCAATAGTGGAGCAGGAACTGCCTACCCTTCTGGAACACCTGAGTACACCCCCGGTTTTTAGTGTGGTTCGCGTTACTCGATTTTTAGTTTTTTGTGTATGTTTTGTAGATCGTTGTTTGTCCTTTTGTACTTTTTCTTTTTGTCATTGTGTTATCTGTTCTACTTCGATTGACGGATTCTGATTACACCTTTGGGATCTTCAAACTCTTCTTTTTAATTGAAATGACCTTATTTTATAGATGAATGTCGAACTCAAGTATATCAAATCTCTACCAGAGGAAACTACTGGACAATTAAATGATAGAGAGAAAAATAAGGAAAATGTCAAAGCTTACGACAATACAGCATTCCATGATCCAGAGGTATCTATTCCTGTAATCTCGTTATTTCCTGAATTTCTATTTCAAGATAACGAAACGATTAATTGATAACGCATGTATCAATTCATGAAAATCTGAGTGAAGAAAACTTTTGATCCCACCATAACATAATTTATTGCAAATGTGGTCAGACATGTGCGATATCATTTACATTGTAATTGTTCTAACATTCAAAATCAGACCTTACCTGTTTTACAGAGGTTCGCATTGGTGTTCGATTAGCATAACTTACACCGTCATACTCCGCTCTTTCGAAATCGAATTGACCAATTAATTTACCTACAATTAGGCGAGTAAATCAAGTAAAATAAAAATATAAATACGTAGATATCTAATAAACGTTAGAGAATACCGAAGGGGCAATCAAAAATGGACAATTCAGAGACACTGCAAATAAACGTTAGAGAATACCGAAGGGGCAATCAAAAATGGACAATTCAGAGACACTGTAAATAAACGTTAGAGAATACCGAAGGGGCAATCAAAAATGGACAATTCAGAGACACTGCAAATAAACGTTAGAGAATACCGAAGGGGCAATCAAAAATGGACAATTCAGAGACACTGTAAATAAACGTTAGAGAATACCGAAGGGGCAATCAAAAATGGACAATTCAGAGACACTGTAAATAAACGTTAGAGAATACCGAAGGGGCAATCAAAAATGGACAATTCAGAGTAACTGACAATATAGAGTACACAATACAGAGGAAAACAAAACAAAAACACAACACAATATGTGTTGGACACCACTTCACGCAAACAAACACATTTTCATTTTACCAGATCACATTCATCATCAATATCTCATTCTTTACAGATAGGAGATGGGGAAACTATTGTAAATAATGTCCCTACTAAAAGGAATGTTGAAGATGATGATAGTCAACAAGAAGATTTTAATTGTTGTTCGAGGAACACGCTACGGATTCAAACAGCTGTGTATTCTTGTCTAAAAACACATACAAATTTGATAAAAACAGTCATTAAAACAGTCTTATTTGGTGTTTTCTTTGCATATCTTATTTATTCCTTTTATTATAAATTTGGTGGTGAACCTGAATGGCGACTGCTTGTGTGTACTATTATTGGATTGTCCATGATAATAGGGTTTTGGTTATCCAATCATTTCAAGACACAAATTAAGAGATGGCAGCAAAACACAGTTACACCATTCTGTGCCAGATCTGGTACAGCAACTGTGATGTTTCATATTCGATGGTAGGTAACGTAATAATTTATACAATATGCCCGACGATTTGTTTTGTTTAATACTGTGCCTTTTCACGCTCTTACTGAAAAGGACTAAGTTTGATTGGCACACTGCTGTTCACGTCTGTTAAACCTTTCTGAAAACATGGTATAACCAACGGACGATTCATATTGCTCGAGCTAGTGTCTTAAAAGCGCTACTTTTAACAATATTTTAGCCTATCGATGATTTGTACATTTTCCCTTTGTTCTTTGCACGAAATAATATTTATTATTATATATTAATAAATATTTCTCTATTTAATCCTTTATAAAAAAATCGTGCAATATATTCTTGTATTTTACTGTTGGTCTCGATCGTCTTTATAAGATCCGGAAAAAATACCGGTGCGTTCCGAATGTCATTTCTCATATTTTACTCTTGGTCTCGATCGTCTTTATAAGATCCGGAAAAAATACCGGTGCGTTCCGAATGAAATAAAACAAAATTCATATTGCACTAGTGCAAATATTAAAATATTCTTCCCAGTGCAATATAATAATGATATATGAAAAAATCATATCTTCACAGTATTAATAACACTTCTGAAGAAGAAATATTTATTACTATATAATAAAAGGGTTATTGCATGAATATTGGTGAATATTGTCCCTCGCAGTGTATCATATTGCGCTCGCACGCTCGCGCAATATGATATACTGCTCGGGACAATATTCACCATTATTCATGCAATAACCCTATGTTATCAGGCAAAAATAGTCATATTAACATAATATCGCTGTTTTTTTATGTAAAGTTAAAATGACGTCACTGATGTCATCTCACCAAATCCTCGATAAACATACTATCGTTGATTTGTTTTGCTTGAAATGGACTTCTCATTGCATCTCAAATATCATGCTTCGCCTTCAATGTGATATTTCTCTGAGAAAGTCATAATCACAAAACAAATTAGCTATATTATATATATCGTGATCGTCAGTTTTATTCATGGTGGAAACAGGACTACCCGTAAAAACCTCTCTTGGCCCAAATCACTGGCAAACTCTATCACGTAAAATTGTATCACGTAAACGTGACCACAGGCGGGAATCAAACGTGACCACAGGCGGGAATCAAACGCACAACTTCAATGGTAAAATATGCAAAGGTAGATGTTAGTGCGCATAATATAAATAAAGGTAATAACAAAATTACCGAACTCCGAACAATCTTACAAAGGGAAAGTCAAAACTCATAATTATATAAACAGACAAAATCAGTCAACAACCGGAAAACTGTGAAAACCGTAATGACCCTGATTTGGTACAGGCATTTCTAAAGAAATGGTGGGTTGAATCAGATTTTAAGGCGCCAAACCTCCCGCTCTCATTACGGTTCAAAGGTTCCGGCTGTCACTGTAACAGTATTTAAATACAGGAACAAAATAGGTAAAATAGTTGTCAAAGATCGCGGTACCTAAGGGCCAATTATACACTCATCACGAAAATGTCTGACTCAGAGCAGTTTTAAAATCTAATCGGATAATCGTAGGAAAAGGGGAAAATCCATAACACTAACACACATATATGGCAGCTCATATTTCTAGCTAAGTTCGGACACTTCAATAAAGGGTGGCGGGTTAAGCTAATTTAATCAGCCCGAACTTCGTATATCGTATTGATGATAGACATATGATATTTAAAAGGATAAAAGCAAATAATAAAGCATGTTTATTCTTCTAAAGTTGGTTGTAAGCACAAATCAATCAATCAATCAATCAATCAATCAATCAATCAATCAATCAATCAATCAATCAATCAATCAATCAATCAATCAATCAATCAATCAATCAATCAATCAATCAATCAATTATTGAATGTTCTATATTTCAGGATATTGAAGGTAGTAGTCTTTATATTCATCGTAGTGTATATCATCGTTGAAGTTGCAATAGATCGCCCGGAGAACCTTATACCAGCCGTGGGAGTTGTTTTATACGTTGTCATTTTCTATGTGACCTCAATTAATCCAGCCAGGGTAAGATGTCTATTAATTGTGTAACCGTACATGAGATATGTCAATTGTTATGCTCTTTTTATTGAATCTAAAACTAAACCGCATCGGGTCTGATGATTTCTTTTTTTTTCCATTTTACGTGAATAAATAAATAACAAATACGGAAAAACTCTGTGAGGCCTCTGTTGTCTCAATAATGTCACAGTCGGTTTAATTCAGCCCCTATCAATCAATGCATATCACCATAATCGCTTTAACATGTCCGTTGAGAGCTGCATTAGATGCAACTTGCCATTATGAAGTAGATAGATTATGGGTACTGCAATATCCTCCACACATATACTATTACAGTAACATCTACAATGTAACTCAAATATTGTTGTAGGACATAATCATATTACTTATCTTGTATAAAACTTAACGCGGAAATTTTGGAGATACCACAATGGTATTCAAAATCCGTAAATCAAACATGTCAAAGCAGAACAGACAATGCAGGTGCCAAGCGAAACAGTACAAACAGAAATAATCATCCACAAAAACACTAAATATGAAACTAAAGATTTAGCAACACGGGGTCAAAATAAATGGGCTGAACTTAAGTGCTCCGGACGCTAAGACAGTTCATGATTCAATAGACATATGTTCTTCTATTTCTCTTAATTGAATCAAATGTATTACACTGTAAATATTGGAATCTAATAACATTTTACGGTTTGAACATTACAAGCAGTGCCGATGACCTTATTTTAAATATTTGTCAATGATGAATACGAATATAAAGCAAGTTTATTTCAATATGCCTTAGAATGATACATTGATGAAGAACACGCAGTCATAAACTTGACAGACATATTTTAAAACTCTGATAATTAAATTCAGTACTTGTTTGTCAAACCAGTTTTGGTGTCAACTAAACGGTAGAGAATACAGAAAGGGCAATCAAACATGAACAACCCAGAGAAACTGACAACATAGGGTACACAATAGGAAGAACAACACAACACAATATGTGTTTGACATCACTATACGCAAACAATAACGTAAATAAAAACATGGCTGTCTTTGGTTTAAATGATATAATTAAATTACAGGTAGACTGGCATCCAGTATTTTGGGGACTTTCTTTACAATTCATATTTGCCTTGATTACACTAGAGACTCAGTGGGGATATGATGCCTTTCAATGGGCCGGTGACCGTGTAACAGAGTTTCTGCGCTACAGCGAAGTCGGTTCTTCTTTTGTGTTTGGTACTGTGTTTGCTGAGCATTATTTTGCTTTTGGGGTAAGCACCAATAAAACTGTTTAACCTGCTTTAGAGACCACCTCTATTAAGCCTTAACTGGGATTTTGTAATCGTAACTAATTCTCCTTCACTGTGCATTTCTTATTAATTAAACCTATTTTTAGCAACCGCCTATCTTGTCTTGTGTGATTTTATGTTAATAAGAAGACAAGTTTGACTGTTCTACTATTACACATATCGAGTCAGGAATATTATATACTTATTAACTGGGTACGAGGGAATAGCAAGTTTGTCGTCCCCGAGACACTGCCTATTGACCGAGGCGAAGCCGATGTCAATAGTCAGGGTCGAGGGAACAACAAACTTGCTATTCCCGAATACACAGTCTATAAGTATTTTATTATACCGAAAAACATTAGACTCATAGTTAAATGATCACCTCAAAATGATAAAGACCAATAAAATCACGCATCTTTTGCCAGTAATTTGCATTATAAATCTGAATATTGTCTCATGGACATGTTTATGCTATTTCCCGTCACTCATAAGAGTTTGATTCTTTTGAGAAAGTAGACTTAAACATAAATGTACATGGTGACTAAAAGTCTTATGAAAATTTAGAATATTTTTGAAATTTGGAAATTATTTTGAAATTTGAAATTTTTGAAATTTTGATTTTTTGGGAAAATTTCAGAGTTTTCGTTAATAGACGATGAAGTCCAAGTGTTCCGAATAAGTATAAAACTTTTATCCAATCCGGTCGCGCAACTAAAAATCCGCGAAAACGATTCACATTGCCGGTCCATAGTCTTTAAAACTATGGACCGCTCAATAGTCAAACAACTGGAAAAGGAGAAAAATAGCAATTTTAATGTAGAAAACTTTGCAGTGATGTTCATATACTGAGGTACAATAATATATACTTATTGACTGGGTATGAGGGAAAAGCAAGTTTATTGTCCCCGAGACACTGACTATTGACCGAGGCGAAGCCGAGGTTAATAGTCAGGGTCGAGGGGACAAGAAACTTGCTATTCCCGAATACACAGTCTATAAGTATTTTATTATACCGAAAAACATTAGACTCATAGTTGAATGATCACCTCAAAATGATAAAGAATAATAAAATCACGCATCTTTTGCCAGTATTTTGCATTATAAATCTGAATATTGTCTCATGGACATTGTTATGCTGTTTCCCCAGTTATTCATAAGAGTTTGATTCTTTTGAGAAAGTAGACTTCAACATAGATTTACATGGTGACTACAAGTCTTATGAAAATTTTGAACTTTAAAAAAAGTTTTAAATTTTAGAATTTAGAATTTTTTTTGAACATTTTGAAATTTTATGAAATTTTATGAAAATGAAATTTTAGAAAATTTGAAATCATGAAAATTTTGAAATGTTTTGAAATTTTTGAAATTTTATTAAATATTTCAGAGTTTTCGTTAATAGACGATGAAGTCCGAGTGTTCCGAATAAATATAAATCTTTTATCCAATCCGGTCGCGGAACTAAAAATCCGCGAACACAATTCACATTGCCGGTCCATAATCTTAAAAACTATGGACCGCTCAATAGTCAAACAACTGGAAAAGGAGAAAAATAGCAATTTTAATGTAGAAAATTTTGTAGTGATGTTCATATACTGAGGGACAATAATAACAATTATATTGTTGCTGTAAATGAACTGAATAGAGCTAGGAGTGATATATCGCTGTAGTTACGGAGCTTGAATAATAATTATATTTTCCCCTCCTGTTTATCTTTGATATCTATTATTTTGTTTTGTAATTTATGGGGTGTAAATGTATCAATAAAAACACATAAAATCAAGTAGTAAATGACAATTTGCTTTTAATGGACATTTAAGTGTGTTTGATCTTATTCTTTAAAGTGTTTGTTTTCTGATGCGTCACGTAATACTATTACAGTAAGCTCCGTGTCATTATCTAAATACAAAATGCATTATTCACATAAAGTTAACGTACGAGATGATTCCATCGCATAAAGTTCATAACATAATTTTATTTGTTCATTAAAATGATATCATTACATATACGAAATGTGCTTTGAGTATAATTGAAATACATTCTGTACAACCATCAATTTCTTTACGGCGCTTTTTTATTAATTTTTTTATTAAAGTGAATGTATTAAGCGAGGGAACTGGATAGGGGGCCATGTATATTATGTATGTTAGGGGCGTCTGTTTCTACGGTTATACGATTAGATTTTGAAACTGTTCCGATAGTGTTGTAGCTTTTGTTTATATCATTTCAAAACTATTTATTATGCGTAAAAACAATTAAGCAATGATAATGGACCTTTAGATAAGATACATCATAAATAATGCGGTTTTCATGCCCTTTTCTCATACTTATTCGTACGTTTCCAGTCTTTTCACAAATCTCTATTCATTTCGGTAACTTACTGGACCAAACTTGATTATATTTGTATATCAAAATGCACGATTTTACCATGTTGCTAAAATTAGATCCAGGCCATGTATATTATTTAAATGTATTATTTTTTTATTTAAGGTGATGCCTATCGTTATCTTTATGTCAACGGGTATTTCAATCCTGTATTATCTTGAAGTTATACCATTCGTTATCAAACATATTGGGAGATTTCTTGGGTTTTGTATGGGCACAAGACCAGCCGAGTCACTCAGTGCCGCCGGGAATATATTTCTAGGAATGGTTGGTATTTTGTTAGACTGATATATTAGAAGAGCAATTGATGCTACGTGATTATAGCTTCCATGGTATAAATGACGCAACTCATATCTTACTTCTTATATTAAGACAGTGGGATAGTTTCTACAATACAAAGTGACACAGTTCACAATTTCAATCATGTAAAGTGACACAGTCTGCACTACATTGTGACAGTTTGTAGTTCACTTCGTATGATGTGACATAGTTGACTTCGTATGATGTGACGTAGTTCACTTCGTATGATGTGACATAGTTGAGTTCCAACTGTTTGACGTGACGTCTTTTTCCTCCATAAACTGTGACATAGTTCACAGTTTCTATCGTAACTATATTCTTGCACATTATTATTGTCATCTAAATGGTTTACATTTTATCTTTGCATATGCAATGCACAAAATATTACAGTAAATTCAATAACAACGTGGTTTATAGCAAATCTAATTAAAATAGAATATTTCTTGGACCTTTTATCTATTTGTAATATGGATGTTCACTGATATGTAACAATGTCCCAGCATCGTGTGAAGTCGGATGCCATATTTCAATCGACCGGACATTGCCCGCTCTATTGTAATATTGCTGTAGATGGCCGGATGAGAAAGAGGCATCAGAATCTTCATGTTAGGGTTGTTTTGACAACATTTCTTAATTCATTTTTCTTGCAAATAGAGAGTAATATATTTTCAATCTAACCAAGAATGAAGATACAATGACAAAGATGCCCTGATGCAACGATTAGTCGACGGAAGTAAAGAGGACCGATCAGCTGCAGACCAGGGGCCGCTACACATGCATTTTAATGTACGAGGTATGCTCAACATTGAAGACCCTACTGTGACTGTGAAATGTAGAATATGTTTCTAAGTGCAAAGTTGTATACTATCATGCTCCTTTACATCCTTTCTCAATCGTAACTACTCGGCCATTCTCGCTACCCTGCAAATAACCTCGTACGTAGATAGTAGAAATTCTTTCTTCTTAAATTGCTTGCCGGAAGTTAAGCCACACAAGAATATAGTCCACGAAAATCCAATATGGAAGACATACTAAGTAAAATCTAATCATGCAAAACTAATTAAAACTTTAACTTTTATCCATGAAAATAATTGAAATATAGAAAATTGTCTAAAATATATCTTTATCAAACTTTCATGTAACTGACATGTGAAAAGTAGTTCTATTTATCCGCAAAGTAGTTCTATTCATCCGCCACCTTCGTACGAGGTTATTTGTAGGGTAGCGAGAATGGCCGAGTAGTTACGATTACATCCTTTCTTACTGATACATATATTTTAGTCTAATGTTTGATCGAAATAATCAAATAGTTGTGTCAGCTACATATATGTTCAAAATTACGAATCATGCATACAAATACAGTAATTGAAATGTATTGAATATAAATTTTGTTTTGCAGACAGAATTGCCATTAATGCTTCGTCCGTTTCTTCATGACTTGTCGAATTCTGAACTACATGCTATCATGACTGGAGGTTTTGCTACTATAGCAGGCAGTGTACTAGCAGCTTATATAAGTATTGGTGTAAGCTTGGTATAACCTTCAATTTGGTGAAGGCGGTCAGTATTTGATAGAAGGAGAAGTATATGTTAATTGGAGCATATTTATCATTAAATATTTGATAATTCTATGGTATTTCAAATACATAGCATTTAAGAGCCTACACCGATCACCTAATATAAAATTACTCAATAAATCACGCAAATATTCTAGTGATACCAGTAAAAACAAGGTCCAAGACTGGTAGCCATTCATCATATCGTCTTTTTAATGGTCCACTCAACGATCATTCATGTGCAGTTTATTTATATGGTTCTTTAAATAATTCCCAATATAAATATATATGAGGCTATGTATGCAATTACACCTCGCATACCTTTAATTTATGAATATCTCTAATGTAGCTCCGGTAGAACAAATAAACACAAATCTTGGGGAATAACTGTATTAATTTTAGATGTCAAGTTTTACCAAATTTACAATGTCTGCTTCCTTCCCGCACCACAGACGAGAGAGAGTAAACATCGGAACTGTCCGGAACGCCCCAGTGATTCCGGACAATTATATTATTTTACCCGTGACTTCATCAACCAGAATTTAGGAATATAACATTCCACCGGCAAAGAAAGAAATTGGGGACAATTTCGTAGTGGTTGGCGAAGGCACGGGGAAAAAAACACTAAGAAACTACACATGCAGCATATTCAAATATTACAATTGAAGAAAACAAAAATGTGACAAAATTTGAGACCGAACATATAATACAACAGTTATCAGTATAGTAGAATCCTCAGTCCAATGATGCAACCTTGTACTACATTTTGTGACAAATATGATATGAACTAATTCATCGTAAGTATCGACCTGAAAGTTCCGTGATTCACATGTTTTGTGATTCATTATTATAAGTGTAAATTGTTTCCATGATGCAGCCAACAGAGACCCGAAACTCTTACATTTCAAATATCATTACCCTGGTTTTTTTATCGTTTACATTCACAGATCCGTTCACATTCACTCACGCAATCACACATGAAGGATAATGACATAAGAAACCTCACGGGTTTTCTTTTCAGCATGATCATACTCTTTCACCACTGTTACATTACCATATCAAATACTGTCAAACAAGCCTATAAGGATGGCATAGCAAAATTTGAGATGTGGTGCAGGACGGAAGAGGATCAAAATCACATATAAAACAAAAACATGAATATTTACAAAAAAAATTGTGTCAAGGAAAGAGAAAATTAACAGGTGGTAATGTCACTTCCAATACTAAGCTAAGAAATGATGTTTGGCAATGCAATTATTACCAAAACATATCCAGTTCAAAATAAGAACATATGGTCGTTTCAATCCAAATAAGAAGAACGAAACACACTATTGCTGAATAAACAAATGAACATTTCTGCATGTATAGCTCTGTAATAAATTTTAATCCTGATGAAATACATAACGTTTCAAGACGGTATGGTTGGCAATGCAATCATTACCAACACCAATTCAGTTACAGTGCTTACGGGTATGTCCCAGACCTTTGCAATGAAAACATTCGATTTTCTTGTCAAATTGAGGAGGTGCAGGTTTTTTATTGTCATTTCTAGAGAGCACTAAATCTGTCAATGTTTTGACCTGTGCTCTCAAAACGTCAATATCTGATTGTATGGAAGCTGAAACTGAAGCGGAAGGATTTTCTTGTTTTGTTACAATTTCTGTTAAATTTTTAATTTGTTTCCGTAAATCCTCAGCAGCTGGATCAGTTGTTCCTTGTATTTTCTGGTAAGGTTTTTGTTTTCTAGCTGAATCAATCGCGTTTACGGACTCTGAATGATCCCTGTAGCCACAGGCCTCTGCCATTTTTGATGATGTTAATGCGGTTCGATTACTAGTCCAAGGGAGGTAACTTCAAGAGTCAATTTAAGCCATCATAAAATGTTAATTATAGCGGTCAGTCCATCACGTCGCTCAATCAGCAACACAATGTTAGGTTCTCCACCATCTAATGTAGCTCCGGTAGAACAAATAAACACAAATCTTGGGGAATAACTGTATCAATTTTGGATGACAAGTTTTACCAAATTTACAATGTCTGCTTCCTTTCCGCACCAAAGAAGAGAGAGAGAGTAAACATAGGAACTGTTTGGAACGCCCCAGCGATTCCGGACAATTATATTATTTTACCTGTGACTTCATCAACCAGAATTTAGGAATATAACATATCACCCAAGATTCAACAAGGAGAGGATTATCAAATGATAATTCTTCGCATGCAGTAATAATTGATTGCAGACCACCACAATTATGGCACCTGTCCTGTTGCCTTGGTTACGTATCCATCAATAATGAAAGCGGATATTCCGTAACGGTTACCCACGTCAATAATACTAGATTGTATACTAGTATTTCTGAAGGGTTTCTAACATGTGCATTTTCACCCAAAGCTAGTAATTTAAATGTAGAATCTAAACAAAACCGGTTGTGTGATGTTTCAGAAAAAATCATAGAATACAGTATACATTTTGTACTTGTAGGTACCAGCCAATCATCTGTTGACAGCATCTGTTATGTCAGCTCCTGCATCACTGGCATTATCAAAACTCACTTATCCTGAATTGGACAAGTCAACAACATCGTCTAAAGATTACTCTAAGATTGAAAAATCGTGAGTTGTTCATTAAATTTGGCATATTTGAATGTTCTAAATTTGATTCTGTTATAGCTGTGTTTTATACAGACCAGTCCACTTTTATTGAAATCGCTTCTAATACAGATTCGGTTATGGAACCGATTATTTATCTCCTGAAATTCCCCATTACATATATCCTTATTGAGGTTGTTTACACTGTAATTAGTAGGAGCCGACGTGGTCGTGATCGTATGGTAGTTGGATTTACAACTACCTGTGCAATCAGTGCTTATTACCACTAAAGTTGTGAGTTCGAACCCCGTTCGTGGTGAGGTGTACCCGATACAACATTAAATGATAAAGTTTGTCAGTGACTTGTGACAAGTCGGTGGTTTTTTGTCCGGGTACTCCGGTTTCCTCCACCAATAAAACTTACCGCAACTATATAACTGAAATATTGTTGAAAGTGACGTTAAACACCATAGACCAGTTGGAACTAGTGGTATTAAAATATCGGTCCTATTGAAGTGATGATGCATCAATAAACGTAAAAACTATCGACGTGTCATCAGTGGTAATGGAATGCCAATTTGACACGTATAAACAGTGGACATATTCCAAAGATATACAAGAATTGTTTTACTCTGCTTACCTCATTTAATGTCTACTTTATTACATCTGTTTCATAATAAATGTCATTTATATTTTAAGGAAAGATAGAAATATATTTGAAGCCGCCACAAATGGTGCCACAATATCTGTTAAATTGGTAGCCGCCATTATTGTTAATGTCATAGCTTTTCTCAGTTTGTTGGCATTTGTTAATGCGACATTTACCTGGTTTGGTGATAGAGTTGGCGTAGAAGGAGTAACATTAGAAGTAAGGAACTAATAGCAATATGACTATTTATTGATATCATCACAGAAATAAAATGAAAAATAAATATCACACTGTCAGAACAGTTCCAAAATATAATAGAAAAATCGTATTATTTGTTACATTAAACATCTTTTATTTTGCAGACAATGGACCAGACACAAGTTATAAACTTACAAGGTCTTCTCCGTCCAACATCGTAGAAATAAAAGGACAATCGATATCCTAACGCATATTCATGACCGCTCAGTCTCCTGGCCTGATATATATATTTCATAAACAAGGGGCGTACACTAGTTTTATCGAGCCAAAATCCACTTAGGTGAAATGATGCAATCATGCAAGTGTTTTTCCACATGTGAATAAAATGCAAATTCACACGGAAAATAATCTTAAATAACACCAATGTCTTACTCTAGGTTGTACCCTTTCCTGCAATGATGAAACATATTTGACTGTGTGGTAATATTTGGTGTTCATTTTCCATGGTACACGGGTTAGGGGGTAAGGGTTGTGATGTGCAACGCCACTTTCAATAATATATCAGTTATATCGTGGCAGTCAGTTTTATTGATGGAGGAAACTGGGGTACCCGTATAAAACCACTGACCTGCCACAAGTCACTGACAAACTTTATCACATAATGTTGTATTGAGTACCATGACAACTCAATTTCCTGGCTTAAGTACGATCAGGTAACTTGGAAATCATCTCAAAATAGACTATATAGACTTAGACGCAAACTTAACAAAATAGAGAATACTGCCTGATGTCAGGCTAGTTGTCCCTTCATATTCATACTAAACTATATTCAATGCCTTCTTGTTAGTTATTTATGTTAGGTAAGATAGACACTTGGTTTTAGGTTTGGTTTGGCTTATGGTGTTTAACGCCACTTTCAACACTGTTTCAGTTATATCGTGACGGGCAGTTTTATTTGTGGAAGACACCGGAGTACCCGGAGAAAACCACCGACCTGTCGCAAGTCTTTGACAAATTTACCACATAAAGTTGTATCGAGTACATCTAGCCATGGATCACGTGGTTTTATGAATAAATGTGTCAATATTTGTTTTCAGTACATTTCTTCGTACGTATTCTATCCTATTGCATACTTCATGGGAGCAGATGTAGATGATTGTCGTCAGGTGGCGACACTGGTAGCTAAGAAGACGTTTACAAATGAGTATATAGCATACAATGATCTGGCAAAGATCATCAGCAATGGAAAGGAACTAACAAGCTTTATAGAGACTAAGAACGGGAGCAATCATTGGTGGTGGAATAATGATGACGTTGTCTACAATAATGGCACTCATAATATAACACTTCTGTTAGGAATAATGTCGGTAAATATGTTGATAAATTTGTTGTAAGAAATTAAAATACATTTTATCTAAGTGTTTCTGCAGCAGGTTAAGAATTGATCAATTAATTTAAGCGTTGCATGGTCATTTATAGCAATTTACAAATTTATTGCCAATATTAATTGATGCTTACATACTTTTTTTTTTTTATTATTAATGACAAATTACTGAAAGCATTTTAAGTAGCATCTATTTTTCAAAACATGATTACCCAGTGTCTCTGGATTTTGCGTTCTTTTGCATCTTCGGGTTTCTTTGACGTTTATTTTAGTCGATGGGGGTAATTAATCTATATATTTTTTCTGAACTGTATACAGTATTCTGTTAAAATGTACCCCTACCAGGAAATACTATGGATTGTTTTCTTGATTGTCCCTGTCGGTTTTCTGTCACGTTTATTGTCTGTCATAGATAAACATTTAATCCAGTGACACATTAATTAGGTATATCTCTAGATAATTTTATGGTCATATCTACTGAACATACGACATGCATGACAATGATATTGTTTACATTTAATAGAATAAAAATAATAAATCATGTTATAGTTTAATTCATTGCATAATATAGGACGTTATTTATTATCAATAAATAGCTTCTGTATCGTGGGACACCGTAAATACTTCCACTTAAGCGTTCAAGATTTATAGGCACATTCTGTGGTCTCCTAGCAGTGAATACATCATAGCGTTGATTAGACTTGTAGAATTAGTGTATTTACCTTCTGAAAAAATAAATCGTCAATTTAAAAGTAATTTCACTGACAACATTGTATCTATCGTCAATTTAAAAGTAATTTCACTGACAACATTGTATCTATCGTCCATTTAAAAGTAATTTCACTGACAACATTGTATCTATCGTCAATATAGCTCGCATTACAGATATCAGTTTTGTTTTAACAGGAACGTTCAGAGGTTGTCTCAACATATGCCTTGTGTGGCTTCGCCAATTTTGGGTCAATGGGCATATTACTAGGGGCATTTAGCGCTTTAGTACCTTCTAGGAAATCTGACATCACAAGTATGATTCTTCGAGCGATGATTGCAGGAAATGCAGCGTGTTTTTTAACTGGTAGCATAGCAGGTAAAATATTAGATAAGCATTAGCTATCTTTAAAAATGCAAAGTATCATACTATTATGGCAATGGTAACTTCAAATCACGTCTTACAAATGCAAAAATGGTAATGGACAATCACGGACTAAAAGAGAATATCACTGACTTGAGATTTGTTTGCTACTGATGATTCAAGATAGGTCATGCATTCAAAAAAGATGCTTTCCCCGAAAACTGGAGGTCAAGCCTGGTCAAGGTTATAATATTATAGTTTGTTGTTTCTCACGTAAGCGGATTCAGTTATATGGTGGCGGTCAGTTTAATAGGTGGAGGAAACCGGGAGTACCCGGAGAAAACCACCGACCTGCTGCAAGTCACTGACAAACTTTATCACATAATGTTGCATCGAATACAACTCGTCATGAGCGGGATTCGAACTGACAGTTAGTGATGATAGGCACTGATTGCATAGGAATTAGTAAATGTAACTACCATACGACCACGCCCACGACGGTTCATGTTTGAGTTAGATCTCTGGTGTCAGTTGCAGTGAGCTAACACTTTAAAAGGCAAATCCATCATGCTCGTTTTTTACAATGAAGGCACAAAATCAAAAGGTTACTTGTACTAGTTATAATACGATGGCATGTTGCTCACGTGACGTTAAATAGCAATCATTCAGCCATCTTTTGTCAGAATTTTACACAAACAACCTTTCATTACTATAATTAACATTTGCTTTCATGGAATCGTTACAACTATAGAATGCAAGTTCAATATATACACCATTGTTTTGTTATTTTGTTATTTTAGGGAGTGGATGTGGTCGAGTGGTCTAGGGCGCTGGACGTAAGGCTAAGCGAATGGTGCTGCAGTGTATCAATGGTGTGGGTTAAAATCCCGTCGAGGGAAGAACAAAAATTTGACAGCTCTAAAATCTAATTCTAACACTGTTTGGTTTAATTTTCAAACGTATATATATAAAAAATATAATTCTAACACTGTTTGGTTTAATTTTCAAACGTATATTTTTTAATATGTATACTGTCTGAAAATTAAACCAAACAGTGTTAGAATTAGATTTTAGAGCTGTCAAATTTTTGTTCTTCCCTCGACGGGATTTGAACCCACTCCATTGAAACACTGCAGCACCATTCGCTTAGCCTTACGTCCAGCGCCCTCGACCACATCAACTCCCCCCCTTTATATATATATATGACACTGTTTTTATTGTTCATTTGATATTTGTTGAACACATTTTATTTTCCAGGTTTGTTATACAAGGGATGACACGTGTTCAGATGTTATACCACTATGTTTCATTAATCTAGCAGAGTGAAGATCTGAGGACTAAGATCGCATTCCTTACAGTGATATCTGGTCGATCACTTGTATACAATCATATAGTCATATATTAAATGTAGCTAGTTGATATATCATCTGTTGTAGAATCATAGAACAATCATGTGATTGTTTTTATAAACTTTTTTTTATTTATATATAAAATAGTATTGGACATATATTGTATGACTAGCATATAAACTAGTGGTATATCTAAGAAGAGACGACTGTCATCGCATGTCGGGGGCCGTCGTGGTCGTGATCGTATGGTAGTTGGATTTACAACTACCTGTGCAATCAGTGCTTATCATCACTAACGTTGTGAGTTCGAATCTTGCTCATGGCGAGGTGTACTCAATACAACATTATGTGATAAAGTTTGTCAGTGACTTGTGGTAGCTCGATGGTGTTAGTGTAAACATATTTTATTAATCAATACATATGAATATAGTACAACAATTTAAATACAACAATAGTAATGACTATGAATTAATTAAGAGGATCCGAAAACAAGTTATTAAACTTATATAAATCCGTATCCCAAGTTTAATTAAATCTACTTTTAATAATCTCAGAAGTTAGATTACGTTGTAAGGATCAGTGAAATGATAATTGTATTTACACCATAGGGGATGAATTGTGCAGGAAAATGAGAGGGGTTGGTGAATTGTGAATTACGGGGTAAATCGTTTACTACTTAAAATGAACTTTTGTACTGACAAGAAGATTTCTGTGTTCTGGTTAATTGTTAACTCATTAGATCCTACCAATAGAAGTTCAGTGCACAATGGAATAGGAAGGTTAAGGGCAAATATGTGGCGTTGTCTAGGTATGTTATAGTGAGGACAGTTGAGAAGATAATGAGTAGGAGTCTCTATAGCACCACATGTACAATGCGGTGAATTTACAATATTTTTCCGAAATAGATCGGAATTAAGAGCACTACACCCCATACGTATTCTAGCGTGAAAAATCTGTCCTAAACGGCTACCGACGTAAAGAAATGTGGGTTTATCATGTATAATATTAAGGTTCAGTCGCGATTTGAATACATTAATAGAAGGACAGTTTTTTGTGCTATCCGTAAGAAGATTCCAAGACCGTACTGTCTGAGGTAAAAAGTAATGTGCATATAAAGTGGTTCGAGCTCTGACAGGCGGAATTAACGTTGCGTGTCTTGTATTGTGATCGTGAATATTTCGGAGGGTGTTAGGGACAAGACTACTCAAATACCCCGGGGTTAAGCCATTATTCATTTTATAAAAATATGTCAATCTATGTTTTTCCCTTCTGTCTTTCAAATATTCCCACCCGGTTTCTGCATATAACTTTAAAAGGGATACCAGGCGGGTACCCCCGGTAACAACCCTGACAGCCTCTGCTTGTACGCTTTCTAATTTATTCGTAAGGTAAACAGTTTTACAGTCCCAAACGACATCCCCATATTCTAATAAAGGCCGAATAAATGTCAAATAAATATTTTCAAGGATTCTTCGATCTAAAATGAATTTAAATTTTCTCATAATGTTGACTCTGGTAAAGGCTTTCTTGGTAATCAGGTATACGTGCTTACCCCAATTTCCAACATTAGATATGGTAAGGCCTAAATGTTTATGTTCAGATACCATGTTAATGATCTTATTATCCATCATGAGTGGTGGATGAAGTGGGCGGTTAGATTTCCTAGATACGATCATACTTTCTGTTTTATCAGGGTTAAATTTAACCAGCCACTTCATAGACCAGTCATGAATTTTCGACAAGTCCGTATTCAAAGTCTCAGCAGCATCAACAGGATCGTCAACAATTATATAAAGACTAGTATCATCTGCAAATAACTTTATTGACGAATTTATGTCTGCTACTATATCGTTAATATAAATAATAAAGAACAGAGGACCCAGAATTGATCCTTGAGGGACACCCGCACAAACATTCCGCCAGTCAGAGCAACAACCGTTTATAACAACCCTTTGTTTTCTATCCAATAAATAATTTTCAATCCAAGACAATAACGGCCTGTGAATGCCAATCGATTTTAATTTAGTCAACAATCCCTTATGCCAAACCCGATCGAACGCTTTGCTAACGTCGCAAAAGACTACTCTAACTTCCTTTCCGTCGTCAAGTGCCTTACCAAATTCGTTCGTTATATATAAAAGCTGATTAATCGCAGAGTCGCCAGGAGTAAAACCAGATTGATTAGACGATATAATCCTATTTTCTAAAAGAAAATTGTAGATGTGCTTGTAGACACAGCGTTCCATAACTTTACCGATTATGCTAATGAGTGATATCGGGCGATAATTTTTCAATATACCAGGACTATCGTTTTTAAATACCGTAGTGACATTAGCCAATTTCCATTCGGATGGAAAAGAAGACAATGACAGTGATATGTTGAATAATTTACACAGCGGATACTTTAATATCGGTGCGGCTTCGCGCAAAAGTCGTGGATTAATACAGTCAGGACCGGTCGCTTTGCTAGTATCTAAAATTTTCAGTATATCCTCTACTTCCGTTTCGGTAATGAGAATCTGTCGTAGTCCGTCAGTCTGTAATTCAGTTAGGTCGGGAGGTGTGTGGTCACTATCGTCCAGTGTTGATTGTTCACAGAAGAACTTGTTCAACAATTCAGATTTTTCTATGTCATCAACTACAAGATTACCATTATGTTCAATCGGGGTATAGTTCGGCTGCATTCATTGTTTCCTGTTAAGCTTTTGACTAAGGTCCACCAGTTTTTACTGCCAGCCTTTTCTAATCTTATATTCTCAGAAACCTTAGAATAATGCGTTATTTTTGCATTAGAGACTAGGTTATTACACTTATTTCGGGCAATACGGAATCGTTCCCAATGACCTGGTAAGTTTGACCTTTTTGCTCTTTTATGGAGTCTATTCTTTCGACGTATAACACGCTTGATACTGCTTGTTAACCACGGAGGGTTGTCTTTCCTTACAGTTATTACCCTGTTGGGAATGTTGGTATTTGCAGCATCAATTAAGGCACGTGTTATGTTACTGGTAGATATATCGATATCATCTCTTACGAGTAAAGAGTCCCAATCCACAAGAGACAACTTTTGTCTATAAGACTCAAAGTCACCCCTGTCGAACATAAAAACTTTCCGCTTATATGATGAATGGGATTTGATTGGATGATTCAATACTCCTATAGTGGGCATATGATAGCGAGTCTGGTCCAACAAGGGTGGGCCAACCTCAGAGTATAATATACTATGGGGATTATTCACTAACACTAGGTCTAACAGGGACGAACTACGTTCAGTCACATATGTAGGTTCAGTGATTAGCTGATGAAAACTGAATTGTGCAAGTAAATTATCGGTTTTTGTAGTATTATTTCCAAACTGATTTATGTTAAAATCACCTGTGATAATGATATCATGGTTATCTATAGACTGCTCAAGTTCTTCCCAAATCTGCTGACCACTGTTCGGAGGAATATAAAACGTTCCATATAGGTATTTCGTATTATTAATCTTGATTTCAAGCCAAATACACTCAACAGAACCAACGTGCAGGTCTAATCTTGTAACACAATTAATTTCGTCCTTGACAAAGACAACAACACCCCCTCCTAAACGGTCTACCCTGTCTCTCCGATAAGGAGGCTTGTAGCCTGGTAACTTGAGGCTGTCAGTGGAAATATTTGGTTTCAACCAGCTCTCTGTAAATGATAATATATCATGACAGGTATATTCAGCAACTATAAAATCAAGTTTAGGGACGATACTCTGAATATTAAGGTGTAAAAACGAGACGGAGTTAGTCATAAGGTTACTCATATTTGATAACAAGGATTCAGCACTGCTGACGCTACTGGATGACTCAGATGCTACGCTAGGTCCGGGGTTAATTTCTATACCCGATATAATCAATAAAATACATAATACAAAAAACAGGTACTTACATATATCTATTACAGAACTGTCAGAGTCAAAAGTAGGATCGACAGATTTTCTACCAGCGACGCTTTCTCTGATTTCACAGGGAAGTCTCGCATTGAAATTAAACAACGAACAGAATGTCATCAATGGCAAGGCTCGTATGCCGTAGCGTGCAAAGAGAATAAAGCAAAATACATCAACGAAGGTTAATCGCAGACTCTTCTTGACAGTAAGCGAAGCGAAATAGTGTCTACCGATGCTCCCTCTATGCTGGTTTATGTCGATGCCCATACTAAGTAATGCCAGAAGGACGCACGAGGAATACGAGAGCGCATAGACGACGGATTTTAATAAGTGTAATTCGATTCACCGTAAAGTGCGAGAGGTAATGTGATGACGTGCAGGGAGGACATGTTAATAAAACAATATGTTTATGAAAAGGGGGGAAATATCTGAAAAAAATAATGATGAAATATAGAGGTGAGGGTACCTAAAGGTTCAATAATTTGTTTCAACATATAATTCTCAAATTATTTACGTAGTGCGAGTTATTTTAGTAATTTATATATTTTCAGCGTAGAAGGTTTTGACGTGATTTGACATTATTATTGTATAACAACATGAATGAAAAAAACAACAATAATAACAATCAAAGCAAAAGTCTAAATTTAAATTCATACAATGTACGATATATTTATATTGTCTATATACTGTACAGTAAAGCCAACAACAACATATACTTTCATAAGTCAAAAGATAAAAGAAACCCAGAAAAGGTCTGATCTATTCTTATTTTACAAACTGAAACTGGTGTACTCGACTTCTTTCAAGGTGTAATACCACTAAAGAATTTTCCATAGCCTTCTATGTTAAATAACAAAAATTTGAGCTTTCATACAGGATTCATCTTAAGTTTAATCTAAGTGACACTCATATCTCATGGAAGGGGTACCTAATAGGAAGCTTAACTCCGAAAATCAACATACATTTAATGGCATATAAAAAAAAACAGACAGTCTGAAGATGTCTACCGTCAAAAATCCTACTTTCACTTTCGATTTAACACAAATTCAGGTGGTTTCTTTCCAATGCAATAATTTTTTTATTTAAAACCACAAGGACATCAAATAGGGGCTTACAATTATCCTAACATATGTAGGTTTCTGCCGACATTCAGTATTTTGCAGTATCTAATAGGGTTTATTTTTTATCCAACAATGTAGGAATCCATTTTCTGTTTACGTACTACTTTCCCATACGTTCTTTTCGACTGGTAAAAATGTTTAGTGGTAATACACCTAAGAGCAATAAAAACTTGTTTCTTTAACCTTTTCTTTGCCTTAATTATATTCCTATATCAATATCCAGTCAAAAAAACTATATCAGGTATATGGTAGTCCAATATTTGAAAAAATTTATGTCCATATACAAAGGTACATCCATGAAGCTTTTAATGAAAAAATCTGATTTTTCAGCTGTTGAGTTGAGATTGTGAAATAACATGACAATGGCTTTTTATCTCAATATATTACAAGTATGAAGCTGATTTTCAACACAATAAGCATCTTATGACATGTATATATGCTTTATTTGTACATTTAACATCTAATTAATATGAACATTTTTATTTTAAGCATACCCCCCCTTTTTTTTTTGCCTCCTAGAAATGATCTCACAATATACTAAATTATGTTAATTCATGCTATGTTCCCATTAATTATGCATTTATGCATTGCAAGACATTAAATAAGACCTAATATCTAGATATTAAGCAAAAATTACTTCAAATTGCCCAAAATATGTAAAATTATGATTGTTGATTTTCAGGTTTCTGTTATTTCTTGTGACCTGCAACTGTAATTTTCTTCATAACTCAATAAATGAATATTTCTTGACAACTTTTGTTATGTTTCAAGTTAGCTGGATGCACAAATGTACATTTACAGTCAATTTATACTCTAAAATATAAAGTCCACATTGACAATTTGAAAAATTAACAGTAAATGTCCAGTGACAAATACAATTCTCCTGGGATCACTAAAATTACCTGGTTTTAAGTACATAATTCTGAAATAAAGCTGCTTTCTATAGCCTTATATTTTTTCATATGTACATGTTACATGTGTTCTAACTATAACTACCAAAATTTATCAGGAAAAACAAGTAGGATTATAAAATTTTCAAAAATGGTATTATCATATACCGTATTTGAAGTCGACTAAATGCCGCAACATGAAATTGTTAAAATTCTTAATTTTAGCAATCTTTTTCAACATCATCTGCCCTTTTACTACAAAAACACATTAAATCTACCAGTCTCAATAATTGTAAAGTCACAAATAAGTATAAAATTATATTTCAATACCCTCTGTGCATGTACATCTAGTGCATGGGGAATATTTTCCAAAATATTGCATAATATTCATATTGAAGCTGTAACATGACACCTTGATGTATTTTGTAACATTTTGGTGTGGAAAATGTCAAACTGGGTCTGTTGTGACTGTTCAAAGCCAATTTGAGTGTGGTACCATCAAAATTAAGTTTCTTGTTTTTTGCCTAAAAGGTGTAATACCACTAAAGAATTTTCCATAGCCTTCTATGTTAAATAACAAAAATTTGAGCTTTCATACAGGATTCATCTTAAGTTTAATCTAAGTGACACTCATATCTCATGGAAGGGGTACCTAATAGGAAGCTTAACTCCGAAAATCAACATACATTTAATGGCATATAAGAAAAAACAGACAGTCTGAAGATGTCTACCGTCAAAAATCCTACTTTCACTTTCGATTTAACACAAATTCAGGTGGTTTCTTTCCAATGCAATAATTTTTTTATTTAAAACCACAAGGACATCAAATAGGGGCTTACAATTATCCTAACATATGTAGGTTTCTGCCGACATTCAGTATTTTGCAGTATCTAATAGGGTTTATTTTTTATCCAACAATGTAGGAATCCATTTTCTGTTTACGTACTACTTTCCCATACGTTCTTTTCGACTGGTAAAAATGTTTAGTGGTAATACACCTCAATCGCGTGTGAAAACAATCACAAGCGTGGGAAGAAAACTTTTGATTGGTCGACAATATTCAGAACGGTATATTGATTGGTTCGCAAATTTCAATGAATAACCTTGACACCCAAGTGAATTTACTATAATACAAATCGATTTTTTGTGAATGTATGAATGAGAATGATTGACAACATTTAACTTATTTACCAATACTGATTTGCAGTAAGTAAAAATAAAATCAAAAAAAAATTAAAAAAATCAAATCGGATTCATAAGTTATTCATGGATGACAACTGCATTTTATAACACAATTAAGCACAATTGAAAAATAATAGATAAGACAATGTCAGAGTAACATGTTAGATGCATTATAATTTGTTACTCAGTGATATAAATTGTCAAGTTTTTATTTATTCAGTCAATTTAGAAGTTCTCCGGCTTCACAAAAGATGGATCGGTCTGTCTGGCCGTGGTCAAGAAGGCGTCTTTGGTGCTAATATTGTGTATTTCACCTGTATTGTCCTTCAAACTTATTTTTCCGTTGGTTGTCCATACGTTTTTAGCTTTACGTCGTTTGACTAACTGCCTGGCATGGTAGCAAATTGTACTGCGCGTTACTGTTAGATCTTCATTTAAGTACACATGTCTATATTCTGGATTTTGTTTCAGGTTTTTCCCGCACTTTAAAATTCTAAATTTAACGCCAGGATCTGACAAACGCACAATTATTTGGCGATGTTTAACTACAGCGGCAGCTTTTTCATCTGGTTTACCAACTCTGTGTGAACGGATGATGTTGGTAATTTCATAACTTGGGTCAATATCAGTTATGATTTTGCGAACTTTTTCGGTAGTGTCACCTTCTTCCGTCGGTTCCGGAATCCCGGAAATTCTAATAAGGCTGCGGCGTCCATACTGCTCCAGAGCATCGACTTCATTTTTGAGCTTTCTGTTCTCTTTTTCGAGATTGTCTATTTTTGTTATCAGTGGGGCAGTCTTTTCATTAATAATTTTGACAATGTCTTCTGACAATTTGGATTTTACTGCGTCAGCAATGTTCTGAATGTCTTCATTAGAGATAGCGAACTGTTGTGGGATAGGAAGATCAGTGATATTGAAGTCCATTTCTGGATTATTTTGGCTCATATCAATTTTGTATTTTTTAGAACTTTCTGGCTCAGGTGGGGTTGGATTGCTGGTTCGTTGCAAACGTGTCTTTGGTGTTGATGCTTTTGACATCAGAAGATATAGGAGTAATATATTGTCAAATCAAATGTAAACACACAATTGCTTTACCTTTGTAAATAATGAATGCTGACAATCACCATTCGAACATTCCTTTGTTCTTTGTCCTTACGAAATCACATCAAATGTCAATTTCTACATCACAAATTGTCATAAATTTCGGAAATTACCATCACATGATATATAAAGTCACATATTTTATAACTTTTGGTACCCCGAAAAGTGTAGAAAAACGAAAATGTTACATATTTTAGAGCTCAGAGAAAACAAACAACATCTAACTCCCGAGCATGCGCATTGGTGTTCTCCGGGTACTCTGGTTTCCTCCACCAATGAAACTGACTGCCATGATATATCTGAAATATTGAAACTAAACCAAACCAGACAATTGCATATCGCGATATTCATTTGACTGATGAGTGGGCGTTGGCTTTGTCGATATCGCATGGGTTAGAAAAAAATGATGAGTGGGCGTTGGCTTTGTCGATATCGCATGGGTTAGAAAAAAATGATGAGTGGGCGTTGGCTTTGTCGATATCGCATGGGTTAGAAAAAAATGAGGAGTGGGCGTTGGCTTTGTCGATATCGCATGGGTTAGAAAAAATGATGAGTGGGCGTTGGCTTTGTCGATATCGCATGGGTTAGAAAAAAATGATGAGTGGGCATTGGCTTTGTCGATATCGCATGGGTTAGAAAAAAATGATGAGTGGGCGTTGGCTTTGTCGATATCGCATGGGTTAGAAAAAAATGATGAGTGGGCGTTGGCTTTGTCGATATCGCATGGGTTAGAAAAAAATGATGAGTGGGCGTTGGCTTTGTCGATATCGCATGGGTTAGAAAAAAATGATGAGTGGGCGTTGGCTTTGTCGATATCGCATGGGTTAGACAAAAATGATGAGTGGGCGTTGGCTTTGTCGATATCGCATGGGTTAGAAAAAATGACGAGTGGGCGTTGGCTTTGTCGATATCGCATGGGTTAGAAAAAAATGATGAGTGGGCGTTGGCTTTGTCGATATGGCATGGGTTAGAAAAAAATGATGAGTGGGCGTTGGCTTTGTCGATATCGCATGGGTTAGAAAAAAATGATGAGTGGGCGTTGGCTTTGTCGATATCGCATGGGTTAGAAAAAAATGATGAGTGGGCGTTGGCTTTGTCGATATCGCATGGGTTAGAAAAAAATGATGAGTTGGCGTTGGCTTTGTCGATATCGCATGGGTTAGAAAAAAATGATGAGTGGGCGTTGGCTTTGTCGATATCGCATGGGTTAGAAAAAAATGATGAGTGGGCGTTGGCTTTGTCGATATCGCATGGGTTAGAAAAAAATGATGAGTGGGCGTTGGCTTTGTCGATATCGCATGGGTTAGAAAAAAATGATGAGTGGGCGTTGGCTTTGTCGATATCGCATGGGTTAGACAAAAATGATGAGTGGGCGTTGGCTTTGTCGATATCGCATGGGTTAGACAAAAATGAGAAACAGTAATACAACATCTTCAGAACGAATCAAAAATAATTGAATAAAGCAAATAACAAACCTTAAAATATGAAATGGCAACTTTTACTTTTTATACGTTTAAAAGGCTTAAGATATGAGGAAGCCAGTGACGTGACGAAGATCTAGATCTTTGATTACATTTTTCTAGCTTCAATAGCTTTACACTTCAATAAAGTATTACGAGAGAGAACACTAATCAGAAGTCATACATATATTTTTTTCAGTTTCACCATCGTTGCAATAGAACACGCTTAAAATACATTCGTCATTACGCTAATACATATCAAAGTCTCTTTCCTTTGTAATGTACACAATAATTATTGTCATTTATTAAAATGTATCCTTTCGTTTATTTTATTTCCTGTACGTCTTCGATCTATGGCTTTTTTTTATTACCACTTTGGTTTCATCAAACCTTTCTTCAATTCAAACCTTACTAAGGGAAAATATACTGGGATGTCCATCGATCTAAATGGTCTTCTATATATAGCAGCTTCATCTCCTATTTTAGATCCCGCAAACGAAAACAAGCTAATAGGAACCGTGGGTTCTGCATAAAGACCAGAGTCTCTGTAGAGAATGTCAATGTTCACCTAATAAACAGTAGCCCTCAATTAACTTAACTGACATATTCTAAATAAAAACATACAGAATATATAATCGTAGTTTTATTCAATCCCCGTGGCATAGAAAATTGTAAATTACATTGTACATACAGGTATATCGTGTATTTCAGTTCGTTGGTTGTTCTCGTCGGGATTATTGTTTTAAAATGGGTTAATGCTGTCTTCCAATAAAGCTCAACAAAGATCACAAGGGTTATTTCCCTTTGCATGTAAACAAAAAATCATACCAAATAGGTTTGAATTAACTTGTTCTAGTTGACCGATCCTTCTAAACTTTTAACACAATGATTCTTCGTAGAACAACTATTCAGACTAATTTGGAAGATTCGGGCCCTCTGACAAGATGACCCAATGTTTCGCAATCAATTTTGATGAGTTTTGCTTTTATATACCAACAAATGATTGTTTGTATGCGAAATTCCACTGGCTGAGGTCTTTCCATTGATTTATTGTATCCCTTGTCATTCTCAAGATAAGGACAAACGCCCAAATGTTTAATTTGTTATTAAACCCTATTTTATTGCATATTTTTCTCAATTCCTTCTTTCTTCCTTTAGTTTCCACACAGATTTTGTCGAGTTCACCCACAATGTTTAGTGGGATTCGTGTTGCTCAAACTATATTTTTCTATGTAGTGTAGTGTATAGCATTCTTTGTCCCTTTGTATTTTTTCTTTTGCCACTGTATTGTCTGTCCTCTGACTGTGAATAATTTATCCGCCTACAGGATTAATGGCAGATTTGTATTTTATTGGATATTTCTGCAGGAGGTATATACATACACTGGTGAAACTGCATCCGTTGTGTGATTGTTATAGCTCTCACCTCGAGTATGGAAGATCGAGTGTTCGAGCGAGCTCCGTTTGAGTCAATAAAAAGACTATCAAATTGGTATTTGCTGCTTCTTCTATAAGGACACCGCATTAAATAGTAAGAGCCTCGGAATGAAGATAATGTTCAGCATTAAATAGTAAGAGCCTCGGAATGAAGATAATGTTCAGCATTAAATAGTAAATGCCAAGACGGAATGAAGATAATGTTCAGCATTAAATAGTAAATGCCAAGACGGAATGAAGATAATGTTCAGCATTAAATAGTAAGAGCCTCGGAATGAAGATAATGTTCAGCATTAAATAGTAAGAGCCTCGGAATGAAGATAATGTTCAGCATTAAATAGTAAGAGCCAAGACGGAATGAAGATAATGTTCAGCATTAAATAGTAAGAGCCTCGGAATGAAGATAATGTTCAGCATTAAATAGTAAGAGCCTCGGAATGAAGATAATGTTCAGCATTAAATAGTAAGAGCCAAGACGGAATGAAGATAATGTTCAGCATTAAATAGTAAGAGCCTCGGAATGAAGATAATGTTCAGCATTAAATAGTAAGAGCCTCGGAATGAAGATAATGTTCAGCATTAAATAGTAAGAGTCTCGGAATGAAGATAATGTTCGAGTTGAGTGTCAGTTCATCTACCCGTCGATTATTGTTTCAGTGAAGTTTTACTATACAAATAAGCGTTGGGTCCAGTACAAAGCGGATATCATTATCATCATCTTAACGAAATGTAAATTGTTCTCGCCATGCTACAACTAAGAAATTGATGAACTAACAAGAAAGCTACTGAATCAAGTGTTTCTAGTGGTTAAGTTGAAGTCAACACTTCGAACGTTTTACGGGCACCAAAATGACTTTGTCAACCGTTACGGAGTATCTGTGACACGGGGTTTAGTGAGGTTCGCGTTGCTCGATCTTTAGTTTTTTGGGTAATGTTTTATAAATTGCTGTTTGTTCTTCTGTCCTTTTTCCTTTGACCGTTGTATTGTCTGTCCTTCGATTTGAGGCTGCTGATTACCAATTCGGTATCTACAAACATTTCTTAGCTTTAAAATTGATCACTCATTCACTCACTGAAGCAAATCAGGGTTGTGAAATTATAAATCAGGGTTGTGAAATTATAAATCAGGGTTGTGAAATTATAAATCAGGGTTGTGAAATTATAAATCAAAACACGCCTTTGTGATTTTTTATATTTAATATTGGAAGAAAACAAAATATTAATGCAAAGATAATACAGTGGGACGTTGTCTTATAGTGTTAGGGACATCATCGTACAGTTAATTCACTGACAAATAAATCTTAAAATTGACCTTTGAATAATGTCAGTTTCACAAATACAAACACTAGCCAAACCATCTAAAATATCTGTAACCATAGGAACAGCATCCATTGTCGTAGCCATTATCATACCCGTTGTCCCCGTCCCATCCATTATCCCAGTCTCCATTATAACCATAGGGTGTGGCTATGAGGTAGCTAAGGTTAGCAATCAATAACACACATACGATGACTGTCTTTAAAAACATGTTTCTCCTGTAAAAATATATAACAATTAATCAAAATATAGTTGAACCTTTATAAGTCAATGAAAACAAAAACACATAAAATACCAAAGTGTAGGAACAGTTCAAACATCCAATGGGAAAATCGTAGAAAGGCGCAAATGTGATACCCCTAACACGCATATGCATGACCGCTCACTTTTCTGGTCTGGTATCAGCAGTGATTTTAAAGTAATTCTGAATTATATTCAGGTTTGAGCTGTGTAATTGTGATAGAGTCTAACCAACAGCATTGGTCGATAGGAAAAGCTTGACCATTGACCATAGGAGATGCCATGTTAGGAGAGTTACGCTCGTCTAACCAACAGCATTGGTCGATAGGAAAAGCTTGACCATTGACCATAGGAGATGCCATGTTAGGAGAGTTACGCTCGTCTAACCAACAGCATTGGTCGATAGGAAAAGCTTGACCATTAACCATAGGAGATGCCATGTTAGGAGAGTTACGCTCCTTGGATGTTAATTACCTATTTGTAGATTTTGATAAATAAAATATATATTAATCAGGGCATTTTCGCCGTTACACAAGGTTATTTCGGTAGTCTTAAATCTCCATACTTGTCCAAAGAATATCGAAATCCATTGGCCTTTTCTTCCGTTTCCCTTTTCATTTCTGTATGACTTGTACATATTTTCTATTTTGTTTTTTTACGATATATGCATTAAATATTAGCCTCTGAACACTAATCAACCAACAATCAATCAGTAGCACAATATATATAAAAGCCCGTTTACATGATCAAAGTTTGGTCAAAGCTTGTTTCGTTAGACCACAGAAATTTGGATCTCCCGATCGCATGAACGGACCTTAATTAATTCATGTATATTACATTTGTATTATAGCCAGGAAATACAAATTTCATTGGCTAATGTGTTTACTCCTATGTAAGCTATTTAAGGTATAATTCAAAGAAGAAATTAATGCGAAGTTTAACATGGGTTTTTATTCCTGACATCAGCTAACAGTACAAATACGGTAGTACATTTTAAGCAAAGACGGCAAGATGTAAGACGTGGTTGGCTATTCCATCTTCCAGCCAGTCAAATTTAACAATGTTTTCACTCATAAATTACCAGTAAATTGGAGTGCATAAATGAAAAGAACATCAAATCAATAGATAGCAAATTAATATTTTCACATACTATATTTTACGAAAATGTCAATTGCGTATGGCAGGTCGGCGGATATCTCCGTGTAGTACAGTACGCTGGAATTGTTAACGAGTAAAATTGAAGGCCGTGATATTATTGGTGTTAAATTCCCACAACCATAATATGGATAGAAATTTCAAAATTGTAGTAAATCATATATGTTATTTTAATACTACAAGAACATTATAAAATATATGATTAATAAATGCGCAACCAGACTAATAAAGTATCAATAACGTTGCTAACTGTGGTGGCTCGAACTCGAAGGGACTTTTAAAATGTGTTTGAGTCATCGGAGGTTCGAACCACTGGAGTTTCGTAATTTCAAAGAGAACAAAAATCGGTTCTGACATGAGACAGTTTCATTACGCCATGATAAACTGATGCACAGTACAGCGGACCTTTGTCTTAAAAAATATTGGATCCTTTAGAGAGTTCTCAAACCCTACGGCTTCTGAAAACCTCTTTGGTATCTTCAAACGTTCCTTCTAATTAGTGTATAAGAAAAATCATTTGATAAGAACATCCCAATTATTTTTTCTGCTAAAAACAATCATTATTTTATATTATTCAGGTGCTAGGCAGTGTATTCAATGTCACATTCTCGTCTTTGAATTCATAAGAATAAAGGAGAAACAGGGAATGTGACATTATACATCCTGCTTAGCACACGAATAACTATTATATTATGGTGCATAGCTTTAAATGTTACATAACCGGATGTACCGTTCTAAGTGTCCAATGAAAATACATCATATACATATTTCAAAAGAGTTTAAAACTTTCGAGCTGACACAAGTATATTCAGCAACAGATGAGGTGTTATGAGACGAAGAAACTGGACTGTTCCCTCTTGCTTCGTTAATACATATTATCCATACGTTGGTGCTTCTACTATTGTATTTATTGTATTTGCGTGGTATCTTCACTGGGAAACTCTTTGAACTTTCATACTCTGACTTATTCTGTGCAACAGTTTTCTAAGCAATGTAACATGTGAACTTACCTGAAAATATTCCGCAGAATTTTTTTATTTTTTTATTTTTTCCTGCAATTTATAGCAATTTAAAATAAATCAATACGTGATTACAAGCTGATCAAATAAAAACACGTGTATAAATATGTCTTGTCTTATGTTTATTTACTAAAACAATCAAATGTTATGTTTTCTTTTATTATAAATCTTATTGTCACATGCATCAAGGACAAGCATAACAATTCTTTGTTTAAATAAAAATTAGAGGATACCAAAGGGACAAATGCAAAAATTGACAATCCAGAAAAACTGGAAACATAGGGTACCCAAGACGAAGACAAATAAAGGAAGAACAAAACACATTTTGTGCTGTGCAGCACTATACGCAAAGAACCACAAATAATGTAAATAAAACACGAACCCAACTCATTTTGAAAAGAAAGTTTAAACAGGGGTTGTCAAACATTCCATCAATATCAGGAAAACGAACAATTACCTCCCTTCAACCCAGTGAACATATGACGTTGGAAATCCAGTTCCTATCTCGAGACAGGCACAAACAAATGTGGCGGGGTTAAACCGGTTTCCCTGTTGATGTATTTTAAAGGTTTTACGTAATTGCCTGTAAACTAAATAAGATATGTACTCCCATTCAATAGTCAAATAGAAAAAAATCACAAAGTACTGACAATTTCAAAATAATTTTAATAGATTATCAGCGAAGAAAAAATTATATTAATGAAAAAAAAAAATACTGTTTTTGTTCTTCATTTTTTTTCAACATTTCGATGCTATAAGCATGCTAATTAGCTGACACTGCAAGCATAACACGGAAGCATTTTTGGGAAAAAAAACTAAGAATAAATGTGTGACACAGACAACAATAAATTGTAAATATAAAACAAAAAACAAACAAAAACACGCAAATATATTTTGATAGATTACGATAAACTATTTATTACCATTTCGACTAACGTTAAATATAGTAACCAATATGATCTTATTGATACAACTGTTAACCAGATATGACTAAAAAAACCAACACCGTATTAATACGTCATATGTACTATAACCATTGCCTTAAAAATCTGTTTTGAAATCATATCACATAATAAAAATATCATTACTATATCATACGATATTATAACATAGACATGTTGATTATTAGTTGACAAACAAATTACATTCTTCCGGGATATTTATATGATATTTTTGGTAATATTTCACCATAACTGTCAATTCATTTTAGTACATGCCAGTCAAATCATTCTCTTATAAAACAAAACAAAGGCAGAAATTAGACTCCCTTGACCTATTCACTTCTAATCAATAAAAAAATCTTCTTGTATATTACATATTTGTACTACTAGAATATGATAAAGTGACTTACGACAGGTCTGTGGTTTTCTCCAGGTACTCAGGGTTCCTCTACCAATAAAACTGACCGTCAGGATATAACTGAAAGTGCTGAAAGTGGCGTTAAACACCATAACCGTAACTACTAGAATATGTGTTATGTTATGTTTTTTTTCTATAGATTAAAATGTATAAATTCCTAGTTATTGGAATAGTAGGGGCCGTCGTTGTCGTGATCGTATGGTAGTTGGATTTACAACTACCTATGCAATCAGTGCATATCACCACTAAAGTCATGCGAGGTGTACTCGATACAACATTATGTGATAAACTGTCGGTGACTTGTAGGGGCTGTCGTGATCGTGATCGTATGGAAGTTGGATTTACAACTACCTTTGCAATCAGTGCATTTCACCACTCACGTTCATGGCGAGGTGTACTCGATACAGCATTATGTGATAAAGTTTGTCAGCGACAAGTTTTCACTGGGTACTCTTGCTTCCTCTATCAATAAAACTGACCGCCACGATTTTAACGTTAAACACAATAAACCAAACCAGGCCAATCTTGGAATAGCTGATTTTCATTTGCATTAATTGGTCATATATTACATAGGCGTAGAAGAGGACCAGACAGTTGAGACCAAGTTTTTGGAGTGGACCAAATAGAGGGGGAATGTGTTACTGGTGTGCCGGATAGTGGGGGAACAAGCTAAAACACTTTAGTTTTAAAGCATACCCTTATACCTTAGGCTAAGTGGAATTATTTTGTTTTCTTCCCTGCTATAAATTAAGCTTTTTCTTAAATTTTGCCAACAAAATGGCGGGATGAATCCCACCCTTGTCTCCTAAGCCCCTTGTTTTATATATAAATACGAACTTACAAGAGGCAAATTACCAATATTTGATTAAAGATAAGTCGATTAGATACATGTCGTTCAAATAGGAAAGAGAATTACGATTTAGACCTTGGTTTTAATTACAAACATATCACAGACGAGCAGTGGTCATATGTGTTTAATTCATCAGATGATAACAAGTGTATCAGTTCTTTTTTAATATTGTGCAATGTAAAATATGACATCGGATTACATAGACATAGCAGACATATCAAATATACATCGCTCACTGATCATTTATCATGACCTGAAATGATAGATACACGTGTATATAAACACATGTCAGTTTAAATTCTAACCTCAGATTACCAATCAATCAATCATTTTTATTCTCATAAACCATATACAACGGTACAGAGAAGACATATATATATACATATAACAAATACAGAATAGATATACAAATATATACAGTATATACAACAAAGACATGGGTGTGAGACAGCCTAGAGAACAAGAGATTTATTTATATTTCGTATAAATTTACATAATTTTTCTAAATTTTGTTTTTGATAAGCACTCATGATTTGTTTAAATTTAAGAATATTTGGTCTTTCTCGTAAATTTGTGACAATGAACCTATTTCTAAAGTTTGAAACATGTTCACATTCCATTATGTAATGGTATTCATCTCTAATAGTTATATTGTCTCATTTTGTACATATTCTATTGACACGATCAATATTATTCCACCGATCAGTTTCTATAGGTAATTTATGATTGGTAGTTCTGAATTTGCATAGGGTATAAATATCATTGTCTTCTAAAATTCTAAAGTAATTTTCAATTCGAAATTTTCTTTAAATATTCTATAATTCAATGCTTTTGGAGAGTGTTCAATTAGGGAGTACCAGCCCTGTTTAAATTGATCATGCAGGCGTAATTTGATACTCGAAATTAACCAATTAGAATTTGGAATATCTTGATTTATCCAAATACTAGAGTAGCCTGTTTCATCGAAAAGTTCTTTTAAATATTTAATCCATACGAAGTGAACATTTTCGTCAATAGAAAGAGTGAAAAAAGTTTATATGATAAGTACGAGAGTTTTGTTTCTTTCCCCAATAAAAGTCTAGCCCAAAATGACACCATCCTTATTTTTATATCAATTTCGATAGGAAATCGTCCCAGTTCCCCATAAATCATATAATTACCCAGACACAACAGGCACATTAATCAACAAATGATACACATCGCACTTTCCATACAAGTGGTCATATAAACTAATCAACAAGAAGTCATGGGTCATTTTAACTGAGGTGTTTAGCGACAGCAAAGTAATCCACCATCCCAGAAATTAAAGGACTTTACGAATACATGCTGAAACACTTTTATGTGCCTGTCGCAAGTAAGGAGTCGGGTTTTCACTCGTTATATTGCCCATTACTGTTATTTGACTCTTTTCGAGATATAAATAAAATTCATACTGAAATAAATAAAAGCTAAAAACCCCAAAAATCATAATAAAGCCTCAAAAATACAAACTATGATGTTAGTACTTTTCACCTAATAAATGCAGTTGTTTGTAGAAGGGCTCATGTCCAACATTATTTTTCGTTCAAATGTCTCTATGTTCTCAGTTCGTGTTGGGATGTCTGCTACGATTTCGCATAAAAACTATGTTCGGTTCGTCTTTACCTCCAGTTGTTTGTAGGAGTACTCATTTCTTATTTACGTTATTTGTGTTTGTTTGCGTATAGTGGTGTCAAACACATAATGTGTTGTGTTTTTGTTTTGCTTGTCTTTGTCTTGTGCACCCAATGTTGTCAGTTTCTCCGGATTGTTCATTCTTGATTCCCCCTTTCGGTTTTCCCGTCTTTCTCCTCGTGTAATATCATTAAAACATTTGACTTCTCTACTCTCTACACAACTATTCCCCTCTCAAAACTAAAAAGACAGATTAAAAGAATTATAATAGTCCAACTGCCTTTCATTAAAAAAAAGAATGGCCAGCGTAGATATAAATACCTTGTCTTCGCAAGGGACTAATCTTATTTTGTAAACAAAAGCACTCTGATTCTACCAAATACTTCTCTGAAACTGATATCATGAAAATGCTTGAGTTTTTGATTGGCAACATATGTATTATGTTTGGTACTAACTGTGTTACCCTTTTCGCTGACTTGTTTCTTTATTCGTACGAGGCAGACTTCATACATGGGCTTCTGAAGAAAAGCTAGAAGAAGCTAGCCCGATTCTTTAATTTCACCTTCCGTTATTTAGATTATGTCCTTTCAGTAAATATTGTTTTTATCAGTTTGGTGATTTTGTTGATCGCATCTATCCCATCGAACTTGAAATAAGGGATACCACAGACACAGCTAAGTCTGCTTCATACCTTGACATACACCTCGAAATTGACAATGAGAGTCGGTTAAGGGCGAAACTCTACTACAAAAGAGATGATTTCAATTTTCCCATTATGAACTTTCCATTTATATGTAGCAACATTTCAGTACCTCAGTTGATCCGATATTTCAGAGCTTGAGGTTCTTACCATGATTTCCTTGATAAAGGGTTGCTGCTAACAAGGACGCTACTGAACAAAGAGTTCCTAGTGGTTAAGTTGAAGCCGAAAGTTTTACGATCGCCGCCCGACTTGTTTATCTGTGTCACTAATGACCACGGATATGTTCCGTTTGTCGTTATCACAATCCGATCCTTTATCATTCACGACTTTTCACCGGCTTTGTAACAAGAGTAACCCGACGAATGCCACATGTGGTGCAGGAAGTGCTTACCCTTCCGGAACACCGGAATTCACCCCGGCTTTTTAGCGGGGTTAGTGTTGGCCGATCTTTAGTTTTCTGTGTAATGCTTTGTAGATCGTAATTTCTCCGTTTCTTTTGATCATTGTGTTGTCTGTCCTTCTTCGATGTACGAGTTCTAATTACCCCTTTGGTATCTTCAAACTTTTCTTACAGAGAAAAAGAACATTTTGATACAAACACCAGCTGACCCGATATCACATCAGTCCTTATCAAACAGCAGCATAAGATGTCGAGCTCAGATTTAATTAAGAAGTGTTTGAAGATACCAAAGGGATAATCAGAATCCGTATATCGAGGAACAGACAACACAGTGGCCAAATGAAAAAGTACAAAAGAACAAACAACGATCTACAAAACATACACATAAAACTAAAGGTCGAGTAACACGAATCCTATTAAAAACCGGGGATGAACTCCGGAAGGGTGAGCAGTTCCTGCTCCACTATTGGCACCCGTCGTTTCAATCTAGTTACAAACCCGGTGGTAAGTCATGACGATATCAGACCATGGTCATATTTATCTCTATTATCTCGTATAACAAATATATTTGTCTGATGATTTTTATTCAATCCCCAAGTTGTCACAACCCTAATTTGCTTAAACAATTCAGGAGTTAGATAACAACATACAGCAGATACATCTTTAATCTACACTAATACTAAAATTTACATCAGCAGTATATATCAAGATTGAGCATGGTACAGAAAGGTGACATCAGTTTGACTTCTTGTGCGCATATGGAACCACGATGACTAGTGGAGTGTACCATATAAGGGGGTTTCGTCTTATTATCGGTGCGCCTGAGGTTGACTAAAACTGCTCACGCATTACTACTATTATCATACTGGCTGATCTATGAAAAAAATATAAACCACATCTATGATGACACTGTTATAATTATCTTTATGATATTTGTGTTGACGACATAAACAAGATGTGTGTTAGTAGGTCTGATAATTCTAAATAGTAGAGTAGCGTTGCTGTCGCCATGTTGCGATGTTGCAGCTCACATATTGCTTTATTTGCGTTATACGACAATTACTCATTATATATTCCCACTTGAACCAGTAGAACGACAAAGTGTATCTAGACTTAGGAAGAGTGAGTGAGTGGATTGCTTAACGCCAACTGAGCCATTTTTCAGCTATATGATGGCGAGAAGAAGTTAATTTTCAATGAAATGATGATGAGGTCCGCTTTGTTCTAGACCAACACGCCGAGTTGGATTTTTATAGTGCTAGCTCACTGAAACAACAGTTCGCGGATAGACATGTCGCCCCACTCGAACACATTATTCTGATTCCGAGCCAACCAGTCTTTGCTCTTTTTCCTTAATGCTGCGTGCTTAGTGGAGAAGCAACAAATACCAATTTCATAGTCTTTGGTTTGACACGAAGGGGATCGAACCCACGATCTACCACACATTAAACTACCGATGCGGTTTATTTGGCAAGAAATAGATCAGTTATGACATATTATTATAGCAAGTCAAGGTCATTCTTTTGTAATGTATTTCAGTAGCACTAGTACATTGTTTTTTTGGTACTTACATATATTTAAATCTCAACATAACATTAAGTATGTAGTGATAGATCACCATGGAAATAAAAATTAGAATTTATTGAACACGAATCAGGACAATATTTGTGGTTATAATGTCATTTATTATATATGTCATATTAAGTTTTTTTTTCTAAGATTATACTAATATCGTGATATTTAATTTCCTTCTGTTTTATTGTTAAATATCAATATTTTTTTAGACAGGTGCCCGTGACAACCTTCCACCATAGGTACATTCCGTCCAACAAACAGATGCTTGTTATCTGAATGAATTTTATTGTTTAATTACAAAGTACAGAATTTTATGTCCGGGTTTAGAAAACTAATTTGCGTATGTCCTTATACATCAATTCTTCCACAGTTATCATATACGTACTCTCATTAATTTTACCTCAATAAATTGATATATTCAGGGCCAATCACTGTCAAACTTCATACGGAAATTATTAACATATAAACCTTGAAACTGACGTGCCTGGGGTTATTAAACTTCCTACTTCTGAAGTCCAATAGAATAATTCAAAATATTTAAGAGCTGTCGTTATTATTTTGTTGGTAGACATTCCGGTAAGGACAACACACTTCAAGGGGCCTTCGTGGTCGTGATTGTATGGAGTGAACTTGACACAACATTTTGTGAAAAAGTTTGTCAGTGATTTGCGGCAGGTCGGTGATATTCTCCGGTTTCCTCCACTAATAAAACTGACCGCCACAATATAAACTGAAATATAGTTGAAAGTGGCGTTAAGAACCATAAACTTTAACCTAAGCCAATACACTTCCACTGTAGATTCTTATAAAAAGAATTAACGAGATCCGTAAGGTTCGATCTAATATCTGAAAACGATGTTCTGTTCGTCTTTACCTCCGGTTGTTTGTAGGAGGGGGGTGCTCATGTCTTGTTTACGTTATGTGTGTATGTTTGCCCATATTGGTTGTGTTTTTGCTTTGTTTTTCGTCGTCTCGTCTTGTTCATCCATGTTGCCAGTTTCTCTGGATTTTCCATTTTTGATTGTCCCTTCGGCATTTTTCAACGCATGATACATTTCTATCTACAAAGTGCTTCATTTTATATTTTGATATTTTTATTGTTTAGAAGGCCAAATTAGATTGCAATTAACAACAATTAATGATATATTTATATTGGGATACATCTTTTCGGTTCCCGGTTACATTAATATTCTTCAAAATGTCCCAAATGTTCACATATAGTCTGTTTGGTTTGTAACTACAGTCGATTTGTCATGTTTTGTTTGTATTGCGAGAATATAATTTAAAAGTTCATGTACCGTTTTGAACGTAAATTGTACCAGAATTTAAATACTTCCATCCTACACAATCAATTATCCATATACTGCTGATATTATTTTAAAATAAAGTTTACAATTAAGGGGGATTATGGTGTTTAACGCCACTTTCAACAATATTTCAGCTATGCCGTGGCGATCAGTTTTATTGGTGGAGGAAACCGGAGTACCCGGAGAAAACCACCGACCTGCGGCAAGTCACTGACAAACTTTATCACCTAATGTTGTATCGAATACACCTCGCCTGAACGGGATTAGAACTCGTTAGTGGTGAAAGGCAATGCTTGCTTAGGTAGTTGTAAATCCAACTACCTTACGATCACGACCATGACAGCCCCTACAACTAAGTCTCATATTTACATCAATAATGTAGTTTACAGTTGTGATCCGTAGCCGGGAGGTTAGGCAGTAGCCGAATGGTTAGACTATAGCCGGGAGGTTAGAAGTAGCCGGACGGTTAGACATTAGCTGGACGGTTAGACATTAGCTGGACGGTTAGACATTATCCAAACGGTTAGACAGTAGCTTGACGATTAGACAGTATCCGGACGGTTAGACAGTAGCTGGGCGGTTAGACAGTAGCTAGACGATTAGACAGTAGCTGGACGGTTAGACACTAGCCAGACGATTAAGCAATAGCTGAACGGTTAGACAGTAGCTGGACGGTTAGACATTAGCCAGACAGTTAGACAGTAGCTGGACGGTTATACATTAGCCAGTAGCTAGACGATTAGACAGTAGCTGGACGATTAAACAGTAGCCAGACGATTAGACAGTAGCTGGACGATTAGACATTAGCCAGACGGTTAGACAGTAGCTAGACGATTAGACAGTAGCTGGACGATTAGACAGTAACTGTACGGTTAGACAGTAGCTGGACGGTTAGACATTAGCCAGACAGTTAGACAGTAGCTGGACGGTTAGACATTAGCCAGTAGCTAGACGATTAGACAGTAGCCAGACGATTAGACAGTAGCTGGACGATTAGACAGTAGCCAGACGATTAGACAGTAGCTGGACGGTTAGACATTAGCCAGACGGTTAGACAGTAGCTAGACGATTAGACCATAGCCAGACGATTAGACAGTAACTGTACGGTTAGACAGTAGCTGGACGGTTAGACATTAGCCAGACAGTTAGACAGTAGCTGGACGGTTAGACATTAGCCAGTAGCTAGACGATTAGACAGTAGCCAGACGATTAGACAGTAGCTGGACGATTAGACAGTAGCCAGACGATTAGACAGTAGCTGGACGGTTAGACATTAGCCAGACGGTTAGACAGTAGCTAGACGATTAGACCATAGCCAGACGATTAGACAGTAACTGTACGGTTAGACAGTAGCTAGACGGTTAGACACTAGCCAGACGATTAAGCAATAGCTGAACGGTTATACAGTAGCTGGACGGTTAGACATTAGCCAGACTGTTAGACAGTAGCTGGACGATTAGACATTAGCCAGACGATTAGGCAGTAACTGTACGGTTAAACAGTAGCTGGACGGTTAGACAGTAGCAGGACAGTTAGAAATAGCTAGGAGGTTAGACAGTATCTGAGCGGTTAGATAGTAGCTGTACGGTTAGACAGTAGCTGGACAGTTAGACAGCAATCAGATGGTTATACAGTAACTGGACGGTTAGACAGTTACCGAACGGCTAGATGGAAATTTTTGAAACTTGCCGTTTACTGTGTATTCGGTACAAAACAATTACCAACATGTTGATACAACTGTAAGACGGTTTTAATGTAAAAATAGTAAAAGTTTAAGTTCTAATTCAAAGAACAAAGTTAAAAAGCTATAGATTCTAATAAATAGTCAACTGTCCGAAACCAGTGACGTCAGAGAAATAAATTAACATTTGTTATCTCCTATTCGTGCATAGAGTAACGAATTTAGGGTGAATTTCTAGCATAAAATTCCCCACGCAGGATGAACCAATGCGTAATTTGAATTAAATAAAAATATTAATTCAGCTGAATAAACTAATTAATATTCATACATAAATTAATAATTTATTTCTTTTGACAATATCTTTAAATTATGAAATTCTTGAATACGTAATTAACATTTTTTGTACAAAAAATGATATAATATCAGGTGATTAATTTAACTGTTTACTTTAAATTCCTTCAATATTACCAGCACATTATTAAACAAAATAAAGGTAAGTAAAATTTATTTCTAACTTTCAAATAAAAAATATTTTTGTGTTTTGCATTTTTCAAAATATTTTTTTTTCATGTATAGTTAAAATAATAGACGTCCCGAGATTTAATGCAATCTTAAATAGTTGAGTCGCACTCATATATATGTACGGAAATGGAAAGGTATCTTCAGGCTTGAGACTTCAGTTTACAGAATGAGACTTCAAACTTCCAACTTCAGATTTTAAATTCTTTAAAGTAAAAACATTAGAAATGTATTGAGGCTTATATTGTAGGATTATGTTACGTTATCGTTTCTAGTGTAGTATATTGTTTATACTCAATTTAATTCCGTCAGAGAACAAAATCCGTAATGTTCAAAGGTATGTAGTATGAAGTATGAAATAAGAAGATACCTCTCGCTATTCGTACTATTGATATCATGTCATCATATATATATATATGACATTAAAACCCGTCTGAACCAAACCTCCTTGTGAATACTTTTTTGCTTCCGTCAGGAACAGAAACGTGTTCATCCTATGCATGTTTAATTTATTTCATTGGGACTTTATTTAAGTTCGGTTTCTACATGATTCCGTTGTATTCAGGGGTCACTTCAGACAGGGTTCACTGTAACATGTTATAAATTGTGATATAGAACGGTCTATATCAGCATCCCAGTCTGCATCGCGAAATAGTGAAGGTCACGTAGAGAATGTTCAACCAATTAAATGTATACTTTTTATTCTGATATCCAATAATTAGAAATCAGTCATTGTTCTTGTCTAATATATTTTCTTACTACAATGTATTTTCTGTTTGAGTTTGAAATATATGAACTCAAGTATAATGTATAAGCTATGCAAGTTCACACGCCATTTTGGTCCTTGATACTGTTGTGCGCATTTAAATATATTTTTAAATTAAATGTAAACTAGACATCACCAGAGTTCATCATTAAAACTATTCCTAATATAGGTTTATTGTGGTTGTCCATTCATTATTTGCTAGACAAAACTATTCGTGCTGTTTCTGCTTTTGTGCAATTTCTACATCTAGCAAAAGGCTCATAAACAATGATTGCTAAATAATCCACACTAACTATTCCACATTGAGATTATTATGAAGAGAAAGTCTAAACAGTGATAGTCAATAATTCCACCAATATCAACAAAGCAAGCAATCACCTCTCACATCAAATGACGTTGGAAATTCAGGTCCTGGCTTGGGACAGGCATACAAATGTTGCGGAGTTAAACCGGTTAATGGGATCCCAACCATCCGCTCTTGCTAAATAGATCTCCAAAGACAATACATAAATAAACAAACGGTAAAAAAACTGAAACAAATTCGCTTCCTATCAAAATGACCACATATTGTCACAACAATGAATGACATTACGTGTACATTACAATATCACAGTCGATGAATGCTCTTAGTTATGTATGCATTATACCATTTATTTGTTTGTTTTATAGGATCACGATGAACCTCCAAATAATAGCAGTATTTGCAGCATCATTCTTTAGCGTTTGCCAAGGACACCATTTATCTGGATATTATTACAACAACTGGGGAAATACAAATGCTAACCGAAATGACAATTCGTACGATACAAACGGATACGACAACAACGGGTATGATAATTCTTACGATACCAATACATATGAGAACAACGGGTATGATAATAACAGATACGAAAATAATGGATACGATAAAAATGAATACGAAAACAACGGATACGATTATAATGGATACGATAACAATGGATACGAAAATAACAAATACGAAAATAACGGATACGAATATAACGAATATAATAACAAATACGATAATAATGGACGAGATAATGAATACAACAATTATAACACAGGATACAACACTGTCTATAGTAATAGATACAACAGATACAACTACAGACCATATTATTGATATATATATATATATATATATAAACGTCTAAAATGTTAGCACAACGATATCAAAAAAATATGTTAAAATGTAACAAGAATAACTATAAGTCTACAAAAAGACTATAATTATAATGAAATCGACGGATATTTCGCTTGACCGACAAGCTTCATCAGCGTCTGTAATCGGATTACAGACGCTGATTACAGACGCTGATGAAGCTTGTCGGTCAAGCGAAATATCCGTCGATTTCATTATAATTATAGTCTTTTTGTAGACTTATAGTTATTCTTGTTACATTTTAACATATTTTTTTGATATCGTTGTGCTAACATTTTAGACGTTTATTTATCATTTTTGTTTGTTTGCACAGTATCGTTAACACTTGTTTCCGATCCGACATCTCGTAGATTTATACGTTGGCTACTTTTTCAGATGTTTATATATATATATATATATATTTCTAAGTGTCTTCTGATCATTTTGGTTTTGTTCGTCATTACATCTTATTTATGAATAAATATACAGTGTGGTATATTTTGTTTTTCATTTTATCAATGGATTATATTTATTTATTACATACTTAGTTCAAATAAAGGCATTTTTGTATGACCAATATGACCGGAAGTAAACTGTCCATATCTTCATACGCCGGGAAAATAACCGGTTATTGGATTACTACAAGATCATTTCCATATCGAGGCCCATATTGGCCCGGGCCAATATGGTCCTCGACTTCGTCTCAGGCCAATATGGGTGTCTCTTTTCTAGATGTCGGAAGTATGTAATAAATAGTTTAATACATGGACATTTCTATGTTGGCCTGGTTATCATCCCTCGACCCATATTGGCCCGAGACGGAGTCGAGGGCCAATATGGGGGTCTCGGGATGATAACCAGGCCAATATGGAAATACCCATGTATTAATCTGTATATATACATTGTACAATATGTGTTTATCTGTTCTGTTTTTTTCTTTCTTTTTGCTTTAGGTATTACAAAATATAAAGTAAATGCTTTTCGTTAGTACGAAACGATTTGAATGTAAATAGAAATGAGAGACTATCCAACTTTACACATTCTGGAATCGTCGTCGTTGTGTTGTTATTTGATGTATAAAATATTTTTCCTTATGCGGGGTTATCAATAAAAAACATACGGGTTGAATGTACTTACATATATGTAGCTTTTCTAAACGATGATGGCGATTTTATTAAGACTTCAGTGCATGTTCGTGACATTGAATTGTTGTTTCTAAGTTTGTTGGTGTGTGAGTCGTTGATGACTTTGGAATGTTGATGCACGTTTCCTACATGGTTTTGTTGATCGGTGTGTGTGAAAAAAAACCAGCAAGTTTAGAAGGTATTCCCGCTGGCAGAACCTAGTTAAATAATATGATTGGTTGTTGGTTGTTTAACGTCCAGCGTAAAATATTTCATGCATATTCATTAATATCTAAAAACTATACAAAAATGAGGGCGGAGTGGAACAACGGGGGGAAACGATTTCTTCACTGCCACTGGAAAAGAATGGATAATTGAGTAGTGTCAACTTAGTCTTTTGTAGCGACAACAATGCGACTACTATTTTTTTAAATCTAAAAAAGAGGTCGCTAACTTGCAATGAGCATGATACTCTATCCACTATCAGGATTTCCGTAATATTACATGAAAATCCCATTTAGAGGGCATCTCCTATCCAGCACCTAGGAACGCCTTGGAAAAGCTTGTGGGATTAACCTTAGAGGCTGTCATGGGAAGTCGACAATGCAATATCATATTTAAGTCGTTTGTTTTACATGCTCCGAATAGCTTTTTATTAGACTTTCCAATCTTTGCATATGTGCGTACATGATGAAGGCTATTACATAAACGTGTCGTGTGCATTTAATTATAAATCTACTCTCTTGGTAGAAATTGAAAACCTTAAATCTAGTCAACCATGTCAGTACTAGGATATGGACACCAACAGAGATATCATCATAGTGATAATAATAAAACCGTAAATATCAAATTTAGTGTGCTCGACGCGATTTAAGGAATATTTGAAATTTTTGAACAGGTTATACCGCGAAGCGATTTATGAAAAGCGTAAACTGTTCCAAACCAGGTTAACCAGGTTATAAAAGTATAACAGTGACGTCAGAGAAATAAATAAACATTTGTTATCTCCTATTCGTGCATAGAGTAACGAATTTAGGGTGAATTTCTAACATAAAATTCCCCACACAGGATGAACCAATGCGTAATTTGAATTAAATAAAAATATTAATTCAGCTGAATAAACTGATTAATATTCATACATAAATTAATAATTTATTTCTTTTAACAGTATCTTTAAATTATGAAATTCTTGAATACGTAATTAAAATTTTTTGTACAAAAAATGATATAATATCAGGTGATTAATTTAACTGTTTACTTTAAATTCCTTCAATATTACCAGCACATTATTAAACAAAATAAAGGTAAGTAAAATTTATTTCTAACTTTCAAAAATTTTCAAAAATTTCAAATATTCCTTATAATATAATTTTTACTACAAAATTTAATGATTCCTAGATTTTAATTACGATTATTTCATGTGACTATTTGAATTTGTCGTTGGCGAATGAATACGTTGGTGACGTCACAATACCAACTCAGGTTATCGAGTATAGCCAAAATTTTATCCAGGCGGATCAGCCAACCAGATTGCAGTATTCAAATCAAATTAAATTATTCCAGAATAACTTCCATCAGGAACGCTCAGTCAAAAGATTGGAAAGTGAAATAAATTAAAAGTCATTGTGAGAAGTAATCCAAAATACATAAACATGGAAGGAGAACTCTGCTAGAAGGCTACAATGCTTTGTGGGTGATTGACCTTTAGTTTATTTATGAACGGTAAAATTCAAACAAGTGTATCTTATAAACCATGTCTGTGCCGAACCTCTGACAACTTGAACGATGATACCTTATAGTCCATATGCAGAGGAAATAATATAATTTATTACAGTTAATGTATATCTTCCTTAAGCATAGGTAGCCTTAACTGGTTGCTATGCTTTAGACCTTTGGCAAACATACTTCTTAATACTTTTAAATCATTTGGCTTTCTGGTTAAGGTTGTTTCAGGAACGCGTTGTGTACATCAAGTTAGATATATATGATTTTAGTATGACAACTGTAAAATGTAGATAGTATTAATAAGAAAACACATGGTTAATATTTGATAATATAAGGGGTTAGGGTTATCGTGTTTAACGCCACTTTCAACAATATTTCAGCCATATCATGGCGGTCAGTTTTATTGGTGGAGGAAACAGAGTCCCCGGAGAAAACCACCGACCTGTCGCAAGTCACTGATAAACTTTATCACATAATGTTGCATCAAGTACACCTCGCCATGGGCGGTATTCGAACTCATAATTTGAGTGGTGATAGGCACTAATAGCACTGTAGTTGTAAATTAAACTATCCTACGATCACGACCACGACGGCCCCTTGATAATAGAAGACACAGCAATACTGATAACATGCAAAGATTTTGCTTTAACTATGAATGGTTATTTTGGATTACATGTGCACAGCAAGTGCATGGAACCGAAATAATATTGAAAACTCGGTATACAATACTGTGACTACGCATAATTCTAATTTCTAGCTGTGACCTGTACTAACAGTGTTAAATCGTTAAAATAAATCTCCCGTAGACCAATCCAATATAAATATAATGTTTATGGGATCCTAACACGCTTCAACATAGAGACATTTATGAGCGACACACACGACTATATTTTTTATTCAGTAAGTGGAAATGACCTTTTAACTTATATAGAGTAAGACTAAACATTGGCATACAAAACTGTTATTAGGGTGATGACAAATATAAAAGTTTTCTTTAAGGTCAAGTTTGATCAAAATACCATTCACTAAGAGGGGAAGTTTGGGGCCATAAATCTAATTTAACCCTGCCACTTTCTATTGAAGTGTCACTAGTGAAGCAAGAACACCTGAGTTCACTCCCGAATTTAAGTGCGGTTCGTGTTACTCGATCTTTAGTTTTCTGTATAGTGTTTTGTAGATCATTCTTTGTCCTGTTTCCTTTGGATATTGCGTTGTCTGTCCTTCTTTGATTTACGGCTTCTCCGGCGGAGTAAACCAATGTAAATATACTTGTTATGGGATCCTAGCACATTTCAAGATAGATACATTTATGTGGAACACAAAGTTATATATATATCTATTAGTTATTAGTAATTGGAAATGGCCTTTTAACACGATGAGTCAGTTAACAATTGGCCTGTTACCCACTTCTTCTATTTTTCGTTACTGTCAGTTTTCGATTTTTTCCCCCCAAACTTATAATAGATTGATGCAAATTAATTCAAAGTGTTTTATTTTGTGACAGTGTTATCTCAATAAACCTTCAACATCATAAATCATTAACATTTATGAGAAAAACGAAATACTGTTGTTGTTTTGTTTTCTTCATACTCAACCAAACAACGCTATTGATAATAGTAACATGAAATGAACATCTTTATAAATTAATTGTAAATACTTAACTTAGTGCGTACGATGCGTTTCTGGAATGCCCTTCGTCAGTCACGCTCATAATCAAAAGATTGGAAAAGCAATAGTGTCCATTTCCTAGGTAACATGATGGTTTTTTTGAGTGTGTGGCGAAGACCCCGTGTCTCTATGAAATTAAAGTTTTCCTGTTTTGATGATTAAAATTTTTTGTCAAATTATCGAATCATCAAATTACTTGGAACAAAACGTAGCAAGAAGAGTTTGAATATACTAAAGGAGTAATCATAATTAGTAAATCGAATTACAGACAACAAGAAGAAAAAAGAAAAAAAGTCAAGGGGACAAACAATGATCTGCAAAACATTACACATAAAACTAAAGTTCGAGTAGCACAAACAAAACATTACACATAAAATTAAAGATCGAGTAACACAAACAAAACATTACACATAAAACTAAAGATCGAGTAGCACAAACAAAACATTACACATAAAACTAAAGATCGTGTAACACAAACAAAACATTACACATAAAATTAAAGATCGAGTAGCACAAACAAAACATTACACATAAAATTAAAGATCGAGTAGCACAAACAAAACATTACACATAAAACTAAAGATCGAGTAACACAAACAAAACATTACACATAAAACTAAAGATCGAGTAACACAAACAAAACATTACACATAAAACTAAAGATCGAGTAGCACAAACAAAACATTACACATAAAATTAAAGATCGAGTAGCACAAACAAAACTTTACACATAAAACTAAAGATCGAGTAACACAAACAAAACATTACACACAAAACTAAAGATCGAGTAACACAAACAAAACATTACACATAAAACTAAAGATCGAGTAACACAAACAAAACATTACACATAAAACTAAAGATCGAGTAGCACAAATAAAACATTACACATAAAACTAAAGATCGAGTAGCACAAACAAAACATTACACATAAAATTAAAGATCGAGTAGCACAAACAAAACATTACACATAAAATTAAAGATCGAGTAACACAAACAAAACATTACACATAAAACTAAAGATCGAGCAACGCAAACCCCCAAAATATTACACATAAAACTAAAGATCGAGTAGCACAAACAAAACATTACACATAAAACTAAAGATCGAGTAGCACAAACAAAACATTACACATAAAATTAAAGATCGAGTAACACAAACAAAACATTACACATAAAACTAAAGATCGAGCAACGCAAACCCCCAAAATATTACACATAAAACTAAAGATCGAGTAAGACAAACAAAACATTACACATAAAACTAAAGATCGAGTAAGACAAACAAAACATTACACATAAAACTAAAGATCGAGTAACACGAACCCCACTAAAAACCGGGGGTGAACTCAGGTGCTCCGGAAGGGTAAGCAGTTCCTGTTCCTGTTACTCGTATTACAAATCCGGTGATAAGTCATGAATGGGGAAAGGACCGGGAAGTACTTACGACAAGCGGAACATATGTGATACAGGTATTCAAGAATGAGTTCTCAGACATTTTCTGTTCTTATGTTTTACTATACCTTTAACGTTTTCTGTTCTAGGGGGGATAACTCCATAAAGGAAAATTAGTTCATGTGCTGGCAGATACTAGATATGATATATCTTGCCGACATTCGCGAATTCTGGAGATATGGAAAATTTCGAATGTGATAGAGGGTAATGATAAGCATAAATATAATAAGTTCTTCCCCTGTAGGAGAAAATACCCGTTGCGTAATTCCTGTAATATTTGAACTGTTCGCACCATATGCATAACATTTATCTTTAATCATAATAGTTTTAAGAAGAGTTTGAAGATACCAAAGGGGTAATCAGAAAGAGATGTCTAGAGTAGATCCTATTGCTGATATTATTCAACAACAATGATTTCAATATACAATGAATATTTTGTGTCGCTAGACACTTTATATGTATTTTACATGTCTTCTGTCATTTTATGACTGGATACTGATTACATTTCACAGATCTCAACCTACAACACTGCCTAGCACTTCCCTAGGTGACAGACAGGGGATATCTTGTCGATGAGAATGGGAGAGGATTTGTTGTCAGGTTATAAAACGGAAAGAATAACATTGGACAACATAGGGTGTCGTGTTTTGAGAGTACACGTTCTTGCACGATATGGATCTATTTTGTAAAATTAAAAATGGTTAAAGTTAAAATATAGTTTAAGAATATCAATAATATACAAGTAATCAAAACAAAAGTCAATTATGGAATCCATGATAAACCAGGATTTAAGGCAATACAATATCAATCGTAATGTCAGGAAATGTGACAAAAAGAAAGTGATGGTTAACATGTACAATGCACTATTTAAGTATACACAATGAATTGTCACTGAGGCAGTTCATATCGGAACAAGGATAGTCAAAGTAAGCTTGTTGGCTCATTACGAGGAGTAGTAAATCGTGTAAATGTACGCGCATGGGGAAGTATTTCGAATCATTATTATATATAAAGGAGATGAGGGGTCAGTGTATGATAGAGAAAGAAACCATTGGCATATATACTGATGCAGCTTATCATCTGTTTGGTTTGATCCGTCCAGAAATAGTTTTCTTTGTTTGTTTGTTTTTTGTTGTTGTTTGCTTGTTTATTTGTTTGTTTGTTTGTTTGTTTGTTTGATTGTTTGTTTGTTTTGTTATGTTTTGCTTTGTTTTTGTGTCGTCCTTGCTTGTGTGTGTTTCTCTGCCAGAAATACAATCACTCTAAGAATGAGACGTTAATTTCATAAGGCACTCCTTGCACATAAGCACAAATTTGACAACAGCTCTTAAATACAAAAGTGTGTTGGGTGTGATCATGAATTACCTTGTTGCAAGGCTATTTTACTGATCCTTTCCACTATCTCCTTGGAACCCGGTTTGCTAGAAAACATTCGTCCACACGCCCAACCTAGCACCACATTCTGACGCACATTAATTATATGCAATCAAGTTCCTGTTATGAATTTACTTGAAATATTGATCAGTTACTTAGTGCCACTAGCGGAGTAGGAACTGCTTTACTTTACCGGAGCACATGAGTTCACCCCCGGTTTTAGTGGGGTTCGTGCTCCTCGATTTTCAGTTTTCTATTTTGTGTTTTGTAGATTATTGTTTGTCGTTTTGTCTTTTTTATTTAACCATTGTATTCTCTTGACCTTCTTCAAATTACGGCTTCTGATTACTATTTTTGGTATCTTCAACCTTTTTTTAAAAACCAATCGATCAATGAAACGACCGGAGCTGCCTACCTTTTGAAATGTAAGTTTCCTGTTGATTCAAATCTTTTATGGCACTGTATATAATAGCAAACTCTGAGCTCTCTAAATGTTGAACTAGGATACTGCTGTTATGGTTTTCAGTGGGTTTCATACTATCTTGTCTAACATATTACATTTGTGTGTACAAGGTTATATCCCCAGTTGAATAAAACCAAATACTGCAAAATCGTTATTTGCTGCCTCTCAGCTAAGATTTAAGGAGTGAAAGAAAAGACTGGTTGTCTCGGAAGCATGATCATGTGTCAGACAGTGGCGAACTAGCGGATGTTGTTTCTGTGAGTTATCACTTCCATTGAATGTAACTTGTTCTCTCTATGATATATCTGGACCATTGCTCATTTCGTGTTCAGCAACTAAAGCTCACTCGCCGTTAAAAACTTTGCTCGCGATATTTAAAATTTCGAACTGGAATCGGCATATATATATATCTTTATGTTGTTAGATGTGAATTGTATGTAATATTTAATATATACTATAATATTGCTTCCGGGGATTGACATTTAGTGACAGTGTGGTCTAATTAATTCTGACACATTATATGTATATAATGTGTCAATAAATTACCACAATGTCTACCACTAGACATATATGGAATAAAATAATAAGTACCTAACAATAAACGAATAATATATTTTAAGGTTTTTTGTCCTAATATATACGTAGGTTTATCTAGATGTCATTGTAGAAATGCTTTACCTATTAACTAAATGCTGAATCTGCAAAGCTCTATACGTGGGATACAATGATAAACTATAAATGTCACACCATCAGAAAAATTCCAAAATCTAATAGTAAAATCGCAGAAACAGATGCAAAATATATACCTCTAATAGAAATTGAGTCTTTCATCGAGAATAAGTTTCTTCTTGATGATATGATGATGATGTCTGTTTTGCAACAGAACAACACGTTGAGTTGGAGTAATAGTGCTAACACACCGAAATAACAGTTTGAAGACACCAAAGGGGTAATCAAAAGTCATAAATGGTAGGACAGATAATACAATGGCCAGATGAAAAGAGGACAAACAGACAAGCAATGTTGTACAATACATAGAAAAAACTACAGATTCGGCATCAGAGACCCCACTATAAACCAAGTTGAATTCGTACACCCGCGGATAGACATTGGTTAATTATATATACACTAGCTGAATCAATAATTGTGAATACATAGTAACATGGAGTTAATTCCTAACACTTTCCTGGTTTAGTACAGACATTTCAATAACAAGCGGAGGGTTAAACTAGTTTTATAAGCCAAAACCTCCCCTCATAATGAAATGATGCGGTCATGCAAGTTTTTGCCGACATGTAGTAAAATTCCAATCTTCATAATAACTCGGTCAACATCTTTGCTACAAAGAATGCCTAGCAACTAGTGGAAAACAAAAAAATACTATTTGGAACAGTTCCAAAATCAAATCTCAAAATCGTATATAGAGACCATATACATACCTTAACAAAAATATGCATGACCGCTCAATTTGCTAGAAGTTTTAATAAAAAGAGTTGAGGTTAAACTAGTTTAATGAGCCCAAATAAAAATATGTTTCCAATCTTTAGATTTTGAGCGTAGCTGATGAAGGTTATTTCAGACACGTGTCGTGCGCCCTAAATTATATATCTACGTTTGTATTGTAATAAGTAACCAAAGTACATGTTGTTTTTTATGAATGCATATTTTATTTTATCAATGAAGAAGCATGAAAATGAAAGTCGATTCGTAATAATAGTCGAATGTTGTCTGTTTTCTTTAAAAAAAATAACAAACAGGAAACAGAAAACGACAAAATAATGTCTGTCCATTTCTGTCTGTTTACCAACTAATTCTAATGTGGTAGTACTATGTTTTACATAAATAACTTAAAACGAAGTAAGATGGTTCCCTATTGTCGTAATCCGATTTATTCAAAGTTTGTAACTATTGTTTGAATGTTCCTCCTCTTTACACTCGGATGGTCATCCTTACAATGTTCACTCACAAGAAATATTTCCAGGATTTCAAACGAAACAAATAAATTGTAGAGCGGTGCCTTGTTCAACCAAAAATATACCTGCGGCGAATAAATGTTGGTCGACGTCTTCTGATTGGTCTATAGAACGTTCTGACGGGTCTTGTATACGTCGGTCGGGGATAATAGTAGTCGTTAGTGTCAGGACTATCCGGTGCATCGTAAAATCCATCCGGTGTATCGGGGCTATCGAAGTCTCTGTAACCCATGTGATGTGCTGCGATACACAGAGTTGTAACCAACAATATAAACACACCTCTCAGATCCATTGTCCAATTCTCCCGGATAAAACTGAAATCATAATAAAACACATATAGCATGACCGTTTTACACTCATTATAGGGTATGCGTTATGCTCATTGTCGAAAACGCGACTGTGACTGAGATGTAGACCAGCAATAAAAGCAGCAAAAAGTGACGGGGTAAAATCGATTAGTGGGATCCCAACCCTCCCCTTTTAATAGAGAACTTGGGCACAGCAGAAACCGATAGCACACATACAGTGGGTATAATGATCGAATCTGTGTATAATAATACAAATGTATATCCTTTAAGATGTATTGGTTATCATGAATTTCTATGTGTTAATTTTATGATTATTTTTTTTTAATATTTTTTATTAACACAGTTTGCGCTAACACAAATACAAGCAATTAAAATATACCACCAAAAACATAAAAAAAAATTAATATAGAAAAATATTAAAATACAAATATTTTGTATTTTTTGTAAATAAATGCTTCCAGAATGATATCACATTTTTTAAAATAGTAATTAGTATTGGCAACTATTAGTACTAGTTTGTTTTTGAATATAAGTGTAAAGAGATCCACTTACCTGACAGACTTGGTGTTGGAATGGAAAGTGCTGGATATCTGATTACCATCGATTTTATAGTCTGGACGATGATTGATATCACCATAAAAGCAGAAAAAACACCTTAATAAAGGTATTGTGTTCCATACACGTGATATAAGCTTAGGCACCAATAATTACATCTGTTATTATTTTGTACCAAACAGTTATTATTGCGCGGAACTAGGAAAATGCAAATTTTGGCAGTTTAATTATAGAAAGGGCGGGAAAGGGCGGGAAAGGGCAGGATACTATTTAGTGCCTTACAAATCATTATAATTTTACAATGTTTGTTAATAAATGACATTTCGACTAGTATATTTTCCGGGAGGGGCATTGTTGTTAGACACAAATTTGCTTAATTATCATTAATATAATATATAACAATCACATTTTTTACGACTGTTATACGTGTTAATATGACATATAAGTTACATTTGTTTTTGTTCACCTCATTATTTTTTTTCATGAGACGAACGTAGTAAAAATAGACATTGTGAAGTGATGACTTGAATCCAATAAAACAAAACTTGAAAATACCACAGGAGGTTATCAGGTGGCGTAAACCAGAAAAAGACAGTGGTCAAAAGAAAAAAGGACTTATCGAGAAACATGAATGAAACCGACTAAAATATGGAGTTGAACCCAGGTGCTCCGGAAGGGATTGCAGTTCTTGTTGCACTAAGGGGCCCTGTCGTGTTACTCTAATTGCACTGTGATAATAAATCAAAGGCACCAACGTACGTTTAAACAAAGGATCATCATCTCTGAACACTCACACTCCTATAAACAAACGATCATCATCACTGTACACTCACACTCCTACAAGCAAACGAGCATCATCTCTGAAGACGCACACTCTTATAATCAAACGAGCATCATCTCTGTACACTCATTCTCCTACAAGAAAACGAGTATCATCTCTGTACACTCACACTCCTACAAGCAAACGAGCATCATCTCTGTACACTCACACTCCTATACACAAACGAACATCATCTCTGAACACTCGCACTCCTATAAACAAACGAGCATCATCTCTGAACACTCACACTCCTACAAACAAATGAGCATTATCTCTGTACACGCACACTCCTATAAACAAACGAGCATCATCACTGTACACTCACACTCCTTCAGCAAACGAGCATCATCTCTGAACACTCACACTCCTATAAACAAAAGATCATCATCTCTGTACACTCACACTCCTATAATCAAACGAGCATCATCTCTGTACACTCACACTCCTACAAGCAAACGAGCATCATCTCTGAACACTCACACTCCTACAGCATACGAGCATCATCCCTGAACACTCACACTCCTATAAACAAAAGATCATCATCTCTGAACACTCACACTCCTATAAACAAACGAGCATCATCTTTGAACACTCACATTCCTACAAACAAACGAGCATCATCTCTGTACACTCACACTCCTATAAACAAACGAGCATCATCTCTGAACACACACACTCCTATAAACAAAAGATCATCATCTCTGAACACACACACTCCTATAAACAAACGAGCATCATCTCTGTATACTCACACTTCTATAAAAAAAACGAGCATCATCTCTGTAAACTCACACTCCTATAAGCAAACGAGTATCATCTCTGTACACTCAGACTCCTACAAACAAACGAGAATCATCTCTGTACACTCACACTCCTATAAACAAATGAGCATCATCTCTGTACACTCACACTCCTATAAACAAACGAGCATCATCTCTGTACACTCACACTCCTATAAGCAAACGAGTATCATCTCTGTACACTCAGACTCCTACAAACAAACGAGAATCATCTCTGTACACTCACACTCATACAAACAAACGAGCATCATCTCTGTAAACTCACACTCCTATAAACAAACGTGCATCATCTCTGTACACTCATACTCCTATAAACAAAGGAGTATCATCTCTGTACACTCAGACTCCTATAACCAAACGAGCATCATCTCTGAACACTCACACTCCTATAAACAAACGAGCATCATCTCTGAACACTCAACACTGCAATAAACAAACGAGCATCATCTCTGTACTCCTATAAACAAATGAGCATCATCTCTGAACACTCACATTCCTAAAAACAAACGAGCATCATCTCTGAACACTCACACTCCTATAAACAAACGAGCATCATCTCTGTACACTCACACTCCTATAAACAAACGAGCATCATCTCTGAACACTCACACTCCTATAAACAAACGAGTATAATCTCTCTACACTCAGACTCCTATAACCAACCGAGCATCATCTCTATACACTCACACTCCTACAAACAAACGAGCATCATCTCTGAACACTCACACTCCTATAAACAAACGAGCATCATCTCTGTACACTCACACTCCTATAAACAAACGAGCATCATCTCTGAACACTCACACTCCTATAAACAAACGAGTATAATCTCTCTACACTCAGACTCCTATAACCAAACGAGCATCATCTCTATACACTCACACTCCTACAAACAAACGAGCATCATCTCTGAATACTCACACTCCTATAAACAAAAGATCATCATCTCTGAACACACACTCCTATAAGCAAAGAAGCATCATCTCTGAACACTCACACTCCTACAAACAAACGAGCATCATCTCTGTACAATCACACTCATACAAACAAACGAGCATCATCTCTGTACACTCACACTCCTACAAACAAACGAGCATCATCTCTGTACACTCACACTCCTACAAACAAACGAACATCATCTCTGTAAACTCAAACTCCTACAAACAAACGAGCATCATCTCTGAACACTCACACTCTTACAAACAAACGAGCATAATCTCTGTACACTCACACTCCTATAAACAAAAGATCATCATCTCTGTACACTCACACTCCTACAAACAAACGAGCATCTTCTCTGTACACTCACACTCCTATAAACAAACGAGCATCATCTCTGTACACTCACACTCCTATAAGCAAAAGATCATCATCTCTGAACACTCACACTCCTATAAACAAACGAGCATCATCTCTGTACCCACACTCCTATAAACAAACGAGCATCATCTCTGAACACTCAAACTCCTATAAACAAAGGATCATCATCTCTGAACACACACACTCCTATAAACAAATGAGCATCATCACTGAACACTCACACTCCTACAAACAAACGAGCATCATCTCTGTACACTCACACTCCTATAAACAAACGAGCATCATCTCTGAACACTCACACTCCTACAAACAAACGAGCATCATCTCTGAACACTCACACTCCTATAAACAACGAGCATCATCGCTGAACACTCACACTCCTACAAACAAAAGATCATCATCTCTGTACACTCACACTCCTATAATCAAACGAGCATCATCTCTGTACACTCACACTCCTACAAGCAAACGAGCATCATCTCTGAACACTCACACTCCTACAGCATACGAGCATCATCCCTGAACACTCACACTCCTATAAACAAAAGATCATCATCTCTGAACACTCACACTCCTATAAACAAACGAGCATCATCTTTGAACACTCACATTCCTACAAACAAACGAGCATCATCTCTGTACACTCACACTCCTATAAACAAACGAGCATCATCTCTGAACACACACACTCCTATAAACAAAAGATCATCATCTCTGAACACACACACTCCTATAAACAAACGAGCATCATCTCTGTATACTCACACTTCTATAAAAAAAACGAGCATCATCTCTGTAAACTCACACTCCTATAAGCAAACGAGTATCATCTCTGTACACTCAGACTCCTACAAACAAACGAGAATCATCTCTGTACACTCACACTCCTATAAACAAATGAGCATCATCTCTGTACACTCACACTCCTATAAACAAACGAGCATCATCTCTGTACACTCACACTCCTATAAGCAAACGAGTATCATCTCTGTACACTCAGACTCCTACAAACAAACGAGAATCATCTCTGTACACTCACACTCATACAAACAAACGAGCATCATCTCTGTAAACTCACACTCCTATAAACAAACGTGCATCATCTCTGTACACTCATACTCCTATAAACAAAGGAGTATCATCTCTGTACACTCAGACTCCTATAACCAAACGAGCATCATCTCTGAACACTCACACTCCTATAAACAAACGAGCATCATCTCTGAACACTCAACACTGCAATAAACAAACGAGCATCATCTCTGTACTCCTATAAACAAATGAGCATCATCTCTGAACACTCACATTCCTAAAAACAAACGAGCATCATCTCTGAACACTCACACTCCTATAAACAAACGAGCATCATCTCTGTACACTCACACTCCTATAAACAAACGAGCATCATCTCTGAACACTCACACTCCTATAAACAAACGAGTATAATCTCTCTACACTCAGACTCCTATAACCAACCGAGCATCATCTCTATACACTCACACTCCTACAAACAAACGAGCATCATCTCTGAACACTCACACTCCTATAAACAAACGAGCATCATCTCTGTACACTCACACTCCTATAAACAAACGAGCATCATCTCTGAACACTCACACTCCTATAAACAAACGAGTATAATCTCTCTACACTCAGACTCCTATAACCAAACGAGCATCATCTCTATACACTCACACTCCTACAAACAAACGAGCATCATCTCTGAATACTCACACTCCTATAAACAAAAGATCATCATCTCTGAACACACACTCCTATAAGCAAAGAAGCATCATCTCTGAACACTCACACTCCTACAAACAAACGAGCATCATCTCTGTACAATCACACTCATACAAACAAACGAGCATCATCTCTGTACACTCACACTCCTACAAACAAACGAGCATCATCTCTGTACACTCACACTCCTACAAACAAACGAACATCATCTCTGTAAACTCAAACTCCTACAAACAAACGAGCATCATCTCTGAACACTCACACTCTTACAAACAAACGAGCATAATCTCTGTACACTCACACTCCTATAAACAAAAGATCATCATCTCTGTACACTCACACTCCTACAAACAAACGAGCATCTTCTCTGTACACTCACACTCCTATAAACAAACGAGCATCATCTCTGTACACTCACACTCCTATAAGCAAAAGATCATCATCTCTGAACACTCACACTCCTATAAACAAACGAGCATCATCTCTGTACCCACACTCCTATAAACAAACGAGCATCATCTCTGAACACTCAAACTCCTATAAACAAAGGATCATCATCTCTGAACACACACACTCCTATAAACAAATGAGCATCATCACTGAACACTCACACTCCTACAAACAAACGAGCATCATCTCTGTACACTCACACTCCTATAAACAAACGAGCATCATCTCTGAACACTCACACTCCTACAAACAAACGAGCATCATCTCTGAACACTCACACTCCTATAAACAACGAGCATCATCGCTGAACACTCACACTCCTACAAACAAAAGATCATCATCTCTGTACACTCACACTCCTATAATCAAACGAGCATCATCTCTGTACACTCACACTCCTACAAGCAAACGAGCATCATCTCTGAACACTCACACTCCTACAGCATACGAGCATCATCCCTGAACACTCACACTCCTATAAACAAAAGATCATCATCTCTGAACACTCACACTCCTATAAACAAACGAGCATCATCTTTGAACACTCACATTCCTACAAACAAACGAGCATCATCTCTGTACACTCACACTCCTATAAACAAACGAGCATCATCTCTGAACACACACACTCCTATAAACAAAAGATCATCATCTCTGAACACACACACTCCTATAAACAAACGAGCATCATCTCTGTATACTCACACTTCTATAAAAAAAACGAGCATCATCTCTGTAAACTCACACTCCTATAAGCAAACGAGTATCATCTCTGTACACTCAGACTCCTACAAACAAACGAGAATCATCTCTGTACACTCACACTCCTATAAACAAATGAGCATCATCTCTGTACACTCACACTCCTATAAACAAACGAGCATCATCTCTGTACACTCACACTCCTATAAGCAAACGAGTATCATCTCTGTACACTCAGACTCCTACAAACAAACGAGAATCATCTCTGTACACTCACACTCATACAAACAAACGAGCATCATCTCTGTAAACTCACACTCCTATAAACAAACGTGCATCATCTCTGTACACTCATACTCCTATAAACAAAGGAGTATCATCTCTGTACACTCAGACTCCTATAACCAAACGAGCATCATCTCTGAACACTCACACTCCTATAAACAAACGAGCATCATCTCTGAACACTCAACACTGCAATAAACAAACGAGCATCATCTCTGTACTCCTATAAACAAATGAGCATCATCTCTGAACACTCACATTCCTAAAAACAAACGAGCATCATCTCTGAACACTCACACTCCTATAAACAAACGAGCATCATCTCTGTACACTCACACTCCTATAAACAAACGAGCATCATCTCTGAACACTCACACTCCTATAAACAAACGAGTATAATCTCTCTACACTCAGACTCCTATAACCAACCGAGCATCATCTCTATACACTCACACTCCTACAAACAAACGAGCATCATCTCTGAACACTCACACTCCTATAAACAAACGAGCATCATCTCTGTACACTCACACTCCTATAAACAAACGAGCATCATCTCTGAACACTCACACTCCTATAAACAAACGAGTATAATCTCTCTACACTCAGACTCCTATAACCAAACGAGCATCATCTCTATACACTCACACTCCTACAAACAAACGAGCATCATCTCTGAATACTCACACTCCTATAAACAAAAGATCATCATCTCTGAACACACACTCCTATAAGCAAAGAAGCATCATCTCTGAACACTCACACTCCTACAAACAAACGAGCATCATCTCTGTACAATCACACTCATACAAACAAACGAGCATCATCTCTGTACACTCACACTCCTACAAACAAACGAGCATCATCTCTGTACACTCACACTCCTACAAACAAACGAACATCATCTCTGTAAACTCAAACTCCTACAAACAAACGAGCATCATCTCTGAACACTCACACTCTTACAAACAAACGAGCATAATCTCTGTACACTCACACTCCTATAAACAAAAGATCATCATCTCTGTACACTCACACTCCTACAAACAAACGAGCATCTTCTCTGTACACTCACACTCCTATAAACAAACGAGCATCATCTCTGTACACTCACACTCCTATAAGCAAAAGATCATCATCTCTGAACACTCACACTCCTATAAACAAACGAGCATCATCTCTGTACCCACACTCCTATAAACAAACGAGCATCATCTCTGAACACTCAAACTCCTATAAACAAAGGATCATCATCTCTGAACACACACACTCCTATAAACAAATGAGCATCATCACTGAACACTCACACTCCTACAAACAAACGAGCATCATCTCTGTACACTCACACTCCTATAAACAAACGAGCATCATCTCTGAACACTCACACTCCTACAAACAAACGAGCATCATCTCTGAACACTCACACTCCTATAAACAACGAGCATCATCGCTGAACACTCACACTCCTACAAACAAACGAGCATCATCTCTGTACACTCACACTCCTACAAACAAACGAGCATCATTTCTGAAAACTCACACTCCTATAAACAAAAGATCATCATCTCTGAACACACACTCCTATAAGCAAATGAGCATCATCTCTGAACACTCACACTCCTACAAACAAACGAGCATAATCTCTGAACACTCACACTCCTATAAACAAACGAACATCATCTCTGTAAACTCAAACTCCTACAAACAAACGAGCATCATCTCTGAACACTCACACTCTTACAAACAAACGAGCATAATCTCTGTACACTCACACTCCTATAAACAAAAGATCATCATCTCGGTACACTCACACTCCTACAAACAAACGAGCATCTTCTCTGTACACTCACACTCCTATAAACAAACGAGCATCATCTCTGTACACTCACACTCCTATAAGCAAAAGATCATCATCTCTGAACACTCACACTCCTATAAACAAACGAGCATCATCTCTGTACCCACACTCCTATAAACAAACGAGCATCATCTCTGAACACTCAAACTCCTATAAACAAAGGATCATCATCTCTGAACACACACACTCCTATAAACAAATGAGCATCATCACTGAACACGCACACTCCTACAAACAAACGAGCATCATCTCTGTACACTCACACTCCTATAAACAAACGAGCATCATCTCTGAACACTCACACTCCTACAAACAAACGAGCATCATCTCTGAACACTCACACTCCTATAAACAACGAGCATCATCGCTGAACACTCACACTCCTACAAACAAACGAGCATCATCTCTGTACACTCACACTCCTACAAACAAACGAGCATCATTTCTGAAAACTCACACTCCTATAAACAAAAGATCATCATCTCTAAACACACACTCCTATAAGCAAATGAGCATCATCTCTGAACACTCACACTCCTACAAACAAACGAGCATAATCTCTGAACACTCACACTCCTATAAACAAAAGATCATCATCTCTGAACACACACATCCCTATAAACAAAAGATCATCATCTCTGAACACACACTCCTACAAACAAACGAGCATCATCTTTGAACACTCACACTCCTACAAACACACCAGCATCATCTATGTACACTCCCACTTCTACAAACAAAAGAGCATCATCTCTGAACACTCACACTCCTATAGACAAAAGATCATCATCTCTGAACACACACTCCTATAAGCAAATGAGCATTATCTCTGAACACCCACACTCCTACAAAAAAAACGAGCATCATCTCTGAACACTCACACTCCTATAAACAAAAGATCATCATCTCTGTACACTCACACTCCTATAAGCAAATGAGCATCATCTCTGAACACTCACACTCCTATAAACAAACGAGCATCATCTCTGAACACTCACACTCCTATACACAAACGAGCATAATCTCGGAACACTCACACTCCTACAAACAAACGAGCATCATCTCTGAACACTCACACTCCTATAAACAACGAGCATCATCGCTGAACACTCACACTCCTACAAACAAACGAGCATCATCTCTGTACACTCACACTCCAACAAACAAACGAGCATCATCTCTGAAAACTCACACTCCTATAAACAAAAGATCATCATCTCTGAACACACACTCCAATAAGCAAATGAGCATCATCCCTGAACACTCACACTCCTACAAACAAACGAGCATAATCTCTGAACACTCACACTCCTATAAACAAAAGATCATCATCTCTGAACACACACACTCCTATAAACAAAAGATCATCATCTCTGAACACACACTCCTACAAACAAACGAGCATCATCTTTGAACACTCACACTCCTACAAACACACGAGCATCATCTATGTACACTCCCACTTCTACAAACAAAAGAGCATCATCTCTGAACACTCACACTCCTATAGACAAAAGATCATCATCTCTGAACACACACTCCTATGAGCAAATGAGCATCATCTCTGAACACTCACACTCCTACAAACAAACGAGCATCATCTCTGAATACTCACACTCCTATAAACAAACGAGCATCATCGCTGAACACTCACACTCCTACAAACAAACGAGAATCATCCCTGAACACTCACACTCATATAAACAAACGAGCATCATCTCTGAACACTCAAACTCCTATAAACAAATGAGCATCATCTCTGAACACTCACACTCCTACCAACAAACGAGCATCATCTCTGTACAGACACACTCCTACCAACAAACGAGCATCATCTCTGTACACACACACTCCTATAAACAAACGAGCATCATCACTCTACACACACACACACCCATAAACAAACGAGCATCCTCTCTGTACACTCACACTCCTACAAACAAACGAGCATCATTTATGTACACTCACACTCCTGCAAACAAACGAGCATCATCTTTGAACACTCACACCCCTACAAGCAAACGAGCATCATCTCTGTACACTCACACTCCTATAAACAAACGAGTATCATCTCTGAACACTCACACTCCTATAAACAAACGAGCATCATCTCTGAACACTCACCCTCCTACAAGCAAACGAGCATCATCTTTGAACACTCACACCCCTACAAGCAAACGAGCATCATCTCTGAACACTAACACTCCTATAAACAAACGAGCATCATCTCTGTACACTCACACTCCTATAAACAAACGAGCATCATCTCTGTACACTCACACTCCTACAAGCAAACGAGCATCATCTTTGAACACTCACACCCCTACAAGCAAACGAGCATCATCTCTGTATACTCACACTCCTATAAACAAACGAGCATCATCTCTGTACACTCACACTCCTACAAGCAAACGAGCATCATCTCTGTACACTCACACTCCTATAAACAAACGAGCATCATCTCTGTACACTCACACTCCTACAAGCAAACGAGCATCATCTTTGAACACTCACACCCCTACAAGCAAACGAGCATCATCTCTGTATACTCACACTCCTATTAGAACAGTTTGAAGATACCAAAGAGGTATTCAGAATCCGTAAATCGAACAACTACCTATTCTGTCTCGCACATGTTTGTGTATATTACTATCAATATCCATACCTCTACTGGTGGACTATTAATCATTGAGGGTATCAACCCGCCAAGTAGTCTGTACTTTTACATTGACATGTGCATTATATATATTTATGTTTGAAATATACAGCTTCTAATAAAATGAAAAACAAAAAAATAGTAGTGTCAGAATAGTAGTGTCAGAATATATATACAGTGCTATCATAAATAATGTAATGTATAGAAGCTAAGATCCATTCCCCAGGCATAGGTAACTTTAGCCGATTTTTAGTATCCTGTTTAAGCCTTTTGGTTTACTTGCTCCCAAAGATATTTAGTATCCTGTTTACGCCTTTTGGTTTACTTGTTCCCAAAGATTTTTAGTATCCTGTTTAAGCCTTTTGGTTTACTTGCTCCCAAAGATTTTTAGTATCCTGTTTAAGCCTTTTGGTTTACTTGCTCCCAAAGATTTTTAGTATCCTGTTTAAGCCTTTTGGTTTACTTGCTCCCAAAGATATTTAGTATCCTGTTTACGCCTTTTGGTTTACTTGTTCCCAAAGATTTTTAGTATCATGTTTAAGCCTTTTGGTTTACTTGCTCCCAAAGATGTTTAGTATCCTGTTTAAGTCTTTTGGTTTACTTGTTCCCAAAGATTTTTAGTATCCTGTTTAAGCCTTTTGGTTTATTTGCTCCCAAAGATGTTTAGTTTCCTGTTTACGCCTTTTGGTTTACTTGTTCCCAACGATTTTTAGTATCCTGTTTAAGTCTTTTGGTTTACTTGTTCCCAAAGATTTTTAGTATCCTGTTTAAGCCTTTTGGTTTACTTGTTCCCAAAGATTTTTAGTATCCTGTTTACGCCTTTTGGTTTACTTGTTCCCAAAGATTTTTAGTATCCTGTTTACGCCTTTTGGTTTACTTGTTCCCAAAGATTTTTAGTATCCTGTTTAAGTCTTTTGGTTTACTTGTTCCCAAAGATTTTTAGTATCCTGTTTAAGTCTTTTGGTTTACTTGCTCCCAAAGATTTTTAGTATCCTGTTTAAGCCTTTTGGTTTACTTGCTCCCAAAGATATTTAGTATCCTGTTTACGCCTTTTGGTTTACTTGTTCCCAAAGATTTTTAGTATCATGTTTAAGCCTTTTGGTTTACTTGCTCCCAAAGATGTTTAGTATCCTGTTTAAGTCTTTTGGTTTACTTGTTCCCAAAGATTTTTAGTATCCTGTTTAAGCCTTTTGGTTTATTTGCTCCCAAAGATGTTTAGTTTCCTGTTTACGCCTTTTGGTTTACTTGTTCCCAACGATTTTTAGTATCCTGTTTAAGTCTTTTGGTTTACTTGTTCCCAAAGATTTTTAGTATCCTGTTTAAGCCTTTTGGTTTACTTGTTCCCAAAGATTTTTAGTATCCTGTTTACGCCTTTTGGTTTACTTGTTCCCAAAGATTTTTAGTATCCTGTTTACGCCTTTTGGTTTACTTGTTCCCAAAGATGTTTAGTATCCTGTTTAAGTCTTTTGGTTTACTTGTTCCCAAAGATTTTTAGTATCCTGTTTAAGTCTTTTGGTTTACTTGCTCCCAAAGATGTTTAGTTTCCTGTTTAAGTCTTTTGGTTTACTTGTTCCCAACGATTTTTAGTATCCTGTTTACGCCTTTTGGTTTACTTGTTCCCAAAGATTTTTAGTATCCTGTTTACGCCTTTTGGTTTACTTGTTCCCAAAGATGTTTAGTATCCTGTTTAAGTCTTTTGGTTTACTTGTTCCCAAAGATTTTTAGTATCCTGTTTAAGTCTTTTGGTTTACTTGCTCCCAAAGATGTTTAGTTTCCTGTTTAAGTCTTTTGGTTTACTTGTTCCCAAAGATTTTTAGTATCCTGTTTAAGCCTTTTGGTTTACTTGTTCCCAAAGATTTTTAGTATCCTGTTTACGCCTTTTGGTTTACTTGTTCCCAAAGATTTTTAGTATCCTGTTTACGCCTTTTGGTTTACTTGTTCCCAAAGATGTTTAGTATCCTGTTTAAGTCTTTTGGTTTACTTGTTCCCAAAGATTTTTAGTATCCTGTTTAAGTCTTTTGGTTTACTTGCTCCCAAAGATGTTTAGTTTCCTGTTTAAGTCTTTTGGTTTACTTGCTCCCAAAGATGCTTAGTATCCTGTTTAAGCCTTTTGGTTTACTTGTTCCCAAAGATGTTTAGTATCCTGTTTAAGCCTTTTGGTTTACTTGTTCCCAAAGATTTTTAGTATCCTGTTTAAGTCTTTTGGTTTACTTGTTCCCAAAGATTTTTAGTATCCTGTTTAAGTCTTTTGGTTTACTTGCTCCCAAAGATGTTTAGTTTCCTGTTTAAGCCTTTTGGTTTACTTGTTCCCAACGATTTTTAGTTTCCTGTTTAAGTCTTTTGGTTTACTTGCTCCCAAAGATGCTTAGTATCCTGTTTAAGCCTTTTGGTTTACTTGTTCCCAAAGATTTTTAGTATCCTGTTTAAGCCTTTTGGTTTACTTGTTCCCAAAGATTTTTAGTATCCTGTTTAAGCCTTTTGGTTTACTTGCTCCCAAAGATGTTTAGTTTCCTGTTTACGCCTTTTGGTTTACTTGTTCCCAAAGATTTTTAGTATCCTGTTTAAGCCTTTTGGTTTACTTGTTCCCAACGATTTTTAGTATCCTGTTTAAGTCTTTTGGTTTACTTGTTCCCAAAGATTTTTAGTATCCTGTTTACGCCTTTTGGTTTACTTGTTCCCAAAGATTTTTAGTATCCTGTTTACGCCTTTTGGTTTACTTGTTCCCAAAGATTTTTAGTATCCTGTTTAAGTCTTTTGGTTTACTTGTTCCCAAAGATTTTTAGTATCCTGTTTAAGTCTTTTGGTTTACTTGCTCCCAAAGATGTTTAGTTTCCTGTTTAAGCCTTTTGGTTTACTTGTTCCCAACGATTTTTAGTTTCCTGTTTAAGCCTTTTGGTTTACTTGCTCCCAAAGATGCATAGTATCCTGTTTAAGCCTTTTGGTTTACTTGTTCCCAAAGATTTTTAGTATCCTGTTTAAGCTTTTTGGTTTACTTGCTCCCAAAGATTTTTAGTATCCTGTTTACGCCTTTTGCTTTACTTGCTCCCAAAGATGTTTAGTTTCCTGTTTAAGCCTTTTGGTTTACTTGTTCCCAACGATTTTTAGTATCCTGTTTAAGTCTTTTGGTTTACTTGTTCCCAACGATTTTTAGTATCCTGTTTAAGTCTGTTGGTTTACTTGCTCCCAAAGATGTTTAGTTTCCTGTTTAAGTCTTTTGGTTTATTTGTTCCCAACGATTTTTAGTATCCTGTTTAAGCCTTTTGGTTTACTTGCTCCCAAAGATGTTTAGTATCCTGTTTAAGCCTTTTGGTTTACTTGTTCCCAAAGATTTTTAGTATCCTGTTTAAGCCTTTTGGTTTACTTGTTCCCAAAGATTTTTAGTATCCTCGTTTAAGTCTTTTGGTTTACTTGTTCCCAAAGATTTTTAGTATCCTGTTTAAGCCTTTTGGTTTACTTGTTCCCAAAGATGTTTAGTATCCTGTTTAAGCCTTTTGGTTTACTTGCTCCCAAAGATGTTTAGTATCCTGTTTAAGTTTTTTGATTTACTTGTTCCCAAAGATGTTTAGTTTCCTGTTTAAGCCTTTTGGTTTACTTGTTCCCAACGATTTTTAGTATCCTGTTTAAGCCTTTTGGTTTACTTGTTCCCAAAGATTTTTAGTATCCTGTTTAAGCCTTTTGGTTTACTTGTTCCCAAAGATGTTTCGTTTCCTGTTTAAGCCTTTTGGTTTACTTGTTCCCAAAGACTTTTAGTATCCTGTTTAAGTCTTTTGGTTTACTTGTTCCCAAAGACTTTTAGTATCCTGTTTAAGTCTTTTGGTTTACTTGTTCCCAAAGACTTTTAGTATCCTGTTTAAGCCTTTTGGTTTACTTGTTCCCAAAGACTTTTAGTATCCTGTTTAAGCCTTTTGGTTTACTTGTTCCCAAAGATGTTTAGTTTCCTGTTTACGCCTTTTGGTTTACTTGTTCCCAAAGATGTTTAGTATCCTGTTTAAGCCTTTTGGTTTACTTGTTCCCAAATACTTTTAGTATCCTGTTTAAGTCTTTTGGTTTACTTGTTCCCAAAGACTTTTAGTATCCTGTTTAAGCCTTTTGGTTTACTTGTTCCCAAAGACTTTTAGTATCCTGTTTAAGTCTTTTGGTTTACTTGTTCCCAAAGACTTTTAGTATCCTGTTTAAGTCTTTTGGTTTACTTGTTCCCAACGATTTTTAGTATCCTGTTTAAGTTTTTTGGTTTACTTGTTCCCAAAGATGTTTAGTATCCTGTTTAAGCCTTTTGGTTTACTTGTTCCCAAAGACTTTTAGTATCCTGTTTAAGTCTTTTGGTTTACTTGTTCCCAAAGACTTTTAGTATCCTGTTTAAGTCTTTTGGTTTACTTGTTCCCTAAGACTTTTAGTATCCTGTTTAAGCCTTTTGGTTTACTTGTTCCCAAAGACTTTTAGTATCCTGTTTAAGTCTTTTGGTTTACTTGTTCCCAAAGACTTTTAGTATCCTGTTTAAGTCTTTTGGTTTACTTGTTCCCAACGATTTTTAGTTTCCTGTTTACGCCTTTTGGTTTACTTGTTCCCAACGATTTTTAGTATCCTGTTTAAGTCTTTTGGTTTACTTGTTCCCAAAGACTTTTAGTTTCCTGTTTAAGCCTTTTGGTTTACTTGTTCCCAAAGATGTTTAGTTTCCTGTTTACGCCTTTTGGTTTACATGTTCCCAACGATTGTTAGTATCCTGTTTAAGCCTTTTGGTTTACTTGTTCCCAAAGATTTTTAGTATCCTGTTTAAGCCTTTTGGTTTACTTGTTCCCAAAGATTTTTAGTTTCCTGTTTAAGTTTTTTGGTTTACTTGTTCCCAAAGACTTTTAGTTTCCTGTTTAAGTCTTTTGGTTTACTTGTTCCCAAAGACTTTTAGTTTCCTGTTTAAGCCTTTTGGTTTACTTGTTCCCAAAGACTTTTAGTTTCCTGTTTAAGCCTTTTGGTTTACTTGCTCCCAAAGATGTTTAGTTTCCTGTTTACGCCTTTTGGTTTACTTGTTCCCAACGATTTTTAGTATCCTGTTTAAGTCTTTTGGTTTACTTGTTCCCAAAGATGTTTAGTATCCTGTTTAAGCCTTTTGGTTTACTTGCTCCCAAAGAATTTTAGTATCCTGTTTAAGCCTTTTGGTTTACTTGTTCCCAAAGATTTTTAGTATCCTGTTTAAGTCTTTTGGTTTACTAGTTCCCAAAGACTTTTAGTTTCCTGTTTAAACCTTTTGGTTTACTTGTTCCCAAATATATTTAGTATCCTGTTTAAGCCTTTTGGTTTACTTGCTCCCAAAGATGTTTAGTTTCCTGTTTACGCCTTTTGGTTTACTTGTTCCCAAAGATGTTTAGTATCCTGTTTAAGCCTTTTGGTTTACTTGTTCCCAAAGATGTTTAGTTTCCTGTTTAAGCCTTTTGGTTTACTTGTTCCCAAAGATTTTTAGTTTCCTGTTTATGTCTTTTGGTTTACTTGTTCCCAAAGATGTTTAGTATCCTGTTTAAGCCTTTTGGTTTACTTGTTCCCAAAGATGTTTAGTTTCCTGTTTAAGCCTTTTGGTTTACTTGTTCCCAAAGATGTTTAGTTTCCTGTTTAAGCCTTTTGGTTTACTTGTTCCCAACGATGATTAGTATCCTGTTTAAGCCTTTTGGTTTACTTGTTCCCAAAGATGTTTAGTTTCCTGTTTACGCCTTTTGGTTTACTTGTTCCCAAAGATGTTTAGTATCCTGTTTAAGCCTTTTGGTTTACTTGTTCCCAACGATTTTTAGTTTCCTGTTTACGCCGTTTGGTTTACTTGTTCCCAAAGATTTTTAGTATCCTGTTTAAGCCTTTTGGTTTACTTGTTCCCAAAGATTTTTAGTATCCTGTTTAAGTCTTTTGGTTTACTTGTTCCCAAAGATTTTTAGTTTCCTGTTTAAGTCTTTTGGTTTACTTGTTCCCAAAGATTTTTAGTATCCTGTTTAAGTCTTTTGGTTTACTTGTTCCCAAAGACTTTTAGTATCCTGTTTACGCCTTTTGGTTTACTTGTTCCCAAAGATGTTTAGTTTCCTGTTTACGCCTTTTGGTTTACTTGCTCCCAAAGAATTTTAGTATCCTGTTTAAGCCTTTTGGTTTACTTGTTCCCAAAGACTTTTAGTATCCTGTTTACGCCTTTTGGTTTACTTGTTCCCAAAGACTTTTAGTATCCTGTTTAAGCCTTTTGGTTTACTTGTTCCCAAAGAATTTTAGTATCCTGTTTACGCCTTTTGGTTTACTTGCTCCCAAAGATTTTTAGTATCCTGTTTAAGTCTTTTGGTTTACTTGTTCCCAAAGACTTTTAGTATCCTGTTTACGCCTTTTGGTTTACTTGTTCCCAAAGATGTTTAGTTTCCTGTTTACGCCTTTTGGTTTACTTGCTCCCAAAGAATTTTAGTATCCTGTTTAAGCCTTTTGGTTTACTTGTTCCCAAAGAATTTTAGTATCCTGTTTAAGCCTTTTGGTTTACCTGCTCCCAAAGATTTTTAGTATCCTGTTTAAGTCTTTTGGTTTACTTGTTCCCAAAGACATTTAGTATCCTGTTTACGCCTTTTGGTTTACTTGTTCCCAAAGATGTTTAGTTTCCTGTTTACGCCTTTTAGTTTACTTGCTCCCAAAGAATTTTAGTATCCTGTTTAAGCCTTTTGGTTTACTTGTTCCCAAAGACTTTTAGTATCCTGTTTACGCCTTTTGGTTTACTTGTTCCCAAAGACTTTTAGTATCCTGTTTAAGCCTTTTGGTTTACTTGTTCCCAAAGACTTTTAGTATCCTGTTTAAGCCTTTTGGTTTACTTGTTCCCAAAGATGTTTAGTTTCCTGTTTAAGCCTTTTGGTTTACTTGCTCCCAAAGACTTTTAGTATCCTGTTTAAGCCTTTTGGTTTACTTGTTCCCAAAGATTTTTAGTATCCTGTTTAAGCCTTTTGGTTTACTTGCTCCCAAAGATGTTTAGTTTCCTGTTTACGCCTTTTGGTTTACTTGTTGCCAAAGATTTTTAGTATCCTGTTTAAGTCTTTTGGTTTACTTGTTCCCAAAGATTTTTAGTATCCTGTTTAAGTCTTTTGGTTTACTTGTTCCCAAAGATGTTTAGTATCCTGTTTAAGTCTTTTGATTTACTTGTTCCCAAAGATTTTTAGTTTCCTGATTAAGTTTTTTGGTTTACTTGTTCCCAAAGATGTTTAGTATCCTGTTTAAGCCTTTTGGTTTACCTGTTCCCAAAGACTTTTAGTTTCCTGTTTAAGTTTTTTGGTTTACTTGTTCCCAAAGATGTTTAGTATCCTGTTTAAGCCTTTTGGTTTACCTGTTCCCAAAGACTTTTAGTATCCTGTTTACGCCTTTTGGTTTACTTGTTCCCAAAGATGTTTAGTTTCCTGTTTAAGCCTTTTGGTTTACTTGTTCCCAGAGATGTTTAGTATCCTGTTTAAGCCTTTTGGTTTACTTGTTCCCAAAGACTTTTAGTATCCTGTTTAAGTCTTTGGTTTACTTGTTCCCAAAGATGTTTAGTATCCTGTTTAAGCCTTTTGGTTTACTTGTTCCCAAAGATGCTTAGTATCCTGTTTACGCCTTTTGGTTTACTTGCTCCCAACGATGTTTAGTATCCTGTTTAAGTCTTTTGGTTTACTTGTTCCCAAAGATTTTTAGTTTCCTGTTTAAGTTTTTTGGTTTACTTGTTCCCAAAGATTTTTAGTATCCTGTTTAAGCCTTTTGGTTTACTTGTTCCCAAAGATTTTTTTACATTATTTGACTTTCCATTTTTTTACTATGAGCGTACCTGATGAAGATTATTCCAGAAACGTGTCGGGAGCCACTAGTGGAACAAGAACTGCTTACCCTTCCGGAGCACCTGACTTCATCCCATGTATTTAGTGGGGCTCGCGTTGCTCGATGTTTAGTTTTATGTGTATGTTTTGTAGATCGTTGTTTGCCCTTTTGTACTTTTTCTTTTGGTCATTATGTTGTTTGTTCTGTATTGATTTACGGATTCTAGGATTCTAATTACCCCTTTGGTATCTTCAAACTCTTCCAAATTAGATAGACTTAATATAACCATGAAATATAAGTAATCAGTTGAGAGATAAGGTCATAATTACCTAGGTAAGCTATGTAGAATCATCTTGACAATAAAGCGGGTGATACCGGTTCTTTATCTGATCAGCAATACATGATAGTATTAACCAAGTGAGTGATACTAGTTCTAATTTACCATCTGAATGATGCAGATTCTTGTTAAGACGGACGGCGCCGTCATGGCCGTGATCGTATGGTAGTTGGATTTACAACTACATATGTAATCAGTGCCTATCACCACTGATGTTGTGAGTTGGAATCTCGATCAGGGCGAGGTGTACAACATTATGTGATAAAGTTTGTCAGTGACTTTCGACAGGTCCGTGGTTTTCTCTGGATCCTTCGGTTTCTTCCATTATTAAAACTGACCGCCACGATATTACTGAAATATTGTTGAAAGTGGGGCTAAACACCATCAAACAAACAACATGTTAAGACGGAAGATGGGAGATGTGGTTAGCAAGGATATTCTTATTAATGAGAAGTGAGATATATGCTCTAACTAGAGGTTTTCTGGATTTAATTTCTATTGGTGATATAATTGGCTAATCCCTTTTTTAGTTTAAACATATTTTAATCCCTTTTACATATAAGACTAGTCAAGGCTATTCAAATATTATGGCCGATATCGTATGGTATTCCTGTATCAGATCGACGTCCTGCCCCAGATATGTCCTTTTTCACATTCTCAAATCGGCGTCCAATTCTCAAATCTATGTCCCTTTTTAAATTCTCAATTTGGCGTCATATTCACAAATCTATGACCGTTTCTCACTTTCTCAAATTGACGTCCAATGACGTCATTGACGTATGACCTAGCCCTAACCAATAAATCGGGCATAGATCTGAGAATTTGGAAAGGAAACCGATTTGAGAATACCCTTAAATCGGACCGTGATTTAAGATAATGACCTTAGTGAAGGCCGATTTGAGGACACTGATTTGAGTCCTGACGCTGAGCTGAGTCTATTATATATACCTATACAATTACAGTTGTGAGTTCGAATCTCGCCCTTGGTAAGGTCTACTAGATAAAATATTACGTGATGACGTGCTCAGTGACTGGCGGGACGTCGGTGTTTTATATGAGTTTCCAGGTTCTTTCATCAATAAAACTGGTATCATGATATAACTTAAATATTGTTGAAAGTGGCGTTATTAAATCACAACCGAATGTTTCAACATTATTACTAATAACGTCTTTACCAATCAATAGCTTAAATCAAATGACACCCAAGAAGTCATGACATTGTTACTATGGAAATATAACATAGTGTTTTATGCTGTGATGTACAACCCCTGCAAAATGCCTTACGCTAGTAGTGTGAGGCGAATTAAATACACAAATCACCCTTGGAAAGGGACGCATATGAATGCCTCGTGGCTTGAGAATGTCATGATTCCGGCATGAAAAAATTAACATGTCGAAATTCCTAAGAAGCAACAGACTGTTAGGAGTGTTCATTAGTGGTCTGATCTAAGGAAAAAATGATCGGACCGTATCCATCATTTCTCTATAACCTTTTACTTGCGGTAAGCCATGCATCTACAGACCACCTACCGCATTGGCGGTGTAATGGTTAGCGTGCTCGCCTTGAGTGCCATAGATCGTGTGTTCGAGTCCCGGTCGGGTCAAACCAAAGACTATAAAATTGGTATTTGTTACTTCTCCGCTAAGCACTCAGCATTATGGAGTAAGAGGAAAGACTGGTTGGCTCGGAATCAGAAAATGTGTCGGAGTGGAGTGACATTTCTACCCGCGGCCTGTTGTTTCAATGAACTAGCACTATAAAAATCCGACTCGGCGTGTTGGTCTAAGCAAAGCGGACCTCATCATCATTTCATTGAAAATTAACTTGTTCTCGCCATGATATAGCTGAAAAACTGATGAGTTGGCGCTAAGCAACAATCACTCGCTAATTAAAGACTACCTTGTACCCACATACCTGCAGTTCGCACCTGCCTAGCTTAATAAGAGGATATAATTAATTCTAACATCGGTAAAAGTACAATAAATTTAGTCATCGCTCAGCTGCTTGATCAGAGTAACTCAACTCATTAATAACATGTATCACTTGATACACATAAAGACTTATTAACCAATGAAGCGACATAGAGTCTTATCACCAACATACATAATAGCATACTATTAAACGGGCCGTCGTAAATCAATTCAGGCTTGAATAAACCAGGTGGACAATATATACTCGTAATGATATTAGCTCTTTATATATTACTCTGACACCCCACCATTAGAGCACAGTTGATTATTTTTAAGAATCCATTTTTTTTTATTTGTACTTAATTTTTTTCTTTCTTAACCTTAATACGCTTCTTTAATATATTGGTATTATCGAATGCCTCTCGGACTTTCCAAGTCTAGTTTTAAAAGTTCGGTCTTACCATCCAGTCACGGTGATCACACTAATGTCCTACATAATTAATATATTTAACTTTTGATAGTAAATTATACTAAACAAATATCAACAATTCTTTATATGACTCACAATTATTTTTACAAAGCATAATACAAGCATTTCAATTATGCCATAATCTATGTTCAAAACTGACAAGTACGTGAACATTTAAATTATATTCTCGCAATAAAAACAACAAATAGCGAACCGACCACCTGTTATTGCAGATCAGACGAACAAAGGAGTACTCAGTTACAAAGTGATTGTTTTATTTTTATTAATTACAAACTAATTAGGGCTTTTTATCGGTAAAAATGTAAAAATATGAAATAATAACACGCCTGCAGAGGGAAATGAATGAATTAAGTAAGTAATACACTTCAGCTGGTAGAATCTTAAAAAAATAATTAAAACGACCTTATCAAAAACAAGGGACCGTCGTGGTCGTGATCGTATGATAGTTGGATTTACAACTACCTATGCAATCAGTTCCTATCACCACTAAAGTTGTGAGTTCGAACCCCGTTCATGGCGAGATGTACTCGATACAACATTATGCAATAAAGCCTTCAGTGACTTGCGACAGGTCGGTGGTTTTCTCCGTGTACTCCGGTTTCCTCCACCAATAAAACTGACCGCCACGATATAGAGAGTTCAATTTTCCCATAATAAATTTTCCACACCTTAATAGTAATATACAAACGGCCCCCAAGTATGAAGTTTATATTTCACATATCACACGATGCGATCGATCTTGCCGTATGTATTATGACTTCTGACAACTTTACCGTCTCCTGATTATTAAGCTATTAAGTCAAGCAAAACAATATTATAGAATCATCTTATTTGTCACAAGAAGTTTTACGAAGATATCAACTCCTTGTTGAAAAACATTCAGTTACATGCGTATCGATGTCGGGAGATGGTACTGGTAATTATATTTTCGTTCAAAGCTGACCCTGTTTCCCTATTTTGTCTTCAAATGACCTTTTTGTACTATCTAATATCTAAATGATGTTTAAGGCCGTTGGTTCTGTTTTAAGACCTAGTATTATATAGCTACATCTGGCATATTCTCTAGATCACAAAAGAATACTGATATTATGTATTAAATTCAAGATTAGTACTCGTCGTTCTTAACGACGAAAAACTACTTATGTACTCGCATGTTTAAACTACTTGCATGACGGCATTATTTGACTAAGAGGGGACGATTCGCACCAGCAAAACTAGTTTAACCCCACCACTTTTTATTGGAGTGCCTGTATCAAGTCAGAAAAATGAGCGGTCGTGTATATGTGTATTGGAAGTTTTGATTTTGCCTCTTTCAATGATATATCGATTTGATTTTGGAACTGTTCTGACCTTGTAGCGTCATTTTTTGCTTAATTTTAATACTTAATTGCAGCTTTGTGCTTAGCTGTTTCAGTATTTTATATAACACGTCTGACTGTAGATATATACGCTATAACTGGTGTCGTTATAGAAACCCGATTCACTTTAACTTCGAAAGAAACAATTAAATACTTTATAAGAGACAATAATATATTTATAAAAGATAATGACCAGAATGCATATTATCTTTATAGCTTATTTATATATCACATGATTATACCTTGAAAACATGAACAATTAATGACACGTCTGTCCTTAACCTGGACAATATAGGCGGTATAGACATGTCTTAACATACGTCAGTCTGATAAGCCAATGGTGTGCAATATATTCTTATATAATTTAAAACAACTCGACTCTCTTTCCGACAAAGGTGCCCTCCCAGTTATTTGTCAAGGTTGGCATTTGACAGATATAGAGAAAACACTTGCATCACCGCATGATTTCCCCAAAAAGGTGAGGCTTTGGCTGATAAAACACGCCACTTGTACCAAGCCAGGGGAATGGGTGGTTTTACCTCTGTGTGTATGATCTCTCCGATTGGATTTTAGAGCTGCATTGATGATGTGGTGTTTTTTTCTTTTTGCTGGTGGTATTGAGAAGAGTTTGAAGATACCATAGGGGTAATCAGAATCCGTATATCGAAGAAGAACAGACAACACAATGACCACACGAAAAAGTACAAAAGAACAAACAACGATCTACAAAGTATACATATAAAACTAAAGATCGAGTAACACGAACCCCACTAGTTTTATGGACCGAAATGTCCTAAAACTGTGTGATGCAAACATTGTACATTTTTCTCGTAATGCATTTCTAGTTATCATCACGTTTATTTAATATACTGCTTGCAATTATTAAGCTGATTGATATATATTGTTTTAGGTTATTCCAGAAACGCATCGTGTTTACTAATTTTAATAAGAAGAGTTTGAAGATACCAAAGGGGTAATCAGAATCCGTAATTCGAAGAAGGACAGACAACACAATGACCAAAAGAAAAAGGACACAAGGACAAACAACGATCTACAAAACATTACACATAAAACTGAAGATCGAGTAACACGAACCCCACTAAAAACCGGCGGTGAACGCAGGTGCTGCGGAAGAGTAGGACTTTCTTGCTCCACTCGTGGCACCCGTAGAGTCACTCTAGTTGCAAACCATAAGAATGTCATAAAGTAAAATTTTCATTTCTCCTTTCAATGTAATCTCATTTTATGATCAATTATCAATAACAATACCTGTTATGAAATATATCTTTCATTACAACTATAAAACTTTTATTCCAAAGTGTCAAATTCTTTTCTAAAAACATTTGCACTGGATCATAATCAAAAGTTATATTGGTAGGAAATTTCTTTTTTGTTCCAATTTTTCACATCACAGCTCCAACAAAGTCTAGGAAATCGGGTTAATATTTGTACATATATGGGAGAAATTTGTCTTTTACGAACATCTGCTCTCAACCCCAAGTAATCCTCCGGGCTACCCTTCTCCTATTATTAGCGGGTTGTCGTCGTTGTCTGAACGATCTTCTCCAGTTGTTGAACACTGGTCTTCGGAATACTCTCCGTCTCCGCCATCTGTTATTATTTTCTACGCTGTCATCACTATTACCGGAATTACGATTCCACCATTGAGCATTGATGCACACAACCAGTAGGAAAATGATAGCCAAAACTTTGAGGTCCATGATAGCAATGTCTGGAATTAAAAAATAAGTGTTCACTGTATTAACAATATCAACTTAATACAGTATTTGTTTTGATTTAATTTGATTTATTGTGCTTAGTGCCACTTTCAGCAATATTTCAGCTATATCATGGCGACCAGTTTTAGTGATGGAAGAAGCCGGTGTACCCGGAGAGAACCACTGCCCATAGACAAGCAACTGGTAAACTTTATCACTTGCGGCTGTAAGTCGAGTCCATCCTTTTTTGTAATTTACAAAGCCGGGCGCGAACCCACGCCGTATTGGTGATAGGCTTGTACGAGTTGCTAGGTAATCAAGCAACCTAACTCAGTGAACCAGCCGGGCCCCTTACAGTATTTGAAATTACAGTTCCTAAATACAGTAATTAGTGTTAAAACTAAGGCTCTCCTCCCTCCGGTTGTTATCTGTGAGGTCTGCGCTTATACTGTTACCGTTTTTGTTCTGTCGCTCTACATGATCAGGTATTAGGAATGCTTTATTAGGTCCATGACTAAATAACACTGAAGGTTATTTGCCCCCCCTTTATTAGCACTCAAAATCAAACAATTGCAGGATAAAATATTTAAAATTACAGTTCCCAAATACAGTAATTAGTATTAAAACTAAGGTTCTCTTCCCTCTGCTTGTCTTTCTCCAAAAAGCTTTTGAGTGCAAGCGTAACGGGTGAAGATTATTCCAGGTACATGTATTTGGTGGAAAAAATGCAGATATCTAATTTAGTGCGCACCACTGGTTTCTGTATAACTTCTAACATGTACGTTCATAATCAAATGATTCGAAGCCAAAAAATATGTCTTTTGTAATAAAACCGAAGGGGCTAACCTGTATAGCCACGATTATCTACGGTTGTCTATGTATAGTCACGATTATCTACAGTTGTCTATGCATAGCCACGATTATCTACGGTTGTCTATGTATAGCCACGATTATCTACGGTTGTCTATGTATAGCCACGATTATCTACGGTTGTCTATGTATAGCCACGATTATCTACGGTTGTCTATGTACAGCCACGATTATCTACGGTTGTCTATGTATAGCCACGATTATCTACGGTTGTCTATGTATAGCCACGATTATCTACAGTTGTCTATGTACAGCCAGGATTATCTACGGTTGTCTATGTACAGCCACGATTATCTACGGTTGTCTATGTATAGCCACGATTATCTACGGTTGTCTATGTACAGTCAGGATTATCTACGGTTGTCTATGTGTAGCCACGATTATCTACGGTTGTCTATATACAGCCAGGATTATCTACGGTTGTCTATGTATAGCCACGATTATCTACGGTTGTCTATGTATAGCCACGATTATCTACGGTTGTCTATGTACAGCCACGATTATCTACGGTTGTCTATGTATAGCCACGATTATCTACGGCTGTCTATGTATAGCCACGATTATCTACAGTTGTCTATGTATAGCCACGATTATCTACGGTTGTCTATGTACAGTCAGGATTATCTACGGTTGTCTATGTGTAGCCACGATTATCTACGGTTGTCTATATACAGCCAGGATTATCTACGGTTGTCTATGTATAGCCACGATTATCTACGGTTGTCTATGTATAGCCACGATTATCTACGGTTGTCTATGTACAGCCACGATTATCTACGGTTGTCTATGTACAGTCAGGATTATCTACGGCTGTCTATGTATAGCCACGATTATCTACAGTTGTCTATGTATAGCCACGATTATCTACGGTTGTCTATGCCTGAGGGAGAATGACCTTAGCTTTAATAATAATGTAATTATGTAGGAACAGTATATTTAAAAAACCATATATTTTATATACACTACAGTTATATATGACTCTGTGGAAGTACATGGCAAAATGTTTGATATAAAAAAAAACACGACTTGAACTCAAACACTCTATTTGTTGAAAGGTCAAGCTAAACTAAGACAAGTAACAACATTCTTAATGTGAAATGTCATGTGACATTTTATAGAGAGTATAATAATTTAATTCTCTTTAATTGATTTACACAAAAACACACTTTTTATCATATTTGTCTGTGCCTATAAAACTAGTTTTCACGTCCACCGCTTTAAATTGCAGTGCTTGTGTACCAAGCCAGGAGAGTGAGCGGTCATGTATGTGTGTTAGAGGTATTTATTTTGTCTCTATTTTTACGATTTTTAAATTAGATTTTGGACATTTACTGACAGCGTGGGATTTTCTGTTTTTTTTTTTCTTTCTTCATTTTTTATATAAGAATAATCTTATTTTATGTGTTTTTGTTTCATTTTATTGATGCATATAATATTGTAATAAACACGTCACAATAAGTACAATAATATTGTTTAAATATAGACTATTTACACATTCATTCCATCTGTTTTCTATATTTAGCTGAAACGATTATTAAAACAACAGGTTGGGCGACACTTTTATCTGATTGTTGCAATAAATGTCCGCCATTTACAGACCGTTACAATAAAGGTGATTTATACAAGATTCTAACATGACCTCACTCTTTCCCTTTGTTAAAAAAACAGAATTATTTCCTCGTTTTATCTCATTAACACATGCACCGATGAATGTGACTGACGTTTCCATTGGCAGAATAAATTGTGACCCGAATAATGCCGATAGAGGGCGCAGTATTATTCGGGTTACATAAATTGTGTGCGACATTTTCTGCAAGGGTATGTATAAATTACCGTCTTCCAATCAAAGTATACTACCGTATTTGTACTCTTAAACATATCAGAATCGAAATAAATCATGGAAGCCAGAATGTGTTTTGAGTTTTAACATGGATTGGCGGATATTAGTAAATTTTATCCCTCGCTTCTGTCTCGGGATAAAATACTTTAATATCCGCCAATCCATGTTAAAACTCAAAACACATTCTGGCTTCCATGATTTATTTCTTAAATATATAATATACATATATTGTATTTATCATGCAATGTCAAAAAAGTCCAAAACAAAGTCTGCCAAATTGTGTGAGAACAGCAGAATCAAGCGTCGTTCAAATTGTTCTTAATGTTGACCTCTATCACGTCTACGTTCATATTGTTACCCTTTCTTACTGTCGCTCTACACGAATCTGCCAACAGGAAAGCTTTATTTGGTCCATTGCTTAACACTTAAGTTTACTTGAAACCTTTATCAGTATTCAAAATCACACGCTTACAGGTTAAAGTGCCTATACCATATCAGTTTTCTAATAAAACGCGTTATTTAGAACGAATTAAACTACAGGAAGACATTCTTTTTTCAAACACTTAATGATGTTAGTCCTATTTTATTTATTTCTCCTAAAGATATACAGTCAAACCTGTATTAAGAGGTCACATTTGGGACAAAGAAAACGTGGCCTTATAAGACAAGTGACCTCTTAAAAGAGGTTCAATTCATATGAAATGATCTATGACAGAACAAGAAAAAGATGACCTTTTAATACAGGTGACTGCTTAATAGAGGTGACCGCATGGACAGGTTTGCCTGTATTTGTTTTTCTCAAGATTAGAACTCTGCCTTCTTTACAACAATACCTAGCTATATTTGAAGGTTGGCATTTTACCCACATGTGCAAAACTCTTCTATGATAAAAAAAAAAAAAAAAAAAACGTCACTGAAAGGGGAGGTGAGGACCCATAAAACCAGTTCAACGCCTCCAAGCCAGGAAAGTGGGCGATCATCTATATGTGTATTAGGGGCATTGATTTTATTCTGTGAGAAAAAGAAGAGTTTCAAGATACCAAAGGGGCAATCAGAATTCGTATATCGAAGAACAGACAACACGATGGCCAAGCGAAGAAGTACAAAACATACGCATAAAACCAAAGATCGAGCAACACGAACCCCACCAAAAACCGGGGGTGAACCTAGGTGCTCCGGAAAGGTAAAATCTGAAGCAAACGGGGGCAATATTTAAAATGATTGTTAATTTTTAGGATTTATTTTTAGTTGAAATATGTAGGAAAATCAAAGTCAATTTTTATTTGTTATGTTTAAATTATTTACAAATAAAAACCACTCATATAAACATAATGAGCAAATAAACAATCAAGATATAGACAATTCTGAATGTTTTGGTGTACAATTTGTTAAAATCTATCCAGAAATGACTTCACAACAACTTTTTGAAAAAAATATGGTTTTGGTTGATTATATAGGGATTTTTTTTTACATGTGGCAATACTTTTGGCCACATACTGTACACTAAATTGATATGACGTTTTAATTTAAGCCTACCTGATGAAGGTTATTTACCGAAGCTCACCATGTACACTAAATTGATATGACGTTTTAATTTAAGCCTACCTGATGAAGGTTATTTACCGAAGCTCACCATGTACACTAAATTGATATGACGTTTTAATTTAAGCCTACCTGATGAAGGTTATTTACCGAAGCTCACCATGTACACTAAATTGATATGACGTTTTAATTTAAGCTTACCTGATGAAGGTTATTTACCGAAGCGCACCATGTACACTAAATTGATATGACGTTTTAATTTAAGCTTACCTGATGAAGGTTATTTACCGAAGCTCACCATGTACACTAAATTAATATGACGTTTTAATTTAAGCTTACCTGATGAAAGTTATTTACCGAAGCGCACCATGTACACTAAATTGATATGACGTTTTAATTTAAGCCTACCTGATGAAGGTTATTTACCGAAGCGCACCATGTACACTAAATTAATATGACGTTTTAATTTAAGCGTACCTGATGAAAGTTATTTACCGAAGCTCACCATGTACACTAAATTGATATGACTTTTAATTTAAGCTTACCTGATGAAAGTTATTTACCGAAGCGCACCATGTACACTAAATTAATATGACGTTTTAATTCAAGCTTACCTGATGAAAGTTATTTACCGAAGCGCACCATGTACACTAAATTGATATGACGTTTTAATTTATGCTTACCTGATGAAAGTTATTTACCGAAGCGCACCATGTACACTAAATTAATATGACGTTTTAATTCAAGCTTACCTGATGAAGGTTATTTACCGAAGCGCACCATGTACACTAAATTAATATGACGTTTTAATTTAAGCTTACCTGATGAAGGTTATTTACCGAAGCGCACCATGTACACTAAATTAATATGACGTTTTAATTTAAGCTTACCTGATGAAGGTTATTTACCGAAGCGCACCATGTACACTAAATTAATATGACGTTTTAATTTAAGCTTACCTGATGAAAGTTATTTACCGAAGCGCACCATGTACACTAAATTGATATGACGTTTTAATTTAAGCTTACCTGATGAAGGTTATTTACCGAAGCGCACCATGTACACTAAATTAATATGACGTTTTAATTTAAGCTTACCTGATGAAGGTTATTTACCGAAGCTCACCATGTACACTAAATTGATATGACGTTTTAATTTATGCTTACCTGATGAAAGTTATTTACCGAAGCGCACCATGTACACTAAATTGATATGACGTTTTAATTTAAGCTTACCTGGTGAAAGTTATTTACCGAAGCGCACCATGTACACTAAATTAATATGACGTTTTAATTTAAGCCCACCTGATGAAAGTTATTTTCCGAAGCGCACCATGTACACTAAATTAATATGACGTTTTAATTTAAGCTTACCTGATGAAAGTTATTTTCCGAAGCGCACCATGTACACTAAATTGATATGGCGTTTTATTGGAACATACTTGTGATCAATTTCATTTGCTATTTAGTATTATAAGGTCTTTATGATATTCATACAACACTACAATTATCTAGCTATATGTTACACAACTTTACTGAGTAGTCAAATGCGCTTAAATGCCCCCTTTGCTTTATGTTACATAATGAATCAGCACGAAGAGCAAATTGTATCACACCCCGAGAGTACCAAACTGTAAACTTGATGTGCTTCGTATCTGTTCAGTCGAAAATACCTCATATCAAATTAAATGTATTGTCATTTTAAGTCTGATAGAAATAGAAATTGATAAGACATGTATTAGTACGAGAAATCAGATGTGTTGAATAATTTTATACCTCTTAATATTATTTAGCTTCGTGTCTTATTATGATAAAAGGTCGACAATTTTATCGGGGTAAGCCGGTTTCCTCTGCGATCATTCAAACGGTCAAGCACCAATATAACTATATATTTAAATTTACTAAATATTAGCACTAAATTTCCACTCCACGACATGTTTCTTCCCGACTCATAAAAAATGTGTATAATAATCCTATTACTATTTAATTAAAAGTTAAGTCGATAAATTAAAAAATAATAATAATTAGTTTCTTTTTCAATAGATCTACATCTTCCACATTATATGTGGTTTCCATTGTTGTGGGTTTGACAAAGATCTCCTACCCCAGTAGATGATTTTTACTGATTTTCGATATCCTGTTTAGGATCTTTGGTTCTCCCATATCTTTTACATTATTTCACTTTCCAATATTCTGTCTTTGAGCGTCCCTGATGATGTTTATTTCAGAAACACGTCATGCACACTAAATTAGATTATTTCATTTATATCGTGGTCAGTTTATTGGGGAACTAGACCAAAGAATCCGGAGTAATCCATCGGTTCTTCTGAAGTTACGATAAACTTGACCACGTGTATTACATATACATGTCCATGGTCGGCGACCTTGTAGGTTAATAATATTGATTGGATACGTATGTAAATCATGTTACCATAGGCTAACGGCTATGGTCGTTTCCGTGTTTAAAATCGTACTAGATTTGTTTTTATTATAACCGCACAACCAGATACAAGCAAATATGATTCGGTATTATTTAGATATTCATTGGACTTACGACATATCATTCTTCTTTAATCTTCAACACTTGCTCACATTACCAGATCAAATGTAAAAAGTATAGCCATATATACTAGGTTTTAGGTTTAGTTTAGGGGTATGATGGATGTTTAACGCCACTTTCAACAATATTTCAGCTATATCGTTGCGGTCAGTTTTATTGGTGGAGGAAACCGGAGTATACGGAGAAATCCACCGACCTGTCGCTGACAAACTTTATCACATAATGTTGTATCGAGTACACCTCGCCATGAACGGGTTGGAACTCACAGCTTTAGTGGAGATAGGCACTGATTGCATAGGTAGTTGTAAATCCAACTACCATACGCTCACGACCACGACGGCCCCTATATACTAGGTAAAACCTGTTATGTTGTTGTATTGTTCTAAGTCATCTTGGCGATCGGCCGTAGAGTCAATACAACTGCCTGTGTTCTCGGTGGTTTCCGGTTACGTGCGTGTCATTGTTATCGCTAAATAACAGCGGAAGCAGTGATAAAGATTGATAACCCACCACAAGAAACAAAAATAGTTCTAAAATCTAATCAGAAAATCATATTGACCACAAAACAACATACCCCTAACACACAAATACATAATCTCTCACTTTCTTTGCTCGGAATAGGCACCTCAATAAAACGTTACGGTGTTATGGTGGTATCATACACTTCAGGTAAAATTTGATCTGCTACTTTAATTTTCTTATTTTTTTGGCAGTGTGTTTGAATATATCCACTGTAATAAATATCAATATTTTTAACAAATTCCAACCAACAGACTCAGAGCTATAAATTCACTAGCCACATAGCAGCTTTTCTCTATGTGGTTTTGATACCGAGATACTTGAAATCTGCATACAAACATCATATGATCAAAACTTTCAACTGATTTTAATGAGTTATCTCCCTGTAGTGTTAGGTACCACCTTAAGCTAGTTTTATAGGCCGAAACGTCACCGCTTAGTGAAATGATGCCGTCAAGCAAGTGCTTTTAATATGTGAGTAAAATACCAATCCTGAAATAAAACCGGGAGGTCAGCGTTATTATAAAAGAACGGGAGGTCAGCGTTATTATAAAGCAAATTGAGCACACTACTAACGTACCATTTTTGAGTTATACTGTTTACACATTTTACGAGACAAATATATAATTACCTGATCAATCTGAATGTTCTCTTAATATTTGGTAAAATCTAATAGATTATGGCTTTTATAGCATAATGTCTTCAATGTTTAGCAAGTGAACAAGTGCTCGGGAAGTACTTTGTCAAACTTCGTGATTTTCATTTCAATTTTCATTTAAATTAAATCTTAAATTGTGGTTTGATTTTTCATGGTGTTTTTTTTGCTATGTTTAATTATCAATGTGTAATGTAATCAATATTATGTATTCACATCACGTTGGCAATATTGTAGTCATCATTAGCAATATTTTGTGATACCTGTCAATATAAATTGGTGTTCAAACTTATAATGAACAGCAAAATATGCACGATTTAGATCTAATGTTTTTCGATTAGTGAAAATGGATACCGGAAAAAAGAGGCACAAATTTGATAAATAGCTAGAAAAAAACTGATTAACATACACAACGAGAATGCTATATCATGAATAATAATTGAAAATGAAACTGATTTGGTCACAGTATACTGCATAAATACATATTTTCGGCTCATTATTTTTGGTTTATTTTGTTTGGTCTTTTTGAACTCTAGGTCTGAATGCTACATTTGATGGATCTGTGCATTAACTATGCTGTTGTTAAACGACATAATAAACTACTTTATCATCTTCGGTTAGGCCGGTATGACACAACCCATTGGAAAACTTTGTCACCTTGCCTCGTGAATTTATTTGTCATGTTGATCAAACTTGGTCAGCATTTGACATATAATGATGTTGTTGTCAACTCCCGTTCATACGCTTTCTAAAATGAATGATCTGATAGAAAGCTAACTATATGACTCTCGTTGATTTCAATCCCGATTGCAAACGGTTTTACGAATGGATGTTAGATGAGATTGGAAATGGTCGTTTCAAATGATTCCCTCATTATTTCACTAAGAGGGGAGGTTTGGGTCAATTAAACTATTGTAACATCGCCATGGAAGTGTATTTACTAAACTAGGAAAGTGTTCTAGCAGTATCCTGTTTTCTCTTTCTAGCGTTTTTCTTTACGATTTAGGAACGGATCTCACTGAGGAATGGATGTCGACTTTTTAATTTTTGTGAGATTCTGATATTATCCATCGTACCATGTTCAAAGAGAAAGATTCAACGCCACACAATATTTACGCTTACATATTTTATTTGTTTTATAAGGGATCCTTCGTTTTTTTGTTGGTGGTAAATAAATTATTCTTATTTCAATGTGGTGAAACAGTTCAAATAATGTCTTCTGCTTTGTGAATAATAATGCTATATATTATCAGGTATTTTATTTTCAGAAAGGAATAATAATATTGCTGTGACCAGACTTGTCAGAAATAAATTTTAAAACATATTTTCCATTACGTCAAGTATTCAGCTATTTGCATTCCTTTTTTTTCCAGATTATTCAAATTAAATGTTCAACTTCCATGAGAACTATTAATGTGTTGTTTCAAATTGTAAAACAGGATCATTATTAAATGCATGGATAGTGCACCCCTTTACATCAGGTTTTTCATAACCAAGATTTGCTTGTTGTATATGTTTAAGTCCGTTGCATGTACAAATTAACAATTATGATTTTATGTCTTGTCATGTTTGTATACGGTACTTTTATTTTCATTTTGCCAAACATTGCGTATTTATGACCTATTATATATGCCCATAGTTAATTATATTGTGTCGAGATTAGAACAGAAGGTAAAAAAGTACAGTTTTACTACCTCATATTTTGAATCTGGAGGTTTTTATTTAATATCCACAAATCTCTTTCCTGTCTCCTTATTATTGGAATACAGAATTGTCAGTTGTTGGTAGGGTTCAACTCAAAAGTCATGTCTCATGGGCAGGTGCAGACTAATTTCTGCTGCCAGTAGACAAAATGATTGATATATTATCAATAGTTTTAATGGTTGCTGATTATTTTATCATTGTTTCTATAACAATGTTCAAATTTGACATGATTTGGTAGAGAATTAATGGACATTAACTGTTGTTCGTATTTTCATGGTTTTAAGACGCGACTATTTTGATTCAAGGCCGGTGACAACGCCTACCTTATTTTACGTTTTTGCATATAATAAATAATGCATATATTATAAAGAATGCTGCAGGTTAAACACTAGTTATTTATCAAATGCGTCTTGAAGATATGTAGAGTTTAATTTTGTTATTACCCTTATTTACATGTTCATTACTAATAGTCTCGCTCCCCCTCATACATAAGTGACCTTAGTTGACTTTAGCTATCCTGTGTAGGCCCTTTTCATATTCATGTCCTCCCAAAGTCTTTAACTTTATTCGCTCTCCAATCTGTTACCTTTGAACGTACCTGATGAAAGCTATTCCGGAAGTGCGTCGTGATATCTACGTTTTTATTACAGAAAAAAAAATATACATGAATCATTCATTTTGATTTTATGTACCAGATAACATTATATATTTTGTAATATCATAACTATTACTAATTCTATTTTTGAAACAAATTAATATCACAGTGTGGTTAATTTTTTTTATATTATTACATAAAGGTTAGGACCGTATTGATGGTGTAATGACTATCGAGCACCTCTCGTGTCAAACCAAAGACTATAAATCTGATATTTCCTGCTTCTCAACAGTAATATGGAGCAACAGCAACAACTGGTTGGCTCGAAGTCAGTATAATGTGTCTGAGGGGAGCAACATGTCCAGCAGTGGACTACTTTTTCAATGACCTAGTTCTATAAAACTCCAAATAATCGTGTAAGTCTTGTACAAAGAGGACGTTATCATCTCAGGGATATGTAGCTTATTCTCACCATCATATAGCTAAGTAAAATTACTAACTTGATGCTATAAAACAACCACCCACCAAGGTTAGATGGTAAATCTAAATACAAGATACAAAGTTGTACATTGACCGATTATGAAAAGAAAGTTTAAACAGTGATGGTAATTTTTAATCAACAACATAATAATCCGAATTTACCCCCCGAGGTTTTGATGGGGACCGTGTTGTTCCTCTTTTTAGTTTTTTGTGTTGTCCTATTGTGTGTCTTCACGTTCTGAGTTCCGTGTTGTGATGTCAGTTACGCTTTCCGCATAAAAACGGTGTTCGGTTTGTCTTCATGTCTTATTTAAGTTAATTGTGTTTGTTTGCGTCCTCATCTTGTGTCCTGTCTAGCCTATGTTGCTCGTTTCTCTGGATTGTCCATTTTGAATTGTCCATTCGGTATTCTCTAACGTTTAATTAAACCTTTTCAAATATTGAAACATTCAAACATTCAAAACCTTTTCGGTGATTTCCTTTAGACATTTTTTAGTCAGGTGCCTATCACCTAACACTATATAAAATTATTTGGTGCGTGGTACAGGTACAATGTAGCTATACTATGTTCTGACTGGTTCTGACTGGTACCGAGCTAATTAACCATCGATCACAATAACACCTGATTGATTGATTATTAATATGTAAATATAAACCTATGAATAAGTCAAAAACATGATCACGTGACGTAAGATCATTATATGTTATAATTAGATGTTAATTGAATATTCTGTTACTTTTTTATATAAAAAATTGCCGTATATCTAACATAAAACATAATACAGGCCCTCACACAAGGGAGCGGCGGTGCAACGGGTGCAACCCTTTGATAATCATTAGGCATTATAGCATTATTAAAATCAGCTTTTTTATTTCAAACATTGACTATTAAAGTTTACATATGTTGTTAATTCACTCCAAACCCCCTCCAAATATTCCCTAGGTGAACTTTCTATTTATATGTAGTATAATTCCGTCAGCACCTGCTTATGGAGAATACATATCTCTGTCGATAAAATATGTTAAAACTTATGTTTCTTATCAGGATGTCCTTAACAGGGGTTGTTGCTAACATTGAAACTATTGAACCGGGAGTTTCTATTGTTAAAGTTCAAATCACAACTTCCAAAGTTATACAGTTTTTTTTTCTAGTCGTCATAAAACCGTCCTTCATTCCTTGTTTATGACTGATCATCGGATTTTAACATGAGTAAAAAGAAGAATATCGCTGGTGTTACAAGAACTACTTATCTGGTCTGTGTACTTTCTGTGTGTTTTGTGTAGTTGGCGTTAGTTAATTTTGAGCTTTCTATGTACTGTAATGTGGACCATTGTGTGTATTGATGTCCTTTTCTTTCTTACCATGTTCATTGATTCTCATTACCTCTTTGGTTTGATTTTTTGATTTTTTTTGTGTTTTAACGCCACTTTCAACAATATTTCAGCTATATCATGGTGACCAGTGTTAGTTGTGGAAGAAACCGGAGTACCCGGAGAAAACCACCGACCATGGGCAAGCAACTGGTAAACTTTATCACTTGCGGCTGCGAGTCGGGTGCACTCTTTTTGTAATTTACAAATCCGGGCGCGAACCCACGCCGTATTGGTGATAGGCTTGTATGAGTTGTTAGGTAATCCAACTACCTAACTCATTGAGCCACCCGGGCCCTTGATTACCTCTTTGGTATCTTGGTATTGTCATAAAGAACGTCGAGATAAATGGCCAGATGAATATTTCGCAACACGACGGTCTGGATAAATAAACAGGAAAAGCTCTAACCATAATATAAGACACCGACGGAAGGAACTCAAGCTTAAAACCAAGAGTGAAATCATGAGCTCATGATGGGTTAACGTGTCCAGTCCTATATATGGGACCCGTCGTGAAGTGCTGACATGTGTGTGTTATTGACTATTATTGTTAGCTTTGTTTATGTACTGTATTAAACAAAACAACGTAGATCTAATAAAACTGTTATTTCGAGTGGTTAGTTAAGTAAATTCTGTATTCGCATAGGGATCCCGTGATACAAGAAGAGGTTTTAATTTATTCGGTCTGCTGGATACGCCCATTACCTACAGACTCAACTGGTTGTTCTGCAGAATAAGCAAAAACATAATAGAAAACCAATGTATTCCAAGGCAAGTAAATTGATGTCCGTGTTTAGAGAAAACATAATTCCTGCCACGGCGATACTGCATAGAGTCAGTCCGTCTAAAAGCATGGGCACGATAGACAGTTGCGCGGGGACACCACGAGCATGGCTATCTATGTACGTTTTGTAAACGGCATATTTTTTACTGTTTAAACATTGATTTTGATGGAAGTACCAATACAATAAATATATGTTTAATTTTATCGACCATTTATATTTTTATTCCTGTGTAGGTGCACTGCTTTGCCCGGGGGCCTATAATGATGTTAAGACGGCCCTGCATAGAGTCCTATTGGCAGCTGGGTAAATAAAATCCAGCCTAGACCCACCCCCTTGTCATCCTTTACTTTAATGATGATATATTACCTACAGTTTGGCCTCTGAATACCACTGACAGGCCGTTCACTGGACGTTAACCAACAATAAAACAATCAAAGCTTATATATATATATCTTGTAATAACTATCATTGGAATATCGATAAAGCTTGAGAATCAACTGTATGTTTTTCACCTTACACTTTATGATGCCGGCGACCGTGCTATTTGGAGACGTTTTATTGTATGTCTAAACTTTTGTTTGTCATATACAAAAAATAAGGATATTCCTCGTCTAACCAGAGGGCCGACATAGTTTACGGTGTCCGAGTTTGCCTTTTATGGAAACAAGACTTTTACCGGACTTGACGATATGAGTAAAACGACGGGTGTCTTACTAGAAACAGAAACTGCTTACCCTTCGAGAACATCTGGGTTCATCCAGTGTGTTATTGTTGCTCTTCTATTTAGTTTTCTGTGTTGTGTTATTTGTATTTGTTTGTCTTCGTTCAATGTCTTGTGCCCAATGTTGTATGTACCCCCGAGTTGTCCATTTCTTAGTTGCCCCTTCGATTTTCTCTACCGCTTATGTAAAGAAAGAAAGTTTAAAAAGTGATGTCAACAATTTCATCATTATCGACTACGTCTGACGTAAAATTATAGATTATGCCCACGACATATGCTGATAGAAATCTGTGTCCTGCCTTTCGATAGGCACACATATATGGCGGGGTAAAACCTGTTAATGGGATCACATTCCACCCTCTTTAAAGTTGAATATCTAATGTCGATAAAATGACAAAAATGACCCACTATCGGGACAATACCAATATCTAATCGAAAAATCGTAGACAGGGGCAACATCGATTCTATTAACAAACATGGACTCACATTTTTTGTAAATGTCAACAAATGAGGACGCTGTTTCTATTGTGTCAAGGTCTTTGGTGTTTATTAATGGAATCAAATTAGGAAAGCTTAGTAATGACTATATCTGAATTTGAGATTAACGGCTTTAATCCTTTAATTCTTCTGTAATTCTTTAGTGTTTGATAGGAGTAGAGAAACAGATCGACGAGGAAAGAAGACACGGTATATTTCCATGAGGATGCCGATAATTTGTTGAAAAACGTAATACAGAGAGGGCTAGAATCAGATATACACAATTATTACTCTTCATGTAAGAAACGTTCATTATAATTGACATGATATTATCGAAACATAATTTTACAAAGAATAAATAGCGTCGTTGTACTATGCACTCGCATAGTACTATTGTTGGAGTCATTACTATGCTGATGGGCGGAGCTTAGAACAATGTTACGTCATTTAAATAGGCGGGGTCTAAACCGGATCACCTGAACGCTTTTAACAGTACAATTTACAATGTATTATACGTTTTTCTTTAACGTTGATGCTGTCGTCTGTCAAAACAATGGCCAGTTCCAGGTTTGGGAATTAAATATTTGACAGTTCATTGTTATTTTTTTAATTAAATATTTCTTGAATTTAAATGAATATGATTTTCCAATCTTTATACTATCAATACATTTTAGACAAATTTCATTTTTTTAAATCACCAAAGACATTCAGAGTATAAAATCACCAAAGACATTCAGAGTAATAATAACAATAATATTGTGTTGTCCATGTTATATGCCGAAATATGTCCCAAGGTTAGAAGGCATAATGCACGACCCGTTATATGCCGAAATATGTCCCAAGGTTAGAAGGCATAATGCACGACCCGTTATATGCCGAAATATGTCCCAAGGTTAGAAGGCATAATGCACGACGTCCCTCCGGGTCGTGCATTATGCCTTCTAACCTTGGGGTCGTGCATTATGCCTTCTAACCTTGGGACATATTTCGGCATATAACATGGACAACACAATATTATTGTATAAATAATAAATAGCTGCACAAATGTCGAGCAAATCAAACGTCCCACTATAACAGGAACACCGTATACAGTCAAACCCGCCCATGTGGTCACCTCTATTAAGCAGTAACCTGTATTGAAAGGTCACCTTTTTCTTGTCCTGTCATAGAAAATTTCATATGAATTAAACCTCTTTTAAGAGGTCACCTGTCTTATAAAGTCACTTTTTCTTTTTCCCAATTATGACCTCTTAATACAGGTTTGACTGTACTGTGTCAATTCTGTTGTAAGAGTAGTTAATATTAGTGATAATAACAACAACACACGACGGTATTGTTGCAGATCCAAAAATAATAGTGGTTTCTCCAGTAAAAATGATCGATGTAGCATTTTGTGCTTAAGACGAGCACATGTCAACTAAATGTGAATGGACATTTCTCTAATTCTTGTTCAATTTTCACACTTCTCAACCCGTGTGAGAAGAAATCGACAATCAATGTGTGGATCACTTTGTTCTCAGTCGCTGATTGGTCAATTACACAATTATGTCTCAACCCGTGAGTGAGATATATAGAATCTAACAACGGGGAGAGTACAAGATAGGGAAATTTCCGACACCCGAGGGTAAGATTTCAATCGTTCTCTTTACGAGGCTTGCCGAGTTAGAGAACGATTGTAATCTTACTCAAGGGTGTCGGAGATTTCCCTATCTTGTACTTTTTCCGGTGTTTGATTTTATTTCTCACTAAACACCTAATTGTTTTTGTTTACATTCCATCGAGCATTTTCCCACAATTTATTTTTCCATTGCTGAAGTAAATATTCGATGTATCCATATGCAACCGTATCTCGGCAGTATTTCAAAGCCTCGTCCGATACGATTTAAATCTTAACCTCGGGTGTCACAGTTTTACTATCTTGCACCTTTTACGGTGTTTGACTCTTTTTCTCACCCCTTTCTACCGTGTCAATGTTTGTTTACTTGTTGTGTAGTTTGGTCCATTAATTTGCGAACCGTATCACAGACACAGTCACAGGACCAAAATGCCACGTAATATGCGAGCTTAAGCGAGCTCTTTATGGCATAAAATGTATACTTAGGATTTTTTAACAAACATGGCTGAACATATTGTCGAAGAAAAAAAAATTCTACGTTTTGTATTTGTTATTCGAGTTATCGTTCCTTACGTTTTGTAAACACCGGTTTCCAGGTAACACACTAACACACTCAACTAATGGAGATCTTCTTAACATAAAGCGCTAAGGTGATCCTGAAGTCTCGTACCCTCTCTCGTAAGGAACGATAACTCGAATAAAGGAACGACAGCTCGATTGAATGAGACTAGATTCGGCCCTAAAAAAAGTCGTCCCCAATATATCTCGGCCCAAAAAATCTCGACACTTTTGATGAAATTGCCAGATAATTTTCAGATGCGCGAGCATTTAAGGCCGTGCCGGTTTCATATTAAAATAAAACAAGATTTTCATTTTACAACTTTAAAGTGGTTCAAAATAATAAAGTTAACAAACTTGTGATAGATTCTACAATAACAAAATCTTGCAACTTTTACGATTGTTGCCTCTTTTTCTCATCTCTTTCTATCGTGTCAATATTTGTTTACGTTGAGAAAATATAGAGTACTCTCCCTTGTTAGGTAACTAGCGTAAATAAAAACAATTACCTCCCTTTGACGAACGTCAAATAATTTTTTTTACAGGCATTTATCGCTGTTGTAGTAGCATTTATAATATATTTATAAATAACATTGTATTTTATTGTGAAATACATTTAAAATACTGTCAAGACACTATAAATCGACAATTTAATTCAACAATGGAAAACAATTTTGCGGGAAAAACGGCGTGTAGCTTGTCTTACCCTGGAGCCGGGGTAAGATAGAAAAATCTTTTTCACCTAAACTAACGGACTACTTTATCCAAGGGGTGAGAAAAGAAAATCTCACATCGCTAAAAATAGGAACTGGTCTGTCTCAAAAGTGAGAAAAGAATTTCACGCTACTTTTCCCGTAAAAATGTTACGTTTCGCAAAATGTCATTGTGTCAATAAAATCGTTTAATTAACCGTAACTAACCGTAATTAACCGTACCATCATCAAGAACCCCTCATCTGGAATCTTGTCCCTTCTCCATCATAGACCTATTTCACATTAACCTATTTTTGTTGTAAGCGGCCTTAGTCCAAAGTCCAATCGGAGTAAAATCCGGGTGGTAAGCGGCCTTTCTGTTTGGATTATACGATGATTTTTCGGAGTTCGGTAATTTTGTTATTACCCTTATCCACATCATTTTTCAACCTTTTCGAAGTTTTATACACGTTATTTATTTGCAAAATGTTATTATACATTATTATACATCTACAAATGGATCCTGGTGATCAACTCTTACACACTTGATGAGCTTCGATGTTGGAAAGTCGAGAATCTCAGAGTTCTTGACGATGAGAGATCTAACGAATTCGGGAACGAAGGAGGAGCTAGCGGCCTTGTGTTTTTCGGCATGCAAGTTGAACTTGCCTTTGGTGCCACCACAAGATGATGTTTCGAAGGACAACAAGAGATGCTACGACAACATTTTGAGTGAGTGTGAAATTACAGACCCCCTTCAGATTTATTCTGGTTGGCTTGATGAACATGATCATGGTATGCAGTATGGCCACCAAATTTTTTGACAGACATAACGCAGTTCTTGTTAACCCATGGTGATGTAGCATTGACAAATGACATGCTGAAAGACTATAAGGTTGGCAAGGCCTATGAATATTTTTCAAGTGGGTGGCTACAGGAGGGATATTTCTTAAAGGCTACCGGTAAGTCGAACAACATCAACAACAACTTGTGTATTTTAAGAACAAAGTGTTCACCATCACATACACTGGATGACCACCCCCACAATGTATAGATATTGTGCCAATTCAAAGAAGATGATGGTTTGACAGAAGGAGCTTATTGTTCTTGCACTGCAGGGTATGAAATTTATACATGTTTTTTTTAAATTCTCTATTGTGTCTATGCAGTGCCAATTCAGGACCATTGGATAATAACAGAAGGGATTGCAACCAATGATGGCAATCTTGGCTGAAATGTTCCTAACAAATTCATGACAAAATGTTGTAGTTACTATGGTGTCAATGAATCAGTACATTTCAATAATGTTTGAGAGATGTCAGTTCAAATCTCTCTGGAAGCTAATGATCTGAGTACTGTATTAGGTTTGTCCACTAAAATATTGGAGGTGAAGAAAGAACAGAACAGAACAGAATTACTAACAATTACAATACATGTATATACTATAGCTTCTATAGTACAAGGTAGTATATTTCAATAATGTTGAAAAGATGTCAGTTCAAATCTGACTGGAAGCTAATCTATGGGTTTATTTTAATATATGCTTGATCATGTTGGCTGCATTAACTAACTTGGACACAAGTCCCTAGCTTAATGAAAGTTTTGAAGAACTACTCCTTTTTCAGTGTGATTTGTACAAGACTGCAAAAATGTTGTGTAATGGTTAGCATGCTCACCTTGAATGTGGTAGATCCATGGGTTCTAGCCCCTGTCTAGTCAAGCCAAAGATTATAAAATTGGTAAGAATGCAACATTAAGGAGTAGGAACAAAGACTGGTCAGGTCAGAATCAGAATAATGTTTCAGAGTGGAACGACACATCTACCCACAGACTGTTGTTTCAATGAACTAGCACTCTAAAAATCCAACTTAGGGTGTTGGTCTTTTCATTTTTTTGTATCTAAGTGTGTTTCCTGTTGCTCATGCTTAAATAGTTTACACATCACATGTTATAGTTTATGTTTCTTGTTGTTTATTGTTTAAAAATTCTATGAATAGAATGTTTTTATCCCCCATATGAGTGTTGTTTTTCATGTAAAATTACTGAATATTTTGGGCTTTGTTCATTTACCTGAGAAAGTCTTAGACAAATATTTTGAAATTAAAGGAGTTTTGAACATGTAGTATGTTTTTGGGGGGATGGAACTTTAGTCAGATTTTTTAACTTCTCAATTCAATAACTAAAGGATAGAGAAAATTGTATAGTGTCCTCCAATATTAACTTTTTGATGTTAAAAGCAATATAATTTTCATTCAATCATTAACTTAAGACTTCACTAGGATGAGGGGAATGTGTTTTAATTTATTACCCATTCTTCAATGTTCCAGTTCATAGTTTTGTTATTATACAACATTGTTATTATACATGTAGCTGACCTTTTAATAATGTTTTGTTTTTGCAATAAATATTTCTTGTTAATGAGTATTTGTTTAATTCTTGTGCTCTATGATTTACAAAAGTTATCGAGTTGAATCATTTACAAAGTACATGTGCATGTACATATTTTGCCCAACAAAGACTGACTTGTTCCTGAATATAGCACTTTTTCCATACTAATCCTTATATGTTATTATTGGTCTCCTGACATTGGCATAAACAAGAAAGAATGGAGTGCCTCACGAACAGAAACCACAGCATAATAATGTGCTTGACATACATGTAAGAATGGAACATGACTGTTAATGTATAGTCCTGTATCAGGGCATACTATTTAACACCTGTCTGTCCCTCCCTATAGTTTTGAGCTAGAATTTTTGTAATATTTTGTTGTGTGTTTAATGTACAAATACTAAAGGTGTGCATTCTTACAGGATTTTGACTTCTAAAAAATCATAAAATGATATATAGTTGAACTAAGTCATTTTTAAGTTAGTACATCAAAAGTGTCTTACACACACAGACTTTATACATTCTCTAACAAAAGGGGCATACCAGTTTTAAGTTGGGTCTTTTAAAAAGTTTTATTTGATGCTCCATAATTTAAACATAACAAATAAAAATTGACTTTGATTTTCCTACATATTTCAACTAAAAATAAATCCTAAAAATTAACAATCCTGTTTAAATTATGTACAAATAAAAACCACTCATATAAACATAATTAGCAAATAAACAATCAAAATATAGACAATTCAGAATGTTTTGGTGTAAAATTTGTTAAAATCTATCAAAAAATGACTTCACAATAATTTTTTGAAAAAATATGGTTTTGGTTGATTATATAGGAATTTTTTTTACATGTGGCAATACTTTTAGCCACATACTGTATAGCAGAATATTCACACGATTTCTCATTATTTTCAAGATACACGAAATACCCCAAACATTTTCGCGCCTCCCTCCGCTCGGCGCAATTTTTTTAAATGCGCCCCCCTAACTTGAAATCCTGGATCCGCCCCTGTAAATGTAGTCATAAATTATTTTCCTAACCAATAAATTCACGAAAACTTCCTTACGACCGTGACGATATGTGTATAACTGCCACGATGAATAAGCTGCGTCACCGTGTTTACAAATGCAATGACCTTTGAACCATAATGGCGGCGGTAACATGAAATTGGTCTATTGCTTCAAAAACATTCCTTAACGGGTGTGACGTCAATTGAAGTATTCGTCAGTGACGTCATTGAACGTCGATTTGAGAAAGTGAAAAACGACCATATATTTTGTTAAATTAGTGAGAAAAGGAATCAAACATTTTTTTAGTGGTTCATTAGAGAAACAATCTCTAACATTGTTTCCCTTTTATTACGATAATTTCTCAAATCTCGATAGTTAAATTTTTAAACCTCGAACTTTAAAATGTGAAAATTTAACTATCTTGATTTGAGAAATTATCGTAATAAACGGGAAACAATGTTAGAGACTATATTTAATAAACGCAGTACCATGTATTTTGATCCCAAATTAAATACTAGTATCTATGTTTTTATTACTATCACTGGGTCGATAAAACTGATAGTGTACTATTAGTTCCTGGGGGTATCATCCACCCAGTAGTCAGTGTTTTATTAGATATATTAATTATTGAAATATACAGCTCCTAAATAATGTAATTATTATTAAAATTAAGGCTCTCCTGCCTTAGACATAGTTGACTGTAGCCAATACTGAATATCTTGTTTAAGCCAATTTGTTTACTTGCTTCCAAAGACTAAATTATTTGGTTTTCCAACCTTTCGACTTTGAGCGTCGCTGATGAAGGCTATTCCAGAAACGAATCATGCTTACACAATTCGATATCAACATTTTTCATGTATTTTTCATGTATTTTCAATCTTGAATGTCTCATGTAGAGCAACATCAGCTACAGTTATTTTATGTTTCCTACAATCATACTCTAAAAATATATTTTTTTTGTATGCTAATTTCATGGTTAATTGTATGCGGAGATGTAGAAATCAACCCGGGACCTGCTGATAACCCAGTTAAGGGACATTTATCGGTTTTTCATCTAAACATAAGAAGTGTTAGAAATAAATTAAATGTCCTTGAAAACATTGCAGCCGACTACGACAGTGTATGTGTTACAGAGACTCACTTAGATGCAAAGATTGACACCGACGATATTTGTATCCCTGGTTTTTCTAAGCCATTCAGAGCCGATAGGACATGTTCTGGTGGTGGTATTTTAATATATGTATCTGATCGTCTTTTCGTCAACAGAGTAAATGACTTGGAATTTCATGGCGGTGAAAATATCTGGATACGAATAACATTACCAACTTATATCTTGCACCTTTGTACTACATATAGACCAGAATCATGCATTACTGGTCAAATTTAAGGAACTCAGTCGATAGAGCCCTTGATATGTCTTTTTATTTGTATGTACTTGGTGATACGAATGTAAAAAATCACAAGTTAATTGATTTAATTACACACTTTACATTAAATAACATCATTACCGGACCAACTAGGCTGTGTAATACTAGGGAGAGCTTATTAGATATTATATTGTTTAGTGATGCATGTAAATGTACCGAATCTTCAATTATAGCAGTCGACCAAGACATTAGCGATCATCACGCGACAGTCGCAGTTATTGATATTCCTATTGAATTAAAGGGAAACTTCGCGATTTTTTACATGTTAGCTAAATATGTTCCTGGTGATATAAAATACATATTCACAAAGTTTTATCAACATATTTCCACAAATAACGAAGCAAATCGCAAATTTGTAATTTTAATTTCTAATTTTTCGACCAGGTTGTTATTCTCGCGAAGTTTGGAATTATAAACACGCGGATTTTAATATGTTTAATTATTTAATTGATGAATTTAATTGGAACGCCGCATTTGAAAATTGTAATAATGTTAGCGAAGCGTGTGAATTTTTTACGAAAAAATATACAGACTTTGCGAAGACATGTATACAGAGCCGTCCGGTGTGCTCGCGCACCTAAGGGTTCAGTGGTTAATTGCACAGCTTACCAACATTTTATTGAATTAATTTAAATCATCCTCAAATACATTGAAGTATTATCTTTATGGTCTTTATCCGGATTCCGCTACAATTTTTAACATTTCAGTGAAAACGAAGTGTAAACAAACCAACCCTCGATTTTTGACAAATGTTGCAACGTCCGGTGATATCGCGCATGCATACTCTGGATGGTTCTTAAAATGAACAAAGGAAAGATTTTATTTTCAAAGTTTTCGAAATTGAAGTTTATACCTATCCTTCAAAATAAGCTCAAATTTGAAAACATTTTATATCTTTTAATATAATTAGAGTTAATCCTCACATACCAGTAGTCTCCATCTTAACTTTTCCAATGATTTTGCAATTTTTACATGTACAATACGTATGCGCGAACTCACCGGATGCGCGAACACCGGTGCCAAGACAGTACCAATTAAAACAGCTACAATAAGACCTACTGACAAGCCATGGTTTAGTTCAGAGTTACATCGTGAAATCAGACGCCGTGATAGATTACATAAAATTATGAGACGAACGAACCAAGAAGACGACATTTTAAGATTTAAAAAACAGAGTAATAAAGTTAACAATATGAAAAAATATGCACGACTTTCTTTTTACGAAAATGTAAGTGGACTGATCGACCAATATTCAAAATTGATTCCAAGGCATATTGGAAACTTATGAAAAGATTAATTACTTCCAACCATTCTATTGAAATTCCGCCACTTCATAATGTTGAAAATGACTCATTAATTTACAACGGCACTGACAAAGCAGACTTGTTAAATACTTATTTTTGTTCTATTTCCGACTTGGACGACAATTACATAAATCCACCATCATGTGCCACAAGGACAGACGAACGACTGACACATATAACCACAATATGCAATGATGTCTTAGATGTTCTACAAGTTTTAAAGTTAGGAAAAACATCTGGCCTTGATCATATAAGTCATCATATGCTGAAGTATACAGCAAGCACAGTGTGCAAGCCACTACAATTTTTTTTTACATTTTCTTTAAGATTAGTTGTATTCCCAGATAACTGGAAAACAGCATTAGTGTTACCAATGTACGAAAATGGAACATTATTCACACTAAATTACGTTATAATTATAGTATTCTTAACTATGATTTATTCAGATTTAATTTAAGGGACAATCCTGGTTGTGCTTGTGGTTTTGAATGCGAAAATTTAATTCACTTTTTTCTTGAATGTCCAATTAATGAACATATCAGAAATACTTTATTTTCAGTACTTCAAATTTACGGAGCTATATATATAGATATAATTTTACATGGAAACGAAAACTTAACTGAAGCTCAAAATGTTGATATTTTTTACAGCAGTTCAAACGTTCATACGTAATAGTCATAGGTTTGATTGATTTTTGCAGGTGTTACTTTCACTAGTTCTTTTCCCCCCCTCTTCTTTATAAAATCTATTTTGCCTTTTTTGTAAAAGTTAATTTCACATATACATTGTTCTAATATTTATTTTATTGAGTTTTGCCATGTATTATAGTATGTTGAAAATTGTAGGGAGAGGGAGTTTATAATATTGTTATAACTTGTGCCCAATCCCATTGCTTATATTAGAGCAATAAGATATGTTTAATTCAATCAATAATTTTATAGAACCTAGCAATGTTACAAACAATGTACCTAGTAAAACTGATATCTGTCAAAGTGAAACGTTTATGTCTTTTGACGGTGACAAAGAGGAGACAAAGTGTATACACTATTTTGATTATCACCAAAGAGAATAGCAATCCTTATATAAAAAAGCCATCAACCCTGTCTCATTTACTGTAATTATAAGATGTAGGTACGTCTATATACATGTCATTGTGACAATTTGTAGGGGTTGATGACGTGTGATATAGTCGTTGATCTGATGGTAGACGAACTGTACTCTAATGATGGAATATGAAATACGTATAACCGATAGAACCACATTATCTTGAGCTTGGATATGTCATATAGGTGTAACTTCCTTTTCACACAGCTAACCACAGTGGAGGTCTGCTCAGTTTCTCGGTTTGAAATTTAACTTTCGTCGAATTTAATTTGATCGTAAGTCCAGTATTGACAGGTTACTTTCTCCGATGTTAATCATATTGTCATTCAGCTCTTGAAAGTTTGCGTCAGTTAAAGTCAGATCCACTGATGAAGCATCGTCGGTAACCCACAACTGATCAAGCTTCGATTACTCTCTACTCATTTCTCGTAGGTCAAGGTTAACTAGAAAGGCTGACATTTTACAGTTGATTTTTAGATATGTTTTCAGTTTCTTGTTGTGATGTCCGATGCAATTTCCCCGTAAACTTTATGTCCTGTTCGTCTTCACTTCCATTTGCTTTGTAGGAAGTTCATGTTTAATATTTGTATTTATTTACGTATACTGGTGTCTAACACGATTCCCATATTAAATGATGTTCATGTCAGTTAGCAGTAACACAACCCTTCGAGAGCATCTGAGTTCAACCCCGGTTTTCCTCTATTATATATAAATATATACATGTAGTGGGGTTGGTGTAGCTCAAATATTAGTATTTTGTGTACTGTTGTGCGAATTCTTATTTCGTTGTCCTTTGTCGGGGGGAGAGGGTGGGGGGTGCAATGACATTGTCTGACCTATCGATTTACGACTTCCGATTATCTGTTTTAAGTACAAACTGAAGTATGCGCCCATCTATTCTTTTGTATATTTGAAAGCAAGTAAATTAGTGGATAGCTGTAGCATAATTTAAGCTTTGTCGTGTCTTCAATCGATAGTATTACTGTTGCAAACTGTGTTTACCGAAGTTATAGATTAAAGAAGCGAAGACTGATATCAACAACTATTAATGTACAATACAGTTCCAGTTATCTTCCATTATAATGCAATGCAAAAAAAATGTTTCCCGCCTTCGCCTATTAAAGTGATATTCCAGAAAATGTCAAGCATGCACTATAGTTATTTATAGCTTAAGTTCATGATTTATATCCTATCATCTTATTAATCCCCCGACGTGTTGCTGTCAAGTTCACTATATTGCAGTCAAATGACCGTCCTCGAGTTTATCTTAGACCGGGGGAACCGTGTTCAACAGCATGACCAAATTCATGGTGGGAATGGCTTTGTCTCAAACCATGATTTATGTCATAGTCTTTCCGTGTGATTTGGTGTCATTGGTGGTTGTTCATTTTGTTAATATTGGTTAAGTTGTCGACCATTACTGTCTAGATACATCCATTTGTCATTAATAGTATTATTTGTTATTTGTACGTTATATTACAGACCTCCTGATGTGCGACGGACAAACATACACAAATGTAACTCAGAGTATCATACTATACGGGTCAAAGCATTGTATTTATTTGAGTAGTCCTTATCTCCCTTTGAGCAGAATATGATTTGGAAAATGAAACGCTACGACAAAAGAGATGATTTCGGTTTCCTCTTTGTGAACTTTACATTTTTATGTAGCAACTTTCCAGCAGCACCTGCATATGGAGTATATATCTTTCAGTTGATCCGATATTCCAGAGCTTATGGATCCTATAAAGCTTTCCTTGATAGATAGTCTCTGATAAAAAAAAAAGCTACTGGACCAGGGGTTCCTAGTGTTTAAGTTGAAGGCATCACTTCGATCGTTTGACGGTCGCCACCATTACTTGATTAACCTTTAAGGACTATCTGTGTCACAAATGATCACGGATATATGCCGTTTGTTGGAATCACAATCCGGTAGTTTCGTCATTCATGCCATATCATCGGGTTTGTAACAAGAGTAACACGATCGGTGCCTCATGGGAGCACGAACTGCCTACCCTTCCGTAACACATGAGTTGACCCCCGATTTTCATGGGGTTCGTGTTCATCGATCTTTGGTGTTCTATGTAATGTTTTGTAGATCGGTGTTTGTCCTTTTTTTTCGGTTTTCCATTGCATTGTATGTCACACTTTGAATTAGGGCTTCTGACTGAATACCCATTTGGTATCTTCAAGCTTTTTCAAAGTTAAGCCCAAATAACCAAACAACCTCACGTTTAGTATTGGCAGGTTTGATTTGACAAGACACATACCTGATTGATTCACACTTGCCTTGTATACATATTGATTGATTGATTGATTGATTGATTGTGTTTAACGCCACTTTCAGCAATATTTCAGCTATATCATGGCGACCAGTTTTAGTGTTGGAAGAAGCCGGAGTACCCGGAGAGAACCACCGACCATGGGTAAGCAACTAGTAATCTTTATCACTTGTGGCTGCGAGTCGAGTGCACCATTTTTGTAATTTGCAAAGCCGGGCGCGAACCCATGTCGTATTGGTGATAGGCTTGTATGAGCTGTTAGGTAATCCAACTACCTAACTCATTGAGCCACCCGGGCCCTCTCCTTGTATAAATACAATCCGTATGTATATCAAATAAGCATAACCTGGTGGTATGCATGAATCGAATTTAAAAAGAACCAAACCCAAACATTGATTTAAGCAATGAAATATTTTACCAAATTTTCTAGTTTAATTTCCATAAAAGCAAAATAATTTTGTCTAATCTTCATTTAGTACAAATGCAAAATAATAATAAATTAATTATAGAGTCACATGTGATTTTATACGTGTTTTTATTGGTTTAAAAAGTTGAGGTTATTTGTCAATGAACGGAATCTAAATCTCAAGGCGTCGCGTACCGTTGTCATAAGGTGATTTTCTTTAAATGAGGCGCCTTTGAGGTTATGTAAATTTATTTCCGATTGTTTGCCTTATTTTGAAAAAATAAATATATTTTTCAATATCATAGCAAAAAAAAGTTTGAATTAATTTATAAGGATTGATCGAAATTATTTGTTTGGTTCATTCGAAATAACCTCAGTCAGGTTGTACACACCCTTGCGTAACCCGCTAGGCGGGTTACACGGTGTGTACAATCTGATTGAGGTTATTTCTTCATGAACCGAACAAATATTGCGATCAATCCTTAAATAAGTCATCCCTTTTCTGTTCGTTTCTCGGGATACATTAGTTCGTCCATTATCTAGAAACATCTATTTCCATTGTTTTAATATTCACGTTACGTTTTCTGTATCAATTCTTATTCTAAAGAAATAAGTCACCTATAAAATCAAGAACCATCTGTTCTCCGACAGATTTGTCTCCGAATAGTATTCTCTGTGCGTTAATTAATCTATCATAACTTCTTCTAAATTGTTCAAATAATGTGATATTAGCAAATCCTTCCTCTGCAGAGTCTACGATGGCTGTTTCCATGACGGAAATTGCAGTTTTCATTCCTTTATATAAAGATGCAATTGTCATTTGTGCATCTCCCATGAGTGACCATGCTTTCACAAGATACATGCACGATATGAAGCGATTTTGTTGTCTAACAAAATATACGTCGGTTTCAACAATCAATTTGAAATCTCGAATACTTTGTCGGCATCGTACCATATCTTTGGTTTGATGATGGCATAGAAATCGCATGTAATATATAAACACTGGTGCGGCACATGCTGTCACGTGGAGAAATCGAACCAGATTGATATTCGGGTCTATATAAAAGTTCAGTCTCTTCCCCGAATTAAGTATAAATAATTGCAATGTGTCTGTCCTAATTAACTATTGAAATGACGTTCTTGGTATTGTTCTACGTCCTCTCTTTAGATGTGACAAGGTAATGTGGATATATTCATCAATTAAAAACATGTCTTTACCACAAATGTCCCTTGTATGCTCGAGAATCAATAAAGCTTCATTATACCGTTTGTTCGTGTAAAAGTACACAGCAAGGATCAACCAACCAGACACGCTATCAGTGTATGTCCCTGTCAATGCAAAGTACATCCATTTCCGTTGTGCCATATACTGCGCTTTATTACCATATTGACTATTTCCAGCGAAGGTGTCGCGGGCTCTTTCCTTGTTCATTTTTGCCAAAAAGACCATGTATACATCTCTGGTCGATTTCGGAATGTTTCTTCTTGTCATTCGGAACATAATTTTATTATAATTGTCATTACTATACTCCCAAAATGTTGGCGTTCCAATTAAAGGCAGAATGGCTTTCTCGAATTCTGTACAGCCATTAATACTTGCTGTTGTGTTTTGAAAGCCGCTTAATGACTCGCAAAGTAATATAAATTTGTATCCTTTATTATACATTGTTTCTAATGGCAGCTCCAGCTTTTCAAATGATTGTCCTGTGATCTGTCCTGGGATCTGTCAATCTATCATGTTATGTTTCGTCCTGTGTCGTGCATCTAATGTTGCCAGTGTTTATTGATTGCCCCTTCGGTATATCGATGCTCCTGGGGTAGCTTAGAGAAAACACAGATACGATTGCTTTCTTTTAATTTACCATTTTATTCAACATTTGCAGTTAAATTGTTTTTTCAAAATGGTTTCTTCAGTTAATCAGAAATTCTTTTAGGGAAAACCAATAGGTAGTTTATGCACTTTATTACGTGGTTTCAGACCGGGTAATTGAAATATGAAATTAATACATACAGTCGAACGACTGGTAATGTATTCACCTCATATGACCTTTCTTATTTAAAAAGTACTACACATATTACTAAATAAATAATGTATTACATATGTCAGAAATAATTGCACTTAATAATAGATTAATCATTGATTATTAATAGATTATTACATTATCAATTATATATTATAGAGCTAATATCTATTATGTTCAATAAATATCACATTCCGTTACAAAATTAAGGGCAGTCATGTCGTTATCGTATGGTAGTTGGATTTACAATTTTAACTACCTAGGCAATTAGTTCCTATCACCACTAAAGTTGTGAGTTCGAGGTGTACTCGATGTAACATTACGTGATAAAGTTTGTCAGTGACATACGGCAGGTCGGTGGTTTTCTCCGGGTATTCCGGTTTCCTCCACCAATAATACTGACAGCCACGATATAACTTAAATATTGTTGAAAGTGGCGTTAGGCACCCTAACGCTCTTAAAAACTTTATTCGTCAAACGGCAAACGAAGAATACATAACAAGCTCTAAATTACCTTATAGTGCAAAGTCTTTAACAGAAGTGAAAAGATATTCTAGGTGACAGCTAGCTATCAAATGTACATTCAGAGGATACAATTGAAACATTAAACGAATAAAACGGAAATTGAGTTAAGCTAGAAATATAAAATTGTATCATCTTTCCTGGTATTGTGGCAAATTCTGCTATGTTGTATTAATGGGAAAGTTGTAAGGTTAATTGTCATGTACAGTAGCATTTGATTATATGTATAACGATTTGTGTTCCCAACAACTTATATTAAGCTGTACTTCTACATTAACTTTTAGCATTAAGATTTCAACTGTTTTTTCGAATACATTTTTGTATAACATTATAAATATTGAAAACGCTTTTTTGTTTTAATTATGGAGCGAGTTGTTGATATTGAATTCAAATTTAGGGTTAGGGTCAGGGTTATGGTGTTTAATGCCACTTTCAACAATATTTCAGTTATATCGTGGCGGTCAGTTTTATTGATGGAGGTAAATGGAATACACGGAGACCACCGACCTGTCGTAAGTCACTGATAAACTTGATCATATAATGCTTTATCGAGTACACCTCGTCAAAACGGGATTCGAACCCACAACGTTAGTGGTGATAGACACTGATTGCATAGGTAGTGATAAATCCAACTACCATACGATCACGATGACGACGAATTGATGAATTATTCTCTTATAACATGGCGAGAACAATTTAATCATTACTGAGATCTTGATGATGATGATGATGATAATATCTGCTTTTGTACTAGAACAACACATGTAGTTGCAGTTTTGTATTCTACTTTTACCAAATACTGACCACATTTAACAAGACGAATATTATGTCAAAAGCTGCACATGCCAATTGAAAAAAACTTAATACTAACTCCATGACCCAACATGTCCCAGCGCGCGCATATTTGCGGTAGAAACAGCACGTGAGAAATCGTTTAATGACACACGATTAGGTAATTCATGGACACTTTATTATACCACTAGTGAAACAGGAACTGCTAATCCTTCCGAAGCACATGAGTTCATCCCCGGTGTTTAGTGGGGTTCGTGTTACTCGATCTTTAGTGTTGTTTGTAATGTTTTGTAAATCGTTGTTTGTCATTTAAAAAAAAAATTATATCTATATTACACCTGTGAATAATTTACCTCTGGGTGCCAGGAAACCTCTAAGGTTTACAAATATTTACAATGAACAATATAATGAAATAAATAGGTCTTGGGAGTAAGAATATCATTACCCATAGTTAAGTGTCACTACAATAACATAAGCAAATAAATCATATTTTATCTCTCATATTCGATTGATAAACATGCATATATACTCTTATTATTACACAGTAAACAATGAAAGGAACTATTCATACCACTAAAATCATAACGTATTCAATAATAACGCTAATTTCATAATATATAAATCCGGAACTTCAGGATTCTTAATCATCATTTGTATGTTACTTCTGAGTTCATTTTTGAAATTTGTTATAACTATTGCTTCCCTGTGAATGCTTTTATTATATTTTATATAATTTCTTGTTTTCCAAATTACCCATTTTAATATACGAATTTCCAAATTCAATAAAAGTAAGTCTTCAGTTATTTCTCCCTCATACACCCCAAGGATTAAGTTTTCCTCAACAAGTACTATATTCTTTTCAAAAATTATATTAAATATGTGTTTTACTTCATCTAAGACATGTTTAATTTTATGGCATCTGTAAAACAAACGAATAAGGGACTCTATCTCATTTTTTTTACAAAAATGATATTGACCATTTCATTTTCCCATTTAAAAAAAATCTATATTCTGAGTAGACAATGTTATGCAAACATTTCCATTGGAACTGGATAATGCTTTGTTAACATTTAACCGTGTTCAGTATATACCAAATTGATTTCCAGTTAAATTGCTTTTCATGTGGTTTGTCATTTTGTCCTTTTTCTTTTGGCCATTGCGTTGTCTTTCCATCTTCGATTTACGGATTCTGATTACCCCTCCAAACTCTTCTTATAGTGGATTATGATGAAGAGTTCTTAGCGGGAAAAGTTAACGGACAGACTAACGACAGTCACCTAGCAGTGAGTAAAAACAACACAAAATATTTTTACTATTCAGTTTTATAATTATTTATTATAAAACTAAATAATTATTTTTTACATTTATAGTGTTAATTAAATTAGCAATACTATTTTGACGATAATATGTACAAATACAATATGAATACAATTTTATTCACTAAAGAAAGTGTAATATACTTAACATAACAGTACATATAAAGCAGAACAATCACACGAAGAATTTATGGAAAAGAATAACAATAACAATATTTATTTGTTCTAAGAGAGACAACTACTAGTATGTTAAACAAGTTAATGTATGAAATGTGTCGTTCGAAATATACAAAAGTGATCTTTAACCTACATGGAGCGTGGCACCATGCCAACTATTGTCCGAATTATAATCTAAGAACCACCTACAATCTACCACCTGTTGACGCGTTGGGCAACTGGATTGAACCTTGCGAACCGTCAACGATACTATCAAATCTCAAGATTTTAAGACGGTGTGTACATCACAACTTGCAACACACAAACAATACCATAAAATTATCAGATGTCTTCTAAAATTGATCAAAATAGTCGATGCCTACATATTCTCATATTTTTTAACATAATCTTTATTCGTTAAATATAGCACGACGAATATCTACCAGAAATAAGAAAGGTGTTCTGGCTGATACAGTACATAGCTAGCAAACGTAAAGTTAGAGAACAAAATCGAAACAGGAAACGAATGTGACAGAGGAAAGTTCTCTTTCATTTTTTACACCACCATAATTTTCGGAGAGATATTATAACATTATTATTTGGAGACTCTGAAGAAGACCTGGCTCAAAATATTTTGTTATCAAAAGCAGTACAGACATTCAATAAGAATAGTAGCCGATTCACTGAAGGAACATAACTCCCCCCACCCCATTTTACTTAACTGTTATCATTTTTTTCTACATCATAAATGTTTAAATATACTTGTTATCCGTCATACTCTCTGTCAGACCTATGTTTGTATGGTACTGGAGAGAACTTCATATTAGTTGTAAAACTTGTGTTCAATCCCATTGTATATATTTGACAATAAAATACGCTTAAATTAATGTGACGGGAATCCATTTAAACTAGATACCTCACATTGTATTTCCTTAGTACCTGGTATTGTGTCAAATTATAATATGTTGTAATGATGAGGAAATCTTAGCTGTTTTCCACTAAATATGGTAGTTAAAGGGTGCCTCGTATTACATTTGTGTTTCATTAACATCACCTTATTGTAAATACCATGCACGGAAAGTGAAACTACGTTTTTATTTTGAATATAGCAAACTCGATATTTTTCTCGAAATTTTTATTTCGTAGCTTTTATACTTTTAGGGTGTATTTTATGAACAGAGATTTTAAACAGTGATAGTCAACAATTCCACCAATATCAACACAACGAGCTACTAACTACTTGTACATCGGAAATCTTTGAACACTAAAACGTCCACGAAAATGCTTTCAGGGCTCTACATTTGGTTAATAGAAACCAAACCATCCTTTTCTGTGTAATTGGATCTCCAAAGGCGAATATAGATATATAAAGAAACATTTTACAACCTGCACAGCTTCGTTTCCACTCAAAAGAGATCAAAGAGACTTAAACAAATGAACAATGAAATAAACATGATGTACCAATTACACTGGATGGAGTGACATGATGTACCAATTACACTGGATGGAGTGACATGATGTACCAATTACACTCGATGGAGTGACATGATGTACCAATTACACTGGATGGAGTGACATGATGTACCAATTACACTGGATGGAGTGACATGATGTACCAATTACACTGGATGGAGTGACATGATGTACCAATTACACTGGATGGAGTGACATGATGTACCAATTACACTCGATGGAGTGACATGATGTACCAATTACACTCGATGGAGTGACATGATGTACCAATTACACTGGATGGAGTGACATGATGTACCAATTACACTGGATGGAGTGACATGATGTACCAATTACACTGGATGGAGTGACATGATGTACCAATTACACTGGATGGAGTGACATGATGTACCAATTACACTGGATGGAGTGACATGATGTACCAATTACACTCGATGGAGTGACATGATGTACCAATTACACTGGATGGAGTGACATGATGTACCAATTACACTCGATGGAGTGACATGATGTACCAATTACACTCGATGGAGTGACATGATGTACCAATTACACTCGATGGAGTGACATGATGTACCAATTACACTCGATGGAGTGACATGATGTACCAATTACACTCGATGGAGTGACATGATGTACCAATTACACTCGATGGAGTGACATGATGTACCAATTACACTGGATGGAGTGACATGATGTACCAATTACACTGGATGGAGTGACATGATGTACCAATTACACTGGATGGAGTGACATGATGTACCAATTACACTGGATGGAGTGACATGATGTACCAATTACACTCGATGGAGTGACATGATGTACCAATTACATTGGATGGAGTGACATGATGTACCAATTACACTGGATGGAGTGACATGATGTACCAATTACACTGGATGGAGTGACATGATGTACCAATTACACTGGATGGAGTGACATGATGTACCAATTACACTGGATGGAGTGACATGATGTACCAATTACACTGGATGGAGTGACATGATGTACCAATTACACTCGATGGAGTGACATGATGTACCAATTACACTGGATGGAGTGACATGATGTACCAATTACACTGGATGGAGTGACATGATGTACCAATTACACTGGATGGAGTGACATGATGTACCAATTACACTGGATGGAGTGACATGATGTACCAATTACACTCGATGGAGTGACATGATGTACCAATTACACTGGATGGAGTGACATGATGTACCAATTACACTGGATGGAGTGACATGATGTACCAATTACACTGGATGGAGTGACATGATGTACCAATTACACTCGATGGAGTGACATGATGTACCAATTACACTGGATGGAGTGACATGATGTACCAATTACACTGGGTGGAGTGACATGATGTACCAATTACACTGGATGGAGTGACATGATGTACCAATTACACTGGATGGAGTGACATGATGTACCAATTACACTCGATGGAGTGACATGATGTACCAATTACACTGGATGGAGTGACATGATGTACCAATTACACTGGATGGAGTGACATGATGTACCAATTACACTTGATGGAGTGCTACTCTATAATGGAAGATATGGACAGTACAAACACAGGGTCAATGATGAATACCTGTAGATAACTAACTACCGGTTAAAAAGGTAGAATCTGTTTACTCTTAGCACAAAAACCAATAAAATATATGTAAAATCATTATCATACTAGTAATATTTAAACCATGGTTTTCCGAGTTAGTCGGTTAAACAATCGAACAGGAAGCGTGAAATTGTTTAAAGTGTCCAACATCTCGTATTTGCGTGTATTATTTCATAGTTCTTTGCTTACATTCTGGTATATAAACCATGAAAAGGTCAAAGGAAAAGAATACAGTCATGTTACAATACTATTTACAAAACATTTAAATATATTGTTGTAGGGGAGGTAACTCCTATGGCTATCCAGATCTATTGATGAAGAAGCATGCATTCAACGAATATTGTACCGAATAAATTTAAAGGTATTATGTCGTTGAGCTTGGTATTATTTAAAAACAAATTGTGTTGAAATTTAATATTTACCTTCAAAACGAGCATAAAATGTGTATTTTCGTTGTTTTCTTGTGTGCAGCTTGTCTCACAGCAACATTAATTATGCATGTCCCAATTACCGAACTACATGCGCAATGGCACTAATGATTACACTCCCTTCAATTCCGTCCAACTGTCATGTTGGTGGCCTATGTTAATTATTGTTTTATAATAATTCCCCCAAGCTTCTTTCCTGTTTCTTTTTCTAGCAGAATCAGTTAAAATTCTTATACGACCACTTGCATGTTTTCCATCGGCAGCCATTTTTGTCGTACAGACAGAAATTCATGTTCGAAGTGTGTTTTCATGAAAATAAAAGAGAATGGGTGAACCTTTTACTTTAAAACTCGATAATTAGTGTTAATCTATGTTTTAATGTACTCACTGTAAAACATATCTAGACACACACAAAAAACCCACCAAAATCAACGACATTATACATTTAAGGGTTTCAATACTTGTATTTTAAATAATGACGTAAATAGTTCAAGATAAGACGGAGAATCGATGTTTTTTTTACCACAAAGTTAAATTTAAACAAAGTCTCGAACAGCCCTAAATCTCATAAGAAACAGGATTGCTCTGAAGTGTTAACAGTCTCCTGTCTCATATACAGCGTATGTCGTGAGTTTCTAATTAGCAAGGCCCAGCTAAGCTATGGCTGTTGAACGCAACTAACAACAACATGGCGCTCAATTTTATTGGTTGAGGGAAACATGGAGTACTGCGAAAAAACCCACCGATTTGCAGCAGGTTACTGATAAACTTTATCACATCAGATTGTACTGCTGCAAAACTGTAAGCATATTAAAACCGTTGTGTTGTTACACAATTCACATGTATGTGGGGATGTTGACATCAGGAAAGTATAATCACATCAGCCAATTCAGTTATTGAAGCAGATTCAAGATTGATTGATTGATTGATTGATTGATTGATTGATTGATTGATTGATTGATTGATTGATTGATTGATTGATTGATTGATTGATTGATTGATTGATTGATTGATTGATTGATTGATTGATTGATTGATTGATTGATTGATTGATTGATTGATTGATTGATTGATTGATTGATTGATTGATTGATTGATTGATTGATTGATTGATTGATTGATTGATTGATTGATTGATTGATTGATTGATTATTGCCTGATGTCAGTATTTCAACTATATTCATCATGTTTTCAGCAGAACAGAGTTTGTTATTATCGATGCATTTATAAACCAAAAATAGGTATACATTTCCAATATATATTTGGTAAACACCTGAATACAGTTATATACACAGCTTCATAGTAAACCTACAACGCTATTGATTACAATTCTTCTTATTTGAAATGTTGTTGAAAGTGCGGTAAAAACCATTACCCTCCTCTTAATTGTTTGTTGTTCAGTAACTAAATTTCCTTTATGATGTATTTGGTGCCAACAAATAAGCTATTAAAATTACGATATCAGTGAGTTTTCAAGTGATCCATAATGACAAATGGAGGCCGGATTAACATATATTGAACGCTTCTTCCATTATAATTATATTCAGCTACCCATGTTCGTTTTACATGCTTTCTACGAACAAAATGTTCATTCATAAAGGAAACCTTCATGTACGTATCTTATATCTGCTAATTTAGGCACCATTGAATGAACTTGTCATATTAATATCTTATTCAATTCACTTGAAGATAAACGGGTATAAATTAATTTTAGAATTACGTGTCATTTTATGCGTGTTTTGATTGGTTTAAAAAGTTGAGGTTATTTTCATATGTACTGAATCTGAAAATAGACGTCGTTCTCAAGGCGTCGCGTGCCGTTGTCATCAGGCGATTTTCTTTAAATGAGGCACCTTTGGGGTTATTTAAATTTATTTCCGATTATTTGTCTTATTTTGAAAAAATAAATCTATTTTTCAATATAATAACACAAAAAGTTGAATTAATTTAAAAGGATTGATCGAAATTATTTGTTCGGTTCATTCGAAATAACCTCAATCAGGTTGTTCACACCGTTGCGTAATCCGCTACGCGGGTTACAGTGTGTACAACCTGATTGAAGTTATTTCTTCATGAACCGAACCAAAAATTGCGATCAATCCTTAAATGTGTAGTACGTCACAAACGATGACATATAAAATTAACGTAAAATGCCTATTTCACAACGGCCGGTGATGATCACAAGCTTTAATATCACTATTTCACAACGGCCGGAGCTGATCACAAGCTTTAATATCACTATTTCACAACGGCCGGTGATGATCACAAGCTTTAATATCACTATTTCACAACGGCCGGTGATGATCACAAGCTTTAATATCACTATTTCACAACGGCCGATGATGATCACAAGCTTTAATATCACTATTTCACAACGGGCGGTGATGATCACAACCTTTAATATCACTATTTCACAACGGCCGGTGCTGATCACAAGCTTTAATATCACTATTTCACAACGGCCGGTGATGATCACAAGCTTTAATATCACTATTTAACAACGGCCGGTGATGATCACAAGCTTTAATATCACTATTTCACAACGGCCGGTGATGATCACAAGCTTTAATATCACTATTTCACAACGGCCGGTGATGATCACAAGCTTTAATATCACTATTTCACAACGGCCGGGGCTGATCACAAGCTTTAATATCACTATTTCACAACGGCCGGTGATGATCACAAGCTTTAATATCACTATTTCACAACGGCCGGTGATGATCACAAGCTTTAATATCACTATTTCACAACGGCCGGTGCTGATCACAAGCTTTACTGTCACTATTTCACAACGGCCGGTGCTGATCACAAGCTTTAATATCACTATTTCACAACGGCCGGTGCTGATCACAAGCTTTAATATCACTATTTCACAACGGCCGGTGATGATCACAAGCTTTAATAACAAACGTAAAACAATATTATTCATCATATACAATGTATTTTTAAGAAACAATACATCATTGACAGATTCAGTTAGTAATTTTAATTTATTGATTTAATTAGCTAAAACAATACTGACATTTATTGCTCATAGTTCTTAATAAGTAAATGTATAATACATATTTTAATGCTGATTATTTATTCATCCAGTTGCAGATCTAATCCAAATGTTTTAGTAGCTTATGAAAACTGGATAAGCAAATTGGAATAAAGTGACCTCTCACTTTCTTAATAACTTAATAAAGAACTTAAATAAAAGGTGGCGGTTTAATCCAGTTTGATGGGCCCTAGCATCGCCTCTTAGTGATGCACTCATGCAAGTGATGTTCATGTGCGAGTAGAAATGGAACAGTAACATATAACTACATGAGCAGGAAAAATGTCTCTTTTTATTTACAGGAAATTTAAAAGAGAAAACAATAAGAATGTTGGTCTTGGTCGTGAATTGTTTGTAATGTACGTATAGAAATAATCTAGTCATGCGCCTGGTTCCCTGGGATTGCATGACTAAAATACATATAAGAACAGAACAATATGCAATATATAAAATCTGTTAAAATTAAAATTATTAATAAAAATGTGGGTTTTTTTTATATTAAAGGATAAGCCACCAGGAAATACGTAAAATTCCTAAATAATATTATTTATAAAATCTATATCATTTTGCTACAGAATATAATATTTCACTGAGTATCAAAAGCAATTAAAACGACATCATTGACTCTGTATTACAGTATTTGTCAACTTGGTAAATGACGTTTTTAAATTTTTAATTTATTATATTAATTTCTCGTAAAGAAATGAACATAGCATTCACCTGTCCAAGTTCTGTAATCATTAAAATTAAGGTATGTTTCCCTCAGGTAAATATACTGTAGTTATCCTGCCTGGGCCGTTCTGGTATACCTGATGAAGCTTATTATACAAAGGTGTTGTGGGCAGACAGATATATAAGTTTTCACATCTATCACTAGATGGACTATTATTCCCCGAAGGTAGCAGCCACCCAGTAGTCCATGTATTGTTACAGGCAAGCTTTATTAGATATTTGGTATATATTTACAATTCCTAATAAAAATGAAAACCCCAGAATACAAAACACTCAGGTTAATCTCTCTCGGGCATTGGTAATCATGTCCAATCTTATCTATATTCTTTGGTTTATTTCCTCCAAAAGACTTTTAAGTAATTTGGATGTCCAATCTTTTGAATATGAGCGTCGTACATGATGAATGTTATTCGTACAGGATGAATGTTATTCGTACAGGATGAATGTTATTCGTACAGGATGAATGTTATTCGTACAGGATGAATGTTATTCGTACTGATGAATGTTATTCGTACTGATGAATGTTATTCGTACTGATGAAGGTTATTCGTACATGATGAATGTTATTCGTACAGGATGAATGTTATTCGTACAGGATGAATGTTATTCGTACAGGATGAATGTTATTCGTACTGATGAATGCTATTCCTATTGATGAATGCTATTCGTACATGATGAATGTTATTCGTACAGGATGAATGTTATTCGTACAGGATGAATGTTATTCGTACATGATGAATGTTATTCGTACTGATGAATGTTATTCGTACTGATGAATGTTATTCGTACTGATGAATGTTATTCGTACTGATGAATGTTATTCGTACTGATGAATGCTATTCGTACATGATGAATGTTATTCGTACTGATGAATGTTATTCGTACTGATGAAGGTTATTCGTACATGATGAATGTTATTCGTACATGATGAATGGTATTCGTACATGATGAATGTTATTCGTACTGATGAATGTTATTCGTACTGATGAATGTTATTCGTACTGATGAATGCTATTCGTACATGATGAATGTTATTCGTACTGATGAATGTTATTCGTACTGATGAAGGTTATTCGTACATGATGAATGTTATTCGTACATGATGAATGGTATTCGTACATGATGAATGTTATTCGTACTGATGAATGTTATTCGTACTGATGAATGTTATTCGTACTGATGAATGTTATTCGTACTGATGAATGTTATTCGTACTGATGAATGTTATTCGTACTGATGAATGCTATTCGTACATGATGAATGTTATTCGTACTGATGAATGTTATTCGTACTGATGAAGGTTATTCGTACATGATGAATGGTATTCGTACATGATGAATGTTATTCGTACATGATGAATGTTATTCGCACTGATGAATGTTATTCGTACTGATGAATGTTATTCGTACTGATGAAGGTTATTCGTACATGATGAATGTTATTCGTACATGATGAATGGTATTCGTACATGATGAATGTTATTCGTACTGATGAATCTTATTCGTACTGATGAATGTTATTCGTACTGATGAATGTTATTCGTACTGATGAATGTTATTCGTACTGATGAATGTTATTCGTACAGGATGAATGTTATTCGTACTGATGAATGTTATTCGTACTGATGAATGCTATTCGTACATGATGAATGTTATTCGTACTGATGAATGTTATTCGTACTGATGAAGGTTATTCGTACATGGTGAATGTTATTCGTACTGATGAATGCTATTCGTACATGATGAATGTTATTCGTACTGATGAATGTTATTCGTACTGATGAAGGTTATTCGTACATGATGAATGTTATTCGTACATGATGAATGGTATTCGTACATGATGACTGTTATTCGTACATGATGAATGTTATTCGTACTGATGAATGCTATTCGTACATGATGAATGTTATTCGTACTGATGAATGTTATTCGTACTGATGAATGTTATTCGTACTGATGAATGTTATTCGTACATGATGAATGTTATTCGTACATGATGAATGTTATTCGTACTGATGAATGCTATTCGTACATGATGAATGTTATTCGTACTGATGAATGTTATTCGTACTGATGAATGCTATTCGTACATGATGAATGTTATTCGTACTGATGAATGTTATTCGTACTGATGAAAGTTATTCGTACATGTTGAATGTTATTCGTACATGATGAATGGTATTCGTACATGATGAATGTTATTCGTACTGATGAATGTTATTCGTACTGATGAATGTTATTCGTACTGATGAATGTTATTCGTACTGATGAATGTTATTCGTACTGATGAATGTTATTCGTACTGATGAATGTTATTCGTACTGATGAATGCTATTCGTACATGATGAATGTTATTCGTACTGATGAATGTTATTCGTACTGATGAAGGTTATTCGTACATGATGAATGGTATTCGTACATGATGAATGATATTCGTACATGATGAATATTATTCGCACTGATGAAGGTTATTCGTACTGATGAATGTTATTCGAACTGATGAAGGTTATTCGTACATGGTGAATGTTATTCGTACTGATGAATGTTATTCGTACATATTGAATGGTATTCGTACATGATGAATGTTATTCGTACATGATGAATGTTATTCGTACTGATGAATGCTATTCGTACATGATGAATGTTATTCGTACTGATGAAGGTTATTCGTACTGATGAAGGTTATTCGTACATGATGAATGTTATTCGTACATGATGAATGTTATTCGTACTGATGAATGCTATTCGTACATGATGAATGTTATTCGTACTGATGAATGTTATTCGTACTGATGAATGTTATTCGTACTGATGAATGCTATTCGTACATGATGAATGTTATTCGTACTGATGAATGTTATTCGTACTGATGAAGGTTATTCGTACATGATGAATGTTATTCGTACATGATGAATGGTATTCGTACATGATGAATGTTATTCGTACTGATGAATGTTATTCGTACATGATGAATGTTATTCGTACTGATGAATGTTATTCGTACTGATGAATGTTATTCGTACTGATGAATGTTATTCGTACTGATGAATGTTATTCGTACTGATGAATGCTATTCGTACATGATGAATGTTATTCGTACTGATGAATGTTATTCGTACTGATGAAGGTTATTCGTACATGATGAATGGTATTCGTACATGATGAATGTTATTCGTACATGATGAATGTTATTCGCACTGATGAAGGTTATTCGTACTGATGAATGTTATTCGAACTGATGAAGGTTATTCGTACATGGTGAATGTTATTCGTACATGATGAATGTTATTCGTACATGATGAATGGTATTCGTACATGATGAATGTTATTCGTACATGATGAATGTTATTCGTACTGATGAATGTTATTCGTACTGATGAATGCTATTCGTACATGATGAATGTTATTCGTACTGATGAATGTTATTCGTACTGATGAAAGTTATTCGTACATGATGAATGTTATTCGTACATGATGAATGGTATTCGTACATGATGAATGTTATTCGTACTGATGAATGTTATTCATACTGATGAATGTTATTCGTACTGATGAATGTTATTCGTACTGATGAATGTTATTCGTACTGATGAATGTTATTCGTACTGATGAATGTTATTCGTACTGATGAATGTTATTCGTACTGATGAATGCTATTCGTACATGATGAATGTTATTCGTACTGATGAATGTTATTCGTACTGATGAAGGTTATTCGTACATGATGAATGGTATTCGTACATGATGAATGATATTCGTACATGATGAATATTATTCGCACTGATGAAGGTTATTCGTACTGATGAATGTTATTCGAACTGATGAAGGTTATTCGTACATGGTGAATGTTATTCGTACTGATGAATGTTATTCGTACATATTGAATGGTATTCGTACATGATGAATGTTATTCGTACATGATGAATGTTATTCGTACTGATGAATGCTATTCGTACATGATGAATGTTATTCGTACTGATGAAGGTTATTCGTACTGATGAAGGTTATTCGTACATGATGAATGTTATTCGTACATGATGAATGTTATTCGTACTGATGAATGCTATTCGTACATGATGAATGTTATTCGTACTGATGAATGTTATTCGTACTGATGAATGTTATTCGTACTGATGAATGCTATTCGTACATGATGAATGTTATTCGTACTGATGAATGTTATTCGTACTGATGAAGGTTATTCGTACATGATGAATGTTATTCGTACATGATGAATGGTATTCGTACATGATGAATGTTATTCGTACTGATGAATGTTATTCGTACATGATGAATGTTATTCGTACTGATGAATGTTATTCGTACATGATGAATGTTATTCGTACTGATGAATGTTATTCGTACTGATGAAGGTTATTCGTACATGATGAATGTTATTCGTACATGATGAATGGTATTCGTACATGATGAATGTTATTCGTACTGATGAAGGTTATTCGTACTGATGAAGGTTATTCGTACATGATGAATGTTATTCGTACATGATGAATGGTATTCGTACATGATGAATGTTATTCGTACATGATGAATGTTATTCGTATTGATGAATGCTATTCGCACATGATGAATGTTATTCGTACTGATGAATGTTATTCGTACTGATGAATGTTATTCGTACTGATGAATGTTATTCGTACATGATGAATGTTATTCGTACATGATGAATGTTATTCGTACTGATGAATGCTATTCGTACATGATGAATGTTATTCGTACTGATGAATGTTATTCGTACTGATGAATGTTATTCGTACTGATGAATGCTATTCGTACATGATGAATGTTATTCGTACTGATGAATGTTATTCGTACTGATGAAGGTTATTCGTACATGATGAATGTTATTCGTACATGATGAATGTTATTCGTACATGATGAATGTTATTCGTACTGATGAATGTTATTCGTACTGATGAATGTTATTCGTACTGATGAATGTTATTCGTACTGATGAATGTTATTCGTACTGATGAATGTTATTCGTACTGATGAATGTTATTCGTACAGGATGAATGTTATTCGTACTGATGAATGTTATTCGTACTGATGAATGCTATTCGTACATGATGAATGTTATTCGTACTGATGAATGTTATTCGTACTGATGAAGGTTATTCGTACATGATGAATGTTATTCGTACTGATGAATGCTATTCGTACATGATGAATGTTATTCGTACTGATGAATGTTATTCGTACTGATGAAGGTTATTCGTACATGATGAATGTTATTCGTACATGATGAATGGTATTCGTACATGATGACTGTTATTCGTACATGATGAATGTTATTCGTACTGATGAATGCTATTCGTACATGATGAATGTTATTCGTACTGATGAATGTTATTCGTACTGATGAATGTTATTCGTACTGATGAATGTTATTCGTACATGATGAATGTTATTCGTACATGATGAATGTTATTCGTACTGATGAATGCTATTCGTACATGATGAATGTTATTCGTACTGATGAATGTTATTCGTACTGATGAATGCTATTCGTACATGATGAATGTTATTCGTACTGATGAATGTTATTCGTACTGATGAAAGTTATTCGTACATGATGAATGTTATTCGTACATGATGAATGGTATTCGTACATGATGAATGTTATTCGTACTGATGAATGTTATTCGTACTGATGAATGTTATTCGTACTGATGAATGTTATTCGTACTGATGAATGTTATTCGTACTGATGAATGTTATTCGTACGGATGAATGTTATTCGTACTGATGAATGCTATTCATACATGATGAATGTTATTCGTACTGATGAATGTTATTCGTACTGATGAAGGTTATTCGTACATGATGAATGGTATTCGTACATGATGAATGATATTCGTACATGATGAATATTATTCGCACTGATGAAGGTTATTCGTACTGATGAATGTTATTCGAACTGATGAAGGTTATTCGTACATGGTGAATGTTATTCGTACTGATGAATGTTATTCGTACATATTGAATGGTATTCGTACATGATGAATGTTATTCGTACATGATGAATGTTATTCGTACTGATGAATGCTATTCGTACATGATGAATGTTATTCGTACTGATGAAGGTTATTCGTACTGATGAAGGTTATTCGTACATGATGAATGTTATTCGTACATGATGAATGTTATTCGTACTGATGAATGCTATTCGTACATGATGAATGTTATTCGTACTGATGAATGTTATTCGTACTGATGAATGTTATTCGTACTGATGAATGCTATTCGTACATGATGAATGTTATTCGTACTGATGAATGTTATTCGTACTGATGAAGGTTATTCGTACATGATGAATGTTATTCGTACATGATGAATGGTATTCGTACATGATGAATGTTATTCGTACTGATGAATGTTATTCGTACATGATGAATGTTATTCGTACTGATGAATGTTATTCGTACATGATGAATGTTATTCGTACTGATGAATGTTATTCGTACTGATGAAGGTTATTCGTACATGATGAATGTTATTCGTACATGATGAATGGTATTCGTACATGATGAATGTTATTCGTACTGATGAAGGTTATTCGTACTGATGAAGGTTATTCGTACATGATGAATGTTATTCGTACATGATGAATGGTATTCGTACATGATGAATGTTATTCGTACATGATGAATGTTATTCGTACTGATGAATGCTATTCGTACATGATGAATGTTATTCGTACTGATGAATGTTATTCGTACTGATGAATGTTATTCGTACTGATGAATGTTATTCGTACATGATGAATGTTATTCGTACATGATGAATGTTATTCGTACTGATGAATGCTATTCGTACATGATGAATGTTATTCGTACTGATGAATGTTATTCGTACTGATGAATGTTATTCGTACTGATGAATGCTATTCGTACATGATGAATGTTATTCGTACTGATGAATGTTATTCGTACTGATGAAGGTTATTCGTACATGATGAATGTTATTCGTACATGATGAATGTTATTCGTACATGATGAATGTTATTCGTACTGATGAATGTTATTCGTACTGATGAATGTTATTCGTACTGATGAATGTTATTCGTACTGATGAATGTTATTCGTACTGATGAATGTTATTCGTACTGATGAATGTTATTCGTACAGGATGAATGTTATTCGTACTGATGAATGTTATTCGTACTGATGAATGCTATTCGTACATGATGAATGTTATTCGTACTGATGAATGTTATTCGTACTGATGAAGGTTATTCGTACATGATGAATGTTATTCGTACTGATGAATGGTATTCGTACATGATGAATGTTATTCGTACTGATGAATGTTATTCGTACTGATGAAGGTTATTCGTACATGATGAATGTTATTCGTACATGATGAATGGTATTCGTACATGATGAATGTTATTCGTACATGATGAATGTTATTCGTACTGATGAATTCTATTCGTACATGATGAATGTTATTCGTACTGATGAATGTTATTCGTACTGATGAATGTTATTCGTAATGATGAATGTTATTCGTACATGATGAATGTTATTCGTACATGATGAATGTTATTCGTACTGATGAATGCTATTCGTACATGATGAATGTTATTCGTACTGATGAATGTTATTCGTACTGATGAATGTTATTCGTACTGATGAATGCTATTTGTACATGATGAATGTTATTCGTACTGATGAATGTTATTCGTACTGATGAAGGTTATTCGTACATGATGAATGTTATTCGTACATGATGAATGGTATTCGTACATGATGAATGTTATTCGTACTGATGAATGTTATTCGTACTGATGAATGTTATTCGTACTGATGAATGTTATTCGTACTGATGAATGTTATTCGTACTGATGAATGTTATTCGTACTGATGAATGCTATTCGTACATGATGAATGTTATTCGTACTGATGAATGTTATTCGTACTGATGAAGGTTATTCGTACATGATGAATGGTATTCGTACATGATGAATGTTATTCGTACATGATGAATGTTATTCGCACTGATGAAGGTTATTCGTACTGATGAATGTTATTCGAACTGATGAAGGTTATTCGTACATGGTGAATGTTATTCGTACTGATGAATGTTATTCGTACATGATGAATGGTATTCGTACATGATGAATGTTACTCGTACATGATGAATGTTATTCGTACTGATGAATGCTATTCGTACATGATGAATGTTATTCGTACTGATGAAGGTTATTCGTACTGATGAAGGTTATTCGTACATGATGAATGTTATTCGTACATGATGAATGGTATTCGTACATGATGAATGTTATTCGTACTGATGAATGTTATTCGTACTGATGAAGGTTATTCGTACATGATGAATGTTATTCGTACTGATGAATGGTATTCGTACATGATGGATGTTATTCGTACTGATGAATGTTATTCGTACTGATGAAGGTTATTCGTACATGATGAATGTTATTCGTACATGATGAATGGTATTCGTACATGATGAATGTTATTCGTACATGATGAATGTTATTCGTACTGATGAATTCTATTCGTACATGATGAATGTTATTCGTACTGATGAATGTTATTCGTACTGATGAATGTTATTCGTAATGATGAATGTTATTCGTACATGATGAATGTTATTCGTACATGATGAATGTTATTCGTACTGATGAATGCTATTCGTACATGATGAATGTTATTCGTACTGATGAATGTTATTCGTACTGATGAATGTTATTCGTACTGATGAATGCTATTTGTACATGATGAATGTTATTCGTACTGATGAATGTTATTCGTACTGATGAAGGTTATTCGTACATGATGAATGTTATTCGTACATGATGAATGGTATTCGTACATGATGAATGTTATTCGTACTGATGAATGTTATTCGTACTGATGAATGTTATTCGTACTGATGAATGTTATTCGTACTGATGAATGTTATTCGTACTGATGAATGTTATTCGTACTGATGAATGCTATTCGTACATGATGAATGTTATTCGTACTGATGAATGTTATTCGTACTGATGAAGGTTATTCGTACATGATGAATGGTATTCGTACATGATGAATGTTATTCGTACATGATGAATGTTATTCGCACTGATGAAGGTTATTCGTACTGATGAATGTTATTCGAACTGATGAAGGTTATTCGTACATGGTGAATGTTATTCGTACTGATGAATGTTATTCGTACATGATGAATGGTATTCGTACATGATGAATGTTACTCGTACATGATGAATGTTATTCGTACTGATGAATGCTATTCGTACATGATGAATGTTATTCGTACTGATGAAGGTTATTCGTACTGATGAAGGTTATTCGTACATGATGAATGTTATTCGTACATGATGAATGTTATTCGTACATGATGAATGTTATTCGTACTGATGAATGCTATTCGTACATGATGAATGTTATTCGTACTGATGAATGTTATTCGTACTGATGAATGTTATTCGTACTGATGAATGTTATTCGTACTGATGAATGTTATTCGTACATGATGAATGTTATTCGTACTGATGAATGCTATTCGTACATGATGAATGTTATTCGTACTGATGAATGTTATTCGTACTGATGAATGTTATTCGTACTGATGAATGCTATTCGTACATGATGAATGTTATTCGTACTGATGAATGTTATTCGTACTGATGAAGGTTATTCGTACATGATGAATGTTATTCGTACATGATGAATGGTATTCGTACATGATGAATGTTATTCGTACTGATGAATGTTATTCGTACTGATGAATGTTATTCGTACTGATGAATGTTATTCGTACTGATGAATGTTATTCGTACTGATGAATGTTATTCGTACATGATGAATGTTATTCGTACATGATGAATGTTATTCGTACTGATGAATGTTATTCGTACTGATGAATGCTATTCGTACATGATGAATGTTATTCGTACTGATGAATGTTATTCGTACTGATGAAGGTTATTCGTACATGATGAATGTTATTCGTACATGATGAATGGTATTCGTACATGATGAATGTTATTCGTACATGATGAATGTTATTCGCACTGATGAAGGTTATTCGTACATGATGAATGTTATTCGAACTGATGAAGGTTATTCGTACATGGTGAATGTTATTCGTACTGATGAATGTTATTCGTACTGATGAATGTTATTCATACTGATGAATGCTATTCGTACATGATGAATGTTATTCGTACATGATGAATGTTATTCGTACTGATGAAGGTTATTCGTACATGATGAATGTTATTCGTACTGATGAATGCTATTCGTACATGATGAATGTTATTCGTACTGATGAATGTTATTCGTACTGATGAATGCTATTCGTACATGATGAATGTTATTCGTACATGATGAATGTTATTCGTACTGATGAAGGTTATTCGTACATGATGAATGTTATTCGTACATGATGAATGGTATTCGTACATGATGAATGTTATTCGTACATGATGAATGTTATTCGCACTGAAGAAGGTTATTCGTACTGATGAATGTTATTCGAACTGATGAAGGTTATTCGTACATGGTGAATGTTATTCGTACTGATGAATGTTATTCGTACTGATGAATGTTATTCGTACTGATGAATGTTATTCATACTGATGAATGCTATTCGTACATGATGAATGTTATTCGTACATGATGAATGTTATTCGTACTGATGAAGGTTATTCGTACATGATGAATGTTATTCGTACATGATGAATGTTATTCGTACATGATGAATGTTATTCGTACTGATGAATGCTATTCGTACATGATGAATGTTATTCGTACTGATGAATGTTATTCGTACTGATGAATGTTATTCGTACTGATGAATGTTATTCGTACTGATGAATGATATTCGTACATGATGAATGTTATTCGTACTGATGAATGTTATTCGTACTGATGAAAGTTATTCGTACATGATGAATGTTAGTCGTACATGATGAATGGTATTCGTACATGATGAATGTTATTCGTACTGATGAATGTTATTCGTACTGATGAATGTTATTCGTACTGATGAATGCTATTCGTACATGATGAATGTTATTCGTACTGATGAATGTTATTCGTACTGATGAAGGTTATTCGTACATGATGAATGTTATTCGTACATGATGAATGGTATTCGTACATGATGAATGTTATTCGTACTGATGAATATTATTCGCACTGATGAAGGTTATTCGTACTGATGAATGTTATTCGTACTGATGCAGGTTATTCGTATATGATGAATGTTATTCGTACTGATGAATGTTATTCGTACTGATGAAGGTTATTGGTACTGATGAATGTTATTCGTACATGATGAATGTTATTCGTACATGATGAATGTTATTCCAGAAACACGTCTTACGCACTAAGTGTTTTTCTTATTGGGGACATGTTTGATGTACGACAGTTCGATTATTTTACTTATACATGTACTATATTGTCTTTTCTTAATATGATCGTCCATGCGTGAATAAAATATAGTTGATTGATTGTTGTTTAACGTCCAGTGAGCAGTGTTTCAGCTATATTCAGGATGAGAACATGTTCAATGATATATACAAACTATGTAGAAATCATGGACGGGAAGGGCCAACCGGGTCAATAACTTTTGACTGTCAATGACATAGGATAATTGAATATGGTCGAAACATATCCTAGATAGAATATAGCTACATTACAAATGCTCTAATGTTTACAGTAATAGAAACCAAAACCACAATCTAGAAGGACGAATATTTTTGAAGAAAAGTTGGTAGCCGTCGTTGAATGTCGATGAACATAGCATTACATTAAATGAACTCTGCAAACATTGCAAAATGAGGAAGGAAAGTGAGTGGATTGGCATAATGACATCAGTGCTAAGGAAAGTGAGTGGATTGGCATAATGACATCGGTGCTAAAGAAAATGATGTACAGTTATCGGCAAAATAACAGAACACAGGTGAAATTAATGGGCATACACACATCAAGCTTAACAGAAGAATGAGCGAGTGATTCGATAGGGAAAGCATCTGATTTCGTGCCAATAGGTTTTACACTAACACCTGAACCCCATATGTGGCGTAATGGTTAGCGTGCTCGCCCCGAGTGTGGTATATCGTGGGTTCGAGCCCCATTCGGGTCAACCCAAAAACTATAAAATTGGTATGTGTTGTTTCTCTGCTAAGTACGTAGCATTAGGGAGTAAGAACAAAGACTGTTGGCTCGGAATCAGAATAATGTGTCCAAGTGGAGCGACATGTCTACCCGCGGACTGTTGTTATCAGTGAGCTAGCACTATAAAAATCCAGATAGTCTAGAACAAAGCGGACATCACAATCATTTCATTGAATGTGACTTGTTCTCGCCATGATATAGTTGAAAAATTGCTGAATTGGTGTTAAACAATAATCACTCACTCACTCACTAACACCTGATTAAACTTTTTGTTTTGTTTTTTTTATTTTATTGAACACACACCAAAAGCATTGACATGGGAGGCGACATACACATCATCCTCTGATTGTTACAGATAACAGTGATGTTTGTTGACGTCCCTATCGCTGTCTGCGAATACTTTGTCGAATAGTTTGTGACTTGCGAGGTCGCCTACTCGATGAAAGAACTGGCAAGCGTAGCCTGTTTATATTAATATTTCTATTCCAATTTGATTTTGTATTAGATGACTTGGCCATAGGTACTGACTTTGATCTGCTAACCAATAATGACACCGACTTTGGAAACTGTTTTGTCTTGAAATTAACTTGTTCTGCCATTGCTGTTTTTTTAAATGGCTTAAATTGGTGGGTGATATTTAAACGGTGTCTCGTAGATGTTTCCGTGACTTTATCAATTATCCTACCATGCATATTTACATATGAAGATTGTTCACGTATATTGTTTGCTATTATTGAATTTAGTGATAAGGCCGGTAAAAGTATATTACTAACCCATGGCAGTAGAGGACGGTGATGTTTAATTTCACTGCCAAACTTGTTTAGTAAGGCACCAACTGGTAGCGTATCTTTTAGTGTTTTGTGAAGCTTTCGTGTAATTGTAGCAACAGGAAGATAGTGTGCCGCCATTTCCAATGCTGGTAGAGTATTCATATCAACTGGAAACATATCACTTAGTGATCCTTGTTGTTGTGGAAGTGTCGAAAATATAGGGATAATTTTGCCTCGATGACTGTTCCATCCGCCATTTCTCTTACGTTCTGAAAAATGGCCAGCGGTGTCGGCAATATTGACAGTTGGATTTGATGAACTGAAATCTGTCGGAATCTGCGTTAGACGATCTATGTTGTTAACAGGTGCTATGCTTTTTTGTTCATTGTTGATTGATGTAAAAGCATGATCTGACTTTTGTTCTGCGGTAGAGAACAAATTGAAAATATTGGGGTGGTTGTTGATGCCAAGGTTAAGTCCAAACCCGTTAGGTGACTTTTGTATTTTTGACGGTTGTCGTAAATTTGTAGAAGTAGATTCAGATGACAACATAAACAATTCTGGTTCATTCGTTTTTGAAGGTAAGTCGCCTGATAATTGAACTGTATCTGGCTGGTTGGCCTGTTTATACATAGACTGCATAAAATTCTGTCCATTGCTCTGTAGCATATTCGATCCTATTGGGTTTCTCAAATCGCCCTGAAATGGTTCGTATTCGGTCGTGTCGAAGTTTGAGAACACTTGAAGTGAATGTAGTCCAGGGATTTCTCCCAATCCTTCTTCCTGTGCTCCGTCACTGTCAGTCCTCTGCTTTGGTCTGTCCACTACAATCTCTTGCAGTGGATGTAGACCTTGTGTTATTAGATCCAAGAATTGTTTATCCTCCGGTGCTATTTCAGATTTATATGGCCCTAACGTTCCTAGCTCCATCCCTGGCTTCACGAACTCTTGTATCGGTGCCAATCCAAAGGTTTTTTGGTTTTTCGTTCGTGTAGTGTTTTTTGAATTTGAAACCACTGGAGATACCGTTGCAACCGATTTAGGTTTTAATTTTGCTTCTTGCAGAGCCTTTAACCATTTCCATCTTTCTAGCTGTTCATTCCATCCAAATCTTCTGTCGAGATTATTTACACTGTCTTGGAATGAGTTTTGTAGAATTTTTTTATTATCAACTGGCTGCATCAGTGCATGATTAGACTCAGACTGAATCGATGGAAAGCTATTGTCATTGTTAATACCATCATCGTTGACCATGTTTCCAGTAGATGATAAGTGATAAGGGTTGATTAGGTGATTGTCAAATGCAGGTTTAGATCGTGTTTTTGATGTAGTTTCCGACGAATGTACAATTGTTGATTCAAATTGTCCAAATGTAGATTTAATTTCCGTTTTGTGTGACGTAACCGTATTACGTTCGTGTTTTATAAGTTGTGATGGTTGGACAAACATGGCTGCTCCTGGAGCAAATATGAGATTATTGACAGTTTTATCACCATCACCGAACAAATTATGTATTATCAAAACATAGTTATCTCTATCTTTGTGTTGAGTACTAGGTTGATTGTGTCTTGTGATTTGACGGATTCCTGTTTTCGGTGGCGCAAAGAAAACATCTTGTCTCATTGGCTGCCCAGCTAGATTTCGAGTTGCTTGCCCATTTATGTTGAAAGTGGAGATCAACATTATCTGTATTAAAATTAATTTCATATTGCTGAAAACACAAAATAAAACACTTTTTTTCATTTTTGTTAATTCAAACATTGTGAATATATGTATTAAAATGGTAAATATCTAATAAAAATGTAGAAATCACAATGAGCGAGCACGACGTGTTTCTGGAATAACTAGAGTAACACGATGGGTGCCACTAGTGGAGCAGGAACTAATCACCCGTCCAGCTGTCCAGAGCACCTGCATTCACCACCCCAAGTCTTTAGTTGGGTTCGTTAGTTTTCTGTGTAGTGTTTTGTAGATTATTGTTTGTCCTTTTGTTTTGTCTTCTTTCCATTGTTTTGTCTGTCCTTGTATTTACGGCTTATGAATACCACTTTGGTATCTTCTAACTCTTCTTCGCCAGATACACTTAAAGCCAAAATATTTGAAAGCCAAATAAATCAAAAGTCTTAATTTAGTGCATAAGGTTACCTGTGCCTTAGGGTAATTGAACTTAGTTTTATTATTAGTTGTAATATAAAATATATTTGTATGTATCATAACATATATAGAAATTAATGTGTACATTGTCCTACTGCTATAGAAGTGTTACTATTTCAAGTTTGATCCTAATTAACAGAACATCAACCTTATGACAGTTGACATGGTACACAACGTCAAATAATATTGTCTGATGAAGCCACACACTAGCACGAAAATAATTAATAGACGTGAGAGAATTCCAAAGGTGTAATCAAAGATGTACAATCCAGAGAAACTGGCAACATAACATAGGATACACAAAGCGAAAGACAAACAAAACAAAAATACAATACCAGCAAGAAATGGTATGGATATAAATGAACATGTTTGTTTGTTTATTTGCTTGTTTGTTTGTTTGTTTATAGTGCTTAGCGCCACTTTCAACAATATTTCAGCTATATCGTGGCGGTCAGTTTTATTGGTGGATGAAACCGGAGTACACGGAGAAAACCAGCGAACTGTGGCAAATCACCGACAAACTTTATGACATAATGTTGTATCGAGTGCATCTCGCCTAGAACGGGGTTCGAATTCACAACTTTATCAGTGATAGGCATTAATTGCACAAGTAATTGTAAATACAAATAACATAGGACTACGACGGCTACCTAAATGAACATGAGATACTATCCAACTTTACATTTTGAAACAAGTAATTGTTGTTCTAAGTTTCACAGTATTTGTTATTATTTAGTTTTATTTTATCTGTCCAATGGTGTCCTCATAGTTCACAACTTCTGATATTAAGGTTGTCATCATTGAAATATCAATGTTTTTAATTTGACTACTCTAGCTCATAAGTAACTTTAATCGATTTTGGCTGTCCAGTTTAAGCTCTTTGGTTTGCATGCGCAAAGAGACTTAGATTATTTTGGATTTACAATTATATTTACTAACGAGTTATTCCAGAAACGCGTTGTGAGCACTAAGTTAGATATCTACTTTTTTATATTACTGTTTAAGCTTTCTGTTCATTATTATATAATTGTTATATTTATAATGTTACATTGTATTAAATGTTAATAATAAAACACTTTACAATCAGGATAAAACCAGTCTTTTAGAAAAACCAATTTACAGAAATTTGTCAATTGGGAAGTCCAAAATGTTGTTGAGCATTAAACCGAATATTCCTCGGAAAAGGCCACTCTCATGCATGTGGTGATTTTCATGTTTAGAAATTCCAATTGCATAAGCCGATCCAGTTATTGAGCCCCATTTACTTCAGTGGCCGAGCATCAATAAGTGTGATGAAAAGAGTCCAAATATGATTGGCCTATGGACGTATTTGTTCATTGCCACAAGTAAGAAAAGTTTGAAGATACCAAATGTGTAATCAGAGACCGTAAATTGAAGAAGGACAGGAAATGCAATGGTTAAAAGAAAAATGCCACAGGACAAACATCGATCTACAAAACATTACACAGAAAATTATAGATCGAGCAACATGAACCCTACTAAAACCCAGGGGTGAATTCAAGTGATCCGCAATGGTAAGCAAATGTGGCATTGAAATGAGCAACAAACCAGCACTGCTAACAAACTATTTCTTAACCAATGACCATCAATTACGGAGAGGCTGTGCCCTGCAGTGGAGAATCTAGGTGGCATTTCTATAGTTGGGAGTTGTAATTAAGTAATAATACAGTTGTTTTAAATATACTAAGAAACGAATAGTGACATCAAGCACAGTGTTGAAGTCAACGGAATATAGTCGACTTTTCTAATTACATATATTTTGATTTGTTAGTATGTCCTACGGACTAATCACCTCTTTTTTGTTTTACCTATTTTTGGGATCTGACGAGTGAGATGGATTTTTTTTTCATGTGTATGGGAATGAAATATGTACCTTGATGAGACCCAATTTGAATATGTATTTATTGACAGGTACTCAACAAGGTTAAACTCCGGCACTACCACTTACTGTAGATGACTGATTAAAAAAAGGTGTACCGAACTGATTTATTAGGTTATATTTCATAGCCTTAAGACAAAACAGATGATGTACATCACTGTTGGCAAACATCTGTGAAAATATTGTAACTAAATATGAAAATTGTAAGAAAGGGGTTCTTCTAAAAATATTGTATACCAATAAATGGTAGAGAATACTGAAGGACCAAAAATATACGTAAGAGAATACCGAAGGAGCAATAATAAACGTTAGAGAATACCGAAGGACCAATCAAAAATAGACAATACAAAGAAACTAGCATCATAGTGTACACAAGACAAAGACAAAGACAAAAGAAAACACAATATGTGTTGGACCCCACTATCCGCAAGCAAACACAAATATTATAAATAAGATATAAGCCCTCCTACAAACAACTAAAGAAGAACCGAACATAGTTTTTATACTAATAGGACAACATAAAAAACTAGGACGATGAGCAACACGAACAGCACCAAAAAACCGGAGGGTGAACTCATGTACTCACGAAGGGTAAGCATATTTTTAAATAATATAAAAATATACAATGTGTATACTACAATTTCACAAACTGGATCTGAAAATGTCTAATTTGTTGAAAACATGATATTTTGTATATGTTTTGCATTGATATGTCACATTTGGGTTCAAAGTATATCTAGTGCAATAGCGAAGTGCAAAGGTGTGATATGCAATGTATGTCAAACCGTGGTAATATGCCAATAAATAAAGATGTTCACATGTCATGTGTCGATGTTCGCTTTGTACTAGACCAAAGCGCTTAGTTGGGTTTTTATAGCTCACTGAAATAGCAGTCTTAAGATATGAATGTTGCTAAACTCATACACATTATCCGGATTACGAGTCCAATCAGTCTTTGCTCTGACTCCTTACTGTTGTGTGATTAGACGAGAAGCAGCACATTCCAATTTAATAGCATTTGGTTTGATGGGACCTGTGATCGTCCTGCGAGCTACAGCACTCGAGACGATACAGAATTGGTAATCAGCAGCCTCAAATCGAAGGACAGACAATACAACGGTCAAAGGCAAAAGGACAGAAGAACAAACAACAATCTATAAAACATTACCCCAAAAAAAAAAGATCGAGCAACGCGAACCTCACTAAAGCCGTGTCACAGATACTCCGTAACGTTTGACAAAGTCATTGTGGTGCCCGTAAAACTTTCGAAGTGATGACTTCAACTTAACCACTAGAAACACCAACCATGCAGTTTTGTTTGAATTGAATATAGGTTGACGTTTAAGGTCCACATCTTATAACAATAATATCGTTAATGCACGGCCCGAATTAATAATGCTATACTTACAAATTAAACAGAGTATTGTCCCTTTAGTGTCCACAGAACTCTTCAATATCAACGACACATTCTTACATGAATTGCACAACCTTTAAACGAAGGAATGTTATAAAAGATGCATGCCAAATCTAGGAGTACATTACAAGAATCAAGAATACAAAAAGTGGATAGATACTATAGAACTAAATAATTCAATGCATTTTATTCTAATCGTATCCGTTACTGTAATTTTGTGTAACGACATCCCAAATGTAAGACAAACATCCTAGTGAAATAATACAGTATGTTTTTGTGCCACACGTACTGCATACACAATCCACTGATATAACTAGTAGATCCAACTAGCTATTAATCAATACATTTATATTTGAGTCTATATTACATTGCTATTTTATATAAACGTAGATATCTAATTTAGTGTAAATGGCGCGTTTTTGGGGTAACCTTCATCAGGTATGCTTATAGCCAAAACATTGAAAAGCCAAATAATTTAAGTGTTTTGAGAGTAAGTAGACCAACGGGTCTAAATATTATTGCCGTAATCGGCTATGGTTATCTATGCTTGAGAGTGATTGACCTTAGTTACGATAAGTTACATTATTCATGAACTGTAAATGTAAACATAAATATATCTAATAAACCATGTCAGTACGATGCACTGTATATTCAATTCTGACATCTGGGTGACCTATTTATTCTAACAACGAAGACAGTTAATTGATTTACATGCTGATCAGAAGAATTTGAAAATACCAATGGGTTGATCAGAAGCTGTAAACAAAAGAAGCACGGACAATACAATGGCCAAAAGAAAAACAAGAGACAGAATGATCTACAAAACACTACACAGAAAACAAAAAAATGAGCAACACGAACCCCACTAACAACCGAGGATGTATTCAGGTTCACCGGAATTGTTAGCAGTTCCTGTTCAACTTGTGGCACCCGTCGTGTTACTCTTGTTACAGACTCGGTAACAAGTCATGCATTGATATTAAATCTGTTAGAATTATTGATTTTGTTACTCCCAGAGTAATTGTCTTTACCAACAGCTTCGAATTCTGCCTTCTTCGCTGGTAGTTAATTAACAACGAACATCCGGTTTTTGGTGGTGTTCGTGTCGCTCATGTTTTTGGTGGTGTTCCTGTCGCTCAAGGTTTTGGTGGTGTTCGTGTCGCTCTTGTTTTTGGTGGGGTTCGTGTCGCTCATGTTTGTGGTGGTGTTCGTGTCGCTCATGTTTTTAGTTTTCTGTATTGTGCTGGTTTGTTTGTTGTTTTTTATTTGCTTGTTATTTGTGTGTATTTATTTTGTTTTAACTTCGGTTTTTTCTAACATTGATATATCATGCACTGACCCTGCTATTGTTCAGTTCATGTTAATATCGTTCCGTTTTGTGTTAGTGGATAGTCGTTTTGAGTGGATGCGAATCTGTGCAGGTGTTTTTATTATTTACTGTTTATATCTGTCTTGTTGTTGGAGATCCATGATCAAGGAGTTTTATCCCATTAACGAGTTTAACCCCGCCACATTGTTGTGCCTGTCCCAAACCAGGAACTAGATTCAATGGACATATGCCGAGGTTCAATGATGTGAGGCGAGAGGGCGTTTGCTGTTCATGTTGTTGATATTGGTGGAATTGTTGAGTCAATGTGTAAACTTCTTTTCATAATGCGAATACTAGAGAAATTGAATAGGGAAAGTAGTAAACTCGACACAAGTATTCTACATGTGTAAAGTGACCGCGTGCCAGGGCAGACTTAACTCGTGACTTTATCACCGGGTTTGTAACAAAAGTAACACTACTGGTACAACTAGTGGAACAGAAACTGCTCGTTCTTCCAGAGCATCTGAATCCCCCTGCCCCAGGAACATGAACTGCTCATCCTTCCAGAGCATCTGAATCCCCCTCATCCAGGAACAGGAACTGCTCGTCCTTCCAGAGCATCTGAATCCCCCCTCCTCCAGGAACAGAAACTGCTCGTCCTTCCAGAGCATCTGAATCCCCCTGCCCCAGGAACAGGGACTGCTCAATCTTCCAGAGCATCTGAATCCCCCCTCCGCCAAGAACAGGAACTGCTCATTCTTCCAGAGCATCTGAATCCCCTCTCCCTCAGGAACAGCTCATCTTTCAGATCATCTGAATCCCCTCTCTCCCCAGTTTTTAGTGGGGTTCGTGATGCTCACTCTTTAGTTTGTTTTCTGTGTAGTGGTTTTTAGGTCATTGTTTGTCCTCTTCCTCTGGCCATTGCATTATATACCCTACTTCGATTTACTGCTCCTGATTACCCATGTAATATTTTCAAACTTTTCTTATCAAATAGTAAGAGGAAAATATCTAGAATTCAAACTTGTACAAATTGTGTCTGAAATATACTGTTGAGAGCAACGTCCTACATGCCTATGTCACGTACACAGTGTAGAAACAAAATTACACACGAAACACATCAGACAAAACAAAATCATTAAGAAGAAATCAAAGTGAACAAATACACACATGTACTGAGTTGAAATAAACAAACAAGAAATTCGTTAATAATTACATAAAAAAAAGACATTTCATGGTCAAATATATCAATAATAGAGGTACCAAGTGGGGACAGAAATACATGTCAAATCGGACGATATCCAACAGACCACCTGACCATAACAACATTGCCTTAAATTATTTAAATGTCTTTACAGCATTTGAATCTTGTTTTTATGTGTGGTGTATTTATTAACTGTGATTTACACATAACATGGGGACATAATATAGATTGCAAAAAAAAAGGAAAAATAAATGACAAAATAGAATGCAAGTATACATAAATGTCTTTACATAAGTAGAACTGTAATCGGCAAAAGACAAAATTAAATATTTAATGTCTGTTTTAATTTATCAGCCATCAATCAATGTTAATGCGTCATACTTCATTAGTCAAGAAAAGATCAAACTTATGTGTGATATATAATAGTCGCCTACCTGCCATTACTACCAAAATATAAAATTGAAAATTGCAAAAAACGAACCCAAAAACTGCACTGTAGGCGTTTCCTTAGTAAGGTGTTAGATAGGAAGTACAAAGCAGTAAATAGACTTACCGGTTATAAATTTAGTGCGGGTCTGTACCCTGCTTCCAGCCCTCATGAGTGTGACGACATTGTTGTCACACGTTAGTTAGTATTTTAACATTTAGTATATATATGATCGATGGTTTAAAATAGATATCATTGTAATCATTATTATTTACAATGTATACAAATTATATAATTTATTCATAATATTTGCATTTTAGGGAGTTGTAGTATTTTTGTCATTTACATTATTATTATTGTTAAAAATAGATTATTAATAAATATAATTTTTTATAGTTTCTTTATTAATTTTTAATTAGTATATATATATATTATTTCAATTAGGAATCCATTTATTTGCCTTCAGTATTTAATACTTATCGTGGTGTCTTTGTTGGCAGCATATTGAAATATTTTATTTCTTCATATAGTTGGTTGGTTGGTTGGTTTATGGTGTTTAACGCCACTTTCAACCACCGACCTGCCGCACGTCAGACTAACTTTATTACATAATGTTGTATACCAAAACCCAGGTCTGGATATGATAGTGTACTTCTTTTCTAATTTTAAAACAAATAAAATGTACACAGATCTGAATCAATCTGTCATCATTCCGTGTAAAGGCCACATATATCAAAGAAAATAGTACTCATTTAAACATCGTCTATATATCCAATAAAACAGATGGGTTTATATAAATATGTAAATATATTAAAGGAAAACGCCATGGTCTTAACAAGTTGGCGTAACATTTTAAATGGCAGTAAATAAAAAAACATTTGTGTTAATGAAATTTGAAAATAGTATACCGTAAGATAGAATTTAGTTATTTAAGTTGCATGTAGCACCAAATAATGGGGGATCACCATTTTTTTTTAGAACTCTTCAATGTGGGGAGACATAAGGCATAATCCATTCTCTGAGTATACCTGCAATTAAAGCTCCTCCGAAAGAGCCGTGACGTCATAAAGTCGGTATCGTATATCAGCATCAGTTGCAATTTTATCATTAAAAATTATGTAAATCGTAAAATAACGTCGTATATTTTTCTATGAAACAGGCAACATAGACAAGACGAACAAAAAACCCCACAACACAATATGTTTTGGACACCACTGTGCGCAAATGACGTAAATAAGACATGCGCCCTCCTACAAACAGCTGGAGGTAGAAAAGAACCGAACATCGTTAGCTCACTGAAACAACAGTCCCGGACAGACATGTCGTCTCACTCGGACACATTATCCTGATTATGTGCCAACCAGTCTTTGCTCTTTCCCCTTGATGCTGTGTGCTTCGCGGAGAAGCAACAAATACCAATTTTCATATTGAATTCATCACTTCGAAAGTTTTACAGTCGCCCCCATGACTTGGTTGACCATTTTGGAATATCAGTATCACAAAATATCACTGATATGTTCCACCTGTCGTAGACATTTCCCAGTATTTCCTCATTCATTACTTATCACCGGGTTTGTAACTAGATTAATACGACGAGTGCCACTATTGGAGCAGGAACTGTTTACCCTTCCAGAGCAACTGCGTTCACCCACGATTCTTAGCAGGGTTCGTGTTACTCGATCTTTAATTTTATGTGCATGTTTTGTACATCGTTGTTTGTCCTTTTGTCATTTTGTTTTGGTCATTGTGTTGTCTGTCCTTCGATTTACGGATTCTTATTACCCCTTTGGCAGCTTCAAACTCTTCTTAGTTATAGTATACATATTTTAATCAATTGAAACATTCTTCAAAGTTAATATTGCGATTGTTTCTTTGTTGTATTACGGTGGGGTTGAAATCGATTAAATTTACCAAATAATATAAAATTAGTTTGAAACAAGTAAACCAAAGAGTCAAAACAAGATATTTAAAACATCGGTTATCTATGTTTGAAGGAGATTGACCTTACTTTACATAAATTACATTACTTAACAACAGTAAATTCCAAACATATATATATATAATAAGTGTAATTATGCTGACAGCTATAACTGTTGAACCTGATATACTAACGGACGACATGTTTTAATATTTAATTAAATGATCATTCCGTAAATCAGGCTGCGATATAATTTGCTGTAACGAAATTAAATCATTATTGGTTATGATTAGAGGTAAATATTGGATTTTGACATGGCAGTAACAAAAACTAGTTTGATTATGTCGATGGGGTAAACAGAAATCGTTAATAGAAGGACAGACAATACAATAGCCAAAGGATAACGGACAAATTATAAACAATGGGCGGCAAAACAATACGGGAACACAGAAAACTAAAGATTCAGCAACATTAACCCCTCTATTACTCAAGTATGAACTCAGGTGCTCCGGAAAGGAAAGCAGTTCCTGCTCCACTGCGTCGTATTACTCGTTGTAAGCATCCGATATGTCATCAACGATGAAAAGGACGGATGTGTGACTACGACAAACGGAAAAGTGAGATTTGGGTCAATAGCCCTATATTAATCCTGCCATTATTTTAATTGAAGTGCCTAGTCCAGGACAGGAAAGTGATCGGTCATGTAACAAACATTAAAAATAACTTTAAATCAAATGATTTTCTTCTTATGTGCCGTCTTACTATGCATCAAGTAAGAAACTAAGTAAGGATGTAAGGAGGAGAATACAAATAAATGTTAGAGAAAACCGAAGATGCATTCAAGAATGTAAAATCAAGAAACAATGGCAACATTGGGTACATAAGACACAGAACGAAGACAAGCAAAACAAAAAAAGCAAAACAAAAAGCTAAAAACGGTAAGTAGTGCGTACCCCATAAAAAAACGGAAATGAATCCAGGTGATCGCGAAGTTCCTGATCCTGCCTCTTATAAGACACCCACATATGGACGACGTGCTTGACACCACTTTGCCCAAGAAAAACAAATGACATTGATAAGACAGAAGCCTTCCTACAAACAACTGGGGGTAAAGACGAACCGACATCGTTTTTATGCAGAAATCCAAGCGGGCATCACATTACGTTGTCTAATCACAAACGTTTGTCTCATGCGAATATAATAATATCATATTTTGCATACTGTCTACAAAAAAAGATATAATTCAAGGCGTTTGTGTCTTTATTGAGATACGTGTATTTTGTCAAATTCCAATGTGATATCATTCAAACTTCCCTAAATACGTATTTCAACTTTAATAATAATATGGATTATTTGTAGCAAATGGAAATTTTAGTCTAGAATGGTGTCTATATTTCCCGTGGCTATAATCTTCAGGATATTGTGGATATTCTAAATATGTAGCTGCTGTGAAGAAGTTTCTTTTATTGTGTTTTGATAGACTGGGATATCGATATCGGGCTTTCTGTTGAGAATATAATGGTCGACTTCCAGTATGTTTCAACTGCCGGTGGGAGTGGCGTAAAAGCATTTCCGGGATAAATTTTCTATAATAGCTTTTAAAATCATTTCCGTTCTTCCCATGGTTCGTTGATAATAATGTCGGTCGTGTAACGAATATCCTTTCTCGTTTGATTGTATGTGTTTTACGACGACTCTCTTTATTGTTATCCTCAAATGTCTTTTTCTTGCTTAGTTTCCTTTGTAGATCTCTGTTTGATGTTAGATAAATGATGTCACCAAGACTCCCATCAATATTCTGCTGTCCATTGTAAGCTATTTTTCTATAGCTATCGCGGGTATAATATGATTTTTCTAACATTAAGTTAGGGCGTTGCATCTCGTGATGTTTAATTTGGCCTTTTCTAATCAACATTCGTCTAGAATTGAAACTAATAGGCCATGACGAATCCATCAGAAGTTTATTTAGGTCACTTTTGCCTAGAGATTCTAAAACCAGGAGTTGTCCTTTACATAGCGTACCTCCAATAAGTAAAGTCAGAAACCATAATAGTTCTGGCATGGTTTGATCTGCAAAAAAAATAACAACATACAGCACAAGAGTATTGATATTTGCATGGTGTATTCAGTCATAATACGTATGAAAATCCTAATTAAATGAATAGTTAAGTTCGAGGGTATTCATATAATAGAAGGATTTTTTGTCTTTAATAACCATTCTAGTTTAACTAATTTTAGTAAGATTGTTCGGAGTTCGGTAATTTTGTCATTACCCTTATTTAGTGAATAAGTCCTTCTTGGGAAACGCCAACTGAGCTATTTTTAAAGCTATTTTATGGTGAGAACAAGTTGAACAAGTTGAATTCGAACTGCTTACCATTCGCGAACAAATTGGTTCAACCCTTGTGTTTTGAGTTCCATGTTGCTAGTCTTGTTAGTTTTTGTGTGTTGTGTTTTTGTGGTTTGTTTGTCTTCGTACTGTGTCTTGTGTAGCCAATGTTGCCAGTGTCTCTGGATTGTCCATTCTTGATTACCCCTCCTAACGTTTGTTCGATGATATGATGATGATGATGTCCACTTTGTACTAGACTAACGCGCTTAGTTGGATATTTATAGTACTAGCTTCATTAGGACACATTACCCTGATTCCGAGCCAACCAGTCCTTGTTCTTACTCCTGGGGTTCGAACCCACGATCTACCGTACTTGAGGTGAGCTTGCTAACCACTACACTACGGATGTCGTTTTCCCATAGTGAATAAACCGAATCCACAGTACCCATGACACAAGTAATGTCTAAAGAAATGGTCGATCTGGATACAAAAGAATAACAGTAATGCAAACAAAAAAGTGAAATAACTCAAAAGAAAAGTACAAATATTTTACAGACTATGCACACTGCATTTTAATCACACGAGGAAAACAGTTCCACCAATTCACTACAAAAGGGAACGTGTGGGTCCATGAAATAAGCTTAATACGCCACTTTGTTTTATTTAAATATCTGTACTTGTCTGGAAAGTTAAAGGTTATGTATATTTGTGTTCATGTAACGATTTTGTCTCTGTTTTCGATTAGATTTTTGGGGGCCGTCGTGATCGTGATCGTTTGGTAGTTGGATTTACAATTACCTCTATAATCAGTGTCTATCACCACTAACGTTGTGAGTTCGAATCACGTTCAGGCGAGGTGTACTCGATACAACATTACGTAATAAAATTTGTCAGTGACTTGCGACAGAGCGGTGGTTTTCACCCGGGACTCTTGTTGCCTCTACCAAATCGCCACGGTATAGCTAAAATATTGTTGAAAATGGTTTTAAGCACTGTAGCCCTTACCATAACCCTCGATTAGATTTTGGAACTATGCTGTCAATGTTTTTCATTTATTTGTATAACGATATAAACATCTGATGAGTTAGTTAGTTAGTATGCATTGTGTAGTATCTGAAGTCAGTCGTGGTGGTGCTGATTGCCAGTTAATGAAATATAATAGTTTTGCATTGTACATGTGAACGAAACGTTTGATGATACCATAAATGAGCATAAAGTGAATAATACAACAGTTACTTTAATTCCGGTCATTAACTTTTAAAGTAGCTCATTGCGATGTACGTGTCATTATCTTCAGCGAGCAGCATTCGTTTTGTTGGGGGGGGGGGGGGATTTTTTGGTGAACCAGATTTTGTATTCGATTGAAAACTGGAACGCGAAACATTTATGAGTGTTTTTCTCTGAAGTAAGAATTAATGTGGAAGAAAAAGGGGGTGCAAGTTATATCCAAAAGTAACAAAGATATCAGCCCTTCGCCGTGCCTTAACCACTTTTGTCCTCATAGATATGGCTTAAGATTGGTTTTACCTTAAACGACACTCAATCAGTGTGACATCTCAAACAAAATCCAGCTTTTTTCGACAAAACACGACAATATTAGTCATGCCTATGACAATTATGTTAATGAGATGTACAAATAAACACCTGGTGAGTTTTACGGCCATATATTATTTTGTGTTTTGTTATCATGTCATCTGCACTTACAAATGACTTAATTAACCCCTGTTTGTGTTATGTCACCTTTTATTTATTACTTTTGACAATCTGATTAAAATTGTATGTTAAATACGGTACGTTTTCGTAACAACTGACAGATATCGATCTACATCTGTGTCTAGGTGCGTTCTGTAAGAACAATTTGAAGATACCAGCGCGCCGTAAATCACAGAAGGCCAGACAAAACAATACAACGACAAAAAGAAAAATGACAAAAGGAAAAACAATGATCTACAAAACACCACACAGAAAACTAAAGATTGAGCAAAGCAAACCCTACTAAAATCGAAGGTGTTAAGCAATTTTATATTCGAATCTATGCGGCAATATTCTTATGCTACGTGAAACCGAACATCTGGTCCAAGATGTTCAGTGGATGCTTTCGAGTTCACCTGGACATATGGTAATATCGAGTTACTTCCGATGTGTAATTAATATATTATTTGACCATTTGGTTAATTTGGTATGACGGATATTCATTGATAATCGTATTAGGAAGATTAGTGCTCCATTTATTGTAGCTACCTCGATATAGCCTATCTTGGAAGGAAATACCAAAAATATTATATATTGTATATTAAGGTTGGTTTAGGTTTGATATGTTGTTTTACGATACTTTCAACAATATTACAGTTATACCGTGGTGGACAGCTTTATTGGTGGAGGAAACCGGAGTACCCGGCAAAAACCACCGACCTGTCGCAAGTCACTGACAAACTTTATCACATGATGTTGTATCGAGTACACCTCGCCATGAACGGGATTGGAACTCCCAACTGTAGTGGTGATGGGCACGTGTAGTTGTAAATCCAACTACCATAAGATCACAATCACGATGACCCCCTGTATATTAGGATCGAGGTTCTTTGATATTATGCATGTAGTTAAATCATAATGGCTGAGGGAAGTATCAATTGTGTCGTCATGCTTGGATTGTCAGATTTGTTAAAATAGCACATTCGTTTCACTTTATTCTTAAATTACGATACAATACTATTTCCAGTGTTTCGATTTTGGGGTACCTGATGACGGTTATTCCAGAAACGCGTCGTGTGCACTAAATTGGATATTCACTTTTTGTGACCTTTTCCTGACCTTTGCTTTGAATCTCCTTACATGTATAATATTGTTTTTATCCTATGATATGCCTAGATTGTAATGAATGAATTAGTCATGATTTATTTACGGATATTTACATTAAATAATAGACAATAAAACGCAATTATTCATATCTAATATACAAATTTTACTCGAATCACTTTAAAATTACATCCAATCCGTGTGACCAATAAAATCAAAACTAAACATTTCCTGGTAAGAAATAATACAAACCTGGTTTGTCATCTTTTTAACAAATCATCTAGTTAATTGATGTTTATGTATTTCTGTGGTTTTCATGTTATTTCCTAAATAAATAGATTTTATTCAACACATTCTTGACAAGTTTACATTCATGGTAAATATTTAAAAAAAAACTGATGGGAGGAATGACTGATTGTCTTGGAGTTAGGATTATGTGTCTGTATGGATCCACATACGGTCTGGTGATCCAGTTGGGTAGAACTATGAAAACAATTCAGCTGCCAGTGTATGTCTGGTATAAAGCAGTTTTGTTTTCGCTATATGCTGGCATATTACTTTGCAATGCTAGAAATTGGAAATAAACGTTAGAGAATACCGAAGGAGTAATCAAAAATGGACAATCCAGTGAAACTGGTAATATAGGGTACACAATACGAGGAAAAACACAACACAATATGTGTTGTACACCACTATGCACAGACAAACACAAAAAAACGCAAGTAAGACCTGAGAAAACTACGATGTAATATTCCACTTACAGGGACTGTCGATACAACCTTATAGTATTACTCTGAGTCATCAAAGTCACCACACAATATTAAACGTACATTACATATGTGTATCCGACACACCTCTTAGTCACACTTCACACGGAATGCAACTACCAATACAAAAGGGGCCGTCGTGGCCGTGATCGTATGGTAGTTGGATTTATAACTACCTATGCAAACAGTGCATATCACCACTAACGTCGTGAGTTCGAATCCGACTCAGGCGAGGTGTACTCGATACAACATTATGTATACAGTTTGTTAGTGACTAACAGCAGGTCGGTGGTGTTCTCCGGTTTCTTCCTCCAATACAACTGACCACCACGATATAAATGAAACTTTTTTGAAAGTGGCGTTAAACACCATAAACCAATAAACCAATGAAACCAACCAATGCAAAATACCCTCAATATTGAGTACATCCTAAATCCTACACTGCCCACATAACAATTAACGTGATGATTTTATACATAGAACCTTGTTTAAACATATCTCTAATAAAGTCAGGTCTCGCTACTTTTGCGACACTATAAAACGATTTGATTAATCTACATTTTGTAATACCGTCCCTCACTTTATGCAGAACCACTCTGATCTTAGGAAAAAATATCTTGAAACTGGCATCTTCAAAATGTTGTTTTCTTTTGTCATTAGCGTATTTGTTGTGTTTGGTGGCTGTGTTTTTGAACGGGCGATTATCAACCCAGGGAGCTCTAGCTGTGGTCCGCTTCATATCATTTTTTCTGGATGTTATCTATCCCAACATGCGGCAATCGTAACGGACATCACAACACGGAACATATAATAGGACAATACAAAACACTAAAAAGGTGAGCAACGCGAACCCCACAAAAAAACTGGGGATGAATGCAAATGCTCGCGAATTGTAGGTAATTCCTGCCTCTTATAAGACACCCGTCGTGTCGCTCATATATACAGTCAAGTCCGGTAAGAGTCTTGGTAGTGATAGAGGAAAGCAAAAGTGTACGTAAAAAGTTAACGATCCATTGTCATTTGAGATATGGATATTTTATTAACGGTCAACCAGATCGTGATGACGATCGTATAATGTTTGTAGCAATGACTTCAACTTAGAAAACCAAATAACAAAATAGCTTATATCATGCCAAAAAGCATATTTATATTCTAATTGCATTGTCTAGTGTCTAGCAATGTATGTATCTTAATACTATATACTTGGGTTTGTATATTAACTAAGGTATTGTATCAGCTATATAGGAAGAGAAAGTGCAAAGTATAATATCATTAATTTTGTTCCTTATTTTACCAATCAAACAAAGGGGTGGTCGTTGTCGTGATCGTATGGTAGTTAGATTTACATTACAACTCCCTGTATGATCAGTGCATATCACTACTAAAGTTGTGAGTTCGAACCCCGTTCATGGCGAGGTGTTCTCGATACAACGTTATGTGATAAACTTTGTCAGTTACCTGCGACAGGTCGGTGTTTTTCTCTGGTTTCTTCCATAAATAAAACTGAACGCTACGATATAACTGAAATATTGTTGAAAGTGGTGGTAAACACCTTAAACCAAAGTAAACCAAGCAAACAAAGAACAACAATTCTGTTATGTAAACAAGTACCTGGTAGAACGTTAAATATTTATTATCATATAACATACATAATTTAACTCTTTTGAACTCATCTGTGCTACAATATGCCTTTCAAGGTTTTTGTGTTCTATACATATTTGTTGATTTGATGGATCACAATAAATATTTACATAAGAACACATGTAAACATAAATAATATCAAAGAAATAACTACCAATATAATGCACTTTTGAAGTATTTACGTAATTTTCATTTCTAATGTTTGCTTGGGAGAAACTCCGATAGAAGATAATTTTCTGTTGTATGGATTATTAAGCTTTCCTTTCCCGTGTCTAAGTCTTATAGACCTTATTCATTTAGTAATTGAATTACGTCTATGAGGAAAATTATTCTATGCTTGTGTTCTTTAACTTTCACCATTTACATAGTATTTTCTAACTTGACAGTCAGTTCGTTTGACTTAATGACAAAGATTTCAAATATTTTTCCAAATATCTTCAGGAGATCCCTGTCACTGTGTGTATTTGCTATTGAGTCTGTTTCTGTGTAAAAAAAACTTCAACATTACTTGTACACGACAATGCAAAGTTGTACATTGATTGATTGGTTATTATTTAATGTCTACAAATTAATACAGAAATGAAAGAAGAACAGAACAACTGAGACAAGGACTTTTAACTGTCACAGGAAAAGTGTGGAGAGCTTTGTAATGGTGAGACAAATAGTGTTTTGTAGCGGACACAATGCACCTACCCTTTTTCGGAATATACAAAAGATGTATTTAACGTGTAGGAACCATGGCACCCAATATGGTCTGCTTTCCGTATTATAGCTGCTTACCCCTCGACACACCAGAGTACACCTCGGCACACCAGAGTTCCCCTCGGCACACCAGAGTACCCCTCGACACACCAGAGTACACCTCGGCACACCAGAGCACCCATCGGCACACCAGAGTACACCACGGCACACCAGAGCACTCCTCGGCACACCAGAGTACCCCTCGGCACACCAGAGTACCCCTATGCACAGCAGAGCACCCCTCGGCACACCAGAGTACACCTCGGCACACCAGAGTACACCTCGGTACACCAGAGTACCCCCCGGCACACCAGAGTACACCTCGACACACCAGAGTACCCCTCGGCACACCAGAGCACCCCTCGGCACACCAGAGTACACCTCGGTACACCAGAGTACCCCCGGCACACCAGAGTACACCTCGACACACCAGAGTACCCCTCGGCACACCAGAGCACCCCTCGGCACACCAGAGTACACCTCGGTACACCAGAGTACCCCCGCACACCAGAGTACACCTCGACACACCAGAGTACCCCTCGGCACACCAGAGTACACCTCGACACACCAGAGTACCCCTCGGCATACCAGAGTACACCTCGGCACACCAGAGTACCCCTCGGCACACCATAGTACACCGCGGCACACCAGAGTACACCTCGGTACACCAGAGTACACCTCGGTACACCAGAGTACCCCTCAGCATACCAGAGTACACCTCGGCACACCAGAGTACCCCTCGGCACCCCATAGTACACCGCGGCACACCAGAGTACCCCTCGGCACACCAGAGTCACGTGATCAGAGTACACCGCGGTTTTTAGTGGAGTTAGTGTTGCTCAATCTTTAGTTTTCTGTGTAGTGTTTTATAGACCATTGCCGGTACTTTTTCTTTTGCCCATTGCTTGTGTGTCCTTCGATTAACGGCTTCTGATTACCCCTGTTGTATCTTCAAACTTTTTCGTCTTATCCCCCTTCCCCCTTAAGCGAGATAACACCCCCTCTTCGCCACATGGGGACGCGGTAATTCTGTGGGTCGGGCCCTGGTAATCGTCACCAGTACACTTTGCTAAGAAAGCAGTGCACCTTATGCCATATACATATGTCTTGTTTATGACAATGATATACGCTGGGAGATATCAAAGGTGTAATCAGATAATAAACGTTAGAGAAAACCGAAGGGGTAATCAAGAATTGACAATCCAGAGAAACTGGCAACATTTGGTACACAAGACACAAGCTGTACATCGACGAAAGACAAACAATACAAGCATCATTTAGATTCAGATCGTATAAGTTCAACAGTTGTAAATACTGGATTTGGAACGACTAGTATCAGTACATTAACTTTAGCTAATTCAGAGAGTGTGCGTATAATAAAAACGTAGATATCAAATTTAGTGCGCACGGTGCGTTTCTGGAATAACCTTCATCAGGTACGCTCAAAATCTAAAGGTTGGAAAGCCAAATAATTTAAAGATTGGGAGCAATAAAACCAAAGGGCCAACACAAGATAGCCAACATCGGCCAAGGTCACCTATGTCTGAAGGAGGAGAACTGTAGTTTTGTTAATAATTATAAACACTAGTAGATGTTCCACAGTGATGGTCAACAAGTCAACCAATATCTGCAAAGCGAACAATAACTTCTCACTTCAAATAATTAAATATAGAAAGAACACGACATATGACGTTGGACATCCATATTATGGATTGGGACAGGCACAAACATGTGGCGGGCTTAAACCAGTTAATGGGATACCAACCCCCCCTTTTAGTTCAGTTTATAAATATTATTTTTAATATATGATTTCTATTGACATATATTACATAATTAGAATAAAATTGTAATTTTCTTACCTTGACGTACAATTTAATGTTGAACATGTACAATTTGATAGAAGAAATCAGTCATGTAATGGACTGGAACTGTTCGATTTATCATCATCTAGCATAGCAATATATCTTCACGAAATGATTGAAACGATTTGAGGGCATTTCTGTTTAATTACGTAAAAAATGTAATGCAAGTGTCTCAAAATTGCATACATTTATTATTTAATATGTACTATACTATATAGTGGGTATCCTATAGATTGGGATTGTCCGGTCATTATACAGAAAGCATAACTGTGGACCATAGTGGATAATGTGTTTGGAGAGAGCCACGATACCAACGATACCACGATACCACGATACCAACACGTTATATGCCACTTGTGTAGATTGGCATTTTTGTACCGATAAAAATTCAAAAAATTAGAGAAAGTGCAGGAAAGAGCACTTCGCTTTGTATACGATGACTACACCAGTTCATATATCAACCTTCTTGAAAAAGCTCTAGTGCCCTCCTTACAGATCAGACGTATTAGGACAATGGCCTTGGAGACATATAAAATCGTTAACAAATTAGCTCCTGTATGCCTTCATGATTTAGTTAATGTGAGGAATTCTAAATATGCTTTCAGATATTCGAACATATTAGATGTACCTCAAGCTAGAACTACAAGGTATGGCAAAAATAAATCATTCATGTTTGCAGCTGCAACTCTGTGGAACGACCTTCCGAACCATTTCAGAACTGAAAACAGTTTCAACCACTTTAAAAGTTTTATTCAGTCCTGGAATGGCTCAGTATGTCGTTGTTCTGCATGCAGATAACATATTCAGCTTTCTGTTTTATTTCTAGTGCTTTTTCCAAGTTTTAATGCTGCTTAGTTATTTTATGTTTGCTTGATATTGCTTCAGCGTGTTTTAGTATGTCTTTTATTTTTGTGCTTTTTATGTTGCATTTGCTAACTGTATGTGCTTTATATGTGTGTTTATGTGATTATGTTAATATTTGTATGCATCTTGTGCTACTATGTATATTCGGTAAAAAGCTCCTGAGAGCTTGTTTATTGTTATACAAAAACCGAATTCAAATAAAGTTTTCTTATCTTATCTTATCTTATCTTATCTTATTGCGAAAGAGGAGGCGCATTGAAGCAATCACAAAGGATAAATGTTTCGTTCCTACCCGATGCTCCATACTTTGCTAATGGTAGACAAACGCCGTTTACCCGATTGTCTTATCTATCCTTCATTTCTGTATAGCTTTGGATGTTGATGAATTTGTTCAAATCCTGAATATAGTTGCAATACTGCTCGATGGACATAAAGCAATCCCCCAATGTACTTGGGAATCGAACTATTAAGTTATGAATTTCAACAATTCTACTAATATCAACAAAACTAACAATCCTGTCTCACTCCAACTCATTGAACACAGAAAACCATAACACATGACGTTGGAAATTCAAGTCCTTAACTGACTTAGGTAGTTTGACTTCCCGCAAGACAGTGATGGGACATGATATGAAGAACCGTCAGGAATGCCAACTTTATTCTTAGCTGATACGAGGGGCCGTCATGGCCGTGATCGTATGGTAGTTGGATTTACAATTACCTATGCAATCAGTGCCTATCTCCACTGAAGTTCAAATCTCGATCAAAGCGAGGTGTACAACATTATGTGATAAAGTTTGTCAGTGACTTGCGACAGGTCGGTTTTATCCGGGTCCTCTGGTTTCCTCCTCCAATAAAACTGACCGCCACGATATAACTATAATATTGTTGAAAGTGGTGTCAAACACCATCAAACAAACAAACAAACAAACAAACAAAAACTTAGTGGAGAATAGTACCGGTAGGAACTTTTGATTTGTTTTCTATATCTGTGCTGGCATTATTGTGTTATTTTACCTTAGTGTATACTACTTAAATACGCACCTACAAGTTCCAGTGATTGGAAAATGAGAAATAATTATCAATCTTGCTTCAACGTTGTACCCCCACGATGAGAGTATCGCGCAGGCTCAGTGGTATATTGAGGGTTGACGTTGTATCTTATATACAACTTTCCGATTGTTTGCATTTGTACATATTGTTTCGACACTGTTTCAGAAAATTTCTATGCTTTCTTTGGTACAATAGGGGTTAGAGTTATGGTGTTTAACGCCACTTTCACTAATATTTCAGTTATATCGTGGCGGTCAGTTCTATTCGGGAAGAAACAGGAGAAAACCACCGACCTGTCGCGCCTGAGCGGTGTTCGAACTCGCAGCTTCAGTGGTGATAGGCAATAATTGCATAAGTAGTTGTAAATCCAACTACCATACGATCACGACCACCGACGGCCCCAATGGTACAATATCTATTTACTGTTTATTGGTACAATAACAAGTTTATTGTACCATTTGATACCGCTTGGGGGGAAAAGTTGATGTTTCGATGAAATATAAACTTGCTGTTGTCCTCAGCAAGTAAATAATTAATGGGATAATAACTCTCTTCCTTTCTGAGTATCAACAGGAAATCGCTCGTAGTCGAACAACGCTAATTATTCTCCAATGAGCTAACACGTATTCGTGAATTACTGTATTGTTTGGATAATTGTGATTCATGTCGCTGTCAGGAATGCAAGAGTTGCTACTTTATTATATAAATATGTGATATTGTGACGTCAACGTCATCGTTTAATCCTTCGTTATCACCAATCTTTTTTTCTCTGATTATTTGACAATCAATTTATATCAATATAAATTATTCTTAATAACAGCATGGAACAGTGCATCATTATTTTTTTTAATATTTGAAGTTCTACCCTTTTATTTAAAAGGTAGTGAACAAATCATTATCACAAAAATAGTGTTTTATTTCAAGAATTGCAATTTACACATTTTTGTACCATTGTATATTTTCACATTTTTGTTAATACAATTCGCATTGTATATTAACTGTATGATAAAAATAATACAATGTCGTTGTTTTTTTGTTTTTTGTTGTGTATCACCATCAAATACTATACACATTCTCGACCAATATTGACCATATGTCTTGAAAATACACAGATACTTTTGTAGTCTATGTTTCATAGATGATGTTATACAGCAAAAACAACTATCATAGAAGTGTATCCTGTATTTATAGGTTGGGCTCGTCTTTATTTTCATAAGCACAAAATAAATACTAAGCCTCTAACGATTGGATGGTGAATAAAATGACGAATATCGTGTCTAATAAACTATAAGAGCGGCGGTGAGTTAACACTACATGTACCAAGATGTTATTGAAGGCCACTAATCAATAGTATGGCGAAGACAATGACACACTGAACAACATGGCGAGCGTCTTATAAGAAATAGGTACTGCTTACCCTTGACTAGCACATGGGTCCACCCCGTGTGCTATGAAGCATGGCGAGCGTCTTATAAGAAATAGGTACTGCTTACCCTTTACCAGCACATGGGTCAACCCTGTGTGCAATGAAGCATGGCGAGCGTCTTATAAGAAATAGGTACTGCTTACCATTGAGCACCACATGGGTCCACCCCGTGTGCTATGAAGCATGGCGAGCGTCTTATAAGAAATAGGTACTGCTTACCCTTGACCAGCACATGGGTCCACCCCGTGTGTTATGAATGGGTCTGTGTTACCCTTGTTCAGCACATGGGTCCACCCCGTGTGTTATGAAGGGGTCTGTGTTTACCCTTGTTCAGCACATGGGTCCACCCGTGTGCTATGAACGGGTCTGTGTTTACCCTTGTTCAGCACATGGGTCCACCCCGTGTGTTATGAAGGGGTCTGTGTTTACCCTTGTTCAGCACATGGGTCCACCCGTGTGTTATGAACGGGTCTGTGTTTACCCTTGTTCAGCACATGGGTCCACCCCGTGTGTTATGAAAGGTTCTGTGTTTACCCTTGACCAGCACATGGGTCCACCCGTGTGTTATGAAGGGGTCTGTGTTTACCCTTGTTCAGCACATGGGTCCACCCGTGTGTTATGAACGGGTCTGTGTTTACCCTTGTTCAGCACATGGGTCCACCCCGTGTGTTATGAAGGGGTCTGTGTTACCCTTGTTCAGCACATGGGTCCACCCCGTGTGTTATGAAGGGGTCTGTGTTTACCCTTGACCAGCACATGGGTCCACCCCGTGTGTTATGAAAGGGTCTGTGTTGACCCTTGACCAGCACATGGGTCCACCCCGTGTGTTATGAAGGGGTCTGTGTTTACCCTTGATCAGCACATGGGTCCACCCCGTGTGTTATGAAAGGGTCTGTGTTTACCCTTGACCAGCACATGGGTCCACCCCGTGTGTTATGAAAGGGTCTGTGTTGACCCTTGACCAGCACATGGGTCCACCCCGTGTGTTATGAAGGGGTCTGTGTTTACCCTTGTTCAGCACATGGGTCCACCCCGTGTGTTATGAAGGGGTCTGTGTTTACCCTTGACCAGCACATGGGTCCATCCCGTGTGTTATGAAAGGGTCTGTGTTTACCCTTGTTCAGCACATGGGTCCACCCCGTGTGTTATGAAGGGGTCTGTGTTTACCCTTGTTCAGCACATGGGTCCACCCCGTGTGTTATGAACGGGTCGGTGTTTACCCTTGACCAGCACATGGGTCCACCGCGTGTGTTATGAAGGGGTCTGTGTTTACCCTTGTTCAGCACATGGGTCCACCCCGTGTGTTATGAAAGGGTCTGTGTTGACCCTTGACCAGCACATGGGTCCACCCCGTGTGTTATGAAGGGGTCTGTGTTTACCCTTGTTCAGCACATGGGTCCACCCCGTGTGTTATGAAGGGGTCTGTGTTTACCCTTGACCAGCATATGGGTCCATCCCGTGTGTTATGAAAGGGTCTGTGTTTACCCTTGTTCAGCACATGGGTCCACCCCGTGTGTTATGAAGGGGTCTGTGTTTACCCTTGTTCAGCACATGGGTCCACCCCGTGTGTTATGAACGGGTCGGTGTTTACCCTTGACCAGCACATGGGTCCACCGCGTGTGTTATGAAGGGGTCTGTGTTTACCCTTGTTCAGCACATGGGTCCACCCCGTGTGTTATGAAGGGGTCTGTGTTTACCCTTGACCAGCACATGGGTCCACCCCGTGTGTTATGAAAGGGTCTGTGTTTACCCTTGTTCAGCACATGGGTCCACCCCGTGTGTTATGAAGGGGTCTGTGTTTACCCTTGACCAGCACATGGGTCCACCCGTGTGTTATGAAGGGGTCTGTGTTTACCCTTGTTCAGCACATGGGTCCACCCGTGTGTTATGAAGGGGTCTGTGTTTACCCTTGTTCAGCACATGGGTCCACCCGTGTGTTATGAAGGGTTCTGTGTTTACCCTTGTTCAGCACATGGGTCCACCCGTGTGTTATGAAGGGGTTTGTGTTTACCCTTGTTCAGCACATGGGTCCACCCGTGTGCTATGAAGGGGTCTGTGTTACCCTTGTTCAGCACATGGGTCCACCCGTGTGTTATGAAGGGGTCTGTGTTTACCCTTGTTCAGCACATGGGTCCACCCCGTGTGTTATGAAAGGGTCTGTGTTTACCCTTGTTCAGCACATGGGTCCACCCCGTGTGTTATGAACGGGTCTGTGTTTACCCTTGTTCAGCACATGGGTCCACCCCGTGTGTTATGAAAGGGTCTGTGCTTACCCTTGACCAGCACATGGGTCCACCCGTGTGTTATGAACGGGTCTGTGTTTACCCTTGACCAGCACATGGGTCCACCCGTGTGTTATGAAGGGGTCTGTGTTTACCCTTGTTCAGCACATGGGTCCACCCCGTGTGTTATGAAGGGGTCTGTGTTTACCCTTGTTCAGCACATGGGTCCACCCCGTGTGTTATGAACGGGTCTGTGTTTACCCTTGATCAGCACATGGGTCCACCCCGTGTGTCATGAAGGGGTCTGTGTTTACCCTTGACCAGCACATGGGTCCACCCCGTGTGTTATGAAGGGGTCTGTGTTTACCCTTGTTCAGCACATGGGTCCACCCCGTGTGTTATGAATGGGTCTGTGTTTACCCTTGACCAGCACATGGGTCCACCCCGTGTGTTATGAACGGGTCTGTGTTTACCCTTGACCAGCACATGGGTCCACCCCTTGTGTTATGAAGGGTCTGTGTTTACCCTTGACCAGCACATGGGTCCACCCCGTGTGTTATGAAAGGGTCTGTGTTTACCCTTGACCAGCACATGGGTCCACCCCGTGTGTTATGAAGGGGTCTGTGTTTACCCTTGTTCAGCACATGGGTCCACCCCGTGTGTTATGAACGGGTCTGTTTTTACCCTTGTTCAGCACATGGGTCCACCCCGTGTGTTATGAAGGGGTCTGTGTTTACCATTGTTCAGCACATGGGTCCACCCGTGTGTTATGAAGGGGTCTGTGTTTACCCTTGACCAGCACATGGGTCCACCCCGTGTGTTATCAACGGGTCTGTGTTTACCCTTGTTCAGCACATGGGTCCACACCGTGTGTTATGAAGGGGTCTGTGTTTACCCTTGTTCAGCACATGGGTCCACCCCGTGTGTTATGAAGGGGTCTGTGTTTACCCTTGTTCAGCACATGGGTCCACCCCGTGTGTTATGAAGGGGTCTGTGTTTACCCTTGTTCAGCACATGGGTCCACCCCGTGTGTTATGAAGGGGTCTGTGTTTACCCTTGTTCAGCACATGGGTCCACCCGTGTGTTATGAAGGGGTCTGTGTTTACACTTGTTCAGCACATGGGTCCACCCCGTGTGTTATGAAGGGTCTGTTTTTACCCTTGACCAGCACATGGGTCCACCCCGTGTGTTATGAAGGGTCTGTGTTTACCCTTGTTCAGCACATGGGTCCACCCCGTGTGTAATGAAGGGGTCTGTGTTTACCCTTGTTCAGCACATGGGTCCACCCGTGTGTTATGAAGGGGTCTGTGTTTACCCTTGACCAGCACATGGGTCCACCCCGTGTGTTATGAACGGGTCTGTGTTTACCCTTGATCAGCACATGGGTCCACCCCGTGTGGCATGAAGGGGTCTGTGTTTACCCTTGACCAGCACATGGGTCCACCCCGTGTGTTATGAAGGGGTCTGTGTTTACCCTTGTTCAACACATGGGTCCACCCCGTGTGTTATGAATGGGTCTGTGTTTACCCTTGACCAGCACATGGGTCCACCCCGTGTGTTATGAACGGGTCTGTGTTTACCCTTGACCAGCACATGGGTCCACCCCTTGTGTTATGAACGGGTCTGTGTTTACCCTTGACCAGCACATGGGTCCACCCCGTGTGCTATGAAAGGGTCTGTGTTTACCCTTGACCAGCACATGGGTCCACCCCGTGTGTTATGAAGGGGTCTGTGTTTACCCTTGTTCAGCACATTGGTCCACACCGTGTGTTATGAACGGGTCTGTGTTTACCCTTGTTCAGCACATGGGTCCACCCCGTGTGTTATGAAGGGGTCTGTGTTTACCCTTGTTCAGCACATGGGTCCACCCGTGTGTTATGAACGGGTCTGTGTTTACCCTTGACCAGCACATGGGTCCACCCCGTGTGTTATCAACGGGTCTGTGTTTACCCTTGTTCAGCACATGGGTCCACACCGTGTGTTATGAAGGGGTCTGTGTTTACCCTTGTTCAGCACATGGGTCCACCCCGTGTGTTATGAAGGGGTATGTGTTTACCCTTGTTCAGCACATGGGTCCACCCCGTGTGTTATGAAGGGGTCTGTGTTTACCCTTGTTCAGCACATGGGTCCACCCCGTGTGTTATGAAGGGGTCTGTGTTTACCATTGTTCAGCACATGGGTCCACCCGTGTGTTATGAAGGGGTCTGTGTTTACCCTTGTTCAGCACATGGGTCCACCCCGTGTGTTATGAACGGGTCTGTGTTTACCCTTGACCAGCACATGGGTCCACCCCGTGTGTTATGAAGGGTCTGTTTTTACCCTTGACCAGCACATGGGTCCACCCCGTGTGTTATGCAGGGTCTGTGTTTACCCTTGTTCAGCACATGGGTCCACCCCGTGTGTAATGAAGGGGTCTGTGTTTACCCTTGTTCAGCACATGGGTCCACCCGTGTGTTATGAAGGGGTCTGTGTTTACCCTTGACCAGCACATGGGTCCACCCCGTGTGTTATGAAGGGGTCTGTGTTGACCCTTGATCAGCACATGGGTCCACCCCGTGTGTTATGAAGGGGTCTGTGTTTACCCTTGACCAGCACATGGGTCCACCCCGTGTGTTATGAAGGGGTCTGTGTTTACCCTTGATCAGCACATGGGTCCACCCCGTGTGTTATGAAGGGGTCTGTGTTTACCCTTGTTCAGCACATGGGTCCACCCCGTGTGCTATGAACGGGTCTGTGTTTACCCTTGTTCAGCACATGGGTCCACCCCGTGTGTTATGAAGGGGTCTGTGTTTACCCTTGTTCAGCACATGGGTCCACCCCGTGTGTTATGAACGGGTCTGTGTTTACCATTGTTCAGCACATGGGTCCACCCCGTGTGTTATGAAGGGGTCTGTGTTTACCCTTGTTCAGCACATGGGTCCACCCCGTGTGTTATGAAGGGGTCTGTGTTTACCCTTGTTCAGCACATGGGTCCACCCGTGTGTTATGAAGGGGTCTGTGTTTACCCTTATTCAGCACATGGAACCACCCCGTGTGTTATGAACGGGTCTGTGTTTACCCTTGTTCAGCACATGGGTCCACCCCGTGTGTTATGAAGGGGTCTGTGTTTACCCTTGTTCAGCACATGGGTCCACCCCGTGTGTTATGAAGGGCTCTGTGTTGACCCTTGACCAGCACATGGGTCAACCCGTGTGTTATGAAGGGGTCTGTGTTTACCCTTGTTCAGCACATGGGTCCACCCGTGTGTTATGAAGGGGTCTGTGTTACCCTTGTTCAGCACATGTGTCCACCCGTGTGTTATGAAGGGGTCTGTGTTTACCCTTGATCAGCACATGGGTCCACCCCGTGTGTTATGAAAGGGTCTGTGTTTACCCTTGTTCAGCACATGGGTCCACCCCGTGTGTTATGAACGGGTCTGTGTTTACCCTTGTTCAGCATATGGGTCCACCCCGTGTGTTATGAAAGGGTCTGTGTTTACCCTTGACCAGCACATGGGTCCACCCGTGTCTTATGAAGGGGTCTGTGTTTACCCTTGTTCAGCACATGGGTCCACCCCGTGTGTTATGAAGGTGTCTGTGTTTACCCTTGTTCAGCACATGGGTCCACCCCGTGTGTTATGAACGGGTCTGAGTTTACCCTTGATCAGCACATGGGTCCACCCCGTGTGTCATGAAGGGGTCTGTGTTTACCCTTGACCAGCACATGGGTCCACCCCGTGTGTTATGAAGGGGTCTGTGTTTACCCTTGTTCAGCACATGGGTCCACCCCGTGTGTTATGAATGGGTCTGTGTTTACCCTTGACCAGCACATGGGTCCACTCCGTGTGTTATGAACGGGTCTGTGTTTACCCTTGACCAGCACATGGGTCCACCCCTTGTGTTATGAACGGGTCTGTGTTTACCCTTGACCAGCACATGGGTCCACCCCGTGTGCTATGAAAGGGTCTGTGTTTACCCTTGACCAGCACATGGGTCCACCCCGTGTGTTATGAAGGGGTCTGTGTTTACCCTTGTTCAGCACATTGGTCCACCCCGTGTGTTATGAACGGGTCTGTGTTTTCCCTTGTTCAGCACATGGGTCCACCCGTGTGTTATGAACGGGTCTGTGTTGACCCTTGATCGGCACATGGGTCCACCCCGTGTGTTATGAAGGGGTCTGTGTTTACCCTTGACCAGCACATGGGTCCACCCCGTGTGTTATGAAGGGGTCTGTGTTGACCCTTGATCAGCACATGGGTCCACCCCGTGTGTTATGAAGGGGTCTGTGTTTACCCTTGTTCAGCACATGGGTCCACCCCGTGTGTTATGAACGGGTCTGTGTTTACCCTTGTTCAGCACATGGGTCCACCCCGTGTGTTATGAAGGGGTCTGTGTTTACCCTTGTTCAGCACATGGGTCCACCCCGTGTGTTATGAACGGGTCTGTGTTTACCATTGTTCAGCACATGGGTCCACCCCGTGTGTTATGAAGGGGTCTGTGTTTACCCTTGTTCAGCACATGGGTCCACCCCGTGTGTTATGAAGGGGTCTGTGTTTACCCTTGTTCAGCACATGGGTCCACCCGTGTGTTATGAAGGGGTCTGTGTTTACCATTGTTCAGCACATGGGACCACCCCGTGTGTTATGAACGGGTCTGTGTTTACCCTTGTTCAGCACATGGGTCCACCCCGTGTGTTATGAAGGGGTCTGTGTTTACCCTTGTTCAGCACATGGGTCCACCCCGTGTGTTATGAAGGGCTCTGTGTTGACCCTTGACCAACACATGGGTCAACCCGTGTGTTATGAAGGGGTCTGTGTTTACCCTTGACCAGCACATGGGTCCACCCCGTGTGTTATGAAGGGGTCTGTGTTTACCCTTGTTCAGCACATGGGTCCACCCCGTGTGTTATGAACGGGTCGGTGTTTACCCTTGACCAGCACATGGGTCCACCGCGTGTGTTATGAAGGGGTCTGTGTTTACCCTTGTTCAGCACATGGGTCCACCCGTGTGTTATGAAGGGGTCTGTGTTTACCCTTGACCAGCACATGGGTCCACCCCGTGTGTTATGAAAGGGTCTGTGTTTACCCTTGTTCAGCACATGGGTCCACCCCGTGTGTTATGAAGGGGTCTGTGTTTACCCTTGACCAGCACATGGGTCCACCCGTGTGTTATGAAGGGGTCTGTGTTTACCCTTGTTCAGCACATGGGTCCACCCGTGTGTTATGAAGGGGTCTGTGTTTACCCTTGTTCAGCACATGGGTCCACCCGTGTGTTATGAAGGGTTCTGTGTTTACCCTTGTTCAGCACATGGGTCCACCCGTGTGTTATGAAGGGGTTTGTGTTTACCCTTGTTCAGCACATGGGTCCACCCGTGTGTTATGAAGGGGTCTGTGTTACCCTTGTTCAGCACATGGGTCCACCCGTGTGTTATGAAGGGGTCTGTGTTTACCCTTGTTCAGCACATGGGTCCACCCCGTGTGTTATGAAAGGGTCTGTGTTTACCCTTGTTCAGCACATGGGTCCACCCCGTGTGTTATGAACGGGTCTGTGTTTACCCTTGTTCAGCACATGGGTCCACCCCGTGTGTTATGAAAGGGTCTGTGCTTACCCTTGACCAGCACATGGGTCCACCCGTGTGTTATGAACGGGTCTGTGTTTACCCTTGACCAGCACATGGGTCCACCCGTGTGTTATGAAGGGGTCTGTGTTTACCCTTGTTCAGCACATGGGTCCACCCCGTGTGTTATGAAGGGGTCTGTGTTTACCCTTGTTCAGCACATGGGTCCACCCCGTGTGTTATGAACGGGTCTGTGTTTACCCTTGATCAGCACATGGGTCCACCCCGTGTGTCATGAAGGGGTCTGTGTTTACCCTTGACCAGCACATGGGTCCACCCCGTGTGTTATGAAGGGGTCTGTGTTTACCCTTGTTCAGCACATGGGTCCACCCCGTGTGTTATGAATGGGTCTGTGTTTACCCTTGACCAGCACATGGGTCCACTCCGTGTGTTATGAACGGGTCTGTGTTTACCCTTGACCAGCACATGGGTCCACCCCTTGTGTTATGAACGGGTCTGTGTTTACCCTTGACCAGCACATGGGTCCACCCCGTGTGTTATGAAGGTGTCTGTGTTTACCCTTGTTCAGCACATGGGTCCACCCGGCGTGTTATGAAGGGGTCTGTGTTTACCCTTGACCAGCACATGGGTCCACCCCGTGTGTTATGAAGGGGTCTGTGTTTACCATTGTTCAGCACATGGGTCCACCCGTGTGTTATGAAGGGGTCTGTGTTTACCCTTGACCAGCACATGGGTCCACCCCGTGTGTTATCAACGGGTCTGTGTTTACCCTTGTTCAGCACATGGGTCCACACCGTGTGTTATGAAGGGGTCTGTGTTTACCCTTGTTCAGCACATGGGTCCACCCCGTGTGTTATGAAGGGGTCTGTGTTTACCCTTGTTCAGCACATGGGTCCACCCCGTGTGTTATGAAGGGGTCTGTGTTTACCCTTGTTCAGCACATGGGTCCACCCCGTGTGTTATGAAGGGGTCTGTGTTTACCCTTGTTCAGCACATGGGTCCACCCGTGTGTTATGAAGGGGTCTGTGTTTACACTTGTTCAGCACATGGGTCCACCCCGTGTGTTATGAAGGGTCTGTTTTTACCCTTGACCAGCACATGGGTCCACCCCGTGTGTTATGAAGGGTCTGTGTTTACCCTTGTTCAGCACATGGGTCCACCCCGTGTGTAATGAAGGGGTCTGTGTTTACCCTTGTTCAGCACATGGGTCCACCCGTGTGTTATGAAGGGGTCTGTGTTTACCCTTGACCAGCACATGGGTCCACCCCGTGTGTTATGAACGGGTCTGTGTTTACCCTTGATCAGCACATGGGTCCACCCCGTGTGTCATGAAGGGGTCTGTGTTTACCCTTGACCAGCACATGGGTCCACCCCGTGTGTTATGAAGGGGTCTGTGTTTACCCTTGTTCAACACATGGGTCCACCCCGTGTGTTATGAATGGGTCTGTGTTTACCCTTGACCAGCACATGGGTCCACCCCGTGTGTTATGAACGGGTCTGTGTTTACCCTTGACCAGCACATGGGTCCACCCCTTGTGTTATGAACGGGTCTGTGTTTACCCTTGACCAGCACATGGGTCCACCCCGTGTGCTATGAAAGGGTCTGTGTTTACCCTTGACCAGCACATGGGTCCACCCCGTGTGTTATGAAGGGGTCTGTGTTTACCCTTGTTCAGCACATTGGTCCACCCCGTGTGTTATGAACGGGTCTGTGTTTACCCTTGTTCAGCACATGGGTCCACCCCGTGTGTTATGAAGGGGTCTGTGTTTACCCTTGTTCAGCACATGGGTCCACCCGTGTGTTATGAACGGGTCTGTGTTTACCCTTGACCAGCACATGGGTCCACCCCGTGTGTTATCAACGGGTCTGTGTTTACCCTTGACCAGCACATGGGTCCACCCCGTGTGCTATGAAAGGGTCTGTGTTTACCCTTGACCAGCACATGGGTCCACCCCGTGTGTTATGAAGGGGTCTGTGTTTACCCTTGTTCAGCACATTGGTCCACCCCGTGTGTTATGAACGGGTCTGTGTTTACCCTTGTTCAGCACATGGGTCCACCCCGTGTGTTATGAAGGGGTCTGTGTTTACCCTTGTTCAGCACATGGGTCCACCCCGTGTGTTATGAAGGGGTCTGTGTTTACCCTTGTTCAGCACATGGGTCCACCCGTGTGTTATGAAGGGGTCTGTGTTTACACTTGTTCAGCACATGGGTCCACCCCGTGTGTTATGAAGGGTCTGTTTTTACCCTTGACCAGCACATGGGTCCACCCCGTGTGTTATGAAGGGTCTGTGTTTACCCTTGTTCAGCACATGGGTCCACCCCGTGTGTAATGAAGGGGTCTGTGTTTACCCTTGTTCAGCACATGGGTCCACCCGTGTGTTATGAAGGGGTCTGTGTTTACCCTTGACCAGCACATGGGTCCACCCCGTGTGTTATGAACGGGTCTGTGTTTACCCTTGATCAGCACATGGGTCCACCCCGTGTGTCATGAAGGGGTCTGTGTTTACCCTTGACCAGCACATGGGTCCACCCCGTGTGTTATGAAGGGGTCTGTGTTTACCCTTGTTCAACACATGGGTCCACCCCGTGTGTTATGAATGGGTCTGTGTTTACCCTTGACCAGCACATGGGTCCACCCCGTGTGTTATGAACGGGTCTGTGTTTACCCTTGACCAGCACATGGGTCCACCCCTTGTGTTATGAACGGGTCTGTGTTTACCCTTGACCAGCACATGGGTCCACCCCGTGTGCTATGAAAGGGTCTGTGTTTACCCTTGTTCAGCACATGGGTCCACCCCGTGTGTTATGAACGGGTCTGTGTTTACCCTTGTTCAGCACATGGGTCCACCCCGTGTGTTATGAAGGGGTCTGTGTTTACCCTTGTTCAGCACATGGGTCCACCCCGTGTGTTATGAACGGGTCTGTGTTTACCATTGTTCAGCACATGGGTCCACCCCGTGTGTTATGAAGGGGTCTGTGTTTACCCTTGTTCAGCACATGGGTCCACCCCGTGTGTTATGAAGGGGTCTGTGTTTACCCTTGTTCAGCACATGGGTCCACCCGTGTGTTATGAAGGGGTCTGTGTTTACCATTGTTCAGCACATGGGACCACCCCGTGTGTTATGAACGGGTCTGTGTTTACCCTTGTTCAGCACATGGGTCCACCCCGTGTGTTATGAAGGGGTCTGTGTTTACCCTTGTTCAGCACATGGGTCCACCCCGTGTGTTATGAAGGGCTCTGTGTTGACCCTTGACCAACACATGGGTCAACCCGTGTGTTATGAAGGGGTCTGTGTTTACCCTTGACCAGCACATGGGTCCACCCCGTGTGTTATGAAGGGGTCTGTGTTTACCCTTGTTCAGCACATGGGTCCACCCCGTGTGTTATGAACGGGTCGGTGTTTACCCTTGACCAGCACATGGGTCCACCGCGTGTGTTATGAAGGGGTCTGTGTTTACCCTTGTTCAGCACATGGGTCCACCCGTGTGTTATGAAGGGGTCTGTGTTTACCCTTGACCAGCACATGGGTCCACCCCGTGTGTTATGAAAGGGTCTGTGTTTACCCTTGTTCAGCACATGGGTCCACCCCGTGTGTTATGAAGGGGTCTGTGTTTACCCTTGACCAGCACATGGGTCCACCCGTGTGTTATGAAGGGGTCTGTGTTTACCCTTGTTCAGCACATGGGTCCACCCGTGTGTTATGAAGGGGTCTGTGTTTACCCTTGTTCAGCACATGGGTCCACCCGTGTGTTATGAAGGGTTCTGTGTTTACCCTTGTTCAGCACATGGGTCCACCCGTGTGTTATGAAGGGGTTTGTGTTTACCCTTGTTCAGCACATGGGTCCACCCGTGTGTTATGAAGGGGTCTGTGTTACCCTTGTTCAGCACATGGGTCCACCCGTGTGTTATGAAGGGGTCTGTGTTTACCCTTGTTCAGCACATGGGTCCACCCCGTGTGTTATGAAAGGGTCTGTGTTTACCCTTGTTCAGCACATGGGTCCACCCCGTGTGTTATGAACGGGTCTGTGTTTACCCTTGTTCAGCACATGGGTCCACCCCGTGTGTTATGAAAGGGTCTGTGCTTACCCTTGACCAGCACATGGGTCCACCCGTGTGTTATGAACGGGTCTGTGTTTACCCTTGACCAGCACATGGGTCCACCCGTGTGTTATGAAGGGGTCTGTGTTTACCCTTGTTCAGCACATGGGTCCACCCCGTGTGTTATGAAGGGGTCTGTGTTTACCCTTGTTCAGCACATGGGTCCACCCCGTGTGTTATGAACGGGTCTGTGTTTACCCTTGATCAGCACATGGGTCCACCCCGTGTGTCATGAAGGGGTCTGTGTTTACCCTTGACCAGCACATGGGTCCACCCCGTGTGTTATGAAGGGGTCTGTGTTTACCCTTGTTCAGCACATGGGTCCACCCCGTGTGTTATGAATGGGTCTGTGTTTACCCTTGACCAGCACATGGGTCCACTCCGTGTGTTATGAACGGGTCTGTGTTTACCCTTGACCAGCACATGGGTCCACCCCTTGTGTTATGAACGGGTCTGTGTTTACCCTTGACCAGCACATGGGTCCACCCCGTGTGTTATGAAGGTGTCTGTGTTTACCCTTGTTCAGCACATGGGTCCACCCCGCGTGTTATGAAGGGGTCTGTGTTTACCCTTGACCAGCACATGGGTCCACCCCGTGTGTTATGAAGGGGTCTGTGTTTACCATTGTTCAGCACATGGGTCCACCCGTGTGTTATGAAGGGGTCTGTGTTTACCCTTGACCAGCACATGGGTCCACCCCGTGTGTTATCAACGGGTCTGTGTTTACCCTTGTTCAGCACATGGGTCCACACCGTGTGTTATGAAGGGGTCTGTGTTTACCCTTGTTCAGCACATGGGTCCACCCCGTGTGTTATGAAGGGGTCTGTGTTTACCCTTGTTCAGCACATGGGTCCACCCCGTGTGTTATGAAGGGGTCTGTGTTTACCCTTGTTCAGCACATGGGTCCACCCCGTGTGTTATGAAGGGGTCTGTGTTTACCCTTGTTCAGCACATGGGTCCACCCGTGTGTTATGAAGGGGTCTGTGTTTACACTTGTTCAGCACATGGGTCCACCCCGTGTGTTATGAAGGGTCTGTTTTTACCCTTGACCAGCACATGGGTCCACCCCGTGTGTTATGAAGGGTCTGTGTTTACCCTTGTTCAGCACATGGGTCCACCCCGTGTGTAATGAAGGGGTCTGTGTTTACCCTTGTTCAGCACATGGGTCCACCCGTGTGTTATGAAGGGGTCTGTGTTTACCCTTGACCAGCACATGGGTCCACCCCGTGTGTTATGAACGGGTCTGTGTTTACCCTTGATCAGCACATGGGTCCACCCCGTGTGTCATGAAGGGGTCTGTGTTTACCCTTGACCAGCACATGGGTCCACCCCGTGTGTTATGAAGGGGTCTGTGTTTACCCTTGTTCAACACATGGGTCCACCCCGTGTGTTATGAATGGGTCTGTGTTTACCCTTGACCAGCACATGGGTCCACCCCGTGTGTTATGAACGGGTCTGTGTTTACCCTTGACCAGCACATGGGTCCACCCCTTGTGTTATGAACGGGTCTGTGTTTACCCTTGACCAGCACATGGGTCCACCCCGTGTGCTATGAAAGGGTCTGTGTTTACCCTTGACCAGCACATGGGTCCACCCCGTGTGTTATGAAGGGGTCTGTGTTTACCCTTGTTCAGCACATTGGTCCACCCCGTGTGTTATGAACGGGTCTGTGTTTACCCTTGTTCAGCACATGGGTCCACCCCGTGTGTTATGAAGGGGTCTGTGTTTACCCTTGTTCAGCACATGGGTCCACCCGTGTGTTATGAACGGGTCTGTGTTTACCCTTGACCAGCACATGGGTCCACCCCGTGTGTTATCAACGGGTCTGTGTTTACCCTTGTTCAGCACATGGGTCCACACCGTGTGTTATGAAGGGGTCTGTGTTTACCCTTGTTCAGCACATGGGTCCACCCCGTGTGTTATGAAGGGGTATGTGTTTACCCTTGTTCAGCACATGGGTCCACCCCGTGTGTTATGAAGGGGTCTGTGTTTACCCTTGTTCAGCACATGGGTCCACCCCGTGTGTTATGAAGGGGTCTGTGTTTACCATTGTTCAGCACATGGGTCCACCCGTGTGTTATGAAGGGGTCTGTGTTTACCCTTGTTCAGCACATGGGTCCACCCCGTGTGTTATGAACGGGTCTGTGTTTACCCTTGACCAGCACATGGGTCCACCCCGTGTGTTATGAAGGGTCTGTTTTTACCCTTGACCAGCACATGGGTCCACCCCGTGTGTTATGCAGGGTCTGTGTTTACCCTTGTTCAGCACATGGGTCCACCCCGTGTGTAATGAAGGGGTCTGTGTTTACCCTTGTTCAGCACATGGGTCCACCCGTGTGTTATGAAGGGGTCTGTGTTTACCCTTGACCAGCACATGGGTCCACCCCGTGTGTTATGAAGGGGTCTGTGTTGACCCTTGATCAGCACATGGGTCCACCCCGTGTGTTATGAAGGGGTCTGTGTTTACCCTTGACCAGCACATGGGTCCACCCCGTGTGTTATGAAGGGGTCTGTGTTTACCCTTGATCAGCACATGGGTCCACCCCGTGTGTTATGAAGGGGTCTGTGTTTACCCTTGTTCAGCACATGGGTCCACCCCGTGTGCTATGAACGGGTCTGTGTTTACCCTTGTTCAGCACATGGGTCCACCCCGTGTTTTATGAAGGGGTCTGTGTTTACCCTTGTTCAGCACATGGGTCCACCCCGTGTGTTATGAACGGGTCTGTGTTTACCATTGTTCAGCACATGGGTCCACCCCGTGTGTTATGAAGGGGTCTGTGTTTACCCTTGTTCAGCACATGGTTCCACCCCGTGTGTTATGAAGGGTTCTGTGTTTACCCTTGTTCAGCACATGGGTCCACCCGTGTGTTATGAAGGGGTCTGTGTTTACCCTTATTCAGCACATGGAACCACCCCGTGTGTTATGAACGGGTCTGTGTTTACCCTTGTTCAGCACATGGGTCCACCCCGTGTGTTATGAAGGGGTCTGTGTTTACCCTTGTTCAGCACATGGGTCCACCCCGTGTGTTATGAAGGGCTCTGTGTTGACCCTTGACCAGCACATGGGTCAACCCGTGTGTTATGAAGGGGTCTGTGTTTACCCTTGTTCAGCACATGGGTCCACCCGTGTGTTATGAAGGGGTCTGTGTTACCCTTGTTCAGCACATGTGTCCACCCGTGTGTTATGAAGGGGTCTGTGTTTACCCTTGATCAGCACATGGGTCCACCCCGTGTGTTATGAAAGGGTCTGTGTTTACCCTTGTTCAGCACATGGGTCCACCCCGTGTGTTATGAACGGGTCTGTGTTTACCCTTGTTCAGCACATGGGTCCACCCCGTGTGTTATGAAAGGGTCTGTGTTTACCCTTGACCAGCACATGGGTCCACCCGTGTGTTATGAAGGGGTCTGTGTTTACCCTTGTTCAGCACATGGGTCCACCCCGTGTGTTATGAAGGTGTCTGTGTTTACCCTTGTTCAGCACATGGGTCCACCCCGTGTGTTATGAACGGGTCTGTGTTTACCCTTGATCAGCACATGGGTCCACCCCGTGTGTCATGAAGGGGTCTGTGTTTACCCTTGACCAGCACATGGGTCCACCCCGTGTGTTATGAAGGGGTCTGTGTTTACCCTTGTTCAGCACATGGGTCCACCCCGTGTGTTATGAATGGGTCTGTGTTTACCCTTGACCAGCACATGGGTCCACTCCGTGTGTTATGAACGGGTCTGTGTTTACCCTTGACCAGCACATGGGTCCACCCCTTGTGTTATGAACGGGTCTGTGTTTACCCTTGACCAGCACATGGGTCCACCCCGTGTGCTATGAAAGGGTCTGTGTTTACCCTTGACCAGCACATGGGTCCACCCCGTGTGTTATGAAGGTGTCTGTGTTTACCCTTGTTCAGCACATGGGTCCACCCCGTGTGTTATGAAGGGGTCTGTGTTTACCCTTGACCAGCACATGGGTCCACCCCGTGTGTTATGAAGGGGTCTGTGTTGACCCTTGATCAGCACATGGGTCCACCCCGTGTGTTATGAAGGGGTCTGTGTTTACCCTTGTTCAGCACATGGGTCCACCCCGTGTGTTATGAACGGGTCTGTGTTTACCCTTGTTCAGCACATGGGTCCACCCCGTGTGTTATGACGGGGTCTGTGTTTACCCTTGTTCAGCACATGGGTCCACCCCGTGTGTTATGAACGGGTCTGTGTTTACCATTGTTCAGCACATGGGTCCACCCCGTGTGTTATGAAGGGGTCTGTGTTTACCCTTGTTCAGCACATGGGTCCACCCCGTGTGTTATGAAGGGGTCTGTGTTTACCCTTGTTCAGCACATGGGTCCACCCGTGTGTTATGAAGGGGTCTGTGTTTACCATTGTTCAGCACATGGGACCACCCCGTGTGTTATGAACGGGTCTGTGTTTACCCTTGTTCAGCACATGGGTCCACCCCGTGTGTTATGAAGGGGTCTGTGTTTACCCTTGTTCAGCACATGGGTCCACCCCGTGTGTTATGAAGGGCTCTGTGTTGACCCTTGACCAACACATGGGTCAACCCGTGTGTTATGAAGGGGTCTGTGTTTACCCTTGACCGGCACATGGGTCCACCCCGTGTGTTATGAAGGGGTCTGTGTTTACCCTTGTTCAGCAGATGGGTCCACCCCGTGTGTTATGAACGGGTCTGTGTTTACCCTTGTTCAGCACATGGCTCCACCCCGTGTGTTATGAAGGGGTCTGTGTTTACCCTTGTTCAGCACATGGGTCCACCCCGTGTGTTATGAAGGGGTCTGTGTTTACCCTTGTTCAGCACATGGGTCCACTCCGTGTGTTATGAAGGGGTCTGTGTTTACCCTTGATCAGCACATGGGTCCACCCCGTGTGTTATGAAGGGGTCTGTGTTTACCCTTGACCAGCACATGGGTCCACCCCGTGTGTTATGAACTGGTCTGTGTTTACCCTTGTTCAGCTCATGGGTCCACCCCGTGTGTTATGAAGGGGTCTGTGTTTACCCTTGTTCAGCACATGGGTCCACCCGTGTGATATGAACGGGTCTGTGTTTACCCTTGTTCAGCACATGGGTCCACCCCGTGTGTTATGAAGGGGTCTGTGTTTACCCTTGACCAGCACATGGGTCCACCCCGTGTGTTATGAACTGGTCTGTGTTTACCCTTGTTCAGCTCATGGGTCCACCCCGTGTGTTATGAAGGGGTCTGTGTTTACCCTTGTTCAGCACATGGGTCCACCCGTGTGATATGAACGGGTCTGTGCTTACCCTTGTTCAGCACATGGGTCCACCCCGTGTGTTATGAACGGGTCTGTTTTTACCCTTGTTCAGCACATGGGTCCACCCCGTGTGTTATGAAAGGGTCTGTGTTTACCCTTGTTCAGCACATGGGTCTACCCCGTGTGTTATGAAGGGGTCTGTGTTGACCCTTGATCAGCACATGGGTCCACCCGTGTGTTATGAAGGGGTCTGTGTTTACCCTTGACCAGCACATGGGTCCACCCCGTGTGTTATGAAGGGGTCTGTGTTGACCCTTGATCAGCATATGGGTCCACCCGTGTGTTATGAAGGGGTCTGTGTTTACCCTTGACCAGCACATGGGTCCACCCCGTGTGTTATGAAGGGCTCTGTGTTGCTCATCGTTTAATTTTTGTGTTGTGTTTTTGTATGTCATCAAATGTTGTCTGTGTCGCTGGGTTGTCCATTTTTGATTGTTCCTTCGCTTGTCTTTTTTGCTTATTCAGTCTAGTTAACTGGTAAATTGACGAGTTTACACTTGTACGACGAATGCAGTGGTGAATATTATGTCTGCTATGCTCTCAGATATGCACACAGAGGCCTGTAAAATTATCTGTATGAAAAAGGCAATATCGATAATGCCAGTAGTCAAATATGTCTATATAGTGTGACAAAGGCATTATGAACATTTAGATTGGCGATGTTCTAATATATCACCTTTTAAACTTGATTTACTTACCGTCTCACGTTTTGTGTGGTTCCCTTCCATATTCATTTATATTCAATAAAAGCTTGCATTTTATATGAATTGGTCATCAAGCGCATGTTTCAACGCATTTCCCCAGAAATCGGCCATGTATTATAATACTACTACCAGGCAATGAACAACATCTGTCGGAAGTGAATAATCTCCATTGATTGTCTTCGGATGTCTTCCTAGAGAAGTTCCGAAATCATATCTCTATTGCCGTGCAGTAAAACTGTATGTGTTTATGAAAATAATGAACATTAAGCATGAAATTGAAAGGGAAATAATGGTGTACTTTTCACGTGAAAATGTTTTTATCCAAATGTAAAACTATTTTGAATGCCACATATTATTTATCCGCATGTATTGTGTTTTTTTCATAAAAATATGAAGTTTTGATATTTGATTAATTGTTTCCATGTATTTCTATTTAAGACATAATTCACTGAAGCCATAGTGTGTTGTGAGTTTTAACATGGGTTGGCAGGATATCAGTATTTTATCCCGAGTGGCATACCTACCAGTCCATGTTAAAACTCACAACGCATTATGGCTTTCATGAATTATTTCGATTTTAATATGTCTAACAGCGCAAATACGGCAGTTCTCTTTAAGGAAAGATGGTAATTTATGCTCACGGGTACAGGCTAGGTCGGACACAATTTATGTGACGAAATTGGCTGTTCAATCTTCCACATTGTCAAATTAAGCAAGGTTTATAGTCGTAAATTAAATTGGTGTGTATAAATGAAATAAAAATAAATAAAGCAACAGATAACAATATTTTCATATGAGATTTTAAAATTGTGCATACAAAACAGGAAATGAAGAAGTGTGACTTGAAATGCATCTGAGAAATCTACTTATCATCCTTCCCTCACCCGCTTCGCTCACTTGCCAACAAGATTCATACTCTGGCTCCGCAGGCTGATATTTTCAGTATCAATCAATTTAAATCCAGATAACGTATACTAACCTTTATCTTTGGAGTTGTATCTTTCTTTAACACTAGAAGATACCTAACTTATTGACATTTTCCAATTTGATGATATTTCGATTTTAGAAACTTAAACAAGAGAAGTGTTAAACAACTCGTAAAATGATTCAGTAAGGAGCTTTCGAGCGTTTTCCGTCACCTCAGTGCGACAATTTATAAAAAAAAAAAAAAATCAAGGTTGGCAGATGGCTATATTCTTCTTTAGTGTCTTTAACGGAAAAAAATAATATGTAAAGACAAAAGACAGAAAGTGAACAGTTTAATCTGTGGGCACACCACATTCCTGTATAAATAGATTAAATCACATAGACATGGTGTTCATAATTTCTCCGACAATACGTACGTGCGAAAGAAAATATATCGTGAGTTTTATGATGGCATTGGTTATATAGCCAATGAAGGACGTCATATTAAAATTGGTGTTAATACTTTCAAATAATGTCTATATTTCGTATTAAAATATATTTTTGATATGTACGCTTTACAATATGAGTAGCAATTACCTGCGAATTCTATAGAATAACTGTAACTATCGTAGAAATAGATTGAAGACCATTATTATCAAAGAATAAGAGAAATATAAAAACCCAATATTAAATGATTTATACTTGCAAAATAATAGTCTTTATAACGAATTGCAGTGTCAAATATAATATTAGCACACCAATAGTGCATATATTAATGAAAGAACCTCCGTTGAGATGGTCGAAATCGCCGGTGGCGTCTCCACGGCCGAAAAGAGAAATTGTTTTGATGTCTAACTCTTTGTGGATTTCTAAACTGTCTAAATGGCAACGGTGTTGGTGAAAAATGACGAAATGTTTGTGAAAAACGGACATTTTGTCGCAAAAAGTGTGACATTTGGTCTTGGTTTGGTCTTTGCGACATAATCCTTTGAAATAACATGTTCCGATTCCGAACAGCTTCAAGCGCTATTTGTTGTTGCCTCGTAATACCAGGTGTATCTAAAGTATTAGATCGTGTGTTAAACGGACGATTATGTGCTTGAAATCTGCTTGTTATTTGTCTCTGAGCTGACGGAATAACGTGGAGACGATTTAATACAGGTGACGTACGTAATAGTTGATGTGGTACTTGTCTTTGATTAGCCAAAAAAACTGGGTTAGACCCACTTTGTTGAGAGGGTGCACGTTGAAAATTGTTTCGTTCTAAATGTCTTTGGTTTCCAGGAAATACAGGATGAGCTTGGCCGTTTGTAATCTGTGGACTTACTATGTTTGGTCGTTGTAAATGTCTGGTGTTGTGTAAAAACGATTGGTCGATCTGACTAGTTTTAGCACCAATATTTAGAATATTGTTTCGTTGTAACTGTCTTTGGTTGTGCGAAGATTGACGTTGAATATTGTTTCCCCTGAAGAAATCGTGATTATTGTTCATTGGTCTTACTTGTAAATTATTTCTCGATACCGATTCCTGTCGTCCATTTTTTCTACCATTTGGGTGAATCTTGCTGTTACGTTTTGATGATGCTTGTCCTTGGTGTTTATTGCGCCCTCCTCTTTGAATTTCTAAGCGTAATGGCTGACCTTGATTCGAAAACTGAACAATTCGTTTGACATCACGTGGTAGACTCTTGACTGCTGAAAACGTACGAGTAGAGTTCCTGAACGAAACACGGACATTTGATCTGCTAATGTGACGATTGCCATTACGAATGGCATTGTTGGTTGTTTTCATCGAAAGAATCTCTGTATTTGGTCCACGTACAATTTCTTTTCTCTGCTCAAATTTATTCCCTCCTGTGTTTATTGTGGAGTTATTCATCAACAATAACAGCGGATATCGAGGGAAAAGTCCATCAACAGACATGTTCCGAAGATTCGGAACTATTTGAAGCGGTAGTGGTCTCATCCGGGGAATAACTTGATTTGATGTTGGTGATACCTGCACTGGTTGTCGTCCAAGTGAGTTAGTTCGAGACGGCATTTTCATCTCTTCCACTTGCATGTTTATCTGTTTTCTTAAATTCATTGAGCTTAGCTGTGCATTATTTTGCCGTTGTGGTGTTTTCTGTATGTCTCTTTGAGTTTGAGCCTGAAAATCTTTAAATGGGTTTCCGAATAATAACTCGTGCTCTAACTTAGCATTGTGAGCAATGTCACTTAGGTCGACTGTTCCTTCAGAGTTTAAGCTAATATCTCCTGTACCACTCAGTATTTGAATTGAATCTGAATCCATGCTTACTATTGGAGATTTAAAATCGGTAAAATCCAAATCATCGAAAAATTGTTCAAAGAATTCGTCGATCTCTTCACTAGGCGTGTCAAATTCCACATCATTTGGATTTTGATCAAAGCTATCATGTATATCTAGATCAGATCTAGTGTCGACGTTAATAACAGATGAAGATTGGATGTCAGAGTCTAACCTCCTTCTTTGGTCCATTCTATTAGCGTTGACTATGCGGCCATTTTGAAATGTTTGCCATGAGGGACGGACTCTTTGGCAGACAGCGATATTGGTCAAGAGTCCACATATTACCAATATAAACGCTGTCGCCATTTTGACTTCACGTACCACCAATGAGTTCACCGACAGAAAGAGAACTAAAATTAAAAAAAGAAAAAAATACAATCAATCTTCAAATATGTGTTTTTATGACACAAATGTAAGGGAACAAGAATAACTTAAATATCCATCTTAAAATTCTACACGAACAATCATACTTCATTGCATAAAGGAATGCTATTTGATTTGCATTATCAATATATATAATATTTTAAGATCATTGTATTAATATTCAGTTTTAATACCATGTATTCCCCTATAAAATGTTAAAGTACCTCATTAAGTAACACTTTTTAATTTCCTGACAAAATTACAAAATTTCCTTTTTTAATTTTGTTCAGTTCAGGATCTGCTTTTGATGCACTAAATTAATATTACTATATTTGCTACCTCTTCCGATAGACGGTTACATCGTGCTATTCTCGGCGCTATCAATATCTATGTACTAGTCCCCCGGGGAACCACCAGCCCGGTGGTCAGCGGCGCGATTTTAACACGATAGTAATTGATATTATTTCAGAAATTCGCAGATTGCCTCTGGCTATACAGAGGTGTTTCAGGGTGGTACAATCTCAATACCCACGGGTAGATACGTAGATATATGATAAGGTACACGAGCTATAAAGTATAAGTAATATTTATACATTGTTTGCCGAGTTAAACGATTAAACAATCGAACACGAAGCGTTTGTAAATAAGTTTGTAAAGTTTGTAAATAAGTTGTTTGCCTTTTTTAGTAAGGAAAAGGCAACGAAAAAGCCAATTGTCTCATTTGATATGGTATATCAAAGGACATCTAAAGCTTTGGGTGTGTCTTACACTGCAGTGCACCGTATTATGAATGGTAAGGGACCTTGTAAGTCAAATAGACCCAAAGAAAGAGCTAAAATTTTGGACGACTTTGATCATTGACGTGGAAGTGTCTTTGACATTTACTTCACTGAATTTGGTGCTGCTTTGACAACTGCTTTACCTATTTTATTCCAGTGTTGTTATAGATACTGTGATAGTGACAGCCGGAACCTTTGAGCCGTAATGAAAGCGGAAGGTTTGGCGCTTTAAAATCTGATTCAACCCACCATTTCTTTAGAAATGCCTGTACCAAGTCAGGGTCATTACGGTTTTCACAGTTTTCCGGTTGTTGACCGATTTTGTCTGTTTATATACTTATGAGTTTTGACTTTCCCTTTGTAAGATTGTTCGGAGTTCGGTAATTTTGTTATTACCCTTATTGTGTTATTAAAAGAACAATCCACAGTTTATATTCACGGAAAATTGATCCGACCGTCTCAATAATACATAAGGAAATAAAAGATTCTATTAAAATATCAAAGTCTAAACTTACTCTAACTCTCATTGATCTTGGATATACTTATAAAAAAATAGGTGATAATCGAAGAGTTCTGTACGATCAAGTGTCTATTATCAATGATAGGTGTAATTATCTGAGATAGATCAAATCTTTTAGGGAAGCAGGGTATGATATCGTGTACCTGGATGAATCATGGGTTAACCAAAATCACTGCACAGATTATATGTGGCTTCCGAATGATGGGTCTGATGCCCAAAGATACCCTCGGGTAAAGGCAAACGTTTTATTGTTTTGCATGCAGGTACGCGAAGTGAGGGTTTGATTGACGGCTGCGATTTAGTGTTTCTGGCCAAATCAAAGGATGGTGACTATCACCAGGAAATGAATAGTGTTGTCTTTCTTGAGTGGTTTGAAAATCAATTGATGCCTGCTCTGAAAAATCCTAACTTGAATGTGTTAGATAATGCAAGTTATCACAATGTTAAAACAGAAGATACGGTGTGCCCAAATATTAGTCAGAAAAAAGCTGTTCTCCAAAACTATCTTACACAACACAACATTCCCTTTTCTGCTACTGATACCAAAAAAGTATTATATGAAAAGATAAAACAGAAAAAGACCCCAATAGTTTATAAAACAGAAAAAATTGCTAATTTACACGGACATGAAGTATTAAGAACCCCCGTTCGACACTGTGAACGTAACCCGATAGAATTAATATGGGCGCAAGTCAAAGGTTTCGTGGCTAAAACAATACCACCTTCCGATTAAATGATGTTAAAGAACTCAAGTGCGCCGCTTTCGGAAAAATTACAAAAGATGTGTGGACAAAAGCAGAAGAACATGTGGTCAAAATTGAAAAAGAATACTGCAATGAAAACTGTATAGATAGAAGTGTCATAGAACCTATTATCATTGATTTTTGTGATGATGATTCGGATGACGACACGGGTTGAAGTATAATCATATTAAGTATAATAGACAGAGAAAAAATGTAAAAATCGAATAAATGTCAAGTTAAAGCCAATGCCAAAAAAACTTGGAACATGTGTCTGCCAATTCATTAAGGTTTAAGAACAGTTGTAACTGTTGAAACTATCTGGGGTCAGATGAATTATTTAACTTCTATTGATTATAACACATAGATAATACACAAAACAATTTGACACAAAAAAGAAAAAGAAAAGAAGATAAACAGGGACAGTTTATAATCCAACCGAAAACCAAACACAAAACGGGCCTCGTATTCATGAAAAGTGAAAACAAACAAACACAAAGGTCGAAGCTTCGGATTCCTGTTGTGGATAAGCATTTCGAAGTGGAATAGGCTAAATATATATTTCCAAACTTTTAGCTCACGTTTGAGTTGAAAGATATAACTTGGTTTAGTAGAATAGTTACGTAAAACAATTCAAGTATCAATGATTCATCAATAATTTTTGCAGTTTTTAGGTATTTTTTACCAATGTTAAGTTGAAAATTTTGTAAAAAAATAGCTAAAAAAATGACAGTGCTCAATGTCATAATCTACCCCGCCCCCCACAAAAAAATAATAAATCCTCCAATTGATCTCTGAGGTTCTATAATATAAAAATGTACTAATTTTACGAGCATTCTTTTAATTAGGAAGTTGCACAATCTCAAAACTCATTTTTCGTTCCGTTTCTTACATTAAATTAAAAATGTCATACAGAATCGAACAAAACGACAATAATATATTCTTCATATCATATGATATATGAAGACTTCATTTTTTCTCTATTAAAGACAGAAGTCCTATATATTCAGTGAAAAAATAAAAATAATGACAAATGTCCCAGTCCAAGCAATTTTTACAGGTAAATATTTTACAGGTAAAAATCAATGAACTCAATAGTGCGTGTAGGAGATGGTGACGGGCTCTACGGAGAACAATGGAATCTTTCGGGTGACCGTCGAGTGTCTATTGTCCTCAGGGATTTAAACCCACTGCCGCAGGCTGTTCTCTTTTAGACTTATTCCTTCCGTATTTCATAAAACCTTGTCAAAATATACACCCAAAAACTCCTTTAAAATGCGATTTTTCTATATCAGCAGGACCAAATACGTTCACTTTCTGGTCTGCAAACTTCCAAATTAAATTAGCACCCTTGATTCTCTGCACAACTCTCGTTTACACTTCTACTTTAAAATCTACAGTTTAAAAGATATTTCAATTTTTCGTTATTCTAATCAATTTATTTTAATTGTATAGGTATTTGTACATCCAACTACCATACGATCTTGACCACTACGGCCCTATAAACAAACCATAAAAACATCAAAGGACAGGGACAGGTCAAACTAGACTATACAATTGCTATTTGATGCTTCTCCGCTAAACATGCAGCATTAAGAAGTAAGAGCAAATCATGGTTGGTTCGGTGTCAGGATAATGTATCCGAGTGGAGCGACATGTGTGTCAATGGACTATTGTTTCAGTAAGCTAACACTATAAAATTCAAATTAAGCGTGTACGTCTAGTACAAAGCGGACTCCATTACCACCACATTAAAATGCAACCTTTTCTCGCCATTATATAGCTGAAACAAATTCATATCCAGCTATTATTGTAAAAACCCAAACATTCAAAATGTGGGGAGGGGGTTCAAACTGTCATATTCAATTATTGACAAATGTACCAATTTTCATTAAGAAAATCCCAAAGTTACTATAACATTGTATACTCTGTTCATTATGCTATATGCTGTATTATCGTATACTCTGTTCACTGTCATGTATTAAGCTATACAATGTATGTTGTATATATGTCCTCATGGTACACAATTTGTGTTTGAGTGTTGTTGTATTTTTGCTTGTTTGATGGTGCTTAACGCCAGTTTCAACAATATTTCAGTTATGTCATGGCAGTCAGTTTTATTGGTGGAGGAAACCGGAGTACCCGGATAAAACCACCAACATGTCGCAAGTCACTGACAAACTTTATCACATAATGTTGTACACATCGCCCTGATCGAGATTCGAATTCAATATTAGTGGTTGAATAAACTTGTCTAATTTGTAAATAAATAAACATACACGAGATTATGTTAGTGTGGAGATATCAGGACACAAAATTAGTTTTGTTGTTGCAAATTCATACAGCTGTACCATATCGATAAGAGGTATTGAAAACATAAAATAAATCATTAAAATATTCAGTTAAAAGATTAAATATCAGCTGTTTGATAAATTACTTCATATATTTTTTTGTCTAGATGCGCTGTCAAAATTGTTACAGATATTGTATTATTTATTGGTTTTTCCTTCAATTCACATGTTTAACACGATTTTATTGTTATAATAAAACAAAGAATTGATATTTTTATGTGACAATCAAATCATTAAATCAAAGGAATGAACGATCACAATGAATCAATAGCATGAATACAAAAAAAAAGAAAGTAACATTGCCATAGGATAAAAAACGGACAAAGGAGGAAACACGGGCCATTTAAAACCTTTAATTCCTATGTTCTAAGTCAATGAGGAAATAACTTGATGGCTATGATTTTCAACAATATATCAGTTCGTCATTGTATATATGTAAAATGTTGTTCATTTTCTATGTTCGAAATAAACCAACCTAAATGTACCTTTAAAAAAATAAAATTATATCAGTAGGGGACGCACCAAGTCGTTGAACTCACAGGCACTTGACCGATGGACCTTAATTTCCCCATGTTTGCCACGGGGGTACGTATTTTCATGGCTAGTAACGATGTAGGGCCTCTATTTCTGGATCCTGGATCCACACGTGACGAATACTAGAAATAAACACAAGGTAAGCAACAAAATGGGGGGGGGGGGGGGTGGGGTACTGCTATATTTCTTATTATTGTCGATTTCCCTGATTTCTGAAAATAAACGGATGGAATGCACTAACCTTGTGGATCCCCATCAGCTGTTGTGCCCCTGGTTTACTGTCGTATTCGTACTATTTTGCATATATACCCCCGACAACCTGTTCCCAAGACCGATTGTCAACTTAGTCGGAGGTCTACAAGTGTAATGTTAAATAATCTCTCATGTTCTTTACACCCATATCCTTTCTTACTACAAGTGTAATGTTAAATAATCTCTCATGTCCTTTACACCCATATCCTTTCTTACTACAAGTGTAATGTTAAATAATCTCTCATGTTCTTTACACCCATATCCTTTCTTACTACAAGTGTAATGTTAAATAATCTCTTATGTTCTCTACACCCATATCCTTTCTTACTACAAGTGTAATGTTAAATAATCTCTCATGTTCTTTACATCCATATCCTTTCTTACTACAAGTGTAATGTTAAATAATCTCTCATGTTCTTTACACCCATATCCTTTCTTACTACAAGTGTAATGTTAAATAATCTCTCATGTTCTTTACACCCATATCCTTTCTTACTACAAGTGTAATGTTAAATAATCTCTCATCTTCTTTACATCCATATCCTTTCTTACTACAAGTGTAATGTTAAATAATCTCTCATGTTCTTTACATCCATATCCTTTCTTACTACAAGTGTAATGTTAAATAATCTCTCATGTTCTCTACACCCATATCCTTTCTTACTACAAGTGTAATGTTAAATAATCTCTTATGTTCTCTACACCCATATCCTTTCTTACTACAAGTGTAATGTTAAATAATCTCTCATGTTCTTTACATCCATATCCTTTCTTACTACAAGTGTAATGTTAAATAATCTCTCATGTTCTTTACACCCATATCCTTTCTTACTACAAGTGTAATGTTAAATAATCTCTCATGTTCTCTACACCCATATCCTTTCTTACTACAAGTGTAATGTTAAATAATCTCTCATGTTCTTTACACCCATATCCTTTCTTACTACAAGTGTAATGTTAAATAATCTCTTATGTTCTCTACACCCATATCCTTTCTTACTACAAGTGTAATTTTAAATAATCTCTCATGTTCTTTACATCCATATCCTTTCTTACTACAAGTGTAATGTTAAATAATCTCTCATGTTCTCTACACCCATATCCTTTCTTACTACAAGTGTAATGTTAAATAATCTCTCATGTTCTTTACACCCATATCCTTTCTTACTACAAGTGTAATGTTAAATAATCTCTCATGTTCTTTACATCCTTATCCTTTCTTACTACAAGTGTAATGTTAAATAATCTCTCATGTTCTTTACACCCATATCCTTTCTTACTACAAGTGTAATGTTAAATAATCTCTTATGTTCTCTACACCCATATCCTTTCTTACTACAAGTGTAATGTTAAATAATCTCTCATGTTCTTTACATCCATATCCTTTCTTACTACAAGTGTAATGTTAAATAATCTCTCATGTTCTCTACACCCATATCCTTTCTTATTACAAGTGTAATGTTAAATAATCTCTCATGTTCTTTACACCCATATCCTTTCTTACTACAAGTGTAATGTTAAATAATCTCTCATGTTCTTTACATCCTTATCCTTTCTTACTACAAGTGTAATGTTAAATAATCTCTCATGTTCTTTACACCCATATCCTTTCTTACTACAAGTGTAATGTTAAATAATCTCTTATGTTCTTTACACCCATATCCTTTCTTACTACAAGTGTAATGTTAAATAATCTCTCATGTTCTTTACATCCATATCCTTTCTTACTACAAGTGTAATGTTAAATAATCTCTTATGTTCTCTACACCCATATCCTATCTTACTACAAGTGTAATGTTAAATAATCTCTCATGTTCTCTACACCCATATCCTTTCTTACTACAAGTGTAATGTTAAATAATCTCTCATGTTCTTTACATCCATATCCTTTCTTACTACAAGTGTAATGTTAAATAATCTCTCATGTTCTTTACATCCATATCCTTTCTTACTACAAGTGTAATGTTAAATAATCTCTCATGTTCTCTACACCCATATCCTTTCTTACTACAAGTGTAATGTTAAATAATCTCTCATGTTCTTTACATCCTTATCCTTTCTTACTACAAGTGTAATGTTAAATAATCTCTTATGTTCTCTACACCCATATCCTTTCTTACTACAAGTGTAATGTTAAATAATCTCTTATGTTCTTTACACCCATATCCTTTCTTACTACAAGTGTAATGTTAAATAATCTCTCATGTTCTTTACACCCATATCCTTTCTTACTACAAGTGTAATGTTAAATAATCTCTCATGTTCTCTACACCCATATCCTTTCTTACTACAAGTGTAATGTTAAATAATCTCTCATGTTCTTTACATCCTTATCCTTTCTTACTACAAGTGTAATGTTAAATAATCTCTCATGTTCTTTACACCCATATCCTTTCTTACTACAAGTGTAATGTTAAATAATCTCTCATGTTCTCTACACCCATATCCTTTCTTACTACAAGTGTAATGTTAAATAATCTTTCATGTTCTTTACACTCATATCCTTTCTTACTACAAGTGTAATGTTAAATAATCTCTCATGTTCTCTACACCCATATCCTTTCTTACTACAAGTGTAATGTTAAATAATCTCTCATGTTCTTTACATCCTTATCCTTTCTTACTACAAGTGTAATGTTAAATAATCTCTCATGTTCTCTACACCCATATCCTTTCTTACTACAAGTGTAATGTTAAATAATCTCTCATGTTCGCTACATCCTTATCCTTTCTTACTACAAGTGTAATGTTAAATAATCTCTCATGTTCTTTACACCCATATCCTTTCTTACTACAAGTGTAATGTTAAATAATCTCTCATGTTCTCTACACCCATATCCTTTCTCACTACAAGTGCAATGTTAAATAATCTCTCATGTTCTCTACACCCATATCCTTTCTTACTACAAGTGTAATGTTAAATAATCTCTCATGTTCTTTACATCCTTATCCTTTCTTACTACAAGTGTAATGTTAAATAATCTCTTATGTTCTCTACACCCATATCCTTTCTTACTACAAGTGTAATGATAAATAATCTCTTATGTTCTTTACACCCATATCATTTCTTACTACAAGTGTAATGTTAAATAATCTCTCATGTTCTTTACACCCATATCCTTTCTTACTACAAGTGTAATGTTAAATAATCTCTCATGTTCTCTACACCCATATCCTTTCTTACTACAAGTGTAATGTTAAATAATCTCTCATGTTCTTTACATCCTTATCCTTTCTTACTACAAGTGTAATGTTAAATAATCTCTCATGTTCTTTACACCCATATCCTTTCTTACTACAAGTGTAATGTTAAATAATCTCTCATGTTCTCTACACCCATATCCTTTCTTACTACAAGTGTAATGTTAAATAATCTTTCATGTTCTTTACACTCATATCCTTTCTTACTACAAGTGTAATGTTAAATAATCTCTCATGTTCTCTACACCCATATCCTTTCTTACTACAAGTGTAATGTTAAATAATCTCTCATGTTCTTTACATCCATATCCTTTCTTACTACAAGTGTAATGTTAAATAATCTTTCATGTTCTTTACACCCATATCCTTTCTTACTACAAGTGTAATGTTAAATAATCTTTCATGTTCTTTACACTCATATCCTTTCTTACTACAAGTGTAATGTTAAATAATCTCTCATGTTCTCTACACCCATATCCTTTCTTACTACAAGTGTAATGTTAAATAATCTCTCATGTTCTTTACATCCTTATCCTTTCTTACTACAAGTGTAATGTTAAATAATCTTTCATGTTCTTTACACTCATATCCTTTCTTACTACAAGTGTAATGTTAAATAATCTCTTATGTTCTCTACACCCATATCCTTTCTTACTACAAGTGTAATGTTAAATAATCTCTTATGTTCTTTACACCCATATCCTTTCTTACTACAAGTGTAATGTTAAATAATCTCTCATGTTCTTTACACCCATATCCTTTCTTACTACAAGTGTAATGTTAAATAATCTCTCATGTTCTCTACACCCATATCCTTTCTTACTACAAGTGTAATGTTAAATAATCTCTCATGTTCTTTACATCCTTATCCTTTCTTACTACAAGTGTAATGTTAAATAATCTCTCATGTTCTTTACACCCATATCCTTTCTTACTACAAGTGTAATGTTAAATAATCTCTCATGTTCTCTACACCCATATCCTTTCTTACTACAAGTGTAATGTTAAATAATCTTTCATGTTCTTTACACTCATATCCTTTCTTACTACAAGTGTAATGTTAAATAATCTCTCATGTTCTCTACACCCATATCCTTTCTTACTACAAGTGTAATGTTAAATAATCTCTCATGTTCTTTACATCCTTATCCTTTCTTACTACAAGTGTAATGTTAAATAATCTCTCATGTTCTCTATACCCATATCCTTTCTTACTACAAGTGTAATGTTAAATAATCTCTCATGTTCGCTACATCCTTATCCTTTCTTACTACAAGTGTAATGTTAAATAATCTCTCATGTTCTTTACACCCATATCCTTTCTTACTACAAGTGTAATGTTAAATAATCTCTCATGTTCTCTACACCCATATCCTTTCTTACTACAAGTGCAATGTTAAATAATCTCTCATGTTCTCTACACCCATATCCTTTCTTACTACAAGTGTAATGTTAAATAATCTCTCATGTTCTTTACATCCTTATCCTTTCTTACTACAAGTGTAATGTTAAATAATCTCTTATGTTCTCTACACCCATATCCTTTCTTACTACAAGTGTAATGTTAAATAATCTCTTATGTTCTTTACACCCATATAATTTCTTACTTCAAGTGTAATGTTAAATAATCTCTCATGTTCTTTACACCCATATCCTTTCTTACTACAAGTGTAATGTTAAATAATCTCTCATGCTCTCTACACCCATATCCTTTCTTACTACAAGTGTAATGTTAAATAATCTCTCATGTTCTTTACATCCTTATCCTTTCTTACTACAAGTGTAATGTTAAATAATCTCTCATGTTCTTTACACCCATATCCTTTCTTACTACAAGTGTAATGTTAAATAATCTTTCATGTTCTTTACACTCATATCCTTTCTTACTACAAGTGTAATGTTAAATAATCTCTCATGTTCTCTACACCCATATCCTTTCTTACTACAAGTGTAATGTTAAATAATCTCTCATGTTCTTTACATCCTTATCCTTTCTTACTACAAGTGTAATGTTAAATAATCTCTCATGTTCTTTACATCCATATCCTTTCTTACTACAAGTGTAATGTTAAATAATCTTTCATGTTCTTTACACCCATATCCTTTCTTACTACAAGTGTAATGTTAAATAATCTTTCATGTTCTTTACACTCATATCCTTTCTTACTACAAGTGTAATGTTAAATAATCTCTCATGTTCTCTACACCCATATCCTTTCTTACTACAAGTGTAATGTTAAATAATCTCTCATGTTCTTTACATCCTTATCCTTTCTTACTACAAGTGTAATGTTAAATAATCTTTCATGTTCTTTACACTCATATCCTTTCTTACTACAAGTGTAATGTTAAATAATCTCTCATGTTCTCTACACCCATATCCTTTCTTACTACAAGTGTAATGTTAAATAATGTCTCATGTTCTTTACATCCTTATCCTTTCTTACTACAAGTGTAATGTTAAATAATCTCTTATGTTCTCTACACCCATATCCTTTCTTACTACAAGTGTAATGTTAAATAATCTCTCATGTTCTTTACACCCATATCCTTTCTTACTACAAGTGTAATGTTAAATAATCTCTCATGTTCTTTACACCCATATCCTTTCTTACTACAAGTGTAATGTTAAATAATCTCTCATGTTCTCTACACCCATATCCTTTCTTACTACAAGTGTAATGTTAAATAATCTCTCATGTTCTTTACATCCTTATCCTTTCTTACTACAAGTGTAATGTTAAATAATCTCTCATGTTCTTTACACCCATATCCTTTCTTACTACAAGTGTAATGTTAAATAATCTCTCATGTTCTCTACACCCATATCCTTTCTTACTACAAGTGTAATGTTAAATAATCTTTCATGTTCTTTACACTCATATCCTTTCTTACTACAAGTGTAATGTTAAATAATCTCTCATGTTCTTTACACCCATATCCTTTCTTACTACAAGTGTAATGTTAAATAATCTCTCATGTTCTTTACATCCTTATCCTTTCTTACTACAAGTGTAATGTTAAATAATCTCTCATGTTCGCTACATCCTTATCCTTTCTTACTACAAGTGTAATGTTAAATAATCTCTCATGTTCTTTACACCCATATCCTTTCTTACTACAAGTGTAATGTTAAATAATCTCTCATGTTCTTTACACCCATATCCTTTCTTACTACAAGTGTAATGTTAAATAATTTCTCATGTTCTCTACACCCATATCCTTTCTTACTACAAGTGTAATGTTAAATAATCTCTCATGTTCTCTACACCCATATCCTTTCTTACTACAAGTGTAATGTTAAATAATCTCTCATGTTCTCTACACCCATATCCTTTCTTACTACAAGTGTAATGTTAAATAATCTCTCATGTTCTCTACACCCATATCCTTTCTTACTACAAGTGTAATGTTAAATAATCTCTCATGTTCTTTACATCCATATCCTGTCTTACTACAAGTGTAATGTTAAATAATCTCTCATGTTCTCTACACCCATATCCTTTCTTACTACAAGTGTAATGTTAAATAATCTCTCATGTTCTCTACACCCATATCCTTTCTTACTACAAGTGTAATGTTAAATAATCTCTCCTGTTCTTTACATCAATATCCTTTCTTATTACAAGTGTAATGTTAAATAATCTCTCATGTTCTTTACATCCATATCCTTTCTTACTACAAGTGTAATGTTAAATAATCTCTCATGTTCTTTACACTCATATCCTTTCGTACTACAAGTGTAATGTTAAATAATCTCTTATGTTCTTTACACCCTTATCCTTTCTTACTACAAGTCTAATGTTAAATAATCTCTCATGTTCTTTACACCCATATCCTTTCTTACTACAAGTGTAATGTTAAATAATCTCTCATGTTCTTTACATCCATATCCTTTCTTACTACAAGTGTAATGTTAAATAATCTCTCATGTTCTTTGCATCCTTATCCTTTCTTACTACAAGTGTAATGTTAAATAATCTCTCATGTTCTCTACACCCATATCGTTTCTTACTACAAGTGTAATGTTAAATAATCTCTCATGTTCTTTACACCCATATCCTTTCTTACTACAAGTGTAATGTTAAATAATCTCTCATGTTCTTTACACCCATATCCTTTCTTACTACAAGTGTAATGTTAAATAATCTCTCATGTTCTCTACACCCATACCCTTTCTTACTACAAGTGTAATGTTAAATAAACTCTCATGTTCTTTACATCCATATCCTTTCTTACTACAAGTGTAATGTTAAATAATCTCTCATGTTCTCTACACCCATATCCTTTCTTACTACAAGTGTAATATTAAATAATCTCTCATGTTCTTTACATCCATATCCTTTCTTACTACAAGTGTAATGTTAAATAATCTCTCATGTTCTTTACATCCATATCCTTTCTTACTACAAGTGTAATGTTAAATAATCTCTCATGTTCTTTACACCCATATCCTTTCTTACTACAAGTGTAATGTTAAATAATCTCTCATGTTCTCTACACCCATATCCTTTCTTACTACAAGTGTAATGTTAAATAATCTCTCATGTTCTCTACACCCATATCCTTTCTTACTACAAGTGTAATGTTAAATAATCTCTCATGTTCTTTACACCCATATCCTTTCTTACTACAAGTGTAATGTTAAATAATCTCTCATGTTCTTTACACCCATATCCTTTCTTACTACAAGTGTAATGTTAAATAATCTCTCATGTTCTTTACACCCATATCCTTTCTTACTACAAGTGTAATGTTAAATAATCTCTCATGTTCTTTACACCCATATCCTTTCCTACTACAAGTGTAATGTTAAATAATCTCTCATGTTCTCTACACCCATATCCTTTCTTTCTACAGTGTAATGTTAAATAATCTCTCATGTTCTCTACACCCATACCCTTTCTTACTACAAGTGTAATGTTAAATAAACTCTCATGTTCTTTACATCCATATCCTTTCTTACTACAAGTGTAATGTTAAATAATCTCTCATGTTCTCTACACCCATATCCTTTCTTACTACAAGTGTAATATTAAATAATCTCTCATGTTCTTTACATCCATATCCTTTCTTACTACAAGTGTAATGTTAAATAATCTCTCATGTTCTTTACATCCATATCCTTTCTTACTACAAGTGTAATGTTAAATAATCTCTCATGTTCTTTACACCCATATCCTTTCTTACTACAAGTGTAATGTTAAATAATCTCTCATGTTCTCTACACCCATATCCTTTCTTACTACAAGTGTAATGTTAAATAATCTCTCATGTTCTCTACACCCATATCCTTTCTTACTACAAGTGTAATGTTAAATAATCTCTTATGTTCTCTACACCCATATCCTTTCTTACTACAAGTGTAATGTTAAATAATCTCTCATGTTCTTTACACCCATATCCTTTCTTACTACAAGTGTAATGTTAAATAATCTCTCATGTTCTTTACACCCATATCCTTTCTTACTACAAGTGTAATGTTAAATAATCTCTCATGTTCTTTACACCCATATCCTTTCTTACTACAAGTGTAATGTTAAATAATCTCTCATGTTCTTTACACCCATATCCTTTCCTACTACAAGTGTAATGTTAAATAATCTCTCATGTTCTCTACACCCATATCCTTTCTTTCTACAGTGTAATGTTAAATAATCTCTCATATTCTTTACACCCATATCCTTTCTTACTACAAGTGTAATGTTAAATAATCTCTCATGTTCTCTACACCCATATCCTTTCTTACTACAAGTGTAATGTTAAATAATCTCTCATGTTCTTTACATCCTTATCCTTTCTTACTACAAGTGTAATGTTAAATAATCTCTCATGTTCTCTACACCCATATCCTTTCTTACTACAAGTGTAATGTTAAATAATCTCTCATGTTCTTTACACCCATATCCTTTCTTACTACAAGTGTAATGTTAAATAATCTCTCATGTTCTCTACACCCATATCTTTTCTTACTACAAGTGTAATGTTAAATAATCTCTCATGTTCTTTACATCCATATCCTTTCTTACTACAATGGTAATGTTAAATAATCTCTCATGTTCTCTACACCCATATCCTTTCTTACTACAATTGTAATGTTAAATAATCTCTCATGTTCTTTACATCCATATCCTTTCTTACTGCAAGTGTAATGTTAAATAATCTCTCATGTTCTTTACATCCTTATCCTTTCTTACTACAAGTGTAATGTTAAATAATCTCTCAAGTTCTCTACACCCATATCCTTTCTTACTACAAGTGTAATGTTAAATAATCTCTCATGTTCTTTACATCCATATCCTTTCTTACTACAAGTGTAATGTTAAATAATCTCTCGTGTTATTTACACCCATATCCTTTCTTACTACAAGTGTAATGTTAAATAATCTCTCATGTTCTTTACACCCATATCCTTTCTTACTACAAGTGTAATGTTAAATAATCTCTCATGTTCTTTACACCCATATCCTTTCTTACTACAAGTGTAATGCTAAATAATCTCTCATGTTCTTTACACCCATATCCTTTCTTACTACAAGTGTAATGTTAAATAATCTCTCATGTTCTTTACACCCATCTCCATTCTTACTACAAGTGTAATGTTAAATAATCTCTCATGTTCTTTACACCCATATCCTTTCGTACTACAAGTGTAATGTTAAATAATCTCTCATGTTCTTTACATCCTTATCCTTTCTTACTAGAAGTGTAATGTTAAATAATCTCTCATGTTCTTTACACCCATATCCTTTCTTACTACAAGTGTAATGTTAAATAATCTCTCATGTTCTTTACACTCATATCCTTTCGTACTACAAGTGTAATGTTAAATAATCTCTCATGTTCTTTACACCCATATCCTGTCTTACTACAAGTGTAATGTTAAATAATCTCTTATGTTCTCTACACCCATATCTTTTCTTACTACAAGTGTAATGTTAAATAATCTCTCATGTTCTTTACATCCTTATCCTTTCTTACTACAAGTGTAATGTTAAATAATCTCTCATGTTCTTTACATCCATATCCTTTCTTACTACAAGTGTAATGTTAAATAATCTCTCATGTTCTTTACACCCATATCTTTTCTTACTACAAGTGTAATGTTAAATAATCTCTCATGTTCTCTACACCCATATCCTTTCTTACTACAAGTGTAATGTTAAATAATCTCTCATGTTCTTTACACCCATATCCTTTCTTACTACAAGTGTAATGTTAAATAATCTCTCATGTTCTTTACACCCATATCCTTTCTTACTACAAGTGTAATGTTAAATAATCTCTCATGTTCTTTACACCCTTATCCTTTCTTACTACAAGTGTAATGTTAAATAATCTCTCATGTTCTTTACACCCATATCCTTTCTTACTACAAGTGTAATGTTAAATAATCTCTTATGTTCTCTACACCCATATCCTTTCTTACTACAAGTGTAATGTTAAATAATCTCTCATGTTCTTTACACCCATATCCTTCCTTACTACAAGTGTAATGTTAAATAATCTCTCATGTTCTTTACACCCTTATCCTTTCTTACTACAAATGTAATGTTAAATAATCTCTCATGTTCTTTACACCCATATCCTTTCTTACTACAAGTGTAATGTTAAATAATCTCTCATGTTCTTTACACCCATATCCTTTCCTACTACAAGTGTAATGTTAAATAATCTCTCATGTTCTCTACACCCATATCCTTTCTTTCTACAGTGTAATGTTAAATAATCTCTCATATTCTTTACACCCATATCCTTTCTTACTACAGGTGTAATGTTAAATAATCTCTCATGTTCTCTACACCCATATCCTTTCTTACTACAAGTGTAATGTTAAATAATCTCTCATGTTCTTTACATCCTTATCCTTTCTTACTACAAGTGTAATGTTAAATAATCTCTCATGTTCTCTACACCCATATCCTTTCTTACTGCAAGTGTAATGTTAAATAATCTCTTATGTTCTTTACATCCATATCCTTTCTTACTACAAGTGTAATGTTAAATAATCTCTCATGTTCTTTACATCCTTATCCTTTCTTACTACAAGTGTAATGTTAAATAATCTCTCATGTTGTCTACACCCATATCCTTTCTTACTACAAGCGTAATGTTAAATAATCTCTCATGTTCTTTACATCCATATCCTTTCTTACTACAAGTGTAATGTTAAATAATCTCTCATGTTATTTACACCCATATCCTTTCTTACTACAAGTGTAATGTTAAATAATCTCTCATGTTCTTTACACCCATATCCTTTCTTACTACAAGTGTAATGTTAAATAATCTCTCATGTTCTTTACACCCATATCCTTTCTTACTACAAGTGTAATGTTAAATAATCTCTCATGTTCTTTACACCCATATCCTTTCTTACTACAAGTGTAATGTTAAATAATCTCTCATGTTCTTTACACCCATCTCCTTTCTTACTACAAGTGTAATGTTAAATAATCTCTCATGTTCTTTACACCCATATCCTTTCGTACTACAAGTGTAATGTTAAATAATCTCTCATGTTCTTTACATCCTTATCCTTTCTTACTACAAGTGTAATGTTAAATAATCTCTCATGTTCTCTACACCCATATCCTTTCTTACTACAAGTGTAATGTTAAATAATCTCTCATGTTCTTTACATCCATATCCTTTCTTACTACAAGTGTAATGTTAAATAATCTCTTATGTTATTTACACCCATATCCTTTCTTACTACAAGTGTAATGTTAAATAATCTCTCATGTTCTTTACACCCATATCCTTTCTTACTACAAGTGTAATGTTAAATAATCTCTCATGTTCTTTACACCCATATCCTTTCTTACTACAAGTGTAATGTTAAATAATCTCTCATGTTCTTTACATCCATATCCTTTCTTACTACAAGTGTAATGTTAAATAATCTCTCATGTTCTTTACACCCATATCCTTTCTTACTACAAGTGTAATGTTAAATAATCTCTCATGTTCTTTACACCCATATCCTTTCTTACTACAAGTGTAATGTTAAATAATCTCTCATGTTCTTTACACCCATATCCTTTCTTACTACAAGTGTAATGCTAAATAATCTCTCATGTTCTTTACACCCATATCCTTTCTTACTACAAGTGTAATGTTAAATAATCTCTCATGTTCTTTACACCCATATCCTTTCTTACTACAAGTGTAATGTTAAATAATCTCTCATGTTCTCTACACCCATATCCTTTCTTACTACAAGTGTAATGTTAAATAATCTCTCATGTTCTTTACACCCATATCCTTTCTTACTACAAGTGTAATGTTAAATAATCTCTCATGTTCTTTACACCCATATCCTTTCTTACTACAAGTGTAATGTTAAATAATCTCTCATGTTCTTCACACCCATATCCTTTCTTACTACAAGTGTAATGTTAAATAATCTCTCATGTTCTTTACATCCATATCCTTTCTTACTACAAGTGTAATGTTAAATAATCTCTCATGTTTTCTACACCCATATCCTTTCTTACTACAAGTGTAATGTTAAATAATCTCTCATGTTCTTTACACCCATATCCTTTCTTACTACAAGTGTAATGTTAAATAATCTCTCATGTTCTTTACACCCATATCCTTTCTTACTACAAGTGTAATGTTAAATAATCTCTCATGTTCTTTACACCCATATCCTTTCTTACTACAAGTGTAATGTTAAATAATCTCTCATCTTCTTTACACCCATATCCTTTCTTACTACAAGTGTAATGTTAAATAATCTGTCATGTTCTTTACATCCTTATCCTTTCTTACTACAAGTGTAATGTTAAATAATCTCTCATGTTCTTTACACCCATATCCTTTCTTACTACAAGTGTAATGTTAAATAATCTCTCATGTTCGTTACACCCATATCCTTTCTTACTACAAGTGTAATGTTAAATAATCTCTCATGTTCTTTACACTCATATCCTTTCTTACTACAAGTGTAATGTTAAATAATCTCTCATGTTCTTTACACCCATATCTTTTCTTACTACAAGTGTAATGTTAAATAATCTCTCATGTTCTCTACACCCATATCCTTTCTTACTACAAGTGTAATGTTAAATAATCTCTCATGTTCTTTACATCCTTATCCTTTCTTACTACAAGTGTAATGTTAAATAATCTCTCATGTTCTTTACACCCATATCCTTTCTTACTACAAGTGTAATGTTAAATAATCTCTCATGTTCTCTACACCCATATCCTTTCTTACTAATTGAGGTGTAATGTTAAATAATCTCTCATGTTCTTTACACCCATATCCTTTCTTACTACAAGTGTAATGTTAAATAATCTCTCATGTTCTTTACACCCATATCCTTTCTTACTACAAGTGTAATGTTAAATAATCTCTCATGTTCTTTACACCCATATCCTTTCTTACTACAAGTGTAATGCTAAATAATCTCTCATGTTCTTTACACCCATATCCTTTCTTACTACAAGTGTAATGTTAAATAATCTCTCATGTTCTTTACACCCATATCCTTTCTTACTACAAGTGTAATGTTAAATAATCTCTCATGTTCTCTACACCCCTATCCTTTCTTACTACAAGTGTAATGTTAAATAATCTCTCATGTTCTTTACACCCATATCCTTTCTTACTACAAGTGTAATGTTAAATAATCTCTCATGTTCTTTACACCCATATCCTTTCTTACTACAAGTGTAATGTTAAAAAATCTCTCATGTTCTTCACACCCATATCCTTTCTTACTACAAGTGTAATGTTAAATAATCTCTCACGTTCTTTACATCCATATCCTTTCTTACTACAAGTGTAATGTTAAATAATCTCTCATGTTCTCTACACCCATATCCTTTCTTACTACAAGTGTAATGTTAAATAATCTCTCATGTTCTTTACACCCATATCCTTTCTTACTACAAGTGTAATGTTAAATAATCTCTCATGTTCTTTACACCCATATCCTTTCTTACTACAAGTGTAATGTTAAATAATCTCTCATGTTCTTTACATCCTTATCCTTTCTTACTACAAGTGTAATGTTAAATAATCTCTCATGTTCTTTACACCCATATCCTTTCTTACTACAAGTGTAATGTTAAATAATCTCTCATGTTCGTTACACCCATATCCTTTCTTACTACAAGTGTAATGTTAAATAATCTCTCATGTTCTTTACACTCATATACTTTCTTACTACAAGTGTAATGTTAAATAATCTCTCATGTTCTTTACACCCATATCTTTTCTTACTACAAATGTAATGTTAAATAATCTCTCATGTTCTCTACACCCATATCCTTTCTTACTACAAGTGTAATGTTAAATAATCTCTCATGTTCTTTACATCCTTATCCTTTCTTACTACAAGTGTAATGTTAAATAATCTCTCATGTTCTTTACACCCATATCCTTTCTTACTACAAGTGTAATGTTAAATAATCTCTCATGTTCTCTACACCCATATCCTTTCTTACTAATTGAGGTGTAATGTTAAATAATCTCTCATGTTCTTTACACCCATATCCTTTCTTACTACAAGTGTAATGTTAAATAATCTCTCATGTTCTTTACACCCATATCCTTTCTTACTAATTGAGGGAGGTGGTCGTCGTCATCGTGATCGTATGGTAGTTGGATTTATATCTACCCATGCAATCAGTGACTATCACCACTAATGTTGTGGGATCGATTCCCGTTCATGGCGAGGTGTACTCGATATAACATGTGATAAAATTTGTTGAAAGTGGCGTTAAACACCATAGCCCTAACCCTACTAATGGAGGGGAGTGTAAATACATAGCATATCAAAGATACCGACCATAATTAAGAGGGGGGGAAATAAGGTGTTTAGAAGGATATGTAAGACGCACAACCCCTTGTTTGTCTACATGACGGGGTGGTTATTGGTGTTTGCCGTTCCCGTTATCTTCAGCAATTGTCATTGCATTCGTTACTGTCAGACTTGATGAGTGAGGAAGAACCAACAACTATAATAAGCTGATCGGTAAAAACATTCACAATAGGTAGGTGTCTGGATGCTTAATACTTGGGGTGGGGATTGGGTAGTGAATTCATGTCAGTTATGCTTAACTTGTGGTCATGAGTGAACACCCTTCGCCGCTCAGCCATTGATATCGCGTCATATGAAAGGTGTGAATAATATCTCGAACGAGCTTTAATGTCAAATATAAGAGTATGCATTTGGCAGCTTATACAAAATACAAAAAAAAGAAACGCATCCTGCTATGTCCATTGATAAAGGTTAATTTCGTTTTATAAAACACATACATTTATTTTCAAAATTTACATTTTCATTTTGGGAAAAAGGGTAGAATATTGAAACATTATTTTTGGGTTTGGCCAGTCAGATTACAAACTATAAGAAAATGGTTGGTTTGGTTTATGGTATTTAACGCTATTTTCAACAATATTTCAGTTATATCGTGACGGTCAGTTTTATTGGTGGAGGAAACCGGAGTACCTGGTGAAAACCACCGACCTGCCGCACTGCAAATCCAACTACCATACGATCACGACCATGACAGCCCCAAAGAAAATGGTAAACACAACATAAATCATCTTATGATATATTATATCTACAGCTTTGTATAGTTCCAATTTCATTATTTATGTCAAAGTGTGCAAGATTCTGTATTGACTGTTGCTTAACGCCAAGGAAGCTGTAGAACTGATTTATTAACCAACTTATTACAATATGAATAGAAATGACCATTCTTTATGAACCGGATATTTCTACAGCCGGTCACTATGAACAGGAAATTCCTACAGCCGGTCATTACGAAATCACAGCCAGTCATTATGAAATCACAGCCAGTCATTACGAATTTAAAAACGGGGCATCATTACGGAGCCATTATGGACAGAATCAAAATGGCGTACATTGCTAACAATAAGTGATTTATTTTTTAAAAGTTTGTGTGCGTTGACAATCGATCTGCACTTACACTTACTTGATTGCAAATGCACACTTCACTTTGCACTGAAAGCGCCACCTATAATTTGTATGAGCAGACGAGAGATGGACGACGAAGGACTTTCATGGAGCAGTCTGAAGCGAAAATCGGACAAATACGCTAAAAACGAAGAGAAAATGATGGACATTCTCGTCGATGACATTGACAGATACGAACAATTGAGTAATCGGGAGGAACTATTGGCATTAACCAGTGCTCTGGCCGGAAATGGAGCAGTACTTGAGGTAGTGCCGTGCCCACGCTTGATCCTGTTGATGTCACAGGCTCAAACACAAAACTCTGCTGATCCGGATAATGTAGATACATCGAATGATGAAGGTGTGCGACAGGATAGACATAAAGTCGTAGCATTGGAGGACACAGAACATTTTATCAAGGACAATAGGAATACAAACACTTGTACCAAAACAAAATCAGACTTAAAAATGTTCTATGAGTGGGCCTTATCTAATGGGGAGATGAGAATGATTGAAGACATACCATTTCCAGAGTTAGACGGACTGTTGGCAAGAATTTATCTTGGTATGTTTGAACAAAATTTCATCTGATTTCACTATTTTCAGCCCCTCTTCATATTCCCTTACATTGTACCTTCAATGACCTGTCTTGCTGAGATAATTAGTTTTCCATCTCAATTCGATCATTTTCACTGACACTCATAAAATGACATGGAATGTTTCTGTAAAGTACTCTTGGTTAATATTTTTGTCAGACTGCATATATAAAGTGCACCAAAACATGGACTTTGTCATTATTTTCAAATGACATTCGTTAATCCGCAACTCCTTCAAACAATTTAATACTCGATAACTCCACGCTTCACACTTGTGCATTGCAACGCTACATCACTCATCACATTCCCTTACAAACGTCTCACTTGCAGTTGCTATGTTGCTTATGTTAAGTTCAGTTATAATGTCACATTTTATGTAAAAATACAAATATGATTATCCTCAACCAAATTTTCATACTGTAGATCCGTAATAGTAAATTGAAAAAAAAAACCATCATGACATACCTACACTGTATTCTCTGTTAAAGTTGGTTAATAAAAGTATCAATATATGGTCTTTTTCATATTGGCCCTGTTACATGCCCTTGGTATCAATAATGGCCTCGGACGGCTGTAATGGCCCTCTGCGTTGCTTCGGGCCATTACAACCCTCCTCGGCCATTATTAATACCTCGGGCATGTAACAGGGCCAATATGAAAAAGGCCATACATTAATACTATAATAATTAATACGAGGACAAGTTATTAAACAATATATCAAATTGATAAAGGGTGGCTCTAGAATGTACATATGGGTGACAGTTTCATATTGTCATAAGGGAAGGCGTTCTTTTTTGTGTGTCAAATTCCTATATGCATTATGAACAATATTGATGTCAAAATCTCCCAGTCAATAACTCGATATTGATGTCAAAATAAACCATGTCGTACACTATATACGCACCTTCGAGATTAAAGAGGGAGTGAAGAAATATACCATATAGTACTCGATACTTGTTAATATCAATCCAGAAGAGGTGTCTCTTAATGTGCATGGAATGTAAATGAGCTTATAAAGAATGCAACGGTACATGCATATAAAGGGCAACTTACATCATCTTGTTAGTAGCTGTCGTTGATGGTCCATTACAAAGTGGGTGATTGCTGTTTAACACAAACTCGGCAATTGTTCAGTTATATAATGGCGAGAACAAGTTGATTTTCAATGAGATAATGATGAGGTGAGTCCGCGGATAGACATGTCACCCCACTCGAACACATTATCCTGATTCCAAGCCAACCGGTTTTTGGCCCTTTCTCCTTAATGCTGCGTGCTTAGCGGAGAAACAACATATACCAATTCTATAGTCTTTGGTTTGACCCGATTGGGGATCGAACCTACGATCTACCGGACTCGAGGTGAGCACGCTAACCATTACACTGATGCGATTCATTACAAGTCAAAATGCACCGATTAAATCCATTTTGTTCTGAGGCACAACGTCCGTTCCAGTACCATCTTTGTACGTACATGATGCATTGTCTGTAGTCTTGTTCTCGTCATACATAGCTGATATACTGCTTACTTGACGTTAAACAACAATCAATTAATCAATTATATTATATACTATCTCATGATGTGGGAGTCGCATTTCTCTCGTCGTATACGGACCGCACGGAGAAGTAATTATGGCCGGGACATATAGTGTTACCCATGTCCGTCATTCCGTAATTCCGAAATAAAACAGTGGTCACCACTTTGTTTTCGCTATGCTTGGAGATATTGACTTGATTTTTAGTATGGGAGTGTATAATGATGAGTTACCGATCAAGTTTGAAGTTCGTTCCAATTGAACGGTTTTTGGCTAATTTACGCACCTTGAACTTTTAACTTTGGCCAAATATTTAGTTGTCACCACTTTATTTCACTATATGCTTTGAGATATTGACTTGATTTTTGGTATTTGGAATTACAATGATGAGCTAGATCAAGTTTTGCTTTTGTTCCCACTGAATAATTAAAAAAGGGTGAAACATTTGCGAGCCTCCTTAATATTCACGATGGGGACATTCGTTTCGTTACGGCACATCTAGTTTCATTTTTGAGACATGAAAATTCTTCCACGGACGGCCATTTCACAGTTACGTTCAAGATATTTTATTATGAGAATTATCTAAGATTAGGTAGGGGCCGTCGTGGCCGTGATCGTATGGTAGTTGGATTTACAACTACCTATGCAATCAATGCCTATCATCACTGTCGATCAGGGCGAGGTGTACTACATTATGTGATAAAGTTTGTCAGTGACTTGCGACAGGTCGGTAGTTTTCTCTGGGTCCCCCGGTTTCAATAAAACTGCACGCCACGATATAACGGAAATATTGTTGAAAGTGACGTTAAACACCATCAAACAAACAAACAACAAACACCATCAGAAGCGCTTATCAATGTCTATAATGAATTTAAAAAATATCGTGAAATTTACAAAATAGCGAAAGATGCAACACATAATATTACCTACCTGATCAGAATCAAAGGTACAACTGTTCAATGATCAATCAATTCTTATTCTGTGGTGTTAATAAGTGATTTCTATTGTCAACACCTAACGTAATAATAAAAAAATGTCAATTTATTAATTATTGCAAAAATATGACAAATTTAATATCCGATTCAAATTATATTGTATCATAATAATGCTGTTTGTTTGCTAATTTATTTGGTGTACATAATTATGTTTAGAGGAAAATACTAGAAATATCACTTAATTATAATAAATTATAACATTATTAAAAATTTAACATCGGGCTAGGAGTAAGATGTATGCCTTTTGATTGATAACATATTGATCTATAACGCAAAAGAAATAACTAAATATTGTAAATGCGTGTGAATTCATCCTAATATATTAATTACAAAACAATTTCCATACTAAATAACATATAAAGGTAAGAGTAAATCGAGGGATACTCAATTACGAATAGACAATCCAGGGACACTGGCAACATTGGGCACACAATACACAGGAAGAAGACAAACAATAGAAAAAAACAACAACAACACAAGTACACGTGTTACTCATAGTCACTTTACGAAATAAAACACACAACACAAATACATGAACCCTCTTGAGCCCTCTTATATACAATTGGGGGTAAAGACAAAATTTCAGTTATGTCGTGGCGTTCAGGTTTATTGGTGGAGGAAACATGAGAACCCGGAGTAAACCACCGACCTGTCGCAAGTCACTGACAAACTATATCACATAATGTTGTATCGAGTACACCTCGCCATGAACGGGGTTCCAACTCACAACTTTAGTGATAATATGCACCGATTGCACAGGTAGTTGTAAATCCAACTAACATGTGAGCATGGCCACGACGGCCTCAAAACCAAAAATACTTTTATAGAACAAAGTTTCTGCGGTATGTGGTACAATCTTTCCGAATTATCGGGCGACTTCAGTTTGCGATTATCCATTTGATTTTAATTTGATTTGATTGCGATTATCCAGCCTGAAGACAGCCAATAACGTTGTTACATGTAGCAGGGTCAACTCTTGACATAGCGACATTGCACAGTCGCAATGACAATTGCCTATTTAACACTCAAGTTTTATATACGATAGTTTCATGGGTGACTTAATTATTGCACGGTAACAGCAACCTTCATTTTTCAGGTCTTGCAAAATACACGCGCCGAGTTGTCAAATTATTCTACCGCCATTTTATATTTTAAATACACCTGTAATAACTCGTTGCTTAAATATATACTTATTTAATATTCATTTCTTTATTGTCAACTTTATTTAAAAAAAACCAAATACGTACCTTATAAATTTATGGTAAAATCAACCACTTCGTTAAATATCAAACCTCCAAGGTAAGGCTGTTCAAAATGAATTTCAATTTAATGTAAAAACGGATCTCATTTTAATATTTTTGTAATTTTTTGTCTTTTAAGAAAAAAAACTCATCTGATTCACATTAAAATGACAGATATATTAAATTATTTTACACTTGACGACGTAACAGTGTGTTTGTTCAAATATATATATATATTTTTACTTAGTTAACTTTTAATTAGACATTCATATTGATTTTATCTGTCATTGATTAGATAGAATTTGAAATCATTTTTTTTCCAGTTTCATTTTTTGTAGGTGAGCAAGTAAGTTTATTGTGAAACATGCTTTATGCTTTTTGATGTGTTTATCAAGTGCTAGTATTTTGCAGTTATTTTTTACAATGTACACTTGAAAATCTTAGTTTGAAGGGGTGTGTTCTATAAAAACAAACGGTGCATAGGCTTAGATAGGGACATGTATTGGTTTACTAAAATAATAAATAAGAAAAGACGAGTTTGAAATACCAAAGGGGTAATCAGAAACGTAAATCGTAGAAGGACAGACAACACAATGGCCAAAAGAAAAAGGACAAACAACGACGTACAAAACACTACACAGAAACTAAAGACCGAGCAACGCGAAAAGATTAGGCTGCAAAGTACATGTACTAGTTTAACCCCGTCACATTTGTGTGCCTACCTCATCTACGTCCTGGATCTCCAACGTAATATGTTGTGGTCTTTTTTATGCTCAAGGAATTGAGGTGAGAGTTTTTTGGATATTGGATGGAATTGTTCACCATCACTGCTTAAACGTTCTTTTTCATAATCGATTTTCAAGGCTCAAGTTAAAATCGATATTTCGTTTATAATGGTCGCCATAATGAATTGGACAAACGTTATGTAGTCTGTCTTCCATATGATGGCAGATAAGGAGATACATTGTTCTCACCCCTTGGATAAAGTAGTCCGTTAATTTATGTGAAAAAGATTTTCGTATCTTACCCAGGCTCCTGGGTAAGACAATCTACACGCGCGTTTCCAAAATGCTACCACGACAGTGATCAATACAAATCTAAAATGTTATTTTACTTTGGTCAAAGGGAGCTATTTTTTTGTCTATTTACGTTAGTTACTAACAAGGGAGAGCACTCTATATTTTCTAAAAGTAAACAAACATTGACACGATAGGAATGGGTGAGAAAGAGTCAAACACCGTGAAAGGTGCAAGATTGTTAAATCTGAGACACCCTCGGATAAGACTTAAATCGTATCAGACTCGGACAAGCCTCGTCCGATACGATTTAAATCTTATCCTCAGGTGTCACAGATTTTACTATCTTGGTGTTAGACCCTATGTGTCTAGACGTTTTTTTCAAATCCGTGACTATGTACAAAATCTAATCTTTAGTAGCATTACTTTCACATGGGGGTTTCTTTCATAGTATTTCGTGGAAATCTTTCATACAAATGGGTGGATTTTGTGGGTACTATATAAGGAATTTAGAAAATAGTATCTGCTTTCTGCTCCATTTCTATTTAGTAGTGTGTTAATGTGATTGTCTCCCATTATAATGTATTTGGTTCAGGTGCTCCAAAACTTGTTTGTTCTTTTTAAATTACATGAACAACAGTTGGAAGAAAATACAAATTCATCTTTAAAATTTAAAATGTAAAACTTCCGAAATAATTGGCATTTTCCAAAATAATTAGTTACACTATGTTTGAATGCAGAGGTCAACCTTTTCCATGCAAAGGAAACACTTGTGAATTAAATAAAAAAATGGAAATATTTTCCTGATGATTTTTAGCAAACAGTGTTATTTCTAACAATAATGGTAATAACAAAATTACCGAACTCCGAACAATCTTACAAAGGGAAAGTCAAAACTCATAAGTATATAAACAAACAAAATCAGTCAACAACCGGAAAATGACAGACGTATGAAAGATTCGATCTCATAAAGTATGCAATGTAAAATATATATATATATATGTTTGACTGGACTTAATTCAGCACGAACGTAAACTGTTAAAATGCCTTACATTTGAGAACAACGGCTGTAACTGAAGAACTGTTTGGAGTGATATACACATTTGTGACTGGACATACATTATTCTTGAGTATATAGTGGTATAATATATCTCTCATTGGTGGAAATCCTTTGTGTGTAGACGTACAATACATCTCTAACTGGTGGCAACGCTTGTGTGTGCTCTCTCTGTCTATAATCAAGGGTGATAAGGGCAATCAGTACTAGTTATTCTAGGTACTGTACACTGATAAATCTAGTAATGAAACATAATACAGGCCTCAATAATATTACAAAAAACAATACATTATACATTCAGGCAAAGGTCTAACATGTTTAATTTAGTCAAACAACCTTAAAATAAAGTATACATTAAATATAAGAGGTATAATGTAAAATGTGCATAAAATAAGTCGTTTTCATCAAAATTATAACCGATATATAGTATAGCTAATCGTAGATTTTGAAAATCAAAATAAGACCACGAGTGACCGAAGTACGCATAAGGATTAAACAACCAGCCGGAAGGAGGTTAATCCTTACTGCGTATTCGGTCACGAGTAGATGGAGGCATTAAAGATGGCCGACAAACTAGTCACCCGAGTTTTTGCTCTGCAGTTTTCTGATAATTTCACTCTATTATAGAATGAAATTAAGAAAATTATTCATATTAGCATGTTCAGGACATTATTATCTACACATTGTTGAAACTTTATGTTAAATATTTGAGCTTTGAATTCTTAAATTGAATGGAAATATATTTATCTTGTGAACAGAACTCAGTTGCAATCTACAAACACTTTACAATTTGGATTGGATTATAACTCACAACATAACATGCCTGGGAATAGTAGTAAAAGTAGTGAGAAACAAAAACCTATTCAAACCGTACAATAAATGGAAATGAAAAACAAAAGAAGAAAACTCCTAAAAGGCATAATACAGAAGTTTCAATGGATAGCAGTTCAGATTTGACAATTGAATTGACAAATTTTCAAAATTATCTGGGCATTATCAAGGATAGTCTAGATGGTGTTGTTAAAAAAACTGATCTTGACAAATATCTTGATGACATTGTAAAGAAAAGTGATTTAGAAACTGTAGTAACTTCAACAATTGTCATCAAATTACTTGATAGCTTCAAGAAATAAATAAATGAAAGAATCAGTGAAAAATCAAATAAAAAGACAAAAGCTATTGAAAATTTAACTAAGGAGAATGAAGAGTTGAGAGAACTAATCGATGGACAAAGAAACAAAATTAGTGAGTTTCACACTGACAATGAAATGACATAAAAAGAGGCATTACAAATGTCTAATTATAACCAGCAATACTCCAGGAAATTTAACCTCAAAATCATGAACTATCCTGAGAAGAAAGATGAAAAAATAAGAAAAGAAGGGATCTATTTGTCAAAGATATTGTAAAGGACAAATTAAATGTAAAAGTTGATCCATCAGAGATCCAAGCCATACATAGGATACCAGAGAAGATTGGTGAAGCAAGACCTATAATTGTCAAATTAATTAATTCCGAGGTGAAATACAGTATTATGAAGGCTAAAAAGAACTTGCCAAAGAAAGAGACCGTAAGACTGGTAGAAGATGTCACAAAACACAATATGGGACTTATTACAAGACTGAGAAATTGTAAAGAATTTGCAGGCGCCTGGTACTTTAATTCTTGTGTGCATGGTAAAACTTTTGAAGATTTAACATCAAAATCATGAACTATCCTGAGAAGAAAGATGAAAAAATCAGAAAAGAAGCGATCTATTTGCCAAAGATATTGTAAAGGACAAATTAAATGTAAGTTGATCCATCAGAGATCCAAGCCATACATAGGATACCAGAGAAGATTGGTGAAGCAAGACCTATAATTGTCAAATTAATTAATTCCGAGGTGAAATACAGCATTATGAAGGCTAAAAAGAACTTGCCAAAGAAAGAGACCGTAAGACTGGTAGAAGATGTCACAAAACACAATATGGGACTTATTACAAGACTGAGAAATTATAAAGAATTTGAAGGCGCCTGGTACTTTAATTCGTATGTGCATGGTACAACTTTTGAAGAAAAGAGACTAGGAGAACATGAGTAATTTATTACTTCCAGATAAAGATACACATGTATGCTGTTATATCACATTCGATCCCATTCATCATCTAACAGTTATAACCAAAAAATAGAGGCCACCATTACCTTGGTGTGGTTCGGCCATCATTGTAAACGTACAATTTTGATCGCATCATACAGCTTATGACTAAAATGATTCAAGGCCGTTGTACGGTGTGTTGTTTAGATATCAGAAAAACAGACACAAAACGTGAATATAGACAATTAAAGTTGGGTGCCATTAAAAATTACAGAATTTGAATTAGGTATGCCACGTAATGTTTTCGATGACTCCGAACGTTAACAAAATACTATCAAATGCCTTGGGTTTAATTGAAAAATAAATGATGAAAAAATTGAACATGAAAACAATATACCACAGTGTTCTCTGATTGTTTATTCTCTCGTTGAATTTGTACCTTTTATTATGTTCAAGCGTTTTTTATAAAAACAAATCGTGCTAAGATCGATGATAAAGTTTCAGCGATTTCTGCCGTTTAGCTAACGTTGCGATCAAAGATTTTACCAATGATGTTTTCAATTTCGATTCCGGGGCTGAAATTCGCTACAAAAAAAAAGAAAGAAAATAATTAATTCTATGTTGAAAAAGACAGTTTTACATATATTTATCGGCGGAGACTTGAGTTTATATAACTAAAAATTATTTAAATAAATCTAAAAAAAAAAAGGCAATTCGGTGTTATTTTTCCTAAAAAAGAATGTCCACTCAAAGGAAAAAAGATGAGAATCTCAGCTTTCCATCCGTATATAAATCATTTTAGACAATTTTAATTAATTTGAGGGAATTGTGTTTCAAAAACACATCGCTTTAGGTTTATGGATGTTTTTCGACGGCAGACGACAGCGCGTGAATATTTCACGCCATGGTTAATGACATAACTTATGGTGCTTACTTTGTGTACCACAATGACTTGAGGAAAATTATATTATATTGAATGATCGGTAAGTGACATCTATCCGTTATAATTTACTATAACTCACACCAACACCGCTGTCAAAGATTCTTACAAAATAAATCTTAAATTCCTACTTCTCAAATTTGCCAAATAATTCGTTCGGGTTACGAGTTTCTGTTTTCCTAGATAATAGAAAATCGGCATCTCACAAAAATATGAAAAAATGAATGTTCTGGTTCATTCTTAGTCTTTTATCGTATTTGTTTTTTTATAGAGTAGCAGCTAACTAAATAATACTAAATTTCCACAAGTTTTTATGATATCGTGGTTCAGTTGTTTGCAGTTGTCGTGGTATCGGTATATGGCAAATAGCGTATGTTCGATCCTTACGAATCATTTGTTTTTAATATAAGAAACTTTTTGTTGTTTTCTTTATCGGAGAAATCATTATTCTTTAATAATTTACAATTCCATCGTACAATTCCCAAAAGTCAAAAATCAAAATGAAAACAAAACATGATACCACAACATTGTATCACTCTGAAGGCGCGCATTTCATTTGCGCAGATTTGGGGATTAACTACCCTTTCATTTGCGCGGTTAAAGTGCCCTACATTTGCGCCGATTTTTTACCTGAGATTTACCTGTTGCAATCCTTCAATTGTGCGAATTTTTTTTTAATTATATTAATATTTGTAACTTTACATATTAAATGTACATAAATGTATAAAAATTTAGAATTTAAATTTTAATAAGAAAAATCTAAAAAAAAAATATTTTCGAGTTTAATTAATGAAAAAGCATTTTGGTTTAAATAAATAATTATAATCTTAATTTATGTTTTAAACAGAAATATAAACTTTATTATTTTAATGTAAAAATACAACTGAATAAGAAATGACAATTTGAAACATAGCTGAACAGATTTTAATATTCGTGAACAAAATACTCACTATGAAATCAACTCACTGGTTCTGTATATATAGCGATTGTATTTTGATCTATTTTCAATTGGTATTTGTCGTAAATATGGAGTGGTAGATATCGGAAACAAATCGAGGGAAAAAAATCCCTTTTATATGATGGATTTACTTACTGAGTTAACGAGTGGCGACATATCTTGGAGATGGACTTAGAAAACGTGTAAAGCTAGGCTGAGAACAGACGGGGAGTCTAAATTACTAATATCTGCAAACACAGAACACAACCATGACACCGACGCTAGAAAGGTTGAGAGGCAACAAATTCGTGTTTCCGTCAAGAGAAAAGCAAATAATGACATTGCTGAAAGACCGTCAAAATTATACGTAGCGAGCTTCAGACAGTAGAGGAGCAACATTTGACGGACAATGAACTGAAAAATCTGTCACTAGCGATATATAGGCAGCGAAGGAAGAGACATCCGACTTTACCAAAATGTATAATAGACGTTCATGAGGCATTAAGCACTATGACAGTTAAAACATCTAAGTCTGAGGATATGTGCTTAGTAAATGGTGTAGATTCGCATATCATTATTTTCTTTTGCACTTCAAATCTTCGTGTACTCTGTACTCAAGTGAAAGAAATTGTCATTGATGGGACATTCAAATGCTGTCTGAAATTCTTTGAACAGTTGTATACTATACATGGGTACAGTAATGGTCACTACATACCACTTGTCTTCGCTTTGTTAGTCTCGAAATCAGAAGACACCTATCGCAAGTTTTTGCAACATGCTATTGACATGTGTAGTGCAAGAAATCTTACATTTAAGCCTGCCGTTGTACATGTTCATCTAGAAATCACTGTCCAATATAATATAATATAATATAATATAGCGGAGAATAGCATACATAATAAAATAATTTTCAACTGAAATTCATTCTATATCTAGTAATACATGTTTTTTATAAACTATTTACTGGACGTATGCGTGTGGATTTACGTATGATTATCAAGGTTAAAAAAACATAGTAGTAAACATTCAATTATTTTATTCTTTTACTTATTAAAAAAGATTAATCTTGTTACAGAAAATATATTCCAAACATAAATAAATAATGCATGACTTACACAGGTAAACAAATACACATACTCCTTATATCGGGTGTGGCATGGTGCAATGGTCAAGCCGTCAGCTTCATAATCAGAAGGTCCCGAGTTTGAATCTCGCAAGTCTTTATTTATTTATTTATTTATTTAACTTTTATTATTGTGATGATCAGGGCCGGATTATGACCTTTTGAGGCATCTAGTCTAATGAAATTATTGGTGCCTCCTCAGACGGAACCACCCTCTAACTCTAACCCGGCCCTGATGATGATCAATTAAGGTATATTTTAATGATTTACCATGAAACTTAAACCCCGTTTTTTTTAATTTAATAGATACCGATCATGGAATCGTCAAAAAACATCTTGATGATATTCTTTGTATTTCTACCATAAACAGTTAACCAACCATTAAAAAATGATAATAATATCTATCACGAATGATGCAACATCGTGATTAGCTCTGTTGGTAAATTTATAAATGATGGTTTATGGGCCCGTATGCATAAAACATCTTAACTTAAGCATCCCTTAAATTAAGAAATCCCTTAGTTAAGTGATGATATTAAGTAGTATGCACATAACTACTTAAGTTTGGACTTAACTAAGGAAACCTCAAGTGGAAATTGTCGGAACTCTTCTCTATTTACCGTTTAATATTATATTTACTCATCCCTGGTAATTTCGCTTTAATTTTTCAATAGATAGATAATGCACATTTTTATTACTTTGTGCGGGTAAACATTCAAGGTCGGGTCTGTTTGAATGTTAGTATTCGTGACTGTTGAAAATAAAAGAGTCTAAACGGAAGCCAAATTGGACAGATAGAGAAAAAGTTGTATTGTTGGAGGAGTACGAGAAGAGAAAAGTTATTTTGAAAGTAAAGTTTTGCTCGTCGATAACTTCTGGGGACGAAAATAGGGCATGGCAGGAAATTGCAAACATAGTAAATGCCGGGATTTCTGTAAAAAGAGACATTAAAGAAATACAGAAAAAATGGGACAATATATGTGCTACCGCAAAAACTGAGGTTTCTTTACATCGTCGGAGGCAAAGACAAACAGGTAATTGATAACTCATACATTAAAAAAAAATTATAATTGTAGAATCGCCCAAAATGGAACAATAGTTTTTCGACACTGGAATTCATAATTTACAAGCTCCTTTTAAGGCGAGGCAATTACAGAGGATTATTTAGAGGGGGTACACATATCCCGTATCCCCTGAAGTTTTGACACACTTATCCCGTATCCCTGTAATTAAAAGCATACAATAATTTAAGATGTCGCTAAAATTCAATTTTAATACCCCATATCCCCGTGATTATTTACACAAATATCCCATTAATTAAAAGGACCAATAGTCAATATCCCCATATACACTAAACAAGCCTCATTACATGTTGCCAAACAAAAGTTGCATGCTTTATTACCCCCCCCCCTCTTTTTCCCCTTTTACATATATGAGTAGTAAGAAGGGGGTATACATATGACATAAATGTAAGCCTAATGCGTTTTTTCTGTCTGGTCTTTCAGCATAAAAACTTTTACCTTGATCAACGAATTTAAACTTATTTAACATAAAAAATAAAATAAAAAACAGCAGTGCGCTCTACCAGATATATGTACATGTATGTATATAATTTCAAGTATCACTACCTACTTATGAAAATACAAGTACGTGAATTCTTTGTCTTTGATGTTGTTTTCGCCCACAACTACCACGCGAGTTTCGAAAACGTATTTTTTAAACATTTTGTTTTCAGGAGGAGGACCATGCTCGGAGGAAGTATCCACCATTTCAGAGAAAGCCTGTGATATTCTGGGAGAGAATTCCCCTACTATATGAGGAATAGACGGTGGCATGGATACAGGTGAAGTCCAATACGGTTGTTTCGAATCATGTCAATTCCGATCACGTTTCGTCTTTTTCGTGTCTTGACGTCGGAACCCCTTGGCAGACGACTTCCGGTGTTTACGCTATTACTGTGACAACTTCAGCATATCATAGCCGTAGATGCGGTAGATTATAAGTAATTGTAATATGGAGACGCCAAGGAAACGGCTGAGTAAATACTGGTGTTCGGTACCTCACTGTCTGTGTGATATCAGAAATATATACATAGAGTCAGATCGTTTTCCTTTGATGCTGACAACCGCAAATAAAGAAAGAAAACAAATTTAATCTTAAAGAAGTAATTGTCTCTGTATTGAACTCTTGGATACAAATAAAATAATTTAATTGATATCTGTCTTTTACAGAAAATGCTAAGATTTTTTAAAGTTTTGGATTGAACGTTAAAACGGCACAAATCGATTGGAGTTTTTGTTGTGTACATTGACACCGGAAGTTCAATGCCAATTAGTCCATCGAAATCACGTGATCTGGCGGACGGAAATAACACAATTTTGACGGAATGGAAACGATTCAAAACAACCGTATTAGAACGTTTTGGCTTGAATAATAGACGATGGCAAACTGAGGAAAGTGGGGATGAGGATGCTCCTTCAACTTCAAAGAAACCAAGGTATGACCATGACTTTATATTAATGAATGTGTAGGTCACACTTTTATACATATTCATATAAAATAACTTTCATTGATGAATACGCTAAAATATGAATCGTGAATTATAATGTATTTGAAATTTTTAGATCAGTATTTTATATATTATCGTGTTCATGCGATATGTGTTGTCATCATATCAAGTAGAATACGAAATAAGAACATGCTAAAAACTTTTTCCATACTCATGTGTTTGTAATTTCTATGAATAGCCATTATATCCCTTTTGAAACTATAATGTGGCTTCTGGTTTGTACAATGTACTATTCTTAGGTTTCATGGCAAGTCAAAGATCCATGCATAATACATGCACCTGTTAAGGATGTTCGCTGGTAATGTTTTGCGATTCTGGTAAGATTTTCGAACTCCTCGGGTTTTATCCAGTCAAATGGGGTAAACTATTTACACAACAACTAGCACGACGGTTGAAGTTGTGATTAAATACCGGTTTCGGAATTTCATGACTGATGCCTTGTCAATCGTTGGTGTTTCCTTAGCTAGCTTTCAGTAACTGCGAGCATTCTTGGGACTTTTCTTCGTTTTTTTGTAATGCTATAGACCATAGTACATGAGGGTTGGGATCCCACAAACCGGTTTAACCCCGCCGCATGTCGTTTGCGCCTGTCCCATGGCAGGAGTACTGTGGTCAGTAGTTTGACCTTTTAGTGAACTCTCATAAACTGATATTGTGTGGTGTCCACCGATGCATTGCTGCGTTGTTTCGCTGGGGAAATTCAGAGCTCGCTACATGGTGTGGATTTCCACTGTATTGAAGACCTTGTTTCGACCTCTGGATCATTTTTTGTTCGATTCATTGTTGTTTTCCGTATCATCAATTCCTTCAGTTTTTTTTTAGGGGGATGGGAAAGGTCCATGTTGTCATATTTTTTGAGTTGTCGTAGATTTTTTCAGAGGTTTATATTTTCTTAGGAATTCAGCTGGTGTGTGTTCTTCAAAGTCATCAAACACCGGAGGAGATCAGATAAAATCATTACATACGCAGCTCTTACACCAGGAAAAAGAAAATCATAAATCTTGAGATAGAAAAACTGAAACTGGAGAAACAAAAACTAAACATGGAAATTAAAATATGAAATAAGTTTACAGGGTATTGATGTCGAAATACCGGTATTGGATGAATAAATGTATTGCCTTGTTTGTATTTTTGTTTTCTCATTTCCAGTATTACTATCGATTACTAAGTAAAGAGAAATAATGGAAATATTTTCAGCTATAACAGCAAAAATAATTTAGCAAGTACACTGTCTGTAACAGCAAAAATAATTTACCACAAAACAAAACAATGTCATTTAAAATACGAATCAAACTATTTGATTTACTACTAAATGTACCGGATTAAAATGTGTTTTGTTTTTGTCAGGAGACATACCTACATGTATATATATCGTTATTGTTAAAGATCCATGTATATGTATGAGACTTTCACTTTCTCTGATTTATTGGTAGTTGTCTTTTGGTCATGACGTGTATTCCACGTTCCTTTTTCGCCATTTCAAACAGAAAAAAAGATTACCATCAAAAATGGAGTACGGTCACAGTTTTCCTCAAAGCGAAACAATTTCCTGCAAACCTGTTGTCAACTTCCTTGATATCATCATCAAGGTTATCATCTACCTCGTCATCATTCAATGGTATGTTGTTTGCCTTTGCTACGTTATGTAACACTCCACAGGATATAATTACCCGACAAGTAATTTTAGGCAAAAGCCTAATCTCACTGTGAAGGCAATGAAAGCGTCGTTTCCATTGCCCATTTGTGCGTTCAACGCCACATCTGGTAACTTTATGCGATCTGTTGTATCTGATTTCCATTCTGGATTGTGGCTGCAAATATGGAGTACGCAAGAATTTCATACAGGGATATCCGTTATCACCCAGTAAATAACCATCAATGTTAGATTGCTCCAAGTGTCGAAACATTTCACTCTCTTTTAACACTCTCGAGTCATGTGAGCTTCCAGTCTATTTCACAAATATGTTGATAAATTGTGAGTCTGCATTTAGCACTACTTGTACATTGTTTGAATGGTACCATTTTCTGTTCACAAATTGGTCTTCATGTTGTGAAGGTGCAATTATTCGCACATGCGTACCATCGATTAGACCGAAAATATTTGGCAAGTTACCAATGTTATAAAATGTTGTCTTGTTCTCTTCAATGCCCTGTGCGGTAGGAAATTTTATGAACCTGTGAGAGCGTCGAACTAATGCATTGCACACCGAATGTTAGGCTCTAGAAACAGTGGATTGGTCTACATTAAAAGTATCGGCAATTATAATTTGAAAAGAATCACTAGCAAAACAATCTTAGTGATATCAATATTTTAATCAGCGGGGGTATTGCTTTGTTGCGGAAGGTTGAACTGTCTAAATCATCCTGTAGCAGCTGAGTTATTTGCAGAATGGTACGTCTATCAAATCTAAATCTTTCAATTAATTCCAAATCATATATTTCTAATGGATTAGTTCTATCTCTAAAGATACGTTCCCTTCTCATAGCCCTCCTTACTTCTAGCATTCGATACCGGTTAACGTGAAACATTGTAGTGACAAGTTTTAATTTTGAAATGAGTTTATATGGGCAGACATGTACAAAGAATCAATGAAAATGTTACATGGCATGAATTACATGTTTGTCCAAAGATACTATACATGTATGTACAGGTACATGGACATTTTGGATTTGAAAAACAAGACTTGTGGTTCCTGCAACGAATATTGATATTTTTGTCGCAATAAATCAAGTAAACTTCCCAGGAAAAGTTACGTATACTTTCTGTTGAGATATGAATTAATTAATAATTAGAGCCCATAAAGAATATTTCGAACAATTTAACCATCCGATATTCATTTAAATATGAATATCAACGATATTGAAAATTTTCCGTTGTTAATTGGTTCGAAGTCGCTGCATTTTACATATTTAAGATACCTCAATAGGTTCCTTAGATTTAAGTGAGAACTTAAGTGTATTTTTATTTTAAGGAGCTTTATGCATACCACTTAAGTGGGATGGGTGGAGCTGTTTAAAACTAAGATTTTGCAAAGGAAATTCTTAGTTTAAGCAATTTTATGCATACCACTTAAGTAAAACTGGCTGAGTTACCTTAACTCAAGTCTTTGCTAAGGAAAATCTTAACTTAAGTAGCTTTATGCATACGGGCACTGGTGCTTAACGCTACTTTCAGCAATATTTCAGCTATATTGTGGCGGTTATTTATAAAAGATAATATGTAACATAGTCACATGCTATACATGTAGCATCTGTTTATTCAATTATGAACACCATTAACATTTATTGGTTTTTTTATTTTATATTGTGTATAATAAATGTATCTCTCTTTGACAAACGACAGCTCTTCCTTTTTATGTACATGTAATTTCTGCTTTTGACTCTCAGTCGTGCCAAAGAATTTGTATTGTATTAGTTAACATGGTGAGGGAGATAAATCGTGTACGTAGCTTGTTTTCATGTGTAGAGCCGGTAACAAGTCAAAACGTTCCTACCAACATGTCAATACCGAAATGCCCCCATTCAACTTCATTGTTGGAACACACACCAATACGTAATATGGTATATTCTGTTCTGGATCCAGGTTTTCTGCATGTAGTTCGTAAGTCTGACCGTGCTAAGCAGTTAAATATCGGCACAATCTTGTTAATTTGCAAATCTCTTTATTTGCGTGTGATAGCCTGTATTTTAGTCATTTTATTTCTATTCTTTTTCATTATTAGTAATTGCCTAATTGGGAATAATTTAATTAAGCGAAATTATTAAATTACTTTCTATTATTACGTATTAATTATTAAGTGTAATTAACTATTTTGATATTATTTTGATTAATGGATTTTACTGTAGACCTGTTTGACGGACATGACTTAATCATGGACTACATATACTTTTGGTTCTGTTATATTTAACTTAAAATCATTTCTATCCATGGTTCGTTGAACCGCATATTAACTTTATCTTCATTGGTCACTACTATTTTGGCGGTAAATTCTTTTGTCTATTGTCTTTAATTTTGTTTGACATCATATTGCTTTTGATATACCCCTGGACAACACTGAAATTTAGTTGTGCTTGAGAAATCTAATCTTTGGATAGTTTATTTCTATTTCTAAGGTCAGTTACTTTCTTTTCTAAAATCTAATATGATACTAAATGTCCGTATTCATAATTTTATCCTCTATGAATGGATTGTATGTGTGAGCAAGTGACATTTACGGGTTTTATTCATTACCATTATCGGTATATTTTTAGACCGACCGAAAGACTCGGAAAATGTGATTGAAGAACGAGGGAAAAATATAAACAAGTTAGACAAATGTAATGTACCTAGCGCCCTATTATTACACACTAAATATTAGTTAGCACCTTTGTGGTCTGATAATAAATATAGTTAGAAATTAAAGTGTCTTGCCTTCCTGCTTGGTTACAAAATAGCGTCGTCGATAGGATTTGAGATGGATGACTAACAGGTGGTAAATGAAACATTGATTACAACATGGCAGAAGAAATGGAGGCTTTGAAGAAGGAGCTTGATGATGTTAAAAAGCGTCTTGCTGCGGTGATTGCGAAGGATAAGGTGGTGGAGCCAAACGTTGTATTCACAATCATGTTGGACAATTTGAATTAATGGGACGGAATTTTGTCAAAAATACATCGTTTTAGGTTTGTGGATGGTATCCGACGGAGGACGACAGCACGTGAATATTTCACGACGTCTGACAAATCATGGCAGAACTTATGCTGGTTGGGTCTTACTTTGTGTACCACAATGACTTGAGGGACATTTTATTACATTAAGTGATCGGTAAATAAGGGTAATAACAAAATTACCGAACTCCGAACAATCTTACAAAGGGAAAGTCAAAACTCATAAGTATATAAACAGACAAAATCAGGAAACAACCGAAAAACTGTGAAAACCGTAATGATCCTGACTTGGTACAGGCATTTCTAAAAAAATGGTGGGTTGAATCAGATGTTAAAGCGCCAAACCTCCCGCTTTCATTACGCCTCAAAGTTTCCGGCTGTCACTATACCAGTATTTATAACAATACTTGAACAAAACAGGTAAAACAGTTGTCAAAAGCAGCACCAAACTCAGTGAAGTAAATGTCAAAGATAATTTTACGTCACACATTGATAAAAAAAACATTTTTGACATTTTTGTTGACGCCCTTATCTTTATACATTTTCACTATATGAAAATCCATCGTTTATAATCTTTTCTGCAGAGACGGAATATATTTCGACAAGATCTTGGTATCGGAATATAAACTTTTTAAGAGATCGAATAAGGCGAATCTTTTAATAGCCCTGGTCCAGTAGCCTGTTTCTCAGATGAAGATGACGTTTCAGGAAATCAGAATAATTGCTACTGGCCCTTGCATAACGAATCAATTGTGATATCTATCCGTTATAATTTATAATAACATACACAAAGTAAGGCACATCCAGCGGCAGGGGTTGGCGGACTTCAACTAGCTATAATAATTTTTGGATTGATCCAACGATTCAAACACCCAGTAACTTTGAGTTGGATGAACATTGTGTATATCCAGAAAACTTAGGCTTTTATGCCTGTTCTAACATTCAAACTAAGAGCAATTTTGACTTTGTTATCCGTAAATTATGTCCAGGTCAACTCGACTACTCACACCAAAATGGCCAACCAGAGGAAAAACAATTTGAACAAAGAAAAATAAATAGTCCACTCAAAATAGTGTATAATTATTACGATTTTATTGAATGGTGATGTGTACATTAACCCAGGTCCAATTGAATATCCCTGCGCCTGCACGAAGTGCAAATAGGGGGTAAGGTCCAACGAAAGAACCATTCAATGTGATTTTTGTGACGAATGGACCCACATGAGATGTACAACCATATCTTTGCCACAGTATAATAAACTTTCGACCTTTTGATTTAGAATATAAAACTTGGGACACAATCTCTAAGGACCACTAAAATATAAATGTAAACACTGCTTAAGAAAACGTTAACAAGTTTATAAAAATGACAAACAGGCATGTACATTTCATGGAAAGAAAAATACTATCTAAACAAATTACTTATATGAAGAAAGCACTTAAATCAGCAATATATAAAAAGAAAATGTTATATAATAAATTAAATTAAATTAAAAAATAATAAAAAGAACTGGGATGCATACAGAGTACAACGAAATTATGTCACCAAACTAAACAATCAATCAATTAACAACTGTTTCATAGAAAGATGCACAGGGTGACCACAATCAAAAGATTATTGGCTCACAGTCAAACCATTCCTGATCAGCAAAGGGTGCAATATCGGAGAGAAACAATACTACAGGAGAACGAAACAATTGCCACTGACCACCAAGAAGCTTTCGAAACTCTCAACAACTTTTTCGTAAAAGTAGTAAAAACATAAAAGACAATACAATAGAAATAAATGAAAATCATCCAGCATTGTGGATATCACACAGGAATACTCAGATAGATCAACATCCAATATACTAAATTTTCAACTAATCGATGAATCTTTTGTGTCTAAACGTATAAGTAACATAAATGTTAAAAAGAAACATTTGTGATGATCAATTAAATAAGGGTAATAACAAAAAAAAACGAACTCCGAACAATCTTACAAAGGGAAAGTCAAAACTCATAAGTATATAAACAGACAAAATCAGGCAACAACCGGAAAACTGTGAAAACCGTAATGATCCTGACTTGGTACAGGCATTTCTAAAGAAATGATGGGTTGAATCAGATTTTAAAGCGCCAAACCTCCCGCTTTCATTACGGCTCAAAGGCTCCGGCTGTCACTATAACAGTAACAATACTGGAACAAAATAGGTGAAATAATTGTCAAAGCAGTACTAAATTCAAGTGAAGTAAATGTCAAAAACACTTTTACGTCACACATTGATAAAAAAATATTTTTGACATTTTTGTTGATTTCCTTATCTTTATACATTTTCACTATAAGAAAATGCATCGTTTATTATCGTCTCTGCAGAGACGGAATATATTTCGACAAGATCTTGGTATCGGAATATAAACGTTTTAAGAGATCGAATAAGGCGAATCTTTTAATAGCGCTGGTCCAGTAGCCTGTTTCTCAGATGACGATGACGTTTCAGGAAATCAGAATAATTGCTACTGGCCCTTGCATAACAAATCAATTGCGAGATGTAAACACCATATGCAGGAGAAGCTGGTATATTGCTGCACATATTTGGAAAATTTATGATTTTAAAATTGAAGTCCCGTTTATCATAAATTTTAGTACTGAGTTGACCACTGTCGTCAAATTCGAGGTATAAGTCCAAAAATGATGCGGACGAAGCTGTATCGGTGGTCTCTTTAACTTCCAGCTCTGGAGGATATATCAATGGAAGAAATTCTGCAAATCTAGAATTATTGATAGATAAAACGTCATCAATATACCTGTATGTGAAATTAAAGGCTCTAGCCTCATGAATCTTCTTATCTTTTACAAGCTTTTGAAGAAACTCCGACTCATATGAGTATAAAAATAAATCGGCTAGAAGAGGGGCACAATTCGTACCCATTGGTATGCCGAAGACCTGCTGAAACAGTGTCCCTCCAAAGGAGACAAATATGTTATCGATGAGGAACTCCAGCATACTGATCACTTGTTCCTCGGAGTAGCATATCTTACCTTTTTGAATTTTGTTTGAAAAATATGTGGAATTGTAGCCTAACACAACAAATTTTGAGCCATAGTTTCTATGACTGAAAGCTTTGTGAATTGTTTCTTTTAAGCGGGTTTTTAATTTGTCATGCGGTTGGGTGGTATATAGTGTTGAAAAATCTAAAAGTTTTGATGGAGGATACCTAAGAGAAAGATCTTGATTTAAGGTTATCCAAAAGATCTTTAGAGTTTCTCAAAATCCACATGTGATTTGTGCCTCTACACGAGTAAACAGTTTCACAATATTTCTGTTGTCCCTCTTTTACTGCAGACAGAATCTGTGTCAGATGAATAGACAATTCTTTCGTCAAAATCCACATGTGATGTATGCCACTACGTATGTTTTAATGATTCATCGAGAACTTTGAACCCCGTTTTCTATATTTAACAGATAGCGATCATGGAATTGTCAAATACCGTAACAAAGGAGTCAAGTAATTCATTGACTGTGTCTATTTTCCTCGAAATATGCATTTTACAGCGAAAAATGGGTAAAACATGGAATAATGTTACAGAACACATAAATGATGTTTACATGGTGACAATAAAACCTCTGAAAATATATAACCCCTACCAAAACGCCCCATTTTTCCAAAACACACAATACCGAAACGCCCACATTTTGTGCCAGCCTTCAATTTCATTGTTAGTTATTTTATCGATTGACCGATCACACTGCAAGACATAATATGGTACATTCTGTTCTGGATCTAGATCTTCTGCATGTCGTTCGCAAGTCTCTGTAGTGTGGGTCGGTAACAGACTGTGTCAAGCGGTTAAATGTCGGCACAGTATTGTTAATTTGCAAATCTCCTTGTTTGTGTGTATTAATATATGTCTCTGGCTTGGAGCAATATAAAAGGATAAAACGACCACAAAACGCTTTTGAATTTGATAAATTAATAGATGAATAGTCAAAATTCTTGTCTATAAGCGCCAATATTTATATGCATATACATTCGTTTCCTTTGACAAATAATAGAAATAGAGCAAATAATTATTTTTAAATAAAAAAAGTTCTTATTAGTGCCACACGTCCCGTGTGTCCATTAGCTGCATAAGTCACAACACAATGCGTTATCAATAAGGGAATGCGGTCATGCTCGAACCTTTTTATAGGGTTTGAGTAAAAGAAAAAAATAAATCTAACAATTTTGTATTTTACTCAAACCCTACTTATATACAAAACAAAGTATGCTTCAAAGGACACACAGAAAACAAAGGAAATGTGAGCATGGCATGGACGTGTGGACATTTTCTACAGAGTCATCTGATAGGCTGATTTCAATCATAATCAAGATCGCACATTTATTTCCTCATCAAATTTTTACCATGGAATCTTCATGTGCAATAATAATAATAATAATAATAATAATAAATACTTTATTTTATTTTAAAAACAAAAATACATATATTTTTCTACCTTCATTTTACATTTTATATCAGTACCTGTCGGAGTATCGGAACAAAAACAGAGTTATCGAACCTATTTTATGCGATTTGCGACATCACAATTAGTCAACGTTTACCAATTGGTAAAACCGCTTCTACAAAACAGGAGATGCGCTTAAAGTTCTCCCAATTGTCACCGATGGTAAAATAATTTACCATTGGTATAAAATGGTAGCAAATTATATATTATGAATACCAATATCTACCATTTGTCCCCTAGAAAATTAAGTGCAGGTCACCAAACTCGCTGCCAATCTAGACATTGGGCAAGATTGGTGAGCATCTAACACGTGACTTTACATGTTTCCATTGAGGGTTACTATAAATGGTATCAGGCACCAAGTTTTGGTGAAGCAGTCATCGGTACCATGTATACCCGCAAGTAAGTAAACGATAAAGTTGTAACAACATGCTTGAGTGATACTATCTATTTCGTCAACTGCTGTATACTGTCTTTACTTTGAAATTAAATAAAGCAAAAAATTGGGAGAAAACATCGAGTTTAATATAGATTTTTTTAGAGTTATGTTTTGAGGTCCTTTATACTGTTATATGGATAAAATTATTCCTTAGTTTGTATCAAGTGTGTTGGTAAATTGGAAAACAAATATATTGTTTTTTAAATTCTTGCGCACTTTCTGTGGTATCGATTAATTTCGTTTTAACTTCTAACTAAAATATACCAGGTTAACAGAGACGGATCCAGGCTTGCATTCTGAAAAGGGGGGCCCGCTACATTTTGGGGTTCTAATAATGGACACCCGGATATACATGTGTTAAAAAAAATTTCCGTACTTTTATATTCCAACAAAAGGAAGAGGATTGGCGCCTAAACTCCCCTGGATCAACCTATAAGTTAATAATTATTGCAGAGGTTCGCGTCTTTTTCTTTTCTGTATATTCTGGTATGCATCAAGATTACTGCATAAACAGATGTTTGGTTCATCATTTACTCATCAATACATTACATACAATTTATATGTTGTCAAACACTTCCATTTAAAGCGTTGCTGAACACCTTTGGCACCAAGGTGTCGTCGTGGTCGTGATCGTATAATAGTTGGATTTCCTACCTATGCAATAAGTGCCTATTCAGCACTAAAGTTGTGAGTTCGAATCACGCCCATGGCGAGGTGTACCCGATAACATAATATGTGATAGTGTTTGTCAGTGACTTGCGGAAGATCGGTGATTTTCTCCGGGTACTCCGGTTTCCTCCACCAATAAAACTGACTACCACGTGCACGATATAAATGAAATGTATTGTTGAAAGTGCACTAAGCACCATAAACCTACCCCCTTTTGGCGCCATCACTAGGTGTGTCATGCAAAATGACATATAACATGCATTATTTACGACAAAGAAAAAAAAGCAATTCTGATTTATTTAAAGCTTTTCGTTAATCAGTTTTAGCGGAGTAAAGAAGACCCTATGTTTGATAATTAAAGTAAAGGTTCAGAGTAAAATCTTTTCTCCAGAAACCGTTTGTTTAACTAAGCCAAATTTCGCCTTAATGTACCCAAAGCATATAAAACAATTATATGTGTCTGATATAGCTTAGATTAGTCCTTTCTAAATTGTTTTTATTTGACGACCGGGAGCATTTTCATATTAAACAACTGAAATGAGTCATGTATGTACATGGTATACTAGACAAAAATATAAAAAATTACCATAAAGGACTAAATGTATAAGTAAGTTTAAGTCGTTTCAATTTTCAGATTACGAGAAATTTACTCAAGCACTTACAACTTTTCTTACTGGTAATCTCCCCTTTTCCTACTTATATTAGTGATGTGGGTAATCTGATCAGGACAAATACGATATCTGAGAAACATGATAGCCGATGGAAAAGTTTTTCAGAAAACCGATTCTACACCGCAAGCCAGCATTAACGAAGACATGTTTCTACAAAATCAAGTACTAGTTCGGCATCTAATTCGAAACCCGGCTATGATGACAATGCAGGAAGTGGAAGGCAAGTGTCTCCGATGCCCAGCACTAGTGGTTATACGGAGACATCAGCTCTTGATATGGACCAAATAACTCGCGATAATGAAAGTACTGAACTCACATCAGTGGTGATAGGTACGGATTGCATAGGTAGTTGTAAATCCAACTACCATACGATCACGTCCACAACAGCCCCTCGTAACATGCGAAACGTGAACAATATTCCCTAATATAAATAGAAGCGAAAATTTAGTGGTTGGTTCCTGATGTTTTTAAAAGATGATCGAGGCTATTTTTAGTTACTTTCGTTTGATCTGACACTCTGAAGTTTCATCTATATCATAGAAGATATTATTGTTAATCTGTTTAATCATATTTCATTGGATAATGTCATCGTACTATTTCTATTTTAATATGAATCAAATCACCATGAAATTCATAAAAAATATCAAGACAACATTGCATTGATTTTTAAGTCGGATATAGTTTGATAAAAAAAGAACTGGCATGCAATAAAACACATAATGTTGAAAATGGCGTTATAAACGCAATAACCATATTATATGTGATTGCTTAATGTTTGTTTTAACTAAAAATCATTCAGCGTATCGGTTAATTTTCTTGGTGAAAAAAACCCCGGAATATCCACAGAAAACTAGTGACTTGTCTCGTAAATGACAGGAAAATGCATGGCGGGAGTGATTTCTCAAATCATATTAACGACTACAGACCGTACTCGTTGACTGGATAATCCATCTTTTTTCAAATATACGAAACAATTGTATTTTGTCATTCAGCTATTTTTTTTCTTCAGTTTAATTGTGCGCTAACCTGTTATATATATATATCATTACAAAATGTCCTTCTCTGCATCAAACAATCGTTTGGAAAATAAAACATCTTCGATTTATATTTAGGACTAATCTGAGGAAAAGTATTTAGCTTCTCGGATTGAACAAGATTTCTCACAGGGTCCGCTTGAGAAATCCCATCTATATTATAGCTCTATTAAAGCATTAATAAATCTAAAAGTGATCATGAATTCTTTCTGTGGTCATTTATCTGCACAAATCAACTTGCTTTCTGGCGATTTAGTCCTAGAATTTTATCCAAAGTCAGTTGCTGGTTGTCTCATTTAGATATACATGTAAATGATTAATTAATTAGAGAATAATGGCCGAAGAATTCCATACAATTTTCTCGTAGCCTTGAAAAATATCGGGCTGTCATGTCCCCGAGTGGTGACGACATCCACGGGTTGTATATGCAGCTGAAACCAAACTACCCTACATTCGATTGCATCCATGGAAACCCTTAACCTGTCAGAATTGAATTCTTTGTTTATATTAAACGTTGCCAATATTCGATGCTTTATACTAATACAATGTTCTGAACAAAAAGCCAGGTTTAAAAAATCTGTTATAATGTCGTAATTAGTGAAAAGAATTCGAATGTTTAGCATCGTCTGTTGGAGGAATCGCCATTAAAACATGATTAATTATGAATCGGCTGCAGTTCGGAAGCTTGCCGAGCAGCGTGTGATAAATGCTATAAATAACTGAGGATGGATGATGAGGTAAGCATGTTGCATGTAAATTGATTAGAATTAATATAATTTAAGAAATATATCTATAAAATTGATTGATTGATTGATTGGTGTTTTACGCCAGCTTTAGCAATATTTCAGCTATATCGTGGCGTGAACAAATTTTATTATTAAGGTAGCACTACAGTCTGATTTTTTTCATATCTCAGCAAATACTTGATAGATTTTTAAAATTCAAGATCCATTTTGTAGCTAAAAAGTGACTTTATCTATTTAAATTAATTTATATAATATGCAGTCAATAATAAAAAAGCTATGGCTAATAAAATACAAAACATGCACTGTATCAGCTTGGATAAAAATAGCACATTCATGTCAACTCCCACTGAAATTTTGTTTTCAGCCCTTTAATTAACCATACACAAGCTACAAAACCCTGTTTCAGATTTTTGATATATGCCTCCAATCCTTAAATAAACTATTTCATCTGTTGGATGCCAAAATCTTGTTTCCCCTTTGTTCTTTCAAGAACCATAAATTCCTTAAGAAACAAATTATCCTAAAACTGGGACACCATTTTGTAGAAGATATCCCTCTCAACAACATATATCAAATTCAAGTCCTTAGGCGCACCCATAAAGGTGCTAATTTTCATTTAAGTTCATAATTTTCATGTAAATTAAACATGCAAAATTGCCACAAAACTATATATCCCACTTCTGGTCTCTGTTAATATGCAATAGATCTTCAAATCCCAGTGGGAACACCGCAGAAGTGACCTTACATCTTTAATTGATCAGAGGAACCACACAGTTTGTGTGTTTATACACTTAAAACTGTTATTTTTTGCATTATTTGTGCACAGTCCATCCCTAAACAGCACTTCTTTGGCATTTGGCGGGAGTTTGACGTCACAGGTCTGACCCAAATCTGGAAGCTAGCAAGTTAATATGGACAAGCTCCTCCTCCTTCCAGATAGTACCAGATAAAACAAACACAGGGGTGACAAGTTACATTTTATGATAATTAACAAGACCATAATAACATCAAAATAAACAAATCCATTTTTTTTTACCAAGAGGATGTTATTAATTCATGTTTCTTCATTTTATGCAATAGTATAAATAAAAAGTAAAATTATTCTTTTACATAAGGCAGAAGACAACACTCCTTCTGAAAATGGACTCTTCCATAACAGAATTTTTGAGAAATCAAAATTTGTTCTACAATTTACATATATCTTGATTTGTGTCTTTTTTCCCCTCTGCCTTATTCCTCCATAGTTATATAGTTATGCAAGTTACAATTACAACACAGTATTATGGTATGCAATAATTATGTTGTGGTCAGAAGTGAACAGCTGGACACATGTAATTAATACAGTGATTGATAGATAAGCCCCTCCCACGTGTTTATATTATCAAACACTTTACCATGTGCTTTGTAACATACAGATTTATGAATGAAATTATAGTAACCAACGAGAGTGAGTGGGCGGAGCATATGTACAGAGTGGGTGGGCGGAGCATATGTACAGAGTGGGTGGGCGGAGCATATGTACAGAGTGGGTGGGCGGAGCATATGTACAGAGTGAGTGGGCGGAGCATATGTACAGAGTGGGTGGGCGGAGCATATGTACAGAGTGGGTGGGCGGAGCATATGTACAGAGTGGGTGGGCGGAGCATATGTACAGAGTGGGTGGGCGGAGCATATGTACAGAGTGAGTGGGCGGAGCATATGTACAGAGTGGGTGGGCGGAGCATATGTACAGAGTGGGTGGGCGGAGCATATGTACAGAGTGGGTGGGCGGAGCATATGTACAGAGTGGGTGGGCGGAGCATATGTACAGAGTGAGTGGGCGGAGCATATGTACAGAGTGGGTGGGCGGAGCATATGTACAGAGTGGGTGGGCGGAGCATATGTACAGAGTGAGTGGGCGGAGCATATGTACGTGGTGTTTACATGTTATGTACTCTTTATGTTACTTTGTATCATTAGCTTTAGAGTTCTAGATTAGATATGTAGAAACAAACACTGTCTATATTTAATGCCCGGCCACGGATATTACATTGGCGACTAAGGATGGGATCTTTAAAAACAATTGACAATAGGATTAAATTCCGAAAAACAAAGTGTTTCAGAATGGATTAAATTCCGATATTCAAAACTATTTAATTTCGACAATTTTTTGACAATTTTTTTAAGTATGGCAGGAAATTTTGATCTTCGTGCGCCTAGTTCATTTAAAGTGCTTGGAGATAATACAAACCTATCTAAAGCATGGGAACAATATTTCAAACGATTCGAGTACTATTTGAAAGCAACAGGAGTTACAAAAGATGAACAGAAACGTGCTTTGCTTTTACATGTAGCCGGGGAAGAGGTACAAGACATTATAGACACTTGACAATACAGGTACTAAATACGATCAAGCAGTTGCCGCATTAAGTGACTACTTCAAACCGAGAAAACACATATCGTTTGAAAGACATGTATTTCGTCAGGCAAAGCAAAAGAAAGACGAGACAATAGATAATTTCATTGTCAGACTTTCGAAATTTCTGTTTCGTGTGAGTATACAGTTGATCAAAAAGAAGACATGATCCGTGAAGTTGTAGATGGGTGTAAGTCTACAGAACTACGTCGGAAATTACTTGCCGTTGAAAATCTGCCATTAGACAAAGTTCGCAAGATTGCTAGAACGTATGAACTTTTAGTAACACACGCATCGAAAATGGATAAAGGTGAAGATTCAACAAAAGATACAAAAGAGGAAGAAGTCAACAAAGTACAAAAGAAGAAGCGAACTCAATTCAAGCCGAGGGGAGCACCTAGAACATTTAACAGACCACCTCCGACAAATTTTACCCGTCGAACAGCGCAATGCTATCGTTGTGGCCGAAGTGGACATTATGGGAAGGAATAGACCAATTTCACGTAACCGCCGCCATTATGGTTCAAAGGTCAATCGGAGTAAACAAAACGTAAACAAGACGTCATTGCATTTGTAAACACGGTGACGCAGTTTATTAATCGTGGCAATTATGCACATATCGTCACGGTCGTAAGGAGGTTTTCGTGAATTTGTTGGTTATGAAAATAATTTATGACTACATGTATCCCGTAGATCTTGAAAATAATGAGAGAGATCGTGTGAATATTCTATACAGTATGTGGCCAAAAGTATTGTCACATGTAAAAAAAAATCCCTATATAATCAACTAAAACCATATTTGCTCATTATGTTTATATGACTGGTTTTTATTTGTACATAATTTAAATAGGATTGTTAATTTTTAGGATTTATTTTTAGTTGAAATATATAGGAAAATCAAAGTCAATTTTTATTTGTTATGTTTAAATTATGGAGCATCAAATAAAACTTTTTAAAAGGCCCAACTTAAAACTGGTATGTCCCTTTTGTTAGAGTATGCATAAAGTCTGTGTGTGTAAGACACTTTTGATGTACTAACTTAAAAATAACTTAGTTCAACTATATATCATTTTGTGATTTTTTAGAAGTCAAAATCCTGTAAGAATACACCTTTAGTATTTGTACATAAAACACATTACAAAATATTACAAAAACTCTAGTTCAAAACTATAGGGAGGGACAGACAGGGGTTAAATAGTATGCCCTGATACAGGGCTATACATTAACAGTCATGTTCCATTCTTACATGTATGTCAAGCACATTATTATGGTGTGGTTTCTGTTCGTGAGGCACTCCATCCTTTCTTGTTTATGCCAATGTCAGGAGACCAATAATAACATATAAGGATTAGTATGGAAAAAGTGCTAAATTCAGGAACAAGTCAGTCTTGGTTGGGCAAAATATGTACATGCACATGTACTTTGTAAATGATTCAACTCGATAACTTTTGTAAATCATAGAGCACAAAAATTAAACAAATACTCATTAACAAGAAATATTTATTGCAAAAACAAAACATTATTAAAAGGTCAGCTACATGTATAATAACAAAACTATGAACTGGAACATTGAAGAATGGGTAATAAATTAAAACACATTCCCCTCATCCTGGTGAAGTCTTAAGTTAATGATTGAATGAAAATTATATTGCTTTTAACATCAAAAAGTTAATATTGGGGGAGACTATACAATTTTCTCTATCCTTTAGTTGTTGAATTGAGAAGTTAACAAAATCTGACTAAAGTTCCACCCCCCCAAAAAAATTACATGTAATAAGGTTCAAAACTCCTTTAATTTCAAAATATTTGTCTAAGACTTTCTCAGGTAAATGAACAAAGCCCAAAATATTCAATAATTTTACATGAAAAACAACTCATATGGGGGGTAAAAACATTCTATTCATAGAATTTTTAAACAATAAACAACAAGAAACATAAACTATAACATATGATGTGTAAACTTTTAAGCATGAGCAACAGGAAACACATTTAGATACAAAAAAATGAGAAGACCAACACCCTAAGTTGGATTTTTAGAGTGCTAGTTCATTGAAACAGCAGTCTGTGGGTAGATACAGGTATGTCGTTCCACTCTGAAACATTATTCTGATTCTGACCTGACCAGACTTTGTTCTTACTCCTTAATGCTGCATTCTTACCAATTTTATAATCTTTGGCTTGACTAGACAGGGGCTAGAACCCATGGATCTACCACATTCAAGGTGAGCATGCTAACCATTACACAACATTTTTGCAGTCGTGTAAAAATCACACAGAAAAAGGAGTAGTTCTTCAAAACTTTCATTAAGCTAGGGATTAAGTTAGTTAATGCAGTCAACATGATCAAGCATATATTAAAATAAACCCATAGATTAGCTTCCAGTCAGAGTTGAACTGACATCTTTTCAACATTATTGAAATGTACTACCTTGTACTATAGAAGCTATATACATGTATTGTAATTGTTAGTAGTTGACAAACATAATATGTACTCAGATCATTAGCTTCCAGAGAGATTTGAACTGACATCTCTCAAACATTATTGAAATGTACTGATTCATTGACACCATAGTAACTACAACATTTTGTCATGAATTTGTTTGGAACATTTAAGCCAAGATTGCCCATCATTGGTTGCAATCTCTTCTGTTATTATCTAATGGTCCTGAATTGGCACTGCAATAGACACGATAGAGAATTAAAAAAAAAACATGCATACATTTCATACCCTGCAGTGCAAGAACAATAAGCTCCTTCTGTCAAACCATCATCTTCCTTTGCGCAATACCTATACATTGTGGGGATCATCATCCAGTGTCTGTGATGGTGAACACTTTGTTCTTAAAATACACAAGTTGTTGTTGTTGTTCGACTTAGTCTTTAAGAAATATCCCTCCTGTAGCCACCCACTTGAAAAATATTCAAAGGCCTTGCCAACCTTATAGTCTTTCAGCATGTCATTTGTCAATGCTACATCACCATGGGCTAACAAGAACTGCGCTATGTCTCAAACAAATTGGTGGCCAAAACTGCATACCATGTCATGATCATGTTCATCAAGCCAACCAGAATAAATCTGAAGGGGGTCTGAAATTCCACATTCACTCAATGTTGTCGTAGCATCTCTTCTTGTCCTTTAAAACATCATCTTGTGATGGCACCAAAGGCAAGTTCAACTTGCATGCCGAAAAAACACAAGGCCGCTAGCTCCTCCTTCGTTCCCGATTTCGTTAGACCTCTCATCGTCAAGAACTGTCGGAGATTCTCGACTTTCCAACATCGAAGCTCATCAAAAGTGTAGAGTTGATCACCAGGAACCATTTGTAGATGCATAATAAAATTTTGCATATAAATAACGTGAATAAAACTTCCAAAAGGTTGAAAAATGATGTGGATATCGAAAATCAGCGTATAATCCAAACAGAAAGGCCGCTTACCACCCGGATTTTACTCCGATTGGACTTTGGACTAATGCCGCTTACAACAAAAAAAGGTTAATGTGAAATAGGTCTATGCCAAATAACTCGAGACGCCATATGTAGAAAATATGGAAAGTCCGGACATTTTGCAAAAGTCTGTAAAACTAAACAATTCACAACCGGGAAAGTAAATTCATTGAACCAATATTTTGAGGACGAAAGAGACCTGGAAATTTTCACGTTAAGTGGCAAGGATGATGCTATAATTTCAATTGAAATTGAGGGTCAGTCAATTAATTTTCTTATTGATTAAGGTTCATCTATCAATGCAATTGACAAGCAAACTTTTGAATAACTGAAAACTCGAAAAAGCATGCTTGAGAAAACAACTACACAACTATTTCCATATGGCTTTTCAAAACCAATACCGTTAATTGGAAAAACTAAAATGAATGCAACTGTAAACAAGGAAACGTGTGCGATAGAATTTCATGTTATTGCAGGCAATGGAAAGCCAATATTATGTCGTAAATCAGCGACAGAGTTAGGTTTGTTACACATAGGATCAGTAAATTGTATGCGTAAGTCAACAACCGATGAAATCATAGGGTCATATCAGGACAGATTTACAGATTTAGGAAAATTAAAAGATTTCAAATTAGAGCTTCACGTTGACGAATCCATAAAACCAGTTGCGCAAACGGCACGCAAAATTCTGTTTAAAATGAAGAAACAATTAGAGCATAAATTGAAAGACTTAGAAGATTCCGATGTAATTGAAAAAGTTCAGGGTCCAACTCCATGGGTCTCGCACCTAGTCGTTGTTCCGAAAGCGAATTCAGACATCCGTATTTGTGTCGATATGCGATGCGCTAATAAAGCAGTACAGAGAGAAAGATTCCCAATGCCTAATATCGAAGACAAAATTCAACAAATGTATTTTCGAGACTTGATTTATCTCAGTCGTTTCATCAGATAGAATTAGATGAACAATCACAATTTATCACCACATTCGTGTGTCATAAAGGCCTGCATAGGTACAAACGTTTGATGTTCGGTATTAAATCTGCACCCGAAATTCATCAGCGAACTATACAACAAATACTTCAACTGTAGAAACAATGCTGACGATATTATCATATTCGCGAAAAACATCAGAATTTATAAATGTGTTGCCCCCCCCCCCCCCCCCCGAATTCCGGATTTGCATATTAAAGTCAAGTAAGAGTTATCCGACCTTGCGGGTAGGTAAATGTTACTTCCTGTTTAGCGTGTTTCAACAACAAAACAACACACTAATGGGAAAATATTACTGTTGCATGGCAGATTGTTCTAATTTTACTGGGAAAATTTGGACGATTTGGAAAAACTGTTACCATGCACAAACTGCCACCAAATTCATCATTGAAGAGAGCGTGGAGTATCGCTATAAGCAGAAAGAACTGGAGAACAACTAACTATACTCGAGTTTGTTCAGAGCATTTCAAAAATGGTATCGGGCCGAATTATTTCGACAGAGAGAAGGTGCCAACTGAATTCCTTGCTCATAAACCCATTGACACAACTGAAAAAACTCCAAGAAAACCACCAAAAGAAAGAACACCCAGCAACACTTGTGAAATGAATAGCCAACAGGAACTGGAGACAATCAAAATGATTCATTCGTAAGTTTGGTCTTAAAAATCAATTAAGGTTAAAATAACCAGATAAAAAAAATCAAATTTCCCAGATCAGCCAATTCAAATCTTATATAAAATAAAGAAATAGTAAATAATGTAATGAAGAATACCTAGGTACACAACTTGACAGCTGTGCACAGCCTTTTTAGGGGTTTAACTTATTTTTGAAGTACATGTAGTTTAACTCTCAAGGTTGGCACCTATGTATTTAGTTCCACACTTTATATATGATAAAGTCTGGCAAATGTTTGCAAATGCCTGATCGAATGACAGTCGCACATATTCAACATTAATTTGAAAGGCCGAGGTTAATATTTCAGCTACTGTACAATATTTTATGATAATAATTGTACAGTTGATAGTACAAAGAAGTTCTCTAATATTTAGGTGACAGTACATTGTCCTGCATTTTCCGTTTGTTTAGACTTGGGTTGAAATTTTGCATATACATATGTACATGTAAGTTCATTTTGCATCAAGGGAGGGGTATTCGGTGTTTCAAAGAAGTACATGTATATTCTCTAGTTAGATTCTACACCAGTACATCACCATATTGGAATGTGACATTATTTAAAGTACATGTATGGGTGATTAAAATTTGTGAATTGTGACTGATTATCAGAGTGTAACATTGAATGAACGTAAATGTACAAATCGTATATTAAAGAAGAAAAAAACCACTTTAGATCCCATGAACTCCAATAACACATTGTAGAATAAAATCACATGAACTTCAAATATAATTCAGAGAAACAACGGGGTAAGCATTTCCAGCTTTTCATTCTACACATGTGAATAAAACACTCTACATTTTGTAGGTTTGTTTTTGTTGCTTATTTAGTTGAGTCAATCAAACAGTTTTCAAGTCTTGATGTGTTCTCTACACCAAATTTTCAAGGCCAAACAAAAAAAAGTTTGTTTCCTGTTGCATGCAAATAAAAAATAGGGTACAACATGCAGGTATGGATTTTTGGTGATTGACTTTATGGAGGAGACATACTGACTTTAACAGTGCTTACTGAAAAAAGACCAAAAAACAAGGTTAGCAGGAAATAATATAGGCCACTAGGGTAGGTAGGGTAATAAGAAACACACTTATTGTTTTGCTTGGCTGAATGTAGTGAGTTTTGAAAAAAATGAATACCTATTCTTTTTAGGCATGTTACATGTACATGTATGCTTCAAGATTACAAGTTTTTTAATTATTATTTCATTTTAGGTACCATAAACCAGAGACCAATAAAGAGGAAAGTAAGACAGATGGAAAGTTTACTTTCACTGGTGAAGGGAGCCAAGCTACTGTAGAAATGGTGGATCAATCCTGTGTAGCTCTTAGTCCTGAATTGACCATTGAAGACATCCGAAATTCTGAAGAAAGCATCCAATTCTATACTGGATTGCAAAACTATGAATCATTTAAAGCATTATATGAATCTTTAGTAGATTTTGGTATTGACAGTGTAAAGGAAACAAGAGGTCCAAAGGCAAAGCTACGATTGGTTGATGAGTTTTTAATGGTCCTGATGCGTCTGCGGTTAGGATTGCTAGTTGAGGACCTTGAATACCGGTTCAAAATTGCAGCATCAAGTGTTTCACGAATCTTTAATAAGTGGATTACATTCCTGACAAAGGTTATGAAACCTCTCGTTTTTTTGCCACCACTTGAAGTTTTAAAGACTAATGTTCCCGCATGTTTTCAAACATTTTCTGACACAAGAATCATCTTGGATTGTACTGAGATATTTGTGCAGACACCTTCATCTTTAGAGAATCAAAGCCAGACTTATTCGAACTACAAGTCGCATAACACCTTCAAAGCACTTGTTGGTATAAGTACTACTGCGCCTGTTGTTTTCATTTCGCAGCTATGGGGAGGTTCAGCATTGAATGAGTGGTTTAATTGATATGTTGGATTCTGGAGATGCTGTCATGGTAGACAAGGGGTTTATCCATTTAAAATAAGACTTAAGCAAAAGGGGAGTAAAACTTTATTGTCCGCCTTTTAAAACTAAAGAGCAATTTACAAAAGAAGAGGTAGAATGTACAAGAAGAATCGCTTGACCTTTTGACCCAAATGTACATATTATAATGGGACATACATGTATGTTCACAATAAAAAGTTCCACCTTGTCGGTCCTACCAAGTTTTGGTTATGATCAGATATACACGTTCAAAAATTTGTATTTTAGTTTGAAGACGGACGGACGGGCGGACAAAGTGAGAACTTGATCACAAATTTATGTTACATTTGGTAAATACAGCTTTCAATTTAAGCATGTTTTATTCCTTTTGAAATAATGAGGGAACCACAGATAGTTCATAAAAAAAGTTCAACTTATGTAGAAGGTCTTCCCAGAATGATGAGTCATATGAAATCTCAATAATTTTCATGTCTTTTGTGGTGTAGACGACTAACTCGCACTTTTGTACTCGACAGATCGCCATTTGCCCCTGGATTTTCGTGAAATATTTGTGCGATCGCTTGAGCTGAACATTGTTGTCATCGTCTAAGAAACAACAAAACGAATTGTCTTTACATGCGTCCTCAATTGTCTGAAACCTGTATTTATATGGACATTTCACTTCAATTAAATATGATTCGCCACCAGTCCATCAGGACTTGCATCTAAAAAGCCATACGTTGAACAGATGAAAACCCCTTTCTCCATGATAGTTACATTTTGTTTGAATTTTAATTTGTTAAAGTGATTTGTAGCGTTTTTTAGCGATTGGATCGATTTTCCTTCCCCATTTCGTTTACGATTTTTTTCACTAAATTTGTAGCTGGAGTGTTTGGTTTCGTCGTTTTGATATCATGGAAATTGGACCCAGTTATTCGCACTTTCCTAGCGGCTTTCCTGTGTTCTCGGCCTGGCCCCTAGTGCGAATAAGGGTAATAACAAAATTACCGAACTCCGATCAATCTTACAAAGGGAAAGTCAAGTTCTTCTACCACAGAAGAAGGGATATTCGTAACGAAATCTAGAAAACTTTCTGGAGATAGGGATTCATTTTCTATTGTGGTCGTAAGGTTGATATATCTATAAGATGAATATGTTATATGTTCGCTCGTCTCTATTGATTCCGTTCTACCAACATTCAGATCACTGCATATATGTTCATTGGTATTAATATTTGGCTGTGGTTCCAATAAATCAAATATCACAGCTCTTGTTGTTCCAAGTTTGGAGCATATTTTATCTCTGAAATTACACGACGTTGAGCTAGGCTTAAGTTGTATTTTAGTTTTCCGTTTACATTTTAAGGTTTCTTTTTCTTTATCGTTATCATATTTAATTCGTTTAAATTTTATTTCGTCGACAGTTTTGCATGTTTTACTTCTTTTAGACGGTTTGTTCCACCCGCAAGGCTTTGATGTACAAGCTGCTGTGTCGACCTAATTTTTTTCTTGAGTTTCAGTAATATTTTCAAGAGCAAATAGTAACCCTGCAATATGAGTGCACCATTCTCCTAATCTGAAATGAAATACCAAAGAATGCAGAAAATGTAAAGAAATTCTGTGAACGACTTAGCCTAATTCAAGGGCCAGGGTGGCTCAATGAGTTAGGTAGTTGGATTAACAAAAATTACAAAAAGAATGCACTCGACTCGGTGGTTCTCTCCGGGTATTACTTCCACCACGAAAACTGGTCGCCATGATATAGCTGAAATATTGCTAAAAGTGGCGTTAAACACCAAAAATCAAAAGATCAACCAATCTTAGCCTAATTAAAGTTTGAAACAGTATACACAGAGTTGACGAAAATGTAAAATGAAATGCATCGACCTATAGATTTTTCAATTCCGTTGAGAGAAAAAAATCAACAAACAAAAACGAGAGCGTAAAATCCATAAAACTAAGAAAGGCAATGTTGGGAAACCCACGTTTTTTCTTTCTTTTTTTTTTTTAAAATATATTCACTTTTTTCTTAATAAATTTAGGTCTTTTTGTGTTTTGTTTCTTTGCTTTGGTTGTTATTTGCTTTTCCTCAATTGGGTTACTATATATTTTAAAACGTTAGAAACTCTAGACCAATTGTGTACCTACCCAGATGGACAACTACAACTACCGTTGATCAACGTGCAGCCCTTGTTTCATTGATGGGAAACATTTGGATCTTATATAACAATATGGACTGGCTTCATCCATTTTGCATATCATAATTTTATGAATGTATTGTTCCTTGAAAAAATAATAACCGCGAATAAATTGGCGGTAGCATTCCATCTTACGCTTGTCTGGAGTTCTGTGGTGGCTATTGATTAGATATTCTTGGACATCGTTGTGTGTGACTGCAGGGATACCAAATTTGCCGCTTGTCCAACCTGAATTTAAATCTGCGATTTCAGGAATTTCATATTTGTCATCGGTATTATTATATCGACCTTGTTCGTCATTTTCTTCTAAAGAAATTGATAAACCATGGACAAGTTTGACGTGATTACATGCCTTCGTTGCAAGTTCCAATTTTGTTCCTGACACTTTTTGCTGATTAGACCTTAGATATTCTTGAATATCCTTTTTATTGAATGTTAAAACGCCTTCAACTGTACAAGACACAGATAAGTGGTTCATTTTAAATTCTCCTTCCCTTTTATCTTAACGATAATACATCTTTAGTATACAAGGAAGTGATTTTTCGATTAATTCAAAATCTACCTCCCCTTTAACTTGTACCGGAAGTAAACACATACCTACCCACAAGGAAAGATAACTCGTGTAAGCAACACATACGGAAAGACGGAATTTGTGCTGGACTACGAAAAGCTGACAAGAGATATTATAAAACAACAATCTATTAGAGTCAAATGTATCTGGGAACAGGTCAAATGTTACAGATACATTAAAAACTGCACATAGTGCCAGTTTATCAGCATCAACAAGTCAAGATTTGAATCAGTCAACAAATGTTATGGAAACACAGTTGAATAGTCCTGCTACATATCACCCAGTGCAACAGATCCTATCTTATGATGACTTTTACTGGACAATAATCATTTTCAGACAAACCGGTGCAGGAGGAAGCCTTTGTCGATTGCTCGGGTCTTATGTTGCGCCCGGCGTAGGCCTTTATTTCTAAGTAAGCTTGTCTGGGCAAGAACTTTTCACCTTTTCATCTAGGGTAATGATACTTGGCATGTGGGTGTATATCCGTAAGATGATGTGTCGCATACCATTGTCGTGTCTGCCTTTTGTTTTGTGTTGTGTGTAACTTTTGTTGTTTCTGTCTTGCCTTGTACTCTGGATTTCTGATTTCTGGGATGCTATTTTTACACTCGGCTTGGCACTGTTCAAGTTTTTATTGAGTCCTGTCATAATCTGATCACAATGTTTCTATTGCCTGCAGCCGTATAATGCTGTCATTGCACAAAGCAAATATTGTTCATGGATGTAAATATAAAAGACAAATATGTCTGCTTGACCTTGTGTCAAAAGTCACAACTTTCTTAGTGAAACTATTAGGTTGGTTGCTTGTTTACGTCTCGCGTCAAATATTTCATGCATATTCAGGACGAGAATATATTAGGTTTTGGTCCATGTGTAATAATGACTGAAAAATATGGAGTAGTAGTCATGTGCTCACATATTTGGGCGAGTGTAAGAAGGAACATTATTTAAATATACAAACGTGATACACATGGCAGTAAAATAGTCTTTGTAAATATGTTACAATTTTCATTTTTATATGACCACAACTATTTGCTGTCATACATCGGAATATGTCTGTTGTCTACCTCATCTGTCGTAAGTACATTGTGTTTATATGCACGTGTCCTGAGAGATACCGTGACAAAAAAAACAAAATTCTTTCAAATTTGAATACTACACAAAAGAAATCAAATGTAGATGTCAATTTTGCTATCCACAGGACAGACCTTGGAGCCCATTGTAAGGAAATTACTCTAGTGAGTAAAAAGAGAGGAGAGAAAAAATCTATGTTACTTAAGAAATTATTTGAAATGGATACTTCTGAAACATCTGCTAAACAAGCTCCACAGGCATTGAAAGAACCAAAAGAAAGTTTGGTCCAGAAATTAGAAAACACTGAACAAAAACATTTAAATGAAATAGTTAATGAAACGAAAATGTAAAAATACTTCAGAAGAAAAGGAAAAATTAAGAAGGCAAATCAAAATGTAGAATTTAAAGTACATAAGCAAAGTAATACTATCAAGCAATTGAGATACCATTCAAAAATGTTGAAACTTCAAAAGGTTAGACAAGCATCTTACGTTTTAAAATTTAAATCAAATATCAGACAGTTACAGAAAAATCTTCAAGCAACTGAAAACTTGAGAACTGTCACTTTAGCTCAATTTACAAAATTAGAAAGGGAATTTACTTATATTCAAAGAAATTGCAACGATGTTATGACACAGGCAAATGAAAATTCTGCAACAATTGATAGATTGAAATCTGAATTAAATGATTCCCAACAAACAATAGACTATTTCCATGCCTTATTAAAGATAATAAGGACATAAATATTTTTGATGAGCAGTCAAGAGCATATACTCCTGAGTATAGACATCTTGTTTTTAGTTTAAGCATATTTTTATTTGCTAAATATAACAAATAGGGATCGGACACAAGTTTTTCCAACTTATGAAGTCTTCTCCCGAATACAATAATTTACAATATGGATTAGTATGCGCAATGAAATGATATAATATGTATATAATAGCATAGAGTTAAATATACAAAGAATGATTAAATACTAAAACATAGGTTTAGACAATATACGAAAAAAAAAGAATAAAGAAAAAAGAATAAATACGTTTGGAGATGTGTGTTGGTTCTTTAGATCATTTAGACAATTGTAAATCTTTTGGAGTCTTTAATATATTTAAAAGCATGTTTAAAAATAGTTATATTTTCTTGATATGTTAGGAGATCACTTCCTTTTGTCAGTAGATTTACATCAATATTAATGTTAGAAGGTAGCCAGTTAAGACTATTAAATATTATTTTCCTATTATCTGTATATTTATCACAATCAAAAAAGAAATGGCGAGAATTTTCACATGGTGCGCCACAATTACAGGAAGCATTTGATAAAATTTTTACTTTACATAAATCGTAATTCAAGAAGGATGCATTGCAGCGAAGCTGTGTTAGAATTATATTTAGTTTTCTAGGACCATAAGAATAGTGTCTCGGAATTGGCATTGAGATTGAACTGCGGATTGCCTTTTTAAATTTAGATAGTGTGTCAAGATTACGCACTGAAAGATTAAGGTTATTCCATTCCCTTACTGTAGCTGGGACGAAAGAATCGCTAGTTAAAGATAGTCTACAGAATGGAACAATAATATCGTTGCCATTTCGAAGGGGATAAATAGTCGTACTTTGAATTGTTGGGGGAATAAGATCGAGTAAATAAGAGGGTGTGCTACCGTTTTGGATATTATATAATAATTGGAGCTTTCTCCTAGTTCTTCTTTCTTCCAATCTCTCCCAGCCAGTTTCTCTATATAGATATTCTGTGTTGGTAAAGATTGGAAGTCCGGTGATAATTCTAGCTGCCTCCAACTGTAGCCTCTCCAATTTGCACGAATTAGAGACACCACAGTTGTCCCAGACTTCACATGCGTACTCAAATATTGGTCGAATGTAAATTAAGTATAATTTCTCTAAATTTTTTCTATTTAATTTATATTTCAATTTACGCAGAACACATGTGTTTAGAAACACTTTTTATTAAATTTTCTGCATGTTTATTCCATTTTGCTTCCTCGCTAAGTGTTATCCCCAAATGTTTATGGTCTGATGTAAGTGGAATTAATTTTCCATCAAAATAAAAATTTGTTGAGTTTTCTACATTTTTAAAAAGCATGATTTCAGTTTTGTCTGAGTTAAAAGACATCAACCATCTCTTTGACCAGTCACCAAGTTCATGTAGATCATGATTGATGACATATTTTATTTGATCTTCATCTTGGCTTGCATAACCAAGGGAAGTGTCATCAGCAAACAAACGGCTTAAGGAAAGAAGCTCATCACCAATACCATTGATGTAAACCAGAAATAACAGAGGATCAAGAACAGACCCTTGGGGGACCCCAGCAGACACATATGAGGACGACGAATCTCTGTTTACTACTTTTTGGTGTCTAAAATATAAATAATTTTCAAACCATTTTAGTAAATTCCCTTATATTCCATAACAATTCATTTGATGTATCAAACCTTTGTGCCAAACTTTATCGAAAGCCTTTGAGAAATCACAGAAAACGAAGCAACATAGTTCTTTTTTTTCACAGCTAATCAGTGATATTGCGCGGTAATTAGAAGGTAAAGAAGTATCACCTTTTCTAAAAACGACTGTGATATGTGCATTTTTCCAACTAGAGGGATATTTACATTGACGGAGAGATTTGTTAAAAATAATTTGTAGTGGGATGGCTATCTTTTCAGGGAAAATTTTTAACATTTTGTGATTAATTTTGTCATGAATGTATCAGATTATAATGTAGCCACAGAGAACATAAATTCTGTTATAAACGAGTTTAGTTAGTTAGTGGGGAAAAGGTTAGCACAAACTCCAACACGAAAGACTATTGACAACATCGTGACAGAGAAAGTAGTTGTAAGTAATATTAAGGTAGGACGAGAACTAGAAGAAAAAAAAAGAGCGAACAACTCTCTATTCTGATGAAACTCGCAAGTTTGGCAAAGCGTACAATAGTTATTTTATAAGTGACCAGAATAAAAATGTTTATATGTTAGGATTGAGAGAAATGAATAACAAAGCAGCGTCAACAACCTTAGATACATTTAAAGAAATATTAAGTGACATTTCAGATTTATGTGATGATAACTTGGAAAACATTAAGCTCTCAAGTGGTTATCATATTCTTTGTAACATTAGAGACTTCATGAGTGATAGAGCAAAAACAAATATAGCATTTACTCAATTGTTAATTGAATACAGAAAAGATATAATGCCTGATGTCATAGATGGATGGAACGTCTTTACCGAAGAACAGAAAAATGCTTGCTGGAAAATTAACAACTTTTTTTGTGGCCTTCATCTTCTTGTTAATTTTGCTGAATGTGCATCCCCTACCCTTAAGGAATTTGATGCACTATGCAAAGATCAAGGCGAAAGTGATGTTATTGGTGAACTTGAAAATGAATTTCAAGCTGATGAGAGAGATGAAATATTTCTGTCTAAATTTGATGGCCAAGTATTAACCTTATTAAGGTTCTGTGCAAAAAGCTTTGCACGAGGTGTTGATGAAAAAAGTGGCTGTTTAAGCGATTTTAGTTCATATTGTATAGATACGAATGAGAAGAATAATTTTATATCGCTTAGAGGAAATAGATTTAATATAATATTTGTCATGGGAGAAATAGTATATTATCATAAGAATCATGTGATCGATTTCCTGAAAAATGTACATGGAGCAAACAATTTCCTACAGAAAGCCACACTTGCTCTTTCCTTATCAAATGTAGTAATAGCTCAGTGCAAAGTACTAGGACTTGTATCAAAATTAATAACTGGTCCATTGTGGAGACTCATTGAACAAAACAAACATGTTTTAGATATGAATGCACACTATGAAACTCTTTAATTTCTTGGGATTCTAGTAGCAAGGATGCTAATTCTTTTATTAATTGTGAGAAATTTCCATTTGATCAAACTTTAGTACATAAAGATACATTTTATGAATGTCTAAAAATGCAGAATGAGATTATTGACTCAATTGCTGTCCAAGTTGCCCAGACTTTATTCATTGCATTTCATAAGTTACTTGAAGTTGCAATGAAAGATCAACTACCCAGTGGAATTTATTATGTACCAAACACTGACTTGGTTGAGGACACGTTGTCAGTTATACCGCACAATAAATTACCGGAGAGAGCCTTTGGTATGCTTGATTTTATGGTACGCCACAGACCCAATGCAACTATATTAACGAATGAAGCATTTGTTACCTTCTCTTTTAACAAGACTAGTGATTGGCTAGATAGCTTACCTAGAGCAGAACGAGATAAAATATTGAATGATGCCAGAAAACATGGTAGGGAGGCGAAACAAAAAATGAAAGATAGATGTCTAGAAATAGAGAGGAAAAGGTTTGATGCTTTAAAAGAAAAGCAGGAAGCACTTAGAAAAAAATTACTTACAAAAAAGAAGAAATCAGATATTATATATTATGGATTATGGCAAAGTTGTACTGCAGTGGATGGAATTCTTAGATCTATCACAAAGCAAACAGAAAAACGCAAAACACTCATTGCACAACTAAGATTCAGACAGAGTGTATTAAAGCAGTATGTGAAAGATAAAGCAATATTCAATGCTTCATTCAAAGGGAAAGCTTTGAGCATAGCAGCTCTAACATCTAATGTAAAACAAAACTTGGCGAAGAAGCTGCCAGTAAAGGTGTGAACGAAGAAGTTCTAAAGAGCACCTATTCTTGTTGGGAAAAACATTCGACATACGTTCAACGAAGAAACACACAATGGAAAAGTAATTTCAACAGTGCCTGGATTTCCAGATTTCTACAATATTATACATGAGTGAGTTAGACAGCGAAGGAAATATAAAAGTCAATACAGCTATTTACACATACAGACTATTAGATGATTACAGAGCTACAAAACTTGAAATTATTCCTGAAGTGGTAGGTCCGAGACCACCAACTAAAATTATGTTCAATTGTTTTTTAAATAAAGTTGCACAGGAAGTGCATATTTGTTTGTTTTTACTTTCTGTTTTCCAATGTTGCACAGGAAGTGCTGTGCATATTTGTTTGTTTTTACTTTCTGTTTTCTATTAAAAAATATGCATTTAAACTTATATACAAGTACATTCTATTTGAGTCATCTTATTTTTTTTATCTGAAAATATGTGAATTTTTTTCAAATATATACATATGGACAATGGACAAAAGTATTCGCACACTTCCAATTTTCCCTATTTATTTCAATTAAGTCAATTCATGTCCGATTTTGATCATTATTTTATCAACAAAAGCAGAAAGATATGTAGTTTATAGTAGTAATTTTGAAATAAATTTTTGAAGCAGGTTTTTCAAATCGCCATGATTTAAACACAGACTTAAATATATTATATGTCACTGGCTACGATTACCCGGATTGGGTAATAATAACGAAAAATAAGTACCGGAATACAATTCCGGTTCAGGAACCTATTTCACGGGAAAAAAATCGGGTAATCGTAATTTTATTTGTTAGAATTACCTGGTCTTATTATTACCCGGAATAGTTGTATATAAATAAAATATTAAATCTTATTTATTGTTGTTGTTGATTTATTTTCATAGGTACCAATTTTATTATAAACTTTCATTCTGAATTTAATTTGTCTATATTTGTTTGTGTAAAAATATGGCCAAAGGCGCTGAAAAGAGCTCACCGTGTATGTTATCAAGACATGTAGTTCATTTGGGAATCTTAAAATGGACGCGAAGGAGGGAGTCCAGTCCTTCAATTTTGAAGTTGGACAAAAGTTTGTCATTTAAGGAATTTGAGAGCCAACTTAAACATTAAACAAGATGCAAAATTTATACAAATGTACAGGAGTAGTTGCAAAATTGAGTCAACGAAGACAAAGCAAACAATTACAAACAATGATCTAGTTGTAGACTTGCCAACAAAGATTTTAGATGAAAACATTAACTTTAACAGAATTAAAAAAAAAATCACGATTGATGGATGGAAATGTCTAAAAAAAAATTTAGTAAAACAAAAGAAACAGCCGAATGGAACTGTTCAGTCTGTAAAATTGATGTTCATCTTTATGCATCCATAGTTTGCGATGGATGTTTAGAGTGGAACCATCTTAAATGTGTTGGCCTCAAAGCGCCATCAAAATCCACGTACTGTCTATGCAGACAGTGCTATATCAAAGGAAAGTAACTTGATAATTTCTTATGTAATTCCATCTTTGTAAATATATTTACGAAGTATATTTCATATATTTTTGATGTATTGATTTAAAATGTATTATCAATTACAAATTGATATATAATAATTCTTTCAATTCTTTATGTCCAATAATGAAATCCCTAGAACTTCCGGGTAATAATAAGACGAGGATACTCTAACAAATAAAATTACGATTACCCGATATTTTCCCGTGAAATAGGTTCCTGAACCGGAATTGTATTCCGGCACTTAGTCTCTCAGATAATCCTAATTTTTCGTTATTATTACCTAATCCAGGTAATCGTAGCCATAGTCCGAGATTCCTCTGTCGTCCGACGACATTATATATTTTTGCTAGAGCCATCGAACGTCAGAGCGCAATATATACGGAAAACAGCTGATTTGCCTCACCAGCTCTGGGTCGGTACATTTCCACGTTTCGTGGCTATCGGATTTTATTAACTATCAGAAACCCTTATATAAATCGCTTCACCAATCATTTTTCTACTCATTCATAACCATCTTACCCTCAGAAAGTGGTGTTACACTCCATTACAGCACGATTTTGCCTTAAATCCTATTCCGCCATTTCGCTTCCATTTTCGAATCTACACACGTGATCTCGCGATACTAACTGAATGATGACAGCAACGCATTGCTGATTGATTGGTTGGTGTTTAACGTCCAGCGAGCAATTTTTAAGCTATATTCAGGACGAGAACATTTAAAAATTTAAACGCCACGGGACTCGAAACAAGGAAAGGTGATGGGTATGGACGGATAATTTTGCCAGTGCAACAGGTCTCTTATGGACCACTCATCATGAGCATAATGCTCATAATGAGCTGTAACACTGGGTTCTTTAACGTGCGGAGAGGGTGGCAATCTCTCAACACGAGACCTCGGTTTTATTTACGTCTCATCCGCAGGACGGGTTGGTTGTGAATTTCTACATCCCGCACAACCGATGGACGCCCCTTCAAGCCGAAGAAGCTCTCGGTCCCATTTCTATACCCCGGGGTTGACCCCTTTTAGAGGACTAGTGCCTCTAGGGCGGAGAAACCGGGTGCCTATTCTACCCCCGGCACACCCTCTATGAGGGGGGTTGCATTGCATGATGGGAGCTAATTAATGCAGCGTGCCAAATTATTTGGAGCATTATTTGCATACGTAAACAACATTCAAATCACATGGAAGACGATACATTTAAGCGTATTCTGCAGGACAAACAGTCCATCTACAGATCAAAGTAGAGCAGAAGGAAATAATACAGAATGTGTTGGAAAGAAAAGATTCAATGGCAGAGTGTTGCCAACGGGCTTCGGAAAGAGCATGTGTTACGTTCCCCCTTTTTGTTTTTGGACAAGGTACTACATATTTTTTTCTTATGGTTATCTGTAATTCACTAAATTTGCTGTTAAAATCATTACCAATCAATATAATCAACTGTATTAAATTTTATGTTAATTGTTCTGCCTTAACAGGCGCTTATGATTGGCAATACAAATATTTGTTTGTTTGTTTATATGCAAAACATCTTCCATGATACATTGCGGTAATCGTAGTTTTCTCGTAGTCACGTGACAAATGTTTGAAAAATGGAAGACAAATGTCGAAATCATAGGATCTAAGGCAAAATCGTGCTGTAATGGAGTGTAACACCACTTTCTGAGGGTAAGATGGTTATGAATGAATAGAAAAATGATTGGTGAAGCGATTTATATAAGGGTTTCTGATAGAAAATAAAATCCGATAGCCACGAAACGTGGAAATGTGCTGACCCAGAGCTGGTGAGGCAAATCAGCTGTTTTCCGTATATATTGCGCTCTGACGTCCGACGGCTCTAGCAAAAATATATAATGTCGTTGGACGACAGAGGAATCTCGGACTATCGTAACCAGTGCCATATTATATTGACGCAAAATTAAAAATATCTCTAATATCGCTATTATAAGTTAATATGAGACAGGCAACCTGTTTGAAGGACGAAGTCCTAAAATTTCAATAATACGATGATCCGTACACGTTAGCCTCACCGCCACCGGACGCAATTACGAACAATTTCGATGAAATTGACCGTGGTATTTGATAATAATTTATAAATTTGACCAAATTGATGAAGCTGATTGCATGTTCATATTTCAGATTAAACACCAATATTCCTTTTGAATTATAGCCCATATATTATTCAATGCATTGTTACGGGTTTTAACTTGGAACAGATTTTCATGACCCCGTTCTAGTCACTCTGTGACCTAGATCCGGACACAATTTCGAACGACATCATAATAACCTTTCTAGTGTAAATTATTTAATGACAACTGTTAAAATTGAAAGAGCATTCATTCATTTACGTTCACATATCTATTTGTATATAATACACATGACATAAAAACCTTTCCTTTATTCATACCATAAATGTGTGCCAGTTTGCATTCGGAATTCCTTGGACTCTTCAATGAATAAGGTACATCACGGATTTTGACATTTTGGGATAGATCAAGGTAAGGAAAATGTATTATATTGACTGTTTTTGTTTTAATTTCAATGTGTTCTACATATGCATAGAACCAGGAGATCATATTCTTTGCAATTACAGGCACAAGATAACAAAATATGCGAACCTCAATGAATTTTAGTAATAGATTCCAAGTGCAATTGTCGATCGTTTTCTGTTTACAAATATGAAAACCCGTCGTCTGCAACATTCAACAACTGCGCATGAATAATTTTCTCCCAAAACACGAGTAATTTAGCGGGGTATCTATTTATAAAAGCATTTTTTAATTCATGTTTTGAAGGAACAATTAGGGGACATACTTTTTATTTCGTTCGTAATTGCGTCCGGTGAGGCTATTATGCGAGCTCTTTATGGAATAAAATGTGTACTTAGGATTTTTTTAACAAACATGGCTGAACATATTGTCGAAGAAAAAAAAATTCTACGTTTTGTAAACACCGGTTTCCGGGTAACACACTCAACTAATGAAGATCTTCTTAACATAAAGCGCAAAGGTGATCCTGAAGTCTCGTACGTCCGATACCACTGAAAACCGAAACCCGTGTGTAATAAAAGTCATTTTGCTAACTTGTTTTACTTATATTGATATTTTTTAATTTATTAAATCTCTTCTGACATACTGACAAGAATTTTTGTTTCTACGCGGAAGTTAACTTTTGAGATTTCGTAAGGAATGATAACTCGAATAAAGGAACGACAGCTCGATTGAATGAGACTAGATTCGGCCCTTAAAAAAGGTCGTCCCTAATATATCTCGGCCCAAAAAATCTCGACACTTTTTGATGAAATTGCCAGATAATTTTCAGATGCGCGAGCATTCATGGCCGTGGCGGTTTCATATTATCTTTTATTTTGAATGAATTGTGTAGCAGATTTGTTATGGCGTTCATTTGACCTACGCCGCTCTTCCATCGGTAAACTGACGAGTTCTGTCCCCTGGCTCGTACCTCGGCTAGATTGAGACAGATTGAGTCAGTCTATTCCATCGGGAGTTTCGTAGAAAGAGATTTTTTTATTAGAATTTTATTAAAAGTTTATTTCGATTTTGCATAGAGTAAATAATCAAAGAATTGGGAATTTGTCATTGAAATAGATTTCTTTTGCGTTTCTAAATTATCAATTGATCTATTTTTTAAACTTCCGGTGAGCAGATTTTTAGCTATCAATATAGAAGGAAAAATCGGACAGCTTACCGTTAGAAGGACTTCGTCCTTTATAAATGTGTATTGCATTATGATCTGTGAACTGTAAGTATGTTTAATAATGTACACCGACGACAAAAATATTTTATGATGTCAACAATATTTTTAGATTCTAGGGATGACGCCATGGAAAGTTACCAATAATCTTTCTTAAAACAAAGACACTTCTTAAACGACAACAGTTTAAAACAAATACCCAATATCCTCGTTTAATGACTATCTTTGAATGATAAAAAAAAAATATCATTGAAAAGGCATATTCGGAACAGAAAAAATAACATTGTGTTGTTATTTAGATCCAATGACCCATATCGAGGTCAGATACTTTTTTATATCCACTATTGTCCCTTTTACCTCTTGGAGTGAGGCGTTGTACCATCGGAAGATCCGAGTATGGTTATAAAAGAGTCCATAATCTATCGTTAGTGCCAATGTTTATTAAAAAAACACTTTCTGTGATACCTATTTAATGTTTGTGTTCGACGCGTAAAAGAATTATTGACGGTAGTGGTAAGAATAAAAATACTTTATTAAACCAATCATGGTGCCCATAGCTGAGCAGTAAAATCAATACAGAATCATACATAACAAAGTAAACCACATACATATAACATAATAATAATAACTTGATTAGTTTGATTAAATACACATAGTGAGGCTAAGACAAAATGAAAATAAGCAAAATAAATATTCAAATTAACCATCACAATTGACTGCACAATAAAATCATGTATGTCTAAATGCTACCAAGGTTGACACATATGTAAGTATATCCATACTAAATGTATATGGTGTGCGTAGCTACGATAATGATTATCTGGATGCATAAAAGTGGTAGAGGGGTCCAGGGGGGCGAAGCCTTCTTTATAATTGATTGATTGACGTTTAACGTCAACTTTAGCAGTTTTTTCAGTTATATCGTGGGGTGAATACATTTTATATCGTCCCGGTATATGTTTTCGTAGGGGCGAAGCAGCGGAAGTCGGACATTTTATGCGAGTTCGGTACAAGAAGCCTTGCAGCAACAACGTGACTATCGCTGTGTGCACTGAACGTCTTGCCAAAGATTTTGCTATTTTTAGAGCTTCTGTCGTTCTGATATTTCATTGGATAGCAACGAATATGACTAATAATCTAAGCCAAAGACGGAAACGTAGCGACAGTTAATGTCGGATATATGCATTTAAAGACGGACATGAAGATATTAAAAGTCTTGCACTATTTGAAAGCTTCCTTTTGTTAATTGATGGCAGTTTCCTTAGCTAGATAGTTCTTTTTGAATAAGATAATTTTGTGAAAAATATGCAGTTTCAACATTTTGAAACTTGTTCTTAAATTGTAGGAGTTTCTCCCCAATGCACAGCTGTTCTAAACTGGTTTTGCTTTGGGTACATTATACAGGAACATATCTACGTAAACCTGTTTTGCACCGGATTTTTTCACTTGCATAGCGATAGATGCTTACCCTTCTGTAGCACTCGTTGTAATTACTATGGTTTATATAAATATGGGAGTTCGTATTGTCAGTGTTCATTCTTTTTTTTATGTTATTTTATATTTTTCTTTTTTATTTGTATGCTTTCATTTTTTCATTTGATGTATATGGTCCTCCATATTTGTTTTGTGTTTTATTTGGATCTCAATTACTAGTATTCTTTCCACAAATTGCTACTGTCAATTCTTGCTCAGTATGTGGGAAAAGTTTTCTCCTTTTAAAAACGATCTGAAATTCAACGTTCATAATTAATTATTTTGAGTAATTTTGAATGTTACAAATTCTCGTTTGTGTTAAAATTACAAATGTACCATTATAAACTAGAATAGAAAATTGCATGATATTTACGGAGAAAACTCTGTATTTATTCTGTATTTGATAATGACTCCACAGTATTTTTATGCGGATTTTACATGAAAATATATGGCGCTTTTTTAAAGGGAAAAACTTCTGTCAACATACTGTGGTGAAAATTTCTACAACATTTTGGTAGTTCCTAATGCTTGTTTCGTTTTTGTAATGCATTGTACAATGTATGATAATACTAGTACATATGATTTTAATTTTGATATCCATTTTAAGAACTTAAAATATTTCCATAGACAACGCTAATAATGTGTTTGTCCTTAAGAAATTCAGGTAGTGACCATATAGCCTTGAGGGGTGCTTATTTCTCTTGCTTTTGTTCCTTCCTTTTCAACAGTTCTCTCTTCTCAGCGAGAACGTCGTATGCTGTAAGAAGCGGATGTGTAGTTTTTGCTTTTGACTTTTGTGGCTGGACGTTTTCCTTTGATGTGGTTTGACGGAAGACAAATGCTGTCAACCGCGGTGTTCCATACCGTGGATGAAACGACTGGTGATTGTTTATCTGTTTCCAGTGATTCGTGTTGGCGGGGAAATTAGCTATGCCTTCAACATCTGCAGTTATAATTTCAATTTAGTCTGATAGGATCATAGACAATAGAGTTTCTGGATCATCCAACTCAAGTTTTCATCCATTTCTATACCAGGAATAGCTAGTGGTTGGACTGGTGAACTACCAGTACGACCAGAGGATGTCGAATCAAAAGACGGATCGACAGTGCGAGTAGGAGAAGTCAAATCACCTGACGAACTGACAATACGATTAGGAGGCGTAGAATCAACTGACAAACTTGCAGAACAAACAGGTGTTGAAATTGTAGCATGCGGACTAACAAATTCTGATGGAGATGTTGGAACAGGCCCAACATCAGCATTCGGGATAATGGTTCTAATAGCATTTTCTGGGATTTCAAGTCCAGATCCATCAGTTGGTGGGATAACTACAGTAGCAGATGGTTTATAGCTTGTAGACGGTATAGGTTTTTCTGTTGCTACAACTGGATCGTATGCATCTGATGGAATTGCACTTGGATTGAAAGGAATTATCCCACATGAACAATGTTGTCTGTTGAAACTCCGCTGTCCAAGGCTTTTTTGAATATGCTAGGAAAGCTGCCCTTATTTATAATGTGATACGGAGATTCAGACAGGAATTGAGAAGATGCCATGTGTTGTAAACAGTGTTGAATGGTCCAAAAACCGTACGATCTAACGGCTGGAGCATGTGGGTTGTTTGAGGGGATAGACAAAGAACCTGAATATTTTCTCTCACAGCTAGTTCCAACAGCCCAAGAGTGTCATGGGAAGAGTGGCCATCGAATAGTAGCAGTTGAGCGCGTTCAGGTCCACACTGCTTTAGGAAAACATCCCGAAACCATTTCTCCCCCAATTCCTCCGTCATCCAGCCATTTTCCTGAAACGCGAATACTGTACCAGCGGGAGCTTCCCCAACATTAAGGCCATACAGTGAAGCAGAGGTTTTTCCCTTTACAATAACCATGGGTACCATTATCTCCCCGGCTCCATTCACACATGCCATTATAGTTATGTTTGTTCTATTCTCGGAAACTCGGCTGACAATTGTTTTGGCCCCTTTTTGTGATATAGCTTTAACACAGATTCGCGTGAATTTAACGAAGTTAAAAAAAATGTGCCAAATGCTTGTGCTATGATAGAGTACAGTATTGGAGAGCATATTATTACGAAGGATGTCAAGTAATGACCTGTAGACTTTCTGTCTCGCTTAGAATGTCATTTTGACTAGAAACACATAAATAATGAAGCAAACAATAAATAGATTTCAATCAAACCATGGAGGTATTATATCATAGTACCCCCATGATTAAACAAACAATACAAACATGTAGAACGTTACATCTACTTTGCGGCTAACTTGAAAACTTAAAAACAAAAACAGCTTACTTATGGACGTGTTTTGCCATACAAACTAACTTAAAATTAACAATAGCGTCAATCTTGTCTGGCCTAATGTCCTTGCATGGCTTGATGTCTCTTCAAAGAAGAGAGTTGATTATACTTTTTGTCACATGGACAGATGTGCGACACTCCTTTATGTGTGGCATTGTCATGTCTTTTCAAGCTTTGCTTGTCGGTAAACTTGGTACCGCATCTTATGCACTTGATTTCAATTATACCAAGGCATATGTTCTCATGTTGCCTTTTACGGTATTGGCTTATAAATTTGCGAGGGCAATTGTGACATGTATATGGTTTGACTTCAGTATGTTTGTTCAAATGAAATTGGTATGGCTGCTTTCCACAACCTTCAAATGGACAGATAAAGTGTTGAGCATTTTCCTGGAGATTTTTGTGTACTTGGGCTAAGTGGTTGTCAAGATTTTATTTTGTCTTAAAAGTCTTTTCCGCAATCATTGCATAAATAGCGATTGCCATGGTACTTTGTTCTATGTGACAATTGTTAAAATATTGGTGACAAATACCACAAGTAAAAGACGGCTCATTTGAGTGTTTGTTCATGTGCCTTTTCAGACTTGATTTGTGAGCATATTTCATATCACAAATACTACACTGGAACACATCTGGCTGTTTTTGGTTGTGGTTATCGTCAACAGTTTCTTGCGACGACACGTCTAAAAAAGACCCGTCGAATGCGTCACATTCGTGTTCTTGTTCACTGACATCCATATCTAAAAAGTATGGATAATCAGAAACGTTACTCGAGAATGATTTGCCCTGTGGTCAGTTTTAGACCACACCACAAGATATGTACATTATCTAGGATGTCTGCTGCTCTAGTATATAAAAGTAATGACAAAATTACCGAACATATAAGGAGATATCGCAAAAGGGACATTACATGAACTGGCAAAATGAAGGATAAACCGCTATGTTGTCATATAATTTATAAAATTTCGAGATTATTGAGCTTAATTTACCATTCAAATGCATTCAATACTATTCTATTTTGTTAATGTGCTCTTACGGCTCTTTATACTATATACCGTCTTATCAAAACAATATTCATTTTTGGACTAATTACAAAAAAAATCCACATGAGTTTGGCTTCCCGACAATTGGGAAGTTTTAATTGTTAAATATATTGAGGAAAAAGAGACGGACCCATATGTTTGCCCTTATTTGTCTCACAAGCACATGTGTCTTAAAAACAACAATTTCCTTGGATTATTTTTCTGAAATCCGCAGTTTTAATTTATTCTTGAAATACATATCACATACAGTGTCTAAAAATGTCAGGTAAGATATATTTGGCATTACTGGTGTCCTTTTTATAGAATCAACTACCGGTAGCGGACAGCTTATCATGAAGATTGAGAGTTTCTGGGCTTGTTGAAGACGGTGGCCAAGTGCAAATTTACTTTTACACACGTGCAAATTTATGCATTTTCTGAACATTTTTACATGAACAAGTAATTTAAAATAGACAAAAATCGATGAAATTACTATTGTCGAGATTCAATCTTGGAAATTCTTAATTATTTAAGTAATTTATATCTCATATTATTTCTTTGCATTGTCCTGTGGCGAAAATTCTTTTTGAACATTTTACTCTTCAAAGTAACTCGAATATCAAAAGATGGAAACAATTATTCATTATAGCTTTATCGTGAATTACAACGTGAAGGGACAATGCCTTTGGTGTCTCCAGAAACTGTTAAAAGATTTGAAGTTGGTAGCTATTTTTATTTGTATCAGCATAGATTAAGCAGATGTACATGTACTTTTTCTCTAGAAAATATGAAAAATCAATGGTTCGTAAGTATGACACTTTTTTGATAGTCACACATGACATGCTTAGGTGTAAATATTAATTTCAGGGCTTCTGTTAACGATATCTACAACCGGTTTATCTGATAACAAATTTATTATTTAACCGTGTCAAATGTTACATTTTATCGTTGTACCAGACTTAAAAAAAATTAAGTTTTCCGCCGATTTATACAAATCTAGACCCCAACCTTTTTTTGATAGCTTCTGGAATGAGGGAAAAAGAGTAGAGCGTAGTTTTTTGTCCAAAGCTAGCCATCTATTTGCATAAGCAGCGATAGTGTAAGAAAATTTTACTACATTTTGTTAAGTATCACACTTTAAGGGAGCGTATCTCTTGTGTTGTAAAATAATTTCTCGTGTTATATCTGCTGCCTATTGAACATTAGTATGTGAATGCAAAGACATAATGCTTTCCTGAAAAAAAGATAAAGCAATTAATGAAACTGACCTTTTTTGTTGGACATTGGTCTTCACGTTGGCCAATGTTTACAACCGCGTCAACGATAAGTACCGACTTCACGATAACGCGTTAACCCGGGTGAAAACATGAATTAAAAAAAAATGTTTTTATAAATAGACACCCCCGCTAAATTACTCGTGTTTTGGGAGAAAATTATTCATGCGCAGTTGTTGAATGTTGCAGACGACGGGTTTTCACATTTGTAAACAGAAAACGATCGACAATTGCACTTGAAACTATCGCTAAAATTCATTGAGGTACGCATATTTTGTTATCTTCTACCTGTAACTGGAAAGAATATGATCTCCTGATTCTATGCATATGTAGAACACAGTGAAATTAAAACAAATACAGTCAATATAATACATTTTCCTTACCTCAAGATCTTTGTCAAAATCCGTGATGTAACATATTCATTGAAGAGTCCAAGGAATTCCCAATGCAAACTGGCACACATTTATGGTGTGAATAAAGGAAAGGTTTTTATGTCATGTGTATTATATACAAATGGATATGTGAACGTAAATGAATGAATGAATGCTCTGTCAATTTTAACAGTTGTCATCAAATAATTTACAATAGAAAGGTTATTATTATGTCGTTCGAAATTGTGTCCGGATCTAGGTCACAGAGTGACTAAAACGGGGTCATGAAGATCTGTTTAAAACCCGTAACAATGCATTGAATAATATATAGGCTATGATTCAAAAGGAATATTGGTGTTTAATCTGAAATATGAACATGTAATCAGCTTCATCAGTTTGGTCAAATTTATTATCAAATGTAAATATCATCGAAATTGTTCGTAATTGCGTCGGGTGAGGCTTTACAGTATTAACTTAGGCATCTGAATATAGTTGTCTATAAAACTAACGGGATATTTGTACAAATAAAAGAAACTGGCAAGTAACTTGAATCAACACAAGCTCTTGTCACACTTGTCAGTTAATTCGAGGTGTCCGTGTAGGGATGATGTTGGAAGACAACTTCCACTACTTTTATATCTGTCCCCTTTTCATTTGCCAAAGAATTGTGCTGTTTACTCAACTGAGAGACTTTGCAAACTTCCTAAGCATTGATGTACTCTTAAAGGGATCACCTGACCTTTCTTTTGATGATAATGTACTTATTATGAACTCTGTCCACACCTTTATTTGTGGAACCAAGAGAATTGACTTAACATTTTTCAATTTGATTTTGTATTATTTGTTGCTTAAGATGGTTAAACAAATATATATCTAATATTTATGTATATATGTATGAATATGTTTTTTTAAGAAGTATATATTATTTGCTAGTTAACTTATTCACACTCAGGGTTTTCACTTCATTTTGATTGAATAGGTCAGATTTGAATTTGAACAGGCCCCCAAGTTTTTTGGGGTAATTACCCCCCCTCCCCCGAAATGTTTTGAAAATTAGACGCAAAGTCCTGCATTCTGGCATATTCTGAGCATAAAATTTTATACATGAGAAAGACACAGTTTCTCCCTTTTTCTCTGAGATTCATGTTTTATATGCATCTTTGTAGTGATACTTCTAAAAGATGAGAGTCGTGTGAAGAAAATTATGGTTAACTTGAAAGAATATTAACAGGTTATAATCATATATTGTGGAATTATTTCTGAAATTGACAAACATGATGGTTTAACCACAGACATCAGACCATGTGCTTTTGTCTGTATTAATTACTAAATAATGACTACATTCTGTTTTGTGTTGCTTTGTTTTGTTGTTGTTTTGTTGTTTTTATTTTTTACTTCTAATGTTGTTTCCATTGTATCATTATCAGAGGAAAACCATGTAAACTCATATTGTGAATTTGTCAATAAAATACTTTTTCAGAAATATTTTTTAGTGTGCTTATTATTAATGACCAATATCTCACTATTACAATGAAAATTGAAAATCGTTGATTAATTATTCATATTATTAGTTTTATAATTATTTTGAATATATTGAACTTTCAGTGAACTATTAATACTAATTTACTGAAAGTATGATAATATATATCAATTTTTATTATTATAATGAGATATTAATTATGACTGGTTGGGCATAGTTTGAAACAGATAAAACAAATATAAAAATGTTGTTATTAATTTGTAAAGCTTCCTGTTCACATTTTCAAAAGATTCTACTTTTGTTTGAGTCGTCACATTCGGAATTAAAACTTGAATTCACCAGTATGAATTGTCCTCAAAATCTGAATCCTCCTCAAAGTCTGAATCATTACAATTTTCATATTCAATTTCCATAACCTTCATGGCTTGTCGTACTTCAGATAATACTTGCTGAGCTTCTTCTATGACACAGACAGGATCATCTTCTGTCTGTACACTTGCATCTTGTAATGAAATAGCATTATCTTTGATCGCCACATCACTAGCAGCTGAGATTTTATTAACTTTTGGAAGTTTCCTTCTATCTTTTGCTTTCAGCCAAGAGTTAACAGCTGTCTTTATTATTCTTTGACCATCTTTTGATTCAGGTGCTGGACCATTAATGCAAACATGCAGTACATTCTCCAACATTGCTTCTCCTAGTCTGTTTCTTAGCTTTGTTTTAATGTTTTTGAAGGAACTTTCCTCTTTCTTGCCATGCATTAGTAATCGGTTTGGCCACGGCAGCTGCTGCAATAAGAACTAAACTTGGGTAGAAATTCTCAAAGGTAAGATTTCGTAGGAGCTGCAATAAAAGCCATTAAGTTGTGTTTGGATGATCCACCCCTTACATCTTCTGGTATCACTGGTTTCAGTACATCGTTTATATGGTACTTAAAGCTTTGCCATTCATTCTGAATTTTTCAAGCATGCAAATTCAAATTCTAAAAAACTACAAAACTTACAAAAAAAATTAATCATACAAAAAAAGAATCTAATATAAAATATTATATGTACTTTTAATGATAAATATTTAATTTTGTGTGAAATCCAGAAATGTCAAAAACTATGTATCAGTCTGCAGTCGTTAACATAATATACCATACAAGGACAGACCCTCTGACTGGAAGGTTAAAATAAAAACAACAAGAATGTGAAATGAAAAAGTTAAATTAATTTTTTTTTACCAAATAAAATTTGAAAACAAAATGATTTGAGGAAGGATCATGTTCTCATGCATCAATGAAGTTTTTTAAAAACAAGCTATATCTGTTTTAAAATGGCTAACCATTGGCCAGGAGGGATTATAAAACCCCGTTTTCGAGGCATTTCGAGACATTTTCACGATGGAGTTCGAATGCAATGTTTGCTTTAAACGTTTTACAAGGAAGGATAATTTGGAAAGACACAAAGAATCCGTTCATGGCGCAGGATCCTTTTCGTGTGATAAATGCTTCAAAACCTTCAACAGAAAGGACGCTTACGTAAGACACGAACGTACTTGTTCCATAATATGTAAATACTGTGACACTGAATTTGAGAGTGGAATCGATTTATCTATCCATGTTCAATCACAACATTCCGCCCAGAAGTTTTGTTGTTCCAAATGTGCAAAGAAATATATTGAAAAACGGGATTTGAAGAAACACCAGCAAAAATGTAGTCAAACGATAAATGGTTTCACACTACGGTGGATTATTAATCGTATACGGAATGGTGTAAAAGGCCTTCGTCATTACAATTTTCACTATATATTTTTCCGAGATCGTTTACATAAATATAAAACTATTTTGGCTGTGACATATTTATCAAAATTGATCAGATTATCGCACGTTTTCATCGATCATTTACTAAATGTAATTGCATTTTATAAAATCTCGCCAAAATATTTTCAAAATAATATATGTAGTGACCAAATAATTGTCGAATTGCCTTTTACACTAATCTATATTGATTAATAAGAACCTGACATACCTAGGAGAATGTATATTCCAATGAAATAAGTCCGTTATGACACGCACAGATATGAACACATTATTTATTATTTAGTTTTTTGGTTTGGGCCTGCCTGACATATTTTCGAGCTCCTCTGGTTTGGGCTCGAAGCCTGTTAATTTCTCTTTTTAGTTTATTCACTTCCCTCCAGAGCTCATAAACAGAGCTCTGGAGGTCATCCACTTCTGGGTCGACCCACTGAATTGTCTGAAATAAATAATAATTTCGTTAAGTATATGTTATAAATGAAATATATACGAGGTTACTTCTATTCCTAATGTGTAGACGGGCAGATTTATTTGTTAGGCGTTATGAATGAAATTACAATTGTATTTGATCACAGGATTAGTATAATCGATCATTGATTACTGTTGAGTGGTGCGAATAATTTCTCACAAATTTGTAGCAATATATGTATATGTAAGAACATGATAATCCCTAAGTATATTTTCATGTGATAGATTAAAATTCATTCCGCTCATCTTTAATCAATTTATATTTATGAAGTAAAATACTTAATGGAAACTATCCTTGTGTTGTATATATGGACGAGGAGGGTTCCCTCGTCCATAGCTGACGCCTCACCGTTTCCGGGAACACCTGAAAATAAAGAAAGATAATATTAATAAATGTTGGCGAAATAATTTTTTTTTAGTAATATCTCTCCCTTGTTCAGTTTCCCAGTAAACTGTCACTTTTCGTTTTCAAAGTTAGTTTCCAACAGATGAATGAGGTATCTATCGTTGTTGTCTAGCACCACAGGAGTATCCACCTCCATCGGCGTTTCGGTGTCGTCTACTTCCATGGGTTCCTCTTCGTCCATCGGTTCTTTTTTGATTGGACACAGCTCTAGATCTAGGGGGACGGTGGAGACCCCGTCGTCCAAGACTCTCCTCTTGCAGTAGAAGTATGAGAACCCGTTCCTTCTCTGTTGGTACGTTGCTATGCCGTTGTTGCGGACTCGGAAACGTTTCAACGTGACACGTTGGGTGTTGAGTACGTGTCGAAAGGTGATCATGGGAGCTTGGACCCGTCTCTTGGTGATTCCCTTAGAGCTAAATTTCACTTCACGGACCTGTCGTGGACGATGGACGAGTCGTTTGACCGGGAGTTTCTTGGCACGTCTGAGGAGTCGGAAGGCTGCCATCCTAGTGTTGGAAATGGGAACGGTCTTGGTCTTTTGAACTATATAAGTTTTCGAACAAGAGTCCAATCATGACGTCACCCTCGTATTCGACTTTAAATAATCCGGGTGTCCTCTTGTCGTATTTGGCATGCATTGTGCAGCAGGTGTGCGGAAACCATTCCAGATCGACGTCGTCCCGGCAACATCCGGTCAGTGTGCGTTGGTATGTCAGGTTTGACGACGGAAGCGAACGTAGTTCCCGACAGGGCCATGTATGCCGGGTCTGTATCCATCTCACAGTACGCGAAATCGGCTCTGTCGACGTACACGTCCAGGTAGTCGTAATAAAACTGGAGCATGCGTAATTTCGCGTACTGCAAGATGAAGTACCCGATTTGAATGGGTTGATTGATGTCTAGTTTTTCCTTGGACTTTTCCACCTCGAAATATTCGTCTTCTTCGATGAGCGTGGCAAGTTTTTTAAATTGAGGATTGTTGGCTTCGAGCATGACCCGGCCTTCGCCCTGGACGTATTTGACGGACTGGAACTTTTCTTGGTCCATGATGGTGCCACCGTAAGCACTATTTCCTTCCACTTTCTTAGTGTCCCCTATGATGCCTTTGACGGGGTGCGCGTCACCTAGTCGTCGCCCGTCCGATACCTCTTTCACGAACTCTTGGAAACATCGGTGCGGCGTAAATTCAACGAATTGATAGATCTTGGCCACCACCATGCCGTGTTCTAGATACCATTTCAGAAGTGGAGTTGCGATCAATATCTGTCGCCCCGCATGCTTCCTACCAGCAGACGACGAGGTTTCTCGGACAGCTGGAACCGACGCACGTGATCTTGCATGTGTTCGCCGATGAGGTCGAACGGTACGTCGGTGGTACAGAACAAAGGTGACATCTCTTCGAAGTATTCGTACGGCGTCATGGTCGGTTGTTGAAAGTAAGACGGCCATTCGTCGGGAACCCGGATGTCGCATTCCACCATTCCAAAGAGTCGACCGTTAGCTACACCCTCTAAAATTTCATTTTCGGTGACGGATCATATTTGACCTGTCGTCCATTTCTGATTGGTCACCTTCTGCGTCATCCAACAGTCGTGACCGTGCCAGTAGCACCCGTGGAATTGGTAGACGGTGTTGGTATTGGCGTCGTAGCCGTCGACGGGATACGGACCGATCTTCTTTTCTTTGCCGGTGCGAGTGGAGTGCACTCGATCCCCTTGAAGCTGGCGCTGTGACGATACATTGCAATTACAGTTTCCAGTTGTGAACTGAGGACTTTATGTGCAGGTCCACCTGTTGTTTTCTTCAACTCTGCTTGATGCTGGGTAAAAGCACTCTGCCTTTGAAGTTATGTTTCTCCATTTATCCCTAACTTCACTAGGATTTCTGGAAGCAACTTCTAAAGCATTGACCTTCTCGGTTATATTTGACCAAACAATCTTCTTTTGTTGATTAGTAGTCGAATTTGATAATTTCCTATTCAAAATATTTGCTGACCTCTTGCTGCAATATTTCTTCCTCCGCAACCGAAACGTTTTGTTTTCTAATTCTAGAGATCTTCAAAGGACACGGGGTCTCCTCAAGTTCGGCCATATTGATACAGGAAGCACACTTTTATCATTTGCATTCTGGCGAACACTGATTGCTAATTACTGTCTAATCGTTTTTAACGACTGATTAGGGCTAATTGAGGTAACGACTAGTTCTACAACAGACCCCTGGTTTGATAAAGTTTACGCTTTTCAGAAATTCGTGGTTTATTAAACGTAAACTGTCCCACACCAAAACTTGAAAATATTCCTTAAGTGTACACAAACGTCAAAAATATTTTACATTTTTTAGCATCCTAGTCAAGAAGGAGGTGACGCCATGACATGTTAACGATAATAATGAAATATCTCTTGAATTAAAAGCACGTTTGAGACGATACGAGATAGTTAATATCCGGAGAAATATTAAGTAACAACTGAAAGCTCAAACACAAAAAATATTTTAAAATGTACAACGTCAAAAATATTTTAAAATGTACACAAACGTCAAAAATATTTTATAATGATGTTTTCGAGAATATTTTTTGATTCTCAAGACAAGATTTCCGATTATGAATAAATATCACTGAAACTAAAAGCACTTCAGAAACGATATCGGATCAAATCTAATACTGAATAAACATGTTATTTGCTATCTTGAAGTGATAGAATAAATGTAGCAACGGAGAAAATTTAACTAATCAGTTGGTGTGGTTTGAACGAAATGACCCTTGGCAAGGTCATGTCCACTCCCCGTGTAATGGGGTTTTTATATCCTCAGTGGATTACACCATGGTGATTTAAAAGTCGTTATATTTTGTGTTGTAGGCTTATAATCGTTAATGCCAGTGTTGTACAACGAGTAAAACATAATTGACGTTAGTAGAATGTTTAAGTGATACTATTAGCGTCTGCGCATAAACGCTTCCGGAAGGCAACCAACTTGAATTCCATAATTGTTGACATTGGATACCGAGTATGGTTACGTATTGCGTTGCATACCGGTTTTCTAATCGACCAAATAAAGAGGCAAAGGAAAAGAAAATAAGTTGTTTTCGATTTCCCAAGGATGCAATTTAGAGAAAAGCATGGGTAACCGCGGTAAATAGGGCCAATTGGGCACCAAATGAGGAGAGTCGTATTTGTTCGGCACATTTTGTAGAAGGGTGGCACAGTGACGACCCAAATGACGTCAATTATAGGCCAACACTATTTTCTTATAAAGAAAAGATTCCCTCTGAGTCAAAAATGCACAGATCTGACCGACATACCAAGAGGAATATGTTGCAGGTGATACATTAATTATTAACATTAACATTGTGATGCACAAGGTGTGTTTTGTTTCCCCAGAATTCAAAGGATTCTAATGGCTTGACTGATATGTGCATCCTCACTGAGAAATCACATTTTTCAATGGGATACACATATATTGTGACATACCAGTCATGCCAAAAGAATCACTCTTGACAAGTTTCTGTGTAGGACCTATTTAGTAGGCTATATGTACATGTAAATAAATGTATTTTATGTAATGGTGTGATAGTAGCAGTTATTAAAAATTGCACCATTTCCTAAATCCATTCTTTTATTTTACATATTTGAAAATAAAACTGTAGTGGTAGCCTAAAAGCCACCTGATGAGTACCCTTGGCAGGGACGAAACAGTTTTTAGTTTGCCTGAGTGAAGGTAAAATAAATAAATTATTCTTTGTTCACTTTAGCCCATGACCAATAAGGTCAGCATGATGCAGTATTATTTAAACCAAAAACTTATACCACAATTAATATGGTATTATTTTTTTCAGCTTCATTAAACCAAAGGCAGAAAAGATGAAGTACTGGGTAGGACAGAAATCATCCAGTTCAGCAGACAGACAAAGACCGTCGAAGGGATCACTGGAACTAATCGACCAACTTTTTGCTGTGCTTATGAGGTTGCGTTTAGGGATTCTTGTTACAGATATTTCAGAAAGATTTAATATATCAGAAGGGACTTTTTCGAAGTACTTTTCCACATGGATTTTCTTACTTCAAAAAGATCTAAAAATGTTAAATCCTTTTCCTGCTATAGATGTTATTGATCGAATTATGCCATCTGCTTTCAAAATGAAGTACCCCTCTGTCCGAGTTATAATAGATTGCACTGAGGTTTTTATACAGAGGTCGACTAGTCTCATTAATCAAAGTTTGACATTTTCCAATTATAAGCATCATACAACTATTAAATTCCTAGTAGGTATTACTCCATCTGGTGTTATTTCATTCGTTTCTGAAGGTTGGCCCGGAAAAACATCTGATCGTCAGATAACAATTGAGTCAGGATTGATTGATTTGCTGGATGAGAATGACAGCGTTATGGCAGATAAAGGCTTTACCATACGAGACGTTTTAGAACAAAAATGTAAATTGAATATACCACCATTTAGAGGTGCCAGTGCACAGTTCACCACAGACGAAGTTTTCGAAACCCAAGAGATAGCTTCATTGAGAATTCACGTTGAAAGAAGCATCGGTAGAGTAAAAAATTTCCATATCCTTGACGGAGTCCTGCCACTTACCTTGCAACCAATGTCAACTAAAAATTTTCAAGTTATATGCTGGTTGACAAATTTTGATGTTCCTTTGGTGAATTGAGAACATGTATGTCAGTCATTATATAGATGCATAAGCTTTTCCTTCCATTATGGTGGCTCCACCCATTAAGATTTTCATTTTTTATGAATATTTGGAAAGGTAGCATTTTTTTTCAACACAGATAGCATAAAAATAACAAGTAATGGCAAAATAAGGGGAAATAATTCAAACTCAATTCAATTGTTGGCATAAATGTGTTTTGAAATAAAGATTAGATTTTTAAATAACTGTAGAGAATAGGAAACTTGTGATCCCTGCATCTAGATTAAATTTATCTGAATTTTATCAAATATATTTTTAAACAAGAAAAATTAAAGTAACTAACTTGGTAGAGCCACCTTTGTCATTTGTGCAAGATTAATGAGTGCTGCAACTATCTTACAGAATTATAGAATTGTGCAATTGTTTATTATGTTTGATGTCACTGTCTGAACAAGTCATAACCAGTAATATTTGTTTGAAATTTTTGTATATTACTGGAGCATTTTGGTTAGTTTGATGGTGCATGTATAGAAAAAAACCCAGAATCCTTGAAATGTTTTAGACTTGGGAATTTCAATTGCTATTCATGGATATCCCAATTAAAATATCACCTCCCATTTTGATGAAAAAAGATTTATTGTTCAGTGGATTGTAATCATTTTAATGGAGATGTAAAAAAGAATGCAATTAAATTTCAATTTATAGTTTTGATAAATTTTATAAATCTAATTGATCATACATCCATAGAAAGTTACAATTTGCTGCCTGAATGTTGCAAACCAGATTATTGGTAAAATACTGGGAATATATGCTTCATGTTACACCACGGCAAAGACATAACAGCCATTTCTCCCTGTATTTGTGCATAGTACTTATGCTTTTTATTCAATCTTACGCCTTCATCTACACACTCCAGGCAAAACTCTGGATAGTTTAATGCCACAATATCAAGAACCTCCATTTTGTTCACCTTATTTCCTTTGATAGAATATGGGTATTTTACTTCCAATAAACCGCTCATGTCACCCTCCATGATTTTTCCATCGCTGGATGCACCGAGGAATGAATGAGATGCATATAAGGTTAGCCCAGTATCTTCTACCTTGAATGGTAAGTTAGGGTTGATCATAGATTGCAGAAAAATATAGTCTTCCTTTGCCTTGCTCTCACAGTCTATACCCCATTGAACAACTGGAAGTAGTGCTTTATAACTGAAAAATAAAATGGTACCTGTTTATTGAACAACTGGAAGTAGTGCTTTATAACTGAAAAATAAAATGGTACCTGTTTATGTCATAGACCTATATTTCCATATCTCCCTTTGTCAAATTTAAAGTTCCATTGAAATACTTAGAAGTGAATCATTCAATTTTAGATTGAGTAAAAAACAGAAACAGGATATAAATTATTACTTAACATGCATGTCTAGTATCAGAAAAGGGATCTAAAGGCAATCTGAGCAAAGATTGAACTGGTTATATGTCAACAGAAAATGTAATTATTAGTTAAGTTATTTCACAGCTTGCTGTATGTCTAGGTGTAAATTGTTCAATTAGACCCTGAAAAGACACATGGAAGTGTATTTTTTATCAATTGTGTTGTTGCATTAATATGACCTTGCACATATTTGGTTCAATTTAAAAAAATGCACATTTTACATATGTATAAGGCTATATGAAAATACTTTATTTCCAATATATAATTTAATTCATGCAAATATTGCAAAGAAAATAATGGCCATCTTATAAATGTGCACAAACTTCTCATATAATTATTATAATATTTTAAAGAGGGATAAGGACCACCACCCACTTCTTTTTTTTAAACGATACATTAGTCTAAGCATTCCAATAGTCTATTTCAAACTTTCAAAGTTAAACGATTAATTATTCAAATTTAATCTTACAGTTTTCTTTACTGGCATTGGTAAATAACATATTTTCCATCTTCAGAAACAAAGGGTCTGGTATGGTAGTGACCTCCATTTCAATGCAAGCGTCTTGAACTTGGTCAGGTATATTCCATAAGTGGGCTAATCTAAAAAAAAATATACTTTTTATTCATTGTGAGTGATTCTTTTTCTTAGTTCATATATATTGGTATTTGACATTTCTGGTTTGCTTCACTAACTACTTGATGAACTCTAAATACAGGTGTGCTATGGCAACCCTTTTAATAGATGGTTATATTGACATCAACTCAAGATATTTGTTGAAATGACATTATTTTTACTCATTCAGTACATATGTACTTAGTATATATTTCCATGAAAATGTTCTGCAAATGCAATATTTATATGCTGCTCGGGTGCTACATACTTTTGATAAACAAAAGTTGCAATGCTAATTTATTTTACTTATATTATATTTTTATTTTTATCTTTTCCTAATCAATGCTCAAAACTAGGAATGTTTAGGCCATTTAAAGTTAATAATTTACTGGCTCTCATGCACCTGATGAGGGAGGGAGGCATTTTTTTTACCCTTTTATTGTTCCAAAATGTGATAACGGTACTTTTTACATTGTCTATTGCGAAAAAAATTATGAAGGGGTGCCTTTTTTTTAATGACATGGCAATACAAATGCTTAATGAGACAGCCTTCAAAAAGATTAATGAGGGCCTGAGAACTAAGACATTATTTTTAATTGCCTTTATTTATACTACATACTCTATTAGTGTTATGGTCTGATTGTTTTTGTTAGCAAAGTACATTAAGATTAAAATTTTGTTTTTTGTTAAATATATTTCACAAATATTAGTATTGATATGTACCAGTATTTGGAAATATATTCTTTAAATCTCTCAAGTGTTCCAGTGTTCTTGAAACATCATGGTTTCTGTCAGATGTGTGACGAGGATCAAATGTAGACATACTATCTGTTTTAGATTTGACAGTTTCTGTTGTCTCTGTGTTGGGCAACAATGAGGGTTTGCCTGCTTTCAATGTGCTCATAGGCTTCGGTTTTACAGTATGGCGTGGAACATTCCATTCACATAGCTTTGAGGTCGAACTGCATGTATTAATGTCTTCAGTTGCCAATCTTCGATCTGTAACCTTTGCATTACTCAATGCAAAGAGCAAACTACCAATGTGACTACATGTCTGTGCTAACCTTTAATAAAATTATGATAAGATTAGTAGGATTAAAACATTTACTAAATAAAAAATATAACAGAATTACAAGACATTTATCACAAGTCCTGTGCATTGATGAATTTAATGTATTTTCCATATCTGTTCATACATACGTAGTATTGAACACTATATTCTAGGAATTTATCTACTAATCAGTTGAAGAGTAGACTCGCAAACATTCTAATTTTCCGATCCGTGGAATATTTAAAATTCCAAGGGAGATAATCGTACATATTTTCCGCTAGATGGCGCTTCACAAACCCAAACAATTATACGTACTTGGAAAACCAGGTTTTTCTTCTATTAAATCAATGAAAATGATTGAAATATGATTAAGAATCACATTTACATTTATTAATGGTCTTGATTTTCCGTCTGGTATAAAATCGGTCTGCGATGAATGTACAAAAAACGTTTTTTTCTTTACCTCGGGAAATCGTATTTTTTTCTTGTCGCGTATGTTTACACCTTTTGCATCTGACAGAATAAAATTCCCGTGTATGAAAAAAATTAAAAACTGGTTCTTTGGACAGAATAATATCTACACTTCATTGGGTAAAAAGGAATTTACATCACTCCTAACAGTTTATTGGATATGGGTACAAAGTATGGATTTGGATAGCAATCATTCCACATTTGGATTCCTCTTTCGTATCTAAATTGAGAACAATTATCACACACAATGAGGCAAATGATTTACTAAATAATCACCATGACAAACCTTGACCTCATGTGTGAGTTGCATAAATTGATCAATACTTAGATGTACGTTAGTCTGTGCACCATGGAAATTAATCAAATATTTATCATTAACAACCTCTTTATACACTTGATCTGACCACAATAAATGTACATCCTTTACATTGTTTTTATCAAGTTTTCTTAGCAAAATGTTTATCTATTTGTAATAATTGAACAAGTGGTATCAAAAGTGACATCTTTTTCCCCCCCGACACATTTTTACCTCAGGCGGTGATGCTTGTAAATTTTTCATGAAAAATCCTATCGTAAAATTACGGTTACATTTAGATAATTCTAAATATACATGTTCTACATTGTAACTAAAATGTCTACTGTTTACAATATTTGATAAATACATACTACGTGCTAATACTACATCGGATAAGGGTTCGATAGTTACTTCTGTGAAACTATCTTCACCAACGTCCAAGGAGAAACGAGTTTATCCATATATGACACAATTACATTTCTCTTTCTATTTTTGTTGTCCAGCAGGAAGCAGTAGATAATAGGACAATTCAAGATGGTATTTTTACTTTAAACTATAACAAAAAGACATTTTGGGTTACCACAAGAAAAAAACTCATTGATAAATAACAAAATTTTACTAGCAATTAAATACTATATATACACATGTAGATGTCTCTCAAAAAACCTTGCTTTTACAGCCCTTGTATATATACTCAAAGAGATTTATAGTACAGAACGAATAAAGGCCATTAAACAAGAAAACCTAGATGTTGTCAACAATTCATGGAAGTGTTGGTGTACTTTATTACAAAATAGGGACCATTCATAGTGCTTTATGTTTTTCTTCGTTATATATTGTAGAAAATACAAATGTAACACTCTTAAAAAGTATTATTAACTTGAACAATTATCACTCTCTATAAGATATATAACATATTCTATAATTTTATTCCTTTCCAAATGAAACTAATGTCTGGCCCGACCCCCTTCCCTAATTTTTTTTCATCTTTTTTCCATTTATTTATATATTTTTATCTTTTTTTCCTGGTTCTAACTAGTAGTTAACCAAAAGTATCTTGTTTTTGTTATATCATAAAATATTTTTCATATCCTTAAAACATAATGTTAATATAAAACTTAACCCCCAAAAATGTAAAATTGAAAATCTGTATTTTTGTTAGAAACTACATTTGTAAATAGAATATGGTCATCTATCATCTGTTCATACACACTCAAGGGTACTTTCTTGTATCATGTTTTAAAATAGATATGTAGTATCTTATATGTACTTACTAAAAAATACTAATAGTTGTATATTACATCGTTTTTATTAATGTTAACGAGGTCGGGATAAGGTACCGGTATTCGATGTATTTCTAACTAACAAATGTACAGATTTCAATAAAAATATTATGATTTAAAAAAAAACTTCACATGTTGGATGAAATGTGTACTCAACAACACTTCGAATACATCGAAAGTTTAACAGGCCACGAACAAAAAAACATTGTTCCTTCCTTTTACGAACTTAGTCAACCTAGCCAAATACTACCAACCATCTCAAACCATGAGCGTAGATAAACACGAGTACCACTACACCGGAACAATATCTTAACTAAACACTACTAGCCTAATGTTCATGTAGATATATAGTCTCATTGTACCCATAAACCAAATATCATCAAGATATTAAAACAATTGGCGCAAACTTTGCTAAAAAAAATTTGAAGAAATAAGCTATTGACTTAACCCGTCCATATGCGCTACCGCCTAGAAATATATATTGAATTATTAAACTCGCGGAAGGAATTTCCACTAACCCAATTCTTTCACTGACGACGGGTTCATAGGCCATTGTATTCACCTCCGATTGATATATACTAGAATACATGTATATTATACCTATTTCATCCATTTTACCGATTAATCCGTTTATCACCCTACACCTCAATATGAAACCGGAGTATCATGAATTATATGATAAATTCATTCACGTTTCTCTTTTGAAGGAGTAATTATGTGATGGACCCATTTACTTGCTATTACTGCGATGAAAAGTCATCAACACAAAAAGGAATACTCGAACACACCATTGTCTGCCACCGAACAAGGGAGCTGAAATGCAAATCACTCGAACTGTCACCTACTACTGGGCGTTTTGGGCCACCGAACTTTGAATTTCAAGCTCTTTCCAAGTGAAATTAAAAATATGGGCAAACACATATGTATATGTATCAATGGGAATGTAATAATTTGATGCTGTTACATGGTAGGCTAGTAAGCAATATCGGCAACAGAATACCGAATGAACAAGGTAAAAGGATTTTTTCAATAAACGACAGAATCCAGACAAGACAAAATCGAGATAACACACACGAAAACGACAAAAAAGAGGAGTACACAAAAACAACAGAGCACAATGCAAATGAATGAGACGACACAAAAACTGAAGCACTTCCAGTATGAATATCCGTAAAAAACCGGAGGTGACATCATGTGCTCTGGAAGGGTAAGCATGTCCTGCTCTGTCGACAACACCCTTCACACTGCAAGTGAGGAAATTCCAGGTAAAAGTCAAAGCCATGAATGTCGATAGATATCAAGTCTCATTTGTAAGATTGAAACTTCATAACGATCTACCAAATCATGGGGTCGACCATACAATGTCTGAAGTGATACAATTTAGTTTTAGTTTGTATTGCTCCGTTGCCATCATCAACAAAAAAGGGGCATGCTTGTCAAACAAAAAAACAACATTCATACAATAATGTATTTCTTTATTGAACAATTTAAAATGAAACAAGTTTTTAAACATCTCTCCTGTCTAATCAATAACAAATAAAAAAAATAAACTGATATATAAAAACAATTCTGTAGAAATACACAAAAAGTTCATGGTTGTCTTTAATGTCTAGTTTGGTTCCAGATCTGATCAGTGGTAAGACGTGTTTGATCATCACTAGTTGTATTCAGTTTACATTTTTTGAGTGCTTTGAAAGTGACGATCACCACTTAAACCTTGCAGACAAACAGAACAAGAATATGACCATGCATTATTGTGGATAGCTATCATATGATCCATCAATGCTTGTTTGTCGAATAAAACGGCATTGCACATTCCACATTTATTCGCTCTATCGACTTGTCTTTGATGGCAATATTTAGAATGCCGTTTTGAACAAAATGCACGACTGAACAGTGTCCCACATTTGGCACATTTCAGTTTTATGCCGGAATGTTTATCCATGTGGGCTTTGTATGAGGTATTCGACACAAAACCCTTTGAACAAATACTGCATTTATATTGAGGGTTAAGTTGGTGTGCTTTATCCTTCCTCATTTTAAGATTTCCAGGACCTTTGTGTTTTACAAAATTATGGCGATGAAGGCTACTCTTATATTTCGTTTTAAACGAACAATTGTTACAGGAATAGCTTGTTTTGTTCCTGATTTTCTTGTCCTGTTTCCCATTTCTTTCTAAACTGTCAACACTTTGGCTTTGTGTGCTTTCCTCGTGATAATCCGGTCCTTCTAGGGTAAAGGAGCTAAATGATTCCTCTAGAGGGTTAACTTCAGATTCCATCACTACAAAAAGAAAACAGTGCGTCATGTTTCATCATTTTGGTTAGCTTATTTTGTGTATTAAAAATGCTAAACAAAAACTATAAGCCATTTTTCGGATGTTGCAACCTGAAGTCACAGTATAGTAGAACGTGAAGGCACAGGACATCTGTAAGGTATGCAAACGTGAAGTCACAGTACACCTGTAGACTAAAAGGGCCACGTAAACGTGATCTATAAAACACTATATAAACGTATAAAGCATCGCAACATGTTTGATAAGATAGATATATGACATTGACAAAGGGTTTCATTCATGTTTTTCCATTTTCCGATACTGTGCAGACAACAATTGCTGATAACTTTCAAATTAAGACTGATTTTATGTTAATATAAAATTAGTCTATAGTGGTTTCATTCAGTAACAGATTGTAACATTTTAAAAGTAAGTAATCCTGATAGAAAACAAAATTAACATACCTAACAGGTTGCTTCTGTGTCTCACACTGTTGCAAAAATGAAGTCACAGTACACTTGGAAACACGAAGGCACATTTCATAGATGACACCGTTTACACAGTGTGTAAGGAATTGGCCAATCTTCCAATGACTGCTTTACTAGAGTCAAATAACAATAACATATTTACAGTTTATTCAATAACAATGTTCTTGTAACAACGGTGACCACTATTCCTCCCGTGAACCTACAGGACAAATGAAATAAAAACATTTTTTTTTTTATTAATTTCACCCCACATTACTTGTGCGGTTTCCACAATCACTTCATTGCGAGGGACTAACTTCAAATATCCATCGGATCAAATCTCCGTCCGATCCTCTAGACACAGTATTAATATTGAGCACGGTTATTACTGGGAGCTCAGCATCTTTTTTCGTTCACATTTCTTAGCATCTATGGATGCTGCATTTTGGAGATATAACCAAGATGACGGTAGGAGGCCCTACAAATGGTTGGATGACACAGCTACAACTTGAAGTTCGAATCAAGGAAGCTTTTATTACGCCACAAATGTTGTGGCGTTAACAAAGAGATAAAACTGTTTTCATGTGTGTTAAAGCTGATTTTTCCCCACATTGATTGTCTACAGTTTGTTTTCTTCGTCGTTACTTCGGTGTTTTCAATAGTCTTGGGGAAAGCTATTATTCCTAGCACATTTAAATTCTAGAAAAACCTAAATTAATTATGCCAGTTTCAGATTATTAAACAGTCAATATTTCTCGCGCTTTTTGCGGCAAATGTTGAAGCACCAACTGTATGGCAGAAGCATTTCTTCTCGGGGTAAATCGATTGTCCACATCGTGTACGTTGAAATGGTCTGTCGATATCACATGTATCTGATATCCTACCAGGAATCGTTGAAACGTTTTTACATCTTCGATTCCGCATTGATGTAGGAGTACTCCCGCTTTGGCGTGTAATTCCAACGCCAACTCTTCTTGGATACGACGACTTTGTCGAATATAATTCCATTGCTCGTGTTCGTCGATCTTAACTTTGGTCGTTACGATGGCCGTGGCACAACACGTGTCATCTTTGTTTTGTATCTGTATGATGCAACGTTTATCTTTCAGGAACCTCTCCGTGTCCACGTACTCACATCTCTTCCCAGTTCCACCCTTAGGAAGGCTGACGTGTTATATTCAGTTGTACACAATGGTCCAGAACGAACTTTTCGTTGGACTGTAGCACTCTTTCTATTTCGGTTAGTAGTAGTTCACTGGTCAGCTGGTTCATCTGCATAAAAGGTAATCTGATGGGAAAATCCAAATCGGGACATTCAAGGGTAATTTGGACTAAATCTTCTTCCTGCATTCCTTTGGTCACATCTGTTAAAACGGAGTCAAATAGGTTCTGTAGGGTTTTCAATATGTCTGGTACACTCTGGACGTTTAATTCATTGAACGTAACTCTGTACTCGTTGGATTTGGTGTTAAATCGAGGCATCTTCTGTCCCTTCTCCTTAGTAATAGTGTAATACTGATCGGGGTGGTTGATATCCACGGGTTGATTTTGTAAACCGGCTCCGCTCTGATGTTTCTCCTTCAGATGGTGATACAGGTTATCCTTTCGTCTACAACAATCCGCATTCGCTACATGGAAAGAAGCTCTCGTTGTTGTGTTTTCTCTCGTGTCTATCGAGATTGTCCTTTCTAGTAAAACGCTTCTGGCATACTCCGCAGGTAAAGGTATTCAGGTGTTTGTTTAGACGGTGGTGCTCCATTAATTGACTCTTCTTGGCAAAAGCTTGCTGACAATATCCACAGGAATGCATCTGTAAAAGACAAATGTATATTTACAACATGAATCAAACAGTTCAACTACATGTTAATTATTTGTTAAAACTACATGTATGACTTACATCTGCGCTGCCTAATTGGCGTTTGCTCTGAGCTCTAAACGCGTCTGGGCGCAGAATGAGAATGTTTGGCGTCGAATCGGCTTTTATAGGTGACGGCATGTTACTAAAAATAGATCGATGAGTCATCGAAGTACTGTGACATTCGACATGGTCTGTTTAATTCTCTTGTGTTTTGTCTTTTCGTTTATCTCTCCGTTTGTTTTATGTTTTCCTTCTGTTTCTAATTTCTACTTCACGTCACAATACCACCAATTTCTTCTTTCTCACGCAGCAGCAGCAGCAACCGCCGCAATAGGGCTGAAATTCCACCCAAAACACGAAAAACGTAAACAAAAACGTTAACAAAACGAACAAATAGCCCTTAAAAAGTTAAATGAACACAAAACACGTGATCAAAACTGAAATCATAACGTGAAAACGTGATTAAAACGTGAAACACGCGCAAACAATACGACAAAAAACTCGTACAGAGCCGTCATTTGAGGAGCAGGAGGGAAAAATGGTTTAACATGGGGGGTAATAGGTCTATACGGACCCGATACACTACTGGTATACGAGTAATGCAATTAAGATATTGGTATTTTAATTCATTTATGAAAATATGAAATTGCATCGATTTTTTGTAGTGTATTGAATTGGATTGCTTCATATTAAGGAGGTTCATGTCATCAACTGCTAGAAAGCATACTAAAAGTACAAGTTCATTGTGTATCATTTTATTGGCATTTATAACATCGTATCAGTAATACATCACAATACACAACAATCATCATGTTAATTCAACAAGATAACAAAAAGTGATGACAGCATTAATTGTCCTATTATGAATTGTCTTAAACTAGGTTCTGTTCTGCTATGTGCTCCAGGATGTTGCCGAAAGCTTGGTTACCACAGTTCCACAAAAGAACTTTGATCATCAAACAAATTAAATTACTCAGTTTACAAAATTATACTCGCAGCATCAAAAGAACTTTGCAATTAAACAAAGTAACCAGTTAATTATATTGATTAATTTGAATTAAATTATCAAACATTAAATATAATCACGTACTAGTAACTACATTTTAATTAATTGAGAAAATTAATAATTGTTTATTGTAATCATTTAATTAGTTAATTAGAAAATTTATGATTCAAATAGCAAGGTATTATGTTTATTTCTTGTAAAAAAATATTTTCTATGCAAGAATCAATGTAATCATACAAGTAAAAATATATATTAATTGTACTTATGAACTTGCATTTTCCTATAACTAGAACAACTGAAAACAGACCACAGTGAAACATAATTAATATCCATGCAATAAGTTTGCAAAAAACTGAACTTAGACATCTGACTCTGGAAAATTTTTCTTTTCAATAAAGTATAACTTTTCTGCATTTGCCATTTAATTGAAATTTAGGCATGTTGTACACTGAATGGTGTTTTAAAGATTTTTTGTTGTAATTGTTCACTTAAAAAATTGGCGACTAAAATTTTATATCTTTTTGCACAGGCTACTGCATAGAAATGTTTTAAGGTTTGAATAGAGAGTGTTAGCACATGTTTTTGAATTACATGTATTAGTAATTATTATTTTTATTGATATTAGTTTTCACTTGTTAAATCTGTACACAATAAATATATCGTACAACACTTTATGCAGTCTTTCATGTCAAAGTCAACATAGCTACACACATAAAAATCCTTGTAGAATCAGGTATTGACAATACTAGTAGTAACATTTCCACAATACCTATTACAATACTATACACAAGTAAAATATATATTTTTTAAAATCACAATACTGGTATACAATACTGGAACAAATTTTTATATATACCAGTATTGCGATCGCCAAGTACAGGAGATCCGATTTCAGATATTTTTGTACTTTTCTAGCTGCAATAATGTAGCTCCTGAGACAAACTTGTGTCTCGGCGGAGCATTGAATTGAGTGACTATTGTAAAACATGGCAACTCTCAGTAAATGTGAAAAAGACTAAAGCTATAATCTTTCAACAAAGAAATATCCCATATAACAAGTATGATTTTTATTTAAATGTGTATAATTTAGAAAAGGTCCTGAAATATAAATACCTGGGAAATCTTATTGAGGCTTCAGGAAAATTTCATTCTACCCATATATAACTATCAAAAAGGGGTGGTAATGTTATGTTTTCCATGTTTAAATATTTAAGCCCTATTGAACATGTTTCAATAGAGATATACAAAAAACTATTTGAATCTCTTGTTAAACATTTACTCATGTATAACTTAGAAATTTGGTTTATGGATTTTTATGAAAATATACTTAAAGGACAATTGCGGGCAAACAAGTCAAATTCTAATTTTGATCTCATGACTCATTAGATACAAGTTTTTTTTAGAAAAGGTGAACTTAAAATTTGTAAATTCGTTCTTGGAATAAGTAAAAGATCTGTCTACATAGCTGCTAGAGCAGAAATTTCTCAATATCCTTTAGATGTTTATATAAAGTTGAAAGTCTTGAAGTATATGGCTAGAAATTCAAACAAGGATAATAATCCTTTATTATTGGATGGATAAGCCTCTCAAAAACATTACATTTAAATGGTACATATTCTTGGTGTACTCTTGCAGAGAATATATTAAACACAAACAAAATAACTGAAAAAAAATATAGAGGTTACTAGTTTTAACAAGGAGAAATGGCATCTCACAAAATCTTTGAAAAAACATTACTAGAAAACTATGAAAACATGTTTTTGGAGAAATTGAGGTCTTTTAATATCAACAATAAACTTTTTCTATGCAGCTGCAAAATAAAGACAAATTATATTATAGAACCATTTATTGAAAATTCAAACTTTGAAAATAGAAAATTAATTGTGAAAATGAGAATAAGTGATCATGTTTTAAAAATTGAAAGAGGCAGATATAATAAAATAAATAGAGAACAACGAATTTGTAGGCAATGTTACCTAAATGTAATTGAAGACGAGGAATACTTCTTCTTTCATTGCCAAAAAAACGAATTATTAAGAAAGGAATGTTAACCCAGATAGAAAATTTATACACAAATTTGATGGGAAATAATCATATTCAAAATCTCGAAACAATTTTATCTTCTTCGTGTCTTATGCAACTTGCTGCCCTTTTCATTCAAAAGTCATTAGCACCGAGGAGAGTGGACTCAATATAACTGCATAATTATTATGTTAGTTTTAATGTATGATTGATTTGTACGGCTTTAGCATCGCAATAATTTCTGAATTGACTGCATTTTAAAATATTTATTTTTGTGTATTTCTCTATGATTGATTTTTGTTTACAGTTTGATAAAGATGAAGTACAAGGACTTTTCAACATTGGTACTGAGTCTTGGGCAGTCCTTATATGGAGCTACACGTGTATACCAGGAGCAAAGTACATCGGGAGACCACCTGACCATTTTAATGCTATAGACCTTCCAGGGATGCAAGTTCTGGATCTGCAATCTTCAGCTTGTTCTTGTACCGGAAATCACCAGAATACTAGTATTCAGAATTCTACAAACCTCACTCGTGTTGAAAGCAATTCAGAAGATGATGGTTACCAACATGATGGAGAAGCTGATGATGAACTTTATACAACAACGTTTGTATTTAATGGTTCAACTTACAACAACATCTACCAAGAAAACTAAAAAACTGTGCAATTAGAAAAGGAGCCGGACAATCCAAAGATTCCAATGCCATTGTTGTAAAAGTATGTGTGGACGAACTATCTTTGATTATTGTCTACATTGGTGTTAAAAAATTACCTAAAGTTGTTTCAGCAATTCGTAAACAGGAAATTGTAGACATTAAAGTCAAACCCGATAAGGAACTGAACACGTACAAATCTAATTTATAATGTTTTCATTGAATATTTAGGAATGACAATAATTGTAAATGTAAATTAACTTTATTGCAAAACAAGAAACCCTGACGGGCTGTGCAAATTACAACACATAATGACAAGTTGACAACATAAGACATACAACATACAGTAAGAATTCAAATCAAGTTTAAATTTATATACAATGTATATATCGAGGGCTGATTGCCAAAAGGTGCTATCTCTGTTTTTTGTAAATTTTCGGGAAATTCATGTTGAAGTGTTCTTTAATCATTTGTAAATTTACAATAAATACTGACTAATCGGGACATGGATATATTGATTATGTATATAAATGCTTATTAATTGAATATATCTGCTATGGAACTATAAGCGTCATTACGTCAGGAATGACCTATTTTTAAGATAGCACCTTTTGGCTGCATTGATATTTATCTGATATGAAAATGGCCGTTCAATAATATAATAAAAGCTAAAACGTATAACACACTTCTATTATATTTTACCAACGAACATGCTTTTAAAACATTGTATAAAGTAGCAAAAAGAAATATAAAAACATATGCGGAGCTGAACAATATACAAAGGTCCACAACACAATAGTGCTTTAATTGCAAAATTTCAGACGAGATAGCACCATATGAATGAAAATTATTACCTGCGCACATTATAAGGTTCGTGTCCTATTAATTACAAATTAAAATACAGTTTCAAGTTTAAACCAATCGTATATAATACAGTTTCGATCTTAATTACACGATGTCAGTCAGTGAAATCATCTTCTTCCATGTCCGGTTCTGCCAATCTGTTTTTGGTTGATTTGTTTACTGGCAATGCCTCATAAAAAGAAGAGCAATCGGCCGGTATTACTCCGGATCTACACAGTGAGAGCAAATCCTCTTTCTTGGCAGTCGATATTGAAAGCCGAGATTTGTATTTCCTTGGCAAATTTTGTAATGACATAGAACTTGGCTTTCCTCTTTTCGGCTGTTTGACTTTAATTGATTTAAAGTCCTGATCTTCAAGTGCATACTTGTAGAAAATATGATCAGGGGATTCCTTTCTATATTAAAGGTGCACAATATCTCGCCATCTCACTTTGTCATCGTTAATGTCCCGCTCCATGTTTTTAAAATTCTCATTTTGCACCTCTTTAAAATCAATAAAGTCCCAATGTCTGATTGGAACAACAACGTAAGGATTATGTCTCCGTGCCATATGAATAACTGTCCCATTGGCTGGGAATATAAACATTGGTCTTGCGCTTTGCAAATTCGATCGCGGAATGCATGGAGTGACATTCCATTTGCGTAGTTCTGATTCTAAGAATTTTTGGTCTATAATCTTGAGATAGTTACTTCCAGTAACGGCACATAACAAAGCAGATGAAACAAACTTATTTCGGTTTTGTCCCATGCAATTATCCGAGTAAAAGCAAATATGAGAAATATGTGGAGGAAAGGAATTTACATATTTATATAAACAAGTTCCAACCTCGGATGATCTTTGCTCTCCTTCAGTTTCGTTCCAAAGATAACAAGTTCCTTTATTGTTTCCCAAGGAATAGAATGACAGGTTGTAACAACACAGTTTCCTCTTATAGTAAGCTTGACTGACTAGCGATCATGGGGTGGTTCCAAGTCAAACGTTGCCACGTGGTAATTCTTATTACTTTTAGCCCTCTCTTTGTCTTGCTCTTTTTCTAACCGACTGCGCTCCTTTCTCGATTGGTGGTTTTTGTATTTTACTTTTATTAAATTTTTAAGCTACTATTGACATTGGCATGGTTGTATCTAGGACATGCATTTTGAAATTGCACCCCATTTTATACAAAGGAAGGGCATAATTAAAATCCTACCTTTGTGCACTTTAACCTGGTGTGCACAAATCCTCAACAAATTGTCCGTTTTAATACGACCGCAAAAATTTAGTGGACTTATTATGATATGTGTTTGTAATCCATCTGTAGACATAATGGTTTCTGTGTTATAACTTTGGTTCTATTTGACCGACCGTTCTCAATTTTGTACACAAAGGTTCTTGTTTGTGTTATCTTTGGTTATATTATTGGCAATTAACTTTTAATTATCAAATTTTACATTGGTCATTTCAAGAGATTTCTTCTAGTTGTTCTGACAACCCATTAAGTACTGAGGTAGTCACGAACATAATAATTATAGCAAGAAATCTGTAAATCAGACCCTTACTATTTTTAAATGCCCCCCACTAACCGTTATATTAAGCATCTATATTTTCTATTTGTATAATAGTTACTGATATGGAGGATAATATCAGGATATACAGATTACCCAAGAGTGGTGGTACAGACCAGTGGAAATGATAATATCTTACTTCTTACAAACCTCTAGAAATATCATTGGTTTAAAGTGATCACGTGGAAACCGGGTGTATTCAATACACGGTTAGTAGTAGAGTTATCTCCCCTTTTTCTTTCAAAACAAAGATGACGTTGAACAACGAGACGCCGGCGCGTTTCGCCCTGACAACAGACGTTGAAATTATAAACAGACATTAAATTTTTTTTAAATATTACAAGTGTGGACACAGAAATGTGCTGTCCAAAAGGCAAGTGTGGATGTCAATATTTCATATTATTAACTTATTAACTAATAAAAAAAACTAATCCTGGATTATAATCTTTGCTTACAGTCCGGTCCTGTGTTTTTATTTCAAATTTTCATCATATCCCCCCTCCTCCTCCCAAGGGATATACAATTGTATCATTAATAATAAATTAATAAATAATAAATTCAGATTTTCTATTTAAAATAAATCTCATTTACAAAACCACTGATATTTGTTCAATTTTTAACGCTGATTTAAGCTTTAGTCGCAACAAATTTTAATTTTTCTCTTTAAACTGTCGAAACATAACATTTATTTAACTGTAAAATTCACAAATAAAATTCACCCCCCACCCTTTTCCCTTTTTTCTTGTTTAAATCAATGATCAACGATATTCCAGAATCAAACAAATTAATTTATTTGAGTAGTCTTGTCCCTAACACCCTCCGAAATATTCACGATCACAATACAAGACATGCAACGTTAATTCCGCCTGTCAGAGCTCGAACCACTTTATATGCACATTACTTTTTACCTCAGACAGTACGGTCTTGGAATCTTCTTCCGGATAGCACAAAAAACTGTCCTTCTATTAATGTATTCAAATCGCGACTGAACCTTAATATTATACATGATAAACCCACATTTTTTTACGTCGGTAGCCGTTTAGGACAGATTTTTCACGCTAGAATACGTATGGGGTGTAGTGCTCTTAATTCCGATCTATTTCGGAAAAATATTGTAAATTCACCGCATTGTACATGTGGTGCTATAGAGACTCCTACTCATTATCTTCTCAACTGTCCTCACTATAACATACCTAGACAACGCCACATATTTGCCCTTAACCTTCCTATTCCATTGTCCACTGAACTTCTATTGGTAGGATCTAATGAGTTAACAATTAACCAGAACACAGAAATCTTCTTGTCAGTACAAAAGTTCATTTTAAGTAGTAAACGATTTACCCCGTAATTCACAACTCACCAACCCCTTTCATTTTCCTGCACAATTCACCAACCCCTCTCATTTTCCTGCACAATTCAACCCCTATGGTGTAAATACAATTATCATTTCACTGATCCTTACAATGTAATCTAACTTCTGAGATTATTAAAAGTAGATTTAATTAAACTTGGGATACGGATTTATATAAGTTTAATAACTTGTTTTCGGATCCTCTTAATTAATTCATAGTCATTACTATTGTTGTATTTAAATTGTTGTACTATATTCATATGTATTGATTAATAAAATATGTTTACACTAAACAAATTAATAAATATAACATAGATTTCTTTTACATGCATCTTTTTATCATGCAGAGTCAGTGTGTTTTAAATCGGTCATCCAATCAGGACGCTCATTATTCTTGTCCAAGATAAAAATTATCTGTGGGTGTTTCCCCACTTCAACTCGTAAATTTACATAGAAATCGGAGATATTTCGTCATAAAACTTCACACATGGTTTCCATTTATCAATATTTTATGAGTATCAACAGTTTTTTCAACACCGTATCTGTTTCTCGATACAGCCGTCCGATTACAGTGACCTGTGACCCACTTTATCACGTTCTATCAGTTTTTTCTTAATAATGTTGTTTAACAATAAAAAAAATAATTGATTAAGTTTTCCCCAAATGTTGGTTCAATGACTTGACCAATGTAACATTCCACAAGTCACCAAATATTGTTATAGCGACATATGGGAGCAGGGCAATTGTCCCCCACAAAATATTTTCAGTTTTATTTTGGTGGCTTTGTTGTTTTACGCTCTTTGGTTCGACTGGTTGTCTATTTTCCCTGTTTCCGTTTTTAATTCTATGTGATAAGTTTCTTATTGGTATTGTATTCAGATACACCATACTCCATAGAATCTGTTGATTGGGTGTAGTTGTGATGATTTTCTGTTTTGTCATTGTATTAAATATAGATTCTCTAGGTAGTTGTAATTACTGTACACTAAATTTGATTTTGATTAATAAAAAAGAGAATAATTCTTTATTTATATTTATTATGTTTATCCTCTAAAATTTTATATTACAACAAACCAAACAATATAGAGATGTACAAAGCACTACATAAGAACAAATAGATTACTAGTTTCATAATGCACTACAGTTATTGTCAAGCACTAATATCTATTGACCAAAGTCCTTACATGTGAATATTGTAAGCAACACCACGAAGAAAGTCCAACACATGACGGTTACCATAGTTCTGAACTAAGTGAAGTACACGGCTTGCTGCATCTTGGTATTTCTTTCGTTGAGAAATCACATCACCAGCAAGTATCTGTGTCAGTTGAATATGATGAAGTGACTGTTGCCTTTTCAGCTTTCCAAGGAAAGTCCAGATGTTTGGATGACAGGAACCAATGAGGGATTGAAAACCACGGTGCCATCCCTCGATGTTGTTGTCAGTTCTATGTAGCTCTTGTAGTGTACGCTGATAGACATTCCACATGTCATGACTGAATCTTGGGTCCCGTCTTTGACGTCTACCAGGTCTACCTATATATGTGTCTTCAAAGTAGTCCAGCAGGCCCTGGTAATCATCACCAATGTCTTCCGCAAGGGTCTCAAATGCATCAACTACATCTGCATTCTTTTTTTGTAGAGTCTCCTTGCGACATGGGTCTGCAGCATGGTTGTGTGTGTTGACATTACCAACTACTTCTTCACCTCTGACTTTAATTTTGGCATTGCAGCTTATGCGCCGTCTCGGCTCACATTCCCAAGATACAACACCATTGGCAAGATTCTTCTGTTTAACATAGAGGAAACCTTGGTAGCTTAGTATCTGATTACCCCTTTCTGACTCTATGAACTCCATTGCACTACTATACTTTCACTTCAAAATACACTCCTATTTAAGCCAGTTCTAAGCTTGTACTTAGTTTAGAATCATTTTTTCTCAAAATTCTTTTTAATTATTAACCTTTGTACTTAGCTTTGATCATTGTTTAATCAAATTCCTTTTTATAATTTTTCTTTGAAGACCAATTTTGTAAGGTAATTAAACTTAATTGGAAAATCATTAAACTCTATCTAAAAATAATAAGAGAGTTATTTTTATCATAGCTTGTCCAAGCTGTATAATCCTTTTGATGATTAATATACAAAGAAAAAAATCCTACTTGAAGGTAATTTGAATGATTTAATCTGACTTTATGCATATTTATTTCTCACTTGAAAAAAAAATTGTTTTCAAATTAAAGAATAAGAATAAATAAGAAATAAAAATGAAAAAAAATATTTGGGGGATGGGGGGCAATTGACCGGGGGGCTATTGTCCATGGGGGAATTGTCCGGGGGGTAGACACGCGACACATATGAATCACTTGCATCTAAATCCCTCATACAAAGGTAATCCGTATGATATATTCGTTACAGTGTGTTATTGACCTAATACGATATATACGGGGTCAGTAAATTAAATATGGGGCTCGAGCCGCGCTCTCGCCCCATAATGGAATTTACTGACCCCGTATATATCGTATTAGGTCACTAGCACACTGTGTAACTAATATTACTACCGCCCAAGGGCAGTCTGTATATCCTGATATTGCCCACCATATCAGTAACCATTATATAAATATTTTTGATTCATATATTATTTTTAAACAAATTATGGTAAAAGGTCAACAGACATATGTCGTACAATTTGCAAACTTTTACCTCTCTTTTTAGTGGGGTGTGTGTTACTCAGTACTTGGTTTTCTGTGTAGGATAGTTTGACTTTTTGTGCTTTTTCTTTTTGCCATTGTATAGTTTTTCATTCGAATAAAGTCTTCTGATTATACCTTTGATATTTTAAAACTTTTCTTACACATATATGGCCTACAAAATGACACGTCCAAATGGCTTAACATTCTACATTGACAGGGCTTGCATAATATTACAGTAATATGGCCCACAGTATTACATTTATACTACCTAAACTTAACATCCTGGAATCTAATGACCTACAAAATAACACACAGCCACTTACCTACAAAATAACATCCACATGACCTATTTAAAATGACATACACACGGCCTATAAAATACGTCTGTATGAGTGAGTGATTGTTGTTTAATGCCAATTCAGCAATTTTTAAGCTATATCATGGCGAGAACAAGTTAATTTTCAATGAGATGATATTGAGGTCCGCTTTGTACTAGACCAACACGCTGAGTTTGATTTTTTATAGTGCCAGCTCACTGAAACAGCAGTCCGCGGGTAGACATGTCGCTCCACTCGGACACATTATTCTGATTCCGAGACAACCAGTCTTTGCTCGTTCTCCTTAATGCTGCTTGCTTAGCGGAGAAACAACAAATACCAATTTCATAGTCTTTGGTTTGACTCGACCGTGGCGCGAACCCACGATCTACAGCACTCGAGACGAGCAGGCTAACCACCGATGCGGTTACGTCTGTATGTCTTATACAATTGTACAAAGATTGTTTACATAAAGACAACCACACGGCATACCCGATGACCTCCATTTTACCTAGTAAGTTACACCATCATGGCCTAAAAGATAAATGTTACACACACAAACAGTTATATCTAGATAAGGCCAACACAATTCCACCCATTTGATCTCACAGATAGCCTACAGTGAGTGATTAGTGTTTTAACACTAAATGAGCAGCTATATCATGGTGAGGATATGCTACATGATTATGTCCACTTTGTACTAGACCAACATCCTTAGTTTGAGTTGTAACTGAAACGGCGATCCTACTATAAAAAAAATTAGATGTAATAGTGTGAAACCTTCAGTTGTTGCGCTTAGAAAACAACACAAATGCGATATTAACATATTTTTTTTATTTTTGGCCATTGCATTCTGTCGGAGTAACCCCTTTGATATCTTCAAACTTTTCTCAGAACAAATGTAATACATATATCTATAAGATAAAACCTGACTAAGTACCGTTTGGTTGCTTTTCTTAGAAGAAAGAGGCACAGTCGTTGTCCTGATCGCATGGTAGCTGGATTAACAACTACCTATGCAATAGGTGACTATCATCGCTAATGCTGTGAGTTCGAATCCCTCTCGTGGCAAGGAGTACTCGATACAACATATGTGATAAAGTTTGTCTGACTTGCGGCGGGTCGTTGGTTTTCTTCAGGTACTCCGATTACCTCCACCAATAAAACTGACCGCCACGATATAACTAAAATATGGTTGAAAGTGGTGTTAAAACACAATGACCCTAAAAGAAAGAAGAGATCAATAAGTGGCTTGCATTACCTCTGTATTAAGGAATGTGCCATATCAGAACACTTTGTTTTGTACGTAGAAAATTGTAGTCTTTCAATTATTGAGGACAACTTAGCATTACCGTCCGACATAACAAACAAAAACAAACGCATAGTTTCGTTGTTAGCGGATAATGAGTTTGATATCCTTCCGTCCTGTGGAAGTCATTTACTTGCCATAAATTTGTTATTTTTCTCACAACAACATATAGTCGTGCGTGTACAGGTGTCATACTCCGCATTTGCTCCAAAATAATTATATTACATTTGTATTATATTTTATCTTTTTTTTGCACTATTTACTGGTGAAGGTTCTCAGGGCTCAAACTCACAGAGCTGCTGAGCGTGTCCCCGGGGGCAGATAGGGGAGAACTGTCGATGGGGGGTTAAGGTTACGGTTATGGTGTTAAAACCCACTTTCAAAAATATTTCAGTTTGATCGTAGCGGTCACTGACAAACTTTATCACATAATGTTGTATCGAGTACACCTCGCCAAAGCGGGGTTCGAACTCATAACGTTAGTGGTGATAGACACTTATTGCATAGTTCAACTTCCGTACGATCACGACCACGACGGCTTCCACTCTCGATGGAAGGTTGGCAGATTATAATACGGAAAGCCTGGTCGTGGACAATAATTGGGTAACGTGTTTTGGCAAGTGCCACACTCTCTTGCACGCTAAAGAAGTCTTTTTAGATTTCGGAAAAGAGTAGGCGCATTTTATTGTTGCTGCTACAAAATACTTTTTTTTCGTCCCAACCCAAACTCTCCATACTTTTTCAGTTGCAGTAAATTTCTCAATTCTATTTTGGAATTGTCCCAAAAATGTGGGTTTTTTTCTTCATTTTACTGCGAATATGCATTAATGAAATGCTAATAAAGACTATAGCTGCTAGATCACGCTAATATATACTATTTTATTAATTGTTTGACATCACATACATGTGATTTAGGGTTATGGTGTTTAACGCCACTTTTAACAATATTTCAGTGATATCGTGAGGGTCAGTTTTATTGGTGAATGAAACTGGAGTACCCGGAGAAAACCACCGACCAGTTGCAAGTAACTGACAAACTTTATCACATAATGTTGTATCGAGTACACCTCGCCATGGACAGGGTTCGAACTCACAACTTTAGTGGTGAAAGGCACTGATTGTACCAGATACATTTGTAGTTGTAAATCCAACTACTATAGATCATGACCACGACTGCCCCGCTATATATAGGATATCTACATATAGGTAATGCGGAACAAACCAATATTTTGATAAGTTATTTGTGAACCACTGTTGTAACGACCTGGCCATATTCACAAGACTTAACACATACAGGTCAGTTAACATTACTTAGCAGCTTGTATTCATTGTTTTTATTTGTGTATTGTTATTGTGTAACTAATAACAATTAGTGGATGATACAATGAAAAACAAAAAATACCATAATGTCAGAACAATTTCAAAATACAATCAAAAAATAGTAGAAACAGAGATATTTGGGGAAAAACTTTCTCAGTCAGGAATGACCCCACCCACCCCCAGTAAATCTAGTAGTTATACATTTGCCACAAATGACCATAAACAAACATAACTATACCTATTACCGTTTAATAAAATGAATTCATAGCTTTATGATAAGAAAGTTTAAACACTGATGACAATATACATATATAAACAAAAGGTTAAAAAAAAATGCAGACGCATTTCCATCAAAAACATACTATCATCATAATGGACAGTACAGTAGCAGGGTCAATGAATGCTAGTAGTTGACTGATTACTTGCTAGGAAGGTAGAATCTGTTGGGAAAAGAAAATGTTTCTTAGGACCAAAAAAAAATCATGTTAGAGAATATTACGGATTTAGTTTGTTACACATATTTTCATTGGTTCTTCAACCCTGAATGTCAGCATATATTCGGAAAACAGACGGGGTATACATTTCAGTCCCCCAAAACGATTAAAACATGGACGACAAAACATTACGCTTCACTAAATCAATGGTAAAATACGGAATAATAAATGTATTTTTACCAAATTAAATGCTGTTTTTATACTCAAAACGGCTGCATGAAAAAAAAAATATTACAACGGTTAATTCCGTCACAAATACCTGATCGATTCAGCAAACTCCTATGTTCCACGGCTGAACCATACAAATAAATAAAACGTTGAGCCTTGAAAACTATGGGGCCACATCAAGGTTTTATTTACATGTTGTTAACATTTAAATTATTGAAACTGTTTCGCAAACCCGTTGTTTTGTTATGTGATATATTAATGTTATATTTATAAAGTTTATGAAATTTACTACATATGAAACTGTATTGATTTAGAAATTTAGTACAGTATTTTCCTTCATGAGACACCCCCATACATGAAATATGACGCGACACATATTTTGACGTCATTGAAGAATGACGTCAAAGATACGGAAACGGACATCTAGAGATACGAAAAACGAAAATAAAAGACGTAAATTTATTTAATACAGTTGGATGGTGTATTAAAAAAAAACCAATGGTTAAATCCGTAATATATCTGTTATTCAGCTATCAGATAGGGTATATAATGTGACATTCCCGGCTTATGATATATATTCCCTTCGGCTGCGCCTCAGGGAATATAGATCCTAATCCGGGAATGTCACATTATATAACCTGTCTGATAGCTGAATAACATATAATATCAAAGAAGCGACAATCAAAAATGGACATATATGGATTATAAACAGTAGTATTTGGTCTGTTATGTGTACTGTTTAAAGGAATATGTAGACAAATTACCCCAAGCATACAAGATAATCTAGTCTGCTAAGTACAATTGATACATTATAAAACGTCTGTCGTGAGTATTTCACTAACATAATGTGAGTGTATATAAACATAATAAATACATCAATATCAAACTATAAACTTGTTAAATGCAAATTTAAGACGGGATACCCATTTGATTGAAATTTACAGGGGGCCGTCGTGTCGTGATCGTATGGTAGTTAGATTTATAACTACCTCTGCAATCAGTGCCTAGAGCACCACTAACGTTGTTCGAATCCCGCTCAGGGGAGGAGTAATCGATACAACATTATGTGATAAAGTGATTTCGGCAGGTCGGTGGTTTTCTCCGGGTACTCCAGTTTCCTCTGCCAATAAAACTGACCGCCACGATATAACTGAAATATTGCTGAAATGGCGTTAAATAATATTACCCACACCCGTACCCTGCAATTTACAGTTTCTAAATAATGTAATTATTTTCAAAATTAATGATGTTCTCCTATCGTATTTCTCATTTTTCTCATAAATAATTTTAAGCTGAAAAAAGTTCCAGAATGAGACATATACAATATACGTACATTGTCGGTAAATATAAAGCTTTAGAAACAGGCAGAATAGCAAGCCTTTGGCGAGTTTTTCAGGCCTGTTTCGCAGCAAGTACAAATGAATTTTATATTTAACGACAATGTACGTATATTGTGTTTATCCTGCAATGTCAACAAACTTGTCAGGTTTAAGCAAAAAGGACAGAAACAAGCGTCATTCCTCGCCTTTCATAAATGTTGTCAAGGGTGTCTTTTTCGTGGTCCGCGTTACATTAGTACCAGTTTCATACTTGTCTGCGCCCTCCGCTGTACATAGCTACAGGGTACCAGGAAAGTTTATTCGTAGGCTGAAATGTTTATTCGTCTAGTACGAATAAAGCAAATTTATTCGTATAGCATATTTGTACAGCAAATGTACTGATTGCAGGATAAATATAATATATCCAATGATAAGTACATATCTAATACTGTTAGGGTTATGGTGTATAACACCACTTTCAACAATATTTCAGCTATATAGTGGCGGCCAGTTTTATTGGTGGAGGAAACCGGTGTACCCGGAGAAAACCACCGACCTGTCGCAAGTCACTGACAAATTATATCATATAGTGTTGTATTGAGTACACCTCTCCTGAGCGGGATTCGAACTCACTACGTTAGTGGTGATAGCCACTGATTGCATAAATGTAGTTAGTTATCTAAGTCCAACAATCAAACGATCACGACGACCCCACGCAGTGCCGGATTTAGGACAAATGAGGCTCTGCGCTAGTTAAGTTATGAGGATCCTTACTTGGGCCCTGAATGTGGCACACTCCCATAGACTATCAACTCTATCATTTTGTCTGGAATCGCTCCGAAATAGAATGCTCTCAAATTTAAAATTGCACCACATAACCAAAAATCCATCGTAATAAAATTGTTTTTGGCAGGAAGATGACACCCTCCCCTGGCCAACGGAGCCCTGTGCTTAAGCACACCTAAGCACAATGGTAAATCCGGCACGGACCCCCCACACAATATTGAAAAAACTTGTTATGCCATTTGAAAGTTTAAACTCTAATGCTAATACCAGAAGTCGTACAACTACTAGATCCAACCTATGAACTTATACAGAAATAATAAACTTTAATTCATCAAAACTATATTGTATCGTCTTTTAATTAATTACTTTCATCTAGCTTGTTGTTGTCATAATTTACATATCAAACACAGGTATAAATGCTCTAATAATGTTCTAATATATATTTACCAAAAAAAAAAATATAAACAAAAATACCTAAAATGTTTTGCATAATCAAAAATTGTGTTAAAATCTGTATTACCTGCATTCCCATGCAATTATCACTTAACCATATTAACTTGTAAAAATATAAAAATGTTCTTGTTGTTTTTCAATTGTCTTTCATAATCACATGGTTTTACTATAACCAAATTGAACTAACATTCCGATTGTGGTCAAGGTTATCCTCGTCCAATCAAATAGATATTGCCAACACACCTTTATTGCCGTAAGGTCACATTTGTAAAATGCAGCACAACTGTAAATGCTGTTGTATTACCATATTTATATATATATATTTTTTTATTTATTTATTTATTTTTTTTGATTTTTGATTTTATTATTTTGAAAGTATGTATTAACACATGCACACTCATATTTATACGTAAATAATTATTTTCTTTGTCGATTTTGCAACATGTTTGTGGTAATCACAATGAAAGCAAAATAATTCTGTCAATCGAACAGACCTCCAGTATTTTGTCATTCGTAAATATAGGTATATATTTTATATCCACGTGACTTTACTATAACCAAATTGTAGTAACATTCCGATTGGGGACAAGGTTGTCCTCGTCCAATCAAATATCTGTTCTCAACACACCTTTATATTGCCGTAAGGTCTCAATGGTAAAGCAACATTACTGTAAGTACTATTGTATTCCCTTTTTATTTATATTTATATTTTGTTGTTGTTGAATATATGTATTAACACACGCACATTCTCATACATATGAATATAATTATTTTCCTTGTCGTTTTTTCATCATGTTTGTTGTAATCTTCAATAAAAGCAAAATAATTAAGTCAATCGAACAGACCTTACAGTACTTAGTCATTCATAAATATTAAATGGTCGGGGTCTTTCCGCAGTTTCCTATATATTTCAAGGAAAACCTTAAGTTTAAAGGGTTTCTTTTCCGGTCGATTCTTACTCGATAATCATGAAGTTACAGCACTGAAGGCAGAAAATAATATGGTTTTGTTTCAATTTGTAATATTCACATGATTTTGTTTCTACCTTTTCTTGAAACATTATTTAGGCAAAGTTTAATCTCCCTCACCAAAAATTACTATATATTTGATGAAAATTAGGACATTGAGATTTACCTTTATGATTAAATTATAAATGCCTGTGAATTATATATAAAGAATTATATGAGATTATTGAAATAACTTCTTATTAAAACTGCTTTCAAGTGTATAAACGTAAGAGGGTCCGGGGGTGACCTTTGTATCCAGGGTGTCTTGATGCGGATGAACCTTTGACCCATGTGTTGGTGTGGGTGTGTGTGTATGAGTAATACTTTGTTGTACAGTATATGTTTATATATTTAACTTCTTTCATTAGTTTGTTCTGTTTTTGTTGTTGATTTTCTTACTTCTACTTGTTTGTGTTTATCTGTTTAATTTAATTTAATTCTGTATTTGTTAATTTATTTTATACTATTATTATTATTTAAAACCACATTGTTGTGTCAGATATTGATAATTTATCTCATAAATAAAGGGTAATTTACGAGAAAAAGACACAATCATTTTGCCTCTAAGCTATATATATATATATATATACGTCTGAAAATTAAACCAAACAGTGTTAGAATTAGATTTTAGAGCTGTCAAATATATGTATATATATATATATATATTGTTTTGCATTCAATTGGATTATAACTTAGTAAATAAGTTAAAAAAAAACATTGCCGCTAAATCTTTCCCCCAATTATCACTGTGGTACAATTAGCTTGGAACGCACATATAATTAAACTTTATTTGTTCTAAATATAATATTGATTCACCTGTTTCATTCAATATAATATAGAAATACTAGATATTTATCATGATGTGTTTAGTATCATATAAATAAACCCCTCCATATACCTCCTCCTATTTTCCCATGTTTATTGTCTACATATTTCTTTATTTAATTCGCACTTTAGTTTTGCATCGCACCTTTCACCACGAACGTGGTGTTTTTTGTAAATTCCTTTTGCACATTTTTAAGGTACTGCTGATGAATCGTGCTGTTTTCTTTAGGCTACTTTATTTATTTACCGATTGCCTTTCTTCCCTATACATTCAAAACACTGGTATAACCTGATGGGTATCGAAGTAGATCAATATAGAGAAAGCATCGGTAAGTATTACACTGTTGCACGCTCTGTGAAAAAATGTAAGCTGTTAAGCATTACTGATATTGCTTGTTTTAATCTACTTTTGTTGTACGGAACCAAAATTACACCATTATTAATATTAGTGCATTTCTTTTGCAAAGCAGCAGAGACCAGAAAAAATACAAGCAAGGTAAATAAATCACTTTGCTGTCCTGATATACACAAGTTACAGGTGAAAACTAATAACAGCATTTTTGTTCTTAAATGTCTCAATTTCTTCATTGTTCTTTGCATTTTGTTAATTATATCGGGAATTGAAATTAATCCAGGTCCGTTTGATTCGGACATCTCTAGTAGTTCTAGCAGTGATTTAGATAATATATCTGCAGTAAGCGAGCTCACAAACAATACATTTTCATTCCTTCATCTAAATATTCAAAGTATTGTATCTAAGATAGATATGATCTCAGCTGAGTATTCTTGCCACGATATACTTTCGTTCACTGAGAGCTGGTTAAACGAAAATACATCTACCGACCAACAATGTTTGGAAATTCCCGATTATAAATTCCCCCCATTTCGACGAGATAGATCTAATAAAGTAGGTGGTGGTGTCATCGTATATGTTAAGAATACTGTCAACTGTACAATTAGACCTGATCTTCATGTAGGTAGTCTTGAGTGTATATGGTTAGAAATAAAGCTAAATAATAAAAAATACTTGTACGGCACATTCTATATCCCACCAACTAGTGATCTGCAAACCTGGAGAAATATTGAACATTCTATTGATCTAGCTCTAAATTGTAACTATGATATAATTTTGACAGGAGACTTCAATATTAATCAACTTAATAACAATATAAATGATAAGATTGGGTCACTAATGACCCAATTTAGTCTGCATCAACTTATAACTGAACCTACATATGTAACTGAACACAGTTCATCTTTATTGGATTTGATTCTCGTAAGTAACCCATTAAGTGTACTTTTCACAGATGTAGGTGCTCCACTGCTCGAACAGGTTAGGTATCATTTACCTGTGATTGGTTTACTACACCATTCTAGTAAACCATTGACATCTTATAAAAGGAAAATATTTCTTTACGACAAGGGTGATTTTGACTCGTATAGACAACAACTTACAGATGTGGACTGGGAGACTTTGTTTGGACATAACGACGTAGACACAATTGTAGACATTATAACAAACACGATTTTAAATATAGCAGATAATACTATTCCTAACAGATTTATAACGGTACATAAAGATAGCCGACCATGGATTACTACAAGTATCAAGAAATTCATACGTAGGAAAAATCGAATCCATAAAAAAGCAAAACATACAAATTCTATAAACCATTGGGAAAAGTATCGTATAACCAGGAACAAATGCAATAATTTGATAAGAATGGCAAAGAATGATTATTTTTCTACAATATCCGAAAAAATTATAGCAGAATCATCTGGTAGTAAAAATTGGTGGAATCTTGTTAAAAGACTACTTGGTTCAAGTAAAAATCGTTCAATACCCCCCTTACAAACAGACGATGACTTAATATGTGACAATTTTGCAAAATGCGAGTTAATTAACGACTTTTTCAGTGAACAATCAAACCTGGACGACTCTAATTCGACAGTTCCGGAACCTATTGATCCACTTTATGACAAACTGACACAACTACACATTACAGAAACTGACGTAGAAGATGTTCTACAATTGCTCGACACTACAAAAGCAACTGGACCAGATTTAATAAACCCACGACTAGTAAGAGAAGGGGCTTCCATTTTGAAGCTTCCATTGTGTCTGTTATTTAACTTGTCTCTGTCAACTTGTAGATTCCCGACACAGTGGAAGCTGGCAAATGTCACTCCAGTCTTTAAGAAAGATAATCCGAGTAAGGTAAATAATTACAGACCTATTTCTCTAATTAGTGTCTTGGGCAAGGTAATGGAAAGATGTATTTATAAACATGTCTATAATTTTTTACTCAAAAATAGTATTATTACCCCACACCAATCGGGGTTCACTCCTGGTGACTCTGCAATTAACCAACTTCTAAGTCTCACAAACGAATTCGGAAAAGCTTTAGACGAAGGAAAAGAAATACGCGTAGTTTTTTGTGACATAAGTAAAGCTTTTGACAGGGTTTGGCATAAGGGTTTACTTAATAAATTAGAAAATATTGGGATACAAGGGTCTTTATTGTTATGGATAAAAAATTATCTTACAGACAGAAAACAACGAGTGGTTATAGAAAGCGCACATTCTAAATGGCGCACTATCAAAGCCGGGGTTCCCCAGGGATCTATTCTAGGGCCTCTATTTTTTATAATATTTATAAATGACATTGTCACAGAAATTCACTCATCTATAAAACTATTTGCTGATGACACTAGCTTGTATGTTATTGTTGATAACCCTCGTGAATCGGCAATAACGTTAAATAACGACATGGCAACAATTCATGCATGGTCCACAAAGTGGCTAGTAAACTTTAACCCTCAAAAAACAGAAACTATGACGATCACTAGAAAGATTAACAAACCCCTTCATCCGCCCCTTATAATGAATAATACAATAATTAATCAAGTTACAGAACATAAACATCTCGGTTTAGACATTTCAAATGACGGTAGCTGGCAAAAACATATTGATCTAATAACAAAGAAAGCTTTTATTAGAGTTAACATACTAAGAAAATTCAAATTTATTCTAGATAGGAAAACCTTAGAAAAGATTTATCTTACCTTCATTCGGCCGATTTTGGAATATGCAGACGTCGTATGGGATAATAAAACATTGTTCTTGATAAATAAATTAGAAAATGTTCAAATAGAGGCTGCTAGAATCGTCACTGGGGGAACTCGGTTAGTATCTATTAATAGTTTATATAAAGAGACGGGTTGGGAGACGTTACAGGCAAGACGAGAAAATCACAAAAAAATATATTTTTATAAAATGGTAAACGGTCTTGTTCCTCCTTACCTTAGTGCAATTGTTCCCTGTAACTTTGAAAATATTCATGACTACAACACTAGACAGGCCGTAAGTATCCCCCCAGTACGTACTAGAACAACCTTGTATAATAATTATTTTCTACCCTCTACTGTAAGATTATGGAACAGCGAACCCACATCAATAAGAGATAGCAAGTCTCCTTCATCTCTCAAATCCTATTATAAATCAAAATGTATAAAGAAACCTATTTATTATTACTCAGGAACTCGAATTGGACAAATCCTTCACATGAGATTACGAACTGCATGTAGCTCTCTAAACCATCATCTATTCCTAAAAAATGTAGTAGATTCGCCCATCTGTAGTTGTCATCAAGGGGTCCCTGAAACTAATTCGCATTATCTTTTTTATTGTCATAAATTCAACGATTCGAGAAATCGGTATATCGAATCAATTGATATTCCTATGAACTTGACAGTTGACCGTTTACTTTTTGGATCACCTGACCTCACAGACGATCAAAATAACAGTTTATTTTTAAATGTACAAAAGTTTATAGTAAACAGTAAACGTTTCATCTAAAATCAGCAGTACCTAGTTCCCTTATTTCATTCTTCTTTTTTCTTCTTTTTTAATTACTTTGAATCAAACATTTTTTACATCAAACACCAGATCACTTTCTTTGTTTTATCTTCTTATACCTTCTGTAATTTATATCAAATTTGTTAGTTAGTTCTATTTGCTTTTCCCCTTAGAGATTCACAATATATTATATATGAAATCTATTCCTACGGATAGGGATTAATATAAGTTCTTGTAACTTGTTTCCCAATCCTATTAATTTCTTCTTATCATGTAATGTATATAGCTGAATATTGTAATGTTATATTGAATTAACTAATTAAATATGTTTAAACTAATACCATGTTCATTAAAATGCACTAAAATAAACACACGGTTGTCGAAATGGGTTGAGTATCTCCTCGATGTAGGTGGTTCATGGTTCTTAATATTACTATATGTGTAACAAACGATGTTGACTTATTTTTATTTTTTAGAAAATATGGTCATGGCAACGAAACTTGGTTTAACGTGTTTGGTGTTACAGTATACACCCATTTTGGTAGTTTATGGTTTTACCGGAGATCTCGTTAGTACAGATATACCAGTTGTATTGAGAAGCAATTTAGATGAATACTTTGCCTTCCTTGGTATGTATATATCTCTATATTTGCCTTACGAGACAAGGTAACACTACGATTATTGAAGCTCCTTTTTTTAAGGATCGGATGTGGTCGAGTGTTCTAGGTCGCTGGACGTAAGGCTGAGCGAATGGTATGAGTTCAAATCCCGTCCAGGGAAGAACCGAAATTCGACAGCTCAAAAATCTAATGCTAACACTGTATGGTTTAATTTTCAGACGTATATATATATATATATATATATATAAACGTCTGAAAAAGTAGCCAACGTATGATACGGAATGTCGGAGTGGAAACAAGTGTTAACGATTCTGTGCAAACAAATAAAAATGATAAATAAACGTCTAAAATGCAGCACAACAACATAGAAAAAATGTTAAAATAAAACAAAAATAACTATAAGTCTACAAAAAGACTATAATTACAATCAAATTGACGGATATTTCGCTTGACCGACAAGCTTCATCAGCGTCTGTAATCTGATCTGATAAATTATCGTGACGTAAAAATCATAATCTTGAACTTTATATTACGTATTCAAATATATATATATATATATGTACACTAATTTATAAACAATATGAAAACAATAAGAAAATGTAATGATGAAATTTACCAACTAGTTAAGGACCAGGCACTGGTTAAAAAGTTAAAAAAAAAAAGATTTAGGCCTTTTTGTTTATGCCCTCCGGATGTATTGCTCGTAACTCGCGGATTCAAAAACTCTCTTTTGTCTTTGATTCTCTTTCCAACTTGGATTGTGGTCAATGATATACATTTTAGATCTACCAAAGTCATCCAATGAGTGCCCCGGCGACACAGTGTTGATTCACGGGCAAGAGCGTCTTTTTCGTAAGGTCACTTCTGTGTCCATTCATTCTTTTGTTGAATGGTTGGACACTTTCTCCTACGTATTGCGACCCGCAGACGTGACAGTCAAGGGGTAATCTCGTTGAGATTAGGATTCCGAAGAAATTTTCTGTCTGTATCTTCATCCTAATCTCGTTTCAAGCCCTATCAGAGGTATTCTGGAAATAAAACATTGACCCCCGGTCCATTCCGATGGATATTTTGGCATGATCGGATTGTGTCAGATCAAGTACAGGTATGATTTCATATTTAGACATATTTTCTAGTTCAAATCTGCAAAAATATTGATATTTCCTTACCCTTTACAGCGTATATCAGATAAAATAATCCAACATCCACTTCGAACTGTCCGCCATTTTAGTGAACTCATGAACTACACCACGTGATCAAAATCGACATATATTTTGTTACAGCATGTTTCTAGATTAAAGGTCGATGTCAAATTTATATATATGCAAGTATATCCTTAATGGGCTGTTGATTGGTTTTAATAAAATATTTATAACAACATAAAAAAAATGTTCAAGCCGTGTATATTATATATGAGATTTTTAAATTATAATAAAATATTTGACATCGACATCTTGAATCTAGAAACAGGCTGTAATAAAATCCGTGACGATATTTGATCACCTGGTGTAGTTCATCAGTTCACTAAAATGACGGACAGTTCGAAGTGGATTTTTGATGATTTTATCGAATATACGCTGTAAAAGGTAAGGAAATATCAATATGTTTGCAGATTTGCACTAGAAAATATGTCTATATATTACACTTTACGTTTTTATTTTCCCTATTTGTCTTTGTTAGCGCAGCCGGTCACTATTTTTGTATATGGACCGGCCAGGTACCTGCATTATTTTAGATAAAAGGTATAATATAGCAAATAGTTCATGTAACTTCGGGTCATATGGCAGTATATGGACCGGTCCGTCACCAAAATAATAGTATATGGACCTCAGAAGCCTCGGTCCATATAATATTTTTTTGGTAACGGACCGGTCCATATACTGCCATAAGACCTTCAGTGCCATGAACTATTTGCTATATATGAAATATTACATGCTCTTGATCTGACACATTCCGTCCATGCCAAAATATCCACCGGAATGCACCGGGGGGGGGGGGGGGGGGGGTTCAAATTTTGAATTTCCAGAATACCCTTGATAGGGCTTGAAACGATATTAGGATGAAGATACAGAGAGAAAATTTCTTCGGAATCCTAATCTCAACGAGATTAGTCAAGGAGGTAAACCACATTAGGTGTTTTGCAATTGACATTGCAAAAGATCTTATACTCAATTCCTGTCGTCTTGCTATGGAACACGTGTGTGTGTGTTGCAATTGGAGACAGCATTTGCAACGGTTGTCACCACATGGTTTTAGGTCACCGGAACGCTACAACGGGTGGTTCAGGGAACAACTTGGCCAGCGTTTCACTTTTTTCAATTTCTTTCAAATGATGACGGACAATGCCTGAACGTTTCTCTAAAGAGGTATGGTAAGTGAGAACAAGGGAAACCCGTTTGTTCATCTTCTTTTCTTTGTACTCCAGGAAGTCATTTCTGTTAATTTCACTGGCCTTTGAAAACCCACTCTCTATAACCTTGTCATTATATCCCCGTCTATTCAAATGATGGTTTCAACAGTGGAGGGGTAAGTAGTTTTTGTCCCACCAGTAGGACCTGTCGTGGTACTGTTAAATGACACGAACATCATTTGATATGGTAATCGTGCTGGATACCGGGATACGTAAATAAATACAAATAATATAAATAAAACATTAACCCCCTACAACACAAATGGGAGTAAAGACAAGCTCATCGTTTTTAACACGGAAAGCGTAACAGACATTGCAACATCACTGTATCGTTTACAAAATCGGTGTTTAAATTCGGTCAAACGTGATCATCGATTACACTGATCAGTTTCTACGATCTACATGAATCCCGGGCCCTCCCACATGCAACTGACTTGAAAAACATACCAATAGGAAGTTTTTAGTTGTGCACATTGATTACACAACATTTCAAGTAAAGACGAAATGTGCGAATATCATAAGTTAATAGAGATCCATTAGAGCGGACCGCCGTGTTCAATCTGATTAAAATCACACGCTTCACTGATTTGTTCCGTGGGAGATCTGAAGAAATCCCATTATGAGATGCGAGTGATCCTTTTGCATGACCTTTACCTTCCAATGAAAATGGCTCTTAGGTGACTATTAAAGCGCGCGTTATTATTTAAAATCAAACTGCTTTGGTTGCTATGTGCAATCCGATTGGTTAAAAAAAAGTCATAACCCGTATGCTCATAGCATTCAATATTCATGTCATAGGGTCACTTGCCCCGACATATTAGTAAAGGAGAGAAAAGCGATAGATATGATTTTAATCAGATTAGTCTGCGAGTTATACCGGTAGGTAAAGATCAAGGCATACGTCTCTCATATTTTTGTAACCAATTTTAGATGACTAAGCAGGTTGTATGCAACCATTGTCGCCAATTGTGACTACGATCAGTTAGGAACCGGCTACGACGTCCATACTTTGGTCCAGAACTTTCGGAGTTCGGTAATTTTGTTATTACCCTTATTTACACATAGACGTCATTAGTGTCGATTTAAATATTTACGAGAATATACATCAAATTGGTTTCGCTTGGTTAACTTTAGAATTTGGTTTTATGTCTTTATGAGTTTATGGTGTTTAACGCCACTTTCAACAATATTTCAGTTATATAATGGCGGTTAGGTTTATTGAAATATCCTGAGAAAACCACAGACCCGTCGCAAGTCACTCACAATTTTTTTCACATAATGTTGTATCGAATACACCTCGCCTGGGCTGGATTAGAACTCACAACGTAAGTGGTGATATACACTGATTGCATAGGTAGTTGTAAATCCAACTACTATACGATCATGACCACGAAGCCGCTGACAAATATACGCTTATGGACATGGGCCATTTACATAATCCAATAAAACCTATCAGTTGGCAGGTTAATCAAATTATGTCTCACAACTGCACGCAAATCGAGTACATGCATCTATTGTATATGGTTTTTTTATTTACTTGTAGCTGCGGTGTGTTTGTTGTTCCTTTCTGCTCTGACAAAAAAGAATCCAATTACGACTACTCAGTCAACAACGACGACACCTGGTGAAAGCTAGCTGTATAATATTTAACTGAAAGACTACAATGTAATATACAAAATAAACAAAATTAGTATTAAGACGTTCGTATTTGATGAATGGAACATTTAGCCTAGGCTGAAGTAACCACAACAAAACGGTCGTCATTAAATATGATGAAAAACATATCTTCAATACACGTAGTTTGTTTGATATTGTCGTTCGTGTGTAACTATTCTTTCATTGAAATGCCTTAATTAATGACTAAACGTGTTCTCTGGAGGAAAAAAAAGAATCATAGTGCACTGTCACAGATGAGAAGCTTAATATTGGTGGTGTAATGGTTAGCGTGCTCGCAACGAGTAAATTATGGGTTCGAGTCCCGATCAGGTGAAACAAAATATTATAAAATTGATATTTGTTGCTTCTCCACTAAGCACGCAATATTGAGGAGAAAGAGCAAAGACTGGTTGGCTCGGAATCAGGATAAGGTGTCCAAATGGGGCAACATGTCTACCCCCAGACTGTTGTTTCGGTGAGCTAGCACTATAAAAATCCAACAAACGTGTTGGTCTAGTACAAAGCGGACCTCATTATTATGTCATTGAAAATTAACTTGTTCTCGTCATGATATAGCTGAAAAATGTCTGAGCTGATGTTAAGCAACAACCACTCATTTAAATGATGTTATGATGTCTTCTCTTTATTAGTATGAGGTAGATTTCATAAATGGACTACTCCCCCAGGGAAAAGTGATGAAAATAGCTCAATCCTTTAATTCCATCATCCGTTATTTAGATGACGTCGACACTTTAAATAATGCACGGATTTGGTTGATTGATTGATTGAATGAATTTTGGTGTTTAACGTCACTTTAAGCTATATCATGGCGACCAGATTTAGTGGTGGAAGAAGGCGGAGTACCCGGAGAGAACCACCGACCATGGGCAAGCAACTGGTAAACTTGCGGTTGCGAGTCGAGTGCACCATTTGTTGCAATTTACAAAGCCGGGCGCGAACCCACGCCGTATTGGTGATAGGTAGTTGGATTACCTAACAACTCATACAAGCCTAACTCATTGAGCTGCACGGATTTGGAGATATTCTAGTTGGTATATATCCCAATATGATGTCCACTTTGTACTAGACCAACATGCTTATAATCTTCTGTCTCTAAAACAATATGTTCAAAATGAAAATTGGGTGAAAGTAAACACCTTTTCAAGGGGCGATTATTTATTTAAGGAATATTTGAAATTTTTGAACAGGTTATACCGTACAACCTGGTTTAGGGCAGTTTACGCTTAATAAACCGTGAAGCGGTTTATGAAAAGCGTAACCTGTTGCAAACCAGGTTATACAAATATAACCTGTTCAAAACTTTCAAATATTCCTTATAATTAAATTTTTACAACCCAATTTAATGATTCCTCGATTTTAATTAAGATTATTCCATGCGACTATTTGAATTTGTCGTTGGCGAATGAATGCGTTGGTGACGTCACAATACCAACCCAAATTATCCAGTATAACCAAAATTTTCTCCAGGTGGATCAGCCAATCAGAATTCAGTTTTCAAATCAAATTAAATTATTTGGTTGTATCATAATAAAACAATATGCATAGAAGCGAATGGTGATATCCATTTTAGGGAAACGCGATGACATAAAAAAAAGGTTTATGTGATTCATAACTGTCTATTATTATATGCATTGATAGTGAAAATACGTGGATAATAAAATTACATTGACTGAGGTATTTCAAATTCCTGTGGCGCAACCCTTCTCATAATTTGTCAACAACCAAGATTCTAAGAACACCGCGATTTCCAAATATGGGCATTGAAGGGGAGGAGCTTAGTAAGACGGGCAAGATCAATAAATCATCTTTTGCCACCATCGTCTTCAACAGAATAAACAGTTCACAAACCATATTAGGTCCCGGGTGGCTCAATGAGTTAGGTAGTTGGATTGCCTAACAACTCGTACAAGCCTATCACCAATACGGCGTGGGTTCGTGCCCGGCTTTGTAAATTACAAAAAAGGGTGCACTCGACTCGCAGCCGCAAGTGATAAAGGTTACTAATTGCTTGCCCATGGTCCGTGATTCTCTCCGGCTTCTTCCACTACTAAAACTGGTCGCCGTGATATAGCTGAAATATTGCTGAAAGTGGCGTTAAAACGCAAACAAAAAACCCAAACCATATTAATGTTCATCACACTGTCTCAAAGTCAACATGTAATAAGTCTTTTAGATCGGCAGAAACATTTTATTTCTTCGACCCGTTAATTGATGCAGCAACGTTTCCATGGATGCAACATCATGACGTATGCTTTTAAAGGGGAACAACTCGTAAACGCAGAAAAAGTGAAACAGCCTTAATAGACACTGATTGCATAGTTCAACTTCCGTACGATCACGACCACGACGACTCCCACTCTCGATGGGAGGTTGGCAGGTTATAATACGGAAAGCCTGGTCGTGGACAATAATTGGGTAACGTGTTTTGGCAAGTGCCACACTCTCTGCACGCTAAAGACCTCTTTTTTAGATTTTGGAAAAGGGTAGGCGCATTTTATTGTTGCTGCTACAAAATACTTTTTTTTTCGTCCCGACCCAACTCTCCATATTTTTTCAGTTGGAGTAAATTTTATTTTGGAATTTTCCCAACAATGTGTTTTTTTCTTCATTTTACTGCGAATATGCATTAATGAAATGCTAATATATACTGTTTTATTAATTGTTTGACATCAAATATATGTGGTTTAGGGTTGTGGTGTTTAACGCCACTTTTAGCAATATTTCAGTTATATCGTGGGGGGTCAGTTTTATTGGTGAAGGAAACTGGAGTACCCGCAGAAAACCACCGACCAGTTGCATGTAACTGACAAACTATCATATAATATGGTATCGAGTACACCTCACCATGGACGAGGTTCGAACTCACAACTTTAGTGGTGAAAGGCACTGATTGTACCAGATGGTTGTAAATCCAATTGCCATAGATCATGACCACGACGGCCCCGTTATATATAGGATATCTACATATAGGTAATGCGGAACAAACCAATATTTTGACAAGTTATTTGTGAACCACTGTTGTAACGACCTGGCCATATTCACAAGACTTAACACATACAGGGCAGTTAACATTACTTAGCAGCTTGTATTCATTGTTTTTATTTGTGTATTGCTATTGTGTAACTAATAACAATTAGTGGATGATACAATGAAAAATAAAAAATACCATAATGTCAGAACAATTTCAAAATACAATCGAAAATAGTAGAAACAGAGATATTTGGGGAAAACCTTTCTCATTTATCTTTCTGTTGAAATTGTTTAAAGATAAATAGGGTCCAACACCGGGAGAGTTGCAAGATCGTAAAATGTGTCCAGTTTGGGTTTTGACTAAGGATAAGTATACACTGTATATATTGAGGATGAGTGCACCCCCGGTTTTTAGTTGGTTTATTATGTTTAACGAACTTTTCAACACTATTTCAAGTGGTAAGATTCCCAGACACATAGTTGCTCTATGTCAGTCAGGAATGACCCCAGTAAATCTAGTAGTTATGATATAGCTGACATTTGCCACAAATGACCATAAACAAACATAACTATACCTATTACCGTTTAATAAAATGAATTCATAGCTTTATGATAAGAAAGTTTAAACACTGATGACAATATACATATGTAAACAAAAGGTTAAAAAAAATGCAGACTCATTTCCATCAAAAACATACTATCATCATAATGGACAGTACAGTAGCAGGGTCAATGAATGCTAGTAGTTGACTGATTACTTGCTAGGAAGGTAGAATATGTTGGGAAAAGAAAATTCTTCTTAGGACCAAAATAAAAAATCATAACTGATACTTCCAACATATTTCTTTCGTTCATAATGAATAAATGTTAGAGAATATCAAAGAAGCGACAATCAAAAATGGACATATATGGATTATAAACAGTAGCATGTGGTCTGGTATGTGTACTGTTTAAAGGAATATTTTGACAAATTACCCCAAGCATACAAGATAATCTAGTCTGCAATGGGACTTTTTCGGGCCTTTCCGTCAAACACAATTTTCCGCTTGATGGAATTGTACCATCTAATCTTGAAATACGAGGAAAAATCTTTAGTTAAATAAAATGAGATATTGGATACTTTGATTTAATTTATGTTTTAATTCGCTTTGTGATTGTGTTAAATAAACATTCTACAGCATCGGAAATGCCCGAATCGGAAAAGGTCAAGAACGCTGAAAAAATGTAAGTAAAGAAAGGGGGGGGGGGGGGGGGGAATAGGTAAAATATAATTTAATGAACACAAAGATGGAATAATTATATATTTCTTTATGATAAACATAGTTATTTGAACATCCTTCATCCAATTATTCGTCCAAATAATGCTTTGTAAATAAAAAAAACTGGTTAAATTATATTTGAAATGGTGCGGGGAGGGGGAGATGCTGTTTACTATTTATCAGACGACGATGAAATGTGTTTGAAAAATCACAGCTAAATGTCCTCATATTTACCTAATTTGTGTGTGTTTGTTGGAGACAGCAGGGCTAATAATTTTGACACATATTCACAACCTTAATATTCATTACATAATTCAAAGAGGAGCCACTGTTGATATTTTAACTGATTTGACCTGTTCTTTTCTTTATAGTCATGAAACAAAACTTGATAATTATCAAGTAATATTAGTTAAATTATCTGCGGGAATTAATAATTTATTGCATAGAGAAAATGTATTGTCAGATATAAGTCCTCAACAATTTATTGACAAGTTGTTATTTTTTTAATCGATTCCTCTCGCAGCTCTGCTGTTCAAATCAGTGCAAAATTTTATTCGACAAACTTGTAGATTTATTAATTATTATCCCCAACCGTGATATTATCTCAACACAATTTATTAGTTTTATCCCCTCCCCCCCCCCGTCCTTTTTTTCTGTTAAATATTATAACAATATTTAATATGTATTCTTAGTTTGACATGATTTTGCTTAATTTACTAATTATAATTGATATAGCCTGTACATTTGCTGTCATTTGATTTGTTTTGGTTCTGCTATTAATGTATTTGTATGGAGAGGGACTTGTAAGTTGTAAAAACTTGTTCCCAATCCAATTGTATATATCTATTGATAATAAAGTCATTATAAAGTAAAGATCTGCTGCAGTTTTCTTGTTTTAAAAAGGATAGGTAAATACAATATTCTGATATCAGGTTCCACCGTCAGAGAGATGTCAGGCAGCCATCATGACAGGAAGAAACAGGAATCAATAATCTTTTCCATCCAATCATTTAAAATGCCGTTTCATTCATATAATTTAAGGGTTTCCATAATCCACTGGAATTGTTGCAGCCTTTTTATGCTCTTGTTAATATTAATTGCCATACCATAACATCTCCTTGCTTTTAATTTCTACATCAGGATTCAGTTCAGGATGAATTATTGCAATTTTGCAAAAGTTATGCTTGCAAGAGCAACAAAAGACAAGGCTCAAATTGATCATTTAAATTCAGAAAGCGATAATGACAGTATAAAAGCACAATAAAACAACTGATTGCCGCTCAATATACTTTATGACAATTATACTACATTTATGCAAAAATTTCCTAAAATGCATATAAATTCTTACATATATTTTTGTCAGAAAGTGCCACTTATACAGAACTATGTTTAAAAGAACACATATTATACAACAAACAATAAGAATGATGAAAAATCAAGATTCGTCTATCATCTTTCTCTACAAAGTTGGCTACAATTGACCAATAGCCAAAAACATGAACATCAGCTTGAAAACTGTAACGAGTGTAATACTCATGATTTAGAATACTCAATTCTACATAAAGCAGTCCCCTTAGAGGCAAACAACACATATAAAATGTCTCAGGATTTAACAACAAACAATATCTAGAAATCATAGTAATAAAGGCATCAAAGTGGCAAAATCATTGGTTAACATTCTTAAACAAGTCAATAGAAGAAAATGACAAAGATGCAACAATATTATTATCTATGGGCAAATCATAGTCAATATGAAAGAGAACGCTTAGGACTTTTTACCAATCCAAATCAGATGCAGAAAAATCGATGCTAAAAAGAAATGAACAGGAGTTAGAAGGTAAAGTCAAACCAAAGAAACACCATGGTAAATACACCAATTACTGTTTTGACAAAGATACCATTTTGGAAGAAATGAAGAAAAAAAAACCCAAAATGCAGTAGTAAACTGGACAAAATGTAACCTAAAATCATTAAAATCCAACGACGCACCTGGAAATGGTGGGCAAGTACTCATGAATTTTGCCAAAGACAACGGCATATAAATCAATCAATTAAATACACATATGAAAGTAAGTGGTAGGGACATATTACACAGAATAAGAAGATCAAAGAAAAGAGCACCGAATTCACGAGTCTCAATTCCAACCCCAAGACTTGGCAAGGTTCTCAAACAAGTTGCTAAAAAAAGTGGAGCAAGTAATAATAAGAACTGGAATGGACATAGCTCCAAAATCTTTTGAAAAAAATGTTATTGGTAGCGATGGAAAACTCACTTCAACACAAACAAAAGTGTATGGGAAAAAAATACCCCTAAAAGACATAATACAATCAGAAACAAAACGTCTACATGCTGCAGGCATCTTGAATATCTATTCAGATGATCACTACACGTCCCTATCATTAGATGAAATAAAAACACGATTTCAGAGAATGGGAGAAAAAGTTCAAAAAGATGACACTGAGGAAACATTAAGAAATAAATTGAAGTCTCTGGAAAGAACGAGAAATATTAAAGTATGGCATGACCATTCGGATGTACTAAATCATACCTATGTCAGTTTTATGGTGTCATACATTTACGATAAGGCAAACTTTCTGACCGACGAGGAATATAAATCAAAATACCAACAAAAAAAATTAGTCAACGTGCAAGCAATAGTAGAAAGACCTCAACTATATATATTATGACAATCAGGTACATTTCAAACTTGTAGGACATTCATTACCGAACTTTCTAATATTTATACATTTTTAATACATGGCAAGATGTACTTGATACATTATGTGATAAAGTTTTATCAGTAACTTGCGATAGGTCGATGGTTTTCTCCGGGTACTACGATTTCCTCCACCAATAAAACTGATCTCCATGATAGAACTGAAATATTGTTGCAAGTGGCGTTAAACACTATAAACAAGTTATTTATACAAGACTGGAAAAACTTGTGGAAATAGAAAGATTGATGATCATTTCTCACATGTTCTCTTTATACAAACAATGCTCATTTAATGTACTTGTATCAATCTATAAAAGGGAAAGTGTGGCTTTGGTAAAAAAGTAATAAAAAACACTTCTTTTACCTTGAACATATTAGTTCAAGGTAGGTCACAATGGCCTCATTTTAATACATCATACATCTTACTCCATAATATACTGTGCTTAATCGATGGAGCAGTAGAAAATATCAATATTTTGTCTTTGGTTTGATCCAATAAGGATCAGCATTTTCAGCATAGTAGCAAAGTCTCAAAATATAAATAGCACTGAACATAGAAAACTTGATTTACAGCACAAGAATTTTATTTTCAATCAGGTATTCAAGCATGGTGAAAACAAAAGTAAAAATAAGATTGACGTAAAACCTTGGGACGTGTAGTCAATTAGGACAGACCCAAAGTCATGACAATAGCTCACCTGAACCTTTTGGTCAGTTGAGCTAAAAACATAAAGGTGTATTATAATTTTCTGAAATGTTTTCCAAAATTTAACATGGCACTAAGTAAAGAACACACAATAAAACTACCGTAATAGAATTCTAGTTGATCCTATTCACAAATAAAAAAAACAAGATTGTAAGTGCATTATACCACTAAATATATGTAGTCAAACTTGCCTCAACGATCATCTCATGTAAAAGGACAGCTGAACAAACCCCCCGACCAGTGTTATTTTACTACAGTCTGAAGGTAGACATGTCGATCGGACACACTATTCTGATTCAGTGCCAACCAGTCTTTAATGTTACATGCTTACCAGAGAAGCTACAAATACCAATTTTATAGTTTTTGGTTTGATCCAATTGGGGCTCAAACCCATGATCTATCACACTCCAGGTGAGTACGCTAACAATTACACCATAGAAACATTTAACTACTGAAGTATAATTCGCACAAAAACACTGCTGCAGTATAAAGCAACTATTATGTTTTCCAATCAACTACCTCCTGATAACAAGAGCAACATTTTCTAAAGTGGTAAATTTCAATTTGTTCCTGTGGTGACCGTTGAATATGTAGATTGACTGTACATTTATTGCATACAATATAAATAAGTACTACATTTTACTTCTATAGCTAATACAGACAAGGACCAGATAATGTATATAAACGAAAGGATAAAAGAAGTTGAAAATATACAGAATGGAATCACAATTGACAATATTGTTTTATATGATAAGCCAAGGATCTTTAGTGGTGATGGACCAGCTCGGCAATTTGAGTGTGATCAACAACGTGGAGGACATTACAGTTGTATTTGTGGAGTGGAAACAAGGAACCATACCAATTTTTTATGTACTTGGAAAATACTTCCAATGTCTCTTGATGATAGTCAAAATTTGCTCCAACAGGCGATTCTTTGGAGGAAAAGTCTCTCAGGAATTAAAAAAAAAAGAACTTGAGGAGGAACTTGAAGCAAGATCAGTTGAAATTACAGATGAAACAAAGCCAAATCTTGTAGAGCATTTAAATGATATTTTACATGGTATTTGTAGACCACCAGCCCTCATGTTAAAGTCACCCATAAAATCATCCAAAGAGCTGTACATAGATGATTACAAGATAATGGGTTGCGAACCTCTCCATGATATAACATAATACAACACTTTATCGAGGAATTTCCTTACCACATAGAAAATGTAGAAGCTAGGCAGGATTTAGAAGAATTTGCCCTCAAAACACTATTGGGGAAAAAAACCAAATCAAGGGATCAGATGCCCGGCTTTATGCTGTCAAATTAGCAATGTTTATTACCATGAAACATGACGAGGGGAAAATTTCAGAACTGATCAATGCCTTAATTGACATCATAGGCATAGCTTACAGCCCCGAGTCAAAACGATACCCTCGACAAATTTTGAGGTTGTTCAATGCATGTTTCAAGGTTGGTGTCATAGCCAAAACAGTATTTGGATCTCCAAAGAAAATGACCATGAGGAAATTTTTTGGAAACCATTTCCACAGCATCGTTTCCCACCTTCCTGTAATTTATAGAATATTTAACACCAAGACAATCCTAGCTGAGCAAGAAGAGAGAGGATTCGGAGATATCAGGTCAATTTCAGAGCGAACAACAAACAGAAAACCCGGACAAATTATTGAAAATTGCATAATTAGATTCAATGCTAAACAAGACGATGATCGATCAGATTCTTTCCAAAAACAGGATTCTAACATCAGTAGTCAATCGAAACTTCTTCCAGACAGACCAAGGACAATTTTCTCAAAGAGTCTTCTAAGTAACAATGCACAACTTGTTCAAGGTCATTTATCAAGAATTGCTGATTTTCTTCTGCCAGGCGAAGGTATTTGGTGGAACATGGATGTTATTTTCCATGAGTCAGGCTGATCATTTGACACACTTGGAAGGCCCAGGTCTTTCACATTTCCGCTCCTCATCTGTGAAAGAAGAAAGTAAATTAATTGAGATGGCATGGCAAGAATGCATTAAAAAGGCAAAATCTTCAAACAATAATTCTACCCTTATCACAAATCAAAACATTTAGTAAAGATGGAAAAGTGACTTGGTTAGATTTAAGAAAAGAAATAGGTACATTTATTATACCTCAGTTATCAATTTCTAGATAAAAATTAATTCGATAGTTTTACTATTTTTTCAAGTCTAATGACGAGAAGTAACTGTACCGGCGGCCATCGGTCAATAGTTTCTTACTATTTGACCTGTAACATCACACTGTTTCGTGGATTTTTAGTTCCGCGATCGGATTGGATAACAGTTTTATTTATTCTGAACACTCGGACTTCATCGTTTACATGATTTCAAAACATTCATAAGATTTCCAATTTTTCAAAAAATTAAAAAAAATTTAAATTTTCATAAAATTTCAAAATTTTCAAAAAATTTAAAATTTCTAAAATTAAAAAAATGTTTTCCTAAAGTTCAATTTTTTTTTTAAATATTCATAAAATTTTTAAATTTCAAAACATTTCAAAAATGAAGTTGAAGTTTACTTAAAAGAATCAAACTCTTATGAATGACTGGGGAAATGGCATAACAATGTCCATGAGACAATATTCAGATTTATAATGCAAAATACTGGCAAAAGATGCGTGATTCTATTGGTCTATCATTTTGAGGTGATCATTCAACTATGAGTTTAATGTTTTTCGGTATAATAAAATACTTATAGACTGTGTATTCGGGAATAGCAAGTTTGTTGTCCCCTCGACCCAGACTATTGACCTCGGCTTCGCCTCGGTCAAGTCACTCTCTCGGGGACAACAAACTTGCTATTCCCTCATACCCAGTCAATAAGTATATATTATGACATAAACATTAACATTTCAGAGCAAAACATATCAATGATACAATGTAGTCTGTTTATGACATCATCAACATCACATTAGAAAACACATTATATATCATCGCAGTCCTCGAAATGAAAATTATAGTTCTGAATACACAAATGTAACAACTGAACAAATTACTGGCCCTAACCAAGCTTTACCCGTCTTGGTTCGAAGGACCGATGCTCATCATGAGGACTGTTATCGTGTCCATCTCAACCTTCATAACTGTTGTTATTCTTTTATAATAAATATATATATATATATATATAACTGTTTTCCACTTTATTTCAGAATGGACTACAGACATAATAATAGACATTCTTAACGACATAGAAACAGTACTGAGAAATGGTAAGCAGTAGTGTACATTGATTGCTGTTTTATATTTGCAAACATTATACATAAATATTCCAGTTATAATTTAAAATTTACTAAGTTCTACAATATCTAAATATTGGGGTTAAGGCTATGGTGTTTAAACCTGCTTTCAACATATTTCAGATATATCGTGGCAATCAGTTTTATTAGTGAAGGAAACGGAGTACCCAATGAAAATCGCAGACCTTTCCAACTACCATATGATCACGGCCCGACAGAATTCGAACTAAAATTAGTGGTGATAGGCACTGATTGCATAGATAGTTGTAAAATCATAGGATGTGTATCTCTTATGTGTTTATCTTCATTCTCTGCAGGTGCAGACTATGACACCCACACAGAATTAGACAAAGAAGACAAAAGACAGCACAAGGAAGGTGTGTATTCTTTGTCATTGATTCCTGCATTCTCCCCCAACTTAACAACATGCTTAATGCGATTCATTTTATTATACATTAATAGATAAATTTTACCTTTCATTATTTCTTCATAAAATATATAGTAAAATGTAAATCAGTCAATTAATTCTTAATCCACATGACGTCCTTCATTGGCTATATAAATTAAATACAATGATAAAACTCACGATATATTGTAATTCGTTCATGCGTATTGACGAACAAATTATAAATATCATTCCCTAGTAAATTTATGTATTCATACAGCACTGTGATGCATAACAAACATAAAAATACCTGTATTGTTTTTACCTATATTTTTCCGGAATAAATACTTAAGACAACCATCAATGGACTTTCGAAATTTAACATCTTCCGGTGAAGTCGTTTCCAAAGAACGCCGATGACATTAAAACACATGGTTACTGATTTATTTTACGATTTTGTGAGCATTTTACCGGTACTTGTTTAAGTTGCTAAATTCAAAATGTCAGTAATTTCATAGCATCACAGTCTATTTATACATAAAAGAAAAACAACTGTAAACATGAAGGTGAGTGAATTTTGTTATGAAATGCATTTCCATTACTGCCTTCCACTTCAAAAAATAAGTCCGATTTTGCCTACTAGAATTGAAATAATTCATGGAGGCCAGATTTTGTATCAAGTTTTAACATGGCTAACATTATTTTCGTTGCATTTTATCCTGAGCGATAAAAAATTTATGAAAATAATGCTACCCATGTTAAAACTGTATACAAACTCTGGCTTCCATGAATTATTTCTTAAATAGCCAATTTGTTTATTCTATTATTTTTATTCTGACAAAAGATAAATATACATTGCTGAAGATTTCCTTATTTTTATACTTAATGTATGCATTTTAAATTATTTTTTTTCAGCTCAGAAAACCGGAAACTCGTTAAAAACACTGGCTATCAACAGAAAAAAGAATGAAGTAGACATACAAGGACTGAAAAGTATATATTGAGTAATTATAATTTTAATGCAATAATTATATAGAAGATTTTTTCATAAGCTAATGTTTCCCATATGCATTTAAAAAACACATCAAAATCAAATGAAAAATTAACTCTCCGTGTGCAAATAACAGAAACAGCCATTTATGTACATTAGAGCCTTTACTGTTTATACAGCAGCTTTAAATCAATAAAAAGATATGGAAAGTTAAAATTTCAATAGAAAACAAGTGATGTTAAAGACCAGCACAAAGTGTACGAGTGAAATTTCAAGGTTTCATACTGTGATATCAGGCATAGTTAAGAGTAATACAAACATGTATACTGTTAGTAAACACATATAAATTGTCCTTCGACACAAGTCTTAGTGTCAACCTTGATTAGTCAATAAAACTCTGCATTGACTCCTAAGGCTATAATCATGATAATTAATTTTTTTTAATAAATGTTAGTACTGCATAATTTACTGTAACATATATCTTATTTTCTCAATAATTAATTCAAAATAAAGATGCACAACGTTTTAATTTGTGCCCATTTCTGAAATATTTTAACTCATGTCAATGAATGAGACAACATTTAAAAAAAAAACATTTTAGCTATATCTTCTGAACAACCACATGCATGCAATGATGTCTGTAACAATGGGTCAGCCAGGCAGATCCAGACCACAAATGGACATCAGACTGGTAAGTTCTACTTTCTGCAATGTAATTTAGATAACTTTAATATCTTTCTATTGAAAACAAATAAAATAATATATTTATGATTTACATGCAACCGGTAAAGCATTTTAAAATTTCAAATATAAAAGTTTTCATTATTTTCTTGACATATGCAGTCATGAGAAAAGAAAAGAGTAGATATTAACATTTTGACAGATATTTATCAATTCAAATTTGGTAATATATTTCAAGCCATAACTGACACGAGCGTGTGATTGTTGTTTAGCACCTAATGGGCAATTTTTCAGTTATATCATGACAAGAACAAGTTACATTTTGATGATGATGACTGTCCTCGATAAAATATACATACATGTATATATCTGCAAAAGATTTGTTGTCTACATGTTTAAGGAAAAGCACCATTTTCATGACAATTTTTCTATGCAATCCCTGAATTTTTCCAATTTCAGATGTAGCGTCCATCCAGGAAGACAGTATTGAATTGGTTCAAGAATCTATGAAAATGTCAGCAGCAAAATCAAAATGTAGCAATGGTGAGTATTAACCTGTTTCAAGTTTTCTAATTTGAATATTAAAATAATGCAGGACAAAATGGTTCTTTTACCTTTTCTCATTATCATATTATAGGTAATAATTCATGTAAGACAGCTACTGTATTAGAAAATCTGCCAAAGATAGACAACAATGAACTACTGAAGACCTATATCCATGACAGAGCAAGTACAGGTAAGTAATTGATTGATTTTATGGTGTTTAACATCACTTTCAGCAATATGTCTGTGTTTCTGCTAACATGCTCTAAAATATAAGGGTTGGTAGGTAGGAAAAAGATTTTATTTTTTAAAATATGTTTAGCTAGTTTGTATTGAGGACACATTCTGACTTTAATAGTGTTTGTTCAAATATATATGTTAAAAAAAACTTTAGGGTAGGCACAACAAATTAGGGTCGGTACACATGTAACTTTTGTTTTGCCTCATGTATATATTGTATAAATTTCTTTCAGACTTAACATTGTCAATAAGAATTAAAGATACCACAAATAAAGAAGTATTGGACAAGTATTATGCCATGACAAAAGGTAACGCAAAGTCAATAGTTGTGTGCATGTTAAATCAGACATATACCATGAATACAGTAGTTTCCTAAGGATGATAAACACATTCCATGGACGTAACTAGACTCTTTTTCAATGAGGAAAAAACACTTAAAATCGCCGAGTGGAAGGAGGGGAAAAATCGGCCGAAGGGTCTTCCATATAGCGAATATGTATATTTTAAAATCTTCCATAATCCATTTTTTTAGATATGAAATAATTCAAAAGAACTTCAGGGGAGGATCCAGGGGTGGGGAAAGGGGGTCCGCATTCTCCATATCAAGTGACCAATAACCAGAGCCCTTTTAGAAAATATGTTGATACAATAATTGCAAGCACCAAACATTCCTACAGCATTATATGGAACAAAGTGCATCAAAGATGTGTGTTCCAATCCTGTCAAGAGTAGAACAAAACCATTGTCAGCCCCATAATCAAATTATAACACTGAAGTCATAATCTCCTCCTATTTGACTCGATGCGATCCTAGGGATAATCTGTCTCAACCTTCAAACTGTTGTTATTCTATATATATTAACAAACTTTGTGCTTTTTTTCACATTTACAGCACAGCCACAGATCAGAACAGCAACAAATACCTCTAAAAAGAAACATAATGGGTATGTAAAGTATGTACAAATTAGAATAAGATATAGCTAGGCACAAACTAGGTAACTGTAAGTGTCTGGGATGGACACAGAAAGCAACTATTATGCCTGCGCTCACAGCTGGCGATGTACAAATGATCTTGAGCTGAGGATATAAAATATCAAAACGTTATTCTTGTTCAAAACGTCCTGAGCTTTCTGAATCGGAGATGATTGAAGCAATAACCTGGTATATTCATAGATTGTAAAATTTCAGATTAAAATACTAATTCTCAAATTAAAGATATGTTGAAACTATAAAATGAACAACTGCATACTATTTTAATCATAAAGAGTAGTGAGTGTCAATGTCTAAAAAATATGATCAGATTGGATATGTTGGACAGGCAAATTGATAAGTTGAGCTAATAAATGTACATTAAATAAAACAAATCTATTTTAGAATCAACAAGAGAAGAACAGCAAACTTGCAAGAGAAAAATATTAGAAAATGATATTACTGGTAGGTTTGTTAATGTGTGAAATAAATCGAGTAATAATGAAAAAATAGAGCTATGAGAAATTTAAAAGGGAATTAAAGAAAGACAAGAGAGAAACGTAAGGAAACGAGTTTTACGAATAATATTTACAATTAAAACAAACGGCGGTTTCCCTATCTTTTTAACTTCCACCGTTACTGAGATATTTATGGAAATGTCTTTTTGCACACCTGAACGATTTCCAGAAATATCCGGTAAAAGGGAAGTGACGTCATGAGTGTGTTCCCTCCATACGATTTCAGATTGTTTACGTTGGACACGCACACACAATTTACAATAATTAGCAGTTAATACTCCAAATAGAGTGATGTCAAATGAAAAATCAGGTAGGACAGGAAGGTTTTGTGTTGCGGCAGGGTGCACGTCAACTCATAAGGATAACTTGTCACTTCACGAGTTTCCAAAGGAGAATGTTCGACCTAACATACGCCGCCAGTGGATAAAATTTGTACAAGTCAAGAGGAAAGACTTCATCAAACCTTCTGCTAATTCATTATTATGTGAAAAACATTTTCCTCCGGGAAGCTATCCTGTGGAATATTAATTGAAGAAAGCTATGAATCTCCCTGTCAGGAAGAAATGTCTCCTGCCAGACGCGGTACCAACCATACATACGGTACCATGTTCAACAACAACGAAGTCACCAAACGCCTATGGTCAGGAAAAGTTTGTATATACTTCGCCTGTGGCCTTTTCCACACCTGCTCCAGCAAGTCAGTTGCCTCCTCCCAAGAAAATGAGAACAGCATTCAGAAAAAGGGAGTGTGCAAGAGTAAGTAAAGTAGGGGGTAGGGGGGAGGGGGGTTGGAATAAATGGCCAGGCCAAAACATTACCTAAACTTTATCTCAGATTTGTCAGCAAATGACCCTTGGCTTTATAAAGGAACAACATCAAATTTGAAGGTTTATAATTTTAATTTTCGCACATTGTGTCAACGAACCATTACTGAAATTGCGTCATTTTGTAAACATTTGCATTCTGATTTTTTTCAAGATATCTTCTAGTCCTAGATTTATCTGTGTTTGTTTTCGACATCAGAGCCCTAAACACCTACCCGCACGTAGACACAAAAAAAAGAAAAACACATCTTTGACCTTAAATTCAAATTCTTTATTGATATGAAATCCAACAAAGGATTGTCATCAGCAACAATACAATCAACAGACATACACAAAACATGAAACAATTAAAAACCAGAAAGTAGCATGAGTGCTGAGGAGGCAAAAAGTCACTATAACCAACTTATAACAAATACAATATAAATACACTAATATGAAAGTAACTCAAATATTAAGGTAACTTTGCATTGCTCTTAAGTAACTTATTTCTCTCACTGCACATTTCAGAGATACCTATTACACATATTTTCATAATATCGTAATCATTAATGCTAAGGATATATTTAAATTTATCTGAATCAGACATTTCCAAAAAATTAGGAACAATTTCAGTGACCTTACTATAAAGTTTCGATCGAGATGAAGTCAATTTATTACACTCTAGGTGTCAAACCACTAATTCACCAATCAGAGCTTGGAACATATATGAAAGTAGTCCCTTTTCAAGAAAAAAGTTCCTTTCACTTTGTAGTATTGTGAAAACTACAGAATGGAATGGACTAATTAAAATTGATAATTGAAGTTAAATAAATAGGGATTATTTTGAGCCCAAATTTGATGGATTTAGTTGTATTTTAATACCTCTATGGGGGATTTGATGCATGACCTATAAATAGTGAATTTCTTGGAGATGAGCGAGCTATTTTTAGTGTAGGTGCTTTCCGTAGCATGGCATTTCACTGCAAGATTTTAAACATGCCCTGATATTTTGACAGAACGTAGAGAAATCATGTACGTTTCAGAAAATATATGGTCTTCAAAAGGTTAAACTTAAGATAAAATGACCAGGTAGGCTCGAAAAAACACAAATTTAGTAGAAAACCTTAAAGAAATTAATTGGTGGTTTGACACCTCAATAACAAAGTGGTATTCATTTTCTATTTCTAATTTACATATTGGGCAAAGTCTATTTTCTAAAGGAATATTTTGGTGACGACCTTGTTCAATTAAAAGATTGCTATACTAATCCGCAGTTTGACAAAGTTAGATACAATATTTTTCTGAATATCCAGTAACAACAAACCATTTCACTTTTGGCTAAGGCAAATGCAGGAATTCTCAAACAGGAGGGTGTATTTTAAAAAAAAAAATTTTATAACACGAACTATCGCACAGTAAATTTTGTTTAAGTTATTGTAGAATATATTAAAATTTTGATCCTGAACTGCACAGTATGTGCTATGTGCAACTGGCACATCGGGCCTGGTTTTTACTTCCCTTCCGATTTTTGTCCCCAGAAGCTACACAATCATATTCTTTCATTTTCAGACAAGAGGATAAACCAGATTGTTTTTCTACAAATTTTGCATATAATAATTCACTGAAAATGACCAATTAGAATATTTTTCCAAGCCTGTCCAGCCAACAATTTTTTTTAAGACTTACTTTAAAAATTATCACTAGGAAAAAATGTAACCCCTTTTGTTGATCAGGTAAAGGAAATGACAATTTCAAGTGCTGTCTGGGAAGTTGAGTATCCTAATACTTTTTCCTACATGTATGCCTTCACTATATGCAATCATCGACTTTAGCAGTGGTCCGGTGGCCCATGGCCAGTGAAAATTGATTCGGACCAGTGACTTTTGCCAAATTTTCTCAATAGAATCTATATAAATATTCTAATTTTGAAAATTTCGGGCCAGTAAATTCGAAAGTCTGATTTCGAAGACTGTATATGTAAGTGATTTTATTTGCTAAGCTCATTCACATTATGTATTGCAAAGCTCATTCACATTATGTATAAAAATTTAATGTAAATTGTGGACATGGTCATGGACATGCATGTACGTATTTACATTATTGATTCACTGAAACTGGAATTGTATGTTTGTATGCCTTTGTCCAATCATTGGTTTTACTGCAAAATGAATACCAAGTGACAGCCGATTTATTTGTCAAGTGACCAGGTAACATGGTTTAAGTTAACAACCAAACAATTACAGTTCACCCCACTTTTTGTTTTTAAATTATTGACGCTTTTCTTGTGACATTTCTCCTCATGTACATGTTTTAGTCTGTTTACATTTTGAACGATGGTGCACAGCTTGCCAAGAATATATACTTACCAGTCAGTATTTTCCAATCGATCATGGTCATTTTCGTCCGAATTTGAGTCCTGCGTCTGAGAAGACGACGAATCACTATCGTAAGGCTCAAACTGGTACGGATTTACCCCAATATTTTCATTTTCTACTTCTATACTGTTGATTTCATTTGTATTTTCCTCCTCTTCATCAAATATTGACGATTCACATGAAAGGTCTAACGACGCTGTGTCAGATTCTTCCAGAGATTCCATCGTGCTAGCGTGTTGTCTATCTGACTCAGCCATGTTTACACACATTTGTGACGTCATGGACGTAGCAAGTAGTTTAACCGGAAGTCGATAAAAATAGAAATATTGATTATTTGGCAGGTGCAAGACTACTTGAAGTCCTATTTATATCTCCCGATCGGCTGCATAGAAATCGATCGGGTTTTCTGCGATCTTCATTGGAAACCTTATTTTATCAACTGATCTAATTATAATGATGCGTTATTGTCTTTCTTTAAGGTCACTCAGAATTGTTTTTGCTTCCCCATATTCATAATTAGAGGGTAGTACATTTTTGTATTGATTAATACTGTTCAATATTCATTACAATGTACTCAGAGGTTAGCTTTGGTGACACTCTACACACCAGCTATTTCCAGTTAGAATGTTAAGTCTGGTGGTTGATCCTGGTCATCTTTTGTTTTATAGTGAACAGTCTCATTTGCAGATTCATTGTACCTGTAGTCCCAAACATGATACGTATCACATATTTCAGCTCACATGACTGTGTTTACTTTCATGGACTGCCATTATAATTCCTTTTTTCATTTTGTTTACAGATCAGACAATGCCTTCAACAGTTGGTGCTGTACTTAGACTATTAGGAAATATAGAAGAAGTGCAATTTTTCATAAAATACAGAAAACTGTAAAAAAGACGAACCCTGGAACCATTCATTCAAAGACAAATATGACATAGCATTAGCTAAAGTACAAACAAAAGTCTTGAAGAAGCATACTCAACTGAAACATTCATTAGAAGACAATTCATTAAAAACTGTGGCAGAAAAACTACTTAGATATTGGAAAATTGATGTTTCTTGAAGAAAAACATGACTTTATATTAAACCAGTGAGTGATTGATTGTTGTTAAAACGATGGCACGCCGTAGCTGTCTTATGTTGAATGTTTGTGATATGTAAAGCCGTAACTTGTGTTGTTATGTTTTACTATTGTAATGTAAAGTCACAGGTTCATGATGCTATGTTGACTCTTCATGATGTTATGTTAACCTTTTATAATGTTGTGTCGCAGTGCCATGATGTTATGCATATCAACCTTTGTGTCAAGTAGTGAGGTCGTAACGTTATGCTTAGTTATCATAATGTCATGTGGTGGTTTCATAATGTTATGTTGACCCATTGTGGTGTTAAGTTACTATAACACAATGATATGTTGTTCTCTCATTGTCTAAAGACAATGTCTGTAACGTTACGGTTTCTTATCATAGGTAAAGTAGTAGTTCCATAGCGTTTGGATTATATAACATGATGTATTGTTGCTCTGTCGTAATAGCAAGTCGCTGTGTCATGATGTTATGTCACTAACGTAATGGCAAGTTGCTGTGTCATAATGTTATGTCGCTGTGTCATGGTGTTATGTCGCTCTAACGTAATGGCAAGTCGTTGTGTCATGATGTTATGTCAATCTATGTTAATGACAAGTCGTTGTGCCATGATGTAACGTTTATCTATCGTGATGGGAGGTCGCCGAATTTTGATTTTATGTTGAGTTATTATAATGGCAAGTCGCCCAGTCATGATGTAATGTCGTTCTGAAATAACGTTTATTCCAAATATTATGATGTTACGTTTACCTATGGGGATGTAAGGTTATTAATTCATAGCGTTGTGTTTACTGGTCATTTCATCAAGTTGTACATTTGTGATTTTATGATGACATAACATGGTGATATGTTGGTACAGTATTTTATTATGCTGACCTATCATGGTCTTAAGTGCTTTTGCTGTAAGGACTGTTAAGTTGACATGATGTTACCGCGTTATCCCACGATGTTATGTTGTGCAAGTATACTGCCATGTCGCCAAGTAATGCCGTTATTGAGAACCACTATTATGTCCATTTGTTTCTGTATTATAATAGCTTGACTTATATAATGTTATGTCATTTTTATACAATATTATGTTGTTTATTCGGGATATGTCGTTAGGATTGTTTCATTCTATTGTTCCTTCTATCTTGTCATATTTTTGCTGCAATATTGGCATTGGTTTTTTTTCAAAATGGCGGCATCACATAGTACTATGTTTGATATTCTTGTGAAAGTTGGCTTAGGAGAACATTATGGCGTTTTTCTAGAACAAAAAAAACCCCGATATAGTGTGCTGTTTGGCTGCTATTGAAATGCAGCAGTTAGGCATCTCAACAAAAAAGGACATGGTAAAACTACGCAGCGAATGTGAAAATTATGCAATAAGAAAACCACAAAGGAGTCAAAGTGAGTGTGGCCCTCCTAAATTTATGATCCCAAAAGATGTTTTAAAACATTTAATAGACGAAGGTTTTGCCATTTCCAAAATCGCAAAGTTACTATCAGTCTCCGAAAGTACTATATTTCGTCGAATGCGACAATACAGTATCTCCAAGAACATCTTTTCAACTTGCAACGACGACGAGCTTGATGTCAGCGTGGGTCCTCTGATAAAAGACTATCCGTTTTGTGGAGAGAACATTCTAGGCCAGATGGTTAGGAAAACTGGAATCAAGGTACAAAGATGGCGATTACGAGAGAGTATGCATCGTCTTGACGTGTCTGGGATAAATGAAAGAAAAAAGGGACGATTGCAGCGATGGGTTTATAACGTTCAAGGTGTCAACCATTTATGGCATGTCAACACTAACCACAAGTTAATTCGGTGGCGTCTCGTAATAGTTGGTGGCATTGACGGCTTTAGTCGCATGATAATGTATCTCAATTGTAGACAACAACAAAGCTCAGACTATATTTAAGTGTTTCCTTACTGGTGTTAAAGACTACGGTCTTCCTATATTGTATCTAACTTTGTTCCTGTATTTAAATACTGTTATAGTGACAGCCGGAGCCTTTGAACCGTAATGAGAGCGGGGGGTTTTGCGCTTTAAAATCTGATTCAACCCACCATTTCTTTAGAAATGCCTGTACCAAGTCAGGGTCATTAAGGTTTTCAGTTTTCCGGTTGTTGACTGATTTTGTCTGTTTATATAATTATGAGTTTTGACTTTCCCTTTGTAAGATTGCTCGGAGTTCGGTAATTTTGTTATTACCCTTATTTGTCAAACTGCGGATTAGTAATAGTAATCTTTTAATTGAACAAGGTCGTCACCAAGATATTCCTTTAGAAAATAGACTTTGCCCAATATGTAAATTAGAAATAGAAAATGAATACCACTTTGTTATTGAGTGTAATAAATTGACTTCATCTCGATCGAAACTTTATAGTAAGGTCACTGAAATTGTTCCTAATTTTTTGGTTATGTCTGATTCAGATAAATTTAAATATATTCTTAGCAGGAATGATTACGATATTATGAAAATATGTGTAATAGGTATCTCTGACATGTGCAGTGAGAGAAATAAGTTGCTTAAGAGCAATGCAAATTAACCTTAATATTTGATTTATTTTCATATTACTTCCAAAATATGTCATTTGAAAATAAGCATAACTCTGTAGATATTGCCTTAGATGATGTTAATGAATTATTTTTTGAGACAGCAAGATTGTCATTAAAGAAAAAACAGGTCAAAAAGTCAGCAAAACGTAAGAATAATAAACGTTGGTATGACAGGTCTCTACAAGAGTTACGTATGTCTGTAGATCACTACAGTAGATTACTTTCTTTTAACCCATAAAATAGTCATCTTAGACAAAAATGTTTTCAACTCAATTCTAAACATAACAGAGAACGAAAAAGAAAAAGGCGTACATACTTTCAAACTATTATGAATAAAATAGATGATTTAGAAGAGTCGGATTCTAAAATGTTTTGGAAACTTTTAAACTCCCTTAAACCGGAAATGAAAAACAGCTCAGACTCTTGTATAGACCTTGCAACATGGCAAACTCACTTCAAAAATATTAATTCTATACCTCAGTGTCAAACATAGCTTGTTGCAAAATTAAATGATATGATAAAAGGGTTGGACAGTTCTGCAGGTAATGAATTACTAGATAAAGTTATAAGTCAAAGGGAGATAATGCCAGCATGTAAAAATCTTAAAAATGTGGAATGGATGGAATTTTAAATGAAATGATAAAATATGGTCAACATGCATTACTTCCTTGTCTTGAAAAGCTCTTTAATATAATACTTTCATCTGGAACTTATCCTAAAATTTGGGGAGAAGGTTACTTAATAACTATCTTTAAAAGTGGATCTCCATCAGATCCAAAAAACTATAGGGGTATAACTATTGATAGTTGTCCGAGTATATTGTTTAACAGTATTCTTAATAATGAACAAATTGGCTTCAGAAAAGGATCCAGAACAGCCGATCATTTTTTCAAATTAATAACATTAATCTGTAAATACATACAGAAATCAGGGGAAATATATGCTTGCTTTGTCGACCTTAAAAAGGCATTTGACTCTGTTACCCATTCGGCATTATTATACAAACTTCTGAAAAATGGAATCAATGGCAAGTTTTTCAATATTATTAAATCAATATACTCATATAGTGTTCTTAGAGTGAAAATGGACAATAATTAAAGTAATTGTTTTAAATCTGAAATTGGCGTGAAGCAAGGGGATAATCTAAGCCTGACCTTATTTAACATCTTCATAAATGATTCTGTTAACATTTTCGATGAGTCTTGCCATCCAGTTTATTTAGGGTCAGAGTCAATTAATTGTCTATTATATGCAGATGACAAAAGTTGAGGGTTTACAAAATTGCCAACTACTGCTCAAAATGGGGCTTATCAATGAATTATAAAGACTAAGATAATGATTTTCAATAAAGGAGGTAAACTTATTAAATGTTCTTTTTCAGTTAATGATTACAAATTGGAGTGTGTCAAAGAATATAAATACTTAGGTCTATTAATAGGTTGTGGTAGAAATTTTCCTACTGCAATTTCTGATCTGATTAATAGAGGACAGAAGGCCTTTTTTTAAGTAAAAAGTATTTTTAAATATGGTATCCCCAGTATTCATACTATATTAAAAGCTTTTGATCATCCAGTGAAGCCTGTGCTACTTTATTCTTCAGAAGTATGGGATATGTTCAATATAACTAGTAAACTCAAGAAAAGTATAATTATATTTTAAAGGAACTTGATATGTTGAAAATGTTTAAATCTCCACTTACTTGCGGTGCAAGAGAAATAAATATAATAAGAAAAAACCTAAAAGAGAGATATACAAACATTTGGAGGGAGAAGATTAATTTAGTTAAGCAAAACCCAGCTACTAACAGAAATGAAAATAAATTAAGTACATATTGTAAATTTAAATTCCAACAGGAAAAATACTTAGATAATATAAAAGAATTATCAAACCGATCAACCCTAGTACGCTTTCGAATAAGTGCACATAAACTTGAAATTGAAAGGGGCAGATACACAATTCCAAAAACTGCAGTTGAAAATGGAATATGCAAACAATGTAACTGTGAGGCAGATGAGGATGAAGAACACTTATTAATTAAATGTAATAAATATTCCTTTGCTAGAAATACTTTCTTTTCTAATATAAATAACAATTTTTTTCCGGAATTATCAGATAGAAATAAGTTTATTTGGTTATTAAGTAACGAAGACAGAGAAATCTGTAAAAATCTTGCAAATTTTATAGCAACCTGCCTTTCAATAACAGATTTATCAGATAAGTAACTGAATATATTTATGTTCTATAACCAACAGTGCCGATTCATGTTTATATATATATATATATATATATATACGTCTGAAAATTAAACCAAACAGTGTTAGAATTAGATTTTAGAGCTGTCAAATATATATATATATATATATATATATGTATACCAGTGTATTGTTTACATATAGTGTTGATGAATTCATGTTTAAATCTATTCCAGAATTTATAATGATCCTCACGTGCAACACACGCGCACATATTAATTATACACTCCAGATGTTATATCTGTCCTGATTATATATAGTTAAGAATACACATAGCTAGTTTTCTGTGTTATGTTATTTCTGCCTGCTGCAGTTATCTAAAGTCTCCTGCAAGTAGACAACCATCACAATTAACATGGTGGCAGCGGAAACCAAACTAAGAGACATTGCAATAGTTTTGTTAACAGTAAGTTACCCAGATACTGTCGATTTTATCTCGGACAAAAGAGCCACGTGTACAAAATAGTGAACAATGGCTGCCGGCTACACCAACACATTTCGCCTGCCCCCATCTCACAATGTAATAGAAGGAAATGTTTCCGAAAATTATAAAAAATGGAAACGGCAGGTTGAAGTTTATCTGATGGCGAGCGGCGCCGTAAAGAAAGACAAAGAAGTGCAAATAGCAATAATTCTGAATTGTGCGGGTCCCAGGATTATTGACATTTATGATGAATTCATATGGGATGAAGAGGGGGACGAAAAGAAACCGGATAAACTATTCGAAAAACTGGAAGGCTATTGTAACCCCAGAAAAAAATGAAGTATTGGAGTCCCATAGATTTTGGAACGTGCAATACCAAGAACCATTCGATAACTTCTTAACAGAGTTAAGAACACGGGCGTCATCCTGAAATTTTGATAACAAAGATAGAATGATCAGAGACAAAACTGTATTTACAGTTCAAGGAAAACTACAAGAGCTTCTACTCCGTGAAGATAAACTTTCTCTTGATAAAGCTATTCAACTATGCCGTGCATATGAACAGTCAAATAAACATGTCAAAGAATTAAGAGAAAACAACAGTGCCTCACATGCAATCAATAAAGTGACACATGAAAATAAACAACCGAAAAGTAAGAAGCCAAACTACAAACAACAACCAAGAAGATTTCAAGATAAACCTGTGTTAACAACTTCAAGTAGTTTACATAAGGAATGTGGCTATAAACATGAAAATAAGAAAGAAAAATGTCCAGCATGAGGTAAAACTTGCAATGCGCGCAAGGGCCGAAACCATTTCAAGTCAAAATGCAAGAAAGTCAATGTGAACTCCGTTTCAGCACTCGATGATAGTGATGATGACTGTTGGTTAAATGCAATTGATGCTGTCTCAGAAAAGTCTATGTCCGTCGTTGAAGCTAATGTCGATAGGATAGTAACAGCACCTATGAATGTCAACGATTGTGAAGTCCGTTTCCAGCTCGATAGTGCCGCTGATGTTAACACAATCTGCAAGAAATTTGTTCGCAAAGATCAACTTAGACCGACATTGATGAAACCGTTGGGCCAAGCAAAATCTTACCGTGAAGAATCCGAGTACGTTACCGAGCCGACTGAATGGGTAAGCCAAATGGCTGTCGTGCGAAAATCTAACGGTAAACTACGAATCTGTATTGATCCTCAACCGCTTAATACCGCTTTGATGTGTGAACATTACCGTTTGACGACGCTTGAAGATGTACTTTCGAAACTCGCGAACGCACGTATATTTAGCAAACTAGATATCCAAGAGGCGTACTGGCATGTCAAGCTAAGCGAGAATTCGAGCCGATTGACCGATGATAACACCATTCGGACGATATCGTTGAGCGCGATTACCGTTCGGATTGAAGGTATCGAGCGAAATATTTCAAAGAAAATTGACCGAAGCAGTTGGTGAATCATCGCCGGGTGTGGTCAAACCGACGAAGAGGGTAAGCGCGATCACGAGACGAAACTTTGCAAGTTGTATGCACGATGCAAAGAACAAAATATTATACTGAATGATGAAAAGAAAGAAATCGGACTGAAAGAAATAACATTTCATGGTCACAAAATTACAAGTGATGGTGTAAAAGTCAACGATAAGAAAGTTAACGCGATCCTTGAAATGCCAACTCCAACCGATGTCGCGGGTGTAAAACGTGTGTGGAATGGTGCAGTACATGGCAAAATTCTTACCAGATCTCGCGAACGAGATGGAACCGATACGTGAACTGACAAGGAAAGAAGTTTCTTGGAACTGGTCAAATGAGCACGCGCGAGCATTTCAAAACGTCTCAAGAAAAGGCTTACGGAAACTACGATCCTAGCGTATTTCGATACGAACAAGGAAGTAGTCTTGCAAGTCGACAGTAGTAAGAACGGAGTCGGTGCCGTTTTGCAACAAGACGAAAGCCCGTAGAATTCGCTTCGCGTGCGCTACGACAGTCCGAAAGAAACTGGGCGCAAATAGAGAAAGAAGCACTGTCCATGTTGTATGGACTCGAACGCTTTGACCAGTATACGTATGGCCGCAAAGTAATTGTACAGAACGACCATAAACCGCTAGCCGCGATTCTGAGTAAACCTCAGCAGAGCACCGAAACGCTTACAAGATATCATGATGAAACTTTTTTAGATATGACATTGAATTCCGATTCGTGAAAGGAGTAAATTTAATCGTGGCCGATGCGTTAAGCAGAGCATTCGTGTGCAACGATAACGACGATGATTGTGAGCAACGACCCCGTATCATGAACGTGAATGCATTTGATAATTTTCCGGACGCTAGACTTCTTGAAGTTAAGAATGCAACCGAGAAAGACGCGAGCTCACAGTCCGTCACTGAATTAATCCTAAATGGATGGCCCAAAGATAAGGATCGAGTTCCCAATTCTCCGTTACCATTTTTCGATATGCGTGATGAACTCAGTGTAGTAGATGACGTTATTGTTAAAGGAGAAGCTATTTTCCTTCTGAAAATGTTGCGAGCCGAAATGAAATCGAGATTACATAGTTCACATCTTGGATATCACATTATGATGCGAAGAGAGCGAAACACGATATTTTGGCCGGGAATCGCGAAAGACGTAAAACAACTCGCTGACAACTGTGAAATATGTCCGGAATCGAAACCGCGAAACTGTCGCGAAACGCTAAAACAACATGATAATGGTGCATATCCGTGGAACAAGATTGGACTTGATATTTTCGAAATAAAAGGTCGCAATTATCTGATAGCCATAGATTATTATTCTAATTTTATCGAAGTTGACTATCTGCCGACAATGACTAGCTCTCAAATGATAGGAATTCTAAAGAAACATTTTGCGCGTTATGGAATACTGTCTATTGTAATGAGTAACAATGGTCCTCAATTCGTGAGTCGTGAAATCGAACTGGAAAGTTAATCATGCAACATCCTCGCCGGGACATCAACAGTCAAATGGAAAAGCCGAAGCTGCCGTGAAAATCGTTAAGACTTTGATGAAGAAAACAGTCAAGGATGGGCGCGATCAGTTCGAAGCGTTATTAGAGCAACGGAATACTCCGAGACAAGATACCGGTCTTAGTCCTGTCGAGATGATGTTTGGTAGAAAAACGCGGACGATGCTACCGTTTCTAAATAAATGTAACGAAACCAATCGTGGACGTGAAAACCGCAAATTAACTGTCAAGAAACGTCATGATAAACGAGCACGTGATCTACCAAAACTAAAAGAAGGACAATCTGTATTCTTCGAGCAGAAAGAAAATGAAAACTGGAAACTCGGGCAAATAATCGATCAATATAATCCAAGGCCTTACGTTGTGCAAAATGAAGATGGTGTTAAATATCGCCGAAATCGTGTCAAAATTAGACCCACTGACATTACCGCTAACATACGTGACCGATCACCACCTCAAAGTGTTACTACTGAAAAACCTGTGAACATCAAGAACCATGAGAGAAATGACATTCAACCACCCGAAGTCCGACTAAACCGCCGAAGTATCTTGATGACTATGTCAAATATTAACTGTAAATAATGTTTTCATTTTAGTATAGACTAGCATATTAGTAGTTAAATTTTTCATTTGTGTTGCCATTCCAATAGTTTATAGTAACTGAATGAACAGTGATTTCAAAGTTTCAGTGAATTATCTGATTGACTTTAAAGTTAATATTTCTTCTTCGATGTTTGTCTGAAATTCATAGATTTAATTTTGAGTTTAAATTCATTTGATGCGAAATTATTTTCCTTAAAGAAAAGGGGATGTTGATGAATTCATTTGCTTAAATCTATTCTAGAATGTATAATGATCCTCACGTGCAACACACACGCACATATTAATTATACACTCCGGATGTTGTGTCTGTCCTGATTATATATAGTTAAGAATACACATAGATAGTTTTCTGTGTTAAGTTATTTCTGCCTGATGCAGTTATCTAAAGTCTCCTGGAAGTAGACAACCATCACAATTAACATATAGTTTACACATATTTGGGTATGACTCCCTCTGGTACAACTGTAGTATTGTTATTATTTTCATTTTCCTTGTATTTCCTTGTTTTATTCTTTTGTTTGTTCTAGTCGTTTGTGGATTCTTTCATATATGCATGTTCCTTATGGAGCTTTCTTTATTAATAAAGAATTTGAATTTGTATTGATATTATAGTAATTGGTACTACTTACTATTACTAGCTTTTGCTGGTAACTCTTTCGTCTTTCTTATTCTCGATAATATATCTACGTCTGTGTGGCTTTGGATTCAGGTAAGTTCTGGTCAGCATGGTCAGTTTTCTCGTGCATCATGGGTGCTCTTCGGAACCCCTCGGCCCCCTGTTAGGGACTGAAGGGGAAATGCCATTTGAGTATATTCTTCAATAAAGGCCCTATGGTAATTGGTGAAACCCAAAAACCTCTCCACCTCCTTTTTATTCTTAGGCCTTGGCCAGTTTTTTTATATCTTTGATATATCCTGGCCCAATGTATATTCCTCTAGGTCCCACTACTCTACCCAGGAACTCCACTTCCTTTTGAAACAGTTCACATTTTTTGGGCTTCAATTTTAGCCCCATACTCCCTAAACCTAACCAATACAGCCCTTAGGTTTGCCAAGTGCCCCTTGAAAGCCTCCCCCAGGATCAGGATATCGTCCAGGAAAGCCAGAACCACTTTCCAATTCAAACCCCTCAGCACCAGGTTGATGACTCTCGTATAAGTGGCTGGTGAGTTACATAACCCAAAAGCCATTCTAGCGAACTCAAACAACCCGTATTTAGTAATAAATGCCGTTTTGGAGCAGTCTTCAGGTTTGATTTTCACCTGCCAATATGCTGAATTAGCATCCAGTTTGGAATACCATACATTTCCGGCTAAAGTGTCAAGACACTCGTCCACTAGGGGCAATGGGAACTCATCCTTAATGGTGAGAGCATTTAAGGCCCGGTAATCCACACACCACCGTACTGACCCACATCGTTTCCGGATAAGAACCGGAGCCGATGCCCACTCAGACACTGATGGCCGAATCACCCCCGCACTCAACATTTTCTTTAATTGGGCCTCTTCTTCTCCTGCAAACCCTAATGGGGTACGCCTGATTCTTTGCTTAACTGGGCGATTGGTCCCCGTATCAATCCCATGCTGGATTGTATTAAATTTCCCTAAGTCGAACTCACTTTTAGCAAACACATCTTCAAACTCGCATAATAACTCACTAAGCTGTGTCTGCTCCTGCTCATTCAGCTCCCCTTTGGATTTATCAAAGAGATTAGTCAAATGCTCGGGAATTTCCCTTTTTCCATTCTCTGGACCCCCCTTTTCCGCAACTTCTACCTTTTGTACTCCGATAGTGTCTACGTTCGAACACACCTCTTCTGCATAGGCCAACACGTCCCCCTTCTCTACTTCTACATAGTGATCGGATATGTTAATCAGACAAAGCACTGGGTTATCACCCCCATTGTGCAATATTCGAGGTATTAATAGCTCACCCTTGGTGGCTGCCTTTACTATATACTCCCCTGCCATAGACTCACTCAGCTGTGCCCCCACTCTCATGACTGAATTAGGGGGTACCTTACACCCCTTGGCTAGGAACACCCCCACCTCTTTCTCATTGACTACAGGGCTTCCTGTTCCCAAACTCATGGGTATAACATCCCCTGCGATCTGTAGTTCCTTTTCTTTGAGATGTAGGGACACCCCATTAGCCTCTAAAAAGTCTAAACCCAGTAACATATCCTCCTCTATTGGGGCCACGTAAATTTCTACTGTGAATAGATGTGTCCCTAGGACTACTTGAAAAGGGCCAGCAATATACCCATTCATCTGCATTCCCTTCCCTGCGGTGTTCATAACCACTTCCTTACGGATGGGTGGGGCAGGGTCCAATGATTTGTAGAATTCCTCGGACACCAGTGCTGCTGTATCTACTACCGCTTGTAACTGCATGCCTTGTACCTCCACTGGGACCCTAAACATTACCCCATTGGACAGCTTGAGCACCGTTACTGCTCCGTCCTCTTCCGTAACACAAGTCCCTATATTATCCTCTCCCCCCTTTTCCTCCTCCTCTATGGACTCGTCTGTGTCCCTCTTATCCCTATTGTTTTCCTCCCCTATTGACTCCTCACTTGAGGACTCATTAACCTGACTCGCACCTTCAGATTTGACCCGTCCCTCCGAACTACTAGACTCCAGAGGGTCGTCCCTGACTTCCCTATTGTTTTCTTCTCCTTCTGACTCCTCACTTGAGAACTCGTACCTTTGACTCGCACCTTCAAATTTTACCCGTCCCTCCGGACTACTAGAATCCGGAGGGTCGTCCTCTACTTCCCTATTGGTTTCCTCTCCTTCTGACTCCTCACTTGAGAACTCGTACCCCTGACTCGCATCTTCAAATTTTACCCGTCCCTCCGGAGGGTCCCCCACTTCCCTATTTACCCGTAGGAGACTATCCTGCCAATTCCCCTCCTCCATATTCCATATTTCCTCCATCTCTACTTCTCCCCCCTCTTTTACTTCTTTGAGACCATGTATATTGGCAATAAGGGGTTGACTCGAGCCTCGCGAGTTGCCCCTTTGGAGTTTAAAGCCTCCTTATTCTCCTGAAATCACACTCGTTTCTCCCCTGATGGAGACTCCAACTTTGGGCACTCCCTCTTGAAGTGTCCCATGACCCCATAGTGGAAGCATCCCTGTTTGTCCCCCTTTCTTGGGGATGGACTTCTTGATTGTGCCCTATACCTATCTATTCGATTTCTCTTCACCTCCTCCATAATGGCTGCCATTTGAGTGGAAAGTGCCGCTATGTTGGACTTTATCTCACTCATTTCCTTCCCCTGTGCTGACAGTACTTCCCCCATTTTTCTCTCCAAACCCTTATCTGCAACTCGATCAGTCCCTATTGCGCACACCCTGGCTTCTCCCTCGTAGCGAGGCCCCGGAGATACTTGTTTAACCTCCCTTCGAGGATTTCGCCCAAGGGTGGTCCCATATATAGCTTGAGAGTTATGCTGGAACCACCTCATTCTGTCAATAGCCTCCTCTTATGTTTTTAGGTCGGATATTAGAGGCATAACTCCCGGCCTCTTTATCTGCTGCCCCTTGGCATAGCTTCACCACTGCTTGTTTATACATGTGAGTTTCGGGCAAATCTCTAAATGCCCTAGTGGCTAGGGACAAGACCCGATCCGCCCAGTCCTCCAGGAGTTCATCCGGAGTCTGACGGGCATTATTAAATTGGACCTGGGCTGTTTCGGGGAGTTCACGGAAACCAAACCGTTTCTCTAATTTCCGTATTAGGTCCATATATACCATTTCCTGGTTCCGCTCAACCAGGAGGACATAATATTCACTTGCTTTCCCATCCAGGCACCAGCATAACTGGTCCCTGCATTCCCCTTCCGTCCACTCACTAACTTCCGCGTATCGGGAAAATTTAGCGTAGAATGCTTTCCAATTTGATTTCCCATCAAACTTTAGGGACATCGGCAAACTAACACTCTTCCCCCTTCCCCTTCATACTCCTCCCTTCTTGCATACCTGCTAGGATTTTCGGGGTCTCTTCTGGGGGGACACCCAGGCCTGTTCCCACTACTCGGTACCCTAGGAATAGATGGGTTTCCCTCCTGGGCCTTCAATGTCTTCCCCACTTGGGCGGTAATGTCCCCTTTCCCTATCATACTCATCTCTACGTTGAACTATTCTAGGGACTTCATTTTCCCTTCCTTGGGTATGTCTTGTTCTACCTCTACTTTCCCTCAACAAGGGATTAGTATTTTCCCTACTCCACCCCCCTCCGGTGTTCCTCGGAGGGGAATAGCAAATCCCCCTGTCTTTCCAAACACTTTCTCTATTGGCCGGGGCTACAGTTCGTATGCTTGGCACTCTTACTTCAGCCCCCCCACTGACTAAAACCCCACTATGACAAAGGCCTGGTTCTCTAGGGAACGCAAAACCCGCACGAATATCCGAGTCTCTTATATGCACGTTCTGCATATACGCCCGATCCCTCTCATCGCTGCTCGAATCCCAATCCCAATCGTCCCGTCGCGATCGACAAATTGATGGCGGCGGATTTTGTCCCGGAGCTGATGTATATTTAACTCCCCCTGGGGTTTGTCTTTCCATGAAAGTACTTTCCATCTCACTATAATCATCATCCAATCTCTCGGATAAATTGGCCTGTTGCCACCAATCCCTTTCCTGTTTATTATAATATGATCTTTCCCCTGTTAACGGGACTTTATCAAATGAACCCATTTCCTTCCCCCTTCCTTTAAGTTGGCCCTGTCCTGCCCCATCCCACTTCCCTATTAACTTGTCTACACTCCTAACCCTTTCTCTATGTCGATCATATGGGGATCCCATTCCCTCTTTATTTTCAAAAGAGGTAAAATCCAAACTATCCAGTAACGGTTGTGTTATCCTAAGATATGGAACCTGATTTAGGTCATGCAATTCCAGATCGCCCTTAGCCTCCCTTAAATTTTATCGGCCACTTTTGCCCCTATCCCTGTTTTGGCACCGAACTTACAACTTATTTTTAACCAGCTCTTATTTAAAGATGGCTTCTAGAAACAAGCTGCTTCCGGTTTGGGGTTCACATTGCTGAAACACGTCTACATCTACATCTACATGGTACGTGCTGACCGTCACTTTTGACTATTATTGCACGGGGGGGGGGGGGGGGGTTGCGCACTAATAAAAATAAATAATTTTGTACAATCCTTAAGAAAAAGTATGAATTACAGAGAAAGTAGGAAAGATAGAAAAAAAAAAAAAAAAAAAAAAAGTGTATATAGGAAAGTCAGAGGAATAGGCGAAAGATTTGTCAAGTTGCATGTTCATATCTTCAGCAATAGTCCACTCTGGCTACCGTAGCGGCCACTGGGTATACACCCAACCAGCACAGCACTATCATCCTCACTAGATACTACTTACAACTTGACGACCCTAAACTTGGATAGAGGCAGTGGACAGCTCCAGTTTGAAAGATACCAAACAGGGAGCCTCAGCAACTGGTGCTGGCAAGGTATTCCAAATACTGGTGGTCTGTGGAAAGAAACTGTGTTTGTAGTAATCTGTGGATGCTGAGAACTGTTGGTACTTCAAGGAATGGCTAGATCTTGTTTGACGAGTTGGTTTGGTCAGGTACTCTTCTGCTCTGATGTCAATTAAGTTGTTGATGATCTTGTACATCATAGTAAGTCGGAATTTTTTTTCGTCTTATTTCAAGTGTGTCCCATTCTATATCTCCAAGCATGGAAGTTACGCTGCTGGTGTTTCTATAGCGATTTGTCACGTACCTAGCTGCTCTTCGCTGGACCATTTCGATCTTGTTTATGGCGTCTTTTGTGTGCGGGCTCCATACTGATGAGCAGTATTCAATTGTAGGACGGACTAAGGTTATATATGCCGCTGTTTTCGTATCCTGGTTGCTGACCTTCAGGTTTCTTCTTAAAAATCCGAGAGTACTGTTCGCCTTTTTAACAGTTTTGTCAATATGACTCCTCCAAGACATGTCTGAATGTAGTTCCACTCCCAAGTATTTTGATGAAGCTTCCGATGTTAGTTTGTGTCCTTTGAGAATGTAGTCTTGTAGTATTGGTGTTTTAGATCGTGTCACATGGAGAGTGCTGCATTTATCTGGATGGAAATCCATTCCCCATTTTTGTTCCCAGTCTGCCAGTTTGTTGAGGTCATCTTGGAGTACAATGGTATCTTCGTTCGATCGAATATTCCTGTAGAGAATACAATCATCCGCAAAGAGTCATATGCGTGACTGTACACAGTTCGGGAGATCGTTTATAAAGATCAGGAACAACAAGGGTCCTAGGACTGTTCCTTGAGGTACTCCACTAATGACTGGTACTGTATCAGATGTTGCCCCTTCCACTATTACCTGTTGTGTTCGGTTGCTCAGAAATGCCTTGATCCATCCTTGTGTGGAATCTCGGACACCGTAGTGATCAAGTTTCTTCAGGAGTCTTTCATGTGGTACTCGATCAAAAGCTTTTGAAAAATCGAGGATGATAACGTCATGCTGATATCCTACATCTAATGATGATAACAGTTCATGTGCTAGTGTTAAGAGCTGGGTTTCACAACTGCGTCTTGCTCTAAATCCGTGTTGGCAATCAGTCAAAATTTGGTGAGCATCTAGGTGTTTAAGAATACTGCTGACAATTATATGTTCTTGTACTTTACAACAAAGACTGGTTAGTGATACAGGGCGATAGTTGCTGGCTTTATATCGTTCCCCTTTCTTGAAAATGGCTGTAACGTTTGTGGTGCGCCAATCATTCGGTATGTTCCCCTCATCTAGACTCTTCTGAAAGATCAATGTTAATGGTGGAGCTATAACATCTGCAAGGTCTCTCAGGATTCTTGCTGGTATTTGGTCAAGCCCACATGCTTTTTGAGGGTTCAGTTTGCTGGGGTTTACACGTGAGTGGGAAAGGGATATTGTCTTATCACGGGAAAAAAAAAATCTAAAGATTTCCAATCTTGTTTGCCAATCCTACCTGCGTATCTTCCCTTGAAATTTCCTAACGGACAATTTCCCCTGAAAATACCGGGTCCTATCAGCTCTACAACATTAGAAAAAAACAAAAAAACAAATTTTTTTTTTTTTTTTTTTACACGTGGGTGGGAAAGGGGTACTTCTTTGAACGGGCAAAACATTTAACGATTTCCAACTTTGTCTGCCAAACCTACTTGCATATTTTCCCTTGAAATTTCCTAACGGACAATTTCCCCTGAAAATACCAGGACCTATTAGCCAGGCAAAGCTGAAACCAAAGAAAAAAAATTCGCCCTTAAAAAAAATTCAAAAATAAATGGCGGAGTTGTGATTTTATTTAAAACTCACTTTTGGTTAATTTAATAACCTTCCTCGCGAATAGAATTCGACTTTTAGTCGCAGCGCCAATATAGTAATTGGTACTACTTACTATTACTAGCTTTTGCTGGTAACTCTTTCGTCTTTCTTATTCTCGATAATATATCTACGTCTGTGTGGCTTTGGATTCAGGTAAGTTCTGGTCAGCGTGGTCAGTTTTCTCGTGCATCATGGGTGCTCTTCGGAACCCCTCGGCCCCCATCCCCCATGATTCACTACAATATTGTATTTGTTATAAGTTGATTATAGTGACTGTTTGCCTCCACAGCCCTCATGCTACTTTTTGTCTTTAATTGTTTCATGTTTTGTGTGTCTGTTGATTGTATTGCTGCTGATGACGATTCTTTGTTGGATTTCATATCAATAAAGAATTTGATTTGATTTGATTTGTACCCAACGTTAACAATTCAAGCGTCATCGAGATTAAAACATTCCGCTAACCACTTATGGAACAACAGCGACGTCTGTCGAAAGAAATTTGGTGAATGAACCCCATTGTTTTGCCGAATCATATACATTCAATAATGAATAAGGGGAATTGTACACACGGGTTATAATATTATTTTAATCGTTGTCTTGGTACTTTTATACCGTAGTAGAATCAACAATAATATTTTCTATAAATAGCTACATCCCATTTGTTAAAATTTTCATCACGCCGACAAACAATGGATCATTTACAATTACAGTTATAATGTACCAGTGTCTGACCCTAAATGATGTGATCGTGAAAGGGAAAACTAGATATAATAGATGCTTTCGGACAATATATCCTTGCAACGAGTCATAGGCGACCAAATGTATTTCCATTTCGTAATTTTAATTTTAATGATTTTTGACATTTATGGTATCCAATAAGTAGGGTGGTCAAGCCAAAAATTGAAATGCTAATAAATCATCCAATTATAGTTTAATAAGACAATACATACAAAATGGGAAATTTTGGTCCAAAAATTATTAAAATCGGTTGAGTTGTTCAAAAGTTATGGCCTTTTTGGTGAGCCAAAAGTGGTCGATTTTCTGTTTTTTTTGGAAAAATGTTAAAAAAATGACATTTTTGGACCAAAATATTTTTTTTTCACTACTTAATAGGTCATCATGCTTTCTTCTATAGTACTGTATCCTCCTTATGCTTCAAAAAGAGGTATTATACACACCTGTAGATGTTACATGAAAAAAATGTCACAGAATTTAAAACATTGAAAATAGCCTTTGGACTTAGTTTTTTTAATTTATGTGTCGGCCGTCTGCTTGTTCAAACTACCAGGTTTGTGGTCAAATATCTTCAAAAACCTTTAACTTGCAAGGCTGAAACTTGCAGCACTGTCCACAAAGTGCCCAGTCTCTAGGTAAAAATATCAAGAATAACATTTATTCAATTAATATATGTTTTTTTTAATATTATTTCCTTTGCGCAGGCCTCCATAATTTTTACGTCAAATTTTATTAAAAAAAATCAAGTTTTTGGTCATAAAAAATCTTAAAAAAGTACTAGAATTTTTCTGAATACTGATTATGGTAGGGAAAAGAGCCCTATAACAGGGAACACCTATATTTATCAGCAAAAAAAATTATCAGTCTGTAGCGCCAGAATTATAAACTCCGTAGCTTAATATTTTGAGCTCCGTAAAGTGTAAAAATAAGTTATTTTAGGGAATTAATTATATTTTTTATGTTCAAATTGATATTTTTATGGTAAACAACCTCAATATCCATACAGCAATGAAGTTATTATTACAGTTTGTGTAAAAACTGCCATTTTTTCCATTGAAAAGATAAATTTTCTTTACTCAATCAAAATTTCAGATAATTCCCGAAATTGATACAATTTCAATGATTGTCGAATATTATAATATCAAATGTTCAAGTGTTTGGTATCATTTTGATCCTATAACTGTATACTGCAAGGAGAAAACTATCAGCAACCCCAATTCTGACACTGGTATGAACTATGTCCTAGTTCATTAGCCCTCTACCTGGAAATTTAGTAAAAATAATATTTCAATTATGGCCCCGTATTCCATGAAAAGTCATATTTGGATTATCAGATATGTTCTCTGTACAATTTATAAGCCAGTCGTAAAGTTATTTTATCTTTTAAACATTTAATTAGCACATTTTATACATGATTTTCAGTTTCTTGTCTGGGAAAAACCTCAAATTTGACAATTTTAGCTGATTTAAGCAAACAGTTCATGCGATTAGAAAGTCACAAATTTTCAAAGTTATCATTTTTATTGTCTCAAATCAATAAACTGTTATCTTCTACTGTTATTTATAATCTTAATTCATAACAGTCCTCAATATCACTCTCTTTTCCTTTATATACTATAATTTTACATTTGAGGACTACAAATAGTGCTGTCTCCCAGTTCACGACCAACTTATTCCAAATGAAATCTTTGTGATTTCTTTAAATTGTGTGTTTTGTGATCCTATGCATACTTTATTAACTGAATCATAATCAACAGCATCAACTTTCAGAAGTGGCATTTTAATGATTTAAAACTCTTAATGATCTACTGAGATGACACGATCACACCTGTAAAATAAAAATAAACATTAATATGTTATACAGAATAAAAATTAAGAACTAAAAATAATTTATCTTTTCCAGAAATATTTTATCATACCGGTACATCTACAAATGAAAAAAGGTTTAATACAATGCACTCTTGACTAAAATTCTTGACTAAAAATTATCTTTATACATATTATGTTTGGTGGCAATTAGATTAAATGGAAAAATAGGCTTACTCCAGAAATGTTTGCTGCATGCATCATAAATGCTCTGTCATACAAAACAAGTGTGCACACAGTAATGGTGTAATTAAAACAATGTAATTAATTAAACTTAACATATCACCGATATGTACAGTCATGTTACATTGTATATAACCAGACTGTTAATACATGCACATACTGTAATGTATGCATTAAGCATATATTCCATAAAGCTTCCCTAATAGCAATGAATCATAATAATATGCTTTATAATAATTTTAATATATTCAAAAATGTTGCATGGAAATTCAGGTTACTATTTAAAAACTATATAGACCTATGTATTGCTACACAAGGAACTTAATGAGAAATGCATAAATTTTATCTCAGTTTTCATGTAGACAAATTTCATTTAAAACCAAAAACTAAAAAAGATCTTGATATTTCACAAAAGATTCCCAATTTTATAAAAATATCAAAGAATACCGGAACAACTCCTTTATATAGATGTATTAATAAATCCCGATAATTTCCGAGTCGCCTGGTTACGTCACCAAACCACTTGTCTGATAAAGTTATTTATAGGTTGGGAGAATTTGACAACTTCATATTGATGCTTGCCGTTTTCGCCATTTTCGAGTAAAATAATAAAATCGTGAATTAAATTCTATCTCTTTTTCATTTATAGAAGCAAAGATATATATAAATTCAGTTCGTGTAAAGTTTCTGTGCGATTTTTGTGCATCTTTTGTTTTCAAAATTAACCCCATTTGATCCGGTTGAAAACGATATTTCTTTTGAGAATAAAACTATATTTTAGAAGACATTTTGTAACTTACCGTGCATGATTGACCTCCATGGCCTTAATGCATCAATGCTAGATAATTATTGTATCAATTGGTGGCACAATACGTCGGTGAATGCCATTTTTGGTTACGACTCTGTGAAATTGCCCTGACCAAGATGGCGAAAGACATGCTTCCCGGTCATGCGCAACACAACGTCCGATAACTCTTCCCGCTCAACTCGATTGCAAATTCAGAAAATAAGACCCGAACATTTATTGATTTCCGCATGCTATTGTTGCTTATCCATTGAAATTTTGGCGAAATATCTTTAGAGGAAGATCCATATTATTGTATCTGACTGCGAACCTTTTTGCTTAAAAGCGGTAAGCGAGTTTAAAAACACTGTTTTGTAAACTTTTATATTTTACGATACGATTTCGATCTTTTTTTAATTGGTTCAAATGGGATTGTTCAAATTGAAGACTTTCTGCCAATTTTAAGGCATACATGAAAAATATTGGTCCAGGAATAGCGTGCGGAATTATTTTTGAAAATGGGTTGTTTGTTGACACATAAATCAACATGGCGTCCGATTTTCTCGGAACCGCTTCACTTTGGACGTTCAGTAGTAGTACCCAATCATATTTTTAATGCTTATAACTGCCAAATTAATGAAGATCTAGCTTTCAAGCTTTATCTGATATATTTTTTATCACGAAATATTCAATTTCAGGTGTTTTTCTAATGAAAATAATAACGTTATCGGCGACTACGTTTGACCTCCCTACAATAAGAATACTTTTGTGCAGATTTTTTTTTAATATATACAAACTAGAGGCCTGTATCGCTCACCTAACAATAGAATGATACTGAAGCAAATTTCAAAGGGAAATAATCATTACCTTAAAAAACAGCAGCCATTTTGAATGGAGGGTGGGGCTGTCGGACACAATTTTGAAAGGGACACACCCAGGGACCAGCTATGCCAAGTTTGGCTCCATTTGGCCAAGCTGTTTCAGAGGAGAAGATTTTTTTAACATTAGCCAATCAGAAAAAAGAATTAATCTTGGCGGTCATGTTTGTAGGCCGAATGGAACCAAATGAAGCTTTATAGAGGATCTTACATAGATGCTTCCTGCCAAGTTTGGCTCCATTTTGCCAAGCAGTTTCAGAGGAGAAGATTTTTTTAAACAGTAGCCAATCAGAAACAAGAATTGCCCTTGGCGGCCATATTTGTTGGTGGAACCGAACGAAATGGAGAAACTTTATAGGGGACCTTACATAGATGCTTACTGCCAAGTTTGGTTCCATTTGGCCAAGTTGTTTCAGAGGAGAAGATTAAAATATGAAAAATTAACAGACGGACGACGGACGCCAAGTGATGGCAATACCTCACATGGCCTTTTGGGTCAGGTGAGCTAAAAAATGATGAAAAAAGGGCAATAACTCCTAGGTTGGTAATCAGATTTACTTTAAAATTGCAGGCTAGGTAGATCTTGACATGCTGAACATGTTTGCTGTTTAAACGTGACATCTATCTCTTATAGTTTTTTAAATAAAGGACAAAAGGTATTAACATTTTGAAAATTTGACGAAAAAAAGGGCAATAACTCCATATTGGGTACTCAGATTAAATTCAAAATTGCAGGATAGGTAGATCTTAATATGCTGCACATTTTTGCAATTTAAACTTAACCTTTATCTCTAATAGTTTTTGAAATATCAGACAAAATGTTAAATTAAAAAAGATAAAATAAAAAAGGGCAATAGCTCCTAGACGGGTAATCAGATTTACTTCAAAATTGCAGGGCATGTATATCTTGACATGCTGCACTTTTTGCTGTTTAAACTTAACGTCTATCTCTTATAGTTTTTGAAATAAAAAACGAAAAGTATTAAAATTTTGAAAATTTTATGAAAAAAAGGGCAATAACTCCAAGATAGGTAATCAGATTTTCTTCAAAATTTCAGGGTAGTTAGATCTTGCTGTGCTGATCATTTTTACCCCTGTCAGATTTCTGATATTATTAACGGTTTTTGAGTTATTACCAAAAACGTGCAATTTTACCATATGTTCTATTTTTTGTAACAGCGGCCATGTTTGTTGGCCGAATGGAACTAAATGAAGAAGTTTTATAGAGGATCTTACATAGATGCTTCCTGCCAAGTTTGGCTCCATTTGGCCAAGCAGTTTCAGAGGAGAAGATTTTTTTAATATTAGCCAATCAGAAACAAGAATTGCCCTTGGCGGCCATATTTGTTGGCGGAATGGGACGAAATGAAGAAACTTTATAGAGGACCTTATATAGATGCTTTCTGCCAAGTTTGGTTCCATTTGGTCCAGTTTTATCAGAGGAGTAGATTAAAATGTGAAAAGTTAACGGACGGACGACGGACGCCAAGTGATGGGAATACCTCACAGGTCAGGTGAGCTACAAATGGCATTATTGTACGGCGAGTTTGTCAAATTGTCTCTGTCTGACATGAAAGTACATTTTTGTACTTCCCATCCCTAGATGAATTTCTAAATGTACCTGCAACATCATGTCCACTGTATCATCATATCTATCAGATTGGAGTAACGCATCAAATATTGGACCTTTATCAATATAAGTGTCCTGACCAAAAGGAATCAGTTCCCCACGCATAAAGCTTTGTATGTTCTTCGATGAATCATCAAGAAATAATACCAATTCTAAATATTTGGCATTCATGTTTATTATTGAAATATTGGGATTTTCAAGAAATGTCCACAATGTAATCAGTTTGCTTATCAATCCTAAAGCTTTTGTCCCAGTCAAACAGGATAGATTTCAGTAATCTGTTTTCTGCACCGTACGATTCTTTGAATGAAGAAAGAAAATCGCAGAAGCATTTTGAAACAAAATATTGAATTTTGTACCTCTGAATGAACGGAGCGGTACACTTTTCATTCTGTGTTGAATAAGGAATTCTTTAACAAATAATTTGAAATTTCCCTGACATCCACTTTTGTCATCGCCCCCTGAGCCTTCACCAAAAGCCTTTGATGCAGTTCGAACTAATCTGATCGAGCCTGGGTCAGTGTCTTTGTATGACTTATCAATAGTAGGTACATCATCATTAAAAATTCCTTTTTCTAGTTCTTTAAGACATGATTTGGAAGTTTCAGCAAAATTTACTAAGGCATGGAGCCCACAAAGAAATTGCATAAATGTTCGATGGAATTTTTTTCATCATCTGTGAAAGTATCATAATTTTCAAAAGTAAGGGGCAGCGTTTCTTTTCGAAAGTCAGATAATAGTTCATTATATTTCAACTCTGTTGCAGCCCTGTCTGAAATTGTGGCAACTATGTGGCTATTGATATTCCTTGATGTGTAGTTATTATCCAGTCTACTAGCATCGTCTAAGTCACTAAGAATTTGGTTAAATACTTTTAACGTATCGCTTGCAGATTTATTCTCAATGTCTCTTAATCCAAGGACCCAATAATTACCTTCTGAATCACATGCCTCATAGCCCATGAATGTTTGACCAAACTTTGACGTTTCATCCGTAAGCAGCACAGTATGTTCATCTTTGGCAAAAACATCTGATAACTGAGCATGTGCTAAATAAAGTCTTTGTATATTCATATCAAGTACTGAAGTCCTACATGGTAATTTATTTGGCGTTATATTTACCATTTTAAGAACTGAATTAATGACCATAGAAACCTTTGATGCGCTTACATTGTTCTGCAAAATTTCATACACACATTGCTTCAGTTGAGGCGTGTACTGTTTTGATTTATTGTCAAAAACAAGTTCTCTTTCATTGTTATTATCATTAAGAATATCTTGTAAGTATTGTAAGCTCTCTTCCAGGTCTCGGATTTTTTTTATCTTTATCCATAAGTTCATTTTCCAAGTAAGCAATTCTGAGTTTATTTTCTTCACAACAATCACCTTTTTTAACGTTTTCTTCATATTTTTTTATTTTATTTAACGCATAATTTTCTCTTGATGCTGTTCTTTTCAACTTAAACTTGCAATCATGTAGTTTCCCCGACGTTACATTTAAAGTTTCTTCAGCATTAGCATTTATTTTTTCCAGACAATCGATTTTACTTTGCAAATTATTTGTTTCATCCGTTAAGCAAATGTTTTCCTCCTTTTGCTCTCTTAATGAACTATTCAAATCTAGGAAATCATTGGACGTCAGTTTTGGAACTCGTTTGTTCGTATCACATTTTGGAAAAGTGTATATTGTTTTCAAAAAGGTGTCATAATTTGGTACACCAGTTTCACGGGTCAAAGATTTTTTTAACGTTTTCACAGTATTAAGAAGTGTTTCTATTGACTTTATGTACGATTTGTCACATGGCTTTTCAACAGCATAATCTGCTTCTATGAGAAATTCTACGCATTTAAGTTTTCCATGTGTATTAAAATAGTCCATTACATCTTTATTTAAAAGTGGTGTTGTCAAGGACTGTGTCAAAGATTGTGAAGACGCCATTATTGATCACAAAGTTTTAGGGTTTGAGACCATGAACAAGCTTTAGCTTTAAAACAAGTCAAATCATCATTTTCCAGAATACTGGTTTCGGACAAATCATTCTCAGTGAATACATTACAGTCTTTTGAAAATATGATGTGAGTTTGTACAGATGAAGATTCTACTATTCCCCCACTTTCTAGAGTTTGTGTATCAGTGTCAACAAAAACTTTGTTTTCATCATCTGCTAATGTATTTTCAACTATAAAAGAGTGACACGTTGATAAAACGGTATCTTCTTTAAGAGTAACATTGAATAAGGGACGATCTTTATTTATATAGCAGGAGGTCTCTGTCTGGACTATTTTAATTCTATTTGTTGCCTGTAAGAAAATATGCAAGTATGCATGCAATTTTTGAAAGTACACAATGCTGTCTGAGATGAAATGAGGGAAGTGTCAAGCAGATGCATCCCCTCAAACATACGCGTAGGTAATCAACGATTACGAAGTTTGTCTCGTTCCACAACATAATTTGTCGGTTCATACTCTTATTATTATTGCATAAATAAAGCATTTATATTTACTACATGTGAAAGCTACCACAACAATGAAAGCTTACTGTGCATGCTTAAGAGTATATACAGGTATATATAAAAAAGCTGTTAGGGGTAAAAAAAATATCCTGTGGTCTCGTTAACCAGACTGAACCTAATTTGGTGTCTACACTAACAAAATTTTTAATATTTTTGAGCAAGCACTGTTGAAGTCAAGATGACAACCCCCTTAATATAACCTATGTAAAAAAATTTGGAAAAATAAAAAAAAACTACCGACGGACCCTAATTTTTTCAAGCTTGTTATTGGAACCACAGGATTATTTTTATTACACCTTAGGATTATGTTATTGTTGATATGATATGATTGATAGTAGATGAATCTATGTTACTAAACAGTCTTTGAAATTACCATTGGACCATGTCCTGTGAAATTTGTTTCACACCTGTTTATGGTAAATGATAGGTAATAGAAATTGTTTCTGTGAGACACGAAATGTCCCTAATGTTATTCAAATTCATGACTAGTAAAGTAGTATTTGAGATATGGACCAGTCACCTTTAAACCAATCTTAACCAAGACAATATCTGATATATTAAATGTGTAAACTTGTCAATTGAAAATGCTAATTTCTTTGACTGTTAAAACTATATAATAAAATGTGCATAAATGTAACCTTCTCAAAAATTTAGTTGAAATTTTTCTCATTCAGTTACTTCTCTAGAGGTCAAGTACTTATGAATGCCAACATAAAGTAATATATATGTACCAAATACAATTTTACATGTATGTACATCACTAGTTTTTACATGTGGAAGCTTGGTATATTAAATTATTAGTCTTACCCAGTACAAGATATGTGATGGACTGGGAGGCTGTGTTCTATCTGAATCAGAATCAATAGGGCTAGGAGGCTGGGTGTCAGAATATACAATTCGTGGTCTTTTCCTTTTCCCCCCAAATACTTGACTAGGCCAAAAGAAAGAAAAAACATTGAGATTGGGTGAAACATGCATGTACATACCCGGTATACATGTATATTGGTTTCTCTGTACATGGTCGATAACTTATCATACACTCTAAAATCCTGTACAGTGTTAGCATTTGAAAACTGAATCCAGCAATATCATTGATCTATTTTAAAACCCACAAGAATAAATTGATGAATAAGAAAACAACACTTTTTTTCTTATATCAACATCTTCTATGATAATGATAGTAATGTAACATTAATAGTGCTGGGTTTTTTTAAACAGATTTTCATCTTTCAGCATGTTCAAGGATCAAATCACGACAAATGAAGTTAAATAATGGCCTTAGACTTTACATGTTTTCCATAACTTCATTGATAAAATTACACTTCCTATTTTCTTACTAAAATTTTTTCAAATAAGTCGCCGTCTGACGCTGAGCTTGAGGCAGGACTATTATCTTCCATATATGATATATTACTTCTCAGTGCTAAAATAAAAAAAAAAGCCTTAATGTGAACATTAAATGATACCATGCCATGCATGTTTCTCCCAAATTTCCGTCTGATACATGTAGCATGGAACCAACAAAAACCTGACCTGTATTTTATGAGAAGTGAGAACCACCCCCCTTTTCACAGCAATTTTTCCATCAAAATTATTGTAATAATTAATGTCTGATTGGGACTCCATTTTCCTGGCCTTTCAAAATTCCTGGATCAACCCATGTGGTAAATATAGCAAGTCAGCTTTAGTTACTTTGCTTGTATTTCTCAAACCTTAACGTTTTAACTATGTAAACGGAAAGGCAAGTTAAACCGGAAGTTGATTTTCTGTAGCGTATATTAGGGGGGGAGGGTGCTTTCAAATTTGTTTGCGCTGCCATGCGATTCAACCAATGTCATTAAATGATGTTTAGAACTGTTGAGCATACGTTCCTCTTTCATTATTTACTTTTCCAAGTTTTTCTTTGATGGATAAGCATTTAAAGAATTATTGTAAAATATGGCTATTTACACCCGGAATTTGTATATTGGAAAATTATAATCACATTTTGTTGTTTTGGTACCGCTTGAAAGCATGGCGTGTTATCTATAATATCGTTCTCGTTTTGAAACGCGATATTTGATCTATCCAAGGATATGACGTCTTTTGCGTCGTGCCTCTCATGTGACCAACCAAAATGGCAGCGTCCATATCGACGAATCACCAGAAATAGGTCATTGTTCACAGCTCCGATTTATCAACAAAAACCAATATACATCACAATTGACTGAAATTTTATATCATAAAAGCTTAAATAATATGAAAAACAACTTACCTTAGTGAATTATTTCCTAGTTTATAATATTTCCAACTTCCTTGCGAATAACATTTAACACTGCGTCAGAAGGAAGATTATAAATGGGAGAAAACTCTGACAGTACTACTAATGGGTACCGGTTTACATGGGGAAAATGGCCTTGATCCTGAGACCGCCATGTCCATGATAAGAACATTTATTTTGCAAATATTAACCTACAGCTTAGAAATAGTATTACCAAAAGGAAAGAATTTGGACAATATTAATAGGCAATATAAAAAATAGATAAAACAAATTCTGTCGCTATATATTAATGTAGCTGATCCGGCAGTTTTCATTCTAGCTGGGACTCTCTCTATAGAAGCAGAAATGCATATTAAAGCTATAGTACTATATGGCAACATAACAAGAGCAAAAAAGTCGTCTATCGAATGGAAGCTTGCAGAAAGGCAACTCACAATAAAATCCCACGAGAGCCACAGTTGGATTATCGAAATAAAAGAGCTCTGCCTGAAATATGATATTCTCAATATATATAATTATCTAGAAAATCCTCTATCAAAAAACCAATGGAAAAAGATGATTAAAACAAAAATTTATACTTATTGGAAATCAAGACTTTTAGAAGAAGCCAAATTATATAAAAGTCTGAAATTTATGGACAATCACCTGACGTTTGGAAAAGTTCATCCACTAGCAAAATCAACTACCTATAATATAAGGGACATCACAAGAATACCCATACATCTTAAAATTGTAACAGGAAATTATATACTACAATCTGATAAATCTGCATTTTCAAAGAAATCAACAAGTCCAATTTGCCTCTTATGTAAAAAATCCGAGGAAACAACTACTCATTTTCTAATAGTATGTGAAACATTAGAGGAAACTAGAACTCTAATCTTAAATAAAATAGTACAAGAGGTGAGCAGTATATTTGCCGAACTGAAATTAGGCGGAAAAATAGATCTGCTACAAATAATTATTAACCCCTTTGCATATGTGGCTGGTGATGAAGATACAAAATTAACTGATTCTATCAGTAACAGTCTGGAACCTATCGGTCGTCAACTTTTGTATGCCCTGCATAATAAACGCTATGCTCTGCTAAAATCTACATAGATTTAAATTATTGAATAAATTAACAGCAAATAGTCAGTAATATCATAAGCAGATATCAATCAATCTTAGTCTTGGGGTACACAAGGTTCACTTAAATCATTATTTTTAGTATTTTAGATTTTATAGTAATATATTTTATGTCGTGATAGACTCTAGTCACTATCGTGTAAATAATAACCTAATATTAAGTGGAGGTGGATTGTATATTTATTACGTGATGGAGGATAGTTAATAAGATTCTTCCTGCTAATAGGAGGTGTGCCTTGATTGGCAGAATAACATTTACAGAATACAGAATTGGGATAAGCCAGTTTCTGGGAGGTGTTTGATGTGTTGTGAAACTACTTTGGTTTTTAGATGAACCTAATTTAAAGTATTTTCTCGTAAATATGATTCGTCGTGTATTTAAGAGTAAAGTTCATTTTTATTTCTAGTATAAAGATTTTTTCGAACCATATGCAATGACTTTCTCTTTAATGTCTTGCACCTGAGATAGAACACCATTAATACCAACATTTGAGGCATCCTTTAGGTAAAGGGTAAGCTAATATAGGAGCTTCACATAAAGCTTTCTTCAAAAACAAAAAAGAATCGTTACACTCAGGTGTCCATTTAAATGGAGTATTTTTCCTAGTTAATGAACTAAGAGGTGACGCCTTTTCACTAAACTTGGGCACGTATTGACGATAATATGAACATAAACCCAAATAGTTTTGAACTTCCTTAACTGTTTCAGGAGTTTTCCAATTTTTCACCGACTCGATCACATTAGGGTTATGTTTAATTCCATCTTTACATACAACATGTTCTAAGTAAACAACCTCGTCCTTAAGAAATTCACATTTAGATGGTTTCAATTTTAAACCAGCATTTTTCAATCTAAATAAAACTTCATTTATTTTATCAAAATGGTCATCAAGATTCGAACTATACAAAATGATATCATCTAAATAGATGAGTAGGGTTTTCCATTGCATTCCCCGAAAGATCAGCTCCATACACCTTTGAAACGTAGAAGGGGCATTGCATAAACCAAATGACATCTTAGTATACTCAAATAAACCATATTTGGTAATAAAGGCTGTTTTATGACGGTCCTCAGGGGCTGTTAGGAGTTGCCAATAACCAGACTGTAAATCCATTACAGAAAACACGGACGCATTAGCCAGACAATCGAGACACATTGAAATTTTTGGCAAAAGGTAAGCGTCTTTTACAGTACAATCATTAAGTCGTCTATAATCAATGCACCATCGCACTGAACCATCTTTTTTCCTGACTAAGCAAACAGGTGAAGCCCAACTAGATTTAGATGGCTTAACAACACCAATTTCAATTTGATCTTTGAGATATTTCTCCTCTTCGCCCTCAAAACCTTGTGGTGTTCTTCTTAAAGGTTGGCGTATAGGTTTGGCCCCACGCGTATCAATGTTCAGTTTTGTGAATCAATTAAGTACATGTATCAATCATTGTCATTAGCAGTAAAGGTGAAGCAGCATCTGCTACTCTGATGAGTATAGTGAGTATGAAAATAATTAATGAATAAACTCTATATTTTAAAGAAAATCGCAATTATGTAAGCAAGATAAATCTTTATTCATATTTAAAAGAAAATCAAAAATTGTAAGCAAGATAAAATAATTCTTCAACTTGTTCAACAAAACCCGAAAAAAGCATATGGATTAATCTATTAGAGGATAATGTACTATCTTCAATAAGTAGCAAAAAGCTTGCTCCACACAGTCGCTTCTAATAGGTCCCTGAAGAATACTGAATAGGGTGTCCAAACTCACCTGTGACAGTGCCAAATTTACTCTAAAGAAAAATTGTGGAAATAAAATAAGAAACTGAGTCACAGGCCGACTGTTGTGATGGGTTCAACATATCTATTGTAATCCCACCCTCTAGATGTCGACTTGCAATAAATACATGCAAAACAACCATCAAGACATTCATTAGTAATCAAGTGATAACAGTCTTACCATTTGTCTTTAAAATTGTGTTCATCACAAAAATATTAGCTGTAATTTTGTCTTCCATTTCTGTTAAGTTAATCCCACAATCATCGCATATTTCGGCCTTCGGTTTTAACAAAACAATATCATCTTCAAAAAGAAACCTATCTGTTAATGCCTTTTTGTAAGTTTCTTGCATGGCAAAGTTGGAACAGAATGGTATCCTAGCCAAAGAATAACATATTTGCTGGTATGATCTATTCTGATTACTCTGTTTTTCTTTTTCTCCATGACTTTTGAAATAAATGTCTAAATGTTTGCATCTGACTACACTGGCATTACAAGTTAAGCATTTAGTTCCACTTTGGCTTTGCTGTACAACCCCAAGCCTTTCCTGGATTTAATTAGACAGAGGCCATCTTTCAATTCTGTTATTTCCTATAATAATACCAAATTTGTATTAAAAACATTCATTACTTTGAAATATAATGTAAATCATAATAGGTAATAAATATAACTTCTAGTACGTAATATATCGATATCATATGAACTAAACAGAGAACAATGACAAATTGCAAAGTTCGCCTCGTGCCCCACATTGACTATATAACAAATATAATGTCTTTGATTTTAACTCAAACCAAAGTCAGTGAAGATTAAAATTCAGCTGACAGTGACCTAATTCTTTTTGGATGCTGGCGTCCTGACCAGAATCTTCATACAAGATTACATGATCCTATTGCTTAACATATTCAAGCTATATATTATTATAGTTTCTCTAATGTAAATTTGAACCAAAGCCAGTGAAACGTGAAATCCTGATAAGATCGACCTAATTCATGTTAGATGCTGGTCATCTCAGCAAGGTCCATCAGTATGTTAGAAAACAGGATCCTGTGGCTTGCACGCACAAGGGAACACCGTGGCGACGGCAATAGTTTCCCCTACTTTGTAGAGGCGAAATAAAAATGATAATAAATGGACACACATATATATTACCATATGTCGTTTTCCATATCTGCCCCGATATCTTCAGGAGACTTCAATATCTGCCTGAGATGCCAGCGAGGGGCAGATGTTGGTCGAGGGAAGATGTAAAATCAGATGCATTGTAGTATCTGTTTATCACATAATGTGATGTTATCTAGCAGGGCACGACATACCTCCTAAATTGGTCATATTTATTGGACTTGACCAGAAAATTGAAAATTTGTCCACTTGGTTTTGCAGCCAAATGGACAAAAATAAATTAGCAAGTTATAATTTCACAGGCCATCGATGTATTATTTTAAACTTTCTCTTTCCTGGCTTGTACTGTTAACACTTGAAAGGGTAGCTAATGCATATTGCTTAATGTAAAAGGAACTCAATTATCACCTTTATTCATAATACCAAAGCCATTGATCATTTTAATCAAGGTAATTAACACCTTTGATACTATACCTGCCCTGGACGGGATATCACCTAGATAACATTGCAGTTTTCATATATACAGAACAACATCATTTCCTAACAATGTGTGATAAAAAGAAAGTAGGAGATATATCTGTATTGTTCAATAACTTTTTTTATTCAGAATTGCCCATTAATTCTATTTCAATTCAAACCAGAAAAACAGAATTTTACAGACTCTTTATTCAAGTTATAGTGTAAAAACTCACTTCTTCTACACCTTCCTCATTGTCCACTCGAATCATCTTCTAAAACATGTAGATGAAAGACAATTAACAAATTTCTTGATTGTTCTTGAATATTGTCCTGAAACTTGTTTTAACCACTAATAATAGAAAGGATATCATTTAATACTGGGATTAGTTACTGTGATTTGATTATTTGGTTTCTTTGAAGTTACAGTAGGCCAGAAATTCAGAAAAAAAAAAATTAAACGTGGAAAATTATGGATCAGTGATGTATCTTGTCTCGTTATACCTTTTAGTTCTTATTCATGGTTAGGCATTGTACTGTTTAGATGGATATATTTTACTTATTTTTGGTGAGGCCTGGAACTTGCTTCATAATGGGTTCCTGCCTTATTGAAGACTGTGTGAAGTGACATCTGGGTATACTTCTCATTGGGTGATGTGGTTGTGATTGCCTTCATGACATTTCTCCTTCTCCGTTTCTTTTGCATATTATATTCACATGTTTCAACATTTAAGTACAGTTCCATTAAAGAATCATGCAAATATTATTGAATTCCTGATTCACTGATATTGTGTACATAAAAAACATTTATATATTTTTTAAATAAGTGCGACATATTATTTTCAAAAATCACATACTTCCTCATTTACCTTGTTGGGTTTTGTGATCAATTTCCTTTCCTGTGCATTGTCACTAATTTTTACAGTGTTTCAAGAGTTAATCTCTCTTTCCAAGTGCATTTCTAGTGTATTCTATATGATTTTTATCTCAAAACTGATTGACTTTCTGGCCTCAAATTCGTACATGCAATGCAAATTCCTCTCCTACCATGAATCGTGCCTGCATGATTCTTACATGGAACTATACTTAAATGACGATTTAATAAAACTAAGTCAAATGACTAAATAGTATGTTGTATGAGTTATAAATAAATGAACTAAATTTACCCGAGTCAGAAGGACTGATCATGTTCTGGGCATCGAATTGCTCCAACAATATCGCAACTACATTTGTGTGTATACATCCTGGAATCCTTGCCTTAAAATCTGGAAAAATAACATTAAAATTAATGATTTATATGTCATAGGTGGTATGAAGGGTTCTCAATAGATGCCGACTTTGAGGCGTCTGCTTTGAAAATGTAATTCGGTGTTTGAATGAAGTAAGTACAAAATAACAAAATGTACATGAATTTTGATTTCTTTTTTATCTGTGAAATGAAATATGCACTAACATTTGGAAAATGTGTCCTTTGACAATGTATAACTATGAAAGCTAAAAACAGCTAGTAATCATCAAGTTGACATCTGTGCAGATGTAAACATTTTCTCAAAGGGGCGGTATCGTAACTTGTAAATTCAGCCAAAGAAATGTCAAATGTTCAAATCAGTAGTTATGGGAAAGTTTGTGTTGTCATAACCACAGTTTTTTTTTCAGAAAAAATGTATACATCTTTAAGTTATATTTTACTATGAAGATAACCACTTAATAATGTTCAATTGATTACTTAAGTTTTTTTTAAATATGAGGCCAAATACAAGGGTTAGTGAATATGCTAATTTGGGTCATTTGTTCAAACTATAAGATCTGCAAAACTTTTCATTAGCCTGAAATTGTGCTAACCTCCATTTGCTGTCCAAAACACTCAATCAATTCAGTTCCAGCTACATCACATGAACATGTGTAAACCCAATGGGAATCTTCTGCAAATGACATGGCTCTTCTTGAAACAAATACAAATTGTGTAGCCTGAAAAAAGCATATAAATGAAAATATACATATATGAAAATATCCATGAAATACCAGGCCTTATATGTATATAAACCAAAATACAAAGAAAAGACAAATTTTAAAGATCTTTAATCCATCAAATACATGTAGCTTGTAAAAACTGACCAAAATTAAGTTGTAGGTATTGATCAATGACTGAATATCATTTGTTGTACAGAATTACTGGTAATTAAAGGCAAAATTTACTTATTCAATGTAGGGTCATATCCGTAAACCTATTTTTTTCTTTTAGGTTCTAATATTCATTGGTGTTTACAAGACAGAAAGTGTTTCAAACCTTTTATCAGGGCAATGGAATTTCCTAGACTTAACAACTTCCAAAACAGAACAGATACAATTCAAATAAATGTTCATACGAGCTGTGTCTGATAGATATTGACCACAAGTAATTAATTATATGCACATATACAGCCCTTAACAGAGAAGTGACAAGAGTTTTTGAAATTCGTCGGACCTATCAGACCTAGGGGGCAGAAAATCATGAGGTCCGCCAATAACGTCGGTCCTCATGTCCGCCAAACATTTTTGAATGATGTATTTACTTTTTTAGCGGAAGTCGGAAACGTAGGTCGTATTGTAAATACCGGAACAAGTTCGGTCAACTCGGAATTCGTAACCGCATTGAATACGCGATATTTTATCTGTTTTTGGTAAATATTATTGGTAACTGTCATGAAAATAAATATATTTGAATATTTTGTGATGCGTAAGATGATCTTTTCGAGTGAAAAGCCCCTAAAAATTTAATAAAATAAAAAAAAACACGACGTCCCTGATTTGTATCGTTCCCTTCACCGAATCCGTTTCTATTTAGAATTTTATTCGCAGTTCCGGCAAAATGTGGTCTTTCCTGAAACATTACGACGGGCAAGCGTAAAACGGCCAGTGACACCCCAGCTGAAAACGTCCGTGAAAAATGGGCAAGAACGCACCTTCATTCAAATATGGTGCCAAGGGAGACCTTGGCTTAAGTACAATAAGGAGAAAAATGTTATGACTTGCAAACTTTGCACTGAACTCGCAGAAACAAAGCAGTCAAGTAACAACTTGAAACATAAGCATTTATTTATCAGTGGTTGCAATAACCTTAGAATTTCAACAGTAAATGATCATGAAAAAAGCAAAGGTCATCTTGACGCATTGCAGGTTAAACATGCTAAGGACCAGCCAGAGCAAACTGAAGGTCATAAAACATTAGGTAAACTTAATGAACAAATCCAAAAGCAGGTCATAAACAAGGTGACTTCATATGGCTTAATGACCTGGACAAGGCAAAAGGATTTGATTATGGACAAGTTTATCATAATCAATCAGCAGCTACACAATTCTTGGAAAGCATTGCCAATGTAGAACGAAACAAGTTGAAGGATTTGCTACCAAAAGTAATTTTTTTCTCTATTACTATGGATGGAAGTACGGATGATGCGAGTATTGAACAAGAGAGTCTTTTTTTCCGTTTTTGTATTAATGGAAAAATTATCAGTAAATTTATCTGCATAAGGGAACCAGAGTCTACATCCTCTGATGATCTATACAAGTTCGTAAATGAAGAACTTGAAAATTTTGGATTCAAAGACCACATGGTTTCGGATCTGATGGTGCGTCAAACATGACAGGCCAAAAGCGTGGAATGGTTACTCAGATGAAAAATGATCACTCCGAAATGATAGGTATTCATTGACTAGCACATAGGCTGGAGTTGGCATTCAAGGATGTTATAAAAGGCGAAAAAAGTTTTGAACAGCTGACAACATTGCTGTTAGGGATTTATTATTTGTATAAAAGGAGCCCCAAACAGCGAAAGCTTCTACGGAAATCCTTTAAGGTACTGTATACATACAAATCACATACATACAATATGTACTTAGAGGATACTGTCAATACTTATTTCTGAAATAGAAGATACACACGACTTGTTGTTCTTTTAATTTAGATTTTCAAAAGTTTTCTCAATACTTTTTTCTTAAATTGCAGAATTTATTAACATTTATAAATATTGGATAATAATAATTGTCAGTTTGTGTTTTACTGTCATGTGTGTTTTGAAAAAAATATGCATACCCATTACTAAAGGCCTTTAATATGAAAAGTTGTAGTTTAATTTACATTTTAAAATAAACTGTGATTAGTGATCACGATTAAAGTTATAATACCTGTATATCACAATTCATTATCAGGTAGTAAAAGTAAAAGGCACTATCCCACACAGAGTTGGAGGAAGCAGATGGATGCCCCATATGAAGAGAGCTCTTACAACCTTATTCAGTGGCTACAGAGGTTACATTGCCCATCTAGAAAACCAGTCTCACTCACTACCTAAGGCTGAAGGTCTTGCTAAGTTGATGAGTAACTACAACTTGACGGTTTTTGCAACAGTTTTGCTGGTAAGTTGGCATGCATGTTGATATTAATTACTTTAAAGTTTCCTCCAGTCTAACTGCTAGGCAATCATTTTAGAATGATACTGTTTTAGTCAGTTATATTCAAAGCTCCATCCATCTCATTTACAATTTTTTATAGATCATCTTAAGATAATTCTCTGGTTCCTCTATGCAGATACATTTGCTGGTCAAACATATGTAGCCTGGAGTGCCGGCCAAGACAATAAAAACCACTATAATATAAATAATACCACTTATAATTTAATAAAAACACACATTTCACAATTTAAAATTTTATTGCAATAGACATAAAACCCAAAGACAAGTCAAAGTCTAATATAATTTATTGTTCAAATGTCCAATAGAAAATCTACAGCATGCTTGCTGGAAAATTTCCACCTTTAGTATTTGGCTCATAAATATTTTCAAATATAATTATATTCATTTATAGGAGTTTCTTCAGCCCCTTGTGCGCTTGTCACTGAGACTTCAGGCATCATCTGTCACCCTTGGAGATGTTTTTGTTATGGTTGAATCCACCAAAGATGTTTTGAAGTTAAAGTGTGATATGTAAGTACATCTACTGTGTGAGTTACCATTAAATAAAAATAAATTCACAGAAATTCTCCTTTTAGTGATGCTAATTAGAGAATTTAATACATTACATGTAAGTATAATTGATGTATTATTTCAACTTTTGGGTGTATCTGCATGTCTTCCTGTCTTTAGGCCGTACCAGTACTGATGAAGTTAACAACAGAAAGCTCTCCTGGTCTAAGATACTGTTATTTTTTTTTATTATTATGAAATATATTATTACAGAACTTTTTGCAGCAATTTAATTCTATCTAGATACAATTAGTATTACAATACATGTACCATTATATGTATAACTGGAAAAGTGAAGCTTTTAGAGGACACAAGAGCCATTCATGATCACTCCTTGAGGGTTTATGGAAATCCATGGCTGCTGAAGACATCCTCAAGAAACTATCAACAGCATTTATTAAGGCAATTACAACACGATTTCAGGATTTAAGTGAGGACCTGAAGGCAACAGAAATAGTCAGTATAAAGAACTGGCCCACCGAATTTGATGGTACAGTACAAATACAATATTTCACTATCTGCATATTATAATTTAAACTGAATACAAATGTACCTGTAATAAAAATTAAAATACTGTGAATTATTTTTCAGCTGTAGAAAAGAGCAGGTACATGTATCAAATTTCATCCTTGCACCTTCCTCGTCATACTCACTTGTCTACTCTTATCCTGCTTAACATATATCAACACAGCTTTCATATATACTAGTGCATGCTATTACCTACAGGTACCTTATATACGTTTAACTCTATCCTTTGCTTTAGTATATAATTATTAATGATATATTTCAGGCCTCTACATTAACATATTTTTCAACTTGTCCCTTCGGACAACTAACTAAAAAAAGTACTTGTCCGACTCAATCTTTTAGTTGTCCGAAAAAAATAATAAAAATTACAAAAACTAGAGAATGATTATCCAGGGCTCCCTCTACTTTCAAATTAGAGGGAGAAGTCAATTGCGATTAATCGAAACATTGTTTCGCGACCCCTCTGACGTTACCCTGCCCAAATTTAATAAATAGTTAAAGCTGCCTGAACTGATTTGTTCTGGATATTTTTTATTCATAACTACCTCAACCATTGATTGTTATATGTGCCTCCCCCTTTTATCTTTTGAAATATTACTGTGTTGTGATCCAATACCACACAAATTGTAATATTTGTGTTATATAAATCCTTGTTTCTGGTAAAAAAAAATACCTAGATACTATATATACCAGTATCTAGGTATATTTTTTGTTTACCAGAAACAAGTGCCTGAGATATAAATAAAGCAAAGTATTTGATTTAAATTCACAGAGAAATAAAAATTTTAGTGGATCTTTTCAACCAGATCAGGAAAAAGTTTGTAATATTTATCCATTTCAAAGGTTTCAATATTTCCCAAAAGCCTAAATCAAGTCCGCTATCGTATTTTGCACAAAAGACAAGTTTAAATTTGGCGTCAAATTGATATCCGATAATTTTTACGTGTTCGTTCCGGAGTGATTCTTGTTCTTATATTTCAAATATTGATATTTCCGTTCATTGAAGCGTTTCTGAGATTGCGACTTTAAGTTTGTCAATGTCCTTGAACTTCATCAAAGCATGATAAATGATATCAATAAAAGAGTTTTGAACTGGCGTTTCACTTTAGTTTTAATTAAAATAAATTATGGACAAATTGGAGATCAAACAGGGCTCTTTTATACAACAAACCCAGTATTTTATACCAGTGGAAATAGATTTGTCCGTCGTACCGACACGTTTGGGTATCTGATTGTTTCACTTGTCCCGTCGGACAACCGTAATACAAGATCTACTTGTCCGACGTCAGTTTTCACTGGTAACGGACAATCGGACAAACGTTAATGTCGAGGCCTGTATTTATACAATCAGTTAATGTGATCATCAGTTGAATCTATTTTTATACATTTTGGATTATGTGGTGATGGTTAGTGGGACACTTTTTCTAATGTACTACTTTTTCTGGGTATCCCATAGTTCTTTTGTGTTTCTATGTATTTTGTATGCATATAACTATATTATGATATTATGTCAGTTAATGAGAAATTTTTCAGATCATTTACAACTTATAATTGTTCCTCAGATACATATAGTCTAAATGGGTAAAACTATAAATTTGGAATTCAATCAGTTATCATTTTCATAATAAAGCTAATAACAGATTTATTTTCTATTGTTTCTATATTGTGATCAGAAACAAAATGGTTTTGAAGATTTTGAACTTAAAGCATTTCTCTTTAGAATATGGTAATGATCATGTGACTACCCTAGCCAAACACTTCCATGACACTCTTGATAGACAGGGGTACAACACCAAAGAGATGACTGTAGAATGGATGCTGCTTAAAAGTACTGCCTATAAAAGGTAATACAATTTGCTACATTTCAATTTGAAATTCTTTTAAGTTTAAATAACAATAAATTTTGAATTTTAAAAAATACTGAATAATAAACTTTGGTTTTCTTAAATATTTTGTAGATATGGACAGCAGTTGACCGAAGTATCATGGGAAGATATTTGTAAATCAAGTGCAGGCTTTGGTGTTGAAAACATCCTAGCCCTCATTGACTTGGCTAGAAGTTTACCACTAACTTCTGTCTTGAATGAGACCTCTTTCAATCTGATGAAGCTGATCAAGACAGACAGAAGACACAGACTCACTAATGCACATCTCAATGACTGCATGGTTATACGCTTAGAGTCACCAAGCTTTGCAGAGTTTGATCCTGTTCCTGCAGTTGATAGCTGGATGGTAACTCAATAAATACAGTTGTTATAGTATTGTATTTCTAATTTGGGATAGTTATATGATATTATTATGTAAAAGAAATACCAAACAATGATCTGCTAGTTCTGAGAATAATTATGCGGTGCAGGAAATGCTTACACTTCCTGATCACCTGATATCACCCCAGTTTCGGTGGGGTCCGAGTTACTAAGTCTTTTGTTTTCACTTTTCAGTGTTTTTTATGTTCACTGTTGCAATATGCATGTTTTCCATGTTTATTAATCATGTAATTGGTCTTCAATTATAGGTCAGTGTTTCTGGCCAGAGGAGAAGACCCAACTACACCAGATATAAGACCCATAAAATTGACAAGAAAGTTCAGAAGCAGGGCCTCACTATTCCATTAGTGTCAGAAGAATCTCAGGAATCAGTACAGGAGGATATGCAAATTATTGAATCTGATGGTGAATCAAGCGAATCTGATGAATTATCTCAAACTGAGGAAGATTCTGAAATTGAAAGTGACTTTGAATTTGAACAGAGTAAAGAATTAAATGACAACATGATTGAGAGACTACATATGGAACTGGAGATTGAGAGAGTCTAGATGACTTAGAATATTGTTGTAATCTCAATTAAAAAAAAATTAAAATTATGTTTTAAATCTGGCAATTTTTTCGAAGTTTGAGGGGATCTCTAGCTGGATTTGGCTACTCTTTTTTGGTGCATGGTTTCAACTTTTTGGTTTATTATGGATGGTGACTGGTCTTCCTATTTTTAGGCCTCTACCAGTACTGATGAAGTTAAATACAGAAAGCGCTCTGCTAGACTAAAATAATAATAACGGTATGACATTGCTTGGCTTTAAAGCAATTTTACATACAAAATGTAGGTCCGACAAAAATTCAGAAGGTCCAGCAGAAAATTCCTGGGTGCTGGACCTATGTCCAGCAAAATGAAAACAAATTTCAAAAAATCTGAAGTGAAATGATTCCAATTTCTCCAACGTTAAAGTTTTTAGCGTTGACGATAACAACTAATATTGGAGTGCTTTTCAAAATTATCTAAGAACATATTCCCATATATTATTTTAATGAATTTTATAAATATTTTAGATAGGTATCATTTCTTTTTGTGAACAATATTATAATGCTGCAAGAATTACTCTTACTTTCAGTTGTAATCTTTTACTGTCAAATTCTTTCAACAAAAATGTCTTGTACCAATTGCTAGTGCAAAAAATGACTTTACTTTTAACAAATTAAGGTATATTTCATTTGGTGAAAGAACAGAAACATTTTCAGGATCCAGTTGACACTGTAGGTCAAATGAACCAAACGTTTCGACATCTTCTTGGTCCTAAAAGAAAAAAAAACAAAAGAAAGCAGCACTTAAAATGAAAATAGAGGCTCTCAAGAGCCACTAATCGCTCACCTGGCAAAACTTGCCAAAATAAAAACATTGTACATAATAATAATAATAACAAGATCTTCAAAGATTCAACCAATGAGAACACATTATTGGCCCTGGCAGCCATATTGGATTTCTGATCTACATCAAAATGACAAATCATGTATAGGAACATCTAAGGAACATTCATTCATTTACAAAAAATCTATTTGTCAAGTGGTTTCTCACAAAAAAAGTCTTTGAATGAAATTCCCATAGGGTTCAATGGTAAACTAAGTTGCCCCATGATTGCCATCTTGGATTTCCGATCGGCACGAAAATAACAAACTTGGTAGAAGACCCGAGTCATTATTCCTACAATGTTATACTTCATTGGCTGAGTGGTTTCTGACTAGAAGATCTTAAAAGTTTCAGCCAATCAAAACATAGTATTGGCCCTGGCACCATGTTGGATTTCCGATCTGAACCAAAATAATAAATCTGGAATAGGAATATCCAAGGAACATTCATTAAATGCAAAAACTTAAATTTGTCAAATAATTTCTCACAAAAAGGTCTTTGAATAAAATTCCCATAGGGTTCAATGGTTCCTTGACATACAATGTAATTTTTTTAAAAACCAGTTTTCGTGATAATGATGAGAATTTATGTGAAATTTCAACTGGTAATAGAACTGATTTGTCAAAATGTATGACCATGCAAAAAACCTTTCAATTTTTTCATTGCTTTTCTAAAGAAGATTTACTATTATCTAAAGGAGTTGAAACTGATAATTTCAATACTTACATGTGAACATACTACATCTACACCAGCAGAAATTTGGCTTGTGCTAGAGGTTTCTGGTGAAGATGTAGAAATGTTAGTAATGCCTTCAGGTCTTCCTTTCTTTGATACATCCTGTAGTGTATTTTGGTACTTTCTTATCTTACTTTATACAAACTGTAATTGTCTTTGGGTTTTAGACATATTGTAGAACCGTATGTTTATTGTTTTAGATTTAGTAAATGTTGTATCTTCAATGGTGTTGTTTTAATCAAGGTTAAATCCAGTACAATAAGAGTCATCTGAACACAAAATAGTACATTTTGGCGACGAGGTAATCAACGAACATTATGGCTTCACCGATTTTGTCGGATGTTGCATTAATTCCCAGTTCTGATGTGGGACATTAATTCGATGGGACAAAGATGGACAAGGTGGTTGCGATCGTTCAATTTATATGCTACGGGAAAAGGAGTTGTAGACCCCGCACAGAAAAAAGCATACTTCTACATAGTGCAGGTATGGAAGTCCAAGATATTTATTTCACATTACAAGAAAGGGACCCGGGTGAAGGCGAAACTGTTTACGATGTAGTAGTAGAAATACTGAACAATCATTTCACACCACAAATAAACATGTCATATCAAAGATCACAGTTCCGTGCTATGGAACAGAAAGCCTCAGAAAGTGTTAAACAATATATCACCCGATTACGACAAAAGGCTAATTACTGTAACGTTGCCGATGTAGATGAAAATACACGTGATCAAGTTATTGAGAAATGCAGTTCAAAAAGGTTAAGGAGAAAATTGCTGGAAAGACACAATGTAACGTTACAACAGTTGCGTGAGATTGCACAATCACTGGAGGCACCAGAGAAGCAGGCAGTATCCATCGAGCAACCTATTGAAGCAGTAAACAAGATAACTGGAAGTAAGTTTGACAAACGTGTTTTAAAGAGTACTGGTGAGAAAACTTGTTATTCTTGTGGTTATTCTGGACACATAAAGTCTGATTCAAAGTGCCCAGCTAAGGGAAAGAAGTGTCGTAGGTGTAAAAAAGGAGGTCATTTCGAGAAATGTTGCAAAACAAAGTTAACATTTAGGAAGCCGAAACAAAGACACGCATCCGTAAGAAACATAGAAACATTCGATAGTAATGACGAAGAAGACAATCAACATCATAATTATGGTTATGTGTTCACAGTACACACCAGTCGTTCAGGAAATAATGAATTTATGATAAAAGTTGGAGGCATACAGATACCAGCCATTATAGATTCAAGTGCGACCGTTAATATCATTGATAGAGTAGCATGGGGAGACTTGAAACATAAACAGATAACATGCGAAACAAAGTTGTCATCAAAGAAGCTGTATGCTTATGGCAGCGATAAACCGTTAACAGTTGCAGGAAGTTTTATCGCAGATGTCCGTGTTAAAGACAAATGTGTTTCGGCAGAAATTTTCGTTGTGGAAGAGGAAGGTCAGACGCTGCTTGGACATAGAACAGCTACTGAACCAGGCATGCTCAAAATAACTAGCTGCCGACATTGAACACGTGAATACTGTGACAAGTAATAACTTGAAAACAAGTGTCGTTAAAATATTTCCGAAAGTATTTACAGGCGTGAGAAAATTGAAGGATTTTCAGCTTCGGATTCCAATTGATGAAACTAGAACCTGTGATACAGCCAATCCGCCGTATTCCTTATCATTTGCGAGAGAAGTTGGATCGAAAACTCAATGAGCTTGTGGATCTAGACATTATAGAACCGGTTGACGGACCAAGTCAATGGATATCACCAGTTGTTCTCATACCCAAGAAAAATGGAGATATACGTATATGCGTGGATATGCGCCGAGCGAATCAAGCCTTTACACGTGAAAGGTACCCAATACCGACAGTTGATGAAGTTATCCAAGACCTAAATCAAAGTAAAGTGTTCAGTAAACTGGATATTCGACTTGCATATCATCAGATCGAAATTACACCAGATTCAAGGGAGATAACTGCATTTATGACACATACGGGAGTCTACCGATATAAACGACTCATGTTTGGAATAAATTATGCACCGGAGATGTATAATAAGGTTATGAATCGGGTGTTTCAAGGGCTTGAAGGTGTTAAAAATATTTTTGACGATGTTTTCGTACACACAGATACAAAGGAAGAGCACGATAAAAGATTGGAAGATATATTAGAGAAGGAATTAACACTCAATATTTACAAATGTAACTTTAATATGGACAAAATTAAATTCATGGGACACATGTTGAGGGGTTACAGCCAAAAAGTCGTATCTGAAATTTTTGCTAATTTCATTTTTTTGCACTAAAATGTTGATAAGTTAGCATCTAGTTATGTCTGTAAATTTCAGGGCAAAAGGATAATGCATTAATTTTAAATTGACCAGAACCCAAAAGTATTATCATATTATATACGTCTTCTTGAAACGCCAAACAACAGTAATATTGGATAATCTATAATTGCATGCCAGGTATATTTTTTTAATTAAAAGATACATTGCTGTAAAAATTTATGTGAAGATAATATACTTCGCATTTATGATATCATATTTTTTTTATTTAGAAAATAGTGCCAAAACAGCCTATTTAAAGATAAGTCATTTTGGCACTGCAGAAAAGTAATCTAATTATCCAGTAAGTTTAGCCATCTTATCTCAATATCAGATAACGCGTTGCAGATGTTATTTATAAATAGTATCATGTAGAGGCAGGAGAGAGTAAATAAAGTTGATGCATTCTAGAGCTGGTGCTACATTTACAAAAAGTGTATTAACGGGAAGAAATGTAGTATCTGCAATGAAAAGTTGAGACAACAATGGATTAAAAGGTAAGAATTAGATTTTCACTTGCTATACTTTGATACTATACATCAATTTACTATGTATTCACTTAATTTAATATATGTTTTAAGTCTTCATAAATTTTCTTAGACAGATTGTACATGTTTGTGCTAAGAATCTTGAATTATTATTATCTCAAGTATGACGTTTGTACATAACCTTCGCTAAAATTATTGCCATTTTGTTTAAAATGCATGGCCTTTTAATTGTTATTTATTTCCATATTTTCAGTAGAGGCTGGTTATGGTGAATGTGATGAAAACATCTGCAGTACTAATTAATTACAGTTTTCTATTGGTGAGTTTCAGTTTTTATTTGTTCACAAGAACTCTATTTTACCAGATTGAAAAGATTATCACTTGTTAATTATGTGATAAGAATATTTCCTCCTAAACCCCTCAATGGAATTAGATGTAAAACAAAATGTAGTTTACAACCTGAAAATATGTATGACGGACTATGGTTGCTGTCCAATATCTGAAAGGGGAGGCTATAAAACTTAGGTGTCGAAGTTTGTTGTCAGGGGTATAAATTAGTGAGTTTACTTGCTTGGCAATAGGATATGAGAGGTAATCCTATATTTGGCCAATTCTTTTTTAGCTAATCACAATAATACGCTTCATATTCATTTGTTTCAGGTAATAAAATGTCGGAATCTAGTTGGTCTTCAGACGAGGAATGGACGACAATTGCAGCTATGGTATGTGATACCCAAGATAATGGTTCTAATGCAGTCGAAGGAGATACAGAAGATGGTTCCTCAGTAACAAACAGGCAACAAATAGGTAGTAATGATACACAAGGTACCAATGCCACAGCTACGGTTGATGAACCAGGTAACAATGACACACATATAGCTGATGTGCAAGGTACCAATGACACACCTATGGTTGATGAACCAGGTATCAATGACACACCTACCACTGATCAACCAGGTATCAATGACACACCTACCACTGATCAACCAGGTAACAATGACACACCTACGGTTGATGAACCAGGTACCAATGACACACCCATGGTTGATTAACCAGGTATCAATGACACACTTATGGTTGATGAACCAGGCACCAATGACACACCTATGGTTGATGAACTAGGTTCCAATGGCACACCTACCACTGATAAATCAGGTATCAATCACACACCTACCACTTATGAACCAGGTACGAATGACACACCTACCACTGATCAACCAGATAACAATGACACACCTACGGTTGATCAACCAGGTACTAATGACAAACCTATGGTTGAAGAACCTGGTACCTATGACACACCTACCACTGATGAACCAGGTATCAATGACACACCTACCACTGATGAACTAGGTAGCAATGACACTTACGGTTGATGAACCAGGTACCAATGACACACCTACTGTTGATCAACCAGGTATCAATGACACACCTACCACTGATCAACCAGGTAACAATGACACACCTACGGTTGATGAACCAGGTACCAATGACACACCCATGGTTGATTAACCAGGTATCAATGACACACTTATGGTTGATGAACCAGGTACCAATGACACACCTATGGTTGATGAACTAGGTACCAATGGCACACCTACCACTGATAAATCAGGTATCAATCACACACCTACCACTTATGAACCAGGTACGAATGACACACCTACCACTGATCAACCAGGTAACAATGACACACCTACGGTTGATCAACCAGGTACTAATGACAAACCTATGGTTGAAGAACCAGGTACCTATGACACACCTACCACTGATGAACCAGGTATCAATGACACACCTACCACTGATGAACTAGGTAGCAATGACACTTACGGTTGATGAACCAGGTACCAATGACACACCTACTGTTGATGAAAAATATTTCATCATTGCTAACACAAAAGAAAAGAAAACAAGAACATACCTGAATGAGGAAAATGAGCCAGTCACAAAAAAAGAAGAATGTTCACAGGTCTTACTCATTCAATGTTGGTGGCAACCCTGTCAGAGTTTGCAAGAAATTTTGCCTTGCAACTTTAGGAATAAGTGAGACATTTGCAAACCATGCATTTAAGAATCAGCAAGGTGGTGTTTACGTTGGCGAAGATAGACGCGGTAAACATGCACCTCATAACAAGAAAACAAAAACAGCTTTGGATTGGGTTAGAAAACACATTGAATCCTTCCCTGTGGTAGGTGGCCACTACACCAGAAAGGATTCCAGTCGAAAATACTTGGGAGCAGATCTCAATATTATGAGGATGTACCAACTTTATGTTGAGCAATGTAAAGGGAAAATACCGGAAAAGGAAGTGGTCAGGCATGCTGTTTACAAGAAACTTTTCAATGAGGAGTATAACTTCTCATTCCATGTCCCAAAGAAAGATCAATGTGCACTTTGCATCAATTATTACAGAAATAAGGATCAAGATACACTAACTATGGAAATGAAGGATGAATATGAGAAACACCAAAGCAGAAAGATTAAAGCCAGAGAAGAAAAGAAGAAAGATAAAGAAATGGCAATAAGTTCACCAGAACCTTTTGTCGGGACGTTTGATCTCCAAGCAGTACTGCAGACTCCGTGTAGTTTGGTCAGTCAATTGTATTATATGAGAAAACTGAATTGCTACAACCTATTCATTTACAATTTGGCTAGTACTCATGTTACCTGTTATCTTTGGTCAGAAGTGGACGCTCAGATGGGATCTTGCGAGATCGAAACATGCCTTTACCTTCAACTGATGTCATTGCCAAATACCAAAATACATGCAATCTTTTATTCTGATGCCTGTTCGGAACAAAATCGCAATCAATTCATCGCTTCCTGTCTACTGCATGTTGTAATCAACCATCAATCGATTAAAGTCATCGATTACAAATTTCTTGAAAGCGGTCACACTCCAATGGAGTGTGACAGTATGCACTATGCGATTGAATTCGCAAAACGGAAGACCGAGATATTTGTGCCATAACATTGGGCAACAGTTGTTCGAATGGCAAGAAGAAAAGACCCCTACTTGATTGTGCCATTGATATACGGAGACATCTATGATTTCAAATATCTTGCCAAGACATCAATGCAATTTAGAAAGGAAGATATCAAAGGTGGAAAGATCAATTGGCTACAGATAAGATGGCTTCGATACATGAAAGAAAAAACAGATTTTCTCTTGTTCAAATACGAATTTAGAGAAATGAAAGTCAGCATGTCAAACAAGAAAGGGCGACCTTCTGAGCCATACCAACTTGCAAAGAAGTATACCTCACGACAAGCAATTTCAGCAGCAAAGAAGAAAGACCTTGTTGGGCTTTGCAAGAATGGGATAATTCCTAGCGAATATCATGAGTATTACAAGTCCCTACCGGCAAACAACAGTGTGATTGACACTCTTGTAGACACTGATGTGGAAGAAGAGAAAGTAGATTCTGACCAGGATTAATTTGACGATGTTTATACAATAACTATCGTTCTGCATTTTTCCATCCATTTAAGAACGTTCAATGTGGATTATTTCAAATTACTGAGAACTTTGTACATATCCAAACTGTTTGCCTAATAATCTGTTTACTGTTTAAATACCGATTTGGCGATTAATATAAGAATTTTTCGGATTTTTAAAAAATATTTCATTCAAATATTATTACAATTACACTACAATTTAAAAAGGGAAATTGTGTACTTAAGATAATCATTTAAACAATACAAATTTCACAGATATATATGCCTGAATACGTGCAAAAAATGCAGATAATAGTAATTTAGATTCGAGAAAATGGCTTTAATAAAACATCATTTGATTTTTCAAAACGTGTTTGCTTATAACATTTCAAATGATAATAATGTTGATTTTTTGAAAATATTATTTATTTTGGTAAGCAATTCTATGTACAGATACTTTATTATAACACTATGATTTGAATTTCACATAGTATTATTTTATTTGATAAACAATCTTATAAACAGATACTTTTTCTTTGTACTCTTAATTTCTTTTCACGAAAATATTATTTGCTTTGGAAAACAATCTCATACACAAATACATTACTTTGACATTTTTAGCAGAGTCTATTTAATTATTTTGACAAAACCAATGTGTAGTAACATTTCTTACATCTATTTGGCAACATAAAATAACAAACCGTAAAATTGATTCTACAGAGCCAGAGAATATTATCTTGAGTGCAATATGTATATGCTATGTAAGCATGTGTTTAATTAATCAATAAATTTCACAGCAGTTAGCCTTATCAGTTATAGCTATCAACTGGCATTAGCATCTGGGATTAATAAAAACAATTGAGTTCTACTAAATGATTGTATATCTTAAATCAGTTGTAATCTAAAGACATGCCTAATGAACGATAAGGGAGTGATGTGATTTTAATCAGATTTATTAAATTTGGTTACTTTTTAAAAATTGGAAATGTCTGTCAAAAAATAAAGGAATAAAGATATTTTTCTTAATTTCCCAAAATGATGAAATATTCAGATACGACTTTTTGGCAATTACCCCCCGATGTTGTCAGCCCATGGCATAGGAGTATCTCAATCCAAGGTAGATGCTGTAGTTCAAGCTAGAAGACCGGAATCCGCATCAGAAGTGAGGGGTTTTCTCGACTTGGTGAATTTCGTTGCTCGTTTCATTCCTGACTTAGCAACAAAAGCTGAACCTTTACACCGGTTATTACACAAAGATACAACATTCAGATGGGGACAGGAACAAGAAAAATCGTTCAATCGGTTGAAACAGAGTTTGGTCGATGCATCGAATTTGAGCTACTTTGATTGAAATGCTGAAACACAGGTGATAGCTGATGCTAGTCCTGTAGGGCTAGGTGCCGTCCTAGTACAAAAGCAGAACAACGAATACAAAGTAATATGCTATGCAAGCCGAAGTTTAACAGCCATAGAACGGAAATATTATCAGACAGAAATGGAAGCGTTAGGACTGGTATGGGCCTGTGAAAGGTTCCATATGTATTTGATTGGTCATGATTTTGAGTTGCTTACAGATTATCGGCCATTAGTTTATATTTTCACCGAAATCGAAACAGTGTGCTAGAGTTGAAAGGTGGATGCTCAGAATGCAGCCTTACAAGTACACTGTTAGGTACATACCAGGATCAGAGAATATCACAGATTCACTGTCACGATTACTTTCTGAGTCGAAAAACAACAATCAGGAAGGAAAACCGAATGAAACGGAGGAATATATTGTCTTATTGCTCAAGAATAGACACCGATTGCTGTGAAAATAGATGAAATAGCAAGAATGTCACGCGATGACACAGACATGAAGAATATTAGACAATGTTTGTTATCTGGAGATTGGAACCAGTTACTGAATAAACAGTATTTAACCGTTAAACAAGAACTCAGTGCTGTTGGGGATATTGTTCTCCGTGGAACAAGACTTGTCATACCCCGTCAAATGCGTGACCAAATACGATATCATTGTCCTGTAATAGGTTTCATAAATTATCCTAAGACCCCGACGAAACCGTTTACACGTAAAATATGGTTGTATGAACATGCAGATTATGAAAAGTTAAGACATAATTTGATCAACGTAAACTGGGACTCACTTTTTCTTACTGATGATATAGAATTGATAACAAACGATATTACTAATGCTATTTTAAGTGCCGCTGAATCTTCTATCCCGAGTAAAATTGTTACTATCCGAAAAGGGGGGCCCAAGTGGTTATCTTGTAATATACGTAAAATGATAAGGCAGAAAAATGGAATTCACAGAAAGGCAAAACATTTTAATAACCCCATGCATTGGAATAAATTTAGGAAAATCAGAAATGGAGTCACAAGCCTAGTAAGGAACGCCAAAGATAAATATAATAATGATTTAATCAAAAAAATTACAAACATGAATTCTTCTTGCAAAAACTGGTGGAACATAGTTAAATAGATTTCTGGGATAAAAGGATCTGATACGAGTATTCCCCCAATTCTCCATAATGATAACTTAATATTTGATGATATCGAAAGAGCAAACTTATTTAATATATATTTTTCAAAACAATCCGAAATTGACGACTCTTAACAGCAATATCCCTAATTTATCACTTGTTACAAACCAAATAAGTGAAATCAAATTATGTGAAAATCAAGTCGAAGATGTTCTAAAAGTGATAAATCCTACAAAAGCATCTGGTCCTGATTTGATTAACCCTAGACTGTTGAAGGAAGCAGCACCTATTATTAAAAACCCTCTTTGTAAATTATTCAATCTCTCTTTACGGGTCGCTTCCTATCCAAGCCAATGCAAAAGAGCAAATATAACGCCTGTTTTGAAGAATAATAAACAAAACGACGTAAAAAATTACAGACCCATATCCCTACTTAGTGTAATTTCAAAATGTATGGAGCGTTGTGTATATAAACATATTCACAATCATCTATTGGATAACGATATTCTAACTACTTGTCAATCCGGATTCACTAAAGGGGATTCTGCAGTTAATCAACTAATCAATATAACAAACGATTTTGGTAAAGAAGTTGGGGTCTTTTTCTGCGATATCAGTAAAGCATTTGATAGATTTTGGCATACAGGTTTAATTCACAAACTACAACAATCAGGCATTTCAGGCAATTTACTCAAATGGTTTCAAAATTATCTCTATGGGAGGGAACAAAGGGTGGTTATTAATGGCTCAAACTCTAACTGATTACCGGTAAGGACAAGGGTTCCTCACGGTTCCATACTTGGACTTTTTTATTTATTAATTTTATAAATGACATCGTAAATAAGGGTAATAACAAAATTACCGAACTCCGAACAATCTTACAAAGGGAAAGTCAAAACTCATAAGTATATAAACAGACAAAATCAGTCAACAACCGGAAAACTGTAATGACCCTGACTTGGTACAAGCATTTCTAAAGAAATGGTGGGTTGAATAAGATTTTAAAGCGCCAAACCTCTCACTTTCATTACGGCTCAAACCTGCATCAAAAACTTTGACGGACTTCGATGGAATAGAACTCCATCCTATTTTTCTAAAAACTTCGATGGGAACTATCCAATCAGAGTGGTGTTTGGAATCAAGATCATTAAGATATTTTGTAAACAGAAGCACATGGTAAATATGGCGGGAAACAGACAAACAAGTTAAACTAAAATGTCAAAATGCAACTGGACAAATGAGTTGGTAAATGATCTCATTGATTTAGTTGAGGAAAGAGAAGTTATTTGGAATGCAAAGGCAACAGTTTATCATGATCAGGACAAGAGAAAGGAGGCTGTCATGAAAATTTGTGACAAACTTGAGATCAGTGTAAGTATTTTCTGTCATGATCTTATCTTCTTCGTGGAAATGTTTTGAAACAGATAATTGAAAAAGAAAACAAAAATGTATATTTTTGTTCTATTAATCTTTTAAGATTCAAATGAAACTGACAACTAAAGAAACCATCAAATTTAATATATGATTATGACCTCAATAACTTTCACATTAGAATTTGACCTAGAATAAAGACAATTAATCAAAACATACCAGTATGACCTAGTATACTATCAGTATTGCACATAAATTTAATTATCTGCATCATTTTCATTTTATTACAGACTGTTTATTTTAATTTCAGAGGAAGAGTTCAAGAGAAAATGGAACACATTAAGAACTCAATTTACACAGGAAAAGTGTCAAGTTATCAAATCCAGAAAAAGTGGGGCTGGCACTGATGAACTCTACACTCCAAAGTGGTCTTGGTTTGAAAGACTAAAATTCCTTTGGGATGTTATTGGTCCAAAGAACATAGTATCTAATTTGCCACTGGTATATATTTATTTAATTTTTCTTAGATATAGTCTGTTAAATCATACCCCATTGCCATTCAACTTGTCCATTGGTATCAAAATATTCAGTACATTCATCTCGAACAGCCTTTGCATTAAGAGAATAACGATTACTGCCCTGTTGACTGAGTGGTTGAAAGCTTCCATTAGAAGCCCCACTACGCCACTCACCCGGTATTACTTTCTTGTTTGCAAAATCATCCTGATCTATACTTCCAGGAGGCATGTACCCCATTCCTTGGTTTACTCTTAGCATATTATTCAAACATAGAGCAGCAAGAGTCAGCTTTTCAACCTTTTCTGGTGCAAGTGCAATTGGAGACAGGAACACACGGAATCGGTTGGCCAATATTCCGAATGCATTTTCAACAATTCGTCTTACTCTTGATAACCTGTAGTAAAAAATTCGCTTATCCAAGTCAAGTTCTTTGCTATTGTGTGGTTTCATGAGATAGGTTTTTAATGGAAAAACATCATCCGCAACAATAACATATGGGCATGGAAATATACGGACAGGTAACGGTTCAGCTGGAGGAATATTCAGAGTATTCTGTTCTAAAGCTTCTGAAAAAGTACTATTTCGAAAAACGCCACCATCCGATATCCTTCCATTGCACCCAACATCAACATAAATAAATTTATTTGTAGTCTGCGTCAACAACTGCCATTAATACAATACTAAATGTATGTTTGTAGTTGAAGTAGAGAGATCCAGAATCACATGGCGGTTTAATAACTATATGTTTGCCATCAATAGCTCCTAAGCAATGATCAAAATTCCACTTGTCTTTAAATTGGTTTGCAATTTCAATCCATTATTTCCTTCGTCTGAGGTACCTACAAAGGACAAACAATTTTAATTATTTTTTTTCTTTTTCAGCCTGGTGAAATGGAGGACAAACATTTATGGGAAGAAGAGCAAACTACATATACAAATGACGAAGATGAAGATAATGTATCTATAGTTAGTGAAGAAAGCAAATCTGACCATAAGAGAAAAACGACTACCCCGAACAGGAAAAGGATAGCCAAAGATGAGGAGCTGAAAATGCTTCAAAAAGCAACTACCTTATTAGAGTCTTAGGGTGTTAATACTGATTCTCTAGATACTAGGTATTGTAGTGTAGATCCCACGGTTGAGGACGAAAGGAATATCCTTGTTGCTAGAAACTTGGTCGATCCATACCGTAAAACCATTCATATTAAGCTTGTCAATCTTGAAAGATTTCCTATCAAAATTAGGAAAACAACTATCTTCCTGGTGAACTGCACCCTGTGATTCACTTTGAAAACTTTGGAAATGCGAACTGTCCTGACAATAAAGTTTCATCTAATGATTTGTGTTCTGATATGAAATCGAATGATGTTTTTTTTCTGAGACTAGTTTTCCTACTATACCTGAGGAGTGGTCATGTTGTAAAATTTCATCAGATAATACTGCTGATGAAGGCATAGAGGCCGAAATTCCTAAATTGCCAGATTATCTGTTAGACTTTTATGGGAAAAGTGTTGAGAAAATAAATGATTCTAAGCACAAGAAAAAACTGGCTGAAGTTCTATTGAAAAATTATGATGCTTTTGCTAAGAACAAATTAGATCTTGGTTCTTGTTCAGTTATTTCCCACAAAATTTACACTATGGGGGCAAAACCTATCAGACTGCCATTAAGAAGGACCACACAAGGTTTTGAGGGTGAGGAAGAAAAGTACTTGCAAGATCAAATTGCTAATGGAGTTGGTGTACCTTCTAAGTCTAGTTGGGCCTCCCCTGTTTGTTTGGTCAGAAAAAAAGGATGTCAGTCAGGTGGTGCATTGGCTATAAACGACTAAATGATTCTACTATTAAGGATGCGTACCCCTTACCAAAAATATATATGTGCCTTGATTGCTTTGGCAGAGGCTTCAGTCTTTTCTGTAATGGACCTACAATCTGGATATTGGCAGCTCAAAATTTCCTCAGAAGATCGTCACAAGACGGCATTTATTACCAAGTATGGCCTTTTTGAATACACTAAGATGCCATTCGGTCTCTGCAGTGCCCCTTCAACTTTTCAAAGGTGCATGGAGTTAATTTTTCGAGGTATGCAATGGAAAACTTTACTCGTTTACTTTGATGACATTATTCTGTATAGCTCTAATCCTGATGACCATTTTGAGAAACTTGATGAAGTTCTGTCTAGATTGCAAAGAGCTGGGTTGAAATTAAAACCTTCCAAATGTGAATTCATCAAAGATGACGTTGTCTATCTAGGACATGTTGTTTGTAGGAATGGCATTAAACCTAACCATAAGATAATTGATTCTGTGAAACATTGGAAAGTTCCTAGCTCAGTCAAAGATGTTCAAAAGTTTTTAGGTCTATGCAATTATTATAGATCTTATGTTTCTAGATTCAGCGAAGTTGCTGCTCCTCTTAGTTCTTTAACTAAGAAAGGTGTTTCTTTCAAATGGTCTGAGGAGTGCAATAACTCTTTCTTACATCTCAAAAAAGCTTTGTGTGAGGCTCCTATTCTAGCATATCCCATGTCTAAGGGACAATTTATTCTAGATACAGATGCTTCTGGTGTTGGCATCGGGGCAGTATTGTCGCAAGTGCAAAACAATAAAGAAAGGGTTATATCATATGGTTCTAAAAAACTTGATAAACAACAACAGAGGTACAGTGTCACTAGACGAGAACTGCTTGCAGTTGTAACATTTATTCATAAATTTCGCCATTATCTCTTGGGTAAACAGTTCCTTCTCCGAACCGATCATGGTTCCTTACGTTGGCTTTTTGGTTTCACAGATCCACAAGGACATGATTTCGATATCCAGCATAGAGCAGGTCTGAAGCATCAAAATACTGAGGCACTCAGTAGAAAAGATGGTGACCAACCACTTTGTCAGCATCAACTCAGAACTGAATCCCAATGTAATATATGTTTGTCTTTAACTCAAGAATGGTCTGAATTCAAGGCTGAGGTTGATGATGTTGGCACTGGTCCTACAAAAGAAATAATACGAGTTGTAACAAGGAGTCAATCTACTGATTCTAAACTATGTAATTGGTTGAGTGGTTACACTTATATAGATCTAGAGAAACTTCAAAAGGAATATACCGATTTGAAAATTGTTCAGTTGGTTTGATAATCAAATTAAACCAGATAGGGATACTGCTACCTCTTTTAGCCCTTCTGTGAGATTGTATTGGTTAAACTGTGACCAGTTAGAGAAAAGACATGGTGTTCTTTTTCAAAAATACTTATCTAAGAATGATGCTATATTTGATCAAATGCTTGTTCCTAAGATTCTTAGAAAAGAAGTTCTTACCACTTGTCATGATACTCGTTATGCAGCTCACTTTGGAGTATCTAAAACTCTGAACAAGGTAAAACAAGATTTTCACTGGTACAAGATGGCTGAGGATGTAAAACTCCATGTGAAATGTTGCTCAGTTTGTAATAGGTTTAAATCCTTGAATAAAAAATCAAAAGCTGCCTTGCAGAAGTATTTAGTTGGTCATCCTATGGATTGAGTCGGTATTGATGTAATTGGTCCCCTTCCTATTAGCAAGAGGAACAATAAGTATATTTTGGTCATTGGTGATCATTTCACTCGTTGGATGGAGGCATATCCCCTTCCAGATCAACAATCCGAAACTATTGCTCAGAAATTAGTTCTCGAATTTATTTCAAGGTTTGGTACTCCTTTGGAGATTCAATCCGACCAGGGGAAGAATTTTGAGAGTTCTTTATTTGCAGAGATATGCAAACTATTTGAAATAAAAAAGACTCGAACTACATCTTATAGACCTTGTTCTAATGGTAGTATAGAGAAATTTAATGATACTCTGGAAAAAATGATCCGTAGTTTTGTCGATAAAAATGCAACTAACTGGGATTTGTATATTGGTATTTTAATGGCTGCATATAGAAGTACCCCACATCCAGCTACAGGATATTCTTCCAACATGCTTATGTTTGGAAGAGATGTTGTCATGCCTAATCAGCTCTTATTTCCCCTGCCTAGTTCCCATACTTATCTTGGTCCAGATTCTTATGTTGCATCAATTAAAGATAAATTAGAGGAAATCTGTCATATAGTTAGAAAGAATCTTAATATGAGTGCTGTTACTCAGAAGAAGAATTTTGATACGCGTATTTCTCAAACTCAGTTTTCCAGAGGAACTCTTGTACATAAATTTAATAATGTCTTCAAAAAGTTTGAGGAGAGGTGGTCTGGCCCATATGTTGTCACTGATGTTCTAAGTCCTGTTCTGTATAAAATAGAGAATCAGCGTAAATGTGAAAATGTTCACCACGATAGGCTAAGGTTATATCTGTGTGATGACGTTCCTTCTTGGGTCCATAAGGTCCTGAAAAAGGCTACAAAATAATCCTATTAATTATTCAGTCAAGGTATCTGCAGTCAGTGTCGTTATATATACAGCTTTTTAGAAATGCAGATTCCGTTATTTACAGTAAAGATGTCTCATATATACTTGCAACTGGAAAGATTGTTTTCAAGAGGGAATGCAGCGGGAAATAATATGGCACATTTTACGGGATCACATAGAGGAAAGAAGGGTACCATTCCACTGCACCTTATATTATTATAGAGCTGGCACTTTTAGAATACTGGAAAGACATGTTCAGTCGTATGGTCCGCAATTGGAACTGATGAGGAAAAATGAAGGTGAAATGTTGGAAAACTGCTTGATTGTGTCAGAAGACCCCTATTTCATAAATGTGGGAACAGATACTTCAACTTGTGATGCAGTATTGAAAATTATGAATGAAAAACCTACAACAGAGTCAGAAATTGAAATAATAGAATCTAGTCATGAGTTTGACATCTGTGATGTTTCCTGCCAAACTGAGGACAATTATAAAACATATAAAGACTTAAAAGCTGAAATAAATGTTTTAAAAAGAGCACATCAAGCTGCGTTAAATATGTTTGCTGACTTTATAACGAGAAAGGAACAACAGCTTAGTCTGGTAGATGAGTAGAACAATAAATTATCACTGAAAGAAAGAGATGACAGGCTCCGCGTTCTAGAGAGGTATAACCGTCACAAGGACCGGGAAGTAGAAGCCCTAAGAAGGAAACTTAGGGAAGCAGACTTCCGTGAGGTTGACACACCTCCAACTAAGAAATTCAAAAGTATTGCTAAAAAATTATTCTGACTTTAAAACAAATTTCAGACATCTGCAACTGTATTTTCGTATATTATCTGTTTATTGTATTGTCATTGTAATGTTATACCACATATGAAATATGCATAAATTTTCACATAAGTCGTTACAAAAGGTATAGACGAAGCATTAGGTTAAGGAATTTCGGGGACAAATTTTTCATTCAGGGGGGTCGTGTTATGAAACTGAGTTATATCATTTTGTAAATCGCTAATTTCACATTTTATCTTTATTTCTGATGTCAATGGTAGTTTTACCTTTCAAGTGCAGAATATGTATAAATGTTTCGTACGATTAAGTACATTTTAATTGAGTTTTCACACGAAGTTTATGCAATGTTTACATTTTCAGCCAAATGTATTTTCTTCATTTGCGTTCGAGTTATCGTTCTTGAAATAGTAATATACAAGTTTTTACAAGGACGGTTTTACATCCGTGTCTAATAGTTGATAAATTTGTGATATTTAATAGCATGAATTTATATATATGTTTTCTTGTACTTGATATTGTCAGTATTATAATCGGATGTTCGAGATCCGCGAAAAATAGTTTTTACGGGAAATTTCATGTACTGTCATGACATTCATGACGTTTTAGTATCCAACGTAAACAAGTTGGCAAGTTAAAATACGACTGTCCCAGAGATCGGCTGTGTTCGATCTCCTAACCTATTAATTTTCACATTTGGTATTGTGAATTCGTTTTTAAAGTTAAAGAACACTTAGTTCTATTTTTACGTTAAAGTTTATACATATCTTCAGTATATATAGTGTTTAAAGACGGCGAATGCCGTGACACTCATTCTTGAAGATGGCGTTTTCTGATTTTACATTTTAGCCCAAACCCGGCCTAAAATTGGAATTACATATTTGAAAATTATTTATTTCTAAACACTGACATTATGCAGGTTCTTTGATTTGATTGATATTATTGTAAGATATTTTCTATTTGATTGATACTAAAATTTATCCTGCATAATAAATAATATTTTATATCGTCGTGTTCCACATGCAGCTTCCACGCCTTATTCCTTTTTAGTTTTCGATCGGTAGTTCTACGTTTTCATAACAGTATAAGGCATATTAAACAAAATGTATCCGAAAAGTTAAAAAATGGAGTAGGAATCCGAAAAGGGGAACGACAAGAAATAGAGAAACTGATCTTTGGACAAGAAGGCATCACTAGTGCAGATAACAGCATCATATTTGATGATCGTTGTGAAAAGTTAGAACAATCATGTAAGGACGATGCTCCCGATTTCCTCACTTATTTTTCAAGATTGAAACCTATACTTCGGGAAAAAGTCATGGAGCCACAAAGAGTTGGGAAAATTGAGAAAAGATGGACCAACAATAACTGCGAATCATACAATCATGTATTAAAAGTAACTGTTGATTGGAAACCTCAGTCACTTTTGGACTTCGTAAGCAAAGTGACAGAAGCAGCTGAAGCCTATTACAAGGACTTGAAAAGAGCACTTTTCAATAGAGGGCCATACATACTTACCAAAACTCACACCCGTTTCCAAGTTGACCGTAATGTTTGGATAAGCAAAACAATGATGGAGAGACACAAATATTATGCTAGATTCAGACGATTTGTTGCGGACAAATGGGTTGGTTTATTCCACCGATGGGAAGTCAGTTATCAGAGACGCAAATTCTAAGGGGAAAAAGAAAGAGGCGGCTGGTTGAACGAACGCAATCATTGAAAAAGCAAGGAGTCATCTGACGAGTGAACACGTTCAAGTTCTTTAAGAAAAACTTTAGGCCTATATTTAATGAAATCCATTTGAAGTAAGGGATGTTTTGTTGGGGAAAATAACTGGGAAATGTAAACCCTTTGTAAAGACAATACAATTGAAGATGAGAACCATTTCCTATGGCATTGTCCTATTTCAGTTCGGGAAAGGTACAAATTCGTATACATATATGAATTTGTATTTCCGTATACTTATTGAGTAAAGGTGCAACAGATGGTATTTTTGTGGTAAATTGAATAGAAAGAATGTATTTGTTGATAAATAATGATTATCTTTCATTTCAGGTCGGATATATTGATCTGAGTATACTATATCTTGCAAAAACATGGGTGTTTACGAATTCGTTAACTTCCTGTCTTTGACTGATACAAATTCGTTAACTTCCTGAATTTTTACAAGTGCGAATTCGTAAACTTCCTGTTTTTAGGAATTAAATTTCATTTTAGTAAAAATGAAGGTCAAATAGTTTATTTCGTCGTTTAATTTTATAAAAGAGATGAAGATCATTGAAGATTTCAAAGAAACAAAGTCATTAGGTATGTACATTTTGAGAATGTCTCCTGCCCTTTTCATTCCATTAAAGTCTACAAACTTCAGCAGGTATATGCAAGGTAATTTTTGGTCTCCACCTTGAACGGGTCCATCATTAACTATTCCTCCAGTGTAACATGCCTTTGCGTGTACTAGAATGTGATGAATGTTCAAACAAGTGCTAATCACATTACAGAAGTTCCTTGGAACATGTCCTATTGTCACTCCGTCCAAATGTTTAACGAATACAGCATGCATTTCATGTCTGTTTCCAGGCTCTGGAGTACAATTCAGAGTACCACCCACCCCTGGTCTCCGTCTGTATACATGGTACCTGTAATTAAATAAATCCATTCAGAATATTTTATATTATTGCATAAATTGTAAATATATTTTACCAACGAATATAGTAATGACCATTATGATTTGGTTCTAACTTATTACATGTACATGCATTTGTGTTATGAAAAACTTGCCCATTAATTGTAGAAAATATAGCCATCGTTGCAGTGTCCTCCCAACCATTCTCATCACAAATTCTGTGTACTCTTGCTAACCAGGACCTCTTCTCTACAATCTCCATTTTTCAAAATTTCCCACCATTCAAATTTTATATAGGGGGATCTCAAAATATTTTATGTAATTGAAAACAGTGCAAAACATGCTTAATTTTTCTTTTCTATTGCAGTAAAACATGGGAAAGATTAAAGGCTTAAAGATGTCTTTTAGACGAGGTTTTTCTATTGATGCCTTTGTGAAAAGATGTGGTTGCACAGTACATATGCAGACTGAATCTACACCTCGTCTCTATCGCACATCGGGAAAGGAATTTAAGAAAAGTGCTTTGAAAAGTCTTATCGATAAAGGATTAATATCGCATAAACAAGTTATGTGTGTGACAATTGTCTTTCTATTGTAGACAGTAAAGAAAACAAAATAAACAATTCTGAAAAGGAAAAACATGAACATAATTCAAATGTACAATTCGCTTCAAGCCCTGAATCCCAAAACTGCAATACGGAAGATAACTTACCTGAATCATGTGAATTTGATCATTCTTTTATTGAAGAGACAGTTAAGGCATTGAAGTCGAATAATGTATCGGAGAGAGATATGGAGAAACTATGTGAAGCCCTAGGAATGTATCATAATGATATAATTACAAAAGATATGAAATTATTATCACAACAATACAAAGATATTAACATTGTAACACATTCGAACCCCAAAGATTTTTTTCTTCAACGACCAATTTTACTTATTTTACTTCTTAGCAATTTAGTTGGAGTGGATGTATTTTCCAAGTTCACATTTAGTTCTAGAAAAATAAGTGGAATGTGCGTACTGCTTGAACATATTTATAGTTTAAGAAACCAGAACTTCATTGGTATTTTTGCTTTTAATTTAAGTTTATTGAAATGGAGTCTAACTGGAAGTAAACTTAGTCATATTATTGACAATGCTTCTACTGCCTGTGGTAGTGTCACTACTATGAAAAAGGTTCTTAAAGATTGGTCAGCTTCACCAAACACTTGTTTTGAACAAAATGATATTGATGTGTTTTTTGACAATACACAAAGAATCGGAAAGACTAGGAGGGTAAGGGAATGTGGTTCAACTCCACTGGATGTGGCAACTAATGTTGTTTTTATTCAGCGTCAAGAACCATCAAATATTCAGTCTAAATCTGAATTAAAACCATCACTTTGGCCAAAACCAACCCCTAATTCAATCATTAGCTTAAATTAAGAATGTATTGATAATGTATTCCACTCTTATAAAAGGAATGTGCAACAGAAGTTGCTCACTGAGGTGTCTTCTTCGCTGTCTTTTGAGGAGGAATCTGGTGAATTCAAGGATAATGTGTTTTATAAAAATGCTGACACGAATGAAAAAAAATATGTGTGCAATGGTTGTGGGTATATTTATATTGCTACATTAATGACATGTCCTGAGTGTGATTACAATCCAAACTTTTCATTAGATCGGTCAGCTTTGTATGGATGGGTTCCATCTGAACATCCGTCAGGTATCCCAAGTGTAAGGTTAGGGGAAATCATAGCAGTGAATCCAAATAGTCATGATACCGTCAGACAAGTGCTATTAAATTTACAATCACAATGTGAAATTGGCAAGACAAGGGAATGGGTTCGCGTGGGTTGTGATGGTGTTCCATACTCAATTGCTGATAAATTGATAAATAAGTTAGTGTTGTGTAAAGTATGCAATAACCATATTGATACATGCAAAGAAACATATTGAGTCACATTTTATTGACGTACATCCGGAAAATACAAATGTTGAATTTGCCAAGGTGTTTGATTCAATTTTGCTAGTACCAGGTGCCGGACATATTGAGTTAAATTTTTTGAGAGCCCTGTTTAAATTTTGTAGACATGTTTTCCTTGAAATATTGGCTCAGAAACTTGGATTTTGTAGTAAAAAGGCAAATGGGTTCATCATAAATTGTGGCAATCATCATTTATCAAATTTCAGTTATAATATACCAAGCTTTTGCCAAAGAATTAATAAGAGTTTATGTAATATCGTGTTTTAAAAGAAAAATGACGCCTTCAGTGGCAGATTTCGTCTTCTGGAGATATTCTGAAGTTAAGAATCCAAATTATAACTTCTACTATGATTTAATATTTAATATGTTCCTTGGTCTGAAATCTTTCCGTGGTGGTATCCGAAAAAACAATTCAAAGTTCATGCTTGCTGGCAGACAAGCAGTAGCACCCTTAATGTTTATTGGCAAACATCGAATATATCAACATATAATTGTCAGAGACTTGCAAATAAGATCAACTGCCCCAGATGAAGTACTTAACTACATTGAAAAAAATGAGTCTTACTCAGTTTCAGGAGATTGTACACGAGGAGAAGGGGGTGATTATATAATGGAACATAATAATCGTGTTTTGAAAGAACACTTACCTCCAGGTGTTCCATCCATTGATGATTGGGTGACAGCAAGTCGTTCCGACAAACCATTGAAACAGGTTAGAAAATCTGTTTTGGATAATTTTGGATTGAAAGATCTTAAGTATTTTAATTAAGTATATATTCTAACAACCTTTGTGGCAAACATTGGGGTGGGGGGAGGGTGGGGGGGGGGGGGGTGGTATTGTTGTGAATATAATCAGTGACAGAGTACAATGTAAGTCCCAAATTAGTGTAAAGTAAAGTATTTGCTCCACAATCAAGGCATCCCGGAAATGGGCTTCTGCCCCTAACTGTACTAGTAGTCACACTATATATCTATCACAGATCTTCATTACTTTTGTCATTTTACAATTTTGCAATATTCCTAGGCTATTGTCAATTTCAGCTATGATGAGAAAACTCAGGAGACACAAACAGCAAAACAACTTAGATTACACGATGATAGTGTGTTTGCCACAAGTGTGCCATTGTCTGATAATACAGCATGTGCTGCATTTACGTCCACTCCAGAACGTGTCCATCAGAAGCCCAACAGTACTGTTGCAGATGTTTCTGAGATTTCAGCATCAGAACATGAGATTGGTAGAATGTAAGTTTAATAAAACAACATAATACTAGTGAAAGTATATATAAATTTTATTGCTGTTTATGGTATTTTAAACAATTTATGTCACTTTCGTACAGCTAGAATGAAAACATTTGAAGAATTGAAGAAGAAAAAAAGCAGTTGAAAGACTGAGACTCAGAGAGAACAATTAAGGGCCTGAACAGTAATGACAAATTTAGCTAAGTACAAAGCTTTGCTTGTGGGAGATAATTATACATTTTTGTAATAACAAAATAAGGTATAAATCAACAGGATCTTGTTGTGTAATCTATATATTTACACCATGAATGATGCTTTTAATTGCACTTTAGTTTTGACAAATCTGACAATATTTCATTACATTGAATAAAATAGAGATTTACTCAAGTAAAATGCAAGTATTGTGTAACATGATTTTGATTTTTGGTGTTTTAGCGCCACTTTCTACAATATTTTCAGCTATATCATGACGATCAGTTTTAGTGGTGGAGGAAGCCGGAGTACCCAGAGAGAACCACCGACCATGGGCAAGCAATTGGTAAACTTTATCACTTGCGGCTGCGGGTCGAGTGCACCCTTTTTTGTAATTTACAAAGCCATGATATTGTGTAACAGTTACACATGTCAGTTATATATTTTTTGTTGTTTTAGGACAGAAGTTGAAATGTCGGGCATTGCTGTCAGCAAATATTCCACTAAAAAAGCATTTGACAAATCCAGCAGTTTTATTAATATATGTATGACAAGATATACATGTGTATATGGTGGAAGTGTCAATGAGAAACATCACATCAATAATGTTGCTTCATACTGTTGTTGACTACTTGCCTTCACTGCAAAACAGATGTACAAAATTGTAAACAAACAAAGTGTGTAAATAAATTTGGCACAGAAAATAATTTTATTTTGGATTATCTATCCGAGTCTTCCAGGCATGAAGCCAACATACTGTCCAAGTGGGTCTGGATATTTTCCACTTATCCGCCATACACAGCAACTTGGTACAACACGCCTGTTTCCTGCTCCCAAATAGCCATGTCGCCACAAAATGTACTGTCTATACGCAGTGTGTCTTCTGTCTCTGTTGTAATCTTGATCAGGAGGTTGTGCCAGAATATCATCTCTATGGCGAGCAACAACCTCCAAAACAAGTTCATCTAAAACTATGGTATAGAAATCCTGAAAAGAAAGGAAAAATATAGATGAGAAACAATCCATAGTTTTCCGTTGTAATACATCAATTCATTCAGATAAGCTAGTTTGAAAAAGATATTGTGGTGCTGGATGAAAACTTTCTCAGTTATGCTTTATTTGAGGGGCCATCAACAGTTTGTCATGAGATGTGGGTTTTTGCTTGTTGAGGGCTGTATGGTAACCTGTCTTGTATTTAATTCCGAGGATTATTCTTGTGTGATTTGTTGGTTGTTTAACCCATATATCATTTTATTTAAATGGTAAATACATGTTTAAACATTAGATGGTATGTTGCATACAAACAAGATTACATGGTGATGGCAAAGTCAATACTGGTGTAACCACAAAACTGTCAAAAATAAAATCATGCAACAGAATAGTAAAGGCATATGAAAAAATAATATTTACAGGCATTCTTGAGTGGCACTTCTCACTGTTCTCCTTGCAACACACTTTCTCTCCCTCCATTATCTCCCTGCAATAGGTGCAGGTGCATCAGTCAGGTTGACCAGGCTGAGGAGCAGGATGGATCTGGATTTCTTTCATTTTCTTGCTCCAATAAATTGAAGACAAATGAAGGCTACGTGATTGATCTGAATTCTAAAATAAATAGAATTTTTTTATCATCTTGTATGAATAAATCAAAAGATCTTTAATTCAATCTTTGATGCCAACCAAAAATGAGGACCAAACAAAATACAGTCATCTGTCAAAAGTATTGGAAAATGTCAAAAAAAATCCATATATAATCAACCAAAACCATATTTTTTTTATAAATTATTGTGAAGTCATTTCTGGATAGATTTTAACAAATTTTACACCAAAACATTCAAACTTGTCTATATTTTGTTTGTTTATTTGTTCATTGTGTTTATATGAGTGGTTTTTATTTGTACATACTTTTTCCATGATTTAAATTTTTAGGATTTATTTTTAGTTGAAATAAATAGGAAAATCAGTCAATTTTTATTTGTTGTGTTAAATTATATACAAATAAAAATCACTCATAACAACATAATGAGTAAATAAACCAAAAAAAAAATATTGTTTTGGTTAATTATGCAGGGATTTTTTTTTACATTTCCCAATACTTTTGACAGATGACTGTAGTACAGAAATTACAGTAAAATTTATTGTTGTATAGGGTAACTTCGACAATTTATGTAACCTCGATACACTTAGAATCAAAACATTTAGAAAACAGAAAATCAAACAATTTGAGGGCTAACAGAGAAATGAAAGAGCCTAAATGGTACGATTTCCGTTAGGACGGTTACACTTTGCAAGTTCTTCATACTGATAGCAAATATAATAAAGATAAAATCCTAAAATATTTAATTTGCGAACATTATTTACTGAATAATGCGGATTCATTCAGAATTTTTTTTACGAATACAACATATTTATTGTTCACTTGGTATTTCCCTTATCGTACCCCAATTTTGTCAAAATACGTTTTTTTTTACAATTAACTTTATTTCTCCTCTCTCGAGCTATGCACAAATTACTAACGTACTTTTCTGTTTTAAAACCATGCGAAATGACCACTTTTTATCGGGAAAACATTTGAAATAAAAGAATAATATAGTGTAAAAAGAGTACATGTGCTTACCTCTTCCATCGCTGTTTATTTATAGTTGGAACAACACGATCATTCGGCAATCGTATACGGCCGAGTAGTTACGATTGGATCATTCGACAGACTCCATAAATTTGCCGATAATTAATCAGTCGCCATCTTTTGATGCAGCATCCTGGAATTCGTCAACAAATATCGTTCTCTCACCCATTCTTTCTCACATATATCAACACGAAAATGAGTTAAAACATTATTTTATTAAATATAAAGCATGTATAGTACATTTTTTGGAGAATGCAGCTCATTAAAAAAACGGTCGTATCTTAGCCAGTGGGGCTTTAAAGTCACTGTGTCAGATGATATATTTTCATTTCAAATCTAACCTTGTGACATGCAGTGGTGTGATTTAATACAACTGATATACAGAAAATCCATTAGTCTGATGATTAAGATCAACATTATTTTATCTTTATTGGACAGTTGAAAAATATAACAAATTACAAACAAGTCAATAACACACTTATTAAGTTCATTATAATAAAACATATCGGCAAACATCAGAGTATTTTATGTAAATGAATAGCTTTTTAAAATATTTAGACATTTTAAAATATATCACTTTAAAAGTTTGGCTTTTAATATATTAGTTGGAATAAAATTTAGAAATCTTTAAAAGTAAACATTAAGTATGTAAAAATAGAATGATTTAATGATTTATATTGGATAACCTCGGCCGAATCCGCTACTTTTCTAAAAGGAAGAATGTTAACGGGTTCGGCCGATTGTGACGAGTGTCACTGTTGTAGATTATAAGGATCGGCTACCTACCAGAACATAGCCGGCATAAAAACACAGCATGTATTGACAAAATCTTAAAATAAATGTTTTAAATACAAAAATAAATGGCTATTTTAGCAAAATATTACAATGGTTATACTTTACTTCTTGTGTAAGGCAAAAATTTGATAAATAATTTGCTTTACCACAAATCAACTAAGTAATACACAATGTAGTACCAATACTGGTGACTTTGATACTACAATAAATGTACAAAACATGCAAGGAGGTGATCAACAGAAGTCTATTAACAAAAATGATGTTCATAATTTTGCACACAAAAGGTAACTTCCCTGGCTTAGTAAAGCAGTTCAATAAAAAGTAACCGGGTCTTTTATGGGACCAAACCTCCCCTCTTAATGAAATGATAGATCCATGCAAGTATTTTCCACATGCTCACATATAACTGGGAGAGTTGAATAGAATGCCAAGTGTAATTTCTAGGTATTATTTTGGAAATGCAAGATTTTTAATAATTTATTTAAACGGTTCAAATGAAAGGGCACCATGTATGTATGGACACCAATGCAGAACATTACTACTTTCATAAACAGTGAATATTGCAACTTTGTTTTTAGAAAGCATAGGTTTGAAAGAACATATAATGCATATAGTCAACAAGCAGGAAACAGATGGCACATGACTCTAAAAATAGATCAAACTATGTTATAACATAGTCTGATCTATTTTTAGAGTCATGTGCCATAATGTATTGCAGCTACATGTACTTTAAGATAAAACCATAAAATCAAATATAAATAATACATACAAGAAAAGTATATCACAAAATTGTTCACAACTAAAATACACAAATGTACAAGTAAAAAGTTAATGTAGTTTGTAAACAGCACATACAGACATCAAATAATACATCCATACATAATAAATTCAAAGCAGGGTATAGTTTTAGTTTAAATTCTGTATTTATTAAACAAAGTTTTTGGTTTACAATGAATTTCTCTGAGTAACAATCTGCTCTGGCACCCACTCAGCTAGGTCTTATTTAATTTTATTATTCAGAATATTGTTTTTTTTTTCATTTCTCTTCCTTTTATGTAATGAATTGTTGACATATTTTTATCTTTTTTACACAATATATGATTTTTCAAAATAGAATCTACAAGCTGACAGGTGATGTTCACCAGAAAGAGACGTGATTTCAGCATTGAAAACTGGATATGGAAAGGGCTTGATTTTCGAATCTTTTGGCGTACTACAAGACAGGCAATACTTCTCCTACTATTATCATAGTAAGTCCACTGAATGCAATTAGAACGGTATGGGGAAAATGCAATTCAAGTGACACCCGAGTATTTTAAGACTTTATCAGATCACAAATGCTCCGACAAGTGTGACTTGTCCTGTTCTGTGAAACGTTTTCGGACAGCTGATTTTAAATTTATACTGGGCCATCCAGAGCATTTTATGGAGAAAGTAGTATTCAACAATTTCCTTACTCCTGTGTGGCAAGACACGGTTAAATATATAGTAATTGATGAAGCACATTGTATTGACAAGTGGGGTGATAGTTTCCGCAAAGAGTTTAGGAATTTAGGACGATTGAGGTCTTTATTTCCAATGGCTAAAACTCTGACCTTAACATGTACTGCGACGGGAGTAACTGTAATGAACATTAAAAAATCACTGAACTTGAACAATCCAAAAATTGCGAAAACATCAGTGATTAGAAACAATATTAAAATAGAGGTAGAAAGGAAGCCAAAAGATTCAAGAGGAAGTCAGGCAGTGTATGAAAAAGTAATGTCAAGAACTTTCAATGATTTTGAAAACGAAAACATCAATTATCCAAAGACAATCATTTATTCGCAACTGAAGTTTTGTGGACTTGGCTATTCGTTGGTGGAAAGAAATGGTGCTCATGAGTTAGCAGATGGGACCAGAATAGCAGCTCAATACCACTCACCATGTACAGACAAGGTAATTTATTATCACAATTTTAGTTTAAAAAAAGAAATATTGAATATTTACATATAATTACAATGTCAACAACAACAACAAGAAACATTTCTAAAGTGTTAAACAAGTGTACCATTATATATTTCATTATTTATAATAAATCTTAATAGTAAGTTTTCACAATTTGTAAGATTTTACGCAAGAACTTTGATGAGTTAGTGAAGATGATCTACCTTATTATTAGTATTGTCAAGATATACCCTGGGAACAAGGTGATGAATCAAAATAATTTTTATTAGAAAAAGTAAAAAATTGCTCACTACTGCACACCATAGGATTTTTCTATGAATGCTTAAACAACTTTGTGAAAATATATTTCATACAAGCTGTGATTGGAATGCCTGTGATAGAAGGGATAAATACAACAGGACAATCAAACAAAAAAGATTGTCGAGCGCCTCCAACATTAATTTTCATCAATTGAAACATGTTCATGATGTTGTGAAGTTTTTAAAAGAAACCACTTTATTTCACTGGTCAAATTTGAATTGTGTTTCTAGAACTAAGCTTTGCCAAAATTATTCATGTGGCAATGAACCCAAACTAATATACACATGTTTTAATAGTCTGAACAAGATCCACTATATGTTCCAGACTTCCAGTCGTGCATTTATAAATGCAACTTGCGGGTTACAAAGACAGCCAGTAAGTTTGATATTGGATAAGATGTGTTACTGCAGCACTGTTACTAATATCAAAATCTACTTTGCAGATGAAAGAAGATGTGCAACTTGGAATGAGGGAGGACATGATCAGGCTCTTATTTGCCACAGAGGCTTACAGCATGGGGACAGACTCGCCAGACATCAGAAAAATTATACACTTTGGAAAGTAAGTGTTTTAAATTAAAATAGTACTGTGTTATGTGTTGCCATGATTATCACATAAGGTTTGACCAATTTGAAGATTGAAAAAAAGAAAATGCTAATGAATTAAAAGAGAAATCCTAATGAAAATTCACCCACCAACATGACAAAAGGAAACCTGCTATTCAGAACAAAAATACTACACTATTCACAAACAAAGATAGCTAGACTTGGTAATGTCTATATAAAGTAATAAACATGAGGTGATATGGAATACACCAGACCCCGGACTCCCATTAATTTCAACATCACATACAGAGACCGTTGTACAGTCTTCAACATGACCGCAGTCACTGTGTGGCAATATACGTATGGCCTCAGACAAGGTGTAAAAATAAGTCAATCTATCTTAACTAAACTTAGGAGAGCTTATTTATGAATTATCAAATTTGTAACATGTACACCAACTTATTGATGCAATTACAATTGTGTCATTTTGAATTTAAATCTTTTTCTGGACTTTTATAGTAAATATGATTTTTATATTTTCAGCTTACCTGTAAGAGACTGGTCGTGCAGGGAGAGACCGAGAGCTTGCCTCAGCCGTAATGTATTTTAACAAAAATGACATTGCTAGAAATACACCATGTGAAGAGTCGATGAGGATTTATTAACACAAATGAATGTTGCTGGGAATTTATTAGTAAACACTTTGATGAGGGAGATGAACATGAAATTACGCATGACCACAATTGCTGCGATAATTGTGCGTTGACATGTGCTTGTAGCTTTTGTTTAAGCATTAAGAAAGAAGAGCCAAATCCAGAATCAGCTTCAGCTGTGTCAAGAATTAGTAAACATAATAGACAAACACTAGAACATTTATTATTATCTTATTTCAACGCTGAAAATGTAGCACTAAGTGTTCCGAATCCTGAACTTATATCAGGTCTGGATGCATTTTTACTTGATTTTATTTGTTGCAATGCATTTAATCTGCAGACTTCTGAATCATTGAAGGAAAAGTTTCCATGTTTGAACTCTGTCTTTGTTGAAAACATTTTGATAATTATCAATCATGTCTTGAATGATAACTGAGGATCTAACTAAACTTCCAATTACCGTATTTGCTATTGACATGCCTATGACATGTACATTTGTGTATAAGCACCCTCTTTATTTCTACAGTCTGGTAAAATGTATTGTGGAATAAAGCAATTCTTGCTAAAATTTGGTGATCTCAATGAATTTGACGATTTTGAGTAACCATCGTAATAGGGTGTTCCTCTTTCTCATTTGTATGCATCACGCAGTGCTTAGTACGGCAACTACATAACTACCATATGTTATTACCTACAGGTGCAGTTGGTGATGATTATAGGGGCAGACAAACAATTGCTTCAAATTTGGTAAATCTATTTTTAACATATTGTTTGACTGGCAACTCCAGTTTGTATTTATTGTAAAATGTCAGTAAATGCTGCAGTTCCATTTTGTAAAGATTGTAAAATATCATTTGATGTGTAAATAACAATTTATATGTAGTTAATAAATATATTCACCCATTCATTTTGTGTTCAAATCCTTTTTTTTTTTAAACTTGACAAGGATCTGTCAAATACATATACAAACATTTGTACCAAAAGTGCAGTAAATTCAGGTCCTGCGTATGGCCATTTCGACAACTTTGTCTCATCAGTGCATATAAAATCAAATCAATTTGGAGACCAAAAACTAAAAGGTGTTCAAAGGGCTGATCGAGAGCAAATAATCTTAAGGTCCTAAAATGCAATGCCAAAATAAGCTAAGGACAGAGCTTTGCACAAGGGAGATTCTAATTAGTTTTTGAGACTTCTAAACTTAAGATATTGAAGTTTTCTAAATAATCTATGTTTCCTGGACCAGTGATCGACGCACTGGCTACTGTACTTTGTGTAACAATATTACAATCATTATTGCTTATATGGTACAAGGTAGTACATTTCAATAATGTTGGAAAGATGTCAGTTCGAATCTGACTGGAAGCTAAGTAATGATTTGTGCTATAATATATTAAATTTGATGGGTGTCGAGCCACTTTTGACCAAAATTATATAGGAAAATATGACTTTTTTTGGATGAAAATATATGATAAATATAGGGTAAATTTAAGGTATATTTAGCAAAAAAATACATGACCACCACCTCCCCTGTAGCCATGCAGCACATGTGATGTCTTAATTAGGCACTGCAATGCCTTACGGTTGCAATGATAACATCAAAGGAGTGGGAAATTTGTCAAGTCCTGGATGCAACGAAATCAACGTGATGAGCCTTTTCAATACTATTCCAAGAACTAAACGTAGCCATGGTCATAAAAGAATTCAACATCCTAATGTTAAAAAGTCCTTTAAACCAAGAACGTTACAAGATACTTTTAATGATTTACTTTCTAATATACAGAAACCTCTTGGAATTCATCATATTCGTACAATCTTATTTTCACTACCTGTAAACTACCTCAAAGATCTTAGGGATTTTGGACTTGACAAAGGAGGCGTAGATCCTTTTTCTCCTAAGTACAGATTGTCTAGTATTATATGTGACGTGGCGTCCTTTCGTCTTTTTAAACCAGCTCGATCTGAACCTCTTCATGATAACAACAGAAAATTCCTCCATATTCCGTTTGCTAACAAAGGAATCGATGCTATTAACATCAGCAACATTCTTAATAGAAAAGAGGTCGTAAAAGAAATTCCACCATATTTTAAAAATCAATCTGTTCCCATTGTCTCCTATAGCTACACTAACAGCATTGGCCGTAAAATTTGCTCCCACTCTCCTTTTCAATACAACCCATCTGGACATGTAATCACTGGTGATCTGAATATCATTCAACATGAGTCTCCGAAAGGTGATTTCTCATGGTTCTAAATTCAGAGAACCTCAACACATTAATTGGAAACATAATTTCAAGATAATTATGGATGCTGTTGAAGATTATGCCAGAAGGTGGATAAAGAGAGAAGTAAACCAAGATCCTGAGTTAGAGTCCTTGTCAGACTCGGTTAGAACAATTAGGTCTCTAGTACAAGGTCGGATTCACAAACTCAAAAATTGTGTTAATAGTCGACCTAAGTCTGTATTTAAAGACCAAGAAGCTGTTAAGTGTCTTTCCTCTCTTCATGACAAATATGTTATCGTTCCTGCGGACAAGGCTTCCAACAATATCGTGTTTGTATGTAAATCATATTACTTCGAATGCCTAATCAAGGAATTAGGCATAAATAGCAACACCTCTAGCCATACCACATACAAACCAACTTCGTTCGACAAAGATGAAATCCTAGCTAAACACAGATCATTCATGACCTCTTTAAACATTCCCTCTGGTAAAGAGTCTGAGGATTTACCCTATTTATATTGGATACCTAAACTCCATAAGACACCATACAAAGAAAGGTACATAGCGGGATCATCAACTTGTTCGGCGAAAGAATTGTCTATTCACCTGACAAAGATTCTCTCTGCAGTAAAAGAGGGACAACAGAAATATTGTGAAACTGTTTACTCGCGTAGTGGCATAAATCACATGTGGATTTTGAAAAACTCTAAAAATCTTTTGGATAACCTGAAATCAAGATCTTTCTCTCAGGTATCCTCCATCAAAACTTTTGATTTTTCAACTCTATATACCACCCTACCGCATGACAAATTAAAAACCCGCTTAAAAGAAACAATTCATAAAGCTTTTAGTCATAGAAACTATGGCTCAAAATTTGTTGTGTTAGGCTACAATTCCACATATTTTTCAAACAAAATTCATAAAGGTAAAACATGCTACTCCGAGGAACAAGTGATCAGTATGCTGGAGTTCCTCATCGATAACATATTTGTCTCCTTTGGAGGGACACTGTTTCAGCAGGTCGTCGGCATACCAATGGGTACGAATTGTGCCCCTCTTCTAGCCGATTTATTTTTATACTCATATGAGTCGGAGTTTCTTCAAAAGCTTGTAAAAGATAAGAAGATTCATGAGGCTAGAGCCTTTAATTTCACATACAGGTATATTGATGACGTTTTATCTATCAATAATTCTAGATTTGCAGAATTTCTTCCATTGATATATCCTCCAGAGCTGGAATTTAAAGAGACCACCGATACAGCTTCGTCCGCATCATTTTTGGACTTGTACCTCGAATTTGACGACAGTGGTCAACTCGGTACTAAAATTTATGATAAACGGGACGACTTCAATTTTAAAATCATACATTTTCCAAACATGTGCAGCAATATACCAGCTTCTCCTGCATATGGTGTTTACATCTCGCAATTGATTCGCTATGCAAGGGCCAGTAGCAATTATTCTGATTTCCTGAAACGTCATCTTCATCTGAGAAACAGGCTACTGGACCAGGGCTATAAAAAGATTCGCCTTATTCGATCTCTTAAAAAGTTTATATTCCGATACCAAGATCTTGTCGAAATATATTCCGTCTCTGCAGAAAAAATTATAAGCGATGCATTTTCATATAGTGAAAATGTATAAAGATAAAGAAGTCAAAAATGTCACGGATATTTTTTTTGTCAATGTGTGACGTTAAAATATTTTTGACATTTACGTCACCGAATATGGTACTGCTTTGACAACTATTTTACCTATTTTGTTCCTGTATTTAAATACTGTTACAGTGACAGCCGGAACCTTTGAACCGTAATGAGAGCGGGAGGTTTGGCGCCTTAAAATCTGATTCAACCCACCATTTCTTTAGAAATGCCTGTACCAAGTCAGGGTCATTACGGTTTTCACAGTTTTCCGGTTGTTAACTGATTTTGTCTGTTTATATAATTATGAGTTTTGACTTTCCCTTTGTAAGATTGTTCGGAGTTCTGTAATTTTGTTATTACCCTTATTTAAAAAAAGAACCTTAAATTAACTTTGGACTTACTTTTCTCCATATTTCTAAAGCTAGTACATGTATAAATATGAAATAAATTGTATATTTTTTGACAATACCTTGTACATATATAATAATTGTGCAACAGAAGCTCTTCAACATATAAAACACAAGAGAAAGTATGTCAATGTTATTTAAAAAGTGCACTGCAAAGCAACACATTTTCCTGCTTCTGGTTAGACTTGAACTAACATCTTCTAGTTTGTAACTAGATGTAATACTTTATACAACCTATATTGTTCTGTTGTTGATCAAACCCAGGACAAAACATGGGTTTTAAATTAAATACATCTTTAATAATAATTTTGCAACATCATAAGATGTAAAACATTTTCTAATACAATCAACTATTCTGGCGAATTAATCCCTACGAAATCAGGAAAATTTGGCCAAGCCGGTGGCAGTGATTGTATCTATATATTTTTTTTATCAATGTGTGACGTAAAATTGTTTTTGACATTTACATCACTGAAATAGGTACTGCTTTGACAACTATGTTACCCATTTTGTTCCAGTATTGTTATAAATGCTGTTATAGTGACAGCCGGAACCTTTGAGCCGTAATGAAAGCCGGAGGTTTAGCGCTTTTAAATCTTATTCAACCCACCATTTCTTTAGAAATGTCTGTTCCAAGTCAGAGTCATTACGGTTTTCACAGTTTTCCGGTTGTTGACTGATTTTGTCTGTTTATATACTTGTGAGTTTTGACTTTCCCTTTGTAAGATTGTTCGGAGTTCGGTAATTTTGTTATTACTCTTATCTAGACTGACAATTGCCTGTCTCAATCTAATCGATATAGATATTAATAGACAGAAAAACTTGTATCCTCACTTCACAATAATATTGATACACACCCCCTAGTACTTGCTTGTTGCATTCATGATAAAGCGTGTTCAACACAGGATGATAGAATTTGTAGAACATCTCTTCAGATGAAAGTTTGATTTCACATGGACTACTAAGGGTGAAAAGGTGAAAGCTTACATGGAAAATCAGCAATCCGTGATTGACCGACTAACGGAGATGAATGCGACCATGAAGAAAGAGACTAGTGATCCGCAAGTGTTCTTAACCAGTGAAAATTCTGCAAAAGTTACACGCCAGTTTTGTGACAAATCGGGACATACGGCAAAGCAGTGCTTCTGAATTCGCAATAAAGCGAAGGAACCCATACGTTGCTTCAACTGCGGACGTGAAGGACACAAGTAATCTTGGCGATACTTGGATGGAATTGCTGGTCCAGAGCAGCCGCACTGGGGTATCTTGACTGGTTGGTAAAACTGGAGGCAGGTTGATGCTTTCATCAAAGATAAGGTTTAGTGTTTTTCTAGACCTTGCAGTTGGTCGATTTGGAATAGGAGTACTGCAAACTGGAGGGGAGAATATGACACTGTCTTTCAGTAATGTACTGTTGTTTGAACTGTTCAGAGTTGTCACTGATATCCTGGAGGGGTCGTTCATACATCTTTTACTCTTTGACTTTGATCACTGGCACTGTTACCAAAATTTAGTTGCGTTATTTTGTAAATTCAAAAGTTTGTCGTGACAGTTCCTGCAAATGATCCCTTGTACCAGATCAAGGCCACCATATTTTAAGAGCAATTGACTCAAGTTTCTTTCTTTTCCCTTTTCTGACTATAGAGCGTATCTCTTTCTTATTTTTGCCGCAAACACAGCACACTTTTGTTGATTTGGTCGGCGTTAAGCTGATCGAACTCATGTTTACATCTTCTCAGCATCATCATCATCTCTGTTTGAATATTTCTCCCGCTGGTTTACACCGGAAGTTCAATATTTATGCAAAAACGTTTTAATTTTATTTCATGATTTTTATAGAAAAATAAACTCTACCTTTAAAATACTCATTTGTATAAGTTAAAATAAATTAAAGATAAAAAAGATCAAGGATTTTATGGTGATGACGTCACTTAAGTAGAAATTCCACTGTGACAGATTACTGTATCCGTTTTCCGTCCTTGATCTCCCACTCTCTAATGTCAATACGGATTTCGTCTTTTTATTCAGTAGCTTGTACGAATCTACCATTTCCGAGTTCGATGTTGCAATGTGTTGCCATTTCGATTGACTTGGATGTAAATGAAATTAAACTGGGTGTGCAAGGGTTTATATACGTGAGCCATTCGCTCTTTTCATTGGTTGATATATGACGCAATTCACTGCAAAAAGTATGCATCATCATAATCCGATTATGGATACGTGAATAGCATACCCAACATCCTTATTAGATTATAACATTCTGCCGTTAATTTCATTGGTTGAAATGCGTCGCAGTCCAGGAAAAAACGTAATACTACACTAATCCCGGTGCAGATTCAACGTTTGTTGTGACCTTATCAAGTTATATGAAATGTTTCATAAATAACAATTTAATACCTGAAGGATTATCTCACAACGATAGGACAACTTAATCACTGAATGTCAATTGAACACCTAAATAAATAGTGAATTAATCTTTCGGACCGGAACGCTGAGACAGTTTCGTATATGGTCTCTGTTACCGAAGTACAACTATGACGACGTTCTTGTTATATCGTCGGGCAAATTCTTTGATCATTTTAAAATAGTTCGGCCAGTGACCGATTTTAAACGGCATGGCAATCTTCTTAAATACTAATTGACCCAAGGCCATTGGTCGAATAATATATACAAAGCGTGATCTCTGTTACCGAAATAATATCGTCGAGCAAATTCCTTATATGCATCGGATTACATCATGTCATCGGTGAGGGGATCCATTTGCATGGGGAACTTAATCTTTTCCGACAACTTATTCCGAGGTTTAATCTTAATCCGATTTTAACCGCCATCTTGGAACCCTGGAACACTAGGCCTTTAGGGGGACTAAAACTGATCACACATTACTCCTGACCGCCCCGCCCAGGATTTTATTTTCTATCATAAACCCTTATATAAATCGCTTCACCAATCATTTTTCTATTCATTCATAAACATCTTACCCTCAGAAAGTGGTGTTACACTCCATTACAGCACGATTTTGCCTTAGATCCTATTATTCCGCCATTTGACTTCCATTTTTCAAACATTTGTCACGTGACTACGAGAAAACTACGATTACCGCAATGTATCATGGGAGATGATTTGCATATAAACAAACAAACAAATATTGTTATTGCCAATCATAGGCGCCTGTTAAGGCAGAACAATTAACATAAGATTTAATACAGTTCATTATATTGATTGGTAATGATTTTAACAGCAAATTTAGTGAATTACAGATAACCATAAGAAAAAAAAAATGTTGTAATACCTTGTCCAAAAAGGGGGAACGTAACACATGCTCTTTCCGAAGCCCGTTGGTAACACTCTGTCATTTCTGCTCTGCTTTGATCTGTATAGATGGACTGTTTGTCCTGCAGAATACGCTTCAATGTATCGTCTTCCATGTGATTTTAATGTTGCTTACTGCATGTTTACGTATGCAAATAATTCTCAAATAATTTGGCGCGCTGAATTAAGTAGCTCCCATCATGCAATGCGTTACTGTTATCATTCAGTTAGTATCGCGAGATCACGTTTGTAGATTCGAAAATGGAAGTCAAATGGCGGAATAATAGAATCTAAGGCAAAATCGAGCTGTAATGGAGTGTAACACCACTTTCTGAGGGTAAGATGGTTATGAATGAATAGAAAAATGATTGGTGAAGCGATTTATATAAGGGTTTATGATAGAAAATAAAATCCGATAGCCACGAAACGTGGAAATGTGCCGACCCAGAGCTGGAGAGGCAAATCCGCTGTAATCCGTATATATTGTGCTCTGACGTCCAACGGCTACAGCAAATCCATATACGCCGTTGGACGACAGAGGAATCTCGGACTAGTCTCATTCCTGTTAGCTTGTTAGGTCCAAGAAGAAGTGTGGTAGCCATGGAGAACCAATACTAGTATTTTGGTAATTACTGGATGTTCAGATTATTAGCGGGTGGTCATCTCGTTGGGATTTAGCAACCCTACAGTTACGAGAATACTATAATTGGTCACTAGAATGCAATTACGCAGATAGAGGGACGGAATTATACAACAATGTCAAGATTTACATTTATATGTGTATATAGTCAGTAACTGACAAACTTATAAATAATGTACACCTTGCATTATTTTCCAACATTTCATGATTTAATGAAATACAAGACAATTATATTGTTTGAGTCAAATTAGTTATATTTTTATTTACACAGCACAAGCACTTTTGACATATTCAAATTAGAGTTATATTTCTTTGTGCGATTTGTTTATGTTATTTTTAACTTACGTATTTGCAGGGTCATAGAAAAAAGTAATATGGTGCATATAATTATTATTAGACGGACCACAAATAAAAACCTACAAACCTGAGAAAGAATTGTTAATTTATTTATTTATTTATTTAACCATCAACGATACACACCAAGACTACAGTACATGTCCCACACCAAAACTTCTTAAGTGTACACAAACGTCAAAAATATTTTACACTTTTTAGCATCCTAGTCGAGAAGGAGCTGACGCCATGACATGTTAGCAATAATTATTAAATATTTCTTGAACTATAAGCACGTCTGAGACGATATGAGATAGTTAATGTCCAGAGAAAACGGAAAACGGCTCATGTAACACCGATTTTTAAGAAGGGAGACAAAAGCAAACCTTCAAACTACAGGCGGGTATCATTGACATCAATTTGTTGTAAGACCTTGGAACACATAATATTCAGCCATCTAATGAAATTCTTTGAGAGCCACAACATACTGTCTGATAAACAACATGGTTTCAGAAAAAAAAGATCGTGCGAAAGCCAGCTGATTTTGACCATACAAGACCTTGCTGCAGGACTAAATTCCAAAAGTCAGATTGATGCCATTCTACTCGATTTCAGCAAGGCATTTGATAAAGTCCCACACGAGAGACTGGCGGCAAAGCTACATCACTATGGAGTCCGTGGTAACACCTTGTCATGGATTAAAAGTTTCCTGGCAAACAGAGACCAGCAGGTAATATTAGATGGAGCCAAATCCAACTCAGCACCAGTATCATCAGGTGTACCTCAGGGGACAGTACTTGGCCCACTGCTGTTCCTGGTTTACATAAACGACCTGTTATCTAACGTTAATGCCACCGGCAGACTTTTTGCTGACGACTGTCTGTTGTATCGTACCATCAAGACTACGGATGATGCAGTGTCATTACAAAACAACCTTGACACTTTACAGCAGTGGGAGAAAGACTGGTTGATGTTGTTTAATCCTGACAAATGTGAAGTCATCAGAATCACAAACAAGAAAAAGATCATAGATGCCAAATATACCATCCATGGCCAGGTATTACATGAAACTAACAGAGCAAAATACCTTGGAGTTACCATCGATAACACACTAGCATGGAACAGTCATATTGACATCATGACTAAGAAGGCAAACAATACCACAGCCTTCCTACGTAGGAACCTATCATCGTGTCCAGCTGATGTCAAATCAACATGCTATAAGACATTAGTAAGACCACAGCTAGAATATGCGGCCACTGTGTGGGACCCGTGGACACAAACACCCATCAGTAAAATCGAAGCAGTACAACGAAGAGCGGCACGCTTCACACTCGGTGACTATAGAAGAACAAGCAGTGTATCATCTATGCCTCACCAACTTAAGTGGGACAACCTCATCACCCGTCGACATCAATCCAAAGTCACCATGATATACCGAGTTATCCATCAGCACCTTATTTACAACCAACCGGTGTAAGAACAAGAGGAAATGATATGAGGTTCCTAGTACCATTCACAAGTGTCAACTCTTATAAGAACTCCTTCTTCCCGTCTACCATCAGACTCTGGAACAGTCTTCCATCAGATATCATAAGAATGCAATCCCTAGAGGCTTTCAAGGGAGGGATTGGTTCCAGCTTCCACTAGACCAGCCTCAGATGTTTTTAACCAGATCGTTTTATCCTGCACCTGTAAATTTTTGTAAATACACTAACCGACCCTCCCTCACGTGTATATAGTCAATTGTGCGAAAATGTTCCAGAGGAATCATGCACACTAATGGAAGAAGAAGAAGAGAAATATTAAGTAACAACTGACAGCTCAAACGACAAAAAATATTTTAAAATGTACACAAACGTCAAAAATATTTTAAAATGTACACAAACGTCAAAAATATTTTAAAATGTACACAAACGTCAAATATATTTTATAATGAAGTTGTCGAGATTAGGTTTCAGATTATGAATAAATATCGCTGAAACTAAAAGCACTTCAGAAACGATATCGGATCAAATCTAATACTGAATAAACATTTTATTGGCTATCTTGAAGTGATGGAATAAACGTAACTGGAGTAGCAACGGAGAAAATTTAATTAATCAGCTGGTGTGGTTTGGACGAAATGAAATGACCCGTAACAAGATCATGTCCACTCCCCGTGTAATGGGATTTTTATATCCTCAGTGGATTACAGCATGGTGATTTAAAAGTCGGTAGGCTTATTATCGTTAATGCCAGTCTTAGACAATGAGTAAAACATTATTGACGTTAGTAGAATGTCTAAATGATACCAATTTTATGTTCGTGTATGTAAATGAAACAAGTTAATGACATGCTCTTTCAATTTGTAGGGCAAGGTCATATAGGAATAAAAAAGAAGTGCTAGTCAAAGATTATACAAATGGTGGCATTAAAATGATCAACCTGACTGCTTTTATTAACTCACTGAAATTAACATGGATTCGTAGAGCTATTCATAGTGCTAGAATATTAAGCACAATAGTCAATATGGAGTCCAATCATGTATATTTGAATTATTGACTACTGCAGGTGATAAATATTTTGAAATTTCTATTGAAAATTGTAAAAATGAATTTTGGAAGGATGTTCTACATGCATGGCAATATATTTTAAGTAAAATTACCACAAATGATTCTAGGGTAAGTTTTTTTTACAAAACCCTATTTGGTATAATAATAAATGCTTTTTCTACAAAGACTGGCATAGAAAGGGTGTCGGGATAGTAAATGATTTGGTGAAAGAAAATGGAGATATTTATTCATTTGAGGAATTTGAAGGGAAGTATAATATTAATACAAACTTTTTGAAATGCCACGGATTCATCTCTTGCTTAAAGAAATACTCCGAACAATTTGATAGAGATAATTGTTATATAATTTGTCCTTTTAACTGCGTAACTACATATTAGGGACCAATTAGAGAGTTCTCGTAATTGAGGGGTTGCTAGTCCCCAACGAGATGACCACCCGCTAAACGTGTGAGCATGCACTAATTACCTTATACTTGCTATTCTTTACAGTTCCTGTTAAACGTCTTGCTTCCCAGCGGTCGGCTATCAGAAAGAGGCTACATCCGGGCAGGTTGGTGTGGTCAGGCATCCCATTGGCCGCAGGATTCCACGTCACAGTTCCTCCACTATTGTGGAGCACACAGACATACACTTCAGCATAATTTCACCATATAATGTTTAAAAAATTGAGTATCCATATATACCGAGGAATATAGAAGTTTTTTTGAAAAGTAAAAAGGGCACCAGAGATATGTATGCAATATAGAGTAATAACCATTTTCAATCTATTAGAAAACCACAATTAATGTCAATGTTCAAATTGAAAGAGAATGATATTAAGCAAATTTATAAACTGTTTTTTTTTTTTACGGTTTAACAATTTAATATCGGTAACACAATATACATTTACAATAGTGGATATGTCAATATAACAGCCTGACTCCAACTGACTAACCTAAAGTGTTACAGAATATGATAGCATGGAATGATATCAACTCGTGGGCATTACAGGATTCTCTCAAAATAAGTAATTAGGATTCAAATGTCAGATAAACGATTAATTATTTAACAACTTATATTGGAAAACGTTATCCCTCATCCATTTGAAGGGGGTAAGTCGTTACTTGGGGGTCTTATGGAAGTTAATGCTTCGATAACTTGGCCTCTGATTTCCGGAAGGATTTGCGCTGCCACCGAACTCGCAATTCTGTTTATGTTTTGATCAGCATTGTAACCATCATTGCTAAGGTATCATGAGCATCGTCTTGTAAACAAGGAATTGTAACTTGCTGATGTGTATTGACCGATTGACGTCTACTATTTTTGTTTGTAGAGAGGGTCACACGTGTTGTCTGAGCTGACCTAGGCCTTTTACGAGATGTATACGCACACTAGGTGCTTCGTTGCGATTGTCTTATTGTGCGACCCATTAAATGAAAATTCTTAATTTTTTGACTTTTTTACAAAGGAATTAAAGGGAAACTTCGCGATTTTTTACATGTTAGCTAAATATGTTCCTGGTGATATAAAATACATATTCACAAAGTTTTATCGACATATTTCCACAAATAACGAAGCAAACCGCAAATTTTTAATTTCTAATTTTTCAACCTTTTTGTGACGTTTTAAACTAAAAATGCATTGTGGGATTGAAATTTAAAGTCTGGGTTGCTGATGTTAAATTCGCTTCATTTAAAGCGCTCAGAGGACTGTAATTTAAATCTAATAACCGTTGGAAAATTAAATACTGAAGTGAACAGCTACGTACCTTTTTGACAAACAACTATTTTAAATGAACAAAATGTTTCATTTCCTTTATATTTACAACGGAAAGAGTGTTTTATAACAGTCGCCTATATTCGCTATATATCGGATCCCTTTTACAATTATGTTCATTTTGTTTTACTGCTAATGTGCTGAAAAATATAATGGATAATTTTGACAACGCGTAACTTGTGAATTGATTTCGAGATTCTGTTTTAATCCCTTTTTTATAATCATTATTCGGCATGCTGTTTACTGTTATTTTGATCTCCGCATGTAGATGTCCGCTTGTGTGTTTTCTAGCCGGAGGGTAAAATTATACAGGTGTAAAATTCAAGGTGACCGGATTAATCAAATGGGAATTTGAATACACACTATTTGCTTTCCAAGACAATTGGTAGATCGTTTATTATCTATTAAAGATAAAATATTCTTAAAACATTAGAATAAATATAATGTTGAAATAACAGGAACAATTTATGTTTTAGATGATAAAAAAAGTATACACCATCCTTGAAATTATAAGTTTTCATTATGAGAGACGCCAAAGTGGCCTAACTATATATAGCTGTCTCATCATAATAATTTAACGATCGATGTTCATAAAAGATGTTTTAATATTAAATAAAATGATTTAGGCCTAAACGTTTAGAATTGAATTTTTCTTTTTAACAATAAAAAAAAATGATTATGATTTTACTCAATCATTATTTTAACAGTCGGTGTTCATAAAAGATGTTTTAATTAATTTAATTTTAATCAAAGGATTATGATTTTACTCAATCATTATTTTAACAGTCGGTGTTCATAAAAGATGTTTTAATTAATTTAATTTAATCAAATGATTATGATTTTACTCGATCAATATTTCTTTACTTTTCTTTTGTTCAACGCGTGTTGTTTGTTTGGGAACATTTCTATATAAAGTACCGAAATTAACGTTTTAGTTATAGCTTAAATATGTCGAGCTCAGGTACGTAAAGTGACTCTAGCGCCTCAAGTGATGTAGATTTCGACGACTATGGAGAGTTCGGTTACCAACTTGGACCAGAATATACGGAAGAAGAACACAGAAAAATGGAAGAGGCAGCGAGTGTCCAACGTCGGGAAATGAGAGAACAACCCACCTCAGAACGACACAAATTTGATATCCACTGATATTCATTTAGACAAAGTTCGGAAGTGATCATGAGCGGTAGATGAAGGGCAGTAAAAAATTAAAAAGAGATTAGGCCACACTAGATTATTTCTTGTTCTTCGGATTTTGTGCTAGAAACGTTGTCCAGGGCGAGCAAGTGATTTAAAAATGTTAATTTCTTTTCCTTTTTTTGCTTGTCATTTTTGTTGAGCGAAACGTAAAATATTATGCGAAAAATATATATTTCTTATATTTTTCATGTATTTTCAGAAGCGAGAGACCATATTTTAATTTTTAAATATTTTATTCTTCAATAAATTAAGGCAAATAATTCCTGAAGTAAGAAGTGAAATGCGGGATTTACTTATTTTTATCTTCATTCTGAAAACGACAGGTACATTCACACCGGTTCACTCAGCAGGGTACATAATATTGCGTAATGAGTTTAGGTCCACACAGGAAATCGCCAAGCATAATATACAAGTGTCATTTTACATCCGGTCGACGGGCCTCTGACTGAATACATGTGTCACAATATTTGGCAATAATTAGAAACGCAATGCACATTTTGTGACCCGTTAACTAACTAAAATTTTACCCCTAAGGGTTGAAGGCATGTACAAGGAATATATACAAACAACGTACACAAGTCAAATAGACAAAAACATAATAAGAACAGAAAATAAAATAAAAACAAATTACGCTACCCGTGACTAGAATAGCAGATGCAATACACATTTTAAAGGTTCTAATAGGTGATCTAAATACACGACCCTGATCACGTTGAAGTATACATTAGGAAAGGGTGCATATTAATGCACACTGCCGGATCAAGGGGGTGTTCGACAATTTAGTAAAATTCGTGTATACATTGGGTAAACATTGGCAAACAAGAGCCTGGCAACCCGTTTTCAAAACTGCTGGATCCGCACCTAATGCAGCAATTATTCATGGGCTATTTTCACAAAAAAATCTTAAGATTACCATTGATCGTAAGCTATATTGAATTTTCATTTTTATCTTGATTTTTTTGTGTCCCATCAGAATGATGTAGCAACAACAAAAATTATGAAATAAAGCAGAGTGAACAGGGCAGGGTAGGAATTCCTCTTGCAAAATAGACAACAAACCATTCATATGCAATTTTTCCTTATAGAAATAGAAATTAAAATAAGTTTATTAACCAAATCAGGGCCCCAGGAGGGCATATACAAATAACAATTATGATTGATACACAACAACAATACATCAAACTAAATATTCGCGGTGAAATATCAATAATTGTGATGAACAAATTTTTTATGACTATTCTGAGATTAATCAGAAGGGTCCGCCAGTTCGAAAGACGTGATTAAAATCAACAAAATATGTTACGCTTTGTTTTTGTATAATAAACTTTAAAAGTATTTATAATACTCATCGTCTGTAATTGTCAAATAAAATCTATTACAAATTATATGTTTACATAATCCTCTCAATTGTATGGCTTCCTACCCTGTAACTTTCTGTGCTTTTAGCTTATGTGTATCTTTATTGTAGTGCATGCACGATCGATTACAAAGTGCGATCTTACTGAATAATGTCATTAAAACAATTTTGCCCCGTAGTATAGACCTTTTTGGAATTTTATTTTAACGAATTCAGGGCATTGTTCCGATGTCCGTTCTTTTTTTAACTTAATTTCGTAGTTCTTCAATTTTGGAAAAAAATCTTTTGTAAATGTGTCTCATTAAAGACGAACCTTTCCCCCCGATTCATTTGTTTTGCCATAATCTATAGAAGCAAAAAGTGATTGTGTAATAAATTCATATATTTAGAATAATAAGAGAAATAAAAAGAAGTTAAACAACCGTACGCCTGACAAGCCATATCGACACTGAATGAGGACCCTGGTTTGTCACGCTTGTTTTGGGGCGTTGTGGTATTTGGACGTCACGTGATACTTGGTATTGAGATGCTATCAAAATGGCGACTTCCATGTATCGTTGACAGAATTTTAAAATCGATTTCATTCCCTTATCCAACATAATAAAACGCTAATATACATATAAACATCCATATGTATACATCAGGAAAAATATATAATTTTTTTTTTTTTTTTTTGCGAAGTTTCCCTTTAAGGGTGTACAAAACCATATTTGTACTATATGATTTTGCTGCCATTTCTCTATTTAATTTACAATATACGATCCATACTACTTATTGAAACTATTCATTTATGTGATTTGGAACTGCGTACATTCAATAAATTATGTAGTGGGCACCCCATTCAGCATCTACCATCAAAATATTGTCTACAACTATCCTTATAAATACTACTTAAATAGTACCTTATCCTTATAAGTACCATCAAATATTCTTGGCACACCTTATCCTTATAAGTACCACCAAATATTCTTCGCACACCTTATCCTTACAAGTACCATCAAATATTCTTGACACACCTTATCCTTATAAGTACCATCAAATATTCTTGGCACACCTTATCCTTACAAGTGCCATCAAAATATGATTGGCACACCTTATCCTTAAAAGTACCATCAAAATATACTTAGCACACCTTATCCTTATAAATACCATCAACACATTCTTGTCACACCTTATCCTTGAATATACCGCTGTTCTCGGCACCCTTTATCCTGATATACATTTTGTGAAAATGAACAGTCGGTGTTAGAAGACCACATGGCTCGGAATAAACAAAAAAGGGGGGGGGGGGGGGGGGGTCGTCAGCAATATACATTATTTCAATAACAACATTGCATACCTTCAGAAATTGTTTCATTAAAATTAATTTAAAAGTACTTTTTAAATTAAAAGGTGGCGTGAAAATTCGAAATACATTAGCAACCTGACATATATGCGGCGATGCTCTGCCCACGTGGCCGGTGGTACATTGTTTAATAATATAGAGCAACAGAAGGCTTTATGCTATGGAAATATTCTGTAAGAATTGCTTTTAGATAATCAAAAGCGCTCAGATACAAATGCTTACAATCCTTTCGTATATGCCTCCAAAGTATCTTTCCAAAATTGTCTAAGCTTTTCTGATATTCCTTGACCGTCTGGTACTTTGGCAGAAATTTAAAAGGATGAATATGACGTCAATTCTAAATCACGTAGTTAGCTTTGATCGTAACAGTGTTTAAAGCGTGGTAACGCTATAAGCAGAAATTGACAAGACCGATCCTAAGATAAAGCGGATTTATTCTCGACCGAATAAATCGAATTAATTAATTAACAACATATATGATTAAATTAAATGAGCATTAATTAGATTTCAAAATATATCTTGCCATCCACAGTTAAGAAATTAGAAAATGTCAAATTCAAACATGTAAAATACCAAAAATTAGTTCAAAAGATAAATATATATGCTGTAAGGTGTTAAGCGCTAGTATATAACAATAAAAAGTCCACAATTGATTTACTGCTCACAAACTCCAAACGTCTTTTCACTACACAATACACAATAAACTCAGTGAATCATTTGCCTCATTGTGTGTGTAATAGTTGTACTTAATTTAGACACAAAACATTGACATTTATTTCAAAAGCTGGTAATAGCAAAAGTTAAATTATCATCCTGGTCTCCCAATTGTGAACCTAACATTATCGATTTTTGGAAAATGACCAGAGCTGCAGATAAAAAAAAAATTCCTATCGGACATTGGGTCCTGCAAGTAAGAGAGTTTTGCCAGACCTACTTTTTTTTTAATTTTGATACAGTATGATTAAAGGGACATCTTAAAGCCTTGACACAGTTAACGACTACTACGACCAGATTAAGGATATTGCCAAAAAAAGGGGGGGGGGGGGTTAGTTACTGAGACCACATTCAAATTAGATAGCCATGCAACATCAAATAATCAATACTTCATATTATTAAATTTTTATTATTCTAGTTCATTTAACCACATGTAGTCAGATATCGGACGATTTTGTTTAATAACAGCGTGCACATTTCTAAATTTTAAATCCAATTGCTTTCGGTTTTTTTCATTCAAAGTCAGAAGGGATTTATGTGCAGGTGTTTCAGTGGTTTTTTTTCTGGCAATATGCACATCACAAGCATCCAAATGTCCTTTGCTCTTTTCATGTTCAGTTATTGTACTAAGTTTAAAGTTGGAGCAGCCAGTTATAAAAAGATGCTTATGCCTTAATTTTCCTTGCGAATTTGTCAGTCGTGCATGCTCGGTACACACTGCATTTCATAACATGACAACCAATGACGACCGTCCTTCCATTTTTGATTAAAGGACCGCCCCGGGCGCCTCTCCTTCTCATGCCGACCTTTTGGCTTTTTTTATTCTCTGTAGATAAATCGATAGGTAGTGAGTGCTTTTTTCCAGGTTTAGACCCCTCCGTAGACTTAATTGGCCATGCAGCCAAAACGGAAATGATCAAATTACAATTTACAACGATTACCGATAGGATACGAAATAAAATCCGGAATGGGAACTGGTTCCCAAAATTTAGCATAAACAGAAAGGAACAGAAATTATTACCGATTTGTTTATACGACTTCTGACTTTATTAACGATAATCAAAGATCCTTCGTCTTAGGGGTCTAAGAGGTAACCAGGACCGACAGAAAATAAATTTTTGACAGCCCCAAGCAGTAAAAATGTTTGCCGGTCATTAGGTCTGACATAAAGACATCATTTGCCGGACCCTCTAAAATTCTGCCCCAGAATCCGACAGGACCGACGATTAGCTGCATTTCTGAAGGACTATTGGATATGGGTCCAAAGTATGGATTTGGATAGCAATCATTCCACATTTGGATTCCTCTTTCGTGTCTAAATTGAGAACAATTATCACACACACAATGAGGCAAATGATTTACTAAATAATCCCCATGACAGACCTTTACCTCATGTGTGAGTTACATAAATTGATCAATACTTAGATGTACGTTAGTCTGTGCACCATGGAAATTAATCACATATTTATCATTAACAACCTCTTTATACACTTGACCTGACCACAATAAATGTACATCCTTTACATTGTTTTTATCAAGTTTTCTTGGTAACATCATTTTAACAAAATGTTTATCTATTTGTAATAATTTAATTAGTGGTATCAAAAGTGACATCTTTTTCTCCCGACACATTTTTACCTCAGACGGTGATGCTTGTAAATTTTTCATGAAAAATTATATCGTTTAATTACGGTTACATTTAGATAATATAAACATACTTCCTTTAGTTGAGGGTGTTACGGTAGATTACCACAAGAAGAAAACATATCACCCGAGACGAAGTCGAGGGTGATATTTGTTCTGAGTGTGGTAATCTACCGTAAGACCCTCAACCAAAGGCAGTATGTTTTATATTATGCTGAATGCCCTTCGGAGGGTGGTATTGTGGGATGTGGTATATCCTTGCAATACCACCCTCGGCTTTGGTGGGCGGAGTTGAGAAAAGTTAAAGAAAAATACCACATCTACATTTACCAATGAAATTGCCGAATTATCAAAGAAATTTGCATAAAGAATAATATATCTAAATATACATGTTCTGCATTGTAACTAAAATGTATACTTTTAACAATATCTAATAAATACATACTACGTGCTAATACTACTTCTACTTTGGCTAAGGGTTCGGTAGTTACTACTGTGAAACTACAATGTATCTTCACCAAAGTCAATATACATTATTTCAATAACAACATTGCATACCTCGAAATACATTAGCAATCTGACATATATGCGGCGATGCTCTGCCCACGTGGCCGGTGGTACATTGTTTAATAATATAGAGCAACAGAAGGCTTTATGCTATGGAAATATTCTGTAAGAATTGCTTTTAGATAATCAAAAGCGCTCAGATACAAATGCTTACAATCCTTACGTATATGCCTCCAAAGTATCTTTCCAAAATTGTCTAAGCCTTTCTGATATTCCTTGACCGTCTGGTACTTTGGCAGAAATCTAAAAGGATGAATGTGACGTCAATTCTAGATCACGTAGTTAGCTTTGATCGTAACAGTGTTTAAAGCGTGGTAACTCTATAAGCAGAAATTGACAAGACCGATCCTAAGATAAAGCGGATTTATTCTCGACCGAATAAATCGAATTAATTAATTAACAACATATATGATTAAATTAAATGAGCATTAATTAGATGTCAAAATATATCTTGCCATTCACAGTTAAGAAATTAGAAAATGTCAAATTCAAACATGTAAAATACCAAAAATTAGTTCAAAAGATAAATATATATGCTGTAAGGTGTTAAGCGCTAGTATATAACAATAAAAAGTCCACAATTGATTTACTGCTCACAAACTCCAAACGTCTTTTCACTACACAATACACAGTAAATTCAGTGAATCATTTGCCTCATTGTGTGTGTAATAGTTGTACTTAATTTAGACACGAAACATTGACATTTATTACAAAAGCTGGTAATAATAAAAGTTAAATTATCATCCTGGTCTCCCAATTGTGAACTTAACATTATCGATTTTTGGAAAATGACCAGAGTTGCAGATAAAAAAAATTCCTGTCAGACATTGGGTCCTGCAAGTAAGAGAGTTTTGCCAGACCTACTTTTTTTAAATTTTGATACAGTATGATTAAAGGGACATCTTAAAGCCTTGACACAGTTAACGACTACTACGACCAGATTAAGGATATTGCCAAAAAGGGGGGGGGGGGGGGGGTTAGTTACTGAGACCACATTCAATTTAGATAGCCATGCAACGTCAAATAATCAATACTTCATATTATTAAATTTTTATTATTCTAGTTCATTTAACCACATGTAGTCAGATATCGGACGATTTTGTTTAATAACAGCATGCACATTTCTAAATTTTAAATCCAATTGCTTATTTATGTGCAGGTGTTTCAGTGGGGTTTTTTTCTGGCAATATGCACATCACAAGCATCCAAATGTCCTTTGCTCTTTTCATGTTCAGTTATTGTACTAAGTTTAAAGTTGGAGCAGCCAGTTATAAAAAGATGCTTATGCCTTAATTTTCCTTGCGAATTTGTCAGTCGTGCATGCTCGGTACACACTGCATTTCATAACATGACAACCAATGACGACCGTCCTTCCATTTTTGATTAAAGGACCGCCCCGGGCGCCTCTCCTTCTCATGCCGACCTTTTGGCTTTTTTTATTCTCTGTAGATAAATCGATAGGTAGTGAGTGCTTTTTTCCAGGTTTAGACCCCTCCGTAGACTTAATTGGCCATGCAGCCAAAACGGAAATAATCAAATTACAATTTACAACGATTACCGATAGGATACGAAATAAAATCCGGAATGGGAACTGGTTCCCGAAATTTAGCATAAACAGAAAGGAACAGAAATTATTACCGATTTGTTTATACGACTTCTGACTTTATTAACGATAATCAAAGATCCTTCTTCTTAGGGGTCAAAGAGGTAACCAGGACCGACAGAAAATAAATTTTTGACAGCCCCAAGCAGTAAAGATGTTTGCCGGTCATTAGGTCTGACATAAAGACATCATTTGCCGGACTCTCTAAAATTCTGCCCCAGAATCCGACAGGACCGACGATTAGCTGCATTTCTGAAGGACTACTGGATATGGGTCCAAAGTATGGATTTAGATAGCAATCATTCCACATTTGGATTCCTCTTTCGTGTCTAAATTGAGAACAATTATCACACACACAATGAGGCAAATGATTTACTAAATAATCCCCATGACAGACCTTTACCTCATGTGTGAGTTGCATAAATTGATCAATACTTAGATGTACGTTAGTCTGTGCACCATGGAAATTAATCACATATTTATCATTAACAACCTCTTTATACGCTTGACCTGACCACAATAAATGTACATCCTTTACATTGTTTTTATCAAGTTTTCTTGGTAACATCATTTTAACAAAATGTTTATCTATTTGTAATAATTTAATTAGTGGTATCAAAAGTGACATCTTTTTCTCCCGACACATTTTTACCTCAGACGGTGATGCTTGTAAATTTTTCATGAAAAATTATATCGTTTAATTACGGTTACATTTAGATAATATAAACATACTTCCTTTAGTTGAGGGTGTTACGGTAGATTACCACAAGAAGAAAACATATCACCCGAGACGAAGTCGAAGGTGATATTTGTTCTGAGTGTGGTAATCTACCGTAAGACCCTCTACCAAAGGCAGTATGTTTTATATTATGCTGAATGCCCTTCGGAGGGTGGTATTGTGGGATGTGGTATATCCTTGCAATACCACCCTCGGCTTTGGTGGGCGGAGTTAAGAAAAGTTAAAGAAAAATACCACATCTACATTTACCAATGAAATTGCCGAATTATCAAAGAAATTTGCATAAAGAATAATATATCTAAATATACATGTTCTGCATTGTAACTAAAATGTATACTTTTAACAATATCTAATAAATACATACTACGTGCTAATACTACTTCTACTTTGGCTAAGGGTTCGGTAGTTACTACTGTGAAACTACAATGTATCTTCACCAAAGTCAATATACATTATTTCAATAACAACATTGCATACCTCGAAATACATTAGCAACCTGACATATATGCGGCGATGCTCTGCCCACGTGGCCGGTGGTACATTGTTTAATAATATAGAGCAACAGAAGGCTTTATGCTATGGAAATATTCTGTAAGAATTGCTTTTAGATAATCAAAAGCGCTCAGATACAAATGCTTACAATCCTTACGTATATGCCTCCAAAGTATCTTTCCAAAATTGTCTAAGCTTTTCTGATATTCCTTGACCGTCTGGTACTTTGGCAGAAATCTAAAAGGATGAATATGACGTCAATTCTAGATCACGTAGTTAGCTTTGATCGTAACAGTGTTTAAAGCGTGGTAACTCTATAAGCAGAAATTGACAAGACCGATCCTAAGATAAAGCGGATTTATTCTCGACCGAATAAATCGAATTAATTAATTAACAACATATACGATTAAATTAAATGAGCATTAAAGAGATGTCAAAATATATCTTGCCATTCAGTTAAGAAATTAGAAAATGTCATATTCAAACATGTAAAATACCAAAAATTAGTTCAAAAGATAAATATATATGCTGTAAGGTGTTAAGCGCTAGTATATAACAATAAAAAGTCCACAATTGATTTACTGCTCACAACCTCCAAACGTCTTTTCACTACACAATACACAATAAACTCAGTGAATTATTTGCCTCATTGTGTGTGTATTAGTTGTACTTAATTTAGACACGAAACATTGACAATTATTACAAAAGCTGGTAATAACAAATTTAAATGATCATCCTGGTCCCCCGATTGTGAACTTAACATTATCGATTTTTGGAAAAGGACTATTGGATATGGGTCCAAAGTATGGATTTGGATGGCAATCATTCCACGTTTGGATTCCTCTTTCGTGTCTAAATTGAGAACAATTATCACACACACAATGAGGCAAATGATTTACTAGATAATCCCCATGACCGACCTTTACCTCATGTGTGAGTTGCATAAATTGATCAATACTTAGATGTACGTTAGTCTGTGCACCATGGAAATTAATCAAATATTTATCATTAACAACCTCTTTATACATTTGATCTGACCACAATAAATGTACATCCTTTACATTGTTTTTATCAAGTTTTCTTGGTAACATCATTTTAGCAAAATGTTTTATCTATTTGTAATAATTTAATTAGTGGTATCAAAAGTGACATCTTTTTCTCCAGACACAATTTTACCTCAGACGGTGATGCTTGTAATTGTTTCATGAAAAATTGTATCGTAAAATTACGGTTACATTTAGATAAATCTAAATATACATGTTCTGCATTGTAACTGAAATGTCTACTTTTAACAATATCTAATAAATACATACTACGTGCTATTTGTACTTCTACTTTGGCTAAGGGTTCGGTAGTTACTTCTGTGAAACTACAGTGTGTATCTTCACCAAAGTCCAAGGATAAACTGAGTTTATACATATTTAGCACAATTATATTTCTCTTTCTATTTTTTTTTCTCCAGCAGGAAGCAGTAGATGATAGGACAATTAAAAATGGTAATTTTACTTTAAACTATAACAAAACAAAAAACATTTTGGGTTACCACAACTTGTGACAAGGAAAAAACTCAATTGATTAACAACAGAATTTTACTAGCAATTAAATACTATATAAACACATGTAGATGTTTTTAAGAAAACCTTGCTTTTACAGCCCTTATATATACTCAGAGCTTTATTGTACAGAACGAATAATTGCCATTAAACAAGAAAAGCTAGATGTTATCAACAGTTCATGGAAGTGCTGCTGTACTTTATTACAAAATAGGAACCATTCATAGTGCTATATTTTTTTCTTCGTTTTATATTATAGAAAATGCAAATGTAACACTCTAAAAAGTATTATTAACTTGAACAATTATAACTCTATAAGATATATAAAATATAATATTGTTGTATTCCTTTCCAAATGAAACTAATGCCTGTTCCGACCCACCCCACCCCAATTTGATTTTTTTTTTAATTTAGCTTCATCTTGTTTCCATTAATTTATATTTTTTTATCTGTTTTTCCTGGTTCTAACTAGTTGATAACCAAAAGTGTCTTGTTTTTCTTACATCATAAAATATTGTTCATATCCTTAAAACATAATATTAATATAAAACAACCCCAAAAAATGTAAAATTGAAAATCTGTATTTTTGTTAGAAACTACATTTGTAAATAGAACATGATCATCTATCATCTGCTCAAACACACTCAAGGGTACTTTCTTGTCATATTTATGTATCATGCTTTAAAATAGATATGTATTATCTTGTATGTACCTACTAACAAATATAATAGCTGTATATTAAATCGTTTTTATTAATGTTAACGAGGTCGGGATAAGGTACCGGTATTCGATGTTTTTCTAACTAACAAATCTACGGATTTCAATAAAAATATTATGATTTACAACAAAAAAAAAACCCTTCACATGTTGGATGAAATATGTACTCAACAACACTTCGAACACATCGAAAGTTTTAACTAATTGGCACAGGCCACGAACAGAAAATCATTGTTCCTTCCTTTAACGAATATACCAAAGTTCAACCTAGCCAAATACTACCACCCATATTAAATCATGAGCGTAGATTAACACGAGTACCACTACACTGGAACAATATCTTAACTAAACACCACTAGCCTAATGTTCCTGTAGACCTATAGTCTCTTTGTACCCATAAACCAAATACCATCAAGATATTAAAGCAATTGGCTCAAACTATGCCAAACAATTAAAAAATAAGTTATTGATTTAACCCGTCAATATGCGTTGCCGCCTAAAAATATATACAATGTATTCAATTATTAAACTCGCGGAAGGAATTTCCACTAACCAAATTCTTTCACCGACCTCTCTCAGTCCAGTCTGACGACGGGGTCATAGGTCATCCCTTGCACTGAACGGGATATTGTAACAATTCGCGATGCACACAATTAGAAACCTCCCTCTTCCTGGGGTAGTCCCCCGAAAGTTTTCACTAAACAATAAGCCAATCCTCCAATGACTGCCTAACTAGAGCCGATCATTGTCTTTCCTGTGTTGGGCATATACCTCGACATATATAGTACTTGATGGGGATTAGCAAGCCCCAAGCTAGGAGTGCCCAATAGTGCATAGCTAGTTATTATTTGCTAATTATTGAGTACACGTACTCGTAACTGAGGGGTTGCTAATCCCCAACGAGATGGTTACTCGCTAAATGTGTAAATGTATTACCTTTATTACTACTTGGTAGAAATGTCAGTTTTCCCTAAGGAATTGGCCAATCCTCCAATGACTGATTTACTAGAGTCAAATACCAATAACATATTTACAATTTTTTCAGTAACAAGTAACATTCAGCCGCCTCCTTATGAATTGTTCACTATATTGTTCAGTAACAATCTTCTTGTCACAACGGTGACCACTATTCCTTCCGTGAACCTACAGGACAAATACAATTTAAAAAAGTTGTTTTTTAAATTCACCCCCCCCCCCTTTACTTGTGCGGTTGCCACAATCACTTCATTGCGAGGGACTGACTTCAAGTATCCATGGGATCAAATCTCCGTCCGATCTTCTAGACACAAGCCAAATCAGTTACTTAAAGGCACATACAGTATTAATAGATTGAGTTTATCTCTGATTAAGCACGGTTATGACTGGGAGTTCAGCATCTTTTTTCGTTCACATTTCTTAGCATCGACAGATTTCTTTGTATCTATGAATGCTGCATTTTGGAGATTTAACCAAGATGACGGTAAGAGGCTCTACGAATAATTGTATGACACAGCTACAACTTTTAAGTTCGAATCAAGGTCGCTTTTATTACGCCACAAATGTTGTGGCGACAACAAAGAGATAAAACTGTTGTCATGTATATTAAAGCTTAGTTTACATAACATTTTCCACATTGATTGTCTAACGTTAGCTTGTTTTCTTCGTCGTTACTTCCGGGGTTTCAACAGTCTTGGGGGAGCTATTAATACGAACACATTTAAATTCTAGAAAAACCTAAATTAATTATGTCATTTCCCGATTATTAAGCAGTCAATATTTCTCGGATTCTTCGCGACAAATGTTGAAGCGCCAACTGTATGGCGGAAGCGTTTCTTATCGAAGTGAATCGACTGTCCACATCGTGTACGTCTCGCGGGTATACTAAGCCCACCTCTAGAGCATAACAATCATCACGTTATCAACGCCATGCAAGTTATTTTGATCTTTTCGCATTAGGTGCAACATATTCAATATCTAAATCTTATCGTGCAACCATTGATATTTCAGATCTTTCCATTTGTGCAGGTAAATTATGCCCTTTTATATAAATATCAAACTTATTCGAATCAAGGAGTGGAAGTGATATAACAACCAAAAATGGTATTGTCATAAATTAATTCTGTACACGTCAAGAACCTGGAGGAAATCCACAAACCTTTATTTGGATCATCAGAGAACTCGAGAAAGCTTGATTTTGATTTCAGTTAAAAGATTTAGTAAATTGTCAGGTGAAGCCGTATTTGGCGAAACATGACCTAATGATAATATGTTTAACTATGCATGAATAAAGGTAATAACAAAATTACGAACTCCGAACAATCTTACAAAGGGAAAGTCAAAACTCATAATTTTATAAAAAGACAAAATCAGTCAGCAACCGGAAAACTGAAAACCGTAATGACCCTGGCATTTCTAAAGAAATGGTGGGTTGAATCAGATTTTAAAGCGCCAAACCTCCCACTTTTATTACGGTTCAAAGGTTCCGGCTGTCACTATAACAGTATTTATAACAATACTGGAACAAAATAAGTAAAATAATTGTCAAAGCAGTACCAAATTCAGTGAAGTAAATGTCAAAGACACTTTTACGTCACACATTGATGAAAAAAATATTTTTGACATTTTTGTTGACTTCCTTATCTTTATACATTTTCACTCTATGAAAATGTATCGTTTATTATCGTCTCTGCAGAGACGGAATATATTTCGAGAAGATCTTGGTATCGGAATATAAACTGTTTAAGAGATCGAATAAGGCGAATCTTTTTATAGCCCTGGTCCAGTAGCCTGTTTCTCAGATGAAGATGACGTTTCAAGAAATCAGAATAATTGCTACGGGCCCTTGCATAACGAATCAATTGCGAGATGTAAACACCATATGCAGGAGAAGCTGGTATATTGATGCACATATTTGGAAAATTTATAATTTTAAAATTGAAGTCCCGTTTATCATAAATTTTAGTACTGAGTTTACCACTGTCGTCAAATTCGAGGTATAAGTCCAAAAATGATGCGGACGAAGCTGTATCTGTGGTTTCTTTAACTTCCAGCTCTGGAGGATATATCAATGGAAGAAATTCTGCAAATCTAGAATTATTGATAGATAAAACGTCATCAATATACCTGTATGTGAAATTAAAGGCTCTAGCCTCATGAATCTTCTTATCTTTTACAAACTTTTGAAGAAACTCCGACTCGTATGAGTATAAAAATAAATCGGCTAGAAGAGGGGCAAACATCGCTTTTTTAACTTGTATCTTTAAATCTGCAGTTAATGACAATGTTTATGATTAAAAGATTGTTGTTGTCAATATGAATATTAACTGGAGTTCGTGAGCATCTTCGAACAAGAAATAATAGATTTATACATTTTATATAGCATGCAATAAATTAATTCATGAAATAAAACACTACATGCAATAATATAAGACATTTTTTTTTATTCAGTTATCCGTAGGGTACAACTTGAATTTGGTACTTGGTAGTATATCACTATGTAATGAACATTTGGTATTAGTCGAACTCTTTTTGTTATTTTTTCAAACCGCAGCCTCATTTCGGTCTTTTCGAAATTTAGCAGCAAGAGAGGAGGACACAAGTGTATTGGAGAGAAGTTCATCTTCTTAAGAAAGTATATATTACTGTAATATAATTGTTAATCATTTTATTGTAGGGTGCAAATAAAGGACGTTTGAATTTTGTATTCTTATCCGGTCACAGCTGTTGCGTCGAAATTAAGGAAAATACAACACTTTATTAAACATGTTAAACATAATTGATTATTTTAAGTGATGTTTAATTTATTATTTAAATTAATACGTTTGAAACAGTACAATAATTATGATTACTTATTATTCATAACTGAGTGTATACAGGTCTCTAATTATAAGATTAAGTGATTATATATTTATATATAGTGATTACCGGATTACATTTTGATTAAGTGATTACTTATCGATAAATAAGGAATACATATTATATTAAAAATGAGTACCGGAGTCCCGACAATTATGATTATGTGATTACATGATCCAAATTGAAGTGACTACCTGATTCAATTATGATTAAGTGTTTACCTGATTCAATGATGATTATGTGATTACCTGATTCAATTATGATTGTGATTAGCTGATTCAATTATGATTATGTGATTACCTGATTCAATTATTGATTATGTTATTACCTGATTAGTTTTTTTTGTTATATTTTAGCAGATCAATCAATTTAGTAAGTTCGTTAATTTCGTGAACCATGCATAGGCGGTCCGGAAGAAAGAGGTCAAAGTTAGTGGTGGCGATGCCGCATCAGCAATCAAGAAGGCAAGACAGCAGCATTCTGATGTCATAGCAAACATTCCCGCAAGCGAACCTACTCGCAGGACAAGCCAGAGTACACTTGCATCAACTGAACGTATCACAACTCCAACTATAACCATTGCAGCTCCTATAGAGAATTTAAATACTGATACACGTACTGCAGTGTCATCGACTCCAGTGACGTCACCTACCATAGTACAGTCATCAGATGTAATCAATCCAGTAAATGACTTAAATCTGTCATTTAATAATACAGGTAATGTTTTGCCTGTTGAAACAGTTAGCGTCAGATAGCATAGCAAGAAATATAGGTCAAAATATAAAACGAAAAATAAGTGAATGTTATTTAATTGAACGGACATCATCTGCAGTCAAAGTACCAAGCAAGAAGTACATATCTTTTGCACTAAATGGCATTAAACTTCATGTTTGTTTAAGTAGTCTCTTATAATCACTAAAACCATAGTACGAGAACAAGAAGACCAGGCAGATTCATCGTCTCCACATCGTGAAATATAAGTCACTAGAGGTGTTGTATCATATAAATGTATATTGAACATTCTAGCAATTATTTTATCTATTTACCTAGTCTTAGCAACATTTCCAAAATTAAAATATGACTTCTTAGCGAAGAATCTTTGATACATCAGGTAAGAAAACCTCCAATAGCTGAAAAAGAAATTGAATCGTTGATAAAAAATTTGTTTTGTCAATTTACAAAACAAAATGGATGTTAATAATAATGCACCATTCAAATTTATATATCATTAATGTACAAGTTGAAGAAACACTCAACATTGTGAGCTGTTGTCTGTACTATCAATGTTGACAGTTTCTGACTGATTGTCACTTTCAGTGTGGTTGTCACTCATTTCAGCATTTCTGGATGCTTCACTTGCTATATTTTGTGCAGCAATATGTGCAGATTCTTCCGGTGAGGATTCTCCTTCATCAGTTACATGACTACTTTTGTCACCTTTGTTGCTACAGGAATCAGTACTGGAATCATTTTCTGACGAATTTAGAACAAAGTCTTTGTCCCTAATTTCATCATCAAAATTACTTGCTTCACTTTCGGTAGAATGTTTTCTCTTTCTATTCCAAGTTCTGGTGGGTCTCTTTGGCCTTTCCATAACTGACATATCTTCATTCTGTGAATTTGAATTTTCAGAACTGGAACCTTCAGCAGAACCATGAGAACTCTGGGGACTGTGACTTTCTTCATTATCAAACTCCGATGATTCAGCACTTATATTTAAAAATTCTTCCATCATAGGTGTATTTTCTCTTGTATTACTTATTCGATAAGGCAATATAAAAAACTGAAGATCCTATGTGTCTACTGAAGCTTATATAACCCATACTAATTATCAGATATAAGTGTGTAGTCTATTTAAATCACCAATGGTTTGTCCATTTAAAATTCTGATTTTGTTTTCTTTACAAAAATTTAGCAACAATTTGTCACTATTGTTAGTGTGTTTGTGGTCAAGATTATTATTTTTTTTTTTTTTAAACTTTATATTTATTGTACAAAACACATATATAAATATTACAACATACAGAAAACAGACATGCATATTAGTATAAACACAACGACATTGAACTTAATAAAACATTTATAATTTGACTGCAAGGGTAGCAAAGTCATAACCAAACACATATGAAATTTGCGTAAATATAGCGCTGTAAATCAAAAGTATACGAGGTAGGAAACAATACCTTAATACTATAAAAATATTGATCAACGTTCCATTATAGGAAACCAGGGACTCCAGTACGTATTGTATTTTTCTAGAGTTAAGTTCTTGAAAGAAATGTGTTTTTCTAAAATCAGATTTTCTTTTAAGTAATTCTTTAATGCTTCAACGTTGACCATTCCTTCATTTACCTTTGTTCTAAAGATATAAATTTTGTTAACAAGATTATCTTATTTTTAATTAAATTAGCATCATAAGGATGTAGTAGGTCAAACATAACTATCTCCAAATTCAATGGAATTTCAATGTATGTCATTTCAAAAATCCATCTGTTCAATTCATGCCATAAGTCTTGAGACTTTATGACCCCCATAGTAGATGTTCAATAGTTTCTGGCTCTTCTTTACAAAAAGTACACACGTTACAATCGTTTACTTTTATTTTGTAAAGAAGTGTTTATCCCCAATATTCTATGGATAATTCTATATTGAAACCAGCAAAGTTTTGTTTTTTGTATGCTTTGTACAATGAAAGTGAATATTTTTCCACTCAATATCATATTTGTTTAGGATGTTTTCCCACTTCTGTTCTACAGATATGTGTACTGTCTTTCTATTTAAGACATTGTACATATCCTTTGAGCCTTTCCTAGATTTAAGAAAAAGGCCAGTGTTAAATGGCATTAATGGCTGAGGATTTTTCTCATGTACATTTGCACCAGTAGAATGCAGCCATTTTTTAACTGTAAGAGTTATACCATAAAACTGCAAGAACATTGGTCTTAAATTATCAGTCTGCTGGAAATCTTGAAATGACATAATATTGCCTTGATTATAAATGAGATCATTAACCGTCCAAATTCCCCTTTTTGCCCATTTGTTGTAATAAACCGTAGAATTGCCAACTTTAATACTATTATTATTATTCCATAATGAAGTCCACAGGACATCTCCTGGATATCGAGGTAAATGTAGTTCTTTTAAGTTATTCCAGGAATCAAAGACTTCTTTCCAAAATTTATTTTTTGAAGCCTTTACTGGTCCAAGATAAGCTAACTCAGTAAAATCTATTTTTCACTATATTTATACAGTTTAACCCAATTTGACTCTGAATGGAATAGTCTCCGTACCCAAGTAAGTTTAAGCCCTTGAATAAAATCCTTCAAGTTTATCATTTTCAGGCCACCCCAGCAGTAGTCCTAAGAAATTAAATCTCTCTTTACTTTATCTGGTTTATCATCCCAAATAAATGAATAAATTTTACTGGTCAGTTTGCGTATCATATTCTCATCTGGTCCTGGGATGGCTAAGAACAGATGATTCAATTTTGATATGATTAAAGTTTTGATAATAGTAATTTTTCCAAATAAGTAAGTGTTTGTTTTAACCATCTGTTTATAGCATTTTCTATTTCTTTGAGTCTACGTTTGTAGTTAAGTACTATCATCTGATCTAAATCAACAGAAAAAGTAATTCCCAATAGTTTAAATGTACTGGAGCCCCATTTCAGTCCCCACTTGACACATTTTGTCATGACTATGTTTCTTACTACCTATCCATATCACATTTGTTTTTTCTAAATTAATTTTGAGTCCCGAGATTTCAGCATAAAATTGGAGAAGGCGGAGAGATGCATCAAGTGAAGCAGGAGATCCATCAAGAATCAGTGAGGTATCATCAGCGTACTGAGACAATCTATATTTTGTGTCGTCAATTGTTATACCCTTTATTTCCCTACTCTTCTTCACTAAAATACCTAATATTTCAGCACATAGTAAAAAGATGTAGGGAGAGAAAGGGGAGATGTAGGGAGAGAAAGGGTCCCCTTGTCTGAAACCCCTTTGTACATTAAAGAATTCTGACAAAGAACAATGGTGTGTAACGGCTGAGGTAATATCCTTATAAAAGGTTTTTACCCATTCTATCACAGATTCCCCAAAATTAAAGAATTTCAATGTGTCAAAAATGAATGACCAAGAAATCGAATCAAATGCTTTTTTTAAATCAATAAGTAAGAGTATACCAGGTATGTCATTTTCTTCTGTAAAATGTAATATATCATAGATAAGACGACAATTTTCCCCAATGTATCTTCCTGGGATAAAACCAGTTTGATCAGTGCTGATTAAATGTGTCAAAACTGATTTTATCCTTTCTGCTATACAGCTAGAGGCCAATTTATATGTAGAATTCAAGAGGGTAATTGGACGCCAATGTTTTAAGAATTCTTTCGATTTACCTTCTTTTGGGATACAAGTGATCACTCCCTGTCGCTGTGTGACAGACATTTTTCTTTGTTGATATTCATAATTAACAGATCTGAAGACAAATTTTCCCACCTCAATCCAGAAAAATTTAAAGAAGTCAGCTGTAAAGCAATCTGATCCTGGGCTCTTGTTATTTTTCATGCGTTTTAACGCTGACGTCAATTTCCCTTTCCAATGATTGTTTTTGATTTTCAGTTAATTTTGGTATATCATTATATGGGATCTCTGTTGAGAGATTAACCTTTTTTAGACAGTCTTGCTTTTTGTAAAGCTTCTCATAAAATTGTTTCGTTTGTTTCAGGATTTCCTTTTGGTCATCAACAACAACATTTTCATCTATTACCAACTTCTGGATAGTTTTTGAGACAAAATGTTTATTTTCAAAGTTACAAAAAAAAATTGTAGGTTTTTCTCTTTCTTCAATCCACAGAGTCCGTGACCGAATATATTGACCCCTCATTTCATTTTGCCTAAGTATCCGTAATTGCGATTTCTTTTCCTCAATTTCAATTAAATTTTGGGCTGATTGTGTATTTTCCTCCAGTTTACGGATCTCTCTAGTAAGTGTGTTTTCTAATTTTACCCTTTCCCGTTTTTTATAAGTAGCATAAGAAATAGTTTTGCCCCTTAATTCTGTAAGAAGAATCTCTAGAAAGAGCTGATCATCAATTGTTAATTGAATATCAAGGTTGTCAATATCTCTTAATTCAATTTAATATCATAATAATTAAATTGTTTATTGTATTGAACATATATGAATTGTTGTATTAGTTAACGTTCAAATGTTCACTCAGCAATTCCATTTTTTATATATAAATTTGTAAACATTAACAAAACGACTTCCGTCGCGGTCTGTTCGTTTGGTTTATTCTGTAACACCATTATATTCACGTGCAAGTTTTAGCAGGAATGTTCATATAAATATTCTGAAATTTTCCGGAGCGGCATATTGCGTTACAGTCGAGGAGGAAACATTATTCAACAAGAAGTTTTCATAAATCAAGATAAGTAAACTATTTATATTACTCTTTAATATTAATTTATGAGCAAAGTCTTGTAGTTTGATAGAACCATATACTCTTAAAGCTCCATTGTAAGCAATACAGCTTGCATAATGTTTCGTGTAATATTACAAATTAATGTAATTTTAACTAATATGAACACAGCATTTATGTTGAATTCTGACAATTTTTCGTTTTTGTTTCATACATGCCTAGAGCTAGAGGGAGGAGAGTGAGGCCCGTCAATCCAGAGGGTTTAGTGTACAGGTAGAGATTAAGGGCGCGAGAACATGGAGCAGTTCAACAGGAAGTAATTCGGCCGAGGCGTAACCGTAATCCCAGGAACATACAACCAGTGTAAGCTGATGAACAGGCTAATGTTCAGCCGGAACCTGCTGTTCCATAAGTGCAACACCTATCAGTACCTGTTATACCTCCGGTACAACAAGTTTTGCCACCAGTGACAACCCTAAATCAAGGTGTGCAAGCTGAACCAGTAGTTGCCAATGGTGAGAATCTATTAAATATGCCTTGCACAAATGATACACATACACCAATGTTAATGGCCTTTTCAAATGAATTAGACATTTTTCTACCGCAAACACTAAAAGATAAAATATGGAACTTAGAATACATTGATTTATCTTTGTTATTAAGACAAAATTGTAATTTCCCTAATGAAAATCAGAACTGCATTGCTGTTGATAATGGCCGATTAGTACTTCAGTCCGTCAACAAACCTGCAAAAAGCACATTGAAAACATATCTATGTGGACTGATGCTTTCATATATTATGCTAAGGTTTTAATTACTAAACATCCACTTCTTGCTGGAGATCTTTTTATGTACATGGCAATAATTAGGGGTGCAATATCTGACGCCACGTTTGACCATGTTTACATGTGCGATCAGCAATTTAGACTTAGAATGTCATTGAATCCGACAAATTCATGGTCACAAATTGATGGTACACTTTGGTTACGTTTTATTGCTAAGGGTGTTTCTGGTCTTCCGAACTCGACTCTCTCTAATAATGGAAGTCACCATGTTATGATTATAACTTTAAAAAAGGTTGTTTTAGGCGTAATTGTATGAAATGCGGTGCCATTCATCCTACTGCATTGTGCAATCAATGTTTTAAAAAGAATTCCAATGCACAACTAAATGCTCGCAAAAGTACAAATTCATATTTGCAAAATTCTCAAAGGGCAGCAGCTGTAAATTTAAATATAAGACCTCCCTTGCTAGGTAATGGACATCAAAACAAACAATAGACTTTGTTTTTCAGGTGACAGATTCAATGCTTGGAAACTTGGGTTTTCACCAATTAAACTCCATGAGCTTGAAGAATTCCTAAAACTTTACCCTAATAAAACTGCTGCCTATGAATTACTTGATGGTTTTTCAAATGGATTCAAAATTAAATACAGTGGTCCTAGATTAGCATTAGAAACAAAAAATCTAAAATCTGTCTTTATTAATCCAACTGTTGCATTACAAAAAGTAGAAAATGAAATAAATTTGGGTAGAATTGCTGGACCTTTTCAAAATCGGCCTATTTCTAATTTGAGATGTTCTCCAATAGGTGTTGTTCCTAAGAAGACTGGTGGTTGGAAATTGATAACGCATTTGTCATACCCACCGTCAAACAGTGTAAATGATTATATTGATGAACAGCACACAGCTGTTCACTACTCTTCATTTGATAATGCGGTATCAATTGTTAAAAAATTAGGGAAGGGGGCTTTAATAGGAAAAAAGGATATAAAATCAGCATTTCGACTGTTACCATGTTATCCAGGTGACCTTGACCTTCTTGGATTGATAAATGCCTTCCAATGGGGTGCTCAATTTCCTGCAAAACCTTTGAACAATTTTCAACATTTATTCATTGGTTAGTTTGTTTTGAAAGTAATTCTAAAAATTTAGATCATTATTTAGACGATTTCTTTTTTGCTGGTGAAGCTGGCACAAATAATTGCACAAATTTAATTAATCAATTTGATGGTGTTTGTGAACGTTTAGGTGTGCCAATTGCGAATGAAAAAACGGAAGGCCCTACCACAATTTTAGAATATTTAGGTTTAACAATTGATACCCAAAATATGGTTGTAAAAATTCCAGCAGATAAAGTGAAGGAGTTGTTAAATCAAATTAAAACAGTAGCTTCTGCAAAAAAGGTTACATTAAAACAATTACAATCCTTGTGTGGCTTGCTTGCATTTTGCACAAAAGCACTTCCTGCGAGTAGAGCGTTTAGTAGGCAATTGTATATGGCAACATCTAAAGCAAACAAACCATTTCATTTCATCTGAGTAACAAAGAACATGTTTGAAGACCTTATGATATGGAAATATTTTCTTGAAGAGTTCAATGGAATTACATATATTTTAGATGAAACATGGCTTTCTAACTATGACTTGCAACTCTTTAGCGATAGTTCAGGCTTAATTGAGAAATGTTGCTCAGGTTATTTTATGGGCAGGTGGTTCTTTCTACAATGGCCAAAAGAATGGGAGAATACTGATATATTGAAGGATATGACTTATCTAGAAATTATTCCTATAGCTTTAGCAATATATCTTTGGAATGCTGAGCTCTTCAAGAGAAGGGTTTTGTTTCATGTAGATAACATGGCCGTAGTCGCAATTCTTAATAAGAAAACATCAAAAAGTGCACGTGTACTTAACATACTTAGACGCATTGTATATTGGACATTGATTGGTAATTGCCATATTACGGCTGTTTATATTGAGTCATCAAAAAATGTTCTAGCTGATGCATTATCTCGCCGTCAAGTTCAGAAATTCCGACAACTTTCTCCTCAATCGGATCCCTTTCCAACACAAGTTCCATTGGAGTTCTTGAGGGTCTTTTGAAGGAAAATATCGAAGATTAATAGAAAATTCTATATCTTTGAATACATGGAACGTTTATGATAATGCAGTTAAAACATTAGAATCATTCAAATGTGAAATGAGTTTAGAACAAAAGTGGCCAGTTCCACTGTCGGATTTGATAAATTTTATGGCATTTTTGTCAAAAAATGAATATTCACCTTCAACAGTCAAATCATATATATCTGGCTTGAGCTTTAAGATGAAAATATCTGGTTTATTGGATACTACTAATAGTTTCATAATTAATCAAATGTGATTAGGCATGCAACGTTTACACAAAAGGGTTGATTCAAGAAGACCAATTACAATTGATTTGCTCGTGCATATTTTTGATGCTTTACAGTATACGTGTTCATCAGTTTATGAAACTGCTCTATTTTCGTCTTCTTTTTCACTTGCCTTTTTTGCATTTTTACGAGTTGGTGAATTTGCTGAATCTCATTTGTCAGAGAGGCATATGTTACAATATTCCGATATATCAATTGATAAGGAAAATGGTTTGATTAATTTAAGTTTACCATCTTCAAAAACTGATCAATTAGCAATCAGAACTAATCTTGTAATACCAAAGTTTGAGAACGTCAAGATTTGTCCTGTACACACGTTATTAAATTATTTGAAATTGAGACCAAAACTTGAAGGACCATTATTTTGTCATTTCAACCATAGATCTGTTACTCGTTTTCAAGTTTCGTCTATGTTAAAATCAACTTTACGCTTTCTAAACATTAATGAACAGGATTTCAATACACACTCATTTCGTATAGGGGCAGCAACCTCTTTTTCATTTTGAGAGGGAAATCTGAAGATGATATTAAACAAATGGGACGGTGGAAATCTAAAGCATACATGAGATACGTTCGCATAAATTATTAGCCTTCAAAAGCTTACCAAGTTGAACGTTAATCCTTTCGAAATTTCAGAATTGCAACAAATCTGGATCATTGGTTCATCCATTATATCAAGGGCAGAAGAACACACTACTATGAGGCCTACTGGCACACACCTTGGCCTTGATAAGTATGGTTTTAAACTTACATGGGTTGGAATGCCGGGAATGAGTTGGATAAATAATGTTCCAATAGTGTTTAGATCTATCAGATGTTTTGGAATACCAAGGGCACTTCTACACGTCGGTGGCAATGATCTAGGCAATTATTCCACAAAGGAACTGATAAAACATTTAAAATTTGCAATATATGTTGTAAATCGCATGTTGCCAACAACATCTTTTATTTTTTCAACTATTTTGCCACGAAGATCTTGGCGTTACTCATCAAATTGTATTGCAATGGAGAACGCAAGGAAAAGAGTTAATCGTGTCATAAGGACATTTTTTCAATACAACTGCATATGTGGTTACCCATCCAGATTTGGAACATTGCCACACATCTCTATTTAAAGATGGAGTTCATTTGTCCTTTTTAGGGAATGGCATTTTTATTAATATCATTCAAGGTGCTTTGGAACAATTTGTGTTGAACCCTTACATAACACAATCTGTTTGCATTCACACATAATAGTTGATATGCGTTTAATTTGAAAAAAATGCTTTAACCGACATGTTTGTTTGCTAGTTTGCCACGTTTTGATGGCTAGTTTGCTTAATTTTGCTACGTTTGTTGGCTAAATTATGGAACATGACCACACATGGCGGAATTTATCGATTTATGCTGATGCTGCTTTGGACTAAACCCAACAGCCGAGAACTTTTTCATTGAATGGTTACCCTTCAATGCTAATATTGTCAACATGTTTCTGTTGGCCTGTTAGCTTTACATCTCGAATTAAAGCTATGACAAATCATCTGCCATACAACTGTCTTTGTTGTTTATTAAAAATAATTGCATTAAGTATGTACTTAGTCAAGTGGTATACAACTGTCCTCAATAATTACAAGTCCAATGGTATGCAAATGTCGTGAATTTACCCAACTTTGACAATGGATAAAAAAGGCATTACACACATTTCGGTTAATTTTGCTTAAGAGTTCATATACAATAATTCAATTTAATATCATAATAATAAAATTAGTTTATTGTATTGAACATATATGAATTGTTGTATTAGTTAACGTTCAAATGTTCACTCAGCAATTCCACTTTTTACATATCAAGTCCATTTTTTATATACAAATTTGTAAACATTAACAATACGACTTCCGTCGCGGTCTGTTCGTTTGGTTTATTCTGTAACACCATTATATTCACGTGCAAGTTTTAGTGGGAATGTTGATATAAATATTCTGAAATTTTCAGGTGCGGCATATTGCGTTACACAGTCGAAGAGGAAACATTATTCACCCACACACCCTTATCCATTAGTTTGTCTTTTGTTGCTACTGTTTGCTATATTTTTCAGAAGCTGTGAACTTGTCTACAGATTGTCAGTAACATCAACGTCATAGCTTGTAATGGAATTATTCGAGATGTACCTTTGTTCACTGTGATTATCCTCAATATGGAACATGACCACACATGGCGGAATTTATCGATTTATGCTGATGCTGCTTTGGACTAAACCCAACAGCCGAGAACTTTTTCATTGAATGGTTACCCTTCAATGTTAATATTGTCAACATGTTTCTGTTGGCCTGTTTGCTTTACATCTCGAATTAAAGCTACGACAAATCATCTGCCATACAAATGTCTTTGTTGTTTATTAAAAATAATTGCATTAAGTATGTACTTAGTCAAGTGGTATACAACTGTCCTCAATAATTACAAGTCCAATGCTATGCAAATGTCGTGAATTTACCCAACTTTGACAATGGATAAAAAAGGCATTACACACATTTCGGTTAATTTTGCTTAAGAGTTCATATACAATAATGCCTCTTTATTATATACATGTACTGAATATTGTTCCTTTACATATTTGATTTGTTTCTTGACTAATTTTACATACTCAGTGTCATGAAGAAGAGAATTGCTAAACTTCCAAAGACCTTTGCCTTCGATAAACTCATTTATTTTGAAGGAAAATATGACTGGCGAATGGTCTGACCTATAGCTATTATCAATTTTAACATCACATACACTATGGAAGAAGCTATCGGAGACCAAAAAGAAATCTAACCGAGACTGCTTGAATAAGGGTAATAACAAAATTACCGAACTCCGAACAATCTTACAAAGGGAAAGTCAAAACTCTAGTATATAAACAGACAAAATCAGTCAACAACCGGAAAACTGTGAAAACCGTAATGACCCTGACTTGGTACAGGCATTTCTAAAGAAATGATTTTATAGCGCCAAAACCTCCCCCTTTCATTACGGCTCAAAGTTTCCGGCTGTCACTACAACAGTATTTATAACAATACTTGAACAAAACAGGTAAAACAGTTGTCAAAAGCAGCACCAAACTCAGTGAAGTAAATGTCAAAGATAATTTTACGTCACACATTGATAAAAAAATATCTTTGACATTTTTGTTGACACCCTATCTTTATACATTTTCACTATATGAAAATCCATCGTTTATAATCTTTTCTGCAGAGATGGAATATATTTCGACAAGATCTTGGTATCGGAATATAAACTTTTTAAGAGATCGAATAAGGCGAATCTTTTCATAGCCCTGGTCCGTTTTCGCCAAGAAAATCTTTTAAGAACAGGATATAACTCTCTAAAAGGATCAACTAAATTATAGTCTTCCTTAATGTCTAAAAGTTTTCTCTAGATCTGGGGTTATTGATGTTAACATAATTCTGAGTGTCAAGATTGAAATTCTGAATTAAATTAAAATCTCCACATAAAATACAGGACTGATTATCAAAGTTTTCAATTACATCTGCCACTTTATTATAGAAACAGGGGGTGTCCACATTTGGACCATTAATATTAATTAAAGTAATTCTGTTGTCTTCAATATTAAGGTCTATTCCAAGAAGGTTGCCATTATCATCTTTTTTAACTTGGTTAATTTTAAATTCAAAGTTATTTTTGAAAAATATAGCAACACCTCTCTGGTTAGATGCAAATGAATTAAAAATGCATTCTCCCTGCCACTGATTCTTGGTCTGTACTTGAAGACAATAAATATTTTAGTCTTTTGAGTATAAATAATTAAGTACATCTCCCCGCTTTTCCTTCATATTAAATCCTTGACAATTATAAGAAACCATTTTAAGGACTTGATCTTTCATAGTATACTATCTATATAACATGGAAATAATAACAAGCATGTCTGAACCAAAAAACAACAACAAAATAAAAAAGTTACCTGTGAAATCCCGGGACAGTTCATATTGTTCTTCTGTACATGTCTAAGCAAAGTTGAAAAAGTATGTAATACAATCAATATAAAGGACAAAACACACAAAAAACTATGCATTAAAAACAGATGTGTTGCCTGAATCTAGAGATATTCATTGTTTAGTGGTGAATTTCGGTGTACATGGACTAGGGGAGTTAACTCTGATACAAAACAAAACATGTAATATAGGACTTTTCAAATTAATATCTCTATATCTTTATTGTTTCATATTGACACTAATTGTTTCTATCATTTATTATATGGAAATTATCTTTTCTTATATATATATTTTTTTTACTTCTGAAAATTAACAATTCTGATAAATTTAAATTAATGACAAAAAAGAAGAGATCACACATGATGCACATTTATACAACAGTCCTTTGTTTTGTGCAATCCTATCTGATCCACTCAAGTTTGGCAATATGGATTGGATCATCTGAGTTGAAGTATAACATTTTCATTTTATCCGACAATACATGATATGTGCCTTTAAGACTAAATAAACAATGTAAGACATATAAATACATGTGTAGATACTATTTATTATATTTTACATAAAGTCATATATACCATGATATACTATAGTACACATATTGATTTAATGAGAAACTCCCTGTTTTATGTTGACCCCCAAATGAGTTCAAAAACTTATATTGTCATTCAATTTTGATTATATTTACAGAGTACTTTTCAATTTATAAAGTGTATATAATGAATAGTGAAGAAATAGCGGATTTTCTTTTAAAATATTCCCTGTCTATTTTTATAAATTAATAACAGTATATATTTAAATGGAATCACATTCATGTGTATGTATACTAAAACATATCTATATATATTAATAATAGTTAATGAAGATGTAGGTGTATAAAATTAAAGAGTGCATATGTCTCCCCTATGCTGTGTAATGGAAATCAGTGTCTAATATAATTTATGCAACCATTACATACACAAGATTGTTCGGAGTTCGGTAATTTTGTTATTACCCTTATTATACACAAGCTTAAAGGACAAATGACACGATTTTTAATTTTTCACAAAACTTTGTGAAATACTTCCAAAATGCTGTAAAAATAATTACTTTTTCACTTTCATGTGATTAACGATACGTACAAAGGGATAAACATCCCTTTTATCGCCCTTTTTGCTGACCCAGAAATTATGCAGATTTTGAGTGCGATAACGAGGCTGAACCACTCGTGACGTCACATGCGCCAGTCATACATTTCTAAATCAGTTGATTGATATCGATACGAAATTTGTATAACAAAGCCGTGATTAGCAAACCAAAACAAACATCCACGTGGGTGAAATAGCTAGAAGTTCCAAATGGTGTCCTGTGCAGCGTTTGGGTGCAACAACAGAGGAACCAAGGGCAATGGACTGAGTTTTTTCTCGTTCCCAAAGGACGGCCATCTGAGAAAAGCCTGGATCCATTACTGTCGACGATGGAATTTCGATCCAACATCAGGTCACAGATTGTGCTCCACCCACCTCATCCGTGACTGCTTTGAAAGGGATCCTTTGGGAATGATGGAACTTGGTGTTGATGGAACCTTCAAGCGACGACTGAAGCCAGATGCAACCCCAAATGTGCCCCTAGCATCACCTGACCCGGAGAAAAAAATTGGCGAAACTCCAGTTTTTCAACACCTACACATTCCTAGGGAAGCACTACAGAAGCGTCAAAAAGCCGAGGTATGTGATTTTTAACATTACAATATTACACATGTGCAAAGGCTAGTCGAGAAGCACTCTTAATATCATTAATTATAATCGATCAAGTCGTGGTTTAGAAGTACATGTACTGTAGGTCATCATGCTCCCCCACTTTTTCGCAGTTTACCACGATCAGACGATCACGGGGCGTATACATCAAGTTTTGCATGTTGTAATCCCGTTTAAATTTCATGCATAGTATACAAGTGTTATAATTTATTTCCAGTTTCATAAATTACTAGTATATACGTTCTCCACACATGTATAAATGTACGTACGGTCCAGATTATGACCTTTACCAAATGTAAACAAATAACAATACTATATTTAACTCAGATTTGACAACTGAAAATACACCACTGTATGTTACAGTGCATATATAAAAAAACAAAACAAAATCATATAAACATGATGAAGAAGAAAAATGAACAAGCAAACTCAAGAAAAAAATACAGATAAGATAAGATAAGATTTTATTGGTCCAAATTAAAGGGCCCACGAAGGGGCATATAAACATAATAAAACATAAGGTGATTGCATAAAATATCATATAAATTGTAAATACAAGAATGAGAGACTAGTATGAAATTGTTTACCAAACAGAAATGTGCAATGTATACAGATGTAACCTTTTGAACATGTAGCTTATAATAGTTTATTTAGGTTTGCGAGTTGTTTCGAATGATATGACACACATCAAAGTCGAAAGGTACATTGTAGTCTAGAATCAGGTGGACTTAAAATGTATGAAAATCTGTACACATCTATTCTACTTGTGAACATTCATAAGAAAAAGTGTTTGCATCCAAAAGTTAAAATGTGGTGGTTTTATTTTGTAACAAATCAAATGTAAATATTTGTATATTTTTTTTCAAACTGATTTGACTTTTGCAGGTTAGGAATAGTGCACTTCATTACAACGAGAACTGCAACAGAAACCAAGCAACAACTAAAGATGGACAGCAATGCTTCAACACCTGCTACCCAAAGAAGGGAACACATGCTGTTGCAAAACCTAGGAGGACACCACCACCATCATTTGGTTAGTATACAGTCAAACATCAGTAGCTTGAGAACCACTCATTTCTCAATCCACTTTTTCAATCCTGCATATTCTTATATCAGTAACTAAACAATATGCATTTCTTGAAAAAACTTGTGCAGTCTCTGTGAGGTTTGACTGTACTTCATATACTTCACACTGTAATGTAAAAGTCATACCGTTTGACAAGTTTAATTTTGTCAAACTTCCAGTTTCACCAAGATGAAAAACAGCAATAAATATAAAAACTTCGTTCTTTTGCACTGATTTTCTTTTTTTCTCACATGCTGTTTTCAGCTAAAATTTGTTAAAGCACCTTAACGGTTTATTTGATGTGTTGCGAGAAAGAGCTATACAATTTTACTGATAATTTTTCATGCTTTTAACTAAAGTTTAATAATTCAAGGAAATATAGTCATGTAGTGTTGAGAAACAAATTCAAAATATCAACTCTACTAATATAAAGTTGCAATTGTGATATATGTCATTTACCAGATTTTATAACTTTTCTTTTTTATTGTAGTGTATGTGGACCTGATCAAGCAGGCAGTAGTGAAAAGAAGACGATCAGAGTGCAGTACCCACTCTAATGCCCTAGATGATGTAAAAGTGCTCAACACTACCAATCCACCGTCTCTGACATCATCATTCACTATATTTGAGAAAGCAGACCTCATTCAGAGACATCGATCAAGATTTGGCAGACAATGAAAAGACTGTGTGAACATTAAAATTTAATTCTACATGTAAATTGTATATAATAATCTGCAGTGTATATAATTCACAGTTCATAGAAATAGTACATATTTCAAACAAATGTTACTCAAACAGTAGCATATTTAAACCCACAATATTCTTCTGATGGAAAAATCTCTCTTATTTTCTGAACAACACAAGCTGGTAAAATGTTCCTGTTATGACGTCCAAGTCTGTGCCAAATCCACTGTACGAAGCGTCTGTAAGCCATAAATCTGTATTGTCTGAAATAAAAATACCAATCTGGATTGTCTGAAATAAAAATACCAACTTTTAGATTCAGTTTCACTTATTATAACAGTTTATAAAATAATTAATTAGAAGATTTTACAGGGTATGATTCTAAACATTTTATATCTTCCTATATTCACAATTATTGTATATTAAAAATTTAATTGTTAATTTGTCCTGTAAATAATTCTTCTGTATATCCAATAATAATCTATATAAAAACAAATTTATGGGTTTACATGACAAAGTCTTGTATTGTAAGTTCTGTATGTTAATAAATATAATTTGTATAAATATACAAATTATTCATTGTAAATATACCTGTTTATAGTTATGCACATTTTACTGAAAAATGCACATATTGAATAAAATGTTGAAATATGATTACATACTCATTTATTGGCTCGTCGTCGTCAAAAGGACCAACATTTTCCAAGAACTCATACATGCTGACGTGAAGAACATGTCGGTTAAGGCAGTTGGAAATAAAAATGTCACTGTCTGTAATACACTGCATGTCCTCTGATAGCATCTGGGAGTGGACTGCGGGCACTTCAACACAACAAATGCATTCTTCTGGTGTTGTCATTGAGGAACTATTGCCACATTCACACCTAAAAAATAAGATACATTACTTACATATAAAGCAAGCATAACATGACAAAATATACCATGGGGTACATTTATAAAGTAAATACATATGGATATAAAGTAGACTGATGGGACTGACAGAGTGGTTCCAGAAACACATGTTGTAAAGCTTATGAAGGGTTTTACTATACAGTTGGGAAGAAAAAGAACAGATATGGAGCAAATGTCAATGAGAGAACATCCCATACCCGATGTGACTGGCTGATCAAAAATAGACATCTATAGGTGGCCACACCATCTTCAACAACTGGGACACCCCACAAAATATAGCAAGCCCCAAATGACCCCCGACAAAAAACAAAGTGGATCAGTGGCTAAAATAATAGAACAATTTTTCAAATATGATTGAAAACTGCCTCTAATCTAGAATGGAATTGAGAAGTAATTGATTCTTGTTGTCTCGAAAACGTTTTCTGGATCTTCAACAGTAATTACTATGCAAATTTACCCTGATGAATACAATTACTGGCTGTGTACCCTATCTCGCCAGATACCCATGCAAGGTGTTTTTGTCAACTTGAAAATGCCAGTTAAAATGTTATTCATTGTTTGAAATCAACAGGTATTAAACTTCACAGGGAGCCACTTTACCAGAACTTTCTTTAAAATTTCTGAAAACTTTTTGTAGAAATGTACGTAACATGCATAAATACAATGGTTAGTGGTGAGATTGGGTACTCAGCCAGTAGACCTGACAACTCAAAAGAAATGTACCAACTTGCAGACTTGTTCCAGATATGCATAATATCCCAGTAATTGTATAAGCAAATATATAAAGTTGTGGGTTTTCTGGTAAAGAGGTTAATGCTTGAGCTGTTGTGGATTGTGGATTATTTGTTTGCTGCTTCAATTTCAAGAGTGAAAATAATGTTAAAATTACTCAATTTTCTCTTTACCTGGCAAGACTCACACTATCAGTATCAATATGGCTGTAGCACTAACAAAAGTCAGATGGGCTTAGTCTTTCGTTTTTAATCTCTCCTGTTCGAAATGTGTCGGGGTTAATTTTATACATGTACGAAGTAGAATCCTAAAAAAAAGGGGGACATACAATGTATGAGGCACTACGAGTACGAGTCATCTTTATTCGTTAAAACTTTCGTAAATTGGGGGGGGGGGGGGGGGGGGGGGGTAAGATATCATCGTCAGTACAACCTGTTGACTTATATTAATACAGTTTTTCGTTTAATCGCGTGTTTTTTTTCCGTATATTTTCAACAAGTAAACAAAACCTCACCAGTCGGCTCGAACTGATACGGCTGGATATCTAAATCACCAACATGATCGGAGATATTGCTGTCATCACTGTCCATGATATTTATCGGCTGTTTACTGTCTCACTTCGATCGCTCATGATCGTTTATCATGGAAGCCATCCTTTGGCGCATGTGACGTCACGTCATCACGTGACCACTTAGCTCATTAAAATGTATAGGTCAGAGATCGCGGCGACTTCAAAAGGTAATAATCAATAAAATGGGCGTCCTAGGGGGTTATTTTCAATTAAGACAATGTTTATAGTTTATGTAATGACCAAATCAAACAAAATTGAGAAATTTATTTTTTGTGTCATTAGTCCTTTAAGCAATAAGTACTTAGTAACAGTGAATTTATCTAGTAATTTTGTCATTAGTCAAAAAACCAACCCCAACTTATCATTAATTAAATGCTACATTAAAACAGGACCCTAAAACTATAAATTAGGCTAAAGAATCCATCAAACCTGATCAAAAGGTCACAGAAGTGCCCCTGTGTCATGCAATATTAGATATATGTACTATACATGTATACTCAACACTCACACAGGCACCCTAGTTACTTTTTTGGGGGGAGGGGGGAGTAGTTACATTCAATAATTTAATGTATCTGGCAGGGCATACACACCCAATAATTTAAACTACCTGTACTATTCAAGAACCCCAGCAGCTCAAACTTGTCTAGATTTGTCACATTTTTATAAGATAGCAGTTAATGTATATCTTAGCATAAGAGCTGCGACAATAATTTGTGATTACGTTTTGAACTGCCAAAGCTCTATATAGCCTGTTTCACTTGAGGTTATACTGTATAGATATAACTTGTAAGCCAGGGAAAATAACTAATATGCACAACAAAAATTACAGATATAAAGAAATAAATATACATGTACATACATATGTACATAAACATAATACACAAAACCTTACACGTGCAAATAACAAAAAGCTATTGCAATGGTTACTCCCATTTATGATCTATTTTGATTAAAGCAAGCAGAAATAAGAGCAAAAACAAAAGCTTAATTCAATATGATAAACAATAAAATAGATTAAAGCTTAAATAAATATGAAAAGCAAACATAAAGCATTGTAGGAAATAAGGGTAATAACAAAATTACCGAACTCCGAACAATCTTACAAAGGGAAAGTCAAAACTCATAATTATATAAACAGACAAAATCAGTCGACAACCGGAAAAAATGTGAAAACCGTAATGACCCTGACTTGGTACAGGCATTTCTAAAGAAATGGTGGGTTGAATCAGATTTTAAGGCGCCAAACCTCCCGCTCTCATTACGGTTCAAAGGTTCCGGCTGTCACTATAACAGTATTTAAATACAGGAACAAAATAGGTAAAATAGTTGTTAAAGCAGTACCATATTCGGTGACGTAAATGTCAAAAATATTTTTACGTCACACATTGATAAAAAAAATATCCTTGACATTTTTCTTGACTTCTTTATCTTTATACTATGAAAATGCATCGCTTATAATCGTTTCTGCAGAGACGGAATATATTTCGACAAGATCTTGGTATCGGAATATAAACTTTTTAAGAGATCGAATAAGGCGAATCTTTTAATAGCCCTGGTCCAGTAGCCTGTTTCTCAGATGAAGATGACGTTTCAGGAAATCAGAATAATTGCTACTGGCCCTTGCATAGCGAATCAATTGCGAGATGTAAACACCATATGCAGGAGAAGCTGGTATATTGCTGCACATGTTTGGAAAATTTATGATTTTAAAATTGAAGTCTTCCCGTTTATCATAAATGTTAGTACTGAGTTGACCACTGTCGTCAAATTCGAGGTATAAGACCAAAAATGATGCGGACGAAGCTGTATCTGTGGTCTCTTTAACTTCCAGCTCTGGAAGATATATCAATGGAAGAAATTCTGCAAATCCAGAATTATTGATAGATAAAACGTCATTTATACACAACAAAACAGAGATATATGTTTATTATGATATAAGAAAGAAACTACATACATAATACATATCAAAACATAATAATAAAATAAACATCATTTGGCGTATAGCTGTCTCGGTTGTTGTCACAGTTTTTGATCGCATAAAGATTGATTAATTTCCAAGCTTGGGAATTATACCCATCAAACACCCGAGTTCATGCTTGAACTGCATGTTGTTGAATCTCCCCCTAACTAATGAGTTCATGCTTGAACTGACTGATGAACCCTGGCCCTATTTATGACTACAAGCATGTAGACCATAAACGTCAGTGGTGAAAGTCCATGCATGGACTGACGGCAGACTGACTTAGGACAGTGATCAGTTATTAGCTAGGGTCATGAAACCTTTGACAGGTGTCTTGTCTGTATGCTAACCAAGACTCGTGCCAAAAGTGTCATTTACTGCGACAAGCAACTAAGTCATCAATAACTTACCCATCGAATTTGGGGAATTTTAGTTAAAATCAACGAAAAAATGCCACATCAGTTGATGACTAATGACTATAGGAGACAACTGAACCCCAAATGAAGATACGCTTTATGTAAAGAGAATTACGAAAGGCATGCAATATATAACTTCATTAACTCATTATACATTTTAAATGACATTTAGCAAAGCATCATGAAGTGTCGAAGTAACCTATAAAGTACTCTGACGATTAGCTGTAAATATAAACGTATTTACCATCAGCTTCTAAATGAACTAGTTTATCACTGATTAGTACAAGAGTTTACATTCATTTGATAACAGTAACAATATAAATTAGCAGCGAGAGTGTCTGGTGAATGTTTCTAATTGCACGTTATGATGCATGAAATTTAATACCCATGTCTCTCATCATGTGTTATCGTTCTATAAACACGAATTCAATTAATTCAAACATCCATGTCTTACTATCGTCCAATGTTCTTGTTATTTATTGCTCCCAGCTGTGTTGAAATTAAAACACATATAATTAATACGAGTTATAAAGTTATGTCACTATCCATAAACAGTTTACTAGCCATTGATGAATAATAAAAACAAAACACACAAATTCAAAATATACAATTGTGTACTCTTTCTGTATCTGATGCTCATACGGGGATTATTATGCCCCACCGCACAGTGTGAGCTGATTGGATGTTAATGACAATTAAACAAAATATTGATCAATACATTACATTTGGATTACTTGAACAAATGAAAAACACAATTGAGTTGATGAAATCTCACTCATCAAGTGTGAACTCTACGTAAGTAAGAAATTGTGTGAATAATGGATAACAATATACGAGGATTATTATGCCCCGACACTAACGAAATGCACAACGATAACACTAACACCCGAATTTTATTATGCCCCAAAACACTGTGTTAACACTGAACCATTCAATCGAGTAACGCTTTTTGGGCCTGCTTGATTGTCGACATAGAAGTTCTAATATAACGGGTATAACATAGTGAACTCCAACGTCCGAGAGTCTGAATAAGATGGTCTTCAATTTTTGACCCTGCAGTTGTACTCGCCCCAATTCTGAAGCTGTGACCGTTATACAAGTCAGAATTGTATCCTAATGATGTGAGTATCCGTTTTAGTGAATAAATGAAATAATGTCTCGTTAACGCCTTCCCGTTCTCCATTACAAAGAATGGTTCTTTATCATTATTCCTTTCAAATGTTTTATTTCGAAATTCAACATATCGTTCCAAAGAAATGACGGGACAAACTGAAGCCCCTGACGAAAATAAATGAATATCGACACCCTCACGAAAAGGGTCTGTTTTAGAGGCTTTCAGATGTAAAGTCACTCTGTCTTTATGGAAATGCACATCTTCCATACATACATTGCATTCTGGGTCGAAAGAATGTAATATGGTGAATTCACCGCAACGTAGAAAGCCGAAATACGCCATAACACATGCTGCTTCTAAAAGTATATCGGTATACGGTGTGAAATATATTTGTCTCAAAAGATGACAAATATCCCGCAGTAAACCGAAAGTAATCGGTAGTCTAGGTTTGGTTGAATGGGACTCATTTTTCTTAATTCCTCTATATAGGGCATCAAGCCGATAAAGTTTGTCAGATGCATTGCTAAATACAGAATTTGTCCCGGACTCTAGATATTTATACCGTATTCCACAAATGTACATTTTAATAGTAGAACATTTCAAATGTAAGTTTTTGAAGCAATGTGTAGCAAAATGAATAAGTGATTCCTCAGTTAACGGAGGCATATATGAATTTGTCCAAAGTACTCCAGTCATGCTTAGAAAGGTGACATAGGCGGAATAACCGCATTCATATTGTGTACGGGTTCTTGGTGCTATTGATGTTTTAAGTAAACAACTTACAGTATTAGTTAATTCCACATTACGAGTGAGTAGTGAGGACAGGTTGTCGCTTGGACATCTGCTTCCGGTGCTACTTTCCGGAACGTCTGAAAATCAAATCGAGAAAGTGCATCGCTTATGACGTTTTTAACTCCCGGGATATGCTTACTTGAAAATGTAAAATTGTTTGTTGCTGCTAGCCAAGTGAGTTTACGCATTAGCTTCATAATATCCTGCACCTTAGATCGCCCCTTATTTATAATGTGAACCGTCGATTCATTGTCACAGTGAAAAACTATTCGCTTTTTTATCCAATATTTACTCTAAAGCACTGCCGCAACGACAATAGGGTACAATTCTCTGAAAGCCATCGACATTTCTGAATCCATTATATAACTCAACTCAGATGGCCAAGGGCTACTAAACCATCTTCCCTGGAAGTATCCCCCAAATCCCAATGTCGATGCTGCATCTGTGAACATGACTAAGTCGTCAGAACTAGTAGTCAATGTATCGTAGAAAAAGGATACGCGATTCCACTGTTTGAGAAAAATATGCCACATTTTAAGGTCTTCTCGGCATTCAGGAGACAGTGAAACATAATAATTGAGTTTGTTAACTTTAGTAGATAAGTTTATCAAATATGTGACAAAACTTCTGCCGGGTATAATAACTCTTGCAGCAAAATTGAAATGTCCAAGAAGCTGTAAAAGTTCTCGCTTTCTTATCGAGCGCCTGCTTAAAAATGTACCAATGAACGAAATAATTCGGTCGACTTTATTTTGAGGAAGCCTAGCTTCCATATTAGCAGTGTCTAATATAACTCCTAAATACTCTAAAGTTGTATCTGGGCCCACGGTCTTCTTTGTAGATAGCGGTATATTCCGTTTTTTGAAAATCATGGTAAGAATAGCCATAGTTCTGTCTCCTGACGTATCAGCAGTTTGAATTGTCAAAAAATCATCAAGTAAATGTAGTATTACAGGAATATTGTAGTTATTCTTGGCTATCCAACATATAGCTACTAACAAATTGTCAAAAAATGTAGGTGATGAGCGTGAACCAAAACAAAGACGTACATAATAGTAATATAACTTTCTCCATTTGATACAGTACAAATGGTGCTGATCCTTTCTGATCCCTAACTGCTTAAATGCGTCTGAGATGTCCACCTTGTTTAATATTGAAAAACGCCCGAAATCTTTTATAGCGCTTATCGCATCATCTATCCTAACGTAGGATAGCGAACATTGTTCTTTATTAATTAAATTGTTAATGCTTGAATGCTCTTCACTGTCATGGGGAGACGATAAATCGACTATTAATCTCTTCTTTCCTGAATATTTACCTTCAACTATACCTATCGGGCTTACACGATACATATCAAAAGGGGGCTTCTCAAACGCCCCTTTTAGATAGCCTTTCTCCACCTTTCTCCACCTCTTGTTTAATTAAATTATCAACAATGTCTGGATTACGAAAAGCTGATTGGAGATTTTTACATTCAACTGTTGGTAAATTTGTCTTTGATACCATAGTATCAAAACCGTTTTTGATTCCATCTAATAAATATTGTACAAAATGTCTGTCGGGATGTTTTAATAATTCTTCAGCTAAATTATCGACGTTAATTTGAGATGCTGATACATTGTCGTTCGCGGTGAGTCACCTGTCGGCAGCTTTCTGCACGCCAGATGTTTTATTTTGATTTTGTTTGCTAAAATTAGTTTTCTCACATGTCTTAAATCCATGACCTTTGCCCTTGCACTTGAGACAGGCGTGACTAAATTTACAGTCTTTCCATTTACACGTTCCGTAATTAAAATTGTTACATAAATCATGACCTTCTACTTGAATGATATTTCTACCATATCTATCTTTGTTTTTCTCCCCCACTGACCGAATATTTGCCATGCTTTGTGGGGCCTTTTGAAGGGGAATTTCTTTACTCCTTTGTTTCTCGCAGAATTTAGTTCGCATTCCCTACTTTGTGTACCATGCATAACTAGATGTAACAGACGATCATCTACTTTCCCCCAGTTAATAGCAATGTTGTGCTCTATTATTGCATTAGCAGCCTTAGCTGAAAACATTTTGTGATAGCGATAAAACTTTGGGCCGTAATTAGTGGCAATATCATTGATATCTGCCTCGTATTGATCAAGCTCGTCACGTCGCTGAGGGTACACTTTACAAATAATGTTTCTGTATTTTCTAAATGCCTTATTGAATTCATCTAGGGTAAGACATTGCTCTAACCGAGTGTCCTTTGGAGCTGATAACTCTACAGTTAGCCCTTCGGAGAAGATTGTACGGGTCTGTGGTACTTCATTTTTAGGATAAAGTAATAAGGCTAAATTAATGTCCTTACCTTCTAAAATTTGCTTACGCAATGTCGGAGACACATAATCCAAATTTGGTAAGTCCTCTGAATACACAATACCTTTTGATGTGTCCACCTGTCTACGAAATGTTTGTTCCACATTAGATGGATTCAAAGGAGTAGCTGTTCTGTAAGTTGCTTGGAAAGCCGTCGATAAATCGAAGTTCGACTTCTGATTTGGAGTACTACCAGTAGCACCCTTGTTTTGAAGAATTCCTGCCACCATTGAAGACATTGAAGAAAGAGCTTCTGTAGCTGTTTTTAGAGCACAAGTAGTTTCCTTAAAAAGTTCTTCTGTATGCGTAGCGCCACTATTTTGATTTGTTTGTTGTACTTGAGTCTCCATTTCATTTTGTTCCTTACTTGGCTCAGTAGACGTATTGTCGTTTATATTAATAGTATCTTGAGGAACTTCACCTTCACTTTGTGGAGTGTTTTTATAATTCTCAAAGTACAATTGCCGAATCATGTCTAGTCGACAAGTAGATTTCACGGAAATGCCCATCTCCTTAAGATGGTGAATGTATTGTTCTTTGTTCCAATGCATTGGATTACTTGGATCATGCCGCGCAGGACGTTTTCTTCCACTCATTATGAATTTGTCTATTTCATGAGATAGATAGATGCATAATCCAATTTACTTAAATTATGTAGAAGGTGTTAATCACTAGAATAGAATTAATTTTTAATTGATACGAAATTTAGTCTGATGCAAATTTATCAACATGGCGACTTCCATAGCAAAATATAATGGCACATAATCACGTGCTTACGCTGCATCTATTTCATACATGAGGCGCCCTAAGGTTTGATAGAGTGCTTTGTGTGTATAAAACCAATTTATCTAAGTAAACTTATTACGTTGCATCTATTTCATACAAGAGGCGCCCTACGGTTTGATAGAGTGCTTTGTGTGTATAAAACCAATTTATTTAAGTAAACTTATATAAATAACCCTCAATATACCTGTAGGTGAAATTATGTGAAAATAATCCAAATTCCTTTTTTTGTCAGCTTTTCATACTTACAATAGGATTGCTGATCTGTCAAAAAAAGAATATAGTATTAAATAGCATTTTATAAACAAGATAAATAAACAAAAATACAAGTTCATGTCAATATTAGTCATATCAATGTACAGCATTATTTTATTCTCTAAGGCTCCACTTGTCGGAAATGCCTTTACGTGTCTCTAGCATCAAATGAGCTCCGTCATCACGAAATCCTGTTTGTAGCTTCTCATTTTTACGAATTTTATAGGCTACATGTGATAGTAGGAACCTCTCTTCCTTCATTGATACTGGGAGGTCATCTAAAATACGTATTTGCTTGCCAGCTAACTTGTGAGTTTTAGACAACCAGTTGTTTATCCCCGAAGTGTTAAAAACGCACGATAATTGGTTTTGGACCTTTCGATCTTGTTGGCAGTCTATGTGCATTAGGAATGGGGATGGCATTTGCTATCCTGTGATTAATTTCAAGGTCCTGAGTAAAGAGGTGACGGGTTACGGCATATATGTTCTCATCTTGATCAGTCGTCAATACCATAAATAAGAATGTTATATTTTCTCTCATGTTTCTCGAGCAGGACCACTTTCTCAGAGAGACTCTCAATTTGTTTTTGGAGGTCAGTTTTCTTTTTTTCCAATTTCTCGTTTTCAATTTCCTGGACTTGCAAATCCATAGCCGACACCCCCTGTTCAAGTTCAGTAAAATCTCCGCGTAACTCTTTGATGTCCGTTATTGAAGTGTTACATTTTACTTTCAACACGTTGACGTCTGCCTTCACTTCATTAACCATAGTTTTTAAACTACGTTCAACATTATCGAGCTTTTCCGAAAAGTCACCAACCTTTTTATCAACTCCTAAAATCAGTGTTTTCAGCTCTTGAAATTCAGCTGACGAAGCCATATTACATGTATATATATATACTCTTCAATGTTTATTGAAACTATAAATGTTAATTATACTATCATGTGTGTGAAACTACATGTCTAAACAGTAAACAAAATATGTGAGATAACGTACTCATTATGGATCAGCTGATCGAATCAAAATACACAGGTTTTACAGGTAAAATGCGTTTTCACTACATCACCGCTTTCCAGACAGCTTCAAATAGTTATATTTTTCTATTATTCATGTTATCTTATTCTCTGTAAATCATAGTTATTGTAGAATATTTCATATTTTGGTCTATCAAAAAATGTTCATGGGTGCAGCCATTACAGGGGCGACAACTCTCTTAAGATTGTTTCTTGACATTATAGTATCAGAATGATAGTCTGAATCATCTAAGTTTACACGCTTAGTTTCATTATCAAACTCAACAAAATTAGGTTGAGTGTTTGTATAGGCATTAAAGTCGCGCTGGATAATAATGTCACCCAGTCTATTGTATTTTTCAACTTCATTAAGGAATGAATATACTGATTCTATATCATTAGTATTACCACTTGAATACTCGGGAGATATATAAACTACAACTAAATAAACATCTCTATCAATATTAAAAAATACATGATCTAGTTTTATCCAGAGTATGTCAGAGTGACTATTTTTTATCGGTTTGACTCCTTTAGTAATTGAATTTTTTGCAAAAATACTTATTGCTCCAGAATAGCGTCTTGCTTTTTTATGCTTTTTCCTGCTACTTGAATGAACTAATTCCAAATTTGGAAGTACAATGTCCTGGGTTGTTTCACCAATCCAGGTTTGAACAAAACTGGTAATATTAAATTTTGAAATAATGTTCAGAAAATGTGGGTCATTAGCTTTTTCCGTTGTGAGACCCTTTACCCTTTTTTTGCAGAAGTTTTCATTTTGGTTTAATATGAAAGATGTTGAAATTGAAGGATATAGAGATATGCAAATTTATATAAAAAAAATTATATATATATATATATATTAATCAGAATTGTTTCTAGATTTATCAAACAACATGATAACTATGTGTCTATCTGTTTTAAATTCAATTACTCTGAATATAATCAGAATCATACATAAAAATTACAACAAGAAAATTATTATTGTTTGAGCACATTCAACAATTATAAATCACAACATGAATTACTACATGTATATATACATGAATATGAAAAAGAAAAAAAAAACTCACAATGAATGCAAAATGAAATAATGGTTCTGAATTTGAAACCATTCAATTATATTTATCATTACACTTCATGATTATAGAACAAACAATAATATAAATAAGGGTAATAACAAAATTACCGAACAATCTTACAAAGGGAAAGTCAAAACTCATAAGTATATAAACAGACAAAATCAGTCAACAACCGGAAAACTGTGAAAACCGTAATGACCCTGAAACAGAAAGTTACTGAAATATCTACATAAAATAGAAACTTTTTGTTTACTTTAGTTACTAGAACTACAATGTTTGTTGCGATGTTAGATTACATTTGTAATTGATGAGTCTGGAGGAGGAAATGAATCTGCCCAAATGGAGGGATGTGACATGGATTCCTCCAAGGATTGAAATTTGACTGGTTCGGTGGTAGAAACCATGGCATCATGTTTTGGTGGTTGAATGTCGGCTGAGAATGCGGGTTGAAACTATGAAACTGATACACATTGTCATTTGACTGCGGATTATTTCGATTTTATTGTCTTGTCTCGTTGAGTACTCCTTGATGATTAAATGAATGGTGTACTCGTCTACCAGAATTATTGTTTCTCGGCCTCCGATGTTGTTGTTGACCACTACGTGTAATTGACATGTTAAGAGCTATTTTAAGGTGTTTTAAAATAGCCGGTAGTCATTTTCTATAATTCAAGTGAACATCATCATGAAACATGTCATTCGTAGGCTGAAACCTCTCGATCTTGATGACACCAGGGTAGATGTCACATACCAAGTTTATGCTATCGTTTGCCCGATTTACAATGTCATTATCGATGTCTAGTCGTGGGATTATAGGTAGAAGATAATATTTTGAGTTTTCCCATGTCTTTGTGAACGAGTCTAACAGATGGGAGAATTCATCTTCCTTGACTCCTTCAATAGCAATTATTCTGATTTCCTGAAACGTCATCTTCATCTGAGAAACAGGCTACTGGACCAGGGCTATAAAAAGATTCGCCTTATTCGATCTCTTAAAAAGTTTATATTTCGATACCAAGTTATTGTCGAAATATATTCCGTCTCTGCAGAGACGATAATAAACGATGCATTTTCACTAGGAAGTCAACAAAAATGTCAAAAATATTGTTTTTATCAATGTGTGACGTAAGTGTTTTTGACATTTACTTCACTGAATTTGGTACTGCTTTGACAACCTATTTTGTTCAAGTATTGTTATAAATACTGTTATAGTGAGTGACAGCCGGAACCTTTGAGTCGTAATGAAAGCGGGAGGTTAAGCGCTTTAAAATATGATTCAACCCACCATTTCTTTAGAAATGCCTCTACCAAGTCAGGGTCATTACGGTTTTCCGGTTGTTGACTGATTTTGTCTGTTTATATACTTATGAGTTTTGACTTTCCCTTTGTAAGATTATTCGGAGTTCGGTAATTTTGTTATTACCCTTATTCACCTTGTAAGTCCGTTGTTCCAATGTTAATAAGAATATTCTTTGCATTGTACCTTTGACCGTTTTTTTTCAACAAAGTTAGTACAGGTTTTTACCCCTCCTCTTAATGAAGCAAACTATAGTTTTTCCCTGTGGAGTAAAACGCTTTGGCTGGATACGCCTTAAAATAGAGTCCCCGAGAATCAAAACGTCACTCAATTTTGCTTGTCAAATGTGTGGGTTCATTGTTAGTGTCTGATGTTGTAGTAACGTCCATTTCAGAGTTATTCCTCTTTTCATTGTGTCCAGAATTGTGTTCAGGCAATATGTTTTCGGTGATAGGAAAGCCTTCACTATGATTTTCTAACTGTTCGATGCGTTCTTTTAAACCTGTCACAAGTGTCTTCAAAGACTGAATTGATGTTGACTGTTCAGTCTGTTTTTCTATTAATTGTTTTACATGATTGTCTAAAATATTAGATTTCACATGCAGGGAATCTAGACTACCATTACAGTGTTTCACTTTTTCATCAATAGATTTCCATTGGTTCGTTATTTCTGTCTTGTGTGCTTTTAAAGAACTTGAAATAGATGACTGGACGGATTGTGGCATTTGATCTTTAATAGTTTTTTGTTTTGCTAGTTTTTCTGCAAATGTTTTCATTGCATGATCTATGACTGATAATATTGAGCTAATTTCACTGAATTTTGTCTCAATAGTTTTACTGTGCTGCAATACTCGGTCTTTAGGTGTTCGTTTTGATTCCATATTTACGGTCATCTTTGGGCTTGGCGGTTTGATGGGCGTGGACACTGCAGAAACATCTGCTTTTCCATCAACAGGTCATGTGTATCGTTTAGAATTTTAGTGATTGTCTCCTCTGAATTATCTGAAGCATTTAAATTTTGGATGGATGGATGTATCATTGTTATTGTTTTGATCCAATGTTGTATCCTGGTGTTTGCATGGTCAGAATGCTCGAGCTACCTCACTGTGTTCACTGTTGTAGATATTTCCGTAATTATGTCGTATCCATCCGTCATGATAATGACAATTTTGATAACATGTATCTGACATGAACATAATTGTAATTACCATTTTAATATATATGTCATCTCGCATTGGAAACAGACAAACACCAAGTCAAAATTCAAAGATTATATTTTCGGACAAAATTACCAAGAACAAAACAGCAGAAACACAATTCCAAAATAATTTTAAAAATGACGACCGTTTGATTTAATTGGTGCTTTATTACAAGATTTCAAGATTTATTATATAACTCAGGCACACATGTGCAACATAAGCAAACATAATAATATAACACAATATATAAATATAGAAAACATGATGGATAGAGAAGGCACATACTTTAGACTAATACATTATATTCAATACACATTCAACATTCAAGACTTATTGGAATAAACCACTGATGCACTTTATAAATATTGATATTTTTTGTAGTAGGTCTACATTGCATAAAGATAGCATTCTAAACATTTTTTCTAAACTGGCGTTGGTTGTAAAATAATTTGGTATATATTTGTTTCTTAGTTCTAAAATATCATGGCAATTACATACAAATAAGTAATGGAATTCATCACCTATTAAACTTAAAGAACATGTTTGACAAATTCTATCTTCTCTATTAATATTTCTCCAGCGACCGGTCTCAATAGGAAATTTTACACGAGATGAGTCATGTAATATTGACCATACAGTAGATAATTGTTATCAATATAATATTTTGTTATTTAGAATTATTATTATAAGCTTCCAATATTAGAAAATTAAATTTTATTTTTTATTTTGATAAATTGAATAAAATATACAGATGTTAGCCTGCCAGGATCTCATAGGACCCTGTTTGTCCACATCTCTCCAAGGTACAGATGCCATTGACATGATTGATACAATAAAAGAAGTCCTTCAATTATTCAAGACAGCTGCAAGGTAATTTACTATTAACTTAATGCCAAAATAAAAGGAATAATTAAATGTAGGTTCTAGTAAAACAAATTACTTTTATATTGTCAATGTTTTATTTTTTGTATTCCAGATCAAGTGAGACACTAACTGGTATAGTTACAGAGAAGACAGTTTTTGGCTACAAGTTGAAGGCTAAAGGACATACACAAGACATGGCAGTATTGAGAGACCAAATTGTTGACGGACTTGTTCATCATATTTTCAAGAAGTTTCAGAAGTAAGGAAGACTGGATGAAATCAACTGTCATTAGTAGTTTGCGTAACTGGCCACATGAAAGCCAAAATGGTAATTTAATAAGTTCATCTCTACCCTATTAAATTTAAAAATTCAATTCCTGAGTATTCAACATTTCAAGTTTTATGTGATGATACAAATGTGCAATTTAGCCTGTTTAATTATTTTTTTGCAGAATGGAATCTTCAGGTAAATGAATATTTTTGTCTCGCATGTTTGGGTGTGGTACTATATGGTTTTCACAGTTTTCCGGTTGTTGACTGATTTTGTCTGTTTATATACTTATGAGTTTTGACTTTCCCTTTGTAAGATTGCTCGGAGTTCGGGAATCTTGTTATTACCCTTATTCATTACTTATACATTTCACATCTCACTCTCATATTACTTACACTTTAGTTTAGTATAACAATCACTCTTTATACTTCACTCACACTTTAGTATAAAAATCTTAGTGCGTACAGCATGTACAGTGACTTTCTATGAATTATATGGAAGTGGTTTTTTTCCATTGCTCTTTTACAATAATGTTCAACATAGAAATATACCTTTTAATGTTTTGGAAAGAATTCATTTTCTTCATTGATTCTGATGTAGACAATTTAAATACACAGGAACACCAATTACTGTCACTGTTTTCAATTTACCATTTAATAGAGTTTGGTGTAAAGGAATTGGAGGTTCTTCAAAAGAAATTCAAGGGTACATTGGAATGGCAAGGGATAGACATTTCCGAAATCCAAACAGAATGGCAATTTCTCAAGAAATTGGTGTACAAAAGGTATAAATAGTTTAAGATATTAATTTTTGTGTATGTCCATTAGCCTTCAACTTGTAGCCACACAGTCTTCTCTGTAGTGGGGAACATATTGTTTTAACTCAGTGACTATTATTATTATGATGCATTTAGATTTGAAGTCTATTTATTTATTATACTATACTCCCTTTCATCCAGATTTGGCAACAGAATAGACGATGTGTCATGGGAAATTGTACATTATGGGTTTAGACAAAATGGCCTCAGCAATGTGCTGGGATTAATGGATTTACTCCACTCACTACCACCAACTTCTGTCCAGAATGAAACATCATTTAATCAAATGAAGCTGATAAAAACCGATCGTCGACATAGGCCGAGTCAGGAGCATTTAAATGATCTGATGATGATAAGGCTGCAATCCCCATCAATAATGGAATTCGACCCAACTACAGCTATAAACAAATGGATGGTGAGTTATACTGATTACTATAAAAGTTACTACAATAAGTACCTGAAACCATAAGATAATGTATGTCATTTTATTAATCAAATTTGTCATTTTCTATTTTCAGGTTTCTCCCACGGGTCAGAGAAGGAGGTTAAACTACAAAAGGACAAATAAACCCCAAAAGACCATTGAAAGATACAGGGTGGTAGCTGTTGAAAGTGAGAGGGAAAGAGTTGTTGAGATTGAAAGTGAGAGGGAAAAAGTTGTTGAGATTGAAGGTGAGAGAGAAACAGTTGTTGAGATTGAAAGTGAGAGAGAAACAGTTGTTGAGATTGAAAGTGAGAGAGAAACAGTTGCAGAGAAAGAAGGTAAGGGAGATTGCAGAGGTAGAGATTAAAAGTGAGAGAGAAAGTCATAATAATAGTGATATAGAAAGTGAGAGTGAATTAGATGATGAGATAGAGTGAAATGGACAACGAGTCAGAATGTGAGCAGAGTGAGATAGAGACCTATAGAAATGTACCAAATTATATTGAAATGGAGTTCAATTAATTTTTTCTCTGATTTATGTATTGTTTCTTTGCCAAAGCCTGGGTGATTAGCACAGTTTGAATACTGAATACTGAAGTAAAGTGTAGGTAATGGGCAACTAAACTACCTTGTTAGATGGCCAAATGATGTTATTATTAATGGAATCTGAATAAATGCATAAATACTAACGAAGTCATCCAAAAAACACAAGGCTAAAAACAAGTTAATATAATGTTTTATTCAAAAATGTTCGGACTGACAAAAGTTTGTTCGGACTGACAAAATATTGACGGTTGCCAGTCCGAATGTCTTGACACAACCAAATTCTTTTCAAGAACTCTGTTGTGGAGGGGGATACCCCAATCTCTCATGTACATTTTCTAAAAGTACTTTTAAAAGCTATAGGTCAATAGGGGTAAACAGGTTTGTGATATGATAATGGATTTAAATGGTTCTAAAGTGTTTTCGAAGATGAACCTTCGCAATGGTTACAATCAACTGGATCTAAGTGAGGATTCCGGGAACATTACCACATTCATTGCGCAGGTAGGATTACGTAGATATAGATGTCTGAGTTTCGGAGTTTCTTCAGCCGCGGAATGCACGTTAAGGATTAGTTGGAGTAAGGAACATATCCGATGACATCATTGTATTTGGACGGAACCAGGAGGAACACGATAAACGACTGTGTAAGTTATTCGAGCTACTTACGGAAAGGAACTTAACATTAAACAAATGCAAATGGGAATTTGATAGATATATTGGAATTTTATGGTCACATGTTTAGTGCAAACGGGATATCAGCCGATCCAAAGACGATATGTGCAATAAGAAACACTCGGATACCAAACGATGTAGGAGAATTTCGTAGTTTGTTGGCTATGACGAATTATGTGGTGTTGTATCCAGGTGTTTGCATGGTCAGAATGCTTGAGCTACCTCACCGTGTTCACTGTTATAAGTTGTATATATTTCCGTAATTAGGTCGTATCCATCCGTCATGTACTCATTTCGAATTTACAGGTGTTGTTGTTCCTTTATTTGCTAGATTCCCCAAACGCCCAAACCCCGTCGTTGCATGGTGGAGAACCTAAATCCATTTATTTACACGAACATGTAACAATTTAGTGATACCGAGTGAAATTTCAAGACATTTGACTTGTATAGCGTGACCAGAACTTATATAAATAAAGGGCGACAACCCATATCCATTAAAACATACCCATGAGTGACCGAACACTTACCAAGCAAGCTGATTTAAACAGATTGGACCCACTTCTTTCCCCACATAGAAAACCAATATTATTGACAGATAGTAAAGGGTTTAATTTAAAATCAGAGGTTCGAATAAACCCAGAGACTTTCATTGAGTTTTGGGCAAGAGCGTCGTCAACTGTTGCGGACGGCCTGCAGTATTTGAAAGACAATTTTCAAAAAACACATTAACCAATTGCATCCACAAACTGACCCTGTTTATATGGCTAGGCACATGCGATTTGACATATAAACGTTTTATTTATCTGAAATCGAAAACAAATATAACAGTCAACAGCGTGTGCAGAACACACAATTTTGCAAAGCAATTTGGCTCTAAAGTTAAAGTTATATTCTTACATTTGCCAATTTACTCCATTTATCATTGGAATTTTCACAAACAGTTTGGTTCAGGTGTATGGAAATTAAAAAATGACGATAGACTTCTCCGTCAGCAAATTGAAGTGGTGAATAACTATATTAATGAACCGTAATGAGAGCGGGAGGTTTGGCGCTTTAAAATCTGATTCAACCCACCATTTCTTTAGAAATGGCTGTACCAAGTCAGGGTCATCACGGTTTTCACAGTTTTCCGGTTGTTGACTGATTTTGTCTGTTTATATAATTATGAGTTTTGACTTTCCCTTTGTAAGATTGTTCGGAGTTCGGTAATTTTGTTATTACCCTTATTAAACCGAATCTTGCATGTACACTGACCACAGTTTTCCATCGATTTGAAGAATTCACACAGGCGTTACTTGCCAACACATTCGTACACAGAATACGGATATAGATTTAACTGTTACAAAGACGGTGTGCACCCTAAACCGTTGTTAGCTAAATTGTGGCTGATCCGTATCACAAAACATCTTCATGATTATTGTTATTAGAAGACACAAGAGACGTGTAAGTTTTCTCAGATTTTAAAGCAAGTATATGTTCCTTTATCGTTTATTATGCACTTTATTGGAAACAATAGCGTTTCTATTGTCATGTCATTAAAATTGTAAGCAAAAACATTGTGCATACTGAAAGTTGGAAACAATTGCGTTTCCAGGGTAAATTTTAGTCGTCATTTTAAGCAGAACTTTAACTGTGTTTATCTTGTGGCACTGTACAAATAAAAAGTCGAATGTTCGTAGGAAATCTCCGAATTTGCGAGGAAGTGTTGTTCCTGGCAGATGATAGTTGAATAAAGTCGTTATTTTCTCAAGTACATTATGGTTAGACAATGTCATATAAATATTGATAGTAGTGTACCGGGTTCATGTGGACCACCTTTTTGTGTGGTGTATTATTTTAAAATCGATGAATTCAGATATCACAACCCCATAATTTCAAACAAGTACTGACCTATTTCTCGGTAGTTTATAGTTTGAAAACTTATCGCTAGAAAGCCTTTCATTTGACGAATCCGAGTCTATATTAAGTGACCGATTTCTGCAACGAAATTGTATCGATGACAATAGCGTCGACGACATTAGCCTTCATTTACCACCTGTTTCGCAATCAGTTAGCAAGTCAATCTTAAGTGACCGATTTTTAAAACAAAAGCCGCATTTCGTTTACATCTACAGGGACCGGCTTTAACACTGTCGATTCAAATAGTTCTTGGGAAAACCTACGTGCAATGTTTGCTGACAAATATATAAACTTTTCCGTGCAACATCCGTCAGTTGTCATTGAATCTGAACTGTTTCAAAATTTACGGTTATTGCCTGGCCAACACATTGAAGATTATTACAGTCAGGTTGTAGAAAAGGGAAGTATTCTTAAAAAGCCCGATTTTGAAATCAAATTTATACAAGGACTTCCGGACAAGTTGGCATTTTATGTAAGTATTTGCAACCCAGAAAACAGCAATGCTGCTCTTACATTTGCAAAAGCTGGAGAAGCCTATAAATATAGGGATAATGAACCATCAATGGTCGCTGCTGCCAGATTCACCGGTAGTAGTGGTGAAATGCCGGAACTAAGGCAGCAAATCGCAAATTTGCGATCAGCGATAACTGACCTCACTGGAGCAAAACAATCAAATTCGCAGAACAACAATCGACCATATCAACGTTCTAATGAATCTTATGCTTGCCACAGATGTGGTGGCCAAGGTCATGTTCAAAGACAATGTAATAGTGTTGGGTCCAAATCTCCTGCTACTAAATGTCAACTATGTAATCAATTTGGTCACACCGCCACCAATTGTGCTTTGTATTCACCTGGACAAAACAAAAAGATAACTGGGCGTCTTCAACCTACGCCAACATTTTGAAATATCATATTCAAGGTATGCCAACAAACATTATAGTACAGGTGTTTATATAACGATTAATGACATTTAAAGGTAAGTAAATTTGGAAATGCAGGTCTCAAAAGTGAAATTTATTATTTAAAAAAAAACAAAGCAAAACAAAAAACAAGCTAAAAATATAAGAATAAGTCTGTTAAAATTTAATAACTTGAAAAAAAAAATTAAACGTTTGTAGAAATTTATATATAAAATAAAAATCTGGTAAAATTACACAAAAATCTTTAAATAAAAAAGATGAAAATATAAATTGTTTGAATAATTTAAATAAACAATTATTAAAAAAACAAAAACAATCTAAAGATATAAGAATAAGTCTGTTAAAATTTAATAACTTGAAGAAAAAAAAATTAAACTTTTGTAAAAAATTATATATAAAATAAAAATCTGGTAAAATTACACAAAAATCTGTAAATAAAAAAGATGAAAATATAAAATTTTAGAATAATTTAAATAAACAATCTTTCTAAAACGTATCAATTTAAAATATTATATGATACTCATGCAATTAAGCAATTCTCTTAAAATTTCTTCAAAAGTTTTTAATAATATTTATTTATAAATTTAGAATTATCACAATTCCTATGATTTCGAAATCGAACATTGTTATCCAAAATCTAAGACAATTGCATTTTTAGCAATTTGTAATGTGATTGTGTATACTGATTGTTTTTGGTTATTTTGATAAAGTATGATAAAAAAATATCTGTGCCTATATCATTAATTTATTTTCATGAAGTATGATAAAAAAAAATATCTGTGCCTATAATATCTTTAATTTATTTTCATGATGTATGATATAACAAAATAGCTGTGCTTGTAATATCCTAATTTATTTTCATGATGTATGATATAAAAATATATATGTTTATAATATCCTATTTTATTTTCATAATGATTGATCTTAAAATATATGTGCTTATAATAATATCGTAATTATTTTTATGAAGTTTGATATTAAATATATGTGCCGATATACTGATTTTGTGTTTGTTATTTCCATAAAATATGATTTTAAATACTTACTTTCTACTTACTATTCATTAAAAATTAATTGTGGACTTGGAGTACATTGACATCTCCCCCAATTTTACACTAACTAAACATGACTAGTCATGTTTATATAACAATTAACCTATTCAACCTATGCCAACAATCTTTCTTAACTTTTTATACATATTTTGTAAAATGTTGGCATAGGTCAAATGAACCGATAACTGTCCAATGTCAAATATGTTCCAGACAGGGGCATTCCGCACAGAATTGCTATTTACTTAATTCATCAAATAATCAGGGAAACCGCCGCTACCCGGGGGCCACACGGCACGCTCCCTCTGGAGAACAGCCAGTGCCAGGATTCGGAGTCCTTCCCCAGAGAAGACAGCCACTGATAGGAACCCCTCCCCCATAATACAACAAGAATCTTGTAATTTTGTAAATAATAAAATGAATGATTTTTCTACAGACAGTTGTTCCGATGAAGATACTGTAATACATGGTGAAAATTCAAAATATTTGTATTTACCTGTCAAATTGTATTCGAATACAGTTGCAGCTCTCATAGACACTGGAAGTTCTGTAAATTTGATTTCTAGTGAACTATATAATTCAATTCCACATACATTGAAGACTTCAATCAATACCTACACAAGAGATACGTTGATGTTAGCAAATGCTCAGAAAATCAGTGTCGTCGGGACAGCGACAATTCAGGTGTCTGTCAATAATGAAAGACACAAAATCAATGTATATATTTTGACAATAAGGGTAATAACAAAATTACCGAACTCCGAACAATCTTACAAAGGGAAAGTCAAAACTCATAAGTATATAAACAGACAAAATCAGTCAACAACCGGAAAACTGTGAAAACCGTAATGACCCTGACTTGGTACAGGCATTTCTAAAGAAATGGTGGGTTGAATTAGATTTTAAAGCGCCAAATCTCCCCCTTTCATTACGGCCCAAAGTTGCCGGCTGTCACTAAAACAGTATTTATAACAATACTTGAACAAAACAGGTAAAACAGTTGTCAAATCAGCGCCAAATGTCAAAAACACTTTTACGTCACACATCGATAAAAAAAAATATTTTTGTTGAAACCTTATCTTTATACATTTTCACTATATGAAAATCCATCGTTTATAATCTTTTCTGCAGAGAAGGAATATATTTCGACAAGATCTTGGTATCGGAATATAAACTTTGTAAGAGATCGAATAAGGCGAATCTTTTTATAGCCCTGGTCCAGTAGCCTGTTTCTAAGATGAAGATGACGTTTCAGGAAAGATACAAACAAACAAACAAACACACACACACAACATGAAATTTACACCCCCCAAGTTAAACACCGGAATACAACTGAAATATCGCGCGATCAACAAATAAAATTTCATGAATGTCCGTTTTTTCTTGTTTTCGTCATTTTTAATGGATAACCTTTTTTAAATATGCCCTGGAGTTCGGTATATTGTTATTACATTTTTTTCAGTATTGTCATTACCAAGATCTTGTCGAAATATATTCCTTCTCTGCAGAAAAGTTTATAAACGATGGATTTTCATATAGTGAAAATGTATAAAGATAAGGTTTCAACAAACATATTTTTTTTTTATCGATGTGTGACGTAAAAGTGTTTTTGACATTTGGCGCTGATTTGACAACTGTTTTACCTGTTTTGTTCAAGTATTGTTGTAAATACTGTTATAGTGACAGCCGGAAACTTTGAGCCGTAATGAAAGGGAAGGTTTGACGCTTTAAAATCTGATTCAACCCACCATTTCTTTAGAAATGCCTGTACCAAGTCAGGGTCATTACGGTTTTCACAGTTTTCCGGTTGTTGACTGATTTTGTCTGTTTATATACTTATGAGTTTTGACTTTCCCTTTGTTAGATTGTTCGGAGTTCGGTAATTTTGTTATTACCCTTATTCAGTAAACAAATAACTGTAAATTCAGAAATTAATGCGATATCTTTATTAAAGCGAATAATTTTTCTCTTGGATTTTTTTTTTTTGCTTAACTAAAATATGTGAGATAGGTATACCGTAATCTGCGGTACATGTTTACCATAAGTGATGGTAAGTATTTATCATAGGTATTGGTTAATGTTACCACAAAAGTTAATTGAACGACGCGGTTCTCAAATTTTGGGTAATTGTGTCGTAAAGTTATATTAAGTGCTCAAACTTGGGAGGAATATAGATATCGGACTGCGCATGACCGGAAAACAACACTTCAAGACGAGACTCAGGATAGACCACACGTAGTGCCAACCAGACGACAAAAGTGCCAAGTGTTGCCTGTTAGTATCTGAAGTCACCTTTATACATATATTAGTATACAGCACGTGAACAAAAGAAACAGAAGAAGTTTTGAAAGGCAACAAATATCTGCAGCTGGTCAAGAAGTATGTGAAGAAAGATGAACAAACCGTACAACATTCGACCACAGATATTCCTACGACTTCATTGACAACTCCTGAACCCAAGAAAGCAAAAACACCAACACAGAAGCGCAAGGTTCAGATTTCATCATCAGAACAAAAAAAGAAACAGAAAAACTTAGAGGCAGTTGCACAGGAACTAGAAATTACAGAGTTGCAACAACATCTTGAAGTTGAAAAAGAAAGTTACTTACCAGCAAGTCGGCTATTCAAGGAGTCAATGGACATCCTAATATCTGCAGAACCATCTACCAGCATCCAAAATCATGATGTATGTGTAGATTGTACAATTCTTCAAGAGGAGGTCGCACAAAATAACCAGCAAATACATAATCTACAGAAGGAACTAAATGCCTCCAAAACCAAGATCAAGTATCTACAGATTACAACACAAAACACACAGCAACAACTTGACAATATACGCTACTACGTACAGATGTTGTGGAATAAACATCAGACACCAGAATCTAATCAGCAGGTTTCAGCACCAATAGACAACCAGGAATCTTCAACAACAGAACCCCAAGTGATCGCTAAACCAACTAGCCAATCAACACCAGAGATTGTTAATAACCAACCATATGAGAGAGCAGCAACATCTTTGACACAAGTAAGTGCAGCATGCCCATTCACGTACTGCAGTACGTGATTCACGTAGAATAAAAATCATGCACGTATAATTCAAAGAACCCTACGTGCGTGCACGTAAAGAACCCGTTGCGAGCACTGTATAAAAATTACCTTTTGTTTACAATTCACTTCAAAGTACGTATAATAGAGTTGTTCTGATTAGTTAATTTCGGCAATATTATCCAATCAGAGCGTTCCTTGCATATTTTAAGTGAGATGATATGATTTATAGATCGCCCAATTCTATTGGCTCCTTATTTTTTAATTGTCCAGTCAGAAGAACTGTTACTGTTAAAACCCGTAATATTTACAAAAAACAGCATGGTGCACGACCTTGACGTTCTATCTATCAGCCTACTGACCTACTTGGTATTATACTATGCAGCGATTTCTTCGCCAAAAATAGAAACGAAACTGTTAAAAGAAAACATGACAGTGCCGATCCTAACAATAATGTAACTAATGTCAGTGAACCAGTGCCTTTATTTCTTTTAAGCATCAGAATATAACAGTTCAAATTATGCACTCAAAACAACAACAAATTGAAATTTTATTTCATATCCTTAAAAAAAAACCAACATATACAAAAACTTGACATGTGAAATGAGCAAAATGCAGTTCATTTTCTTTGTACCCCGAAATGAAGAGTTAGAGGGTATATTGGACCCCCAAATATGAAGGTAAAAGGGTACATGTACCCCCAGCTGATAAAAAAACTGTGGGCATGCTGACAACACAACTTCACTCCTATATCGATGATATATGTTTCTGGTTTCATTTTCAATTCTAATACACATATTTTGAATATACAACTTGTCACAAAATCATGATAACCACAACATTTCTTCCTTCCTGTTTCTGTAAACTTATCATGATAATATATAAACCAGATGTGCTGTGTTTTTGCAATGTAATTACAGTATTCTTGGCAAAAAAACAGCTTATAAAATTGTTTGAAATGTTTTATTTGCAGTTCAAAAGCTGTCGGATGGTTGTGAAGTGTCCGGAAAATGCTTCCGATTACAGAAGAGAAATGAACCACCTCATCCAGTAAAGGTTTGTATAAACGTAAAAAATTATTTTCAATTTGTCTATTCCTTTTTTTTGCAAAATATCTTAATAATAAATTAAAAATATTAAACTTCTAATTTGTGGGGGGAAATATGATCAATGCTTTGCTGTTTCATATACATGTACGTATATCTTGCTAATTCATCTTACTGTATTTGTTTATTTTATATAATTATTTTTTCCAGATTGTATTTTGTAATGATGACAGCCCAACTATAAGAAACGCTGTTTGCTCCTGCCCAATAGGTCTGTCAGAGGCATGTGGACATACAACTGGATTGTTGTATTAATTAACTAAGTACAAAGTATTAAGCTTAAAAGCACTGCCAGAAGATGTTGCTAAAACGTCTCAGGCACACCCACAGAGGAGAAAAAATTAAAAGTAAATAAGTACAAGACTTATAAGTCGCAGGCTACCGAAAAGTTGATTGTGATAGAGAATCGGCACCAAGAACAGTTAAGTCAACTCTATATAACCCAGTTAGAGGAGGTCAGGTTGATTGGTGTAGACATCACAGTAACTTATCAGAAGCTTGTCCGGATATGCTGATTTTACCTGCACTGAACAACTATGATGCTGCTATAGTTAATACAACATTTGGTAAATACCCAAAGGGTTCTGTATTGAGCTACCACCAGCCACTTGAGAGCAACTGTATTATTAATATCTATAATGGGATTGCATTTCCAGATTTGCCTCTTGTGAATGTAATACAGAATGGGTATTCTTTTGTGTTAACAGAATCACAGTTGGTCAAGTTTGAAGGTCTTAAAATACAACTAACAGAAATAAAGATATTTGAAGAACAAACAAGATTACAAAGTCTTACACCTTTATGGTTTAGAGTAAGACGGCACAGAATAACAGCTTCTCATATGGGAGAAATTTGTAAAAGGAGGAAGGACCATGAAGCACTGGCAACTCGGCTAAAAACGTCAAGAAGATGTACGACAGCTGCTATGCGCAGATGTTACATTTGCGAACCCATAGCAGAGAAAGCATATGCCACAAAATTGCAAAACAAAGTAAACCTTTACCCCTGTGGTGTTGTTGTAAATTTGTGGTCACCATGGATTGCAGCTAGTCCAGACAGAAAGGTGTACAACCCCGAGCGAAATCCTCCATTCGGTCTTTTAGAAATCAAAAGTCCAATTGTACAAAACATAAATGAAGTGAAATGCTTGAAAAAGAATGCGGGTGAATAGATGAAATTGACAATTAGTTTTATCAAATTATGACACAAATGGCTGTAACAGGTCTAAAATGGTGCGACTTCTACGTTTCATGGGAAACTGGAGACCACTTGGAAAGTATATTTTTTTTATGATGAAGTATGGCAAGAAACAAAAAATAAGGCAGATGACTTTTATTTTAGATATTTGATCTAAATATTTTGACTGTTGTTTTGGCCATGATTGAACCAGTGGTCCCTTGAAATTGGCTGGAAGACAAGCAACAGTCCACAACTCATTAATAGATCCAGCCAAGGACATAGGGATGGCACTGTCAAACAAATGATTTTCCTTAATTCGTTTATTCATTCTTTCCACATGTATTCTTAGTCTTGCAATTTGCTTTGTTTCACGAATCTCAGATTCCGAACTTTTCCAATTTCAACTGCTGAGACAGGGATTCACATTCGTCACTTTTTTGTTTCATCCAGTAAAGCATTACTCTCCTTTATATCACTGGCCAAACAATCCAACTTGGTCCATGATTGGACCTTCTTCATCTTCATCAATCCTAGCTGTTGAAGTCTGTGGCACTGAAGTCATCACTTTTCTTTGAAGACTTCATCTTGGTGTTTTTTGTTGTTGCCAGTTGAAAATGGTAGGAATAGCTTTGTAGTCCTCTGATTTAAAATGTTTGGAGCAAACAACTGTTGCACTTGTAATCTGCAATAGTTAGGTATCATGGGGAACACTTGAAAATGTACGCCTATATGAAGTACATTATTAAATAGGATTCATGTATGATATATATTAATATTTATAATAACATTTACGGTAGATTTTGAGAGAATGAACAAAGAGAAAGGTCAATAAATTTTGGTTTGATCTGATTACAGAAACAGTTGATTTCATCTGAAAACTGCCGAAATATTGAAAGTGAAAAATACTTACATAATATAGTGGTCCTTCATCTCGTCTGATTTTGATGATCCATTGTCTCTTCAGTTCAGGATTTTTGGGGATATGATGAAAATGTAATTCAGGATTATATCTTGAATCAGATGTACACAATGGCACACAACAATGTAAGGCAGCTTTACTTTTATTTACAGTAGAATTATCAGTATTAGTAGCCATATTATCAATTTGTGCTGTAAGTGCTTGCACACTTAGCCTCGTTTTGAGATAGGAATGCAAAACATGCATATAATTTGAAAGGGAACTATTCGTCCTGAATATTTTACTGTGGTTTTCCGTTTCTCATAGGAAATATCTTTTTGGTATTTTCGATACATTTCATTACTTTTTATATTCTACCAAGAAATTATTTGCTCACATTTTGGAGATCTACAACAGATGTCATAATCTTCATTTCCAACACCATTGACTTGTACAGTATTGACAAAGGAAAGGCATTGTTCATCGGATAATTTCTTACCACAACATAACTGTAATGCATCAACAACCCTTATAATTTGGTTGATATAGAAATGTGTAATTCGTTCAGTAGATGTCTTGACCCCTTAGTAATCCAAATTTATTGATTTTCAAGTTCCATGTATATATGTTATACTGTTTCAAAATTGTTATTTCTTTCAAAACAATGTTTCCATCCATCACAAAGAGACTTTTGATCATAAATGAAATAGAAACAGCATCAGAATGTAGCAACATTTGTGTTTTTTGGTAGTGCAGCAACTAGACCTGCCTATCAATGTCACCTACACTCGCATCATGCTTCCAATAAACGCCTGAGTAGCTAGTACCTCTTTTACCATTATATATTCTGCATGAAATGTCCATTTTTGGAAAAAGTTTCTTTAGTATTTTTCCAACATTTATGTCAAATTTATAACAGGCAACTGAAAATTTCTTTCAGAGATCATCGGCAAAGATTATTCCATGCATGTGGTCAAGTAACCTAAAAATAAAAAAAATATGAAACAATTTGATCTATACTGGACTATGTACAGTAGTATAAGCCACAATATTTAAACAGAGCTCTCTATACAATACATATGTTTTGTTTATTGTTTTTACAGTACACATGTACATATCTTTTTTTATTGAAATTTGTAGGATGTATATTTTTGTGTTGCAGAAATATGCACAATAATAATTTGGTACATGTATCAGATTAGATGCAATAAAATATGGTCTTTTTTTTCAGGTGAAGCAAAGTTGTACAGTGAGGAGGACTTGGGTGACACAAAACAGCTATTAATATGTCCAGTGAAACAAACACTTTATTTGAAGAAAAATGCACCAGTAATGTTAATTGCGAATCTAAGTGCAAAACTTGTTAAGGGACTGTGCGGGATGGTGGATCATGTAGAGGTGCATTTCAAGTCTATTAACAAAACAGTTAAAATCCTCCTTACATATTCTCAGTCTATAGTCCTGAAAAGGAAATGGATGTTGTAACCAGGAAACAGATTCCCATAACCTTGGCAGTTGCCACAACTACGCACAAGACCTTTCTTTACAGCGAGTAGAAGTTGACTGTAGACACATGAGCAATCCTGGTCAAGTAGGTGTGCCATTGGACGTGCAAGTGTCGTTAACGGTTTAAGAGTCCTCAACTTCAAAAAAGGTTTTGTGAACAAAAAAAGTGGTGATGTCTATGAATTTTATACACACCCATCCATTCCAATTTTAGATGACCTAACCTGCTGTAAACAAGAAATAACATTAAATGAGGTTACTGAACAACATATGAGAGATTTCAAAAGATAACATTCAAGGAGGAACAGTCTCATAAAGATAATATTATTCAAAATATTGAAGAAGATCTTGGTGCAATAGATGAAATTGACCGATTGTTTGCACCATGGGATGATAATAATGATCCACCTACTCATCCAGTGCCAAATGATGTTAATATCGAAAGAATTCTCTCAGAGTTAGATACAATGAGGTAGTTACTGAGCAAGCCAAATTGAATGAATGTATTGAAAATATAAAGAAAGCTATGGAGAAATTTCCCAGATTTTCATATTCCATTTATGACCAGTTTTTTCATTCTTCCTTGATACATTGCTTCAAGCAGAACATGCCCCTGTAGAGAATAGAAAATAACACTATTTATGTCAGATGAACGTTATTATGATCTAGTTAAAACCTTCCTTGGATGTGCAGTTCCTCCCAAAACGCAATAATAGCTCAAAGACTTAGATCAATTGTAATTGAAAAAGCAGCAAAGCCATATGTTGAACGAGCGTGGGAAGCAGCAAGAACAAAGATGAAACCACTGAAGGATTTGAAAGGTAGTAGAGCTAAGATAAGATACATTGGTGGGTGGTGGATTGCCACACTGAGATATAGTAAGTGTCACGAAATTTATTTAAATAGAAAATGAAAACTGAAATCAACAAATGTGACAATAAAATTAGACTTAGTTCAGCTTGAGGAACATTCTGACCCCCAAAGAGAAAAAGACAAAGATCAGGACTCCCTGGTAGATATACAAAGAAAGCAAAATGTTCAGTCAATACTCGCGGCCATAAACGATCAAGCTTTTCATATTTTTGTTGATATGGACAATGACTGGAAACCATTGAAAATCTGACATTACATGGAAAATCATTTTATTTATATCTTTATGATTTATAAATAGGGCCCCGTATTGGTTGGTGTCCATATTTGTATGAGCCCCGAGGTTATTATGATGGAGACCCCTGTGCATCCTATATGTAGTGAATTCGTTTTTATTTCAGATGATTTGGTTCACGTCTCATACATGGTAGAACACTGTAAATATGATGTTTTCCTCCTTGAATAAGCAAAGGAATGTCACAAAACTCATCCAATTCACAGATGGCTGTTCTCAATACAAGTCTAAAAGTCCATTCCTTGACATCAATAATGGGAAGTTAAAGCACTTATTGTGGATATTGAAAGACATGTCTGGTATTTACCGTGGAAAAGGGCCAGCTGATGTCTGTTCTCGTGTGGTAAGATCAGCAATTTCGAGAGCTCTAAAAGCTGGAAATGTAATGAACACATCACAAGACGTTTTTACATATTTATCCAACAATATCTTTCTATTCGTAATACCTCGGACCGTCACGGGGCTCAATTTAACTGTACTGGAATGGTGGAAATCAAATGAGCAAAAATATTTGGCTGTTCCTGCTTCATCTGTCGCCTCTGTATTCGGTCTGTGTGGTCAGATAGAACAAAAAGAGATGCAGACGTAGCCCTCCGAACATTGATCTCCTTGTCTTTCTGAATTATTTTTTTTTAGAATATTGGCGATTGCTGACATTTTCTTTGATGTGTTTTATTTCTTGCCATTTCAGATTAAACATGATAAAATTCATAAATTTGTTAAATAAATCCTTAGTCCATAAGAAGATACTCTCTTGAAATCTGAACAAATCTTATCAAAGTTAACTAAAAATTACATTTATCGCTTTTTATCATATATACATGCAAAATACAGAAAAATGCGGATATTCATTTATTAGTAACTTGGTGTTATGAATACCGGAACATACAGATTGCCTATACAGTAATTAAATTTATAATATTTTCCGATTACAATCGATTATTAATCTATTATATACTAGGCCAAAAAAGAAACGATACCAACATTTTTATCTAAATAATTTTTTTGTCATTCTGATTTCGAATCTGTATTAAATAATTTAATACAATTTATTGTTCGGAGATTGCAATGTGAATTTATTCTTTACGTCTAAGGAAGCGTGACGTCATTTTCATGTTTTGAAATCTTTAACGCGGAATCCGGTGTACAAATGTAAACAAAAGGTGATAAAAATTTACCACATAATTTTGCCCGTTTTTCAATGCCACGTCTTCGTCAGCATGAGAGGAACAGAGCAGTTGGTATGGTATAAGCAGGTATGCGTCAAATTGAGGTTACAAACCACGATGTGCATATTTTTCAAACAAAATTCAAAAATGTAACACATGCTACTCCGAGGAACAAGTGATCAGTATGCTGGAGTTCCTCATCGATAACATATTTGTCTCCTTTGGAGGATACTGTTTCAGCAGGTCGTCGGCATACCAATGGGTACGAATTGCGCCCCTCTTCTAGCCGATTTATTTTTATACTCATACGAGTCGGAGTTTCTTCAAAAGCTTGTAAAAGATAAGATTCATGAGGCTAGAGCCTTTTATTTCACAAACAGGTATATTGATGACGTTTTATCTATCAATAATTCTAGATTTGCAGGATTTCTTCCATTGAAATATCCTCCAGAGCTGGAAGTTGGAGACCACAGATACCGCTTCGTCCGCATCATTTTTGGACTTATACCTCGAATTTGACGACAGTGGTCAAATCAATACTAAAATATATGATAAACGGGACGACTTCAATTTTAAAATCATAAATTTTCCAAATATGTGCGGCAATATACCAGCTTCTCCTGCATATGGTGTTTACATCTCGCAACTGATTCGTTATGCAAGGGCCAGTAGCAATTATTCTGATTTCCTGAAACGTCATCTTCATCTGAGAAACAGGCTACTGGACCAGGGCTATAAACAGATTCGATCTCTTAAAAAGTTTATATTCCGATACCAAGATCTTGTCGAAATATATTCCGTCTCTGAAGAAAAGATTATAAACGATGGATTTTCATATAGTGAAAATGTATAAAGATAAGTGGTGAAAAACAAAAATGTCAAAGATATTTTTTTATCAATGTGTGACGTAAAAAAGTTTTTGACATTCACTTCACTGAGTTTGGTACTGTTATGACAACTGTTTTGTTCAAGTATTGTGATACATACGGTTATAGTGACAGTCGGAAACTTTGAGCCGTAATGAAAGGGGGGGGGGGGTTTGGCGCTTTAAAATCTGATTCAACCCACCATTTCTTTAGAAATTCCTGTACCAAGTCAGGGTCATTACGGTTTTCACAATTTTCCGGTTGTTGACTGATTTTGTCTGTTTATATACTTATGAGTTTTTACTTTCCCTTTGTAAGATTGCTCGGAGTTCGGTAATTTTGTTATTACCCTTAGTTACAAATAAAAAATATTTTTTATAGACATTGCAAAAATCTCAAAAAGATGATAAAAAGAAAAAAATATTTATATAAGAAGTCGATTCTTGATAAACTCATACATTGGAAAGAAACTGATCCAAAATTATGTTGGCAGATTCTTAATAATTTAAGATTTGAGGGTGATAATAGAAATAGTTCATATGATACCCATATAAATTGGGAACAGGTTACCCAACATTTTCAGTCTCAAGGGAAGCCTGAGAATATTAATGTTGATTTCACTTCAAGAGTGAAAGAATATATTGAAAATTATAAAAATACTTTAGTTTATAATGAATTAACTGACAAACCTTCTGTGTCAAAGAAATAAAGAAATGTATTAATAATCTCAAAATTGGCAAAGGTGCAGGGCCTGACCTTATAGGCAATGAAATAATAAAATTTAGTAGTAACATTACTTGTAAAGCTATAACTAAACTTTTCAATTTAATATTAGAAACAGGACAATATCCAAAACAGTGGAGAAAATCAGATTTAAATAATTACAGAGGTATTTCTTTACAAAACTATGACCAAATTGTTCAGTGCAGTATTTTAATTCAACATTATGAAAAAATCTTTTCTGATTCTCAATTTGGTTTCAGAGCCAACCATAGGACCACAGATAGTATTTTTATTCTAAAATCGTTGATCTCAAAATATTTGAAGAAAAATAAAGGAAAAATATATGCTTGCTTTGTAGACTCACGCAAAGCTTTCGACTCCCTATGGCATAATGGGCTTATATATAAGTTAATGATCAACGGGATTGGTGTAAAAAAACATTATAAATAATATGTATAATTATAGTCTATCGGCTATAAAGATTCAAAACAAAATTTTATCTTTTTTTAATTTAGAGAGAGGGGTTAAAGAAAGGGACAGTCTCAGCCCTACCCTGTTCAATTGTTTTACAAATGATTTGCATGATATTTTTGATAGTACATGTACCCCCCTTGTTTTAGAAAAATCAAAAAGTGGCTAGCCTTAGCTTTGCCGATGATCTTGTCATTCTTTCAAATACTTCAGAAGGACTTCAAAACTCCTTAAATAAGCTAGAAAAATATCGTTATGACTGGCAACTGACCGTTAGTACGAAAAAGATTTTTCAGAACACACAACCACCCTCCCCTAACTTTTATTACAAAACTGTTCTTTTGACTGAGACCAAAGAATACAATTTCCTTGGCAATGTCATTGATTTCAAGGGTAGTTTCAAAAAGGCTACACAAGAGCTGAACAAGAAAGGACTAAAAGTGCTATTCTCACTAAAAAATAGATTTATGAATTTTAGCTCAATTCCAGTAAATTTGTCCTGTAAATTATTTGATATACTTATAAGACCAATTCTAACCTACAATAGTGAAATTTTGTTTATGGATAACTATTTTTCTATCAGTAGAGCAATATCCAGATCAGAACAGAGTGGTTCTGTCTGTGATACATTGTCGCTTGAAGATAAATTTTGTTATGAAAAGATACACAATAAATTTTGTAAATATATTTTAGGCTTAAAGAAGTTTGCATGTAATATTTCGGCCAAGTCTGAACTAGGAAGATTTCCTACAACAGACTATATCAAAACCCAAGCTATACTATATTTTTGTAGATTACAAACAGATCCAATAAACCCTCTACTTAAAGAGGCATTTTCCCTCTGTAAATCTGTTGATTCTGATGGAATCTATACTTGGTATAGTTTCATAGGAAATATTTTTAAGGAATTAGATCTTGGAAATCACAGATTTTGACAATTTCACCAGACCTTTTGCCTCTATAAAACATTCACTGAATAAAAAAATTAAGAAAGTAATAAATGACTCGTATAGTAAAAAAACGTTAAAAAAACTTTCATCTTTCAATGAAATTTCCAAACTGTATATTTACAGTAAAATAAAATTATTTATTATTCTTCTCTAACTTCAAAATGAGACAATTATTTACAAAATTTAGAGCGAGTGATCACAGTTTAGAGATTGATTCGGGGAAGTATAAAAATATAACAAGGGAAGAAAGAAAATGTAAAAATTGTAATTTAAATGAAATAGGGGATGAATACCACTTTTTCTTAAAATGCACAGCCAACCACTCTCTTAGAAACAATTTATTTAACAAAATAATATTAAACAAACCAGACTTTATTGAAGAAACACCATTAAATAAAATAAAAATTTTGTTAGATGCAAATTCTGAACTTTTGGCAGAAGTAGGAGACTTTATAAAGCAATCTACAGAATTGCAAAAATGAGGTCCTTGTCGGTCAAAGGTGTGACATGTGAAAAATATAATATTAATTAATAGGATTTATTTTGTGTATCCTATATTATGATCAAATTGTAATTTTCTATGTTTTGATTTGTATTTGCTTGACCCACATGGGTGTATTATTATGCAAATAAAGAATTATTATTAATTTACTTTTCAACAGACATTATTTGCCAATGGGATGTACTATTTATATGCTCAGTGGAAGTTTTAATAGCTCAAACTAAAGGTAAATATAAACACATGTGTTTCTTTACTGGCAATCCATGCTGTCTGCTATTAATAACTGATAACACAGATAAGCTCCACCCACTTTCCATATTGGCTTAATTGCTATCCCACCGGATTTTTATCTGGGTCAGCCTTAGCCTTTTTAATGAACGAGTGCGGGTGAATATTTTGAATCATCTGATTTTTCTTCTTCTCGTGAAAATACAAATATTGAAACCTATAGCGTACCATATGTTTGTTTGATTTCAGAATGATAAACATGTCATCTGAATGTCAATATGATCGACACTGAAAAATATCAGCCTGTTCGACAGAATATGAAGTTTGTGAATCTCCATTCTGAACCCACAAATTGTGACGAAAGGCGAGCGTGTTACATTATATTAGCTGTAAATACACCAAAAAAGCTTGCTCTGTTGCCCGGTACGCACAATTGTTTTGCTGAATCATATACATTCAATAATGAATCCTGTTCATACACTAGAATAAGAAGGGGAATTATGCACAGGGATAATAAGGGTAATAACAAAATTACCGAACTCCGAACAATCTTACAAAGGGAAAGTCAAAACTCAACAATCGGAAAACTGTGAAAACCGTAATGACCCTGACTTGGTACAGGCATTTCTAAAGAAATGGTGGGTTGAATCAGATTTTAAGGCGCCAAACCTCCCGCTCTCATTACGGTTCAAAGGTTCCGGCTGTCACTATAACAGTATTTAAATACAGGAACAAAATAGTTGTCAAAGCAGTACCATATTCGGTGACGTAAATGTCAAAAATATTTTTACGTCACACATTGATAAAAAAATATCCTTGACATTTTTCTTGACTTCTTTTACTTTATACATTTTCACTATATGAAAATGCATCGCTTATAACCGTTTCTACAGAGACGGAATATATTTCGACAAGATCTTGGTATCGGAATATAAACTTTTTAAGAGATCGAATAAGGCGAATATGATTTCAATCGTTGTCTTGGTACTTTTATAGCGTAGTAGAATCAACAATAATATTTTCTATAAATAGCTACTTCCCATTTGTTAAAATTTTCATCACGCTGACAAACAATGAATCATTTACAATTACAGTTAGAATGTACCAGTGTCTGACCCTAAATAATGTGATCGTGAAAGGGAAAACTAGATATAATAGATGCTTTCGGACAACATAGCCTTGAAGCGAGTTATAGGCGACCAAATGTATTGCGATTTCGTAATATTAATTTTAAAGATTTTTGACATTTATGGTATCCAATAAGAATACTTTTGTGCAGATTTTTTTTTATTTTTTATATATATATACAAAAAAATGGCATAATTGTACGGCGAGTTTGTCAAATTGTCTCTGTCTGACATGAAACTACTTCCCATCCCTAGATATGATGAGGCAGCCATTTTTTTTAAATTAAAGATAACAATAATTCTAACATGACCTCACTCTTTCCCTTTGTTAAAAAAAACCATAATTATTTCTTTGTATTATCTCATTAGCACATGCGCCGATGAATGTGACTGACGTTTCCATTGGCAGCATAAATTGTGATCCGAATAATGCCGTTAGAGGGCGCAGTATTATTCGAGTTACATAAATTGTGTGCATTTTGACCTCTGACTACTAGATTTAAAACCACACAATCTTTTGTGTAATTTGTGTTTTTCACCTTTGAGTTCTTTAATTTTTTCATCGAACATCTGAACCTGGAGTTCTAAATTTGTTCCTTGTTCATTTAATGTTTCATTGGGTGTTTTGATTTCATTTCGAGATCTGTTCTCTCAATTCATTTCGTTCTTCTACTACGTTGTTGTATCTCTCCTGCAACCTTTTCTGCCTTTTATTCACATTTCTTGTATTGTATGTTGAGAGTTTGTTTTTTGCTTCTTCAAGTTTAATTGTTGATACAGTTTCATATTTACGTTTCCAAATTGTAGTTTCCTATTCAAGTTGTTTTTTTATCTTTTGAAAAATTTGAAATAGCTGCTCTATGCTTTAATTGAATATTTTCTAAGAGACTGGTTGCAGTATAAAAGTAATTCTCCATTTTTTTTCACTTCATAATTTAGTTGGTCAATTTCTCTATTACTGAGATCTAAACTTCGCTTAAGTTGTTTGTTTTCGGTTGCAACTATATGGACTTTCTCTTTCACAGTTTCTATTATTTTCTGTTCTTTCTCATCCAGACTGCTTAATTTACTGACTGGGGGTTGAAATTTTGACTGCAAATGTATCTAAGGAGATCTAATTTCCTTTTTTCTTCAACAGTTTAATTTTATTGTATGAAATCTGGATTTTTTTCCCCTCAAACTTTCAACATTAGTGGACACAAACTCTTGACGACCTTCTCCAAGACAAAGAATCGTTCTAGCTGCAGCATCGTCTGAGGGGGGGCTTCCGAATTTCATAAATGACTCCATTTGTAATATCTGTCGATGTTGGCAATTCTTTTAAAATTTCATTTATTGTTAGTTTATTTGCCTCTGTATAACGCCCAAGAAAATCTGGATTAGTGCTGCTCATTTTATTTCCTAAAAGAAATAATTTCTTTTCAATATTTTCATGAATTTGGTTGAACGAAAAATTATAAATAATTTACAAAACAAAAATAAAAAATAAAAATCCAAATTGAAATTACAAAAGAAAATATAAGATGAGCAGCAATAATACAGCAAATTAATGCAAAACTCATAAAAAAACAACACGAACAACAATAAAACAACTTTATTTCACCTGAAATGCAAAATAGAGCATAAGTGAAAGTGCAAGAAACAAATGGGAGATTGTGTAGGAGATTTCATGTGATTGTTGGAAACGCAATAAATATAGTACAGCAGAACAAAAAAAATTTAAGCACAATCAGAGGCAGGACAAGGGCTCTTGCTGAGTTTAACTGGCCACACACTAAATTGTAGGTAATGGATTTAGACTACATGAAAATGTTTACTTGGAGTTGGAGTATACTGATCAATGTCGCTGGCGATACTTTATTTAGTATGGAAAAACGGCAATACCCACACAATTGTCACCAGAAATATATAATATATATGATATTTGTACCAAGCCTCTGTTGTAAGTAATCGAGGATTAATTCTAAAATTAAAAAAAAAATGTAAAGACTAAGAGTAAGCAGATTTGTCAATTTTCAATATCAAAAGTTTCAGTCGAGTCCATTCATCTCATGAATCTTATCCGAGTTAACACCGTCCTTTTTTCTTCTTCAACATGAAAAAAAAATAAAACTGCAACATGCAAAAGTAAAGCAAAGCTGAATAAAGCAGGCTGATCTTCGTAAGTAAAGTAGAACTGTAATACATTTGTACAATCAAATATCGGGCATGACATTCTTAATCAAGTAGTGAAGTGTTGCGTCACAAATAAGGGAAAATAGAAATAAATTGTAAGCACATCAGAAACGGTCAAAGTGAAACTAGATCAACATGCACAAATTCTGTGTTACTTATGGGATTAATCATTACTTCAGACAGTTTATTCATTACTCAATACCACTGTCAGTAAATAAACACTGCAGAAAGTGAATCAAATTATTATTATTTTTAATATCTGAGAACATCTCTAAGTCTAAGTAAAATCAACATAGCTGAAGTGAAAGTAGAATTTACTTGATCATCAACGGCTAAAATATTCATAATACTCTTTTGGAACGACAATTCAAGTCATAAATTAACAATTTATTTTTTAATAAATTCTTATGCTTTTATCGACGAATGTCCGCGTAGATGAGTGATCAAATACATCGAACGACTCTAAATCGCATTTGCCGGTATGGGAAAAATGGCGTCGATTTTGACTTCGACCCCCACTTGGTTTTGCTTCAATTCAAGGATTTATATAGTAGGAAGGATATGAAACTCGTATCTTTTCGCGTGGCGAGATTGTATGCTGGTAAAACAAAGCAACTAATCACGCCAAGTTTTGTGGTATACATTGAATACACTCTAAACTACACATTTATACTCTTTGGTATGTCGATTTCATGTAAACAATGATGTTTATTGATTTCTAAATAGGCCACCCCCATTTCCGCCCAGAACACCGCCATTTTGACAAATGATGTAAACAATCCTTAATAAATACAAATTGGGAGCACTGTTTTCAATAAAACTCCTACTTTGCATTGAAAAATATTATATTATCACAAAAATGACGGCTCCGCTTCAATATTCGGTATGATGAGTGAAGAGGAGTTTGAAATTTAAATTCGAGCTTTGACAGCCCATGAAGGTCAAACGGGCAAATCTATTAATGTCAATTATTGATGAGATATGGGTGATACCTCTACAAAAAGTCGATATTTTATCAATGATTGGTATTTAGAACAAATATTTTCACTTTATTCATGTAATTATGGTTTTATATACTTACAAATACTAGTTTAAAATGTTGAAGCGATGAAAATTTCCACCGTTAATCAAGGCACGCGCATCGTCAACGAATTGCACTATGGGTAATCTCGCCACGCAACATACTTGCATACAATCTGTTAAATCTCCCGAGATTTAAATCCTTGGTCAATTCTGCTAAATATTTGTATCAGACCACATATGTATGGCATATCCAAATATTCAGAAATGAATATAATTTTAAAATTTTGCCGCGCGAAATATTTTCTTACCTAGTAAGACTTGTTTTTCAAACTCTTTCCTTCATTCTCTGGATCTAGAAACGATAGAAATTCCGCGCAAGTTCTCAAACATTCATAAGACCTTCCTCTTTCACCTTATATGGATAAGAAGGCGAGTCTTAAGCCTAATTCCAGCAGAGAGAAAATTGACAGATTTTACGTACCGTTTCTGGGCGGTACTACGATATTCGCGCTTTGTCAACTTCAACCGGTTAAATCCAGATCAATACATATTGAACGACCACAAAAAGTACACACACTTGTAAACAAAGGATATTTGTGACATTTAATGTCAATTTATTATCAAATACTGATACATAATAACTAAATCATGCCGATTTCTTCAAGTAGGTACATTTTTTCAGCTGCAGATCGCCATGTTACCATAAAAATCACGTGACCTGAAATCCCTATCTCTGGTGACGAGCTAAGGCCTGAAACAATTGTGAATAAAACTGGTAATTAGCTTTATGGTCTTTATTTCAACAAGCCGCATGTAAAAGTGATGTGACGAGCAATAATGATAATAATGCAAATATGGCGTAATAACATAATGTATGCAATTATAACTGAATAAACAATTGCAATGATGTAACTTGTGAGTATTCATGCACAAAGAATAATTAGTATTTCCATTCGAAAGCAAGTAAAAAAAAAACTTTGAGCATAAATAACATTTAATATTATTATACAGAACTTTAAATATACATTTCGTTATGACAGATTACTATTCTACCCAAGAATCTCCTATTCAAATGAGTTCTTTGACAAAAACAATTTCTTAAATGGAAGGGAATTTACTCTGTAGTGCATGAATAGAATTTATAGGATGGGGAACTAACAATATATTTTAAACATTAAATATACTTGAATAAATAAAGGTTATTAATGCGGAAAACATTGTTTTGTTCAAAATGAAGGAAATAAAACTCAACATGGAATAACAAGATCACGTAAATGAAAATACGTGACACGCTGTCTATGTTATTTTACTAAGTACAAATCTAAGCAAATCTTGTGTTCGTTTGACCATTACTTGTCTTTTTAGTTTCGCAACAGAAATCTGAAAGCTTATAAATAATTAATCCTTGCCCTTGCATTCATAGCTTAATTCATTTGAATGAGAAATACAAGTTAGTTTAACTGTTATTCTTGAATGAGAATAAAATCTTCAACAAATAAGATTTACCAATTTGCCTAAAATATCTTTGACAATTCGCATACATGATATTTCAATATGAAATAATGACCTTTATGTTAAAACATATTTACAATTCAATTTATATACTTACAAGATAATGTTTACCTTTACCATAATAATTGCACTCAACATACCTCCACTTAATTTTAATGTCCATTTTACAAAGTAGGAATTTGAGATCTTTTAATCGAACCCGAAGAAGCCATAGTACTACACAGTTAACTTATGTATTCTTAATTCCTCAAAATTAATCCATTGAGTGAAGATCAAATCGTGTCGGCACTACTTTTTACACGATGGTTTATTTACTTTCATGGGTGGTAATTTATGGAAACTTGATATTAATTGTAAATTCTGCACTAATAATTTTACATTCTCTGACTTAGAATGGGAGCACATCATGTGTAAAGTGTTGAAATATTTTAAAAAGAATTGATATTTTTATATTATGATGTTTTCTTTTATTTTGTATTAATTTCATCCACCCAGTTATAAATAGATTAATCCAAGCTAAAACATCCTGGGTATATACGGTTTCAGTTGATCCATTTTTTGTTAAGATAAATGAATATCACGACTGTGGTTTGATCGTTGACAGTAACATTTAATAAAGCAGAAATTTTAATTCTTAGAAAATTTGAATATATTGAATTTGAAAAATGTGTAAATTATGATAAAGATTGCAGTTTTATACTATATACAATAAACAAATATTGTCGAGTTAATACAAACAATGTATTTAAATTTCCTCTCTGTGCATCTAAATACATGTGCGCCTGTTAATTTAATTTGTTGTTCAGTTCGGTAGTGTCCAACTTCCTGAATTTGACATTATTGTATCATTAATATTATAATAATAATATTAAGTAGATAAATGAAAAATCAGACAAAGAATTCATTGATAAATACCGTAGCAGACAGTGATTGCATGCTGGCTAATCATGATGAAAGATTCGGGACCTGAACTACCAAAGCGCATTCTGTAATTAAGTGGAGATAAGTCTTCATAAATGTTTCCCAATTTTGTTACAATGATATCTGAAATTTTAATTCATAATAAATGAGTGGAATCTGCAATCACCAGGAGAGAACATTCTGTAAATATATATATTCAATGGTAAATTCTGGCTGCAGCTGTTTAATATAAGTGATCTTTATGTTAAAACATATTTACAATTCAATTTATATACATACAAGATAATTTTTACCTTTACCATAATAATCGCACTCAACATACCTCCACTGAATGTTAATGTCCATTTTACAGAGTTTAGGAATTTGAGATCTTTTAATCGAGCTTGAAGAAGACATAGTAATACACAGTTAACTTATATATTCTTAATTCCTCAAAATTAATCCATTGAATGAAGATCAAATCGTGTCGGCAACTACTTTTTACACGATGGTTTATTTACTTTCACAGGTGGTAATTTATGGAAACTTGATATTATTTGTAAATTCTGACCTAATAATTTTACATTCTCTGACTTAGAATGGGAGCACATCATGTGTAAAGTGTTGAAATATTTTAAAAAGAATTGATATTTTTCTATTATGATGTTTTCTTTTATTTTATATTAATTTCGTCCACCCAGTTATAAATAGACTAATCCAAGCTAAAACATCCTGGGTGTATACGGTTTCAGTTGATCTATTTATTTTAAAATAAATGAATATCACGACTGTGGTTTGACCGTTGACGTAACATTTAATTAAGCAGAAATTTTAATTCTTAGAAAATTTGAATATATTGAATTTGAAAAATGTGTAAATGATGATAATGATTGCAGTTTTATACTATATACAATAAACAAATATTGTCAATTTGATCAAAAAATGTATTTAAATTTCCTCTGTTTGCATCTAAATACATGTGCGCCTCTTAATTTAATTTTTTGTTCAGTTCGGTAGTGTCCAACTTCCTGAATTCGACATTTTTGTATCATTAATATTATAATAATAATATTAAGTAGATATATGAAAAATCAGACAAAGAATTCATTGATAAATACAGGTAGCAGACACAGTGATTGCATGCTGGCTTATCATGATAAATGATCCGGGACCTGAACTACTAAAGCGCCATCTGTAATTAAGTGGAGATCACTCTTCACAAATGTTTCCCAATTTTGTTACAGTGATATCTGAAATTTTAATTCATAATAAATGAGTGGAATCCGCAATCACCAGGAGAGAACATTCTGTATATATATATATGTATATTCAATGGAAGATTCTGGCTGCAGCTGATTGATATAAGTGATCTTTATGTTAAAGCATATTTACAATTCAATTTATATAGATACAAGATAATTTTTACCTTTACCATAATAATCGCACTCAACATACCTCCATTTTATGTTAATGTCCATTTTACAAAGTTTAGGAATTTGAGATCTTTTAATGGAGCTTGAAGACGACATAGTAATCCACAGTTAACTTATATATTCTTAATTCCTCAAAATTAATCCATTGAGTGAAGATCAAATCGTGTCGGCAACTACTTTTTACACGATGGTTTATTTACTTTCACGGGTGGTAATTTATGGAAACTTGATATTAATTGTAAATTCTGACCTAATAATTTTATATTCTCTGACTTAGAATGGGAGCACATCATGTGTAAAAAGTTGAAATATTTTAAAAAGAATTGATATTTTTATATTATGATGTTTTCTTTCATTTTGTATTAATTTCGTCCACCCAGTTATACATAGACTAATTCAAGCTAAAACATCCTGGGTAGATACGGTTTCAGTTGATCTATCTTTTTTAAGATAAATGAATATCACGACTGTGGTTTGATCGTTGACCGTAACATTTAATTAAGCAGAAATTTTAATTCTTAGAAAATTTGAATATATTGAATTTGAAAAATGTGTAAATGATGATGATAAAGATTGCAGTTTTATACTATATACAATAAACAAATATTGTCAATTTTATCAAAAAATGTATTTAAATTTCCTCTGTTTGCATCTAAATACATGTGCGCCTGTTAATTTAATTTGTTGTTCAGTTCGGTAGTGTCCAACTTCCTGAATTTGACATTTTTGTATCATTAATATTATAATAATAATATTAAGTAGATATATGAAAAATCAGACAATGAATTCATTGATAAATACGGGTAGCAGACACGGTGATTGCATGCTGGCTTATCATGATGAAAGATCCTGGACCTGAACTACTAAAGCGCCATCTGTAATTAAGTGGAGATAACTCTTCACAAATGTTTCCCAATTTTGTTACAATGCTATCTGAAATTTTAATTCATAATAAATGAGTGGAATCCGCAATCACCAGGAGAGAACATTCTGTAAATATATATATATTCAATGGAAAATTCTGGCTGCAGCTGTTTAATATAAGTGATCTTTATGTTAAAACATATTTACAATTCAAATTATATACATACAAGATAATTTTTACCTTTACCATAATAATCGCACTCAACTGTATGTTAATGTCCATTTTACAAAGTTTAGGAATTTGATATCTTTTAATCGAGCTTGAAGACGACATAGTAATTCACAGTTAACTTATGTATTCTTAATTCCTCAAAATTAATCCATTGAATGAAGATCAAATCGTGTCGGCAACTACTTTTTACACGATGGTTTATTTACTTTCACGGGTGGTAATTTATGGAAACTTGATATTATTTGTAAATTCTGACCTAATAATTTTACATTCTCTGACTTAGAATGGGAGCACATCATGTGTAAAGTGTTGAAATATTTTAAAAAGAATTGATATTTTTATATTATGATGTTTCTTTTATTTTATATTAATTTCGTCCACCCAGTTATAAATAGACTAATCCAAGCTAAAACATCCTGGGTGTATACGGTTTCAGTTGATCTATTTATTTTAAAATAAATGAATATCACGACTGTGGTTTGATCGTTGACCGTAACATTTAATTAAGCAGAAATTTTAATTCTTAGAAAATTTGAATATATTGAATTTGAAAAATGTGTAAATTATGATAAAGATTGCAGTTCTATACTATATACAATAAACAAATATTGTCAATTTGATCAAAAAATGTATTTAAATTTCCTCTGTTTGCATCTAAATACATGTGCGCCTCTTAATTTAATTTTTTGTTCAGTTCGGTAGTGTCCAACTTCCTGAATTCGACATTTTTGTATCATTAATATTATAATAATAATATTAAGTAGATATATGAAAAATCAGACAAAGAATTCATTGATAAATACAGGTAGCAGACACAGTGATTGCATGCTGGCTTATCATGATAAATGATCCGGGACCTGAACTACTAAAGCGCCATCTGTAATTAAGTGGAGATCACTCTTCACAAATGTTTCCCAATTTTGTTACAGTGATATCTGAAATTTTAATTCATAATAAATGAGTGGAATCCGCAATCACCAGGAGAGAACATTCTGTATATATATATATATATATATATTCAATGGAAGATTCTGGCTGCAGCTGATTGATATAAGTGATCTTTATGTTAAAGCATATTTACAATTCAATTTATATAGATACAAGATAATTTTTACCTTTACCATAATAATCGCACTCAACATACCTCCATTTTATGTTAATGTCCATTTTACAAAGTTTAGGAATTTGAGATCTTTTAATGGAGCTTGAAGACGACATAGTAATCCACAGTTAACTTATGTATTCTTAATTCCTCAAAATTAATCCATTGAGTGAAAATCAAATCGTGTCGGCAACTACTTTTTACACGATGGTTTATTTACTTTCACGGGTGGTAATTTATGGAAACTTGATATTAATTGTAAATTCTGACCTAATAATTTTACATTCTCTGACTTAGAATGGGAGCACATCATGTGTAAAAAGTTGAAATATTTTAAAAAGAATTGATATTTTTATATTATGATGTTTTCTTTCATTTTGTATTAATTTCGTCCACCCAGTTATACATTGACTAATTCAAGCTAAAACATCCTGGGTAGATACGGTTTCAGTTGATCTATTTTTTTTAAGATAAATGAATATCACGACTGTGGTTTGATCGTTGACCGTAACATTTAATTAAGCAGAAATTTTAATTCTTAGAAAATTTGAATATATTGAATTTGAAAAATGTGTAAATGATGATGATAAAGATTGCAGTTTTATACTATATACAATAAACAAATATTGTCAATTTTATCAAAAAATGTATTTAAATTTCCTCTGTTTGCATCTAAATACATGTCCGCCTGTTAATTTAATTTGTTGTTCAGTTCGGTAGTGTCCAACTTCCTGAATTCGACATTTTTGTATCATTAATATTATAATAATAATATTAAGTAGATATATGAAAAATCAGACAAAGAATTCATTGATAAATACCGGTAGCAGACAGTGATTGCATGCTGGCTTATCATGATAAATGATCCTGGACCTGAACTACTAAAGCGCCATCTGTAATTAAGTGGAGATAACTCTTCACAAATGTTTCCCAATTTTGTTACAATGATATCTTAAATTTTAATTCATAATAAATGAGTGGAATCTGCAATCACCAGGAGAGAACATTCTGTAAATATATATATATATTCAATGGAAGATTCTGGCTGCAGCTGATTGATATAAGTGATCTTTATGTTAAAACATATTTACAATTCAATTTATATAGATACAAGATAGTTTTTACCTTTACCATAATAATCGCACTCAACATACCTCCATTTTATGTTAATGTCCAATTTACAAAGTTTAGGAATTTGAGATCTTTTAATGGAGCTTGAAGAAGACATAGTAATCCACAGTTAACTTATGTATTCTTAATTCCTCAAAATTAATCCATCGAGTGAAGATCAAATCGTGTCGGCAACTACTTTTTACACGATGGTTTATTTACTTTCACGGGTGGTAATTTATGGAAACTTGATATTAATTGTAAATTCTGACCTAATAATTTTACATTCTCTGACTTAGAATGGGAGCACATCATGTGTAAAGTGTTGAAATATTTTAAAAAGAATTGATATTTTTATATTATGATGTTTTCTTTCATTTTGTATTAATTTCGTCCACCCAGTTATACATAGACTAATTCAAGCTAAAACATCCTGGGTAGATACGGTTTCAGTTGATCTATTTTTTTTAAGATAAATGAATATCACGACTGTGGTTTGATCGTTGACCGTAACATTTAATTAAGCAGAAATTTTAATTCTTAGAAAATTTGAATATATTGAATTTGAAAAATGTGTAAATGATGATGATAAAGATTGCAGTTTTATACTATATACAATAAACAAATATTGTCAATTTTATCAAAAAATGTATTTAAATTTCCTCTGTTTGCATCTAAATACATGTGCGCCTGTTAATTTAATTTGTTGTTCAGTTCGGTAGTGTCCAACTTCCTGAATTTGACATTTTTGTATCATTAATATTATAATAATAATATTAAGTAGATATATGAAAAATCAGACAATGAATTCATTGATAAATACGGGTAGCAGACACGGTGATTGCATGCTGGCTTATCATGATGAAAGATCCTGGACCTGAACTACTAAAGCGCCATCTGTAATTAAGTGGAGATAACTCTTCACAAATGTTTCCCAATTTTGTTACAATGCTATCTGAAATTTTAATTCATAATAAATGAGTGGAATCCGCAATCACCAGGAGAGAACATTCTGTAAATATATATATATTCAATGGAAAATTCTGGCTGCAGCTGTTTAATATAAGTGATCTTTATGTTAAAACATATTTACAATTCAAATTATATACATACAAGATAATTTTTACCTTTACCATAATAATCGCACTCAGCATACCTCCATTGTATGTTAATGTCCATTTTACAAAGTTTAGGAATTTGATATCTTTTAATCGAGCTTGAAGACGACATAGTAATTCACAGTTAACTTATGTATTCTTAATTCCTCAAAATTAATCCATTGAATGAAGATCAAATCGTGTCGGCAACTACTTTTTACACGATGGTTTATTTACTTTCACGGGTGGTAATTTATGGAAACTTGATATTATTTGTAAATTCTGACCTAATAATTTTACATTCTCTGACTTAGAATGGGAGCACATCATGTGTAAAGTGTTGAAATATTTTAAAAAGAATTGATATTTTTATATTATGATGTTTCTTTTATTTTATATTAATTTCGTCCACCCAGTTATAAATAGACTAATCCAAGCTAAAACATCCTGGGTGTATACGGTTTCAGTTGATCTATTTATTTTAAAATAAATGAATATCACGACTGTGGTTTGATCGTTGACCGTAACATTTAATTAAGCAGAAATTTTAATTCTTAGAAAATTTGAATATATTGAATTTGAAAAATGTGTAAATTATGATAAAGATTGCAGTTTTATACTATATACAATAAACAAATATTGTCAATTTGATCAAAAAATGTATTTAAATTTCCTCTGTTTGCATCTACATACATGTGCGCCTCTTAATTAAATTTTTTGTTCAGTTCGGTAGTGTCCAACTTCCTGAATTTGACATTTTTGTATCATTAATATTATAATAATAATATTAAGTAGATATATGAAAAATCAGACAAAGAATTCATTGATAAATACCGGTAGCAGACAGTGATTGCATGCTGGCTTATCATGATAAATGATCCTGGACCTGAACTACTAAAGCGCCATCTGTAATTAAGTGGAGATAACTCTTCACAAATGTTTCCCAATTTTGTTACAATGATATCTTAAATTTTAATTCATAATAAATGAGTGGAATCTGCAATCACCAGGAGAGAACATTCTGTAAATATATATATATATTCAATGGAAGATTCTGGCTGCAGCTGATTGATATAAGTGATCTTTATGTTAAAACATATTTACAATTCAATTTATATAGATACAAGATAGTTTTTACCTTTACCATAATAATCGCACTCAACATACCTCCATTTTATGTTAATGTCCAATTTACAAAGTTTAGGAATTTGAGATCTTTTAATGGAGCTTGAAGAAGACATAGTAATCCACAGTTAACTTATGTATTCTTAATTCCTCAAAATTAATCCATCGAGTGAAGATCAAATCGTGTCGGCAACTACTTTTTACACGATGGTTTATTTACTTTCACGGGTGGTAATTTATGGAAACTTGATATTAATTGTAAATTCTGACCTAATAATTTTACATTCTCTGACTTAGAATGGGAGCACATCATGTGTAAAGTGTTGAAATATTTTAAAAAGAATTGATATTTTTATATTATGATGTTTTCTTTCATTTTGTATTAATTTCGTCCACCCAGTTATACATAGACTAATTCAAGCTAAAACATCCTGGGTAGATACGGTTTCAGTTGATCTATTTTTTTTAAGATAAATGAATATCACGACTGTGGTTTGATCGTTGACCGTAACATTTAATTAAGCAGAAATTTTAATTCTTAGAAAATTTGAATATATTGAATTTGAAAAATGTGTAAATGATGATGATAAAGATTGCAGTTTTATACTATATACAATAAACAAATATTGTCAATTTTATCAAAAAATGTATTTAAATTTCCTCTGTTTGCATCTAAATACATGTCCGCCTGTTAATTTAATTTGTTGTTCAGTTCGGTAGTGTCCAACTTCCTGAATTCGACATTTTTGTATCATTAATATTATAATAATAATATTAAGTAGATATATGAAAAATCAGACAAAGAATTCATTGATAAATACCGGTAGCAGACAGTGATTGCATGCTGGCTTATCATGATAAATGATCCTGGACCTGAACTACTAAAGCGCCATCTGTAATTAAGTGGAGATAACTCTTCACAAATGTTTCCCAATTTTGTTACAATGATATCTTAAATTTTAATTCATAATAAATGAGTGGAATCCGCAATCACCAGGAGAGAACATTCTGTATATATATATATATATATATTCAATGGAAGATTCTGGCTGCAGCTGATTGATATAAGTGATCTTTATGTTAAAGCATATTTACAATTCAATTTATATAGATACAAGATAATTTTTACCTTTACCATAATAATCGCACTCAACATACCTCCATTTTATGTTAATGTCCATTTTACAAAGTTTAGGAATTTGAGATCTTTTAATGGAGCTTGAAGACGACATAGTAATCCACAGTTAACTTATGTATTCTTAATTCCTCAAAATTAATCCATTGAGTGAAGATCAAATCGTGTCGGCAACTACTTTTTACACGATGGTTTATTTACTTTCACGGGTGGTAATTTATGGAAACTTGATATTAATTGTAAATTCTGACCTAATAATTTTACATTCTCTGACTTAGAATGGGAGCACATCATGTGTAAAAAGTTGAAATATTTTAAAAAGAATTGATATTTTTATATTATGATGTTTTCTTTCATTTTGTATTAATTTCGTCCACCCAGTTATACATAGACTAATTCAAGCTAAAACATCCTGGGTAGATACGGTTTCAGTTGATCTATTTTTTTTAAGATAAATGAATATCACGACTGTGGTTTGATCGTTGACCGTAACATTTAATTAAGCAGAAATTTTAATTCTTAGAAAATTTGAATATATTGAATTTGAAAAATGTGTAAATGATGATGATAAAGATTGCAGTTTTATACTATATACAATAAACAAATATTGTCAATTTTATCAAAAAATGTATTTAAATTTCCTCTGTTTGCATCTAAATACATGTGCGCCTGTTAATTTAATTTGTTGTTCAGTTCGGTAGTGTCCAACTTCCTGAATTTGACATTTTTGTATCATTAATATTATAATAATAATATTAAGTAGATATATGAAAAATCAGACAATGAATTCATTGATAAATACGGGTAGCAGACACGGTGATTGCACGCTGGCTTATCATGATGAAAGATCCTGGACCTGAACTACTAAAGCGCCATCTGTAATTAAGTGGAGATAACTCTTCACAAATGTTTCCCAATTTTGTTACAATGCTATCTGAAATTTTAATTCATAATAAATGAGTGGAATCCGCAATCACCAGGAGAGAACATTCTGTAAATATATATATATTCAATGGAAAATTCTGGCTGCAGCTGTTTAATATAAGTGATCTTTATGTTAAAACATATTTACAATTCAAATTATATACATACAAGATAATTTTTACCTTTACCATAATAATCGCACTCAACATACCTCCATTGTATGTTAATGTCCATTTTACAAAGTTTAGGAATTTGATATCTTTTAATCGAGCTTGAAGACGACATAGTAATTCACAGTTAACTTATGTATTCTTAATTCCTCAAAATTAATCCATTGAATGAAGATCAAATCGTGTCGGCAACTACTTTTTACACGATGGTTTATTTACTTTCACGGGTGGTAATTTATGGAAACTTGATATTATTTGTAAATTCTGACCTAATAATTTTACATTCTCTGACTTAGAATGGGAGCACATCATGTGTAAAGTGTTGAAATATTTTTAAAAGAATTGATATTTTTATATTATGATGTTTCTTTTATTTTATATTAATTTCGTCCACCCAGTTATAAATAGACTAATCCAAGCTAAAACATCCTGGGTGTATACGGTTTCAGTTGATCTATTTATTTTAAAATAAATGAATATCACGACTGTGGTTTGATCGTTGACCGTAACATTTAATTAAGCAGAAATTTTAATTCTTAGAAAATTTGAATATATTGAATTTGAAAAATGTGTAAATTATGATAAAGATTGCAGTTTTATACTATATACAATAAACAAATATTGTCAATTTGATCAAAAAATGTATTTAAATTTCCTCTGTTTGCATCTACATACATGTGCGCCTCTTAATTAAATTTTTTGTTCAGTTCGGTAGTGTCCAACTTCCTGAATTTGACATTTTTGTATCATTAATATTATAATAATAATATTAAGTAGATATATGAAAAATCAGACAAAGAATTCATTGATAAATACCGGTAGCAGACAGTGATTGCATGCTGGCTTATCATGATAAATGATCCTGGACCTGAACTACTAAAGCGCCATCTGTAATTAAGTGGAGATAACTCTTCACAAATGTTTCCCAATTTTGTTACAATGATATCTTAAATTTTAATTCATAATAAATGAGTGGAATCTGCAATCACCAGGAGAGAACATTCTGTAAATATATATATATATTCAATGGAAGATTCTGGCTGCAGCTGATTGATATAAGTGATCTTTATGTTAAAACATATTTACAATTCAATTTATATAGATACAAGATAGTTTTTACCTTTACCATAATAATCGCACTCAACATACCTCCATTTTATGTTAATGTCCAATTTACAAAGTTTAGGAATTTGAGATCTTTTAATGGAGCTTGAAGAAGACATAGTAATCCACAGTTAACTTATGTATTCTTAATTCCTCAAAATTAATCCATCGAGTGAAGATCAAATCGTGTCGGCAACTACTTTTTACACGATGGTTTATTTACTTTCACGGGTGGTAATTTATGGAAACTTGATATTAATTGTAAATTCTGACCTAATAATTTTACATTCTCTGACTTAGAATGGGAGCACATCATGTGTAAAGTGTTGAAATATTTTAAAAAGAATTGATATTTTTATATTATGATGTTTTCTTTCATTTTGTATTAATTTCGTCCACCCAGTTATACATAGACTAATTCAAGCTAAAACATCCTGGGTAGATACGGTTTCAGTTGATCTATTTTTTTTAAGATAAATGAATATCACGACTGTGGTTTGATCGTTGACCGTAACATTTAATTAAGCAGAAATTTTAATTCTTAGAAAATTTGAATATATTGAATTTGAAAAATGTGTAAATGATGATGATAAAGATTGCAGTTTTATACTATATACAATAAACAAATATTGTCAATTTTATCAAAAAATGTATTTAAATTTCCTCTGTTTGCATCTAAATACATGTCCGCTTGTTAATTTAATTTGTTGTTCAGTTCGGTAGTGTCCAACTTCCTGAATTCGACATTTTTGTATCATTAATATTATAATAATAATATTAAGTAGATATATGAAAAATCAGACAAAGAATTCATTGATAAATACCGGTAGCAGACAGTGATTGCATGCTGGCTTATCATGATAAATTATCCTGGACCTGAACTACTAAAGCGCCATCTGTAATTAAGTGGAGATAACTCTTCACAAATGTTTCCCAATTTTGTTACAATGATATCTTAAATTTTAATTCATAATAAATGAGTGGAATCCGCAATCACCAGGAGAGAACATTCTGTATATATATATATATATATATTCAATGGAAGATTCTGGCTGCAGCTGATTGATATAAGTGATCTTTATGTTAAAGCATATTTACAATTCAATTGATATAGATACAAGATAATTTTTACCTTTACCATAATAATCGCACTCAACATACCTCCATTTTATGTTAATGTCCATTTTACAAAGTTTAGGAATTTGAGATCTTTTAATGGAGCTTGAAGACGACATAGTAATCCACAGTTAACTTATGTATTCTTAATTCCTCAAAATTAATCCATTGAGTGAAGATCAAATCGTGTCGGCAACTACTTTTTACACGATGGTTTATTTACTTTCACGGGTGGTAATTTATGGAAACTTGATATTAATTGTAAATTCTGACCTAATAATTTTACATTCTCTGACTTAGAATGGGAGCACATCATGTGTAAAAAGTTGAAATATTTTAAAAAGAATTGATATTTTTATATTATGATGTTTTCTTTCATTTTGTATTAATTTCGTCCACCCAGTTATACATAGACTAATTCAAGCTAAAACATCCTGGGTAGATACGGTTTCAGTTGATCTATTTTTTTTAAGATAAATGAATATCACGACTGTGGTTTGATCGTTGACCGTAACATTTAATTAAGCAGAAATTTTAATTCTTAGAAAATTTGAATATATTGAATTTGAAAAATGTGTAAATGATGATGATAAAGATTGCAGTTTTATACTATATACAATAAACAAATATTGTCAATTTTATCAAAAAATGTATTTAAATTTCCTCTGTTTGCATCTAAATACATGTGCGCCTGTTAATTTAATTTGTTGTTCAGTTCGGTAGTGTCCAACTTCCTGAATTTGACATTTTTGTATCATTAATATTATAATAATAATATTAAGTAGATATATGAAAAATCAGACAATGAATTCATTGATAAATACGGGTAGCAGACACGGTGATTGCATGCTGGCTTATCATGATGAAAGATCCTGGACCTGAACTACTAAAGCGCCATCTGTAATTAAGTGGAGATAACTCTTCACAAATGTTTCCCAATTTTGTTACAATGATATCTTAAATTTTAATTCATAATAAATGAGTGGAATCTGCAATCACCAGGAGAGAACATTCTGTAAATATATATATATATATTCAATGGAAGATTCTGGCTGCAGCTGATTGATATAAGTGATCTTTATGTTAAAACATATTTACAATTCAATTTATATAGATACAAGATAGTTTTTACCTTTACCATAATAATCGCACTCAACATACCTCCATTTTATGTTAATGTCCAATTTACAAAGTTTAGGAATTTGAGATCTTTTAATGGAGCTTGAAGAAGACATAGTAATCCACAGTTAACTTATGTATTCTTAATTCCTCAAAATTAATCCATCGAGTGAAGATCAAATCGTGTCGGCAACTACTTTTTACACGATGGTTTATTTACTTTCACGGGTGGTAATTTATGGAAACTTGATATTAATTGTAAATTCTGACCTAATAATTTTACATTCTCTGACTTAGAATGGGAGCACATCATGTGTAAAGTGTTGAAATATTTTAAAAAGAATTGATATTTTTATATTATGATGTTTTCTTTCATTTTGTATTAATTTCGTCCACCCAGTTATACATAGACTAATTCAAGCTAAAACATCCTGGGTAGATACGGTTTCAGTTGATCTATTTTTTTTAAGATAAATGAATATCACGACTGTGGTTTGATCGTTGACCGTAACATTTAATTAAGCAGAAATTTTAATTCTTAGAAAATTTGAATATATTGAATTTGAAAAATGTGTAAATGATGATGATAAAGATTGCAGTTTTATACTATATACAATAAACAAATATTGTCAATTTTATCAAAAAATGTATTTAAATTTCCTCTGTTTGCATCTAAATACATGTGCGCCTGTTAATTTAATTTGTTGTTCAGTTCGGTAGTGTCCAACTTCCTGAATTTGACATTTTTGTATCATTAATATTATAATAATAATATTAAGTAGATATATGAAAAATCAGACAATGAATTCATTGATAAATACGGGTAGCAGACACGGTGATTGCATGCTGGCTTATCATGATGAAAGATCCTGGACCTGAACTACTAAAGCGCCATCTGTAATTAAGTGGAGATAACTCTTCACAAATGTTTCCCAATTTTGTTACAATGCTATCTGAAATTTTAATTCATAATAAATGAGTGGAATCCGCAATCACCAGGAGAGAACATTCTGTAAATATATATATATTCAATGGAAAATTCTGGCTGCAGCTGTTTAATATAAGTGATCTTTATGTTAAAACATATTTACAATTCAAATTATATACATACAAGATAATTTTTACCTTTACCATAATAATCGCACTCAACATACCTCCATTGTATGTTAATGTCCATTTTACAAAGTTTAGGAATTTGATATCTTTTAATCGAGCTTGAAGACGACATAGTAATTCACAGTTAACTTATGTATTCTTAATTCCTCAAAATTAATCCATTGAATGAAGATCAAATCGTGTCGGCAACTACTTTTTACACGATGGTTTATTTACTTTCACGGGTGGTAATTTATGGAAACTTGATATTATTTGTAAATTCTGACCTAATAATTTTACATTCTCTGACTTAGAATGGGAGCACATCATGTGTAAAGTGTTGAAATATTTTAAAAAGAATTGATATTTTTATATTATGATGTTTCTTTTATTTTATATTAATTTCGTCCACCCAGTTATAAATAGACTAATCCAAGCTAAAACATCCTGGGTGTATACGGTTTCAGTTGATCTATTTATTTTAAAATAAATGAATATCACGACTGTGGTTTGATCGTTGACCGTAACATTTAATTAAGCCGAAATTTTAATTCTTAGAAAATTTGAATATATTGAATTTGAAAAATGTGTAAATTATGATAAAGATTGCAGTTTTATACTATATACAATAAACAAATATTGTCAATTTGATCAAAAAATGTATTTAAATTTCCTCTGTTTGCATCTACATACATGTGCGCCTCTTAATTAAATTTTTTGTTCAGTTCGGTAGTGTCCAACTTCCTGAATTTGACATTTTTGTATCATTAATATTATAATAATAATATTAAGTAGATATATGAAAAATCAGACAAAGAATTCATTGATAAATACCGGTAGCAGACAGTGATTGCATGCTGGCTTATCATGATAAATGATCCTGGACCTGAACTACTAAAGCGCCATCTGTAATTAAGTGGAGATAACTCTTCACAAATGTTTCCCAATTTTGTTACAATGATATCTTAAATTTTAATTCATAATAAATGAGTGGAATCTGCAATCACCAGGAGAGAACATTCTGTAAATATATATATATATTCAATGGAAGATTCTGGCTGCAGCTGATTGATATAAGTGATCTTTATGTTAAAACATATTTACAATTCAATTTATATAGATACAAGATAGTTTTTACCTTTACCATAATAATCGCACTCAACATACCTCCATTTTATGTTAATGTCCAATTTACAAAGTTTAGGAATTTGAGATCTTTTAATGGAGCTTGAAGAAGACATAGTAATCCACAGTTAACTTATGTATTCTTAATTCCTCAAAATTAATCCATCGAGTGAAGATCAAATCGTGTCGGCAACTACTTTTTACACGATGGTTTATTTACTTTCACGGGTGGTAATTTATGGAAACTTGATATTAATTGTAAATTCTGACCTAATAATTTTACATTCTCTGACTTAGAATGGGAGCACATCATGTGTAAAGTGTTGAAATATTTTAAAAAGAATTGATATTTTTATATTATGATGTTTTCTTTCATTTTGTATTAATTTCGTCCACCCAGTTATACATAGACTAATTCAAGCTAAAACATCCTGGGTAGATACGGTTTCAGTTGATCTATTTTTTTTAAGATAAATGAATATCACGACTGTGGTTTGATCGTTGACCGTAACATTTAATTAAGCAGAAATTTTAATTCTTAGAAAATTTGAATATATTGAATTTGAAAAATGTGTAAATGATGATGATAAAGATTGCAGTTTTATACTATATACAATAAACAAATATTGTCAATTTTATCAAAAAATGTATTTAAATTTCCTCTGTTTGCATCTAAATACATGTCCGCTTGTTAATTTAATTTGTTGTTCAGTTCGGTAGTGTCCAACTTCCTGAATTCGACATTTTTGTATCATTAATATTATAATAATAATATTAAGTAGATATATGAAAAATCAGACAAAGAATTCATTGATAAATACCGGTAGCAGACAGTGATTGCATGCTGGCTTATCATGATAAATTATCCTGGACCTGAACTACTAAAGCGCCATCTGTAATTAAGTGGAGATAACTCTTCACAAATGTTTCCCAATTTTGTTACAATGATATCTTAAATTTTAATTCATAATAAATGAGTGGAATCCGCAATCACCAGGAGAGAACATTCTGTATATATATATATATATATATTCAATGGAAGATTCTGGCTGCAGCTGATTGATATAAGTGATCTTTATGTTAAAGCATATTTACAATTCAATTGATATAGATACAAGATAATTTTTACCTTTACCATAATAATCGCACTCAACATACCTCCATTTTATGTTAATGTCCATTTTACAAAGTTTAGGAATTTGAGATCTTTTAATGGAGCTTGAAGACGACATAGTAATCCACAGTTAACTTATGTATTCTTAATTCCTCAAAATTAATCCATTGAGTGAAGATCAAATCGTGTCGGCAACTACTTTTTACACGATTATTCACGGGTGGTAATTTATGGAAACTTGATATTAATTGTAAATTCTGACCTAATAATTTTACATTCTCTGACTTAGAATGGGAGCACATCATGTGTAAAAAGTTGAAATATTTTAAAAAGAATTGATATTTTTATATTATGATGTTTTCTTTCATTTTGTATTAATTTCGTCCACCCAGTTATACATAGACTAATTCAAGCTAAAACATCCTGGGTAGATACGGTTTCAGTTGATCTATTTTTTTTAAGATAAATGAATATCACGACTGTGGTTTGATCGTTGACCGTAACATTTTATTAAGCAGAAAAGCAGAAATTTTAATTCTTAGAAAATTTGAATATATTGAATTTGAAAAATGTGTAAATGATGATGATAAAGATTGCAGTTTTATACTATATACAATAAACAAATATTGTCAATTTTATCAAAAAATGTATTTAAATTTCCTCTGTTTGCATCTAAATACATGTGCGCCTGTTAATTTAATTTGTTGTTCAGTTCGGTAGTGTCCAACTTCCTGAATTTGACATTTTTGTATCATTAATATTATAATAATAATATTAAGTAGATATATGAAAAATCAGACAATGAATTCATTGATAAATACGGGTAGCAGACACGGTGATTGCATGCTGGCTTATCATGATGAAAGATCCTGGACCTGAACTACTAAAGCGCCATCTGTAATTAAGTGGAGATAACTCTTCACAAATGTTTCCCAATTTTGTTACAATGATATCTTAAATTTTAATTCATAATAAATGAGTGGAATCTGCAATCACCAGGAGAGAACATTCTGTAAATATATATATATATTCAATGGAAGATTCTGGCTGCAGCTGATTGATATAAGTGATCTTTATGTTAAAACATATTTACAATTCAATTTATATAGATACAAGATAGTTTTTACCTTTACCATAATAATCGCACTCAACATACCTCCATTTTATGTTAATGTCCAATTTACAAAGTTTAGGAATTTGAGATCTTTTAATGGAGCTTGAAGAAGACATAGTAATCCACAGTTAACTTATGTATTCTTAATTCCTCAAAATTAATCCATTGAGTGAAGATCAAATCGTGTCGGCAACTACTTTTTACACGATGGTTTATTTACTTTCACGGGTGGTAATTTATGGAAACTTGATATTAATTGTAAATTCTGACCTAATAATTTTACATTCTCTGACTTAGAATGGGAGCACATCATGTGTAAAGTGTTGAAATATTTTAAAAAGAATTGATATTTTTATATTATGATGTTTTCTTTCATTTTGTATTAATTTCGTCCACCCAGTTATACATAGACTAATTCAAGCTAAAACATCCTGGGTAGATACGGTTTCAGTTGATCTATTTTTTTTAAGATAAATGAATATCACGACTGTGGTTTGATCGTTGACCGTAACATTTAATTAAGCAGAAATTTTAATTCTTAGAAAATTTGAATATATTGAATTTGAAAAATGTGTAAATGATGATGATAAAGATTGCAGTTTTATACTATATACAATAAACAAATATTGTCAATTTTATCAAAAAATGTATTTAAATTTCCTCTGTTTGCATCTAAATACATGTGCGCCTGTTAATTTAATTTGTTGTTCAGTTCGGTAGTGTCCAACTTCCTGAATTTGACATTTTTGTATCATTAATATTATAATAATAATATTAAGTAGATATATGAAAAATCAGACAATGAATTCATTGATAAATACGGGTAGCAGACACGGTGATTGCATGCTGGCTTATCATGATGAAAGATCCTGGACCTGAACTACTAAAGCGCCATCTGTAATTAAGTGGAGATAACTCTTCACAAATGTTTCCCAATTTTGTTACAATGCTATCTGAAATTTTAATTCATAATAAATGAGTGGAATCCGCAATCACCAGGAGAGAACATTCTGTAAATATATATATATTCAATGGAAAATTCTGGCTGCAGCTGTTTAATATAAGTGATCTTTATGTTAAAACATATTTACAATTCAAATTATATACATACAAGATAATTTTTACCTTTACCATAATAATCGCACTCAACATACCTCCATTGTATGTTAATGTCCATTTTACAAAGTTTAGGAATTTGATATCTTTTAATCGAGCTTGAAGACGACATAGTAATTCACAGTTAACTTATGTATTCTTAATTCCTCAAAATTAATCCATTGAATGAAGATCAAATCGTGTCGGCAACTACTTTTTACACGATGGTTTATTTACTTTCACGGGTGGTAATTTATGGAAACTTGATATTATTTGTAAATTCTGACCTAATAATTTTACATTCTCTGACTTAGAATGGGAGCACATCATGTGTAAAGTGTTGAAATATTTTAAAAAGAATTGATATTTTTATATTATGATGTTTCTTTTATTTTATATTAATTTCGTCCACCCAGTTATAAATAGACTAATCCAAGCTAAAACATCCTGGGTGTATACGGTTTCAGTTGATCTATTTATTTTAAAATAAATGAATATCACGACTGTGGTTTGATCGTTGACCGTAACATTTAATTAAGCAGAAATTTTAATTCTTAGAAAATTTGAATATATTGAATTTGAAAAATGTGTAAATTATGATAAAGATTGCAGTTTTATACTATATACAATAAACAAATATTGTCAATTTGATCAAAAAATGTATTTAAATTTCCTCTGTTTGCATCTACATACATGTGCGCCTCTTAATTAAATTTTTTGTTCAGTTCGGTAGTGTCCAACTTCCTGAATTTGACATTTTTGTATCATTAATATTATAATAATAATATTAAGTAGATATATGAAAAATCAGACAAAGAATTCATTGATAAATACCGGTAGCAGACAGTGATTGCATGCTGGCTTATCATGATAAATGATCCTGGACCTGAACTACTAAAGCGCCATCTGTAATTAAGTGGAGATAACTCTTCACAAATGTTTCCCAATTTTGTTACAATGATATCTTAAATTTTAATTCATAATAAATGAGTGGAATCTGCAATCACCAGGAGAGAACATTCTGTAAATATATATATATATTCAATGGAAGATTCTGGCTGCAGCTGATTGATATAAGTGATCTTTATGTTAAAACATATTTACAATTCAATTTATATAGATACAAGATAGTTTTTACCTTTACCATAATAATCGCACTCAACATACCTCCATTTTATGTTAATGTCCAATTTACAAAGTTTAGGAATTTGAGATCTTTTAATGGAGCTTGAAGAAGACATAGTAATCCACAGTTAACTTATGTATTCTTAATTCCTCAAAATTAATCCATCGAGTGAAGATCAAATCGTGTCGGCAACTACTTTTTACACGATGGTTTATTTACTTTCACGGGTGGTAATTTATGGAAACTTGATATTAATTGTAAATTCTGACCTAATAATTTTACATTCTCTGACTTAGAATGGGAGCACATCATGTGTAAAGTGTTGAAATATTTTAAAAAGAATTGATATTTTTATATTATGATGTTTTCTTTCATTTTGTATTAATTTCGTCCACCCAGTTATACATAGACTAATTCAAGCTAAAACATCCTGGGTAGATACGGTTTCAGTTGATCTATTTTTTTTAAGATAAATGAATATCACGACTGTGGTTTGATCGTTGACCGTAACATTTAATTAAGCAGAAATTTTAATTCTTAGAAAATTTGAATATATTGAATTTGAAAAATGTGTAAATGATGATGATAAAGATTGCAGTTTTATACTATATACAATAAACAAATATTGTCAATTTTATCAAAAAATGTATTTAAATTTCCTCTGTTTGCATCTAAATACATGTCCGCTTGTTAATTTAATTTGTTGTTCAGTTCGGTAGTGTCCAACTTCCTGAATTCGACATTTTTGTATCATTAATATTATAATAATAATATTAAGTAGATATATGAAAAATCAGACAAAGAATTCATTGATAAATACCGGTAGCAGACAGTGATTGCATGCTGGCTTATCATGATAAATTATCCTGGACCTGAACTACTAAAGCGCCATCTGTAATTAAGTGGAGATAACTCTTCACAAATGTTTCCCAATTTTGTTACAATGATATCTTAAATTTTAATTCATAATAAATGAGTGGAATCCGCAATCACCAGGAGAGAACATTCTGTATATATATATATATATATATTCAATGGAAGATTCTGGCTGCAGCTGATTGATATAAGTGATCTTTATGTTAAAGCATATTTACAATTCAATTGATATAGATACAAGATAATTTTTACCTTTACCATAATAATCGCACTCAACATACCTCCATTTTATGTTAATGTCCATTTTACAAAGTTTAGGAATTTGAGATCTTTTAATGGAGCTTGAAGACGACATAGTAATCCACAGTTAACTTATGTATTCTTAATTCCTCAAAATTAATCCATTGAGTGAAGATCAAATCGTGTCGGCAACTACTTTTTACACGATGGTTTATTTACTTTCACGGGTGGTAATTTATGGAAACTTGATATTAATTGTAAATTCTGACCTAATAATTTTACATTCTCTGACTTAGAATGGGAGCACATCATGTGTAAAAAGTTGAAATATTTTAAAAAGAATTGATATTTTTATATTATGATGTTTTCTTTCATTTTGTATTAATTTCGTCCACCCAGTTATACATAGACTAATTCAAGCTAAAACATCCTGGGTAGATACGGTTTCAGTTGATCTATTTTTTTTAAGATAAATGAATATCACGACTGTGGTTTGATCGTTGACCGTAACATTTTATTAAGCAGAAAAGCAGAAATTTTAATTCTTAGAAAATTTGAATATATTGAATTTGAAAAATGTGTAAATGATGATGATAAAGATTGCAGTTTTATACTATATACAATAAACAAATATTGTCAATTTTATCAAAAAATGTATTTAAATTTCCTCTGTTTGCATCTAAATACATGTGCGCCTGTTAATTTAATTTGTTGTTCAGTTCGGTAGTGTCCAACTTCCTGAATTTGACATTTTTGTATCATTAATATTATAATAATAATATTAAGTAGATATATGAAAAATCAGACAATGAATTCATTGATAAATACGGGTAGCAGACACGGTGATTGCATGCTGGCTTATCATGATGAAAGATCCTGGACCTGAACTACTAAAGCGCCATCTGTAATTAAGTGGAGATAACTCTTCACAAATGTTTCCCAATTTTGTTACAATGCTATCTGAAATTTTAATTCATAATAAATGAGTGGAATCCGCAATCACCAGGAGAGAACATTCTGTAAATATATATATATTCAATGGAAAATTCTGGCTGCAGCTGTTTAATATAAGTGATCTTTATGTTAAAACATATTTACAATTCAAATTATATACATACAAGATAATTTTTACCTTTACCATAATAATCGCACTCAACATACCTCCATTGTATGTTAATGTCCATTTTACAAAGTTTAGGAATTTGATATCTTTTAATCGAGCTTGAAGACGACATAGTAATTCACAGTTAACTTATGTATTCTTAATTCCTCAAAATTAATCCATTGAATGAAGATCAAATCGTGTCGGCAACTACTTTTTACACGATGGTTTATTTACTTTCACGGGTGGTAATTTATGGAAACTTGATATTATTTGTAAATTCTGACCTAATAATTTTACATTCTCTGACTTAGAATGGGAGCACATCATGTGTAAAGTGTTGAAATATTTTAAAAAGAATTGATATTTTTATATTATGATGTTTCTTTTATTTTATATTAATTTCGTCCACCCAGTTATAAATAGACTAATCCAAGCTAAAACATCCTGGGTGTATACGGTTTCAGTTGATCTATTTATTTTAAAATAAATGAATATCACGACTGTGGTTTGATCGTTGACCGTAACATTTAATTAAGCAGAAATTTTAATTCTTAGAAAATTTGAATATATTGAATTTGAAAAATGTGTAAATTATGATAAAGATTGCAGTTTTATACTATATACAATAAACAAATATTGTCAATTTGATCAAAAAATGTATTTAAATTTCCTCTGTTTGCATCTACATACATGTGCGCCTCTTAATTAAATTTTTTGTTCAGTTCGGTAGTGTCCAACTTCCTGAATTTGACATTTTTGTATCATTAATATTATAATAATAATATTAAGTAGATATATGAAAAATCAGACAAAGAATTCATTGATAAATACCGGTAGCAGACAGTGATTGCATGCTGGCTTATCATGATAAATGATCCTGGACCTGAACTACTAAAGCGCCATCTGTAATTAAGTGGAGATAACTCTTCACAAATGTTTCCCAATTTTGTTACAATGATATCTTAAATTTTAATTCATAATAAATGAGTGGAATCTGCAATCACCAGGAGAGAACATTCTGTAAATATATATATATATTCAATGGAAGATTCTGGCTGCAGCTGATTGATATAAGTGATCTTTATGTTAAAACATATTTACAATTCAATTTATATAGATACAAGATAGTTTTTACCTTTACCATAATAATCGCACTCAACATACCTCCATTTTATGTTAATGTCCAATTTACAAAGTTTAGGAATTTGAGATCTTTTAATGGAGCTTGAAGAAGACATAGTAATCCACAGTTAACTTATGTATTCTTAATTCCTCAAAATTAATCCATCGAGTGAAGATCAAATCGTGTCGGCAACTACTTTTTACACGATGGTTTATTTACTTTCACGGGTGGTAATTTATGGAAACTTGATATTAATTGTAAATTCTGACCTAATAATTTTACATTCTCTGACTTAGAATGGGAGCACATCATGTGTAAAGTGTTGAAATATTTTAAAAAGAATTGATATTTTTATATTATGATGTTTTCTTTCATTTTGTATTAATTTCGTCCACCCAGTTATACATAGACTAATTCAAGCTAAAACATCCTGGGTAGATACGGTTTCAGTTGATCTATTTTTTTTAAGATAAATGAATATCACGACTGTGGTTTGATCGTTGACCGTAACATTTAATTAAGCAGAAATTTTAATTCTTAGAAAATTTGAATATATTGAATTTGAAAAATGTGTAAATGATGATGATAAAGATTGCAGTTTTATACTATATACAATAAACAAATATTGTCAATTTTATCAAAAAATGTATTTAAATTTCCTCTGTTTGCATCTAAATACATGTCCGCTTGTTAATTTAATTTGTTGTTCAGTTCGGTAGTGTCCAACTTCCTGAATTCGACATTTTTGTATCATTAATATTATAATAATAATATTAAGTAGATATATGAAAAATCAGACAAAGAATTCATTGATAAATACCGGTAGCAGACAGTGATTGCATGCTGGCTTATCATGATAAATTATCCTGGACCTGAACTACTAAAGCGCCATCTGTAATTAAGTGGAGATAACTCTTCACAAATGTTTCCCAATTTTGTTACAATGATATCTTAAATTTTAATTCATAATAAATGAGTGGAATCCGCAATCACCAGGAGAGAACATTCTGTATATATATATATATATATATTCAATGGAAGATTCTGGCTGCAGCTGATTGATATAAGTGATCTTTATGTTAAAGCATATTTACAATTCAATTGATATAGATACAAGATAATTTTTACCTTTACCATAATAATCGCACTCAACATACCTCCATTTTATGTTAATGTCCATTTTACAAAGTTTAGGAATTTGAGATCTTTTAATGGAGCTTGAAGACGACATAGTAATCCACAGTTAACTTATGTATTCTTAATTCCTCAAAATTAATCCATTGAGTGAAGATCAAATCGTGTCGGCAACTACTTTTTACACGATGGTTTATTTACTTTCACGGGTGGTAATTTATGGAAACTTGATATTAATTGTAAATTCTGACCTAATAATTTTACATTCTCTGACTTAGAATGGGAGCACATCATGTGTAAAAAGTTGAAATATTTTAAAAAGAATTGATATTTTTATATTATGATGTTTTCTTTCATTTTGTATTAATTTCGTCCACCCAGTTATACATAGACTAATTCAAGCTAAAACATCCTGGGTAGATACGGTTTCAGTTGATCTATTTTTTTTAAGATAAATGAATATCACGACTGTGGTTTGATCGTTGACCGTAACATTTTATTAAGCAGAAAAGCAGAAATTTTAATTCTTAGAAAATTTGAATATATTGAATTTGAAAAATGTGTAAATGATGATGATAAAGATTGCAGTTTTATACTATATACAATAAACAAATATTGTCAATTTTATCAAAAAATGTATTTAAATTTCCTCTGTTTGCATCTAAATACATGTGCGCCTGTTAATTTAATTTGTTGTTCAGTTCGGTAGTGTCCAACTTCCTGAATTTGACATTTTTGTATCATTAATATTATAATAATAATATTAAGTAGATATATGAAAAATCAGACAATGAATTCATTGATAAATACGGGTAGCAGACACGGTGATTGCATGCTGGCTTATCATGATGAAAGATCCTGGACCTGAACTACTAAAGCGCCATCTGTAATTAAGTGGAGATAACTCTTCACAAATGTTTCCCAATTTTGTTACAATGATATCTTAAATTTTAATTCATAATAAATGAGTGGAATCTGCAATCACCAGGAGAGAACATTCTGTAAATATATATATATATTCAATGGAAGATTCTGGCTGCAGCTGATTGATATAAGTGATCTTTATGTTAAAACATATTTACAATTCAATTTATATAGATACAAGATAGTTTTTACCTTTACCATAATAATCGCACTCAACATACCTCCATTTTATGTTAATGTCCAATTTACAAAGTTTAGGAATTTGAGATCTTTTAATGGAGCTTGAAGAAGACATAGTAATCCACAGTTAACTTATGTATTCTTAATTCCTCAAAATTAATCCATCGAGTAAAGATCAAATCGTGTCGGCAACTACTTTTTACACGATGGTTTATTTACTTTCACGGGTGGTAATTTATGGAAACTTGATATTAATTGTAAATTCTGACCTAATAATTTTACATTCTCTGACTTAGAATGGGAGCACATCATGTGTAAAGTGTTGAAATATTTTAAAAAGAATTGATATTTTTATATTATGATGTTTTCTTTCATTTTGTATTAATTTCGTCCACCCAGTTATACATAGACTAATTCAAGCTAAAACATCCTGGGTAGATACGGTTTCAGTTGATCTATTTTTTTTAAGATAAATGAATATCACGACTGTGGTTTGATCGTTGACCGTAACATTTAATTAAGCAGAAATTTTAATTCTTAGAAAATTTGAATATATTGAATTTGAAAAATGTGTAAATGATGATGATAAAGATTGCAGTTTTATACTATATACAATAAACAAATATTGTCAATTTTATCAAAAAATGTATTTAAATTTCCTCTGTTTGCATCTAAATACATGTGCGCCTGTTAATTTAATTTGTTGTTCAGTTCGGTAGTGTCCAACTTCCTGAATTTGACATTTTTGTATCATTAATATTATAATAATAATATTAAGTAGATATATGAAAAATCAGACAATGAATTCATTGATAAATACGGGTAGCAGACACGGTGATTGCATGCTGGCTTATCATGATGAAAGATCCTGGACCTGAACTACTAAAGCGCCATCTGTAATTAAGTGGAGATAACTCTTCACAAATGTTTCCCAATTTTGTTACAATGCTATCTGAAATTTTAATTCATAATAAATGAGTGGAATCCGCAATCACCAGGAGAGAACATTCTGTAAATATATATATATTCAATGGAAAATTCTGGCTGCAGCTGTTTAATATAAGTGATCTTTATGTTAAAACATATTTACAATTCAAATTATATACATACAAGATAATTTTTACCTTTACCATAATAATCGCACTCAACATACCTCCATTGTATGTTAATGTCCATTTTACAAAGTTTAGGAATTTGATATCTTTTAATCGAGCTTGAAGACGACATAGTAATTCACAGTTAACTTATGTATTCTTAATTCCTCAAAATTAATCCATTGAATGAAGATCAAATCGTGTCGGCAACTACTTTTTACACGATGGTTTATTTACTTTCACGGGTGGTAATTTATGGAAACTTGATATTATTTGTAAATTCTGACCTAATAATTTTACATTCTCTGACTTAGAATGGGAGCACATCATGTGTAAAGTGTTGAAATATTTTAAAAAGAATTGATATTTTTATATTATGATGTTTCTTTTATTTTATATTAATTTCGTCCACCCAGTTATAAATAGACTAATCCAAGCTAAAACATCCTGGGTGTATACGGTTTCAGTTGATCTATTTATTTTAAAATAAATGAATATCACGACTGTGGTTTGATCGTTGACCGTAACATTTAATTAAGCAGAAATTTTAATTCTTAGAAAATTTGAATATATTGAATTTGAAAAATGTGTAAATTATGATAAAGATTGCAGTTTTATACTATATACAATAAACAAATATTGTCAATTTGATCAAAAAATGTATTTAAATTTCCTCTGTTTGCATCTACATACATGTGCGCCTCTTAATTAAATTTTTTGTTCAGTTCGGTAGTGTCCAACTTCCTGAATTTGACATTTTTGTATCATTAATATTATAATAATAATATTAAGTAGATATATGAAAAATCAGACAAAGAATTCATTGATAAATACCGGTAGCAGACAGTGATTGCATGCTGGCTTATCATGATAAATGATCCTGGACCTGAACTACTAAAGCGCCATCTGTAATTAAGTGGAGATAACTCTTCACAAATGTTTCCCAATTTTGTTACAATGATATCTTAAATTTTAATTCATAATAAATGAGTGGAATCTGCAATCACCAGGAGAGAACATTCTGTAAATATATATATATATTCAATGGAAGATTCTGGCTGCAGCTGATTGATATAAGTGATCTTTATGTTAAAACATATTTACAATTCAATTTATATAGATACAAGATAGTTTTTACCTTTACCATAATAATCGCACTCAACATACCTCCATTTTATGTTAATGTCCAATTTACAAAGTTTAGGAATTTGAGATCTTTTAATGGAGCTTGAAGAAGACATAGTAATCCACAGTTAACTTATGTATTCTTAATTCCTCAAAATTAATCCATCGAGTGAAGATCAAATCGTGTCGGCAACTACTTTTTACACGATGGTTTATTTACTTTCACGGGTGGTAATTTATGGAAACTTGATATTAATTGTAAATTCTGACCTAATAATTTTACATTCTCTGACTTAGAATGGGAGCACATCATGTGTAAAGTGTTGAAATATTTTAAAAAGAATTGATATTTTTATATTATGATGTTTTCTTTCATTTTGTATTAATTTCGTCCACCCAGTTATACATAGACTAATTCAAGCTAAAACATCCTGGGTAGATACGGTTTCAGTTGATCTATTTTTTTTAAGATAAATGAATATCACGACTGTGGTTTGATCGTTGACCGTAACATTTAATTAAGCAGAAATTTTAATTCTTAGAAAATTTGAATATATTGAATTTGAAAAATGTGTAAATGATGATGATAAAGATTGCAGTTTTATACTATATACAATAAACAAATATTGTCAATTTTATCAAAAAATGTATTTAAATTTCCTCTGTTTGCATCTAAATACATGTCCGCTTGTTAATTTAATTTGTTATTCAGTTCGGTAGTGTCCAACTTCCTGAATTCGACATTTTTGTATCATTAATATTATAATAATAATATTAAGTAGATATATGAAAAATCAGACAAAGAATTCATTGATAAATACCGGTAGCAGACAGTGATTGCATGCTGGCTTATCATGATAAATTATCCTGGACCTGAACTACTAAAGCGCCATCTGTAATTAAGTGGAGATAACTCTTCACAAATGTTTCCCAATTTTGTTACAATGATATCTTAAATTTTAATTCATAATAAATGAGTGGAATCCGCAATCACCAGGAGAGAACATTCTGTATATATATATATATATATATTCAATGGAAGATTCTGGCTGCAGCTGATTGATATAAGTGATCTTTATGTTAAAGCATATTTACAATTCAATTGATATAGATACAAGATAATTTTTACCTTTACCATAATAATCGCACTCAACATACCTCCATTTTATGTTAATGTCCATTTTACAAAGTTTAGGAATTTGAGATCTTTTAATGGAGCTTGAAGACGACATAGTAATCCACAGTTAACTTATGTATTCTTAATTCCTCAAAATTAATCCATTGAGTGAAGATCAAATCGTGTCGGCAACTACTTTTTACACGATGGTTTATTTACTTTCACGGGTGGTAATTTATGGAAACTTGATATTAATTGTAAATTCTGACCTAATAATTTTACATTCTCTGACTTAGAATGGGAGCACATCATGTGTAAAAAGTTGAAATATTTTAAAAAGAATTGATATTTTTATATTATGATGTTTTCTTTCATTTTGTATTAATTTCGTCCACCCAGTTATACATAGACTAATTCAAGCTAAAACATCCTGGGTAGATACGGTTTCAGTTGATCTATTTTTTTTAAGATAAATGAATATCACGACTGTGGTTTGATCGTTGACCGTAACATTTAATTAAGCAGAAATTTTAATTCTTAGAAAATTTGAATATATTGAATTTGAAAAATGTGTAAATGATGATGATAAAGATTGCAGTTTTATACTATATACAATAAACAAATATTGTCAATTTTATCAAAAAATGTATTTAAATTTCCTCTGTTTGCATCTAAATACATGTGCGCCTGTTAATTTAATTTGTTGTTCAGTTCGGTAGTGTCCAACTTCCTGAATTTGACATTTTTGTATCATTAATATTATAATAATAATATTAAGTAGATATATGAAAAATCAGACAATGAATTCATTGATAAATACGGGTAGCAGACACGGTGATTGCATGCTGGCTTATCATGATGAAAGATCCTGGACCTGAACTACTAAAGCGCCATCTGTAATTAAGTGGAGATCACTCTTCACAAATGTTTCCCAATTTTGTTACAATGATATCTTAAATTTTAATTCATAATAAATGAGTGGAATCTGCAATCACCAGGAGAGAACATTCTGTAAATATATATATATATTCAATGGAAGATTCTGGCTGCAGCTGATTGATATAAGTGATCTTTATGTTAAAACATATTTACAATTCAATTTATATAGATACAAGATAGTTTTTACCTTTACCATAATAATCGCACTCAACATACCTCCATTTTATGTTAATGTCCAATTTACAAAGTTTAGGAATTTGAGATCTTTTAATGGAGCTTGAAGAAGACATAGTAATCCACAGTTAACTTATGTATTCTTAATTCCTCAAAATTAATCCATCGAGTGAAGATCAAATCGTGTCGGCAACTACTTTTTACACGATGGTTTATTTACTTTCACGGGTGGTAATTTATGGAAACTTGATATTAATTGTAAATTCTGACCTAATAATTTTACATTCTCTGACTTAGAATGGGAGCACATCATGTGTAAAGTGTTGAAATATTTTAAAAAGAATTGATATTTTTATATTATGATGTTTTCTTTCATTTTGTATTAATTTCGTCCACCCAGTTATACATAGACTAATTCAAGCTAAAACATCCTGGGTAGATACGGTTTCAGTTGATCTATTTTTTTTAAGATAAATGAATATCACGACTGTGGTTTGATCGTTGACCGTAACATTTAATTAAGCAGAAATTTTAATTCTTAGAAAATTTGAATATATTGAATTTGAAAAATGTGTAAATGATGATGATAAAGATTGCAGTTTTATACTATATACAATAAACAAATATTGTCAATTTTATCAAAAAATGTATTTAAATTTCCTCTGTTTGCATCTAAATACATGTGCGCCTGTTAATTTAATTTGTTGTTCAGTTCGGTAGTGTCCAACTTCCTGAATTTGACATTTTTGTATCATTAATATTATAATAATAATATTAAGTAGATATATGAAAAATCAGACAATGAATTCATTGATAAATACGGGTAGCAGACACGGTGATTGCATGCTGGCTTATCATGATGAAAGATCCTGGACCTGAACTACTAAAGCGCCATCTGTAATTAAGTGGAGATAACTCTTCACAAATGTTTCCCAATTTTGTTACAATGCTATCTGAAATTTTAATTCATAATAAATGAGTGGAATCCGCAATCACCAGGAGAGAACATTCTGTAAATATATATATATTCAATGGAAAATTCTGGCTGCAGCTGTTTAATATAAGTGATCTTTATGTTAAAACATATTTACAATTCAAATTATATACATACAAGATAATTTTTACCTTTACCATAATAATCGCACTCAACATACCTCCATTGTATGTTAATGTCCATTTTACAAAGTTTAGGAATTTGATATCTTTTAATCGAGCTTGAAGACGACATAGTAATTCACAGTTAACTTATGTATTCTTAATTCCTCAAAATTAATCCATTGAATGAAGATCAAATCGTGTCGGCAACTACTTTTTACACGATGGTTTATTTACTTTCACGGGTGGTAATTTATGGAAACTTGATATTATTTGTAAATTCTGACCTAATAATTTTACATTCTCTGACTTAGAATGGGAGCACATCATGTGTAAAGTGTTGAAATATTTTAAAAAGAATTGATATTTTTATATTATGATGTTTCTTTTATTTTATATTAATTTCGTCCACCCAGTTATAAATAGACTAATCCAAGCTAAAACATCCTGGGTGTATACGGTTTCAGTTGATCTATTTATTTTAAAATAAATGAATATCACGACTGGTTTGATCGTTGACCGTAACATTTAATTAAGCAGAAATTTTAATTCTTAGAAAATTTGAATATATTGAATTTGAAAAATGTGTAAATTATGATAAAGATTGCAGTTTTATACTATATACAATAAACAAATATTGTCAATTTGATCAAAAAATGTATTTAAATTTCCTCTGTTTGCATCTACATACATGTGCGCCTCTTAATTAAATTTTTTGTTCAGTTCGGTAGTGTCCAACTTCCTGAATTTGACATTTTTGTATCATTAATATTATAATAATAATATTAAGTAGATATATGAAAAATCAGACAAAGAATTCATTGATAAATACCGGTAGCAGACAGTGATTGCATGCTGGCTTATCATGATAAATGATCCTGGACCTGAACTACTAAAGCGCCATCTGTAATTAAGTGGAGATAACTCTTCACAAATGTTTCCCAATTTTGTTACAATGATATCTTAAATTTTAATTCATAATAAATGAGTGGAATCTGCAATCACCAGGAGAGAACATTCTGTAAATATATATATATATTCAATGGAAGATTCTGGCTGCAGCTGATTGATATAAGTGATCTTTATGTTAAAACATATTTACAATTCAATTTATATAGATACAAGATAGTTTTTACCTTTACCATAATAATCGCACTCAACATACCTCCATTTTATGTTAATGTCCAATTTACAAAGTTTAGGAATTTGAGATCTTTTAATGGAGCTTGAAGAAGACATAGTAATCCACAGTTAACTTATGTATTCTTAATTCCTCAAAATTAATCCATCGAGTGAAGATCAAATCGTGTCGGCAACTACTTTTTACACGATGGTTTATTTACTTTCACGGGTGGTAATTTATGGAAACTTGATATTAATTGTAAATTCTGACCTAATAATTTTACATTCTCTGACTTAGAATGGGAGCACATCATGTGTAAAGTGTTGAAATATTTTAAAAAGAATTGATATTTTTATATTATGATGTTTTCTTTCATTTTGTATTAATTTCGTCCACCCAGTTATACATAGACTAATTCAAGCTAAAACATCCTGGGTAGATACGGTTTCAGTTGATCTATTTTTTTTTAAGATAAATGAATATCACGACTGTGGTTTGATCGTTGACCGTAACATTTAATTAAGCAGAAATTTTAATTCTTAGAAAATTTGAATATATTGAATTTGAAAAATGTGTAAATGATGATGATAAAGATTGCAGTTTTATACTATATACAATAAACAAATATTGTCAATTTTATCAAAAAATGTATTTAAATTTCCTCTGTTTGCATCTAAATACATGTCCGCTTGTTAATTTAATTTGTTGTTCAGTTCGGTAGTGTCCAACTTCCTGAATTCGACATTTTTGTATCATTAATATTATAATAATAATATTAAGTAGATATATGAAAAATCAGACAAAGAATTCATTGATAAATACCGGTAGCAGACAGTGATTGCATGCTGGCTTATCATGATAAATGATCCTGGACCTGAACTACTAAAGCGCCATCTGTAATTAAGTGGAGATAACTCTTCACAAATGTTTCCCAATTTTGTTACAATGATATCTTAAATTTTAATTCATAATAAATGAGTGGAATCCGCAATCACCAGGAGGGAACATTCTGTATATATATATATATATATTCAATGGAAGATTCTGGCTGCAGCTGATTGATATAAGTGATCTTTATGTTAAAGCATATTTACAATTCAATTTATATAGATACAAGATATTTTTTACCTTTACCATAATAATCGCACTCAACATACCTCCATTTTATGTTAATGTCCATTTTACAAAGTTTAGGAATTTGAGATCTTTTAATGGAGCTTGAAGACGACATAGTAATCCACAGTTAACTTATGTATTCTTAATTCCTCAAAATTAATCCATTGAGTGAAGATCAAATCGTGTCGGCAACTACTTTTTACACGATGGTTTATTTACTTTCACGGGTGGTAATTTATGGAAACTTGATATTAATTGTAAATTCTGACCTAATAATTTTACATTCTCTGACTTAGAATGGGAGCACATCATGTGTAAAAAGTTGAAATATTTTAAAAAGAATTGATATTTTTATATTATGATGTTTTCTTTCATTTTGTATTAATTTCGTCCACCCAGTTATACATAGACTAATTCAAGCTAAAACATCCTGGGTAGATACGGTTTCAGTTGATCTATTTTTTTTAAGATAAATGAATATCACGACTGTGGTTTGATCGTTGACCGTAACATTTAATTAAGCAGAAATTTTAATTCTTAGAAAATTTGAATATATTGAATTTGAAAAATGTGTAAATGATGATGATAAAGATTGCAGTTTTATACTATATACAATAAACAAATATTGTCAATTTTATCAAAAAATGTATTTAAATTTCCTCTGTTTGCATCTAAATACATGTGCGCCTGTTAATTTAATTTGTTGTTCAGTTCGGTAGTGTCCAACTTCCTGAATTTGACATTTTTGTATCATTAATATTATAATAATAATATTAAGTAGATATATGAAAAATCAGACAATGAATTCATTGATAAATACGGGTAGCAGACACAGTGATTGCATGCTGGCTTATCATGATGAAAGATCCTGGACCTGAACTACTAAAGCGCCATCTGTAATTAAGTGGAGATAACTCTTCACAAATGTTTCCCAATTTTGTTACAATGCTATCTGAAATTTTAATTCATAATAAATGAGTGGAATCCGCAATCACCAGGAGAGAACATTCTGTAAATATATATATATTCAATGGAAAATTCTGGCTGCAGCTGTTTAATATAAGTGATCTTTATGTTAAAACATATTTACAATTCAAATTATATACATACAAGATAATTTTTACCTTTACCATAATAATCGCACTCAACATACCTCCATTGTATGTTAATGTCCATTTTACAAAGTTTAGGAATTTGATATCTTTTAATCGAGCTTGAAGACGACATAGTAATTCACAGTTAACTTATGTATTCTTAATTCCTCAAAATTAATCCATTGAATGAAGATCAAATCGTGTCGGCAACTACTTTTTACACGATGGTTTATTTACTTTCACGGGTGGTAATTTATGGAAACTTGATATTATTTGTAAATTCTGACCTAATAATTTTACATTCTCTGACTTAGAATGGCAGCACATCATGTGTAAAGTGTTGAAATATTTTAAAAAGAATTGATATTTTTATATTATGATGTTTCTTTTATTTTATATTAATTTCGTCCACCCAGTTATAAATAGACTAATCCAAGCTAAAACATCCTGGGTGTATACGGTTTCAGTTGATCTATTTATTTTAAAATAAATGAATATCACGACTGTGGTTTGATCGTTGACCGTAACATTTAATTAAGCAGAAATTTTAATTCTTAGAAAATTTGAATATATTGAATTTGAAAAATGTGTAAATTATGATAAAGATTGCAGTTTTATACTATATACAATAAACAAATATTGTCAATTTGATCAAAAAATGTATTTAAATTTCCTCTGTTTGCATCTACATACATGTGCGCCTCTTAATTAAATTTTTTGTTCAGTTCGGTAGTGTCCAACTTCCTGAATTTGACATTTTTGTATCATTAATATTATAATAATAATATTAAGTAGATATATGAAAAATCAGACAAAGAATTCATTGATAAATACCGGTAGCAGACAGTGATTGCATGCTGGCTTATCATGATAAATGATCCTGGACCTGAACTACTAAAGCGCCATCTGTAATTAAGTGGAGATAACTCTTCACAAATGTTTCCCAATTTTGTTACAATGATATCTTAAATTTTAATTCATAATAAATGAGTGGAATCTGCAATCACCAGGAGAGAACATTCTGTAAATATATATATATATTCAATGGAAGATTCTGGCTGCAGCTGATTGATATAAGTGATCTTTATGTTAAAACATATTTACAATTCAATTTATATAGATACAAGATAGTTTTTACCTTTACCATAATAATCGCACTCAACATACCTCCATTTTATGTTAATGTCCAATTTACAAAGTTTAGGAATTTGAGATCTTTTAATGGAGCTTGAAGAAGACATAGTAATCCACAGTTAACTTATGTATTCTTAATTCCTCAAAATTAATCCATCGAGTGAAGATCAAATCGTGTCGGCAACTACTTTTTACACGATGGTTTATTTACTTTCACGGGTGGTAATTTATGGAAACTTGATATTAATTGTAAATTCTGACCTAATAATTTTACATTCTCTGACTTAGAATGGGAGCACATCATGTGTAAAGTGTTGAAATATTTTAAAAAGAATTGATATTTTTATATTATGATGTTTTCTTTCATTTTGTATTAATTTCGTCCACCCAGTTATACATAGACTAATTCAAGCTAAAACATCCTGGGTAGATACGGTTTCAGTTGATCTATTTTTTTTAAGATAAATGAATATCACGACTGTGGTTTGATCGTTGACCGTAACATTTAATTAAGCAGAAATTTTAATTCTTAGAAAATTTGAATATATTGAATTTGAAAAATGTGTAAATGATGATGATAAAGATTGCAGTTTTATACTATATACAATAAACAAATATTGTCAATTTTATCAAAAAATGTATTTAAATTTCCTCTGTTTGCATCTAAATACATGTGCGCCTGTTAATTTAATTTGTTGTTCAGTTCGGTAGTGTCCAACTTCCTGAATTTGACATTTTTGTATCATTAATATTATAATAATAATATTAAGTAGATATATGAAAAATCAGACAATGAATTCATTGATAAATACGGGTAGCAGACACGGTGATTGCATGCTGGCTTATCATGATGAAAGATCCTGGACCTGAACTACTAAAGCGCCATCTGTAATTAAGTGGAGATCACTCTTCACAAATGTTTCCCAATTTTGTTACAATGATATCTTAAATTTTAATTCATAATAAATGAGTGGAATCTGCAATCACCAGGAGAGAACATTCTGTAAATATATATATATATTCAATGGAAGATTCTGGCTGCAGCTGATTGATATAAGTGATCTTTATGTTAAAACATATTTACAATTCAATTTATATAGATACAAGATAGTTTTTACCTTTACCATAATAATCGCACTCAACATACCTCCATTTTATGTTAATGTCCAATTTACAAAGTTTAGGAATTTGAGATCTTTTAATGGAGCTTGAAGAAGACATAGTAATCCACAGTTAACTTATGTATTCTTAATTCCTCAAAATTAATCCATCGAGTGAAGATCAAATCGTGTCGGCAACTACTTTTTACACGATGGTTTATTTACTTTCACGGGTGGTAATTTATGGAAACTTGATATTAATTGTAAATTCTGACCTAATAATTTTACATTCTCTGACTTAGAATGGGAGCACATCATGTGTAAAGTGTTGAAATATTTTAAAAAGAATTGATATTTTTATATTATGATGTTTTCTTTCATTTTGTATTAATTTCGTCCACCCAGTTATACATAGACTAATTCAAGCTAAAACATCCTGGGTAGATACGGTTTCAGTTGATCTATTTTTTTTAAGATAAATGAATATCACGACTGTGGTTTGATCGTTGACCGTAACATTTAATTAAGCAGAAATTTTAATTCTTAGAAAATTTGAATATATTGAATTTGAAAAATGTGTAAATGATGATGATAAAGATTGCAGTTTTATACTATATACAATAAACAAATATTGTCAATTTTATCAAAAAATGTATTTAAATTTCCTCTGTTTGCATCTAAATACATGTGCGCCTGTTAATTTAATTTGTTGTTCAGTTCGGTAGTGTCCAACTTCCTGAATTTGACATTTTTGTATCATTAATATTATAATAATAATATTAAGTAGATATATGAAAAATCAGACAATGAATTCATTGATAAATACGGGTAGCAGACACGGTGATTGCATGCTGGCTTATCATGATGAAAGATCCTGGACCTGAACTACTAAAGCGCCATCTGTAATTAAGTGGAGATAACTCTTCACAAATGTTTCCCAATTTTGTTACAATGCTATCTGAAATTTTAATTCATAATAAATGAGTGGAATCCGCAATCACCAGGAGAGAACATTCTGTAAATATATATATATTCAATGGAAAATTCTGGCTGCAGCTGTTTAATATAAGTGATCTTTATGTTAAAACATATTTACAATTCAAATTATATACATACAAGATAATTTTTACCTTTACCATAATAATCGCACTCAACATACCTCCATTGTATGTTAATGTCCATTTTACAAAGTTTAGGAATTTGATATCTTTTAATCGAGCTTGAAGACGACATAGTAATTCACAGTTAACTTATGTATTCTTAATTCCTCAAAATTAATCCATTGAATGAAGATCAAATCGTGTCGGCAACTACTTTTTACACGATGGTTTATTTACTTTCACGGGTGGTAATTTATGGAAACTTGATATTATTTGTAAATTCTGACCTAATAATTTTACATTCTCTGACTTAGAATGGGAGCACATCATGTGTAAAGTGTTGAAATATTTTAAAAAGAATTGATATTTTTATATTATGATGTTTCTTTTATTTTATATTAATTTCGTCCACCCAGTTATAAATAGACTAATCCAAGCTAAAACATCCTGGGTGTATACGGTTTCAGTTGATCTATTTATTTTAAAATAAATGAATATCACGACTGGTTTGATCGTTGACCGTAACATTTAATTAAGCAGAAATTTTAATTCTTAGAAAATTTGAATATATTGAATTTGAAAAATGTGTAAATTATGATAAAGATTGCAGTTTTATACTATATACAATAAACAAATATTGTCAATTTGATCAAAAAATGTATTTAAATTTCCTCTGTTTGCATCTACATACATGTGCGCCTCTTAATTAAATTTTTTGTTCAGTTCGGTAGTGTCCAACTTCCTGAATTTGACATTTTTGTATCATTAATATTATAATAATAATATTAAGTAGATATATGAAAAATCAGACAAAGAATTCATTGATAAATACCGGTAGCAGACAGTGATTGCATGCTGGCTTATCATGATAAATGATCCTGGACCTGAACTACTAAAGCGCCATCTGTAATTAAGTGGAGATAACTCTTCACAAATGTTTCCCAATTTTGTTACAATGATATCTTAAATTTTAATTCATAATAAATGAGTGGAATCTGCAATCACCAGGAGAGAACATTCTGTAAATATATATATATATTCAATGGAAGATTCTGGCTGCAGCTGATTGATATAAGTGATCTTTATGTTAAAACATATTTACAATTCAATTTATATAGATACAAGATAGTTTTTACCTTTACCATAATAATCGCACTCAACATACCTCCATTTTATGTTAATGTCCAATTTACAAAGTTTAGGAATTTGAGATCTTTTAATGGAGCTTGAAGAAGACATAGTAATCCACAGTTAACTTATGTATTCTTAATTCCTCAAAATTAATCCATCGAGTGAAGATCAAATCGTGTCGGCAACTACTTTTTACACGATGGTTTATTTACTTTCACGGGTGGTAATTTATGGAAACTTGATATTAATTGTAAATTCTGACCTAATAATTTTACATTCTCTGACTTAGAATGGGAGCACATCATGTGTAAAGTGTTGAAATATTTTAAAAAGAATTGATATTTTTATATTATGATGTTTTCTTTCATTTTGTATTAATTTCGTCCACCCAGTTATACATAGACTAATTCAAGCTAAAACATCCTGGGTAGATACGGTTTCAGTTGATCTATTTTTTTTTAAGATAAATGAATATCACGACTGTGGTTTGATCGTTGACCGTAACATTTAATTAAGCAGAAATTTTAATTCTTAGAAAATTTGAATATATTGAATTTGAAAAATGTGTAAATGATGATGATAAAGATTGCAGTTTTATACTATATACAATAAACAAATATTGTCAATTTTATCAAAAAATGTATTTAAATTTCCTCTGTTTGCATCTAAATACATGTCCGCTTGTTAATTTAATTTGTTGTTCAGTTCGGTAGTGTCCAACTTCCTGAATTCGACATTTTTGTATCATTAATATTATAATAATAATATTAAGTAGATATATGAAAAATCAGACAAAGAATTCATTGATAAATACCGGTAGCAGACAGTGATTGCATGCTGGCTTATCATGATAAATGATCCTGGACCTGAACTACTAAAGCGCCATCTGTAATTAAGTGGAGATAACTCTTCACAAATGTTTCCCAATTTTGTTACAATGATATCTTAAATTTTAATTCATAATAAATGAGTGGAATCCGCAATCACCAGGAGGGAACATTCTGTATATATATATATATATATTCAATGGAAGATTCTGGCTGCAGCTGATTGATATAAGTGATCTTTATGTTAAAGCATATTTACAATTCAATTTATATAGATACAAGATATTTTTTACCTTTACCATAATAATCGCACTCAACATACCTCCATTTTATGTTAATGTCCATTTTACAAAGTTTAGGAATTTGAGATCTTTTAATGGAGCTTGAAGACGACATAGTAATCCACAGTTAACTTATGTATTCTTAATTCCTCAAAATTAATCCATTGAGTGAAGATCAAATCGTGTCGGCAACTACTTTTTACACGATGGTTTATTTACTTTCACGGGTGGTAATTTATGGAAACTTGATATTAATTGTAAATTCTGACCTAATAATTTTACATTCTCTGACTTAGAATGGGAGCACATCATGTGTAAAAAGTTGAAATATTTTAAAAAGAATTGATATTTTTATATTATGATGTTTTCTTTCATTTTGTATTAATTTCGTCCACCCAGTTATACATAGACTAATTCAAGCTAAAACATCCTGGGTAGATACGGTTTCAGTTGATCTATTTTTTTTAAGATAAATGAATATCACGACTGTGGTTTGATCGTTGACCGTAACATTTAATTAAGCAGAAATTTTAATTCTTAGAAAATTTGAATATATTGAATTTGAAAAATGTGTAAATGATGATGATAAAGATTGCAGTTTTATACTATATACAATAAACAAATATTGTCAATTTTATCAAAAAATGTATTTAAATTTCCTCTGTTTGCATCTAAATACATGTGCGCCTGTTAATTTAATTTGTTGTTCAGTTCGGTAGTGTCCAACTTCCTGAATTTGACATTTTTGTATCATTAATATTATAATAATAATATTAAGTAGATATATGAAAAATCAGACAATGAATTCATTGATAAATACGGGTAGCAGACACAGTGATTGCATGCTGGCTTATCATGATGAAAGATCCTGGACCTGAACTACTAAAGCGCCATCTGTAATTAAGTGGAGATAACTCTTCACAAATGTTTCCCAATTTTGTTACAATGCTATCTGAAATTTTAATTCATAATAAATGAGTGGAATCCGCAATCACCAGGAGAGAACATTCTGTAAATATATATATATTCAATGGAAAATTCTGGCTGCAGCTGTTTAATATAAGTGATCTTTATGTTAAAACATATTTACAATTCAAATTATATACATACAAGATAATTTTTACCTTTACCATAATAATCGCACTCAACATACCTCCATTGTATGTTAATGTCCATTTTACAAAGTTTAGGAATTTGATATCTTTTAATCGAGCTTGAAGACGACATAGTAATTCACAGTTAACTTATGTATTCTTAATTCCTCAAAATTAATCCATTGAATGAAGATCAAATCGTGTCGGCAACTACTTTTTACACGATGGTTTATTTACTTTCACGGGTGGTAATTTATGGAAACTTGATATTATTTGTAAATTCTGACCTAATAATTTTACATTCTCTGACTTAGAATGGCAGCACATCATGTGTAAAGTGTTGAAATATTTTAAAAAGAATTGATATTTTTATATTATGATGTTTCTTTTATTTTATATTAATTTCGTCCACCCAGTTATAAATAGACTAATCCAAGCTAAAACATCCTGGGTGTATACGGTTTCAGTTGATCTATTTATTTTAAAATAAATGAATATCACGACTGTGGTTTGATCGTTGACCGTAACATTTAATTAAGCAGAAATTTTAATTCTTAGAAAATTTGAATATATTGAATTTGAAAAATGTGTAAATTATGATAAAGATTGCAGTTTTATACTATATACAATAAACAAATATTGTCAATTTGATCAAAAAATGTATTTAAATTTCCTCTGTTTGCATCTACATACATGTGCGCCTCTTAATTAAATTTTTTGTTCAGTTCGGTAGTGTCCAACTTCCTGAATTTGACATTTTTGTATCATTAATATTATAATAATAATATTAAGTAGATATATGAAAAATCAGACAAAGAATTCATTGATAAATACCGGTAGCAGACAGTGATTGCATGCTGGCTTATCATGATAAATGATCCTGGACCTGAACTACTAAAGCGCCATCTGTAATTAAGTGGAGATAACTCTTCACAAATGTTTCCCAATTTTGTTACAATGATATCTTAAATTTTAATTCATAATAAATGAGTGGAATCTGCAATCACCAGGAGAGAACATTCTGTAAATATATATATATATTCAATGGAAGATTCTGGCTGCAGCTGATTGATATAAGTGATCTTTATGTTAAAACATATTTACAATTCAATTTATATAGATACAAGATAGTTTTTACCTTTACCATAATAATCGCACTCAACATACCTCCATTTTATGTTAATGTCCAATTTACAAAGTTTAGGAATTTGAGATCTTTTAATGGAGCTTGAAGAAGACATAGTAATCCACAGTTAACTTATGTATTCTTAATTCCTCAAAATTAATCCATCGAGTGAAGATCAAATCGTGTCGGCAACTACTTTTTACACGATGGTTTATTTACTTTCACGGGTGGTAATTTATGGAAACTTGATATTAATTGTAAATTCTGACCTAATAATTTTACATTCTCTGACTTAGAATGGGAGCACATCATGTGTAAAGTGTTGAAATATTTTAAAAAGAATTGATATTTTTATATTATGATGTTTTCTTTCATTTTGTATTAATTTCGTCCACCCAGTTATACATAGACTAATTCAAGCTAAAACATCCTGGGTAGATACGGTTTCAGTTGATCTATTTTTTTTAAGATAAATGAATATCACGACTGTGGTTTGATCGTTGACCGTAACATTTAATTAAGCAGAAATTTTAATTCTTAGAAAATTTGAATATATTGAATTTGAAAAATGTGTAAATGATGATGATAAAGATTGCAGTTTTATACTATATACAATAAACAAATATTGTCAATTTTATCAAAAAATGTATTTAAATTTCCTCTGTTTGCATCTAAATACATGTCCGCTTGTTAATTTAATTTGTTGTTCAGTTCGGTAGTGTCCAACTTCCTGAATTCGACATTTTTGTATCATTAATATTATAATAATAATATTAAGTAGATATATGAAAAATCAGACAAAGAATTCATTGATAAATACCGGTAGCAGACAGTGATTGCATGCTGGCTTATCATGATAAATGATCCTGGAACTGAACTACTAAAGCGCCATCTGTAATTAAGTGGAGATAACTCTTCACAAATGTTTCCCAATTTTGTTACAATGATATCTTAAATTTTAATTCATAATAAATGAGTGGAATCCGCAATCACCAGGAGGGAACATTCTGTATATATATATATATATATTCAATGGAAGATTCTGGCTGCAGCTGATTGATATAAGTGATCTTTATGTTAAAGCATATTTACAATTCAATTTATATAGATACAAGATATTTTTTACCTTTACCATAATAATCGCACTCAACATACCTCCATTTTATGTTAATGTCCATTTTACAAAGTTTAGGAATTTGAGATCTTTTAATGGAGCTTGAAGACGACATAGTAATCCACAGTTAACTTATGTATTCTTAATTCCTCAAAATTAATCCATTGAGTGACGATCAAATCGTGTCGGCAACTACTTTTTACACGATGGTTTATTTACTTTCACGGGTGGTAATTTATGGAAACTTGATATTAATTGTAAATTCTGACCTAATAATTTTACATTCTCTGACTTAGAATGGGAGCACATCATGTGTAAAAAGTTGAAATATTTTAAAAAGAATTGATATTTTTATATTATGATGTTTTCTTTCATTTTGTATTAATTTCGTCCACCCAGTTATACATAGACTAATTCAAGCTAAAACATCCTGGGTAGATACGGTTTCAGTTGATCTATTTTTTTTAAGATAAATGAATATCACGACTGTGGTTTGATCGTTGACCGTAACATTTAATTAAGCAGAAATTTTAATTCTTAGAAAATTTGAATATATTGAATTTGAAAAATGTGTAAATGATGATGATAAAGATTGCAGTTTTATACTATATACAATAAACAAATATTGTCAATTTTATCAAAAAATGTATTTAAATTTCCTCTGTTTGCATCTAAATACATGTGCGCCTGTTAATTTAATTTGTTGTTCAGTTCGGTAGTGTCCAACTTCCTGAATTTGACATTTTTGTATCATTAATATTATAATAATAATATTAAGTAGATATATGAAAAATCAGACAATGAATTCATTGATAAATACGGGTAGCAGACACAGTGATTGCATGCTGGCTTATCATGATGAAAGATCCTGGACCTGAACTACTAAAGCGCCATCTGTAATTAAGTGGAGATAACTCTTCACAAATGTTTCCCAATTTTGTTACAATGCTATCTGAAATTTTAATTCATAATAAATGAGTGGAATCCGCAATCACCAGGAGAGAACATTCTGTAAATATATATATATTCAATGGAAAATTCTGGCTGCAGCTGTTTAATATAAGTGATCTTTATGTTAAAACATATTTACAATTCAAATTATATACATACAAGATAATTTTTACCTTTACCATAATAATCGCACTCAACATACCTCCATTGTATGTTAATGTCCATTTTACAAAGTTTAGGAATTTGATATCTTTTAATCGAGCTTGAAGACGACATAGTAATTCACAGTTAACTTATGTATTCTTAATTCCTCAAAATTAATCCATTGAATGAAGATCAAATCGTGTCGGCAACTACTTTTTACACGATGGTTTATTTACTTTCACGGGTGGTAATTTATGGAAACTTGATATTATTTGTAAATTCTGACCTAATAATTTTACATTCTCTGACTTAGAATGGGAGCACATCATGTGTAAAGTGTTGAAATATTTTAAAAAGAATTGATATTTTTATATTATGATGTTTCTTTTATTTTATATTAATTTCGTCCACCCAGTTATAAATAGACTAATCCAAGCTAAAACATCCTGGGTGTATACGGTTTCAGTTGATCTATTTATTTTAAAATAAATGAATATCACGACTGTGGTTTGATCGTTGACCGTAACATTTAATTAAGCAGAAATTTTAATTCTTAGAAAATTTGAATATATTGAATTTGAAAAATGTGTAAATTATGATAAAGATTGCAGTTTTATACTATATACAATAAACAAATATTGTCAATTTGATCAAAAAATGTATTTAAATTTCCTCTGTTTGCATCTACATACATGTGCGCCTCTTAATTAAATTTTTTGTTCAGTTCGGTAGTGTCCAACTTCCTGAATTTGACATTTTTGTATCATTAATATTATAATAATAATATTAAGTAGATATATGAAAAATCAGACAAAGAATTCATTGATAAATACCGGTAGCAGACAGTGATTGCATGTTGGCTTATCATGATAAATGATCCTGGACCTGAACTACTAAAGCGCCATCTGTAATTAAGTGGAGATAACTCTTCACAAATGTTTCCCAATTTTGTTACAATGATATCTTAAATTTTAATTCATAATAAATGAGTGGAATCTGCAATCACCAGGAGAGAACATTCTGTAAATATATATATATATTCAATGGAAGATTCTGGCTGCAGCTGATTGATATAAGTGATCTTTATGTTAAAACATATTTACAATTCAATTTATATAGATACAAGATAGTTTTTACCTTTACCATAATAATCGCACTCAACATACCTCCATTTTATGTTAATGTCCAATTTACAAAGTTTAGGAATTTGAGATCTTTTAATGGAGCTTGAAGAAGACATAGTAATCCACAGTTAACTTATGTATTCTTAATTCCTCAAAATTAATCCATCGAGTGAAGATCAAATCGTGTCGGCAACTACTTTTTACACGATGGTTTATTTACTTTCACGGGTGGTAATTTATGGAAACTTGATATTAATTGTAAATTCTGACCTAATAATTTTACATTCTCTGACTTAGAATGGGAGCACATCATGTGTAAAGTGTTGAAATATTTTAAAAAGAATTGATATTTTTATATTATGATGTTTTCTTTCATTTTGTATTAATTTCGTCCACCCAGTTATACATAGACTAATTCAAGCTAAAACATCCTGGGTAGATACGGTTTCAGTTGATCTATTTTTTTTAAGATAAATGAATATCACGACTGTGGTTTGATCGTTGACCGTAACATTTAATTAAGCAGAAATTTTAATTCTTAGAAAATTTGAATATATTGAATTTGAAAAATGTGTAAATGATGATGATAAAGATTGCAGTTTTATACTATATACAATAAACAAATATTGTCAATTTTATCAAAAAATGTATTTAAATTTCCTCTGTTTGCATCTAAATACATGTCCGCTTGTTAATTTAATTTGTTGTTCAGTTCGGTAGTGTCCAACTTCCTGAATTCGACATTTTTGTATCATTAATATTATAATAATAATATTAAGTAGATATATGAAAAATCAGACAAAGAATTCATTGATAAATACCGGTAGCAGACAGTGATTGCATGCTGGCTTATCATGATAAATGATCCTGGAACTGAACTACTAAAGCGCCATCTGTAATTAAGTGGAGATAACTCTTCACAAATGTTTCCCAATTTTGTTACAATGATATCTTAAATTTTAATTCATAATAAATGAGTGGAATCCGCAATCACCAGGAGGGAACATTCTGTATATATATATATATATATTCAATGGAAGATTCTGGCTGCAGCTGATTGATATAAGTGATCTTTATGTTAAAGCATATTTACAATTCAATTTATATAGATACAAGATATTTTTTACCTTTACCATAATAATCGCACTCAACATACCTCCATTTTATGTTAATGTCCATTTTACAAAGTTTAGGAATTTGAGATCTTTTAATGGAGCTTGAAGACGACATAGTAATCCACAGTTAACTTATGTATTCTTAATTCCTCAAAATTAATCCATTGAGTGAAGATCAAATCGTGTCGGCAACTACTTTTTACACGATGGTTTATTTACTTTCACGGGTGGTAATTTATGGAAACTTGATATTAATTGTAAATTCTGACCTAATAATTTTACATTCTCTGACTTAGAATGGGAGCACATCATGTGTAAAAAGTTGAAATATTTTAAAAAGAATTGATATTTTTATATTATGATGTTTTCTTTCATTTTGTATTAATTTCGTCCACCCAGTTATACATAGACTAATTCAAGCTAAAACATCCTGGGTAGATACGGTTTCAGTTGATCTATTTTTTTTAAGATAAATGAATATCACGACTGTGGTTTGATCGTTGACCGTAACATTTAATTAAGCAGAAATTTTAATTCTTAGAAAATTTGAATATATTGAATTTGAAAAATGTGTAAATGATGATGATAAAGATTGCAGTTTTATACTATATACAATAAACAAATATTGTCAATTTTATCAAAAAATGTATTTAAATTTCCTCTGTTTGCATCTAAATACATGTGCGCCTGTTAATTTAATTTGTTGTTCAGTTCGGTAGTGTCCAACTTCCTGAATTTGACATTTTTGTATCATTAATATTATAATAATAATATTAAGTAGATATATGAAAAATCAGACAATGAATTCATTGATAAATACGGGTAGCAGACACAGTGATTGCATGCTGGCTTATCATGATGAAAGATCCTGGACCTGAACTACTAAAGCGCCATCTGTAATTAAGTGGAGATAACTCTTCACAAATGTTTCCCAATTTTGTTACAATGCTATCTGAAATTTTAATTCATAATAAATGAGTGGAATCCGCAATCACCAGGAGAGAACATTCTGTAAATATATATATATTCAATGGAAAATTCTGGCTGCAGCTGTTTAATATAAGTGATCTTTATGTTAAAACATATTTACAATTCAAATTATATACATACAAGATAATTTTTACCTTTACCATAATAATCGCACTCAACATACCTCCATTGTATGTTAATGTCCATTTTACAAAGTTTAGGAATTTGATATCTTTTAATCGAGCTTGAAGACGACATAGTAATTCACAGTTAACTTATGTATTCTTAATTCCTCAAAATTAATCCATTGAATGAAGATCAAATCGTGTCGGCAACTACTTTTTACACGATGGTTTATTTACTTTCACGGGTGGTAATTTATGGAAACTTGATATTATTTGTAAATTCTGACCTAATAATTTTACATTCTCTGACTTAGAATGGGAGCACATCATGTGTAAAGTGTTGAAATATTTTAAAAAGAATTGATATTTTTATATTATGATGTTTCTTTTATTTTATATTAATTTCGTCCACCCAGTTATAAATAGACTAATCCAAGCTAAAACATCCTGGGTGTATACGGTTTCAGTTGATCTATTTATTTTAAAATAAATGAATATCACGACTGTGGTTTGATCGTTGACCGTAACATTTAATTAAGCAGAAATTTTAATTCTTAGAAAATTTGAATATATTGAATTTGAAAAATGTGTAAATTATGATAAAGATTGCAGTTTTATACTATATACAATAAACAAATATTGTCAATTTGATCAAAAAATGTATTTAAATATCCTCTGTTTGCATCTACATACATGTGCGCCTCTTAATTAAATTTTTTGTTCAGTTCGGTAGTGTCCAACTTCCTGAATTTGACATTTTTGTATCATTAATATTATAATAATAATATTAAGTAGATATATGAAAAATCAGACAAAGAATTCATTGATAAATACCGGTAGCAGACAGTGATTGCATGCTGGCTTATCATGATAAATGATCCTGGACCTGAACTACTAAAGCGCCATCTGTAATTAAGTGGAGATAACTCTTCACAAATGTTTCCCAATTTTGTTACAATGATATCTTAAATTTTAATTCATAATAAATGAGTGGAATCTGCAATCACCAGGAGAGAACATTCTGTAAATATATATATATATTCAATGGAAGATTCTGGCTGCAGCTGATTGATATAAGTGATCTTTATGTTAAAACATATTTACAATTCAATTTATATAGATACAAGATAGTTTTTACCTTTACCATAATAATCGCACTCAACATACCTCCATTTTATGTTAATGTCCATTTTACAAAGTTTAGGAATTTGAGATCTTTTAATGGAGCTTGAAGAAGACATAGTAATCCACAGTTAACTTATGTATTCTTAATTCCTCAAAATTAATCCATCGAGTGAAGATCAAATCGTGTCGGCAACTACTTTTTACACGATGGTTTATTTACTTTCACGGGTGGTAATTTATGGAAACTTGATATTAATTGTAAATTCTGACCTAATAATTTTACATTCTCTGACTTAGAATGGGAGCACATCATGTGTAAAGTGTTGAAATATTTTAAAAAGAATTGATATTTTTATATTATGATGTTTTCTTTCATTTTGTATTAATTTCGTCCACCCAGTTATACATAGACTAATTCAAGCTAAAACATCCTGGGTAGATACGGTTTCAGTTGATCTATTTTTTTTAAGATAAATGAATATCACGACTGTGGTTTGATCGTTGACCGTAACATTTAATTAAGCAGAAATTTTAATTCTTAGAAAATTTGAATATATTGAATTTGAAAAATGTGTAAATGATGATGATAAAGATTGCAGTTTTATACTATATACAATAAACAAATATTGTCAATTTTATCAAAAAATGTATTTAAATTTCCTCTGTTTGCATCTAAATACATGTCCGCCTGTTAATTTAATTTGTTGTTCAGTTCGGTAGTGTCCAACTTCCTGAATTTGACATTTTTGTATCATTAATATTATAATAATAATATTAAGTAGATATATGAAAAATCAGACAATGAATTCATTGATAAATACGGGTAGCAGACACAGTGATTGCATGCTGGCTTATCATGATGAAAGATCCTGGACCTGAACTACTAAAGCGCCATCTGTAATTAAGTGGAGATAACTCTTCACAAATGTTTCCCAATTTTGTTACAATGCTATCTGAAATTTTAATTCATAATAAATGAGTGGAATCCGCAATCACCAGGAGAGAACATTCTGTAAATATATATATATTCAATGGAAAATTCTGGCTGCAGCTGTTTAATATAAGTGATCTTTATGTTAAAACATATTTACAATTCAATTTATATACATACAAGATAATTTTTACCTTTACCATAATAATCGCACTCAACATACCTCCATTGTATGTTAATGTCCATTTTACAAAGTTTAGGAATTTGATATCTTTTAATCGAGCTTGAAGAAGACATAGTAATTCACAGTTAACTTATGTATTCTTAATTCCTCAAAATTAATCCATTGAATGAAGATCAAATCGTGTCGGCAACTACTTTTTACACGATGGTTTATTTACTTTCACAGGTGGTAATTTATGGAAACTTGATATTATTTGTAAATTCTGACCCAATAATTTTACATTCTCTGACTTAGAATGGGAGCACATCATGTGTAAAGTGTTGAAATATTTTAAAAAGAATTGATATTTTTATATTATGATGTTTTCTTTTATTTTATATTAATTTCGTCCACCCAGTTATGAATAGACTAATCCAAGCTAAAACATCCTGGGTGTATACGGTTTCAGTTGATCTATTTATTTTAAAATAAATGAATATCACGACTGTGGTTTGACCGTTGACGTAACATTTAATTAAGCAGAAATTTTAATTCTTAGAAAATTTGAATATATTGAATTTGAAAAATGTGTAAATGATGATAATGATTGCAGTTTTATACTATATACAATAAACAAATATTGTCAATTTGATCAAAAAATGTATTTAAATTTCCTCTGTTTGCATCTAAATACATGTGCGCCTGTTAATTTAATTTTTTGTTCAGTTAGGTAGTGTCCAACTTCCTGAATTCGACATTTTTGTATCATTAATATTATAATAATAATATTAAGTAGATATATGAAAAATCAGACAAAGAATTCATTGATAAATACAGGTAGCAGACGCAGTGATTGCATGCTGGCTTATCATGATAAATGATCCGGGACCTGAACTACTAAAGCGCCTTCTGTAATTAAGTGGAGATAACTCTTCACAAATGTTTCCCAATTTTGTTACAGTGATATCTGAAATTTTAATTCATAATAAATGAGTGGAATCCGCAATCACCAGGAGAGAACATTCTGTATATATATATATATATATTCAATGGAAGATTCTTGCTGCAGCTGATTGATATAAGTGATCTTTATGTTAAAGCATATGTACAATTCAATTTATATAGATACAAGATAATTTTTACCTTTACCATAATAATCGCACTCAACATACCTCCATTTTATGTTAATGTCCATTTTACAAAGTTTAGGAATTTGAGATCTTTTAATGGAGCTTGAAGAAGACATAGTAATCCACAGTTAACTTATGTATTCTTAATTCCTCAAAATTAATCCATCGAATGAAGATCAAATCGTGTCGGCAACTACTTTTTACACGATGGTTTATTTACTTTCACGGGTGGTAATTTATGGAAACTTGATATTAATTGTAAATTCTGACCTAATAATTTTACATTCTCTGACTTAGAATGGGAGCACATCATGTGTAAAGTGTTGAAATATTTTAAAAAGAATTGATATTTTTATATTATGATGTTTTCTTTCATTTTGTATTAATTTCGTCCACCCAGTTATACATAGACTAATTCAAGCTAAAACATCCTGGGTAGATACGGTTTCAGTTGATCTAATTTTTTTTAAGATAAATGAATATCACGACTGTTGTTTGATCGTTGACAGTAACATTTAATAAAGCAGAAATTTTAATTCTTAGAAAATTTGAATATATTGAATTTGAAAAATGTGTAAATGATGATAAAGATTGCAGTTTTATACTATATACAATAAACAAATATTGTCAATTTGATCAAAAAATGTATTTAAATTTCCTCTGTTTGCATCTAAATACATGTGCGCCTGTTAATTTAATTTTTTGTTCAGTTCGGTAGTGTCCAACTTCCTGAATTCGACATTTTTGTATCATTAATATTATAATAATAATATTAAGTAGATATATGAAAAATCAGACAAAGAATTCATTGATAAATACAGATAGCAGACACAGTGATTGCATGCTGGCTTATCGTGATAAATGATCCGGGACCTGAACTACTAAAGCGCCATCTGTAATTAAGTGGAGATCACTCTTCACAAATGTTTCCCAATTTTGTTACAATGATATCTTAAATTTTAATTCATAATAAATGAGTGGAATCTGCAATCACCAGGAGAGAACATTCTGTAAATATATATATATATTCAATGGAAGATTCTGGCTGCAGCTGATTGATATAAGTGATCTTTATGTTAAAACATATTTACAATTCAATTTATATAGATACAAGATAGTTTTTACCTTTACCATAATAATCGCACTCAACATACCTCCATTTTATGTTAATGTCCATTTTACAAAGTTTAGGAATTTGAGATCTTTTAATGGAGCTTGAAGAAGACATAGTAATCCACAGTTAACTTATGTATTCTTAATTCCTCAAAATTAATCCATCGAGTGAAGATCAAATCGTGTCGGCAACTACTTTTTACACGATGGTTTATTTACTTTCACGGGTGGTAATTTATGGAAACTTGATATTAATTGTAAATTCTGACCTAATAATTTTACATTCTCTGACTTAGAATGGGAGCACATCATGTGTAAAGTGTTGAAATATTTTAAAAAGAATTGATATTTTTATATTATGATGTTTTCTTTCATTTTGTATTAATTTCGTCCACCCAGTTATACATAGACTAATTCAAGCTAAAACATCCTGGGTAGATACGGTTTCAGTTGATCTATTTTTTTTAAGATAAATGAATATCACGACTGTGGTTTGATCGTTGACCGTAACATTTAATTAAGCAGAAATTTTAATTCTTAGAAAATTTGAATATATTGAATTTGAAAAATGTGTAAATGATGATGATAAAGATTGCAGTTTTATACTATATACAATAAACAAATATTGTCAATTTTATCAAAAAATGTATTTAAATTTCCTCTGTTTGCATCTAAATACATGTCCGCCTGTTAATTTAATTTGTTGTTCAGTTCGGTAGTGTCCAACTTCCTGAATTTGACATTTTTGTATCATTAATATTATAATAATAATATTAAGTAGATATATGAAAAATCAGACAATGAATTCATTGATAAATACGGGTAGCAGACACAGTGATTGCATGCTGGCTTATCATGATGAAAGATCCTGGACCTGAACTACTAAAGCGCCATCTGTAATTAAGTGGAGATAACTCTTCACAAATGTTTCCCAATTTTGTTACAATGCTATCTGAAATTTTAATTCATAATAAATGAGTGGAATCCGCAATCACCAGGAGAGAACATTCTGTAAATATATATATATTCAATGGAAAATTCTGGCTGCAGCTGTTTAATATAAGTGATCTTTATGTTAAAACATATTTACAATTCAATTTATATACATACAAGATAATTTTTACCTTTACCATAATAATCGCACTCAACATACCTCCATTGTATGTTAATGTCCATTTTACAAAGTTTAGGAATTTGATATCTTTTAATCGAGCTTGAAGAAGACATAGTAATTCACAGTTAACTTATGTATTCTTAATTCCTCAAAATTAATCCATTGAATGAAGATCAAATCGTGTCGGCAACTACTTTTTACACGATGGTTTATTTACTTTCACAGGTGGTAATTTATGGAAACTTGATATTATTTGTAAATTCTGACCCAATAATTTTACATTCTCTGACTTAGAATGGGAGCACATCATGTGTAAAGTGTTGAAATATTTTAAAAAGAATTGATATTTTTATATTATGATGTTTTCTTTTATTTTATATTAATTTCGTCCACCCAGTTATGAATAGACTAATCCAAGCTAAAACATCCTGGGTGTATACGGTTTCAGTTGATCTATTTATTTTAAAATAAATGAATATCACGACTGTGGTTTGACCGTTGACGTAACATTTAATTAAGCAGAAATTTTAATTCTTAGAAAATTTGAATATATTGAATTTGAAAAATGTGTAAATGATGATAATGATTGCAGTTTTATACTATATACAATAAACAAATATTGTCAATTTGATCAAAAAATGTATTTAAATTTCCTCTGTTTGCATCTAAATACATGTGCGCCTGTTAATTTAATTTTTTGTTCAGTTAGGTAGTGTCCAACTTCCTGAATTCGACATTTTTGTATCATTAATATTATAATAATAATATTAAGTAGATATATGAAAAATCAGACAAAGAATTCATTGATAAATACAGGTAGCAGACGCAGTGATTGCATGCTGGCTTATCATGATAAATGATCCGGGACCTGAACTACTAAAGCGCCTTCTGTAATTAAGTGGAGATAACTCTTCACAAATGTTTCCCAATTTTGTTACAGTGATATCTGAAATTTTAATTCATAATAAATGAGTGGAATCCGCAATCACCAGGAGAGAACATTCTGTATATATATATATATATATTCAATGGAAGATTCTTGCTGCAGCTGATTGATATAAGTGATCTTTATGTTAAAGCATATGTACAATTCAATTTATATAGATACAAGATAATTTTTACCTTTACCATAATAATCGCACTCAACATACCTCCATTTTATGTTAATGTCCATTTTACAAAGTTTAGGAATTTGAGATCTTTTAATGGAGCTTGAAGAAGACATAGTAATCCACAGTTAACTTATGTATTCTTAATTCCTCAAAATTAATCCATCGAGTGAAGATCAAATCGTGTCGCCAATACTTTTTACACGATGGTTTATTTACTTTCACGGGTGGTAATTTATGGAAACTTGATATTAATTGTAAATTCTGACCTAATAATTTTACATTCTCTGACTTAGAATGGGAGCACATCATGTGTAAAGTGTTGAAATATTTTAAAAAGAATTGATATTTTTATATTATGATGTTTTCTTTCATTTTGTATTAATTTCGTCCACCCAGTTATACATAGACTAATTCAAGCTAAAACATCCTGGGTAGATACGGTTTCAGTTGATCTAATTTTTTTTAAGATAAATGAATATCACGACTGTTGTTTGATCGTTGACAGTAACATTTAATAAAGCAGAAATTTTAATTCTTAGAAAATTTGAATATATTGAATTTGAAAAATGTGTAAATGATGATAAAGATTGCAGTTTTATACTATATACAATAAACAAATATTGTCAATTTGATCAAAAAATGTATTTAAATTTCCTCTGTTTGCATCTAAATACATGTGCGCCTGTTAATTTAATTTTTTGTTCAGTTCGGTAGTGTCCAACTTCCTGAATTCGACATTTTTGTATCATTAATATTATAATAATAATATTAAGTAGATATATGAAAAATCAGACAAAGAATTCATTGATAAATACAGATAGCAGACACAGTGATTGCATGCTGGCTTATCGTGATAAATGATCCGGGACCTGAACTACTAAAGCGCCATCTGTAATTAAGTGGAGATCACTCTTCACAAATGTTTCCCAATTTTGTTACAGTGATATCTGAAATTTTAATTCATAATAAATGAGTGGAATCCGCAATCACCAGGAGAGAACATTCTGTATATATATATATATATTCAATGGAAGATTCTGGCTGCAGCTGATTGATATAAGTGATCTTTATGTTAAAGCATATTTACAATTCAATTTATATAGATACAAGATAATTTTTACCTTTACCATAATAATCGCACTCAACATACCTCCATTTTATGTTAATGTCCATTTTACAAAGTTTAGGAATTTGAGATCTTTTAATGGAGCTTGAAGAAGACATAGTAATCCACAGTTAACTTATGTATTCTTAATTCCTCAAAATTAATCCATCGAGTGAAGATCAAATCGTGTCGGCAACTACTTTTTACACGATGGTTTATTTACTTTCACAGGTGGTAATTTATGGAAACTTGATATTATTTGTAAATTCTGACCCAATAATTTTACATTCTCTGACTTAGAATGGGAGCACATCATGTGTAAAGTGTTGAAATATTTTAAAAAGAATTGATATTTTTATATTATGATGTTTTCTTTTATTTTATATTAATTTCGTCCACCCAGTTATGAATAGACTAATCCAAGCTAAAACATCCTGGGTGTATACGGTTTCAGTTGATCTATTTATTTTAAAATAAATGAATATCACGACTGTGGTTTGACCGTTGACGTAACATTTAATTAAGCAGAAATTTTAATTCTTAGAAAATTTGAATATATTGAATTTGAAAAATGTGTAAATGATGATAATGATTGCAGTTTTATACTATATACAATAAACAAATATTGTCAATTTGATCAAAAAATGTATTTAAATTTCCTCTGTTTGCATCTAAATACATGTGCGCCTCTTAATTTAATTTTTGTTCAGTTCGGTAGTGTCCAACTTCCTGAATTCGACATTTTTGTATCATTAATATTATAATAATAATATTAAGTAGATATATGAAAAATCAGACAAAGAATTCATTGATAAATACAGGTAGCAGACACAGTGATTGCATGCTGGCTTATCATGATAAATGATCCGGGACCTGAACTACTAAAGCGTCTTCTGTAATTAAGTGGAGATCACTCTTCACAAATGTTTCCCAATTTTGTTACAGTGATATCTGAAATTTTAATTCATAATAAATGAGTGGAATCCGCAATCACCAGGAGAGAACATTCTGTATATATATATATATATTCAATGGAAGATTCTGGCTGCAGCTGATTGATATAAGTGATCTTTATGTTAAAGCATATTTACAATTCAATTTATATAGATACAAGATAATTTTTACCTTTACCATAATAATCGCACTCAACATACCTCCATTTTATGTTAATGTCCATTTTACAAAGTTTAGGAATTTGAGATCTTTTAATGGAGCTTGAAGAAGACATAGTAATCCACAGTTAACTTATGTATTCTTAATTCCTCAAAATTAATCCATCGAGTGAAGATCAAATCGTGTCGGCAACTACTTTTTACACGATGGTTTATTTACTTTCACGGGTGGTAATTTATGGAAACTTGATATTAATTGTAAATTCTGACCTAATAATTTTACATTCTCTGACTTAGAATGGGAGCACATCATGTGTAAAGTGTTGAAATATTTTAAAAAGAATTGATATTTTTATATTATGATGTTTTCTTTCATTTTGTATTAATTTCGTCCACCCAGTTATACATAGACTAATTCAAGCTAAAACATCCTGGGTAGATACGGTTTCAGTTGATCTAATTTTTTTTAAGATAAATGAATATCACGACTGTTGTTTGATCGTTGACAGTAACATTTAATAAAGCAGAAATTTTAATTCTTAGAAAATTTGAATATATTGAATTTGAAAAATGTGTAAATGATGATAAAGATTGCAGTTTTATACTATATACAATAAACAAATATTGTCAATTTGATCAAGAAATGTATTTAAATTTCCTCTGTTTGCATCTAAATACATGTGCGCCTGTTAATTTAATTTTTTGTTCAGTTCGGTGGTGTCCAACTTCCTGAATTCGACATTTTTGTATCATTAATATTATAATAATAATATTAAGTAGATATATGAAAAATCAGACAATGAATTCATTGATAAATACGGGTAGCAGACACAGTGATTGCATGCTGGCTTATCATGATGAAAGATCCTGGACCTGAACTACTAAAGCGCCATCTGTAATTAAGTGGAGATAACTCTTCACAAATGTTTCCCAATTTTGTTACAATGCTATCTGAAATTTTAATTCATAATAAATGAGTGGAATCCGCAATCACCAGGAGAGAACATTCTGTAAATATATATATATTCAATGGAAAATTCTGGCTGCAGCTGTTTAATATAAGTGATCTTTATGTTAAAACATATTTACAATTCAATTTATATACATACAAGATAATGTTTACCTTTACCATAATAATCGCACTCAACATACCTCCATTGTATGTTAATGTCCATTTTACAAAGTTTAGGAATTTGATATCTTTTAATCGAGCTTGAAGAAGACATAGTAATTCACAGTTAACTTATGTATTCTTAATTCCTCAAAATTAATCCATTGAATGAAGATCAAATCGTGTCGGCAACTACTTTTTACACGATGGTTTATTTACTTTCACAGGTGGTAATTTATGGAAACTTGATATTATTTGTAAAGTCTGACCCAATAATTTTACATTCTCTGACTTAGAATGGGAGCACATCATGTGTAAAGTGTTGAAATATTTTAAAAAGAATTGATATTTTTATATTATGATGTTTTCTTTTATTTTATATTAATTTCGTCCACCCAGTTATGAATAGACTAATCCAAGCTAAAACATCCTGGGTGTATACGGTTTCAGTTGATCTATTTATTTTAAAATAAATGAATATCACGACTGTGGTTTGACCGTTGACGTAACATTTAATTAAGCAGAAATTTTAATTCTTAGAAAATTTGAATATATTGAATTTGAAAAATGTGTAAATGATGATAATGATTGCAGTTTTATACTATATACAATAAACAAATATTGTCAATTTGATCAAAAAATGTATTTAAATTTCCTCTGTTTGCATCTAAATACATGTGCGCCTCTTAATTAAATTTTTTGTTCAGTTCGGTAGTGTCCAACTTCCTGAATTCGACATTTTTGTATCATTAATATTATAATAATAATATTAAGTAGATATATGAAAAATCAGACAAAGAATTCATTGATAAATACAGGTAGCAGACACAGTGATTGCATGCTGGCTTATCATGATAAATGATCCTGGACCTGAACTACTAAAGCGCCTTCTGTAATTAAGTGGAGATCACTCTTCACAAATGTTTTCCAATTTTGTTACAGTGATATCTGAAATTTTAATTCATAATAAATGAGTGGAATCCGCAATCACCAGGAGAGAACATTCTGTATATATATATATATATTCAATGGAAGATTCTGGCTGCAGCTGATTGATATAAGTGATCTTTATGTTAAAGCATATTTACAATTCAATTTATATAGATACAAGATAATTTTTACCTTTACCATAATAATCGCACTCAACATACCTCCATTTTATGTTAATGTCCATTTTACAAAGTTTAGGAATTTGAGATCTTTTAATGGAGCTTGAAGAAGACATAGTAATCCACAGTTAACTTATGTATTCTTAATTCCTCAAAATTAATCCATTGAGTGAAGATCAAATCGTGTCGGCAACTACTTTTTACACGATGGTTTATTTACTTTCACGGGTGGTAATTTATGGAAACTTGATATTAATTGTAAATTCTGACCTAATAATTTTACATTCTCTGACTTAGTATGGGAGCACATCATGTGTAAAGTGTTGAAATATTTTAAAAAGAATTGATATTTTTATATTATGATGTTTTCTTTCATTTTGTATTAATATGTTTTCTTTCATTTTGTATTAATTTCGTCCACCCAGTTATACATAGACTAATTCAAGCTAAAACATCCTGGGTAGATACGGTTTCAGTTGATCTATTTTTTTTAAGATAAATGAATATCACGACTGTGGTTTGATCGTTGACCGTAACATTTAATTAAGCAGAAATTTTAATTCTTAGAAAATTTGAATATATTGAATTTGAAAAATGTGTAAATGATGATGATAAAGATTGCAGTTTTATACTCTATACACTAAACAAATATTGTCAATTTTATCAAAAAATGTATTTAAATTTCCTCTGTTTGCATCTAAATACATGTGCGCCTGTTAATTTAATTTGTTGTTCAGTTCGGTAGTGTCCAACGTCCTGAATTTGACATTTTTGTATCATTAATATTATAATAATAATATTAAGTAGATATATGAAAAATCAGACAATGAATTCATTGATAAATACGGGTAGCAGACACAGTGATTGCATGCTGGCTTATCATGATGAAAGATCCTGGACCTGAACTACTAAAGCGCCATCTGTAATTAAGTGGTGATAACTCTTCACAAATGTTTTCCAATTTTGTTACAATGCTATCTGAAATTTTAATTCATAATAAATGAGTGGAATCCGCAATCACCAGGAGAGAACATTCTGTAAATATATATATATTCAATGGAAAATTCTGGCTGCAGCTGTTTAATATAAGTGATCTTTATGTTAAAACATATTTACAATTCAATTTATATACATACAAGATAATTTTTACCTTTACCATAATAATCGCACTCAACATACCTCCATTGTATGTTAATGTCCATTTTACAAAGTTTAGGAATTTGATATCTTTTAATCGAGCTTGAAGAAGACATAGTAATTCACAGTTAACTTATGTATTCTTAATTCCTCAAAATTAATCCATTGAATGAAGATCAAATCGTGTCGGCAACTACTTTTTACACGATGGTTTATTTACTTTCACAGGTGGTAATTTATGGAAACTTGATATTATTTGTAAAGTCTGACCCAATAATTTTACATTCTCTGACTTAGAATGGGAGCACATCATGTGTAAAGTGTTGAAATATTTTAAAAAGAATTGATATTTTTATATTATGATGTTTTCTTTTATTTTATATTAATTTCGTCCACTCAGTTATGAATAGACTAATCCAAGCTAAAACATCCTGGGTGTATACGGTTTCAGTTGATCTATTTATTTTAAAATAAATGAATATCACGACTGTGGTTTGACCGTTGACGTAACATTTAATTAAGCAGAAATTTTAATTCTTAGAAAATTTGAATATATTGAATTTGAAAAATGTGTAAATGATGATAATGATTGCAGTTTTATACTATATACAATAAACAAATATTGTCAATTTGATCAAAAAATGTATTTAAATTTCCTCTGTTTGCATCTAAATACATGTGCGCCTCTTAATTTAATTTTTTGTTCAGTTCGGTAGTGTCCAACTTCCTGAATTCGACATTTTTGTATCATTAATATTATAATAATAATATTAAGTAGATATATGAAAAATCAGACAAAGAATTCATTGATAAATACAGGTAGCAGACACAGTGATTGCATGCTGGCTTATCATGATAAATGATCCTGGACCTGAACTACTAAAGCGCCTTCTGTAATTAAGTGGAGATCACTCTTCACAAATGTTTCCCAATTTTGTTACAGTGATATCTGAAATTTTAATTCATAATAAATGAGTGGAATCCGCAATCACCAGGAGAGAACATTCTGTATATATATATATATATTCAATGGAAGATTCTGGCTGCAGCTGATTGATATAAGTGATCTTTATGTTAAAACATATTTACAATTCAATTTATATAGATACAAGATAATTTTTACCTTTACCATAATAATCGCACTCAACATACCTCCATTTTATGTTAATGTCCATTTTACAAAGTTTAGGAATTTGAGATCTGTTAATGGAGCTTGAAGAAGACATAGTAATCCACAGTTAACTTATGTATTCTTAATTCCTCAAAATTAATCCATTGAGTGAAGATCAAATCGTGTCGGCAACTACTTTTTACACGATGGTTTATTTACTTTCACGGGTGGTAATTTATGGAAACTTGATATTAATTGTAAATTCTGACCTAATAATTTTACATTCTCTGACTTAGAATGGGAGGACATCATGTGTAAAGTGTTGAAATATTTTAAAAAGAATTGATATTTTTATATTATGATGTTTTCTTTCATTTTGTATTAATTTCGTCCATCCAGTTATACATAGACTAATTCAAGCTAAAACATCCTGGGTAGATACGGTTTCAGTTGATCTATTGTTTTTTAAGATAAATGAATATCACGACTGTGGTTTGATCGTTGACCGTAACATTTAATTAAGCAGAAAATTTAATTCTTAGAAAATTTGAATATATTGAATTTGAAAAATGTGTAAATGATGATAAAGATTGCAGTTTTATACTATATACAATAAACAAATATTGTCAATTTGATCAAAAAATGTATTTAAATTTCCTCTGTTTGCATCTAAATACATGTGCGCTTGTTAATTTAATTTTTTGTTCCGTTCGGTAGTGTCCAACTTCCTGAATTCGACATTTTTGTATCATTAATATTATAATAATAATATTAAGTAGATATATGAAAAATCAGACAAAGAATTCATTGATAAATACAGGTAGCAGACACAGTGATTGCATGCTGGCTTATCATGATAAATGATCCGGGACCTGAACTACTAAAGCGCCTTCTGTAATCTCTTCACAAATGTTTCCCAATTTTGTTACAGTGATATCTGAAATTTTAATTCATAATAAATGAGTGGAATCCGCAATCACCAGGAGAGAACATTCTGTAAATATATTTTTTCAATGGAAGATTCTGGCTGCAGCTGATTAATATAAGTGATCTTTATGTTAAAACATATTTACAATTCAATTTATATACATACAAGATAATGTTTACCTTTACCATAATAATTGCACTCAACATACCTCCACTTAATTTTAATATCAATTTTACAAAGTTTAGGAATTTGAGATCTTTTAATCGAGCTTGAAGAAGACATACTACTACACAGTTAACTTATGTATTCTTAATTCCTAAAAATTAATCCATTGAGTGAAGATCAAATCGTGTCGGCAACTACTTTTTACACGATGGTTTATTTACTTTCACGGGTGGTAATTTATGGAAACTTGATATTAATTGTAAATTCTGCCCTAATAATTTTACATTCTCTGACTTAGAATGGGAGCACATCATGTGTAAAGTGTTGAAATATTTTAAAAAGAATTGATATTTTTATATTATGATGTTTTCTTTCATTTTGTATTAATTTCGTCCACCCAGTTATACATAGACTAATTCAAGTTAAAACATCCTGGGTAGATATGGTTTCAGTTGATCTATTTTTTTTTTAAGATAAATGAATATCACGACTGTCGTTTGATCGTTGACCGTAACATTTAATTAAGCAGAAATTTTAATTCTTAGAAAATTTGAATATATTGAATTTGAAAAATGTGTAAATGATGATAATGATTGCAGTTTTATACTATATACAATAAACAAATATTGTCAATTTTATCAAAAAATGTATTTAAATTTCCTCTGTTTACATCTAAATACATGTGCGCCTCTTAATTATTTTTTTTGTTCAGTGCGGTAGTGTCCAACTTCCTGAATTTGACATTTTTGTATCATTAATATTATAATAATAATATTAAGTAAATATATGAAAAATCAGACAAAGAATCCATTGATAAATACCGGTAGCAGACAGTGATTGCATGCTGGCTTATCATGATAAATGATCCGGGACCTGAACTACTAAAGCGCCATCTTTAATTAAGTGGAGATAACTCTTCATAAATGTTTTCCAATTTTGTTACAATGATATCGGAAATTTTAATTCATAATAAATGAGTGGAATCTGCAATCACCAGGAGAGAACATTCTGTAAATATATATTTTCAATGGAAAATTCTGGCTGCAGCTGATTAATATAAGTGATCTTTATGTTAAAACATATTTACAATTCAATTTATATACATACAAGATAATGTTTACCTTTACCATAATAATTGCACTCAACATACCTCCACTTAATTTTAATATCAATTTTACAAAGTTTAGGAATTTGAGATCTTTTAATCGAGCTTGAAGAAGACATACTACAACACAGTTAACTTATGTATTCTTAATTCCTAAGAATTAATCCATTGAGTGAAGATCAAATCGTGTCGGCAACTACTTTTTACACGATGGTTTATTTACTTTCACGGGTGGTAATTTATGGAAACTTGATATTAATTGTAAATTCTGCCCTAATAATTTTACATTCTCTGACTTAGAATGGGAGCACATCATGTGTAAAGTGTTGAAATATTTTAAAAAGAATTGATATTTTTATATTATGATGTTTTCTTTCATTTGTATTAATTTCGTCCACCCAGTTATACATAGACTAATTCAAGTTAAAACATCCTGGGTAGATACGGTTTCAGTTGATCTATTTTTTTTTAAAGATAAATGAATATCACGACTGTGGTTTGATCGTTGACCGTAACATTTAATTAAGCAGAAATTTTAATTCTTAGAAAATTTGAATATATTGAATTTGAAAAATGTGTAAATGATGATAATGATTGCAGTTTTATACTATATACAATAAACAAATATTGTCAATTTTATCCAAAAATGTATTTAAATTTCCTCTGTTTGCATCTAAATACATGTGCGCCTCTTAATTTTTTTGTTCAGTTCGGTAGTGTCCAACTTCCTGAATTTGACATTTTTGTATCATTAATATTATAATAATAATATTAAGTAAATATATGAAAAATCAGACAAAGAATCCATTGATAAATACCGGTAGCAGACAGTGATTGCATGCTGGCTTATCATGATAAATGATCCGGGACCTGAACTACTAAAGCGCCATCTTTAATTAAGTGGAGATAACTCTTCATAAATGTTTTCCAATTTTGTTACAATGATATCGGAAATTTTAATTCATAATAAATGAGTGGAATCCGCAATCACCAGGAGAGAACATTCTGTAAATATATTTTTTCAATGGAAGATTCTGGCTGCAGCTGATTAATATAAGTGATCTTTATGTTAAAACATATTTACAATTCAATTTATATACATACAAGATAATGTTTACCTTTACCATAATAATTGCACTCAACATACCTCCACTTAATTTTAATATCAATTTTACAAAGTTTAGGAATTTGAGATCTTTTAATCGAGCTTGAAGAAGACATACTACTGCACAGTTAACTTATGTATTCTTAATTCCTAAAAATTAATCCATTGAGTGAAGATCAAATCGTGTCGGCAACTACTTTTTACACGATGGTTTATTTACTTTCACGGGTGGTAATTTATGGAAACTTGATATTAATTGTAAATTCTGCCCTAATAATTTTACATTCTCTGACTTAGAATGGGAGCACATCATGTGTAAAGTGTTGAAATATTTTAAAAAGAATTGATATTTTTATATTATGATGTTTTCTTTCATTTTGTATTAATTTCGTCCACCCAGTTATACATAGACTAATTCAAGTTAAAACATCCTGGGTAGATACGGTTTCAGTTGATCTATTTTTTTTTTAAGATAAATGAATATCACGACTGTCGTTTGATCGTTGACCGTAACATTTAATTAAGCAGAAATTTTAATTCTTAGAAAATTTGAATATATTGAATTTGAAAAATGTGTAAATGATGATAATGATTGCAGTTTTATACTATATACAATAAACAAATTTTGTCAAGTTTATCAAAAAATGTATTTAAATTTCCTCTGTTTACATCTAAATACATGTGCGCCTCTTAATTAATTTTTTTGTTCAGTTCGGTAGTGTCCAACTTCCTGAATTTGACATTTTTGTATCATTAATATTATAATAATAATATTAAGTAAATATATGAAAAATCAGACAAAGAATCCATTGATAAATACCGGTAGCAGACAGTGATTGCATGCTGGCTTATCATGATAAATGATCCGGGACCTGAACTACTAAAGCGCCATCTTTAATTAAGTGGAGATAACTCTTCATAAATGTTTTCCAATTTTGTTACAATGATATCGGAAATTTTAATTCATAATAAATGAGTGGAATCTGCAATCACCAGGAGAGAACATTCTGTAAATATATATTTTCAATGGAAAATTCTGGCTGCAGCTGATTAATATAAGTGATCTTTATGTTAAAACATATTTACAATTCAATTTATATACATACAAGATAATGTTTACCTTTACCATAATAATTGCACTCAACATACCTCCACTTAATTTTAATATCAATTTTACAAAGTTTAGGAATTTGAGATCTTTTAATCGAGCTTGAAGAAGACATACTACAACACAGTTAACTTATGTATTCTTAATTCCTAAAAATTAATCCATTGAGTGAAGATCAAATCGTGTCGGCAACTACTTTTTACACGATGGTTTATTTACTTTCACGGGTGGTAATTTATGGAAACTTGATATTAATTGTAAATTCTGCCCTAATAATTTTACATTCTCTGACTTAGAATGGGAGCACATCATGTGTAAAGTGTTGAAATATTTTAAAAAGAATTGATATTTTTATATTATGATGTTTTCTTTCATTTGTATTAATTTCGTCCACCCAGTTATACATAGACTAATTCAAGTTAAAACATCCTGGGTAGATACGGTTTCAGTTGATCTATTTTTTTTTAAAGATAAATGAATATCACGACTGTGGTTTGATCGTTGACCGTAACATTTAATTAAGCAGAAATTTTAATTCTTAGAAAATTTGAATATATTGAATTTGAAAAATGTGTAAATGATGATAATGATTGCAGTTTTATACTATATACAATAAACAAATATTGTCAATTTTATCAAAAAATGTATTTAAATTTCCTCTGTTTGCATCTAAATACATGTGCGCCTCTTAATTTTTTTGTTCAGTTCGGTAGTGTCCAACTTCCTGAATTTGACATTTTTGTATCATTAATATTATAATAATAATATTAAGTAAATATATGAAAAATCAGACAAAGAATCCATTGATAAATACCGGTAGCAGACAGTGATTGCATGCTGGCTTATCATGATAAATGATCCGGGACCTGAACTACTAAAGCGCCATCTTTAATTAAGTGGAGATAACTCTTCATAAATGTTTTCCAATTTTGTTACAATGATATCGGAAATTTTAATTCATAATAAATGAGTGGAATCTGCAATCACCAGGAGAGAACATTCTGTAAATATATATTTTCAATGGAAAATTCTGGCTGCAGCTGATTAATATAAGTGATCTTTATGTTAAAACATATTTACAATTCAATTTATATACTTACAAGATAATGTTTACCTTTACCATAATAATTGCACTCAACATACCTCCACTTAATTTTAATATCAATTTTACAAAGATTAGGAATTTGAGATCTTTTAATCGAGCTTGAAGAAGACATACTACTACACAGTTAACTTATGTATTCTTAATTCCTAAAAATTAATCCATTGAGTGAAGATCAAATCGTGTCGGCAACTACTTTTTACACGATGGTTTATTTACTTTCACGGGTGGTAATTTATAGAAACTTGATATTAATTGTAAATTCTGCCCTAATAATTTTACATTCTCTGACTTAGAATGGGAGCACATCTTGTGTAAAGTGTTGAAATATTTTAAAAAGAATTGATATTTTTATATTATGATGTTTTCTTTCATTTTGTATTAATTTCGTCCACCCAGTTATACATAGACTAATTCAAGTTAAAACATCCTGGGTAGATACGGTTTCAGTTGATCTATTTTTTTTTAAAGATAAATGAATATCACGACTGTGGTTTGATCGTTGACCGTAACATTTAATTAAGCAGAAATTTTAATTCTTAGAAAATTTGAATATATTGAATTTGAAAAATGTGTAAATGATGATAATGATTGCAGTTTTATACTATATACAATAAACAAATATTGTCAATTTTATCAAAAAATGTATTTAAATTTCCTCTGTTTGCATCTAAATACATGTGCGCCTCTTAATTTTTTTGTTCAGTTCGGTAGTGTCCAACTTCCTGAATTTGACATTTTTGTATCATTAATATTATAATAATAATATTAAGTAAATATATGAAAAATCAGACAAAGAATCCATTGATAAATACCGGTAGCAGACAGTGATTGCATGCTGGCTTATCATGATAAATGATCCGGGACCTGAACTACTAAAGCGCCATCTTTAATTAAGTGGAGATAACTCTTCATAAATGTTTTCCAATTTTGTTACAATGATATCGGAAATTTTAATTCATAATAAATGAGTGGAATCTGCAATCACCAGGAGAGAACATTCTGTAAATATATATTTTCAATGGAAAATTCTGGCTGCAGCTGATTAATATAAGTGATCTTTATGTTAAAACATATTTACAATTCAATTTATATACATACAAGATAATGTTTACCTTTACCATAATAATTGCACTCAACATACCTCCACTTAATTTTAATATCAATTTTACAAAGTTTAGGAATTTGAGATCTTTTAATCGAGCTTGAAGAAGACATACTACTACACAGTTAACTTATGTATTCTTAATTCCTAAAAATTAATCCATTGAGTGAAGATCAAATCGTGTCGGCAACTACTTTTTACACGATGGTTTATTTACTTTCACGGGTGGTAATTTATGGAAACTTGATATTAATTGTAAATTCTGCCCTAATAATTTTACATTCTCTGACTTAGAATGGGAGCACATCATGTGTAAAGTGTTGAAATATTTTAAAAAGAATTGATATTTTTATATTATGATGTTTTCTTTCATTTTGTATTAATTTCGTCCACCCAGTTATACATAGACTAATTCAAGTTAAAACATCCTGGGTAGATACGGTTTCAGTTGATCTATTTTTTTTTTATGATAAATAAATATCACGACTGTGGTTTGATCGTTGACCGTAACATTTAATTAAGCAGAAATTTTAATTCTTAGAAAATTTGAATATATTGAATTTGAAAAATGTGTAAATGATGATAAAGATTGCAGTTTTATACTATGTACAATAAACAAATATTGTAAATTTTATCAAAAAATGTATTTAAATTTCCTCTATTTGCATCTAAATACATGTGCGCCTCTTAATTTAATTTGTTATTCAGTTCGGTAGTGTCCAACTTCCTGAATTTGACATTTTTGTATCATTAATATTATAATAATAATATTCATTAATATTATAATAATAATATTAAGTAGATATATGAAAAATCAGACAATGAATTCATTGATAAATACCGGTAGCAGACACAGTGATTGCATGCTGGCTTATCATGATGAAAGATCCTGGACCTGAACTACTAAAGCGCCATCTGTAATTAAGTGGAGATAACTCTTGACAAATGTTTCCCAAATTTGTTACAGTGATATCTGAAATTTTAATTCATAATAAATGAGTGGAATCCGCAATCACCAGGAGAGAACATTCTGTATATATATATATATATATATATATTCAATGGAAGATTCTGGCTGCAGCTGATTGATATAAGTGATCTTTATGTTAAAGCATATTTACAATTCAATTTATATACATACAAGATAATTTTTACCTTTACCATAATAATCGCACTCAACATACCTCCATTTTATGTTAATGTCCAGTTTACAAAGTTTAGGAATTTGAGATCTTTTAATTGAGCTTGAAGAAGACATAGTAATACACAGTTAACTTATGTATTCTTAATTCCTCAAAATTAATCCATTGAGTGAAGATCAAATCGTGTCGGCAACTACTTTTTACACGATGGTTTATTTACTTTCACGGGTGGTAATTTATGGAAACTTGATATTAATTGTAAATTCTGCCCTAATAATGTTACATTCTCTGACTAGAATGGGAGCACATCATGTGTAAAGTGTTGAAATATTTTAAAAAGAATTGATATTTTTATATTATGATGTTTTCTTTCATTTTGTATTAATTTCGTCCACCCAGTTATACATAGACTAATTCAAGCTAAAACATCCTGGGTAGATACGGTTTCAGTTGATCTATTTTTTTTAGGATAAATGAATATCACGACTGTGGTTTGATCGTTGACCGTAACATTTAATTAAGCAGAAATTTTAATTCTTAGAAAATTTGAATATATTGAATTTGAAAAATGTGTATATGATGATAATGATTGCAGTTTTATACTATATACAATAAACAAATATTGTCAATTTTATCAAAAAATGTATTTAAATTTCCTCTGTTTGCATCTAAATACATGTGCGCCTCTTAATTAATTTTTTGTTCAGTTCGGTAGTGTCCAACTTCCTGAATTTGCCATTTTTGTATCATTAATATTATAATAATAATATTAAGTAAATATATGAAAAATCAGACAAAGAATCCATTGATAAATACCGGTAGCAGACAGTGATTTCATGCTGGCTTATCATGATAAATGATCCGGGACCTGAACTACTAAAGCGCCATCTTTAATTAAGTGGAGATAACTCTTCATAAATGTTTTCCAATTTTGTTACAATGATATCTTAAATTTTAATTCATAATAAATGAGTGGAATCTGCAATCACCAGGAGAGAACATTCTGTAAATATATATTTTCAATGGAAGATTCTGGCTGCAGCTGATTAATATAAGTGATCTTTATGTTAAAACATATTTACAATTCAATGTATATACATACAAGATAATGTTTTCCTTTACCATAATAATTGCACTCAACATACCTCCACTTAATTTTAATGTCAATTTTACAAAGTTTAGGAATTTGAGATCTTTTAATCGAGCTTGAAGAAGACATACTACTACACAGTTAACTTATGTATTCTTAATTCCTAAAAATTAATCCATTGAGTGAAGATCAAATCGTGTCGGCAACTACTTTTTACACGATGGTTTATTTACTTTCACGGGTGGTAATTTATGGAAACTTGATATTAATTGTAAATTCTGCCCTAATAATTTTACATTCTCTGACTTAGAATGGGAGCACATCATGTGTAAAGTGTTGAAATATTTTAAAAAGAATTGATATTTTTATATTATGATGTTTTCTTTCATTTTGTATTAATTTCGTCCACCCAGTTATACATAGACTAATTCAAGCTAAAACATCCTGGGTAGATACGGTTTCAGTTGATCTATTTTTTTTAAGATAAATGAATATCACGACTGTGGTTTGATCGTTGACCGTAACATTTAATTAAGCAGAAATTTTAATTCTTAGAAAATTTGAAAAATGTGTAAATGATGATAAAGATTGCAGTTTTATACTATATACAATTAACAAATATTGTCAATTTTATCAAAAAATGTATTTAAATTTCCTCTGTTTGCATCTAAATACATGTGCGCCTGTTAATTTAATATGTTGTTCAGTTCGGTAGTGTCCAACTTCCTGAATTTGACATTTTTGTATCATTAATATTATAATAATAATATTCATTAATATTATAATAATAATATTAAGTAGATATATGAAAAATCAGACAATGAATTCATTGATAAATACCGGTAGCAGACAGTGATTGCATGCTGGCTTATCATGATGAAAGATCCTGGACCTGAACTACTAAAGCGCCATCTGTAATTAAGTGGAGATAACTCTTGACAAATGTTTCCCAAATTTGTTACAGTGATATCTGAAATTTTAATTCATAATAAATGAGTGGAATCCGCAATCACCAGGAGAGAACATTCTGTGTATATATATATATATATATATATATATATATAATATATATATATATATATATATATTCAATGGAAGATTCTGGCTGCAGCTGATTGATATAAGTGATCTTTATGTTAAAGCATATTTACAATTCAATTTATATACATACAAGATAATTTTTACCTTTACCATAATAATCGCACTCAACATACCTCCATTTTATGTTAATGTCCATTTTACAAAGTTTAGGAATTTGAGATCTTTTAATCGAACTTGAAGAAGACATAGTAATACACAGTTAACTTATGTATTCTTAATTCCTAAAAATTAATCCATTGAGTGAAGATCAAATCGTGTCGGCAACTACTTTTTACACGATGGTTTATTTACTTTCACGGGTGGTAATTTATGGAAACTTGATATTAATTGTAAATTCTGCCCTAATAATTTTACATTCTCTGACTTAGAATGGGAGCACATCATGTGTAAAGTGTTGAAATATTTTAAAAAGAATTGATATTTTTATATTATGATGTTTTCTTTCATTTTGTATTAATTTCGTCCACCCAGTTATACATAGACTAATTCAAGTTAAAACATCCTGGGTAGATACGGTTTCAGTTGATCTATTTTTTTTTTAAGATAAATGAATATCACGACTGTCGTTTGATCGTTGACCGTAACATTTAATTAAGCAGAAATTTTAATTCTTAGAAAATTTGAATATATTGAATTTGAAAAATGTGTAAATGATGATAATGATTGCAGTTTTATACTATATACAATAAACAAATATTGTCAATTTTATCAAAAAATGTATTTAAATTTCCTCTGTTTGCATCTAAATACATGTGCGCCTCTTAATAAATTTGTTTGTTCAGTTCGGTAGTGTCCAACTTCCTGAATTTGACATTTTTGTATCATTAATATTATAATAATAATATTAAGTAAATATATGAAAAATCAGACAAAGAATCCATTGATAAATACCGGTAGCAGACAGTGATTGCATGCTGGCTTATCATGATAAATGATCCGGGACCTGAACTACTAAAGCACCATCTTTTATTAAGTGGAGATAACTCTTCATAAATGTTTTCCAATTTTGTTACAATGATATCGGAAATTTTAATTCATAATAAATGAGTGGAATCTGCAATGACCAGGAGAGAACATTCTGTAAATATATATTTTCAATGGAAAATTCTGGCTGCAGCTGATTAATATAAGTGATCTTTATGTTAAAACATATTTACAATTCAATTTATATACATACAAGATAATGTTTACCTTTACCATAATAATTGCACTCAACATACCTCCACTTAATTTTAATATCAATTTTACAAAGTTTAGGAATTTGAGATCTTTTAATCGAGCTTGAAGAAGACATACTACTACACAGTTAACTTATGTATTCTTAATTCCTAAAAATTAATCCATTGAGTGAAGATCAAATCGTGTCGGCAACTACTTTTTACACGATGGTTTATTTACTTTCACGGGTGTTAATTTATGGAAACTTGATATTAATTGTAAATTCTGCCCTAATAATTTTACATTCTCTGACTTAGAATGGGAGCACATCATGTGTAAAGTGTTGAAATATTTTAAAAAGAATTGATATTTTTATATTATGATGTTTTCTTTCATTTTGTATTAATTTCGTCCACCCAGTTATACATAGACTAATTCAAGTTAAAACATCCTGGGTAGATACGGTTTCAGTTGATCTATTTTTTTTTTAAAGATAAATGAATATCACGACTGTGGTTTGATCGTTGACCGTAACATTTAATTAAGCAGAAATTTTAATTCTTAGAAAATTTGAATATATTGAATTTGAAAAATGTGTAAATGATGATAAAGATTGCAGTTTTATACTATGTACAATAAACAAATATTGTCAATTTTATCAAAAAATGTATTTAAATTTCCTCTGTTTGCATCTAAATACATGTGCGCCTCTTAATTTAATTTGTTGTTCAGTTCGGTAGTGTCCAACTTCCTGAATTTGACATTTTTGTATCATTAATATTATAATAATAATATTCATTAATATTATAATAATAATATTAAGTAGATATATGAAAAATCAGACAATGAATTCATTGATAAATACCGGTATCAGACACAGTGATTGCATGCTGGCTTATCATGATGAAAGATCCTGGACCTGAACTACTAAAGCGCCATCTGTAATTAAGTGGAGATAACTCTTGACAAATGTTTCCCAAATTTGTTACAGTGATATCTGAAATTTTAATTCATAATAAATGAGTGGAATCCGCAATCACCAGGAGAGAACATTCTGTATATATATATTCAATGGAAGATTCTGGCTGCAGCTGATTGATATAAGTGATCTTTATGTTAAAGCATATTTACAATTCAATTTATATACATACAAGATAATTTTTACCTTTACCATAATAATCGCACTCAACATACCTCCATTTTATGTTAATGTCCAGTTTACAAAGTTTAGGAATTTGAGATCTTTTAATTGAGCTTGAAGAAGACATAGTAATACACAGTTAACTTATGTATTCTTAATTCCTAAAAATTAATCCATTGAGTGAAGATCAAATCGTGTCGGCAACTACTTTTTACACGATGGTTTATTTACTTTCACGGGTGGTAATTTATGGAAACTTGATATTAATTGTAAATTCTGCCCTAATAATGTTACATTCTCTGACTTAGAATGGGAGCACATCATGTGTAAAGTGTTGAAATATTTTAAAAAGAATTGATATTTTTATATTATGATGTTTTCTTTCATTTTGTATTAATTTCGTCCACCCAGTTATACATAGACTAATTCAAGCTAAAACATCCTGGGTAGATACGGTTTCAGTTGATCTATTTTTTTTAAGATAAATGAATATCACGACTGTGGTTTGATCGTTGACCGTAACATTTAATTAAGCAGAAATTTTAATTCTTAGAAAATTTGAATATATTGAATTTGAAAAATGTGTATATGATGATAATGATTGCAGTTTTATACTATATACAATAAACAAATATTGTCAATTTTATCAAAAAATGTATTTAGATTTCCTCTGTTTGCATCTAAATACATGTGCGCCTCTTAATTAATTTTTTGTTCAGTTCGGTAGTGTCCAACTTCCTGAATTTGCCATTTTTGTATCATTAATATTATAATAATAATATTAAGTAAATATATGAAAAATCAGACAAAGAATCCATTGATAAATACCGGTAGCAGACAGTGATTTCATGCTGGCTTATCATGATAAATGATCCTGGACCTGAACTACTAAAGCGCCATCTTTAATTAAGTGGAGATAACTCTTCATAAATGTTTTTCTAATTTTGTTACAATTATATCTGAAATTTTAATTCATAATAAATGAGTGGAATCTGCAATCACCAGGAGAGAACATTCTGTAAATATATATTTTCAATGGAAGATTCTGGCTGCAGCTGATTAATATAAGTGATCTTTATGTTAAAACATATTTACAATTCAATTTATATACATACAAGATAATGTTTACCTTTACCATAATAATTGCACTCAACATACCTCCACTTAATTTTAATATCAATTTTACAAAGTTTAGGAATTTGAGATCTTTTAATCGAGCTTGAAGAAGACATACTACTACACAGTTAACTTATGTATTCTTAATTCCGGAAACTTGATATTAATTGTAAATTCTGCCCTAATAATTTTACATTCTCTGACTTAGAATTGGAGCACATCATGTGTAAAGTGTTGAAATATTTTAAAAAGAATTGATATTTTTATATTATGATGTTTTCTTTCATTTTGTATTAATTTCGTCCACCCAGTTATACATAGACTAATTCAAGCTAAAACATTCTTGGTAGATACGGTTTCAGTTGATCTATTTTTTTTAAGATAAATGAATATCACGACTGTGGTTTGATCGTTGACCGTAACATTTAATTAAGCAGAAATTTTAATTCTTAGAAAATTTGAATATATTGAATTTGAAAAATGTGTAAATGATGATAAAGATTGCAGTTTTATACAATATACAATAAACAAATATTGTCAATTTTATCAAAAAATGTATTTAAATTTCCTCTGTTTGCATCTAAATACATGTGCGCCTGTTAATTTAATTTGTTGTTCAGTTCGGTAGTGTCCAACTTCCTGAATTTGACATTTTTGTATCATTAATATTATAATAATAATATTCATTAATATTATAATAATAATATTAAGTAGATATATGAAAAATCAGACAATGAATTCATTGATAAATACCGGTAGCAGACACAGTGATTGCATGCTGGCTTATCATGATGAAAGATCCTGGACCTGAACTACTAAAGCGCCATCTGTAATTAAGTGGAGATAACTCTTGACAAATGTTTCCCAAATTTGTTACAGTGATATCTGAAATTTTAATTCATAATAAATGAGTGGAATGCGCAATCACCAGGAGAGAACATTCTGTATATATATATATATATATATTCAATGGAAGATTCTGGCTTCAGCTGATTGATATAAGTGATCTTTATGTTAAAGAATATTTACAATTCAATTTATATACATACAAGATAATTATTACCTTTACCATAATAATCGCACTCAACATACCTCCATTTTATGTTAATGTCCATTTTACAAAGTTTAGGAATTTGAGATCTTTTAATCGAGCTTGAAGAAGACATAGTAATACACAGTTAACTTATGTATTCTTAATTCCTCAAAATTAATCCATTGAGTGAAGATCAAATCGTGTCGGCAACTACTTTTTACACGATGGTTTATTTACTTTCACGGGTGGTAATTTATGGAAACTTAATATTAATTGTAAATTCTGCCCTAATAATTTTACATTCTCTGACTTAGAATGGGAGCACATCATGTGTAAAGTGTTGAAATATTTTAAAAAGAATTGATATTTTTATTTTATGATGTTTTCTTTCATTTTGTATTAATTTCGTCCACCCAGTTATACATAGACTAATTCAAGCTAAAACATCCTGGGTAGATACGGTTTCAGTTGATCTATTTTTTTTAAGATAAATGAATATCACGACTGTGGTTTGATCGTTGACCGTAACATTTAATTAAGCAGAAATTTTAATTCTTAGAAAATTTGAATATATTGAATTTGAAAAATGTGTAAATGATGATAATGATTGCAGTTTTATACTATATACAATAAACAAATATTGTCAATTTTATCAAAAAATGTATTTAAATTTCCTCTGTTTGCATCTAAATACATGTGCGCCTCTTAATTAATTTTTTTGTTCAGTTCGGTAGTGTCCAACTTCCTGAATTTGCCATTTTTGTATCATTAATATTATAAAAATAATATTAAGTAAATATATGAAAAATCAGACAAAGAATCCATTGATAAATACCGGTAGCAGACATTGATTGCATGCTGGCTTATCATGATAAATGATCCGGGACCTGAACTACTAAATCGCCATCTTTAATTAAGTGGAGATAACTCTTCATAAATGTTTTCCAATTTTGTTACAATGATATCTGAAATTTTAATTCATAATAAATGAGTGGAATCCGCAATCACCAGGAGAGAACATTCTGTAAATATATATTTTCAATGGAAGATTCTGGCTGCAGCTGATTAATATAAGTGATCTTCATGTTAAAACATATTTACAATTCAATTTATATACATACAAGATAATGTTTATCTTTACCATAATAATTGCACTCAACATACCTCCACTTAATTTTAATATCAATTTTACAAAGTTTAGGAATTTGAGATCTTTTAATCGAGCTTGAAGAAGACATAGTAATACACAGTTAACTTATGTATTCTTAATTCCTAAAAATTAATCCACTGAGTGAAGATCAAATCGTGTCGTCAACTACTTTTTACACGATGGTTTATTTACTTTCACGGGTGGTAATTTATGGAAACTTGATATTAATTGTAAATTCTGCCCTAATAATTTTACATTCTCTGACTTAGAATGGGAGCACATCATGTGTAAAGTGTTGAAATATTTTAAAAATAATTGATATTTTTATATTATGATGTTTTCTTTCATTTTGTATTAATTTCGTCCACCCAGTTATACATAGACTAATTCAAGTTAAAACATCCTGGGTAGATACGGTTTCAGTTGATCTATTTTTTTTTTAAGATAAATGAATATCACGACTGTGGTTTGATCGTTGACCGTAACATTTAATTAAGCAGAAATTTTAATTCTTAGAAAATTTGAATATATTGAATTTGAAAAATGTGTAAATGATGATAAAGATTGCAGTTTTATACTATATACAATAAACAAATATTGTCAATTTTATCAAAAAATGTATTTAAAATTCCTCTGTTTGCATCTAAATACATGTGCGCCTGATAAGTTAATTTGTTGTTCAGTTCGGTAGTGTCCAACTTCCTGAATTTGACATTTTTGTATCATTAATATTATAATAATAATATTAAGTAGATATATGAAAAATCAGACAATGAATTCATTGATAAATACCGGTAGCAGACACAGTGATTGCATGCTGGCTTATCATGATTAAAGATCCTGGACGTGAACTACTAAAGCGCCATCTGTAATTAAGAGGAGATAACTCTTGACAAATGTTTCCCAAATTTGTTACAGTGATATCTTAAATTTTAATTCATAATAAATGAGTGGAATCCGCAATCACCAGGAGAGAACATTCTGTATATATATATATATATATATATATATATATATATATATTCAATGGAAGATTCTGGCTGCAGCTGATTGATATAAGTGATCTTTATGTTAAAGCATATTTACAATTCAATTTATATACATACAAGATAATTTTTACTTTTACAATAATAATCGCACTCGACATACCTCCATTTTATGTTAATGTCCATTTTACAAAGTTTAGGAATTTTAGATCTTTTAATCGAGCTTGAAGAAGACATAGTAATTCACAGTTAACTTATGTATTCTTAATTCCTCAAAATTAATCCATTGAATGAAGATCAAATCGTGTCGGCACTACTTTTTACACGATGGTTTATTTACTTTCACGGGTGGTAATTTATGGAAACTTGATATTAATTGTAAATTTTGACCTAATAATTTTACATTCTCTGACTGAGAATAGGAGCACATCATTTGTAAAGTGTTGAAATATTTTAAAAAGAATTGATATTTTTATATTATGATGTTTTCTTTTATTTTGTATTACTTTCGTCCACCCAGTTATAAATAGACTAATCTAAGCTAAAACATCCTGGGTATATACGGTTTCAGTTGATCTATTTTTTTTTAAGATAAATGAATATCACGACTGTGGTTTGATCGTTGACCGTAACATTTAATAAAGCAGAAATTTTAATTCTTAGAAAATTTGAATATATTGAATTTGAAAAATGTGTAAATTATGATAAAGATTGCAGTTTTATACTATATACAATAAACAAATATTGTCGAGTTTATCAAAAAATGTATTTAAATTTCCTCTCTGTTTGCATCTAAATACATGTGCGCCTGTTAATTTAATTTTTTGTTCAGTTCGGTAGTGTCCAACTTCCTGAATTTGACATTATTGTATCATTAATATTATAATAATAATATTAAGTAGATAAATGAAAAATCAGATAAAGAATTCATTGATAAATACCGGTGTCATATGGTATTTTGAACCCCATGGTAAATTGAACCCGGGGTCGATTTACATCCATGGTATATTGAAACCCCTTATTGAAAACTGAACTCCCCTGTATGGTAAATTGAACCCCCCGTTTCTAATCAAAAGATATGGAGGGAGGTCAAAATATCATGTGTAGGGGGGGTCGATATTCTATGGGTAGGGGGGACAAAATACCATGGATAGAGGGATCGATATACCATTGGTAAGGGGTTCAATATAGCATGGGTAGGGGGGTCGATATACCATGGATAGGGGGGTCAAAATACCATGGGTAGGGGGTTCTATATCCCATGGGTAGGGGGGTCAAAATACGATGGGTAGGGGGGTCGATATACCATTGGTAAGGGGGACAATATACCATGGGTAGGGGGGTCAATATACCATGGATAGGGGGTCAAAATACCATGGGTAGGGGGGTCGATATTCCATGGGTAGGGGGGTCAATATACCATCGGTAGGGGGTCAAAATTGTCTAAAAAAAAATTAAAGTTCAAAAGTTTCAAAACTCAAAAATTTCATAAGATTTCAAAATTTTCATCATATTTAAAAATTTTAATATTTAAATAATCTTGAAAAATGTTAAAACAATTGTAGCCTATTTTGTTGAACATACTCTTGAAAAGTTTGAAAAATTCCTTATTATTTAATAAGCAGTTATTGACTTTTAATTTCAGTCTACTCATGACTATTCGGACCTGGTCAATGAATGATTGACCGAGGCTAACGTATAGTCATGAGTAGACTGCATTAAAAGTCAATAATTGTATATGGTAGGGGGGTCGATATACCATTAGTAGGGGGTCGATATACCATGGGTAGGGGGTCGATATACCATGGGTATATCGACCCACCCCCCAACCCATGGTATATTGACCCCCATACCCATTGAAAAGACTAAGTAAACAAGTAGACCTTTGTTTAAATAGGGAATCTCAGCGAAACCAATTTTAAGAAAAATATCAGATTCATGATATACAAATTTTGAAATTTTGAAAATTTTCTTAAAATTCTATGATAAATTTGAATATATTTTTTTTATTTTTTTTTTTTTAATCTTATGAAATATGTTAGTTTTGAAATTTTATGAACATTTTGAAATTTTTTGAAATTTTTGAAAAATTTTAAATTTTTTTTCTTTAAAATTCTATAAAATTTTTGAAATTTTGAACTTTTTTGAAAATTTAGATTTTTTGGAAATTTTATTACCCCCCTACCCATAATTATTGATATATATTGAATCCCCTCCCCACCCATGGTATTTTGACCCCCTTACCCATGGTATATTGACCCCCTACCCATGGTATATTGACCCCCTTAACCATGTTATATCGACCGCCCTACCCATGATATATTGACCCCCCTACCCATGGTATATCGACCCCCTACCCATGGTATATTGACACCCTTAACCATGGTATATCGACCCCCTACTCATGTTATATTGACCCCCTAACCATGATATATCGACCCCCCTACCAATGGTATATCGACACCCTACCCATGGTATATTGACCCCCCTTCTCATGGTATATTGACCCCCTAACCATGGTATATCGACCCCCTACCCATGGCATATTGACCCCCCTTCCTATGGTATATCGACCCCCCTACCCATGGTATATCGACCCCCCTACCCATGGTATTTTGACCCCCCTGCCCATGCAATATCGACCCCCCTACCTATGGTATATCAAGCCCTCTCTTATGGTATTATGAACTCCTCTTTTGGTAGAAATGAGGGGGGGTTCAATTTACCATGAGGGGGTTCAAAATACAATGACAAAAAATTGACCCCGGGGTCAAAATACCATCAGGAAAATTTAACCCGGGGTCAAAATATCATAGGTAAATCGACCCCGGGTTCAATTTACCATGGGGTTCAAAATACCATATGACACCGGTAGCAGACAGAGTGATTGCATGTTGGCTAATCATGATGAAAGATCCGGCTCTGAACTACCAAAGCGCATTCTGTAATTAAGTGGAGATAACTCTTCATAAATGTTTCCCAATTTGGTTACAATGATATCTGAAATTTTAATTCATAATAAATGAGTGGAATCTGCAATCACCAGGAGAGAACATTCTGTAAATAAATATATTCAATGGAAAATTCTGGCTGCAGCTGTTTAATATAAGTGATCTTTATGTTAAAACATATTTACAATTCAATTTATATACATACAAGATAATTTTTACCTTTACCATAATAATCGCACTCAACATACCTCCACTGAATGTTAATGTCCATTTTACAGAGTTTAGGAATATTAGATCTTTTAATCGAGCTTGAAGAAGACATAGTAATTCACAGTTAACTTATGTATTCTTAATTCCTCAAAATTAATCCATTGAATGAAGATCAAATCGTGTCGGCACTACTTTTTACACGATGGTTTATTTACTTTCACAGGTGGTAATTTATGGAAACTTGATATTAATTGTAAATTCTGACCTAATAATTTTACATTCTCTGACTTAGAATGGGAGCACATCATGTGTAAAGTGTTGAAATATTTTAAAAAGAATTGATATTTTTATATTATGATGTTTTCTTTTATTTTGTATTAATTTCGTCCACCCAGTTATAAATAGACTAATCTAAGCTAAAACATCCTGGGTATATACGGTTTCAGTTGATCTATTTTTTTTTAAGATAAATGAATATCACGACTTTGGTTTGATCGTTGACAGTAACATTTAATAAAGCAGAAATTTTAATTCTTAGAAAATTTGAATATATTGAATTTGAAAAATGTGTAAATTATGATAAAGATTGCAGTTTTATACTATATACAATAAACAAATATTGTCGAGTTTATCAAAAAATGTATTTAAATTTCCTCTCTGTGCATCTAAATACATGTGCGCCTGTTAATTTAATTTTTTGTTCAGTTCGGTAGTGTCCAACTTCCTGAATTTGACATTATTGTATCATTAATATTATAATAATAATATTAAGTAGATAAATGAAAAATCAGATAAAGAATTCATTGATAAATACCGGTGTCATATGGTATTTTGAACCCCATGGAAAATTGAACCCGGGGTCGATTTACATCCATGGTATATTGAAACCCCTTATTGAAAACTGAACCCCCCTGTATGGTAAATTGAAACCCCATGGTATTTTGAACCCCCCGTTTCTAATCAAAAGATATGCAGGGAGGTCAAAATATCATGTGTAGGGGGGGTCGATATTCTATGGGTAGGGGGGTCAAAATACCATGGATAGAGGGATCGATATACCATGGGTAAGGGGTTCAATATACCATGGGTAGGGGGGTCGATATACCATGGATAGGGGGGTCAAAATACCATGGATAGGGGGGTCAAAATACGATGGGTAGGGGGGTCGATATACCATTGGTAAGGGGGACAATATACCATGGGTAGGGGGGTCAATATACCATGGATAGGGGGTCAAAATACCATGGGTAAGGGGGTCGATATTCCATGGGTAGGGGGATCAATATACCATCGGTAGGGGGTCAAAATTGTCTAAAAAAAAATTAAAGTTCAAAAGTTTCAAAACTCAAAAATTTCATAAGATTTCAAAATTTTCATCATATTTCAAAATTTTAATATTTAAATAATCTTGAAAAATGATAAAACAATTGTAGCCTATTTTGTTGAACATACTCTTGAAAAGTTTGAAAAATTCCTTATTATTTAATAAGCAGTTATTGACTTTTAATTTCAGTCTACTCATGACTATTCGGACCTGGTCAATGAATGATTGACCGAGGCTAACGTATAGTCATGAGTAGACTGCATTAAAAGTCAATAATTGTATATGGTAGGGGGGTCGATATACCATTGGTAGGGGGTCGATATACCATGGGTAGGGGGGTCGATATACCATGGGTATATCGACCCACCCCCCAACCCATGGTATATTGACCCCCATACCCATTGAAAAGACTAAGTAAACAAGTAAACCTTTGTTTAATTGGGAATCTCAGCGAAACCAATTTTAAGAAAAATATCAGATTCATGATATACAAATTTTGAAATTTTGAAAAAAAAATTAAAATTCTATGAAAATTTTGAATTTTTTTTTTTATTTTTTTTTAATCTTATGAAATATGTTAGTTTTGAAATTTTATGAACATTTTGAAATTTTTTGAAATTTTTGAAAAATTTTAATTTTGTTTTTTTTGAAATTCTATAAAATTTTTGAAATTTTGAACTTTTTTGAAAATTTAGATTTTTTGGAAATTTTATTACCCCCCTACCCATAATTATTGATATATATTGAATCCCCTCCCCACCCATGGTATTTTGACCCCCTTACCCATGGTATATTGACCCCCTACCCATGGTATATTGACCTCCTTAACCATGTTATATCGACCGCCCTACCCATGGTATATTGACACCCCTACCCATGGTATATCGACCCCCTACCCATGGTATATTGACACCCTTAACCATGGTATATCGACCCCCTACTCATGTTATATTGACCCCCTACCCATGATATATCGACCCCCCTACCCATGGTATATCGACCCCCCTTCCTATGGTATATCGACCCCCCTACCCATGGTATATCGACCCCCCTACCCATGGTATTTTGACCCCCCTGCCCATGCAATATCAACCCCCCTACCTATGGTAAATCAAGCCCTCTTTTATGGTATTATGAACTCCTCTTTTGGTAGAAATGAGGGGGGGTTCAATTTACCATGAGGGGGTTCAAAATACAATGACAAAAAATTGACCCCGGGGTCAAAATACCATCAGGAAAATTGAACCCGGGGTCAAAATATCATAGGTAAATCGACCCCGGGTTCAATTTACCATGGGGTTCAAAATACCATATGACACCGGTAGCAGACAGAGTGATTGCATGTTGGCTAATCATGATGAAAGATCCGGCTCTGAACTACCAAAGCGCATTCTGTAATTAAGTGGAGATAACTCTTCATAAATGTTTCCCAATTTGGTTACAATGATATCTGAAATTTTAATTCTTAATAAATGAGTGGAATCTGCAATCACCAGGAGAGAACATTCTGTAAATATATATATTCAATGGAAAATTCTGGCTGCAGCTGTTTAATATAAGTGATCTTTATGTTAAAGTATATTTACAATTCAATTTATATACATACAAGATATTTTTTACCTTTACCATAATAATCGCACTCAACATACCTCCACTGAATGTTAATGTCCATTTTACAGAGTTTAGGAATTTGAGATCTTTTAATCGAGCTTGAAGAAGACATATTACTACACAGTTAACTTATGTATTCTTGATTCCTCAAAATTAATCCATTGAGTGAAGATCAAATCGTGTCGGCAACTACTTTTTACACAATGGTTTATTTACTTTCACGGGTGGTAATTTATGGAAACTTGATATTAATTGTAAATTCTGACCTAATAATTTTACATTCTCTGACTTAGAATGGGAGCACATCGTGTGTAAAGTGTTGAAATATTTTAAAAAGAATTGATATTTTTATATTATGATGTTTTCTTTTATTTTGTATTAATTTCATCCACCCAGTTTTAGATAGATTAATCCAAGCTAAAACATCCTGGGTGTATACGGTTTAAGTTGATCTATTTTTTTTAAGATAAATGAATATCACGACTGTTGTTTGATCGTTGACAGTAACATTTAATAAAGCAGAAATTTTAATTCTTAGAAAATTTGAATATATTGAATTTGAAAAATGTGTAAATTATGATAAAGATTGCAGTTTTATAATATATACAATAAACAAATATTGTCGAGTTTATCAATAAATGTATTTAAATTTCCTCTCTGTGCATCTAAATACATGTGCGCCGGTTAATTAATTTTTTTTTTCAGTTCGGTAGTGTCCAACTTCCTGAATTTGACATTATTGTATCATTAATATTATAATAATAATATTAAGTAGATAAATGAAAAATCAGACAAAGAATTCATTGATAAATACCGGTAGCAGACAGTGATTGCATGCTGGTTAATCATGATGAAAGATCCGGCTCTGAACTACCAAAGCGCATTCTGTAATTAAGTGGAGATAACTCTTCATAAATGTTTCCCAATTTGGGTACAATGATATCTGAAATTTTAATTCATAATAAATGAGTGGAATCTGCAATCACCAGGAGAGAACATTCTGTAAATATATATATTCAATGGAAAATTCTGGCTGCAGCTGTTTAACATAAGTGATCTTTATGTTAAAACATATATACAATTCAATTTATATACATACAAGATAATTTTTACCTTCACCATAATAATCGCACTCAACATACCTCCACTGAATGTTAATGTCCATTTTACAGAGTTTAGGAATTTGAGATCTTTTAATCGAGCTTGAAGAAGCCATAGTACTACACAGTTAACTTATGTATTCTTAATTCCTCAAAATTAATCCATTGAATGAAGATCAAATCGTGTCGGCACTACTTTTTACACGATGGTTTATTTACTTTCACGGGTGGTAATTTATGGAAACTTGATATTAATTGTAAATTCTGACCTAATAATTTTACATTCTCTGACTTAGAATGGGAGCACATCGTGTTGGATTTTGCGCATGACAAGATGGAAGTTTGATTTATTTCGCTCACTGTGGATTATGTAAACAATTGGAAATGTGGATATTTATCGGACTCTCTATCGGTATGTTATACTCTTTATGCTTGGTTTTGGGTTCCGAGCCCTCCTTCGACCACTTTTTGACAGTAACTTTACGTTTTTAGTACTTATTTAGTCCTGTGATCCCGTTCCGATCCGATCTATTTTTATACAATTACATTTCACTACTATAATTGAGGGTCTAGAAGAGTGCGTTAAAATGGGAGATAAAAAAGACAAGAAAGGACAAAAATCTACAACAGAAATATTAAAGGAAAATAGAAGCGTTCTCTATGGAGATGAAGTCGAAGTATCATCGGTTTTGAATAACGTTTTGACATTGTTAAATAGAATGGACACTAGGCTTTCGACCATTGAGAAGAACACTGGAAAAATACAGTGACTTTGAATCAGATGAATGATAAATTAAATACACTAACTGCAAGAGTAATTACTGCTGAAACTGATATAGTACACGTAAAATCTAGAGTAGCCGACTTAGAAGCGAGTTCCCAAGGAACGGGAAATTTGTTTGATGATGTGAAGAAAAAAACTGATAAATTATCGAAAGACTTCGAGAAACTAAGGAAAAAAAGAAAAGAGGATGCTAGCATCAGAACAAGTATGGCAGATGAAATAAAAAAGATAGAGACCGAAAATGTAAAAATGAAAGAAAAGTTAGTTGACATGCAGTGCAGAACTATGAAATATAACTTGATATTCACAGGGCTGGATGAGCAAGCTGATGAAAACTGCGAGAACAAACTTAGACATTTCATCTATCAAGAAATGAAAATACCCGAAAGAATCGAGTTTGGCAATATTCACCGCTTTGGGAAGAAAAATGCAGAACGACCACGTCCCATCATTGCTCGATTTCTGTATTATTCAGATTTAGACAAAGTTAAAAAGGCAGGAAGAAATCTGAGAGGAACCCATTTCGGGGTTAATGAACAATTCCCACCAGAGATAGAGGAAAGGAGACGAAAACTGTATCCTATAATGAAAGTAGTGCTTATCAGGGACAAACTCTTTGTAAATAATGAACTTGTAGTTCCAGATGAAGCTACGCATTTAGAGCCCCGTCGATCAACCACTAGACCGAATAAACGTGCGAGGGTGAACTCTACTCCAGAGAGAGACAACCCTCCTGCATAGGATAACCGTGGAAGACAAAATAACTGTACTGTCAATAAAATCGATAATGAATTGTTCTCTGTAAACCATTGTTTACTCAATAAAACTGTTATAAATATTCTCACTATCAATGTATGTGGTTTAAAAAGACGTATTCAATACCCTGAATTTTTAGAACTTGTAAATGATTATGATATTTTGTGTTTTGTTGAGACGAAAACGGATGATGTAGACGAAATAGATTTACCTGGTTTTATTATTAAAATGAAAAACAGATTTCAGTTTCGTAGAGTAAAGTCAGGGGGGATAATCGTTGGATTCAGAAAATCATTAGGGGATAATATTTCAATTATTGAAACAGATAGTAAATATGTACTATGGTTCAAAATAAACAAAAACATATTTCGTCTGCAACAAGATGTTCTGTTTGGTATTGTTTATATTCCTCCTGAAAATTCATTGTATTGTGTTGGCGATCCTTTTAGTGAAATTGAGAACGAATTTCTAAATTTTAGTACAAGTTACAATTATATATGCCTTCTTGGAGATTTTAATGCTCGCACCGCTGAGGAACCAGATTTTGTTGAAACGAATTACGATGAATTTTCAGGAATGTTGGATATTCATAACGAAGGTATTGATATGTTGAATATAGATATTCAAAGAAAAAGCATGGATCACATAAAAAATTATTTTGGTAACTTATTACTTGAATTTTGTAAATATAATAATGTTTATATGCAATGGTAGAATGTGTAATGATAAGGGAGTAGGTAAATTTACAAGAAAAGACGCCAGTGTAGTAGATTATGTTATTGGTTCAATAAGTTTTCTCAAGCTTGTTCAAAATTTTTCAGTATTAGACTCAAGTAAGCTATTTTCGGACTTTCATACTCCATTGTCCCTCAAAGTTACATGTGCAGAAAAACCAAATGACGTCACTCAAAAAGATGAAACACCGGGAACAGAAAAGATAAAACAATGGGATAATGAAAAATTAAAGAGTTTTGTTGAAAATATTGATCAGGTACAAGTAAATGATATACTTTCTCAATTAACAGATATGGGTGAAAATACTATTAATAATGCAACTGTCGTGACTGTAGATGCTGTTGTTGAAAAAATATGTAATTTGCTAACCAATTCTGCAAAATCTACCTTTGGTACGTATACCAAAGCAAAAAATATACGTAATGATACAAGTAAGTCTAAACCATGGTTTGATGATAAGTGTAGGCAAGCAAGGAAGCAATTTAGATGTTCGAAACGAAAACTTAAGCGAAATCGTACACAAGCTCTAGAAAATGATACTAAATCTCTGGAGAAAAAATATAAGAGAATTATGGATAAAAGTATCCGTAAACATAGAAAAAAAATCAGAAATAAAATAGATAACTTAAAGTCTACAAATCCTAAGGAATATTGGAAAATTGTGAACAGTCGCAGAAAACAACATAGCCCGGATATACCCATTAATATATTCTTAGATTATTTTAAAACTTTAAACCTGGGAAATCGGACTGAGGAAGAAACCAATATAGAAAACCAAAATGATATAGGGAGGTTGAATATTGTTTTAAATTCAAGTATTACAGCAGATGAAATTCAAAAATCATTGAAGAAATTAAAAAACAACAAGTCTTCTGGTGAGGATACGATAATTAATGAATATTTAAAACATTCAGTTAGTGTTATGTCAAACATTTATGTAAAACTGTTTAATATTATATTTGATAATGGTTGTATACCAGAACTTTGGTTATCAGGAAATATTATACCATTGTATAAGAATAAAGGAGATAAACTAGATCCTAGCAATTTCAGACCTATTACTATTATTAGCTGTTTTGGCAAATTATTTTACATCTCTTTTGAATACAAGATTAAATAAGTTTTCTGAAGACTATTGCCTAATTTGTGAAAACCAAGGGGGGTTTAGAAAAGGATATTCAACGACAGATAATTTATTTGTTATTTATATGTTAATTAGTATAATGAAAAATAAGAAAAAGAAATTATATTGTGCATTTATTGATTTTGCAAAGGCCTTTGATACTGTTTGGAGAAAAGGTCTTTGGCATAAATTACTTGGAAATGAAATTAATGGTAAAATGTATAAAGTTATTTTTAATATGTATAGTGGTATCAAATCTCGTGTTTTATATAATGGCGAAATGTCAGAATATTTTCCATGTAATATAGGAGTACGACAAGGAGAAAACCTTCCGCCTTTCTTATTCTCAATATATTTAAATGATCTCCAACAGTTTCTTGAAGAAAGGAATATATGTGGCTTGGATTGTATATCTGATGAGATCGAAGGAGAATTTGATATTTATTTAAAACTCTTTGTGTTACTATATGCTGATGATACAGTTTTATTTTGGGATTCTGCATCAGATCTACAATTACAACTAAATATTTTTTGTGAGTACTGTAACATCTGGAAACTTAAAGTTAATTCTAGAAAATCTAAAATTATAATTTTTTCTAGTGGTCGATTGCCCCAAAATATTAACTTTTTATATGATGGGAATGCAATAGAAATTGTCAATGAATTCACATATCTAGGCCTGAATTTCTCAAGAACAGGTAGTTTTACAAATGCGAAGAAGGTTTTAATTAATAAAGCATATAAGACTATGTACGAGGTATTAAAGAAGGGGAGGTTACACAACTTGTCAATTAAATCTCAATACGATCTTTTTGATAAAATTGTGAAGCCAATCCTGTTATATGGGTGCGAAATATGGGGGTTCGGGAACATAGATAATATTGAAAGAGTGCACTTAAAATTTTGCAAATTAATATTGAATTTGAAGAAGTCAACTCCGAATTTTATGATATATGGAGAACTTGGCATTTATCCTATGTCAGTCTATATAGAACTACGCATGATTAATTTTTGGTCAAAAATGGTAAATGGAAAGGATAGTAAAATTGCAAACATTTTGTATATATACATGTTTTTGAAAAATTCGCAAAATCAATATAAGTCTGATTGGTTGAAATGTATTAAGAATATATTAGATAGATGTGGTTATAGTAATGTATGGATATCTCAAGGAAATGTAAATCCAAAATGGTTAAGTATTAGTTTAAAGCAAAAAATATTTGACCAATTCCAACAAAATGGAGATCTGATATTGAAAACTCGCCAAAAGGGCTGTCTTACAGATTATTTAAAGAAAATTTCGAATTTGAGCATTATTTAGATATTTTACCAGATAAAAATAGAATTACATATTGTAGATTTAGAACTGGAAATCATAGGTTACCAATAGAAACAGGCAGATGGCATAGAATTGAACGACAAATTAGACACTGTAATTTATGTCAATACCAAGAACTTGGTGACGAATTTCATTATATTCTTCAGTGTCGATCTCTAGTAGATATCAGAAAACAATTTTTAAATCCTTATTTTATACACAGAATTAATATATTAAAGTTCGGAAAATTGTTCCAATCTAAACAAAAAAGTAAACTAATAAATCTTTGCAAATTTATAAGGGTTATAAATTCTAAAGTTGTTCTTCCAGGTTAATCCTCTGTTGTTGCTGTACTGTATTTGTTAATCATTTTACTTATTTCATCTTGTCATGTGTGTTATTATTATTTATGTTATCATACTGAACAAATTCTTTGTACCACTGTACTTACTATGGTGTTTAAGAAAATAAAGAATCTTGAAATCTTGTGTAAAGTGTTGAAATATTTTAAAAAGAATTGATATTTTTATATTATGATGTTTTCTTTTATTTTGTATTAATTTCGTCCACCCAGTTATAAATAGACTAATCCAAGCTAAAACATCCTGGGTATATACGGTTTCAGTTGATCTATTTTTTTTTAAGATAAATGAATATCACGACTGTGGTTTGATCGTTGACAGTAACATTTAATAAAGCAGAAATTTTAATTCTTAGAAAATTTGAATATATTGAATTTGAAAAATGTGTAAATTATGATAAAGATTGCAGTTTTATACTATATACAATAAACAAATATTGTCGAGTTTATCAAAAAATGTATTTAAATTTCCTCTCTGTGCATCTAAATACATGTGCGCCTGTTAATTTAATTTTTTGTTCAGTTCGGTAGTGTCCAACTTCCTGAATTTGACATTATTGTATCATTAATATTATAATAATAATATTAAGTAGATATATGAAAAATCAGACAGAGAATTCATTGATAAATACCGGTAGCAGACAGAGTGATTGCATGCTGGCTAATCATGATGAAAGATTCGGGACCTGAACTACCAAAGCGCATTCTGTAATTAAGTGGAGATAACTCTTCATAAATGTTTCCCAATTTGGTTACAATGATATCTGAAATTTTAATTCATAATAAATGAGTGGAATCTGCAATCACCAGGAGAGAACATTCTGTAAATATATGTATTCAATGGAAAATTCTGGCTGCAGCTGTTTAATATAAGTGATCTTTATGTTAAAACATATTTACAATTCAATTTATATACATACAAGATAATTTTTACCTTTACCATAATAATCGCACTCAACATACCTCCACTGAATGTTAATGTCCATTTTGCAGAGTTTAGGAATTTGAGATCTTTTAATCGAGCGTGAAGAAGCCATAGTACTACACAGTTAACTTATGTATTCTTAATTCCTCAAAATTAATCCATTGAATGAAGATCAAATCGTGTCGGCAACTACTTTTTACACGATGGTTTATTTACTTTCACGGGTGGTAATTTATGGAAACTTGATATTAATTGTAAATTCTGCCCTAATAATTTTACATTCTCTGACTTAGAATGGGAGCACATCATGTGTAAAGTGTTGAAATATTTTAAAAAGAATTGATATTTTTATATTATGATGTTTTCTTTCATTTTGTATTAATTTCGTCCACCCAGTTATACATAGACTAATTCAAGCTAAAACATCCTGGGTAGATACGGTTTCAGTTGATCTATTTTTTTAAGATAAATGAATATCACGACTGTGGTTTGATCGTTGACCGTAACATTTAATTAAGCAGAAATTTTAATTCTTAGAAAATTTTAATATATTGAATTTGAAAAATGTGTAAATGATGATAAAGATTGTAGTTTTATACTATATACAATAAACAAATATTGTCAATTTTATCAAAAAATGTATTTAAATATCCTCTGTTTGCATCTAAATACATGTGCGCCTGTTAATTTAATTTTTTGTTCAGTTCGGTAGTGTCCAACTTCCTGAATTTGACATTTTTGTATCATTAATATTATAATAATAATATTCATTAATATTATAATAATAATATTCATTAATATTATAATAATAATATTCATTAATATTATAATAATAATATTCATTAATATTATAATAATAATATTCATTAATATTATAATAATAATATTAAGTAGATATATGAAAAATCAAACAATGAATTCATTGATAAATACCGGTAGCAGACATTGCATGCTGGCTTATCATGATGAAAGATCCTGGACCTGAACTACTAAAGCGCCATCTGTAATTAAGTGGAGATAACTCTTCACAAATGTTTCCCAATTTTGTTACAGTGATATCTGAAATTTTAATTCATAATAAATGAGTGGAATCCGCAATCACCAGGAGAGAACATTCTGTATATATATATATATATATATATTCAATGGAAGATTCTGGCTGCAGCTGATTGATATAAGTGATCTTTATGTTAAAGCATATTTACAATTCAATTTATATAGATACAAGATAATTTTTACCTTTACCATAATAATCGCACTCAACATACCTCCATTTTATGTTAATGTCCATTTTACAAAGTTTAGGAATTTGAGATCTTTTAATCGAGCTTGAAGAAGACATAGTAATCCACAGTTAACTTATGTATTCTTAATTCCTCAAAATTAATCCATTGAGTGAAGATCAAATCGTGTCGGCAACTACTTTTTACACGATGGTATATTTACTTTCACGGGTGGTAATTTATGGAAACTTGATATTAATTGTAAATTCTGCCCTAATAATTTTACATTCTCTGACTGAGAATAGGACCACATCATGTGTAAAGTGTTGAAATATTTTAAAAAGAATTGATATTTTTATATTATGATGTTTTCTTTTATTTTGTATTAATTTCGTCCACCCAGTTTTAGATAGATTAATCCAAGCTAAAACATTCTGGGTGTATGCGGTTTCAGTTGATCTATTTTTTTTAAGATAAATGAATATCACGACTGTGGTTTGATCGTTGACAGTAACATTTAATTAAGCAGAAATGTTAATTCTTAGAAAATTTGAATATATTGAATTTGAAAAATGTGTAAATGATGATAAAGATTGTAGTTTTATACTATATACAATAAACAAATATTGTCAATTTTATCAAAAAATGTATTTAAATATCCTCTGTTTGCATCTAAATACATGTGCGCCTGTTAATTAAATTTTTTGTTCAGTTCGGTAGTGTCCAACTTCCTGAATTTGACAATTTTGTATCATTAATATTATAATAATAATATTCATTAATATTATAATAATAATATTCATTAATATTATAATAAAAATATTCATTAATATTATAATAATAATATTCATTAATATTATAATAATAATATTCATTAATATTATAATAATAATATTCATTAATATTATAATAATAATATTCATTAATATTATAATAATAATATTAAGTAGATATATGAAAAATCAAACAATGAATTCATTGATAAATACCGGTAGCAGACATTGCATGCTGGCTTATCATGATGAAAGATCCTGGACCTGAACTACTAAAGCGCCATCTGTAATTAAGTGGAGATAACTCTTCACAAATGTTTCCCAATTTTGTTACAGTGATATCTGAAATTTTAATTCATAATAAATGAGTGGAATCCGCAATCACCAGGAGAGAACATTCTGTATATATATATATATATATATATATATATATATATATTCAATGGAAGATTCTGGCTGCAGCTGATTGATATAAGTAATCTTTATGTTAAAGCATATTTACAATTCAATTTATATAGATATAAGATAAGTTTTACCTTTACCATAATAATCGCACTCAACATACCTCCATTTTATGTTAATGTCCATTTTGCAAAGCTTAGGAATTTGAGATCTTTTAATCGAGCTTGAAGAAGACACAGTAATCCACATTTAACTTATGTATTCTTAATTCCTCAAAATTAATCCATTGAGTGAAGATCAAATCGTGTCGGCAACTACTTTTTACACGATGGTATATTTACTTTCACAGGTGGTAATTTATGGAAACTTGATATTAATTGTAAATTCTGCCCTAATAATTTTACATTCTCTGACTGAGAATAGGACCACATCATGTGTAAAGTGTTGAAATATTTAAAAAAAAAATTGATATTTTTATATTATGATGTTTTCTTTTATTTTGTATTAATTTCGTCCACCCAGTTTTAGATAGATTAATCCAAGCTAAAACATCCTGGGTGTATACGGTTTCAGTTGATCTATTTTTTTTAAGATAAATGAATATCACGACTGTGGTTTGATCGTTGACAGTAACATTTAATTAAGCAGAAATGTTAATTCTTAGAAAATTTGAATATATTGAATTTGAAAAATGTGTAAATGATGATAATGATTGCAGTTTTATAATATATACAATAAACAAATATTGTCAATTTTATCAAAAAATGTATTTAAATTTCCTCTGTTTGCATCTAAATACATGTGCGCCTGTTAATTTAATTTTTTGTTCAGTTCGGTAGTGTCCAACTTCCTGAATTTGACATTTTTGTATCATTAATATTATAATAATAATATTAAGTAGATATATGAAAAATCAGACTAAGAATTCATTGATAAATACCGGTAGCAGACACAGTGATTGCATGCTGGCTTATCATGATGAAAGATCCTGGACCTGAACTACTAAAGCGCCATCTGTAATTAAGTGGAGATAACTCTTCACAAATGTTTCCCAATTTTGTTACAATGATATCTGAAATTTTATTTCATAATTAATGAGTGGAATCCGCAATCACCAGGAGAGAACATTCTGTAAATATATATATATTCAATGGAAGATTCTGGCTGCAGCTGATTGATATAAGTGATCTTTATGTTAAAGCATATTTACAATTCAATTTATATAGATACAAGATAATTTTTACCTTTACCATAATAATCGCACTCAACATACCTCCATTTTATGTTAATGTCCATTTTACAAAGTTTAGGAATTTGAGATCTTTTAATGGAGCTTGAAGAAGACATAGTAATCCACAGTTAACTTATGTATTCTTAATTCCTCAAAATTAATCCATTGAGTGAAGATCAAATCGTGTCGGCAACTACTTTTTACACGATGGTATATTTACTTTCACGGGTGGTAATTTATGGAAACTTGATATTAATTGTAAATTCTGCCCTAATAATTTTAAATTCTCTGACTGAGAATAGGACCACATCATGTGTAAAGTGTTGAAATATTTTAAAAAGAATTGATATTTTTATATTATGATGTTTTCTTTTATTTTGTATTAATTTCGTCCACCCAGTTTTAGATAGATTAATCCGAGCTAAAACATCCTGGGTGTATGCGGTTTCAGTTGATCTATTTTTTTAAGATAAATGAATATCACGACTGTGGTTTGATCGTTGACAGTAACATTTAATTAAGCAGAAATGTTAATTCTTAGAAAATTTGAATATATTGAATTTGAAAAATGTGTAAATGATGATAATGATTGCAGTTTTATACTATATACAATAAACAAATATTGTCGAGTTTATCAAAAAATGTATTTAAATTTCCTCTCTGTGCATCTAAATACATGTGCGCCTGTTAATTTAATTTTTTGTTCAGTTCGGTAGTGTCCAACTTCCTGAATTTGACATTATTGTATCATTAATATTATAATAATAATATTAAGTAGATATATGAAAAATCAGACAGAGAATTCATTGATAAATACCGGTAGCAGACAGAGTGATTGCATGCTGGCTAATCATGATGAAAGATTCGGGACCTGAACTACCAAAGCGCATTCTGTAATTAAGTGGAGATAACTCTTCATAAATGTTTCCCAATTTGGTTACAATGATATCTGAAATTTTAATTCATAATAAATGAGTGGAATCTGCAATCACCAGGAGAGAACATTCTGTAAATATATGTATTCAATGGAAAATTCTGGCTGCAGCTGTTTAATATAAGTGATCTTTATGTTAAAACATATTTACAATTCAATTTATATACATACAAGATAATTTTTACCTTTACCATAATAATCGCACTCAACATACCTCCACTGAATGTTAATGTCCATTTTGCAGAGTTTAGGAATTTGAGATCTTTTAATCGAGCGTGAAGAAGCCATAGTACTACACAGTTAACTTATGTATTCTTAATTCCTCAAAATTAATCCATTGAATGAAGATCAAATCGTGTCGGCAACTACTTTTTACACGATGGTTTATTTACTTTCACGGGTGGTAATTTATGGAAACTTGATATTAATTGTAAATTCTGCCCTAATAATTTTACATTCTCTGACTTAGAATGGGAGCACATCATGTGTAAAGTGTTGAAATATTTTAAAAAGAATTGATATTTTTATATTATGATGTTTTCTTTCATTTTGTATTAATTTCGTCCACCCAGTTATACATAGACTAATTCAAGCTAAAACATCCTGGGTAGATACGGTTTCAGTTGATCTATTTTTTTAAGATAAATGAATATCACGACTGTGGTTTGATCGTTGACCGTAACATTTAATTAAGCAGAAATTTTAATTCTTAGAAAATTTTAATATATTGAATTTGAAAAATGTGTAAATGATGATAAAGATTGTAGTTTTATACTATATACAATAAACAAATATTGTCAATTTTATCAAAAAATGTATTTAAATATCCTCTGTTTGCATCTAAATACATGTGCGCCTGTTAATTTAATTTTTTGTTCAGTTCGGTAGTGTCCAACTTCCTGAATTTGACATTTTTGTATCATTAATATTATAATAATAATATTCATTAATATTATAATAATAATATTCATTAATATTATAATAATAATATTCATTAATATTATAATAATAATATTCATTAATATTATAATAATAATATTCATTAATATTATAATAATAATATTCATTAATATTATAATAATAATATTCATTAATATTATAATAATAATATTAAGTAGATATATGAAAAATCAAACAATGAATTCATTGATAAATACCGGTAGCAGACATTGCATGCTGGCTTATCATGATGAAAGATCCTGGACCTGAACTACTAAAGCGCCATCTGTAATTAAGTGGAGATAACTCTTCACAAATGTTTCCCAATTTTGTGACAGTGATATCTGAAATTTTAATTCATAATAAATGAGTGGAATCCGCAATCACCAGGAGAGAACATTCTGTATATATATATATATATATATATTCAATGGAAGATTCTGGCTGCAGCTGATTGATATAAGTGATCTTTATGTTAAAGCATATTTACAATTCAATTTATATAGATACAAGATAATTTTTACCTTTACCATAATAATCGCACTCAACATACCTCCATTTTATGTTAATGTCCATTTTAAAAAGTTTAGGAATTTGAGATCTTTTAATCGAGCTTGAAGAAGACATAGTAATCCACAGTTAACTTATGTATTCTTAATTCCTCAAAATTAATCCATTGAGTGAAGATCAAATCGTGTCGGCAACTACTTTTTACACGATGGTATATTTACTTTCACGGGTGGTAATTTATGGAAACTTGATATTAATTGTAAATTCTGCCCTAATAATTTTACATTCTCTGACTGAGAATAGGACCACATCATGTGTAAAGTGTTGAAATATTTTAAAAAGAATTGATATTTTTATATTATGATGTTTTCTTTTATTTTGTATTAATTTCGTCCACCCAGTTTTAGATAGATTAATCCAAGCTAAAACATTCTGGGTGTATGCGGTTTCAGTTGATCTATTTTTTTTAAGATAAATGAATATCACGACTGTGGTTTGATCGTTGACCGTAACATTTAATTAAGCAGAAATGTTAATTCTTAGAAAATTTGAATATATTGAATTTGAAAAATGTGTAAATGATGATAAAGATTGTAGTTTTATACTATATACAATAAACAAATATTGTCAATTTTATCAAAAAATGTATTTAAATATCCTCTGTTTGCATCTAAATACATGTGCGCCTGTTAATTTAATTTTTTGTTCAGTTCGGTAGTGTCCAACTTCCTGAATTTGACAATTTTGTATCATTAATATTATAATAATAATATTCATTAATATTATAATAATAATATTCATTAATATTATAATAAAAATATTCATTAATATTATAATAATAATATTCATTAATATTATAATAATAATATTCATTAATATTATAATAATAATATTCATTAATATTATAATAATAATATTCATTAATATTATAATAATAATATTAAGTAGATATATGAAAAATCAAACAATGAATTCATTGATAAATACCGGTAGCAGACATTGCATGCTGGCTTATCATGATGAAAGATCCTGGACCTGAACTACTAAAGCGCCATCTGTAATTAAGTGGAGATAACTCTTCACAAATGTTTCCCAATTTTGTTACAGTGATATCTGAAATTTTAATTCATAATAAATGAGTGGAATCCGCAATCACCAGGAGAGAACATTCTGTAAATATATATATATTCAATGGAAGATTCTGGCTGCAGCTGATTGATATAAGTGATCTTTATGTTAAAGCATATTTACAATTCAATTTATATAGATACAAGATAATTTTTACCTTTACCATAATAATCGCACTCAACATACCTCCATTTTATGTTAATGTCCATTTTACAAAGTTTAGGAATTTGAGATCTTTTAATGGAGCTTGAAGAAGACATAGTAATCCACAGTTAACTTATGTATTCTTAATTCCTCAAAATTAATCCATTGAGTGAAGATCAAATCGTGTCGGCAACTACTTTTTACACGATGGTATATTTACTTTCACGGGTGGTAATTTATGGAAACTTGATATTAATTGTAAATTCTGCCCTAATAATTTTAAATTCTCTGACTGAGAATAGGACCACATCATGTGTAAAGTGTTGAAATATTTTAAAAAGAATTGATATTTTTATATTATGATGTTTTCTTTTATTTTGTATTAATTTCGTCCACCCAGTTTTAGATAGATTAATCCGAGCTAAAACATCCTGGGTGTATGCGGTTTCAGTTGATCTATTTTTTTAAGATAAATGAATATCACGACTGTGGTTTGATCGTTGACAGTAACATTTAATTAAGCAGAAATGTTAATTCTTAGAAAATTTGAATATATTGAATTTGAAAAATGTGTAAATGATGATAATGATTGCAGTTTTATAATATATACAATAAACAAATATTGTCAATTTCATCAAAAAATGTATTTAAATTTCCTCTGTTTGCATCTAAATACATGTGCGCCTGTTAATTTAATTTTTTGTTCAGTTCGGTAGTGTCCAACTTCCTGAATTTGACATTTTTGTATCATTAATATTATAATAATAATATTAAGTAGATATATGAAAAACCAGACAAAGAATTCATTGATAAATACCGGTAGCAGACACAGTGATTGCATGCTGGCTTATCATGATGAAAGATCCTGGACCTGAACTACTAAAGCGCCATCTGTAATTAAGTGGAGATAACTCTTCACAAATGTTTCCCAATTTTGTTACAATGATATCTGAAATTTTATTTCATAATTAATGAGTGGAATCCGCAATCACCAGGAGAGAACATTCTGTAAATATATATATATTCAATGGAAGATTCTGGCTGCAGCTGATTGATATAAGTGATCTTTATGTTAAAACATATTTACAATTCAATTTATATACATGCAAGATAATTTTTACCTTTACCATAATAATTGCACTCAACATACCTCCACTGAATGTTAATGTCCATTTTGCAGAGTTTAGGAATTTGAGATCTTTTAATCGAGCGTGAAGAAGCCATAGTACTACACAGTTAACTTATGTATTCTTAATTCCTAAAAATTAATCCACTGAGTGAAGATCAAATCGTGTCGGCAACTACTTTTTACACGTTGGTTTATTTACTTTCACGGGTGGTAATTTATGGAAACTTGATATTAATTGTATATTCTCCCCTAATAATTTTACATTCTCTGACTTAGAATGGGAGCACATCATGTGTAAAGTGTTGAAATATTTTAAAAAGAATTTATATTTTTATATTATGATGTTTTCTTTCATTTTGTATTAATTTTGTCCACCCAGTTATACATAGACTAATTCAAGCTAAAACATCCTGGGTAGATACGGTTTCAGTTGATCTATTTTTTTTAAGATAAATGAATATCACGACTGTGGTTTGATCGTTGACCGTAACATTTAATTAAGCAGAAATTTTTATTCTTAGAAAATTTGAATATATTGAATTTGAAAAATGTGTAAATGATGATAAAGATTGCAGTTTTATACTATATACAATAAACAAATATTGTCAATTTGATCAAAAAATGTATTTAAATATCCTCTGTTTGCATCTAAATACATGTGCGCCTGTTAATTTAATTTTTTGTTCAGTTCGGTAGTGTCCAACTTCCTGAATTTGACATTTTTGTATCATTAATATTATAATAATAATATTCATTAATATTATAATAATAATATTCATTAATATTATAATAATAATATTCATTAATATTATAATAATAATATTCATTAATATTATAATAATAATATTAAGTAGATATATGAAAAATCAAACAATGAATTCATTGATAAATACCGGTAGCAGACATTGCATGCTGGCTTATCATGATGAAAGATCCTGGACCTGAACTACTAAAGCGCCATCTGTAATTAAGTGGAGATAACTCTTCACAAATGTTTCCCAATTTTGTTACAGTGATATCTGAAATTTTAATTCATAATAAATGAGTGGAATCCGCAATCACCAGGAGAGAACATTCTGTATATATATATATATATATATATATATATATATATATATATATTCAATGGAAGATTCTGGCTGCAGCTGATTGATATAAGTAATCTTTATGTTAAAGCATATTTACAATTCAATTTATATAGATATAAGATAAGTTTTACCTTTACCATAATAATCGCACTCAACATACCTCCATTTTATGTTAATGTCCATTTTGCAAAGCTTAGGAATTTGAGATCTTTTAATCGAGCTTGAAGAAGACACAGTAATCCACATTTAACTTATGTATTCTTAATTCCTCAATATTAATCCATTGAGTGAAGATCAAATCGTGTCGGCAACTACTTTTTACACGATGGTATATTTACTTTCACAGGTGGTAATTTATGGAAACTTGATATTAATTGTAAATTCTGCCCTAATAATTTTACATTCTCTGACTGAGAATAGGACCACATCATGTGTAAAGTGTTGAAATATTTAAAAAAAAAATTGATATTTTTATATTATGATGTTTTCTTTTATTTTGTATTAATTTCGTCCACCCAGTTTTAGATAGATTAATCCAAGCTAAAACATCCTGGGTGTATACGGTTTCAGTTGATCTATTTTTTTTTAAGATAAATGAATATCACGACTGTGGTTTGATCGTTGACAGTAACATTTAATTAAGCAGAAATGTTAATTCTTAGAAAATTTGAATATATTGAATTTGAAAAATGTGTAAATGATGATAATGATTGCAGTTTTATAATATATACAATAAACAAATATTGTCAATTTTATCAAAAAATGTATTTAAATTTCCTCTGTTTGCATCTAAATACATGTGCGCCTGTTAATTTAATTTTTTGTTCAGTTCGGTAGTGTCCAACTTCCTGAATTTAACATTTTTGTATCATTAATATTATAATAATAATATTAAGTAGATATATGAAAAATCAAACAAAGAATTCATTGATAAATACAGGTAGCAGACACAGTGATTGCATGCTGGCTTATCATGATGAAAGATCCTGGACCTGAACTACTAAAGCGCCATCTGTAATTAAGTGGAGATAACACTTCACAAATGTTTCCCAATTTTGTTACAATGATATCTGAAATTTTATTTCATAATTAACGAGTGGAATCCGCAATCACCAGGAGAGAACATTCTGTAAATATATATATATTCAATGGAAGATTCTGGCTGCAGCTGATTGATATTAGTGATCTTTATGTTAAAACATATTTACAATTCAATTTATATACATGCAAGATAATTTTTACCTTTACCATAATAATCGCACTCAACATAACTCCATTTTATGTTAATGTCCATTTTGCAAAGCTTAGGAATTTGAGATCTTTTAATCGAGCTTGAAGAAGGAGGACACGTGGCTAGTCAAGATGGAGGGTGGTGAAACTTTGTTGTAGTAAAAACTTTCAAATTAACCATCTTTTATCGGTTAACTAGTTTTGAAAATGGTTATGTATTATATATGGACCCTCAGCCCCGGGTAGCTCCAAACCTGATGCCCAATATCAGTACAGATTGAATGTTATAGAGGATTCATCGCGAAAAATTCTGAAATTGACCTTTGACCGCGGAAATCTGAATATCTTCAAGCAGTTTACAAGTAAACAGTACGTGTACAATTTAAACTTAGACGTGAACTGTTCTTAGTATTATAAAAGTGTAACAGTGAAAATATCGTACCATTTGTTGTGTGACCACTTATTGATCTTATTAGACACTGATTGCCAAACAATACCAAATAGAAATGTCACTCGGAGAAACATCAAAATTGTTATTGGAAAGTCAGAAGATCTTTGACTCTAGTGAAGACCTCAATACCAATACACCTGTAATTTTGAATATGTTATTGCAGCTAGTATCATCTATTGACGGAAGATTAAAATCTATAGAAACGGCAGTCGATTCTAATAAAGACATAAAAAGGGAATTACTTCTTATGTCAGCTAAGATGAGAGAACTTGAATTTAAATTTTCAGAAACAGCAAAATCACAAAAACACGTAGAAACTAGTTGCCAGGTTCTTAGTGATATGTTCGATGATGTTAAAAATAAAAGTGACAAACGAGATGATCTCATAAATAAACATACTGAACAGTTTGTAAAACATTCACAAGACATCAGTAAGCAATCTGACCAAATGAAAATAATATCAACAAACTTTGATGAATTGAAAAAACAAATAGCGGATACGAAATCACAGCATAGTGATCAAGATGAAGTACGTAAACTACAAAACACTGTTCTTGACTTGCAATGTCGCTCGATGAAAAATAACCTTATTTTCACAAATCTATTCGAGCAGAGAACTGAGAACGTTGAGGAAAAACTAAGGGCTTTTATTTACGAGAAACTCGGGATAGAACATCATATTGAATTTGGTAACGTGCACCGATTCGGAAAACGCTCAAATGACAGACCGAGACCAAACGTGGCGAGATTCTTGTACCACAAAGATCTGAGACTAGTTCTCGACCGAGCAAAATGGCTTAAAAACACCCCTTTCGGTATTCACGAGCAGTTTCCAAATGCAATAGAGGAAAGACGAAAGAAGCTGTATCCAATTCAAAAAGAGGCTAGGAAACAGGGAAAACATGTCGTGCTAGTAAGGTACAAACTATTTATCGACGGAATGCTATACTGTCAAGACGAAAATGACAACGAAAATACAAATGCTACATCAGCAAAGAAGTACGGATACCGTGACTCGCTCTTGACAACACCGAAGGAGGCCAACAGACCATACAAGCATCCACGCCCATCAGATACCCCCCGTTATTGAATGATAGTAATCATTATTAGCACAGCCATGGAGAACAATTAACCAATGAACTGTTATGTAATTTACGAAAAGATTGTAATTGTGTTAAATGCCGTGATAACAAAGTTATTTATAATAATATATGTACAGTTTACAGTGAAAATAACACTGACAATATAAATAATATTAATTATGTTGTTACTCAATATGAATCTAAAGAAATATTACATAATTTAATAGACGGTAATGATTATGAACTTACAGTTGAAGTAGAAGAAGAATATTCTAACAATATATATAATTTTTATAAAATTAATGATATATCTGTTGTTATTGATTATAAACAAAATGTAAGTAATTGTAATAATTCTATTGTTGATTGTAGTGATGAGTCTCGTCATACATGTATAACTGTAAATACTAGTCATTGTTCTGATATAACTGTCAATAGGTCAATCAGTGATTCTAATGATATAACTGTCAATAGGTCAGTCAGTGATTCTAGTGATATAACTGTCAATATGTCAATCAGTGATTCTAGTGATATAACTATCAATAGGTCAGTCAGTGAGTCTAGTGATATAACTGTCAATAGGTCAGTCAGTGATTCTAGTGATATAACTGTCAATAGGTCAATCAGTGATTCCAGTGATATAACTGCCAATAGGTCAATCAGTGATTCTAGTGATATAACTATCAATAAGTCAGTCAGTGATTCTAATGATATAACTGTCAATAGGTCAGTCAGTGATTCTAGTGATATAACTGTCAATAGGTCAATCAGTGATTCTAGTGATATAACTGCCAATAGGTCAATCAGTGATTCAAGTGATATAACTATCATTAAGTCAGTCAGTGATTCTAGTGATATAACTGTCAATAGGCCAGTCAGTGATTCTAGTGATATAACTGTCAATAGGTCAATCAGTGATTCTAGTGATATAACTGTCAATAGGTCAGTCAGTGATTCTAATGATATAACTGTCAATAGGTCAATCAGTGATTCTGATGATATAACTGTCAATAGGTCAATCAGTGATTCTAATGATATAACTGTCAATAGGTCAATCAGTGATTCTAATAATATAACTGTCAATATGTCAATCAGTGATTCTAATGATATAACTGTCAATAGGTCAGTCAGTGATAATAATGATACATGTATAACTGTAAATGCTAGTCATACTTCTGATATAACTATCAATAGGTCAGTCAATGATGCTAATAATAATTGTATTAATTTGTTAAGTTTGAACTGTTGTGGGATCAAGTCAAGGTTGCAGTATCCGGAATTTCAAAACATGATTAGAAATCATGATATCTTATGTTTTGTCGAGACAAAAACTGACGACTTGGATGTTATTAATTTTCCTGGTTTTAAGTTCATAATGAAAAACCGAAAGAATATAGCTTATCGTCGATCAGGTGGGATTATGGTCGGATATAGAGACACTTTAGTGAACATGATTGAAATAAAAGAAACTAGTTGTAAATATGTTCTGTGGTTTAAGTGTAAGGGGGGGTTATTCAAATTAGACCAACCGGTAATTTTTGGTGTAGTTTATATACCTCCTGAATACACAAAGTACTCATCAGACGAAGCATTTAATGAAATTCAACAGGAATACTTATCACTTTTGAATATTTCGAAATATATTTGCCTTGTCGGGGATTTTAATGCAAGGACAAGTAATTGTGATGATTTTATTATTCTAGATGACAACAATCATAATAATAATAATATTTCAGATTATGTCGATAACTATACTGAAGTATTAGAATCATTGTCTCTCCCTGTTGAACGAAGCAGTATGGATATGATAAGAAATAGGTATGGAAATATGTTGTTAGAATTTTGTAAAGGTAATAGCCTATTTATAGTGAATGGTAGAGTAGGTAAGGATAAAAATATTGGAAGATTTACTTGTAGAAACGCCAGTGTAGTAGATTACTGTATTAGTAGTCCATATTTGCTGAAATCATTCAAAGATTTTGACATCCTTGATTCTAGTAAGCTATATTCAGATGTTCACTCGCCTATTACGATATGTTTTTCTTCTGATGATTTTTCACAAAGCAGCAAAGATGAATATGTGGATTCTCGGAACTATACTGTTGAAAATATAATAAAAACTAAAAGATGGGACCCCAAAAACAAATTCATTTTCAGAACAATATTGATATTGAAAAAATGTTAGAATTAGAACATATGCTTACTCTATGTGGCACAGAAAAAGATATGATTACTCAAGATACTGTTGACATATTGATAGAAAATTTATGTAATATATTTGTCACATCTGGCCAAAAAACTTTTGGAACTTATAATGTTAAGGAAAAAAACAAGAATAATACAAAAAAGAAAATAAACCCTGGTTTGATTTAGACTGTAGATTTGCACGTCAAAACTACAGAAAACTTAAGAAACGTTTTAAACGTTCAACTTCTCCACAAAATCGCTTAGCTATGATTGACGCTGAAAAACATTACAAACATACATTGGACAGAAAATATAAAAATTATCGAAAGAAATTTTCAGAAGATATACACAATATGAGTAAAAACAATCCTAAAGAATTTTGGAAACTTTTGAACAAAGGTAAAAGAAAGAAGCAACCGAATATTGAAATTGATAAACTTTATGATTTTTTTCAAAATTTGAATACAAGAGACATTTGTGATGGTAACAACGGCTTACCAGAGGTTAATATTCTACAGAATGAACCAATCAATGAACACATAAACGCCTATATCTCAAAGGAAGAAATTTTAAAATGTATACAAAAATTAAAGAATGAAAAAGCTTGTGGTGAGGATGAAATTATAAACGAATACATCAAGTCGACATCAAATCAATTTATAAATATTTATGAGAAGTTATTTAACATTATCTTTGATAAGGGTTTTGTTCCTCATATTTGGTTGATTGGTACAATCAAGCCTATTTATAAGAATAAAGGCGATATTTATGAACATAAGAACTATAGGCCTATCACAATTGTAAGTTGCTTGGGAAAATTATTTACATCAATTTTGAATACAAGACTCAATAACTTTTCTGAGGAATACAGACTTATAAAAGAAAACCAATTCGGATTTCGCCAAAATTATTCAACTATAGATAACATTTTCACACTCTTTTCGTTTTTCCAAATAATAAAACTTAAAAAAAGGAAATTATTTTGTGCCTTTATAGATTTCGAAAAGGCCTTTGATAAGGTATGGAGGGAAGGGCTTTTCTATAAAATGATGTTAAATAAAATCAATGGCAAAATGTATAATGTTATTATTAATATGTATGATAGTATAAAATCTTGTATCTCATATAATAATTGTATATCAGAATACTTTGATTGTGCAAATGGAGTCAGACAAGGGGAAAACCTGTCCCCTTTTCTTTTTTCATTGTTTTTAAATGACGTTGACACTTTTTTAGAAAACAAAAATATTACAGGACTACAAACTATCTCAGATGAAATAGAAAACAATTTAGACATTTACCTTAAACTTTTTATTCTGTTATATGCTGATGACACTGCATTGTTAGCTGAGACAGCAAATGATCTCCAAACTCAACTGGATGCTTTTTATGAATATTGTAATTTGTGGAAATTAAAAGTAAATGCAGATAAAACCAAAGTAATGGTGTTTGGAAATGGGAGATTACCACAAAATTTGAGCTTCAGCTATGATAATCTAAATCTTGAGATAGTTAAAAATTTCAACTATCTTGGGATTATTTTTACTAGAACAGGAAATTTTAGTTTAACAAAAAAACATCTAGCTGATAAAGCACTAAAAGCTATGTATGAAGTTTTGAAAATGGGAAGAATGTATAAACTATCAATAAAATGTCTACTTGATCTATTTGACAAATGATTAAACCCATCCTGTTATATGGCTGTGAAGTGTGGGGCTTTAGTAACAATGATATTCTGGAAAAATTACATCTAAAATTTTGTAAGATTCTTTTAAATTTAAAAACATCAACGCCTAGCTATGTGGTGTATGGTGAACTAGGGCGATACCCTATATATATTGATATTAAAATCAGAACCGTATGTTACTGGGCAAGACTTATAGTTGGTAAACAAACAAAGTATTCTAATATATTGTATAGACTATGTCGTCAATTGAATGAAAATCTTAATATGCAGTTTAGTTGGATATTGTTTGTAAAACAAATATTTAATGAGTGTGGCTTCCCCAATATATGGGAAACAGAACTTTTTGACAATGTAGATTATTTGAAATGTGTAATTAAACAGCGATTAGAGGATCAGTTTCTTCAAAATTGGAATTCTTTAGTACAAAATTCACCTAAAGCCATAAATTATAAAACAATTAAAACAGAGTTTAAATATGAAGAATATTTATATATTTTAGAAATAAAAGATGCAATTTTGCTTTGCAGATTTAGAACAACAAATAATAAACTCCCCATCGAAACAGGGCGATGGCAGAACATTCCAAGAGAAAATCGTAAATGTATATTATGTAATAGATCCCAAATTGGAGATGAATACCATTATATTTTTGAATGTATTTATTTTAACCAAAACCGTAAGCAGTCACTGTTAAATTATTTCATATATAGACATAATATTATCAAATTTTCTGAACTTATGTCAAGTAAAAGAAAACCAATACTGAAGAAACTCTGTCATTTTATAAGTGCTATCAATACCGGTGTTTGTCCTCCAGGCTCTTAATCCTTTGTAACCTCTCTCCTAATTTATATATATGTTGTAAATAGTTGTTGTTATTTTGATTTTATTGTTATATCTCTGTACCATTGTTATACATTGGCTTTATGAGAATAAAGATATATAAGAAGACACAGTAATCCACAGTTAACTTATGTATTCTTAATTCCTCAAAATTAATCCATTGAGTGAAGATCAAATCGTGTCGGCAATTACTTTTTACACGATGGTATATTTACTTTCACAGGTGGTAATTTATGGAAACTTGATATTAATTGTAAATTCTGCCCTAATAATTTTACATTCTCTGACTGAGAATAGGACCACATCATGTGTAAAATGTTGAAATATTTTAAAAAGAATTGATATTTTTATATTATGATGTTTTCTTTTATTTTGTATTAATTTCGTCCACCCAGTTTTAGATAGATTAATCCAAGCTAAAACATCCTGGATGTATACGGTTTCAGTTGATCTATTTTTTTTAAGATAAATGAATATCACGACTGTGGTTTGATCGTTGACAGTAACATTTAATTAAGCAGAAATGTTAATTCTTAGAAAATTTGAATATATTGAATTTGAAAAATGTGTAAATGATGATAATGATTGCAGTTTTATAATATATACAATAAACAAATATTGTCAATTTTATCAAAAAATGTATTTAAATTTCCTCTGTTTGCATCTAAATACATGTGCGCCTGTTAATTTAATTTTTTGTTCAGTTCGGTAGTGTCCAACTTCCTGAATTTGACATTTTTGTATCATTAATATTATAATAATAATATTAAGTAGATATATGAAAAATCAGACAAAGAATTCATTGATAAATACCGGTAGCAGACACAGTGATTGCATGCTGGCTTATCATGATGAAAGATCCTGGACCTGAACTACTAAAGCGCCATCTGTAATCAAGTGGAGATAACTCTTCACAAATGTTTCCCAATTTTGTTACAATGATATCTGAAATTTTATTTCATAATTAATGAGTGGAATCCGCAATCACCAGGAGAGAACATTCTGTAAATATATATATATTCAATGGAAGATTCTGGCTGCAGCTGATTGATATAAGTGATCTTTATGTTAAAACATATTTACAATTCAATTTATATACATGCAAGATAATTTTTACCTTTACCATAATAATCGCAATCAACATACCTCCATTTTATGTTCATGTCCATTTTGCAAAGCTTAGGAATTTGAGATCTTTTAATCGAGCTTGAAGAAGACACAGTAATCCACAGTTAACTTATGTATTCTTAATTCCTCAAAATTAATCCATTGAGTGAAGATCAAATCGTGTCGGCAACGACTTTTTACACCATGGTTTATTTACTTTCACGGGTGGTAATTTATGGAAACTTGATATTAATTGTAAATTCTGCCCTAATAATTTTACATTCTCTGACTTAGAATGGGAGCACATCATGTGTAAAGTGTTGAAATATTTTAAAAAGAATTGATATTTTTATATTATGATGTTTTCTTTTATTTTGTATTAATTTCATCCACCCAGTTTTAGATAGATTAATCCAAGCTAAAACATCCTGGGTGTATACGGTTTCAGTTGATCTATTTTTTTTTAAGATAAATGAATATCACGACTGTGGTTTGATCGTTGACAGTAACATTTAATTAAGCAGAAATTTTAATTTTTAGAAAATTTGAATATATTGAATTTGAAAAATGTGTAAATGATGATAATGATTGCAGTTTTATACTATATACAATAAACAAATATTGTCAATTTTATCAAAAAATGTATTTAAATTTCCTCTGTTTGCATCTAAATACATGTGCGCCTCTTAATTAAATTTTTTGTTCAGTTCGGTAGTGTCCAACTTCCAGAATTTGACATTTTTGTATCATTAATATTATAATAATAATATTAAGTAGATATATGAAAAATCAGACAAAGAATTCATTGATAAATACCGGTAGCAGACAGTGATTGCATGCTGGCTTATCATGATAAATGATCCGGGACCTGAATTACTGAAGCGCCATCTGTAATTAAGTGGAGATAACTCTTCATAAATGTTTTCCAATTTTGTTACAATGATATCGGAAATTTTAATTCATAATAAATGAGTGGAATCTGCAATCACCAGGAGAGAACATTCTGTAAATATATATTTTCAATGGAAGATTCTGGCTGCAGCTGATTAATATAAGTGATCTTTATGTTAAAACATATTTACAATTCAATTTATATACATACAAGATAATTTTTACCTTTACCATAATAATCGCACTCAACATACCTCCACTGAATGTTAATGTCCATTTTGCAGAGTTTAGGAATTTGAGATCTTTTAATCGAGCTTGAAGAAGCCATAGTACTACACAGTTAACTTATGTATTCTTAATTCCTCAAAATTAATCCATTGAATGAAGATCAAATCGTGTCGGCAACTACTTTTTACACGATGGTTTATTTACTTTCACGGGTGGTAATTTATGGAAACTTGATATTAATTGTAAATTCTGCCCTAATAATTTTACATTCTCTGACTTAGAATGGGAGCACATCATGTGTAAAGTGTTGAAATATTTTAAAAAGAATTGATATTTTTATATTATGATGTTTTCTTTCATTTTGTATTAATTTCGTCCACCCAGTTATACATAGACTAATTCAAGCTAAAACATCCTGGGTAGATACGGTTTCAGTTGATCTATTTTTTTTTAAAATAAATGAATATCACGACTGTGGTTTGATCGTTGACTGTAACATTTAATTAAGCAGAAATTTTAATTGTTAGAAAATTTGAATATATTGAATTTGAAAAATGTGTAAATGATGATAAAGATTGCAGTTTTATACTGTATACAATAAACAAATATTGTCAATTTGATCAAAAAATGTATTTAAATATCCTCTGTTTGCATCTAAATACACGTGCGCCTGTTAATTTAATTTTTTGTTCAGTTCGGTAGTGTCCAACTTCCTGAATTTGACATTTTTGTATCATTAATATTATAATAATAATATTCATTAATATTATAATAATAATATTCATTAATATTATAATAATAATATTCATTAATATTATAATAATAATATTCATTAATATTATAATAATAATATTAAGTAGATATATGAAAAATCAAACAATGAATTCATTGATAAATACCGGTAGCAGACATTGCATGCTGGCTTATCATGATGAAAGATCCTGGACCTGAACTACTAAAGCGCCATCTGTAATTAAGTGGAGATAACTCTTCACAAATGTTTCCCAATTTTGTTACAGTGATATCTGAAATTTTAATTCATAATAAATGAGTGGAATCCGCAATCACCAGGAGAGAACATTCTGTATATATATATATATTCAATGGAAGATTCTGGCTGCAGCTGATTGATATAAGTGATCTTTATGTTAAAGCATATTTACAATTCAATTTATATAGATACAAGATAATTTTTAACTTTACCATAATAATCGCACTCAACATACCTCCATTTTATGTTAATGTCCATTTTACAAAGTTTAGGAATTTGAGATCTTTTAATCGAGCTTGAAGAAGACATAGTAATCCACAGTTAACTTATGTATTCTTAATTCCTCAAAATTAATCCATTGAGTGAAAATCAAATCGTGTCGGCAATTACTTTTTACACGATGGTATATTTACTTTCACAGGTGGTAATTTATGGAAACTTGATATTAATTGTAAATTCTGCCCTAATAATTTTACATTCTCTGACTGAGAATAGGACCACATCATGTGTAAAGTGTTGAAATATTTTAAAAAGAATTGATATTTTTATATTATGATGTTTTCTTTTATTTTGTATTAATTTCGTCCACCCAGTTTTAGATAGATTAATCCAAGCTAAAACATCCTGGGTGTATACGGTTTCAGTTGATCTATATTTTTTTTAAGATAAATGAATATCACGACTGTGGTTTGATCGTTGACCGTAACATTTAATTAAGCAGAAATTTTAATTCTTAGAAAATTTGAATATATTGAATTTGAAAAATGTGTAAATGAGGATAATGATTGCAGTTTTATACTATATACAATAAACAAATATTGTCAATTTTATCAAAAAATGTATTTAAATTTCCTCTGTTTGCATCTAAATACATGTGCGCCTGTTAATTTAATTTTTTGTTCAGTTCGGTAGTGTCCAACTTCCTGAATTTGACATTTTTGTATCATTAATATTATAATAATAATATTAAGTAGATATATGAAAAATCAGACAAAGAATTCATTGATAAATACCGGTAGCAGACACAGTGATTGCATGCTGGCTTATCATGATGAAAGATCCTGGACCTGAACTACTAAAGCGCCATCTGTAATCAAGTGGAGATAACTCTTCACAAATGTTTCCCAATTTTGTTACAATGATATCTGAAATTTTATTTCATAATTAATGAGTGGAATCCGCAATCACCAGGAGAGAACATTCTGTAAATATATATATATTCAATGGAAGATTCTGGCTGCAGCTGATTGATATAAGTGATCTTTATGTTAAAACATATTTACAATTCAATTTATATACATGCAAGATAATTTTTACCTTTACCATAATAATCGCAATCAACATACCTCCATTTTATGTTCATGTCCATTTTGCAAAGCTTAGGAATTTGAGATCTTTTAATCGAGCTTGAAGAAGACACAGTAATCCACAGTTAACTTATGTATTCTTAATTCCTCAAAATTAATCCATTGAGTGAAGATCAAATCGTGTCGGCAACGACTTTTTACACCATGGTTTATTTACTTTCACGGGTGGTAATTTATGGAAACTTGATATTAATTGTAAATTCTGCCCTAATAATTTTACATTCTCTGACTTAGAATGGGAGCACATCATGTGTAAAGTGTTGAAATATTTTAAAAAGAATTGATATTTTTATATTATGATGTTTTCTTTTATTTTGTATTAATTTCATCCACCCAGTTTTAGATAGATTAATCCAAGCTAAAACATCCTGGGTGTATACGGTTTCAGTTGATCTATTTTTTTTTAAGATAAATGAATATCACGACTGTGGTTTGATCGTTGACAGTAACATTTAATTAAGCAGAAATTTTAATTTTTAGAAAATTTGAATATATTGAATTTGAAAAATGTGTAAATGATGATAATGATTGCAGTTTTATACTATATACAATAAACAAATATTGTCAATTTTATCAAAAAATGTATTTAAATTTCCTCTGTTTGCATCTAAATACATGTGCGCCTCTTAATTAAATTTTTTGTTCAGTTCGGTAGTGTCCAACTTCCAGAATTTGACATTTTTGTATCATTAATATTATAATAATAATATTAAGTAGATATATGAAAAATCAGACAAAGAATTCATTGATAAATACCGGTAGCAGACAGTGATTGCATGCTGGCTTATCATGATAAATGATCCGGGACCTGAATTACTGAAGCGCCATATGTAATTAAGTGGAGATAACTCTTCATAAATGTTTTCCAATTTTGTTACAATGATATCGGAAATTTTAATTCATAATAAATGAGTGGAATCTGCAATCACCAGGAGAGAACATTCTGTAAATATATATTTTCAATGGAAGATTCTGGCTGCAGCTGATTAATATAAGTGATCTTTATGTTAAAACATATTTACAATTCAATTTATATACATACAAGATAATTTTTACCTTTACCATAATAATCGCACTCAACATACCTCCACTGAATGTTAATGTCCATTTTGCAGAGTTTAGGAATTTGAGATCTTTTAATCGAGCTTGAAGAAGCCATAGTACTACACAGTTAACTTATGTATTCTTAATTCCTCAAAATTAATCCATTGAATGAAGATCAAATCGTGTCGGCAACTACTTTTTACACGATGGTTTATTTACTTTCACGGGTGGTAATTTATGGAAACTTGATATTAATTGTAAATTCTGCCCTAATAATTTTACATTCTCTGACTTAGAATGGGAGCACATCATGTGTAAAGTGTTGAAATATTTTAAAAAGAATTGATATTTTTATATTATGATGTTTTCTTTCATTTTGTATTAATTTCGTCCACCCAGTTATACATAGACTAATTCAAGCTAAAACATCCTGGGTAGATACGGTTTCAGTTGATCTATTTTTTTTTTAAATAAATGAATATCACGACTGTGGTTTGATCGTTGACTGTAACATTTAATTAAGCAGAAATTTTAATTGTTAGAAAATTTGAATATATTGAATTTGAAAAATGTGTAAATGATGATAAAGATTGCAGTTTTATACTGTATACAATAAACAAATATTGTCAATTTGATCAAAAAATGTATTTAAATATCCTCTGTTTGCATCTAAATACACGTGCGCCTGTTAATTTAATTTTTTGTTCAGTTCGGTAGTGTCCAACTTCCTGAATTTGACATTTTTGTATCATTAATATTATAATAATAATATTCATTAATATTATAATAATAATATTCATTAATATTATAATAATAATATTCATTAATATTATAATAATAATATTCATTAATATTATAATAATAATATTAAGTAGATATATGAAAAATCAAACAATGAATTCATTGATAAATACCGGTAGCAGACATTGCATGCTGGCTTATCATGATGAAAGATCCTGGACCTGAACTACTAAAGCGCCATCTGTAATTAAGTGGAGATAACTCTTCACAAATGTTTCCCAATTTTGTTACAGTGATATCTGAAATTTTAATTCATAATAAATGAGTGGAATCCGCAATCACCAGGAGAGAACATTCTGTATATATATATATATTCAATGGAAGATTCTGGCTGCAGCTGATTGATATAAGTGATCTTTATGTTAAAGCATATTTACAATTCAATTTATATAGATACAAGATAATTTTTAACTTTACCATAATAATCGCACTCAACATACCTCCATTTTATGTTAATGTCCATTTTACAAAGTTTAGGAATTTGAGATCTTTTAATCGAGCTTGAAGAAGACATAGTAATCCACAGTTAACTTATGTATTCTTAATTCCTCAAAATTAATCCATTGAGTGAAAATCAAATCGTGTCGGCAATTACTTTTTACACGATGGTATATTTACTTTCACAGGTGGTAATTTATGGAAACTTGATATTAATTGTAAATTCTGCCCTAATAATTTTACATTCTCTGACTGAGAATAGGACCACATCATGTGTAAAGTGTTGAAATATTTTAAAAAGAATTGATATTTTTATATTATGATGTTTTCTTTTATTTTGTATTAATTTCGTCCACCCAGTTTTAGATAGATTAATCCAAGCTAAAACATCCTGGGTGTATACGGTTTCAGTTGATCTATATTTTTTTTAAGATAAATGAATATCACGACTGTGGTTTGATCGTTGACCGTAACATTTAATTAAGCAGAAATTTTAATTCTTAGAAAATTTGAATATATTGAATTTGAAAAATGTGTAAATGAGGATAATGATTGCAGTTTTATACTATATACAATAAACAAATATTGTCAATTTTATCAAAAAATGTATTTAAATTTCCTCTGTTTGCATCTAAATACATGTGCGCCTGTTAATTAAATTTTTTGTTCAGTTCGGTAGTGTCCAACTTCCTGAATTTGACATTTTTGTATCATTAATATTATAATAATAATATTAAGTAGATATATGAAAAATCAGACAAAGAATTCATTGATAAATACCGTAGCAGACAGTGATTGCATGCTGGCTTATCATGATAAATGATCTGGGACCTGAACTACCGAAGCGCCATCTGTAATTAAGTGGAGATAACTCTTCATAAATGTTTTCCAATTTTGTTACAATGATATCGGAAATTTTAATTCATAATAAATGAGTGGAATCTGCAATCACCAGGAGAGAACATTCTGTAAATATATATTTTCAATGGAAGATTCTGGCTGCAGCTGATTAATATAAGTGATCTTTATGTTAAAACATATTTACAATTCAATTTATATACATACAAGATAATTTTTACCTTTACCATAATAATTGCACGCAACATACCTCCACTTAATTTTAATGTCCATTTTACAAAGTTTAGGAATTTGAGATCTTTTAATCGAGCTTGAAGAAGACATATTACTACACAGTTAACTTATGTATTCTTAATTCCTCAAAATTAATCCATTGAGTGAAGATCAAATCGTGTCGGCAACTACTTTTTACACGATGGTTTATTTACTTTCACGGGTGGTAATTTATGGAAACTTGATATTAATTGTAAATACTGCCCTAATAATTGTACATTCTCTGACTTAGAATGGGAGCACATCATGTGTAAAGTGTTGAAATATTTTAAAAAGAATTGATAATTTTATATTATGATGTTTTCTTTCATTTTGTATTAATTTCGTCCACCCAGTTATACATAGACTAATGCAAGCTAAAACATCCTGGGTAGATACAGTTTCAGTTGATCTATTTTTTTTTAAGATAAATGAATATCACGACTGTGGTTTGATCGTTGACCGTAACATTTAATTAAGCAGAAATTTTAATTCTTAGAAAATTTGAATATATTGAATTTGAAAAATGTGTAAATGATGATAAAGATTGCAGTTTTATACTATATACAATAAACAAATATTGTCAATTTTATCAAAAAATGTATTTAAATTTCCTCTGTTTGCATCTAAATACATGTGCGCCTGTTAATTTAATTTGTTGTTCAGTTCGGTAGTGTCCAACTTCCTGAATTTGACATTTTTGTATCATTAATATTATAATAATAATATTCATTAATATTATAATAATAATATTAAGTAGATATATGAAAAATCAGACAATGAATTCATTGATAAATACCGGTAGCAGACACAGTGATTGCATGCTAGCTTGTCATGATGAAAGATCCTGGACCTGAACTACTAAAGCGCCATCTGTAATTAAGTGGAGATAACTCTTCACAAATGTTTCCCAATTTTGTTACAGTGATATCTGAAATTTTAATTCATAATAAATGAGTGGAATCTGCAATCACCAAGAGAGAACATTCTGTATATATATATATATATATTCAATGGAAGATTCTGGCTGCAGCTGATTGATATAAGTGATCTTTATGTTAAAGCATATTTACAATTCAATTTATATACATACAAGATAATTTTTACCTTTACCATAATAATCGCACTCAACATACCTCCATTTTATGTTAATGTCCATTTTACAAAGTTTAGGAATTTGAGATCTTTTAATCGAGCTTGAAGAAGACATAGTAATCAACAGTAAATTTATGTATTCTTAATTCCTCAAAATTAATCCATTGAGTGAAGATCAAATCGTGTCGGCAACTACTTTTTACACGATGGTTTATTTACTTTCACAGGTGGTAATTTATGGAAACTTGATATTAATTGTAAATTTTGACCTAATCATTTTATATTCTCTGACTTAGAATAGGAGCACATCATGTGTAAAGTGTTGAAATATTTTAAAAAGAATTGATATTTTTATATTATGATGTTTTCTTTCATTTTGTATTAATTTCGTCCACACAGTTATAAATAGACCAATTCAAGCTAAAACATCCTGGGTATATACGGTTTCAGTTGATCTATTTTTTTAAGATAAATGAATATCACGACTGTGGTTTGATCGTTGACAGTAACATTTAATTAAGCAGAAATTTTAATTCTTAACAAATTTGAATATATTGAATTTGAAAAATGTGTAAATGATGATAATGATTGCAGTTTTATACTATATACAATAAACAAATATTGTAAATTTTATCAAAAAATGTATTTAAATTTCCTCTGTTTGCATCTAAATACATGTGCGCCTCTTAATTAAATTTTTTGTTCAGTTCGGTAGTGTCCAACTTCCTGAATTTGACATTTTTGTTTCGTTAATATTATAATAATAATATTAAGTAGATATATGAAAAATCAGACAAAGAATTCATTGATAAATACCGGTAGCAGACAATGATTGCATGCTGGCTTATCATGATAAATGATCCGGGACCTGAACTACTGAAGCGCCATCTGTAATTAAATGGAGATAACTCTTCATAAATGTTTTCCAATTTTGTTACAATGATATCGGAAATTTTAATTCATAATAAATGAGTGGAATCTGCAATCACCAGGAGAGAACATTCTGTAAATATATATTTTCAATGGAAGATTCTGGCTGCAGCTGATTAATATAAGTGATCTTTATGTTAAAACATATTTACAATTCAATTTATATACATACAAGATAATTTTTACCTTTACCATAATAATTGCACTCAACATACCTCCACTTAATTTTAATGTCCATTTTACAAAGTTTAGGAATTTGAGATCTTTTAATCGAGCTTGAAGAAGACATATTTCTACACAGTTAACTTATGTATTCTTAATTCCTCAAAATTAATCCATTGAGTGAAGATCAAATCGTGTCGGCAACTACTTTTTACACGATGGTTTATTTACTTTCACAGGTGGTAATTTATGGAAACTTGATATTAATTGTAAATTCTGACCTAATAATTTTACATTCTCTGACTTAGAATGGGAGCACATCATGTGTAAAGTGTTGAAATATTTTAAAAAGAATTGATATTTTTATATTATGATGTTTTCTTTCATTTTGTATTAATTTCGTCCACCCAGTTATACATAGACTAATTCAAGCTAAAACATCCTGGGTAGATACGGTTTCAGTTGATCTATTTTTTTGAAGATAAATGAATATCACGACTGTGGTTTGATCGTTGACCGTAACATTTAATTAAGCAGAAATTTTAATTCTTAGAAAATTTGAATATATTGAATTTGAAAAATGTGTAAATGATGATAAAGATTGCAGTTTTATACTATATACAATAAACAAATATTGTCAATTTTATCAAAAAATGTATTTAAATTTCCTCTGTTTGCATCTAAATACATGTGCGCCTCTTAATTAAATTTTTTGTTCAGTTCGGTAGTGTCCAACTTCCTGAATTTGACATTTTTGTATCATTAATATTATAATAATAATATTCATTAATATTATAATAATAATATTAAGTAGATATATGAAAAATCAGACAATGAATTCATTGATAAATACCGGTAGCAGACACAGTGATTGCATGCTGGCTTGTCATGATGAAAGATCCTGGACCTAAACTACTAAAGCGCCATCTGTAATTAAGTGGAGATAACTCTTCACAAATGTTTCCCAATTTTGTTACAGTGATATCTGAAATTTTAATTCATAATAAATGAGTGGAATCCGCAATCACCAGGAGAGAACATTCTGTATATATATATATATATATTCAATGGAAGATTCTGGCTGCAGCTGATTGATATAAGTGATCTTTATGTTAAAGCATATTTACAATTCAATTTATATACATACAAGATAATTTTTACCTTTACCATAATAATCGCACTCAACATACCTCCATTTTATGTCAATGTCCATTTTACAAAGTTTAGGAATTTGAGATCTTTTAATCGAGCTTGAAGAAGACATAGTAATCCACAGTTAACTTATGTATTCTTAATTCCTCAAAATTAATCCATTGAGTGAAGATCAAATCGTGTCGGCAACTACTTTTTACACGATGGTTTATTTACTTTCACAGGTGGTAATTTATGGAAACTTGATATTAATTGTAAATTCTGACCTAATAATTTTACATTCTCTGACTTAGATTAGGAGCACATCATGTGTAAAGTGTTGAAATATTTTAAAAAGAATTGATATTTTTATATTATGATGTTGTCTTTCATTTTGTATTAATTTCGTCCACACAGTTCTAAATAGACCAATTCAAGCTAAAACATCCTGGGTATATACGGTTTCAGTTGATCTATTTTTTTAAGATAAATGAATATCACGACTGTGGTTTGATCGTTGACCGTAACATTTAATTAAGCAGAAATTTTAATTCTTCGAAAATTTGAATATATTGAATTTGAAAAATGTGTAAATGATGATGATAAAGATTGCAGTTTTATACTATATACAATAAACAAATATTGTCAATTTTATCAAAAAATGTATTTAAATTTCCTCTGTTTGCATCTAAATACATGTGCGCCTGTTAATTTAATTTTTTGTTCAGTTCGGTAGTGTCCAACTTCCTGAATTTGACATTTTTGTATCATTAATATTATAATAATAATATTAAGTAGATATATGAAAAATCAGACAAAGAATTCATTGATAAATACCGGTAGCAGACAATGATTGCATGCTGGCTTATCATGATAAATGATCCGGGACCTGAACTACTAAAGCGCATTCTGTAATTAAGTGGAGATAACGCTTCATAAATGTTTTCCAATTTTGTTACAATGATATCGGAAATTTTAATTCATAATAAATGTGTGGAATCTGCAATCACCAGGAGAGAACATTCTGTAAATATATATTTTCACTGGAAGATTCTGGCTGCAGCTGATTAATATAAGTGATCTTTATGTTAAAACATATTTACAATTCAATTTATATACATACAAGATAATTTTTACCTTTACCATAATAATTGCACTCAACATACCTCCACTTAATTTTAATGTCCATTTTACAAAGTTTAGGAATTTGAGATCTTTTAATCGAGCTTGAAGAAGACATATTACTACACAGTTAACTTATGTATTCTTAATTCCTCAAAATTAATCCATTGAGTGAAGATCAAATCGTGTCGGCAACTACTTTTTACACGACGGTTTATTTACTTTCACGGGTGGTAATTTATGGAAACTTGATATTAATTGTAAATTCTGCCCTAATAATTTTACATTCTCTGACTTAGAATGGGAGCACATCATGTGTAAAGTGTTGAACTATTTTAAAAAGAATTGATATTTTTATATTATGATGTTTTCTTTCATTTTGTATTAATTTCGTCCACCCAGTTATACATAGACTAATTCAAGCTAAAACATCCTGGGTAGATACAGTTTCAGTTGATCTATTTTTTTTAAGATAAATGAATATCACGACTGTGGTTTGATATTTGACCGTAACATTTAATTAAGCAGAAATTTTAATTCTTAGAAAATTTGAATATATTGAATTTGAAAAATGTGTAAATGATGATAAAGATTGCAGTTTTATACTATATACAATAAACAAATATTGTCAATTTTATCAAAAAATGTATTTAAATTTCCTCTGTTTGCATCTAAATACATGTGCGCCTGTTAATTTAATTTGTTGTTCAGTTCGGTAGTGTCCAACTTCCTGAATTTGACATTTTTGTATCATTAATATTATAATAATAATATTCATTAATATTATAATAATAATATTAAGTAGATATTATAATAATAATATTAAGTAGATATATGAAAAATCAGACAATGAATTCATTGATAAATACCGGTAGCAGACACAGTGATTGCATGCTAGCTTGTCATGATGAAAGATCCTGGACCTGAACTACTAAAGCGCCATCTGTAATTAAGTGGAGATAACTCTTCACAAATGTTTCCCAATTTTGTTACAGTGATATCTGAAATTTTAATTCATAATAAATGAGTGGAATCTGCAATCACCAAGAGAGAACATTCTGTATATATATATATATATATTCAATGGAAGATTCTGGCTGCAGCTGATTGATATAAGTGATCTTTATGTTAAAGCATATTTACAATTCAATTTATATACATACAAGATAATTTTTACCTTTACCATAATAATCGCACTCAACATACCTCCATTTTATGTTAATGTCCATTTTACAAAGTTTAGGAATTTGAGATCTTTTAATCGAGCTTGAAGAAGACATAATAATCAACAGTAAACTTATGTATTCTTAATTCCTCAAAATTAATCCATTGAGTGAAGATCAAATCGTGTCGGCAACTACTTTTTACACGATGGTTTATTTACTTTCACAGGTGGTAATTTATGGAAACTTGATATTAATTGTAAATTTTGACCTAATCATTTTATATTCTCTGACTTAGAATAGGAGCACATCATGTGTAAAGTGTTGAAATATTTTAAAAAGAATTGATATTTTTATATTATGATGTTTTCTTTCATTTTGTATTAATTTCGTCCACACAGTTATAAATAGACCAATTCAAGCTAAAACATCCTGGGTATATACGGTTTCAGTTGATCTATTTTTTTAATATAAATGAATATCACGACTGTGGTTTGATCGTTGACAGTAACATTTAATTAAGCAGAAATTTTAATTCTTAACAAATTTGAATATATTGAATTTGAAAAATGTGTAAATGATGATAATGATTGCAGTTTTATACTATATACAATAAACAAATATTGTCAATTTTATCAAAAAATGTATTTAAATTTCCTCTGTTTGCATCTAAATACATGTGCGCCTCTTAATTAAATTTTTTGTTCAGTTCGGTAGTGTCCAACTTCCTGAATTTGACATTTTTGTTTCGTTAATATTATAATAATAATATTAAGTAGATATATGAAAAATCAGACAAAGAATTCATTGATAAATACCGGTAGCAGACAATGATTGCATGCTGGCTTATCATGATAAATGATCCGGGACCTGAACTACTGAAGCGCCATCTGTAATTAAATGGAGATAACTCTTCATAAATGTTTTCCAATTTTGTTACAATGATATCGGAAATTTTAATTCATAATAAATGAGTGGAATCTGCAATCACCAGGAGAGAACATTCTGTAAATATATATTTTCAATGGAAGATTCTGGCTGCAGCTGATTAATATAAGTGATCTTTATGTTAAAACATATTTACAATTCAATTTATATACATACAAGATAATTTTTACCTTTACCATAATAATTGCACTCAACATACCTCCACTTAATTTTAATGTCCATTTTACAAAGTTTAGGAATTTGAGATCTTTTAATCGAGCTTGAAGAAGACATATTTCTACACAGTTAACTTATGTATTCTTAATTCCTCAAAATTAATCCATTGAGTGAAGATCAAATCGTGTCGGCAACTACTTTTTACACGATGGTTTATTTACTTTCACAGGTGGTAATTTATGGAAACTTGATATTAATTGTAAATTCTGCCCTAATAATTTTACATTCTCTGACTTAGAATGGGAGCACATCATGTGTAAAGTGTTGTAATATTTTAAAAAGAATTGATATTTTTATATTATGATGTTTTCTTTCATTTTGTATTAATTTCGTCCACCCAGTTATACATAGACTAATTCAAGCTAAAACATCCTGGGTAGATACGGTTTCAGTTGATCTATTTTTTTTGAAGATAAATGAATATCACGACTGTGGTTTGATCGTTGACCGTAACATTTAATTAAGCAGAAATTTTAATTGTTAGAAAATTTGAATATATTGAATTTGAAAAATGTGTAAATGATGATAAAGATTGCAGTTTTATACTATATACAATAAACAAATATTGTCAATTTGATCAAAAAATGTATTTAAATTTCCTCTGTTTGCATCTAAATACATGTGCGCCTCTTAATTAAATTTTTTGTTCAGTTCGGTAGTGTCCAACTTCCTGAATTTGACATTTTTGTATCATTAATATTATAATAATAATATTCATTAATATTATAATAATAATATTAAGTAGATATATGAAAAATCAGACAATGAATTCATTGATAAATACCGGTAGCAGACACAGTGATTGCATGCTGGCTTGTCATGATGAAAGATCCTGGACCTAAACTACTAAAGCGCCATCTGTAATTAAGTGGAGATAACTCTTCACAAATGTTTCCCAATTTTGTTACAGTGATATCTGAAATTTTAATTCATAATAAATGAGTGGAATCCGCAATCACCAGGAGAGAACATTCTGTATATATATATATATATATTCAATGGAAGATTCTGGCTGCAGCTGATTGATATAAGTGATCTTTATGTTAAAGCATATTTACAATTCAATTTATATACATACAAGATAATTTTTACCTTTACCATAATAATCGCACTCAACATACCTCCATTTTATGTCAATGTCCATTTTACAAAGTTTAGGAATTTGAGATCTTTTAATGGAGCTTGAAGAAGACATAGTAATCCACAGTTAACTTATGTATTCTTAATTCCTCAAAATTAATCCATTGAGTGAAGATCAAATCGTGTCGGCAACTACTTTTTACACGATGGTTTATTTACTTTCACAGGTGGTAATTTATGGAAACTTGATATTAATTGTAAATTCTGACCTAATAATTTTACATTCTCTGACTTAGAATAGGAGCACATCATGTGTAAAGTGTTGAAATATTTTAAAAAGAATTGATATTTTTATATTATGATGTTGTCTTTCATTTTGTATTAATTTCGTCCACACAGTTATAAATAGACCAATTCAAGCTAAAACATCCTGGGTATATACGGTTTCAGTTGATCTATTTTTTTAAGATAAATGAATATCACGACTGTGGTTTGATCGTTGACCGTAACATTTAATTAAGCAGAAATTTTAATTCTTCGAAAATTTGAATATATTGAATTTGAAAAATGTGTAAATGATGATGATAAAGATTGCAGTTTTATACTATATACAATAAACAAATATTGTCAATTTTATCAAAAAATGTATTTAAATTTCCTCTGTTTGCATCTAAATACATGTGCGCCTGTTAATTTAATTTTTTGTTCAGTTCGGTAGTGTCCAACTTCCTGAATTTGACATTTTTGTATCATTAATATTATAATAATAATATTCATTAATATTATAATAATAATATTAAGTAGATATATGAAAAATCAGACAATGAATTCATTGATAAATACCGGTAGCAGACACAGTGATTGCATGCTGGCTTGTCATGATGAAAGATCCTGGACCTAAACTACTAAAGCGCCATCTGTAATTAAGTGGAGATAACTCTTCACAAATGTTTCCCAATTTTGTTACAGTGATATCTGAAATTTTAATTCATAATAAATGAGTGGAATCCGCAATCACCAGGAGAGAACATTCTGTATATATATATATATATATATATTCAATGGAAGATTCTGGCGGCAGCTGATTGATATAAGTGATCTTTATGTTAAAACATATTTACAATTCAATTTATATACATACAAGATAATTTTTACCTTTACCATAATAATCGCACTCAACATACCTCCACTTAATTTTAATGTCCATTTTACAAAGTTTAGGAATTTGAGATCTTTTAATCGAGCTTGAAGAAGACATATTACTACACAGTTAACTTATGTATTCTTAATTCCTCAAAATTAATCCATTGAGTGAAGATCAAATCGTGTCGGCAACTACTTTTTACACGACGGTTTATTTACTTTCACGGGTGGTAATTTATGGAAACTTGATATTAATTGTAAATTCTGCCCTAATAATTTTACATTCTCTGACTTAGAATGGGAGCACATCATGTGTAAAGTGTTGAAATATTTTAAAAAGAATTGATATTTTTATATTATGATGTTTTCTTTCATTTTGTATTAATTTCGTCCACCCAGTTATACATAGACTAATTCAAGCTAAAACATCCTGGGTAGATACAGTTTCAGTTGATCTATTTTTTTTAAGATAAATGAATATCACGACTGTGGTTTGATCGTTGACCGTAACATTTAATTAAGCAGAAATTTTAATTCTTAGAAAATTTGAATATATTGAATTTGAAAAATGTGTAAATGATGATAAAGATTGCAGTTTTATACTATATACAATAAACAAATATTGTCAATTTTATCAAAAAATGTATTTAAATTTCCTCTGTTTGCATCTAAATACATGTGCGCCTGTTAATTTAATTTGTTGTTCAGTTCGGTAGTGTCCAACTTCCTGAATTTGACATTTTTGTATCATTAATATTATAATAATAATATTCATTAATATTATAATAATAATATTAAGTAGATATATGAAAAATCAGACAATGAATTCATTGATAAATACCGGTAGCAGACACAGTGATTGCATGCTAGCTTGTCATGATGAAAGATCCTGGACCTGAACTCCTAAAGCGCCATCTGTAATTAAGTGGAGATAACTCTTCACAAATGTTTCCCAATTTTGTTACAGTGATATCTGAAATTTTAATTCATAATAAATGAGTGGAATCTGCAATCACCAAGAGAGAACATTCTGTATATATATATATATATATTCAATGGAAGATTCTGGCTGCAGCTGATTGATATAAGTGATCTTTATGTTAAAGCATATTTACAATTCAATTTATATACGTACAAGATAATTTTTACCTTTACCATAATAATCGCACTCAACATACCTCCAATTTATGTTAATGTCCATTTTACAAAGTTTAGGAATTTGAGATCTTTTAATCGAGCTTGAAGAAGACATAGTAATCAACAGTAAACTTATGTATTCTTAATTCCTCAAAATTAATCCATTGAGTGAAGATCAAATCGTGTCGGCAACTACTTTTTACACGATGGTTTATTTACTTTCACAGGTGGTAATTTATGGAAACTTGATATTAATTGTAAATTTTGACCTAATCATTTTATATTCTCTGACTTAGAATAGGAGCACATCATGTGTAAAGTGTTGAAATATTTTAAAAAGAATTGATATTTTTATATTATGATGTTTTCTTTCATTTTGTATTAATTTCGTCCACACAGTTATAAATAGACCAATTCAAGCTAAAACATCCTGGGTATATACGGTTTCAGTTGATCTATTTTTTTTAATATAAATGAATATCACGACTGTGGTTTGATCGTTGACAGTAACATTTAATTAAGCAGAAATTTTAATTCTTAACAAATTTGAATATATTGAATTTGAAAAATGTGTAAATGATGATAATGATTGCAGTTTTATACTATATACAATAAACAAATATTGTCAATTTTATCAAAAAATGTATTTAAATTTCCTCTGTTTGCATCTAAATACATGTGCGCCTCTTAATTAAATTTTTTGTTCAGTTCGGTAGTGTCCAACTTCCTGAATTTGACATTTTTGTATCATTAATATTATAATAATAATATTCATTAATATTATAATAATAATATTAAGTAGATATATGAAAAATCAGACAATGAATTCATTGATAAATACCGGTAGCAGACACAGTGATTGCATGCTGGCTTGTCATGATGAAAGATCCTGGACCTAAACTACTAAAGCGCCATCTGTAATTAAGTGGAGATAACTCTTCACAAATGTTTCCCAATTTTGTTACAGTGATATCTGAAATTTTAATTCATAATAAATGTGTGGAATCTGCAATCACCAGGAGAGAACATTCTGTAAATATATATTTTCAATGGAAGATTCTGGCTGCAGCTGATTAATATAAGTGATCTTTATGTTAAAACATATTTACAATTCAATTTATATACATACAAGATAATTTTTACCTTTACCATAATAATTGCACTCAACATACCTCCACTTAATTTTAATGTCCATTTTACAAAGTTTAGGAATTTGAGATCTTTTAATCGAGCTTGAAGAAGACATATTACTACACAGTTAACTTATGTATTCTTAATTCCTCAAAATTAATCCATTGAGTGAAGATCAAATCGTGTCGGCAACTACTTTTTACACGACGGTTTATTTACTTTCACGGGTGGTAATTTATGGAAACTTGATATTAATTGTAAATTCTGCCCTAATAATTTTACATTCTCTGACTTAGAATGGGAGCACATCATGTGTAAAGTGTTGAAATATTTTAAAAAGAATTGATATTTTTATATTATGATGTTTTCTTTCATTTTGTATTAATTTCGTCCACCCAGTTATACATAGACTAATTCAAGCTAAAACATCCTGGGTAGATACGGTTTCAGTTGATCTATTTTTCTTAAGATAAATGAATATCACAACTGTGGTTTGATCGTTGACCGTAACATTTAATTAAGCAGAAATTTTAATTCTTAGAAAATTTGAATATATTGAATTTGAAAAATGTGTAAATGATGATAAAGATTGCAGTTTTATACTATACAATAAACAAATATTGTCAATTTGATCAAAAAATGTATTTAAATTTCCTCTGTTTGCATCTAAATACATGTGCGCCTCTTAATTAAATTTTTTGTTCAGTTCGGTAGTGTCCAACTTCCTGAATTTGACATTTTTGTATCATTAATATTATAATAATAATATTCATTAATATTATAATAATAATATTAAGTAGATATATGAAAAATCAGACAATGAATTCATTGATAAATACCGGTAGCAGACACAGTGATTGCATGCTGGCTTGTCATGATGAAAGATCCTGGACCTAAACTACTAAAGCGCCATCTGTAATTAAGTGGAGATAACTCTTCACAAATGTTTCCCAATTTTGTTACAGTGATATCTGAAATTTTAATTCATAATAAATGAGTGGAATCCGCAATCACCAGGAGAGAACATTCTGTATATATATATATATATATATATATATATTCAATGGAAGATTCTGGCTGCAGCTGATTGATATAAGTGATCTTTATGTTAAAGCATATTTACAATTCAATTTATATACATACAAGATAATTTTTACCTTTACCATAATAATCGCACTCAACATACCTCCATTTTATGTCAATGTCCATTTTACAAAGTTTAGGAATTTGAGATCTTTTAATCGAGCTTGAAGAAGACATAGTAATCCACAGTTAACTTATGTATTCTTAATTCCTCAAAATTAATCCATTGAGTGAAGATCAAATCGTGTCGGCAACTACTTTTTACACGATGGTTTATTTACTTTCACAGGTGGTAATTTATGGAAACTTGATATTAATTGTAAATTCTGACCTAATAATTTTACATTCTCTGACTTAGAATAGGAGCACATCATGTGTAAAGTGTTGAAATATTTTAAAAAGAATTGATATTTTTATATTATGATGTTGTCTTTCATTTTGTATTAATTTCGTCCACACAGTTATAAATAGACCAATTCAAGCTAAAACATCCTGGGTATATACGGTTTCAGTTGATCTATTTTTTTAAGATAAATGAATATCACGACTGTGGTTTGATCGTTGACCGTAACATTTAATTAAGCAGAAATTTTAATTCTTCGAAAATTTGAATATATTGAATTTGAAAAATGTGTAAATGATGATGATAAAGATTGCAGTTTTATACTATATACAATAAACAAATATTGTCAATTTTATCAAAAAATGTATTTAAATTTCCTCTGTTTGCATCTAAATACATGTGCGCCTGTTAATTAAATTTTTTGTTCAGTTCGGTAGTGTCCAACTTCCTGAATTTGACATTTTTGTATCATTAATATTATAATAATAATATTAAGTAGATATATGAAAAATCAGACAATGAATTCATTGATAAATACCGGTAGCAGACACAGTGATTGCATGCTGGCTTGTCATGATGAAAGATCCTGGACCTAAACTACTAAAGCGCCATCTGTAATTAAGTGGAGATAACTCTTCACAAATGTTTCCCAATTTTGTTACAGTGATATCTGAAATTTTAATTCATAATAAATGAGTGGAATCCGCAATCACCAGGAGAGAACATTCTGTATATATATATATATATATATATTCAATGGAAGATTCTGGCGGCAGCTGATTGATATAAGTGATCTTTATGTTAAAACATATTTACAATTCAATTTATATACATACAAGATAATTTTTACCTTTACCATAATAATCGCACTCAACATACCTCCACTTAATTTTAATGTCCATTTTACAAAGTTTAGGAATTTGAGATCTTTTAATCGAGCTTGAAGAAGACATATTACTACACAGTTAACTTATGTATTCTTAATTCCTCAAAATTAATCCATTGAGTGAAGATCAAATCGTGTCGGCAACTACTTTTTACACGACGGTTTATTTACTTTCACGGGTGGTAATTTATGGAAACTTGATATTAATTGTAAATTCTGCCCTAATAATTTTACATTCTCTGACTTAGAATGGGAGCACATCATGTGTAAAGTGTTGAAATATTTTAAAAAGAATTGATATTTTTATATTATGATGTTTTCTTTCATTTTGTATTAATTTCGTCCACCCAGTTATACATAGACTAATTCAAGCTAAAACATCCTGGGTAGATACAGTTTCAGTTGATCTATTTTTTTTAAGATAAATGAATATCACGACTGTGGTTTGATCGTTGACCGTAACATTTAATTAAGCAGAAATTTTAATTCTTAGAAAATTTGAATATATTGAATTTGAAAAATGTGTAAATGATGATAAAGATTGCAGTTTTATACTATATACAATAAACAAATATTGTCAATTTTATCAAAAAATGTATTTAAATTTCCTCTGTTTGCATCTAAATACATGTGCGCCTGTTAATTTAATTTGTTGTTCAGTTCGGTAGTGTCCAACTTCCTGAATTTGACATTTTTGTATCATTAATATTATAATAATAATATTCATTAATATTATAATAATAATATTAAGTAGATATATGAAAAATCAGACAATGAATTCATTGATAAATACCGGTAGCAGACACAGTGATTGCATGCTAGCTTGTCATGATGAAAGATCCTGGACCTGAACTCCTAAAGCGCCATCTGTAATTAAGTGGAGATAACTCTTCACAAATGTTTCCCAATTTTGTTACAGTGATATCTGAAATTTTAATTCATAATAAATGAGTGGAATCTGCAATCACCAAGAGAGAACATTCTGTATATATATATATATATATTCAATGGAAGATTCTGGCTGCAGCTGATTGATATAAGTGATCTTTATGTTAAAGCATATTTACAATTCAATTTATATACGTACAAGATAATTTTTACCTTTACCATAATAATCGCACTCAACATACCTCCAATTTATGTTAATGTCCATTTTACAAAGTTTAGGAATTTGAGATCTTTTAATCGAGCTTGAAGAAGACATAGTAATCAACAGTAAACTTATGTATTCTTAATTCCTCAAAATTAATCCATTGAGTGAAGATCAAATCGTGTCGGCAACTACTTTTTACACGATGGTTTATTTACTTTCACAGGTGGTAATTTATGGAAACTTGATATTAATTGTAAATTTTGACCTAATCATTTTATATTCTCTGACTTAGAATAGGAGCACATCATGTGTAAAGTGTTGAAATATTTTAAAAAGAATTGATATTTTTATATTATGATGTTTTCTTTCATTTTGTATTAATTTCGTCCACACAGTTATAAATAGACCAATTCAAGCTAAAACATCCTGGGTATATACGGTTTCAGTTGATCTATTTTTTTTAATATAAATGAATATCACGACTGTGGTTTGATCGTTGACAGTAACATTTAATTAAGCAGAAATTTTAATTCTTAACAAATTTGAATATATTGAATTTGAAAAATGTGTAAATGATGATAATGATTGCAGTTTTATACTATATACAATAAACAAATATTGTCAATTTTATCAAAAAATGTATTTAAATTTCCTCTGTTTGCATCTAAATACATGTGCGCCTCTTAATTAAATTTTTTGTTCAGTTCGGTAGTGTCCAACTTCCTGAATTTGACATTTTTGTATCATTAATATTATAATAATAATATTCATTAATATTATAATAATAATATTAAGTAGATATATGAAAAATCAGACAATGAATTCATTGATAAATACCGGTAGCAGACACAGTGATTGCATGCTGGCTTGTCATGATGAAAGATCCTGGACCTAAACTACTAAAGCGCCATCTGTAATTAAGTGGAGATAACTCTTCACAAATGTTTCCCAATTTTGTTACAGTGATATCTGAAATTTTAATTCATAATAAATGTGTGGAATCTGCAATCACCAGGAGAGAACATTCTGTAAATATATATTTTCAATGGAAGATTCTGGCTGCAGCTGATTAATATAAGTGATCTTTATGTTAAAACATATTTACAATTCAATTTATATACATACAAGATAATTTTTACCTTTACCATAATAATTGCACTCAACATACCTCCACTTAATTTTAATGTCCATTTTACAAAGTTTAGGAATTTGAGATCTTTTAATCGAGCTTGAAGAAGACATATTACTACACAGTTAACTTATGTATTCTTAATTCCTCAAAATTAATCCATTGAGTGAAGATCAAATCGTGTCGGCAACTACTTTTTACACGACGGTTTATTTACTTTCACGGGTGGTAATTTATGGAAACTTGATATTAATTGTAAATTCTGCCCTAATAATTTTACATTCTCTGACTTAGAATGGGAGCACATCATGTGTAAAGTGTTGAAATATTTTAAAAAGAATTGATATTTTTATATTATGATGTTTTCTTTCATTTTGTATTAATTTCGTCCACCCAGTTATACATAGACTAATTCAAGCTAAAACATCCTGGGTAGATACGGTTTCAGTTGATCTATTTTTCTTAAGATAAATGAATATCACAACTGTGGTTTGATCGTTGACCGTAACATTTAATTAAGCAGAAATTTTAATTCTTAGAAAATTTGAATATATTGAATTTGAAAAATGTGTAAATGATGATAAAGATTGCAGTTTTATACTATACAATAAACAAATATTGTCAATTTGATCAAAAAATGTATTTAAATTTCCTCTGTTTGCATCTAAATACATGTGCGCCTCTTAATTAAATTTTTTGTTCAGTTCGGTAGTGTCCAACTTCCTGAATTTGACATTTTTGTATCATTAATATTATAATAATAATATTCATTAATATTATAATAATAATATTAAGTAGATATATGAAAAATCAGACAATGAATTCATTGATAAATACCGGTAGCAGACACAGTGATTGCATGCTGGCTTGTCATGATGAAAGATCCTGGACCTAAACTACTAAAGCGCCATCTGTAATTAAGTGGAGATAACTCTTCACAAATGTTTCCCAATTTTGTTACAGTGATATCTGAAATTTTAATTCATAATAAATGAGTGGAATCCGCAATCACCAGGAGAGAACATTCTGTATATATATATATATATATATATATATATTCAATGGAAGATTCTGGCTGCAGCTGATTGATATAAGTGATCTTTATGTTAAAGCATATTTACAATTCAATTTATATACATACAAGATAATTTTTACCTTTACCATAATAATCGCACTCAACATACCTCCATTTTATGTCAATGTCCATTTTACAAAGTTTAGGAATTTGAGATCTTTTAATCGAGCTTGAAGAAGACATAGTAATCCACAGTTAACTTATGTATTCTTAATTCCTCAAAATTAATCCATTGAGTGAAGATCAAATCGTGTCGGCAACTACTTTTTACACGATGGTTTATTTACTTTCACAGGTGGTAATTTATGGAAACTTGATATTAATTGTAAATTCTGACCTAATAATTTTACATTCTCTGACTTAGAATAGGAGCACATCATGTGTAAAGTGTTGAAATATTTTAAAAAGAATTGATATTTTTATATTATGATGTTGTCTTTCATTTTGTATTAATTTCGTCCACACAGTTATAAATAGACCAATTCAAGCTAAAACATCCTGGGTATATACGGTTTCAGTTGATCTATTTTTTTAAGATAAATGAATATCACGACTGTGGTTTGATCGTTGACCGTAACATTTAATTAAGCAGAAATTTTAATTCTTCGAAAATTTGAATATATTGAATTTGAAAAATGTGTAAATGATGATGATAAAGATTGCAGTTTTATACTATATACAATAAACAAATATTGTCAATTTTATCAAAAAATGTATTTAAATTTCCTCTGTTTGCATCTAAATACATGTGCGCCTGTTAATTTAATTTTTTGTTCAGTTCGGTAGTGTCCAACTTCCTGAATTTGACATTTTTGTATCATTAATATTATAATAATAATATTAAGTAGATATATGAAAAATCAGACAAAGAATTCATTGATAAATACCGGTAGCAGACAATGATTGCATGCTGGCTTATCATGATAAATGATCCGGGACCTGAACTACTAAAGCGCATTCTGTAATTAAGTGGAGATAACGCTTCATAAATGTTTTCCAATTTTGTTACAATGATATCGGAAATTTTAATTCATAATAAATGTGTGGAATCTGCAATCACCAGGAGAGAACATTCTGTAAATATATATTTTCACTGGAAGATTCTGGCTGCAGCTGATTAATATAAGTGATCTTTATGTTAAAACATATTTACAATTCAATTTATATACATACAAGATAATTTTTACCTTTACCATAATAATTGCACTCAACATACCTCCACTTAATTTTAATGTCCATTTTACAAAGTTTAGGAATTTGAGATCTTTTAATCGAGCTTGAAGAAGACATATTACTACACAGTTAACTTATGTATTCTTAATTCCTCAAAATTAATCCATTGAGTGAAGATCAAATCGTGTCGGCAACTACTTTTTACACGACGGTTTATTTACTTTCACGGGTGGTAATTTATGGAAACTTGATATTAATTGTAAATTCTGCCCTAATAATTTTACATTCTCTGACTTAGAATGGGAGCACATCATGTGTAAAGTGTTGAAATATTTTAAAAAGAATTGATATTTTTATATTATGATGTTTTCTTTCATTTTGTATTAATTTCGTCCACCCAGTTATACATAGACTAATTCAAGCTAAAACATCCTGGGTAGATACGGTTTCAGTTGATCTATTTTTCTTAAGATAAATGAATATCACAACTGTGGTTTGATCGTTGACCGTAACATTTAATTAAGCAGAAATTTTAATTCTTAGAAAATTTGAATATATTGAATTTGAAAAATGTGTAAATGATGATAAAGATTGCAGTTTTATACTATACAATAAACAAATATTGTCAATTTGATCAAAAAATGTATTTAAATTTCCTCTGTTTGCATCTAAATACATGTGCGCCTCTTAATTAAATTTTTTGTTCAGTTCGGTAGTGTCCAACTTCCTGAATTTGACATTTTTGTATCATTAATATTATAATAATAATATTCATTAATATTATAATAATAATATTAAGTAGATATATGAAAAATCAGACAATGAATTCATTGATAAATACCGGTAGCAGACACAGTGATTGCATGCTGGCTTGTCATGATGAAAGATCCTGGACCTAAACTACTAAAGCGCCATCTGTAATTAAGTGGAGATAACTCTTCACAAATGTTTCCCAATTTTGTTACAGTGATATCTGAAATTTTAATTCATAATAAATGTGTGGAATCTGCAATCACCAGGAGAGAACATTCTGTAAATATATATTTTCAATGGAAGATTCTGGCTGCAGCTGATTAATATAAGTGATCTTTATGTTAAAACATATTTACAATTCAATTTATATACATACAAGATAATTTTTACCTTTACCATAATAATTGCACTCAACATACCTCCACTTAATTTTAATGTCCATTTTACAAAGTTTAGGAATTTGAGATCTTTTAATCGAGCTTGAAGAAGACATATTACTACACAGTTAACTTATGTATTCTTAATTCCTCAAAATTAATCCATTGAGTGAAGATCAAATCGTGTCGGCAACTACTTTTTACACGACGGTTTATTTACTTTCACGGGTGGTAATTTATGGAAACTTGATATTAATTGTAAATTCTGCCCTAATAATTTTACATTCTCTGACTTAGAATGGGAGCACATCATGTGTAAAGTGTTGAAATATTTTAAAAAGAATTGATATTTTTATATTATGATGTTTTCTTTCATTTTGTATTAATTTCGTCCACCCAGTTATACATAGACTAATTCAAGCTAAAACATCCTGGGTAGATACGGTTTCAGTTGATCTATTTTTCTTAAGATAAATGAATATCACAACTGTGGTTTGATCGTTGACCGTAACATTTAATTAAGCAGAAATTTTAATTCTTAGAAAATTTGAATATATTGAATTTGAAAAATGTGTAAATGATGATAAAGATTGCAGTTTTATACTATACAATAAACAAATATTGTCAATTTGATCAAAAAATGTATTTAAATTTCCTCTGTTTGCATCTAAATACATGTGCGCCTCTTAATTAAATTTTTTGTTCAGTTCGGTAGTGTCCAACTTCCTGAATTTGACATTTTTGTATCATTAATATTATAATAATAATATTCATTAATATTATAATAATAATATTAAGTAGATATATGAAAAATCAGACAATGAATTCATTGATAAATACCGGTAGCAGACACAGTGATTGCATGCTGGCTTGTCATGATGAAAGATCCTGGACCTAAACTACTAAAGCGCCATCTGTAATTAAGTGGAGATAACTCTTCACAAATGTTTCCCAATTTTGTTACAGTGATATCTGAAATTTTAATTCATAATAAATGAGTGGAATCCGCAATCACCAGGAGAGAACATTCTGTATATATATATATATATATATATATTCAATGGAAGATTCTGGCTGCAGCTGATTGATATAAGTGATCTTTATGTTAAAGCATATTTACAATTCAATTTATATACATACAAGATAATTTTTACCTTTACCATAATAATCGCACTCAACATACCTCCATTTTATGTCAATGTCCATTTTACAAAGTTTAGGAATTTGAGATCTTTTAATCGAGCTTGAAGAAGACATAGTAATCCACAGTTAACTTATGTATTCTTAATTCCTCAAAATTAATCCATTGAGTGAAGATCAAATCGTGTCGGCAACTACTTTTTACACGATGGTTTATTTACTTTCACAGGTGGTAATTTATGGAAACTTGATATTAATTGTAAATTCTGACCTAATAATTTTACATTCTCTGACTTAGAATAGGAGCACATCATGTGTAAAGTGTTGAAATATTTTAAAAAGAATTGATATTTTTATATTATGATGTTGTCTTTCATTTTGTATTAATTTCGTCCACACAGTTATAAATAGACCAATTCAAGCTAAAACATCCTGGGTATATACGGTTTCAGTTGATCTATTTTTTTAAGATAAATGAATATCACGACTGTGGTTTGATCGTTGACCGTAACATTTAATTAAGCAGAAATTTTAATTCTTCGAAAATTTGAATATATTGAATTTGAAAAATGTGTAAATGATGATGATAAAGATTGCAGTTTTATACTATATACAATAAACAAATATTGTCAATTTTATCAAAAAATGTATTTAAATTTCCTCTGTTTGCATCTAAATACATGTGCGCCTGTTAATTTAATTTTTTGTTCAGTTCGGTAGTGTCCAACTTCCTGAATTTGACATTTTTGTATCATTAATATTATAATAATAATATTAAGTAGATATATGAAAAATCAGACAAAGAATTCATTGATAAATACCGGTAGCAGACAATGATTGCATGCTGGCTTATCATGATAAATGATCCGGGACCTGAACTACTAAAGCGCATTCTGTAATTAAGTGGAGATAACGCTTCATAAATGTTTTCCAATTTTGTTACAATGATATCGGAAATTTTAATTCATAATAAATGTGTGGAATCTGCAATCACCAGGAGAGAACATTCTGTAAATATATATTTTCAATGGAAGATTATGGCTGCAGCTGATTAATATAAGTGATCTTTATGTTAAAACATATTTACAATTCAATTTATATACATACAAGATAATTTTTACCTTTACCATAATAATTGCACTCAACATACCTCCACTTAATTTTAATGTCCATTTTACAAAGTTTAGGAATTTGAGATCTTTTAATCGAGCTTGAAGAAGACATATTACTACACAGTTAACTTATGTATTCTTAATTCCTCAAAATTAATCCATTGAGTGAAGATCAAATCGTGTCGGCAACTACTTTTTACACGACGGTTTATTTACTTTCACGGGTGGTAATTTATGGAAACTTGATATTAATTGTAAATTCTGCCCTAATAATTTTACATTCTCTGACTTAGAATGGGAGCACATCATGTGTAAAGTGTTGAAATATTTTAAAAAGAATTGATATTTTTATATTATGATGTTTTCTTTCATTTTGTATTAATTTCGTCCACCCAGTTATACATAGACTAATTCAAGCTAAAACATCCTGGGTAGATACGGTTTCAGTTGATCTATTTTTCTTAAGATAAATGAATATCACAACTGTGGTTTGATCGTTGACCGTAACATTTAATTAAGCAGAAATTTTAATTCTTAGAAAATTTGAATATATTGAATTTGAAAAATGTGTAAATGATGATAAAGATTGCAGTTTTATACTATACAATAAACAAATATTGTCAATTTGATCAAAAAATGTATTTAAATTTCCTCTGTTTGCATCTAAATACATGTGCGCCTCTTAATTAAATTTTTTGTTCAGTGCGGTAGTGTCCAACTTCCTGAATTTGACATTTTTGTATCATTAATATTATAATAATAATATTCATTAATATTATAATAATAATATTAAGTAGATATATGAAAAATCAGACAATGAATTCATTGATAAATACCGGTAGCAGACACAGTGATTGCATGCTGGCTTATCATGATGAAAGATCCTGGACCTGAACTACTAAAGCGCCATCTGTAATTAAGTGGAGATAACTCTTCACAAATGTTTCCCAATTTTGTTACAATGCTATTAACCCGAATAATCCAGTCGTTATATTCCACTCACTATCGATCGCTTCATTAACGCCTGAATGCATTCACCTGGTAAATCCTTCAACCGGAAGAATTGATAGATCAGTGAATTATGGGTATTTATTTACTTGAAATACGCGCGAAAAAGAGGCGGAGCTTCTCAATGTTTGTAAACATGTACATGTGCGATGGAACGATTAGATACATGTGTACATTGCATTCATGTTTTTGACTTAAACAAACTAAAATCCAAAAGAGAAGAAGTGTTGGTAAGCTGTGTTGGTAAGCTGCATAGCGACGTGGACCTGATAAAAACATTGTCATTCTGTTATGATCTGGATGAGTTAAATCTGAGGAATGCAATAGGTTTCGATGAAAGTAGTTATTTTGTTTGTGACAGTTGTTTTAACAACTTGAGATCAATTTTTGTATCGCTAAACAAGTGTAACCAGTTGAAAGCAAAGTTATCAACAAGGGTTTCGCCTAGTTACAGACCTTTATGTGACAATTTAACTGTGAGAGATGAGGTTCAATGTGAAACTGTTGAATATTGTGAACCAGAGAATGAAATATCCAGCTTACTATTAATAAGTGAACATGAGATTTGTACACCTTATGTGCTCAATTCTACTAGGAAACGGCCAAGACATGCATTTACACCCACACAGTCTCACACCTAAGTCAAAGAGGAAAACACAGCCAAAAACACCAAAGTCAAAAAAGAACAGGAGGAGGCTACACTTCACTCCATTTCATTCTGAGGATGGCAGGGAGACACCAAATGTTGCTGTGCAGTCTCCAGGACCCAAAGTAAAGGTAAATACAATGCACATGGTGATCCAGTTGTTATATTTCACTAAACATTTAGGTAATTCACATGAATATTTGTACTAGGTGGGTTACTGGTTCTGCAGACCGGTGAACAAAAATAAATTTTGTCCTCTCACAGAGCAAAAATGACTTGATGCACATAACACACTGTAAGTGACCATCCAGCACAAAAAATGTCAATGTATATTTCATACATGTATCTTTAGGGTTTTAGGTCTTAACGAAAGGCTTCAGAGTCTTAATATATGCATGCGATATTACCAGGCTGCACCAAAGATGTACATGTAGTGTTGATTTTACTCCTTTTTGCTGGCATACATATATGTATATACAGAACAGAACATAATTTTTATTGGTGTTAAATCCATATACAAAGGATTGTTACCAAAACAACACATAAAATACAAAACAAAAGAAACTGTAAATTGCAATTTAACTATATATACATGTACATGACATGAACTTTTTCTCATCAGTCAGGGCATAAAAAGATGGACAAATACTATAAATATTGGCAAAAGTTGTATTCCTAATATTGTTAAGGCTGGAGCATGTAATGAGAACATGATATTTATCTTCAACTCCATTTTTACACAAGGGACAATTATTATACATTATTATATATACATGTATTCAATTTCACTATTGTGAAACACTGAGTTGGATGCAAAGAGCTTGATTTTACGAATATATAAGAATATAAAAAAATACATGTAAAAATCTATCTATACAGCTTTAATTAGGAATGATCCCCTTAAACCTATTAAATTATAAAATGCATGTAATGAATTTTTTCAGGTGCAGCTGGAATTTAAAGGAAGTTGTAGACAGACGGATCTGAAAGGACCTGGGAAACTTGCATGTCGAAGCATTGTGCAAAAACAGTATAAAACAGCATTAAACCACCTGCTCAAGATAGATGACGCTAAAAAGGAGTTAGCTAGAACAGTTAGGAGGAAGACAATATCACGAGAGGTCCAGAATTTATGTAATGACAAAGACTCTGTATTCAGAGGATCTAATATTAAAAATTTCTCATGGAAATCAGCTCACAAGGAATTGCAAAAGAACTGTCCAGTGACAATTGACCTTATGAAAATTATTTGTGGCAATAACAAAACAGAGAAGTTAACACCTAGACTTATTTCCAGTGTTGGAATTATGTTATTCAACAGAAACCAGCAGATGAATGCCATCCAATCCATCAATAGTGTTCTGATGTTCAGGGGACATGTGAGAACTAGGGTAAGTTACATTTATGACACTTTATTACATGTACATTATCATGATTGGGTAAATGATATATATTTTTTTGTACCAGTCACATTTTGTAAATTTCTGATGAGATATAGTGTCCTTAAAACTTTTAAGTCTGAAAATTATGTCAATCGACAACAATCGCCCAATGTTTTAAGCTGAATATCATGAATATTAAATGTTTGTGTTTGACGTCCAGTCGAATGACACCTTATTACCATACAGCATGGTCCTATGACTACCTTCACATGCTGGAGACCAGTATATTTTAAAGTCTTGATATTACTTTTTCAGTTGTAATTTTGCTTGTTTCTTTGTCATTTTCTGCAAACTGTAGCATTTATTGAATAAAAGACTACTTGTTTGTATTACCCATACATTCTCTCAAGAAGATCATGATGCAAAAGTTAAAATAAAAATCACTTGTAAGTTGTACAACATATATGTACAAACATGTACATGTATGAATCTGGAATGTTGTCAAACAAAATCAGCAATAAATTGAATACCACTGTTTTGCTTCTCCTTTAATTGGTCTATTATTCTGTTTTTATAGGTATACAGCACTTTCAATAGAGCAGGTTTCAGTAGTTCCTATAAGTCAACACTCAGTACAATCGACAAAATATGTGAAAGTTTTGATATCCCTGTTAAAACTTGGGCAAAGGCAAAGGCAGTGTCAGTCCAGTATGAAAGCAATGGCAATGTGAGAACAAGTACCAACAGCACTGGTAAGTACATGTACATTGTAATGTATATGCATATGTATTTAAATTGGACGATTTACAATTGTGTCTTATATATTTTTTCCGCTGTATGTTTTTCAACATTGTATTTAATTCAAGTTAACAATAAAATCATTGGTATTTGAATATTGTTACATGTAATAAATGGTTTGAATAGATAACAAATGCTATTGCATGTATTAACAGCCCTATTGGGTGTAAATATTTACAAAAAAGACTGATCTGTTGTTAGAATTAATATTACATATGCAAGTATCAACAATTTTAATATATTATTGCGAAACGGCTACACTCATATAGAATAAAATTATTTGGGGGGTCTTATTCCTTTTAAGACTCTTTTAAAAAAAAAATTAGGTCGTATTATGTTATGGCACTGTCAGCGTCCTTGTCGTCGACGTCGTCTGTGCACATTTCGTTTCCATTGTCTAACTTTATTTCTAGTTGACAGATCATTATAAAATTTTAACATAATGTTTCTTGACACAAAAGGAAGGTTGGTATTGAATTTGGAGTTTGTGGCCCCACCCATTTCAGAATGAGGGGCCAAAAGGGGCCAGTTTGAGTGTTTTCACATATTATATACATAAATGGACATTCTTATATGCGAAAGTTTTAAATTAATAATATGTTACTATGTAGAAGACATCATTCACTTATCATGTGTTGTTTTTACAGATGAACACAACTATGCACAACTTACAGAAACTGAAGATGTAATATGTGACATGACTCCTGATCACAGCTACACATTAAGCCCTCCATCAGAAGTACCACAAACACCAATTAACAGCACAGTTAATTACACTAGTCCAGGTATGTACATGTACACTTATTTAACATTTGAATGAAACAACCATTCTCAGAATGTTAAGGGGGCATGTATATTTTAAACCCCCTCCCCCCCCCTAAAAATGAAAAATCGATTACATGTATATATTTTTTTCTTTTTATACCAATTATATCCCCCAAAACGAATTTTAGGGGGTATGTAGGAATCACCCTGTCCGTCTGTCGTTTGTCCATCATTCTTGTAATCGCAACTCCTCCTATATGGTTTGTTGGATTTCAATGAAACTTAACCCAAAGGTAGTACACCATATGAAGATGTGCATGAAGGAACATAATTAGTCTGGCATAATCAAGGGGATATAATTGGACTTGAGGATATTTTCATGTTGTTCTATCTCAGTGACCTCGTAAGCGCATCTACTCCTATATGGTTTGTTTTTGTATTAAAATAAACTGAAGTTATTATTTACTGTCAAAATAAAGGAAGGTAGATATTTAGATGGCAGATAGAAAATCAAGAGACCATTATATATTGCATATATATACTACAAGTACATGTCCAAGTAAGATTAAAATGAACATGCATTTTATTTTCAGACATGGATTCTCCATTTACAACCTCTCCAGAAGAAGCAGCAATTGCTGTCAAAACATCATTTGAGGTTGTTATGGACAACTTAAATATGGTTCAGAAAACCCGCCACAAAACTCTGGAGACTGGGAACAAAACACACAACCTTACACACTCCATTGCTGTACAGCACCGTGTAACTGACAATACCAAAGATGCCACACTTCCACAAGCAGACATCTTATCTGTACATAATGAAGCTTTTGTGCCAAACCATGAAGACTATGAAGCATTGTATGCAGATTTTAAAGTTTTAATTCAACGTGCATTAGTGGAACACATCCCAGCTTTGAAGGATTATCATGACCTTGTAGAATTCCATATCCCACATCCATATTCCAAAGAGTCGTCAAAAAAGAGTAATGTTGTAAGTATAAAATATAAATGTGTGGCACTTTTAATTGAGAGGACTGATGGGTTAATTTCATTCTTTGTGATCGAAGTTATTTTCATGTTGTGATCCATGATAGATGCCAACTTTTATCTTGATCTGTTATTTTATGGAAATTTATTCGTGATTTTGAATTTTCAACTTTTTGTGAATGATGATTTGCATTATTTACTTTCTATGATATGTGGTGATGGGGACCCCCATCAGTGCCCTCTTTATTAGTAACGGATGTACAATTGCCAATTGTTAAGTTAGTATATGGTTTTCCAGGAAACTTCATATGTGTTTCATGTGAAAATAGTGATGTTTTTGCATATATGCATATTTTCTGTCAACCATACATATGTACCTGTATATGGAAAATGCAAGTTTATTTGTCGACCTTATACTTCAACTGACAAGATTTTTGAGATTTAGTCTAGTTGGTTAAGTCACATCACATCATGATTGTATTTTTACACCGACATTTGCAAAGAGTAAACAATTTTGGTAAGCTCCATACATGTATATTGGATTTGTTGGGGTTGTCTTCCTGAATGTGTTTTTAAATGAAATCTTATGTCCATGTATATATAAACCTTATTTAATTATAATACTAGGTTACTGATGAATGTATTTTTAACAAATTGTTATTTTCTATTTTAGATTCCCTTGGGTATACTTGAAAAAGATGAAAATATAACAGAGCAAATGGTAGAAATTGTTGAGCATCTGCAACAGTATGTTCCCAGAACAACAGACAATAAAATTATTCCAATTTTACTTGGAGGTGATGCCCTCAGTGTTGAACGCGGTGAAGCAGCAAGACGTGCCAGGTCTGATTCGTTTTCACCCGAAGACAGATTAGATGGTCTGGTGTGGAAAAGTGAAGATTGGCATGGACATGTGATATCATTACAGGTACATATAATTACATTTATTTGGAGTTTGAATTCCAAAATTCCTCATAGTAAGTTTAATTATGGGTTTTTTTCTGGGGAAAAAACATTATTACACAATTTTAATTTTATTTGATGCTGAAAGAAGATACAAGAAAACAGGCTACAATATATAGTAACACTCAAAAGTTTGGAATATGAAATTAAATTGACACATGTATCCGGGTTAAATCAGTTTTGCTCTGAATTTTTCTTTATACCTGTATATGGACCTCCATTCTTTTAATATATTGCATTACATCATAGCTTTTGAAGTTTTGTTTTCTTCTGTTATGATTCACATTGTCTTTAATTGTTGGTAATAAAAAAAAAGTTAAAAGTTTTATTTTCATATATTAATGAAATAAATTAATGTGAAACTTCAGCACTAAAATACTGAAGCAACCGTCCAAAAGGGCAAATCAAAAAAGTATAATCAACAAAAATATGATAATAGTATTGAACTAAGAGGAAAGATATCCAGAACAGAGAGAAAAGGAAAAGCACATAACAATTGAACTGAAGCATTTGCGTTGTGAACCCGACAACAAATAAAAATATACATTACATGTACATATGTTGTTCTTTTTAACCAAAATATAAATATACTGGACACTTTTTGATGCAAAAATTCATTTCTTTACAGGAAACATTCAACATTTTGTATAAAGGAACTTCATCCGGAGAAAAGGGCACATTATTCCAGCTTAGAAACCAGTTTGACAGACGTGGTGTAAAATCAGAGGTACTGCTAGTTGTTAGTTTGCTACATATTTACTCAGTGCCCTTATTTAGCTCTTTTTCAAAATAGGATAATTATCCACAGATTAAGGGGCAGGGTTGTGATTTTGATGACAAACACAATTTCATCATGCCTCTCCCAAGTCAGAGACATTTACTTGTGATAGTATTTTTTAGTTGTCGCTTATTACTTTATAAAATTGGAACTGTATGGAAGTGTTATTTTTAAAAGTCCAGCTGATTGAATTATTCAACATGTTTTATTACATAGGGCTTCACACACCTTTGGTCACTGTATGTAAATTTCCTGCGTTCGTTCATTTCATAGGGGCTGTCTCTTTCCCCATATCTTGTTATATTCTTTGTGCAAGTGCAGATTTTTATTACATGACTAAAATATATGTGATTGTATAAAAACTGAAATTTTACATAAGTTGTAGACAATAGGTTTCAGAAGTTGCATTCTGATAGACATGTCTATCACAGACATGACAGACTGTGTAATTTGCTTTTATATATATACTTGATAACTTCCCCTCGTTATTGTTTATTGTGGGAACACTTTTTTCCTGATTATAACTATTGTATAGCACTAACAGTTTTGAGAGAAGAGTTCTAAGGTGGCAAAATGATCTTTTACTTTGAACATGACAATATAAAACAAGGTGGACAACCTACATCATAATTTTATATAATTTCTGGACCGGTCTCAGGATTCTTTTCAACTGGTCCAGAAATTATACAAAATTATGACGTAGGTTGTCCACCTTGTAAAATGTATTTTTAAACACACTTTTAAAATACCTTTTTGTTTCTATCTGTTTCAGGTTAAGAATTCAGTCAATGATTGCCGTGAATTTTTTAGATTCGTGACGAAAGGATACATCATCTTAGCGGCTTTAAAGCTATTGGGACTATCGTCATTGGATCAGTTTGAATCTATTAAAACTTCAACAGAAAAGGAAGAACAAAAGTCTTTCCTTGAAAAACTGTCATCAGACATTGTAAGTCAGTTCATTGCTACTGAAGAATTTAAATTTGAGCAAACTGTTCTAGAGCAGACCAGAACTATTCAACGTGTTCCATGCGGATATCCGGGCTGTCCAAAATCATTCGCTGTCGATGGCAGGTGTAGACAGAAACACCGTGACACATGCATGTATAAACATTTTACTGTATTAAATGAAAACGAAAGTAACAATATATCGCCACCAGAAGGATGATGACTTTAAGTTCAACTATGTGTGCAATGTTCTGAGGGAAGGGTTGATGGACTGGAACCGTGAGGACGCATCCAAGGAGAATGATGGAGACCGTATAATTCGTTTATGGCGGTTTGACATGCTTAAGTTCTTCATGACACACCATACAAAATATTGTCTTCTTGGGTTTAAACTACAGTCCCAAATTATGGCTTTATTGACTCCAAGACTAGCATTTGAACTGAAGCATAATCGCTCTATAAATATTCATGGTGGAGAAGGTGGGAATGTTCCAGGTGACTTGGCCCTTGAATTTATGAACATGCGTGCTAAAGATGCTCTACATGCATTACGTGGAAACATAACCTCGGCATCCATTCAACGTGTTGGAAGTAGTCTTCAGGGCTGTAACCATATTATCGATGCCTACACAAAAGGTTTGGACCAATTCTTTGGTAAACCGTCAAACTGGAAGCCAACTTTAAAAAAAGACATAGAGACATTCGTGAAAGAGTTGAGTTCAGAGGATTTGTTTAATAGGAGACCAGGAAGACACTTTCGCTCATTTCAGAAAATTGACTTTGAAACACTAGACAAGTTGGACCGAAACAAACTTTCAAAATGGTTAACCGTGCAAAAAGGAGAGTTTGCTAAATTGCAGAGATCACGTTCCTATGCTATATAGATAGAATGACTGAACAGCTACATGTCAGACATGGGGTAATCGTAATCAGTTGTAATCGATTACATTTTTTCATGTAATTGGATATAATCTGTAATCGACCATTTTTTAGATTACATGTAATCATAATGTAATCGATTACATTCATTTTAACCCTGTAATCATGATTACTTTCTGATTACATTTAGATTACTTTTCATCATTTTGACTAATTTTGTCTTGAAACATATCTCCTTAGATATTTAATGTATGATTTATGTAAATGAATTTTCTTCATGAAATTTATTAAACAAATAATGTAGAATGGTTTACTAGAAAAAATATAAAGTTTATTGACATTTATATAAAAAAATATGTTATGAAATTCAATTGTTAAAAAGACTTGATGTCCAAACAATAATATCTCAATTTCAAAATTTCAGTGAAAACAGTTTGTCGGCTTGTGTAAAACACAACAAGCTCTAAAATTTTTAATTATCTGACACAACTTTCAAGATTTCATATATGAAATTGCTTCTATGAAAGACTCGCCATGTCCTCATGATTCCCATAAGATAAAGAAATATTTTATATAAACCAAAACCTAGGTATCTCATGAAGATTTCTTATACAAGTTTTAAAAGAGATCTAAATTTCAATAAAGATATTATATAAAAAGCAAAATGTAAATTATATAGTAGAATAACAAAATATTTTCAATCATACATATTACAAATTAAGTGATAAATAGCATGTTGTAATATTTGTAAAATTTTTGATTTTTTTTAAAGAATATTCCAATGTATCCGATATTCAGAGATATGTGATATTTCTGCTTTTTATTTTGGTGCTGATTTTCCTTTTAATATTGTATTATATGATGATATTCATTATTTGTGGGTTACTATGCAACCTGTAATGAATATTTTATTAAATCTATTTACATAAATTAAGGATTTAGTTTTCATATTTAGACTGAGAAATTGTGCATATTTTTAAGCAAGTTTTTAGAACCAGTATGACTTGTTTTTTTTATTTTCTGAATTATATATCACATTGAAATGGTGTGAAATTTAGTAATGGTGATTGTTACATAATTTGGTGTCATAAATAAGACCATAATTACAACTTTATCTGTGGCACTTGTTAACTGCTAGTTTATTATCCACAATAAACTTTTGACAGGATGTTTGAAATTATTTGATATAATTATATTATTAAAATGTGCAAATGTATGTTATAATATTTACTAATAGCATGTTTGTGTATCAAGTATATGTGCATATGTATGACTTTTTAAAATATTATGTGCTTTATTTATTTATATGTGCTGTATGTTGTATGCATGTTTGTGTATCAAGTGGATATGTATGGCTTGATGATTTTAAATTATTATGTGCTTTTTTATATGTGCTGTATGTTGTATTCATTTGATGTCATGTATGTGTTGTTCAATGTATAGTCGAATTTAAAAGCTCGTTAGAGCTTGTGTTATGCTTGTTGTATATGCTTCGACTTTAAATAAAACTTATTTATTTATTTATAAGATGGAATGAATATTGGTTATAGTAATAAGAAACAACATATTTTTTGAAAAAAGGAAAATGAGAATTGCTGTTTATAATTTACAATGTACTGTATGTTATTGCATGTAATGATCACATTAAAACTGAATTGTAATTCATAGTTTTGAGTAAGAAATACATTAAATAAGAGATATTGGACAGATGCACACCAGACAAAATAACATAAAACACTAATATATTGGTTGTCGTGACATTAAATGTAATCAGTAATGCAATTGATTACATTTATAAAGTAATTGTAATGTAATCGATTACATTTGAAAATTGATGTAATCGTAATGTAATCATGAAAATTGCAAAGTAATTGTAATGGATTACATTTGAATGTAATTGACCCCAATGTAGTACATGTACCGGTATATCTGCAATTTTGTATTGAAAATTTGAACAGAGAACACCTTTAATTAGTGTTAATTTATATATATATATATGTAGAAATATTTAATTGGAAATAACATGTATTGTCAAAAGAATTTTTTTTTCTGGTATACTTGCTCTATATAAAATGTAAATATTTTACACATTTTGTTCAAGCAGTTATAAAAAAAAATCAAATGTATCTTGTATTACCAAATAAGAGGCCAGATTGTAACTTCATTTTAAGTAAATTTATGTCTTGGAATACCTCAATTTCATAGTTTATAGAATTTTTTATGGAAAAGGTCTTGGTGAAACAATTCAAGTGCTAATTTTTTAGACCAATACTTCATCAGTTTAGGGTTGCAGTGTTAAGTAAAGTTGTTTAGTCAGGAAATTTTGGATGGATTTTCATAAAATCATTTTAGGAAAATTACATTTATACTGGATAAAATAAATCGGTTTTCTAATACATTTAAATAAGCCCAGTATATTTGCCGTAGATTTTCCGTTTTTATTATAACCAGATGTTGGAAAAATCAGATGTATGTCTTTCAATTGTTTTTTGGTATGTTTTGTGCATTCAACATTTTGCCTTTGTTGAACTAAATAGTGATACATATAGTGCCAATATTTTACTGTTTGTTTTCACATGTGCATATTTCTTGGTTGTGTACTCTGGATTTTGATATCAAAGTAATAAAGTTTTGTATGTACATGTTAGTATATGTTTTATTTATTTCAAAACAGTGAAGCCTAAGACTGGCAAAAGCCAAAGATTAACAAAATGCAAATGAACAACAACTGAGGATATAACATTGCAGTCCTTCTAAAAACCACTAATGTGTAATTAAACACAGGCACTTTTAAGGGTAAAAATCATTCCTGCTCAACCTGTCATTATTAATACTATTTCCTATGTTAAGGTCCTAGTGTTGCTGATTAGGCATAAGTTGCCGAAATGGTGATACAACCCATTAAAATGGTGTGAGTGCGAGTTTGTAGGCAGTGGAACAGCAAACAAACTATTTTCAAGCCTTAACATCTGTTCTGACTGCTCAAGTTTTTTTGTTTTTTTTATGTTTCTCATGTGCATTCAACCCACAGTGAGTTGACACAAATACTATAAGTTTGAGTAAGTAGATAATTAGTTTATTATAGCATCAAAATGGGTCTACTGTAATGTATAAAGAAGCTTTACATTTAATTTGAACAACAATGAACAAATAACAAGAAATTTATTAAATGAATCGGATATGTCCTTGAAAGGTCTATGTAACAAATTTTAATCTCTAAGTTTTGAAATCTGTTGTACAAAATAAAATAAAAACAAATCATAAATGGAAAACGTCCTTAAAAGACAAGTATATGCAGATGTGTAAAATTGAGACCTTTTCATCAAATCCTATTATAAAACCATAGATAAATGAGATGAAAAATTATATCAATAACATTACCACTTTAAAATAGAATTTTAACTTCGCCAAGTCGTATTTTTTTTAATCAAAAAGTAGCATTCAGTAAAATAAGTTAAATGAAAATTTGTCCATTTGAAAATATGGTGTATTACATTGAAATAAAAGAGATATGGAGTGAACGGCGATAAGACAACACCGAACAACAAGTATATTGCCAAATTAGTACAAAAAGATTCCAATTTACATGTACATGTATGTAAATGTTTTAGCCTAATATGTACCAAAAAGGTGTATGTAATGTTAGATACAAGCCAAGGACTATTTCCATCAGATCTTGCTACACATCTTTTCTTCAGTAATTGAAACTGTGCAATGTTTTTAAAATATATTTTACAAGATTCATCATCCTTTTGTTATTTAGACATGTTGGATAACTGACAGTTTTTAAAAATATCACATTTTTTACCGGTATTTGAAGCAGGTTACTATTATTGTAAGTATGGATCAATGCTTTACAGATCTACATGTATAATAAATAATAATGACATATATATGATTCAGTAATCAGTTAACTAATCAACAGACTTCCTCCATGAGAAGAAGAATTTCTTTCGCAAGATCATGATTTTGAAGTCCAAGATAAATAATATCATCCTCACACATTAGGTAGTTACAATTTTGAATTATACTTTCAATCAATGAATTGTCATATGCATTTATGATGTCACTGCCTTCGTCAACTAAACAGTCATGAAAGTCAAGCAAATTTTCCCTTAATAGCTCTACCTGGTAGTCATCAACTGTTCTTACTGAATCGTCACAAATATCTAACATAGCCATTTCACTGCTGAAGTCCATGACACAATCAAAAGAAACACAACTGCCACATTTGCATTTTTCAAAACACAAACTGCAACAAAGGCATTCAACAATATCATGTTTTTCTGACAATTTGCTTTTGCTGTCCAGCTTGAAATGGTTGTTCATAATCGCTCGTAAACAAGTTGAAGACTTGCAAAATTCTCTCATTTCATTTGATAATCGGTCTTTTGCAATGTCACGGCCTGTGTAGTAGATGATTGATGTACTATGGCGTCCATCTCTGCCTGCCCGATCACTCTCTTGAGCAAATTGCTCAAGGTCACGAGGTGCACCCCAATGAACAACAAAATCAATATCTGGTACATCTACTCCCATGCCAAAAGCTACGGTAGCAAAAACTGTTCTTAATTTACTGTCTGTTTTTGTGAATTCTTGAAGAACATGTTCTTTATTAGAAGGTGCTGTTGATCTGTGAAACATTGCAAACAATCTATCAGATTCTGTGTCACCTTGCTGTATGTGCATGTTGAAGTGGTCATATAAGTTTGCACAAGTCACAATATTTCGACCAAATACAACAGTTTTTTTGGCCCTTTCTTTGTTATTTACAATGTCATTTAACAACCAATCCAATTCACTATAACGGTTCTTAGATTTCTTTACATGATAAGTTATATTTTTTCGATCTGGTAATTCATACACTACACTGGTTTCTTCCTCCATCATGTCCAACTTCTTCAAGATCTGTGACTTCATATTTGTTGTTGCAGTGGCGGTTAAAGCTACATATGTTACATCATCTGGTAAGATTGAACGAAGCTCTGCTAATCTGCCATAATCTTGTCGGAATTCAGCACCCCTGTAAAAAAGAAAATATTTTAAATAATTGTTTTTTGTTTGTACCTGAAAGTACATGTAAATTATATACATGTATTGTATATCTTAACTAATTCTGTGTTACTTGTTTTCTGAATTTAAATACAGGTGCTATCTGATCAATATACCTTACCTTATAGTGTATGTTTTCTGCTGAAGACTAAATATGAACAGTGAATTTTGTTTGTATTTGTCGTGGATTGTTCATTTAATTGTTACACGTACATCTTAAAAGATTTTGCGACATTACATTAACTGTAATCCGATATTGAAAGTTTTTTAATCTAGTCATTACTCATAACCATGTAGTTCTATCATAAACTTCAACTTTATTTTCTACCATTGTTTTTGGTTTTCGAGTTGAAAAAAAATCATGTTTTGTTACATGATGTCACCTTATCAGTGAAAACTCTAAAATTGGGGATAATTCACTACCATTTGCAACTTGTTTGAAGTGGATATAACACTTTTTTTGCATCATAAATCCCAAAAGAATAAAATACTGAAGTTACCTGGAAAAGGAATACATGTGCATGTATGAAGAAAAATCTGAACAATAAAGACTTGTGTTTCAGTGTCACAGGTATGCAAGACTGACCTGTCCTTTATTATAAATGAATTAACAATGACATAACATGTGAATTTAATTTTAGGCCCTTTAGGTTTAGGTTATTTGTTCTCTATCAGCCCTTTAATATCTTTTGGTTTTTGGTCTTCCAAATGTTTTGATTTTATCTGCACTGATGAGACATAAATGTCGAAATGGCCATATGCAGAACTCAATTTACTGCAATTTCGGTACTTTATTTCAATAAAACTTACCATTCAGTTATGCAGTGAGCTTCATCAATTACAATGGCTTTCAGGTTGTCGTGGAAAAATCCTGATGTGAAACATCTCCTCCACATACCAGGGGCAGGTTGTCGTGGAAAAATCCTGATGTGAAACATCTCCTCCACATACCAGGGGTAAGTGCAGCCTCTGGTGACGTAAATACAGTTGTGAATGCCCCTTCCGCGATTTTGTCTGCAACGCCTTTATCCTTCTGACACTCACCAACCAATGTGGCATTAATTCCAATCGATGTAAGTTTGGTTACTTGGTCCATCATCAAAGATTTGAGTGGTGATATCACAAGCACTGTCCCAAAAGTGTCCAAATGTTCGTATATTTCTGGCAAGTGTGCATAAATTTTAGTCTTTCCGTAGCCGGTTGGCAGAACAACAAATGTGTCTTTTCCCCTTACAATTGATTTGATAGCTTGGATTTGCTTTTCTTTGAATTTAAACGAGTATTTTGTCTCGATAGAACTCAAGGCGGCGTCCACTTCCATGTTTGTAAACAATATATTACTCTCACGGAAGTGCAATTGCGCACACTCAAGAAAAAGAAGCTCGCTGATTGGTCACGTAATTCAGAGAGCACTTGAAGGATTTTTAACAAGAAGCGAGTTCAAGCCTTCGACTGTAGCGACAGCGGATAGAGGGCGCTGAATTATTCGAGTTACAATGCTATCTGAAATTTTAATTCATAATAAATGAGTGGAATCCGCAATCACCAGGAGAGAACAATCTGTAAATATATATATATTCAATGGAAAATTCTGGCTGCACTGTTTAATATAAGTGATCTTTATGTTAAAACATATTTACAATTCAATTTATATACATACAAGATAATTTTTACCTTTACCATAATAATCGCACTCAACATACCTCCATTGTATGTTAATGTCCATTTTACAAAGTTTAGGAATTTGAGATCTTTTAATCGAGCTTGAAGAAGACATATTACTACACAGTTAACTTATGTATTCTTAATTCCTCAAAATTAATCCATTGAGTGAAGATCAAATCGTGTCGGCAACTACTTTTTACACGACGGTTTATTTACTTTCACGGGTGGTAATTTATGGAAACTTGATATTAATTGTAAATTCTGCCCTAATGATTTTACATTCTCTGACTTAGAATGGGAGCACATCATGTGTAAAGTGTTGAAATATTTTAAAAAGAATTGATATTTTTATATTATGATGTTTTCTTTCATTTTGTATTAATTTCGTCCACCCAGTTATACATAGACTAATTCAAGCTAAAACATCCTGGGTAGATACGGTTTCAGTTGATCTATTTTTCTTAAGATAAATGAATATCACAACTGTGGTTTGATCGTTGACCGTAACATTTAATTAAGCAGAAATTTTAATTCTTAGAAAATTTGAATATATTGAATTTGAAAAATGTGTAAATGATGATAAAGATTGCAGTTTTATACTATACAATAAACAAATATTGTCAATTTGATCAAAAAATGTATTTAAATTTCCTCTGTTTGCATCTAAATACATGTGCGCCTGTTAATTTAATTTTTTGTTCAGTTCGGTAGTGTCCAACTTCCTGAATTCGACATTTTTGTATCATTAATATTATAATAATAATATTCATTAATATTATAATAATAATATTAAGTAGATATATGAAAAATCAGACAATGAATTCATTGATAAATACCGGTAGCAGACACAGTGATTGCATGCTGGCTTATCATGATGAAAGATACTGGACCTGAACTACTAAAGCGCGATCTGTAATTAAGTGGAGATAACTCTTCACAAATGTTTCCCAATTTTGTTACAATGATATCGGAAATTTTAATTCATAATAAATGAGTGGAATCCGCAATCACCAGGAGAGAACAATCTGTAAATATATATATATTCAATGGAAAATTCTGGCTGCACTGTTTAATATAAGTGATCTTTATGTTAAAACATATTTACAATTCAATTTATATACATACAAGATAATTTTTACCTTTACCATAATAATCGCACTCAACATACCTCCATTGTATGTTAATGTCCATTTTACAAAGTTTAGGAATTTGAGATCTTTTAATCGAGCTTGAAGAAGACATATTACTACACAGTTAACTTATGTATTCTTAATTCCTCAAAATTAATCCATTGAGTGAAGATCAAATCGTGTGGGCAACTACTTTTTACACGACGGTTTATTTACTTTCACGGGTGGTAATTTATGGAAACTTGATATTAATTGTAAATTCTGCCCTAATGATTTTACATTCTCTGACTTAGAATGGGAGCACATCATGTGTAAAGTGTTGAAATATTTTAAAAAGAATTGATATTTTTATATTATGATGTTTTCTTTCATTTTGTATTAATTTCGTCCACCCAGTTATACATAGACTAATTCAAGCTAAAACATCCTGGGTAGATACGGTTTCAGTTGATCTATTTTTCTTAAGATAAATGAATATCACAACTGTGGTTTGATCGTTGACCGTAACATTTAATTAAGCAGAAATTTTAATTCTTAGAAAATTTGAATATATTGAATTTGAAAAATGTGTAAATGATGATAAAGATTGCAGTTTTATACTATACAATAAACAAATATTGTCAATTTGATCAAAAAATGTATTTAAATTTCCTCTGTTTGCATCTAAATACATGTGCGCCTGTTAATTTAATTTTTTGTTCAGTTCGGTAGTGTCCAACTTCCTGAATTTGACATTTTTGTATCATTAATATTATAATAATAATATTCATTAATATTATAATAATAATATTAAGTAGATATATGAAAAATCAGACAATGAATTCATTGATAAATACCGGTAGCAGACACAGTGATTGCATGCTGGCTTATCATGATGAAAGATACTGGACCTGAACTACTAAAGCGCGATCTGTAATTAAGTGGAGATAACTCTTCACAAATGTTTCCCAATTTTGTTACAATGCTATCTGAAATTTTAATTCATAATAAATGAGTGGAATCCGCAATCACCAGGAGAGAACAATCTGTAAATATATATATATTCAATGGAAAATTCTGGCTGCACTGTTTAATATAAGTGATCTTTATGTTAAAACATATTTACAATTCAATTTATATACATACAAGATAATTTTTACCTTTACCATAATAATCGCACTCAACATACCTCCATTGTATGTTAATGTCCATTTTACAAAGTTTAGGAATTTGAGATCTTTTAATCGAGCTTGAAGAAGACATATTACTACACAGTTAACTTATGTATTCTTAATTCCTCAAAATTAATCCATTGAGTGAAGATCAAATCGTGTGGGCAACTACTTTTTACACGACGGTTTATTTACTTTCACGGGTGGTAATTTATGGAAACTTGATATTAATTGTAAATTCTGCCCTAATGATTTTACATTCTCTGACTTAGAATGGGAGCACATCATGTGTAAAGTGTTGAAATATTTTAAAAAGAATTGATATTTTTATATTATGATGTTTTCTTTCATTTTGTATTAATTTCGTCCACCCAGTTATACATAGACTAATTCAAGCTAAAACATCCTGGGTAGATACGGTTTCAGTTGATCTATTTTTCTTAAGATAAATGAATATCACAACTGTGGTTTGATCGTTGACCGTAACATTTAATTAAGCAGAAATTTTAATTCTTAGAAAATTTGAATATATTGAATTTGAAAAATGTGTAAATGATGATAAAGATTGCAGTTTTATACTATACAATAAACAAATATTGTCAATTTGATCAAAAAATGTATTTAAATTTCCTCTGTTTGCATCTAAATACATGTGCGCCTGTTAATTTAATTTTTTGTTCAGTTCGGTAGTGTCCAACTTCCTGAATTTGACATTTTTGTATCATTAATATTATAATAATAATATTCATTAATATTATAATAATAATATTCATTAATATTATAATAATAATATTCATTAATATTATAATAATAATATTCATTAATATTATAATAATAATATTCATTAATATTATAATAATAATATTAAGTAGATATATGAAAAATCAGACAATGAATTCATTGATAAATACCGGTAGCAGACATTGCATGCTGGTTTATCATGATGAAAGATCCTGGACCTGTACTACTAAAGCGCCATCTGTAATTAAGTGGAGATAACTCTTCACAAATGTTTCCCAATTTTGTTACAGTGATATCTGAAATTTTAATTAATAATAAATGAGTGGAATCCGCAGTCACCAGGAGAGAACATTCTGTATATATATATATATATATTCAATGGAAGATTCTGGCTGCAGCTGATTGATATAAGTGATCTTTATATTAAAGCATATTTACAATTCAATTTATATACATACACGATAATTTGTACCTTTACCATAATAATCGCACTCAACATACCTCCATTTTATGTTAATGTCCATTTTACAAAGTTTAGGAATTTGAGATCTTTTAATCGAGCTTGAAGAAGACATAGTAATACACAGTTAACTTATGTATTCTTAATTCCTCAAAATTAATCCATTGAGTGAAGATCAAATCGTGTCGGCAACTACTTTTTACACGATGGTTTATTTATTTTCACGGGTCGATAGTTTTCCTGATTGTATGTGACAGCTAGTTGGTATTCCTGTTTAATGAAGCGTGACATGTCGATAGTTTGATCAATGATATGTGACAACTAGTTGGTATTTCTGCTTAATGGAGTGAGACATGTCGACAGTTTGTTTAATGGTATGTGACAGCTAGTTGGTATTCCTGTTTAATGAAGCGTGACATGTCGATAGTTTAATCAATGATATGTGACAGCTAGTTGGTATTTCTGCTTAATGGAGTGTGACATGTCGATAGTTTGCTTAATGGTATGTGACAGCTAGTTGGTATTTCTGTTTAATGAAGTGTGACATGTCGATAGTTTGGCTGACGGTATGTGCCAGCTAGTTGGTATTCCTGTTTAATGAAGCGTGACATGTCGATAGTTTGCTCAATGGTATGTGACAGCTAGTTGGTATTCCTTTTTAGTGGAGTGTGACATGTCGGTAGATTTCTTAGTGGTATGTGACAGCTAGTTAGTATTTCTGTTTAATGAAGTGTGGCATGTTGGTAGTTTGCTTAATGGTATGTGACAGCTAGTTGGTGTTCCTGTTTAATGGAGTGTGACATGTCGATAACTTTCTTAATTGTATGTGACAGCTAGTTGGTATTCCTGTTTAATGAAGCGTGACATGTCGATAGTTTGATCAATGATATGTGACAACTAGTTGGTATTTCTGCTTAATGGAGTGAGACATGTCGACAGTTTGTTTAATGGTATGTGACAGCTAGTTGGTATTTCTGTTTAATGAAGTGTGACATGTCGATAGTTTGGCTGATGGTATGTGACAGCTAGTTGGTATTCCTGTTTAATGAAGCGTGACATGTCGATAGTTTGCTCAATGGTATGTGACAGCTAGTTGGCATTCCTGTTTAATTGAGTGTGACATGTCGATAGTTTGCTCAATGGTATGTGACAGCTAGTTGGTATTCCTGTTTAATGAAGCGTGACATGTCGATAGTTTAATCAATGATATGTGACAGCTAGTTGGTATTTCTGCTTAATGGAGTGTGACATGTTGATAGTTTGCTTAATGGTATGTGACAGCTAGTTGGTATTTCTGTTTAATGAAGTGTGACATGTCGATAGTTTGGCTGACGGTATGTGCCAGCTAGTTGATATTCCTGTTTAATGAAGCGTGACATGTCGATAGTTCGCTCAATGGTATGTGACAGCTAGTTGGTATTCCTTTTTAGTGGAGTGTGACATGTCGGTAGATTTCTTAGTGGTATGTGACAGCTAGTTAGTATTTCTGTTTAATGAAGTGTGGCATGTTGGTAGTTTGCTTAATGGTATGTGACAGCTAGTTGGTGTTCCTGTTTAATGGAGTGTGACATGTCGATAACTTTCTTAATTGTATGTGACAGCTAGTTGGTTTTCCTGTTTAATGAAGCGTGACATGTCGATAGTTTGCTCAATGGTATGTGACAGCCAGTTGGTATTTCTGTTTAATGGAGTGTGATATGTCGACAGTTTGCTTAATGGTATGTGACAGCTAGTTGGTATTCCTGTTTAATGGAGTCTGACATGTTGATAGTTTGCTCAATGGTATTTGACAGCTAGTTGGTATTCCTGTTTAATGGAGTGTGACATATCGATAGCTTGCTTAATGGTATGTGACAGCTAGTTGGTATTCCTGTTTAATGAAGCGTGACATGTCGATAGTTTGCTCAATGGTATGTGACAGCTAGTTGGTATTTCTGTTTAATGGAGTGTGGCATGTCGACAGTTTGCTTAATGGTAGGTGACAGCTAGTTGGTATTCCTGTTTAATCAAGTGTGACATATCGGTAGTTTGCTTAATGGTATGTGACACCTAGTTGGTACTTCTGTTTAATGAAGTGTGACATGTCGGTAGTTTGCTGAATGGTATGTGACAGCTAGTTGGTATTCCTGCTTAATGAAGTGTGACATGTCGGTAGATTCTTTAATGGAGTGTGGCAGTTCGTAGATATTCCGGTTTAATGGAGTGTTACTGGTCGTTGATGTTCCGGTTTAGTAAATCTTGAAAGATCTGTAGTTTTCCGGTGTTATTGAGTGTGACATGTCGGTAGTTTACTTACTGATGTGTGACAGGTGGTAGTTCTCTTGGAACATTCCAGTTTTATTAACAAATAAAACCGACTACTACGATATCGTTGAAAGTGACGTTAAACAACAATGTCTTATAATCTACACAATATCTTACATTCATTTGATAATATGATCCCGACTCTATATTTTATCCGAATTGTCTTATATTATATGACCAAGGCAATAAATTAAAGGTGGAGAATGGCATTTGAACGAATATTTATTGATATCTCTGAGCTACCTCGAGAGTACCGTATAGGTCATATATCATTTCTTTATGTATATAACTTGCTTGTCGTCTTTATCACACCGGGAAATAGTAACTTATCCTATATGTCATTTATGTACATGACCTTTTCACCATGTTTTCCCTCCCGTGCTAGAACTACTTGTCTAAAACGTATCATCTTGTACATTAGACATATGCATCCTAATGTTTTGGTTAACATAATATTTAATTCATGGTTGTGTTTTAATTATTTTGATAAATTGCATAGGTGTTATGTAACAATTGTAGGATGATACAATCCTGATCGTGTCTATATTTCAGTTGCTTTGAAAACTTGTAAAAGTGCTGATGCTAAGAATGGTGTGATACAATTTACAGATGTAAAGATATCCAATGGAATACATAATACAGATTCAATTAAAACCTCTGGAATATTTACATGTGAAAATCCTGGACTTTATCTTATATCTGTCTACAAATGCCAAAAAAGGTAGCTATTATGTGAACAAAAATACCGTTATGATCGCTGATGGCTTTTCATCATTAACTGATCATTACGAGACAACATCTGTATCTCTGATAGAACACCTAACCGTAAATTATACAATTTCAGTTATTGGTAATATGTTTGTATACAGTAACTACGAATTATGTCTAACCATCTTACAAATAAAATAAAGACAAAACTGTAAACAAACAGATTTAATAAATATGTATAATTTTATTGTTTTATTCCATAATTATATAATACAATCAATCGAAATTAAAGAGGTAAACAAAACGAATGGACTTTAATGAATACGCAGTAGCAAGTTTACACAACAAAAATCTTAACATCTGACACAACTTGATTTAACATTATGAACCGGTGACCTTTAATTAACCAATGAAAACCCCGCTGGACAAATATTGTTCATGGGTCTGGCTGCAGGAGGTAATGGTAAAGCCCGAGAGAATACAAAAGTTCACCAGCTTATATCACATTTTGTCAGATTTTAATTGTAAGATGCCTAATCACATTAATAGCTACATTAGTTATTAAAAATTAAGTATTGTCAAAGATTTAAGTAAACAACTAATTAGTTAGTGTATGACAAGTTAAAGCCACAAATGGCTGTAGTGCTTCGTATAAGTCATTTCGGATACACGTCTAAACATTATATGTATTTGTCCATATCCAGTGTCTTCCTATCTGCAATAGTTTGTTTTATAAATGTTTGAGTATTTGAATAAACGTTAGAGAAAACCGAAGGGGATATCAAGAATGGACAATCCAGAGAAACTGGCAACATTGGGTACACAAGACAAACAAAACAACACAATATGCGTTGGACACCACTCTCAGCAAGCAAACAAAAATAACGTAAATAAGACATGAGCCCTGCTACAAACAACCAAAGATAAATATGAACCGAACATCGGTTGTCCAGATGGTGCCTTAGTTAACACTTACGGATTATCTGTATCACAAATGACCACGGATATGTTCCGTTTGTCATAAGACGATCCGGTCTTTTCCTCATTCATGACATATCATCGGGTTTGCGATAAGAGTTACATTACAGGCGTCACTGTGGAACCAGAACTGTTTACCCTTCCGGGGCAGCTGAGTGCATCCCCTATTGTTAATGGGTTTCGAGTTGCTCGATCTTTATTTTTCTGTGTAATGTTTTGTAGATCGTTGTTTGTCCTATTGTCCTTTTTCTTTCGGATATTGTATTGTCTATCCTTCTTCGATTTACAACTTCTGATTACCTGTTTGTATATTCAAACTTTTGCTTATTGTCATTTTATCCAGTAACCAACTTGATGACACTGTCGACTGGTTTATATCTTTATTGTACTTAGTAATCGCCGCCATTATATTGAGTAGTTAAATAATTTATGCTTTTTTTGAGGCGTTCACTGATGTATTCAGTAATTTTATCGAGTAGCCTACTGATTTAGACAGTCTTTTTTATCGAATAACCGACTGACTTATGAGGTCACTTTATCGAGTAGTTGACTGGTTTATGCACTCGTTTTATCGAGTAGTCCATTTATTTATGCAGTCACTTTATCGAGTATTCCACTGGTTTAGATAGTCTCTCTTGTACATTTATTATACGCTTTGACATTATTCAAATGATCCATGATGATAGAACAAATTTTAGATCTTAAGATGAAGTAAGGTATATACCGAGTATCACTGATGAGGACAAGCTTAGCAGGTTACCGGATGTGACGTGCTTCAGGATGTTGTTAGACATTAGTGAATCGCTAGGTATACACAATCGATTTGCCTGTTCTTTGTGTTCCCTATAGAGCTTTAGCTTCACCTTACTCCTTATATACAGGTTTAATGAGATGTCAGGGGTCAAAGTTAAACCTTCCAATCAGAGACGAGCTTATGTATTTATTTATTAATAGTATTAATCTCTATGAAAAGATTAGAGCATTTTCAAAGGAAATAATCATTTCGATATAATGTATTCAATAATACAGTATATTCGATGCTCGTGGTATCTTCAAATATATATTTTTGCTCACTGCATTTGTATTTTAGTTTTATCAATTGAAGAATTTTAAAACAACGTCAGACGAGATTAGATGGAATTCTTGACGTCATTATAACGTCATATTAGAAAACAGCGATATTATTAAGCGTCCTTGACAACGCTTAGCGATTAGAGATAATTGGAATCATCTCATGCGCTTACGTGATATGAAACATTGGTTTTAAACATCAAAGGGAAAGTAAACAAAATAGCGATAAAACGGTTTATTCCGAATGTCAATAAAATAACCTGTCCTGATCACAGGCACTTGTTTCATACAAAAAATATATGCCCCCTCCTCCTTATTTTTTTATTGAAACAAGTGCATGTGGTCCTGATTCGTACCTTGATGATAGTAAACCATTCAGATAAAATAAAAAAGTAAATAAAGATCCGACCAGCTTCTAATTTTAATTAGATCAGGGATGACAAAAATGTATGTGTTGTAAACCCACCTCATTTTTATGTATTAGAGGGGGGGGGGGGGCTTGCCAGATCTAATTCCTAAAGGTAATGTGGGTTTCTGTTTTATTCAGTATATTTATTAGAGTATCCGAAGTTATCATGTCAAGACAGTGTAATGTTAGTGGTCGTCTTAGATCTTATAGATAAACAACACGTGAACTCTGACCTTACCTTAGATCTTATAAATAAACAACACGTGAACTCTGACCTTACGTGTTACCTCCTCCTAAAATTGTATTACATTGTGACAAATAAGGGTAATAACAAAATTACCGAACTCCGAACAATCTTACAAAGGGAAAGTCAAAACTCATAATTATATAAACAGACAAAATCAGTCAACAACCGAAAAACTGTGAAAACCGTAATGACCCTGACTTGGTACAGGCATTTCTAAAGAAATGGTGGGTTGAATCAGATTTTAAGGCGCCAAACCTCACGCTCTCATTACGGTTCAAAGGTTCCGGCTGTCACTATAACAGTATTTAAATACAGGAACAAAATAGGTAAAATAGTTGTCAAAGCAGTACCATATTCGGTGACGTAAATGTCAAAAATATTTTTACGTCACACATTGATAAAAAAAATATCCTTGACATTTTTCTTGATTTCTTTATCTTTATACATTTTCACTATATGAAAATGCATCGCTTATAATCGTTTCTGCAGAGACGGAATATATTTGGACAAGATCTTGGTATCGGAATATAAACTTTTTAAGAGATCGAATAAGGCGAATCTTTTTATAGCCCTGGTTCAGTAAGCCTGTTTCTCAGATGAAGATGACGTTTCAGGAAATCAGAATAATTGCTACTGGCCCTTGCATAGCGAATCAATTGCGAGATGTAAACACCATATGCAGGAGAAGCTGGTATATTGCTGCACATGTTTGGAAAATTTATGATTTTAAAATTTATGATTTTAAAAATAGTGTATAAGTCTATTACAACATTACCTGTCACGTTTGTGATAACTGTTTGTGATCAGATAAAAAGTGAAAAGCAAACTCTTTTATACATGTATGTATACTACCAAAAAATTACATTTACACATGTCAAAGGAATTAGCCTTCCGATATACTAAAAAGAGTAGATATCAAATTAATGTGTGCACGACAGGTTTCTGGAATAACCATTATTAAATACCCTTATAACCCAAAGATAAGAAAGATCAATACTTTAAATGTCTTTTGGAACAAGTAAACAAAAGGGTCGAAATATGATAGCTAAAAGTTAAGGTCACTTATATTATATGATGAGGGAGAAGAACCTTAGTTTTATTAATAATTAATGCGCGCATTCGTGAGTTACTGCGTTATTTGGTCATTCGTGATATATTTTTGATAATGAAACTCGTCAATTATTTATAGTATTTATTATACAGATAAAAAAATGTTTCGAATCGAATTTAATATAAAATGAGTTTAATTGCACTATATTACGTGTGTAGCGTAGGGATATACTATAATGTGTATCGCTTGAAAAACACGGCGCCAACCACCCACGACAATCAAATAATTAAAATGCTTACCTTGAAATATTATTTTAGTTAAATTTGATCAAAATTGAAGCGTACACGAAGCCAAATAACGTCTAATTGTTACGTTTCAAACTGGAAATCTTCATAGGACGTCGACAGCGAAATGGCGCGAAAAATAGCGAGAGTGAAATTATCGTTTTTATTTAACTCTCAAAATTCTGTAATTCACAGCTATCTATATAATAACTACTTTTATTTAGAAATTTCAAATTTCTATAATAAATATATAAGAAGTCAACTCAGTGCCGAAACACTGACTACTGGGCTGATGATACCCTTGCGGAATAATAGTCCACCAGTAGAGGTATCGACACAGTGATAGATATCAAATTTAGTGTACATGATTCGTTTCTGTAATAACCGTCACCAGGTATGCTCATAATCAAAATACTACAGTTCAGTCAAACCTCGTTGTTTAAAGTTTTATAACATGAATGACGCGATGGGTGCCACAAGTGGAGCAGGAATTACCTATCCTTCCGGAGCACCCGAGTTCCCCTCCCCGAATTTTTAATAGGGTTTGTGTGGCTCAGTATTTTGTTTTCTGTGTAGCGTTTTGTAGATCATTGTTTGTCATTTTTTCATTTAGCCATTCTATTGTCTGTCCTTAGTCTATTTACGACTTCTGGTATATTCAAACTTTTCTTTCTACCTACTGTTTTAGTATCAACATGATGTATTGTTTATTTTATTTTGAGATAAAATGTCAAATATTACAGGTTCTAGTGATATAAAAAGGCTAAATTTAACTCCTGATTAAGTTTGATTTAAAAGGGTATACCTACAGTTTACGGTTATCATTTTAGAAAATGAATTCACTTATTTTTATTTCGTTTTTATTTTGCGCGATTTCCGATGGACTTTTGTTAGATACCTTAACAAAAGCAGCAGTTACCAGTTCTTTTTTTTTGACTGATACACACGTTAATATGCTTAATGTGTGTGAATTCTTAGTCGAGGGATTTGGGGTAGACTTTAAAGCTAAATCCCCAACCAGGCCCAGGGCAGAGACTGTTGAGGGCTCCAGGGGGCACAGCACAGGAAGAAAACGGAAATAGGAAAAATAGGGGATACATTACTATCCCACGGATCTCAGTGTTCAGGTCTTTGGAAAACGTTTCGATTGTACTTTTAAGTTCACTCTGTGAGGCAGTTTACTTTACTAAAAATATAAACAATCTGCTAGTTCAACTAGTAGGTTCAACTAGCAATTAAATTAGTACATTCATATTCATTATATTACTAATGTTTGTTTCATATATTATTCCAAAAGTTTGATGACCTATTTATTCTGGTCTTCCACAAAGACCATTAATTTCTTTGGATGTTCATGACGAATTGATATCAAATCTGTCAGAAGTTATGACTTCTTGTCTAAAGAATAATGGTCTATAACCAGCAGATTATACCTTCATAGCAGTATCTAGTAGTCAGTTAACTGCGAGAATTCATTGACCCTGCTATTGTACTTTTTAAGTGGAAGCGAAGCTGTGTGGGTGTTTAATCGCCTGTTTACAGGAGATCCATTTATCAAGAGTGGAGGGATGGGATAACATTAACCAGTAAAACCCCGCCACATATTTGTGGCTGTCCCAAGCCAGGACCTGGATTTCTACGTCACATGCATGTTGTTTCTGTAATGTTCAGTGAGTTCCGGTAAGATGAGAGGTGATTGTTCGTTTTGTTGATGTTGGTGGAATTGATGGCCATCGCTTTAAATAATCTTTCTTTTCATAATACTTTAAAGTAATATAATCTCAACAGCTTATTTTATATGACAAGACCAATTCAAAAACTGTTTATTAGTTTTCACTTTCTACAAAAAACATTATTGGTTGGTAAGAACATATTGGAAATTAATAGTCGAATATGATACTCTGGAGCTCTATTTTTCTGGGGTGCCTTTATGCAAATATTCCAACAACTTTATACAAGTCAACTGTTTTTGCATAGTGAATATGTATCAAAGCAATACCAGTCAATATTTTTTCAGTCATAAATTCCGGTATATACGTTCTAAAATGTTTCAGTGAACTTGCTCACTATTTACATGAAGGGCTAGTAGCAGGTCGAGTACAGGCTATTTGTCTTGGTTGACGTTTATAGAATATCCGCGTCACAAATGACCACGGATATGTTCCACTTGTCGTAAACACTTCCCGGTCCTTTCCTCATTCATGACTTATCACCGGGTTTATAACTAGATTAACACGACGGGTGCCACTAGTGGAGCAGGAACTGCTCACCCTTCCGGAGCACCTGAGTCTACCCTGTTTTTAGTGGGGTTCGTGTAACTCGATCTTTAGTTTTACGTGTATGTTTTGTAGATCGTTGTTTGTCCTTTTATCCTTTTTCTTTTGGCCATTGTTTTGTCTGTTCTTCGTCGATATACGGATTCTGATTACCCCTTGGTATCATCAAACTCTTCTTGTAAAAGAACAAATATGCTAGGATACCAACCCTTGTCACAGATGTTCAATGTGTCTCTGCGAGTAGATGGCGAGTTTTCAATATTTAAAAAATGCTGCTTCCAAACGGAGAGTTTAGTATCAAATGCTTCAACAAATTGAAGATTTTCTCTATAAATTTCAATCACTTCATCAAGTCCTATTAGTGAACACGTGACAATGAACTCTGAAAAAAAAATTAAATATATATTCGTCTGAAAATTAAACCAAACAGTGTTAGAATTAGATTTTAGAGCTGTCAAATTGTTGTTCTTCCCTCGACGGGATTTGAACCCACACCATTGATACACTGCAACACCATTCGCTTAGCCTTACGTCTTGGTTTGGTTTAATTTTCAAACGTATATATATATATATAGGGAGTGGATGTAGTCGAGTGGTCTAGGGCGCTGGACGTAAGGCTAAGCGAATGGTGCTGCAGTGTAACAATGGTGTGGGTTCAAATCCCGTCGAGGGAAGAACAAAAATTTGACAGCTCTAAAATCTAATTCTAACACTGTTTGGTTTAATTTTCAGACGTATATATATATATATATATACATATATGGACAGGAAATGGGTCTGATTGATTGATTGATTGCTGTTAGTAATAAACAATCTTGTATGCTAAAGGCAACACTGACGTGCATCTGTAGATGGATACTTCGATCCTAATAAGGAAACGGAAGAACATGTCAATTGAAACGAGTCATGAACGATCATTCACACCAACCTGCTTAACAAATTTATTTATTGAATGATTGGTATTCTCTGCGTGAATACAAATTTCTAAATATAAGTACAAACTTTTATGCATTTTGTCAATTTTCTCTGAAATATCAATGCTTAGCATATTATTATCAAATATTTTGTTAGGGAGCATGTTGTCGCGATCTTATGATTGTTGGACTTTGGTTTACCTATACATTCAGAATGCCACCACTATTAAAAGTGTAAAGGTGTAAGCACGAATACCTGTCGTGGCGAGGAATACTCGATACAACTAAATGATCAACTTTGTATTATGAAGTGTGACAGGTAGTTGAAATTCCGATTTAATAGAGTTTGGTAGTTTGTAGATATTCCGGTTTAATGGAGTTTGGCAGTTCGTTGATATTCCGGCTAAATAAATTGTAAAAGATCTGTAGTTTTCCGGTGTTATTGAGTGTGACATGTCGATAGCTTGCTTAATGATATATGACAGTTAGTTGGTTTTCCTGCTTAATGGAGTGTGACATGTCGGTAATTTGCTTAATGGAGTGTGGTAGTTCGTACATATTCCGGTTTAATGGATTGTGGAAGACCCGTAGTTAGTTGATTTCCTGGTTAATGAAGTGTGACAGATCGTCGTTTGTTTAATGGAGTGTGACTGGTCGTTTATATTCTGGTTTAATAAATTGTGAAAGATCTGTAGTTTTCTGGTGTTATTGAGTGTGCCATATCGATAGTTTGCTTGACAGTTAGTTGGTATTCCTGCTTAATGAAGTGTGACAGATCTCTAATTTGTTTAATGTAGTGTGACTGGTCGTTGATATTCCGGATTAATGGAGTATGAAAGAACCAAAGTTTTCCCGTATAATTGAGTGTGACATGTCGATAGCTTGTTTAATGAAGGGTGACAGTTAGTTTGCATTCCTGCTTAATGAAGTGTGACAGGTCGGTAATTTGTTTAATGGAGTGTGGCAGTTCGTATATATTCCTGTTTAATGGATTGTGAAGGATCGGTAGTTTTCCCGTGTAATTGAGTGTGACATGTCGGTAGATTTCTTAACAAAGGGTGACAGTTAGTTTGTATTCCTGTCAAATGAAGTGTGACAGGTCGGTAGTTTGCTTAATGGTATGTGACAGCTAGTACGTATTTATGTTTAATGAAGTGTGACATGTTGGTAGTTTGATTAATGGTATGTGACAGCTAGTTGGTATTCCTGTTTAATGGAGTGTGACATATTGGTAGTTTGCTTAATGTTATATGACAGCTAGTTTGTATTCCTGTTTATTGGAGTGTGACATGTAGGTAGTTTGCTTAATGGTATGTGACAACTAGTTGGTATTCCTGTTTAATGGAGTGTGACATGTCGGTAGTTTGCTTGATGGTATGTGACAGCTAGTTGGTATTCCTATTTAATGGAGTGTGACATGTCGGTAGTTTGCTTAATGGTGTGTGAGAGCTAGTTGGTATTCCTGTTTAATGGTGTGTGAGAGCTAGTTGGTATTCCTGTTTAATGGTGTGTGACATGTCGGTAGTTTGCTTAATGATATTTAACAGCTAGTTGGTATTCCTGTTTAATGGAGTATGACATGTTGGTAATTTGCTTAATGGTATGTGACAGCTAGTTGGTATTCCTGCTTAATGGAGTGTGACACGTTGGTAGTTTGCTTAATGGTATGTGACAGCTAGTTGGTATTCCTGTTTAATGGAGTGTGACATGCTATAGTTTGCTTAATGGTATGTGACAACTAGTTGATATTCATGTTTAATGGAGTGTGACATGCTATAGTTTGCTTAATGGTATGTGACAACTAGTTGGTATTCCTGTTTAATGGAATGTGACATGCTATAGTTTGCTTAATGGTATGTGACAACTAGTTGGTATTCCTGTTTAATGGAGTATGACATGTTGGTAGTTTGCTTAATGGTATGTGACAGGTAGTTGGTATTCCTGCTTAATGGAGTGTGACACGTTGGTAGTTTGCTTAATGGTATGTGACAGCTAGTTGGTATTCCTGTTTAATGGAGTGTGACATGCTATAGTTTGCTTAATGGTATGTGACAACTAGTTGATATTCATGTTTAATGGAGTGTGACATGCTATAGTTTGCTTAATGGTTTGTGACAGCTAATTGGTATTCCTGTTTAATGAAGTGTGACATGTTGGTAGTTTGCCTATTGGTATGTGACAACTAGTTGGTATTCCTGTTTAATGAAGTGTGACATGTTGGTAGTTTGCTTATTGGTATGTGACAGCTAGTTGGTATTCTTGTTTAATGAAGTGTGACTTGTCAATGGTTTGCTTAATGGTTTGTGACAGCTAGTTGATATTCCTGTTTAATGAAGTGTGACATGTCGATGGTTTGTGACAACTAGTTGGTATTCCTGTTAAATGAAGTGCGACATGTTGGTAGTTTGCTCAATGGTATGTGCCAGCTAGTTGGTATTTCTGTTAAATGAAGTGTGACATGTTGGTAGTTTGCTTGATGGTATGTAACAGCTAGTTGGTATTCCTGTTCAATGAAGTGTGATATGTCGATTGTTTGCTTAATGGTTTGTGACAGCTAGTTGATATTCCTGTTTAATGAAGTGTGACATGTTGGTAGGTTGCTTGATGGTATGTGACAGCTAGTTGGTATTCCTGTTTAATGGAGTGTGATATGTTGGTAGTTTGCATAATGGTATGTGACAGCTAGATGGTATTCCTGTTTAATGAAGTGTGACATGTCGGTAATTTGCTCAATGGTATGTGACAGCTATTTGGTATTCCTGTTTAGTGAAATGTGACATGTCGATAGTTTGCTTGATGGTATATGACAGATGTCGATGGTTTCTGACAACTAGTTGGTATTCCTGTTAAATGAAGTGCGACATGTTGGTAGTTTGCTCAATGGTATGTGCCAGCTAGTTGGTATTCCTGTTTAGTGAAGTATGACATGTCGATAGTTTGCCTGATGGTATGTGATAGCTAGTTGGTATTCCTGTTCAATGAAGTGTGACATGTCGGTAGTTTGCTGATGGTATGTGACAGCTAGTTGGTATTTCTGTTAAATGAAGTGTGACATGTTGGTAGTTTGCTTGATGGTATGTAACAGCTAGTTGGTATTCCTGTTCAATGAAGTGTGACATGTCGATTGTTTGCTTAATGGTTTGTGACAGCTAGTTGATATTCTTGTTTAATGAAGTGTGACATGTCGATTGTTTGCTTAATGGTTTGTGACAGCTAGTTGGTATTCCTGTTAAATGAAGTGCAACATGTTGGTAGTTTGCTCAATGGTATGTGCTAGCTAGTTGGTATTCCTGTTAAATGAAGTGTGACATGTCGGTAGTTTGCTTGATGGTATGTAACAGCTAGTTGGTATTCCTGTTTAATGAAGTGTGACATGTCGATTGTTTGCTTAATGGTTTGTGACAGCTAGTTGGTATTCCTGTTTAGTGAAGTGTGACATGTTGGTAGTTTGCTCAATAGTATGTGACAGCTAGTTGGTATTCCTGTTTAGTGAAGTATGACATGTCGATAGTTTGCCTGATGGTATGTGATAGCTAGTTGGTATTCCTGTTCAATGAAGTGTGACATGTCGGTAGTTTGCTTGATGGTATGTGACAGCTAGTTAATATTCCTGTTTAATGGAGTGTGACATGTCGGTAGCTTACTTAATGGTATGTAACAGCTAGTTGATATTCCTGTTTAGTGAGGCGTGACATGTCGCTAGTTTGCTTGATGGTAGGTGACAGGTAGTTTGTACATTTACTATACGCTTTGACATTATTCAAATGATCCATGATGATATAGCTAATTTTAGATCTTTCGATCAAGTGAGCTGTATATCGAGTATAATTGATGACGACATGCTTAGCAGGTTAACAGATGTGACGTGCTTCAGGACGTCGTTAAACGTTAGTGAATCGCTAGGTATACACAATCGATTTGCTGGATAGTTGTGTTTCCAGTAAAGCTTTAACGTTGTTCCTTCACCTTGCTCCTTATATACAGGTTTAATGAGATGTCAGAGGTCAAAGTTCAAGCTTCCAATCAGCGACGAGCTTATGTATCTATTTATTAACAGTGTTAATGTCTATGAAAAGATTAGAGAATTGCCAAAGGAAATAATCCTTTCGATATAATGTATTCAATAATACAGTACATTCGATGCTCGTGGTATCTCCAAACCTATCTTTTTACCCACGACATTTGCATTTCAGTTTTATCAACATAATTTATAGAAAACCGTCATACCAGATTAGATGAAAATCGTATAACGGTTTATGTAAAGACATTCCCAATGTCAATAAAGTAACCTGACCTGATTCGTAGGTACAAGCTAGTAAACCATCAGATTAAATAAAAAACAAAAATCCAACCAGCTTCTAATATGAATTAGGTCAGGGATGACAAAAAAGGTATGTGTTTTTATGTATTAGGAAGGCTTGCCAGACCTATTTCCTAAACGTAATGTGGGTTTCTGTTTTATTCAGTAGATTTTTAAGATTATCAGAAGTTATCATGACACGACAGTGTAATGTTACTGGTCGTCCTAGTATAATTATAACACGTGAACTCTGACCTTACGTGTTATCTCCCTCTAAAATTGTATTACATTGTGATAAAATCTGTGGGACAAAAATAGTGTATAAGTCTATTACAACATTACCTGTCACGTTTGTGATAACTGTTTTTGATCAGATAAAAAGTGAAATGCAAACTCATTTATGCTAGTCCGAGATTCCTCCGACGACATTATATATTATTGCTAGAGCCGTCGAACGTCAGAGCGCAATATATACGAAAACAGCGGATTTGCTTCTCCAACTCTGGGTCAGCACATTTCCACGTTTCGTGGCTATCGGATTTTATTTTCTATCAGAAACCCTTATATAAATCGCTTCACCAATCATTTTTCTATTCATTCATTACCATCTTACCCTCAGAAAGTGGTGTTACACTCCATTACAGCACGATTTCGCCTTAGATCCTATGATTTCGACATTTGTCTTCCATTTATCAAACATTTGTCACGTGACTACGAGAAAACTACGATTACCGCAATGTATCATGGGAGATGATTTGCATATAAACAAACAAACAAATATTGTTATTGCCAGTCATAGGCGCCTGTTAAGGCAGAACAATTAACATAAAATTTAATACAGTTGATTATATTGATTGGTAATGATTTTAACAGTAAATTTAGTGAATTACAGATAACCATAAGAAAAAAAAATGTAGTACCTTGTCCAAAAACAAAAAGGGGGAACGTAACACATGCTCTTTCCGAAGCCCGTTGGTAACACTCTGCCATTGAATCTTTTCTTTCCAACACATTCTGTATTATTTCCTTCTGCTCTGCTTTGATCTGTAGATGGGCTGTTTGTCCTGCAGAATACGCTTAAATGTATCGTCTTCCATGTGATTTGAATGTTGATTACGTATGCAAATAATGCTCCAAATAATTTGGCACGCTGCATTAATTAGCTCCCATCATGCAATGCGTTGCTGTCATCATCAGTTAGTATCGCGAGATCACGTGTGTAGATTCGAAAATGGAAGTCAAATGGCGGAATAATAGGATCTAAGGCAAAATCGTGCTGTAATGGAGTGTAACACCACTTTCTGAGGGTAAGATGGTTATGAATGAATAGAAAAATGATTGGTGAAGCGATTTATATAAGGGTTTCTGATAGTTAATAAAATCCGATAGCCACGAAACGTGGAAATGTGCGAACCCAGCGCTGGTGAGGCAAATCAGCTGTTTTCCGTATATATTGCGCTCTGACATTCGACGGCTCTAGCAATAATATATAATGTCGTCGGACGACAGAGGAATCTCGGACTACATTTATACATGTATGTATACTACCAACAAAATATATTTACACAGGTCAAAGGAATTAGCCTTCCGATATAAGAAATAAAAGTACATATGTAGATATCAAATTAATGTGTGCACGACGCGTTTCTGGAATATTCTGTATCAAGTACGCGCATAATCCAACGATTGGAAAGTCAAATAATTTTGGAGCAACTAAGCAAAAGGGCCTAACTATGATAGCCAAAATCAGTTAAGGTTACCCATATTCTATGCTGAGGGGGAGAAGAACATTAGTTTTACTAATAACTACTTTAATTAAGAAATTGTAAATATCAATAATAAATTTATAATAAATCAACTCAAGTGTCGAGACTGATGATACCCTTGGGGAATAGTAGTCCACTAGTGATAGTAATAAAACGTAGATAAATAATGATACAATTAGATTATTCATGGAAAGGGAGGTCCCAAATTTTAACTTTATGTACATTATTTAAAAACAACAATTTGTATTTTTGATGATAAATGAAGATATTATTATTATATCTTTTATAAGCGATATAGTATTTGAAAACATTCAAATGCGAGAAAAGATGGTTTGATATGTGGAGTCTCCCATTGTTCTCAGATGCACATTATTTGCACTGATTTATATATATGCATTATATTTCTTTTATTTGCAAAGCTCGATAGGAATTCCAACACTGTACAATCGGAGTTATCTCCCATTGTACAGTGGATGGAATTTGGGCCGAGTCTAGTAACAGTATTACTGAAATAGAATCATTTTCAATACTATGTACTGCATTATATTGTCTTTAATATTATTGATTATTGTTTATTGCATTATTAACTTTATTTGATGTTTGATTGTTATGCTCATATGGGCCGATAATTCGAAAATAAAAATATTATCTTATCTTATCGAATTTAGTGCACACGACCCGTTTCTGTAATAACCATCACTAGGTACGCTCATAATCAAAGCAATACAATTCAGTCAAACCTCGTTGTTTAAAGGTTTGTAACATGAATGACACAATGGATGCCACAAGTGAAGCAGGAACAACCTATCCTTCCGGAGCACCTGAGTTCCCCTCCCCCGAGTTTTTAATAGGGTTTGTGTGGCTCAATATTTTGTTTTCTGTGTAGCGTTTTGTAGATCATTGTTTGTCATTTTTTCATATAGAAATTCTATTGTCTGTCCGTCGTCTGTTTACCACTTCTGATTACCCCTTTTATATATTCAAATTTTTCTTTCTACTTACTGTTTTAGTTTTATCAGCATGATTTATTGTTTGTTTTATTTTGAGATAAAATGTCAAATGTTATAGGTTCTAGTGATATAAAAAGGCTCAATTTAACTCTTGATTAAGTTTTATTTAAAAGAGTATACCTACAGTTTATGGTTATCATTGTAGAAAAGGAATTCACTCATTTTTATTTCGTTTTTATTTTGTGCGATTTCTGATGGACTTTTGTTACATACCTTAACAAAAGCAGCAGTTACCAGTTCATCATTTTTGACTGATACACACTTTAATATGCTTATGGATTTGTTGCACGATGAGAGACAATCTCGCGTTAAGTTGGAAAATTATGTGAACGATCTTAGACAAGAACTGACATTAACAAAACAGGAAGTGCGGATGAACAACCAAATTAGGAAAGATTGTAACGGTACAATTCAACAGCATATATTAGAAGGGATAAATAAAACGATATAAGATAAATACGAAAGCTTTGAAGAGTAATTACGTTTCCTTGAAAATGAAATATGACAATCTGCAAGACCATTATACAACTCTTAATAACAAATCTGATCAATTTGAACATGAACTGACATTGCTTAAACATCTGAAAGTTGTTTGCGATTTACACAGTGTCGCCAAACTGCAGAATAAAACACAGCATTTAGAACTAGATCTCAGAAATTCAAACAATAAAGTGAGTTCACTTACAAATGATGGAACTTCCCGGAAGCAAGATTGTATTGCACTGCTAAATAAAGTACAGTTCGTTGAACAGAAAACGGACACCCTAGAAATATAGTTTACGCCGTCAATTTCTATGTATGTCTGTTTATGTCCTTGAGACGCACCTTCGTCACAAAGTCAACTTTTTTCACTACATTTTGACAATCAAAGTGATAAGAAGGACCTAGTAACTCCCCTGAGTAATATTGTACAAAATCCCGCACCGTCAAAATGGCGTCCACTGGTTGTGTGGTACCAATCAAATGCACAAGTCCCTCTTGTGTTTTCAGTTGCCACGGTCCTGTACTACTTATTCTATGTTCAACAACAATCGATCAATCATTTAATTGGTTACACTCATTTTTCAAGACAGTTGTTCAGTGGTTGTTAACACATTGAGTTAGTTTTAATCCCTAAAGGGAACATCGAAAGAAGCGTGCGCTTGTTGTGTTATTATTCAAAATTGGGCTTAAGATTAAAAAGTTTTTTTCATTTATGCCAATTATGGCATTGCATTCGACATAATTATGGATAAAATATATGGCTACAAAATCTTGACCATGTCTGTGTTTTAGTACATTGTATCTAGCACGGTATTAGAGTGAGTGAGTAAGTGATTGTTGTTTAATGCCAATTTTTCAGCTATATCGTGGCGAGAACAAGTTAATTTTCAATGAGATGATGATGAGATCCACTTTGTACTAGACCAACACGCTGATATGGGTTTTTATAGTGCTAGCTCACTGAAACAACAGTCCGCGGGTAGACATTTCGCCCCACTTGGACACATTATTCTGATTCTGAGCCATCCAGTCTTTTCTCTTACACCTTAATACTGCATGTTTAGTAAAGAAGCAACACATACCAATTTTATAGTGTTTGGTTTGACCCGACCGGGGATCGAACCCACGATCTACTGCACTCGAAGTGAGCATGCTAACCATTACGTCACAGATGCGGTTCACGGCATTAGACATAGTAATTATGCATCAATAGTAAACTGATAAAATTGTGATCATGTTTGTGTTTCAGTTGCTTTGAAGACCTGTTATAGTGTGGCTGCTCTTAAAAATGGTGTGATACAATTTACAGATGTACGGTTAGCAGATGGAATACACAGTGCAGATTCAATCGCAAACTCTGTGAAAATCCTGGACTTTATCTTATATCCGTCTACATAGTAACGCATACCCACCACGATTCCTATGTTTTGTACAAAAATACCAAAGTCATCGCTGATGCATTTTCATCACTCGCCGATTATTACCAGACAGCTTCAACGACTGTGGTGGAACACGTAGCAGTTAGTGATACAATTTCAGTAAAGGGCAATCTTTATGTATATAAGAACTACGAATCTTGTCTAACCATTCTACAAATACAATAAAGAGAAAACTGTAGACAAGCGGATTAACTAAATATGTATCACATTTTGTTGTTTTATTCCATAATTATTTAATCAATATTCAGCTGTAAGCTTACATGACACAAATATTATTATTTTCTGAATGTGATTAAAATAATCTTTAAATATTTCACTCAACATTAACATCTGACACAACTTGATTTAACCTTATGACCTGGTAACCATTAGACTAACCAATGAAAAACCGCTAGATAAATCTTTTGGGTGGGTCAGTTACAGGAATCAATGGTCAACCCAGAGATAATACTAAAGTTCACCAGGACAAAGCTTAGATCACGTTTTTTAATGGAAAAATGTTTAATCAGATTGATAGCTACAGTAGTTATTATAAATTAAATTTTTACAAAGATTTAAGTAAACAACTAATTATTTAGTGTATGACAAGTTAAATTGTCTCATTTTATTCACTATCCTCACTACTTGTTGTGGTAATCAAGATACCAATGCCCTCTACTGCCACCTTTTTATATACATTATATACTACTTTTAATTTTGATCTTATCTTAAAACAAATCTAGATAAGAGGGTTAAGGTTATTGCGTCGACTGATATAAATAAAAAAAAACTAAATATAACACCTGGATTTTGATATAAACATGTAGGCGTACAGCTTGTTGTAGGAAATGAAATATTTATGAAAAGAAAGTATGAACACCGATAGTCTACATTACTACCAATACCAACCAACAAAACAAAAATAACAACAACAAAAATAACGACAACCACCTCTCGCCTAAATTAATGATCACAATTGACATTAACTTGAGTTCATAACTTTCTATGTTTAATTTATATAGTCACGGATACACATATGGAAGGGACATGACTGATAACCGGACTTGTAACAAGAGTAACACGCAGGATACCACAAGTGAAACAGAAACTGCTTACCATTCTGCAGCACTTGAGTTCATACCGGTTTTTAGTGCAGTTCGTGTTGCTTGATTTTTACTTTTCTGTTTAATGTTGTGTAGATCATTGTTTGGTGATTGCATTGTCTGTGCTCCTTCGATTAACGGCTTCTGATTACACCTTTTGTATCTGCAAACTTTTCTCTGTTGGGTTTGGATCGATAGGTCAAGGTCAATATGACCCCAGTGTCCTTAAATCACGTGTCAATATTTGATTTCCAAAATATGACTATGATAGGTTAATGGTCAAAGTCAACATGACCTGGTGTCACAAGTTGGCTTCCGAATATTAAGCTATTTGCTCACCATCAAAACTGATCAGGTTATAGCACTGTTGGTTGGTAGCCCTATTGATCTTGGAGACAGTAGGTTAAAAGTTAAAATCTGTAATTAGATGTGTCACAGGTCAAATTTCAATCTTTACAAACTGTTTCACCATTTTTTTATCAAAACTTTATTAACTCGGTTTCTTCTTCATCCATGCCATGTTGGTTATTAATTTATTTGAAATTAATTGTTCAAGAATATTTTTAGCCTATAGCTAATCTTCTTGAATAATGGTTTTGGGCAGGAAACTATCGATCTTTCATTATGATTTTGTAAAAATCCACTGACAGAAGCAACATTGGACACAAAACACAACAAATCAACTCTACACAAATTTTAAAGTTTTTCAGCAAATATATCAATTTGACTTCCACAAATTGTCATTAATGTGTCCAAAATAGGAGAGAAAATCTTTATCTTTTTTTACGGAGGCAGAGTTGATGCAAAAACTTATCAAAGATCAAATGAAAATGACAGAAACTGATGCATTTGGTCTCCAAACTTTCCAAACTGGATTCCATTAATATAAACTATAGAACTTGAGATAAAATAAACAAGAGAAACAGCCTCCACTGTCTCATGTATTGACATTTACATCAATGGTGAACTTTCTACCAGACTCTGTGGCAAAAGAGACACTTCAAGTTTGCTATACATTTTTCATACCTGTTCTTCTTAGATATACGGATTCTGCTTACCCCCATTGGTATCTTCAAACTCTTCTTGATAATCATATACCAACAGTTCCCAGGTATGGATTTTATATTTCACAACTCATACGCTACTCCCGGGCAGCATGTAGTTTATATTCAGATATCTTACAACGTCACCGTATTCTGATTACTAAGCTATTAAACCAATAGTTTTAACAGAATCGTCTCATCCTATTTTTCAAAAGGTGTTTAGGAAGTTGAAAAGTATTCTGTCAACTGGGTACAGATTATGAAAATGGTATTGGCAATTATATCTTGGTATAAAGTTGACTATTGTTTCATTATTATGTCTTACGATTGCCTTGAATACTATATAATATTTAAATAATGGTGTAGGCCATCGACTGTAATTAATAGAACTATTGAACTCAAGAATCGATTTGAATTAGACAAACTAGTAAACTGCCATACGAATGTATTTTTGCAAAATATTATTGATCTCATTTAGATTCTCGATAGAAGATTGTAATTTTTTGTAATAAATCAAAAGTAATGTGTATACACTATAATATATGAAAATGGCGGGAAAGGGCAGAAAACCAGTAAAAGGGCTAGTTCGTAAGTTATAGGACGCGGACGTCGTAGAGAACACCCCAACCAACATTTTGTACTACTAATCAGTTCTTTTTCCCTGGCTTCTGATTGGCTAATCGGTCGGAAATAGCGATTTCTGATTGGTTCAATTTCCAGTGATATGATTGGTTGGTGCTATAGAACATTTCAATCCTCTTTTGGGTTAAATAAATTCATTTTTGGTCCCTTCAGATCGCGCATGACGTTTGAATGGCTATTCCGCAAGGAACATGAACTGTGATATAACGACATGTACTAGAAAAACAACTAACTGATATTTTAAAACGTTGGATTTCAAACGTCGCGACTTTTGAAAAAGTACGGGAAAAAATACGGGAAAAAAAGTACTGGGAAAAAATACGGGAAAAAATATGAAAAAATACGGGAAAACAAAAATAAAATAATTTGAAAAAGTACGGGGGGAAAATACGGGAAAATAGTACGGGAAAAAAAGTACGGGAAAATACGGGAAACAATCACGTGACTTCCGGACAGGGCCTCTTCCGGTCACTTCCGGTCAAGCATGCGCACAGTCAGATCCCCCACACGATCCCCCACAAATATGGTTTTGTATATTATAAATAACATGAATTTTATAAAGCAAATATCAATCATATATCACAACAAATCATTTAAAAATAACAATTCTTTTTTTGGCAAAAAGTCCGCCTATTACAATAATAAGTGCTTAAAACTGTGCTTTCAAACATTTAATATGAGACAGGCAACCTGTTTGAAGGACGAAGTCCTAAAATTTCAATAATACGATGATCCGTACACGTTAGCCTCACCGCCGCGGACGCAATTACGAACAATTTCGATGATATTGACCGTGGCATTTGATAATAAATTTGACCAAATTGATGAAGCTGATTGCATGTTCATATTTCAGATTAAACACCAATATTCCTTTTGAATCATAGCCCATATATTATTCAATGCATTGTTACGGGTTTTAACAGATTTCCATGACCCCGTTCTAGTCACTCTGTGACCTAGATCCGGACACAATTTCGAACGACATCATAATAACCTTTCTAGTGTAAATTATTTAATGACAACTGTTAAAATTGAAAGAGCATTCATTCATTTACGTTCACATATCTATTTGTATATAATACACATGACATAAAAAACCTTTCCTTTATTCATACCATAAATGTGTGCCAGTTTGCATTCGGAATTCCTTGGACTCTTCAATGAATAAGGTACATCACGGAATTTGACATTTTGGGATAGATCAAGGTAAGGAAAATGTATTATATTGACTGCTTTTGTTTTAATTTCAATGTGTTCTACATATGCATAGAACCAGGAGATCATATTCTTTCCAATTACAGGCATAAGATAACAAAATATGCGTACCTCGATGAATTTTAGCGATAGATTCCAAGTGCAATTGTCGATCGTTTTCTGTTTACAAATATGAAAACCCGTCGTCTGCAACATTCAACAACTGCGCATGAATAATTTTCTCCCAAAACACGAGTAATTTAGCGGGGTATCTATTTATAAAAGCATTTTTTTAATTCATTTCGTTCGTAATTGCGTCCGGTGAGGCTATTATCTTTTATTTTGAATGAATTGTGTAGCCGATTTGTTATGGCGTTCATTTTACCTACGCCGCTCTTCCATCGGGAGTTTCGTAGAAAGAGATTTTTTTATTAGAATTTTATTAAAAGTTTATTTCGACTTTGCATAGAGTAAATAATCAAAGAATTGGTAATTTTTCATTGAAATAGATTTCTTTTGCGTTTCTAAATTATCAATTGATCTATTTTTTAAACTTCCGGTGAGCAGATTTTTGGCTATTAATATAGAAGGAAAAATCGGACAGCTTACCGTTAGAAGGACTTCGTCCTTTATTAAAAGTGGTGGGAGAGTGGGTTCTTTTAACACCTCTCTCATCAAACAGTTATCAAAAGTTAAAGTCAAAACTTTAGTGTCAAATTAAATAAGAATTTGTTACAATAGAAATTAGCATATATATTTATCTAACACGGCTGGTAATCGGCACAAGCAGAACAGTTGGTTCTGCAAATAAATTCGTGAGGATAACTTCCGGTTTTGGTGGAGGAGAGTTCACGAAGACGCTTCGCAAGGTATGTACATGTCAAAAATTGAAATTTTCTTTTTTACTGCTCGAATATTGCAAAATCAGAGAATGCTATGCTGTGGCTAATGCTTTCACGATTAGAAACATGCATAGTTTATTCTTGTATATGAAGTGTAACTCTCGCAAAATCAAAACATGACGAAAATTGTGACACTCGTGCATTTCTAAGTTGTTCTTGACAAAGATGCAAGTTAAATTTTCAATATTTTTTCATCATGGGAGTCTAAATGTAATCGGGGATAAATTCCGATTCGTCAGAAGTAAATTGAAGTCTCGATAAATCTACAAACTGTCAATTTTCTCGTTTTCCTGCTTGAGGAGATCGGTTCTGATAGAGCACATTGCGAATGCATGAGGAGATTTGCTAGTTTTGGTACGACACATGTAATCCACTGTATAATCACAAATTTTGCATGTCTGTCTGGTAATAAATTCACGAACTGATGCCCTTCTGCCCGTCTGGTTTTTAAAAGTATAAAAGTAATATTTCATTGTTCATGGGCTGTCCACCTAGAAAGAAACATTTCATTTAAGGAATCAATTCATAATTGTAACTGCGGTTTCCCATGATTTAACTTGTCATTATTGATCATTTGTTGTTTGTGACAACTTCCATTCACAGGCGCTCGTGGCACGGACCATCCCCCTTTTTCTATCTTTCTGTTTACAAATTTATTTACTAATAATATTATTAGTATCTATACACATGCAATTTGATGTTAACATAAGATTGTATGAATATTGACACGAACAAGTTAAAATAAAGGAAAAGTGATGAAATAATAAAGAAATAAAGAAATTTTATTGAAAATAAATTTGTAAACAGAAAGTTAGAAAAAGGGGGGTGGTCCGTGCCACGAGCGCCTGTGCTTCCATTGTGTATTGGATACACAACATTAACTTTCCTTACATTGGAAAAAATTGAAAATGCACTGTAAGATAATTTTATAATCAAGAATAATTAATCTTAATGTGAATCATATCTTTATATTTTCTAATACAAATGATACACTCTAAATTAAATATCATACAGTTGAGAATAATATTAATTTGTGGTTTGTTTTTCTATTATGTAGTGTGTTATGTGTACACACTTGTAAATAAAAAAGATGTCTGTTAGTAGTGGTTACAAGATGTACAGCGCTTTACCGATTTTAAGGATATGACCACAGTTTAATTGACATCCTGTGTTTAATTTATTCATGACTAGCTAGCACTAAGTGAATGTTTATTTACGTTAGACCTATGTATGTGCTGAAATCATGTAATATTATAACTTGTGTAGATCTGCGGTGAAGTTTCCGTCATCTTTAGTAAAAAGGTTGCGCCGAATAGATGTGGAAACCCGTTTGAAAGGATATAAAGATTTTGAAATTGAAAGATTTTTTTTTTAATAAACTTGGTGTCCTGATTGACGGGGATTTTAAATTTGGTATACTGCTATATATAGCTACTTGTTTTTGTTCGTTTCCTTGGCGGTGATACAGGCAATCTATATCGAAATGTTTTTTTGTAAAGAGTCAATGTCAGTCCCCTTTTCCTCTTTCCCTTGAATCCTGGCATCTCCTTAAAGTGGACAGAGAATAGTTTATTTTGATTAGAGTATTTATCAGTTTTGTGTTTAAAAGTGTCAATTTATCAATTTTGCAGAAAACAATTACCAAAACTTGAAAATCTCCTCATGCATTCGCAATGTGCTCTATCAGAACCGATCTCCTCAAGCAGGAAAACGAGAAAATTGACAGTTTGTAGATTTATCTAGATTTCAATTTACTTCTGACTAATCGGAATTTATCCCCGATTACATGTAGACTCCCATGATGAAAAAATATTGAAAATTTAACTTGCATCTTTGTCAAGAACAACTTAGAAATGCACGAGTGTCACAATTTTCGTCATGTTTTGATTTTGCGAGAGTTACACTTCATATACAAGAATAAACTATACATGTTTCTAATCGTGAAAGCATTCGCCACAGCATAGCATTCTCTGATTTTGCAATATTCGAGCAGTAAAAAAGAAAATTTCAATTTTTGACATGTACATACCTTGCGAAGCGTCTTCTTGAACTCTCCTCCACCAAAACCGGAAGTTATCCTCACGAATTTCTTTGCAGAACCAACTGTTCTTGCTTGTGCCGATTACCAGCCGTGTCTAACCAATGAACAGAATTACTCTTAATTGGTGAGTAATATTCTATTCAGATAAAGCTACCTTTATCTAGTTTAAGCCAGTCGAATAGTTGAAGTGTGAAATTCACATTTTTCCTTCATTTACTAATTAAATAATTTTTGAGACAAAATTAACCCAGCGGAGATAAAGAAAAGGTATCGGGAGAAGAAAAAAGCGACAGAAGGAGAAGCCTATCTCGCTCGTGAGCAAGCACAACAAAAGAGAAACTACGTACCTGTAGAAATGCTTATGCGTTCAGCAAGAAAAAAGAGAAATGACAAAATCAAGGAAAGAGTAAGAACATATCGACAAAACAGAAATATATCTGCTAGCCGTAATGAAGATACGGAGGGAAATGATATAGTAGAAGAGAGACAAGTGGTTATGAAACACAGGATAGGAATGTGAGTCATCTAATCGTAAAACTGCCAAATGCTAGACGAAATGGTCCAAAAAAGAAACTAAGTAAAACTCTTTCAAAAGCACGTATAAGTGTGACAAAACTCACAAGCGAAAATGAAAGGTTACGCACAAAGCTTACGAGTGCCCAAAGAAACTTACAAAGATCTGCTCAGTAAAGCAAAGAAAAGGCCTTTGACCCCGAGGAGGAAAACAGAAGAAATGTTACGAAGAGCTGGTATACCAAAAGTACAAGCTGATAAAATTAGACGAAATCTCATGTTAAGCAATGTAATCATTGAACAAATATAAGATAAGCGGAAAAGAAAAGATAAAGATGTACAGACAATGTTATATGGTACAGTAGCTGGAAATATAGTGACACAATATAGATGTGCAAGCCAGATCAGTAAAGCAGCAGCGAAAGAGGATGGGCTGAGAACCCCCTTGTTTATTGTGATGGTCACTGCTGCAATGTCGCTGTCCACCAAGGTCCGTCATTCATTTGTTATTGTTTAGAGAAAACGGATTGTAAAGGTAATAAACGAATTTTTAATGAATAATTGTCTGAGAGAATCCAAAATAGACCTCCGCTTTTGTTGACAATCGGTTTTGGGAACAGATCGTCGGGGGTATATATGCAAAATAGTACGAATACGACAGTAAACCAGTGGCACAACAGCTGGTGGGGCCCCACAAGGTTAGTGTATTCCATCTGTTTATTTTTAAAAAATCAGGGAAATCGACAATAATAAGAAATTTAGCAGTACGCCACCATTTTGTTTCTTACTTGGTGTTTTTTTCTAGTATTCGTGTGGACCCAGGACCCACAAATAGAGGTCCTACATCGTTACTAGCCCTGAAAATACGTACCCCCGTGGCAAACACGGGGAAATTAAGGTCCATCGGTCAAATGCCCAAGCTTTTTCATGGTAAATATGGTCACTTGTACATTCATATTTCCAGAATAACACATCATGAAACCTTAATTTTGATATTGTGGTCTTAAATTTAATATGCTTAAACAAGCATGTTGCGGTTTTCACGTATGTTACATTACGGTAAAACTTTTAAATATGTAGCATTATATTCTGGTCAATATCTCAAAAACTACAAAAGTTAACTTGAAATAAATTTGGGACACTTTCCCATGTATATTTGGCATCGAAATAGTAAAATATGGACAGGAAAATACGAATTTCGTTTTTACGTTTTCTGTAGGTTCAAATGTCCTATGTTATTGAAAATGAAACCCATAACCCCATCATGTTAAAACAAATATGTACTCTTGTTACTTTTATTATCTAATCGAACGGAGACAAAAATAGAAAATATCAACAAAACCCGTCATACACATGTTACTTATACGCATGACAATTGACCTTCAATAAGACCGGAAACTCAAAAGGAGAAAAATGAAGACCAACACGTCTTCATCTTTGATCCTAAAATTTCAAGGGTTTTTACCTCGATCAACATGAAGGAAATGGTGGGGGGATGCTGTGTATGTTCCGACGAAAGAGGATGGGCTGAGAACCCCCTTGTTTATTGTGATGGTCACTGTTGCAATGTCGCTGTCCACCAAGGTCCGTCATTCATTTGTTATTGTTTTAGAATGTCAAACTTTCGATTTGTCAAAACATCGGTTAAATATTGACAAGTACCAAATAGCATGTTTTATATTGATCTATATTATATTTTCAGCTTGTTATGGCATTGTGCAAGTTCCCACTGGACCTTGGTTTTGCAGAAAATGCGAATCGCAAGAACGAGCTGCTCGTGTGGTAAGACCGCCATTTTAATGTTGACCGGAAGCACGTTTTTGGTGTTTTGATTATAAATCTTGATTTAAATATAAATATTTTAATATTTTCTGGAAACATTATCTTTGTTTGCAAAGTTTAGTCTTAAATACAGTTTAATCTTACCATGCCTGCATTTTTATCCCGCTATCAGTGTAACAGTTGTTGGAGAACCATAAAAATGTAAGTTGGGTTTTGCACCGGACTGCCACCGCCTCTTTTCTTTTTAACAGGGTATAAAGCACAGCTGTACATTTTACGCATGCTATACATGTTCAGAATTCTATCAATCTTACCCTTGTCTCACCAAAGTTGCAATAATTGAGTAAGGGTCACCAGGAAGTGGAATTCTATCAAAATCTTTAACCTCGGGTGAATTTTGCTACCAAATTTCATGCAAACAAACCAATGGCAATGGTTCATTATAAAATTAAAGCTACTTTGAAGGCTAATTGCTCAATTGAAAGTGACATGGACTGAAAATTGTCTGTTGTAAAACTTGGAACAGTTTCTGTAAACTAATTAATGACTTTTTAGTATGTTTTCACTTCTGTCATCGAAAAATAAATTTATTAATGGATCTGAATTTCTTTTATACATTGCATGCATGTCACTATTTTCTACACTTACCAACATCCTAATAATAAATATATATCATAGAAGATCTCTTGAACTTTATGATCGGAATACTTGTATACGATGGATGCAAAGTGTACAAGTATTGTTATTTTTTCTCACAAAGGCAATGTGAGTTCGCCCTAAAAGTGGGTCAGTTCGCCCTGATAATTATAAATATGTAGAATATTAAAAATAAATGAATTGTAAATGATATTTCATGGTTTATAGATAATAAATTGAGAAATTTTAAATATTGGGCATGCTAAAGTGTATGTTTCGATAAAGAGCAAAGTTAAACATTTCAGAGGGGCCCGGGTGGCTCAATGAGTTAGGTCGTTGGATCTAATAGCTCATAAAAGCCTATCACCAATATGGCGTGGGTTCGCACCCAACTTTGTAAATTACAATAAAGGTGATAAAGTTTACCAGTTGCTTGCCCATAGTCGGTAGTTCTCTCTGGGTACTCCGGCTTCCTCCACCACTATAACTGGTCGACATGATATAGCTGAAATATTGCTGAAAGTGGTGTTAAAACACCAAAAATCAATCATTAAACATTTCAGTCCCTTGGAATAAGTAAAGTAGATAAAGATGAGTGAATCGAGAGTCTGTAGAAATTGTATGTGTCCATTATACTTTTGCTTTTATTTCAAATAAATTGAAACTGTATGGTGTTTATTGATTACTGTATTTTGTCCATGGCAGTGAATGCGAAATTGTAATTTTTTTAACAGGACATTCGGTCTGGTGAACCAAGGTGATTCACCAGACCGAAAGAAAATCATAATTTTTTTAATATTTCATTGTTGATGGCTGGCCTGTATAGTTTCCTTTACTTGTATAAAGCCCTTTTCTTTGTTATTGATTTTAATTAGGGTTGTTTTCTTATTTCATATACCCATGTCATATGAAACCAACAAGGAGAAGAATGTATAATGGGAACAAAAATTTTCATAACAATATATATTCCAAATAGTTTTATTGTTAACATTCTCTCTCTGAGAGAAGGAAAATTTCTCTCCAATTATCTTCTTCATCAATAAAATCAACACAAAAGTCATCATTGTCCTTGTCTGTGTCACATATAATATTCAGTGCATGAAGGTCACTTTCCTCACTGTCAATATCAAGCTTTTCCTGCAGTAGTTACTTTCAAGCAAGGGCTACCAATTTTCCATTTCTCGTTTTAGCAATGCAAATTAACTGTATATATATTTTTCTGAACATTGTTTGTTAAAACAAGTCTGCTTTGAAGTAAACATTTTGTACAATTTTTTTTTTATATAAATAAAGCAAAGTATTTTATTTAAATTCACAGGGAAATAAATGATTAGTGGATATCTTTTCAACCATTTGTCTTAATCAGGAAAAAGCTTGTAATATTTGTCAATTTCAAAGGTTTCAATATTTCCCAAAATCCTAAATCAAGTCCTCTATCGTATTTTGCACAACAGACAAGTTTAAATTGGTGCCAAATTGATATCCGATAATTTTTATGTGTCCGGTCCGGAGTGATTCTTTTTCTTATATTTCAAATATTGATATTTTCGTTCATTAAAGCGTTTCCGTGATTGTGACTTTTTTGTCAATGTCCTTGAACTTCATCATAGCATGGAACAACGAAAAATGATACAATAAAAGAGATTTGATCTGGCGTTTCACTTGGAGTTTTTATGAAATCCTATGCCGGAAACTGACAAATCAATCGTTATTGACGAAATCAAATGACAGCAATACCGGACAATCGGTCCTGAAATCCAAGGGTTTATATCGGACCGGCGGTCATTTTACCAGACTTGTCCGTCGGTCCGACAGTATTTCGTTTTCACTGCATGGAAATTATGGAGATCTATCATAAATGTTCATCAGACAGCGATTCCCAAATATGGCAAATGCTTTTCGATTTTTCCCAACTATAGGCCTATACCAAGAATATAACAAAAAAACATTAAAAATCATCGGCACGAACACTACTTATATCAAATATATCTTTAAAGCATACCCTTATAGTGTTTATTACGTATTTATTCTAATTCATAAATATTGGAATCAAATTTTTGAGTCGTATCCAAAATAGTTAATACGTTTAGCTTTTCTTTTTTCAAAATAATTATTGAAATAAGAGTTACCATATTTAAGAAATAAATTATGCTTACATCGAAAGTGCATAATTACAGATCCAAAGCAAAATGAAAATAAAGAGATCAAAGATATTCAATAGCTGTAATGATGAAATCAACAAGCATTAATTTCAATTCAAAAGCATTTCAAACAACATACCTAATAATTGCTTTAAAATAACTTAATTAATTTCCAAAAGCTCATATTTTTTTCTTTAAGTTAACAACTTTTCTATATCATTACTTCTTTATTTTAAATTAAGATATGAATTATGTTGATGTTCATTAAATTACTTCTTAGTTATCGGGGCGAACGGCCTGATACCATCATAAAGTTCAAGAGATCCATCATAGATTCTATGTGTAACGTTTTAACTCAGAAATTAACCATATGTGGACATTTTAATTTGACATACATGTAGGCAGTGATTAGGATTAAAATTTAAATAATGGAGCATTTTCTATTGACATTCAGAATTTCAATGAGCCATTTTTTAACATTCTTTTTAAATATTTCTGATTTCAATGGGACATTTTCAGATGGAATGTGATAAATGTCGCATGGCCCCCTCTAATCCCAATCACTGCTTAGGGTGACCCCAGGGTAAGTTTGTTAGAATTCTGAACACTCATGTTTCCATGCAGTTACACATTTCTTTATACTCTATAGCATATAAAATAACAATTCACATTAACACTTGTATTAAAATGTGATTTAAAAGAATTTATATGAATGAACTTGCAAATATTGAAAGCAAAAACTTTGTGTCTTAGGCATACAAAATCTCGTTTTTCCTTCATAATTTGGTTGCAGATGGCACCCTTACAAAAATTTTGGCTTAAGAGATGTGTCTTATGAAGTCAATATGTCTGATAACATGAGTTGTTTTCTTACGAAGAGAACACTAGTGCATCTGGAGAAAGTACTCGCCATCTACACTGATAAATATTGTCATATAAAGCTTGGGGTCGTCGTGATCGTATGGTAGTTGGATTTACAACTACCTGTGCATTCAGTGCCTATCACCAGTAAACTTGTGAGGTTGAACCCCATTCATGGATAGGTGTATTCGATACATTATTATGTGATAAAGTTTGTCAGTGACTTCGACAGGTTGGTGGTTTTCTCCGAGTACCCCGGTTTTCTTCACCAATAAAACTGACCGCCACAATATAATTGAAATATTATTGAAAGTAGTGTATAAACCAAGCCACCCAACCCTATAAGGCTTTATAAAGTACAACTTTCCATGCAAGGGCAGGAGTGAAACTCTCAAACTGTAGTCATTATAGAAACTGAATACTTTAGATAACTGTAAATTGAACCATATGGCCTCATCAAATATTAATATATATTAAGGATCAAATAAAATCTCATGAATTGTATGTAGCTTTGAGTGAAAAAGAATCATGATTTGTGATGCAGTATATTCATTATGAGATATTACTGTCAGAATTAACACTCATTTTTTTTGTAGAAGTGTGAGTTATGTCCGCAAAAAGATGGTGCTCTGAAAAGAACAGATTCTGGAGGTAAGAATATTGCAATTTTACAATACCAGCGTTTCAGCTTATTTTAGCATTTTACTTGGTTCACCTGGTTAAAGGATTGTTTGAAGTATTTGCATCAGTTAACTTTTCACACTTTCTTTTTCTCAGGAACATTACTCATTCTGTGTTAGTGCGATAGGTGCCCACAACACCATTCGTGACAACTTTGTTAAAGTTGCAAGAATTGTTTTCATACTATTAGCCACTTTGGCAATTGAAACATTTGCCGTAGTTAAAAAATCCCTATCAGATATTGCAAATTGTTGACTCACAATGAAAATCAGTTATATGATCATGTTAGCTATACAGGGCTATGCCACTGTTTCTGAACCAATATTACCTTATTAACTCCATTTTATATGTTATATACATGTGTTATAGTAACCAAACAACACAGCGGTTCATGAATATTCATATTTATGATCGATATTCTGAATGCAAGAATAGATTCACTGTATATTACAATAGATTTCTCACTTTTTTATGTCTAAATATAATAAGATGTTTAGGAAAAGAACTTGCTATTGATTGTCGGATGCTCAATGATCTTATCGATTGTGACGACGTTGCTACTGCGACATCACACTGTAATAAACATTTTTATTTTACTACGTGACATTCAGGTTTTTCTTTCACTTGAACATCACAGTATTTCAATGGTGGTGATGATCATATGGTAGTTGGCTTTATAACTACCTGTGCAATCAGTGCCTATCACCACTAGAGTTGTAATTTCGAATCCCGTTCATGGGGGGATGTACTGAATACAGCATTATCTGATAAAGTTTGTCAGTTACTTGCTACAAGTTGGTGGTTTTCTCTGGGTACTCTGGTTTCCTCCACCAAGATATAACTGAAATATTGTTGACAGTGGTGTTAAACACCATAAACCAACGGGCATCTATGTAATAACTATAGATAATAACATTTTAATTGATAATTTGATGTTTCAGGCTGGTGTCATGTGGTTTGTGCTCTGTTTATACCAGAAGCTTGGTTTGCTAATGTACAGACAATGGAACCAATAGTACTGAAGAATCTTCCTCCAGAAAGATTTAACAAGGTTGATAATTTACTTTGTCATTGTGAGATTTTGTTACTTGTCATGCTTGTCTCCTGTTTTATTTTACACATCGCATCTGTGGTATGATGGGTTGCATTTTCATCTGAAATGTAATAGATCATTTATGCGTGATAGGCCCAGATAGGGTCAAACTAAAAGACAATAAAATTGGTATTTAGCTGATTCTCTGCTAGGTGTGTAGTATTGAGGACTAAGAGCAAAGACTGGTTGTCTCATAATTGGAATAATGTGTTCGAGTGGAGCGATATATGTCTACTTGCTGACTGTTGTTTCAGTGAGCTAATACTATTAAAATACAGGTAAACATTTATTGTTCTGGTACAGAGCAGGTAATTTACAAAAAATCTGAACTACATGTACCTACAGATAATATATTTAGCTAATATTATGGATGCTTTGCAAATGTTCAAAATATGATTGAAAAGGCTGGGAACTTAAAAATTGAAATTTAACAAACCGGGTGGCATTCATGGATAAAAAGGTATCATATATTCCTGGACAATAAATCTGAATTTTTCCATTATATAAACATTCTGCCATTGGAACAGGGTGTTTTATTAGATCATCGCATGAATAAAAAATGATCACTAGAGACGAAGTCCAGGGCTAGATATTTTTTCTATGTAGTTACATGTATACAGTAGAGTTCGTTTATAATGAACAGGCTTGTAACGAAACCAGATTTATAACGAAGTAAAGATAAATCCCCGGTCCCATCGCTATTTAAACAATGTATTTTTGAAGGCCTATTACAAATTTTTTATAACGAAGAGAATTTTAAACCCAAACAACATTTTTATTACTCAAAATTGACATGATGTAATGAAGATAATTGCTGAACAAACAAATCGTTTACTTGTCTTCCGTTATGCACGGACGATCACATATTAGAATGGTTAAGTGCACTTGACACTTCTGTTATCGGTAACTGAAAAATCAATAATCCCACCTTTGATGTTGTTAATGATGTCAATCAAGACTTTTCTAAAATATTCAAACAATAAACTGGGTATTAATGATGTGATTAACAAGTTGTCAATTAATAACACACACGCTAATTTATGGCATTAAAAATTAATAAAGCATAATCTAAATTTTAATGAATGAATGCACAAGCTAAAGAAATTAAAAACAAAGTCATGTGTGAGATTAATTCATTCGCTATTGTTTATTTTTTCTTTGATGATAGACTATTTGATTAAACAACAAAGCGGCTTTTGAATTTTAAATTCTACTGTTGTTTTTCACTCTGCAAGCTGAACATTGTCATAAATATGGTAACACATCCTCGCCGATAGCTATAAATAGCCTAATCACACAATCAGCCTGTGTTTACCTTGATCTGTTACCACACATTAAACGAATGTTGACAGAAATATATGCTGGGAACCAGTACTTCATAATTCAATACTTTTCAAAAACACGATTATTTATTTATAAAAGTGAAAGATTAAAATGGTATTTTCTATAGTAAGCAGTTTTAAATATTTTATATAAATAGGAATTCAATAAAAAAAACAAAAACAAAACAACAATAATAAATCATCACGTGTACAACTTACCTGAAAAACAATGGCGGTCTTACACAATAACGCTTATCGTGACTTCATTTAATATGAAAAATCTATAGTATGAACTAGTAACAGGTAGGGACTTTGTAAACATGTACTTTTGGGAGTGAGATGGTGTCAGTAGATCATGCAAATATCGGCTACAGGGATAGTGGCAACAATCGCTGCATCAGCTGGGCAAAACGGAAATAAAATGTAATTTATTTTAAGTCGGGACTGTGACTGTTCATTTATTTATTATCCAACTTATTATACGGAGGGGGTCGCCAAGACAAGTTTGACTGTACGATTTTCAAAAGGGGAGGTAATTCTACATTGTTTCTCTTATAACGAACGATGCCTATAACGAAATAAGATCGAGAGCCCCCTGGACTTCGCTATAAACGAACTCTACTGTATATATATAATGTGAAAATCACCATAACAACCTTATCCAAGGGCTGTATTTTTTCAATAATTCTGAGTGCTTTCTGCTTCATAATTTATTTGACCATGTTGACTGTCTTCTGATCATGACAGAAGTAGAAATGTGAAAAGGAAAACCTCAACTGGAGCAGGTGTTTTTTAGAATCAGCACACTTTGGTCTGAGAGGGCATTGATCTGGTAATAACACCTATTGTGTGGGCTTAACTAATGTGCAAATTATCCCATGTTGTAAGGAATGTGTGGAGATTGTAAATATTATGGAAAATTAACAAATGATGTCTCTTTAATGTTATGGTTTGATAACTGTGATGATTTGCATTAAGTATGATAATGTCTTTTAGCACATTTATATACATTTGTAGAATCCATTAACAGCTGACATCTATTTGTGTATTCAATTGTTAACATATGCAAGTCAAACCTGCCTTAACTGTCCCTGTATAAAACAAATAACTGTCGCTGAAGGGCAGATTCATTTTCTCCATTTAATTGAATGGATTGGATTATGGCGTTTAACGCCACTTTCAACAATATTTCAGTAACTTATTTCGTGGCAGTCAGTTTTATTTGTGGATTCGAACTCACAACATCAGTGGTGATAGGCACTGATTGCATAGGTAGATGTAAATCCAACTACCATGCGATCACGGCCACGAAGGCCCCTCCATTTAATTGATAGTGCATATATTTTGAACCTGTATTAGTGTATATAAAGGGCACTTGCTCATAATTAGCCTTTTGTGTGAAGGTTTGATTGTATTTTGATCTTCAGATTTGTTATGTTTGTGAGGAGAAGGACAGAGCTAGTAAGGCCTCCACTGGTGCCTGTATGCAGTGTAATAAAAATGGATGTAAACAGTATTTCCATGTTACCTGGTTTGTACACATATTTAGTTATCAAAGAAAACAATGGGATATCAATATTTTCTTCTAGCATAGAATCTATATGGAAATTAAATTTTGTCGCAATTTAAGTATCCTCACTTAAATTTACATCCCTATTACTGTTGAACTACTATTCTGTTAACCCAAGCCATAGCTCATTAAACAACATCTTAAAATAGAATAAATGGGGTGTCTTGGTCGTGATCATATGGTAATTGGATATACAACTACCTGTGCCATCCGTACCTATCACCACTAAAGTGAGTTCTAATCCCGCCATGGCGAGGTGTACTCGATACAACATTATGTGATAAAGTTTGTCAGTGACTTGCGACAGGTCGATGCGAGAGGCCACTTTTTCATTGTGGAAGGGGTGGTCTTTTATGAGGGGGACTATTGTATTATACTTTAATCTCTCTTAAGATTTTGCACAAGTTAAAATCTAAATTGTCCTAAATTTTATGCATGTTAACTTGTATTTTTGCATAAACTGCAAAATGTACATGAGGCCAAAATTAAAAATAAGTTTGTTTCCCCTCACCTGACCGACCCTGTCAAAATTGGCAGACTGAATTTTTTTTATTGGAAATTTGCCGTCACTTTTTTTTTCTCGTTTCGCTCAAAATTTGTTTTGCTGAAAATTCCGTATTTTAGATTTGTTTCGCCAAAAGATCGATATTTTCGCATTACCGAGCACATCTTTGTCGTCAAAAAAACCCCCTACCCACTTCCAAAATTGTGGGTCGGGTAAGGAGAAACAGAAATATTTTTAATTGTGGCCTGACATATACAGTAGAGTTCGTTAATAGCGAAGTCCAGGGGACTCTCGATCTTATTTTGTTATAGGCATTGTTCGTTATAAGAGAAATAATGTAGAATTACCTCCCCTTTTGAAAAATGATGTATTTCAAAAAAATTATTTCAAGTGATGTGTAACTGTTTTGTTTGCTTTGTTTTGTTATTTTTTGACAGATAATAATTTTTTACTTCGATGATTTTGTTGTAATAAAATACTTTCAGCAGATTTTGTTTTGTGAGTCTTTGTTTTTTTTGTAACACCATTCATAATGCAAGCTATGTTGAGAAATAACACTACACTGTTAAAATATGACATCGTTTTTTTGAATAGAGAAAAACAAAAACGAGAATTGTTGAATAAAATTGATTAATTCAGTAGTTAAAATAAATAAAATAGGAATATTGTCGTCATCAAACTGTTTCCCGCTGTTTGTTGAAATCCACCTCGTCTAGCAGTTCTGGATGCAAACTTGAGTAACGAGTCTGCAGGCTTTGTGGATGAGTAGAATGGCGGTGTAAACAGATGCTGTCATAGTGGTGTTATTGTCATGGCTGTCTATCAACTTTGAAATAAGAAGGTGGCGGTAGTTCTGATTACTGAATGATCACCACGAGGATGTGTTACCATATTTATGACAATGTTCGGCTTGCAGTGAAAAACAACAGTAGAATTAAAATTAAAATCCGCTTTGTTGTTTAATTAAAGAGTCTATCATCAAAGAAAAAATAAACAATAGCGAATGAATTAATCTCACACATGACTTTGTTTTTAATTTCTTTAGCTTGTGTATGCATTCATTAAAATTTAGATTACCTTTGATTAATTTTTATTGCAATGAATTAGCGTGTGTGTTATTAATTGACAACTTGTTAATCACATCATTAATACCCATTTTATTAATATTTTAAAGAAAAGTCTTGATTGACATCATTAACAACATCAAAGGTGGGATTATTGATTTTTCAGTTACCGACAACGGAAGTGTTAAGTGCCATTCTAATATGTGATCGTCCGTGCGTAACGGAAGACAGGTAAACGATTTGTTTGTTCAGCAATTTTCTTGGTTATATCATGTCAATTTTGAGTAATAAAAACGTTGTTTGGGTTTAAAATTCTCTTCGTTATAAGCCTGATTTTCGTTATAACAAATTTGTAATAGGCCTTCAAAAATACATTGTTTAGATAGCGATGGGACCGGGGATTTATCTTTACTTCGTTATAAGCCTGATTTCATTACAAGCCTGTTCGCTATAAGCAAACTCTACTGTATTTAACTTGACAAAGGTAGCATATTGTTAAGACAAATCATATGCTACTCCTTCGAATTCTTGATATCAAATACAAATGTCTTTTTAAAAAACCGTGTTAGAAATAAGATGCTCTGTTCTGATTATCAAGGTTGTCTTTCTTGATGAAATTGAGAATGTACATATATAATGAGGAGGAATTATTGATGTTAGATTTTACTGATCTATTCATTTAATTTTTCAGTGCACAAGCTCAAGGATTGTTATGTGAGGAAGCTGGTAACTATGGCGACAATGTCAAATACTGTGGGTACTGTGATTATCATTACAAAAAATTGGTAAATACCTCTTATCTGTATGTGTTTTCATTAGGAGTGTAATGGTTCAAGAATTGTTTGGTTTTTGAAATTGTATCAGATGATCCTGCCAATTATCCAATATGGGGGTTAGGATTATGGTGTTTAACGCCACTTTCAACAATATTTCAATTATATCGTGGCTGTCAGTTTACTGGAGTACTGACAAACTAGATCACATAATGTACACCTCGCCTGAGCGGGATTCGAACTTACAACTTTAGTGGTGATGGGCACTGATTGCCTAGGTAGTTGTAATTCCAACTACATCACGATCACCGGCCCAAGGAGAGGGAGGAGGGTAAAACCTATCTAGAGTCGATTAAGCCACATTTTGCCAACAAATGAGCTGAAATTTCAACAATTGTAAGAATATTCTTTAGATGGTTCTCTACTAGTTGGATCAACAAAATTCAAGATGACTGCCATGACAGAAATTAGTTTGACATAGGGCCCTTTGCAGTCTTCACGCTGAACTTTTTACCTTATAGGCTCACCGGGCCTGAAGTTCAAATATTTACAGTCCCACCATCAATTCTACAGGCCCGAATTTGAAAACTACATTAATGACCATTAATTCAAACCACCAAAACTCAAAATATTATGTGGACATGTCAATTATGCATTAGGGATGACCAGAATGCAAGTATAAAAAAAAACCAAAAGACACTTTATTTTGGATCCATGTATCTCCTTCGTATCATACTTACCTGCTAAGATTAATTACTTTAGGCTAAAATCACTACTCCTTCAAATTTCCCGCCAAAAAAACTGAAAAGACCTCTCCCCTCTAGATCAGTCACTGTACATGTGCAAACCTCCATCTTTTTTTCGGTGCAACATTGTACAGAAGTGCCAGTTCAAGCTCCTTCTTTTTCTGGTGTTTTTTGTAATAATTTTTTATTTTTTGGTATTGTTGGAAAGGTAAGACTTGCTAACGTTTTTTATATCAATTTGCTTGATCCGGTCAGTTGTATCGTATTTTTCTTTGTTTTGTTTTTTGCATGTGCGGGAGCACGGTTTATCATGGTTCGCAACACTGGTAAAGTGTTGCCAGCAGAGGATGATCCTGGTAAAGGATCACAAGTAGAAAACTCCTCAGGAGGGGAGAAAGATGATAGTGCCACTGGTAAAGAGGAACAAGCGACAATGGGCGTCTGGAAACGACCCGCAGAGTCGAAAACAAAGTCGGGCGGAAAAAAGACAGACAATGGCGGAAGTTGGAGTCATTCTAAATCGAAAGGTTCTCCCGGAAAGGGTGCGTCTAGATCCGACGTTATGGATCTGATTTCAGACAGCATCTCTTCCTTCAAAACAGAAATACAGGGAATGATTAGGGAAGCCTTATTTCCCACTCAGGAGGGTCGATCTCAGGACCACGTGGCGTTCGACCTACCCGAACATGCTGAAACGGAAGACTTAGACGGCCAGGATGACAGTGTCTCCATTTGTGGGGATCCGGCACCTAAGCGTGCTTGGTCAAAGGAAAGGGCTGTTACTAGTGAACATAATCCTAGTTCCTTTACCTTGCCTTGGATAGCTCTCCGACTGATCAAAGTCATGATAATTCTGATTCTAATACAAACAAGAGGAGGAAGAGAAAAAGGATTCTTGTTCCTCTTTACTAGCTCAAACTTTCTCAGGCTTACCGAACACTCCTAAGTCATCTGGCCCTTCTCTTCCAACTGAGAGTTTTTTGGTTATTGCATGGTCAGAGGTTAGGAAAGCCCTACCAAAGATAACAGCTTTTAAAGCACGACATAGAAGCCTTTATCGTTGGCGTGACATTGATTTTGACAAGTATGGCAAGGTTCCCGATGTTGATCAGTCTGTTTCCACTTTCATTTCCTCGGGTCAGAGTAGTAATAAGAATTTCGGAAAAAATTCCAAGTCTGCTGAATCAGAACTTCACCCAAGAGATCTGCAGAAAGAGAACACATTCATATCTCTTGATCAAACACTTAGAAGTCAACAAATGGCTATCTCTCATGCAATATGCATGTTGACTGCTCTGTCTAAGGGCCTAAAAGGTGACTGAGTGCATACCGGATGACAACATTAAACAGTTGCTTGGTGGATTAGCTTCGACTTTGTCAGATGTTGGGGATTTATCCATAAGGGCGTCAGCTAGGTGTGTTTTGGCAAGACGTCACCTTTATTTGGATTCTATACATTCTTTTGACAGAAACACTAGAAATGAATTACTCAAATTACCCCCAACAGGCAGTCTGCTATTTAATGATAAATTCCAGGAGATTGCTCACAAGTCGTCTGAGCTAATTAGTGATGTTCGAGAAACTACTAGAAATCTAGGTTTCAATCCAGGCAGACAGGAGCAAGGGTCATTCAAGAGGCACAACCCTGCTACAAGCACAGCTTCAGATGATAATAAAGGTGCTAGTGATAGAAAATACAGACGATTAGATGTTAATAAACCTGGTGTTTCAGGTTTTAATGGCAATTGTCAAAATGGTCCCAACAACCTGAACAGAAACAAACAGGGCCCTTCATATAATAAAGACAAGAAGGGTAACAGAGGAAATATGCCTGTTAAAGAGCTTTCAGGTTTTAGGAGAGGGGGCGGAATTCAAAATCCCAATCCCTAGGTCATACCCCCTCAGTCTTCACAGTTTCCAGATACCCTTGAATCACATTCCAGTAGGGGGGAGACTGAGATTTTTCCTACGGGAATGGGAGAAAATAACAACGGATCAGTTTGTTTTAAAGATTATTGCAGAGGGTTACAGAATCGAATTCAGTCGAATTCCTCAATTAACTTCTCAGATAAGCTACACTTCGCTTCCAGACAATCCTTTGAAAGCTCAAGCCTTAATAGAGGAAATAAATTCCCTTCTAGAAAAGGGGGTTATTATATAGAAGACTTGGGCTCAAGCATAGGACCAGGATTTTACAACAATCTCTTCCTTGTCCAAAAGAAGACAGGTGGTTTTCGACCATTTTAAATTTACAACCTCGAAATCACTTTTTAAAATACCATCATTTCAAGATGGAAAACTTAAAATCAATCATACTGTCTCAGAAGAAGGGGGACTGGAGTGCGTCTTTGGATCTATCGGACGCCTACTTACATTTGTACATGTTCTAATACACAAAGACAGCAGGAGATTTCTAAGATTTGACATCCAGAACAGAGTATTCCAGTTCATAGCCCTTCCATTCGGAATAACATCTGGGCCGAGAATTTTTGTAAAGGTAATTTCAGTAGTTTTAGCCTTTCTCAGGAGCCAACGGCTTCACCTTCATGCTTATCTGGACGATTGATTAATTCGAGAGAATCAAAAACAGAAATTGGAAAAAGCAGTTCAAAAGTCTTTGACTACACAATACCTAAAAAATATGTCAGAGGAGAGGGGAAGATTCGCTAGAATGGTACTTTTCTCAACAGATTTATCATCAGAGGTAATTGTATATGTATATTTATTTTTGGGTTAGATTTGTTCAATCTTTCCCTCCTTATTTATAGCTTTTGATTCTATATGTTTAGCTTAAGGTAATTAATCCTAGCGGGCAAGTATGATACGAAGGAGATTATACCTTTTCTTGGAGGAGAAGGTTATCTCCAGAGTATCATACTTACCTGCTAGGAGCTCCCACCCTCCTCTCAAAGATTTTACTTTTTATTTATTGGTTTATGCCTCAAAATGATGGAGGTTTGCACATGTGCAGTGACTGATCTAGAGGGGAGAGGTCTTTTCAGTTTTTTCGGTGGGAAATTTGAAGGAGTAGTGATTTTAGCCTAAAGTAATTAATCCTAGCAGGTACAAAATGTAAGTATGATACTCGTAGATAACCTTCTCCTCCAAGAAAAGGTATATTATATTATTAATCTTGAAAATTCTAACATCATATTGTCAATAGCATCCTCAGTATATTCCATATCATCATCACTGTCCACCTCCTCATCATCTCAACCAATATTGCTACAAGACTCTTATAGCAAAAACTTGTGGTGTCATCATTGCATGTGACATTTATAAATTATAATAATTTGGTGATCATTTTTTTTTTAAAAAATATCACTACTTTGAATTAATACCGCACAAAATGTAAAAAGTCATATTTGAGTAGCCTTCAGCAGTAGAAATATGTATATGCCAATTTGCTCAACGGTCCAACTATATATAGATAGCTAGGGAATGCAAATATAGCACGAACGTATACATGTATATTGACACTGACAATCATAAACTGAAACAACTAAAGACTGTAATTATTATTTTTCAAACCTCAAATCAGAGTGCAACAACTTACAATGGAACAAAACTACTGTAGTTCAAAGTATATTTTTTAACTGCAGAGGTATTAACGTTGACACAGGTCTGTCATCATATAAACAGTTCTATAAATAGATCGCAATTTTCAATAAAAATACAGATCGGATTTGGAAACGGATTGATAAAGATCTCATTTCAACGAATTTTGAATGACCAACCTTCGATATGAACATATTATATATGAGAACTCAGATTTTATGTCACAGGATTGAGAAAAAATAAATCAAAAGTTTGTTTGGTTAAAAGTAGCTTCGATCAACATTTCCTGTAGCACAGTGCCTGATTGCACCCCTTTCTCGTGGTGCCATTTTTATTTGATATTGAACGATATTAAAGTTTCTTTAATCCGAAATGGATTACTTTTCAAGAAAGTCACTTTCAAAATTCAAAATATGAATACCATAGATTTCAATAAACATGATGTCGACATTTTCATAAATGACACGTGGCAAAAATACACTGGCAACATAGGGTGACTCTTCAAAATTACAAGACTACTTGAACTTCGCTTTTGACCAACAAGAAATCGAAGTCAACCTTCACAAAGCAACTTCTTCGCCCTCTAACGTGAGCCCTGCTTCTCGTCTTTTTTTTTAAAACCTACATGATGGTAAAAATATCAACCAATCAAATTGCAAAAAACAGACACACCTAAATCTATTTCGAACATTGGAAAATCTTAAAAGGACTTGTTTGCCTACCCATTTTTAGCTTACCTTGCCAAAGGCAATGTGAGCTTTTGCCATCACTTGGCATCCGTCATCTGTCGTTTGTTAACTTTTCACATTTTAATCTTCTCCTCTGAAACCCCTCAACCATATGAAATGAAACTTGGTAGGAAGCATATATGGAAGGTCCTCTATAAAGATTGCTCATTTTGTCCCGATCCATTAACAAACATGGCTGCCACAGGCAATTCTTGTTTCTGATTGGCCTATTTTTAAAAATCTTCTTCTCTGAAACTGCTTAGCCAGATGAACCGAAACTTGGTAGGAAGCATCTATGGAAGGTCCTCTATGAAGATTGTTAATTTCATCTTGATCTGTTAACAAACATGGCCGCCACAGGCGATTCTTGTTTCTGATTGAGTGATGTCTAAAAAAAATCATTTTTTCTGTTAAAAGGGAGATGACTCTAATTTAAATATGGATACATTTTGTATCTATTCAAAATGCAGTTATCTCTGAATTGAATTACAGATAAATATGCCTCTAAAACCCCTCAACCGAATGAAGTGAAACTTGGTAGGAACCATCTATGGAAGGTCCTCTATAAAGATTGCTCATTTCGTCCCGATCCATTAATGAACATGGCCGCCACAGGCGACCCTTGTTTCTGATTGGCTGATTTTTTAAATTCTTCTCTTCTGAAACCGCTTGGCTAAATGAATCGAAACTTGAAGTTGGTAGGAAGCATCTATGGAAGGTCTTCTGTTAACATTACTCATTTCGTCCCGATCCGTTAACAAGCATGGCCGCCACAGACAATGCTTGTTTCTGATTGGTTGATTTCTAAAAAAATCTTCTCCTCTGAACCACTTTGCCAAGTGAACTGAAACTTTGGTAGGATGCATCTATGGGAGGTTCTCTATAGCGATTGCTCATTTCGTCCCGATCCATTGACATGGCTGCCACAGGCAATTCTTGTTTCTGATTGGTCGATTTCTAAAATTCTTCTCCTCTGAAACTGCTTTGCTAAATAAACCGAAACTTGGTAGGTAGCATCTATGGAAGGTCCTCTATAAAGATTGCTCATTTTGTCCCGATCCATTAACAAACATGGCCACCACAGGCAATTCTTGTTTCTGATTGGTAGATTCTACTCTGAAACAGCTTGGGAAAATGAACCGAAATGTGGTAGGAAGCATCTATGGAAGGTCCTCTACGGGAATTGCTCATTCTGTTTTGATCCGTTAACAAACATGGCCGTCATAGGCAATTCTTGTTTCTTATTTGTTGATTTCTAAAACAGCTTTTCCTCTGAAAGTGCTTGGCCAAATGATATGAAACTTGGTAGGAAGCATCTATGGAAGGTCCTCTATAGATAATGCTCATTTCGTTTTGATCCATTAACAAACATGGCCACCACAGGCAATTCTTGTTTCTGATTGGTCGATTTCTAAAAATCTTCTTCTCTGAAACTGCTTTGCCAAAATGAACCGAAATTTGGTGGGAAGCACCTATGGAAGGTTCTGTATTAAGTTTCCTCTAAGCAGAATGAAAGGTGAGTGACACAGACTCAGCCCACTGAGCCTCTAGTTTTGGGTGTGCAATTTAGAAGTATTTAGCTATCTCAGTGCATCTGAAATCTGGCCTGATAAGAGGGATGGCCTTTGGTGGGAGTGGCCTGATAAGAGTGGACTACTGTACTACATACTGTTGTTGTATTCCGTGCCTGTACTATAGATTTAATCATATTAAGGTTTTTCTTCTTTTTTTTCAGAAAAAAGATGCAAACATTAAAATAATTCCTCCTTTTAAGCCAATACCTGCAGACAATGCAACACCTGACTCGACGCCAGAAAAAAATTTCCCTAGTAATTTTGCAAAAATGAAGGTATGTATTAAAATATTTATAGAAATTTGAAATAATTAGTAGACTACAGACATAAATTAACAGGATAGACTATCAAGCAATACACTTAGACACAAACCAAAGTAAGGCACTCTCACTGCCACTTGACAGGATAGACTATCAAACAATACACTTAGACACAAACCAAAGTAAGGCACTCTCACTGCCACTTGACAGGATAGACTATCAAACAATACACTTAGACACAAACCAAAGTAAGGCACTCTCACTGCCACTTGACAGGATAGACTATCAAACAGTACACTTAGACACAAACCAAAGTAAGGCACTCTCACTGCCACTTGACAGGATAGACTATCAAACAATACACTTAGACACAAACCAAAGTAAGGCACTCTCACTGCCACTTGACAGGATAGACTATCAAACAATACACTTAGACACAAACCAAAGTAAGGCACTCTCACTGCCACTTGACAGGATAGACTATCAAACAATACACTTAGACACAAACCAAAGTAAGGCACTCTCACTGCCACTTGACAGGATAGACTATCAAACAATACACTTAGACACAAACCAAAGTAAGGCACTCTCACTGCCACTTGACAGGATAGACTATCAAACAATACACTTAGACACAAACCAAAGTAAGGCACTCTCACTGCCACTTGACAGGATAGACTATCAAACAATACACTTAGACACAAACCAAAGTAAGGCACTCTCACTGCCACTTGACAGGATAGACTATCAAACAATACACTTAGACACAAACCAAAGTAAGGCACTCTCACTGCCACTTGACAGGATAGACTATCAAACAATACACTTAGACACAAACCAAAGTAAGGCACTCTCACTGCCACTTGACAGGATAGACTATCAAACAATACACTTAGACACAAACCAAAGTAAGGCACTCTCACTGCCACTTGACAGGATAGACTATCAAACAATACACTTAGACACAAACCAAAGTAAGGCACTCTCACTGCCACTTGACAGGATAGACTATCAAACAATACACTTAGACACAAACCAAAGTAAGGCACTCTCACTGCCACTTGACAGGATAGACTATCAAACAGTACACTTAGACACAAACCAAAGTAAGGCACTCTCACTGCCACTTGACAGGATAGACTATCAAACAATACACTTAGACACAAACCAAAGTAAGGCACTCTCACTGCCACTTGACAGGATAGACTATCAAACAATACACTTAGACACAAACCAAAGTAAGGCACTCTCACTGCCACTTGACAGGATAGACTATCAAACAATACACTTAGACACAAACCAAAGTAAGGCACTCTCACTGCCACTTGACAGGATAGACTATCAAACAGTACACTTAAGACACAAACCAAAGTAAGGCACTCTCACTGCCACTTGACAGGATAGACTATCAAACAATACACTTAGACACAAACCAAAGTAAGGCACTCTCACTGCCACTTGACAGGATAGACTATCAAACAATACACTTAGACACAAACCAAAGTAAGGCACTCTCACTGCCACTTGACAAGATAGACTATCAAACAATACACTTAGACACAAACCAAAGTAAGGCACTCTCACTGCCACTTGACAGGATAGACTATCAAACAATACACTTAGACAAAAACCAAAGTAAGGCACTCTCACTGCCACTTGACATTGTTGTTAATATTAATTATGTCCCAAGTTTAAAAAATAAGTTGAGATAAAAGAAGTATCTGTCTAACTGTGTATTAATTCTGATAAATGACCAATGAAATTGGTAATAAAAACGTAGATATTAAATTTAGTGTGCACAACACGTTTCTGGAACAACCTTCATCAGGTGACGCTTAAAATAGAAAGACCGGAAAGCCAAACAATTTAAAGTTTTGGGAGCAATAAAACCAAAGTGCCTAAACAGGGTAGCCAAAATCGGCTATGGTCACCTATGTCTGATGGAGGAGAACCTTAGTTTTATTAATAATTACATTATCTAACTATCATCTTCCCATGACTAAAAAGGCATTTGAAATTTGGATATTTTCACTCTAATTTTGAAGAGAAAATTCCATTCGTCGAAAATAATGGAAGGATTTAATGATTTAATTTTTGTCTGTAACCACATTAATGTTACAGTTAATAAAACACATTTCATTATTTATTTCATTGTTAGGGTGGCCTATTGTTTGAAAATTAACTGTTGTGATTATATTAAAAGTTATAAGTCGTCATGGTGAATATTGTGCAAATAAATTTAGTACCAATAGTTACATGTTACTGAAATTATTTATTTTGCTCTTTTTTTTCCAGCCGAAACCAAATAAAGCAGAAGCAAAAGGTTCAGAGTTCAATGTGCAAACAGTACGTCCATTTCTACCAAATTTTCCCTCTCCGAATGCTGCCAATAACGATAAGGGTAGACAACCTGTAACAACGCCACCATTATCTCAAACTAGCAGCGGTATTGGAACAGACTCGTCTGCCGTCAGTCCTACGGAATCCCCGTCACAAGATGATGCAGAATGGAGGAATAGTGAGGATAACATTATAAATGTGGTTGACAATTCTAGTACATGTTCTCCCAATTCAGGAAAAACACAAAAATTGTTTTCTGCCGATTCCAGCTTTTTGTCTGGTGGTCCAGACATAAGTAACAGTTCTTTACCACCTCAAAACAATGCTAATGTGTTTACTGGTAATTTAGAGAAATTTTTAGCCTCAACAAAACAAGTTGAGGTGCCACCTGATGAAGATTCAGAAACAGATACAGAGGATTTAGATCCTGGTGCTCCAAAAAGACCAAGATCTAGGTATGTTTGTTTGTTTGTTTGATGGTGTTTAATGCCACTATAAACAATATTTCAGTTATATCGTAGCAGTCAGTTTTATTGGTGGAGGACCTGGAGAGAAAACCACCAACTTGTCTCAAGTCACTGACAAACTTTATCACATAATGCTGTACACCTCATCCTGATCGATATTCGAGCTCACAGCACCAGTGGTGATAAGCACTGATTGTGTAGGTAGTTGTAAATCCAACTACCATACTATCATGGCCACGACGGCCCCTGTAGGTGGTTTTTAAGACAAAAAGAAATTTTTGACGAAGAACAATTTAGAATTCTTCTCCTTAAACAACTGAGCCAATTTCTCCAAAATGGGATGGGATAGTGGGGGAAAACTGCATATGCAAATTGGACTTGAAATTAATAGTTTTCATTTTGGGCGGCGGTTCCCAGCATGCCCATTCACGTACTGCAGTACGTGTTTCACGTAGAATAAAAATCATGCACGTATAATTGAAAGAAACCTACGTGCGTGCACTGTATAAAAATTACCTTTTCTTTACAATTCACTTCAAAGTACGTATAATAGAGTTGTTCTGATTAGTTAATTTCGGCAGTATTATCCAATCAGAGCGTTCCTTGCATATTTTAAGTGAGATGATATGATCTATAGATCGCCCAATTCTATTGGCTTCTTATTTTTTAATTGTCCAATCAGAAGAACTGTTGCTGTTAAAACCCGTAATATTTACAAAAAAACTGCATGGGCAACAACCTTGATGTTCTATCTATCAGCCTACTGACCTACTTGGTATTATACTATGCAGCACGGCGATCCTTGAATGATTTCTTCGCCAAAAATGAAACAAAACTGTTAAAAGAAAACATGACAGTAACAGCGACGATGACAGTGCCGATCCTAACAATAATGTAACTATTGTCAGCGAACCAGTGCCAACTCCAGCAAAGAAACCTAAATGGCCAAGAAAACTTTTAGCATCAGAATATAACAGTTCAAATTATGCACTCAAAACAACAACAAATTGAAATTTTATTTCATATGCTTAAAAATAAAAACATATACAAAAACTGGACATGTGAAATGAGAAAAATGCAGTTCATTTTCTTTGTACCCCCAAATGAAGAGTTAGAGGGTACATTGCACCCCCAAAAATTTGGATGTACCCCCAAAAATGAAGGTAAAAGGGTATATGTACTCCCAGGTGAAAAAACTTGTGGGCATGCTGGGTTCCTTTGGCCCTTTTTATCTCAGACACCATAAGAGCTAAATCAAATATGTTTGAAAAATGCAGGAAGGAACTCTCTAAAGGAATTTAAAGAAAATACAACAAAAATCAAGATTTAGAATAAAATACAAACAACTTTGGGTGTGGTCTCCATTTTGACTCCCTTATATCTTGAAAATGGTAAGAGTCATACACATTCTGTTGTCATTCTACACAAAAGAAATCTTATAAGGAGCACAAAGAAAAGAAGTAAATAAAATAGGCTGAAAAAGTAATGTTGCACATACAAAAAAAAGCAGAGTATGGTGGATTTCTGAATGAAAAACATTTTTTAGAGGATGATCCTGTCAACAATCTCAACAATTTTCAAATGGAAAAGAAGTTTTGGAGAAGAATACAAAAACATGAAAAGTTTACAGATGGCGATGATCGACACAAATGAATATACGTCACGTGACCCTTTTTGCTAGCTGCAATAATGTAGCTCCTGTGACAAACTTGTGTCTCGGCAGAGCTACAACGCGGTCCCATTCGTCACAATGGAGCAACAAAAAAGTTGCAGTTGAAACATAAAAACTCACTATTTACGCTTCAAACATTTCATTATAACTATTACTGATGATCCCAGTCCTTGTTAAATCGGTTTGGCTGAGAAATATATGCTTTTCAAAGTTAGCAACAACCTTGTTCAAATTTATCGATCGTTTTCCATAACCGGAAACTACGGAAGGCGGAGCTTTTCTAAATACGGTATTTCTTACTACAAGCTGATGTAACATTCCAATCGTAACTACTCGGCCATTCTCGCTACCCTGTTATTTGCAGGGTAGCGAGAATGGCCGAGTAGTTACGATTGGTAAACATTCACGCCTAAATCGCCAAATATGGTATCGACATCCAAATAGTGAGGCCGGAAATGACGAAATTCAAAATGTAAACATGGATTTTTAATTTGTGGGAATTACATTCTAAAATACTGGTAGGTGATAAAAACTTGTTATAATAATGGACAAAAGGAAAGGTTATGTCTTATTATTGATAAATGCAGGCGTCAGAAGCTCTGTAAGCGAGCGCAAAAATCTCGGCGGCTGCTCCATTACGTGTAATGGCATCCCGTTATAACCCTTGTGAGTAAGCGAGCATTTAGGGTTATATTATTAGAACTACCTTTTTGCATGCTCAAATTTGACACAAGAGTTACTCTTGATATTCTAATCAAACGCTACCTCAGATGCTTGATCAAAGGGGAATTACTCTAGGAGAAATAATTGAAAAATATTTTAAATCAATCTTTTGGGAAACCACTGAGCCATTTCAAATACACTTGGCCGGAATGTTCGCTACAAATTGTCTGAGTTTTTTCTTTCTTATCAGAATTTGAAGATGGTCACAACCACAGATTAACAAAAGATCCTACAATGTATAACAAAATAAAAATATACAAATTGATATGTAAATTAGGTGACACTATTTTACCTTTTAGATCATTAGACAAAGGTGATAAAAGATCAAAGAGAACAAAGGCCACTGTGATAAAGAAAAAGCCTATAAATGGTGCTAGTTCTCCTCCACTGAATAAAAAGAACAAACGTAAACCAGAACCTTCTACAGCAACCACAGCAAATAGGTATGTTTGTTTGTTTGATGGTGTTTTATGCCACTTTCAACAATATTTCAGTTATATTGTGGCGGTCAGTTTTATTGGTGGAGGACCCGGAGAAAACCAGCGACCTGTCACAAGTCACTTACAAACTTAATCACAATGTTGTACACCTCGACCTGGTCGAGATTCGAACTCACGACATCAGTGGTGATAGGCACTGATTGCATAGGTAGTTGTAAATCCAACTACCATACGATCACGGCCATGACGGCCCTTATGTTATTTAGCCACTACTAATAGGTATGTTATTAAGCCACTACCATCAAAAGTCACCCCTTTTATTAGGCCAAATTTTAGATTCCTTTAGATTGTAAAATACTTCTAAATTGTCCCCTCATAAAGCCCTCCCTCACAACTCACAATTTTAATGGTGATAGACACTGATTGCCATACGATCAGACCACGATGGCCCCTTGAAGTGAAAGTCAGAGGACTTCAAAACAGCTAGTGTTAAATAGATTCAAACCATTTTAGGAGACCACTTGGAAGTGAAAGTCAGATCATGTGGTCTCCTAAAAGGGATTCCAGCTGCTTATTTAATGCCCACTGTCCTGATTTTCAAAGCCAGTTATTAAGGATGTAGAAATGGTTTTATTGATTTTTAATGAAAATAATATTTGACTTAAACCTCAATTTATGAAAATCTGCTACAGATGATTCTGTGTATAAGAAACTACAGTGCTCCCTCGGTCTATCGCCCCCCGTTTTATCGCCAAAATTCTCGTCTGTCCCGATTTCCCCCATTAAAAATACCCCGTTATACTGCCAAACTCAGCTACCGCCACAGGTTTTCAGACACAAAAGTCGTAAAACCAATTTAAATTCCCCCGTTAGTATCGCCCACAACTACCTTTTGACAGCTGTGTATTGATTGGTAATTACGGAATGTCAAAACTGGTCATCGGACACGGTCATTGATCTCATAGTTGAGGGTCGGAACAGGTGATCAGTTGTTTTGATTAGAATAATTACCTGTATTTACTTTTCTAGTGATTACAATTGTACTTTTAATCCTGAGTAAAATTTGTAATTTAATTAGTTGTCATAAAAATGTGCTTGAAGAGAAAGCGTAATTAATTACAGGGGTTAAAAAATCTTGGACCACCTCACTAGCCCAGGGCTAGCATACTCCCAAATATTACTAGCCCGAATCTATGAACCACTAGTCCTGGTCAATACCGTGATTTCATGAATCCGACTTGCAGACTTAAACCCTTGTACAACATGTACAATGTATATTAGTTTAACTATCTTTCTTTTCAGATCTGGTATTGCGTTTTATTTTCACTTATTTTCCAGAGTTCAGGTCACTGTAAGGCCCAAAAAAAAATATGTGTGTTTATGGTCACATGTCAAAAAAATCTAGGATCGGTCGGCATTAAAAAAAATAATTTTGACTTATTGGCAAAACCGGAAATAGTCGTTCACGGTTCCGGAATTTCATTTTCGAAATTTCCGGTAAGCCGTCATTTGTTGAAGCTGTTTTATGACGAGAATACACAGTTTTTCTACCTTTTTTGCTCTCAATTTTGACAAAAAGCTAGCGGTTGAATAAATAAAACATTGCTGCTGATTAAACAACATATAACATATATGAATATAGGTAGATACGCGAATATTGACAAGTTTGTCAATATCCGATATATATTTTTACTAGCCCGTCAGGCATACAGTACAGCTAACAGCATACACTGATAAATGCTGAGCATTTAAAAGGCTCAGCATTCAATGCTGAGGTTTTATTGGGGGGTCGTAAATCATGGGCTGATGATCAGTTTTATTACCCTCACCTGTACAGATGGTCAGCAATTGAATAAACAATATGATCATAATGATTTCCAGGTAGATGTACCTGATTCAATAGGTGTTAGTGAAATTAACCTGAGCATGTATGTGTGATTTGCTACACTTGTGACTTTTTATTTAGTGGAAATATTTACATAATAAATTTTCTATTTTACAATGTAGTAATGTTTTGATAATTCTAAAATTGAATTAAAATTTCTTTGTTTTTCAATTGATTTGTTTTGTTAAAATTTCAATTATTATCTGTATTTTAAAATTTAAAAGTAAATTATTTGAAAATATTTACATGTATACACTAGATGTGTATCTATTCTTTTTTTAACCATTTGTTTGTTGGCTTTTTTTTTTTTTTATTTGTGTTTGTACTAACAAAAACAGTAAATTATTTAAAAAAATTTAATTCAAAATTCATGAATATTTATGAAAAAGAAATTTATAGTAATTTAATTTTAACCATTGAACATTTCACATTTTATAAAAAAAAAAAATATATGTATTTAATTTAGGAATCTAGTTGAATATGTGTGTGTGTGTTTTTCTTTTTCATTAGCCTAGACAGTATGTCTCTTTAAGGTCAATTTATGACATGAGAGTGAATAAGTGGCAAATTACAAGTGTCCATAAATCCTTCATTGATTGAGATTTTCTATGTTTACCATATCTGTGTGTTAATATACAAAAAATACTTAATTTGTCATTTTTTTATATTGAAAAGAATGTATTTATAATCAACTGGCATATTTTTTTTAATGCTTAGAATGTATGTTTAACAAAATAAGAATAAAAATGTGAAAAAAAATGTTCAAGAAATGTCCCGAATAACAAAAAGAAAAGAAATTAATATCACCTTGGATAAAATGGATTTCGAAAAAATCGAAACATAGTAACAAGTATATTTTTGAAATTGGATTACATTTATTTGATTAAATTGATAAAGCAAATTAAATATATTATTCCTCTGCGAAAACATAAAATTAATCACAAAATAATTTCTTTTTAAATTTTAAATACATGTATCATAAAAGAACAATTAAAACATTTTTGTCAAAGTTGAAAAAAAAACTCTTAAATACATGACTAACATGTACACACATGCACATTACATAGAAAGAAAATTCTTAAAATGTTAAATCTAATCTTAATTAATTAATCTATTGATTAAAATATCATCACAATTAATCTTGTTCTTCTTTGCCATATTTTCAGTTAAAAAAAATTATATATCCAACACAAAATTATGATTTCATTTCAATTATTTGTTTAAATTGTTAATGTTAGCTCTAGCTGATGCTAATATCACAAAATATTAAATTTTGAAAATGTTATTTTATTGACAAATTTTCAAGGTACAGTTAAATGTATTAAAGTCCTTTTTCTACACATCAAAATCACTGAAATCCAAATATGCCCATTTCCTGTTATGTAACACACAAACAGGTGTATATATTTACCTGTAAAATCAACAAGACACTACTGACCAGGTATTTTATGGCCCTGTTTATTACCTTGGGGTTAATTAGCAGACCATCAGCGAAAATGCTGAACCTGGCTCAGCATGCAGATTATGCTCAGCATTTATCAGTGTATGGTGTCAGCTGTACTGTACAGCTGATTATTTCTGCTAGCCCAAATGTGGAAATTACTAGTCCCGGGCGTCGGGTTAGGGGATTTATTAACCCCTGTAATTAGACGACAAACAAAAACGTGCAATTATAAGTTATGCAAAGGAAAATCTAAAATTAACATAACAACAAATTGCGGATAATTTGAAAATTAAATGGGATCTTCCAAAAACCCCACAAATGAAGATGAACTGTTGCTGTCACGTGTTTATAATGACCTTGATGTCCGGAGCTACAAATGACGGTTCAAGAATTTGTCAACATTGACAAAGATCTGAAACTGTACAGGACATTTCCGATGTGAATATAATCATTCTAATTTATTTATTTATTAAACATGTATTATTTATACTTATGTATTTGTAAAAGTGCAAAATGCATTTCAGTCGAGTTGAAAGTTTATCTTTTCATATGATCACATAACTTCCGGTTTTCAATGTCCCTCAGTTTATCGCCAAACTCATTATACCGCCAAACTAGCGACTGTACAGAAGGTGGCGGTTTAACGAGGGAGCACTGTACATGAAGTGATTACCTGTAAGATTTCCTGTATTTGTATTCTTTGGAAATTCTTATTTTACAGTTCTAGTTTCTCAGTATTTGGAGGAAGTCCAGTTTTTCCATCCTTAGGAACATCAAGTTCACTGCCGCTGTCATCATTTGTTAAGACAGGTAAGAAATATTAGTTCTATAAATATCAGGTAGGAGTATAAGTTATGTAATTTTTGGGTTATTACGAAAATACTTCCTAAATTTATTAAACATAGTCAATTGTGTTTCTTAAAGACAAAAGTACTTCCACCCACACGAGAGATATAGAATCTAACACCGGGGGAGTACAAGATAGGGAAATCTCTGACACCGGAGGGTAAGATTTCAATCATTCTCTGACGATGCTTGCTGAGTTAGAGAATGATTGAAATCTTACCCAAGGGTGTCAGAGATTTCCTTATCTTTTACTTTTTCTTTTCGTTGTTTGATTTTCCTGCAAAATTGTTTTCCATTGCTGAAGTAGATTGTCGATATATGGATATACATCTGTCTTCAAGTATTTTAAATGTATTTTAAAATACATTATAAATTCTACTAAAACAGCAATAAATACAACACAAGAATATCTCCCACCCAAAAAAATAGAAACTGGCTTATCTTTTAATTGGGAAATTTGTATGAAGTTTAGTTTATTATACTTTTATCACCTCACTTGTGGAGATTTCATGTTTTGGAATGCTTTTTGAAAATAATGATAAAAACTTGTATTGAATTGGAATTGTTGTTATGGACCACAGATCGATTCATTGCAGAAAAAAATAGCGATACTTCTGTGCACAGGCAGATAGTTACATTTCTGTAACTAAAGATGTTTCATGTTTAAGTGTGTGATTAGGTCTATACACCATTTAATTTCACTTTGTTTGCATGATCCACTGATCACTTCAGATATCTGTTAGTTTAATTTAAGCATATTTTATTAATTGATTCAACATAACATTACAATATTCAACTATATATATTAAATAATAGGAAGTAATTAATTGGATTGGGAAACAAGTTGCAAGAACTTATATTAATCCCTATCAGTAGATATCTGTTAATATATGTATTAGGAAGAGTTTGAGGATACCAAAGGGGCAACCAGAATCTGTATATCGAAGAACAGACAACACAATGGCCAAAAGAAAAAGTACAAAAGGACAAACAACGATCTACAAAACATAGGTTACTTGTCACATAATGTTGAAAATATTTATGTGTTCACACTTATGTTTGGTCAGACAGTTTTTAAACTTTTTGTGTTTATTTCAGCCTCAAGCAGTAATTTAAACCTTGTAGGACCTCCTAAGTGATTATTTTATACACTCTTTTTTTCAGCCTCAAGCAGTAATTTAAACCTTGTAGGACCTTCTAAGTAATTATTTTATGCACTTTTTTTCAGCCTCAAGCAGTAATTTAAACCTTGTAGGACCTCCTAAGTAATTATTTTATATACTTTTTTTCAGCCTCAAGCAGTAATTTAAACCTTGTAGGACCTCCTAAGTAATTATTTTATACACTTTTTTTCAGCCTCAAGCAGTAATTTAAACCTTGTAGGACCTCCTAAGGTTTTTCCCTCTGTACCTACTACTATCTCAGCTGATCAGACAAAGTAAGTATATGTAGTGGGTTTATCTAAGCACCATCATTTCCAACTGTATTATGGGGCTGTGGTGGTCGTGATCGTATGGTAGTTGGATTTACAACTACTTGTGCAATCAGTACCTATCACCACTAAAGCTTTGAGTTTGAAAAAAAATGGGCTTTCTTTCTTTTGTACATAGAGTGGTTATTGGTCGTATGAAGTTAGGTTTTTGTATCACTTGGTGTTCGTCTCTTGTCTGTCGTGACGTCTGTTGACATCACATTTTTTTGATGGTCCAAAGTCTTACATGGACTTCAAGGGAAGAATTAAAAAAAAAAGTTTTCTGAAGTACTAGTTTGGAAACGCAAATATGAATCACTTGAAATATCATTTTAATATACATATTCAAGCTTGTACTAAAGAAAATTGAAGAGAGTTTGTGGATTCTGTGGGGGGGGTCCAAATTATATGTACTTGTGAGGTGTTGGTGATGATTTTAGGAATGCAAATTAAACAAGAGAGAGATCAAAAGAATATTTCAAACTTATCTATCTTTATGGTATGTGGAATGGACAATCTATGCTATCTATATGGCAGTTGTTTAGTAGTAAATATTATTGTTTTGTTTTTTACAGTGAATTTCCTTGCACTATGGAACAATTACTAGAAAGACAATGGGAACATGGATCACAGTTTTTAATGCAACAAGGACATCATTTTGACAGTAGGTTTATCGTTATGTTAGAATTACTATTAGGGGTTAGGGTTATGGTGTTTAACACCACTTTCAACACTATTTCAGTTATATCGTGGCAGGCAGTTTTATTGGTGAAGGAAACCGGAGTGCCCAGTGAAAACCACCAGCCTGTTGCAAGTCATTGACAAACTTTATCACATAATGTTGTATCGAGTACACATCGACTGAGTAGGATTCAAATTCAAAACATCAGTAGTGATAGGCACTGATTCCATTTTTTTAGTTAGTTGTAAATCCATCTACCATACGATCACGACCATGACAGCCCGTAGAATTACTATTAATTGAATTACTTCTGGAATTGCTATGTGAACATAAAGTTCAATTGAAAAACTTGTAAAAATCCAAATTTTAGAATAAATTAGATTGTGGTTATTATCTAGCTTAAAGTCACAGTGATGAGCCTGAAGGTCTAAGAACCACAAGCATGTCACAATGATGAGACTGAAGGTCTAAGGACCACAAGCATGTCACAATGATGAGCCTGAAGGTCTAAGGACCACAAGCATGAAATAACATTTCATAAAATAAGAAATATGTTTGTTTGATGTCTACATAGTTTTTCAACAGGTGGAGTATAGGGGTCAAGCAAACAATATCTATATTTTTTGGTGAAATTAAACCACTGCTGTACATAACATAGAGCCCTAGGATATCGGGGAAAATGTGTAATAACCTTTTCAGAATCTTTTGAATTGATTGAACCCAAACTGTACAAGAGTGGTCAGTGGATGACTCTTAAAAAATTACTGATGCATAAAATCTACTAATATGAGAAAGACATCCATGAAATTTTGTAGTTTGTTGTAAACCATAACAACCCACCAAAACTGTCAATCCAAAATGAAATTATCAGGAATTTCAAAAAGTTTTTTTTATTGTTTTTTTGTGAGCTTTTTTGCAGAAAGTAAGCTCTTCATCAGATATTCTAAAGGCAAACAAATTGCCTCTATCTACTTGCTCAAAAATTGTATGTCAATTTACAACAATCTTAATTTTAAGGATTGTATGATGGAACTCTAAACTCTGAAAACAATATGTGAATGGTCATTGAATTGTCATTTTAAATGTTTATTTATGTTATAGGGCCAAACAAACAAAAATTACCTGTGTTTTCGCTAAACCTACCAAACTTAATTTTTAGTGCCTACCATAATTTTTATTGGTAAGATAGGGTCTGTCGTGGTCGTGATTGTATGGTAGTTGGATTTACAACTACCTGTGCAATCAGTACCTATCACCACTAAAGCTGTGAGTTCGAATCCTGTTCACGGTGAGGTGTACTCAATATAACATTACGTGATAAAGTTTGTCAGTGACTAAATCTATTGCTAAGAACTGGTAAAGTCAGATCCTTGTACTGTATAACCTAGGTAGAATATTTAAAAACAAAAAACTAAAGTTTTGCCTACCTACCTAACCTATTTTTTTTGCAGGAATGTTGCAGGTACATGTATATTTTTTTTTAACCACATCAGTGGTTTAATGGTTAGCATGCTCGCCTCAAGTGCGGTAGATCGTGGGTTCGAGCCCCGATCAGGTAAAACCAAGGACTATAAAATTGGTATTTGTTGCTTCTCTGCTAAGCACACAGCATTAAGGAGAAAGAGCAAATACTGGTTTGCTCAGAATCAGGATAATGTGTCCAAGTGAGGCGACATGTCTAACCGTGGACTGTTGTTTCAGTGAGCTAGCACTATGAAAATCCAACTAAGCGTGTTGATCTAGTACAAAGCCGACCTCACATCATTTCATTGAAAATGAACTTGTTCTCGCCATGATACATACAGCTGAAAAATTGCTGAGTTGGTGTTAAACAACAATAACTCAATATACTTTGTTGTCCTACATATTTTCATCCCTTTCTAATTTTATTTACAGTTGCATCTCTGTTAAATTGTTTACATCAGTTAAAGAATGAAAATCATCGTTTAGAGGACCATGTAAAATCCTTAACAGCTAGACGAGATCATCTGCTGGCTGTCAACGCACGTCTCTCTGTCCCATTCTCCACATCTGAACAAAGTGCAGCTAAAACCAAAGAGCAGGTAATGTTGCTTTATTCCTGATTAAGCACAGTGTGTGCTATTAATATTACTGATAGAATTTGCTGCTTATCATTCATTATGTTCAACACTCGTGTAATAATAGTTTTGTTTTTCCACATATTTCTTCTCTTTATCATGATTATAATAATTATGCTACTAAATGTTATAAGTTAGATTTGTTTGTTCATGTTCTGCAAAAACATTCTGGGGAGCATATAGTTGCTGCTTTGCCTGTCTTTTCTTTCTGCTTTTGGGGGGACCGTCGTAGTTGTGATCATATGGTAGTTGGATTTACAACTACCTGTGCAATCAGTGCCTATCAACACTGAAGTTGTGAATACGAATCCCACATATGGCGAGGTGAACTCGATACAACATTATGTGATTAAGTTTGTCAGTGAATTGCGACAGGTCAGTGGTTTTCTCAGGGTACTCCGGTTTCCTCCACCAATAAAACTGACCGCCACGATATAACTGAAATATTATTGAAAGTGGTGTTAAACACCATAACCCTAACCTTTTCTTCTTTTGCATAAATATTATTGAACATAAATTACCATAAGTGGGACAGGAAAGTTGGACAGGAAAATCAGTAAAGTTGATGGTTTCATGCTGATAACTATAGTTTTTGCAAACCTGTGTCATTCTACTTTGACATAAGGCCAAACAAAAACAATTATTAGCTTCTCAGGCCAATTTCCAAAAATTTTGATGAGGCAGGGAGGCACCTTTTTTTTGTTGTTGTAATAATCAGTGTTGGTTCAAATGCAGTGGCAGCTTATACCGGAAACAACCATGCATGCCTTCGACATAAACGCTTTACTGACAATGATCGTGATCAACAAACTTACAGATCGGACTGGAGTGGACCCGAAAAAATTCTGGAAACGGACACAATTTATTTTTCCCAATGTAAAAACCTTCATTCTCTGTTCTTTATTAATTATTTAAAGTGTTCTGTTTTCAGGAATCTCATACACCATCATCATCTGTAACAGTATCCTCCTCCAGTAATACAGGTTTGTATTGTGTGTATATCAAATAATGGATAATGTTGACATACATTAGTCCTCCTTTTATAAGGTCACCCCTTCTGCAATGAAAAAGTAACCTTATAAGAGGGTAGGCCTCTCATGAGGGAGACATTATAGTAGTATTTTACTATCTCGAGCCACCATGGCCATGATCACGATCACATGGTATAGTTGGATTTACAACTACATGTGCAATCAGTGCCTCCACCAATAAAATTGATTGCCACGATATAGCTGAAATATTGTTGAAAGTGGAGTTCAACACCATAAAACCAACCAACCAACTACTATCTCAAAATCAGAAATCTGGCCCTATTAAAGGTGGGACAACTGTATTTGTTTTTAATTAATGAGATTATACCAACAGTGGTTAACTGTTTATATCCCTCATCTTCTAAAACATTGGATGTACCTATCAAGTTCATGTCTGTCAGTCTACCGTATTTATGATGAATAACTCTGAGGAATATTCCAGTCATCAATTTATTTTTGCACTTTTAAAGTATCAATTAAGTTTTGTTAAAGAGACTTACTAAATGTAAAAATATGTTTACCCTGTAACCACAATATATGAATGTGCTCTGCTCCTTCTTATGGAGTAAATATACATTAGAGAATACCGAAGGGGCAATCAAAAATGGACATTCCAGAGAAACTGGCAACATAGTGTACACAAGACAAAAACAAAACACAATATGTGATGGACACCACCATGTGCAAACAAACACAAATAACGTAAATAAGACATGAGCCCTCCTACAAACAACTGGAGGTAAAGACGAACCAAACATCGTTGATACATGTATAAAACCAATATCGGTCAATTTTACCTATGATGTCTCTATTTCATTATCTCTGTAATAAGTGTGAGAAGTTTAGGTCCTAACTTTATTAAATACATTGGTTTTTTTATGAGTTTCTGCAAATTTTTTTTTAAAAGGGTTGAGTCCCTTCAGGTGATCTTGAGTTATGTCCATTGGTTGTCCCCTTTAAGAAATATATAAAACATCACCTTTCATACAAGATGGCCACTGTTACTTAATATAGAAATTTATTGGGCTGGACACTTAATTATTTTTTAGACAGTAGCCCAGCTGGCTACTGAAATTTTGAATATTTCATGTGCAAAATCAAGAATTTTTGATAGACTGTTAAAATTGTTAGTTTAGGGAGCCCAGCTGGCTACTGCAGTAAAAATGTAAAGTTTTGTCAATTCTTCAGTATGTTATTGTTATTTTACATGTATATTAGCACTGACCATAATGTTTACACAATAGTAAAAGTGTTCACAATGTACAGGTGTATAATGAATGTTTATTTATAGTTACAGGGTCACAATTAATATCAAGTTCCAGTTCACATTTGATCTCTACTCAGCAGAATACATTGGTCTCATCTAAGAATACAGATTCATCACACAGTTTATTAGGTCAAAATTGTAATAAATTAGATGATACTTGAAAAAAGAAAAAAACATGTATGTTAATTATTTATATATTGTACAAAATAATTTGTGTGCCATGAGTTTTTACTAAAATTGATGAGATTTTTATTAGATGAAGTTGAAATTATGTATAATTATAAAAAAAAACAATTGTCAAGGGTGTCAATGCTGCTCGCTAGGGTCTGAAAATCAACATAATTTTATTAATGTAATAGAGTTGTGCCAGGTTTTGTTAAAAAAATAAATTCTTACTATTGTTTTTGTTGGAAAATAGTGATTTTTTTTTATGGTATAATTTATCATGATCTTCACTGACAACAATACTAGTCTATGTGGAAATTTATTTGAGTCAATAATTGTTTTATATATAGAATATTATCATATTTATGTAAGAACATGAGGGGCCACTGTGGTCGTGATCGTATGGTAGTTGGATTTACAATTACCTGTGCAATCAATGCCTATCACCACTGAAGCTGTGAGTTCAAACCCCGTTCATGGGGAGGTGTACTCTATACAAAATTATGTGATAAAGTTTGTCAGTGACCTGCAACAGGTCAATGGTTTTCTCTAGGTACTCTGGTTTCCTCCACCAATAAATCTGACTGCCACAATATAACTGAAATATTTAATTGGTATTTGTGTGTCTCTGCTAAGCATGCAGGAGTAAGAGTAAAGACTGGTTTACTCAGAATCAGAAAAATGTGTTCGAGTGGACAGGAGGCACATGTTTGACCGCAGACTGTCGTTTCAGTGAGCTAGCACTATGCAAATCCATCTCAGCGTATAGGTCTAGTATAAAGAGGACATCATCATTATCATCTCATCAAAATGTAACTTGTTCTCGCCGTGATATAGCTGAAAAATTGCTCATTTGGCATCAGACAATAATCTCTGACTCACTCTCTTCAATGAACACATTTGTATTACTTCATGAGTAGTATCAATAACTGTACTTTTTATATGTAAAATAATACCACATTGTCAGAACAGTTCCAAAATCCAATTGAAAAATGATAGAAAATGGCAAAATCTATACACATATTTGTGAATAAAATAAAAGAATTTTATTTTTACCTTTAATATTAAGCATACGATGTATTTTAATCGTAACTTTTTCGACATGGTAAAAATCCTTACTTAGTAATTAGTTTTCATACTCATTGTTAGACCAATAAGAAATTTTGAGTTGCTTCTGTAATAGTTTTTGGTACAGTCCTCATTTAGTTGGTTATTATATAATTAACGTTGATTTAGAGGACATTTTATTGTTGTATTGTTGATTTTAACAAGAAATACTGTATTACAGTCTTACTATCAATTTCTGTTGTATGAATTTTAGTGTTTATTTGTCCTTTGACGATTTTTTTAAGATCCGGTGGCTTTATGTTTTATAGGAAGTTATACAGTTAGATCTTTTTTTTTTTTTCTTTTTTTTTTAGAAAAATTTGATTATTACTGGATGTATCATTTCATCATAATGTACATATCTTGTTGTGTAATAAAAGATTTTTATTTTTAAATACTCAAGAAAGACTAACTCAATTACTGACAGTTACAGAAATACAAAAAATATTCCTGTGTTCACATGTTATAGACATAAGATAACAACTCTTTAAAAATAAAGTCTGTTAGTTAGTTATGGCAGTGCTTTTATATGTGGACTGCAGTCCTCACGATGAACACTGGTCCTCCGGCCCAAGACCCAGTAAAACTTTCTTTGTGCTAGTAAATTTTTCAGTTTTTATTTAGTTATATATAGAGTGGTCTAGGGCGCTGGACGTAAGGCTAAGTGAATGGTGCTGCAGTGTATCAATGGTGTGAGTTCAAATCCCGTCGAGGGAAGAACAAAAATTTGACAGCTCTAAAATCTAATTCTAACACTTTGGTTTAATTTTCAGACGGATATATATATATATATATATAAAAGAAATTAGTAAAAAAAAAAAGAAGAACAAAACGGATTTTTTACAACATTCTTGTACTAACGTTTTCACTGCTGTTGCAGATCTTCAGGTACAATGTTTATAAGTGTATATATATGACGTTAACAATATAAAGGGAGACTATGATGTTACGTTTTCGCGGTAAAATATATTACCTATAAAATTAATTAACATCTTTAAAGTTGTTATAAGAGTAATAAAAATCTTTAAAGTCATTGTAAGATTAACGAAAATCTTTAAAGTCATTTATCATTTAACGAAGGTTTAAGAATATTAATTAATAAAGTTTCTTTTCTTCTTCTTAAAAAATCACCCTCTGTATTAACTTTATACAGCGGGAATATTTTGAAATGTCCTCCAGAACAATCAGGGAGTGGATGTAGTCGAGTGGTCTAGGGCGCTGGACATAAGGCTAAGCGAATGGTGCTGCAGTGTAACAATGGTGTGGGTTCAAATCCCGTCGAGGGAAGAACAAAAATTTGACAGCTCTAAAATCTAATTCTAACACTGTTTGGTATATTTTCAGATGTATATATATATATATATAAATAAATTCTAGAGTTTGATTTGGACAGTAAATTAAAATGTTCATTTCCAAGACTGCTGCACAATAAAACTGAAAGCCACAATATAACTGAAATATTGTTGAAATAGACACTATACCCATAATCCTAATTCTTCTCTATATACATTTGTGTTTAAACTTTATCATAAATGCTCAAGAATCAATATGATCATGAAGTAAACAAACAATGTACTGGTAATTATTATACATTCAAACCTTTATATAAAGGGCAGTCCAGGGAACCTGGAAATGTGTTCTTTATGAGCAGTTGTCCTTTATGTACAGGTTAAAATTATATGCAATATGCATTCATGGGAAATATGAGGCTGCCCCATGGTTGGATTAACCCTTAGGCAAACTAAACACGTGCTTAGGGCATCAAGGGGCAAGGGGGCAACCCAAAAATCCGACCACAAGGGAATTTATTTTATCAGCCAGATATTAAGCTCATAAACACACCACAAGTTTTAAAAAAATGTAGGAAAAATGAAATAAAACACTACTAACTGTCATAGGCTTTACTTATAGTTTTTACATTATGCCAGTGGAAGGTTCGAGGGCACTAAGGTTGGTCTGTGCTTGGGGCATAAATTGACTTTAATCCGGCCCTGAGCTGCCCTTTATAGACAGTGATAGAGTTGCCCTTTATAGACAGTGATAGAGGTGCCCTTTATAGACAGTGACAGTGATAGAGGTGTCCTTTATAGACAATGATAGAGGTGCCCTTTGTAGACAGTAATAGAGGTGTCCTTTATAGACAGTGATAGAGGTGCCCTTTATAGACAGTGATAGAGGTGTCCTTTATAGACAATGATAGAGGTGCCCTTTATAGACAGTGACAGTGATAGAGGTGTCCTTTATAGACAATGATAGAGGTGCCCTTTATAGACAGTGACAGTGATAGAGGTGTCCTTTATAGACAGTGATAGAGGTGCCCTTTATAGACAGTGATAGAGGTGCCCTTTATAGACTGATAGAGGTGTCCTTTATAGACAGTGATAGAGGTGTCCTTTGTACAATGATAGAGGTGCCCTTTATAGACAGTGATAGAGGTGTCCTTTATAGACAGTGATAGAGGTTTCCTTTATTGACAGTGATAGAGGTGTCCTTTGTAGACAGTGATAGAGGTGCCCTTTATAGACAATGATAGAGGTGTCCTTTATAGACAGTGATAGAGGTGCCCTTTGTAGACAGTGATAGAGGTGCCCTTTATAGACAGTGATAGAGGTGCCCTTTGTAGACAGTGATAGAGGTGCCTTTATAGACAGTGATAGAGGTGCCCTTTATAGACAGTGATAGAGGTGCCCTTTATAGACAGTGATAGAGGTGCCCTTTATAGACAGTGATAGAGGTGCTCTTTAAGGCAGGTTTGACTGTATTTCTTTTTAAATAAACAGATTTAATGTATTATTGATTAATAATTAAGTTACCATATTTGGACCAATTATATTTTTTCTTCTAGAACAAGATTGTTTATGTTTTTTAACATAACTTGTGCTCATTATAATTTGTACCTGTTATTTATATATAAATTTTATCTTGATTTTCATGTACGTTGTAGTAAAATAATTTTTATGTGCAACTTGTAAGGACCATGTATGATATTCTTTAATCCACCAGCTCTCCACCTCCACTTGGTCTCATACCCAGGATAAGCTAGTGATGTCTTTACCACATAAACATCATAGTAAAGACATGACATCAGAGGTTTGTTTCCAGGGTAAAACATAAGCAATATGGACATGTTTTCACTACTTTCATGCTTCAAAAGTCAATAAAATCTCATTAACACTAGTTGAGTCAGTTTTTCAATGTGTTGCAAAATTTTGCAAATTCAATATGACGACTTGTGCAAAGTAAAACCCTTAGATATTACATCCATATTTAGGTCAGTACAAAAAAAAAGTAGTTTCAGTTTTAACTTGGATTGACCTCAATGGTATGATGTTTTAAACCTGACTTGACAGTGAGAACCAAGCCGTGCTTAGAGCTTATCACCGCTAAAATTGTGGGTTCAATTTTTTCGCATGGGAAAGTGTACTCTGTACAACCTTTTGTGATAAAATTTGTTAGTCACATGTGGCAAGCTATCGGTTTTCAAAAGCACTCTGATTTTCTCCATTAACAATACTAATCTTCCTAGGGGGCTTATGTTCGGGGGGCTTTTGTCACGATATAGCTAATATATTTTTGAAACTAGCATTAAAAAAAATCCATAACTATCCCTAAGATTTTGTCAATTCTATTGTTTGTATCCAAATCATAATTTTCTTGAATAATATTATTACAATTTTGTTTGTATAAAATATTAAAACATAAATACAGTAGAACCTGTCTTATGTGACCTTCCAAGGAAACGTTGAAATAGTGTCCCATAAAACAGGTGGTTGCCAAATACAAGTTTAATCAATATGAAATGGACTGAAGGGAAATTAAAATGGAGGTAACATAATACAAGTTATGACTTAAAAGAGGTGGTCACTAACACAGGTTAGACTGTATAGCTTTGTATTAAAGCGTTTCCCCAATAACTTAGTTAAGTTTGTAATGGTTGATAATATTTTATTTAGTTGTTGTATTACAATATAGAAAAAAAAAACATGTATAGTTTGTTGGATCTTTGCTAGATAGCCAAGGCTTTATTATCCAAGACCTTTCCACTTCAGCCGTAGCTTATGTTGACGGTAGACAAATCGTTCTGTGGTGACACGTGGCAGTATTTCATTGTATGAAACCAGAGCTGTGGGGAGATCCCGTCCAATCAATAAAGGGTATATTAGAATATTACCTTTATCAAATATTCAGTTATTTACTTTATCCCAAATTTATATGTAATTATCGTTTGCTTGGGTACTATTTACTTTATCTCAAATTTACATGTAATTATCCTACATTGGGACTAAATTAGGTTTATACAGGGTTCCAGTTTATACAGAATACCAGTTTATTCAGGGTTCCAGTTTATACAGGGTTCCAGTTTATTCAGGATACCAGTTTATTCAGGGTTTGGTTTAGGCAGATTTCACTGTAAAAGTGAAACCTTACTCTGATTGGATTTCAATACCAGAGCATTCTGTAGAAAAGGGTTTCCTTTTTAGCTCACCTGACCCAAAGGGTCATGTGAGGTATTGCCATCACTTGTCGTCCGTCCGTTAACTTTTCATATTTTAATCTACTCCTCTGAAACAACTGGACCAAATTGAACCAAACTTGGCAGAAAGCATCTATATAAGGTCCTCTATAAAGTTTCTTCATTTCGTCCCATTCCGCCAACAAATATGGCCGCCAAGGGCAATTCTTGTTTCTGATTGGCTAATGTTAAAAAAATCTTCTCCTCTGAAACTGCTTGGCCAAATGGAGCCAAACTTGGCAGGAAGCATCTATGTAAGATCCTCTATAAAACTTCTTTATTTAATTCCATTCGGCCAACAAACATGGCCGCTGTTACTAAAAATAGAACATAGGGTAAAATTGCACGTTTTTGGTAACAACTCAAAAACCGTTAATAATATCAGAAATCTGACATGGGTAAAAATGATCAGCACAGGAAGATCTAACTACCCTGAAATTTTGAAGAAAATCTGATTACCTATCTTGGAGTTATTGCCCTTTTTTCATCAAATTTTCAAAATTTTAATACTTTTCGTTTTTTATTTCAAAAACTATAAGAGATAGACGTTAAGTTTAAACGGCAAACATGTGCAGCATGTCAAGATCTACATGTCCTGCAATTTTGAAGTAAATCTGATTACCCGTCTAGGAGTTATTGCCCTTTTTTATTTTTAATTTTTTTAATTTAAACATTTTTGTCTGATATTTCAAAAACTATTAGAGATAAAGGTTAAGTTTAAATTGCAAACATGTGCAGCATATTAAGATCTACCTACCCTGTAATTTTGAAGTTAATTTGAGTACCGAATTTGGAGTTATTGCCCTTTTTTTCGTCAAATTTTCAAAATGTTAATACCTTTTGTCCTTTATTTCAAAAACTATAAGAGATAGATGTTAAGTTTAAACAGCAAACATGTTCAGCATGTCAAGATCAACCTAGCCTACAATTTTAAAGTAAATCTGATTACCCATCTTGAAGTTATTGCCCTTTTTTCATCAAATTTTAAAAATGTTAATACTTTTCATCCTTTATTTCAAAAACTATAAGAGATAGATGTTGAGTGTAAACTGAAAACATGTTCAGCTTGTCAAGATCTACATGCCCTGCAATTTTGAAGTAAATCTGATTACCCGTCTAGGAGTTATTCCCCTTTTTTCATCATTTTTTAGCTCACCTGACCCAAAGGGCCATGTGAGGTATTGCCATCACTTGGCGTCCGTTGTCCGTCCGTTAACTTTTTCATATTTTAATCTTCTCCTCTGAAACAACTTGGCCAAATGGAACCAAACTTGGCAGTAAGCATCTATGTAAGGTCCTCTTATAAAGTTTCTCCATTTTGTTCCATTTGGCCTATAAACATGGCTGCCAAGAATAATTCTTTTTTCTGATTGGCTAATGTTAAAAAAATCTTCTCCTCTGAAACAGCTTGGCCAAATGGAGCCAAACTTGGCATAGATGGTCCCTGGGTGTGTCCCTTTTAAAATTGTGTCCGACAGCCCCACCCTCCATTCAAGATGGCTGCTGTTTTTTAAGGTAATGATTATCTCCCTTTGAAATTTGCTTCAGTATCATTCTATTGTCAGGTGAGCGATACAGGCTCAGTGGGCTGAGCCTCTAGTTTGTATATATTTTTTTCTCAAATGTTCAAGGAATTATTATCCACTTGTTATCACTACATGTACCAAGATAGTAAAATTTTACTGCATAACAGAGATGAAAGATTTCCTCTGTTGAAATGTGTCAAAGAGATAGAACGTACTATATTTGGCCACTGTATCTGGATTTCCTCTTATTTATATCCACTTTAATCTTTGTCATAAGAAAACGAGGGGTTGTCGTTGTCGTAATCGTATGGTAGTTGGATTTACAACTACCTATGCAATCAGTGCCTATCACCACTGAAGTTGTGAGTTCAAATCCGACTCGGGCAAGGTGTACTAGATACAACATTGTGATAAAGTTTGTCAGTGACTTGCGACAGGTCGGTGGTTTTCTCTGGGCCCTCCGGTTTCTTCCACCAATAAAACTAACCACCACAACATAACTGAAATATTGTCGACAGTAGTGTTAAACACCATAGCCCTAACCCATATGAAAACGCTGAAGAGGAAGGGTGAGATTTAAAGTGTTGGCTACTGAAGAAGAGTTTGTTAATGGTACAGTATTACCTTTAAAGTGTAATGTAAACAATAAAATGGTTCCTTGTTAATGTTTATTATGGCAGCCAACACCACAGTTGTTTAAATGTTTGTCAAAATGTATAATTATAGTTCAGGAAGTATAACATGCCAAATTTGAAAATTTGTACCCAGTATAACAATTGACAAAAAAAAATTTTTTTTTCTACACTTGTATGTATTTTAATTCTTTAAAGTGAAAGAAGGGGCCACTGATGTTGTGAGTTCGAATTTCGATCATGGCGAGGTGTACAACATTATGTGATAAAGTTTGTCAGTGAAAGTGGCGTTAAACATCTTCAAACAAACATCTTAGTATAAGCTTTGTTTCAATGCTAATCTTTCTAAGATTAATTCTCTTTGAATTATTCCTCTTTTCTAGATTATTTGTTATGACAAGCTTGAATTGGTTATAGGGAATGTAAATCCTTATTATATTATTAGGATGTACTAATTTTGTGTAATCAACTCTTTTTAACATTCCTGAAACTTGACACAATACCTTGCACACACATATTGCAAGTTATGCACTCCACATTATAGAAGCATTCAATTTGTACATAAGATTTGTTTACGCCGGTACACTATTGATCTCATGTAATCAATTCTTCCCACATTTTTCGTAACAAAAATTTTTCTGCATCTTATATAGTTGTGCACCTCACATTTGAATCATATTTTGACAATACAACCTAGCTAATTGAGTCTTTAGCATATTTTTTAAGATAATGAAGGATGTGTTATACACACTCTAATAAATCATACTATCGCCCATCATTAGTATTTATAGCACATTGTTAATGAATTGTCTCCCTTTCTATAGTGTTATGGCAGCTGTTATATTGTTAAATGAGAATTAGAAGTTATACAGAATATATAAACATTAAAACATTGAATATGAAAGTATAAAGGTGACATGTTATATGGTCAGATTTTTCCGTCGAATTTGCTTCAAACGGTTCACCCTTTAAACTTTATCTGTACACCTGCTTCCAACATATATTTGACAGTCTAAACACTTCTCCATCAAGGAGACCATCCTGGTCATGATTGCATGGTAGTTGGATTAACAACTACTTGTGCAATCAGTGCCTATGTCCACTAACGTTGCGAGTTCAAACCCTGTTCATGGCAAGGTGTACTCAATACAACATTATGTGATCAAGTTTGTCAGTGACATGAAACAGGTCGGTGGTTTTCTCCGGGTATTCCGTTTTCCTCCATCACTAAAACTGACCGCCAGATTATAGCTGAAATATTGTTGAAAGTGGTGTTAAACACCATAAACCATCAAACATGTTTGACGAAGTGTTTAGACTTGTCAACTTTTTAGAAGCATGTCCACAGGTAAATTTTGAAGCAAATATTAATGAATAATTTGATGGTATAAACATACCTTTAAATAAGTCATACCTTCTCTTTCAGCAGATGTTTGATGGTCTATTTATAGCAAATATTACACAAGAAAAATAACACAGTAAAAGAAGTATCAGTTTGTTATTTTTATTTTTTTTATTATTGTAAAATACTGGCAAAATGTTGCTATTTATTTGTAAATATTGTATAATAGTATTTGTATGACTTGTTCAGAATTGTATGGTTTTCTTTCTGCAATTAAAACTACAGTAGAATTGTAGATATTGAATTAAAACTACAGTAGAATTGTAGATATTGAATTAAAACTACAGTAGAATTGTAGATATTGAATTAAAACAGAATATTGTGTTTTAAGTGTGTTTTATTATTGAAATGTTAATAATGAAAAAGAGCCCAGGTCGGCTGAAACCAAAGACTATAAGATTGGTATTTTCTCGCTTCTCCGCTATGCACGCAGCATTAAGGAGAAAGAACAAAGACTGGTTGGCTCGGAATCACGATAATGTGTCCGTGTGGAGCGACATGTCTACCCGCGGACTGTTGTTTCAGTCCAACTAAGTGTGTTGGTCTAGAACAAAGCAGACCTCATCATCATCTCATTTAAAATTAACTTGATATAGCTGAAAAATTGCTGAGATGACGTTAAACAACTATCACTCACTCACACTCCCATTATGAAAAAGATTTTCTTTGTGGTCGTTATCATGGTAGTTTGATTTACAACTACCTATGCAATCAGTATCTATCACCACTAAAGTTGTGAGTTTGAATCTGGCTCAGGTGAGGTGTACACAATACAACATTATGTGAATATAGGTCAGTGACTCTCAGTAGGTCAATGGTTTCTTAGGGTACTCCAATTTACTCCACCTGCAAAACTGACTGCCATAATGTAACTGAAATATTGTTGAATGTGGCATTAAACACCATAACCCTAACATATTATGAAAAAAATATTGAATTTGAATCAGAAAAGCAAAAACTATAACTCCATTAGGCCAAGTGAGCTATTGCCATCACTTTTCGTCCGTCCGTCAACATTTTACATTTTAATCTTCTCCTCAGAAACCACTGGGCCAATTGCAGCCAAACTTTGGTGGAATAGTCCTTGGGTGGCCCCCTTCCAAAAATGTGTCCGGTGATTCCAACCAAGATGGCTGCCAAGCTAAAAATAGAAAAAGGGGGGATGAAATTTTAAAAAAGTCTTCTCTGAAACTACTGAGCCAATCTCAACCAAACTTTGCTGAAATAATCCTTGGGTGGTCCCCTTCCAAAGTTGTGTCCGGCATTTCAGACCTCCGACCAAGATGGCCGCCACAGCCGAACTTAATTTAACATAGGACCCTATATGGATAATTCCCATAAAAATCTTCTTGTCTGAAACCATTTGCTCAATAAGAACTAAATTTTGATGAAATAGTCATTGGATGGTTCTCTTTCAAAAATGTGTCCGGCTGTTCGGCCCTTCGACCAAGATGGCCCCTACAGCCGAACTTAGATTAACCTAGGACCCTATGGGAAATTCACATAAAAATCTTCTTGTCTGGAACCAGTTGCTCAATTGGAACCAAACTTTGATAAAATAGTCATTGGATGGTCCTCTTTCAAAATTGTGTCTGGTGGTCCCGCCCTCTGACCAAGATGGCAGCACAGCTGAACTTAGTTTAACATAGGACCCTATGGGAAATTCACATAAAAACCATCTTGTCTGGAACCAGTAGCTCAATTAGAACCAAACTTTGATGGAATAGTCATTGGATGGTCCTCTTCCAAAATTGGGTCCGGCAGTCGCGCTCTCCCACCAAGATGGCTGCCTCTTTTTATTTCACCTAACTGAAACCCAGTATGATGAAATTGTACAACAAAAGATGTTATTTTCTTTGGAACAACAAAGTCACAAATAGGCTTAACTTTAATAAAGACATCGTGATAACCATGTAAACATGTTAAATGAAGGCTCCCCATTGAAGGGCAGGTCCAAAGTTTCTATATAGGTAAATATGTTGAAAACATTGCTCAGGCATTTCAGTAAAGGTTTTATAATGGCATTGTTGTATAAATTATATTTATTTAAATGGAGCATCATTGTCGTGATCGTATGGTAGTTGAATTTACAACTACCTATGCAATCAGTACCTATCACCACTAAAGTTGTGAGTTCTAATCCCACCGTGGCGGGGTGTACTCGATACAACAGTATGTGATAAAGTTTGTCAGCCGGTGACTTGCAGCAGGTCAGTGGTGTTCTCCGGGTACTCCAGTTTCCTCCACCAATAAAACTGACCGCCACGATATAGCTGAAATATTGTTGAAAGTGGTGTTAAACACCATAACCCTTACCCTATTTATTTAAATTAAAGATGCAGTGTAGGACCAACACTGGTTAAAATTTTGTACATGAGAATGCAATATTTGACTATTTCTCAGGTGAGAATAGTATCCCATAGGCTCTTGTTATTATTAGTTTAGGATTCAGTTTGTGTCCCCCCCCCCCCCCCAATATTGTAATTTGTTTGTTGTTAAAAAAAAGTGTCATTTTGAAGCTAACAGGAAACAGAGGCGGATTTAGAGGAGGGCGTCGGGGCGTGCGCCCCCCTAAAATTCGCAAAGCATATGTTATACAACGTTAATTAAGCAGTTCAACAAACAACTTTTTCATGAATGGTTAACTCGTAACCTGTAGTAAAATATTCCTACACATTGTAAATACACGGCGTTGGGTGTGTTCGCTGATTCATATATGGATTCGCCGTCAGTAGTTCAAAGATTATTCCATTTTGATTGAAACGTATGATTCGTTCTTGTTTATAGACAAACAAAGGCGAATATGTTAACATTAATGCAGCATGAAGTGATTCTGATCATCTAATTTAGTTACGTTAGCTAATCAGAAATCAACAACAAGTTCATGTATTGATAATTTCCACTTTTGTTTGTCGAATCATACGTTTTCAATGAATGAATCAAACGACGAAAAGAAAAGCTCCATCCGGACGGGCAGTATTAACTAGAACCACCCGAAAGGAAAAAGCACCTAAAGTACAGACCAATTAGTGAAATGAGGAATGCGTTAAAACTAAACCAATAGTTCTTTGAAGGGTTAAAATATCGTGATCGATCAGTCATGAGTTGAACAATTCGCATCACGGTTGTTCAAAAAAAGTTTTACTTTAGGTTCTTATAATCTGACAAAAACATACTGTTAACAATTATCCAACAAAATTAAGACTCAAAGTCAAGTTTTTTTGGTTTGATAAAAATGGTGTGGTTGGTTTAAAATTGTCGTTCAAATAAATGGCTGTAATTCCTCAAACCCCCAGTGCTTCCGGGGGGCTTTGCACCCCTGGGACAACTACCAGGGCTCTGCCCTTGACCCAATGGGGACCTTCAGCGGTCCCCAGATCCCTCGCCTACTCACGCCCCCCCTAACCACAAATCCTGGATCCGCCTCGGGTAAATGTTAATATAACATCGTTTCAGCTTCTATATATCTAAACATCAAATTCAGGCAAGACTTCATGGTTCATTTGGTCCAAGGAATAGTAAGTGTACAATTTTAATTTACTTGAACCAAGAGAGCATGTCAGCCATAGCAGTCCTGTCAAGTTTATAACAGACATCTATTGTGAGACTGGCTCATTTAGGTCTTATTTAGACCGAGTGAAATTTTGTACATTTCCTTTGAAGATTGGTCAATCTGATTAAAATTAGCTCAAATAAATATGCTATGCTCTCCCTAACATCTGACAGAACCTGAATACAGGTCATATATAAATACTCATTAAGAAATTAACCAGTCCGAGAGCTTTATGTTTGCAATGCGGTAATAACAAAAAAACTAGAAATATGCTGCTAAAATGTTGCCAATGCTGCTTTAATTTTCTTATCATGAGTTCATCTGGACATGACCTCTAATCTGCCAGATGTTAGGGGGGAGTGTAGTGTATTATAACTTCTGATTTTAATCGGATTTTCCGACCTTAAAAGGAAATTTAAAAAATTTCACACATTTTCAGATTTAAATGGGTGAGTCTCACAATGAATTCCTGAGACTTGACACACAGAATATTGTGAGACCTTTTGAGATGATCCCTTCGTAATCCAAAATAACAAATGCCCGTGGAAAAGAGATTAACATTTTTAGTCATTCTCATAAACTTTTTAAATATTTGAACTAACACTGTACACAAACGGTAATTGGATAATCTTATGCTACTACCTTTGTGATTTTGTTGATGATTTGAAATCCAAGATGGCTGCCACCATTGAATGTGGTTTAACAGCTGGGGAGGCTGTGACAAAAATGTTTAAAATCTGGTCAGAAACCAATGAATTGTTCAACTCAAGCTGTGCATCATTGGATTGTTCTTTACTAAATGTGTTTTTTTATGGGGATTTGAAGTGCAGGGCTAACACCACACTTGGGAAAAAGCTGCCACGACTTCTCTTTTAGAGGAAGTGAGTGAAAATCTGGATATTTTGTAAGTTCCCAGTCATTTTTACAATGTTTCTCTCCCTGCTACCACATGTTTCCTTAGAATCACCAAATAAAGTTGTAACCAAACGCTCTTACAAAAATGCAATCAACAAATTTTGAATACAGTGTGGAATATCAATCCCTAAAGAGCAAATTTTAGCAATATGGATGCCCTGTATGTGTGAATCTTGTTTTTCAACAATCCAAAAACTGTTTGGGCAACTCAAACCTTTCCCTAAGGATTGAAGTAGAATTTTATTGGAACCAACGCAAAAATCTCATCCACTTTGATGGTCTATTGGGCCCTTTAAGACATCCACCATTATGTTACAAAGTTCACAATACTATTAGCATTCTATGGGAAAGTCATCTCTTTGGTTACCATGGAAAAATTCATTGGATGATCATTTATATAGTTTTTGACTTCAAAATACTCTGGATATACGTATCTTTGCAAACGATAACAGAGGTCACATGGCATGGAAGACCACGCAAGAGACGGATGAACTGTGAAATCCCACCACCAGTAGCAGTTCTAGTATTAACTGTATTAAATGTAAAAAGAATAGTAAAACTAAAAGCACTTACTGTACAGGTGGAGGGCATCATTGGGTCCACTACAACTGTGAGAAATTATCAAATAAAGAAATAGAAAACGCAGAACAAGGACAGAATAGTGAATACACATGCAAAATCTGTAGAAATTACAAGGCAAAAACAAGCATGCTAGCCATTGAATTGCCAAAAAGAAATGTTTCTTCAAACATAGACATACTTGGGGAAGGCAAATTAAGAAATGACGAAGTGCAAGATGCAAATGGGACAAATATATGTCATGTATGTACTGCAATAATCGAAACAACATTTGAAATACGATTGGTGCAATAATAGTATAGACGAGGACTGCTGCGAACTAACAAATAGCCTTACAACCTGCTATGCTTGTATTGGTCATAACCTTACAACCTGCTTTACTTGTATTGGTCATAGCCTTACAACCTGCTTTACTTGTATTGGTCATAGCCTTACAACCTGCTATGCTTGTATTGGTCATATCCTTACAATCTGCTTTACTTGTATTGGTCATAGCCTTACAACCTGCTATGCTTGTATTGGTTATAGCCTTACAACCTGCTATGCTTGTATTGGTCATAACAATATAAACAATCAAAAAGATCAGAAATCAGTTAGATAGTACATTTGTATTCATAATCGATGAGAATCCCAATGAATGTTTTCCTCGTACTACCTTTCGTATTTTTATTGCTCTAGTAAGTTAGTATTAGCACATGCAGTTTTACTTAAGAAAAACAATTTGAAATCAATTTTGTGTTCGAGTTTGTCAACTTTTGTCAGTTCTATCCGTAACATAAGTATGATCACATTATTGATTTGGACCATAGATTTATCGAATCATCGTTGCTGTGTCTACTGTCAAAATTACGTCTTCCAACCAAAATTTGGTTCTTAAACATGTTTGGGTTTGAAATACTATATTGCTGCCAAACAAATAATGAATATTAAGTTCCTTCAACTGCTTTTTTATCAATCTAATTTTTAGAAAATTGATTTTGATTTACGACTTACATGTATATTTACTTTTCAAAACTTTCGTTTTATTTCAAGTGTGAGACACAAACATCGTTATTGATTTGTTTCATGACACATTTCAAGTTTTACCATGCAACGCATGCATGTGTGCAATACACAATGGGAAAGTACTGTAAGCACACTGTAAGTCATTGAGATTCTCATATTATGAATACTATCCAACTCATATCTGGTACCGCTAACTCATTTCTGATCCCGATAATTCATATCATTTGAATTTTCGATTGACATACAACAATCAATAGTCAATGCTACAAATTACACTGTGGCCAAGTCTTTTATAATCATTTTGGAACATAAAAAGATACACAAATGTACTTGACATACACCACAATTGCTTGTAGACTGTGCTTCAGTCAATCAGTTACATGATTGAACTCTTTTGATTGACAAAACACGCAGGAGAAAGATTCTAGCGTCATTACGGCACATCAGTCAACGAAACGGCTTGACTCTGGCATTAGGAATTTTTAAATTGGGTCGAATTGCATGGCCCTTTTTGTAAAAAGTGCTTGAATACAAGATAATAATGTGCAACTTACCTCCTTGTAGACGTGGAAAGATCCCGCCAATGCATATCCGGAAATCCCGATAACTTTACCGTCAGCATATCATTTGAATATGAGTTAGAGAGATTGGTGGCCGTGATAAAGGCATAAACATGATTTACACATTTGTAAGGGAATAAGGGAATGTTTTATTGATGAAAGCAGAATCTTGAAGTAAATAAAATCTCAAAATTAAAATATCCCACTTAAATTCTAACCATTACAATGGCTTGTATATACTGTAGTTTTAAACTGTATATTCTTTAGTTGTTAAAATAAAATGTTAATACTATAAATACACCAAGAGATATTATTATTGGAATTCCCTTTACCTTAAAATAGAAAATTCTATTATTGTTAATGAAGAAAAATATAAGTTTTGTCCCTTTGCAAATAATGAATATGCAAATATCCTGAAGTATAATACATCAATTGTAATATTTTTAATGACTCATTACTCTAACATTGTGTGCCAGGTCCGGAAGAGTTGGGTTACCCAATATGATTATTTCTATACTTTTCCAACTCAATATTTGACCTAGCGTCTTTTTTATATGTTTATTCTGAAAAACATGATGGGATCCTGCAACTTGTAGGTAATATATAAAACATAATATTTATATTCTGAAAAACATGATGGGATCCTGCAACTTGTAGGTAATATATAAAACATAATAGTTATATTCTGAAAAACATTATTGGATCCTGCAACTTGTTGGTAATATATATAACATTATATTTTTATTCTGAATAACATGATGAGATCCTGCAACTTGTAGGTAATATATAAAACATAATATTTGTATTCTGAAAAACATGATGGGATCCTGCAACTTGTTGGTAATATATAAAACATAAAAAAAATTTCCTGAAAAACATGATGGGATCCTGCAACTTGTAGGTAATATATAAAAGATAATATTTTTATTCTGAAAAACATGATGGGATCCTGAAACTTGTTGGTAATATATATAACATTATATTTATATTCTGAAAAACATGATGGGATCCTGCAACTTGTAGGTAATATATAAAACATAATAGTTATATTCTGAAAAACATTATTGGAACCTGCAACTTGTTGGTAATATATATAACATTATATTTTTATTCTGAATAACATAATGAGATCCTGCAACTTGTAGGTAATATATAAAACATAATATTTTTATTCTGAAAAACATGATGGGATCCTGCAACTTGTTGGTAATATATAAAACATAATTTTTTTTTGTGAAAAACATGATGGGATCCTGCAACTTGTAGGTAATATATAAAAGATAATATTTTTATTCTGAAAAAACATGGTCAGATCCAGCAACTCAACAGAAATATGGGTAAAATGCAGATAATTCATGTCCAAAAAGTTAAAAAGTCTGATTTTTGTTACATGTGGTACAGATTTACTGGCTAGGAGGGTAAAGCATATAGCACCCCTTTCCCTCAAAGATAAATGGTTGGACCCTAAAGTAAATAAATAAAATTCTCAAAATATTAGGTATTTATGCTGGGTTTTTCATTCCCTGCCTGGAGATAGATATGCAATATCATCACAATTTTCATACCATCACAAACATTTGCGGTCATTATTTGATGGAACTGTCACAATCCGATCACACCTCTCAATTGACTAACATGTCGCGGCGTTTGAAATCTGTAGAAACCACATTACGGGTCACATGCGAATGACCTCATTGGATCCTGCAACTTGTTGGTAATATATAACACATAATATTTTTATTCTGAAAAACATGATGGGATCCTGCAACTTGTAGGTAATATATAAAACAATATTTTTATTCTGAAAAACATTATTGGATCCTGCAACTTGTTGGTAATATATACAACATAATATTTTTATTCTGAAAAACATGAGATCCTGCAACTTGTAGGTAATATATAAAACATAATATTTTTATTCTGAAAAACATGATGGGATCCTGCAACTTGTAGGTAATATATAAAACATAATATTTTTATTCTGAAAAACATGATTAAATCCTGCAACTTGTTGTTAATATATAAAACATGTACATTTACGACGGGAAAGTCAGTCACATGCACCGGCGCATGTGCTAATGAGAGTATACCCAATCGATAAATCGCTCGTTTGTTTACAAAGCGAAAGAAGGACGTTATGTTAGAATTAATGATATATTAAATACGAGTTATGACCTGTTTCAACCAATCTGATTGCCCATATTAAACAAAGCAGTTTAATTTTAAATTTGAAAGCTTTCATAGTCTCCTAATGGCCAATTTCATTGGACGGTAAGATAGGGTCATACGCATTTGACCCGTATTGGGATTTTTCAGATCTCACACCCAGCCATATCAGTTAGGGAAGCAAGTGCGAGATCGAGGTGATTTTATTCAAATTGGGCCTGTCATTCGGAAAAAAGGAATACAGAATTTTTATTTTTTACATCCAAATTTGATGTAGTTTTATTCTTGCTATGATTATGTTGAGACTTGCAGTAACATGTTGACAGATTTCCTCTGTATTTTACAGTTTTCTAGATAAACTTAACCAAAAGGGACCCCAATCATGCCAAATTTCACAATTTAAACTTTTTATTTTGTCTTCGCCACTTCAAAGTACTTGAACAAAGTTGATGAAGGTAATTCAAATATTTAATTCTCTCCTGTTTCACCATTTAAAAGCATAAACATTATTTATACATTTGTATTAGGGAATGTTGTATTGATGAAAGCAGAATCTTGAAGTAAATAAAATCTCAAGATTAAAATATCCCACTCAAATCTAACTATTACAATGGCTTGTGTATATTTTTGTTATAAATTATATGTTACAGTAGTTAAAATACATTGTACAGAAAATAAAAGTAAAACCTTTTCAATTTTAATAGACATTGTTAATTCTATAAATACCCCAAGAAATCAATATTATTATTGGAAATCCCCTTACCTTAAAATAGAAAAACAAATTGTGATTAAAGAAAAATATAAGTTTTGTCCCTTTGCAAATGATTAATATGCAAATATCCTGAATTCGAATAAATCAATTGTAATAGTTTAAATGACATATATGTAGCTCATTACATTAACATAGTATGCCAGGTCCGGAGAGTTGGGTTACCCAATCATGCTTATCTCATTACATCCCCCAGCTTACCACTTGACCTGGTGTCTTTTTATTTGTTGGTAATAAATAAAAGACAAGTAAAATTTTGATGCTGAGCATCAAGTCGCCGCAAAACTATTGTAAACAGGAACAAAGTGATAGAACATTTTTCAAAGTTTTTGTTTTTGCCGTCTCCTTTTGGTTGTATGTTATTTGTCTTGAATAGTGTCTTTCATTGGGTTTTTCTTAGTCTGATGATGAATTATTCACATTGGTTTATTTGTCTGGTCAGGTTCCATGTACAGAACACTAAGCAGTGGACTTTGGTCCTTTGTTGAAGACTGCTCAACGTTATCTGAGGTTTTGTATTTTGCTGTTTTGTTGGATTGTTGTTATGAACAGTGAGTGTTCACTAAGAAATATCTCTCTAGTCTTGTATTTTTGTAGTCCTTTTGTGTAGTTATTTTTCTAGCTGAATTGAATCTTTATTGTGGGTTGTTGTTGTGCTTTGACATTGGGAATTTCAGGGGGAGGGTTGATATCTCACAAAACTAGTTTAACCCCTCCATATTCATGTTTGTCAGAGTCTGTGTTTGGTGCTGTCTCTTTTTTGTTGTATGTTATTTAACGGAATATGGTCTTTCATTGGATTTTTCTTAATATGATGTTGAATTACTCACATTGGTTTCTTTGTCTGGTTTCGACCTATGCACAGAATACAAGCAGTGGACTTTGGTCCTTTGTCGAAGACTGCTTGGCGTTCTCTGTATAAGATTTTGTATTTTGCTATTTTGTTGGATCATTTTCTCGTGGACATTTATTCCGCATCTCAGTTTTTTTCCATTTTTGTGACTTTCATGAACAGAATGCAAAAATAGATGCAGGGAAGATTGATTAAGGACAGAAATATAAATGTACAACATTTACAAAAAAAATTCAAGTCAAATGTTATGGCCAAATTTTATTTCCTGTTTATTAGAAGAGCCTTTCCATATTTTTGTGACTTATTTTAATATTTGTTTTCTTTGACCTATGATATTTTTGAACTTTTAATTAAATTAAAACACTTAAATACAAACTAGAGGTTCCCAGAAGCGGGAATTGCTCACCTTTGAACTTTACAAGAGTTAAATGACTACATTGTAGATACAGATACTACAATTCAATGAGATTTGTGTTGTCTAGAAATAACCCCCAACAAATAGCTGAACATATTTTAATTACAAAAGTAGCAAATGACTAGATACATTTATCAACAAAACAATGGTAAAAATCTATCAACTTATCAGCAAAATCTAAAAACTATGATCAATGAAATGGAATCATGGCATCAAATGAATAATACTGGTATTAAAAAACTAATCTAAAAACTATGACTAACACAAATGGAACCATGGTATAAAATGGATGAAACTAGTTAAAAAACTACGATGAAAGAAATGGAAACATGGCTTCAAATGAATAATACTAGTATTAAAAATCTAATCTAAAAACTATGACTAACACAAATGGAACCATGGAATAAAATGAACGAAACAACATGTAGTATAAAAATTAATCTAAAAACTATGACTAACACAAATGGAACTAAGGTTTCAAATGAATCATACTAGTAAAGAAAACTACGATCAATGGCTTCAAATGAATGATAACGAGTATTAAAAAAATAATCTAACAAGAAATGTGTGCTTCACAAAATGCGCCCGTCTATATAAATTATCAAACGGTATAATGGTAATTCAGTCAAACAACTAATCATGTGAGCAGGAAAAGTCAAAAAATATATTTATAGTAGCAGTGACGTTGGCCTTTGACCTAATGACTCCAAAATAAATAGGGTTCTTCCTCGTCTACAGGGGAATCATGCGGTCATGTTTGGAAACGATTTAATATACAGAACAAAAGTTATCATGTGGAAACGACCCTGTTGTCAAAAATGCTATTTATAATAATGGTGGCCTTGACCTTTGACCTAATGACCCCAAAATACATAGGTTTCTTTCCCTTCCAGAGGGGAAGCATGTGGCCAAGTTTGGTAAAGATCCGATTTACAGAACTAAAGTTATTGTGCGGAAACCTGTGTGGACGCCCACCCACCCGTCTGCCCGCCATACTCAATCACATAATACGGCCCGTCTCGAGACGGACGTATAAAAACTATGACTTATACAAATGGAACCATGGTATAAAATGAATGAAACAACATGTAGTATAAAATGTAATGAAACAACATGTAGTATAAAATGAATGAAACAACATGTAGTATAAAATGTAATGAATAAATAAAAACAACAAAACGTCATCTAAACTATCAAACTGTAATAAAATTGATGCTCCACTTTCACTGTGGAACCATTAGAATCACGCTCACGCTAGTCAAATAAATAAAATAGATTACGAGTGGTATCAATGTAAATTGCAACTGTCAGATCGTTTACAGTCAAAAGTTGGAAATTTGATAATAAAATAGCTTGATTGAATGCTTGATAAAAACATGTCTGCTGTGCTTCCAAATTTATTTCTCCATTTATAGTACCATAAAAATTATCTAAAACATATGAAACCTGACACCTTTCTTGCCTAACAGTGACACTTGTTGGCAACTGATTGTGTCTTAAATAACTAGTTACCCTGTTGTTTCGGCAATGACCCGGTACAAAGATGTTCCTTAGACTAAAATTTCGTCTAAATCGCGACTTTCAAATGATGTGTTGTTTGCACATTTCATAAATGTCAACAAAGCTAGCAGTGCTACAGCAGTGCATTGCATGCCATTGCATGGTTGAAAAATTAGACAACCTTGGTGAAAATGCCCAAGAATACTTCTTGCCATCTTTGATACAATGTCTTCTTCAATCTTCTACCCAGACTGTCCTGACCTAAATGTTGTTGTTTGTGCGTATCCGATACCGACGCGCGTTATTTGCAAAATATAATGAAACAAATAAAACCATACTATTTCAACACCACTAAATAATAAGTATTTTGATTATTTCCACTTGCACATGTGAGTAATTGTCGTTAATAAAAACAAACCGCATCCATCAACCAGAGACGGTATATACACAGTCTCTGTATAAACCTTAAGTACAGCCTTAAGTTATAGGTTATTTTTAGAAACGAACGAGTTTACTTCAACACACATAGATTTCGCCGCTTTATTAAAGAGAGAACTGATCACAGTATCTTGACGTTTAATCTAGCGAAATAATAGAGAAAAATCTGTATAAAATCTGTATAATATGATAATAGGTTTTACCTAACTTGGGACGAAGTCCTATAATTTTGTAAAACAATATTAACTCAGATATATGGACCTATAAGTTTTTTTCAAAGTAGACCGGGGGCGGATCCATACTTCCTCAAAAGAAGGGACAAATAGGGGGACCCAAACCTTTCGTCGCTTTTAAAGGTTATTCTCCAAAACGGGGACCTGCCATGCCCTGTCCTGTAGACTGTGCACCCAGTCCGGTGTTGTATAATCCGGTACTCGACGTCTCAATTTCATAGAAAATATTATTTCGGACAGGAGGAGGAAGAAATGAAACTCTGTTTAACGATATTGTCAGTCCCATGGTATATGTTTAATGGGCTAGAACACACGGCGATTTTGAGTCATTTTTTAACATTCATAACCGGAAGTAGTTCCAGATTACTACGCATCCGATTTTCTGCAGATTTAACCATGTATTGGTTTCCGGTGTGTCATTTCCGGTGCAAGGAATTTAATCCATTAGTGGTATCTGTATCTGTATCTGTATCTGGTACGTTGTATCTGTATCTTTTGTTGTACAATTTCATCATACTGGGTTTCAGTTAGGTGAAATAAAAAGTGGCTCCCATGAGCCTGTAATCGCTCACCTGGATCAAAGCTGCTTTCAATAACAACGCAACTGCACTGTGGCGGCCATCTTGGTGGAAGAGCGCAATTGCCGGACACAATTTTGGAAGAGGATCATCCAATGACTATTCCATCAAAGTTTGGTTCTAATTGAGCTACTGGTTCCAGACAAGATGGTTTTGATGTGAATTTCCCATAGGGTCCTATGTTAAACTAAGTACAGCTGTACAATCATCTTGGTCAAAGGGCGGGACCCCAAGACACAATTTTGGAAGAGGACCATCCAATGACTACTCCATCAAAGTTTGGTTCCAATTGAGCAACTGGTTCCAGACAAGAATATTTTTATGTGAATTTCCCAAAGGGTCCTATGTTAAACTAAGTTCGGCTGTGGGGGCCATCTTGGTCGAAGGGCCGAACCGCCGGACACATTTTTGGAAGAGAACCATCCAATGACCATTTCATCAAAATTTTGTTCTTATTGAGCAAATGGTTTCAGACAAGAAGATTTTTATGGGAATTTCCCATAGGGTCCTATGTTTAATTAAGTTCGGCTGTGGTGGCCATCTTGGTCGGAGGTCTGAAATGCCAGACATAATTTTGGAAAGGGACCACCCAAGGATCATTTCAGTAAAGTTTGGTTGAGATTGACTCTGTAATTTCAGAGGAGAAGATTTTTTTAGAATTTCATCCCCCCTTTTTTCTAATTTGCATAATCGGTCAAAATCGGCAAATGTTCAAAGTTCATAAAAAATCCCGTAATATATGTTAAAAAGCTCATCATTATGCTTAGACAGTTCAAATTTGGGCACATTCTGGCTTAAAATAGAGTAGTTTTGGCCATTTGAAGAAATTTCTATTTTTAGTAACGGCGGCCATCATGGATACAGGACGGAGCTGACGGGCACAATTTTGAAAGAGAACCACCTAAGGATCATTCAGACAAAGTTTGGTTGAAATTGGCCGAGTGGTTTCTAACAAGAAGATTTCTAAATGATTGTTTTGCTTATTTATGCCTAATTTGCATAATCGGTCAATATCGGCAAAAGTTCAGAGTTCATAAAAAATCCCATAATATATGCTAAAAAGCTCATCATTATGCTTATACAGTTTAAATTTGGACACATTCTGGCTTAAAATAAAGCAGTTTTGGCCATTTGAAGAAATTTCTATTTTTAGTAACGGCGGCCATCTTGGATGGAGGATATGGCTATCGGACATAATTTTGGAAGGGACCAACCCAGGTACCATCCCTGACAGGTTTGGTTTAATTTGGTTGAGCGGTTTTAGAGGAGAAGATTTAAATGTGATCTTTTATCAAAATATGCCTAATTTGCTTAATCGGTATAAATCGGCTGAAAGAAACACTTCACACAAATACCCCGAACATATGTTAAACTACTCCTTGCCATGTAGCTGCAGTTACAATTTGAGCTCATTTTGACTTACACTAAAGCAGCAATGGACAATTAAAATTCCATCCCCCCTTTTTTCTATTGTTAGCTTGGCGGTCATCTTGGTTGGAAATCGGCATCACCGGACACAATTTTGGAAGGGGACCATGCAAGGACCTTTCCACCAAAGTTTGGTTGCATTTGGCCCAATGGTTTCTGAGGAAAAGATTGAAATGTGAAATGTTGACGGACGGACGAAAAGTGATGGCAATAGCTCACATGGAATATAAGACGAAAAGTATTAAAATTTAAGAAACAACTGATGTAAAAAGAGCAATAACTCTAAGATGGGTTATCAGATTTACTTCAAAATTGCAGGGTAGGTAGATCTTGCTGTGCTGATCATTTTCTATTTTCAGTAACAGCGGCCATGTTGGTTGGTGCACGGCATCACCGGACACAATTTTGAAACTAGACACCATAGTGATGATCCTGACCAAGTTTGGTTTCCATTGGTTTAGTACTTTCAGAGCAGAAGATTTTTGAAAAGGTTTACGACGTACGACGGACGACCGACGACCGACGACGACGGATGCCAAGTGATGGCAATAGCTCACCTGACCCTAAGGGTCAGGTGAGCTAAAAAAAGGGGGGTCCACAAATCGGGTACCTATGATTTGTAAGGGAATAAGGGAATGTTTTATTGATGAAAGCAAAACCTTAAAGTAAATAAAATCTCAGAATTAAAATATCCGACTTAAATTCTAACCATTACAATGGCTTGTATATACTGTAGTTTTAAACTGTATATTCTTTAGTAGTTAAAATAAAATGTTAATGCTATAAATACACCAAGAGATATTATTATTGGAATTCCCCTTACCTTAAAATAGAAAAATCTATTATTGTGAATGAAGAAAAATAATTAATATGCAAATATCCTGAAGTATACTAAATCAATTGTAATATTTTTAATTACATATATATAGCTCATTACTCTACAATTGTGTGCCAGGTCCGGAAGAGTTGGGTTACCCAATATGATTATTTCTATACCTTTCCACCTCAATATTTGACCTAGCGTCTTTTTTATATGTTTATTCTGAAAAACATGATGGGATCCTGCAACTTGTAGGTAATATATAAAACATAATATTTATATTCTGAAAAACATGATAGGATCCTGCAACTTGTAGGTAATATATAAAACATAATATTTATATTCTGAAAAACATGATGGGATCCTGCAACTTGTAGGTAATATATAAAACATAATAGTTATATTCTGAAAAACATTATTGGATCCTGCAACTTGTTGGTAATATATATAACATTATATTTTTATTCTGAATAACATGAGATCCTGCAACTTGTAGGTAATATATAAAACATAATATTTTTATTCTGAAAAACATGATGGGATCCTGCAACTTGTTGGTAATATATAAAACATATTTTTTTTCTGAAAAACATGATGGGATCCTGCTACTTGTAGGTAATATATAAAACATAATATTTTTATTCTGAAAAACATGATGGGATCCTGCAACTTGTAGATAATATATAAACCATAATATTTATATTCTGAAAAACATGATGGGATCCTGCAACTTGTAGGTAATATATAAAACATAATAGTTATATTCTGAAAAACATTATTGGATCCTGCAACTTGTTAGTAATATATATAACATTATATTTTTATTCTGAATAACATGATGAGATCCTGCAACTTGTAGGTAATATATAAAACATAATATTTTTATTCTGAAAAATATGATGGGATCCTGCAACTTGTTGGTATTATATAAAACACAATTTTTTTTTTGTGAAAAACATGATGGGATCCTGCAACTTGTAGGTAATATATAAAAGATAATATTTTTATTCTGAAAAACATGATGGGATCCTGCAACTTGTTGGTAATATATATAACATTATATTTATATTCTGAAAAACATGATGGGATCCTGCAACTTGTAGGTAATATATAAAACATAATAGTTATATTCTGAAAAACATTATTGGATCCTGCAACTTGTTGGTAATATATATAACATTATATTTTTATTCTGAATAATATGATGAGATTCTGCAACTTGTAGGTAATATATAAAAGATAATATTTTTATTCTGAAAAACATGATGGGATCCTGCAACTTGTTGGTAATATATATAACATTATATTTATATTCTGAAAAACATGATGGGATCCTGCAACTTGTAGGTAATATATAAAACATAATAGTTATATTCTGAAAAACATTATTGGATCCTGCAACTTGTTGGTAATATATATAACATTATATTTTTATTCTGAATAACATGATGAGATCCTGCAACTTGTAGGTAATATATAAAACATAATATTTTTATTCTGAAAACATTTATGGGATCCTGCAACTTGTTGGTAATATATAAAACATAATTTTTTTTTCTGAAAAACATGATGGGATCCTGCAACTTGTAGGTAATATATAAAAGATAATATTTTTATTCTGAAAAACATGGTCAGATACAGCAACTCAACAGAAATATGGGTAAAATGTAAAGAAATTGCAGATAATTCATGTCCAAAAAGTAAAAAAGTCTGATTTTTGTTACATGTGGTACAGATTTACTGGCTAGGAGGGTAAAGCATATAGCACCCCTTTCCCTCAAAGATAAATGGTTGGACCCTAAAGTAAATAAAAAATATTCTCAAAATATTAGGTATGATGTTGCTGGGTTTTTCATTCCCTGCCTGGAGATAGATATGCAATATCATCACAATTTTCATACCATCACAAACATTTCCGGTCATTATTTGATGGAACTGTCACAATCCAATCACACCTCTCACTTGCTTCCCTTGACTAACATGTCGCGGCGTTTGAAATCTGTAGAAACCACATTACGGGTCACATGCAAATGAACTCATGTCATGAATATTTCAAAAGAAATAAATCATGGAAACCAGAATGTGTTTTGAGTTTTACGATGAGTTGGCGGATATTTGTATTTTATCCCAAGCCAGAGGCGAGGGATAAAATTTACTAATATCCGCCAACCCATGTTAAAACTCAAAACACATTCTGGCTTCCATGAATTATTTCGATTCTGATATGTCTAAGAGTACAAATACAGTAGTATACTTTGATTCATAGCCAGAAATCATGGGTGATTTTGCCCATGAATATTCATAAACCAAATCGCGTAATGTATGACGTCAGCAAATAAGGTGTTGAACCATATTTGGAAGACGCTGATGAAAACTCGTATCTATTTTTTTTAAATAATATTTCATCACAGTTTTGATCACATAAATAACTTCATAATTATTTGTGATCGTATCAAAATTAGTTGTCATCATATTAGAAATCCGATGATGTGTGTAAAAGATCGAAAATATATTTAATGAACTGCCCCCCCTTTTTTCCACGAAATAAAAATATATAAATAAAAAATATATTGTGCAATTTTTTTCAATTTCTGCCCCACATTTATAAGTATTAGTATGTCATTGAAATCGTTTAGTATAGGATATATATTGTTAAATTTTTTGAACTTTATATATAGCTACTTGTTCTGTTGTTTTGTCGAAATAAAAAAATACCCTTGTGGAGCCTTTTTTTAATTGTTTATTTACATTTACAATGGAATGCGGTGCTTACTCAAATAATGCTATGTCTAGCAGAAGCAGTTTTACGAAATAGGAGATTTTTTGAGTGAACCCCTATTGAATCTCTACTAGAAAGGTAAACAAAAACTTGTGAAGCCCTCTTTGAAATTATCGTGGGAACCTTTAATTTGTCAGCAAAATATTTATCGAAGAAAGATTCCTCAACAATGTTACCGGAACTGACGGAATTTGTCCCGGCAATTAGAATGGGGATTGTAAGAAAAGTGCTTTTAGGTCTTGAAAACCGTGCAGGATGCATTTTTTCACTTCTTCTCAATGCTTTTGAATGGCGCTTACACTTCAAAGTTTGAAACTGGGTGGGAACCTTGAGTGTTCATGGAACAGCTGTAATATTTTGAGATATTGTTCAAACCGGTGCATAGTTTGATTTTTTATCCCGGCAAATTGTCCGGCCAATCTAACAGAGAATTTCCCGTTCAACTATATATTAAAATCCAAATTCTCTTTGAGCCGCCATTTTGAATATGCAAATGATCAAATCACCTATCATTTCTGGCTATGTGGAAGACGGTAATTTATACTTACGTTTGCGGACAATGTCGCACACAATTTATGCTGCCAAATTTGTGCAGACTATAATTCATCAACATGTACATTTACGACGGGAAAGTCAGTCACATGCACCGGCGCATTTGCTAATGAGAGTATATCCAATCGATAAAATCGCTCGTTTGTTTACAAAGCGAAAGAAGGACGTTATATTAGAATTAATGATATATTAAATATGAGATATGACCTGTTTCAACCAATCTGATTGCCCATAGTAAACAAAGCAGTTTAATTTTAAATTTGAAAGCTTTCATTGTCTCCTAATGGCCATTTTCATTGGACGGTAAGATAGGGTCACACGCATTTGACCCGTAATGGGATTTTTTTCAGATCTCACACCCAGCCTTTTCAGTTAGGGAAGCAAGTGCGAGATCGATGTGATTTTATTCAAATTGGGCCTGTCATTCGGAAAAAAGGAATACAGAATTTTTATTTTTTACATCCAAATTTGATGTATTTTTATTCTTGCTATGATTGTGTTGAGACTTGCAGTAACATGTTGACAGATTTCCTCTGTATTTAACAGTTTTCTAGATAAACTTAACCAAAAGGGACCCAAATCATGCCAAATTTCACAATTTAAAAGCAAAGTTGATGAAGGTAATTCAAACATTTAATCTCTCCTGTTTCACCATTTAAAAGCATAAACATTATTTATACATTTGTATAAGGGAATGTTTTATTGATGAAAGCAGAATTTTGAAGTAAATAAAATCTGAAGATTAAAATATCCCACTCAAATCTAACTATTACAATGGCTTGTGTATATTTTTGTTATAAATTATATGTTACAGTAGTTAGGGATTTCAGGTGAAAAATGGTAGCACCTGGAAAGTTGAATTTGAAGGTTTAAATGGAAAGAGTAGTATTTTGGGATTACAATGCACCGAAATTTTTGAAAATCGGTCAAAGGGTTCAAAAGTTAGGACATTTTTTGTCGACAAAAAATGAGTATATTTTGTGACATGAGCCACAGTAACATATATATACATATATGAATAAATATGGCACCAAGAACAGCTGAAAATGCACTGATTTTGTGGGATAAAATCAATATTTGTTGATAAATTTTCTATTTTTTTTCACCGAAACATCATACAAACCAAGATGAATTTTTTTTATACATGACCTCGTTTCCACGGTAATGGCGGCCATCTTGAAAATCAAAATGGCCGACATTTTTGGGGGTTTTCTGACAATAATTGCATTTCATATTGATAAACAAGAGATTTAAGTGAAATTCTGATCCAATATAATATCAAATTAATCCAGTTGCTTTCGTAAAGTAATAAATTACACAAATTTGCCTTATTTTTCAAAATACGGCAAAGGCGGCCATATTGAAAATCACGTTAAATGACTTTGATCAGAAGGTTTTCGGAACATATGCATGTAATATATCCTTTTGAAGGTTTTTTTAAGCACAGTTCATTTTTGATGTTTTTAACAGCTTTAAGGCTAATGGTCTCATCGTAGAATGGATAGAATGTTTAAGAAATTACCTCTCCTTGTGTCGTCTTAAGCATACAAATCAGACATATCAACTTGTTTTAATAAATTTAATCTTAACAGTAAATTTGAACATATATATTATTATTAAAACACAATTTGAACATTAAGTAAAACATCATGTAGTTATAAATGGATTTGTATACATAGTTCATCAAATATATGAAAACAATTTCAATTTGAAACAAAAATCTATGTTATCAATGCCGTCAATGGACTAAAATTTCTTTAGACAACATTAACAATGATTACACATATCAATCAAGTACAATTAAATCCCCCTTCTTCATATCATTTAGCAAATTCATGGAATACAATTCATCCTCATACGTGTCAACATATTGTATTTCATATTTTATTTTGAGGGGATCATCATGTTTTTTGTCAATTACATTTACAACAGCATCATACCACTGTGGTGTGTGATTTTCATCAAAACACTTGTGCTTTATTTTCTTTTTTAGAAGCAGCTCAGGGTTTGTCACATACTGTGGTAAAAGATTCATTTGTTGATAAACAATTCTTTTTTCACGTTGACTTTTTATTTTTGACACAACAGATTTTTTTATTGTTTCAATATCTGTTTTGATATCTTGCATTGGCTTTAAATCTAAGGATTTTGGTTTTTCTGTTCCCTTATCCACTGAGTTTAAAGTTAAAATTTGTTTAAGATTTTGAATCAACTCAAGTTCTGTGTAGCTTTTGTTTTTAACAGTCTTTTGAAAGAGTTCTTTTGGCCCTTTACTTTGTAAAATTTCTTTATGAAACTTGATCTGACAATAAAGAGCAGCTAAAATTTTACTAGAACCACTTCCGTTTGATCTCATTTCCTTTTCTCTTCAGAAGCTTTATTTTATTATAAACATATTGAACTTTCTTCCTTAGGCTCTCTGAATTCGTTTTCTTAAATTCTTCATTATCTTTTCCTAACTCTGCTAAAGTTTTACTGGCTATCTCATCTGATGCTGAATTTTTTCTAATTTCATAAACTACACCATTGTTGATTTCAATACATTTTGGAGTTGGCTTTAATAAATCATTGATTGATAATTGTTTTTCCTGTGTATAAGGACCAGGGAATTCCTCATTACTTATGCTGTTCATTGTGGTTAAACTGAAAATTTAGAATAATTTTTTCTTAATTTTTTTTTTATTTTGAAATAAAATTTTAAAAATAAACTTCAAATTGGAAATTGGAAAAAAGAAATTAAACATGTAAACTGTAAATCAACAGCAACGAACAGCAAAAGTCAACAAGAAATATTAGAATTTTGTTTTTTTAATTGTCAAATAACAGTATGTGGATTAAAAAAAATTAATGTAAAAAGGAAAAAATCAGATGTTCTGGATGCAAAACATGCTAAAAGTATTCAACATATTCATTCAAGTTGATCTATTAATTTTTCTGTTTATCAGATTATTTCTCAGAATTTTGGATTTTTTTTGTCGAAAATGTACATTTTTTCATGCAAAACTTTCAACAATGAACAAAGTCAACACATATCATAAGACATCACTGCATATCAACGAATAAGTCATTAAGTGTAAATCCTAAAAATGTAAACAACACAAACTTCAAAGTGAAAGTAGAATTTCCCTATCGTTAAATCACTATTTATTTATTTAATTGAACAAAGCTTTACTATTATTGAAATTCAATGACAACTGAAGACGGTCGAGTTGAAAAACTTTTTCAAAACATATTTTGCAATTGATGAATTCCGTAAATATTTGCGTAACATGCCGAAATTAAAGTGAAACTGAAAATAGAATCCGATCGGCATCATCAGGAAAAAGGAACCATTTATCCGCTACTTTTGAATTAATAATGGTATAAATTTATTGGAATTACACAAATCTGTAAGTTTTCATAATAATTAAGTCATCTTCGTGACCTAAAAGTGTTCAATACAACCGCGATCGATGAACCGTTATCATTTGCATGTCGACAAAATGGCGTCGATCTTGACACTGACCCCCACTCCATTTAAAAATATATTCTGCTAAATATGTGTATCAAACTAATTATGTATTATATATCAAAATTCTCAGAAGTGATTGCTCTTTCAGAAATAATGTGCGCAACATTTTTTCTTAATCGTTAAACCTGTTTATATTTTTATTTTTTCACTCTTTCTGCCATATCTTTGTAACTACGCAACTTTTAAATGCCGCGCAAAGTCGTCAATATTCATAAGACATGCCTTTATGTCCTTATTTGGTACATGGGGATGTGGTTTTAGCATTACTCAGCAGAAATTCGTCCAATCAGAGGTACCCACTTCCGAAAAATTTCACAATCTGGTTCCATGACGTTACTGTCGTCGTTAGTGCAGATCGGTAAAAAATAAAAAATCCCGAAAAACAATTTTATGCACATTGGAGAAGAAAAGAAACTTAATATAGTTGAAGAACAACATTATTTTAAATAATTTAATACGATTTTAATCTGAAATATCTGATAGATAAGGTAAAATGTAACGGTTTCATCAACCGTTCAATTTTTTCAGCAGCTGGATAGCTATGTCACGATAAAAGTCACGTGACCTGAAATCCCTACAGTAGTTAAAATACATTGTACAGAAAATAAAAGTTAAACCTTTTCAATTTTAATAGACATTGTTAATTCTATAAATACACCAAGAAATCAATATTATTATTGAAAATACCCTTACCTTAAAATAGAAAAAAAAATTGTGATTAAAGAAAAATATAAGTTTTGTCCCTTTGCAAATGATTAATATGCAAATATCCTGAATTCGAATAAATCAATTGAAATATTTTAAATGACATAAATGTAGCTCATTTCATTAACATAGTATGCCAGGTCCGGAGAGTTGGGTTACCCAATCATGCTTATCTCAATACATTCCCAGCTTACCATTTGACCTGGTGTCTTTTTATTTCTTGGTAATATATAAAAGACAAGTAAAACTTTGATGTTGAGCATCAAGTCGCCGCAAAACTATTGTAAACAGGAACAAAGTGATAGAACATTTTTCAAAGTTTTTGTTTTTGCTGTCTCCTTTTGGTTTTGCTGTCTTCTTTTTGTTGTATGTAGTTTGTCTTGAATAGTGTCTTTCATTGGGTTTGTCTTAGTCTGATGATGAATTATTCACATTGGTTGCTTTGTCTGGTCAGGTTCCATGTACAGAACGCCAAGCAGTAGACTCTGGTCCTTTGTTGAAGACTGCTCAACGTTATCTGAAGTTTTGTATTTTGCTGTATTGTTGGTTTGTTGTTATGAACAGGAAGTGTTCACTAAGAAATATCTCTCTAGTCTTGTATTTTTGTAGTCCTTTTGTGTAGTTATATTTCTAGCTGAATTGAATCTTTTCAGATATTGATTTTTATTGTGGGTTGTTGTTGTGCTTTGACATTGGGAACTTCAGGGGGAGGGTTGATATCTCACAAAACTAGTTTAACCCTCCATATTCATGTTTGTCAAAGTCTGTGTTTGTTGCTGTCTCTTTTTTGTTGTATGTTATTTAACGGAACAGGGTCTTTCATTGGATATTTTCCATTTTTGTGACTTTCATGAACAGAATGCAAAAATAGATGCAGGGAAGATTGATTAAGGACAGAAATATAAATGTACAACATTTACAAAAAAAATCCAGTCAAATGTTATGGCCAAATTTTATTTCCTGTTTATTAGAAGAGCCTTTCCATATTTTTGTGACTTATTTTAATATTTTATTTCTTTGACCTATGATATTTTTGAAATTTTAATTAAATTAAAACACTTAAATACAAACTAGAGGTTCCCAGAAGCGGGAATTGCTCACCTTTGAACTTTACAAGAGTTAAATGACTACATTGTAGATACAGATACTACAATTCAATGAGATTTGTGTTGTCTAGAAATAACCCCCAACAAATAGCTGAACATATTTTAATTACAAAAGTAGCGCATGACTAGATACATTTATCAACAAAACAATGGTAGAAATCTATCAACCTATCAGCAAAATCTAAAAACTATGATCAATGAAATGGAATCATGGCATCAAATGAATAATACTGGTATTAAAAAACTAATCTAAAAACTATGACTAACACAAATGGAACCATGGTATAAAATGGATGAAACTAGTTAAAAAACTACGATGAATGAAATGGAAACATGGCTTCAAATGAATAATACTAGTATTAAAAAACTAATCTAAAAACTATGACTAACACAAATGGAACCATGGAATAAAATGAACGAAACAACATGTAGTATAAAAATTAATCTAAAAACTATGACTAACACAAATGGAACTAAGGTTTCAAATGAATCAAACTAGTAAAGAAAACTACGATCAATGGCTTCAAATGAATGATAACGAGTATTAAAAAAATAATCTAACAAGAAATGTGTGCTTCACAAAATGCGCCCGTCTATATAAATTATCAAACGGTATAATGGTAATTCAGTCAAACAACTAATCATGTGAGCAGGAAAAGTCAAAAAATATATTTATAGTAGCAGTGACGTTGGCCTTTGACCTAATTACTCCAAAATTAATAGGGTTCTTCCTCTTCTACGGGGGAATCATGCGGTCAAGATTGGTAAAGATTTAATATACAGAACTAAAGTTATCATGTGGAAACGACCCTGTTGTCAAAAATGCTATTTATAGTAACGGTGGCCTTGACCTTTGACCTAATGACCCCACAATACATAGGTTTCTTCCCCTTCCAGAGGGGAAGCATGTGGCCAAGTTTGGTAAAGATCCGATTTATAGAACTAACGTTATTGTGCGGAAACCTGTGTGGACGCCCACCCGCCCGTCTGCCCGCCATACTCAATCACATAATACGGCCCGTCTCGAGACGGACGTATAAAAACTATGACTTATACAAATGGAACCATGGTATAAAATGAATGAAACAACATGTAGTATAAAATGTAATGAAACAACATGTAGTATAAAATGAATGAAACAACATGTAGTATAAAATGTAATGAATAAATAAAAACAACAAAACGTCATCTAAACTATCAAACTGTAATAAAATTGATGCTCCACTTTCACTGTGGAACCATTAGAATCACGCCCACGCTAGTCAAATAAATAAAATAAATTACGAGTGGTATCAATGTAAATTGCAACTGTCAGATCGTTTACAGTCAAAAGTTGGAAATTTGATAATAAAATAGCTTGATTGAATGCTTCATAAAAACATGTCTGCTGTGCTTCCAAATTTATTTCTCCATTTATAGTACCATAAAAATTATCTAAAACATATGAAACCTGAAACCTTTCTTGCCTAACAGTGACACTTGTTGGCAACTGATTGTGTCTTAAATAACCAGTTACCCTGTTGTTTCGGCAATGACCCGGTACAAAGATGTTCCTTAGACTAAAATTTCGTCTAAATCGCGACTTTCAAATGATGTGTTGTTTGCACATTTCATAAATGTCAACAAAGCTATCAGTGCAACAGCAATGCATTGCATGCCATTGCATGGTTGAAAAATATGACAACCTTGGTGAAAATGCCCAAGAATACTTCTTGCCATCTTTGATACAATGTCTTCTTCAATCTTCTACCCAGACTGTCCTGACCTAAATGTTGTTGGTTGCGCGTATCCGATACCGACGCGCGTTATTTGCAAAATATAATGAAACAAATAAAACCATACCATTTCAACACCACTAAATAATAAGTATTTTGATTATTTCCACTTGCACATGTGAGTAATTGTCGTCAATAAAAACAAACCGCATCCATCAACCAGAGACGGTATATACACAGTCTCTGTATAAACCTTAAGTACAGCCTTAAGTTATAGGTTATTTTTAGAAACGAATGAGTTTACTTCAACACACATAGATTTCGCCGCTTTATTAAAGAGAGAACTGATCACAGTATCTTGACGTTTAATCTAGCGAAATAATAGAGAAAAATCTGTATAAAATCTGTATAATATGATAATAGGTGTTACCTAACTTGGGACGAAGTCCTATAATGTTTTTAAACAATATTAACTCAGATATATGGACCTATAAGTTTTTTTCAAAGTAGACCGGGGGCGGATCCATACTTCCTCAAAAGAAGGGACAAATAGGGGGACCCAAATCTTTCGTCGCTTTTAAAGGTTTTTCTCCAAAACGGGGACCTGCCATGCCCTGTCCTGTAGACTGTGCACCCAGTCCTGTGTTGTATAATCCGGTACTCGACGTCTCAATTTCATAGAAAATATTATTTCGGACAGGAGGAGGAAGAAATGAAACTCTGTTTAACGATATTGTCAGTCCCATGGTATATGTTTAATGGGCTAGAACACACTGCGATTTTGAGTCATTTTTTAACATTCATAACCGGAAGTAGTTCCAGATTACTGCGCATCCGATTTTCTGCAGATTTAACCATGTATTGGTTTCCGGTGTGTCATTTCCGGTGCAAGGAATTTAATCCATTAGTGGTATCTGTATCTGTATCTGGTACGTTGTATCTGTATCTTTTGTTGTACAATTTCATCATACTGGGTTTCAGTTAGGTGAAATAAATGAGCCTGTAATCGCTCACCTGGATCAAAGCTGCTTTCAATAACAACGCAACTGCACTGTGGCGGCCATCTTGGTGGGAGAGCGCGACTGCCGGACACAATTTTGGAAGAGGATCATCCAATGACTATTCCATCAAAGTTTGGTTCTAATTGAGCTACTGGTTCCAGACAAGATGGTTTGTATGTGAATTTCCCATAGGGTCCTATGTTAAACTAAGTACAGCTGTGCAACCATCTTGGTCAAAGGGCGGGACCCCAAGACACAATTTTGGTAGAGGACCATCCAATGACTACTCCATCAAAGTTTGGTTCCAATTGAGCAACTGGTTCCAGACAAGAAGATGTTTATGTGAATTTCCCATAGGGTCCTATGTTAAACTAAGTTCGGCTGTGGGGGCCATCTTGGTCGAAGGGCCGAACCGCCGGACACATTTTTGGAAGAGAACCATCCAATGACCATTTCATCAAAAAAAAATTCTTATTGAGCAAATGGTTTCAGACAAGAAGATTTTTATGGGAATTTCCCATAGGGTCCTATGTTTAATTAAGTTCGGCTGTGGTGGCCATCTTGGTCGGAGGTCTGAAATGCCAGACATAAATTTGGAAGGGGACCACCCAAGAATCATTTCAGTAAAGTTTGGTTGAGATTAACTGTAGTTTCAGAGGAGAAGATTTTTTTAGAATTTCATCCCCCCTTTTTTCTAATTTGCATAATCGGTCAAAATCGGCAAATGTTCAAAGTTCATAAAAAATCCCGTAATATATGTTAAAAAGCTCATCATTATGCTTATACAGTTAAAATTTTGGCACATTCTGGCTTAAAATAGAGTAGTTTTGGCCATTTGAAGAAATTTCTATTTTTAGTAACGGCGGCCATCATGGATACAGAACGCGCTGACGGGCACAATTTTTAAAGGGAACCACCTAAGGATCATTCAGACAAAGTTTGGTTGAAATTGGCCGAGTGGTTTATAACAAGAAGATTTCTAAATGATTGTTTTGCTTATTTATGCCTAATTTGCATAATCGGTCAACATCGGCAAAAGTTCAGAGTTCATAAAACATCCCATATTATATGTTAAAAAGCTCATCATTATGCTTATACAGTTCAAATTTGGACACATTCTGGCTTAAAACAAAGCAGTTTTGGCCATTTGAAGAAATTTCTATTTTTAGTAACGGCGGCCATCTTGGATGGAGGACATGGCTATCGGACATAATTTTGGAAGGGACCAACCCAGGTACCATCCCTGATAGGCTTGGTTTAATTTGGTTGAGCGGTTTTAGAGGAGAAGATTTAAATGTGATCTTTTATCAAAATATGCCTAATTTGCTTAATCGGTATAAATCGGCTGAAAGAAACACTTCACACAAATACCCCGAACATATGTTAAACTACTCCTTGCCATGTAGCTGCAGTTACAATTTGAGCTCATTTTGACTTACACTAAAGCAGCAATGGACAATTAAAATTCCATCCCCCCTTTTTTCTATTGTTAGCTTGGCGGTCATCTTGGTTGGAAGTCGGCATCACCGGACACAATTTTGGAAGGGGACCATCCAAGGACCATTCCACCAAAGTTTGGTTGCATTTGGCCCAGTGGTTTCTGAGGGAAAGATTGAAATGTGAAATGTTGACGGACGGACGAAAAGTGATGGCAATAGCTCACATGGAATATAAGACGAAAAGTATTAAAATTTAAGAAAAAATTGATGTAAAAAGAGCAATAACTCTAAGATGGGTTATCAGATTTACTTCAAAATTGCAGGGTAGGTAGATCTTGCTGTGCTGATCATTTTCTATTTTCAGTAACAGCGGCCATGTTGGTTGGTGCACGGCATCACTGGACACAATTTTGAAACTAGACACCATAGTGATGATCCTGACCAAGTTTGGTTTCCATTGGTTTAGTACTTTCAGAGCAGAAGATTTTTGAAAAGGTTTACGACGTACGACGGACGACCGACGACGACGGATGCCAAGTGATGGCAATAGCTCACTAGCTAAAAAAGGGGGGTCCACAAATCGGGTACCTATGATTTGTAAGGGAATAAGGGAATGTTTTATTGATGAAAGCAAAATCTTGAAGTAAATAAAATCTCAGAATTAAAATATCCGACTTAAATTCTAACCATTACAATGGCTTGTATATACTGTAGTTTTAAACTGTATATTCTTTAGTAGTTAAAATAAAATGTTAATGCTATAAATACACCAAGAGATATTATTATTGGAATTCCCCTTACCTTAAAATAGAAAAATCTATTATTGTGAATGAAGAAAAATATAAGTTTTCTTCCTTTGCAAATAATTAATATGCAAATATCCTGAAGTATACTAAATCATTGTGATATTTTTAATGACATATATATAGCTCATTACTTTACAATTGAGTGCCAGGTCCGGAAGATTTGGGTTACCCAATATGATTATTTGTTCCAAACATTTACAGAGAAATGCCGAAATCTGTTAATAATTTCAGAGAAGATGTTATTTTTCAACATAGTATTGAAAACATTTATGATCAACCATTATTTTATAACCCTGAAATATTACATTGTGGAAAGATTATCATATGGCATGATTTTATAAAAGCTGGTATAGTACAATTGAAAGATATATGTTATGAAGTCAAGACAGGTTTTTTACCAAACAAAGCAATTGTTGAAATGATATGTAATATAGATAGTGATTGTGATAGTAATGATATTGTAAAAAGAATAGATGTACTTAAGTCTGCAATACCAGAAGATTGGACTAAAACTATTCAAACTGAAATACACAACCGGAAAAACAATAGAACTGTAGATATTAATGTAAATAGAGATAGTAAAATATTAGATTTCAAATTATGTACAACAAAACAATTGTATGTGATGGTTGTAGAAAAGTTATATGAATTACCAATATGTTATGAGAAATGGAAAGAAATTTTTGATATAGAAGAAACTGAATTATATAGAATATGGACAATTGTTAATTTCCATTGGAAACCTTCTAAAATGATAGAAGTAGATTTTAAAATTGCACATCACAGTATATTTACCAATACTAAATTAATGAAAATGAAACTCATAGATTATGAAGAATGTGAAATATGTGAAAATGAAATAGAAAGTATTACACATTTGTTTATTTCTTTTGAACAACTTGTTGAATTTCATCAACACATTCAAGAAAAAATTGAAATTTTGTTTGAGAACTGTAACTCAGATAAGATGACTTTGGTAGTATATGAAGAAATATTTATGTTTGGACTCACAAATACAATGAAAGGTGTAAATGTAATATTTCTAAATTTCATGTTATCAATTGCTAGATATTGTGTATTACGAGGGAGAAATTTAGTTAAAAATGGACAGAATGATATTGACTTAATTAGACTATTTTCATATACTTTAAAACATTATGTTGTATATTTTTATGAATACCTATGTAAATTAAAAGATATGAGAAAAGTGTTTGAAAAGAACTTTCTGTCAGATAATACTATTGTACAAGAAACAAATGGTGTAATTGTTTTTAATATGTAACACATTAATTATTTTAGGAGTAAACTTCGAATTACATAAATAGCATTATAACTGTAATATAATTATGTATTAGAAATTGTTTTTAATGTAATGTATATGAATTATTTTAAATAAAGATAAAAAAAAAAACCAATATGATTATTTCTATACCTTTCCAGCTCACTATTTGACCTCACGTCTATTTTTATATGTTTATTCTGAAAAACATGATGGGATCCTGCAACTTGTAGGTAATATATAAAACATAATAGTTATATTCTGAAAAACATTATTGGATCCTGCAACTTGTTGGTAATATATAAAACATAATATTTTTATTCTGAAAAACATGATGGGATCCTGCAACTTGTTGGTAATATATAAAACATAATATTTTTATTCTGAAAAACATGATGGGATCCTGCAACTTGTAGGTAATATATAAAACATAATATTTTTTTTTATGAAAAACATGATGGGATCCTGCAACTTGTAGGTAATATATAAAACATAATATTTTTTTTATGAAAAACATGATGGGATCCTGCAACTTGTAGGTAATATATAAAACATAATATTTTTATTCTGAAAAATATGATGGGATCCTGCAACTTGTTGGTAATATATAAAATATAATTATTTTTCTGAAAAACAAGATGGGATCCTGCAACTTGTAGGTAATATATAAAAGATAATATTTTTATTCTGAAAAACATGATGGGATCCTGCAACTTGTAGGTAATATATAAAAGATAATATTTTTATTCTGAAAAACATGGTCAGATCCAGCAACTCAACAGAAATATTGGTAAAATGTAAAGAAATTGCAGATAATTCATGTCCAAAAAGTAAAAAAATCTGATTTTTGTTACATGTGGTACAGATTTACTGGCTAGAAGGGTAAAGCATATAGCACCCCTTTCCCTCAAAGATAAATGGTTGGACCCTAAAGTAAATAAATAAAATTCTCAAAATATTAGGTATGATGTTGCTGGGTTTTTCATTCCCTGCCTGGAGATAGATATGCAATATCATCACAATTTTCATACCATCACAAACATTTCCGGTCATTATTTGATGGAACTGTCACAATCCAATCACACCTCTCACTTGCTTCCCTTGACTCACATGTCGCGGCGTTTGAAATCTGTAGAAACCACATTACGGGTCACATGCGAATGACCTCATGTCATGAATATTTCAAAAGAAATAAATCATGGAAACCAGAATGTGTTTTGAGCTTTAAGATGGATTGGCGGATATTTGTATTTTATCCCAAGCCTGAGGCGAGGGATAAAATTTACTAATATCCGCCAACCCATGTTAAAACTCAAAACACAATCTGGCTTCCATGAATTATTTCGATTCTGATATGTCTAAGAGTACAAATACAGTACTATACTTTGATTCAGTGGAAGACGGTAATTTATATTTACGTTTGCGGACAATGTCGCACACAATTTATGCTGCCAAATTTGTGCAGACGATAATTCATCAACATGTACATTTACGACGGGAAAGTCAGTCACATGCACCGGCGCATGTGCTAATGAGAGTATATCCAATCGATAAATCGCTCGTTTGTTTACAAAGCGAAAGAAGGACGTTATGTTAGAATTAATGATATATTAAATATGAGCTATGACCTGTTTCAATCAATCTGATTGCCCATAGTAAACAAAGCAGTTTAATTTTAAATTTGAAAGCTTTCATAGTCTCCTAATGGCCATTTTCATTGGACGGTAAGATAGGGTCACACGCATTTGACTCGTAATGGGATTTTCTCAGATCTCACACCCAGCCATATCAGTTAGGAAAGCAAGTGCGAGATCAATGTGATTTTATTCAAATTGGGCCTGTCATTCGGAAAAAAGGAATACAGAATTTTTATTTTTTACAACCAAATTGATGTAGTTTTATTCTTGCTATGATTGTGTTGAGACTTGCAGTAACATGTTGACAGATTTCCTCTGTATTTAACAGTTTTCTAGATAAACTTAACCAAAAGGGACCCAAATCATGCCAAATTTCACAATTTAAAAGCAAAGTTGATGAAGGTAATTCAAACATTTAATCTCTCCTGTTTCACCATTTAAAAGCATAAACATTATTTATACATTTGTATAAGGGAATGTTTTATTGATAAAAGCAGAATTTTGAAGTAAATAAAATCTGAAGATTAAAATATCCCACTCAAATCTAACTATTACAATGGCTTGTGTATATTTTTGTTATAAATTATATGTTACAGTAGTTAAAATACATTGTACAGAAAATAAAAGTAAAACCTTTTCAATTTTAATAGACATTGTTAATTCTATAAATACACCAAGAAATCAATATTATTATTGAAAATACCCTTACCTTAAAATAGAAAAAAAAAATGTGATTAAAGAAAAATATAAGTTTTGTCCCTTTGCAAATGATTAATATGCAAATATCCTGAATTCGAATAAATCAATTGAAATATTTTAAATGACATATATGTGGCTCATTACATTCACATAATATGCCAGGTCCGGAGAGTTGGGTTACCCAATCATGCTTATCTCAATACATGCCCAGCTTACCATTTGACCTGGTGTCTTTTTATTTGTTGGTAATATATAAAACATAATTTTTTTTCTGAAAAACATGATGGGATCCTGCAACTTGTAGGTAATATATAAAAGATAATATTTTTATTCTGAAAAACATGGTCAGATCCAGAAACTCAACAGAAATATGGGTAAAATGTAACGAAATTGCAGATAATTCATGTCCAAAAAGTAAAAAAGTCTGATTTTTGTTACATGTGGTACAGATTTACTGGCTAGGAGGGTAAAGCATATAGCACCTCTTTCCCTCAAAGATAAATGGTTGGACCCTAAAGTAAATAAAAAATATTCTCAAAATATTAGGTATGATGTTGGTGGGTTTTTCATTCCCTGCCTGGAGATAGATATGCAATATCATCACAATTTTCATACCATCACAAACATTTCCGGTCATTATTTGATGGAACTGTCACAATCCAATCACACCTCTCACTTGCTTCCCTTGACTAACATGTCGCGGCGTTTGAAATCTGTAGAAACCACATTACGGGTCACATGCAAATGACCTCATGTCATGAATATTTCAAAAGAAATAAATCATGGAAACCAGAATGTGTTTTGAGTTTTAAGATGGGTTGGCGGATATTTGTATTTTATCCCAAGCCAGAGGCGAGGGATAAAATTTACTAATATCCGCCAACCCATGTTAAAACTCAAAACACATTCTGGCTTCCATGAATTATTTCGATTCTGATATGTCTAAGAGTACAAATACAGTAGTATACTTTGATTCATAGCCAGAAATCATGGGTGATTTTGCTCATGAATATTCATAAACCAAATCGCGTCACGTATGACGTCAGCAAATAAGGCGTTGAACCATATTTGGAAGACGCTGATGAAAACTCGTATCTATTTTTTTTAAATAATATTTCATCACAGTTTTGATCACATAAATAACTTCATAATTATTTGTGATCGTATCAAAATTAATTGTCATCATATTAGGAATCCGATGATGTGTGTAAAAGATCGAAAATATATTTAATGCAATGTCTCCCCTCTTTTTTCCACGAAATAAAAATGTATAAATAAAAAATATATTGTGCATTTTTTTTCAATTTCTGCCCCACATTTATAAGTATTAGTATGTCATTGAAATCGTTTAGTATAGGATATATATTGTTAAATTTTTTGAACTTTATATATAGCTACTTGTTCTGTTGTTTTGTCGAAATAAAAAAATACCCTTGTGGAGCCTTTTTTTAATTGTTTATTTACATTTACAATGGAATGCGGTGCTTACTCAAATAATGCTATGTCTAGCAGAAGCAGTTTTACGAAATAGGAGATTTTTTTGCGTGAACCCCTATTGAATCTCTACTAGAAAGGTAAACAAAAACTTGTGAAGCCCTCTTTTAAATTATCGTGGGAACCTTTAATTTGTCAGCAAAATATTTATCGAAGAAAGATTCCTCAACAATGTTACCGGAACTGACGGAATTTGTCCCGGCAATTAGAATGGGGATTGTAAGAAAAGTGCTTTTAGGTCTTGAAAACCGTGCAGGATGCATTTTTTCACTTCTTCTCAATGCTTTTGAATGGCGCTTACACTTCAAAATTTGAAACTGGGTGGGAACCTTGAGTTTTCATGGTACAGCTGTAATATTTTGAGATATTGTTCAAACCGGTGCATAGTTTGATTTTTTATCCCGGCAAATTGTCCGGCCCAATCTAACAGAAAGTTTCCCGTTCAATTATATGTTAAAATCCAAATTCTCTTTGAGCGGCCATTTTGAATATGCAAATGAGCAAATCACCTATCATTTCTGGCTATGTGGAAGACGGTAATTTATATTTACGTTTGAGGACAATGTCGCACACAATTTATGCTGCCAAATTTGTGCAGACGATAATTCATCAACATGTACATTTACGACGGGAAAGTCAGCCACATGCACCGGCGCATGTGCTAATGAGAGTATATCCAATCGATAAATCGCTCGTTTGTTTACAAAGCGAAAGAAGGACGTTATGTTAGAATTAATGATATATTAAATATGAGTTATGACCTGTTTCAATCAATCTGATTGCCCATAGTAAACAAAGCAGTTTAATTTTAAATTTGAAAGCTTTCATAGTCTCCTAATGGCCATTTTCATTGGACGGTAAGATAGGGTCACACGCATTTGACTCGTAATGGGATTTTCTCAGATCTCACACCCAGCCATATCAGTTAGGGAAGCAAGTGCGAGATCAATGTGATTTTATTCAAATTGGGCCTGTCATTCGGAAAAAAGCAATACAGAATTTTTAATTTTTACATCCAAATTGGATGTAGTTTTATTCTTGCTATGATTGTGTTGAGACTTGCAGTAACATGTTGACAGATTTCCTCTGTATTTAACAGTTTTCTAGATAAACTTAACCAAAAGGGACCCAAATCATGCCAAATTTCACAATTTAAAAGCAAAGTTGATGAAGGTAATTCAAACATTTAATCTCTCCTGTTTCACCATTTAAAAGCATAAACATTATTTATATATTTGTATAAGGGAATGTTTTATTGATGAAAGCAGAATTTTGAGGTAAATAAAATCTGAAGATTAAAATATCCCACTCAAATCTAACTATTACAATGGCTTGTGTATATTTTTGTTATAAATTATATGTTACAGTAGTTAAAATACATTGTACAGAAAATAAAAGTAAAACCTTTTCAATTTTAATAGACATTGTTAATTCTATAAATACACCAAGAAATCAATATTATTATTGAAAATCCCCTTACCTTAAAATAGAAAAAAAAATTGTGATTAAAGAAAAATATAAGTTTTGTCCCTTTGCAAATGATTAATATGCAAATATCCTGAATTCGAATAAATCAATTGAAATATTTTAAATGACATATATGTAGCTCATTACATTCACATAGTATGCCAGGTCCGGAGAGTTGGGTTACCCAATCATGCTTATCTCAATACATCCCCAGCTTACTATTTGACCTGGTGTCTTTTTATTTCTTGGTAATATATAAAAGACAAGTCAAACTTTGATGCTGAGCATCAAGTCGCCGCAAAACTATTGTAAACAGGAACAAAGTGATAGAACATTTTTCAAAGTTTTTGTTTTTGCCGTCTTCTTTTTGTTGTATGTAGTTTGTCTTGAATAGTGTCTTTCATTGGGTTTGTCTTAGTCTGATGATGAATTATTCACATTGGTTGCTTTGTCTGGTCAGGTTCCATGTACAGAACACCAAGCAGTGGACTCTGGTCCTTTGTTGAAGACTGCTCAACGTTATCTGAGGTTTTGTATTTTGCTGTATTGTTGGTTTGTTGTTATGAACAGGAAGTGTTCACTAAGAAATATCTCTCTAGTCTTGTATTTTTGTAGTCCTTTTGTGTAGTTATATTTCTAGCTGAATTGAATCTTTTCAGATATTGATTTTTATTGTGGATTGTTGTTGTGCTTTGACATTGGGAATTTCAGGGGGAGGGTTGATATCTCACAAAACTAGTTTAACCTCTCCATATTCATGTTTGTCAAAGTCTGTGTTTGCTGCTGTCTCTTTTTTGTTGTATGTTATTTAACGGAACAGGGTCTTTCATTGGAATTTTTCCATTTTTGTGACTTTCATGAACAGAATGCAAAAATAGATGCAGGGAAGATTGATTAAGGACAGAAATATAAATGTACAACATTTACAAAAAAAAATCAAGTCAAATGTTATGGCCAAAATTTATTTCCTGTTTATTAGAAGAGCCTTTCCATATTTTTGTGACTTATTTTAATATTTTTTTTCTTTGACCTATGATATTTTTGAACTTTTAATTAAATTAAAACACTTATATACAAACTAGAGGTTCCCAGAAGCGGGAATTGCTCACCTTTGAACTTTACAAGAGTTAAATGACTACATTGTAGATACAGATACTACAATTCAATGAGATTTGTGTTGTCTAGAAATAACCCCCAACAAATAACTGAACATATTTTAATTACAAAAGTAGCAAATGACTAGATACATTTATCAACAAAACAATGGTAAAAATCTATCAACTTATCAGCAAAATCTAAAAACTATGATCAATGAAATGGAATCATGGCATCAAATGAATAATACTGGTATTAAAAAACTAATCTAAAAACTATGACCAACACAAATGGAACCATGGTATAAAATGGATGAAACTAGTTAAAAAACTACGATGAAAGAAATGGAAACATGGCTTCAAATGAATAATACTAGTATTAAAAAACTAATCTAAAAACTATGACTAACACAAATGGAACCATGGAATAAAATGAACGAAACAAAATGTAGTATAAAAATTAATCTAAAAACTATGACTAACACAAATGGAACTAAGGTTTCAAATGAATCATACTAGTAAAGAAAACTACGATCAATGGCTTCAAATGAATGATAACGAGTATTAAAAAAATATTCTAACAAGAAATGTGTGCTTCACAAAATGCGCCCGTCTATATAAATTATCAAAAGGTATAATGGTAATTCAGTCAAACAACTAATCATGTGAGCAGGAAAAGTCAAAAAATATATTTATAGTAGCAGTGACGTTGGCCTTTGACCTAATTACTCCAAAATAAATAGGGTTCTTCCTCTTCTACAGGGGAATCATGCGGTCAAGATTGGTAAAGATTTAATATACAGAACTAAAGTTATCATGTGGAAACGACCCTGTTGTCAAAAATGCTATTTATAGTAACGGTGGCCTTGACCTTTGACCTAATGACCCCACAATACATAGGTTTCTTCCCCTTCCAGAGGGGAAGCATGTGGCCAAGTTTGGTAAAGATCCGATTTATAGAACTAACGTTATTGTGCGGAAACCTGTGTGGACGCCCACCCGCACGTCTGCCCGCCATACTCAATCACATAATACGGCCCGTCTCGAGACGGACGTATAAAAACTATGACTTATACAAATGGAACCATGGTATAAAATGAATGAAACAACATGTAGTATAAAATGTAATGAAACAACATGTAGTATAAAATGAATGAAACAACATGTAGTATAAAATGTAATGAATAAATAAAAACAACAAAACGTCATCTAAACTATCAAACTGTAATAAAACTGATGCTCCACTTTCACTGTGGAACCATTAGAATCACGCTCACGCTAGTCAAATAAATAAAATAAATTACGAGTGGTATCAATGTAAATTGCAACTGTCAGATCGTTTACAGTCAAAAGTTGGAAATTTGATAATAAAATAGCTTGATTGAATGCTTCATAAAAACATGTCTGCTGTGCTTCCAAATTTATTTCTCCATTTATAGTACCATAAAAATTATCTAAAACATATGAAACCTGACACCTTTCTTGCCTAACAGTGACACTTGTTGGCAACTGATTGTGTCTTAAATAACCAGTTACCCTGTTGTTTCGGCAATGACCCGGTACAAAGATGTTCCTTAGACTAACATTTCGTCTAAATCGCGACTTTCAAATGATGTGTTGTTTGCACATTTCATAAATGTCAACAAAGCTATCAGTGCAACAGCAGTGCATTGCATGTCATTGAATGGTTGAAAAATATGACAACCTTGGTGAAAATGCCCAAGAATACTTCTTACCATCTTTGATACAATGTCTTCTTCAATCTTCTACCCAGACTGTCCTGACCTAAATGTTGTTGTTTGTGCGTATCCGATACCGACGCGCGTTATTTGCAAAATATAATGAAACAAATAAAACCATACCATTTCAACACCACTAAATGATAAGTATTTTGATTATTTCCACTTGCACATGTGAGTAATTGTCGTTAATAAAAACAAACCGCATCCATCAACCAGAGACGGTATATACACAGTATCTGTATAAACCTTAAGTACAGCCTTAAGTTATAGGTTATTTTTAGAAACGAACGAGTTTACTTCAACACACATAGATTTCGCCGCTTTATTAAAGAGAGAACTGATCACAGTATCTTGACGTTTAATCTAGCGAAATAATAGAGAAAAATCTGTATAAAATCTGTATAATATGATAATAGGTTTTACCTAACTTGGGACGAAGTCCTATAATTTTGTAAAACAATATTAACTCAGATATATGGACCTATAAGTTTTTTCAAAGTAGACCGGGGGCGGATCCATACTTCCTCAAAAGAAGGGACAAATAGGGGGACCCAAACCTTTCGTCGCTTTTAAAGGTTATTCTCCAAAACGGGGACCTGCCATGCCCTGTCCTGTAGACTGTGCACCCAGTCCGGTGTTGTATAATCCGGTACTCGACGTCTCAATTTCATAGAAAATATTATTTCGGACAGGAGGAGGAAGAAATGAAACTCTGTTTAACGATATTGTCAGTCCCATGGTATATGTTTAATGGGCTAGAACACACGGCGATTTTGAGTCATTTTTTAACATTCATAACCGGAAGTAGTTCCAGATTATTGCGCATCCAATTTTCTGCAGATTTAACCATGTATTGGTTTGCGGTGTGTCAGTTCCGGTGCAAGGAATTTAATCCATTAGTGGTATCTGTATCTGTATCTGGTACGTTGTATCTGTATCTTTTGTTGTACAATTTCATCATACTGGGTTTCAGTTAGGTGAGCCTGTAATCGCTCACCTGGATCAAAGCTGCTTTCAATAACAACGCAACTGCACTGTGGCGGCCATCTTGGTGGGAGAGCGCGACTGCCGGACACAATTTTGGAAGAGGATCATCCAATGACTATTCCATCAAAGTTTGGTTCTAATTGAGCTACTGGTTCCAGACAAGATGGTTTGTATGTGAATTTCCCATAGGGTCCTATGTTAAACTAAGTACAGCTGTGCAACCATCTTGGTCAAAGGGCGGGACCCCCAGACACAATTTTGGTAGAGGACCATCCAATGACTACTCCATCAAAGTTTGGTTCCAATTGAGCAACTGGTTCCAGACAAGAAGATGTTTATGTGAATTTCCCATAGGGTCCTATGTTAAACTAAGTTCGGCTGTGGGGGCCATCTTGGTCGAAGGGCCGAACGCCGGACACATTTTTGGAAGAGAACCATCCAATGACTATTTCATCAAAAAAAATTTCTTATTGAGCAAATGGTTTCAGACAAGAAGATTTTTATGGGAATTTCCCATAGGGTCCTATATTTAATTAAGTTCGGCTGTGGTGGCCATCTTGGTCGGAGGTCTGAAATGCCAGACATAAATTTGGAAGGGGACCACCCAAGGATCATTTCAGTAAAGTTTGGTTGAGATTGACTGTAGTTTCAGAGGAGAAGAATTTTTTAGAATTTCATCCCCCCTTTTTTCTAATTTGCATAATCGGTCAAAATCGGCAAATGTTCAAAGTTCATAAAAAAATCCCGTAATATATGTTAAAAAGCTCATCATTATGCTTATACAGTTCAAACTTGGGCACATTCTGGCTTAAAATAGAGTAGTTTTGGCCATTTGAAGAAATTTCTATTTTTAGTAACGGCGGCCATCATGGATACAGGACGGCGCTGACGGGCACAATTTTGAAAGGGAACCACCTAAGGATCATTCAGACAAAGTTTGGTTGAAATTGGCCGAGTGGTTTATAACAAGAAGATTTCTAAATGATTGTTTTGCTTATTTATGCCTAATTTGCATAATCGGTCAACATCGGCAAAAGTTCAGAGTTCATTAAACATCCCATATTATATGTTAAAAAGCTCATCATTATGCTTATACAGTTCAAATTTGGACACATTCTGGCTTAAAACAAAGCAGTTTTGGCCATTTGAAGAAATTTCTATTTTTAGTAACGGCGGCCATCTTGGATGGAGGACATGGCTATCGGACATAATTTTGGAAGGGACCAACCCAGGTACCATCCCTGACAGGTTTGGTTTAATTTGGTTAAGCGGTTTTAGAGGAGAAGATTTAAATGTGATCTTTTATCAAAATATGCCTAATTTGCTTAATCGGTATAAATCGGCTGAAAGAAACACTTCACACAAAAACCCCGAACATATGTTAAACTACTCCTTGCCATGTAGCTGCAGTTAAAATTTGAGCTCATTTTGACTTACACTAAAGCAGCAATGGACAATTAAAATTCCATCCCCCCATTTTTCTATTGTTAGCTTGGCGGTCATCTTGGTTGGAAGTCGGCATCACCGGACACAATTTTGGAAGGGGACCATCCAAGGACCATTCCACCAAAGTTTGGTTGCATTTGGCCCAATGGTTTCTGAGGAAAAGATTGAAATGTGAAATGTTGACGGACGGACGAAAAGTGATGGCAATAGCTCACATGGAATATAAGACGAAAAGTATTAAAATTTAAGAAAAAATTGATGTAAAAAGAGCAATAACTCTAAGATGGGTTATCAGATTTACTTCAATATTGCAGGGTAGGTAGATCTTGCTGTGCTGATCATTTTCTATTTTCAGTAACAGCGGCCATGTTGGTTGGTGCACGGCATCACCGGACACAATTTGGAAACAAGACACCATAGTGATGATCCTGACCAAGTTTGGTTTCCATTGGTTTAGTACTTTCAGAGCAGAAGATTTTTGAAAAGGTTTACGACGTACGACGGACGACCGACGACCGACGACGACGGATGCCAAGTGATGGTAATAGCTCATCTGACCCTAAGGGTCAGCTGAGCTAAAAAAGGGGGGTCCACAAATCGGGTACCTATGATTTGTAAGGGAATAAGGGAATGTTTTATTGATGAAAGCAAAATCTTGAAGTAAATAAAATCTCAGAATTAAAATATCCGACTTAAATTCTAACCATTACAATGGCTTGTATATACTGTAGTTTTAAACTGTATATTTTTTAGTAGTTAAAATAAAATGTTAATGCTATAAATACACCAAGAGATATTATTATTGGAATTCCCCTTACCTTAAAATAGAAAATTCTATTATTGTGAATGAAGAAAAATATAAGTTTTGTCCCTTTGCAAATAATTAATATGCAAATATCCTGAAGTATAATACATCAATTGTAATATTTTTAATGACATATATATAGCTCATTACTCTAACATTGTGTGCCAGGTCCGGAAGAGTTGGGTTACCCAATATGATTATTTCTATACCTTTCCAGCTCAATATTTGACCTAGCGTCTTTTTTATATGTTTATTCTGAAAAACATGATGGGATCCTGCAACTTGTAGGTAATATATAAAACATAATATTTATATTCTGAAAAACATGATAGGATCCTGCAACTTCTAGGTAATATATAAAACATAATATTTATATTCTGAAAAACATGATGGGATCCTGCAACTTGTAGGTAATATATAAAACATAATAGTTATATTCTGAAAAACATTATTGGATCCTGCAACTTGTTGGTAATATATATAACATTATATTTTTATTCTGAATAACATGATGAGATCCTGCAACTTGTAGGTAATATATAAAACATAATATTTGTATTCTGAAAAACATGATGGGATCCTGCAACTTGTTGGTAATATATAAAACATAACTTTTTTTTCCTGAAAAACATGATGGGATCCTGCAACTTGTAGGTAATATATAAAAGATAATATTTTTATTCTGAAAAACATGATGGGATCCTGAAACTTGTAGGTAATATATAAAACATAATAGTTATATTCTGAAAAACATTATTGGAACCTGCAACTTGTTGGTAATATATATAACATTATATTTTTATTCTGAATAACATGATGAGATCCTGCAACTTGTAGGTAATATATAAAACATAATATTTTTATTCTGAAAAACATGATGGGATCCTGCAACTTGTTGGTAATATATAAAACATAATTTTTTTTTCTGAAAAACATGATGGGATCCTGCAACTTGTAGGTAATATATAAAAGATAATATTTTTATTCTGAAAAAACATGGTCAGATCCAGCAACTCAACAGAAATATGGGTAAAATGCAGATAATTCATGTCCAAAAAGTTAAAAAGTCTGATTTTTGTTACATGTGGTACAGATTTACTGGCTAGGAGGGTAAAGCATATAGCACCCCTTTCCCTCAAAGATAAATGGTTGGACCCTAAAGTAAATAAAAAAAATTCTCAAAATATTAGGTATTTATGCTGGGTTTTTCATTCCCTGCCTGGAGATAGATATGCAATATCATCACAATTTTCATACCATCACAAACATTTGCGGTCATTATTTGATGGAACTGTCACAATCCGATCACACCTCTCAATTGACTAACATGTCGCGGCGTTTGAAATCTGTAGAAACCACATTACGGGTCACATGCGAATGACCTCATGTCATGAATATTTCAAAAGAAATAAATCATGGAAACCAGAATGTGTTTTGAGTTTTAAGATGGGTTGGCGGATATTTGTATTTTATCCCAAGCCAGAGGCGAGGGATAAAATTTACTAATATCCGCCAACCCATGTTAAAACTCAAAACACATTCTGGCTTCCATGAATTATTTCGATTCTGATATGTCTAAGAGTACAAATATAGTAGTATACTTTGATTCATGGAAGACGGTAATTTATATTTACGTTTGCGGACAATGTCGCACACAATTTATGCTGCCAAATTTGTGCAGACGATAATTCATCAACATGTACATTTACGACGGGAAAGTCAGTCACATGCACCGGCGCATGTGCTAATGAGAGTATATCCAATCGATAAATCGCTCGTTTGTTTACAAAGCGAAAGAAGGACGTTATGTTAGAATTAATGATATATTAAATATGAGTTATGACCTGTTTCAACCAATCTGATTGCCCATAGTAAACAAAGCAGTTTAATTTTAAATTTGAAAGCTTCCATAGTCTCTTAATGGCCATTTTCATTGGACGGTAAGATAGGGTCACACGCATTTGACCCGTAATGGGATTTTTTTCAGATCTCACACCCAGCCTTTTCAGTTAGGGAAGCAAGTGCGAGATCGATATGATTTTATTCAAATTGGGCCTGTCATTCGGAAAAAAGGAATACAGAATTTTTATTTTTTACATCCAAATTTGATGTAGTTTTATTCTTGCTATGATTGTGTTGAGACTTGCAGTAACGTGTTGACAGATTTCCTCTGTATTTAACAGTTTTCTAGATAAACTTAACCAAAAGGGACCCAAATCATGCCAAATTTCACAATTTAAAAGCAAAGTTGATGAAGGTAATTCAAACATTTAATCTCTCCTGTTTCACCATTTAAAAGCATAAACATTATTTATACATTTGTATAAGGGAATGTTTTATTGATGAAAGCAGAATTTTGAAGTAAATAAAATCTGAAGATTAAAATATCCCACTCAAATCTAACTATTACAATGGCTTGTGTATATTTTTGTTATAAATTATATGTTACAGTAGTTAAAATACATTGTACAGAAAATAAAAGTTAAACCTTTTCAATTTTAATAGACATTGTTAATTCTATAAATACACCAAGAAATCAATATTATTATTGAAAATCCCCTTACCTTAAAATAGAAAAAAAAATTGTGATTAAAGAAAAATATAAGTTTTGTCCCTTTGCAAATGATTAATATGCAAATATCCTGAATTCGAATAAATCAATTGAAATATTTTAAATGACATAAATGTAGCTCATTTCATTAACATAGTATGCCAGGTCCGGAGAGTTGGGTTACCCAATCATGCTTATCTCAATACATTCCCAGCTTACCATTTGACCTGGTGTCTTTTTTTTGTTTTGGTAATATATAAAAGACAAGTCAAACTTTGATGCTGAGCATCAAGTCGCCACAAAACTATTGAAAACAGGAACAAAGTGATAGAACATTTTTCAAAGTTTTTGTTTTTGCCGTCTTCTTTTTATTGTATGTAGTTTGTCTTGAATAGTGTCTTTCATTGGGTTTGTCTTAGTCTGATGATGAATTATTCACATTGGTTTCTTTGTCTGGTCAGGTTCCATGTACAGAACACCAAGCAGTGGACTCTGGTCCTTTGTTGAAGACTGCTCAACGTTATCTGAGGTTTTGTATTTTGCTGTATTGTTGGTTTGTTGTTATGAACAGTGAGTGTTCACTAAGAAATATCTCTCTAGTCTTGTATTTTTGTAGTCCTTTTGTGTAGTTATATTTCTAGCTGAATTGAATCTTTTCAGATATTGATTTTTATTGTGGGTTGTTGTTGTGCTTTGACATTGGGAATTTCAGGGGGAGGGTTGATATCTCACAAAACTAGTTTAACCCACCATATTCATGTTTGTCAAAGTCTGTGTTTGTTGCTGTCTCTTTTTTGTTGTATGTTATTTAACGGAACAGGGTCTTTCATTGGATATTTTCCATTTTTGTGACTTTCATGAACAGAATGCAAAAATAGATGCAGGGAAGATTGATTAAGGACAGAAATATAAATGTACAACATTTACAAAAAAAAATCCAGTCAAATGTTATGGCCAAATTTTATTTCCTGTTTATTAGAAGAGCCTTTCCATATTTTTGTGACTTATTTTAATATTTATTTTCTTTGACCTATGATATTTTTGAACTTTTAATTAAATTAAATCACTTAAATACAAACTAGAGGTTCCCAGAAGCGGGAATTGCTCACCTTTGAACTTTACAAGAGTTAAATGACTACATTGTAGATACAGATACTACAATTCAATGAGATTTGTGTTGTCTAGAAATAACCCCCAACAAATAGCTGAACATATTTTAATTACAAAAGTAGCGCATGACTAGATACATTTATCAACAAAACAATGTTAGAAATCTATCAACCTATCAGCAAAATCTAAAAACTATGATCAATGAAATGGAATCATGGCTTCAAATGAATAATACTGGTATTAAAAAACTAATCTAAAAACTATGACCAACACAAATGGAACCATGGTATAAAATGGATGAAACTAGTTAAAAAACTACGATGAATGAAATGGAAACATGGCTTCAAATGAATAATACTAGTATTAAAAAACTAATCTAAAAACTATGACTAACACAAATGGAACCATGGAATAAAATGAACGAAACAACATGTAGTATAAAAATTAATCTACAAACTATGACTAACACAAATGGAACTAAGGTTTCAAATGAATCAAACTAGTAAAGAAAACTACGATCAATGGCTGCAAATGAATGATAACGAGTATTAAAAAAATAATCTAACAAGAAATGTGTGCTTCACAAAATGCGCCCGTCTATATAAATTATCAAACGGTATAATGGTAATTCAGTCAAACAACTAATCATGTGAGCAGGAAAAGTCAAAAAATATATTTATAGTAGCAGTGACGTTGGCCTTTGACCTAATGACTCTAAAATAAATAGGGTTCTTCCTCTTCTACAGGGGAATCATGCGGTCAAGATTGGTAAAGATTTAATATACAGAACTAAAGTTATCATGTGGAAACGACCCTGTTGTCAAAAATGCTATTTATAGTAACGGTGGCCTTGACCTTTGACCTAATGACCCCACAATACATAGGTTTCTTCCCCTTCCAGAGGGGAAGCATGTGGCCAAGTTTGGTAAAGATCCGATTTATAGAACTAACGTTATTGTGCGGAAACCTGTGTGGACGCCCACCCGCACGTCTGCCCGCCATACTCAATCACATAATACGGCCCGTCTCGAGACGGACGTATAAAAACTATGACTTATACAAATGGAACCATGGTATAAAATGAATGAAACAACATGTAGTATAAAATGTAATGAAACAACATGTAATATAAAATGAATGAAACAACATGTAGTATAAAATGTAATGAATAAATAAAAACAACAAAACGTCATCTAAACTATCAAACTGTAATAAAACTGATGCTCCACTTTCACTGTGGAACCATTAGAATCACGCTCACGCTAGTCAAATAAATAAAATAAATTACGAGTGGTATCAATGTAAATTGCAACTGTCAGATCGTTTACAGTCAAAAGTTGGAAATTTGATAATAAAATAGCTTGATTGAATGCTTCATAAAAACATGTCTGCTGTGCTTCCAAATTTATTTCTCCATTTATAGTACCATAAAAATTATCTAAAACATATGAAACCTGACACCTTTCTTGCCTAACAGTGACACTTGTTGGCAACTGATTGTGTCTTAAATAACCAGTTACCCTGTTGTTTCGGCAATGACCCGGTACAAAGATGTTCCTTAGACTAACATTTCGTCTAAATCGCGACTTTCAAATGATGTGTTGTTTGCACATTTCATAAATGTCAACAAAGCTATCAGTGCAACAGCAGTGCATTGCATGTCATTGAATGGTTGAAAAATATGACAACCTTGGTGAAAATGCCCAAGAATACTTCTTACCATCTTTGATACAATGTCTTCTTCAATCTTCTACCCAGACTGTCCTGACCTAAATGTTGTTGTTTGTGCGTATCCGATACCGACGCGCGTTATTTGCAAAATATAATGAAACAAATAAAACCATACCATTTCAACACCACTAAATGATAAGTATTTTGATTATTTCCACTTGCACATGTGAGTAATTGTCGTTAATAAAAACAAACCGCATCCATCAACCAGAGACGGTATATACACAGTATCTGTATAAACCTTAAGTACAGCCTTAAGTTATAGGTTATTTTTAGAAACGAACGAGTTTACTTCAACACACATAGATTTCGCCGCTTTATTAAAGAGAGAACTGATCACAGTATCTTGACGTTTAATCTAGCGAAATAATAGAGAAAAATCTGTATAAAATCTGTATAATATGATAATAGGTTTTACCTAACTTGGGACGAAGTCCTATAATTTTGTAAAACAATATTAACTCAGATATATGGACCTATAAGTTTTTTTCAAAGTAGACCGGGGGCGGATCCATACTTCCTCAAAAGAAGGGACAAATAGGGGGACCCAAACCTTTCGTCGCTTTTAAAGGTTATTCTCCAAAACGGGGACCTGCCATGCCCTGTCCTGTAGACTGTGCACCCAGTCCGGTGTTGTATAATCCGGTACTCGACGTCTCAATTTCATAGAAAATATTATTTCGGACAGGAGGAGGAAGAAATGAAACTCTGTTTAACGATATTGTCAGTCCCATGGTATATGTTTAATGGGCTAGAACACACGGCGATTTTGAGTCATTTTTTAACATTCATAACCGGAAGTAGTTCCAGATTATTGCGCATCCAATTTTCTGCAGATTTAACCATGTATTGGTTTGCGGTGTGTCATTTCCGGTGCAAGGAATTTAATCCATTAGTGGTATCTGTATCTGTATCTGGTACGTTGTATCTGTATCTTTTGTTGTACAATTTCATCATACTGGGTTTCAGTTAGGTGAAATAAAAAGTGGCTCCCATGAGCCTGTAATCGCTCACCTGGATCAAAGCTGCTTTCAATAACAACGCAACTGCACTGTGGCGGCCATCTTGGGGGGAGAGCGCGACTGCCGGACACAATTTTGGAAGAGGATCATCCAATGACTATTCCATCAAAGTTTGGTTCTAATTGAGCTACTGGTTCCAGACAAGATGGTTTGTATGTGAATTTCCCATAGGGTCCTATGTTAAACTAAGTACAGCTGTGCAACCATCTTGGTCAAAGGGCGGGACCCCCAGACACAATTTTGGTAGAGGACCATCCAATGACTACTCCATCAAAGTTTGGTTCCAATTGAGCAACTGGTTCCAGACAAGAAGATGTTTATGTGAATTTCCCATAGGGTCCTATGTTAAACTAAGTTCGGCTGTGGGGGCCATCTTGGTCGAAGGGCCGAACCGCCGGACACATTTTTGGAAGAGAACCATCCAATGACTATTTCATCAAAAAAAATTTCTTATTGAGCAAATGGTTTCAGACAAGAAGATTTTTATGGGAATTTCCCATAGGGTCCTATATTTAAATAAGTTCGGCTGTGGTGGCCATCTTGGTCGGAGGTCTGAAATGCCAGACATAAATTTGGAAGGGGACCACCCAAGGATCATTTCAGTAAAGTTTGGTTGAGATTGACTGTAGTTTCAGAGGAGAAGAATTTTTTAGAATTTCATCCCCCCTTTTTTCTAATTTGCATAATCGGTCAAAATCGGCAAATGTTCAAAGTTCATAAAAAAATCCCGTAATATATGTTAAAAAGCTCATCATTATGCTTATACAGTTCAAATTTGGGCACATTCTGGCTTAAAATAGAGTAGTTTTGGCCATTTGAAGAAATTTCTATTTTTAGTAACGGCGGCCATCATGGATACAGGACGGCGCTGACGGGCACAATTTTGAAAGGGAACCACCTAAGGATCATTCAGACAAAGTTTGGTTGAAATTGGCCGAGTGGTTTATAACAAGAAGATTTCTAAATGATTGTTTTGCTTATTTATGCCTAATTTGCATAATCGGTCAACATCGGCAAAAGTTCAGAGTTCATAAAACATCCCATATTATATGTTAAAAAGCTCATCATTATGCTTATACAGTTCAAATTTGGACACATTCTGGCTTAAAACAAAGCAGTTTTGGCCATTTGAAGAAATTTCTATTTTTAGTAACGGCGGCCATCTTGGATGGAGGACATGGCTATCGGACATAATTTTGGAAGGGACCAACCCAGGTACCATCCCTGACAGGTTTGGTTTAATTTGGTTAAGCGGTTTTAGAGGAGAAGATTTAAATGTGATCTTTTATCAAAATATGCCTAATTTGCTTAATCGGTATAAATCGGCTGAAAGAAACACTTCACACAAAAACCCCGAACATATGTTAAACTACTCCTTGCCATGTAGCTGCAGTTAAAATTTGAGCTCATTTTGACTTACACTAAAGCAGCAATGGACAATTAAAATTCCATCCCCCCATTTTTCTATTGTTAGCTTGGCGGTCATCTTGGTTGGAAGTCGGCATCACCGGACACAATTTTGGAAGGGGACCATCCAAGGACCATTCCACCAAAGTTTGGTTGCATTTGGCCCAATGGTTTCTGAGGAAAAGATTGAAATGTGAAATGTTGACGGACGGACGAAAAGTGATGGCAATAGCTCACATGGAATATAAGACGAAAAGTATTAAAATTTAAGAAAAAATTGATGTAAAAAGAGCAATAACTCTAAGATGGGTTATCAGATTTACTTCAATATTGCAGGGTAGGTAGATCTTGCTGTGCTGATCATTTTCTATTTTCAGTAACAGCGGCCATGTTGGTTGGTGCACGGCATCACCGGACACAATTTGGAAACAAGACACCATAGTGATGATCCTGACCAAGTTTGGTTTCCATTGGTTTAGTACTTTCAGAGCAGAAGATTTTTGAAAAGGTTTACGACGTACGACGGACGACCGACGACCGACGACGACGGATGCCAAGTGATGGCAATAGCTCATCTGACCCTAAGGGTCAGCTGAGCTAAAAAAGGGGGGTCCACAAATCGGGTACCTATGATTTGTAAGGGAATAAGGGAATGTTTTATTGATGAAAGCAAAATCTTGAAGTAAATAAAATCTCAGAATTAAAATATCCGACTTAAATTCTAACCATTACAATGGCTTGTATATACTGTAGTTTTAAACTGTATATTTTTTAGTAGTTAAAATAAAATGTTAATGCTATAAATACACCAAGAGATATTATTATTGGAATTCCCCTTACCTTAAAATAGAAAATTCTATTATTGTGAATGAAGAAAAATATAAGTTTTGTCCCTTTGCAAATAATTAATATGCAAATATCCTGAAGTATAATACATCATTTGTAATATTTTTAATGACATATATATAGCTCATTACTCTAACATTGTGTGCCAGGTCCGGAAGAGTTGGGTTACCCAATATGATTATTTCTATACCTTTCCAGCTCAATATTTGACCTAGCGTCTTTTTTATATGTTTATTCTGAAAAACATGATGGGATCCTGCAACTTGTAGGTAATATATAAAACATAATATTTATATTCTGAAAAACATGATAGGATCCTGCAACTTGTAGGTAATATATAAAACATAATATTTATATTCTGAAAAACATGATGGGATCCTGCAACTTGTAGGTAATATATAAAACATAATAGTTATATTCTGAAAAACATTATTGGATCCTGCAACTTGTTGGTAATATATATAACATTATATTTTTATTCTGAATAACATGATGAGATCCTGCAACTTGTAGGTAATATATAAAACATAATATTTGTATTCTGAAAAACATGATGGGATCCTGCAACTTGTTGGTAATATATAAAACATAACTTTTTTTTCCTGAAAAACATGATGGGATCCTGCAACTTGTAGGTAATATATAAAAGATAATATTTTTATTCTGAAAAACATGATGGGATCCTGAAACTTGTAGGTAATATATAAAACATAATAGTTATATTCTGAAAAACATTATTGGAACCTGCAACTTGTTGGTAATATATATAACATTATATTTTTATTCTGAATAACATGATGAGATCCTGCAACTTGTAGGTAATATATAAAACATAATATTTTTATTCTGAAAAACATGATGGGATCCTGCAACTTGTTGGTAATATATAAAACATAATTTTTTTTTCTGAAAAACATGATGGGATCCTGCAACTTGTAGGTAATATATAAAAGATAATATTTTTATTCTGAAAAAACATGGTCAGATCCAGCAACTCAACAGAAATATGGGTAAAATGCAGATAATTCATGTCCAAAAAGTTAAAAAGTCTGATTTTTGTTACATGTGGTACAGATTTACTGGCTAGGAGGGTAAAGCATATAGCACCCCTTTCCCTCAAAGATAAATGGTTGGACCCTAAAGTAAATAAAAAAAATTCTCAAAATATTAGGTATTTATGCTGGGTTTTTCATTCCCTGCCTGGAGATAGATATGCAATATCATCACAATTTTCATACCATCACAAACATTTGCGGTCATTATTTGATGGAACTGTCACAATCCGATCACACCTCTCAATTGACTAACATGTCGCGGCGTTTGAAATCTGTAGAAACCACATTACGGGTCACATGCGAATGACCTCATGTCATGAATATTTCAAAAGAAATAAATCATGGAAACCAGAATGTGTTTTGAGTTTTAAGATGGGTTGGCGGATATTTGTATTTTATCCCAAGCCAGAGGCGAGGGATAAAATTTACTAATATCCGCCAACCCATGTTAAAACTCAAAACACATTCTGGCTTCCATGAATTATTTCGATTCTGATATGTCTAAGAGTACAAATATAGTAGTATACTTTGATTCATGGAAGACGGTAATTTATATTTACGTTTGCGGACAATGTCGCACACAATTTATGCTGCCAAATTTGTGCAGACGATAATTCATCAACATGTACATTTACGACGGGAAAGTCAGTCACATGCACCGGCGCATGTGCTAATGAGAGTATATCCAATCGATAAATCGCTCGTTTGTTTACAAAGCGAAAGAAGGACGTTATGTTAGAATTAATGATATATTAAATATGAGTTATGACCTGTTTCAACCAATCTGATTGCCCATAGTAAACAAAGCAGTTTAATTTTAAATTTGAAAGCTTCCATAGTCTCTTAATGGCCATTTTCATTGGACGGTAAGATAGGGTCACACGCATTTGACCCGTAATGGGATTTTTTTCAGATCTCACACCCAGCCTTTTCAGTTAGGGAAGCAAGTGCGAGATCGATATGATTTTATTCAAATTGGGCCTGTCATTCGGAAAAAAGGAATACAGAATTTTTATTTTTTACATCCAAATTGGATGTAGTTTTATTCTTGCTATGATTGTGTTGAGACTTGCAGTAACGTGTTGACAGATTTCCTCTGTATTTAACAGTTTTCTAGATAAACTTAACCAAAAGGGACCCAAATCATGCCAAATTTCACAATTTAAAAGCAAAGTTGATGAAGGTAATTCAAACATTTAATCTCTCCTGTTTCACCATTTAAAAGCATAAACATTATTTATACATTTGTATAAGGGAATGTTTTATTGATGAAAGCAGAATTTTGAAGTAAATAAAATCTGAAGATTAAAATATCCCACTCAAATCTAACTATTACAATGGCTTGTGTATATTTTTGTTATAAATTATATGTTACAGTAGTTAAAATACATTGTACAGAAAATAAAAGTTAAACCTTTTCAATTTTAATAGACATTGTTAATTCTATAAATACACCAAGAAATCAATATTATTATTGAAAATCCCCTTACCTTAAAATAGAAAAAAAAATTGTGATTAAAGAAAAATATAAGTTTTGTCCCTTTGCAAATGATTAATATGCAAATATCCTGAATTCGAATAAATCAATTGAAATATTTTAAATGACATAAATGTAGCTCATTTCATTAACATAGTATGCCAGGTCCGGAGAGTTGGGTTACCCAATCATGCTTATCTCAATACATTCCCAGCTTACCATTTGACCTGGTGTCTTTTGTTTGTTTTGGTAATATATAAAAGACAAGTCAAACTTTGATGCTGAGCATCAAGTCGCCACAAAACTATTGAAAACAGGAACAAAGTGATAGAACATTTTTCAAAGTTTTTGTTTTTGCCGTCTTCTTTTTATTGTATGTAGTTTGTCTTGAATAGTGTCTTTCATTGGGTTTGTCTTAGTCTGATGATGAATTATTCACATTGGTTTCTTTGTCTGGTCAGGTTCCATGTACAGAACACCAAGCAGTGGACTCTGGTCCTTTGTTGAAGACTGCTCAACGTTATCTGAGGTTTTGTATTTTGCTGTATTGTTGGTTTGTTGTTATGAACAGTGAGTGTTCACTAAGAAATATCTCTCTAGTCTTGTATTTTTGTAGTCCTTTTGTGTAGTTATATTTCTAGCTGAATTGAATCTTTTCAGATATTGATTTTTATTGTGGGTTGTTGTTGTGCTTTGACATTGGGAATTTCAGGGGGAGGGTTGATATCTCACAAAACTAGTTTAACCCACCATATTCATGTTTGTCAAAGTCTGTGTTTGTTGCTGTCTCTTTTTTGTTGTATGTTATTTAACGGAACAGGGTCTTTCATTGGATATTTTCCATTTTTGTGACTTTCATGAACAGAATGCAAAAATAGATGCAGGGAAGATTGATTAAGGACAGAAATATAAATGTACAACATTTACAAAAAAAAATCCAGTCAAATGTTATGGCCAAATTTTATTTCCTGTTTATTAGAAGAGCCTTTCCATATTTTTGTGACTTATTTTAATATTTATTTTCTTTGACCTATGATATTTTTGAACTTTTAATTAAATTAAATCACTTAAATACAAACTAGAGGTTCCCAGAAGCGGGAATTGCTCACCTTTGAACTTTACAAGAGTTAAATGACTACATTGTAGATACAGATACTACAATTCAATGAGATTTGTGTTGTCTAGAAATAACCCCCAACAAATAGCTGAACATATTTTAATTACAAAAGTAGCGCATGACTAGATACATTTATCAACAAAACAATGTTAGAAATCTATCAACCTATCAGCAAAATCTAAAAACTATGATCAATGAAATGGAATCATGGCTTCAAATGAATAATACTGGTATTAAAAAACTAATCTAAAAACTATGACCAACACAAATGGAACCATGGTATAAAATGGATGAAACTAGTTAAAAAACTACGATGAATGAAATGGAAACATGGCTTCAAATGAATAATACTAGTATTAAAAAACTAATCTAAAAACTATGACTAACACAAATGGAACCATGGAATAAAATGAACGAAACAACATGTAGTATAAAAATTAATCTACAAACTATGACTAACACAAATGGAACTAAGGTTTCAAATGAATCAAACTAGTAAAGAAAACTACGATCAATGGCTGCAAATGAATGATAACGAGTATTAAAAAAATAATCTAACAAGAAATGTGTGCTTCACAAAATGCGCCCGTCTATATAAATTATCAAACGGTATAATGGTAATTCAGTCAAACAACTAATCATGTGAGCAGGAAAAGTCAAAAAATATATTTATAGTAGCAGTGACGTTGGCCTTTGACCTAATTACTCCAAAATAAATAGGGTTCTTCCTCTTCTACAGGGGAATCATGCGGTCAAGATTGGTAAAGATTTAATATACAGAACTAAAGTTATCATGTGGAAACGACCCTGTTGTCAAAAATGCTATTTATAGTAACGGTGGCCTTGACCTTTGACCTAATGACCCCACAATACATAGGTTTCTTCCCCTTCCAGAGGGGAAGCATGTGGCCAAGTTTGGTAAAGATCCGATTTATAGAACTAACGTTATTGTGCGGAAACCTGTGTGGACGCCCACCCGCACGTCTGCCCGCCATACTCAATCACATAATACGGCCCGTCTCGAGACGGACGTATAAAAACTATGACTTATACAAATGGAACCATGGTATAAAATGAATGAAACAACATGTAGTATAAAATGTAATGAAACAACATGTAGTATAAAATGAATGAAACAACATGTAGTATAAAATGTAATGAATAAATAAAAACAACAAAACGTCATCTAAACTATCAAACTGTAATAAAACTGATGCTCCACTTTCACTGTGGAACCATTAGAATCACGCTCACGCTAGTCAAATAAATAAAATAAATTACGAGTGGTATCAATGTAAATTGCAACTGTCAGATCGTTTACAGTCAAAAGTTGGAAATTTGATAATAAAATAGCTTGATTGAATGCTTCATAAAAACATGTCTGCTGTGCTTCCAAATTTATTTCTCCATTTATAGTACCATAAAAATTATCTAAAACATATGAAACCTGACACCTTTCTTGCCTAACAGTGACACTTGTTGGCAACTGATTGTGTCTTAAATAACCAGTTACCCTGTTGTTTCGGCAATGACCCGGTACAAAGATGTTCCTTAGACTAACATTTCGTCTAAATCGCGACTTTCAAATGATGTGTTGTTTGCACATTTCATAAATGTCAACAAAGCTATCAGTGCAACAGCAGTGCATTGCATGTCATTGAATGGTTGAAAAATATGACAACCTTGGTGAAAATGCCCAAGAATACTTCTTACCATCTTTGATACAATGTCTTCTTCAATCTTCTACCCAGACTGTCCTGACCTAAATGTTGTTGTTTGTGCGTATCCGATACCGACGCGCGTTATTTGCAAAATATAATGAAACAAATAAAACCATACCATTTCAACACCACTAAATGATAAGTATTTTGATTATTTCCACTTGCACATGTGAGTAATTGTCGTTAATAAAAACAAACCGCATCCATCAACCAGAGACGGTATATACACAGTATCTGTATAAACCTTAAGTACAGCCTTAAGTTATAGGTTATTTTTAGAAACGAACGAGTTTACTTCAACACACATAGATTTCGCCGCTTTATTAAAGAGAGAACTGATCACAGTATCTTGACGTTTAATCTAGCGAAATAATAGAGAAAAATCTGTATAAAATCTGTATAATATGATAATAGGTTTTACCTAACTTGGGACGAAGTCCTATAATTTTGTAAAACAATATTAACTCAGATATATGGACCTATAAGTTTTTTTCAAAGTAGACCGGGGGCGGATCCATACTTCCTCAAAAGAAGGGACAAATAGGGGGACCCAAACCTTTCGTCGCTTTTAAAGGTTATTCTCCAAAACGGGGACCTGCCATGCCCTGTCCTGTAGACTGTGCACCCAGTCCGGTGTTGTATAATCCGGTACTCGACGTCTCAATTTCATAGAAAATATTATTTCGGACAGGAGGAGGAAGAAATGAAACTCTGTTTAACGATATTGTCAGTCCCATGGTATATGTTTAATGGGCTAGAACACACGGTGATTTTGAGTCATTTTTTAACATTCATAACCGGAAGTAGTTCCAGATTATTGCGCATCCAATTTTCTGCAGATTTAACCATGTATTGGTTTGCGGTGTGTCATTTCCGGTGCAAGGAATTTAATCCATTAGTGGTATCTGTATCTGTATCTGGTACGTTGTATCTGTATCTTTTGTTGTACAATTTCATCATACTGGGTTTCAGTTAGGTGAAATAAAAAGTGGCTCCCATGAGCCTGTAATCGCTCACCTGGATCAAAGCTGCTTTCAATAACAACGCAACTGCACTGTGGCGGCCATCTTGGTGGGAGAGCGCGACTGCCGGACACAATTTTGGAAGAGGATCATCCAATGACTATTCCATCAAAGTTTGGTTCTAATTGAGCTACTGGTTCCAGACAAGATGGTTTGTATGTGAATTTCCCATAGGGTCCTATGTTAAACTAAGTACAGCTGTGCAACCATCTTGGTCAAAGGGCGGGACCCCCAGACACAATTTTGGTAGAGGACCATCCAATGACTACTCCATCAAAGTTTGGTTCCAATTGAGCAACTGGTTCCAGACAAGAAGATGTTTATGTGAATTTCCCATAGGGTCCTATGTTAAACTAAGTTCGGCTGTGGGGGCCATCTTGGTCGAAGGGCCGAACCGCCGGACACATTTTTGGAAGAGAACCATCCAATGACTATTTCATCAAAAAAAATTTCTTATTGAGCAAATGGTTTCAGACAAGAAGATTTTTATGGGAATTTCCCATAGGGTCCTATGTTTAATTAAGTTCGGCTGTGGTGGCCATCTTGGTCGGAGGTCTGAAATGCCAGACATAAATTTGGAAGGGGACCACCCAAGGATCATTTCAGTAAAGTTTGGTTGAGATTGACTGTAGTTTCAGAGGAGAAGAATTTTTTAGAATTTCATCCCCCCTTTTTTCTAATTTGCATAATCGGTCAAAATCGGCAAATGTTCAAAGTTCATAAAAAAATCCCGTAATATATGTTAAAAAGCTCATCATTATGCTTATACAGTTCAAATTTGGGCACATTCTGGCTTAAAATAGAGTAGTTTTGGCCATTTGAAGAAATTTCTATTTTTAGTAACGGCGGCCATCATGGATACAGGACGGCGCTGACGGGCACAATTTTTAAAGGGAACCACCTAAGGATCATTCAGACAAAGTTTGGTTGAAATTGGCCGAGTGGTTTATAACAAGAAGATTTCTAAATGATTGTTTTGCTTATTTATGCCTAATTTGCATAATCGGTCAACATCGGCAAAAGTTCAGAGTTCATAAAACATCCCATATTATATGTTAAAAAGCTCATCATTATGCTTATACAGTTCAAATTTGGACACATTCTGGCTTAAAACAAAGCAGTTTTGGCCATTTGAAGAAATTTCTATTTTTAGTAACGGCGGCCATCTTGGATGGAGGACATGGCTATCGGACATAATTTTGGAAGGGACCAACCCAGGTACCATCCCTGACAGGTTTGGTTTAATTTGGTTAAGCGGTTTTAGAGGAGAAGATTTAAATGTGATCTTTTATCAAAATATGCCTAATTTGCTTAATCGGTATAAATCGGCTGAAAGAAACACTTCACACAAAAACCCCGAACATATGTTAAACTACTCCTTGCCATGTAGCTGCAGTTAAAATTTGAGCTCATTTTGACTTACACTAAAGCAGCAATGGACAATTAAAATTCCATCCCCCCATTTTTCTATTGTTAGCTTGGCGGTCATCTTGGTTGGAAGTCGGCATCACCGGACACAATTTTGGAAGGGGACCATCCAAGGACCATTCCACCAAAGTTTGGTTGCATTTGGCCCAATGGTTTCTGAGGAAAAGATTGAAATGTGAAATGTTGACGGACGGACGAAAAGTGATGGCAATAGCTCACATGGAATATAAGACGAAAAGTATTAAAATTTAAGAAAAAATTGATGTAAAAAGAGCAATAACTCTAAGATGGGTTATCAGATTTACTTCAATATTGCAGGGTAGGTAGATCTTGCTGTGCTGATCATTTTCTATTTTCAGTAACAGCGGCCATGTTGGTTGGTGCACGGCATCACCGGACACAATTTGGAAACAAGACACCATAGTGATGATCCTGACCAAGTTTGGTTTCCATTGGTTTAGTACTTTCAGAGCAGAAGATTTTTGAAAAGGTTTACGACGTACGACGGACGACCGACGACCGACGACGACGGATGCCAAGTGATGGCAATAGCTCATCTGACCCTAAGGGTCAGCTGAGCTAAAAAAGGGGGGTCCACAAATCGGGTACCTATGATTTGTAAGGGAATAAGGGAATGTTTTATTGATGAAAGCAAAATCTTGAAGTAAATAAAATCTCAGAATTAAAATATCCGACTTAAATTCTAACCATTACAATGGCTTGTATATACTGTAGTTTTAAACTGTATATTTTTTAGTAGTTAAAATAAAATGTTAATGCTATAAATACACCAAGAGATATTATTATTGGAATTCCCCTTACCTTAAAATAGAAAATTCTATTATTGTGAATGAAGAAAAATATAAGTTTTGTCCCTTTGCAAATAATTAATATGCAAATATCCTGAAGTATAATACATCAATTGTAATATTTTTAATGACATATATATAGCTCATTACTCTAACATTGTGTGCCAGGTCCGGAAGAGTTGGGTTACCCAATATGATTATTTCTATACCTTTCCAGCTCAATATTTGACCTAGCGTCTTTTTTATATGTTTATTCTGAAAAACATGATGGGATCCTGCAACTTGTAGGTAATATATAAAACATAATATTTATATTCTGAAAAACATGATAGGATCCTGCAACTTGTAGGTAATATATAAAACATAATATTTATATTCTGAAAAACATGATGGGATCCTGCAACTTGTAGGTAATATATAAAACATAATAGTTATATTCTGAAAAACATTATTGGATCCTGCAACTTGTTGGTAATATATATAACATTATATTTTTATTCTGAATAACATGATGAGATCCTGCAACTTGTAGGTAATATATAAAACATAATATTTGTATTCTGAAAAACATGATGGGATCCTGCAACTTGTTGGTAATATATAAAACATAAATTTTTTTTCCTGAAAAACATGATGGGATCCTGAAACTTGTTGGTAATATATATAACATTATATTTATATTCTGAAAAACATGATGGGATCCTGCAACTTGTAGGTAATATATAAAACATAATAGTTATATTCTGAAAAACATTATTGGAACCTGCAACTTGTTGGTAATATATATAACATTATATTTTTATTCTGAATAACATGATGAGATCCTGCAACTTGTAGGTAATATATAAAACATAATATTTTTATTCTGAAAAACATGATGGGATCCTGCAACTTGTTGGTAATATATAAAACATAATTTTTTTTTCTGAAAAACATGATGGGATCCTGCAACTTGTAGGTAATATATAAAAGATAATATTTTTATTCTGAAAAAACATGGTCAGATCCAGCAACTCAACAGAAATATGGGTAAAATGCAGATAATTCATGTCCAAAAAGTTAAAAAGTCTGATTTTTGTTACATGTGGTACAGATTTACTGGCTAGGAGGGTAAAGCATATAGCACCCCTTTCCCTCAAAGATAAATGGTTGGACCCTAAAGTAAATAAAAAAAATTCTCAAAATATTAGGTATTTATGCTGGGTTTTTCATTCCCTGCCTGGAGATAGATATGCAATATCATCACAATTTTCATACCATCACAAACATTTGCGGTCATTATTTGATGGAACTGTCACAATCCGATCACACCTCTCAATTGACTAACATGTCGCGGCGTTTGAAATCTGTAGAAACCACATTACGGGTCACATGCGAATGACCTCATGTCATGAATATTTCAAAAGAAATAAATCATGGAAACCAGAATGTGTTTTGAGTTTTAAGATGGGTTGGCGGATATTTGTATTTTATCCCAAGCCAGAGGCGAGGGATAAAATTTACTAATATCCGCCAACCCATGTTAAAACTCAAAACACATTCTGGCTTCCATGAATTATTTCGATTCTGATATGTCTAAGAGTACAAATATAGTAGTGTACTTTGATTCATGGAAGACGGTAATTTATATTTACGTTTGCGGACAATGTCGCACACAATTTATGCTGCCAAATTTGTGCAGACGATAATTCATCAACATGTACATTTACGACGGGAAAGTCAGTCACATGCACCGGCGCATGTGCTAATGAGAGTATATCCAATCGATAAATCGCTCGTTTGTTTACAAAGCGAAAGAAGGACGTTATGTTAGAATTAATGATATATTAAATATGAGTTATGACCTGTTTCAACCAATCTGATTGCCCATAGTAAACAAAGCAGTTTAATTTTAAATTTGAAAGCTTCCATAGTCTCTTAATGGCCATTTTCATTGGACGGTAAGATAGGGTCACACGCATTTGACCCGTAATGGGATTTTTTTCAGATCTCACACCCAGCCTTTTCAGTTAGGGAAGCAAGTGCGAGATCGATATGATTTTATTCAAATTGGGCCTGTCATTCGGAAAAAAGGAATACAGAATTTTTATTTTTTACATCCAAATTTGATGTAGTTTTATTCTTGCTATGATTGTGTTGAGACTTGCAGTAACGTGTTGACAGATTTCCTCTGTATTTAACAGTTTTCTAGATAAACTTAACCAAAAGGGACCCAAATCATGCCAAATTTCACAATTTAAAAGCAAAGTTGATGAAGGTAATTCAAACATTTAATCTCTCCTGTTTCACCATTTAAAAGCATAAACATTATTTATACATTTGTATAAGGGAATGTTTTATTGATGAAAGCAGAATTTTGAAGTAAATAAAATCTGAAGATTAAAATATCCCACTCAAATCTAACTATTACAATGGCTTGTGTATATTTTTGTTATAAATTATATGTTACAGTAGTTAAAATACATTGTACAGAAAATAAAAGTTAAACCTTTTCAATTTTAATAGACATTGTTAATTCTATAAATACACCAAGAAATCAATATTATTATTGAAAATCCCCTTACCTTAAAATAGAAAAAAAAATTGTGATTAAAGAAAAATATAAGTTTTGTCCCTTTGCAAATGATTAATATGCAAATATCCTGAATTCGAATAAATCAATTGAAATATTTTAAATGACATAAATGTAGCTCATTTCATTAACATAGTATGCCAGGTCCGGAGAGTTGGGTTACCCAATCATGCTTATCTCAATACATTCCCAGCTTACCATTTGACCTGGTGTCTTTTTTTTGTTTTGGTAATATATAAAAGACAAGTCAAACTTTGATGCTGAGCATCAAGTCGCCACAAAACTATTGAAAACAGGAACAAAGTGATAGAACATTTTTCAAAGTTTTTGTTTTTGCCGTCTTCTTTTTATTGTATGTAGTTTGTCTTGAATAGTGTCTTTCATTGGGTTTGTCTTAGTCTGATGATGAATTATTCACATTGGTTTCTTTGTCTGGTCAGGTTCCATGTACAGAACACCAAGCAGTGGACTCTGGTCCTTTGTTGAAGACTGCTCAACGTTATCTGAGGTTTTGTATTTTGCTGTATTGTTGGTTTGTTGTTATGAACAGTGAGTGTTCACTAAGAAATATCTCTCTAGTCTTGTATTTTTGTAGTCCTTTTGTGTAGTTATATTTCTAGCTGAATTGAATCTTTTCAGATATTGATTTTTATTGTGGGTTGTTGTTGTGCTTTGACATTGGGAATTTCAGGGGGAGGGTTGATATCTCACAAAACTAGTTTAACCCACCATATTCATGTTTGTCAAAGTCTGTGTTTGTTGCTGTCTCTTTTTTGTTGTATGTTATTTAACGGAACAGGGTCTTTCATTGGATATTTTCCATTTTTGTGACTTTCATGAACAGAATGCAAAAATAGATGCAGGGAAGATTGATTAAGGACAGAAATATAAATGTACAACATTTACAAAAAAAAATCCAGTCAAATGTTATGGCCAAATTTTATTTCCTGTTTATTAGAAGAGCCTTTCCATATTTTTGTGACTTATTTTAATATTTATTTTCTTTGACCTATGATATTTTTGAACTTTTAATTAAATTAAATCACTTAAATACAAACTAGAGGTTCCCAGAAGCGGGAATTGCTCACCTTTGAACTTTACAAGAGTTAAATGACTACATTGTAGATACAGATACTACAATTCAATGAGATTTGTGTTGTCTAGAAATAACCCCCAACAAATAGCTGAACATATTTTAATTACAAAAGTAGCGCATGACTAGATACATTTATCAACAAAACAATGTTAGAAATCTATCAACCTATCAGCAAAATCTAAAAACTATGATCAATGAAATGGAATCATGGCTTCAAATGAATAATACTGGTATTAAAAAACTAATCTAAAAACTATGACCAACACAAATGGAACCATGGTATAAAATGGATGAAACTAGTTAAAAAACTACGATGAATGAAATGGAAACATGGCTTCAAATGAATAATACTAGTATTAAAAAACTAATCTAAAAACTATGACTAACACAAATGGAACCATGGAATAAAATGAACGAAACAACATGTAGTATAAAAATTAATCTACAAACTATGACTAACACAAATGGAACTAAGGTTTCAAATGAATCAAACTAGTAAAGAAAACTACGATCAATGGCTGCAAAGGAATGATAACGAGTATTAAAAAAATAATCTAACAAGAAATGTGTGCTTCACAAAATGCGCCCGTCTATATAAATTATCAAACGGTATAATGGTAATTCAGTCAAACAACTAATCATGTGAGCAGGAAAAGTCAAAAAATATATTTATAGTAGCAGTGACGTTGGCCTTTGACCTAATTACTCCAAAATAAATAGGGTTCTTCCTCTTCTACAGGGGAATCATGCGGTCAAGATTGGTAAAGATTTAATATACAGAACTAAAGTTATCATGTGGAAACGACCCTGTTGTCAAAAATGCTATTAATAGTAACGGTGGCCTTGACCTTTGACCTAATGACCCCAAAATACATAAGTTTCTTCCCCTTCCAGAGGGGAAGCATGTGGCCAAGTTTGGTAAAGATCCGATTTATAGAACTAACGTTATTGTGCGGAAATCTGTGTGGACGCCCACCCGCCCGTCTGCCCGCCATACTCAATCACATAATACGGCCCGTCTCGAGACGGACGTATAAAAACTATGACTTATACAAATGGAACCATGGTATAAAATGAATGAAACAACATGTAGTATAAAATGTAATGAAACAACATGTAGTATAAAATGAATGAAACAACATGTAGTATAAAATGTAATGAATAAATAAAAACAACAAAACGTCATCTAAACTATCAAACTGTAATAAAATTGATGCTCCACTTTCACTGTGGAACCATTAGAATCACGCTCACGCTAGTCAAATAAATAAAATAAATTACGAGTGGTATCAATGTAAATTGCAACTGTCAGATCGTTTACAGTCAAAAGTTGGAAATTTGATAATAAAATAGCTTGATTGAATGCTTCATAAAAACATGTCTGCTGTGCTTCCAAATTTATTTCTCCATTTATAGTACCATAAAAATTATCTAAAACATATGAAACCTGAAACCTTTCTTGCCTAACAGTGACACTTGTTGGCAACTGATTGTGTCTTAAATAACCAGTTACCCTGTTGTTTCGGCAATGACCCGGTACAAAGATGTTCCTTAGACTAAAAGTTCGTCTAAATCGCGACTTTCAAATGATGTGTTGTTTGCACATTTCATAAATGTCAACAAAGCTATCAGTGCAACAGCAATGCATTGCATGCCATTGCATGGTTGAAAAATATGACAACCTTGGTGAAAATGCCCAAGAATACTTCTTGCCATCTTTGATACAATGTCTTCTTCAATCTTCTACCCAGACTGTCCTGACCTAAATGTTGTTGTTTGCGCGTATCCGATACCGACGCGCGTTATTTGCAAAATATAATGAAACAAATAAAACCATACCATTTCAACACCACTAAATAATAAGTATTTTGATTATTTCCACTTGCACATGTGAGTAATTGTCGTCAATAAAAACAAACCGCATCCATCAACCAGAGACGGTATATACACAGTCTCTGTATAAACCTTAAGTACAGCCTTAAGTTATAGGTTATTTTTAGAAACGAATGAGTTTACTTCAACACACATAGATTTCGCCGCTTTATTAAAGAGAGAACTGATCACAGTATCTTGACGTTTAATCTAGCGAAATAATAGAGAAAAATCTGTATAAAATCTGTATAATATGATAATAGGTGTTACCTAACTTGGGACGAAGTCCTATAATGTTTTTAAACAATATTAACTCAGATATATGGACCTATAAGTTTTTTTCAAAGTAGACCGGGGGCGGATCCATACTTCCTCAAAAGAAGGGACAAATAGGGGGACCCAAATCTTTCGTCGCTTTTAAAGGTTTTTCTCCAAAACGGGGACCTGCCATGCCCTGTCCTGTAGACTGTGCACCCAGTCCGGTGTTGTATAATCCGGTACTCGACGTCTCAATTTCATAGAAAATATTATTTCGGACAGGAGGAGGAAGAAATGAAACTCTGTTTAACGATATTGTCAGTCCCATGGTATATGTTTAATGGGCTAGAACACACTGCGATTTTGAGTCATTTTTTAACATTCATAACCGGAAGTAGTTCCAGATTACTGCGCATCCGATTTTCTGCAGATTTAACCATGTATTGGTTTCCGGTGTGTCATTTCCGGTGCAAGGAATTTAATCCATTAGTGGTATCTGTATCTGTATCTGTATCTGGTACGTTGTATCTGTATCTTTTGTTGTACAATTTCATCATACTGGGTTTCAGTTAGGTGAAATAAAAAGTGGCTCCCATGAGCCTGTAATCGCTCACCTAGATCAAAGCTGCTTTCAATAACAACGCAACTGCACTGTGGCGGCCATCTTGGTGGGAGAGCGCGACTGCCGGACACAATTTTGGAAGAGGATCATCCAATGACTATTCCATCAAAGTTTGGTTCTAATTGAGCTACTGGTTCCAGACAAGATGGTTTGTATGTGAATTTCCCATAGGGTCCTATGTTAAACTAAGTACAGCTGTGCAACCATCTTGGTCAAAGGGCGGGACCCCCAGACACAATTTTGGTAGAGGACCATCCAATGACTACTCCATCAAAGTTTGGTTCCAATTGAGCAACTGGTTCCAGACAAGAAGATGTTTATGTGAATTTCCCATAGGGTCCTATGTTAAACTAAGTTCGGCTGTGGGGGCCATCTTGGTCGAAGGGCCGAACCGCCGGACACATTTTTGGAAGAGAACCATCCAATGACCATTTCATCAAAAAAAAATTCTTATTGAGCAAATGGTTTCAGACAAGAAGATTTTTATGGGAATTTCCCATAGGGTCCTATGTTTAATTAAGTTCGGCTGTGGTGGCCATCTTGGTCGGAGGTCTGAAATGCCAGACATAAATTTGGAAGGGGACCACCCAAGAATCATTTCAGTAAAGTTTGGTTGAGATTAACTGTAGTTTCAGAGGAGAAGATTTTTTTAGAATTTCATCCCCCCTTTTTTCTAATTTGCATAATCGGTCAAAATCGGCAAATGTTCAAAGTTCATAAAAAATCCCGTAATATATGTTAAAAAGCTCATCATTATGCTTATACAGTTCAAATTTTGGCACATTCTGGCTTAAAATAGAGTAGTTTTGGCCATTTGAAGAAATTTCTATTTTTAGTAACGGCGGCCATCATGGATACAGGACGGCGCTGACGGGCACAATTTTTAAAGGGAACCACCTAAGGATCATTCAGACAAAGTTTGGTTGAAATTGGCCGAGTGGTTTATAACAAGAAGATTTCTAAATGATTGTTTTGCTTATTTATGCCTAATTTGCATAATCGGTCAACATCGGCAAAAGTTCAGAGTTCATAAAACATCCCATATTATATGTTAAAAAGCTCATCATTATGCTTATACAGTTCAAATTTGGACACATTCTGGCTTAAAACAAAGCAGTTTTGGCCATTTGAAGAAATTTCTATTTTTAGTAACGGCGGCCATCTTGGATGGAGGACATGGCTATCGGACATAATTTTGGAAGGGACCAACCCAGGTACCATCCCTGATAGGTTTGGTTTAATTTGGTTGAGCGGTTTTAGAGGAGAAGATTTAAATGTGATCTTTTATCAAAATATGCCTAATTTGCTTAATCGGTATAAATCGGCTGAAAGAAACACTTCACACAAATACCCCGAACATATGTTAAACTACCCCTTGCCATGTAGCTGCAGTTACAATTTGAGCTCATTTTGACTTACACTAAAGCAGCAATGGACAATTAAAATTCCATCCCCCCTTTTTTCTATTGTTAGCTTGGCGGTCATCTTGGTTGGAAGTCGGCATCACCGGACACAATGTTGGAAGGGGACCATCCAAGGACCATTCCACCAAAGTTTGGTTGCATTTGGCCCAGTGGTTTCTGAGGAAAAGATTGAAATGTGAAATGTTGACGGACGGACGAAAAGTGATGGCAATAGCTCACATGGAATATAAGACGAAAAGTATTAAAATTTAAGAAAAAATTGATGTAAAAAGAGCAATAACTCTAAGATGGGTTATCAGATTTACTTCAAAATTGCAGGGTAGGTAGATCTTGCTGTGCTGATCATTTTCTATTTTCAGTAACAGCGGCCATGTTGGTTGGTGCACGGCATCACCGGACACAATTTTGAAACTAGACACCATAGTGATGATCCTGACCAAGTTTGGTTTCCATTGGTTTAGTACTTTCAGAGCAGAAGATTTTTGAAAAGGTTTACGACGTACGACGGACGACCGACGACGACGGATGCCAAGTGATGGCAATAGCTCACTAGCTAAAAAAGGGGGGTCCACAAATCGGGTACCTATGATTTGTAAGGGAATAAGGGAATGTTTTATTGATGAAAGCAAAATCTTGAAGTAAATAAAATCTCAGAATTAAAATATCCGACTTAAATTCTAACCATTACAATGGCTTGTATATACTGTAGTTTTAAACTGTATATTCTTTAGTAGTTAAAATAAAATGTTAATGCTATAAATACACCAAGAGATATTATTATTGGAATTCCCCTTACCTGAAAATAGAAAAATCTATTATTGTGAATGAAGAAAAATATAAGTTTTCTCCCTTTGCAAATAATTAATATGCAAATATCCTGAAGTATACTAAATCATTGTGATATTTTTAAAGACATATATATAGCTCATTACTTTACAATTGAGTGCCAGGTCCGGAAGATTTGGGTTACCCAATATGATTATTTGTTCCAAACATTTACAGAGAAATGCCGAAATCTGTTAATAATTTCAGAGAAGATGTTATTTTTCAACATAGTATTGAAAACATTTATGATCAACCATTATTTTATAACCCTGAAATATTACATTGTGGAAAGATTATCATATGGCATGATTTTATAAAAGCTGGTATAGTACAATTGAAAGATATATGTTATGAAGTCAAGACAGGTTTTTTACCAAACAAAGCAATTGTTGAAATGATATGTAATATAGATAGTGATTGTGATAGTAATGATATTGTAAAAAGAATAGATGTACTTAAGTCTGCAATACCAGAAGATTGGACTAAAACTATTCAAACTGAAATACACAACCGGAAAAACAATAGAACTGTAGATATTAATGTAAATAGAGATAGTAAAATATTAGATTTCAAATTATGTACAACAAAACAATTGTATGTGATGGTTGTAGAAAAGTTATATGAATTACCAATATGTTATGAGAAATGGAAAGAAATTTTTGATATAGAAGAAACTGAATTATATAGAATATGGACAATTGTTAATTTCCATTGGAAACCTTCTAAAATGATAGAAGTAGATTTTAAAATTGCACATCACAGTATATTTACCAATACTAAATTAATGAAAATGAAACTCATAGATTATGAAGAATGTGAAATATGTGAAAATGAAATAGAAAGTATTACACATTTGTTTATTTCTTTTGAACAACTTGTTGAATTTCATCAACACATTCAAGAAAAAATTGAAATTTTGTTTGAGAACTGTAACTCAGATAAGATGACTTTGGTAGTATATGAAGAAATATTTATGTTTGGACTCACAAATACAATGAAAGGTGTAAATGTAATATTTCTAAATTTCATGTTATCAATTGCTAGATATTGTGTATTACGAGGGAGAAATTTAGTTAAAAATGGACAGAATGATATTGACTTAATTAGACTATTTTCATATACTTTAAAACATTATGTTGTATATTTTTATGAATACCTATGTAAATTAAAAGATATGAGAAAAGTGTTTGAAAAGAACTTTCTGTCAGATAATACTATTGTACAAGAAACAAATGGTGTAATTGTTTTTAATATGTAACACATTAATTATTTTAGGAGTAAACTTCGAATTACATAAATAGCATTATAACTGTAATATAATTATGTATTAGAAATTGTTTTTAATGTAATGTATATGAATTATTTTAAATAAAGATAAAAAAAAAAACCAATATGATTATTTCTATACCTTTCCAGCTCACTATTTGACCTCACGTCTATTTTTATATGTTTATTCTGAAAAACATGATGGGATCCTGCAACTTGTAGGTAATATATAAAACATAATAGTTATATTCTGAAAAACATTATTGGATCCTGCAACTTGTTGGTAATATATAAAACATAATATTTTTATTCTGAAAAACATGATGGGATCCTGCAACTTGTTGGTAATATATAAAACATAATATTTTTATTCTGAAAAACATGATGGGATCCTGCAACTTGTAGGTAATATATAAAACATAATATTTTTTTTATGAAAAACATGATGGGATCCTGCAACTTGTAGGTAATATATAAAACATAATATTTTTATTCTGAAAAACATGATGGGATCCTGCAACTTGTAGGTAATATATAAAACATAATATTTTTTTTATGAAAAACATGATGGGATCCTGCAACTTGTAGGTAATATATAAAACATAATATTTTTATTCTGAAAAACATGATGGGATCCTGCAACTTGTTGGTAATATATAAAACATAATTTTTTTTCTGAAAAACAAGATAGGATCCTGCAACTTGTAGGTAATATATAAAAGATAATATTTTTATTCTGAAAAACATGATGGGATCCTGCAACTTGTAGGTAATATATAAAAGATAATATTTTTATTCTGAAAAACATGGTCAGATCCAGCAACTCAACAGAAATATTGGTAAAATGTAAAGAAATTGCAGATAATTCATGTCCAAAAAGTAAAAAAATCTGATTTTTGTTACATGTGGTACAGATTTACTGGCTAGGAGGGTAAAGCATATAGCACCCCTTTCCCTCAAAGATAAATGGTTGGACCCTAAAGTAAATAAATAAAATTCTCAAAATATTAGGTATGATGTTTCTGGGTTTTTCATTCCCTGCCTGGAGATAGATATGCAATATCATCACAATTTTCATACCATCACAAACATTTCCGGTCATTATTTGATGGAACTGTCACAATCCAATCACACCTCTCACTTGCTTCCGTTGACTCACATGTCGCGGCGTTTGAAATCTGTAGAAACCACATTACGGGTCACATGCGAATGACCTCATGGCATGAATATTTCAAAAGAAATAAATCATGGAAACCAGAATGTGTTTTGAGTTTTAAGATGGGTTGGCGGATATTTGTATTTTATCCCAAGCCAGAGGCTCGGGATAAAATTTACTAATATCCGCCAACCCATGTTAAAACTCAAAACACATTCTGGCTTCCATGAATTATTTCGATTCTGATATGTCTAAGAGTACAAATACAGTACTATACTTTGATTCAGTGGAAGACGGTAATTTATATTTACGTTTGCGGACAATGTCGCACACAATTTATGCTGCCAAATTTGTGCAGACGATAATTCATCAACATGTACATTTACGACGGGAAAGTCAGTCACATGCACCGGCGCATGTGCTAATGAGAGTATATCCAATCGATAAATCGCTCGTTTGTTTACAAAGCGAAAGAAGGACGTTATGTTAGAATTAATGATATATTAAATATGAGTTATGACCTGTTTCAATCAATCTGATTGCCCATAGTAAACAAAGCAGTTTAATTTTAAATTTGAAAGCTTTCATAGTCTCCTAATGGCCATTTTCATTGGACGGTAAGATAGGGTCACACGCATTTGACTCGTAATGGGATTTTCTCAGATCTCACACCCAGCCATATCAGTTAGGGAAGCAAGTGCGAGATCAATGTGATTTTATTCAAATTGGGCCTGTCATTCGGAAAAAAGGAATACAGAATTTTTATTTTTTACAACCAAATTGATGTAGTTTTATTCTTGCTATGATTGTGTTGAGACTTGCAGTAACATGTTGACAGATTTCCTCTGTATTTAACAGTTTTCTAGATAAACTTAACCAAAAGGGACCCAAATCATGCCAAATTTCACAATTTAAAAGCAAAGTTGATGAAGGTAATTCAAACATTTAATCTCTCCTGTTTCACCATTTAAAAGCATAAACATTATTTATACATTTGTATAAGGGAATGTTTTATTGATAAAAGCAGAATTTTGAAGTAAATAAAATCTGAAGATTAAAATATCCCACTCAAATCTAACTATTACAATGGCTTGTGTATATTTTTGTTATAAATTATATGTTACAGTAGTTAAAATACATTGTACAGAAAATAAAAGTAAAACCTTTTCAATTTTAATAGACATTGTTAATTCTATAAATACACCAAAAAATCAATATTATTATTGGAAATCCCCTTACCTTAAAATAGAAAAAAAAAATGTGATTAAAGAAAAATATAAGTTTTGTCCCTTTGCAAATGATTAATATGCAAATATCCTGAATTCGAATAAATCAATTGAAATATTTTAAATGACATATATGTGGCTCATTACATTCACATAGTATGCCAGGTCCGGAGAGTTGGGTTACCCAATCATGCTTATCTCAATACATGCCCAGCTTACCATTTGACCTGGTGTCTTTTTATTTGTTGGTAATATATAAAACATAATTTATTTTCTGAAAAACATGATGGGATCCTGCAACTTGTAGGTAATATATAAAAGATAATATTTTTATTCTGAAAAACATGGTCAGATCCAGAAACTCAACAGAAATATGGGTAAAATGTAAAGAAATTGCAGATAATTCATGTCCAAAAAGTAAAAAAGTCTGATTTTTGTTACATGTGGTACAGATTTACTGGCTAGGAGGGTAAAGCATATAGCACCTCTTTCCCTCAAAGATAAATGGTTGGACCCTAAAGTAAATAAAAAATATTCTCAAAATATTAGGTATGATGTTGCTGGGTTTTTCATTCCCTGCCTGGAGATAGATATGCAATATCATCACAATTTTCATACCATCACAAACATTTCCGGTCATTATTTGATGGAACTGTCACAATCCAATCACACCTCTCACTTGCTTCCCTTGACTAACATGTCGCGGCGTTTGAAATCTGTAGAAACCACATTACGGGTCACATGCGAATGAACTCATGTCATGAATATTTCAAAAGAAATAAATCATGGAAACCAGAATGTGTTTTTAGTTTTAAGATGGGTTGGCGGATATTTGTATTTTATCCCAAGCCAGAGGCGAGGGATAAAATTTACTAATATCCGCCAACCCATGTTAAAACTCAAAACACATTCTGGCTTCCATGAATTATTTCGATTCTGATATGTCTAAGAGTACAAATACAGTAGTATACTTTGATTCATAGCCAGAAATCATGGGTGATTTTGCTCATGAATATTCATAAACCAAATCGCGTCACGTATGACGTCAGCAAATAAGGCGTTGAACCATATTTGGAAGACGCTGATGAAAACTCGTATCTATTTTTTTTAAATAATATTTCATCACAGTTTTGATCACATAAATAACTTCATAATTATTTGTGATCGTATCAAAATTAATTGTCATCATATTAGGAATCCGATGATGTGTGTAAAAGATCGAAAATATATTTAATGCAATGTCCCCCCTCTTTTTTCCACGAAATAAAAATGTATAAATAAAAAATATATTGTGCATTTTTTTTCAATTTCTGCCCCACATTTATAAGTATTAGTATGTCATTGAAATCGTTTAGTATAGGATATATATTGTTAAATTTTTTGAACTTTATATATAGCTACTTGTTCTGTTGTTTTGTCGAAATAAAAAAATACCCTTGTGGAGCCTTTTTTTAATTGTTTATTTACATTTACAATGGAATGCGGTGCTTACTCAAATAATGCTATGTCTAGCAGAAGCAGTTTTACGAAATAGGAGATTTTTTTGCGTGAACCCCTATTGAATCTCTACTAGAAAGGTAAACAAAAACTTGTGAAGCCCTCTTTTAAATTATCGTGGGAACCTTTAATTTGTCAGCAAAATATTTATCGAAGAAAGATTCCTCAACAATGTTACCGGAACTGACGGAATTTGTCCCGGCAATTAGAATGGGGATTGTAAGAAAAGTGCTTTTAGGTCTTGAAAACCGTGCAGGATGCATTTTTTCACTTCTTCTCAATGCTTTTGAATGGCGCTTACACTTCAAAATTTGAAACTGGGTGGGAACCTTGAGTTTTCATGGTACAGCTGTAATATTTTGAGATATTGTTCAAACCGGTGCATAGTTTGATTTTTTATCCCGGCAAATTGTCCGGCCCAATCTAACAGAAAGTTTCCCGTTCAATTATATGTTAAAATCCAAATTCTCTTTGAGCGGCCATTTTGAATATGCAAATGAGCAAATCACCTATCATTTCTGGCTATGTGGAAGACGGTAATTTATATTTACGTTTGCGGACAATGTCGCACACAATTTATGCTGCCAAATTTGTGCAGACGATAATTCATCAACATGTACATTTACGACGGGAAAGTCAGTCACATGCACCGGCGCATGTGCTAATGAGAGTATATCCAATCGATAAATCGCTCGTTTGTTTACAAAGCGAAAGAAGGACGTTATGTTAGAATTAATGATATATTAAATATGAGTTATGACCTGTTTCAATCAATCTGATTGCCCATAGTAAACAAAGCAGTTTAATTTTAAATTTGAAAGCTTTCATAGTCTCCTAATGGCCATTTTCATTGGACGGTAAGATAGGGTCACACGCATTTGACTCGTAATGGGATTTTCTCAGATCTCACACCCAGCCATATCAGTTAGGGAAGCAAGTGCGAGATCAATGTGATTTTATTCAAATTGGGCCTGTCATTCGGAAAAAAGGAATACAGAATTTTTATTTTTTACATCCAAATTGGATGTAGTTTTATTCTTGCTATGATTGTGTTGAGACTTGCAGTAACATGTTGACAGATTTCCTCTGTATTTAACAGTTTTCTAGATAAACTTAACCAAAAGGGACCCAAATCATGCCAAATTTCACAATTTAAATGCAAAGTTGATGAAGGTAATTCAAACATTTAATCTCTCCTGTTTCACCATTTAAAAGCATAAACATTATTTATATATTTGTATAAGGGAATGTTTTATTGATGAAAGCAGAATTTTGAAGTAAATAAAATCTGAAGATTAAAATATCCCACTCAAATCTAACTATTACAATGGCTTGTGTATATTTTTGTTATAAATTATATGTTACAGTAGTTAAAATACATTGTACAGAAAATAAAAGTAAAACTTTTCAATTTTAATAGACATTGTTAATTCTATAAATACACCAAGAAATCAATATTATTATTGAAAATCCCCTTACCTTAAAATAGAAAAAAAAATTGTGATTAAAGAAAAATATAAGTTTTGTCCCTTTGCAAATGATTAATATGCAAATATCCTGAATTCGAATAAATCAATTGAAATATTTTAAATGACATATATGTAGCTCATTACATTCACATAGTATGCCAGGTCCGGAGAGTTGGGTTACCCAATCATGCTTATCTCAGTACATCCCCAGCTTACCATTTGACCTGGTGTCTTTTTATTTCTTGGTAATATATAAAAGACAAGTAAAACTTTGATGTTGAGCATCAAGTCGCCGCAAAACTATTGTAAACAGGAACAAAGTGATAGAACATTTTTCAAAGTTTTTGTTTTTGCTGTCTCCTTTTGGTTTTGCTGTCTTCTTTTGGTTGTATGTAGTTTGTCTTGAATAGTGTCTTTCATTGGGTTTGTCTTAGTCTGATGATGAATTATTCACATTGGTTGCTTTGTCTGGTCAGGTTCCATGTACAGAACACCAAGCAGTGGACTCTGGTCCTTTGTTGAAGACTGCTCAACGTTATCTGAGGTTTTGTATTTTGCTGTATTGTTGGTTTGTTGTTATGAACAGGAAGTGTTCACTAAGAAATATCTCTCTAGTCTTGTATTTTTGTAGTCCTTTTGTGTAGTTATATTTCTAGCTGAATTGAATCTTTTCAGATATTGATTTTTATTGTGGATTGTTGTTGTGCTTTGACATTGGGAATTTCAGGGGGAGGGTTGATATCTCACAAAACTAGTTTAACCCCTCCATATTCATGTTTGTCAAAGTCTGTGTTTGTTGCTGTCTCTTTTTTGTTGTATGTTATTTAACGGAACAGGGTCTTTCATTGGAATTTTTCCATTTTTGTGACTTTCATGAACAGAATGCAAAAATAGATGCAGGGAAGATTGATTAAGGACAGAAATATAAATGTACAACATTTACAAAAAAAAATCAAGTCAAATGTTATGGCCAAATTTTATTTCCTGTTTATTAGAAGAGCCTTTCCATATTTTTGTGACTTATTTTAATATTTTTTTTCTTTGACCTATGATATTTTTGAACTTTTAATTAAATTAAAACACTTAAATACAAACTAGAGGTTCCCAGAAGCGGGAATTGCTCACCTTTGAACTTTACAAGAGTTAAATGACTACATTGTAGATACAGATACTACAATTCAATGAGATTTGTGTTGTCTAGAAATAACCCCCAACAAATAGCTGAACATATTTTAATTACAAAAGTAGCAAATGACTAGATACATTTATCAACAAAACAATGGTAAAAATCTATCAACTTATCAGCAAAATCTAAAAACTATGATCAATGAAATGGAATCATGGCATCAAATGAATAATACTGGTATTAAAAAACTAATCTAAAAACTATGACTAACACAAATGGAACCATGGAATAACATGGATGAAACTAGTTAAAAAACTACGATGAAAGAAATGGAAACATGGCTTCAAATGAATAATACTAGTATTAAAAATCTAATCTAAAAACTATGACTAACACAAATGGAACCATGGAATAAAATGAACGAAACAACATGTAGTATAAAAATTAATCTAAAAACTATGACTAACACAAATGGAACTAAGGTTTCAAATGAATCATACTAGTAAAGAAAACTACGATCAATGGCTTCAAATGAATGATAACGAGTATTAAAAAAATAATCTAACAAGAAATGTGTGCTTCACAAAATGCGCCCGTCTATATAAATTATCAAACGGTATAATGGTAATTCAGTCAAACAACTAATCATGTGAGCAGGAAAAGTCAAAAAATATATTTATAGTAGCAGTGACGTTGGCCTTTGACCTAATGACTCCAAAATAAATAGGGTTCTTCCTCGTCTACAGGGGAATCATGCGGTCATGTTTGGTAAAGATTTAATATACAGAACAAAAGTTATCATGTGGAAACGACCCTGTTGTCAAAAATGCTATTTATAATAATGGTGGCCTTGACCTTTGACCTAATGACCCCAAAATACATAGGTTTCTTTCCCTTCCAGAGGGGAAGCATGTGGCCAAGTTTGGTAAAGATCCGATTTACAGAACTAAAGTTATTGTGCGGAAACCTGTGTGGACGCCCACCCACCCGTCTGCCCGCCATACTCAATCACATAATACGGCCCGTCTCGAGACGGACGTATAAAAACTATGACATATACAAATGGAACCATGGTATAAAATGAATGAAGCAACATGTAGTATAAAATGTAATGAAACAACATGTAGTATAAAATGAATGAAACAACATGTAGTATAAAATGTAATGAATAAATAAAAACAACAAAACGTCATCTAAACTATCAAACTGTAATAAAATTGATGCTCCACTTTCACTGTGGAACCATTAGAATCACGCTCACGCTAGTCAAATAAATAAAATAGATTACGAGTGGTATCAATGTAAATTGCAACTGTCAGATCGTTTACAGTCAAAAGTTGGAAATTTGATAATAAAATAGCTTGATTGAATGCTTGATAAAAACATGTCTGCTGTGCTTCCAAATTTATTTCTCCATTTATAGTACCATAAAAATTATCTAAAACATATGAAACCTGACACCTTTCTTGCCTAACAGTGACACTTGTTGGCAACTGATTGTTTCTTAAATAACTAGTTACCCTGTTGTTTCGGCAATGACCCGGTACAAAGATGTTCCTTAGACTAAAATTTCGTCTAAATCGCGACTTTCAAATGATGTGTTGTTTGCACATTTCATAAATGTCAACAAAGCTAGCAGTGCTACAGCAGTGCATTGCATGCCATTGCATGGTTGAAAAATATGACAACCTTGGTGAAAATGCCCAAGAATACTTCTTGCCATCTTTGATACAATGTCTTCTTCAATCTTCTACCCAGACTGTCCTGACCTAAATGTTGTTGTTTGTGCGTATCCGATACCGACGCGCGTTATTTGCAAAATATAATGAAACAAATAAAACCATACTATTTCAACACCACTAAATAATAAGTATTTTGATTATTTCCACTTGCACATGTGAGTAATTGTCGTTAATAAAAACAAACCGCATCCATCAACCAGAGACGGTATATACACAGTCTCTGTATAAACCTTAAGTACAGCCTTAAGTTATAGGTTATTTTTAGAAACGAACGAGTTTACTTCAACACACATAGATTTCGCCGCTTTATTAAAGAGAGAACTGATCACAGTATCTTGACGTTTAATCTAGCGAAATAATAGAGAAAAATCTGTATAAAATCTGTATAATATGATAATAGATTTTACCTAACTTGGGACGAAGTCCTATAATTTTTTTAAACAATATTAACTCAGATATATGGACCTATAAGTTTTTGTCAAAGTAGACCGGGGGCGGATCCATACTTCCTCAAAAGAAGGGACAAATAGGGGGACCCAAACCTTTCGTCGCTTTTAAAGGTTTTTCTCCAAAACGGGGACCTGCCATGCCCTGTCCTGTAGACTGTGCACCTAGTCCGGTGTTGTATAATCCGGTACTCGACGTCTCAATTTCATAGAAAATATTATTTCGGACAGGAGGAGGAAGAAATGAAACTCTGTTTAAAGATATTGTCAGTCCCATGGTATATGTTTAATGGGCTAGAACACACGGCGATTTTGAGTCATTTTTTAACATTCATAACCGGAAGTAGTTCCAGATTACTGCGCATCCGATTTTCTGCAGATTTAACCATGTATTGGTTTCCGGTGTGTCATTTCCGGTGCAAGGAATTTAATCCATTAGTGGTATCTGTATCTGTATCTGTATCTGGTACGTTGTATCTGTATCTTTTGTTGTACAATTTCATCATACTGGGTTTCAGTTAGGTGAAATAAAAAGTGGCTCTTATGAGCCTGTAATCGCTCACCTGGATCAAAGCTGCTTTCAATAACAACGCAACTGCACTGTGGCGGCCATCTTGGTGGAAGAGCGCAATTGCCGGACACAATTTTGGAAGAGGATCATCCACTGACTATTCCATCAAAGTTTGGTTCTAATTGAGCTACTGGTTCCAGACAAGATGGTTTTGATGTGAATTTCCCATAGGGTCCTATGTTAAACTAAGTACAGCTGTACAATCATCTTGGTCAAAGGGCGGGACCCCAAGACACAATTTTGGAAGAGGACCATCCAATGACTACTCCGTCAAAGTTTGGTTCCAATTGAGCAACTGGTTCCAGACAAGAAGATTTTTATGTGAATTTCCCAAAGGGTCCTATGTTAAACTAAGTTCGGCTGTGGGGGCCATCTTGGTCGAAGGGCCGAACCGCCGGACACATTTTTGGAAGAGAACCATCCAATGACCATTTCATCAAAATTTTGTTCTTATTGAGCAAATGGTTTCAGACAAGAAGATTTTTATGGGAATTTCCCATAGGGTCCTATGTTTAATTAAGTTCGGCTGTGGTGGCCATCTTGGTCGGAGGTCTGAAATGCCAGACATAAATTTGGAAGGGGACCACCCAAGGATCATTTCAGTAAAGTTTGGTTGAGATTGACTCTGTAGTTTCAGAGGAGAAGATTTTTTTAGAATTTCATCCCCCCTTTTTTCTAATTTGCATAATCGGTCAAAATCGGCAAATGTTCAAAGTTCATAAAAAATCCCGTAATATATGTTAAAAAGCTCATCATTATGCTTATACAGTTCACATTTGGGCACATTCTGGCTTAAAATAGAGTAGTTTTGGCCATTTGAAGAAATTTCTATTTTTAGTAACGGCGGCCATCATGGATACAGGACGGCGCTGACGGGCACAATTTTTAAAGGGAACCACCTAAGGATCATTCAGACAAAGTTTGGTTGAAATTGGCCGAGTGGTTTCTAACAAGAAGATTTCTAAATGATTGTTTTGCTTATTTATGCCTAATTTGCATAATCGGTCAATATCGGCTAAAGTTCAGAGTTCATAAAAAATCCCATAATATATGTTAAAAAGCTCATCATTATGCTTATACAGTTTAAATTTGGACACATTCTGGCTTAAAATAAAGCAGTTTTGGCCATTTGAAGAAATTTCTATTTTTAGTAACGGCGGCCAACTTGGATGGAGGATATGGCTATCGGACATAATTTTGGAAGGGACCAACCCAGGTACCATCCCTGACAGGTTTGGTTTAAATTTGTTGAGCGGTTTTAGAGGAGAAGATTTAAATGTGATCTTTTATCAAAATATGCCTAATTTGCTTAATCGGTATAAATCGGCTGAAAGAAACACTTCACACAAAAACCCCGAACATATGTTAAACTACTCCTTGCCATGTAGCTGCAGTTAAAATTTGAGCTCATTTTGACTTACACTAAAGCAGCAATGGACAATTAAAATTCCATCCCCCCTTTTTTCTATTGTTAGGTTGGCGGTCATCTTGGTTGGAAGTCGGCATCACCGGACACAATTTTGGAAGGGGACCATCCAAGGACCATTCCACCAAAGTTTGGTTGCATTTGGCCCAATGGTTTCTGAGGAAAAGATTGAAATGTGAAATGTTGACGGACGGACGAAAAGTGATGGCAATAGCTCACATGGAATATAAGACGAAAAGTATTAAAATTTAAGAAACAATTGATGTAAAAAGAGCAATAACTCTAAGATGGGTTATCAGATTTACTTCAAAATTGCAGGGTAGGTAGATCTTGCTGTGCTGATCATTTTCTATTTTCAGTAACAGCGGCCATGTTGGTTGGTGGGGTCAGGTGAGCTAAAAAAGGGGGGTCCACAAATCGGGTACCTATGATTTGTAAGGGAATAAGGGAATGTTTTATTGATGAAAGCAAAATCTTGAAGTAAATAAAATCTCAGAATTAAAATATCCGACTTAAATTCTAACCATTACAATGGCTTGTATATACTGTAGTTTTAAACTGTATATTCTTTAGTAGTTAAAATAAAATGTTAATGCTATAAATACACCAAGAGATATTATTATTGGAATTCCCCTTACCTTAAAATAGAAAAATCTATTATTGTGAATGAAGAAAAATATAAGTTTTCTCCCTTTGCAAATAATTAATATGCAAATATCCTGAAGTATACTAAATCAATTGTAATATTTTTAATTACATATATACAGCTCATTACTCTGCAATTGTGTGCCAGGTCCGGAAGAGTTGGGTTACCCAATATGATTATTTCTATACCTTTCCAGCTCAATATTTGACCTAGCGTCTTTTTTATATATTTATTCTGAAAAACATGATGGGATCCTGCAACTTGTAGGTAATATATAAAACATAATATTTATATTCTGAAAAACATGATAGGATCCTGCAACTTGTAGGTAATATATAAAACATAATATTTATATTCTGAAAAACATGATGGGATCCTGCAACTTGTAGGTAATATATAAAACATAATAGTTATATTCTGAAAAACATTATTGGATCCTGCAACTTGTTGGTAATATATATAACATTATATTTTTATTCTGAATAACATGATGAGATCCTGCAACTTGTAGGTAATATATAAAACATAATATTTTTATTCTGAAAAATATGATGGGATCCTGCAACTTGTTGGTATTATATAAAACAAAAAATTTTTTTTGTGAAAAACATGATGGGATCCTGCAACTTGTAGGTAATATATAAAAGATAATATTTTTATTCTGAAAAACATGATGGGATCCTGCAACTTGTAGGTAATATATAAAACATAATATTTATATTCTGAAAAACATGATGGGATCCTGCAACTTGTAGGTAATATATAAAACATAATAGTTATATTCTGAAAAACATTATTGGATCCTGCAACCTGTTGGTAATATATATAACATTATATTTTTATTCTGAATAACATGAGATCCTGCAACTTGTAGGTAATATATAAAACATAGTATTTTTATTCTGAAAAACATGATGGGATCCTGCAACTTGTTGGTAATATATAAAACATAATTTTTTTTCTGAAAAACATGATGGGATCCTGCAACTTGTAGGTAATATATAAAACATAATATTTTTATTCTGAAAAACATGATGGGATCCTGCAACTTGTAGGTAATATATAAAACATAATATTTATATTCTGAAAAACATGATGGGATCCTGCAACTTGTAGGTAATATATAAAACATAATAGTTATATTCTGAAAAACATTATTGGATCCTGCAACTTGTTAGTAATATATATAACATTATATTTTTATTCTGAATAACATGATGAGATCCTGCAACTTGTAGGTAATATATAAAACATAATATTTTTATTCTGAAAAATATGATGGGATCCTGCAACTTGTTGGTATTATATAAAACAAAAATTTTTTTTTGTGAAAAACATGATGGGATCCTGCAACTTGTAGGTAATATATAAAAGATAATATTTTTATTCTGAAAAACATGATGGGATCCTGCAACTTGTAGGTAATATATAAAACATAATATTTATATTCTGAAAAACATTATTGGATCCTGCAACTTGTTGGTAATATATATAACATTATATTTTTATTCTGAATAACATGATGAGATTCTGCAACTTGTAGGTAATATATAAAACATAATATTTTTATTCTGAAAAACATGATGGGATCCTGCAACTTGTTGGTAATATATAAAACATAAATTTTTTTCTGAAAAACATGATGGGATCCTGCAACTTGTAGGTAATATATAAAAGATAATATTTTTATACTGAAAAACATGTTGGGAACCTGCAACTTGTTGGTAATATATATAACATTATATTTATATTCTGAAAAACATGATGGGATCCTGCAACTTGTAGGTAATATATAAAACATAATAGTTATATTCTGAAAAACATTATTGGATCCTGCAACTTGTTGGTAATATATATAACATTATATTTTTATTCTGAATAACATGATGAGATCCTGCAACTTGTAGGTAATATATACAACATAATATTTTTATTCTGAAAACATTTATGGGATCCTGCAACTTGTTGGTAATATATAAAACATAATTTTTTTTTCTGAAAAACATGATGGGATCCTGCAACTTGTTGGTAATATATATAACATTATATTTATATTCTGAAAAACATGATGGGATCCTGCAACTTGTAGGTAATATATAAAACATAATAGTTATATTCTGAAAAACATTATTGGATCCTGCAACTTGTTGGTAATATATATAACATTATATTTTTATTCTGAATAACATGATGAGATTCTGCAACTTGTAGGTAATATATAAAACATAATATTTTTATTCTGAAAAACATGATGGGATCCTACAACTTGTTGGTAATATATAAAACATAAAAAAAAATTCTGAAAAACATGATGGGATCCTGCAACTTGTAGGTAATATATAAAAGATAATATTTTTATTCTGAAAAACATGATGGGATCCTGCAACTTGTTGGTAATATATATAACATTATATTTATATTCTGAAAAACATGATGGGATCCTGCAACTTGTAGGTAATATATAAAACATAATAGTTATATTCTGAAAAACATTATTGGATCCTGCAACTTGTTGGTAATATATATAACATTATATTTTTATTCTGAATAACATGATGAGATCCTGCAACTTGTAGGTAATATATAAAACATAATATTTTTATTCTGAAAACATTTATGGGATCCTGCAACTTGTTGGTAATATATAAAACATAATTTTTTTTTCTGAAAAACATGATGGGATCCTGCAACTTGTAGGTAATATATAAAAGATAATATTTTTATTCTGAAAAACATGGTCAGATCCAGCAACTCAACAGAAATATGGGTAAAATGTAAAGAAATTGCAGATAATTCATGTCCAAAAAGTAAAAAAGTCTGATTTTTGTTACATGTGGTACAGATTTACTGGCTAGGAGGGTAAAGCATATAGCACCGCTTTCCCTCAAAGATAAATGGTTGGACCCTAAAGTAAATAAAAAATATTCTCAAAATATTAGGTATGATGTTGCTGGGTTTTTCATTCCCTGCCTGGAGATAGATATGCAATATCATCACAATTTTCATACCATCACAAACATTTCCGGTCATTATTTGATGGAACTGTCACAATCCAATCACACCTCTCACTTGCTTCCCTTGACTAACATGTCGCGGCGTTTGAAATCTGTAGAAACCACATTACGGGTCACATGCAAATGACCTAATGTCATGAATATTTCAAAAGAAATAAATCATGGAAACCAGAATGTGTTTTCAGTTTTAAGATGAGTTGGCGGATATTTGTATTTTATCCCAAGCCAGAGCCGAGGGATAAAATTTACTAATATCCACCAACCCATGTTAAAACTCAAAACACATTCTGGCTTCCATGAATTATTTCGATTCTGATATGTCTAAGAGTACAAATACAGTAGTATACTTTGATTCATAGCCAGAAATCATGGGTGATTTTGCTCATGAATATTCATAAACCAAATCGCGTAATGTATGACGTCAGCAAATAAGGTGTTGAACCATATTTGGAAGACGCTGATGAAAACTCGTATCTATTTTTTAAAATAATATTTCATCACAGTTTTGATCACATAAATAACTTCATAATTATTTGTGATCGTATCAAAATTAATTGTCATCATATTAGGAATCCGATGATGTGTGTAAAAGATCGAAAATATATTTAATGAACTGCCCCCCCCCCCTTTTTTCCACGAAATAAAAATATATAAATAAAAAATATATTGTGCAATTTTTTTCAATTTCTGCCCCACATTTATAAGTATTAGTATGTCATTGAAATCGTTTAGTATAGGATATATATTGTTAAATTTTTTGAACTTTATATATAGCTACTTGTTCTGTTGTTTTGTCGAAATAAAAAAATACCCTTGTGGAGCCTTTTTTTAATTGTTATTTACATTTACAATGGAATGCGGTTCTTACTCAAATAATGCTATGTCTAGCAGAAGCAGTTTTACGAAATAGGAGATTTTTTGCGTGAACCCCTATTGAATCTCTACTAGAAAGGTAAACAAAAACTTGTGAAGCCCTCTTTGAAATTATCGTGGGAACCTTTAATTTGTCAGCAAAATATTTATCGAAGAAAGATTCCTCAACAATGTTACCGGAACTGACGGAATTTGTCCCGGCAATTAGAATGGGGATTGTAAGAAAGGTGCTTTTAGGTCTTGAAAACCGTGCAGGATGCATTTTTTCACTTCTTCTCAATGCTTTTGAATGGCGCTTACACTTCAAAATTTGAAACTGGGTGGGAACCTTGAGTTTTCATGGTACAGCTGTAATATTTTGAGATATTGTTCAAACCGGTGCATAGTTTGATTTTTTATCCCGGCAAATTGTCCGGCCAATCTAACAGAGAATTTCCCGTTCAACTATATGTTAAAATCCAAATTCTCTTTGAGCCGCCATTTTGAATATGCAAATGATCAAATCACCTATCATTTCTGGCTATGTGGAAGACGTAATTTATATTTACGTTTGCGGACAATGTCGCACACAATTTATGCTGCCAAATTTGTGCAGACTATAATTCATCAACATGTACATTTACGACGGGAAAGTCAGTCACATGCACCGGCGCATTTGCTAATGAGAGTATATCCAATCGATAAATCGCTCGTTTGTTTACAAAGCGAAAGAAGGACGTTATATTAGAATTAATGATATATTAAATATGAGATATGACATGTTTCAACCAATCTGATTGCCCATAGTAAACAAAGCAGTTTAATTTTAAATTTGAAAGCTTTCATTGTCTCCTAATGGCCATTTGCATTGGACGGTAAGATAGGGTCACACGCATTTGACCCGTAATGGGATTTTTTTCAGATCTCACACCCAGTCTTTTCAGTTAGGGAAGCAAGTGCGAGATCGATGTGATTTTATTCAAATTGGGCCTGTCATTCGGAAAAAAGGAATACAGAATTTTTATTTTTTACATCCAAATTTGATGTAGTTTTATTCTTGCTATGATTGTGTTGAGACTTGCAGTAACATGTTGACAGATTTCCTCTGTATTTTACAGTTTTCTAGATAAACTTAACCAAAAGGGACCCAAATCATGCCAAATTTCACAATTTAAAAGCAAAGTTGATGAAGGTAATTCAAACATTTAATCTCTCCTGTTTCACCATTTAAAAGCATAAACATTATTTATATATTTGTATAAGGGAATGTTTTATTGATGAAAGCAGAATTTTGAAGTAAATAAAATCTGAAGATTAAAATATCCCACTCAAATCTAACTATTACAATGGCTTGTGTATATTTTTGTTATAAATTATATGTTACAGTAGTTAAAATACATTGTACAGAAAATAAAAGTTAAACCTTTTCAATTTTAATAGACATTGTTAATTCTATAAATACACCAAGAAATCAATATTATTATTGAAAATCCCCTTACCTTAAAATAGAAAAAAAAATTGTGATTAAAGAAAAATATAAGTTTTGTCCCTTTGCAAATGATTAATATGCAAATATCCTGAATTCGAATAAATCAATTGTAATATTTTAAATGACATATATATGCTCATTACTCTAATATTGTGTAGCCAGGTCCGGAGAGTTGGGTTACCCAATCATGCTAACTAGAATCTCTATACATTCCCAGCTTACCATTTGACCTGGTGTCTTTTTATTTCTTGGTAATATATAAAAGACAAGTAAAACTTTGATGTTGAGCATCAAGTCGCCGCAAAACTATTGTAAACAGGAACAAAGTGATAGAACATTTTTCAAAGTTTTTGTTTTTGCCGTCTTCTTTTTGTTGTATGTAGTTTGTCTTGAATAGTGTCTTTCATTGGGTTTGTCTTAGTCTGATGATGAATTATTCACATTGGTTGCTTTGTCTGGTCAGGTTCCATGTACAGAACACCAAGCAGTGGACTCTGGTCCTTTGTTGAAGACTGCTCAACGTTATCTGAGGTTTTGTATTTTGCTGTATTGTTGGTTTGTTGTTATGAACAGGAAGTGTTCACTAAGAAATATCTCTCTAGTCTTGTATTTTTGTAGTCCTTTTGTGTAGTTATATTTCTAGCTGAATTGAATCTTTTCAGATATTGATTTTTATTGTGGATTGTTGTTGTGCTTTGACATTGGGAATTTCAGGGGGAGGGTTGATATCTCACAAAACTAGTTTAACCTCTCCATATTCATGTTTGTCAAAGTCTGTGTTTGTTGCTGTCTCTTTTTTGTTGTATGTTATTTAACGGAACAGGGTATTTCATTGGATATTTTCCATTTTTGTGACTTTCATGAACAGAATGCAAAAATAGATGCAGTGAAGATTGATTAAGGACAGAAATATAAATGTACAACATTTACAAAAAAATCCAGTCAAATGTTATGGCCAAATTTTATTTCCTGTTTATTAGAAGAGCCTTTCCATATTTTTGTGACTTATTTTAATATTTTTTTTCTTTGACCTATGATATTTTTGAACTTTTAATTAAATTAAAACACTTAAATACAAACTAGAGGTTCCCAGAAGCGGGAATTGCTCACCTTTGAACTTTACAAGAGTTAAATGACTACATTGTAGATACAGATACTACAATTCAATGAGATTTGTGTTGTCTAGAAATAACCCCCAACAAATAGCTGAACATATTTTAATTACAAAAGTAGCGCATGACTAGATACATTTATCAACAAAACAATGGAAAAAATCTATCAACTTATCAGCAAAATCTAAAAACTATGATCAATGAAATGGAATCATGGCTTCAAATGAATAATACTGGTATTAAAAAACTAATCTAAAAACTATGACTAACACAAATGGAACCATGGTATAAAATGGATGAAACTAGTTAAAAAACTACGATGAAAGAAATGGAAACATGGCTTCAAATGAATAATACTAGTATTAAAAATCTAATCTAAAAACTATGACTAACACAAATGGAACCATGGAATAAAATGAACGAAACAACATGTAGTATACAAATTAATCTAAAAACTATGACTAACACAAATGGAACTAAGGTTTCAAATGAATCATACTAGTAAAGAAAACTACGATCAATGGCTTCAAATGAATGATAACGAGTATTAAAAAAATAATCTAACAAGAAATGTGTGCTTCACAAAATGCGCCCGTCTATATAAATTATCAAACGGTATAATGGTAATTCAGTCAAACAACTAATCATGTGAGCAGGAAAAGTCAAAAAATATATTTATAGTAGCAGTGAGGGTGGCCTTTGATCTAATGACTCCAAAATAAATAGGGTTCTTCCTCTTCTACATGGGAAGCATGTGGCCTAGTTTGGTAAAGATCCGATTTACAGAACTAAAGTTATTGTGCGGAAACCTGTGTGGACGCCCACCCACCCGTCTGCCCGCCATACTCAATCACATAATACGGCCCGTCTCGAGACGGACGTATAAAAACTATGACTTATACAAATGGAACCATGGTATAAAATGAATGAAACAACATGTAGTATAAAATGTAATGAAACAACATGTAGTATAAAATGAATGAAACAACATGTAGTATAAAATGTAATGAATAAATAAAAACAACAAAACTTCATCTAAACTATCAAACTGTAATAAAACTGATGCTCCACTTTCACTGTGGAACCATTAGAATCACGCTCACGCTAGTCAAATAAATAAAATAGATTACGAGTGGTATCAATGTAAATTGCAACTGTCAGATCGTTTACAGTCAAAAGTTGGAAATTTGATAATAAAATAGCTTGATTGAATGCTTGATAAAAACATGTCTGCTGTGCTTCCAAATTTATTTCTCCATTTATAGTACCAAAAAAATTATCTAAAACATATCAAACATGACACCTTTCTTGCCTAACAGTGACACTTGTTGGCAACTGATTGTGTCTTAAATAACTAGTTACCCTGTTGTTTCGGCAATGACCCGGTACAAAGATGTTCCTTAGACTAAAATTTCGTCTAAATCGCGACTTTCAAATGATGTGTTGTTTGCACATTTCATAAATGTCAACAAAGCTAGCAGTGCTACAGCAGTGCATTGCATGCCATTGCATGGTTGAAAAATATGACAACCTTGGTGAAAATGCCCAAGAATACTTCTTGCCATCTTTGATACAATGTCTTCTTCAATCTTCTACCCAGACTGTCCTGACCTAAATGTTGTTGTTTGTGCGTATCCGATACCGACGCGCGTTATTTGCAAAATATAATGAAACAAATAAAACCATACCATTTCAACACCACTAAATGATAAGTATTTTAATTATTTCCACTTGCACATGTGAGTAATTGTCGTTAATAAAAACAAACCGCATCCATCAACCAGAGACGGTATATACACAGTCTCTGTATAAACCTTAAGTACAGCCTTAAGTTATAGGTTATTTTTAGAAACGAACGAGTTTACTTCAACACACATAGATTTCGCCGCTTTATTAAAGAGAGAACTGATCACAGTATCTTGACGTTTAATCTAGCGAAATAATAGAGAAAAATCTGTATAAAATCTGTATAATATGATAATAGGTTTTACCTAACTTGGGACGAAGTCCTATAATTTTTTTAAACAATATTAACTCAGATATATGGACCTATAAGTTTTTTTCAAAGTAGACCGGGGGCGGATCCATACTTCCTCAAAAGAAGGGACAAATAGGGGGACCCAAACCTTCCGTCGCTTTTAAAGGTTTTTCTCCAAAACGGGGACCTGCCATGCCCTGTCCTGTAGACTGTGCACCCAGTCCGGTGTTGTATAATCCGGTACTCGACGTCTCAATTTCATAGAAAATATTATTTCGGACAGGAGGAGGAAGAAATGAAACTCTGTTTAACGATATTGTCAGTCCCATGGTATATGTTTAATGGGCTAGAACACACGGCGATTTTGAGTCATTTTTTAACATTCATAACCGGAAGTAGTTCCAGATTACTGCGCATCCGATTTTCTGCAGATTTAACCATGTATTGGTTTCCGGTGTGTCATTTCCGGTGCAAGGAATTTAATCCATTAGTGGTATCTGTATCTGTATCTGGTACGTTGTATCTGTATCTTTTGTTGTACAATTTCATCATACTGGGTTTCAGTTAGGTGAAATAAATGAGCCTGTAATCGCTCACCTGGATCAAAGCTGCTTTCAATAACAACGCAACTGCACTGTGGCGGCCATCTTTGTGGGAGAGCGCGACTGCCGGACACAATTTTGGAAGAGGATCATCCAATGACTATTTCATCAAAGTTTGGTTCTAATTGAGCTACTGGTTCCAGACAAGATAGTTTTGATGTGAATTTCCCATAGGGTCCTATGTTAAACTAAGCACAGCTGTGCAACCATCTTGGTCAAAGGGCGGGACCCCCAGACACAATTTGGTAGAGGACCATCCAATGACTACTCCATCAAAGGTTGGTTCCAATTGAGCAACTGGTTCCAGACAAGAAGATGTTTATGTGAATTTCCCATAGGGTCCTATGTTAAACTAAGTTCGGCTGTGGGGGCCATCTTGGTCGAAGGGCCGAACCGCCGGACACATTTTTGGAAGAGAACCATCCAATGACCATTTCATCAAATTTTGTTCTTATTGAGCAAATGGTTTCAGACAAGAAGATTTTTATGGGAATTTCCCATAGGGTCCTATGTTTAATTAAGTTCGGCTGTGGTGGCCTTCTTGGTGGGAGGTCTGATATGCCAGACATAAATTTGGAAGGGGACCACCCAAGGATCATTTCAGTAAAGTTTGGTTGAGATTGACTCTGTAGTTTCAGAGGAGAAGATTTTTTTTAGAATTTCATCCCCCCTTTTTTCTAATTTGCATAATCGGTCAAAATCGGCAAATGTTCAAAGTTCATAAAAAATCCCGTAATATATGTTAAAAAGCTCATCATTATGCTTATACAGTTCAAATTTGGGCACATTCTGGCTTAAAATAGAGTAGTTTTGGCCATTTGAAGCAATTTCTATTTTTAGTAACGGCGGCCATCATGGATACAGGAAGGCGCTGACGGGCACAATTTTGAAAGGGAACCACCTAAGGATCATTCAGACAAAGTTTGGTTGAAATTGGTCGAGTGGTTTCTAACAAGAAGATTTCTAAATGATTGTTTTGCTTATTTATGCCTAATTTGCATAATCGGTCAACATCGGCAAAAGTTCAGAGTTCATAAAAAGTCCCATAATATATGTTAAAAAGCTCATCATTATGCTTATACAGTTCAAATTTGGACACATTCTGGCTTAAAATAAAGCAGTTTTGGCCATTTGAAGAAATTTCTATTTTTAGTAACGGCGGCCATCTTGGATGGAGGACATGGCTATCGGACATAATTTTGGAAGGGACCAACCCAGGTACCATCCCTGACAGGTTTGGTTTAATTTGGTTGAGCGGTTTTAGAGGAGAAGATTTAAATGTGATCTTTTATCAAAATATGCCTAAAGAAATTGCAGATAATTCATGTCCAAAAAGTAAAAAAGTCTGATTTTTGTTACATGTGGTACAGATTTACTGGCTAGGAGGGTAAAACATATAGCACCCCTTTCCCTCAAAGATAAATGGTTGGACCCTAAAGTAAATACATTTTTTTTCTCAAAATATTAAGTATGATGTTGCTGGGTTTTTCATTCCCGGCCTGGAGATAGATATGCAATATCATCACAATTTTCATACCATCACAAAAATTTGCGTTCATTATTTGATGGAACTGTCACAATCCAATCACACCTCTCAATTGACTAACATGTCGCGGCGTTTGAAATCTGTAGAAACCACATTACGGGTCACATGCGAATGACCTCATGTCATGAATATTTCAAAATAAATAAATCATGGAAACCAGAATGTGTTTTGAGTTTTAAGATGGGTTGGCGGATTTTAGTATTTTATCCCGAGCCAGAGGCGAGTTGGCGGATATTAGTATTTTATCCCGAGCCAGAGGCGAGTTGGCGGATATAAGTATTTTATCCCAAGCCAGAGGCGAGGGATACAATTTAGCAATATCCGCCATCCCATGTTAAAACTCAAAACACATTCTGGCTTCCATGAATTATTTCGAATCTGATATGTCTAAGAGTACAAATACAGTAGTATACTTTGATTGGAAGCCGCCATTTTGAATATGCAAATGAGCATATCACCTTATCATTCCTGGCTATGTGGAAGACGGTAATTTATATTTACGTTTGCGGACAATGTCGCACACAATTTATGCTGCCAAATTCGTGCATGCGATAATTCATCAACATGTACATTTACGACGGGAAAGTCAGTCACATGCACTGGCGCATGTGCTAATGAGATTATACCCAATCGATAAATCGCTCGTTTGTTTACAAAGCGAAAGAAGGACGTTATGTTAGAATTAATGATATATTAAATATGATTTATGACCTGTTTCAACCAATCTGATTGTCCGTAGTAAACAAAGCAGTTTAATTTTAAATTTGAAAGCTTTCATAGTCTCCTAATGGCCATTTTCATTGGACGGTAAGATAGGGTCACACGCATTTGACCCGTAAAGGGATTTTCTCAGTTCTCACACCCAGCCATATCAGTTTACAGTCAAAAGTTGGAAATTTGATAATAAAATAGCTTGATTGAATGCTTGATAAAAACATGTCTGCTGTGCTTCCAAATTTATTTCGTCTAAATCGCGACTTTCAAATGATGTGTTGTTTGCACATTTCATAAATGTCAACAAAGCTATCAGTGCATTGCATGCCATTATATGGTTGAAAAATATGACAACCTTGGTGAAAATGCCCAAGAATACTTCTTACCATCTTTGATACAATGTCTTCTGCAATCTTCTACCCACACTGTCCTGACCTAAATGTTGTTGTTGCTGCGGCTAATTAATTTCTCACGTTTGTGCGTATCCGATACCGGCGCGCGTTATTTGCAAAATATAATGAAACAAAAAAACCCATACCATTTCAACACCACTAAATGATAAGTATTTTGATTATTTCCACTTGCACATGTGAGTAATTGTCGTCAATAAAAAACAAACCGCATCCATCAACCAGAGACACCGTCTCTGTATAGACTAAGTACAGCCTTAAGTTATAGGTTATTTTTAGAAACGAATGAGTTTACTTCAACACACATAGATTTCGCCGCTTTATTAAAGAGAGAACTGATCACAGTATCTTGACGTTTAATCTAGCGAAATAATAGAGAAAAATCTGTATAAAATCTGCATAATATGATAATAGGTGCTACCTAACTTCGGACGAAGTCCAATAATTTTTAGACCGGGGGCGGATCCAGACTTCCTCAAAGGAGGGGACAAATAGGGGGACCCACACCTTCCGTCGCTTTTAAAGGTTGTTCGCCAAAACGGGGATCTGTAGAATGTGCACCCAGTCCGGTGTTGTATAATCCGGTACTCGATCGACGTCTCAATTTCATAGAAAATATTATTTCGGACAGGAGGAGGAAGAAATGAAACTCTGTTTAACGATATTGTCAGTCCCATGGTATATGTTTAATGGGCTAGAACTCACTGGTAATATATAAAACATAATATTTTTATTCTGAAAAACATGATGGGATCCTGCAACTTGTAGGTAATATATAAAAGATAATATTTTTATTCTGAAAAACATGGTTCAGATCCTGCAACTCAACGGAAATCTGGGTAAAATTTAAAGAAATTGCTGATATTTCATGTCCAAAAAGTAAAAAAGTCTGAATTGTGTTACATGTGGTACAGATTTACTAGCTAGGAAGGTAAAAACATATAGCACCCCCTTTCCCTCAAAGATAAATAGTTGAACCCTAAAGTAAATAAATAAACAAAATTCTCAAAATATTAAGTATGATGTTGCTGGGTTTTTCATTCCCTGCCTGGAGATAGATATGCAATATCATCACAATTTTCATACCATCACAAAAATTTGCGGTCATTATTTGATGGATCTGTCACAATTCAATCACACCTCTCACTTGCTCCCCTTGACTAACATGTCGCGTCGTTTGAAATCTGTAGAAACCACATTACGGGTCACATGCGAATGACCTAATGTCATGAATATTTTAAAAGAAATAAATCATGGAAGCCAGAATGTGTTTTGAGTTTTAACATGGGTTGGTGGATATTAGTATTTTATCCCGAGCCAGAGGCGAGTTGGCGGATATTAGTATTTTATCCCGAGCCAGACGAGTTGGCGGATATTAGTATTTTATCCCGAGCCAGAGGCGAGTTGGCGGATATTAGTATTTTATCCCAAGCCAGAGGCGAGGGATAAAATTTACTAATATCCGCCAACCCATGTTAAAACTCAAAACACATTCTGGCTTCCATGAATTATTTCGATTCTGATATGTCTAAGGGTACAAATACAGTAGTATACTTTGATTGGGAGACGGTCATTTATATTTACGTTTGCGGACAATGTCGCACACAATTTATGCTGCCAAATTCGTGCAGACGATAATTCATCAACATGTACATTTACGACTGGAAAGTCACATAGCCAGAAATGATAGGTGATTTGCTCATTTGCATATTCAAAATGGCGGCTCAAAGAGAATTTGGATTTTAGCATATAGTTGAACGGGAAACTTTCTGTTAGCTTGTGCCGGACAATTTTCCGGGATAAAAAATCAAACTATGAACCGGTTTGAACAATATCTCAAATTATTACAGCTGTACCATGAAAGCTCAAGGTTCCCATCCAGTTTCAAATTTTGAAGCGTAAGCGCCATTCAAAAGCATTGAAAAGAAGTGAACAAATGCATCCTGCACGGTTTTCAAGACCTAAAAGCACTTTTCGTACAATCCCCATTCTAGTTGCCGGGACAAATTCGGTCAGTTCCGGTAACATTGTTGAGGAATCTTTCTTCGACAAATATTTTGCTGAAAAATTAAATGTTCCCACGATAATTTAAAAGAGGGCTTCACAAGTTTTTTTTACCTTTCTAGTAGAGATTCATTAGGGGTTCGCGCAAAAAAATCTACTATTTCGTAAAACTGCTTCTGCTAGACATAGCATTATTTGAGTAAGCACCGCATTCCATTGGAAATGTAAATAAACAATTAAAAAAAGGCTTCACAAGGGTATTTTTTTATTTCGACAAAACAACAGAACAAGTAACTATAATACAATTGATAACAATACTGACTGATATATAAAGTTAAAAAAAATTAACAATATATATACAAAACGATTTCAATGACATACTAATACTTATGTGGGGCAGAAATTGAAAAAAAATGCACAATACATGTTTTATTTACATATTTTTATTTCGTGGAAAAAAGGGGGGGCAGTGCATTAAATATATTTTCGATCTTTTACACACATCATCGGATTCCTAATAAACATATGATGACAATTAATTTTGATACGATCACAAATAATTATGAAGTTATTTATGTGATCAAAACTGTGATGAAATATTATTTAAAAAAAATAGATACGAGTTTTCATCAGCGTCTTCCAAATTTGGTTCAACGTTTATTTGCTGACGTCATACATGACGCGATTTGGTTTATGAATATTCATGAGCAAAATCACCCATGATTTCTGGCTATGAGCCACATGCACCGCCGCATGTGCTAATGAGATTACACCCAATCGATAAATCGCTCGTTTGTTTACAAAGCGAAAGAAGGACGTTATGATAGAATTAATGATAGATTAAATACGATTCTAATATGACTCCCATATTCGGTATACAAATAAAGGCATATCTGAATAACAATCAAAAATAGGCCACACATGCGCGCTGAGCTAAGAAAAAAAGCATCTACATAAACACTGACTATTTTCAGAAAATTCTTCATGGTTAGCGATTTTCTATTATTGTTTATCTAAAAATTGTTGAAATAAATGAAGTTAAAATTAAATAAATCCTAATCAAGTCTTATCATAATTAAACTCTTATAAACTCGGCTTACCTTTCGTTGACTGTCTCCATGTTTATCTCCGATCCGACTGGCTGTGTTCAACTGGTAATTTCGTTGTTAATCATTTAAAGTTGTTTATTTGTAATAAAATTTATATTGAACCTTGTCAATAAAATTCCTTTCTGTATTTTAAGCCACAGTTTCAACCACAATTTCGCTTTCAATATCTTAAAGGAAAAGACCAGTCAGTTGAACAATTGTTATAATTCAATACATTGTAACTTTTTATTTGTAAATAACTAATTATTAAACAAAAAACACCTTTATTAACATTATTATGCCGAATTAAAAATATGAATATTTGGAATTTCCTGTCGCAGTGTAAGCGGCCATGACACCTCTTCGTGTGACGTCACTCAGTCAGATCATGTTAGTTGAATAAATGAATAAATTTGTACTCTTCCCAACATCGTGCCCTTTTGTTTATGTTTTAATATCAGATAAACTGCAATACAATGTTTACAATTGTATATCGTCCTAAATGTTTTCTTAATATTCCCGTCCCATGTTGCATTTTCATAAAACAAATGAGTTTATTTGTAGTTGGGGGGGAGGGGGGGGGGGTATCTACGTATAATTTCATGTTTTACGTAAATGTCCGTAGGTTAAATAACTGTCAGTTTTAACTTTGTTTATGCGTACACATGCTTTTTTCTTTTTTGCCGCAATGCTATAGTGCTTTCCCGTGTTTTTCGTGGTCACTGGTCGATGTGTTGACAAGGATAGTCCTGACCGGTAATTACAAAAAAATTCTTCTCACACTTTCCCTTTACGTTAGTGCAATAAAATGCTTGACATGAATCCATAATGATATTGTAAATATCAAAAGATAAATATACGACTTTATTTTACGAATTACATAATTTTTAATGATAAAATTGCGCCTGATCAATGCTGATACCATACCTACTGTACGACGTCACGGGCAGGATAAATCAGAGAATGGATTATGCCTTTTGTCTCCTCCACATTGAAGAGTTTTGAAAAATGGCGATCCCCATTATTTGATGCTACAGGCAACTTCAATCACCAAATTCTACCTTACGGTATACTATTTTTAACATTCATTAGCACAAATGTCTTTTATTTACTGTCATTTAAATTTTCACACTAACTTGTTAAGACCATGGCCAATTTTACCATTTTTAATTCTTTAGGATATTGATGGAATAGCCATTACCAGCGCATCACCTTGACCGCCTCGAATATTAAAATTACTGTATTTGTCCTATTAGAATCGAAATAATTCATGCCGGCCATACTTTATTGTTATTCAAATATATTCATGAATATTTAACCCCTGAGATTTAACCCCTCGCTATCGTTCGGGGTTAAATATTCATCAATATAATGCCTACCCATATTTGAATAATAATAAAGTATGTCTATATTTCAATTAAAGTTTTAATTAGTTTTGCATGATTAGATTTTACTTAGTTTGTCTTCCATATAGGATTTTCGTGGACTATATTTTTGTGCGGCTTAACTTAACTCAATTTCCGGCAAACAATTTAAGAAGAATTTCTACTATGTACTTACGAGGTTATTTGCAGGGTAGCGAGAATGGCCGAGTAGCTACGATTGCCATATCAGTTAGGGGAGCAAGTGCGAGATCGATGTGATTTTATTCAAATTGGGTCTGTCATTCGGACAAAAGAAATACAGCATTTTTATTTTTTACATCCAAATTTGATGTAGTTTTATTCTTGCTATGATTGTGTTGAGACTTGCAGTAACATGTTGACAGATTTCCTCTGTATTTTACAGTTTTCTAGATAAACTTAACCAAAAGGGACCCAAATCATGCCAAATTTCAAAATTTAAACTTTTTATTTTGTCTTCCCCACTTCAAAGTACTTTAACAAAGTTGATGAAGGTAATTCAAATATGTAATTCTCTCCTGTTTGACCATTTAAAAGCATAAACATTATTTATACATTTGTATAAGGGAATGTTTTATTGATGAAAGCATAATCTTGATGTAAATAAAATCTCAAAATTAAAATATCCCACTCAAATCTAACTATTACAATGGCTTGTGTATATTTTTTGTTATAAATTATATGCTACAGTAGTTAAAATACATTGTACAGAAAATAAAAGTAAAACCTTTTCAATTTTAATAGACATTGTTAATTCTATAAATACACCAAAAAATCAATATTATTATTGGAAATCCCCTTACCTTAAAATAGAAAAAAAATTGTGAATAAAGAAAAATATAAGTTTTGTCCCTTTGCATATGATTAATATGCAAATATCCTGAATTCGAATAAATCAATTGTAATATTTTAAATGACATATATATGCTCATTACTCTAATATTGTGTAGCCAGGTCCGGAGAGTTGGGTTACCCAATCATGCTAACTAGAATCTCTATACATTCCCAGCTTACCATTTGACCTGGTGTCTTTTTATTTCTTGGTAATATATAAAAGACAAGTAAAACTTTGATGTTGAGCATCAAGTCGCCGCAAAACTATTGTAAACAGGAACAAAGTGATAGAACATTTTTCAAAGTTTTTGTTTTTGCCGTCTTCTTTTTGTTGTATGTAGTTTGTCTTGAATAGTGTCTTTCATTGGGTTTGTCTTAGTCTGATGATGAATTAAGCAGTGGACATTGGTCCTTTGTTGAAGACTGCTCAACGTTATCTGAGGTTTTGTATTTTGCTGTTTTGTTGGATTGTTGTTATGAACAGTGAGTGTTCACTAGGAAATATCTCTCTAGTCTTGTATTTTTGTAGTCCTTTTGTGTAGTTATTTTTCTAGCTGAATTGAATCTTTTCAGATATTGATTTTTATTGTGGGTTGTTGTGCTTTGACATTGGGAATTTCAGGGGGAGGGTTGATATCTCACAAAACTAGTTTAACCCCTCCATATTCATGTTTGTCAAAGTCTTTGTTTGGTGCTGTCTCTTTTTTGTTGTATGTTATTTAACGGAACAGGGTCTTTCATTGGATTTTTCTTAATATGATGTTGAATTACTCACATTGGTTTCTTTGTCTGGTTTGGACCTATGCACAGAATACAAGCAGTCGACTTTGGTCCTTTGTTGAAAACTGCTTGGCGTTTTCTGTATAAGATTTTGTATTTTGCTGTTTTGTTGGATCATTTTCTCGTGGACATTTATTCCGCATCTCAGTTTTTTCCAGTTTTGTGACTTTCATGAACAGAATGCAAAAATAGATGCAGGGAAGATTAATTAAGGACAGAAATATAAATGTACAACATTTAAAAAAAAATTCAAGTCAAATGTTATGGCCAAATTTTATTTCCTGTTTATTAGAAGAGCCTTTCCATATTTTTGTGACTTATTTTAATATTTTTTTTCTTTGACCTATGATATTTTTGAACATTTATTAAAATCAAAACACTTAAATACAAACTAGAGGTTCCCAGAAGCGGGACTTGCTCACCTTTGAACTTTACAAGAGTTAAATGACTACATTGTAGATACAGATATTACAATTCAATGAGATTTGTGTTGTCTAGAAACAACCCCAAAAAAATAGCTGAAAATATTTTAATTACAAAAGTAACAAATGACTAGATACATTTGTCAACAAAACAATGGTAAAAATCTATCAACTTATCAGCAAAATCTAAAAACTATGATCAAAGAAATGGAATCATGGCTTCAAATGAATAATACTAGTATTAAAAAACTAATCTAAAAACTATGATTAACACAAATGGAACTAAGATATAAAATGAATCAAAGTAGTAAAAAAAACTACGATCAACGAAATGGAACCATGGCTTCAAATGAATAACACTAGTATTAAAAAACTAATCTAAAAACTATGACTAACACAAATGGAACTAAGGTTTAATATGAATCAAACTAGTAACAAATTACGATGAATGAAATGGAACCATGGCTTCAAATGCATGATACTAGTATTAAAAAACTAATCTAACAAGAAATGTGTGCATCACAAAATATACGCCCGTCTATATAAATTATCAAACGGTATAATGGTAATTCAGTCAAACAACTAATCATGTGAGCAGGAAAAGTCAAAAAATATATTTATAGTAACAGTGACCTTGGCCTTTGACCTAATGACTCCAAAATAAATAGGGTTCTTCCTCTTCCACAGGGGAATCATGCGGTCAAGTTTGGTAAAGATTCAATATACAGAACTAAAGTTATCATGTGGAAACGACCCTGTTGTCAAACATTCTATTTATAGTAACTGTGACCTTGATCTTTGACCTAATGACCCCAAAATACATAGGGTTCTTTCCCTTCCACAGTGGAAGCATCTGGCCTAGTTTGGTAAAGATCCGATATACAGAATTAAAGTTATTGTGCGCAAACCTGTGTAAAAACCCGCCCGCCCGCCATACTCAATCACATAATACGGCCAGTCTCGAGACGGACATATAAAAACTATTACTTGTACAAATGGAACCATGGTATTAAATGTATGAAAAAACATGTAGTATTAAATGTAATTACTAAATAAAAACAACAAAACTTCATCTAAACTATCAAACTGTAATAAAACTGATGCTTCACTTTCACTGTGGAACCATTAGAATCACGCTCACGCTAGTCAAATAAATAAAACAAATTACGAGTGGTATCAATGTAAATTGCAACTGTCAGATCGTTTACAGTCAAAAGTTGGAAATTTGATGATAAAATAGCTTGATTGAATGCTTCATAAAAACATGTCTGCTGTGCTTCCAAATTTATTTCTCCATTTATAGTACCATAAAAATGATATAATACATATGAAACCTGACACCTTTCTTGCCTAAAAGTGACACTTGCTGGCAACTGATTGTGACTTAAATAACCAGTCACCCTGTTGTTTCGGCAATGACCCGGTACAAAGATGTTCCTTAGACTAAAATTTCGTCTAAATCGCGACTTTCAAATGATGTGTTGTTTGCACATTTCATAAATGTCAACACAGCTATCAGTGCAATAGCAGTGCATTGCATGCCATTATATGGTTGAAAAATATGAAAACCTTGGTGAAAATGCCCAAGAATACTTCTTACCATCTTTGATACAATGTCTTCTTCAATCTTCTATCCACACTGTCCTGACCTAAATGTTGGTGTTGCTGCGGCTGACTAAGTTCTCACGTTTGTGCGTATCCGATACCGGCGCGCGTTATTTGCAAAATATAATGAAACAAAAAAAACCATACCATTTCAACACCACTAAATGATAAGTATTTTGATTATTTCCACTTGCACATGTGAGTAATTGTCGTCAATAAAAAACAAACCGCATCCATCAACCACCGTCTCTGTATAGACTAAGTACAGACTTAAGTTATAGGTTATTTTTAGAAACAAATGAGTATACTTCAACACACATATATTTCGCCGCTTTATTAAAGAGAGAACTGATCACAGTATCTTGACGTTTAATCTAGCGAAATAATAGAGAAAAATCTGTATAAAATCTGTATAATATGATAATAGGTGTTACCTAACTTGGGACCAAGTCCAATAATTTTTTTAAACAATATTAACTCAGATATATGGACCTATAATTTTTTTTCAAAATAGACCGGGGGTGGATCCAGACAAATAGGGGGACCCAAACCTTCCGTCGCTTTTAAAGGTTTTTAGCCAAAACGGGGACCTGCCATGCCCTCTCCTGTAGACTGTGCACCCAGTCCGGTGTTGTATAATCCGGTACTCGACGTCTCAATTTCATAGAAAATATTATTTCGGACAGGAGGAGGAAGAAATGAAACTCTGTTTAACGATATTGTCAGTCCCATGGTATATGTTTAATGGGCTAGAACACACTGGTAATATATAAAACATAATATTTTTATTCTGAAAAACATGATGGGATCCTGCAACTTGTAGGTAATATATAAAAGATAATATTTTTATTCTGAAAAACATGGTTCAGATCCTGCAACTCAACGGAAATCTGGGTAAAATTTAAAGAAATTGCTGATATTTCATGTCCAAAAAGTAAAAAAGTCTGAATTGTGTTACATGTGGTACAGATTTACTAGCTAGGAAGGTAAAAACATATAGCACCCCCTTTCCCTCAAAGATAAATGGTTGAACCCTAAAGTAAATAAATAAACAAAATTCTCAAAATATTAAGTATGATGTTGCTGGGTTTTTCATTCCCTGCCTGGAGATAGATATGCAATATCATCACAATTTTCATACCATCACAAAAATTTGCGGTCATTATTTGATGGATCTGTCACAATTCAATCACACCTCTCACTTGCTCCCCTTGACTAACATGTCGCGGCGTTTGAAATCTGTAGAAACCACATTACGGGTCACATGCGAATGACCTAATGTCATGAATATTTTAAAAGAAATAAATCATGGAAGCCAGAATGTGTTTTGAGTTTTAACATGGGTTGGTGGATATTAGTATTTTATCCCGAGCCAGAGGCGAGTTGGCGGATATTAGTATTTTATCCCGAGCCAGACGAGTTGGCGGATATTAGTATTTTATCCCGAGCCAGAGGCGAGTTGGCGGATATTAGTATTTTATCCCAAGCCAGAGGCGAGGGATAAAATTTACTAATATCCGCCAACCCATGTTAAAACTCAAAACACATTCTGGCTTCCATGAATTATTTCGATTCTGATATGTCTAAGGGTACAAATACAGTAGTATACTTTGATTGGAAGACGGTAATTTATATTTACGTTTGCGGACAATGTCGCACACAATTTATGCTGCCAAATTCGTGCAGACGATAATTCATCAACATGTACATTTACGACTGGAAAGTCACATAGCCAGAAATGATAGGTGATTTGCTCATTTGCATATTCAAAATGGCGGCTCAAAGAGAATTTGGATTTTAGCATATAGTTGAACGGGAAACTTTCTGTTAGCTTGGGCCGGACAATTTTCCGGGATAAAAAATCAAACTATGCACCGGTTTGAACAATATCTCAAATTATTACAGCTGTACCATGAAAGCTCAAGGTTCCCATCCAGTTTCAAATTTTGAAGCGTAAGCGCCATTCAAAAGCATTGAAAAGAAGTGAACAAATGCATCCTGCACGGTTTTCAAGACCTAAAAGCACTTTTCGTACAATCCCCATTCTAGTTGCCGGGACAAATTCGGTCAGTTCCGGTAACATTGTTGAGGAATCTTTCTTCGACAAATATTTTGCTGAAAAATTAAAGGTTCCCACGATAATTTAAAAGAGGGCTTCACAAGTTTTTTTTACCTTTCTAGTAGAGATTCATTAGGGGTTCGCGCAAAAAAATCTACTATTTCGTAAAACTGCTTCTGCTAGACATAGCATTATTTGAGTAAGCACCGCATTCCATTGGAAATGTAAATAAACAATTAAAAAAAGGCTTCACAAGGGTATTTTTTTATTTCGACAAAACAACAGAACAAGTAACTATAATACAATTGATAACAATACTGACTGATATATAAAGTTAAAAAAAATTAACAATATATATACAAAACGATTTCAATGACATACTAATACTTATGTGGGGCAGAAATTGAAAAAAAATGCACAATACATGTTTTATTTACATATTTTTATTTCGTGGAAAAAAGGGGGGGGCAGTGCATTAAATATATTTTCGATCTTTTACACACATCATCGGATTCCTAATAAACATATGATGACAATTAATTTTGATACGATCACAAATAATTATGAAGTTATTTATGTGATCAAAACTGTGATGAAATATTATTTAAAAAAAATAGATACGAGTTTTCATCAGCGTCTTCCAAATTTGGTTCAACGTTTATTTGCTGACGTCATACATGGCGCGATTTGGTTTATGAATATTCATGAGCAAAATCACCCATGATTTCTGGCTATGAGCCACATGCACCGCCGCATGTGCTAATGAGATTACACCCAATCGATAAATCGCTCGTTTGTTTACAAAGCGAAAGAAGGACGTTATGTTAGAATTAATGATAGATTAAATACGATTCTAATATGACTCCCATATTCGGTATACAAATAAAGGCATATCTGAATAACAATCAAAAATAGGCCACACAAGCGCGCTGAGCTAAGAAAAAAAGCATCTACATAAACACTGACTATTTTCAGAAAATTCTTCATGGTTAGCGATTTTCTATTATTGTTTATCTAAAAATTGTTGAAATAAATGAAGTTAAAATTAAATAAATCCTAATCAAGTCTTATCATAATTAAACTCTTATAAACTCGGCTTACCTTTCGTTGACTGTCTCCATGTTTATCTCCGATCCGACTGGCTGTGTTCAACTGGTAATTTCGTTGTTAATCATTTAAAGTTGTTTATTTGTAATAAAATTTATATTGAACCTTGTCAATAAAATTCCTTTCTGTATTTTAAGCCACAGTTTCAACCACAATTTCGCTTTCAATATCTTAAAGGAAAAGACCAGTCAGTTGAACAATTGTTATAATTCAATACATTGTAACTTTTTATTTGTAAATAACTAATTATTAAACAAAAAACACCTTTATTAACATTATTATGCCGAATTAAAAATATGAATATTTGGAATTTCCTGTCGCAGTGTAAGCGGCCATGACACCTCTTCGTGTGACGTCACTCAGTCAGATCATGTTAGTTGAATAAATGAATAAATTTGTACTCTTCCCAACATCGTGCCCTTTTGTTTATGTTTTAATATCAGATAAACTGCAATACAATGTTTACAATTGTATATCGTCCTAAATGTTTTCTTAATATTCCCGTCCCATGTTGCATTTTCATAAAACAAATGAGTTTATTTGTAGTTGGGGGGGAGGGGGGGGGGGGGTATCTACGTATAATTTCATGTTTTACGTAAATGTCCGTAGGTTAAATAACTGTCAGTTTTAACTTTGTGTATGCGTACACATGCTTTTTTCTTTTTTGCCGCAATGCTATAGTGCTTTCCCGTGTTTTTCGTGGTCACTGGTCGATGTGTTGACAAGGATAGTCCTGACCGGTAATTACAAAAAAATTCTTCTCACACTTTCCCTTTACGTTAGTGCAATAAAATGCTTGACATGAATCCATAATGATATTGTAAATATCAAAAGATAATTATACGACTTTATTTTACGAATTACATAATTTTTAATGATAAAATTGCGCCTGATCAATGCTGATACCATACCTACTGTACGACGTCACGGGCAGGATAAATCAGAGAATGGATTATGCCTTTTGTCTCCTCCACATTGAAGAGTTTTGAAAAATGGCGATCCCCATTATTTGATGCTACAGGCAACTTCAATCACCAAATTCTACCTTACGGTATACTATTTTTAACATTCATTAGCACAAATGTCTTTTATTTACTGTCATTTAAATTTTCACACTAACTTGTTAAGACCATGTCCAATTTTACCATTTTTAATTCTTTAGGATATTGATGGAATAGCCATTACCAGCGCATCACCTTGACCGCCTCGAATATTAAAATTACTGTATTTGTCCTATTAGAATCGAAATAATTCATGCCGGCCATACTTTATTGTTATTCAAATATATTCATGAATATTTAACCCCTGAGATTTAACCCCTCGCTATCGTTCGGGGTTAAATATTCATCAATATAATGCATACCCATATTTGAATAATAATAAAGTATGTCTATATTTCAATTAAAGTTTTAATTAGTTTTGCATGATTAGATTTTACTTAGTTTGTCTTCCATATAGGATTTTCGTGGACTATATTTTTGTGCGGCTTAATTTAACTCAATTTCCGGCAAACAATTTAAGAAGAATTTCTACTATGTACTTACGAGGTTATTTGCAGGGTAGCGAGAATGGCCGAGTAGCTACGATTGCCATATCAGTTAGGGGAGCAAGTGCGAGATCGATGTGATTTTATTCAAATTGGGTCTGTCATTCGGACAAAAGAAATACAGCATTTTTATTTTTTACATCCAAATTTGATGTAGTTTTATTCTTGCTATGATTGTGTTGAGACTTGCAGTAACATGTTGACAGATTTCCTCTGTATTTTACAGTTTTCTAGATAAACTTAACCAAAAGGGACCCAAATCATGCCAAATTTCAAAATTTAAACTTTTTATTTTGTCTTCCCCACTTCAAAGTACTTTAACAAAGTTGATGAAGGTAATTCAAATATGTAATTCTCTCCTGTTTGACCATTTAAAAGCATAAACATTATTTATACATTTGTATAAGGGAATGTTTTATTGATGAAAGCATAATCTTGATGTAAATAAAATCTCAAAATTAAAATATCCCACTCAAATCTAACTATTACAATGGCTTGTGTATATTTTTTGTTATAAATTATATGCTACAGTAGTTAAAATACATTGTACAGAAAATAAAAGTAAAACCTTTTCAATTTTAATAGACATTGTTAATTCTATAAATACACCAAAAAATCAATATTATTATTGGAAATCCCCTTACCTTAAAATAGAAAAAAAATTGTGAATAAAGAAAAATATAAGTTTTGTCCCTTTGCATATGATTAATATGCAAATATCCTGAATTCGAATAAATCAATTGTAATATTTTAAATGACATATATATGCTCATTACTCTAATATTGTGTAGCCAGGTCCGGAGAGTTGGGTTACCCAATCATGCTAACTAGAATCTCTATACATTCCCAGCTTACCATTTGACCTGGTGTCTTTTTATTTCTTGGTAATATATAAAAGACAAGTAAAACTTTGATGTTGAGCATCAAGTCGCCGCAAAACTATTGTAAACAGGAACAAAGTGATAGAACATTTTTCAAAGTTTTTGTTTTTGCCGTCTTCTTTTTGTTGTATGTAGTTTGTCTTGAATAGTGTCTTTCATTGGGTTTGTCTTAGTCTGATGATGAATTAAGCAGTGGACATTGGTCCTTTGTTGAAGACTGCTCAACGTTATCTGAGGTTTTGTATTTTGCTGTTTTGTTGGATTGTTGTTATGAACAGTGAGTGTTCACTAGGAAATATCTCTCTAGTCTTGTATTTTTGTAGTCCTTTTGTGTAGTTATTTTTCTAGCTGAATTGAATCTTTTCAGATATTGATTTTTATTGTGGGTTGTTGTTGTGCTTTGACATTGGGAATTTCAGGGGGAGGGTTGATATCTCACAAAACTAGTTTAACCCCTCCATATTCATGTTTGTCAAAGTCTTTGTTTGGTGCTGTCTCTTTTTTGTTGTATGTTATTTAACGGAACAGGGTCTTTCATTGGATTTTTCTTAATATGATGTTGAATTACTCACATTGGTTTCTTTGTCTGGTTTGGACCTATGCACAGAATACAAGCAGTCGACTTTGGTCCTTTGTTGAAAACTGCTTGGCGTTTTCTGTATAAGATTTTGTATTTTGCTGTTTTGTTGGATCATTTTCTCGTGGACATTTATTCCGCATCTCAGTTTTTTCCAGTTTTGTGACTTTCATGAACAGAATGCAAAAATAGATGCAGGGAAGATTAATTAAGGACAGAAATATAAATGTACAACATTTAAAAAAAAATTCAAGTCAAATGTTATGGCCAAATTTTATTTCCTGTTTATTAGAAGAGCCTTTCCATATTTTTGTGACTTATTTTAATATTTTTTTTCTTTGACCTATGATATTTTTGAACATTTATTAAAATCAAAACACTTAAATACAAACTAGAGGTTCCCAGAAGCGGGACTTGCTCACCTTTGAACTTTACAAGAGTTAAATGACTACATTGTAGATACAGATATTACAATTCAATGAGATTTGTGTTGTCTAGAAACAACCCCAAAAAAATAGCTGAAAATATTTTAATTACAAAAGTAACAAATGACTAGATACATTTGTCAACAAAACAATGGTAAAAATCTATCAACTTATCAGCAAAATCTAAAAACTATGATCAAAGAAATGGAATCATGGCTTCAAATGAATAATACTAGTATTAAAAAACTAATCTAAAAACTATGATTAACACAAATGGAACTAAGATATAAAATGAATCAAAGTAGTAAAAAAAACTACGATCAACGAAATGGAACCATGGCTTCAAATGAATAACACTAGTATTAAAAAACTAATCTAAAAACTATGACTAACACAAATGGAACTAAGGTTTAATATGAATCAAACTAGTAACAAATTACGATGAATGAAATGGAACCATGGCTTCAAATGCATGATACTAGTATTAAAAAACTAATCTAACAAGAAATGTGTGCATCACAAAATATACGCCCGTCTATATAAATTATCAAACGGTATAATGGTAATTCAGTCAAACAACTAATCATGTGAGCAGGAAAAGTCAAAAAATATATTTATAGTAACAGTGACCTTGGCCTTTGACCTAATGACTCCAAAATAAATAGGGTTCTTCCTCTTCCACAGGGGAATCATGCGGTCAAGTTTGGTAAAGATTCAATATACAGAACTAAAGTTATCATGTGGAAACGACCCTGTTGTCAAACATTCTATTTATAGTAACTGTGACCTTGATCTTTGACCTAATGACCCCAAAATACATAGGGTTCTTTCCCTTCCACAGTGGAAGCATCTGGCCTAGTTTGGTAAAGATCCGATATACAGAATTAAAGTTATTGTGCGCAAACCTGTGTAAAAACCCGCCCGCCCGCCATACTCAATCACATAATACGGCCAGTCTCGAGACGGACATATAAAAACTATTACTTGTACAAATGGAACCATGGTATTAAATGTATGAAAAAACATGTAGTATAAAATGTAATTACTAAATAAAAACAACAAAACTTCATCTAAACTATCAAACTGTAATAAAACTGATGCTTCACTTTCACTGTGGAACCATTAGAATCACGCTCACGCTAGTCAAATAAATAAAACAAATTACGAGTGGTATCAATGTAAATTGCAACTGTCAGATCGTTTACAGTCAAAAGTTGGAAATTTGATGATAAAATAGCTTGATTGAATGCTTCATAAAAACATGTCTGCTGTGCTTCCAAATTTATTTCTCCATTTATAGTACCATAAAAATGATATAATACATATGAAACCTGACACCTTTCTTGCCTAAAAGTGACACTTGCTGGCAACTGATTGTGACTTAAATAACCAGTCACCCTGTTGTTTCGGCAATGACCCGGTACAAAGATGTTCCTTAGACTAAAATTTCGTCTAAATCGCGACTTTCAAATGATGTGTTGTTTGCACATTTCATAAATGTCAACACAGCTATCAGTGCAATAGCAGTGCATTGCATGCCATTATATGGTTGAAAAATATGAAAACCTTGGTGAAAATGCCCAAGAATACTTCTTACCATCTTTGATACAATGTCTTCTTCAATCTTCTATCCACACTGTCCTGACCTAAATGTTGGTGTTGCTGCGGCTGACTAAGTTCTCACGTTTGTGCGTATCCGATACCGGCGCGCGTTATTTGCAAAATATAATGAAACAAAAAAAACCATACCATTTCAACACCACTAAATGATAAGTATTTTGATTATTTCCACTTGCACATGTGAGTAATTGTCGTCAATAAAAAACAAACCGCATCCATCAACCACCGTCTCTGTATAGACTAAGTACAGACTTAAGTTATAGGTTATTTTTAGAAACAAATGAGTATACTTCAACACACATATATTTCGCCGCTTTATTAAAGAGAGAACTGATCACAGTATCTTGACGTTTAATCTAGCGAAATAATAGAGAAAAATCTGTATAAAATCTGTATAATATGATAATAGGTGTTACCTAACTTGGGACCAAGTCCAATAATTTTTTTAAACAATATTAACTCAGATATATGGACCTATAATTTTTTTTCAAAATAGACCGGGGGTGGATCCAGACAAATAGGGGGACCCAAACCTTCCGTCGCTTTTAAAGGTTTTTAGCCAAAACGGGGACCTGCCATGCCCTCTCCTGTAGACTGTGCACCCAGTCCGGTGTTGTATAATCCGGTACTCGACGTCTCAATTTCATAGAAAATATTATTTCGGACAGGAGGAGGAAGAAATGAAACTCTGTTTAACGATATTGTCAGTCCCATGGTATATGTTTAATGGGCTAGAACACACTGGTAATATATAAAACATAATATTTTTATTCTGAAAAACATGATGGGATCCTGCAACTTGTAGGTAATATATAAAAGATAATATTTTTATTCTGAAAAACATGGTTCAGATCCTGCAACTCAACGGAAATCTGGGTAAAATTTAAAGAAATTGCTGATATTTCATGTCCAAAAAGTAAAAAAGTCTGAATTGTGTTACATGTGGTACAGATTTACTAGCTAGGAAGGTAAAAACATATAGCACCCCCTTTCCCTCAAAGATAAATGGTTGAACCCTAAAGTAAATAAATAAACAAAATTCTCAAAATATTAAGTATGATGTTGCTGGGTTTTTCATTCCCTGCCTGGAGATAGATATGCAATATCATCACAATTTTCATACCATCACAAAAATTTGCGGTCATTATTTGATGGATCTGTCACAATTCAATCACACCTCTCACTTGCTCCCCTTGACTAACATGTCGCGGCGTTTGAAATCTGTAGAAACCACATTACGGGTCACATGCGAATGACCTAATGTCATGAATATTTTAAAAGAAATAAATCATGGAAGCCAGAATGTGTTTTGAGTTTTAACATGGGTTGGTGGATATTAGTATTTTATCCCGAGCCAGAGGCGAGTTGGCGGATATTAGTATTTTATCCCGAGCCAGACGAGTTGGCGGATATTAGTATTTTATCCCGAGCCAGAGGCGAGTTGGCGGATATTAGTATTTTATCCCAAGCCAGAGGCGAGGGATAAAATTTACTAATATCCGCCAACCCATGTTAAAACTCAAAACACATTCTGGCTTCCATGAATTATTTCGATTCTGATATGTCTAAGGGTACAAATACAGTAGTATACTTTGATTGGAAGACGGTAATTTATATTTACGTTTGCGGACAATGTCGCACACAATTTATGCTGCCAAATTCGTGCAGACGATAATTCATCAACATGTACATTTACGACTGGAAAGTCACATAGCCAGAAATGATAGGTGATTTGCTCATTTGCATATTCAAAATGGCGGCTCAAAGAGAATTTGGATTTTAGCATATAGTTGAACGGGAAACTTTCTGTTAGCTTGGGCCGGACAATTTTCCGGGATAAAAAATCAAACTATGCACCGGTTTGAACAATATCTCAAATTATTACAGCTGTACCATGAAAGCTCAAGGTTCCCATCCAGTTTCAAATTTTGAAGCGTAAGCGCCATTCAAAAGCATTGAAAAGAAGTGAACAAATGCATCCTGCACGGTTTTCAAGACCTAAAAGCACTTTTCGTACAATCCCCATTCTAGTTGCCGGGACAAATTCGGTCAGTTCCGGTAACATTGTTGAGGAATCTTTCTTCGACAAATATTTTGCTGAAAAATTAAAGGTTCCCACGATAATTTAAAAGAGGGCTTCACAAGTTTTTTTTACCTTTCTAGTAGAGATTCATTAGGGGTTCGCGCAAAAAAATCTACTATTTCGTAAAACTGCTTCTGCTAGACATAGCATTATTTGAGTAAGCACCGCATTCCATTGGAAATGTAAATAAACAATTAAAAAAAGGCTTCACAAGGGTATTTTTTTATTTCGACAAAACAACAGAACAAGTAACTATAATACAATTGATAACAATACTGACTGATATATAAAGTTAAAAAAAATTAACAATATATATACAAAACGATTTCAATGACATACTAATACTTATGTGGGGCAGAAATTGAAAAAAAATGCACAATACATGTTTTATTTACATATTTTTATTTCGTGGAAAAAAGGGGGGGGCAGTGCATTAAATATATTTTCGATCTTTTACACACATCATCGGATTCCTAATAAACATATGATGACAATTAATTTTGATACGATCACAAATAATTATGAAGTTATTTATGTGATCAAAACTGTGATGAAATATTATTTAAAAAAAATAGATACGAGTTTTCATCAGCGTCTTCCAAATTTGGTTCAACGTTTATTTGCTGACGTCATACATGGCGCGATTTGGTTTATGAATATTCATGAGCAAAATCACCCATGATTTCTGGCTATGAGCCACATGCACCGCCGCATGTGCTAATGAGATTACACCCAATCGATAAATCGCTCGTTTGTTTACAAAGCGAAAGAAGGACGTTATGTTAGAATTAATGATAGATTAAATACGATTCTAATATGACTCCCATATTCGGTATACAAATAAAGGCATATCTGAATAACAATCAAAAATAGGCCACACAAGCGCGCTGAGCTAAGAAAAAAAGCATCTACATAAACACTGACTATTTTCAGAAAATTCTTCATGGTTAGCGATTTTCTATTATTGTTTATCTAAAAATTGTTGAAATAAATGAAGTTAAAATTAAATAAATCCTAATCAAGTCTTATCATAATTAAACTCTTATAAACTCGGCTTACCTTTCGTTGACTGTCTCCATGTTTATCTCCGATCCGACTGGCTGTGTTCAACTGGTAATTCCGTTGTTAATCATTTAAAGTTGTTTATTTGTAATAAAATTTATATTGAACCTTGTCAATAAAATTCCTTTCTGTATTTTAAGCCACAGTTTCAACCACAATTTCGCTTTCAATATCTTAAAGGAAAAGACCAGTCAGTTGAACAATTGTTATAATTCAATACATTGTAACTTTTTATTTGTAAATAACTAATTATTAAACAAAAAACACCTTTATTAACATTATTATGCCGAATTAAAAATATGAATATTTGGAATTTCCTGTCGCAGTGTAAGCGGCCATGACACCTCTTCGTGTGACGTCACTCAGTCAGATCATGTTAGTTGAATAAATGAATAAATTTGTACTCTTCCCAACATCGTGCCCTTTTGTTTATGTTTTAATATCAGATAAACTGCAATACAATGTTTACAATTGTATATCGTCCTAAATGTTTTCTTAATATTCCCGTCCCATGTTGCATTTTCATAAAACAAATGAGTTTATTTGTAGTTGGGGGGGAGGGGGGGGGGGGGTATCTACGTATAATTTCATGTTTTACGTAAATGTCCGTAGGTTAAATAACTGTCAGTTTTAACTTTGTTTATGCGTACACATGCTTTTTTCTTTTTTGCCGCAATGCTATAGTGCTTTCCCGTGTTTTTCGTGGTCACTGGTCGATGTGTTGACAAGGATAGTCCTGACCGGTAATAACAAAAAAATTCTTCTCACACTTTCCCTTTACGTTAGTGCAATAAAATGCTTGACATGAATCCATAATGATATTGTAAATATCAAAAGATAATTATACGACTTTATTTTACGAATTACATAATTTTTAATGATAAAATTGCGCCTGATCAATGCTGATACCATACCTACTGTACGACGTCACGGGCAGGATAAATCAGAGAATGGATTATGCCTTTTGTCTCCTCCACATTGAAGAGTTTTGAAAAATGGCGATCCCCATTATTTGATGCTACAGGCAACTTCAATCACCAAATTCTACCTTACGGTATACTATTTTTAACATTCATTAGCACAAATGTCTTTTATTTACTGTCATTTAAATTTTCACACTAACTTGTTAAGACCATGTCCAATTTTACCATTTTTAATTCTTTAGGATATTGATGGAATAGCCATTACCAGCGCATCACCTTGACCGCCTCGAATATTAAAATTACTGTATTTGTCCTATTAGAATCGAAATAATTCATGCCGGCCATACTTTATTGTTATTCAAATATATTCATGAATATTTAACCCCTGAGATTTAACCCCTCGCTATCGTTCGGGGTTAAATATTCATCAATATAATGCATACCCATATTTGAATAATAATAAAGTATGTCTATATTTCAATTAAAGTTTTAATTAGTTTTGCATGATTAGATTTTACTTAGTTTGTCTTCCATATAGGATTTTCGTGGACTATATTTTTGTGCGGCTTAACTTAACTCAATTTCCGGCAAACAATTTAAGAAGAATTTCTACCATGTACTTACGAGGTTATTTGCAGGGTAGCGAGAATGGCCGAGTAGCTACGATTGCCATATCAGTTAGGGGAGCAAGTGCGAGATCGATGTGATTTTATTCAAATTGGGTCTGTCATTCGGACAAAAGAAATACAGCATTTTTATTTTTTACATCCAAATTTGATGTAGTTTTATTCTTGCTATGATTGTGTTGAGACTTGCAGTAACATGTTGACAGATTTCCTCTGTATTTTACAGTTTTCTAGATAAACTTAACCAAAAGGGACCCAAATCATGCCAAATTTCAAAATTTAAACTTTTTATTTTGTCTTCCCCACTTCAAAGTACTTTAACAAAGTTGATGAAGGTAATTCAAATATGTAATTCTCTCCTGTTTGACCATTTAAAAGCATAAACATTATTTATACATTTGTATAAGGGAATGTTTTATTGATGAAAGCATAATCTTGATGTAAATAAAATCTCAAAATTAAAATATCCCACTCAAATCTAACTATTACAATGGCTTGTGTATATTTTTTGTTATAAATTATATGCTACAGTAGTTAAAATACATTGTACAGAAAATAAAAGTAAAACCTTTTCAATTTTAATAGACATTGTTAATTCTATAAATACACCAAAAAATCAATATTATTATTGGAAATCCCCTTACCTTAAAATAGAAAAAAAATTGTGAATAAAGAAAAATATAAGTTTTGTCCCTTTGCATATGATTAATATGCAAATATCCTGAATTCGAATAAATCAATTGTAATATTTTAAATGACATATATATGCTCATTACTCTAATATTGTGTAGCCAGGTCCGGAGAGTTGGGTTACCCAATCATGCTAACTAGAATCTCTATACATTCCCAGCTTACCATTTGACCTGGTGTCTTTTTATTTCTTGGTAATATATAAAAGACAAGTAAAACTTTGATGTTGAGCATCAAGTCGCCGCAAAACTATTGTAAACAGGAACAAAGTGATAGAACATTTTTCAAAGTTTTTGTTTTTGCCGTCTCCTTTTAGTTGTATGTTATTTGTCTTGAATAGTGTCTTTCATTGGGTTTGTCTTAGTCAGATGATGAATTAAGCAGTGGACATTGGTCCTTTGTTGAAGACTGCTCAACGTTATCTGAGGTTTTGTATTTTGCTGTTTTGTTGGATTGTTGTTATGAACAGTGAGTGTTCACTAGGAAATATCTCTCTAGTCTTGTATTTTTGTAGTCCTTTTGTGTAGTTATTTTTCTAGCTGAATTGAATCTTTTCAGATATTGATTTTTATTGTGGGTTGTTGTTGTGCTTTGACATTGGGAATTTCAGGGGGAGGGTTGATATCTCACAAAACTAGTTTAACCCCTCCATATTCATGTTTGTCAAAGTCTGTGTTTGGTGCTGTCTCTTTTTTGTTGTATGTTATTTAACGGAACAGGGTCTTTCATTGGATTTTTCTTAATATGATGTTGAATTACTCACATTGGTTTCTTTGTCTGGTTTGGACCTATGCACAGAATACAAGCAGTGGACTTTGGTCCTTTGTTGAAAACTGCTTGGCGTTTTCTGTATAAGATTTTGTATTTTGCTGTTTTGTTGGATCATTTTCTCGTGGACATTTATTCCGCATCTCAGTTTTTTTCCAGTTTTGTTACTTTCATGAACAGAATGCAAAAATAGATGCAGGGAAGATTAATTAAGGACAGAAATATAAATGTACAACATTTAAAAAAAAATTCAAGTCAAATGTTATGGCCAAATTTTATTTCCTGTTTATTAGAAGAGCCTTTCCATATTTTTGTGACTTATTTTAATATTTTTTTTCTTTGACCTATGATATTTTTGAACATTTATTAAAATCAAAACACTTAAATACAAACTAGAGGTTCCCAGAAGCGGGACTTGCTCACCTTTGAACTTTACAAGAGTTAAATGACTACATTGTAGATACAGATATTACAATTCAATGAGATTTGTGTTGTCTAGAAACAACCCCAAAAAAATAGCTGAAAATATTTTAATTACAAAAGTAACAAATGACTAGATACATTTGTCAACAAAACAATGGTAAAAATCTATCAACTTATCAGCAAAATCTAAAAACTATGATCAAAGAAATGGAATCATGGCTTCAAATGAATAATACTAGTATTAAAAAACTAATCTAAAAACTATGATTAACACAAATGGAACTAAGATATAAAATGAATCAAAGTAGTAAAAAAAACTACGATCAACGAAATGGAACCATGGCTTCAAATGAATAACACTAGTATTAAAAAACTAATCTAAAAACTATGACTAACACAAATGGAACTAAGGTTTAATATGAATCAAACTAGTAACAAATTACGATGAATGAAATGGAACCATGGCTTCAAATGCATGATACTAGTATTAAAAAACTAATCTAACAAGAAATGTGTGCATCACAAAATATACGCCCGTCTATATAAATTATCAAACGGTATAATGGTAATTCAGTCAAACAACTAATCATGTGAGCAGGAAAAGTCAAAAAATATATTTATAGTAACAGTGACCTTGGCCTTTGACCTAATGACTCCAAAATAAATAGGGTTCTTCCTCTTCCACAGGGGAATCATGCGGTCAAGTTTGGTAAAGATTCAATATACAGAACTAAAGTTATCATGTGGAAACGACCCTGTTGTCAAACATTCTATTTATAGTAACTGTGACCTTGATCTTTGACCTAATGACCCCAAAATACATAGGGTTCTTTCCCTTCCACAGTGGAAGCATCTGGCCTAGTTTGGTAAAGATCCGATATACAGAATTAAAGTTATTGTGCGCAAACCTGTGTAAAAACCCGCCCGCCCGCCATACTCAATCACATAATACGGCCAGTCTCGAGACGGACATATAAAAACTATTACTTGTACAAATGGAACCATGGTATTAAATGTATGAAAAAACATGTAGTATAAAATGTAATTACTAAATAAAAACAACAAAACTTCATCTAAACTATCAAACTGTAATAAAACTGATGCTTCACTTTCACTGTGGAACCATTAGAATCACGCTCACGCTAGTCAAATAAATAAAACAAATTACGAGTGGTATCAATGTAAATTGCAACTGTCAGATCGTTTACAGTCAAAAGTTGGAAATTTGATGATAAAATAGCTTGATTGAATGCTTCATAAAAACATGTCTGCTGTGCTTCCAAATTTATTTCTCCATTTATAGTACCATAAAAATGATATAATACATATGAAACCTGACACCTTTCTTGCCTAAAAGTGACACTTGCTGGCAACTGATTGTGACTTAAATAACCAGTCACCCTGTTGTTTCGGCAATGACCCGGTACAAAGATGTTCCTTAGACTAAAATTTCGTCTAAATCGCGACTTTCAAATGATGTGTTGTTTGCACATTTCATAAATGTCAACACAGCTATCAGTGCAATAGCAGTGCATTGCATGCCATTATATGGTTGAAAAATATGAAAACCTTGGTGAAAATGCCCAAGAATACTTCTTACCATCTTTGATACAATGTCTTCTTCAATCTTCTATCCACACTGTCCTGACCTAAATGTTGGTGTTGCTGCGGCTGACTAAGTTCTCACGTTTGTGCGTATCCGATACCGGCGCGCGTTATTTGCAAAATATAATGAAACAAAAAAAACCATACCATTTCAACACCACTAAATGATAAGTATTTTGATTATTTCCACTTGCACATGTGAGTAATTGTCGTCAATAAAAAACAAACCGCATCCATCAACCACCGTCTCTGTATAGACTAAGTACAGACTTAAGTTATAGGTTATTTTTAGAAACAAATGAGTATACTTCAACACACATATATTTCGCCGCTTTATTAAAGAGAGAACTGATCACAGTATCTTGACGTTTAATCTAGCGAAATAATAGAGAAAAATCTGTATAAAATCTGTATAATATGATAATAGGTGTTACCTAACTTGGGACCAAGTCCAATAATTTTTTTAAACAATATTAACTCAGATATATGGACCTATAATTTTTTTTCAAAATAGACCGGGGGTGGATCCAGACAAATAGGGGGACCCAAACCTTCCGTCGCTTTTAAAGGTTTTTAGCCAAAACGGGGACCTGCCATGCCCTCTCCTGTAGACTGTGCACCCAGTCCGGTGTTGTATAATCCGGTACTCGACGTCTCAATTTCATAGAAAATATTATTTCGGACAGGAGGAGGAAGAAATGAAACTCTGTTTAACGATATTGTCAGTCCCATGGTATATGTTTAATGGGCTAGAACACACTGGTAATATATAAAACATAATATTTTTATTCTGAAAAACATGATGGGATCCTGCAACTTGTAGGTAATATATAAAAGATAATATTTTTATTCTGAAAAACATGGTTCAGATCCTGCAACTCAACGGAAATCTGGGTAAAATTTAAAGAAATTGCTGATATTTCATGTCCAAAAAGTAAAAAAGTCTGAATTGTGTTACATGTGGTACAGATTTACTAGCTAGGAAGGTAAAAACATATAGCACCCCCTTTCCCTCAAAGATAAATGGTTGAACCCTAAAGTAAATAAATAAACAAAATTCTCAAAATATTAAGTATGATGTTGCTGGGTTTTTCATTCCCTGCCTGGAGATAGATATGCAATATCATCACAATTTTCATACCATCACAAAAATTTGCGGTCATTATTTGATGGATCTGTCACAATTCAATCACACCTCTCACTTGCTCCCCTTGACTAACATGTCGCGGCGTTTGAAATCTGTAGAAACCACATTACGGGTCACATGCGAATGACCTAATGTCATGAATATTTTAAAAGAAATAAATCATGGAAGCCAGAATGTGTTTTGAGTTTTAACATGGGTTGGTGGATATTAGTATTTTATCCCGAGCCAGAGGCGAGTTGGCGGATATTAGTATTTTATCCCGAGCCAGACGAGTTGGCGGATATTAGTATTTTATCCCGAGCCAGAGGCGAGTTGGCGGATATTAGTATTTTATCCCAAGCCAGAGGCGAGGGATAAAATTTACTAATATCCGCCAACCCATGTTAAAACTCAAAACACATTCTGGCTTCCATGAATTATTTCGATTCTGATATGTCTAAGGGTACAAATACAGTAGTATACTTTGATTGGAAGACGGTAATTTATATTTACGTTTGCGGACAATGTCGCACACAATTTATGCTGCCAAATTCGTGCAGACGATAATTCATCAACATGTACATTTACGACTGGAAAGTCACATAGCCAGAAATGATAGGTGATTTGCTCATTTGCATATTCAAAATGGCGGCTCAAAGAGAATTTGGATTTTAGCATATAGTTGAACGGGAAACTTTCTGTTAGCTTGGGCCGGACAATTTTCCGGGATAAAAAATCAAACTATGCACCGGTTTGAACAATATCTCAAATTATTACAGCTGTACCATGAAAGCTCAAGGTTCCCATCCAGTTTCAAATTTTGAAGCATAAGCGCCATTCAAAAGCATTGAAAAGAAGTGAACAAATGCATCCTGCACGGTTTTCAAGACCTAAAAGCACTTTTCGTACAATCCCCATTCTAGTTGCCGGGACAAATTCGGTCAGTTCCGGTAACATTGTTGAGGAATCTTTCTTCGACAAATATTTTGCTGAAAAATTAAAGGTTCCCACGATAATTTAAAAGAGGGCTTCACAAGTTTTTTTTACCTTTCTAGTAGAGATTCATTAGGGGTTCGCGCAAAAAAATCTACTATTTCGTAAAACTGCTTCTGCTAGACATAGCATTATTTGAGTAAGCACCGCATTCCATTGGAAATGTAAATAAACAATTAAAAAAAGGCTTCACAAGGGTATTTTTTTATTTCGACAAAACAACAGAACAAGTAACTATAATACAATTGATAACAATACTGACTGATATATAAAGTTAAAAAAAATTAACAATATATATACAAAACGATTTCAATGACATACTAATACTTATGTGGGGCAGAAATTGAAAAAAAATGCACAATACATGTTTTATTTACATATTTTTATTTCGTGGAAAAAAGGGGGGGGCAGTGCATTAAATATATTTTCGATCTTTTACACACATCATCGGATTCCTAATAAACATATGATGACAATTAATTTTGATACGATCACAAATAATTATGAAGTTATTTATGTGATCAAAACTGTGATGAAATATTATTTAAAAAAAATAGATACGAGTTTTCATCAGCGTCTTCCAAATTTGGTTCAACGTTTATTTGCTGACGTCATACATGACGCGATTTGGTTTATGAATATTCATGAGCAAAATCACCCATGATTTCTGGCTATGAGCCACATGCACCGCCGCATGTGCTAATGAGATTACACCCAATCGATAAATCGCTCGTTTGTTTACAAAGCGAAAGAAGGACGTTATGTTAGAATTAATGATAGATTAAATACGATTCTAATATGACTCCCATATTCGGTATACAAATAAAGGCATATCTGAATAACAATCAAAAATAGGCCACACAAGCGCGCTGAGCTAAGAAAAAAAGCATCTACATAAACACTGACTATTTTCAGAAAATTCTTCATGGTTAGCGATTTTCTATTATTGTTTATCTAAAAATTGTTGAAATAAATGAAGTTAAAATTAAATAAATCCTAATCAAGTCTTATCATAATTAAACTCTTATAAACTCGGCTTACCTTTCGTTGACTGTTTCCATGTTTATCTCCGATCCGACTGGCTGTGTTCAACTGGTAATTTCGTTGTTAATCATTTAAAGTTGTTTATTTGTAATAAAATTTATATTGAACCTTGTCAATAAAATTCCTTTCTGTATTTTAAGCCACAGTTTCAACCACAATTTCGCTTTCAATATCTTAAAGGAAAAGACCAGTCAGTTGAACAATTGTTATAATTCAATACATTGTAACTTTTTATTTGTAAATAACTAATTATTAAACAAAAAACACCTTTATTAACATTATTATGCCGAATTAAAAATATGAATATTTGGAATTTCCTGTCGCAGTGTAAGCGGCCATGACACCTCTTCGTGTGACGTCACTCAGTCAGATCATGTTAGTTGAATAAATGAATAAATTTGTACTCTTCCCAACATCGTGCCCTTTTGTTTATGTTTTAATATCAGATAAACTGCAATACAATGTTTACAATTGTATATCGTCCTAAATGTTTTCTTAATATTCCCGTCCCATGTTGCATTTTCATAAAACAAATGAGTTTATTTGTAGTTGGGGGGGAGGGGGGGGGGGGTATCTACGTATAATTTCATGTTTTACGTAAATGTCCGTAGGTTAAATAACTGTCAGTTTTAACTTTGTGTATGCGTACACATGCTTTTTTCTTTTTTGCCGCAATGCTATAGTGCTTTCCCGTGTTTTTCGTGGTCACTGGTCGATGTGTTGACAAGGATAGTCCTGACCGGTAATTACAAAAAAATTCTTCTCACACTTTCCCTTTACGTTAGTGCAATAAAATGCTTGACATGAATCCATAATGATATTGTAAATATCAAAAGATAATTATACGACTTTATTTTACGAATTACATAATTTTTAATGATAAAATTGCGCCTGATCAATGCTGATACCATACCTACTGTACGACGTCACGGGCAGGATAAATCAGAGAATGGATTATGCCTTTTGTCTCCTCCACATTGAAGAGTTTTGAAAAATGGCGATCCCCATTATTTGATGCTACAGGCAACTTCAATCACCAAATTCTACCTTACGGTATACTATTTTTAACATTCATTAGCACAAATGTCTTTTATTTACTGTCATTTAAATTTTCACACTAACTTGTTAAGACCATGTCCAATTTTACCATTTTTAATTCTTTAGGATATTGATGGAATAGCCATTACCAGCGCATCACCTTGACCGCCTCGAATATTAAAATTACTGTATTTGTCCTATTAAAATCGAAATAATTCATGCCGGCCATACTTTATTGTTATTCAAATATATTCATGAATATTTAACCCCTGAGATTTAACCCCTCGCTATCGTTCGGGGTTAAATATTCATCAATATAATGCATACCCATATTTGAATAATAATAAAGTATGTCTATATTTCAATTAAAGTTTTAATTAGTTTTGCATGATTAGATTTTACTTAGTTTGTCTTCCATATAGGATTTTCGTGGACTATATTTTTGTGCGGCTTAACTTAACTCAATTTCCGGCAAACAATTTAAGAAGAATTTCTACTATGTACTTACGAGGTTATTTGCAGGGTAGCGAGAATGGCCGAGTAGCTACGATTGCCATATCAGTTAGGGGAGCAAGTGCGAGATCGATGTGATTTTATTCAAATTGGGTCTGTCATTCGGACAAAAGAAATACAGCATTTTTATTTTTTACATCCAAATTTGATGTAGTTTTATTCTTGCTATGATTGTGTTGAGACTTGCAGTAACATGTTGACAGATTTCCTCTGTATTTTACAGTTTTCTAGATAAACTTAACCAAAAGGGACCCAAATCATGCCAAATTTCAAAATTTAAACTTTTTATTTTGTCTTCCCCACTTCAAAGTACTTTAACAAAGTTGATGAAGGTAATTCAAATATGTAATTCTCTCCTGTTTGACCATTTAAAAGCATAAACATTATTTATACATTTGTATAAGGGAATGTTTTATTGATGAAAGCATAATCTTGATGTAAATAAAATCTCAAAATTAAAATATCCCACTCAAATCTAACTATTACAATGGCTTGTGTATATTTTTTGTTATAAATTATATGCTACAGTAGTTAAAATACATTGTACAGAAAATAAAAGTAAAACCTTTTCAATTTTAATAGACATTGTTAATTCTATAAATACACCAAAAAATCAATATTATTATTGGAAATCCCCTTACCTTAAAATAGAAAAAAAATTGTGAATAAAGAAAAATATAAGTTTTGTCCCTTTGCATATGATTAATATGCAAATATCCTGAATTCGAATAAATCAATTGTAATATTTTAAATGACATATATATGCTCATTACTCTAATATTGTGTAGCCAGGTCCGGAGAGTTGGGTTACCCAATCATGCTAACTAGAATCTCTATACATTCCCAGCTTACCATTTGACCTGGTGTCTTTTTATTTCTTGGTAATATATAAAAGACAAGTAAAACTTTGATGTTGAGCATCAAGTCGCCGCAAAACTATTGTAAACAGGAACAAAGTGATAGAACATTTTTCAAAGTTTTTGTTTTTGCCGTCTCCTTTTAGTTGTATGTTATTTGTCTTGAATAGTGTCTTTCATTGGGTTTGTCTTAGTCAGATGATGAATTAAGCAGTGGACATTGGTCCTTTGTTGAAGACTGCTCAACGTTATCTGAGGTTTTGTATTTTGCTGTTTTGTTGGATTGTTGTTATGAACAGTGAGTGTTCACTAGGAAATATCTCTCTAGTCTTGTATTTTTGTAGTCCTTTTGTGTAGTTATTTTTCTAGCTGAATTGAATCTTTTCAGATATTGATTTTTATTGTGGGTTGTTGTTGTGCTTTGACATTGGGAATTTCAGGGGGAGGGTTGATATCTCACAAAACTAGTTTAACCCCTCCATATTCATGTTTGTCAAAGTCTTTGTTTGGTGCTGTCTCTTTTTTGTTGTATGTTATTTAACGGAACAGGGTCTTTCATTGGATTTTTCTTAATATGATGTTGAATTACTCACATTGGTTTCTTTGTCTGGTTTGGACCTATGCACAGAATACAAGCAGTGGACTTTGGTCCTTTGTTGAAAACTGCTTGGCGTTTTCTGTATAAGATTTTGTATTTTGCTGTTTTGTTGGATCATTTTCTCGTGGACATTTATTCCGCATCTCAGTTTTTTTCCAGTTTTGTGACTTTCATGAACAGAATGCAAAAATAGATGCAGGGAAGATTAATTAAGGACAGAAATATAAATGTACAACATTTAAAAAAAAATTCAAGTCAAATGTTATGGCCAAATTTTATTTCCTGTTTATTAGAAGAGCCTTTCCATATTTTTGTGACTTATTTTAATATTTTTTTTCTTTGACCTATGATATTTTTGAACATTTATTAAAATCAAAACACTTAAATACAAACTAGAGGTTCCCAGAAGCGGGACTTGCTCACCTTTGAACTTTACAAGAGTTAAATGACTACATTGTAGATTCAATGAGATTTGTGTTGTCTAGAAACAACCCCAAAAAAATAGCTGAAAATATTTTAATTACAAAAGTAACAAATGACTAGATACATTTGTCAACAAAACAATGGTAAAAATCTATCAACTTATCAGCAAAATCTAAAAACTATGATCAAAGAAATGGAATCATGGCTTCAAATGAATAATACTAGTATTAAAAAACTAATCTAAAAACTATGATTAACACAAATGGAACTAAGATATAAAATGAATCAAAGTAGTAAAAAAAACTACGATCAACGAAATGGAACCATGGCTTCAAATGAATAACACTAGTATTAAAAAACTAATCTAAAACTATGACTAACACAAATGGAACTAAGGTTTAATATGAATCAAACTAGTAACAAATTACGATGAATGAAATGGAACCATGGCTTCAAATGCATGATACTAGTATTAAAAAACTAATCTAACAAGAAATGTGTGCATCACAAAATATACGCCCGTCTATATAAATTATCAAACGGTATAATGGTAATTCAGTCAAACAACTAATCATGTGAGCAGGAAAAGTCAAAAAATATATTTATAGTAACAGTGACCTTGGCCTTTGACCTAATGACTCCAAAATAAATAGGGTTCTTCCTCTTCCACAGGGGAATCATGCGGTCAAGTTTGGTAAAGATTCAATATACAGAACTAAAGTCATGTGGAAACGACCCTGTTGTCAAACATTCTATTTATAGTAACTGTGACCTTGATCTTTGACCTAATGACCCCAAAATACATAGGGTTCTTTCCCTTCCACAGTGGAAGCATCTGGCCTAGTTTGGTAAAGATCCGATATACAGAATTAAAGTTATTGTGCGCAAACCTGTGTAAAAACCCGCCCGCCCGCCATACTCAATCACATAATACGGCCAGTCTCGAGACGGACATATAAAAACTATTACTTGTACAAATGGAACCATGGTATTAAATGAATGAAAAAACATGTAGTATAAAATGTAATTACTAAATAAAAACAACAAAACTTCATCTAAACTATCAAACTGTAATAAAACTGATGCTTCACTTTCACTGTGGAACCATTAGAATCACGCTCACGCTAGTCAAATAAATAAAACAAATTACGAGTGGTATCAATGTAAATTGCAACTGTCAGATCGTTTACAGTCAAAAGTTGGAAATTTGATGATAAAATAGCTTGATTGAATGCTTCATAAAAACATGTCTGCTGTGCTTCCAAATTTATTTCTCCATTTATAGTACCATAAAAATGATATAATACATATGAAACCTGACACCTTTCTTGCCTAAAAGTGACACTTGCTGGCAACTGATTGTGACTTAAATAACCAGTCACCCTGTTGTTTCGGCAATGACCCGGTACAAAGATGTTCCTTAGACTAAAATTTCGTCTAAATCGCGACTTTCAAATGATGTGTTGTTTGCACATTTCATAAATGTCAACACAGCTATCAGTGCAATAGCAGTGCATTGCATGCCATTGTATGGTTGAAAAATATGAAAACCTTGGTGAAAATGCCCAAGAATACTTCTTACCATCTTTGATACAATGTCTTCTTCAATCTTCTATCCACACTGTCCTGACCTAAATGTTGGTGTTGCTGCGGCTGACTAAGTTCTCACGTTTGTGCGTATCCGATACCGGCGCGCGTTATTTGCAAAATATAATGAAACAAAAAAAACCATACCATTTCAACACCACTAAATGATAAGTATTTTGATTATTTCCACTTGCACATGTGAGTAATTGTCGTCAATAAAAAACAAACCGCATCCATCAACCACCGTCTCTGTATAGACTAAGTACAGACTTAAGTTATAGGTTATTTTTAGAAACAAATGAGTATACTTCAACACACATATATTTCGCCGCTTTATTAAAGAGAGAACTGATCACAGTATCTTGACGTTTAATCTAGCGAAATAATAGAGAAAAATCTGTATAAAATCTGTATAATATGATAATAGGTGTTACCTAACTTGGGACCAAGTCCAATAATTTGTTTAAACAATATTAACTCAGATATATGGACCTATAATTTTTTTTCAAAATAGACCGGGGGTGGATCCAGACAAATAGGGGGACCCAAACCTTCCGTCGCTTTTAAAGGTTTTTAGCCAAAACGGGGACCTGCCATGCCCTCTCCTGTAGACTGTGCACACAGTCCGGTGTTGTATAATCCGGTACTCGACGTCTCAATTTCATAGAAAAGATTATTTCGGACAGGAGGAGGAAGAAATGAAACTCTGTTTAACGATATTGTCAGTCCCATGGTATATGTTTAATGGGCTAGAACACACTGCGATTTTGAGTAATTGTTTAACATTCATAACCGGAAGTAGTCCCAGATTACTGCGCATCCGATTTTCTGCAGATTTAACCATGTATTGGTTTCCGGTGTGTCATTTCCGGTGCAAGGAACTTAATCCATTAGTGATATCTGTATCTGTATCTGTATCTGGTACGTTGTATCTGTATCTATTGTTGTACAATTTCATCATACTGGGTTTCAGTTAGATGAAATAAAAACAGGCTCCCATGAGCCTGTAATCGCTCACCTGGATCAAAGCTGCTTTCAATAACAACGCAACTGCACTGTGGCGGCCATCTTGGTGGGAGAGCGCGACTGCCGCACACAATTTTGGAAGAGGACCATCTAATGACTATGTTATCAGAGTTTGGTTCCAATTGAGCAATTGGTTCCAGACAAGAAGAATTGTATGTGAATTTCCCATAGGGTCCTATGTTAAATTAAATTCGGTTGTGGTGGCCATCTTGGTCGAAGGGCCGAACCGCCGCATACATTTTTGGAAGAGAAGCATCCAATGACTATTTCATCAAAATTTTGTTCTTATTGAGCAAATGGTTTCAGACAAGAAGATTTTTATGGGAATTTCCCATAGGGTCCTATGTTAAATTAAGTTCGACTGTGGTGGCCATCTTGGTCGGAGGGCCGAACCGCCGGATACATTTTTGGAAGAGAAGCATCCAATGACTATTTCATCAAAATTTTGTTCTTATTGAGCAAATGGTTTCGGACAAGAAGATTTTTATGGGAATTTCCCATAGGGTCCTATGTTAAATTAAGTTCGACTGTGGTGGCCATCTTGGTCGGAGGTCTGAAATGCCAGACATCATTTTGGAAGGGGACCACCCAAGGATCATTTCAGTAAAGATTGGTTGAGATTGGCTCAGTAGTTTCAGAGGAGAAGATTTTTTTTAAATTTCATCCCCCCTTTTGTCTATTTTAGCTTGGCGGCCATCTTGGTTGGAAGTCGGGATCACTGGATACAATTTTGGAAGGGGGCCATCCAAGGATCATTCCACAAAAGTTTGGTTGCAATTGGCCCAGTGGTTTCTGAGGAGAAGATTTTTATGTGAATTTCCCATAGCGTCCTATGTTAAGCTATGTTCGGCTGTGGGGTCCATCTTGGTCGAAGGGCCGAACCGCCGGACACATTTTTGGAAGAAAACCATCCAATGACTATTTCATCAACATTTTGTTCTTATTGAGCAAATGGTTTCAGACAAGAAGATTTTTATGGGAATTTCCCATAGGGTCCTATGTTAAATTAAGTTCGGCTGTGGCGACCATCTTGGTCGGTGTTCTGAAATGCCAGACACAATTTTGGAAGAGGACCACCCAAGAATCATTTAAGGCAAAGTTTGGTTGAGATTGGCTCAGTAGTTTCAGAGGAGAATATTTAAATGTGATCTTTTATCAAAATATGCCTAATTTGCATAATCGGTATAAATCGGCGGAAAGAAATATTTCACACAAAAACCCCGAACATATGTTAAACTACTTCTTTCCATGTAGCTGCAGTTAAAATTTGAGCTCAATTTGACTTATACTAAAGCAACACTGGACAATTAAAATTTCATCCCCCCTTTTTCTATTTTTAGCTTGGCGGCCATCTTGGTTGAAAGTCGGGATCACCGGACACATTTTGGACGAGGGCCATCCAAGGACCATTCCGCCAAAGTTTGGTTGCAATTGGCCCAGTGGTTTCTGAGGAGAAGATTAAAATGTGAAATGTTGACGGACGGATGAAAAGTGATGGCAATAGCTCACGCTAAAAAGGGCAATAACTCCAAAATGGGTAATGAGATTTACTTCAAAATTGCAAGGTAGGTAGATCTTGACATGCTGCACATTTTTGCAATTTAAACTTAACGTCCATCTCTAAATAGTTTTTGAAATATAAGACGAAAACTATTAAAATTAAAAAAAAATTATGAAAAAAAAGCAATAACTCCAAGATGGGTTATCAGATTTACTTGCAGGGTAGGTAGATATTGACATGCTGAACATGTTTGCAGTTTCAACTTACCATCTGTCTCTTACAGTTTTTGAAATAAAGGACAAAAAGTATTAAACTTTTGAAAATTTGATGAAAAAAGGGAAATAACTCCAAAATCGGTAATGGGATTTATTTCAAAATTGCACGGTGGGTAGTTCTTGACATGCTGCAATTTAAACCTAACCTTTATCACTTATAGTTTTTGAAATATAGGACGAAATATAAGACGAAAAGTATTAAAATTTTACAAATTTGCTGAAAAAAGGGCAATAACTCCAAGATGGGTAATCAGATTTACTTCAAAATTGCAGGGTATGTGGATCTTGCTGTGCTGATCATTTTTACCCCATGTCAGATTTTTGATATTATTAACGGTTTTTGAGTTATTACACAAAACCTGCAATTTTACCATATGTTATATTTTTGGTAACAGCGGCCATGTTGGTTGGTGCACGGCATCACCGGACACAATTTTGAAACTAGATACCCTAGGGTGATTCTGACCCTTTGGGTCAGGTGAGTTAAAAAAGGGGGTCCACAAATCGGGTACCTATGATTTGTAAGGGAATAAGGGAATGTTTTATTGATGAAAGCAGAATCTTGAAGTAAATAAAATCTCAGAATTAAAATATCCGACTTAAATTCTAACCATTACAATGGCTTGTATATACTGTAGTTTTAAACTGTATGTTCTTTAGTAGTTAAAATAAAATGTTAATGTTATAAATACACCAAGAGATATTATTATTGGAATTCCCCTTACCTTAAAATAGAAAAATCTATTATTGTGAATGAAGAAAAATATAAGTTTTGTCCCTTTGCAAATATTTAATATGCAAATATCCTGAAGTATAATAAACCAATTGTAATATTTTTAATGACATATATAAAGCTCATTACTCTGACATTGTGTGCCAGGTCCGAAGAGTTGGGTTACCCTATATGATGAATTCTATACCTATCCAGCTCACTATTTGACCTGGATCTTTTTTTACATGTTTATTCTGAAAAACATGTTGTTGGTAATATAAAACATAATATTTTTATTCTGAAAAACATGATGGGATCCTGCAACTTGTTGGTAATATATAAAACATAATATTTTTATTCTGAAAAACATGATGGGATCCTGCAAATTGTAGGTAATATATAAAAGATAATATTTTAATTCTGAAAAACATGATGGGATCCTGCAAATTGTAGGTAATATATAAAAGATAATATTTTTATTCTGAAAAACATGGTCAGATCCTGCAACTCAACAGAAATATAGGTAAAATGTAAAGAAATTGCAGATAATTCATGTCCAAAAAGTAAAAAAGTCTGATTTTTGTTACATGTGGTACAGATTTACTGGCTAGGAGGGTAAAGCATATAGCACCCCTTTCCCTCAAAGCTAAATGGTTGGACCCTAAAGTAAATAAAAAAACAAATTCTCAAAATATTACCGGTAAGTATGATGTTGTTGGGTTTTTCATTCCCTGCCTGGAGATAGATATGCAATATCATCACAATTTTCATACCATCACAAAACATTGCGGTCATTATTTGATGGAACTGTCACAATCCAATCACACCTCTCACTTGCTTCCCTTGACTAACATGTCGCGGCGTTTGAAATCTGTAGAAACCACATTACGGGTCACATGCGAATGACCTCATGTCATGAATATTTCAAAAGAAATAAATCATGGAAACCAGAATGTGTTTTGAGTTTTAAGATGGGTTGGCGGATATTAGTATTTTATCCCGAGCCAGAGGCCAGTTGGCGGATATTAGTATTTTATCCCGAGCCAGAGGCCAGTTGGCGGATATTAGTATTTTATCCCGAGCCAGAGGCGAGTTGGCGGATATTAGTATTTTATCCCGAGCCAGAGGCGAGTTGGCGGATATTAGTATTTTATCCCGAGCCAGAGGCGAGTTGGCGGATATTAGTATTTTATCCCAACCCAGAGCCGAGGGATAACATTTACTAATATCCGCCAACCCATGTTAAAACTCAAAACACATTCTGGCTTCCATGAATTATTTCGATTCTGATATGTCTAAGAGTACAAATACAGTAGTATACTTTGATTGGAAGACGGTAATTTATATTTACGTTTGCGGACAATGTCGCACACAATTTATGCTGCCAAATTCGTGCAGACGATAATTCAGAATTTTTATTTTTTACATCCAAATTTGATGTAGTTTTATTCTTGGTATGATTGTGTTGAGACTTGCAGTAACATGTTGACAGATTTCCTCTGTATTTTACAGTTTGCTAGATAAACTTAACCAAAAGGAACCCAAATCATGCCAAATTTCAAAATTTAAACTTTTATTTTGTCTTTGCCACTTCAGATTACTTGAACAAAGTTGATGAAGGTAATTCAAACATTTAATTCTCTCCTGTTTCACCATTTAAAAGCATAAACATTATTTATACATTTGTATAAGGGAATGTTTTATTGATGAAAGCAGAATCTTGAAGTAAATAAAATCTCAAAATTAAAATATCCCACTCAAATCTAACTATTACAATGGCTTGTGTATATTTGTGTTATAAATTATGTTACAGTAGTTAAAATACATTGTACAGAAAATAAAAGTAAAACCTTTTCAATTTTAATAGACATTGTTAATTCTATAAATACACCAAGAAATCAATATTATTATTGAAAATCCCCTTACCTTAAAATAGAAAAAAAATTGTGATTAAAGAAAAATATAAGTTTTGTCCCTTTGCAAATGATTAATATGCAAATATCCTGAATTCGAATAAATCAGTTGTAATATTTTAAATGACATATATGTAGCTCATTACATTAATATAGTATGCCAGGTCCGGAGAGTTGGGTTACCCAATCATGCTTATCTCAATACATTCCCAGCTTACCATTTGACCTGGTGTCTTTTTATTTGTTGGTAATATATAAAAGACAAGTAAAACTTTGATGTTGAGCATCAAGTCGCCGCAAAACTATTGTAAACAGGAACAAAGTGATAGAACATTTTTCAAAGTTTTTGTTTTTGCTGTCTCCTTTTGGTTCTATGTTATTTGTCTTGAATAGTGTCTTTCATTGGGTTTTTCTTAGTCTGATGATGAATTATCAAACGGTATAATGGTAATTCAGTCAAACAACTAATCATGTGAGCAGGAAAAGTCAAAAATTATATTTATAGTAACAGTGACCTTGGCCTTTGACCTAATGACTCCAAAATAAACAGGGTTCTTCCTCTTCCACAGGGGCATCATGCGGTCAAGATTGGGTAAGATGCAATATACAGAACTAAAGTTATCATGTGGAAATGACCCTGTTGTCAAAAGTTCTATTTATAGTAACGGTGACATTGACCTTTGACCTAATCACCCCAAAATACATAGGGTTCTTTCCCTTCTACAGGGGGATCATGTAGCCAAGTTTGGTAAAGATCCAATATACAGAACTAAAGTTATTGTGCGGAAATCTGTGTGGACGCCCGCCCGCCCGCCTGCCCGCCATACTCAATCACATAATACGGCCCGTCTCCAGACGGACGTATACAAACTATGACTTATACAAATGGAACCATGGTATAAAATGAATGAAACAACATGTAGTATAAAATGTAATGAAACAACATGTAGTATAAAATGTAATGAAACAACATGTAGTATAAAATGTAATGAAACAACATGTAGTATAAAATGTAATGAAACAATATGTAGTATAAAATGTAATGAAACAACATGTAATATAAAATGTAATGAAACAACATGTAGTATAAAATGTAATGACTAAATAAAAACAACAAAACTTCATCTAAATTATCAAACTGTAATAAAACTGATGCTCCATTTTCACTGTGGAACCATTAGAATCACGCTCATGGTAGTCAAATAAATAAAACAAATTACGAGTGGTATCAATGTAAATTGCTACTGTCAGATCGTTTACAGTCAAAAGTTGGAAATTTGATAATAAAATAGCTTGATTGAATGCTTGATAAAAACATGTCTGCTGTGCTTCCAAATTTATTTCTCCATTTATAGTACCAAAAGAATTATCTAAAACATATGAAACATGACACCTTTCTTGCCTAACAGTGACACTTGTTGGCAACTGATTGTGTCTTAAATAACTAGTTACCCTGTTGTTTCGGCAATGACCCGGTACAAAGATGTTCCTTAGACTAAAATTTCGTCTAAATCGCGACTTTCAAATGACGTGTTGTTTGCACATTTCATAAATGTCAACAAAGCTAGCAGTGCTACAGCAGTGCATTGCATGCCATTGCATGGTTGAAAAATATGACAACCTTGGTGAAAATGCCCAAGAATACTTCTTACCATCTTTGATACAATGTCTTCTTCAATCTTCTACCCAGACTGTCCTGACCTAAATGTTGTTGTTTGTGCGTATCCGATACCGACGCGCGTTATTTGCAAAATATAATGAAACAAATAAAACCATACCATTTCAACACCACTAAATGATAAGTATTTTAATTATTTCCACTTGCACATGTGAGTAATTGTCGTTAATAAAAACAAACCGCATCCATCAACCAGAGACGGTATATACACAGTCTCTGTATAAACCTTAAGTACAGCCTTAAGTTATAGGTTATTTTTAGAAACGAACGAGTTTACTTCAACACACATAGATTTCGTCGCTTTATTAAAGAGAGAACTGATCACAGTATCTTGACGTTTAATCTAGCGAAATAATAGAGAAAAATCTGTATAAAATCTGTATAATATGATAATAGGTTTTACCTAACTTGGGACGAAGTCCTATAATTTTCTTAAACAATATTAACTCAGATATATGGACCTATAAGTTTTTTTCAAAGTAGACCGGGGGCGGATCCATACTTCCTCAAAAGAAGGGACAAATAGGGGGACCCAAACCTTTCGTCGCTTTTAAAGGTTTTTCTCCAAAACGGGGACCTGCCATGCCCTGTCCTGTAGACTGTGCACCCAGTCCGGTGTTGTATAATCCGGTACTCGACGTCTCAATTTCATAGAAAATATTATTTCGGACAGGAGGAGGAAGAAATGAAACTCTGTTTAACGATATTGTCAGTCCCATGGTATATGTTTAATGGGCTAGAACACACGGCGATTTTGAGTCATTTTTTAACATTCATAACCGGAAGTAGTTCCAGATTACTGCGCATCCGATTTTCTGCAGATTTAACCATGTATTGGTTTCCGGTGTGTCATTTCCGGTGCAAGGAATTTAATCCATTAGTGGTATCTGTATCTGTATCTGGTACGTTGTATCTGTATCTTTTGTTGTACAATTTCATCATACTGGGTTTCAGTTAGGTGAAATAAAAAGTGGCTCCCATGAGCCTGTAATCGCTCACCTGGATCAAAGCTGCTTTCAATAACAACGCAACTGCACTGTGGCGGCCATCTTTGTGGGAGAGCGCGACTGCCGGACACAATTTTGGAAGAGGATCATCCAATGACTATTCCATCAAAGTTTGGTTCTAATTGAGCTACTGGTTCCAGACAAGATGGTTTTGATGTGAATTTCCCATAGGGTCCTATGTTAAACTAAGCACAGCTGTGCAACCATCTTGGTCAAAGGGCGGGACCCCCAGACACAATTTGGTAGAGGACCATCCAATGACTACTCCATCAAAGGTTGGTTCCAATTGAGCAACTGGTTCCAGACAAGAAGATGTTTATGTGAATTTCCCATAGGGTCCTATGTTAAACTAAGTTCGGCTGTGGGGGCCATCTTGGTCGAAGGGCCGAACCGCCGGACACATTTTTGGAAGAGAACCATCCAATGACCATTTCATCAAATTTTGTTCTTATTGAGCAAATGGTTTCAGACAAGAAGATTTTTATGGGAATTTCCCATAGGGTCCTATGTTTAATTAAGTTCGGCTGTGGTGGCTTTCTTGGTCGGAGGTCTGATATGCCAGACATAAATTTGGAAGGGGACCACCCAAGGATCATTTCAGTAAAGTTTGGTTGAGATTGACTCTGTAGTTTCAGAGGAGAAGATTTTTTTAGAATTTCATCCCCCCTTTTTTCTAATTTGCATAATCGGTCAAAATCGGCAAATGTTCAAAGTTCATAAAAAATCCCGTAATATATGTTAAAAAGCTCATCATTATGCTTATACAGTTCAAATTTGGGCACATTCTGGCTTAAAATAGAGTAGTTTTGGCCATTTGAAGCAATTTCTATTTTTAGTAACGGCGGCCATCATGGATACAGGAAGGCGCTGACGGGCACAATTTTGAAAGGGAACCACCTAAGGATCATTCAGACAAAGTTTGGTTGAAATTGGCCGAGTGGTTTCTAACAAGAAGATTTCTAAATGATTGTTTTGCTTATTTATGCCTAATTTGCATAATCGGTCAACATCGGCAAAAGTTCAGAGTTCATAAAAAGTCCCATAATATATGTTAAAAAGCTCATCATTATGCTTATACAGTTCAAATTTGGACACATTCTGGCTTAAAATAAAGCAGTTTTGGCCATTTGAAGAAATTTCTATTTTTAGTAACGGCGGCCATCTTGGATGGAGGACATGGCTATCGGACATAATTTTGGAAGGGACCAACCCAGGTACCATCCCTGACAGGTTTGGTTTAATTTGGTTGAGCGGTTTTAGAGGAGAAGATTTAAATGTGATCTTTTATCAAAATATGCCTAAAGAAATTGCAGATAATTCATGTCCAAAAAGTAAAAAAGTCTGATTTTTGTTACATGTGGTACAGATTTACTGGCTAGGAGGGTAAAACATATAGCACCCCTTTCCCTCAAAGATAAATGGTTGGACCCTAAAGTAAATACATTTTTTTTCTCAAAATATTAAGTATGATGTTGCTGGGTTTTTCATTCCCTGCCTGGAGATAGATATGCAATATCATCACAATTTTCATACCATCACAAAAATTTGCGTTCATTATTTGATGGAACTGTCACAATCCAATCACACCTCTCAATTGACTAACATGTCGCGGCGTTTGAAATCTGTAGAAACCACATTACGGGTCACATGCGAATGACCTCATGTCATGAATATTTCAAAATAAATAAATCATGGAAACCAGAATGTGTTTTGAGTTTTAAGATGGGTTGGCGGATTTTAGTATTTTATCCCGAGCCAGAGGCGAGTTGGCGGATATTAGTATTTTATCCCGAGCCAGAGGCGAGTTGGCGGATATAAGTATTTTATCCCAAGCCAGAGGCGAGGGATACAATTTAGCAATATCCGCCATCCCATGTTAAAACTCAAAACACATTCTGGCTTCCATGAATTATTTCGAATCTGATATGTCTAAGAGTACAAATACAGTAGTATACTTTGATTGGAAGCCGCCATTTTGAATATGCAAATGAGCATATCACCTTATCATTCCTGGCTATGTGGAAGACGGTAATTTATATTTACGTTTGCGGACAATGTCGCACACAATTTATGCTGCCAAATTCGTGCATGCGATAATTCATCAACATGTACATTTACGACGGGAAAGTCAGTCACATGCACTGGCGCATGTGCTAATGAGATTATACCCAATCGATAAATCGCTCGTTTGTTTACAAAGCGAAAGAAGGACGTTATGTTAGAATTAATGATATATTAAATATGATTTATGACCTGTTTCAGCCAATCTGATTGTCCGTAGTAAACAAAGCAGTTTAATTTTAAATTTGAAAGCTTTCATAGTCTCCTAATGGCCATTTTCATTGGACGGTAAGATAGGGTCACACGCATTTGACCCGTAAAGGGATTTTCTCAGTTCTCACACCCAGCCATATCAGTTTACAGTCAAAAGTTGGAAATTTGATAATAAAATAGCTTGATTGAATGCTTGATAAAAACATGTCTGCTGTGCTTCCAAATTCTACGTATAATTTCATGTTTTACGTAAATGTCCGTAGGTTAAATAACTGTCAGTTTTAACTTTGTTTATGCGTACACATGCTTTTTTCTTTTTTGCCGCAATGCTATAGTGCTTTCCCGTGTTTTTCGTGGTCACTGGTCGATGTGTTGACAAGGATAGTCCTGACCGGTAATTACAAAAAAATTCTTCTCACACTTTCCCTTTACGTTAGTGCAATAAAATGCTTGACATGAATCCATAATGATATTGTAAATATCAAAAGATAAATATACGACTTTATTTTACGAATTACATAATTTTTAATGATAAAATTGCGCCTGATCAATGCTGATACCATACCTACTGTACGACGTCACGGGCAGGATAAATCAGAGAATGGATTATGCCTTTTGTCTCCTCCACATTGAAGAGTTTTGAAAAATGGCGATCCCCATTATTTGATGCTACAGGCAACTTCAATCACCAAATTCTACCTTACGGTATACTATTTTTAACATTCATTAGCACAAATGTCTTTTATTTACTGTCATTTAAATTTTCACACTAACTTGTTAAGACCATGGCCAATTTTACCATTTTTAATTCTTTAGGATATTGATGGAATAGCCATTACCAGCGCATCACCTTGACCGCCTCGAATATTAAAATTACTGTATTTGTCCTATTAGAATCGAAATAATTCATGCCGGCCATACTTTATTGTTATTCAAATATATTCATGAATATTTAACCCCTGAGATTTAACCCCTCGCTATCGTTCGGGGTTAAATATTCATCAATATAATGCATACCCATATTTGAATAATAATAAAGTATGTCTATATTTCAATTAAAGTTTTAATTAGTTTTGCATGATCAGATTTTACTTAGTTTGTCTTCCATATAGGATTTTCGTGGACTATATTTTTGTGCGGCTTAACTTAACTCAATTTCCGGCAAACAATTTAAGAAGAATTTCTACTATGTACTTACGAGGTTATTTGCAGGGTAGCGAGAATGGCCGAGTAGCTACGATTGCCATATCAGTTAGGGGAGCAAGTGCGAGATCGATGTGATTTTATTCAAATTGGGTCTGTCATTCGGACAAAAGAAATACAGCATTTTAATTTTTTACATCCAAATTTGATGTAGTTTTATTCTTGCTATGATTGTGTTGAGACTTGCAGTAACATGTTGACAGATTTCCTCTGTATTTTACAGTTTTCTAGATAAACTTAACCAAAAGGGACCCAAATCATGCCAAATTTCAAAATTTAAACTTTTTATTTTGTCTTCCCCACTTCAAAGTACTTTAACAAAGTTGATGAAGGTAATTCAAATATGTAATTCTCTCCTGTTTCACCATTTAAAAGCATAAACATTATTTATACATTTGTATAAGGGAATGTTTTATTGATGAAAGCATAATCTTGATGTAAATAAAATCTCAAAATTAAAATATCCCACTCAAATCTAACTATTACAATGGCTTGTGTATATTGTTTGTTATAAATTATATGCTACAGTAGTTAAAATACATTGTACAGAAAATAAAAGTAAAACCTTTTCAATTTTAATAGACATTGTTAATTCTATAAATACACCAAAAAATCAATATTATTATTGGAAATCCCCTTACCTTAAAATAGAAAAAAAATTGTGAATAAAGAAAAATATAAGTTTTGTCCCTTTGCATATGATTAATATGCAAATATCCTGAATTCGAATAAATCAATTGTAATATTTTAAATGACATATATATGCTCATTACTCTAATATTGTGTAGCCAGGTCCGGAGAGTTGGGTTACCCAATCATGCTAACTAGAATCTCTATACATTCCCAGCTTACCATTTGACCTGGTGTCTTTTTATTTCTTGGTAATATATAAAAGACAAGTAAAACTTTGATGCTGAGCATCAAGTCGCCGCAAAACTATTGTAAACAGGAACAAAGTGATAGAACATTTTTCAAAGTTTTTGTTTTTGCCGTCTTCTTTTAGTTGTATGTTATTTGTCTTGAATAGTGTCTTTCATTGGGTTTGTCTTAGTCTGATGATGAATTAAGCAGTGGACATTGGTCCTTTGTTGAAGACTGCTCAACGTTATCTGAGGTTTTGTATTTTGCTGTTTTGTTGGATTGTTGTTATGAACAGTGAGTGTTCACTAGGAAATATCTCTCTAGTCTTGTATTTTTGTAGTCCTTTTGTGTAGTTATTTTTCTAGCTGAATTGAATCTTTTCAGATATTGATTTTTATTGTGGGTTGTTGTTGTGCTTTGACATTGGGAATTTCAGGGGGAGGGTTGATATCTCACAAAACTAGTTTAACCCCTCCATATTCATGTTTGTCAAAGTCTTTGTTTGGTGCTGTCTCTTTTTTGTTGTATGTTATTTAACGGAACAGGGTCTTTCATTGGATTTTTCTTAATATGATGTTGAATTACTCACATTGGTTTCTTTGTCTGGTTTGGACCTATGCACAGAATACAAGCAGTCGACTTTGGTCCTTTGTTGAAAACTGCTTGGCGTTTTCTGTATAAGATTTTGTATTTTGCTGTTTTGTTGGATCATTTTCTCGTGGACATTTATTCCGCATCTCAGTTTTTTCCAGTTTTGTGACTTTCATGAACAGAATGCAAAAATAGATGCAGGGAAGATTAATTAAGGACAGAAATATAAATGTACAACATTTAAAAAAAAATTCAAGTCAAATGTTATGGCCAAATTTTATTTCCTGTTTATTAGAAGAGCCTTTCCATATTTTTGTGACTTATTTTAATATTTTTTTTCTTTGACCTATGATATTTTTGAACATTTATTAAAATCAAAACACTTAAATACAAACTAGAGGTTCCCAGAAGCGGGACTTGCTCACCTTTGAACTTTACAAGAGTTAAATCACTACATTGTAGATACAGATATTACAATTCAATGAGATTTGTGTTGTCTAGAAACAACCCCAAAAAAATAGCTGAAAATATTTTAATTACAAAAGTAACAAATGACTAGATACATTTGTCAACAAAACAATGGTAAAAATCTATCAACTTATCAGCAAAATCTAAAAACTATGATCAAAGAAATGGAATCATGGCTTCAAATGAATAATACTAGTATTAAAAAACTAATCTAAAAACTATGATTAACACAAATGGAACTAAGATATAAAATGAATCAAAGTAGTAAAAAAAACTACGATCAACGAAATGGAACCATGGCTTCAAATGAATAACACTAGTATTAAAAAACTAATCTAAAAACTATGACTAACACAAATGGAACTAAGGTTTAATATGAATCAAACTGGTAACAAATTACGATGAATGAAATGGAACCATGGCTTCAAATGCATGATACTAGTATTAAAAAACTAATCTAACAAGAAATGTGTGCATCACAAAATATACGCCCGTCTATATAAATTATCAAACGGTATAATGGTAATTCAGTCAAACAACTAATCATGTGAGCAGGAAAAGTCAAAAAATATATTTATAGTAACAGTGACCTTGGCCTTTGACCTAATGACTCCAAAATAAATAGGGTTCTTCCTCTTCCACAGGGGAATCATGCGGTCAAGTTTGGTAAAGATTCAATATACAGAACTAAAGTCATGTGGAAACGACCCTGTTGTCAAACATTCTATTTATAGTAACTGTGACCTTGATCTTTGACCTAATGACCCCAAAATACATAGGGTTCTTTCCCTTCCACAGTGGAAGCAACTGGCCTAGTTTGGTAAAGATCCGATATACAGAATTAAAGTTATTGTGCGCAAACCTGTGTAAAAACCCGCCCGCCGGCAATACTCAATCACATAATACGGCCAGTCTCGAGACGGACATATAAAAACTATTACTTGTACAAATGGAACCATGGTATTAAATGAATGAAAAAACATGTAGTATAAAATGTAATTACTAAATAAAAACAACAAAACTTCATCTAAACTATCAAACTGTAATAAAACTGATGCTTCACTTTCACTGTGGAACCATTAGAATCACGCTCACGCTAGTCAAATAAATAAAACAAATTACGAGTGGTATCAATGTAAATTGCAACTGTCAGATCGTTTACAGTCAAAAGTTGGAAATTTGATGATAAAATAGCTTGATTGAATGCTTCATAAAAACATGTCTGCTGTGCTTCCAAATTTATTTCTCCATTTATAGTACCATAAAAATGATATAATACATATGAAACCTGACACCTTTCTTGCCTAAAAGTGACACTTGCTGGCAACTGATTGTGACTTAAATAACCAGTCACCCTGTTGTTTCGGCAATGACCCGGTACAAAGATGTTCCTTAGACTAAAATTTCGTCTAAATCGCGACTTTCAAATGATGTGTTGTTTGCACATTTCATAAATGTCAACAAAGCTATCAGTGCATTGCATGCCATTATATGGTTGAAAAATATGACAACCTTGGTGAAAATGCCCAAGAATACTTCTTACCATCTTTGATACAATGTCTTCTGCAATCTTCTACCCACACTGTCCTGACCTAAATGTTGTTGTTGCTGCGGCTAATTAATTTCTCACGTTTGTGCGTATCCGATACCGGCGCGCGTTATTTGCAAAATATAATGAAACAAAAAAAACCATACCATTTCAACACCACTAAATGATAAGTATTTTGATTATTTCCACTTGCACATGTGAGTAATTGTCGTCAATAAAAAACAAACCGCATCCATCAACCACCGTCTCTGTATAGACTAAGTACAGACTTAAGTTATAGGTTATTTTTAGAAACAAATGAGTTTACTTCAACACACATATATTTCGCCGCTTTATTAAAGGGAGAACTGATCACAGTATCTTGACGTTTAATCTAGCGAAATAATAGAGAAAAATCTGTATAAAATCTGTATAATATGATAATAGGTGTTACCTAACTTGGGACCAAGTCCAATAATTTTTTTAAACAATATTAACTCAGATATATGGACCTATAATTTTTTTTCAAAATAGACCGGGGGTGGATCCAGACAAATAGGGGGACCCAAACCTTCCGTCGCTTTTAAAGGTTTTTAGCCAAAACGGGGACCTGCCATGCCCTCTCCTGTAGACTGTGCACCCAGTCCGGTGTTGTATAATCCGGTACTCGACGTCTCAATTTCATAGAAAATATTATTTCGGACAGGAGGAGGAAGAAATGAAACTCTGTTTAACGATATTGTCAGTCCCATGGTATATGTTTAATGGGCTAGAACACACTGGTAATATATAAAACATAATATTTATATTCTGAAAAACATGATGGGATCCTGCAACTTGTAGGTAATATATAAAAGATAATATTTTTATTCTGAAAAACATGGTTCAGATCCTGCAACTCAACGGAAATCTGGGTAAAATTTAAAGAAATTGCTGATATTTCATGTCCAAAAAGTAAAAAAGTCTGAATTGTGTTACATGTGGTACAGATTTACTAGCTAGGAAGGTAAAAACATATAGCACCCCCTTTCCCTCAAAGATAAATGGTTGAACCCTAAAGTAAATAAATAAACAAAATTCTCAAAATATTAAGTATGATGTTGCTGGGTTTTTCATTCCCTGCCTGGAGATAGATATGCAATATCATCACAATTTTCATACCATCACAAAAATTTGCGGTCATTATTTGATGGATCTGTCACAATTCAATCACACCTCTCACTTGCTCCCCTTGACTAACATGTCGCGGCGTTTGAAATCTGTAGAAACCACATTACGGGTCACATGCGAATGACCTAATGTCATGAATATTTTAAAAGAAATAAATCATGGAAGCCAGAATGTGTTTTGAGTTTTAACATGGGTTGGTGGATATTAGTATTTTATCCCGAGCCAGGTGCGAGTTGGCGGATATTAGTATTTTATCCCGAGCCAGACGAGTTGGCGGATATTAGTATTTTATCCCGAGCCAGAGGCGAGTTGGCGGATATTAGTATTTTATCCCAAGCCAGAGGCGAGGGATAAAATTTACTAATATCCGCCAACCCATGTTAAAACTCAAAACACATTCTGGCTTCCATGAATTATTTCGATTCTGATATGTCTAAGGGTACAAATACAGTAGTATACTTTGATTGGAAGACGGTCATTTATATTTACGTTTGCGGACAATGTCGCACACAATTTATGCTGCCAAATTCGTGCAGACGATAATTCATCAACATGTACATTTACGACTGGAAAGTCACATAGCCAGAAATGATAGGTGATTTGCTCATTTGCATATTCAAAATGGCGGCTCAAAGAGAATTTGGATTTTAGCATATAGTTGAACGGGAAACTTTCTGTTAGCTTGGGCCGGACAATTTTCCGGGATAAAAAATCAAACTATGCACCGGTTTGAACAATATCTCAAATTATTACAGCTGTACCATGAAAGCTCAAGGTTCCCATCCAGTTTCAAATTTTGAAGCGTAAGCGCCATTCAAAAGCATTGAAAAGAAGTGAACAAATGCATCCTGCACGGTTTTCAAGACCTAAAAGCACTTTTCGTACAATCCCCATTCTAGTTGCCGGGACAAATTCGGTCAGTTCCGGTAACATTGTTGAGGAATCTTTCTTCGACAAATATTTTGCTGAAAAATTAAAGGTTCCCACGATAATTTAAAAGAGGGCTTCACAAGTTTTTTTTACCTTTCTAGTAGAGATTCATTAGGGGTTCGCGCAAAAAAATCTACTATTTCGTAAAACTGCTTCTGCTAGACATAGCATTATTTGAGTAAGCACCGCATTCCATTGGAAATGTAAATAAACAATTAAAAAAAGGCTTCACAAGGGTATTTTTTTATTTCGACAAAACAACAGAACAAGTAACTATAATACAATTGATAACAATACTGACTGATATATAAAGTTAAAAAAAATTAACAATATATATACAAAACGATTTCAATGACATACTAATACTTATGTGGGGCAGAAATTGAAAAAAAATGCACAATACATGTTTTATTTACATATTTTTATTTCGTGGAAAAAAGGGGGGGCAGTGCATTAAATATATTTTCGATCTTTTACACACATCATCGGATTCCTAATAAACATATGATGACAATTAATTTTGATACGATCACAAATAATTATGAAGTTATTTATGTGATCAAAACTGTGATGAAATATTATTTAAAAAAAATAGATACGAGTTTTCATCAGCGTCTTCCAAATTTGGTTCAACGTTTATTTGCTGACGTCATACATGACGCGATTTGGTTTATGAATATTCATGAGCAAAATCACCCATGATTTCTGGCTATGAGCCACATGCACCGCCGCATGTGCTAATGAGATTACACCCAATCGATAAATCGCTCGTTTGTTTACAAAGCGAAAGAAGGACGTTATGTTAGAATTAATGATAGATTAAATACGATTCTAATATGACTCCCATATTCGGTATACAAATAAAGGCATATCTGAATAACAATCAAAAATAGGCCACACATGCGCGCTGAGCTAAGAAAAAAAGCATCTACATAAACACTGACTATTTTCAGAAAATTCTTCATGGTTAGCGATTTTCTATTATTGTTTATCTAAAAATTGTTGAAATAAATGAAGTTAAAATTAAATAAATCCTAATCAAGTCTTATCATAATTAAACTCTTATAAACTCGGCTTACCTTTCGTTGACTGTCTCCATGTTTATCTCCGATCCGACTGGCTGTGTTCAACTGGTAATTTCGTTGTTAATCATTTAAAGTTGTTTATTTGTAATAAAATTTATATTGAACCTTGTCAATAAAATTCCTTTCTGTATTTTAAGCCACAGTTTCAACCACAATTTCGCTTTCAATATCTTAAAGGAAAAGACCAGTCAGTTGAACAATTGTTATAATTCAATACATTGTAACTTTTTATTTGTAAATAACTAATTATTAAACAAAAAACACCTTTATTAACATTATTATGCCGAATTAAAAATATGAATATTTGGAATTTCCTGTCGCAGTGTAAGCGGCCATGACACCTCTTCGTGTGACGTCACTCAGTCAGATCATGTTAGTTGAATAAATGAATAAATTTGTACTCTTCCCAACATCGTGCCCTTTTGTTTATGTTTTAATATCAGATAAACTGCAATACAATGTTTACAATTGTATATCGTCCTAAATGTTTTCTTAATATTCCCGTCCCATGTTGCATTTTCATAAAACAAATGAGTTTATTTGTAGTTGGGGGGGGGAGGGGGGGGGGGTATCTACGTATAATTTCATGTTTTACGTAAATGTCCGTAGGTTAAATAACTGTCAGTTTTAACTTTGTTTATGCGTACACATGCTTTTTTCTTTTTTGCCGCAATGCTATAGTGCTTTCCCGTGTTTTTCGTGGTCACTGGTCGATGTGTTGACAAGGATAGTCCTGACCGGTAATTACAAAAAAATTCTTCTCACACTTTCCCTTTACGTTAGTGCAATAAAATGCTTGACATGAATCCATAATGATATTGTAAATATCAAAAGATAAATATACGACTTTATTTTACGAATTACATAATTTTTAATGATAAAATTGCGCCTGATCAATGCTGATACCATACCTACTGTACGACGTCACGGGCAGGATAAATCAGAGAATGGATTATGCCTTTTGTCTCCTCCACATTGAAGAGTTTTGAAAAATGGCGATCCCCATTATTTGATGCTACAGGCAACTTCAATCACCAAATTCTACCTTACGGTATACTATTTTTAACATTCATTAGCACAAATGTCTTTTATTTACTGTCATTTAAATTTTCACACTAACTTGTTAAGACCATGGCCAATTTTACCATTTTTAATTCTTTAGGATATTGATGGAATAGCCATTACCAGCGCATCACCTTGACCGCCTCGAATATTAAAATTACTGTATTTGTCCTATTAGAATCGAAATAATTCATGCCGACCATACTTTATTGTTATTCAAATATATTCATGAATATTTAACCCCTGAGATTTAACCCCTCGCTATCGTTCGGGGTTAAATATTCATCAATATAATGCATACCCATATTTGAATAATAATAAAGTATGTCTATATTTCAATTAAAGTTTTAATTAGTTTTGCATGATTAGATTTTACTTAGTTTGTCTTCCATATAGGATTTTCGTGGACTATATTTTTGTGCGGCTTAACTTAACTCAATTTCCGGCAAACAATTTAAGAAGAATTTCTACTATGTACTTACGAGGTTATTTGCAGGGTAGCGAGAATGGCCGAGTAGCTACGATTGCCATATCAGTTAGGGGAGCAAGTGCGAGATCGATGTGATTTTATTCAAATTGGGTCTGTCATTCGGACAAAAGAAATACAGCATTTTTATTTTTTACATCCAAATTTGATGTAGTTTTATTCTTGCTATGATTGTGTTGAGACTTGCAGTAACATGTTGACAGATTTCCTCTGTATTTTACAGTTTTCTAGATAAACTTAACCAAAAGGGACCCAAATCATGCCACATTTCAAAATTTAAACTTTTTATTTTGTCTTCCCCACTTCAAAGTACTTTAACAAAGTTGATGAAGGTAATTCAAATATGTAATTCTCTCCTGTTTGACCATTTAAAAGCATAAACATTATTTATACATTTGTATAAGGGAATGTTTTATTGATGAAAGCATAATCTTGATGTAAATAAAATCTCAAAATTAAAATATCCCACTCAAATCTAACTATTACAATGGCTTGTGTATATTTTTTGTTATAAATTATATGCTACAGTAGTTAAAATACATTGTACAGAAAATAAAAGTAAAACCTTTTCAATTTTAATAGACATTGTTAATTCTATAAATACACCAAAAAATCAATATTATTATTGGAAATCCCCTTACCTTAAAATAGAAAAAAAATTGTGAATAAAGAAAAATATAAGTTTTGTCCTTTTGCATATGATTAATATGCAAATATCCTGAATTCGAATAAATCAATTGTAATATTTTAAATGACATATATATGCTCATTACTCTAATATTGTGTAGCCAGGTCCGGAGAGTTGGGTTACCCAATCATGCTAACTAGAATCTCTATACATTCCCAGCTTACCATTTGACCTGGTGTCTTTTTATTTCTTGGTAATATATAAAAGACAAGTAAAACTTTGATGTTGAGCATCAAGTCGCCGCAAAACTATTGTAAACAGGAACAAAGTGATAGAACATTTTTCAAAGTTTTTGTTTTTGCCGTCTCCTTTTGGTTCTATGTTATTTGTCTTGAATAGTGTCTTTCATTGGGTTTGTCTTAGTCTGATGATGAATTATTCACATTGGTTGCTTTGTCTGGTCAGGTTCCATGTACAGAACACCAAGCAGTGGACTCTGGTCCTTTGTTGAAGACTGCTCAACGTTATCTGAGGTTTTGTATTTTGCTGTTTTGTTGGATTGTTGTTATGAACAGTGAGTGTTCACTAGGAAATATCTCTCTAGTCTTGTATTTTTGTAGTCCTTTTGTGTAGTTATTTTTCTAGCTGAATTGAATCTTTTCAGATATTGATTTTTATTGTGGGTTGTTGTTGTGCTTTGACATTGGGAATTTCAGGGGGAGGGTTGATATCTCACAAAACTAGTTTAACCCCTCCATATTCATGTTTGTCAAAGTCTTTGTTTGGTGCTGTCTCTTTTTTGTTGTATGTTATTTAACGGAACAGGGTCTTTCATTGGATTTTTCTTAATATGATGTTGAATTACTCACATTGGTTTCTTTGTCTGGTTTGGACCTATGCACAGAATACAAGCAGTCGACTTTGGTCCTTTGTTGAAAACTGCTTGGCGTTTTCTGTATAAGATTTTGTATTTTGCTGTTTTGTTGGATCATTTTCTCGTGGACATTTATTCCGCATCTCAGTTTTTTCCAGTTTTGTGACTTTCATGAACAGAATGCAAAAATAGATGCAGGGAAGATTAATTAAGGACAGAAATATAAATGTACAACATTTAAAAAAAAATTCAAGTCAAATGTTATGGCCAAATTTTATTTCCTGTTTATTAGAAGAGCCTTTCCATATTTTTGTGACTTATTTTAATATTTTTTTTCTTTGACCTATGATATTTTTGAACATTTATTAAAATCAAAACACTTAAATACAAACTAGAGGTTCCCAGAAGCGGGACTTGCTCACCTTTGAACTTTACAAGAGTTAAATCACTACATTGTAGATACAGATATTACAATTCAATGAGATTTGTGTTGTCTAGAAACAACCCCAAAAAAATAGCTGAAAATATTTTAATTACAAAAGTAACAAATGACTAGATACATTTGTCAACAAAACAATGGTAAAAATCTATCAACTTATCAGCAAAATCTAAAAACTATGATCAAAGAAATGGAATCATGGCTTCAAATGAATAATACTAGTATTAAAAAACTAATCTAAAAACTATGATTAACACAAATGGAACTAAGATATAAAATGAATCAAAGTAGTAAAAAAAACTACGATCAACGAAATGGAACCATGGCTTCAAATGAATAACACTAGTATTAAAAAACTAATCTAAAAACTATGACTAACACAAATGGAACTAAGGTTTAATATGAATCAAACTAGTAACAAATTACGATGAATGAAATGGAACCATGGCTTCAAATGCATGATACTAGTATTAAAAAACTAATCTAACAAGAAATGTGTGCATCACAAAATATACGCCCGTCTATATAAATTATCAAACGGTATAATGGTAATTCAGTCAAACAACTAATCATGTGAGCAGGAAAAGTCAAAAAATATATTTATAGTAACAGTGACCTTGGCCTTTGACCTAATGACTCCAAAATAAATAGGGTTCTTCCTCTTCCACAGGGGAATCATGCGGTCAAGTTTGGTAAAGATTCAATATACAGAACTAAAGTCATGTGGAAACGACCCTGTTGTCAAACATTCTATTTATAGTAACTGTGACCTTGATCTTTGACCTAATGACCCCAAAATACATAGGGTTCTTTCCCTTCCACAGTGGAAGCAACTGGCCTAGTTTGGTAAAGATCCGATATACAGAATTAAAGTTATTGTGCGCAAACCTGTGTAAAAACCCGCCCGCCCGCCATACTCAATCACATAATACGGCCAGTCTCGAGACGGACATATAAAAACTATTACTTGTACAAATGGAACCATGGTATTAAATGAATGAAAAAACATGTAGTATAAAATGTAATTACTAAATAAAAACAACAAAACTTCATCTAAACTATCAAACTGTAATAAAACTGATGCTTCACTTTCACTGTGGAACCATTAGAATCACGCTCACGCTAGTCAAATAAATAAAACAAATTACGAGTGGTATCAATGTAAATTGCAACTGTCAGATCGTTTACAGTCAAAAGTTGGAAATTTGATGATAAAATAGCTTGATTGAATGCTTCATAAAAACATGTCTGCTGTGCTTCCAAATTTATTTCTCCATTTATAGTACCATAAAAATGATATAATACATATGAAACCTGACACCTTTCTTGCCTAAAAGTGACACTTGCTGGCAACTGATTGTGACTTAAATAACCAGTCACCCTGTTGTTTCGGCAATGACCCGGTACAAAGATGTTCCTTAGACTAAAATTTCGTCTAAATCGCGACTTTCAAATGATGTGTTGTTTGCACATTTCATAAATGTCAACACAGCTATCAGTGCAATAGCAGTGCATTGCATGCCATTGTATGGTTGAAAAATATGAAAACCTTGGTGAAAATGCCCAAGAATACTTCTTACCATCTTTGATACAATGTCTTCTTCAATCTTCTATCCACACTGTCCTGACCTAAATGTTGGTGTTGCTGCGGCTGACTAAGTTCTCACGTTTGTGCGTATCCGATACCGGCGCGCGTTATTTGCAAAATATAATGAAACAAAAAAAACCATACCATTTCAACACCACTAAATGATAAGTATTTTGATTATTTCCACTTGCACATGTGAGTAATTGTCGTCAATAAAAAACAAACCGCATCCATCAACCACCGTCTCTGTATAGACTAAGTACAGACTTAAGTTATAGGTTATTTTTAGAAACAAATGAGTATACTTCAACACACATATATTTCGCCGCTTTATTAAAGAGAGAACTGATCACAGTATCTTGACGTTTAATCTAGCGAAATAATAGAGAAAAATCTGTATAAAATCTGTATAATATGATAATAGGTGTTACCTAACTTGGGACCAAGTCCAATAATTTTTTTAAACAATATTAACTCAGATATATGGACCTATAATTTTTTTTCAAAATAGACCGGGGGTGGATCCAGACAAATAGGGGGACCCAAACCTTCCGTCGCTTTTAAAGGTTTTTAGCCAAAACGGGGACCTGCCATGCCCTCTCCTGTAGACTGTGCACACAGTCCGGTGTTGTATAATCCGGTACTCGACGTCTCAATTTCATAGAAAAGATTATTTCGGACAGGAGGAGGAAGAAATGAAACTCTGTTTAACGATATTGTCAGTCCCATGGTATATGTTTAATGGGCTAGAACACACTGCGATTTTGAGTAATTGTTTAACATTCATAACCGGAAGTAGTCCCAGATTAATGCGCATCCGATTTTCTGCAGATTTAACCATGTATTGGTTTCCGGTGTGTCATTTCCGGTGCAAGGAACTTAATCCATTAGTGATATCTGTATCTGTATCTGTATCTGGTACGTTGTATCTGTATCTATTGTTGTACAATTTCATCATACTGGGTTTCAGTTAGATGAAATAAAAACAGGCTCCCATGAGCCTGTAATCGCTCACCTGGATCAAAGCTGCTTTCAATAACAACGCAACTGCACTGTGGCGGCCATCTTGGTGGGAGAGCGCGACTGCCGCACACAATTTTGGAAGAGGACCATCTAATGACTATGTTATCAGAGTTTGGTTCCAATTGAGCAATTGGTTCCAGACAAGAAGAATTGTATGTGAATTTCCCATAGGGTCCTATGTTAAATTAAATTCGGTTGTGGTGGCCATCTTGGTCGAAGGGCCGAACCGCCGCATACATTTTTGGAAGAGAAGCATCCAATGACTATTTCATCAAAATTTTGTTCTTATTGAGCAAATGGTTTCAGACAAGAAGATTTTTATGGGAATTTCCCATAGGGTCCTATGTTAAATTAAGTTCGACTGTGGTGGCCATCTTGGTCGGAGGGCCGAACCGCCGGATACATTTTTGGAAGAGAAGCATCCAATGACTATTTCATCAAAATTTTGTTCTTATTGAGCAAATGGTTTCAGACAAGAAGATTTTTATGGGAATTTCCCATAGGGTCCTATGTTAAATTAAGTTCGACTGTGGTGGCCATCTTGGTCGGAGGTCTGAAATGCCAGACATCATTTTGGAAGGGGACCACCCAAGGATCATTTCAGTAAAGATTGGTTGAGATTGGCTCAGTAGTTTCAGAGGAGAAGATTTTTTTAAAATTTCATCCCCCCTTTTGTCTATTTTAGCTTGGCGGCCATCTTGGTTGGAAGTCGGGATCACTGGATACAATTTTGGAAGGGGGCCATCCAAGGATCATTCCACAAAAGTTTGGTTGCAATTGGCCCAGTGGTTTCTGAGGAGAAGATTTTTATGTGAATTTCCCATAGCGTCCTATGTTAAGCTATGTTCGGCTGTGGGGTCCATCTTGGTCGAAGGGCCGAACCGCCGGACACATTTTTGGAAGAAAACCATCCAATGACTATTTCATCAACATTTTGTTCTTATTGAGCAAATGGTTTCAGACAAGAAGATTTTTATGGGAATTTCCCATAGGGTCCTATGTTAAATTAAGTTCGGCTGTGGCGACCATCTTGGTCGGTGTTCTGAAATGCCAGACACAATTTTGGAAGAGGACCACCCAAGAATCATTTAAGGCAAAGTTTGGTTGAGATTGGCTCAGTAGTTTCAGAGGAGAATATTTAAATGTGATCTTTTATCAAAATATGCCTAATTTGCATAATCGGTATAAATCGGCGGAAAGAAAAATTTCACACAAAAACCCCGAACATATGTTAAACTACTTCTTTCCATGTAGCTGCAGTTAAAATTTGAGCTCAATTTGACTTATACTAAAGCAACACTGGACAATTAAAATTTCATCCCCCCTTTTTCTATTTTTAGCTTGGCGGCCATCTTGGTTGAAAGTCGGGATCACCGGACACATTTTGGACGAGGGCCATCCAAGGACCATTCCACCAAAGTTTGGTTGCAATTGGCCCAGTGGTTTCTGAGGAGAAGATTAAAATGTGAAATGTTGACGGACGGATGAAAAGTGATGGCAATAGCTCACGCTAAAAAGGGCAATAACTCCAAAATGGGTAATGAGATTTACTTCAAAATTGCAAGGTAGGTAGATCTTGACGTGCTGCACATTTTTGCAATTTAAACTTAACGTCCATCTCTAAATAGTTTTTGAAATATAAGACGAAAACTATTAAAATTAAAAAAAAATTATGAAAAAAAAGCAATAACTCCAAGATGGGTTATCAGATTTACTTGCAGGGTAGGTAGATATTGACATGCTGAACATGTTTGCAGTTTCAACTTACCATCTGTCTCTTACAGTTTTTGAAATAAAGGACAAAAAGTATTAAACTTTTGAAAATTTGATGAAAAAAGGGAAATAACTCCAAAATCGGTAATGGGATTTATTTCAAAATTGCACGGTGGGTAGTTCTTGACATGCTGCAATTTAAACCTAACCTTTATCACTTATAGTTTTTGAAATATAGGACGAAATATAAGACGAAAAGTATTAAAATTTTACAAATTTGCTGAAAAAAGGGCAATAACTCAAGATGGGTAATCAGATTTACTTCAAAATTGCAGGGTATGTGGATCTTGCTGTGCTGATCATTTTTACCCCATGTCAGATTTTTGATATTATTAACGGTTTTTGAGTTATTACCCAAAACCTGCAATTTTACCATATGTTCTATTTTTGGTAACAGCGGCCATGTTGGTTGGTGCACGGCATCACCGGACACAATTTTGAAACTAGATACCCTAGTGGTGATTCTGACCCTTTGGGTCAGGTGAGTTAAAAAAGGGGGTCCACAAATCGGGTACCTATGATTTGTAAGGGAATAAGGGAATGTTTTATTGATGAAAGCAGAATCTTGAAGTAAATAAAATCTCAGAATTAAAATATCCGACTTAAATTCTAACCATTACAATGGCTTGTATATACTGTAGTTTTAAACTGTATGTTCTTTAGTAGTTAAAATAAAATGTTAATGTTATAAATACACCAAGAGATATTATTATTGGAATTCCCCTTACCTTAAAATAGAAAAATCTATTATTGTGAATGAAGAAAAATATAAGTTTTGTCCCTTTGCAAATATTTAATATGCAAATATCCTGAAGTATAATAAACCAATTGTAATATTTTTAATGACATATATAAAGCTCATTACTCTGACATTGTGTGCCAGGTCCGAAGAGTTGGGTTACCCTATATGATTAATTCTATATCTATCCAGCTCACTATTTGACCTGGATCTTTTTTTATATGTTTATTCTGAAAAACATGTTGTTGGTAATATAAAACATAATATTTTTATTCTGAAAAACATGATGGGATCCTGCAACTTGTTGGTAATATATAAAACATAATATTTTTATTCTGAAAAACATGATGGGATCCTGCAAATTGTAGGTAATATATAAAACATAATATTTTTATTCTGAAAAACATGATGGGATCCTGCAAATTGTAGGTAATATATAAAAGATAATATTTTTATTCTGAAAAACATGGTCAGATCCTGCAACTCAACAGAAATATAGGTAAAATGTAAAGAAATTGCAGATAATTCATGTCCAAAAAGTAAAAAAGTCTGAATTTAGTTACATGTGGTACAGATTTACTGGCTAGGAGGGTAAAGCATATAGCACCCCTTTCCCTCAAAGATAAATGGTTGGACCCTAAAGTAAACGAAAAAACTAATTCTCAAAATATTACCGGTAAGTATGATGTTGTTGGGTTTTTCATTCCCTGCCTGGAGATAGATATGCAATATCATCACAATTTTCATACCATCACAAAACATTGCGGTCATTATTTGATGGAACTGTCACAATCCAATCACACCTCTCACTTGCTTCCCTTGACTAACATGTCGCGGCGTTTGAAATCTGTAGAAACCACATTACGTGTCACATGCGAATGACCTCATGTCATGAATATTTCAAAAGAAATAAATCATGGAAACCAGAATGTGTTTTGAGTTTTAAGATGGGTTGGCGGATATTAGTATTTTATCCCGAGCCAGAGGCCAGTTGGCGGATATTAGTATTTTATCCCGAGCCAGAGGCCAGTTGGCGGATATTAGTATTTTATCCCGAGCCAGAGGCGAGTTGGCGGATATTAGTATTTTATCCCGAGCCAGAGGCGAGTTGGCGGATATTAGTATTTTATCCCGAGCCAGAGGCGAGTTGGCGGATATTAGTATTTTATCCCAACCCAGAGCCGAGGGATAACATTTACTAATATCCGCCAACCCATGTTAAAACTCAAATCACATTCTGGCTTCCATGAATTATTTCGATTCTGATATGTCTAAGAGTACAAATACAGTAGTATACTTTGATTGGAAGACGGTAATTTATATTTACGTTTGCGGACAATGTCGCACACAATTTATGCTGCCAAATTCGTGCAGACGATAATTCAGAATTTTTATTTTTTACATCCAAATTTGATGTAGTTTTATTCTTGGTATGATTGTGTTGAGACTTGCAGTAACATGTTGACAGATTTCCTCTGTATTTTACAGTTTGCTAGATAAACTTAACCAAAAGGAACCCAAATCATGCCAAATTTCAAAATTTAAACTTTTATTTTGTCTTTGCCACTTCAGATTACTTGAACAAAGTTGATGAAGATAATTCAAACATTTAATTCTCTCCTGTTTCACCATTTAAAAGCATAAACATTATTTATACATTTGTATAAGGGAATGTTTTATTGATGAAAGCAGAATCTTGAAGTAAATAAAATCTCAAAATTAAAATATCCCACTCAAATCTAACTATTACAATGGCTTGTGTATATTTTTGTTATAAATTATGTTACAGTAGTTAAAATACATTGTACAGAAAATAAAAGTAAAACCTTTTCAATTTTAATAGACATTGTTAATTCTATGAATACACCAAGAAATCAATATTATTATTGAAAATCCCCTTACCTTAAAATAGAAAAAAAATTGTGATTAAAGAAAAATATAAGTTTTGTCCCTTTGCAAATGATTAATATGCAAATATCCTGAATTCGAATAAATCAGTTGTAATATTTTAAATGACATATATGTAGCTCATTACATTAACATAGTATGCCAGGTCCGGAGAGTTGGGTTACCCAATCATGCTTATCTCAATACATCCCTAGCTTACCATTTGACCTGGTGTCTTTTTATTTGTTGGTAATATATAAAAGACAAGTAAAACTTTGATGTTGAGCATCAAGTCGCCGCAAAACTATTGTAAACAGGAACAAAGTGATAGAACATTTTTCAAAGTTTTTGTTTTTGCTGTCTCCTTTTGGTTTTGCTGTCTTCTTTTTGTTGTATGTAGTTTGTCTTGAATAGTGTCTTTCATTGGGTTTTTCTTAGTCTGATGATGAATTATCAAACGGTATAATGGTAATTCAGTCAAACAACTAATCATGTGAGCAGGAAAAGTCAAAAATTATATTTATAGTAACAGTGACCTTGGCCTTTGACCTAATGACTCCAAAATAAACAGGGTTCTTCCTCCTCTACAGGGGCATCATGCGGTCAAGTTTGGGTAAGATTCAATATACAGAACTAAAGTTATCATGTGGAAATGACCCTGTTGTCAAAATTTCTATTTATAGTAACGGTGACATTGACCTTTGACCTAATCACCCCAAAATACATAGGGTTCTTTCCCTTCTACAGGGGGATCATGTAGCCAAGTTTGGTAAAGATCCAATATACAGAACTAAAGTTATTGTGCGGAAATCTGTGTGGACGCCCGCCCGCCCGCCTGCCCGCCATACTCAATCACATAATACGGCCCGTCTCCAGACGGACGTATACAAACTATGACTTATACAAATGGAACCATGGTATAAAATGAATGAAACAACATGTAATATAAAATGTAATGAAACAACATGTAATATAAAATGTAATGAAACAACATGTAGTATAAAATGTAATGAAACAACATGTAGTATAAAATGTAATGAACCAACATGTAGTATAAAATGTAATGAAACAACATGTAATATAAAATGTAATGAATAAATAAAAACAACAAAACGTCATCTAAACTATAAAACTGTAATAAAACTTATGCTCCACTTTCACTGTGGAACCATTAGAATCACGCTCACGCTAGTCAAATAAATAAAATAAATTACGAGTGGTATCAATGTAAATTGCAACTGTCAGATCGTTTACAGTCAAAAGTTGGAAATTTGATAATAAAATAGCTTGATTGAATGCTTGATAAAAACATGTCTGCTGTGCTTCCAAATTTATTTCTCCATTTATAGTACCATAAAAATTATCTAAAACATATGAAACCTGACACCTTTCTTGCCTAACAGTGACACTTGTTGGCAACTGATTGTGTCTTAAATAACCAGTTACCCTGTTGTTTCGGCAATGACCCGGTACAAAGATGTTCCTTAGACTAAAATTTCGTCTAAATCGCGACTTTCAAATGATGTGTTGTTTGCACATTTCATAAATGTCAACAAAGCTATCAGTGCATTGCATGCCATTATATGGTTGAAAAATATGACAACCTTGGTGAAAATGCCCAAGAATACTTCTTACCATCTTTGATACAATGTCTTCTGCAATCTTCTACCCACGCTGTCCTGACCTAAATGTTGTTGTTGCTGCGGCTAATTAATTTCTCACGTTTGTGCGTATCCGATACCGGCGCGCGTTATTTGCAAATATAATGAAACAAAAAAACCCATACCATTTCAACACCACTAAATGATAAGCATTTTGATTATTTCCGCTTGCACATGTGAGTAATTGTCGTCAATAAAAAACAAACCGCATCCATCAACCAGAGACACCGTCTCTGTATAGACTAAGTACAGCCTTAAGTTATAGGTTATTTTTAGAAACGAATGAGTTTACTTCAACACACATAGATTTCGCCGCTTTATTAAAGAGAGAACTGATCACAGTATCTTGACGTTTAATCTAGCGAAATAATAGAGAAAAATCTGTATAAAATCTGTATAATATGATAATAGGTGTTACCTAACTTCGGACGAAGTCCAATAATTTTTTTAAACAATATTAACTCAGATATAAGGACCTATAATTTTTTTTCAAAGTAGACCGGGGGCGAATCCAGACTTCCTCAAAGGAGGGGACAAATAGGGGGACCCACACCTTCCGTCGCTTTTAAAGGTTGTTCGCCAAAACGGGGATCTGTAGACTGTGCACCCAGTCCGGTGTTGTATAATCCGGTACTCGATCGACGTCTCAATTTCATAGAAAATATTATTTCGGACAGGAGGAGGAAGAAATGAAACTCTGTTTAACGATATTGTCAGTCCCATGGTATATGTTTAATGGGCTAGAACACACTGGTAATATATAAAACATAATATTTTTATTCTGAAAAACATGATGGGATCCTGCAACTTGTAGGTAATATATAAAAGATAATATTTTTATTCTGAAAAACATGGTTCAGATCCTGCAACTCAACGGAAATATGGGTAAAATTTAAAGAAATTGCAGATATTTCATGTCCAAAAAGTAAAAAAGTCTGAATTGTGTTACATGTGGTACAGATTTATTAGCTAGGAAGGTAAAAACATATAGCACCCCCTTTCCCTCAAAGATAAATGGTTGAACCCTAAAGTAAATAAATAAACAAATTCTCAAAATATTAAGTATGATGTTGCTGGGATATTAGTATTTTATCCCAAGCCAGAGGCGAGGGATAAAATTTACTAATATCCGCCAACCCATGTTAAAACTCAAAACACATTCTGGCTTCCATGAATTATTTCGATTCTGATATGTCTAAGGGTACAAATACAGTAGTATACTTTGATTGGAAGACGGTAATTTATATTACGTTTGCGGACAATGTCGCACACAATTTATGCTACCAAATTCGTGCAGACGATAATTCATCAACATGTACATTTACGACGGGAAAGTCACATAGCTAGAAATGATAGGTGATTTGCTCATTTGCATATTCAAAATGGCGGCTCAAAGAGAATTTGGATTTTAGCATATAGTTGAACGGGAAACTTTCTGTTAGCTTGGGCCGGGCAATTTTCCGGGATAAAAAATCTAACTATGCACCGGTTTGAACAATATCTCAAATTATTACAGCTGTACCATGAAAGCTCAAGGTTCCCATCCAGTTTCAAATTTTGAAGCGTAAGCGCCATTCAAAAGCATTGAAAAGAAGTGAACAAATGCATCCTGCACGGTTTTCAAGACCTAAAAGCACTTTTCGTACAATCCCCATTCTAGTTGCCGGGACAAATTCGGTCAGTTCCGGTAACATTGTTGAGGAATCTTTCTTCGACAAATATTTTGCTGAAAAATTAAAGGTTCCCACGATAATTTAAAAGAGGGCTTCACAAGTTTTTTTTACCTTTCTAGTAGAGATTCATTAGGGGTTGGCGCAAAAAAATCTACTATTTCGTAAAACTGCTTCTGCTAGACATAGCATTATTTGAGTAAGCACCGCATTCCATTGTAAATGTAAATAAACAATTAAAAAAAGGCTTCACAAGGGTATTTTTTTATTTCGACAAAACAACAGAACAAGTAACTATAATACAATTGATAACAATACTGACTGATATATCAAGTTAAAAAAAATTAACAATATATATACAAAACGATTTCAATGACATACTAATACTTATGTGGGGCAGAAATTGAAAAAAAATGCACAATACATTTTTTATTTACATATTTTTATTTCGTGGAAAAAAGGGGGGCAGTGCATTAAATATATTTTCGATCTTTTACACACATCATCGGATTCCTAATAAACATATGATGACAATTAATTTTGATACGATCACAAATAATTATGAAGTTATTTATGTGATCAAAACTGTGATGAAATATTATTTAAAAAAAATAGATACGAGTTTTCATCAGCGTCTTCCAAATATGGTTCAACGTTTATTTGCTGACGTCATACATGACGCGATTTGGTTTATGAATATTCATGAGCAAAATCACCCATGATTTCTGGCTATGAGCCACATGCACCGCCGCATGTGCTAATGAGATTACACCCAATCGATAAATCGCTCGTTTGTTTACAAAGCGAAAGAAGGACGTTATGTTAGAATTAATGATAGATTAAATACGATTCTAATATGACTCCCATATTCGGTATACAAATAAAGGCATATCTGAATAACAATCAAAAATAGGCCACACATGCGCGCTGAGCTAAGAAAAAAAGCATCTACATAAACACTGACTATTTTAAGAAAATTCTTCATGGTTAGCGATTTTCTATTATTGTTTATCTAAAAATTGTTGAAATAAATGAAGCTAAAATTGAATAAATCCTAATCAAGTCTTATCATAATTAAACTCTTATAAACTCGGCTTACCTTTCGTTGACTGTCTCCATGTTTATCTCCGATCCGACTGGCTGTGTTCAACTGGTAATTTCGTTGTTAATCATTTAAAGTTGTTTATTTGTAATAAAATTTATATTGAACCTTGTCAATAAAATTCCTTTCTGTGTTTTAAGCCACAGTTTCAACCACAATTTCGCTTTCAATATCTTAAAGGAAAAGACCAGTCAGTTGAACAATTGTTATAATTCAATACATTGTAACTTTTTATTTGTAAATAACTGATTATTAAACAAAAAACACCTTTATTAACATTATTATGCCGAATTAAAAATATGAATATTTGGAATTTCCTGTCGTAGTGTAAGCGGCCATGACACCTCTTCATGTGACGTCACTCAGTCAGATCATGTTAGTTGAATAAATGAATAAATTTGTACTCTTCCCAACATCGTGCCCTTTTGGTTATGTTTTAATATCAGATAAACTGCAATACAATGTTTACAATTGTATATCGTCCTAATTTTTTTCTTAATATTCCCGTCCCATGTTGCATTTTCATAAAACAAATGAGTTTATTTGTAGTTGGGGGGGGGAGGGGGGGGGTATCTACGTATAATTTCATGTTTTACGTGGATGTCCGTAGGTTAAATAACTGTCAGTTTTAACTTTGTTTATGCGTACACATGCTTTTTTCTTTTTTGCCGCCAATGCTATCGTGCTTTCCCGTGTTTTTCGTGGTCACTGGTCGATGTGTTAACAAGGATAGTCCTGACCGGTAATTACAAAAAAATTCTTCTCACACTTTCCCTTTACGTTAGTGCAATAAAATGCTTGACATGAATCCATAATGATATTGTAAATATCAAAAGATAAATATACGACGTTATTTTACGAATTACATATTTTGTAATGATAAAATTGCGCCTGATCAATGCTGATACCATACCTACTGTACGACGTCACGGGCAGGATAAATCAGAGAATGGATTATGCCTTTTGTCTCCTCCACATTGAAGAGTTTTGAAAAATGGCGATCCCCATTATTTGATGCTACAGGCAACTTCAATCACCAAATTCTACCTTACGGTATACTATTTTTAACATTCATTAGCACAAATGTCTTTTATTTACTGTCATTTAAATTTTCACACTAACTTGTTAAGACCATGGCCAATTTGACGATTTTTAATTATTTAGGATATTGATGGAATAGCCATTACCAGCGCATCACCTTGACCGCCTCGAATTTTAAAATTACTGTATTTGTCCTATTAGAATCGAAATAATTCATGCCGGCCATACTTTATTGTTATTCAAATATATTCATGAATATTTAACCCCTGAGATTTAACCCCTCGCTATCGTTCGGGGTTAAATATTCATCAATATAATGCCTACCCATATTTGAATAACAATAAAGTATGTCTATATTTCAATTAAAGTTTTAATTAGTTTTGCATGATTAGATTTTACTTAGTTTGTCTTCCATATAGGATTTTCGTGGACTATATTTTTGTGCGGCTTAACTTAACTCAATTTCCGGCAAACAATTTAAGAAGAATTTCTACTATGTACTTACGAGGTTATTTGCAGGGTAGCGAGAATGGCCGAGTAGCTACGATTGCCATATCAGTTAGGGGAGCAAGTGCGAGATCGATGTGATTTTATTCAAATTGGGTCTGTCATTCGGACAAAAGGAATACAGCATTTTTATTTTTTACATCCAAATTTGATGTAGTTTTATTCTTGCTATGATTGTGTTGAGACTTGCAGTAACATGTTGACAGATTTCCTCTGTATTTTACAGTTTTCTAGATAAACTTAACCAAAAGGGACCCAAATCATGCCAAATTTCAAAATTTAAACTTTTTATTTTGTCTTCCCCACTTCAAAGTACTTGAACAAAGTTGATGAAGGTAATTCAAATATGTAATTATCTCCTGTTTGACCATTTAAAAGCATAAACATTATTTATACATTTGTATAAGGGAATGTTTTATTGATGAAAGCATAATCTTGATGTAAATAAAATCTCAAAATTAAAATATCCCACTCAAATCTAACTATTACAATGGCTTGTGTATATTTTTGTTATAAATTATATGCTACAGTAGTTAAAATACATTGTACAGAAAATAAAAGTAAAACCTTTTCAATTTTAATAGACATTGTTAATTCTATAAATACACCAAAAAATCAATATTATTATTGGAAATCCCCTTACCTTAAAATAGAAAAAAAAATTGTGAATAAAGAAAAATATAAGTTTTGTCCCTTTGCATATGATTAATATGCAAATATCCTGAATTCGAATAAATCAATTGTAATATTTTAAATGACATATATATGCTCATTACTCTAATATTGTGTAGCCAGGTCCGGAGAGTTGGGTTACCCAATCATGCTAACTAGAATCTCTATACATTCCCAGCTTACCATTTGACCTGGTGTCTTTTTATTTCTTGGTAATATATAAAAGACAAGTAAAACTTTGATGTTGAGCATCAAGTCGCCACAAAACTATTGTAAACAGGAACAAAGTGATAGAACATTTTTCAAAGTTTTTGTTTTTGCCGTCTCCTTTTGGTTCTATGTTATTTGTCTTGAATAGTGTCTTTCATTGGGTTTGTCTTAGTCTGATGATGAATTATTCACATTGGTTTCTTTGTCTGGTCAGGTTCTATGTACAGAACACCAAGCAGTGGACTCTGGTCCTTTGTTGAAGACTGCTCAACGTTATCTGAGGTTTTGTATTTTGCTGTATTGTTGGTTTGTTGTTATGAACAGGAAGTGTTCACTAAGAAATATCTCTCTAGTCTTGTATTTTTGTAGTCCTTTTGTGTAGTTATTTTTCTAGCTGAATTGAATCTTTTCAGATATTGATTTTTATTGTGGGTTGTTGTTGTGCTTTGACATTGGGAATTTCAGGGGGAGGGTTAATATCTCACAAAACTAGTTTAACCCCTCCATATTCATGTTTGTCAAAGTCTGTGTTTGGTGCTGTCTCTTTTTTGTTGTATGTTATTTAACGGAACAGGGTCTTTCATTGGATTTTTCTTAATATGATGTTGAATTACTCACATTGGTTTCTTTGTCTGGTTTGGACCTATGCACAGAATACAAGCAGTGGACTTTGGTCCTTTGTTGAAAACTGCTTGGCGTTCTCTGTATAAGATTTTGTATTTTGCTGTTTTGTTGGATCATTTTCTCGTGGACATTTATTCCGCATCTCAGTTTTTTCCAGTTTTGTGACTTTCATGAACAGAATGCAAAAATAGATGCAGGGAAGATTAATTAAGGACAGAAATATAAATGTACAACATTTAAAAAAAAATTCAAGTCAAATGTTATGGCCAAATTTTATTTCCTGTTTATTAGAAGAGCCTTTCCATATTTTTGCGACTTATTTTAATATTTTTTTTCTTTGACCTATGATATTTTTGAACTTTTATTAAAATCAAAACACTTAAATACAAACTAGAGGTTCCCAGAAGCGGGACTTGCTCACCTTTGAACTTTACAAGAGTTAAATGACTACATTGTAGATACAGATATTACAATTCAATGAGATTTGATAACCCCAAAAAAATAGCTGAAAATATTTTAATTACAAAAGTAACAAATGACTAGATACATTTGTCAACAAAACAATGGTAAAAATCTATCAACTTATCAGCAAAATCTAAAAACTATGATCAAAGAAATCGAATCATGGCTTCAAATGAATAATACTAGTATTAAAAAACTAATCTAAAAACTATGATTAACACAAATGGAACTAAGATATAAAATGAATCAAAGTAGTAAAAAAAACTACGATCAACGAAATGGAACCATGGCTTCAAATGAATAATACTAGTATTAAAAAACTAATCTAAAAACTATGACTAACACAAATGGAACTAAGGTTTAAAATGAATCAAACTAGTAACAAATTACGATGAATGAAATGGAACCATGGCTTCAAATGCATGATACTAGTATTAAAAAACTAATCTAACAAGAAATGTGTGCATCACAAAATATACGCCCGTCTATATAAATTATCAAACGGTATAATGGTAATTCAGTCAAACAACTAATCATGTGAGCAGGAAAAGTCAAAAAATATATTTATAGTAACAGTGACCTTGGCCTTTGACCTAATGACTCCAAAATAAATAGGGTTCTTCCTCTTCCACAGGGGAATCATGCGGTCAAGTTTGGTAAAGATTCAATATACAGAACTAAAGTTATCATGTGGAAAGACCCTGTTGTCAAACATTCTATTTATAGTAACTGTGACCTTGATCTTTGACCTAATGACCCCAAAATACATAGGGTTCTTTCCCTTCCACAGGGGAAGCATCTGGCCTAGTTTGGTAAAGATCCGATATACAGAATTAAAGTTATTGTGCGCAAACCTGTGTAAACGCCCGCCAGCCCGCCTGCCCGCCATACTCAATCACATAATACGGCCAGTCTCGAGACGGACATATAAAAACTATTACTTGTACAAATGGAACCATGGTATTAAATGAATGAAAAAACATGTAGTATAAAATGTAATTACTAAATAAAAACAACAAAACTTCATCTAAACTATCAAACTGTAATAAAACTGATGCTTCACTTTCACTGTGGAACCATTAGAATCACGCTGACGCTAGTCAAATAAATAAAACAAATTACGAGTGGTATCAATGTAAATTGCAACTGTCAGATCGTTTACAGTCAAAAGTTGGAAATTTGATGATAAAATAGCTTGACTGAATGCTTCATAAAAACATGTCTGCTGTGCTTCCAAATTTATTTCTCCATTTATAGTACCATAAAAATGATATAATACATATGAAACCTGACACCTTTCTTGCCTAAAAGTGACACTTGCTGGCAACTGATTGTGACTTAAATAACCAGTCACCCTGTTGTTTCGGCAATGACCCGGTACAAAGATGTTCCTTAGACTCAAATTTCGTCTAAATCGCGACTTTCAAATGATGTGTTGTTTGCACATTTCATAAATGTCAACACAGCTATCAGTGCAATAGCAGTGCATTGTATGCCATTGTATGGTTGAAAAATATGAAAACCTTGGTGAAAATGCCCAAGAATACTTCTTACCATCTTTGATACAATGTCTTCTTCAATCTTCTATCCACACTGTCCTGACCTAAATGTTGTTGTTGCTGCGGCTGACTAAGTTCTCACGTTTGTGCGTATCCGATACCGGCGCGCGTTATTTGCAAAATATAATGAAACAAAAAAAAACATACCATTTCAACACCACTAAATGATAAGTATTTTGATTATTTCGACTTGCACATGTGAGTAATTGTCGTCAATAAAAAACAAACCGCATCCATCAACCACCGTCTCTGTATAAACTAAGTACAGCCTTAAGTTATAGGTTATTTTTAGAAACAAATGAGTATACTTCAACACACATATATTTCGCCGCTTTATTAAAGAGAGAACTGATCACAGTCTCTTGACGTTTAATCTAGCGAAATAATAGAGAAAATCTGTATAAAATCTGTATAATATGATAATAGGTGTTACCTAACTTGGGACGAAGTCCAATAATTTTTTCAAACAATATTAACTCAGATATATGGACCTATAATTTTTTTTCAAAGTAGACCGGGGATGGATCCAGACAAATAGGGGGACCCAAACCTTCCGTCGCTTTTAAAGGTTTTTAGCCAAAACGGGGACCTGTCATGCCCTCTCCTGTAGACTGTGCACACAGTCCGGTGTTGTATAATCCGGTACTCGACGTCTCAATTTCATAGAAAAGATTATTTCGGACAGGAGGAGGAAGAAATGAAACTCTGTTTAACGATATTGTCAGTCCCATGGTATATGTTTAATGGGCTAGAACACACTGCGATTTTGAGTAATTGTTTAACATTCATAACCGGAAGTAGTCCCAGATTACTGCGCATCCGATTTTCTGCTGATTTAACCATGTATTGGTTTCCGGTGTGTCATTTCCGGTGCAAGGAACTTAATCCATTAGTGATATCTCTATCTGTATCTGTATCTGTATCTGGTACGTTGTATCTGTATCTATTGTTGTACAATTTCATCATACTGGGTTTCAGTTAGGTGAAATAAAAACAGGCTCCCATGAGCCTGTAATCGCTCACCTGGATCAAAGCTGCTTTCAATAACAACGCAACTGCACTGTGGCGGCCATCTTGGTGGGAGAGCGCGACTGCCGCACACAATTTTGGAAGAGGACCATCTAATGATTATTTTATCAGAGTTTGGTTCCAATTGAGCAATTGGTTCCAGACAAGAAGAATTGTATGTGAATTTCCCATAGGGTCCTATGTTAAATTAAATTCGGTTGTGGTGGCCATCTTGGTCGAAGGGCCGAACCGCCGGACACATTTTTGAAAGAGAAGCATCCAATGACTATTTCATCAAAATTGTGTTCTTCTTGAGCAAATGGTTTCAGACAAGAAGATTTTTATGGGAATTTCCCATAGGGTCCTATGTTAAATTAAGTTCGACTGTGGTGGTCATCTTGGTCGGAGGTCTGAAATGCCAGACATAATTTTGGAAGGGGACCACGCAAGGATCATTTCAGTAAAGATTGGTTGAGATTGGCTCAGTAGTTTCAGAGGAGAAGATTTTTTTAAATTTCATCCCCCCTTTTGTCTATTTTAGCTTGGCGGCCATCTTGGTTGGAAGTCGGGATCACTGGATACAATTTTGGAAGGGGGCCATCCAAGGATCATTCCACAAAAGTTTGGTTGCAATTGTCCCAGTGGTTTCTGAGGAGAAGATTTTTATGTGAATTTCCCATAGCGTCCTATGTTAAGCTAAGTTCGACTGTGGTGGCCATCTTGGTCGGAGGTCTGAAATGCCAGACACAATTTTGGAAGAGGACCACCCAAGAATCATTTAAGGCAAAGTTTGGTTGAGATTGGCTCAGTAGTTTCAGAGGAGAATATTTAAATGTGATCTTTTATCAAAATATGCCTAATTTGCATAATCGGTATAAATCGGCGGAAAGAAATATTTCACACAAAAACCCCGAACATATGTTAAACTACTTCTTTCCATGTAGCTGCAGTTAAAATTTGAGCTCATTTTGACTTATACTAAAGCAGCACTGGACAATTAAAATTTCATCCCCCTTTTTTCTATTTTTAGCTTGGCGGCCATCTTGGTTGAAAGTCGGGATCACCGGACACATTTTGGACGAGGGCCATCCAAGGACCATTCCACCAAAGTTTGGTTGCAATTGGCCCAGTGGTTTCTGAGGAGAAGATTAAAATGTGAAATGTTGACGGACGGATGAAAAGTGATGGCAATAGCTCACGCTAAAAAGGGCAATAACTCCAAAATGGGTAATGAGATTTACTTCAAAATTGCAGGGTAGGTAGATCTTGACATGCTGCACATTTTTGCAATTTAAACTTAACGTCTATCTCTAAATAGTTTTTGAAATATAAGACGAAAACTATTAAAATTAAAAAAAAATTATGAAAAAAAAGCAATAACTCCAAGATGGGTTATCAGATTTACTTGCAGGGTAGGTAGATATTGACATGCTGAACATGTTTGCAGTTTCATCTTACCATCTGTCTCTTACAGTTTTTGAAATAAAGGACAAAAAGTATTAAAATTTTGAAAATTTGATGAAAAAAGGGAAATAACTCCAAAATCGGTAATGGGATTTATTTCAAAATTGCACGGTGGGTAGTTCTTGACATGCTGCAATTTAAACTTAACCTTTATCACTTATAGTTTTTGAAATATAGGACGAAATATAAGACGAAAAGTATTAAAAGTTTATAAATTTGCTGAAAAAAGAGCAATAACTCTAAGATGGGTAATCAGATTTACTTCAAAATTGCAGAGTATGTGGATCTTGCTATGCTGATCATTTTTACCCCATGTCAGATTTTTGATATTATTAACGGTTTTTGAGTTATTACCCAAAACCTGCAATTTTACCATATGTTCTATTTTTAGTAACAGCGGCCATGTTGGTTGGTGCACGGCATCACCGGACACAATTTTGAAACTAGATACCCTAGTGATGATTCTGACCCTTTGGGTCAGGTGAGTTATAAAAGGGGGTCCACAAATCGGGTAACTATGATTTGTAAGGGAATAAGGGAATGTTTTATTGATGAAAGCAGAATCTTGAAGTAAATAAAATCTCAGAATTAAAATATCCCACTTAAATTCTAACCATTACAATGGCTTGTATATACTGTAGTTTTAAACTGTATGTTCTTTAGTAGTTAAAATAAAATGTTAATGTTATTAATACACCAAGAGATATTATTATTGGAATTTCCCTTACCTTAAAATAGAAAAATCTATTATTGTGAATGAAGAAAAATATAAGTTTTGTCCCTTTGCAAATATTTAATATGCAAATATCCTGAAGTATAATAAATCAATTGTAATATTTTTAATGACATATATATAGCTCATTACTCTGACATTGTGGACCAGGTCCGGAAGAGTTGGGTTACCCAATATGATTAATTCTATACCTTTCCAGCTCACTATTTGACCTGGATCTTTTTTTATATGTTTATTCTGAAAAACATGTTGTTGGTAATATATAACATAATATTTGTATTCTGAAAAACATTATTGGATCCTGCAACTTGTTGGTAATATATAAAACATAATATTTTTATTCTGAAAAACATGATGGGATACTGCAACGTGTTGGTAATATATAAAACATAATATTTTTATTCTGAAAAACATGATGGGATCCTGCAACTTGTAGGTAATATATAAAACATAATATTTTTATTCTGAAAAACATGATGAGATCCTGCAACTTGTAGGTAATATATAAAACATAATATTTTTATTCTGAAAAACATGATGGGATCCTGCAACTTGTAGGTAATATATAAAACATAATATTTCTATTCTGAAAAACATGATGGGATCCTGCAAATTGTAGGTAATATATAAAAGATAATGTTTTTATTCTGAAAAACATGATCAGATCCTGCAACTCAACAGAAATATAGGTAAAATGTAAAGAAATTGCAGATAGTTCATGTCCAAAAAGTAAAAAAGTCTGATTTTTGTTACATGTGGTACAGATTTACTGGCTAGGAGGGTAAAACATATAGCACCCCTTTCCCTCAAAGATAAATGGTTGGACCCTAAAGTAAACAAAAAAAAAATTCTCAAAATATTACCGGTAAGTATGATGTTGCTGGGTTTTTCATTCCCTGCCTGGAGATAGATATGCAATATCATCACAATTGTCATACCATCACAAAACATTGCGGTCATTATTTGATGGAACTGTCACAATCCAATCACACCTCTCACTTGCTTCCCTTGACTAACATGTCGCGGCGTTTGAAATCTGTAGAAACCACATTACGGGTCACATGCGAATGACCTCATGTCATGAATATTTCAAAAGAAATAAATCATGGAAACCAGAATGTGTTTTGAGTTTTAAGATGGGTTGGCGGATATTAGTATTTTATCCCGAGCCAGAGGCGAGTTGGCGGATATTAGTATTTTATCCCAACCCAGAGGCGAGGGATAAAATTTACTAATATCCGCCAACCCATGTTAAAACTCAAAACACATTCTGGCTTCCATGAATTATTTCGATTCTGATATGTTTAAGAGTACAAATACAGTAGTATACTTTGATTGGAAGACGGTAATTTATATTTACGTTTGCGGACAATGTCGCACACAATTTATGCTGCCAAATTCGTGCAGACGATAATTCAGAATTTTTATTTTTTACATCCAAATTTGATGTAGTTTTATTCTAACTATGATTGTGTTGAGACTTGCAGTAACATGTTGACAGATTTCCTCTGTATTTTACAGTTTTCTAGATAAACTTAACCAAAAGGAACCCAAATCATGCCAAATTTCAAAATTTAAACTTTATTTTGTCTTTGCCACTTCAGATTACTTGAACAAAGTTGATGAAGGTAATTCAAACATTTAATGCTCTCCTGTTTCACCATTTAAAAGCATAAACATTATTTATACATTTGTATAAGCGAATGTGTTATTGATGAAAGCAGAATCTTGAAGTAAATAAAATCTCAAAATTAAAATATCCCACTCAAATCTAACTATGACAATGGCTTGTGTATATTTGTGTTATAAATTATGTTACAGTAGTTAAAATACATTGTACAGAAAATAAAAGTAAAACCTTTTCAATTTTAATAGACATTGTTAATTCTATAAATACACCAAGAAATCAATATTATTATTGAAAATCCCCTTACCTTAAAATAGAAAAAAATTGTGATTAAAGAAAAATATAAGTTTTGTCCCTTTGCAAATATCCTGAATTCGAATAAATCAGTTGTAATATTTTAAATGACATATATGTAGCTCATTACATTAACATAGTATGCCAGGTCCGGAGAGTTGGGTTACCCAATCATGCTAACTAGAATCTCTATACATTCCCAGCTTACCATTTGACCTGGTGTCTTTTTATTTGTTGGTAATATATAAAAGACAAGTAAAACTTTGATGTTGAGCATCAAGTCGCCGCAAAACTATTGTAAACAGGAACAAAGTTCTTTCCCTTCCACAGGGGGATCATGTAGCCAAGTTTGGTAAAGATCCGATATACAGAACTAAAGTTATTGTGCGAAATCTGTGTGGACGCCCGCCCGCCCGCCTGCCCGCCATACTCAATCACATAATACGGCCCGTCTCCAGACGGACGTATAAAAACTATGACTTATACAAATGGAACCATGGTATAAAATGAATTAAACAACATGTAATATAAAATGTAATGAAACAACATGTAGTATAAAATGTAATGAAACAACATGTAGTATAAAATGTAATGAAACAACATGTAGTATAAAATGTAATGAACCAACATGTAGTATAAAATGTAATGAAACAACATGTAGTATAAAATGTAATGAAACAACATGTAATATAAAATGTAATGAACCAACATGTAGTATAAAATGTAATGAAACAACATGTAGTATAAAATGTAATGAAACAACATGTAGTATAAAATGTAATGAAACAACATGTAGTATAAAATGTAATGAACCAACATGTAATATAAAATGTAATGAAACAACATGTAATATAAAATGTAATGAAACAACATGTAATATAAAATGTAATGAAACAACATGTAGTATAAAATGTAATGAAACAACATGTAGTATAAAATGTAATGAAACAACATGTAGTATAAAATGTAATGAACCAACATGTAGTATAAAATGTAATGAAACAACATGTAGTATAAAATGTAATGAAACAACATGTAATATAAAATGTAATGAACCAACATGTAGTATAAAATGTAATGAAACAACATGTAGTATAAAATGTAATGAAACAACATGTAGTATAAAATGTAATGAACCAACATGTAGTATAAAATGTAATGAATAAACATGTAGTATAAAATGTAATGAAACAACATGTAATATAAAATGTAATGAAACAACATGTAGTATAAAATGTAATGACTAAATAAAAACAACAAAACTTCATCTAAATTATCAAACTGTAATAAAACTGATGCTCCATTTTCACTGTGGAACCATTAGAATCACGCTCATGGTAGTCAAATAAATAAAACAAATTACGAGTGGTATCAATGTAAATTGCTACTGTCAGATCGTTTACAGTCAAAAGTTGGAAATTTGATAATAAAATAGCTTGACTGAATGCTTCATAAAAACATGTCTGCTGTGCTTCCAAATTTATTTCTCCATTTATAGTACCATAAAAATGATCTAATACATATGAAACCTGACACCTTTCTTGCCTAAAAGTGACACTTGATGGCAACTGATTGTGACTTAAATAACCACTTCGCCCTGTTGTTTTGGCAATGACCCGGTACAAATATGTTCCTTCGACTAAAATTTCGTCTAAGACCGTGTTCACATATAGATCGGTTACGATCGGTTTAGGTTAGTCCGATGCAGTTTGAAACCGCTTTGTGTTCAGATTGGATCGATCTCGAACCGATTGCAATCGTTTCCGGTAATAACCACTGTTCACACTGCTCATCTGATTCGATCTCGAATCGATTAAATTTTCTATTGTCTTCCGGGCACGTGCCATCAGCAGACTGTTGCTTGGATATAATCATGGCTGATCTTGCAAACATAGTGTTGTTTATGCTTATTTGCATTTTAATTGCAATGATAGTTGACTTTATGACCAGAAGACTGCTTCAATTGAGGATCTACATACTTTTTATGCAACGCATGACTAATGAACACGTTTTGAACCGATCTCGAATCGATTTAGTTGTTCTCATCTAACTGTGCGATCTGAACCTCTTCATGATAGCAACAAAAAATTCCTCCATATTCCGTTTGCTAACAAAGGAATCGATGCTATTAACATCAGCAACATTCTTAATAGAAAAGAGGTCGTAAAAGAAATTCCACCATATTTTAAAAATCAATCTGTTCCCATTGTCTCCTATAGCTACACTAACAGCATTGGCCGTAAAATGTTCAACTACAAAGAAGCATTGCAAGATATTAACATAGAAGAGTACCTTTAGAACCCTCTGACTTGTGACTGCTCCCACTCTCATGTTCAATACAACCCATCTGAACATGTAATTACTGGTGATCTGAATATCATTCAACATGAGAGTCTCCGAAAGGTGATTTATCATGGTCCTAAATTCAGAGAACCTCAACACATCAATTGGAAACATAATTTCAAGATAATTATGGATGCTGTTGAAGATTATGCCAGAAGGTGGATAAAGAGAGAAGTAGACCAAGATCCTGAGTTAGAGTCCTTGTCAGACTGGGTTAAAACAATTAGGTCTCTAGTACAAGGTCGGATTCACAAACTCAAAAATTGTGTTAATAGTCGACCTAAGTCTATATTTAAAGACTAAGAAACTGTTAAGTGTCTTTCCTCTCTTCATGACAAATATGTTATCGTTCCTGCGGACAAGGCTTCCAACAATATCGTGTTTGTATGTAAATCATATTACTTCGAATGCCTAATCAAGGAATTAGGCATATATAACAACACCTCTAGTAATACCACATACAAACCTACTTCGTTCGACAAAGATGAAAGCCTAGCTAACAACAGATCATTCATGACCTCTTTAAACATTCCCTCTGGTAAAGAGTCTGAGGATTTACCCTATTTATATTGGATACATAAACTCCATAAGACACCATACAAAGAAAGGTACATAGCGGGATCATCAACTCGTTCGACGAAAGAATTGTCTATTCACCTGACAAAGATTCTGTCTGCAGTAAAAGAGGGACAACAGAAATATTGTGAAACTGTTTACTCGCGTAGTGGCATAAATCACATCTGGATCTTTTGGATAACCTTAAATCAAGATCTTTCTCTCAGGTATCCTCCATCAAAACTTTTAATTTTTTAACTCTATATACCACCCTACCGCATGACAAATTAAAAACCCGCTTAATAGAAACAATTTACAAAGCTTTCAGTCATAAAAACTATGGCTCAAAATATGTTGTGTTAGGCTACAATTCCACATATTTTTCAAACAAAATTCAAAAAGGTAAAACATGCTACTCCGAGGAACAAGTGATCAGTATGCTGGAGTTCCTCATTGATAACATATTTGTCTCCTTTGGAGGGATACTATTTCAGCAGGGCGTCGGCATACCAATGGGTGCGAATTGTGCCCCTCTTCTAGCCGATTTATTTTTATACTCATATGAGTCGGAGTTTCTTCAAAAACTTGTAAAAGATAAAAAGATTCATGAGGCTAGAGCCTTTAATTTCACATACAGGTATATTGATGACGTTTTATCTATCAATAATTCTAGATTTGCAGAATTTCTTCCATTGATATATCCTCCAGAGCTGGAAGTTAAAGAGACCACAGATACCGCTTCGTCCGCATCATTTTTGGACTTATACCTCGAATTTGACGACAGTGGTTAAATGAGTACTAAAATTTATGATAAACGGGACGACTTCAATTTCAAAATCATAAATTTTCCAAATATGTGCAGCAATATACCAGCTTCTGCTGCATATGGTGTTTACATCTCGCAATTGATTCGTTATGCATGGGTAAGTAGCAATTATTCTGATTTCCTGAAACGTCATCTTCATCTGAGAAACAGGCTACTGGACCAGGGCTATAAAAAGATTCGCCTTATTCGATCTCTTAAAAAGTTTATATTCCGATACCAAGATCTTGTCGAAATATATTCCGTCTCTGCAGAAAAGATTATAAACGATGGATTTTCAAATAGTGAAAATGTATAAAGATAAGGTGTCAACAAAAATGTCAAAAATATTTTCTTATCAATGTGTGACGTAAGAGTGTCTTTGACATTTACTTCACTGAGTTTTGTGCTGTTATGACAACTGTTTTACCTGTTTTGTTCAAGTATTGCTATAAATACTGTTATAGTGACAGCCGGAAACTTTGCGCCGTAATGCAAGGGGGAGGTTTGGCGCTTTGAAATCTGATTCAACCCACTATTTCTTTAGAAATGCCTGTATCAAGTCAGGGTCATTACGGTTTTTACAGGTTTCCGGTTGTTGACTGATTTTGTCTGTTTATATACCTATGAGTTTTGACTTTACCTTTGTAAGATTGCTCGGAGTTCGGTAATTTTGTTATTACCCTTATTTAGAGCTATCTAATTTAGACCACATATTTTATGGGTCTCAAATTAGACCGATTGCGATCGATCTTTCTTTGGTGTGAACATTGAAATCGATCTCGAAGCGATCGCGATCGATCTAAATACGCTTAGTGTGAACAGGGTCTAAATCGCGACTTTCAAATGATGTGTTGCTTGCACATTTCATAAAGGTCAACACAGCTATCAGTGCATTGCATGCCATTGTATGGTTGAAAAATATGACAACCTTGGTGAAAATGCACAAGAATACTTCTTACCATCTTTGATACAATGTCGTCTTCAATCTTCTACCCACGCTGTCCTGACCTAAATGTTGTTGTTGCTGCGGCTGATTAAATTCTCACGTTTGTGCGTATCCGATACCGGCGCGCTATTTGCAAAATATATATGCAATATATAATGAAACAAAATAAAAACATAATGCAAATATTCATCACATATACCATTTCAACACAACTAAATGATAAGTATTTTGATTATTTCCGCTTGCACATGTGAGTAATTGTCGTCAATATAAAAAAAATACCGCATCCATCAACCAGAGACACCGTCTCTGTATAGACTAAGTACAGCCTTAAGTTATAGGTTATTTTTAGAAACGAATGAGTTTATTTCAACACACATAGATTTCGCCGCTTTATTAATGAGAGAACTGATCACAGGTTCTTGACGTTTAATCTAGCGAAATAATAGAGAACAATCTGTATAAAATCTGTATGATATGATAATAGGTGTTACCTATCTTGGGACGAAGTCCAATAATTTTCTTAAACAATATTAACTCAGATATATGGACCTATAATTTTTTTTCAAAGTAGATTGGGGCGGATCCAGACGTCCTCAAAAGAGGGGACAAATAGGGGGACCCAAATCTTCCGTCGTTTTTAAAGGTTTTTAGCCAAAAATAACAAAATAAAACACTAATTAAATGTAAACGCATAAAATAACTTACCATAAATTGTCTAAACTTTGGAGATGCAACTCTGGTCTGTACATACTGTGACTGTACTTCTCAAAGAAAATGGTTCATTCAGTAAATGGGTTGGTCCTAAAGTAGACAGTGTTCATCGGTGGCTTTTACATTTTTTTAAAACATTTGAAATTAATACTTTCATTGTAAATTTTGGTCCAGTTTCTGAAACTTATGCTAAGGATATATATTTCAAGTATAAAGCAGACCAGACTTCCTTTGATTAATAAAGAACTCTCAAGTCTATACCAAAATGAGCAGCATAGATAAATTGAAGTGTAAACCGAAAAATAACATGCTACCAGATAGTACGGCCGAGTATTTTTTTTTGCAGATTTTAAACTGCATTCATTTGCAGTATGGACACTTAAGATACAGATTAAAAGTAAAAGGTAAAAGCTGTATCTGGCTGTTTTGCTAGATCATATAAGATTCGGATTTAATTCTCTGCAAATCTAAATTCAGATGGCCTTTCTTGAAAAGACAAGACAAGACAAATACAGATGGCCTATCTACATGCAGTCATCGACCAATGGTCCCTGGATAGTGAATTTCCTCTCAGTTTGTTATAGAGTCTATATATTTAAAAAAAAAAAAAAAAAAAAAAAAAAAATTAAAGTGGTCAGGCCAGTAACTTAAATTGATTTATTTCGGAGACTGCATATATATATAAATAGAAAATAATTTACCAAAGACAAAAGAAAAAAATACATGTATTTCTGCTAACGCAACTGACCCTATTTTTTCTTCAATCACACAATCCTGTTTATCACCCTGTTCAATTTGGGTATTGGGGATAATTGATTTTTCATTATTTTTATTCTGAAGAGCACCACTTTCCTCCACAGTGCATGCATAGGAATGATCCCCAACATGCTTATTTTGATGTTTATCCCCAAATTTAACCACATCTGCATAGCTATGATCACCCTTGGAGTGATCACTCTGTGTATCATCTGTACACAGGAAATAACTACTACTGAAACGTAACACACCGATTTACAAGTTGTCAAGGTAAGTAAGAAGTCGTTTTACTGCGAAAGCACAACGTTTTCGTTGAAACTGTTAATATGGCAGATTCCAGATAAATACCGCTTATACTTTTTGGGCTCATATAATAAAGGAACTTCGCTAAAATTCAGAAAACAACTTTTTACGAAATAAAATGATGTAGACGCTTTCCATGAGTAAAACGTAACTGGAAAAGTAAAATTTAGTGACGAAACATCTGAAATTATATTCCCTTTGATACACTGTTAATTGGATTTGGAATTATAACAACATTAATATCGACAGATTCAGATTCAGATTCAATACTTTATTAAAGTCTCACCACATGTAATACATATAATACACAATCATCACAATATATACATTGTATAAAACGTTTTATAGATCAAATACAAGTGCCATTCTATACAGAATTATGAGAGACTATATAAATTTCAATAAATTAAAACTTTAAATCATGTCTAAAACATTTCAGTTCAGTAAAAAGTTAACTATCCATCAAGAATATAAAAAACTATTTCTTCTACTTAAAATATTAAAGCAGGTCTTGGCAACCATATCATAACACTCAGTACTTTTAAATAGATATATAAACTTATCATCATCAGATAAAATGATAAAATGTACATTACTCCTTTTAACTTCATTAAATAATCTTTCACGCAAATCTGCATATAAAGGGCAGTCTAATAAAACATGTTTCTCATCTTCTATCTGATCATGACATATAAAGCATACTCGTTCATTTACATTCTTCTTTTCATAACGACCTGTTTCTATTCGCAGAGGAGCCACATCACACCTAAATTTAGCAAAGGCACTTCTGTATCGACTTGGAATGTTCTTACTTAAATACATCTCTGCCGAAAATAATGTGTTTGTGTACGGGTTATAGCTACCGTATACTAAATTCGCTAAAACCCGTACACTTTCAGATCGTAAAAAGTATCCGATTTCTCTTTAATGATGCAAAAATGAAATCAATTTCCGGTCACACTTAGTTGTTTATGTTGATTGAACCATATATCCGTAGTTTATGATTGACAAATGTATTAGCTACTCTTAGAATCAGCTTTAAATGCCAGGAATGAGCAAGTTTCGTAAGTACTAGTGACACACATGTTTCGATTTTTAATCAATTACAGGACTGATCTTGTAAAGTGTTCGTTAAATGTCACGAAATACTATTCCCGGACCTATAATAAACGTCATGTTATTAAAATATACAGTTTTAATCCTTAAAATTCGATTATTTCTTACCTGTTATGAATGTAAAATATTATCGCCCATTCCATGGTAGCTATTTCCCGTGTACAGATGATACACAGTGGATCAATTACAGGAATTTTAGTTGCAGATGTATTTTTTACATATGAATGAATGATCATGAGTACAGTTTTCCTCAACACCCTGTATACTTGTAGAATAGGAATGATCCCATACATGGACATGGTTAGACTTATCAAATGTATTTGGTTGATGTCCAATGAGGACAATTATGTTAATAAAAAATTGATAAATTTAATAAATAACCTATTCAGTGCTAAAAAATCCAAATATGCTTTAGTTGGATGACCTCTGAGCTCTCCTATCTCCTACTGGCAGTCTTAAAGCTGTTAGGCTAGTGTTGTCTAATTATTGTTATTGTCAAATGAGAATTATATGATCTCCTTTTCATGGAAGTTATAGTGAAGGCTTAATAATTAAATTTTAATTATATATACAATAAGACTTGCGACTTGCTTTCACTCATACACATTATAAAGGACATCCATACACCAAACACTGTTACAAATTTATTGAATATATCATTATTACTTTTCTTTTTCTTTATTATTTCTCGGGATATTGTTTTTTGTTCTCTCCAATCAATGCAATCAATAGTAACCAATTGTATATTTTTAATTCTCATTGTCTGCTCCTTTGGGGCGTCGTGATTGACAAAATAAAGGTTGTTGTTGTTGTTATCAAATTTAACCACATCCGCGTAGGAAAGACCATTTGTTGCAAATTGGGGGGTCAACGGAACTTTTGAAAGTGTTTTTCTTTGAGACATTTTGGACAATTGTGTATTTTATCAATACCTGATGCGATTAAGCGAATATAAATTTTATATAAGCTTTTGTTTGCTTTAGGAATAATCCAGAGCAGACGATCGGGTTGCGCAATCATGTTATTTTTAGTGACTCGTTACTTTCTGTGTAGGATTCGATAATTATCGGTTTCAATTTACAGACAATTTTTTTTAAATATTAATTTCAAACAAATCATTTGTATGTTTTTGTCAAAGAAGAAGAACGTTGAATTAAATTTAATGTTTATTTCACAAGCAAACAATATAGACAACAGCAAATACCGTTCTTCCGTTTTGATGCGTTGTCTATGTAAGACAAGCCATAAAGACAGCTGCGCGTGACCTTGTCTTACATGGCATTGTCAGCCAATCAAAGCGGCCGAGTATAATCAATGGAGTCCGCTTCTACGACTGATGTAGTAATATAAATTGTCGTCTTAGTAGATCTAAAAAAGCTTCAAATATCAATTTTACCTGAATTTTAACTGATTTCCCCTAATAGATTTAATGCGGTTTTAGATAAGTGTGTGTATTTACTGCATTGCACGTAGCGTTGTAATATTTTGTGTAGTAAACATGACATTGACATGCGAATGAATGAATGAAATCGACATGCTTTGTTTTTAAGTTGAAACGGAAGAAACAGGTACTTGCATTCGTACTTATTGAAGATCTGGGATTTCTTCCACTCGTGAGAGAAATTCAGCGTCTTTCCACTCGTTCCGCTACGCTCCACTCGTGAAAAGACGGAATTTCTCACACTCGTGGAAGAAATCCCAGATCTTCAATAGGGACTCGTGTAAGAACCTATTAGTCTCGCTATCACGAGACCGGTATTTCGCTCTTCGATACCTTTCGTACACCGTATCTTTCGTAAGTTCTCGAGGAGTCTCGAAAATCTGTGACCGGATGTGTTGAAGCTTTTTCATAGGCATAGTGTATGGATAACCCGGATGTGTAGAAACTTTTTCATAGACATAGTGTATGGATGATAAGGATTTATGTTTTAGTCAAAGCATATGGTATTCGTCATTATTCCTTTATTGATTTAATTTTACCATGTTTCAGTCATAAATAGCTCGCTAAAGCGAGTTTATACAGACATAATAGAGAAAAATCTGTATAAAATCTGTATATTATATATAAAGACACTTTTAAATTATACAGATTTTTCTCTATTATTTCGCTAGATTAAACGTCAATATACTGTGAACTGATCAGGATTACATATTGGGATTACATTATTTATTTATTTATTTCTTTAATGTTCGTATCATATTATTGCTTGAGTATCTTGCATAAGACGTTTCAATTCTGGATTAATTACAATTATTAATCAAACACTACTACTACTAACTAGAACGCATATTTCTTGATAAAGAAACACGCCCTTATTTAATAAACAACGAATATTATATTAAAAAACTAATTTTAAGTGCACTTAAGAACAATTAATACACATAAATGAATCGTTGACTTGTATAGAAATTTTAAAACAATAGAAAAAGGAGAACAATTCACTAACCACGTGACCCCTCCCCCCATAGTAGTTACAATTATTAATCACAAATAGAGTCGCTGCGTCCACGCGGCTACTAACAATGTTTGTTATGAAAAATATAATCTGATCCTGTAACTCAAAAGAAATATGGGTATAATTTAAAGATATTGCAGATATTTCATGTCCAAAAAGGAAAAAAAAAAGGCTGATTTTTGTTACGTGTGGTTTTTTGACATAATAATGACCAGAAATGAAAAAAAGGCTGAATTTTGTTACGTGTGGTTTTTGACATAATAATGACCAAAAAGGGATAAATTTCAAAATTTGAACTTATTATAATGTGTATATTGCAATTTGTTCGTCTTTATTGGTTATTGATGGACTATAAAAATAGCTATTTTATTTAAAAAAAAAAGTGGTATAAAAGAGCCCAAATTCTGAAATTCTGCATATTTGGAAGGTACATTGTTTGTAATAGAATTTTATTTTTCATCCAGCATTGATCTGTGTTTTTCTTCTTTGAATTGATTGTATTATGTTGACAGATTTCCTCTATGTCTTGTGGTCTCTGACTGAAATAAACTCGACCGTAAAGGCCAAAAAGTGCCAAACTTCAAAATTTGGTCATTTTAATATCTATCCAATTTTATGCAAATATTTGCAAAATGCTGATCTTAATAAATAAGTAAGTTGGTTATTTTACAAATCTTTTTTTCTTTTTTTTTGGAAAAGGGACTAAAAGGAACCACAATTTCAAAATTTCACATATTTGGAAGATATAAAGATTTTTATTTTTACATCTAATTTTAATGCAGTTATTTTTTGCAATTATTGTGTTGAGACTTCAAATGCAGTAGTGTGTAGATGGATTTCCCCTGTTTTCTAGATAAGCTCAACCAAAAGGGGGCCAAGCTTAAACATTTGAACTTTTTATCTTTTTTGTCTTTAAATTCAAACAGATTTTACATAGTTAAGACTATTGCTGGACAATAATAATTTTCAGTCAAACTGGCGGAGAATGAAGTTTGATAGACTTTCTGTAGTTGTATCATGCTGTTCCCTGCTCATCATAGACTTTCTGTAGTTGTAGCATGTTGTTTCCTGCTCATAAATTTATTCCTTTTGATTTTAATAATTATGAAAGCCGCTAAATTTTCTCTAAATCGTTTTCTATTAATTAATAGGTGATTTGGAAGATTAGTATAATAATTAAATTTAGTCAAAATTGTGTTCATGCTAAATCATGTTCTTCTTCTTCTTCCAATAAAGTACAGGCCACTGTTGTGGATTATCGTGTTACATTAAAAAGGTGATTTTTTTAAAAGACAAAGAAATGATGAATAATTATTAATAATCTGTTTCTTCTTTTAATTGTTTAATAAGAGGGATTTACTTTATAAAGCTCTCCATCTATAAATAGAATGTATTTAAAGAGTTGAGTCTTGTCACAAACACAAATTTAAAACAAACATTATATCTCAATTGTATTCAAGCTTAATTCGAAGGAAAAATAAAGTTGTGTTTATAACAAGTACAATTAATTCCTATGTTGTTGTATTTTCTGCATGCCATGATATTGTAGATAAATCTATATTGTACATAAAGTATTAATAACTAAAAAAAATATAGAATTATCTCCCTTTTGTATTGATAAATATGTAAATATCCTGAAGCAGTTTTAGTAGTATTATCAATACTTTAGTGTATGTATAAAACTCAGTGATCTTATTAAGTATGCCAGGTCCGGAAGAGTTGGGTTACCCAATATGAATTCTTACCAGCTCAACATTAGACCTAGCCGTGTTTTTTGTTTTATTGTAGCTTATATAGTGAAGGCAGTTACAAACAACAAGCTATATACAGTATTATTTAGGATCTGTAACTGATTCTAAATAGTACTGTAAATGTTTTGTGTCATGCATATTCATGAGGCTTTTCCCGCGGTCCGTGCAGAATTTTCATTCACAAAAACAATTGGCGCACTTTCAAGAAATATGTCTGACATGATGGACAAGGGAGATATTCCAGACATACTATTGTCGCAATTAGCAGAAATGATGGAATGTGAAGCTAAAGCTCCTGATCTTTTTCATATGGATTTATTATACGATGAAATCGACGATATTACACTTTCTCAGGTTTGTCAAGCAATGGAAAATGAGCATAGTGCGTTGGAGGGTTTGAATTTCATGACATTAACACAGAGTGTACCAGACTTTTCCGATGATTATTTGGGAAATTTCTTCTTGAAGACATCAGAAGTGAATTCCGAGCCAATTACGGAAGCCGCAAATTTCCGTTGAACAGAAAACATTTCCGATTGTCAATTTCTTTCATTTTGTTTAAATGCGGAAGAACCGCGCCTTTGCGACATTCAGTGTAAACTTGCAGATTACTGACGTGTTGTGTATCATTGATTAGGGAAAAAAATAGTATAAACTTTTTATTTCGTTGAAGTGCAGTTCTTTCGTACATTGCTCAAGACATGAAACTGAAAAAAAGTATTAACCCAGAAGAAATAGAAAGTAGAATGCGATATCTCATCACTTGGCGTTCGTCGTGTGTTTTGTGCTGTTTTGAAGGAAAAGTATTTGGCTAGCTAGCTGAAATCGGATGGAAATAGTATTGGATCATATGTATGGTCGATTCCGGTTAGTGACGTCATGCTGTACCATAACACATGGTAAATAAGAAGTTACAGTACGGTATGACGTCACTAACCTGGAAGTTATAGTACAGGTTGGCTCCTCCCTTCAAGCTTCTTTCTGATTTATAGTATGGACATACCCTATTAAAAACACACCAAACCATGACACAAACAAATTGATGTAAATGTTTCTGATCATGTATAAAAATCATATCATATATTATACATGTTGAATATCACATTCTCATAATTGTGAAGTATTTTTATATGTACATGTAAATACTTGGATAACACCTATCATATATATGCAGTGGCGGATTTAGAGGGGGGCGTGCGGGGCGTGCGTCCCCCCTAAAATTCGCAAAGCATATGTTATGCAACGTTAATTAAGCAGTTCAATAAATAACTTTTTCATGAATGGTTAACTCGTGACCTGTAGTAAAATATTCTTACACATTGTAAATACACGTTGGATGTGTTCGCCGTCAGTAGTTCAGAGATTATTCCATTCTGATTGGTTCCGAGGTACCAGACATCAACTATTTTCTCACGCTAATTAAACATTATTTCTGCTGTCAATTTTACAACTACATGTACACGTGCTATTTAGAAATTATAAAATGGACGAAAATTCCACAGGTACTTGTGGACAGGACCCTATGTTGCTCACTTTTTTTTTTTTTTTTTTTTTTTTTTTTAACATCGACTTTTTTTCATATAAACAACATTTTGCAACTTTCTATGTATCACTGTATGACATATATACAATAAATACAATCAAACAGTAGTTTGTATCCATGCCGGGTTTCTGACATGATATAAGTCAGAAGGTAAGTCACTCTTCTTTGTTTACATTCGGGTACTTGTTGTGCATTCATCTTAAATTTAGTGAATAAAAAAGGCCTAACTGTCTGGAAATTGGTTTATTCCTTCTCTGTATATATTATTCTCCCTGAAAACACACATCAATATTTATTTACAGCAGCTGACAACTCTCCATGGAACAATTTCCAATCGCGATTTGCGATTTTCAGACGACATTTTTGAAAACTCGAATTAAAGCTACGGAAGTGTAATTATTAGCGACATCTGCTGGTCATTTGAAATATTGACGATACGGTAAAACGCGAGAGTTCCGGGTAAAATTAAATTTTGCGCCAAAAAATTCCCGAACTTTTTACATCTTAATAAAAAAAAAAAAAAAAAAAAAAAAATGTGAGCAACATAGGGTCCTGTCCACAAGTACCTGTGGAAAATTCTAGGCCAAGAAAACAAGCAAAATTGGATACATTTCTTATTCCTCGACGAGACGAGAAAAGTCAAAAGTAAACTAAAAAGTAAATTCAATCAATACTTCGAATAATTAATTTAACAATTGATCTCATTTATAAAACATACAACGAAAACCTATAACGAGAGAATCAGATGATGAAACTGAGACAGTGTGTAGAAACTTTAATGTCCCAAGAAAATGGTCACTTCTCTTTAAATAATGGTTCAAATAGTTCTTGAATTCGAAATTCTGCAATTTCATATGAAAAAAAAATATAATTTTGATTTGTATACAAATACCCGAAAATGTTGCCTTTTACTTTTCAAGTAAAGATCAGTAAAAATACGCGTTGGTATATTGTACATTAAAATACAAAAGTAACATATTAATAAAAAAAAAATCCTTTGTCCGGGTACGTTTATATTATTTATATCTACCAATGGATGTCTGTACAATTTTTTTTACACATTTTTAACAAAAAAATCTGACTACAATTTATTTGTAATAAATTAATATCTACAACTGCACATGAAAGTGTGAAAATAATCTCGACAAAATGGTTTATGCATATCTCACACCTGATTTCCGTAAACATATTTCTCGAGAACTTTGATACATTTTTGTTGTTTGATCTTTTAGTGTAATGAGGTTTTTACGCCCGTTGCTCAAACACTTGATGTCCGTCTGTAAGATTTCTGCAATCCGCAACTCCCCTGACTAACCACGCAATTGATTGACTTAAACTATATAATGTACTTGAAATAGTTTTTAGATTTTTCATTGAAGTGAAACTTAAACTACAAATTTGACATACAATGTAGTTTGCTCACCACGGTTTTATTTTTAGAATTGGAGGTTAGGGGTAGGAGGGAGATTCTGTAATCTGCTTTTTTTGGCGTAAAATCGTGAATTTTCACACGAAATACCCCAAAAATTTTCGCGCAATTTTTTTAAGTGCGCCCCCCCCCCCCCTAACTTGAAATCCTGGATCCGCCCCTGTATATGTGCTATTTCCATTAAACTGATTTGAATGTGAATTAAAAAATTTAAATGTTTATTATAATAATAATTGGACATAATGTTTGAAAACCTATTTATTAGTAGATTTTATTTAATGTTTCGTCTAAGATGATTTTAACTTTAATTTTCTGATTTAGTTCCAGACCCGACCAAAAAGTAGAGAGCAAGGTAAGATTACCTTTTACTTATATACTATTTTAAGAGATTTAGATAAAAATATAAAAGAAGAATGTTGAGAATAGATTTTTAAAGAGTAATATTTCAATTCATATCATGGAGTGGAGGATGAATTTCATTTTATTATTTTATGCTCCAGCCTCAACCATATCAGGAATAACATGTTTGCCAATATTCTTAGTATTTTTCCATCTTTTCATGATTTGACTGATGAAAAAAAGTTCCTTTATTTATTTCAATGTGAAGAATATGATATTGTAGAAGTTATTGTGAGAGGAATAAAGGAAATGTTTAAAAGGAGAAATGAGTTGATTGATAAATAATTTTATGATTTCTGCAAAGGATAATTTTGTGTATTGTTAAAATAAATTGATTGCACAAGGTGATAGTTTCATGAAAATATAGATCACTATTATAAGTTGTATATAGATTGATATTTAAATCATATTTAAACTGCACCACCTCCTCATACTAAATTTCGTTAGGGAGACAGTGTATACAAATATCTATAAATAACCTTATAATGACTTATGATAACAATTGTATGTTAGTTCCGACAACTCTGGTTAAATAAATGTTATCAGATTATAGAATAATATAAATAAATCAATAAAAAGGTAAAAATTAAAAATCCACAATACAACCAAAAAATAAAGTATTTTAATTTACATCTTTTTCAACTTTGTTTTGCACTTTTTTATATGTTCATAATGAAATATTTGCAATTATTCCCATGAGTAGTAAACCTTCATTATAGAAATAATTATGAAAAAAGACCACGATTGGATAAACATGTGATAGGTATCGCTTCTCGGCCTTTTGGCTAAGATCAAAGTGTAGTATCTGTTCTTATCAGCTTAATATCTGATACGTGCCCCATGTGGGTACTTCGATATTAAACTGATTTTTGGCATTCGATGAGATGTCAGGGGCTTGCTCCGCTCTCGTCACGGGTTGGCCTGGTATTGCAGTACCTCCAGGATCGGCCCACTCCCCTCAGGGGGAGAACAAACAAATCAAATTAGTTAATTTCCTATAAAATTATAAAATGAGTCATTGTGATTGTTTGATAAGTTATTGCTTCAGATATTTTTTTATAATGCGCATATTTTAGCTCAACTTGCACAAGAAGGGGTCCATATTACATAATCACGATTAAAAATCACTGCAATCACACTTCACTCTTAAGCATCCAGATCCAACACATTGGATGGTTAATAGTCAGTACAGTGATTTTACATTTACAACAGGTTTTTAGCTGACCTGGACCAAAGGTCCATGTGCAGTATTGTCGTCATTTTTTTGTCCTTAAAAGTTGTCTGCGTCAGTTATCTGTTAACATTTCAGTCTAATTCTCTTTAACCACTGGGCCCATTGGAGCCAAACTTGATAGAAATGCTACTGATGTAGTCCTTACCATTGTGTTTGTTTTTTGTTTGATTAGTAAATCCAACATGGAACATTGTATGTGTTGTTTGGAAATCCAAGATGGCCACCTCCAATCCATATAGTCATTGGATGGTCTTGTTACAAAGTTTTTATTATTATTTTTTTCTACATTTTTTTGTGGATCTGAAATACAATTTGACCAACACAACGTACATTGTTTAACTATGGGAATATGAATATTATTCATTAACCACGGCTGGTAATCGGCACAAGCAGAACAGTTGGTTCTGCAAAGAAATTCGTGAGGATAACTTCCGGTTTTGGTGGAGGAGAGTTCACGAAGACGCTTCGCAAGGTATGTACATGTCAAAAAGTGAAATTTTCTTTTTTACTGCTCGAATATTGCAAAATCAGAGAATGCTATGCTGTGACGAATGCTTTCACCATTAGAAACATGACTGTATAGTTTATTCTTGTATATGAAGTGTAACTCTCGCAAAATCAATCGTCCCACGAAAAACATGACGAAAATTGTGACACTCTTACATTTATAAGTTGTTCTTGACAAAGATGCAAGTTAAATTTTCAATATTTTTTTCATCATGGGAGTCTAAATGTAATCGGGGATAAATTCCGATTCGTCAGAAGTAAATTGAAGTCTAGATAAATCTACAAACTGTCAATTTTCTCGTTTTCCTCCTTGAGGAGATCGGTTCTGATAGAGCACATTGCGAATGCATGAGGAGATTTCCTAGTTTTGGTACGACACATGTAATCCACTGTATAATCACAAATTGTGCATGTCTGTCTGGTAGTAAATTCACGAACTGGTGCCCTTCTTCCCGTCGGGTTTTTAAAAGTATAAAAGTAATATTTCATTGTTCATGGGCTGTCCACCTAGAAAGAAACATTTCTAACATAATTGTAACTGCGGTTTCCCATGATTTAACTTGTCATTATTGATCATTTGTTGTTTGTGACAACTTCCATTGTGTATTGGATACACAAGATTAACTTCCCTTACATTGGAAACAAGAACTATCTTTAAAAAACAAAGATGTACGACGAAGCACAAATATTATATTCTTCTACGAACAGTATTTCACTGAAATAAGCTAAACATATTGGTTGTATAAGATTTGATAAGACATGTAAAACCTTGCATCCTACTTAATGTGCAAGGAATCGTTAATAAATAGTAACAGCGTCCATCTTGGCCCGAGGACGGGACTGCCAGACAAAATTTTGAAAGGGGATCACCAAAGGATTATTTTAGCAAAGCTTGAATCCAATTGGCCCAGTAGTTTAAGAGGAAAAAAATTCAAATTTCATCCACCTTTTCTGTTTTTAGCAACAGTGGCCATGTTGGTTGGATGCTGGATTGCCGGACACAATTTTGAAAGGGGGTCATCAAAGGACTAAGCAAAGTTTAGTTCCAATTGTCCCAGTAGTTTCAGAGATGACGATTTTTTAAATTTCATCCCCCTTTTTTATTTTTAGTAACAGCGACCATGTTGGTTGGAGGTCGGGACTGCCGGACACAATTTTGGAAGGGGATCACCAATGAACCATTCCACCAAAGTTTGGACTTAAGTGGCCAAGTGGTTTCAGAGGAGAATATTTTTAGTAATTGTGTACGGACGGACGACCGACGCAAAGTGATGACAAAGGCTCACATGATCCTTTGGGTCAGGTGAGCTAAAAAGAAAAAGGGGGGTGCATATTATTTCCTATCCATGGTAAAATCTCAGAAAATTCATGGCTTCAACAATAACTTCTTAAAGGGATATTGTCTACCAGCTGCGTAATTTTTTCATACCCAAAATTATTGTCGATTTCCGTACTGACCTTCATAAAATGAAGATTACACACCGAATTATTGATGAATACGCTCCGAAACGTTGTTTTTTCGACTAAAAAAGCTGACCATCGTTACCGGAAGCTAATTAATTATGCACTGACCTGGGCGAGGCCAACTCTATTTATTTATCTATTTTTATGTCAGTAGCCCGGATGCTGCAGCATGGATATTGAGGTAAGTTTCTATAAAAGTTGAGGAAAAAAGCTATTTGCGAATCGATTGTATCTAAAAGACGTAGAATAAATAATTTCTGTATCAGGAATAGATTTTCTTTGATGAAAACTACATGCCTTAACAGATTCAGCCGATATTTCCACGATAACCATTGAAAACATGCCAGGAGGCACCCTTTGGGGACAAGCTCAACCACGTATTTTCGATCGGGGGGGCTATGTCATGTTTTTTCGCCGTAGAAATGTTTTTTTCAGACGCCACAGAAATAATATTTTCTTATTTTCCGGCAAAGTGCCAATCTAATTAAAACAAGGTGAACTGTGATCTAATGCTCACTTATGATACCCCTGCCACTTCCCATGATATGGGGTACCTATATGAAGCTTGTGACCAAATACCAGATTTCTGCCATCAATAGTTGTTGAGAAAAATGTGCATATATGTTCAATGTGGATAAAAACCAACTAAGTCGGCAAACAGGAAGTAGGAATCTGATGGTTCCAAAAACGCTTCCCACGATATGGCATACCTATGTGAAGCTTGTGACCAAATATCAGATTTCTGCCATCAATAGTTGCTGAGAAAAATGTGACGAAAAATATTTTGGAAGGACGGACGGACAGAGATAAAACAGTATACCCCCCTCCCCCTTCGGGGACCGGGGTATAATTAGATCTAAAATAGGGAGCAAGCGCGTAGATCTAATTTTAATTAGATTGGCGAAGTGCTGGAATAAATTTTTTTCTTCAAAATTTTGTATATCATTATACTGTGAAAATGGCAAGTATATGATTATACTGTGAAAATGTCAAGTCAGAATATATTTTTTTCTCCTGTCCAGCCAATTTTTTTTCTTCAAGATTCAGAATCAAAATAATTTTTAGGGAAAAAAACATAAAATTAAAATTGAATAGTTTGAGGGGTAAATTGATAAAAAAAAATTGCAAGACCAAAATGGTTCTCCCATATACCAACAAAAAACGAAATAAAACTGTGGTTATAAGAAAGTCCCACGAGAAAATCTTTCCTTCCAAAATAAGACTTTTTTTTATTTCTCTAAGCTGAATTTGTGCAAACTATTTCACTTATAATGAATTATATTTCTTTTTTAAATAGAGCTCATTTTTCTAGATGAATGTATAACCATCTGTCTTTACTCTGTTTTTATTAAATCTCTTGTCTTTATTACAGGACTTTGATCGGATTGTCCTTGATGAGGCAGTGTTGGGGGTTGCTAGAATGTTTCGAGAGGAACTTGTAGTAATGCCCCATGATGAGGATTACAACAGATCCAATAGGTATGCAGCCTACCGCCAGTATACCATTTGGGCACATGGCCGACTTGGAGCTGGGGTCAGACGTGTGATCTCAAGCTGTTGTACTTGGAAAATTAGGGACAAGTATCCTGATCTATATGGACAATACAAGGGTTTCATTCCTAGACGATTTAATTAAAACTTGTTCATGAAATATTTTGTATTTTATCCCATATACCCTATAATGATAAAGTTTACCACTTGCTTCCCTATGGTCGGTGGTTGTCCGGGTACTCTGGCTTCCTCCACCACTAAAACTGGTCGCCATGATATAGCTGAAATATTACTGAAAGTGGCGTTAAAACACCAAAAAATAAAAAATAAATCAACCCTAATGAGTTGTTAATTTCACAAGTTGGTCAGTTGGAATTGTAAATTTAATTTGAAAGTTTTGCCATCTTATTATTATTTTTTGTTCTATCAGCACTGACAATTTCTTCTAAAATGGACTGACAGTCTTTTATATAATTCAAAACCAAACTTGGCAGAGATGTTTTCTATGAGGTCCTACACAAGAGTTGTTACTTTTGTGCAGATTCGTCAAAAAACATAGCCACCATGTGACTTTGAAAATTCTGATTGGTCGATTTTCAAGAAACTTCTTCTCAAGAACCGCTGAAGGGATTGAATTGAAATCTGGTATATATGTTCCTATGAATGTCTTTAACATGTGTTGTTACTGTTTGCACCATTTGAAAATTCAGAATGGCCACCAGCGGAGGTCAAAGTTTGCATTGAAACCCTATGGGAAACAACATTTTCATCTTCTTCTTGAGAACAGCCGAACAGAATTTAACCAAACTTGGCAGAGATGTTTCTTGTGAGGTCCTAAAAAGGTGTCCTGGTTTGTACTAACTAGACCAACACACTGAGTGCTATCATTATTGTGCATTGGACAATTTGTAATGGCCATTATCCTGACTTGGGTACTTTTCTGCTCTAAATGTGCAGAACTTCTGTTAGACCAGGAAAAACAAAGAGTGACAATCTAAATTTATTCTATGCGACAATATAGTCAATTGTTTTGTCTTGGTCTTCAAATCTGGATTTCTGAGATGCTACAATATCATCCCAAGTTGGAGGTTGTGGAATTGGTGCAAGATGGACCGAGATTCTTCTGGGATCATCTACTTCCAACTGCACTTGTTAATTCATTCCTTCATTATCTTGCTGTCTCATACAAATGATGACCCTTAATAGTCTTGGAACATAGGAATATGACTTGTCAGCTTTAACAGGCTGCACAGACCATCTAGCTGTCTTTTTGTTGTAACTTCTCTGCCACCTGAAGTAGAAAAATACATACAATGTAATTCACAAGAATAAAACAATAGAATTGAGATTATGATCTATGGAGCCCTTACTTTCAATTCAAGATGAATATCTCGAATGTATAGTGAATGACAAACTAAACATATCATTACAAGTCCACTTTATGAAGGATTTGAGTGATTTGTAGACAGATTTTAGGCTGTGGTCATCCCTCAAGAAGTTCTACGGCAGGCATCACGAGCTGGTCAATGGTTACAGGGTGTCTGTTACCCAAATCAGACCTGATCTTCATTTGTTGTTGATGTCTTTCCCTTCATCGGATGGGACTTCTACCGGACTTGACCATGGACAACACAGCGGGTTTGCGACTTTCGATTGACCCTTCTGAAGCCTATGATCAAATATCAGATTGCTGCCATAAATAATTACTGAGAAAAATGTTATGAACATCTTGGGACGAACGGATGGACAGAGGTAAAACAGCATACCCCCTCCCCCTTCCAGCGGAGCGGGGGTATAATAAAGCTCCTATGACATATGATCATGCATGGTTCTGTTATTAGGACAAAATTTCAAGTATGTAAGTTACAACTGAAACATATGAAATTAACATGACAAACCTTAGAGTGAAGTTGAGGCTAGGTTCAAAATCTCCATTGTCAGAATCATCACCAACATCACTGCCCTCTTCAGTAATATCTATTGAGAGACTGTAAGAATAAAAAATAATTGTTTATTACAGTGTATGTGTATAATAGCGAAAAACAATTTGCTATATGGTTCTGATGTGCAGCTGTATATCGAAAAAGCTTTTCAAAATAATATTAAATCTATATACATGTATCCAGCACACATCTACACAACCCAATATAAAGAGACAAAATTACATCAAAGTTCCAGGAAACAATTTGGGGCACCAGACGTGCGTCAATTCTGTCCCAGTTTGGTTTCATTCCCGTAAGTAGCTAAAGAGGACTGGCCATTTCAGCTTGTGGATTGATGAAAATGTAACGATGACGCAGAAGCCAACATGATCCCTATATAATATAGCTACTAGTAGTATCACTATGCAAGCCACAATAATTAATAGGAAACTGTTATACAAGTGACTGTGTTGAACAATATTGACAATGTTACCTATAAACATAATGTAGAATATCTCTAATCTTTAACAAAATGAACATACTCAAATGGGTTCACAAATGAACTCGATTTCTCCAGTTTCATCCGTTTCGTTGAAATGTGATGGCTGCTCATTTCTTCTACTCTAGAATTACCTTGGTTAGAATATCTAAATCAAAAGTACAAATATCAATCACTACAAAATCACATTTGTCTGAAATTACCAGTTTTTGTAGTAATTTGCCTAAAAAATTTAGATAATTTTACAAACACCTGCATGATTTTAACACAGACATGGGCCATCGGTCTACTGTTAAATTCACACACTGTGAAACATGCAAATTGCTATGGATCTTCACATTATTTCTTAAAAATCTTGTTTATAAATCATACTTACAAGATCCAAACTAAACAAGGGCAAAGCGTGGCGTATCCCCTTGCCTAAATATTTGACCCGGTGACCTTGACCTTTGACTTTGAAAATCAATAGGGTTCCAGATTCTCTTAAGGACTAAGTATGTACCAAGTTTGGTCAAAATCCATTGAAGGATGTTGATTCTAGAGCATTCACAAGGATGTTATGCGGTAAAATTTTGACCCGGTTATCTTGACCTATAAGGCTATGACCTTGAAAATCAATAAGGTTTCGGTATCTTAAGGACTAAGTATGTACCAAGTTTTGTCAAAAATCCATTGAAGGATGTTGATTCTAGTGTTCACAAGGATGTTATGCGGTAAAAATTTTAGCCTGTGACCTTGATCTTTGACATACGACCTTGAAAATCAATAGGGTTCCAGATTCTCTTAAGGACTAAGTATGTACCAAGTTTGGTCAAAATCCATTGAAGGATGTTGATTCTAGAGTGTTCACAAGGATGTGACGGACGGACGGACGGTAGCGTTACTATATCCCTTGGCAACTTCGTTGGCGAGGGGATAAAAAGCAGTTCAAATGACAATTCTTTAAATAGAAAGCCTTTATATGAAAAATACATATTGATTTCCCTCTATCATGTCTATGTTGATAATTCTAAGATAGTAAAGTATAATTTTGGCTCCCTGAACTAAACATTATGTCCAAAATTGTTGAAATGTAGTAAAAAACTAGTTAATGTAATGTTTTTAGAATAGTCAAGAAATAAACTTGGTTTGCATAAGGAAATTGAAAACGATTTTCATTTAGACATAGTCTAAAATATGCAGTTCAGGACATTTCAGTAAAATTTTATAGTCACATATATAGAAAAGTTTTTGAAACTTGCAAATTTCTATGGATCTTCATATTATTTTTTAAAAACCTTGTTTATGTATCATACTTACAGAATCCAAACTAAAAATGTTACTGAAATGACACTTATTTAAATGGAAAACTTTTTATATAAAAGATACATACTGATTTTCCACTATGGTGATAATTCACAGACAGGAAGATATAATTTTGGCTCCCATAGCAAAGTGTTATGTTCAAACTTATTGAAAAGAACTTTTATCCTTATTTATGTAATTTATTTCCAGTACCCAAGATATAACCTTGTTTGCATAAAGGAATTGAAAATGATTTTCATTTAGCCATGGTCTAAAATATGCATTTTAGGACATTTCTGAAATTTTCAGTAAAATTTTGTAGTCATATATAAAAAAAGTTCTGAAACTTGAAAATTTCAATGGATATTCATATCATTTCTTCAAAACCTTGTTTATACTTATATATTATACTTACAGGATCCAAACTAAAAGTGCAATTGAAATGAAGCTTCTTTAAATAGAAAGCTTTTATTTGAAAAATACATACTGATTTTCCATTATAGTGATAATTCGCAGAAAGTAAGGTATATACTTTTGGTTCCCAAAACTAAGTTTCATGTCCAAGTTGTTGAAATTTGATAAAATTAAAAGCCTAATTATATCAAAGAAATAAATTTGCTTGAATAAAAAGAACTTTATAGGGTTTTCATTAAGCCATGTAGTTTTAATTCTTGCATTAAAAATGAATTGATTCGATATTTTTTTTTAAATTGATAATAATAAACTGCATTGTCATTGATATCATTTTTGCACTCCCATTTCCCCTTTGCTGGCCTCTTAAAATTTGTGTTTGTTTACCTCGCAAATACGGCCGTTTTATGCTGCTCATTGACAATAATTTGCTGTTGCCAGGTGCAAAATTACATATATTGATTAATATCTACCGAAAATGATCATAGGCATCATCATAAAATATGAAAAACGATTGAGAAAAGAAGGCAACATGCTCGGCTTACCTATCAACAATAATCAAGCACTTCCTTGAGTTCGCTCCATCCAACGGCAACGGTCCAACTGATCCCCTACATATATCCTGCATTTGTTCCATTTGGAAGATACTTCACTTCTATTCCTCTTTATCTCTGAATCCGTCAAAGTCCGCTTTCTTCCACGCGTTGACAGTTTCTCTTTTGCCCAAGAACCACATGTTGTTTATTGTTTCTAAACAGTGCGCATGCTCAAGACGTGTTCGCATAGAAGGCCATATGAACAGATTTGAATATTGTCATCCGGACAATAATTCTGATAACGATAGCTTTGGGTCTTTTTCGTATCTTTTGCAACATAACTCGGTGTTAATCTTCATTTTATGAAGGTCAGTACGGAAATCGACAATAATTTTGGGTATGAAAAAATTACGCAGCTGGTAGACAATATCCCTTTAATATGTAATTAGATGAAATGGCACTTTCTCAGAATTTAATACCCCCAGTCGCTCACCTGAAGATTACATAATACATTGAAAATAAAACTTTACGACATATAATACTTTGGTTAAAGAGAATATCTCTTGAATTTAAAGTTTACTACAGATATACCATTAAAAGTAATCATATTATCAGTTATACTCGAACTCCCTTTGTCTGTACGGGGCGTAGGACGACGGACGCAACCAATCAGAAAACTACTAAATAACTTGCTTATTACAAGTGCCTTAAATCCGACTTGCTTATTACAAAGTGCTTTAAATCCGACATGCTTATTACAAATCAATGATTTTCCTACTCGTTTGCATTTGGGTCCGGGTCCCTCATATTTGGGAAAATTAGCGCGTAAATGATGTGAATTGGGAAAAGATGGGAAGAGCAATACATTTATTAGTTTGGAGGTCCAGTAATAGAATAGCAATCATACTGTACCAAGGTTAATGCCAACAGTAACACATTCTTGTGATGAGGAAGAATCACCACAAAACAGTTCACAAAACTTACATAAATACCCTTGGTGTACCACACTGTCATATAGCTATGGGTATCTTTGTTCATTTTGCATTGAACTGAACACCCTGGCATCTGGTACCATGACCTCTGGAGTACAACTGTCCGAATCAGAGTGACAGTCAGATTGCGAATATCAACATCACCACTATTTACACTATTTACATGTTGAAGGATGTCATTTGAAGCTGTGTTAGGTAATAAAGAATTTGAATTGGTTGTTTTTGGAGTGACATTCGCAGTGGTAACAAGGCGTTCAGCTTCTGGGCATGGTGCACAGGCACTTGTTTCATTCAAAAAATATATGCCCCCTCCTCTTCCTTACTTCAAGGTAAACATCTGCCCTTTACCCCTTCCCCACTTCGCCTCAATATTTTTCGCTTATTTGTGATCCTTTCGCTGACCCAATTATATCGTTACACTCCCGAGATATTTCTCTTTTCAACTGCCACATTTAAATATAAATACCGGGCCCCCCCTCAGACGAATTGGACAACAATATTCAGCGAAAGTCGCATTTTCTATTTTTCAGTCACTGAAACGGATCTTAGAGTACTAGGGGGGGGGGGGGTCGTAACAAGCCCCTGTGCTAGCACTGTTAAGTGAATTTTCATTTACGTTAGACCTATGTATGTGCTGAAATCATGTAATATTATAACTTGTGTAGATCTGCGGTGAAGTTTCCGTCAACTTTAGTAAAAAGATTACGCCGAATAGATGTGGAAACCACGTTTGAAAGGATATAAATATTTTAAATTGAAACAGATTTTTTTTAATAAACTTGGTGTCCTGATTGATGGGGATTTTAAATTTGGTGTACTGCTACTTGTTTTTGTTCGTTTCCTTGGAGGTGATACAGGCAATCTATATCGAAATGGTTTTGTGTAAAGAATCAATGTCAGTCCCCTTTTCCTCTTTCCCTTGAATCCTGGCATCTCCTGAAAGTGGACAGAGAATAGTTTATTTTGATTAGAGTATTTGTCAGTTTTGTGTTTAAAAGTGTCAATTTATCAATTTTGCAGAAAACAATTGACAAACTAGCAAATCTCCTCATGCATTCGCAATGTGCTCTATCAGGACCGATCTCCTCAAGCAGGAAAACGAGGAAATTGACAGTTTGTAGATTTATCTAGACTTCAATTTACTTCTGACGAATCGGAATTTATCCCCGATTACATTTAGACTCCCATGATGAAAAAATATTGAAAATTTAACTTGCATCTTTGTCAAGAACAACTTATAAATGTAAGAGTGTCACAATTTTCGTCATGTTTTTCGTGTGACGATTGATTTTGCGAGAGTTACACTTCATATACAAGAATAAACTATACATGTTTCTAATATTGAAAGCATTCGCCACAGCATAGCGTTCTCTGATTTTGCAATATTCGAGCAGTAAAAAAGAAAATTTCAATTTTTGACATGTACATACCTTGCGAAGCATCTTCGTGAACTCTCCTCCACCAAAACCGGAAGTTATCCTCACGAATTTCTTTGCAGAACCAACTGTTCTGCTTGTGCCGATTACCAGCCGTGTTAGCATTTAAACAATTTGAAGTATTGTAAAGATCTGTCAGACTTTCATTTAAAAACTATGAAGACCATTTTTCGAAATTCAAAGGTCCTGGACCTACACATTTTTGAACCCTTATAACATATTTACTAGTATTTTATACTACAATTCTAAAAAAATGCTTCTTCCGCTTATAGACCTTTTTATTCTTAAAAACATGGGCGCGGCCATTATCGACTTCCGAGTGTGTCCGCCATTAGTAAAGTGTCAAAATATTATGTTCTCGGGGTTTATCGATACGCTAATGTATGGTTTCTCTAGTACAGGTGTCACAATATACTGTTATTTCGGCTTGAAATTCAATGATAACACCTGCTGTGAAGTGATTTGTAAACGGAGATATGACAACAAATAAATTACCTAGTATGTATTTTTTTTTAATTACCGTTATATTCCCCATACAAAATCAGTATAAATCCTACTTGATAAAAAAACTGCATGCACTTTTTTTACTTTTTTGTTGCTTTACAAGCATAAACAAAAAGGGGTAATCAAATTAATATTTTGTATGAAATTAAAAAGTAAATATATAAATTATGATATACGCGTTTTGAAATTATTACTATACGATTTAAAGTGAAGTAATAATGATAAAAAGTGTTCCTAGCTTATAAGAAGGAACTTAACTTTGAATGTGACATCTTAAGGTGCATTTTTCAATTCTGTTTTATTTTATTTATTTTTTGTTTGTTAAATTGTAAAACAAATTAAAACTTTTTGTCGGTCAATTTCTTTATAGGGATTTGTAGTGAAGATGAAAAGGAATTTAAGTTTTATCAAATTAAAACATCTGAATATCTGAAAAAAAAAAGTTTCACGAGGAACCTAATATAACTATTTGCTCCCAGGTTTCAGATACGTGGACCGGACGGGCATTGTTCACCTCATTTGTCTTCTTTTTTAAATTTCTTTGCTAGGATTTCAGTTTTAGATTGATTTATTCTTTAATTTTATATGTTTTTGAAGATTAATTAAAATTTAATATTGACGTGTTAAGGAAGTGGTAGCGCTTTCTAGACTTGTAGTCTGCTGATGGTCGACCGTGTCAACAGCAATGCGATGCTTCCCGGGTTTGGCACTTAGGGGAATAGACAGTCGTGTCATTGTGCAACAAAGGTGTTAAATTCATATTGTAGAGAGATAACTATCATTATAACTGATAATTAACTGTGTATTGCAAAACAAGTTATAGCAAAGACATCACTAAAACACAAAAAATTAATTTGTGTATTGGGTTGATTCTTAAATGTATTTGATTTGCAATATGACAGTTAAACTCTACCCTCTTCCCACAAAAGGGTTAAAAATGATAAAAATATATATAACTGAATTATAATGACAAAAAACTAAAAAAAAATAAATCGCCGAATTTTGTTGCAGGACATCATGTCGTTCATTTTTACTTCTTACAGAATCAAGATTTATTTCAAGATTTATCTACAGAAATGTGATACCTCTTTGTAAATTGTTAATTATTTTATGCGGCTTCTACATGAAAAACAATAATTCTTACACTGCTCCCTTTGTTCCGGTTTCCTTTGTAGTATTTAAACTTTCATTTAAGACAACATTTAACTCAGTTTTTTTTTCTTTCTATGTTATCCTCTACCGCATACGGAAGGAACATTATTCCTCCACATATTTGCTACTCTATCATTGTGCAAATGATTGATGTTTTGGTCAATTGCATAAGTGCTCCCTACATCATAAAAATATGCGACTTTGTGGCTTTGTGAAGTGAAGACAATAAATGTCAATATTCGAAGGGAACTTAGTTCTTTTCTACAAAATATATACCGTTAGTAAAAAATGTGTGTTGAGGGTTTCCATACCGACCGTTTTTTTTTTGTTGCGTACCCCGTTTTGTATTGAAATTCTGCCACATAAACAAGGTTAAAATCTGAATAGCTACAGATCGATCTGTTAGCCCACATCTGGCAAAGTGACTAGGTAATTCTTTAATTTTGATAATATTGATGACCGCATAGATTTGTCCGACCTGGTCCTGAACTTTGTGATTCTGAACAATTTAAACAATAACCGTTTAAGTTCAATTCAATAATCCATATTTCGAAATATTCGGCCAAAATCACGGGAATAAGCCATAAAATATTAACTGAAGCGTGTTTATCTAATCCAATTATGAATACTGATTAATCGTAACTAGTGTAAGCAACCGATTGTTACACTTTCGTAATGGCGGACGATAGTAACACTACCTAGCGTCCACGAACGATAACTAGGTAATCACCGATTTCTGGAAACGTCTATAGAATGCTCAGGAAATGTTTAAATAAGTTTACAAACACCAACATCATTATGCCAAATGAATAATAGATACAAAAAAACAACAGTGCTATCTTGGTGCCTTTGTCTTCAAGTGTTCTCAAACTGCTGAAGAATTAGTTGTTCATGACATTGCATGTCTAAGGGAGATAACTGGCTTAAACTATTTCAGCATATAAATTAATTTGCTTGTCAAAAAGGACCTAGATTTTTTACGAAATTTAGAAAAAAAAACTGTTTACCGTACATTGTTCTTTTTAAAACTCCAGATAACAAGCTGTCCTTTGAATCAACTGACAGTGATGAAACAATAAAACTTCGACCTAGAGTTGGCAGTGCTGGATCTCCTATCAGTCATTCACGAGCCAATCAACATGTGAAGTCACGTCGTGCTCTCATTAACCCGTTTGCTCCCTCGAGGATGCAGTTTAAGATGACATCATATGGACGTAGATGGGTTCATGCCTTTCCCAGAGGTAATTTAACAATTTGCTTCTTAGCTATTTATCTTTCAAAATTGCTATGAAAAATTCACTGCAAGGGCTGAGTAAAAAAAAAAATCCTTGTTATTTTTAATGACAGGCAATATATTTAAAAAACCTCATTTCAAAGTACATATGATTATCTTCATGAAACTTTGTTGTTATAAGTTGGCATACAAGGGGTGCTATCATTGGGGGGGGGGGGGGGGGGGGGGTTCAGGTTATAATACAGATCAAAGGTTTGCACTTGACCATAAAGGGTGACATGTTGGAGAGTGCTACGCTCCCTGCACGTCAAAAGATCTTGTTTGTATCTTGAAGAAAAGGGTAGGCACAATATTGTTGCTACTATAAAAACTATTTTTTTGCTTTCTACCTAGCTCTCCATACTTTTTCAGTTGTCCCATTCTTCACCTTATTTTTGTGTAGTTGTTATATTGTTTAATTTGTTCTCTTCCTGAATATGCATGAAGTATTTGCTGCTAGATGTTAAGCAACAAACAATCAATCATTCAATCAATCAATCAGACTTCTTTGTAGATAGAAGTTTCGTTGACTCATGAGTCATTGGGGGAGATGGCCCATACAGATAATAACAAACTATCTAGTGAAACACTTAGGCAGATGTCTGGCAACCTTTGCACTTTTTGGGGATAATGTGACTTGAACCCATGTCAGTGCTGTAAGGCATTTTGTCAGAAATCAACAGCCTTAGCCGCTTGTTCACCCAGGCCCTGTACCATTTCTATTCACAATGGGAATATTAACATATTTTTGATAAAATTTAAACAATTCAAATCTAACATTTCTTTTATTTAGAAAATACAGCATTATACCTGTGTGATATAACAAAGGAATATATTATATCCTCCTATGTTTCAGATTTACGTGACACAGCTATGACAGCTCTGCAAACACTTCATATCCATACTAGTTCTCATGATGCCATAGAAGAAGAGAATAATTTACAGGTAAATATAATAGTCCCTCCCCCTTTTTACGATCAACATTGACAACAATCAGTACATTGTATAACTCACTTTACAGGAGCAATGTATCAAGATCTCAAACAGTAGTCCCCCTCAGGGAAGGTAACCTCTTCTGTAATGAAAAGGTGGCCTATTAGGTGGGGTGCCATCTTTTGAAGGCAACAATTTAGTAGTATTTACTATCTCAGTGCATCTGAAATCTGACCTGGTAAGTGGGGCGACCTTTGGTAGGAGTGACCTCAAAAGAGGAGTCTATTATACTAACAATTAAACATGTTCTCATATTAGCTGTCAATAATATTCGTTGTAATTTTCATTTTCACCTTTTTCGATTTTGGACGAGACACCATTTACAACATATTACTTTTTCTTCTTCAAAATTGCCCTAATAAATTTCAGAGGCATTAATATTTTCATTCAATGGTAGCATTTTCTTTCAGAGATACTTTAAAGTCAAAATGGGTAGACCAACCCTACATGCAATTTTTTTACCCCTAGCATGCATATGTAGGACATAATATTGTCCTATGTTAAAGTGTCCCCCCAGACAATATTTTATAGAGATTGTGATATGAAATAGTGTCCGGTGCTATGAAATTGTGTCCTAGTATAGGACAAAATAAAATGTTGAATGTGTGTTAAAGTGTCCTAAATATTGGACTCTTTTTCATACTATGATTCCACAACCTGTTCAAAACTCTGAATCAGTCTTAATGGATATGTTTCTTCCTGTTGTTTCTACTGAAAATGATGATAATGAAATCGCTATTATTGAGGAAAACATTCCGACAACTCCGACAATTAAGCGTATAAGAAAAACTAAAAGAAAAAGTAGTTTTGAATATTATTGAAATTTGAACAATTGATATATCAAATTACTCACATTTATTATTTACTGACTACATGTGAACTTAAACGTGTTCTGTGTTTACACTTCATTTAGTGAATATGTACTCGGTTGGTTTTCCCCCGTGCTATTTATAGCTACACACGGAGAACAAATGTATACAATAGGCCGTAATGCATCACAAACACACGTGTTGTTTTGTGATTTTTTCAAACAATTAATATGGAAATCATTTAGAAACATAACAGAAGTATGCGAAATAATAAAATACAGGCACATAGACGAGCCTTGTTATATTTCATTGACACTATATCATGATAGATTTAGTATACCTGTGTCGGTATATCAACAAATGTGGCCAATTAAGACGTGCTTCCTAAGGAGTATCAGTAAAATGCACTTACTTGAATGTATGTATCCGCATTTTGTATTCAATTTGTCACTTATATCCATAAAAAAGATTTGTGAATTAACACACAACTACGGAATAATACACACTTATTTCAAAGTTAATCCTGTTATAATGACAATGTCCATAAACAGTGAAATCCAATTAATATTGACAAATGATAGACTACACGTGTCAGGATGTCTTGTCAACTTAATATGGGGCAAGGTCACAATAGGTCAACAAAAATTTAAAACAGAAGTTGGGAACGATCAGTTAGAATTTACGGGTATGATTGATTTTTTATATAAAGTTTATATTTGTGTATATTTTTTCTTATATGAATATGATATATTGTATATTTATTGTGTAATTGTTAGTATAATATATGGTGAATTTATTAATCAAAATTTGTATATATTGAATATATATGGGCTCGAATAACTTGATAAATTTGTGTAGCCTAAATGTAAATGGCATGCACTCGAAGGAGAAAAGAAATAGAGTTATTGAATGGGTGAAAACACATGTATGTTCAATAGCATTTTTACAAGAAACACATATAGACGAGAATATAGAAAAAGAAATTCGAAACAATTCTAAATTTGAAATAGTAAGTAGTCACGGCACATCTGCTCACAGGGGCTAGGTGCGTCCGAAAAAAAAAAATAAAAAAAAAACTATATAATACTACAAGGGGGCGAACTCACTTGCTCCCATTTTTTTAAGTCGTCGTGCTAAATTGATCGTAACTTCGGAATGCCTTAATATTTTCAAAAAATGTTTCCACCAGTCGAAAGTCAAGTAATTTTCCTTTCCAAAGAGACCACAATTGTTAGTGTAGGCCTCCGAATTGCTGAGGTATCATACACGAACCAAAACAAAACGGCGTGAAAATCCGAAGTCGTACAAACGCTGGGATGATCACTTCCCATCTGTGTACAGACTTTCCCATGCGTAAACGAGTCATTTTGACTAGCTAAATACTTTCATCCATTCAAATTATGATAAAATTTCTTACCTTACGTCAATTTATATGTCCTTTAAGTCTGTTTTTGAAAGAAATCCCATTTGCATCCTTGACAAATGCCATAGACGTGAAAATTGAGAGAGTTCTAACGTGCTTTTTGATTGGCTGAAACACTCTTGATTGGCTGAAACACTCTGTTTCAAGCCAATCAAAAAGCCCGTTAGAACTCTCTCAATTTTCACGTCTATGGCGTTTGTCAAGGATGCAAATGGGATTTCTTTCAAAAACAGACTTAAAGGACATATAAATTGACGTAAGGTAAGAAATTTTATCATAATTTGAATAGATGAAAGTATTTAGCTAGTCAAAATGACTCGTTTACGCATGGGAAAGTCTGTACACAGATGGGAAGTGATCATCCCAGCGTTTGTACGACTTCGGATTTTCACGCCGTTTTGTTTTGGTTCGTGTATGATACCTCAGCAGTTCGGAAGCCTACACTAACAATTGGGGTCTCTTTGGAAAGGAAAATTACTTGACTTTCGACTGGTGGAAACATTTTTTGAAAATATTAAGGCGTTCCGAAGTTACGATCAATTTAACACGACGACTTAAAAAAATGGGAGCAAGTGAGTTCGCCCCCTTGTAGTATTATATAGTTTGTTTTTTTTTTTTTTTCGGACGCACCTAGCCCCTGTGCATCTGCTAGTAGGGGGGTTTCTATACTTTTAAATAAATCATTGAATTTTGCTATACTAGATAAATGGGAGGATAAAGATGGAAGATTGTTGTTGATAAATATTCAAATCGATGATACAATTTTTACATTAGTCTGTATTTATGCACCTAATTGTAAAACTGCAAGAAATGCATTTTTCAAAAAGGTAAGCTCAATTTTGAAAGAATACGGGACTGGGATACCAATATTAGGGGGGGGGGGGACTTCAATGAAACAATGAATATGAACCAAATTGATAGAAAAAGTGCAAGTCGCAAAAATACTAAACCGCAACAGGTAAGTAGTCTTAAAACTATAATAAAAAGTAACAAATTAACAGATATTTGGAGAGATTTAAATGAAAATGTACAGCAGTTTACATGGCGAAGAAAAGATAAATCTCAAGCCAGTAGAATAGATATGATATTCATAGGGATGGACTTTCGTATGCTTGTTGAATCATGTAAAATTAAACCTGCATTTATACATTCAACAGATCATCTGAGTGTGTTTCTAAAATTGCGATCTGGGGTACAAGAAAAGGGTCGTGGCTTTTGGAAAATAAACAATTCTATTTTACAGGAACTAGAATATCAAACTTTAATTAACCACTTAATTGATAAACATATTGAAAATAGTAAGAACAACCAAATTGATAGTAGACTTGTGTGGGATGTTTTAAAAATAGAAATACGTGATCATACTATTATGTACTGTAAAAATAAATCTAAGCTTAATAGACAAGAGCGAAGGTCTTTAGAAAAGGAGCTTAATGCAAGGCTAGCGAAACGCGATAGTATGAACGTTGAAGACAAAAATTTAAACGACCATATCAATCTTTTAGAAATAAAATTAGAAAAAATTTATCAGGAAAAAGCAAAGGGAGCACAAGTAAGGGCACAGGAACAGTGGGTTGAATTAGGTGAAAAAAATAATTCATACTTTTTGGGACTGGAAAAGAAAAGACAAGTTAAAAAGTCAATAAATAAGAAAAAAACGAGAATAATGATATAGCAACAAAACAAAGTGAAATATTAGAAATAATTAAAACTTATTACGAAAAATTATACTCCTCCAATAAACCAAATAAACATATGTTACAAAAGTATATTTTTGAAACTAAACTAGAAAAGACATTGAGTGAAAAAGACAAATCTATTTGTGACGGTGAGATAACAGTTACAGAATGTTCTGATGCAGTAAATGAAATGAAATTAAATAAATCTTCTGGGTTAGATGGACTTTCGGTTGAATTTTACAGAACCTTTTGGGATAAGCTTAAATATTTTCTTATTAAAACCTATAATAAAGGTTATAATGAAAATCTGTTGACATATTCACATCGTTCAAGTGTACTGGCATTGCTGTTTAAAAAGGGGGATCCATTATTATTGGATAATTTTAGACCAATATCGCTTTTAAATGTAGATTTGAAAATATTATCTCATGTGCTGGCTCAACGTTTGAAAAAAATATTAAGCAAATTAATTAATGAAGACCAAACAGGTTATATTAAAAACAGATTTATAGGGTTTAATTTACGACAGATACAGGATATAATAGATTATGCAGACATCTACAAAATAGAGGGTTCTCTGGTCTTTATAGATTTTAAAAAAGCTTTCGATTCATTAGAATGGGATTTTATGTTGTTAACTTTAAAACGTTTTGGTTTTAATGATTCATTTGTAAATTGGGTTAAAACAATGTATACTGATATTCAAACCTGTGTCATTAATAATGGGTGGATATCTGAAATGTTTAGAAACACCAGAGGGAACCGTCAAGGGTGTCCCTTGTCGGCCCTCCTGTTTGTGCTATCAGTAGAAATCATGGCACTGAGAATTCGAAATAATAAAAATATAAAAGGGTTTCAAGTTAAGATAGATGAGATAAACCATAGCATTAAAATTTCTCAATTGGCGGACGACACAACATTATTTTTCAACTCTAAAACTGAGATACCATTAGCATTAAATGAAATTGAAATTTTTGGTTCTTTTTCGGGACTTAAGTTAAGATAGATGAGATAAACCATAGCATTAAAATTTCTCAATTGGCGGACGACACAACATTATTTTTCAACTCTAAAACTGAGATACCATTAGCATTAAATGAAATTGAAATTTTTGGTTCTTTTTCGGGACTTATTATGAATAAAGATAAAACAGAAGGCTTATGGATAGGGAAACTTAAGCATTGCAAAGACAAAGTGGGGGAATTAAATGGACAGACAAACCAGTTAAAACTCTAGGGATATATTTTGGACATGATAAAGAAGAATGTGAAAGATTAAATTGGGAAAATAAAATAGAAAAAATGAATAATTTATTACTTTTATGGACAAAAAGAAACTTAACAATCTTAGGGAAAATTTTGATAATCAAATCTTTAATTGTTCCAATATTTACATATATGGCTAGTGCCTGTGTTGTTCCAGAAAAATATAGGAAAGAAATAGATAGCAAATGCTTCAAATTTATTTGGAATAATAAACCTGATAAAGTAAAACGAAACACTGTAGTAGGGAAACTTGGAAATGGGGGTCTTAAAATGATCGATATTCAAAGTTACTTCATGTCTCTTAAAGCATCTTGGGTAAGTAGACTTGTTAGTAATCAATTAGTTAATTGGAAAGTTATACCGTGTAAGTATTTTGCAAAATTAGGACAAAAATGGTTAGTATTCTCACAGAATTTAGATAATATTCTAGTTAACAAATATGCTAAACAGATTCCTGAATTTTATGGAGAAGTACTTCGAAGTTGGAACAAAATAGGAGGTGGTCAAACTAGAACACCGTTAAATTTTGCAGACGTCAGAAAACAAATTATATGGGGAAACAAGTTGATCAAGTTTGATCACAAAACTCTGTTGTTTAATAATTGGATAAATAGTGATTTGATTTATGTAAATGATATTTTAGATGAAAATGGCGAGATATCACACAATTTTATTTTAAACCGTTTGAATAATAAATCCAATTGGATCACAGAATTTACCATCATGAAAAAAGCAATTCCAAAAGAATGGGTAGATATAATTAAAACAGAAAATTCCAAAAAAAGTGTAGTCAAAATTTGTAAAAATTATGTATTAATTAAGGGAAATCCCTATAGATTTTCAATCCTAAAGAATAATTTTTTCTATGAATTGCTTCTCAACGAGAAATTTACAAAACCAATTGGTTTTAATTCATGGAATACCTATTTACAAAAAGAACTACCAAAATGTGAAACAGTATGTTATTTTATATTTAATTATCTAAGTGAAAATAAGTTGAAGGTTTTCAGATGGAAATTATTACATTTCATTATTCCTACCAAAAAGCAACTTTTAAAATGGAAAATCATGAAAAATAGTTTATGCAATTTATGTAATTTAGTGGAAGACTATAGTCACTACTTTAGGACTTGTATTTTTTTCAAAGATTTTTGGGTGAAAATAAAAGAATTGTTAAAAAAAAGTGGAATAGAAAATGATATAACTTTATATCATCTTGTATTCGGTTACAAAATATTCGATAAAAGCTATTATGACTTCAATTATTTTCTTACAATCATCGGATTTTCAATATATAAGGCATATTACATTTCAGAGCAAACAACTAAAAGGCTTGATGTTTACTCATTGTTTGTTAGGGAATACCTTCAAATATATAGAGGAAATGAAATAATTCAGAAAAGTTCATTTCTGAAAAGACTAAAGAATTATTTGTAATCTATTTGAATATGAATTATTTTAATATCATTGTGTCACAAATTTCTCTATATTTATATTATATATATATATATTGCTTCATATGAAGCTTGTGCTTATGAAGCTGATTGTAACAAGCGTTTGAATAAAATATTATTGTTGTTAAAAAGAAAAAAAAAATTACTCACATTTATTATTTACTGACTATATGTGAACTTAAAGCTCAATTTGTCAATTTCATTGTGTTGAATCTAATGTATTTAAATGAAATGAATTTCTAATTATATGGTGTAAGATTTAATCAACGTTTCCTTCCGTTACTCAAAACCTCTTTTTACTGGGTTAATTGATGTTGCAGCAAACAATTCACCGTTTCATAAAATAAAGCATTGAGGGTAAAATTGTTCAAAGCATACACCAAAATGACGTAATTGATTAAGAACGAAAATAACCTTATGTCATTGGACGATTTTTCAATGTCCGTACACCAACATTTAGGAACAATCAATTTATCCATAGTCCTTTAGTTTGTGAAACGGTGAATTGTATCCGATTTCTCTTTAATGATGCAAAAATGAAATCAATTTCCGGTCACACTTAGCTGTTTATGTTGATTGAACCATATATCCGTAGTTTATGATTGACAAATGTATTAGCTTCTCTTAGAATCATCTTTAAATGCCAGGAATGAGGAAGTTTCGTAAGTACTAGTGACACACATGTTTCGATTTTTTATCAATTACAGGACTGATCTTGTAAAGTGTTCGTTAAATGTCACGAAATACTATTCCCGGACCTATAATAAACGTCATGTTATTAAAATATACAGTTTTAATCCTTAAAATTCTATGTTTTCTTACCTGTTATGAATGTAGAATATTATCGCCCATTCCATGGTAGCCATTTCCCGTGTACAGATGATACACAGTGGATCAATTACAGGAATTTTAGTTGCAGATGTATTTTTTACATATGAATGAATGATCATGAGTACAGTTTTCCTCAACACTTTGTATACTTGTAGAATAGGAATGATCTCATACATGGACATGGTTAGACTTATCAAATTTATTTGGTTGATGTCCAATGAGGACAATTATGTTAATAAAAAATTGATAAATTTAATAAATAACCTATTCAGTGCTAAACAATCCAAATATGATTTAATTGGATGACCTCTGAGCTCTCCTATCTCCTACTGGCAGTCTTAAAGCTGTTAGGCTAGTGTTGTCTAATTATTTTTATTGTCAAATGAGAATTATATGATCTCCTTTTCATGGAAGTTATAGTGAAGGCTTAATAATTAAATTTTAATTATATATGCAATAAGACTTGCGACTTGCTTTCACTCATACATCCATACACCAAACAAGTTGTATTTGTTGTCTCCCTTTACACATTTACATTTCAAACAAATCATTTGTATGTTTTTGTCAAAGAAGAAGAACGTTGAATTAAATTTAATGTTTATTTCACAAGCAAACAATATAGGCAACAGCAAATACCGTTCTTCCGTTTTGATGCGTTGTCTATGTAAGACAAGCCATAAAGACAGCTGCGCGTGACCTTGTCTTACATGGCATTGTCAGCCAATCAAAGCGGCCGAGTATAATCAATGGAGTCCGCTTCTACGACTGATGTAGTAATATAAATTGTCGTCTTAGTAGATCTAAAAAAGCTTCAAATATCAATTTTACCTGAATTTTAACTGATTTCCCCTAATAGATTTAATGCGGTTTTAAATAAGTGTGTATTTACTGCATTGCACGTAGCGTTGTAATATTTTGTGTAGTAAACATGACATTGACATGCGAATGAATGAATGAAATCGACATACTTTGTTTTTTAAGTTGAAACGGAAGAAACTTATTGAAGATCTGGGATTTCTTCCACTCGTGAGAGAAATTCAGCGTCTTTCCACTCGTTCCGCTACGCTCCACTCGTGAAAAGATGGAATTTCTCACACTCGTGGAAGAAATCCCAGATCTTCAATAGGGACTCGTGTAAGAACCTATTAGTCCCGCTATCACGAGACCGGTATTTCGCTCTTCGATACCTTTCGTAAGTTCTCGAGGAGTCTCGAAAAGCGGTGACCGGATGTGTTGAGGCTTTTTCATAAGCATAGTATATGGATAACCCGGATGTGTTGAAACTTTTTCATAGACATAGTGTATGGATGATAAGGATTTATGTTTTAGTCAAAGCATATGGTATTCGTCATTATTCCTTTATTGATTTAATTTTACCATGTTTCAGTCATAAATAGCTCGCTAAAGCGAGTTTATTCTGACATAATAGAAAAAAATCTGTATATTATATATAAAGACACTTTTACAGATTTTTCTCTATTATTTCGCTAGATTAAACGTCAATATACTGTGAACTGATCAGGATTACATATTGGGATTACATTATTTATTTATTTATTTATTTATTTAATTTTCGTATCATATTATTGCTTGGGTATCTTGCATAAGACGTTTCAATTCTGGATTAATTACAATTATTAATCAAACACTACTACTACTAACTAGAACGCATATTTCTTGATAAAGAAACACGCCCTTATTTAATAAACAACGAATATTATATTAAAAAACTAATTTTAAGTGCACTTAAGAACAATTAATACACATAAATGAATCGTTGAGTTGCATAGAAATTTTAAAACAATAGAAAAAAAGAGAACAATTGAAGAAACTAAAATTTAAACTCTACACTAACTACGTGACCCCACCCCCCCCCCCCCCCCCCCCCCCCTAATAGTAGTTACAATTATTAATCACAAATAGAGTCGCCGCGTAGTCGCGGCGACTCGGCGACTAATAATGGTTTTTATTAAAAATATAATCTGATCCTGTAACTCAAAAGAAATATGGGTATAATTTAAAGATATTGCAGATATTTCATGTCCAAAAAGGAAAAAAAAGGCTGATTTTTTGTTACGTGTGGTTTTTTGACATAATAATGACCAAAAATGAAAAAAGGCTGAATTTTGTTACGTGTGGTTTTTGACATAATAATGACCAAAAAGGGATAAATTTCAAAATTTGAACTTATTATAATGTGTATATTGCAATTTGTTCATCTTTATTGGTTATTGATGGACTATAAAAATAGCTATTTTTATAGTCTTAAAGAGCCCAAATTCTGAAATTCTGCATATTTGGAAGGTACATTGTTTGTAATAGAATTTTATTTTTCATCCAGCATTGATCTGTTTTTTCTTCTTCCTTGAATTGATTGTATTATGTTGACAGATTTTCTCTATGTCTTGTGGTCTCTGACTGAAATAAACTCAACCGTAAAGGCCAAAAAGTGCCAAACTTCAAAATTTGGTCATTTTAATATCTATCCAATTTTATGCAAATATTTGCAAAATGCTGATCTTAATAGATGAGTAAGTTGGTTATTTTACAAATCTTTTTTTCTTTTTTTTTTGGAAAAGGGACTAAAAGGAACCACAATTTCAAAATTTCACATATTTGGAAGATATAAAGATTTTTATTTTTACATCTAATTTTAATGCAGTTTTTTTTGCAATGATTGTGTTGAGACTTCAAATGCAGTAGTGTGTAGATGGATTTCCCCTGTTTTCTAGATAAGCTCAACCAAAAGGGGGTCAAGCTTAAACATTTGTGAACTTTTTATTTTCTTTGTCTTTAAATTCAAACAGATTTTGCATAGTTAAGACTATTGCTGGACAATAATAATTTTCAGTCAAACTGGCGGAGGATGAAGTTTGATAGACTTTCTGTAGTTGTATCATGCTGTTCCCTGCTCATCATAGACTTTCTGTAGTTGTATCATGCTGTTCCCTGCTCATCATAGACTTTCTGTAGTTGTATCATGCTGTTTCCTGCTCATCATAGACTTTCTGTAGTTGTATCATGCTGTTCCCTGCTCATCATAGACTTTCTGTAGTTGTATCATGCTGTTCCCTGCTCATCATAGACTTTCTGTAGTTGTATCATGCTGTTTCCAGCTCATCAGTTTATTCCCTTTGATTTTAATAATTATGAAAGCCGCTAAATTTTCTCTAAATCGTTTTCTATTAATTAATAGGTGATTTGGAAGATTAGTATAATAATTAAAATTAGTCAAAATTGTGTTCATGCTAAATCATGTTCTTCTTCTTCCAATAAAGTACAGGCCACTGTTGTGGATTATCGTGTTACATTAAAGAGGTGATTTTTTAAAAGACAAAGAAATGATGAATAATTATTAATAATCTGTTTCTTCTTTTAAGTGTTTAATAAGAGGGATTTACTTTATAAAGCTCTCCATCTATAAATAGAATGTATTTAAAGAGTTGAGTCTTGTCATAAACACAAATTTAAAACAAACATTAATATCTAAATTGTATTCAAGCTAATTCGAAGGAAAAATAAAGTTGTGTTTATAACAAGTATTCCTATGTTGTTGTTTTTTCTGCATGCCATGATATTGTAGATAAATCTATATTTTACATAAACTATTAATAACTATAAAAAATTTAGAATTATCTCCCTTTTGTGTTGATAATTATGTAAATATCCTGAAGCAGTTTTAGTAGTATTATCAATACTTTAGTGTATGTATATAACTCAGTGATCTTAACTGGTATGCCAGGTCCGGAAGAGTTGGGTTACCCAATATGAATTCTTCCCAGCTCAACATTTGACCTAGCCATGCTTTTTGTTTTATTGTAGCTTTATATTGAAGGCAGTTACAAACAACAAGTTATATTTACAGTATTATTTAGGATCTGTAACTGCAGTTACAGATTCTAAATAGTACTGTAAATGTTTTGTGTCATGCATATTCATGAGGCTTTTCCGGCGGTCCGTGCAGAATTTTCATTCACAAAAACAATCGGCGCACTTTCAAGAAATATGTCGGCCATGATGGATGAGGGAGCTATTCCAGACATACTATTGTCGCAATTAGCAGAAATGATGGAATGTGAAGCTAAAGCTCCTGATATTTCTCATATGGATTTATTATACGATGAAATCGACAATATTACACTTTCTCAGGTTTGTCAAGCAATGGAAAATGAGCATAGTGCGTTGGAGAGTTTGAATTTCATGACATTAACACAGAGTGTGCAAAGTTATGAACCAGACTTTTCCGATGATTATTTGGGAAATTTCTTCTTGAAGACATCAGAAGTGAATTCCGAGCCAATTACGGAAGCCGCAAATTTCCGTTGAACAGAAAACATTTCCGATTGTCAATTTCTTTCATTTTGTTTAAATGCGGAAGAACCGCGCCTTTACGACATTCAGCCAGTAAACTTGCAGATTACTGACGTGTTGCGTACCATTGATTAGGGGAAAAATAGTATAAACTTTTTATTTTGTTGAAGTGCAGTTCTTTTGTACATTGTTCAAGACATGAAACTGAAAAGAAAAGTATTAACCCAGAAGATTGCTTTCTTTATTTCTAGAAATAGAAAGTAGAAGGCAATATCTCATCACTTGGCGTTCGTCGTGTGTTTTGTGCTGTTTTGAAGGAAAAGTATTTGGCTAGCTAGCTGAAATCGGGAGAAAATATTGGATCATATGTATGGTCGATTCCGGCTAGTGACGTCATGCTGTACCATAACACATGGTAAATAAGAAGTTACAGTACGGTATGACGTCACTAACCTGGAAGTTATAGTACAGGTTGGCTCCTCCCTTCAAGCTTCTTTCTGATTTATAGTATGGACATACCCTATTGAAAAAACACCAAACCATGACACAAACAAAATTGATGTAAATGTTTCTGACCAAGTGATTTAAAAATGGGGGATGTGAAGCATGTATAGAAATCATATCATATATTATACATGTTGAATATCACATTCTCATAATTGTGAAGTATTTTTACATGTACATGTAAATACATGTACTTAGATCACACTTATCATATATATGTGCTATTTCCATTAAAATGATTTGAATGTGAATTAAAAAATTTAAATGTTTATTATAATAATAATTGGACATAATGTTTGAAAACCTATTTATTAGTAGATTTTATTTAATGTTTCGTCTAAGATGATTTTAACTTTAATTTTCTGATTTAGTTCCAGACCCGACCAAAAAGTAGAGAGCAAGGTAAGATTACCTTTTACTTATATACTATTTTAAGAGATTTAGATAAAAATATAAAAGAAGAATGTTGAGAATAGATATTTAAAGAGTAATATTTCAATTCATATCATGGAGTTGAGGATGAATTTAATTTTTATTATTTTATGCTCCAGCCTCAACCATATCAGGAATAACATGTTTGCCAATATTCTTAGTATTTTTCCATCTTTTCATGATTTGACTGATGAAAAAAAGTTCCTTTATTTATTTCAATGTGAAGAATATGATATTGTAGAAGTTATTGTGAGAGGAATAAACGAAATGTTTAAAAGGAGAAATGAGTTGATTGATAAATAATTTTATGATTTCTGCAAAGGATAATTTTGTGTATTGTTAAATAAAATGATTGCACAAGGTGATAGTTTCATGAAAATATAGATCACTATTATATGTTGTATATAGATTGATATTTAAATCATATTTAAACTGCACCACCTCCTCATACTAAATTTCGTTAGGCCTTAGGGAGACAGTGTATACAAATATCTATAAATAACCATATAATGACTTATGATAACAATTGTATGTTAGTTCCGACAACTCTGGTTAAAAAAATGTTATCAGATTATAGAATAATATAAATAAATCATTAAAAGGTAAAAATTAAAAATCCACAATACAACCAAAAAATAAAGTATTTTAATTTACATCTTTTTCAACTTTGTTTTGCACTTTTTTATATGTTCATAATGAAATATTTGCAATTATTCCCATGAGTTGTAAACCTTCATTATAGAAATAATTATGAAAAAAGACCACGATTGGATAAACCTTTGATAGGTATCGCTTCTCGGCCTTTTGGCTAAGATCAAAGTGTAGTATCTGTTCTTATCAGCTTAATATCTGATACGTGCCCCATGTGGGTACTTCGATATTAAACTGATTTTTGGCATTCGATGAGATGTCAGGGGCTTGCTCCGCTCTCGTCACGGGTTGGCCTGGTATTGCAGTACCTCCAGGATCGGCCCACTCCCCTGAGGGGAGAACAAACAAATCAAATTAGTTAATTTCCTATAAAATTATAAAATGAGTCATTGTGATTGTTTGATAAGTTATTGTGTTTGTTTTTTGTTTGATTAGTAAATCCAACATGGAACATTGTATGTGTTGTTTGGAAATCCAAGATGGCCACCTCCAATCCATATAGTCATTGGATGGTCTTGTTACAAAGTTTTTATTATTTTTTTTTCTATTACATTTTTTTGTGGATCTGAAATACAATTTGACCAACACAACGGACATTGTTTAACTATGGGAATATGAATAAAAAAACAACTTTCTTGAAATTATTATTCATTAACCATTAAACAATTTGAAGTAACGTAAAGATCTGTCAGACTTTCATTTAAAAACTATGAAGACCATTTTTCGAAATTCAGAGGTCTTGGACCTACATATTTTCGAACCCTTATAATCTCCAGTAAACATACTTACTAGTATTGTATACTACAATTCTTAAAAAATGCTTCTTCCGCTTATAGAATGCTCAGGAAATGTTTAAATAAGTTTACAAACACCAACATCATTATGCCAAATGAATAATAGATCCAAAAAAACAACAGTGCTATCTTGGTGCCTTTGTCTTCAAGTTTTCTCAAACTGCTGAAGAATTAGTTGTTCATGACATTGCATGTCAAAGGGAGATAACTGGCTTAAACTATTTCAGCATATAAATTAATTTGCTTGTCAAAAAGGACCTAGATTGTTTACGAAATTTAGAAAAAAAAACTGTTTACCGTACATTGTTCTATGCATATTTAAAAAAAAAATTAATTCCATGCACTTCTTATTCAGCTATTTTGCAGTAAGTTGACATTTCCAGGATTTTTTTTAAATTCCAGATAGCAAGCTGTCCTTTGAATCAACTGACAGTGATGAAACAATAAAACTTCGACCTAGAGTTGGCAGTGCTGGATCTCCTTATCAGTCATTCACGAGCCAATCAACATGTGAAGTCACGTCGCGCTCTCATTAACCCGTTTGCTCCCTCGAGGATGCAGTTTAAGATGACATCATATAGACGTAGATGGGTTCATGCCTTTCCCAGAGGTAATTTAACTATTTGCTTCTTAGCTATTTATCTTTCAAAATTGCTATGAAAAATTCACTGCAAGGGCTGAGTATAAAAAAAAAGATCCTTGTTATTTTTAATGACAGACAATATATTTAAAAAACTTCATTTCAAAGAACATATGATTATCTTCATGAAACTTTGTTGTTATAAGTTGGCATACAAGGGGTGCTATCATTGGGGGGGGGTTCAGGTTATAATACAGATCAAAGGTTTCCCCTCGACCATAAAGGGTGACATGTTGGAGAGTGCTACGCTCCCTTCACGTCAAAAGATCTTGTTTGTATCTTGAAGAAAAGGGTAGGCACAATATTGTTGCTACTATAAAAACTATTTTATTGCTTTCTACCTAGCTCTCCATACTTTTTCAGTTGTCCCATTCTTCACCTTATTTCTGTGTAGTTTTTATATTGTTTAATTTGTTCTCTTCCTGTATTTGCATGAAGTATTTGCTGCTAGATGTTAAGCAACAATCAAGCATTCAATCAATCAATCAATCAGACTTCTTTGCAGATAGAAGTTTCTTTGACTCATGAGTCATTGGGGGAAATGGCCCATACAGATAATAACAAACTATCTAGTGAAACACTTAGGCAGATGTCTGGCAACCTTTGCATTTTTTGGGGATAATGTGGCTTGAACCCATGTCAGTGCTGTAAGGCATTTTGTCAGAAATCAACAGCCTTAGCCGCTTGTTCACCCAGGCCCTGTACCATTTCTATTCACAATGGGAATATTAACATATTTTTGATAAAATTTAAACAATTCAAATCTTACATTTCTTTTATTTAGAAAATACAGCATTATACCTAATGTCAAAATGTGTGATATAACAAAGGAATATATTATATCCTCTTATGTTTCAGATTTACGTGGCACAGCTATGACAGCTATGCAAACACATCATATCCATACTAAATCTCATGATGCCATAGAAGAAGAGAATAATTTATCAACACCTGAAGTTTTACAGGTAAATATTATTGTCCCTCCCCCTTTTTACGATCAACATTGACAACAATCAGTACATTGTATAAATCACTTTACAGGAGCAATGTATCAAGATCTCAAACAGTAGTCCCCCTCAGGGAAGGTAACCTCTTCTGTAATGAAAAGGTGACCTATTAGGTGGGGAGCCATCTTTTGAAGGCAACAATTTAGTAGTATTTACTATCTCAGTGCATCTGAAATCTGACCTGGTAAGTGGGGCGACCTTTGGTAGGAGTGGCCTCAAAAGAGGAGTCTACTATACTAACAATTAAGCATGTTCTCATATTAGCTGTCAATAATATTCGTTTTAATTTTCATTTTCACCTTTTTCGATTTTGGACGAGACACCATTTACAACATATTCCTTTTTCTTCTTCAAAATTGCCCTAATAAATTTCAGAGGCATTAATATTTTCATTCAATGGTAGCATTTTCTTTCAGAGATACTTTAAAGTCAAAATGGGTAGACCAACCCTACTTGGAAAAATTCTGAAGGATGAAATGAAAAATAATAAGCATACTCACTGTCAGAGCAGTTGCAAAATGTATTAGGAAAATCGTAGAGATAGATGCAAATTTTTTACCCCTAGCATGCATATGTAGGACATAATATTGTCCTATGCTAAAGTGTCCCCCCGGACAATATTTTATAAAGATTGTGATATGAAATAGTGTCCGGTGCTATGAAATTGTGTCCTAGTATAGGACAAAATAAAATGTTGAATGTGTGTTAAAGTGTCCTAAATATTAGACTCTTTTTCATACTATGATTCCACAACCTGTTCAAAACTCTGAATCAGTCTTAATGGATATGTTTCTTCCTGTTGTTTCTACTGAAAATGATGATAATGAAATCGCTATTATTGAGGAAAACATTCCGACAACTCCGACAATTAAGCGTATAAGAAAAACTAAAAGAAAAAGTAGTTTTGAATATTAATGAAATTTGAACAATTGATATATCAAATTACTCACATTTATTATTTACTGACTACATGTGAACTTAAAGCTCAATTTGTCAATTTCATTGTGTTGAATCTAATGTATTTAAATGAAATGAATTTCTAATTATATGGTGTAAGATTTAATCAAAGTTTCCTTCCGTTACTCAAAACCTCTTTTTACTGGGTTAATTGATGTTGCAGCAAACAATTCACCGTTTCATAAAATAAAGCATTGAGGGTAAAAATGTTCAAAGCGTACACCAAAATGACGTAATTGATTAAGAACGAAAATAACCTTATGTCATTGGACGATTTTTCAATGTCCGTACACCAACATTTAGGAACAATCAATTTATCCATAGTCCTTTAGTTTGTGAAACGGTGAATTGTGTCCACATAATGAGGACAATATTCAACAGCTCTGGACACAAAGAAATGGATTGATAGTATCCTGGACACTATTTTATGGCGTAAACATGTCTGCTGGACACTATAACATATGTAAAAGTGTCCGGCGGACACTTTGAACTAGAGGACACAATTAAATGCTACACATATACATGACTACCATATGAATACGACCATGCCAGACCTAGTTCAGAAATAAAAACGTAGATGTCAAATTTAGTGCGCGCGATGTGTTTTGGAATAATCTTCATCAGGTACACGCACAATCGTAACAATGGAAAGGCATTTAATTTAAAGTTTTGGGAACAATAAAGCCAAAGGACCAGAGATACAGAGATAACACATGAATATAATCGAACCGTGTTGTTTCAAATTCGAAGGGAGCAGTGATTTTGCTCCAAAATAGACGAGCATTTGAGTTATTCAAGGTAAGTTATGCTAAAAATACTATGAACAAAGCAAATATTTATATTGATTTATCCATGCAACGACATCAGAGATTGAGATAACCAGGTTCGACAATATTAAATTTCTGAAAAAAATGTATCTGTCATATAAAAGGATTAAGCTTATGAATAATTCCAATATGGCGTCCAACGCAGAACAGTTTAATATAGGACCCAATAGAAAAATGTATAAACAACTTGTTCGCAGAAACTAAATTGATTAAACCCAAATATACTGGAATAAATAAATTTTGGATAAATGCTGTTCCCTAATTGGTCTAACTAATTACATTCATTTTCAATGTTATCAATGTTTATGGGGGACACGCCCACTTTTACCGGAACTAATTTTCTATTGATTGAAAGTACCGTTAGAACGGTATTTTTTGCTTTCACAAAATTATTCAGACTTTGTCGAAAAATATGAATTAAATGTATTAAAACTGTGTTTTTGTTTGATTTTCCCCTCAATTAAAATATATAAGAAACAAATTTCTACGTGACTTTATCGTCTGCAAAATTTGTCGAGTAATAAATGGAAGGGGTGCCGGATTTTGACATCGGTGGTGGTCAGAAATTGGTTGAAACAGAGGATATAAATGACGAGGATTTGCTGCAATTGCTGTTTAAAGATTAACTGTAAAACATTACAGTTGTTGAGCTGAACGTCGCCTCTTTAAATCCACAACCTGAAGCTCCAGAACATTCGCAAGTCCCGCTGGCACCCAAGCCTGCTGGTGTGGGAGACCAACTGCAACCCTTGATTTCTGAACCTCCTAAGGAAAAGAAAAGATTCAAGACTGTGACAAATGAAGAACTTAAAGACCTCTAAGACAGTAGACAGGCTAAATCAACAAAACGGAAAACAAAATGGGGAGTCAAAGTTTTTCAAGGTATCTAAAATTCTACTGTACTAATTCAGAAAATAAACTGTCTACTGTCCATGAATTTTCTTGGACACGTCGTACCTTACGTACTCTCCGTTGTCCCCGAGTTTGACGGACTTGCTTTCAGATCCAGATGAGCTACGAGGGTTAGCGCATGTACGCATTTGTGCCTGCAATTACTAGGACATTGTATATACTGCAGCTCATTTGCTTGATTTTGACAGACTTTCTACCTGATCCAGAATCCTTTTGACAGTGAATCCATGGATGGATTTTCTTGGACACGTCGTACCGTACGTACCCTCCGTTATCCCTGAGTTTGACGGAATTGTCTCCAGATCCAGATGAGCTACGAGGGTTGGCACATGTACGTATTTATGTATTTCATTAGTTGGACATTGTTGCAAACTGCAGCTCATTTTGCTTGATTTTGACTGGTATTCTACCTCATCTAGAATAATTTGGAGAGTGAACCCATGGATGAATTTTCTTGGTCACGTTGTCTCATACGTACTGTCCGTTGTCTGCGAGTTTGACGGACTTGCTGCCAGATGCAGATGAGCTACGAGGGTTAGCGCATGTACGTATTTATGTATTTGATTATAATGTCCAACTAATCAAATACATAAATACGTACATGCGCTATCCCTTGTAGCTCATCTGGACCTGTCAGCAAGTCCGTCAAACTCGAGGACAACGGAGAGTATGTACGGTACGACGTGTCCAAGAAAATCCATCCATGGCTTCACTCTCAAAATTATTCTGGATGAGGTAGAATGCCAGTGAAATCCGTCAAACTCGGGGAGAACGAATAGTACCTATGGGAAAATGTGTCCAAGAAAATCCATCCATGGCTTCACTCTCAAAATGATTCTGGATCAGGTAGATATTCTGTCAAAATCAAGCAAAATGAGCTGCAGTATGTACAATGTCCAACTAATCAAATACATAAATACGTACATGCGCTAACCCTCGTAGCTCATCTGATTCTGGAGCAAGTCCGTCAAACTTAGTAACGACGGAGAGTACCTATGGCACAACGTGTCTAAGAAAATTCATCTATGGATTCACTCTCAAAATTATTGTGGATCAGGAAGCTGCAGTATGTATAATGTCCTAGTATTGCAGGCACAAATACGTACATGCGCTAACCCTCATCTGGATCTAAAAGAAAGTCCGTCAAACTCAGTGACAACAGAGAGTACGTAAGGTACGAGGTGTTCAAGAAAATCCATCCATGGGTTCACTCTCAAAATTTTTCTGGATCAGGTAGAATGCCAGTCAAAATCAAACAAAATGAGCTGCAGTATGTACAATGTCCAACTAATCAAATACATAAATACGTACATGCGCTATCCCTCGTAGCTCATCTGGACCTGACAGCCAGTCCGTCAAACTCGGAAACAACGGACAGTACGTATGGGACGACATGTCCAACAAAAATTCATCCATGGGTTCATTCTCAAAATTATTCTGGATCAGGTAGAATGCCAGTCAAAATCAAGGAAAATGAGCTGCAGTTTGCAACAATGTCCAACTAATCAAATACATTAATACGTACATGAGCTAGCACTCGTAGCTCATCTGGATCTGGCGACAAGTCTGTCAAACTTGGGGACAACGGAGGGTACGTATGGGACGACATGTCCAAGAAAATTCATCCATGGGTTCACTATGAAAATTATTTTGGATCAGGTAGAATGTCAGTCAAAATCAAACAAAATGAGCTGCAGTATGTACAATGTCCAACTAATCAAATACATAAATAGGTACATGTGCCAACCCTCGTAGCTCATCTGGATCTGGAGACAAGTCCGTCAAACTCAGGGATAACGGAGGGTACGTACGGTACGACGTGTCCAAGAAAATCCATCCATGGCTTTACTCTCAAAATTATTCTGGATCAGGTAGAATGCCAGTGAAATCCGTCAAACTCGGGGAGAACGAATAGTACCTGTGGGACAATGTGTCTAAGAAAATCCATCCATGGCTTCACTGTCAAAATTATTCTGGATCAGGTAGAAAGTCAGTCAAAATCAAGCAAAATTATCTGCAATATGTACAATGTCCAACTACGGTATGAACGAATTTAGTGTAACTGACGATATATAAACAAATGAGATTTGTTGTCGATGCTACATGTGATATGGTAATGCTAGATACTTATGCAAAATCTTCTCATTCTCTTCTCTACTTTCATTGGATGCATGGTGATATATTAAGAAGGCTATTTATATGCATGTGCTAAATCAGTTTTATCAGAATTAAATAATAAAGATTTAAATAATAATAGTTAAAAAATAAATAATAATAATAATTATAATAATAAAGATTAATGTTTTTCATGGTTTCAAGAAATTCTAAATAAAAACATAGTAGAAGAAAACATTGTGAGTTACATTTAAAGAGGTACAAGAAACCAGTGGAATCAAAACACTGTATTTTCTTGCCTACCAAAACAATGTGTTTTCTTGACTATCAAAGCACTGTATTTTCTTACGTATTACACCCATATTTGTCAAAATGCAAACACTTCCAAAACTACAGAGTAACAATACAGAGATCCTTAAATGTATATTTGTATTTCCCCAATTTATTTTGATTTTTGTCTGTTATGTTACACGCTGAGTTTGCATGTTGTGTATTATGTTTATTGAAGCATGTAATTATGTTCTTTGACACAGTTGGCTTGTGCTTTATGTGTTTTTCCAGTATTATTTTGTTGGGGTTCTTATGAAGTTCAACATTTGCATCAATGTATTGGCAATATTTGACAGAGTGTATTTCCAGTGTTTTTCCAATTTGAATACTAAGAATAATATGCAAAATTTGACAGAGTGTATTTCCAGTTTGAATTCAAAGAATAATAGTGCTTGGCTACAGCACATATTTGTAATTACTGCTACTCCACAAAATTAGACATCAAGAATGGGAGATTGAATTTGAATGCATTTGCCATTGCATAAGTGTGAGAAGATATGTGTCCAATAATAATGGAGTTATCTCCCTTAGATGACAATTTGTTGATTTTTCCTGTTACGTGTTGCTCAGCTTTATTGTAAGTGACCACATTGTCTATGTGATCTTGCATGTTTCTGCAACACATAGTGCTTTACTGAAACATTTCATTGTCAAAACCTTTCTTCTATAACACTAAAGATAAATTTCATTTCTTGCTTTTAGTATCAAATATTTTAACTAGACACTGTCATTTTAACCACGTGTCGAACCTTTTTGTTTTATTTTTTTTCATCACATTTCATTATCTTATGTTCCTTAGCATATCTATGGTTTATTCTTATTTAATCATTGAAGATTCATAAGGGAATGGATGTAAGAGTGATTAAGGTTATTGACCTTTGACCCCAGGCGCAACAAGACTAATTTGGGATCGTGCCCTGAACCTCACATCAAGTGTTATGGTTTCTAGAAACTTACCCAAAGGCGGAACCCCATGATATAGCTGAAATATTGATAAAGTTGGTGTTAAACACCAATCAATCAAAATCAGGCAAAAGTTTAAACTAAAATCACTCACTCCGATTGGAACTCACAGGATGTGCTTCAATCGAGTTTGGTGGGAATGGTCTTTTTTTTCTCGTTACCGTTCAAGAATGTTTGATGAGAGTACTCTCCATCTAGAATGCACTTTAATTTTAAACATTAACAACAGGATCTTGTTAACAATCATTTTATCACAGATTACCACAAATGGTTGTGTACCATACGCATTAACCAGTTTAACCCCACCACATTGTTGTACCTGTCTCAAGCCAGGACCTGGATTTCCAACATCATGTGTTGTGGTCTTCTTTTATCATTATGTTGACCATCACTGTTTAAGCTTTCTTTAGGTGAGAGGTGATTGTTTGTTTTGGTGATATTGGTGGAATTGTTGACCATCACTTTGTAAACTTTCATTAGGTGAGAGGTGATTGTTTGCTTTGTTGATTTTGATGGAATTGTTGACCATCACTGTTGGACTTTCCTTTCATAGCTGTGATGTTTAATATGTACCCTTGCAGTAGTTGTTTCAATAACTGGCATCAAATTAATGGATTTATATCATAAGTCGTCTGAGTACTTGGTGAACTAGATGAATAAGAGCAAAGTCTTATTGAATTGGAGGTCAAGGGTAGAGTAGGATTAGGGTTTGATTAGACAGACAAGTCTTAATTCCTGTTGACTTGTTTCAAGTGAGCAGGTTGGTCTAGTACAAAGCAAAAAGCATCATCTTATTGTTCTTACCATAATATAGCTGTAAACATTACACACAACTGATTGTTATAGTAATGTTGTATGTGACAAACACGAGCCTGAGTTCGCATGTCCACATGATTTAGGGATGACTTAGTTAATTATCGCCATTATGTGTAATAATGTTTTGTTTATATTTTTGTAAAAGGGAAAGGATTTCACTAATGTTGTTATAACTTGTGTCCAATCCCATTTGCAACTTTTATGCAAATAAAATATGTTTAAACTAAACTAATCTAGACTTACTTCTTGGTTGATTGTGTGTTTCCTTAGTTCTACTCTAACCTCATGCAACTTGATTGTCTCCTTCAGAAATGAAAGCAAGCAATCAGTCTACCTGCATATTTGATGGATATTATCCAAACTTTACTGTATTCCTTCTCATAACCTACTAGATGTACATTTACTTTTCGTTTTTCATTGAAATCATTGATTTAGCTCACCTTCCCAAAGGCAATGTGAGCTTTTGCCATCACTTGGCGTCCGTCGTCCGTCGTCCGTCGTCCGTTAACTTTTCACATTTTAATCTTCTCCTCTAAAACCCCTCAGCTAAATTAATTGAAACTTGGTAGGAAGCATCTATGGAAGGTCCTGAATAAAGATTGTTCATTTCGTCCCGATCCATTAACAAACATGGCCGTCACAGACAATTCTTGTTTCTGATTGGCCGATTTTTAAAAATCTTCTTCTCTGAAACCGCTTTGCCAAATGAACCGAAACTTGGTAGGAAGCATCTATGGAAGGTCCGCTATAAAGATTGATCATTTTGTCCCGATCGGTTAACAAACATGACCGCCACAGGCAATTCTTGATTCTGATTGGTTGATTTCTAAAAAATCTTCTCCTCTGAAACTGCTTAGCCATATGAACCGAAACTTGGTAGGAAGCATCTACATGTATGGAAGGTTCTGTATTAAGTTTCCTCAAAGCAGAATAAGGGTGAGCGACACAGGCTCAGCCCACTGAGCCTCTAGTTATTGTCTTAGCTTCAAATAAATAGACAATACATGCATTGTGGGAATTTTATTTGATCTAAAACAGGTAAACAAGCTTTTCTGTCTTATTTCGCAGCGAGTGCAAATGAATTTTAATTTCTGACACTGTATGTATATTGTATTTATCCTGTAATAATTTAATTTGATTTCAATACTGCAATCTGATTGGCTGATCCGCCTGGAGAAAATTTTGGCTATTCTCGATAACCTGGGTTGGTATTGTGACGTCTCCAACGTATTCATTCGCCAACAACAAATTCAAATAGTCACATGAAATAATCGTAACTAAAATCTATGAATCGTTAAATTTTGTTGTAAAAATTAAATTATAAGGAATATTTGAAATTTTGGAACAGGTTCTACTTGTATAACCTGGTTTGGAACAGTTTAAGCTTTTCATAAACCGCGCGCGTTTTATTAAGCGTAAATCGCCCCAAGCCAAGTTATATCGTATAACCTGTTCAAAAATTTCAAATAGTCCTTAAATGTAAAAAAAAACCAAAACACCTGCCAAATTGTCTATCAAGAGCAGAAACAAGTGTTGTTCCAATAGTTTTTGATGGTGTCATTTGTGAAGTCCAGGCTGTCACTATTTCTTAATGTCACTCAAGGTGAATCTGGTACCAGAAAAACTATCTTGGTAAATGACAATATATAATAAAAATTTATCCAGTCAATGCAATTTTACTGCTCAAATAGAACAAATACAGGATGAAATATGATTCGTGGGTGAGCGAGCAATTGTTGTATATCATTGCAGAACACCCTACATTTGATAAAATGAGAATGATGTCCCCTTTGTATTAGACCAACAGGCTCAGTTTGATTTTTATAGTGGTAACTCACTGAAACAACGTTTAATGGGCAGCCATGTCGCTCCACTTGGACAAATAGTCTCATGATTACAATCCATTCTATCTTGGCTCTATCTCCTTAATGCTGCCTGCTCGGCGGAGAATCAACATATACCAATTTTTATAGTACATGTATACGATTTGACATGTACAGCCTACATTTTCCAGGATTTGCTGCAGAATCCCCTAGAGTCTTCATTGAATGTTAAAGTGACTTCGCATACATGCTACCAATAAATATACAAAGGAAATGTATCAAGTTAGTATAGTGCATACTGCTGCTATTAGTAGATTTGGAGGGTCAGAATGTCATCACATAGCCATTGTGTTTAAGCCCTTTGATTTGCTTGCTCCCATAGATTTAAATTATTTGGTTTTCAAATCTTTTGACTTTGAACACACCTGATGGATGCTATTTGACCTCGCTGAAGCAACCACACTGCGGTAGACATGACGCTTCACGGGGGATAACAGTAGTCGATATTGACTATCCCGTTTAGAACCTTTGGTTTGCTTACTCTCAGAGATCTGACATCCTATTGAAGCTGCTGATAAAAAATAAAGGAATGCTGATGAGTGTTACAGATATAATATGACAAAGAGGCACTATAGCCAATCCTCTTATTGTGTTCAGAGCTGTATCTCAAAAAACATTGATTGGTTGCTGATGTTCAGCCATTTTTAGCTATGTCATGACTACCACAGTTAATATATCGAATTTTCCGGTGAGACATCTGACCAGGTGTCTGGTTACTTTAAGGGATGTGAGAATTCAGCGACCTCAACCACTCGGGACATGTCATAAGAAACAATGAAGACAGAATTCTAAAAAAAAAATGGGGGAAAATACCACACGTCAGAACAGTTCCAAACTCCAATCTGAAAAGTGTAGCAATAGAGGCGAAATTGATGCTCTAATACATATACATGTTCGCTCAATCTCCTAGTTTGACAAAGACACTATAACAAGATTAATTTCTTTGACAGTAAATTATGTATATCAATTCAGGTCACTCCATCCTTTTACGTGTAAGGACATTTTCCAGTTTACGGAATTATCTAAAATGGCGATGTATGGTTTAATTTAGACATCAATAAATGTAGGAATATCTCATTAGCGACTTAATGATCGCCATTTCATTCAGCAAATCAAGGAATATTTTCCAACAAATTTGTGTCCTGTTCCAACCTACGGCATCGTTTCTGGTGTATACATTTATTTAATGAACGTCACTAAATTTTGTATTCAATGTGTTCTATAGCGCACTAATGTTGTTTGCTAAATATGTTACTGTTCGGGTGTTTTAATCTTCTACCACTAAACACATTCGCTAAGATTGATCCGGAGTTGCCGGTGGAAATTCGTAATCATTTTCCCAAACTGATTTTTCCTTAATGATTAAATCAATTTAAAGAGTAAGAAACCATCTTCAGAGTACCACGGCATCGTGTCGTGTTAATTGGTGGAAATCAAATTTAATTACCGTCTGGTCTTTTTTTGAAAATTTGATTTTCTTGGTATATATCAAATTATGAGGAACAGTATTTTTGTCTTTTACAGTGTAAACATATACTTGAATTTAAAATTTCTATAATTAACGTGTTATTCGGATATTACATTTTGATTTCGAGACGAACTTGACAGCACAAAAAGGTAAATATTTTTTTATTTTCATTGATATAAGTATAATTTAATATATAACTTAATTGTTTACAATGTAGTCTACATCAGCCTGTATCTTAATACAAAAAAAAACAGATTTGGAAAAATACATTACATTTGAGTACTATCATTATTATTAACATTACGTTTCAACAGTTGTTATTTTAAGAAGAGTCTGAAGATACCAAAGGGGTAATCAGAATCCATAAATCGAAGAAGAACAGACAACACAATGACCAAAAGAAAAAGAACAAAAGGATAAACAACGATCTACAAAACATCACACATAAAACTAAAGATCGAGTAACACGAACCCCACTAAAAACAGAAGGTGAACTCAAGTGCTCCGGAAGGGTAAGCAGTTCATAACATAACATATTTTGATTTATTTCATGTCTTATTTGTCCTATCATATGTCTAAATACGTTCTTAGTTCAGTTTTGTGATGTCCACTGCGATTTCCATGTGAAAACGATGTTCGGTTTGTCTTTAACCCCAATTGTTTAAAGAAGAGGCTGATGTCTTATGCATGTTATTTGTGTATGTTTGCGTAAAGTGGCGTCCAACATGTCTTGATTATAGGAGTACCATGGCGAGTGTCTTATAAGAGACAGGCACTGCTTACTCTTCACAGGCACCTAGGTTCATCCCGTTTTTTTGGTGGGATCCGTGTTGCTCTTTTGTTTAGTTTTCTGTGGTGTTTTTTTTTTTTTTGCGTTTATTTTGTTTGTTTTCTTCCTGTGTCCTGTGTACCCAATGATGCCAGTTTCTCTGGATTGTCCATTATATAATTGCCTCCTTCTGATTTCTCTAAAGTTTATTTATCTCCAGCACTAAATATCAATAGTGAACATATAGTTCACTACTCCTTAGTGGGAAAAATATCATGAAACACAACTTTTGCCATAAATTTGATATTAACTTTGACTCTCACAAAAACTAAGTTATAAATTAAGGACGGAATTTTAGGGGGATTTTAGACTGCTGAAAGGAAAGCATTTTCAGTCAGTAATTTAAAAACAATTTGTAACACTTGAATAATTTAATTCCACTTCTAAGCTCTCAACAATGAAAATTATTGCAAGAGTGCAAATATCTTAAATAAACGCTAGAGAAACTCGAAGGGGCAACCGAAATATGGACAACCTAGAAACACCGAGCACACAAGACACAGGACGAATCAATGTGATATTTATTGTTGTTCCATCCTTTGGTCAAACGTCAGCGAAATAAAATTATCCTATTCTGCATTACAAACATATGTGGTAAACACTATTACCAGTCACATTCATGTAACTCTAATACCGAGTGACAAAGTCTATGTTTTAATATTATATTAATTTTCTACAAAGTGTGTATGTGTCTTCACTATTGTTGTATTTACACATATCTATATACTAATATAATAATAAAAACGTAGATATCTTATTTAATGCGAACGGCGCGCCTCTAGAATAACCTTCATCAGGTACGCTCAATGTCGAACGACTGTAAAGCCAAACAAGTTCAATCTTTGGGAGCAAGAAGACCAAAGGATTTAAACAGGTTAGCCATAGTTAGCCAAGGTCACATATGAAGTTAAAATCTGAACGAATGAAATGTGTATTTCACGTGCATGTTTTACATGTACAGGCTAAACTATATTGAAATACATGTAATTAATCAGTTATTATCTGTTTAACACCGCCACTTTTCATCGAAGTGTCTGTGCCAAGTCAAGAAAGTGAGCAGTCATGTATTTGTGTGCAGTTAGGGGTATCAATTTTGCCTATGTTTTAAAGATTTTTCTATTGGAGTTTAGAACTGGCCCGACAGTGTGGTATCTTATTTTGTTTTTCGTTTTATTCGTAGAAAAAAAAAACTTTACTCAGTAAGAATATTGCATAGGGCAAAAATAGAAAAACAAGAAAAAAAGAGGGAGAAAAAAAGGTACAAACAAATGTGAAAAAAAAGAAAAATGAAAAGAAGTTAAGGTAGCGTAAACTGTCAGAGAAATCAAGATTCCACACAGAATAGCACGTGATTTCCCATACAACTAAAAGTGGTCAATAATTCACAAGTATTCATTAGAATCATGTCTGCAAATTAAACCATGGAAATTTCTAATGGAGCAATCAGTGCACAATAAAATTACCGCCTTAATTGTTTCTTATTCATTTGTAACTTTGAAAAAGCCTTTGGGTAAATTGTGTTTCATCGACATAAAGTCACTCCAACGTCACAGATTGATATATGTAATGTAATAATAAGTGTTGATATATATTTGTGAAGATCTTAGGTATAAATGCATTTTCTCAAAGAGATTAGATGTAATGGGAATTTGTATATACGTAATGGAATGGTAAGCTAAAAGTTTTAATAGTAAACTGAAATATTTATGTCAAATCGTAGCACTTTATATTAGCCTTACACGCAATAGTCTGATAGTAAGTTGTGTAATAAATTTATCTAGAAAATAAAAAGCAAAAAATACCACATTGTCGGAACATTTCTAAAATCCAATGCCAAATGAGGCAAAATCGATACCCCTAACACACAAATACATGATGGCTCACTTTCCTGGCTTGGTACAAGCACTTCAATAAAAATGGCGAGTGTTAAACTAGTTTTATGACCCTAAGCATCACATTCTAGTGAAATGATGCGGTCATGTGAGTCCACATGTGAGTAAAACTCGAATTTTGTCAAATTGACTAGGAACATCTTATATAGTACTTATCTTCATAGTATTGACAAAACCATAAAATGCCGAACAAAAACGTTCCAGTATAAGGTTTGGGCCCATCAAGCTAGTTTAACCCGCCACTTTTTATTGAAGTGCCTGTACCAACCAGCTGTCATGTATTTGTGAGCTTAAGCTATCCATTTTGCCTTTTTCTACCATTTTTCCATTAGATTTTGAAATGTTCGGACAGTGTGGTATTTTTGTTTTGTTTTTCATTTTGCAACCGATAATCGAGAGTAGTATTATTATTTAAGATGATGGGTGGTTTATGGGGTTATGGTGCTTAACGCCACTTTCAACAATATTTCAGCTATATCGTGGCTGTCAGTTTAATTGGTGGAGGACCCGGAGAAAACCAACGACCTACCGCAAGTCACTGACAATCTTTATCACATAATGTTGTATCGAGTACACCTCGCCATATGTAAGATCAAACACACAAACAGCTTTGAAAGATGAAAAGTGTTCAATCAATATTTCGAACTTCTCATGTATATAAATCTGTCCTTTATATGACTTAGCTATTAGATATTTATCTCTAATTTTTCAAATTATTTTTCTACATAGATATATACTGAGCATGAAATCGACCAATTTGTGACCGTCGTTAAAGCTATGTTCCCAGGAGATTTCGACTTGCGGCGTATTAGCATTCAGCTTGACACACGTGATGTATTGCTAAGCCATAGGCGCTATAAATCCTTGTAATTGATGGTCTCCCCTGATCTCCATGGGCGATGTTAATTGCATTTTAACAAAAGTTTCGCTTTTGAACGGGAAATTGAAATAAATTGTACATTTTTACTAACCTGTTTATAAGATTAATATTTTTTAAAGAGCTATGAGAGATTTAGCTACAAGGCAGAAAATTATTATTGAACTTCCTCTAATAGTACAAATCAGTAAATTACAATTATTTGCATGGTATTCTAACAGTCTGTTGTAATTTGCATTCCCACAAAAATAATTGCTTATCTTATAAGCTATAAATTTTAATATTTTTTTTAACTCGCTCCAAAAAGTACTTAAATTGAATAAAACATCAGATATCATTTTTTCATCTTTCTATGGTACACATTATTCAATTTTTATGCCATGGATAATAAAGCAATTCACTTCTTTGTAGAAAAATAATAAATTTTAATAGTTGTATATAAATGTCAGAGAATACCAAAGGGACAAATGAAATGGACAATCAAGAGAAACTGGCAACACAGGGCACATATAACGAAGAAAAACAAAACAAAATCACAGCACCATTTATATTGTATAACACTATGCGCAACACTCTCCCCCCCCCCCCCCCCCTAGTAGTAACCTGTTGTCGGTGTTTAGCATTAGTCTCTAAAATAGAAAAACAATTTAAATCAACTGAAGAGAGTATCATCCTGTTGTCGGTGGTCAACATTAAGTTCTGAAATAGAAAACAAATCTAAATTAACTGAAGATTGTAGCATCATGTTGTTGTCGGTGGTCAACAATAAGTTCTGAAATAGAAAACAAATCTAAATTAACTGAAGGCAGTAGCATCCTATTGTCGGTGGTCAACATTAAGCCCTAAAATAGGAAACATATCTAAATTAACTGAAGACAGTAGCATTCTGTTGTCGGTGGTCAACATTAAACCCTAAAATAGAAAACAAATCTAAATTAACTGAAGACAGTAGCATCATGTTGTCGGTGGTCAACAATAAGTTCTGAAATAGAAAACAAATCTAAATTAACTGAAGACAGTAGCATCCTATTGTCGGTGGTCAAAATTAATTTCTGAAATAGGAAACAAATCTAAATTAACCGAAGACAATAGTAGCATGTTGTCGGTGGTCAACATTAAGTTCTGAAATAGGAAACAAATCTAAATTAACTGAAGACAGTAATAGTCTGTTGTCGGTGGTCAACATTAAGCCCTAAATAGAAAACAAATATAAATTAATTGACTGAAGACTAGCATCCTGTTGTCGGTGGGCAACATTAAGCCCTAAAATAGGAAACAAATCTAAATTAACTGAAGACAATAGAATCATGTTGTCAGTGGTCAACATTAAGCCCTAAAATAGAAAACAAATCTAAAGTGACTGAAAACAGTAGCATCCTGTTGTCGGTGGGCAACATTAAGTTCTGAAATAGGAAACAAATCTAAATTAACTGAAGACAGTAGTAGCCTGTTGTTGGTGGTCAACATTAAGTTCTGAAATAGGAAACAAATCTAAATTAACTGAAGACAGTAGAATCCTGTTGTCGGTGGTCAACATTAAGCCCTATAATAGGAAACAAATCTAAACTAACTGAAGACAATAGTAGCCTGTTGTCGGTGGTCAACATTAAACCCTAAAATAGGAAACATATCTAAATTAACTGAAGACAGTAGCATTCTGTTGTCGGTGGTCAACATTAAGCCCTAAAATAGAAAACAAATCTAAATTAACTGAAGACAGTAGCATCATGTTGTCGGTGGTCAACAATAAGTTCTGAAATAGAAAACAAATCTAAATTAACTGAAGGCAGTAGCATCCTATTGTCGGTGGTCAACATTAAGTTCTGAAATAGGAAACAAATCTAAATTAACTGAAGACAACAGCATCCTGTTGTCGGTGGTCAACATTAAGCCCTAAAATAGGAAACAAATCTAAATTAACTGAAGAGAGTAGAATCCTGTTGTCGGTGGTCAACATTAAGCCCTAAAATAGGAAACAAATATAAATTAACTGAAGACATCAGCATCCTGTTGTTGGTGGTCAACATTAAACCCTAAAATAGAAAACAAATCTAAATTAACTGAAGACAGTAGCATCCTATTGTCGGTGGTCAAAATTAATTTCTGAAATAGGAAACAAATCTAAATTAACCGAAGACAACAGCATCCTGTTGTCGGTGGTCAACATTAAGCCCTAAAATAGGAAACAAATCTAAATTAACTGAAGAGAGTAGAATCCTGTTGTCGGTGGTCAACATTAAGCCCTAAAATAGGAAACAAATATAAATTAACTGAAGACATCAGCATCCTGTTGTTGGTGGTCAACATTAAACCCTAAAATAGAAAACAAATCTAAATTAACTGAAGACAGTAGCATCCTATTGTCGGTGGTCAAAATTAATTTCTGAAATAGGAAACAAATCTAAATTAACCGAAGACAATAGTAGCATGTTGTCGGTGGTCAACATTAAGTTCTGAAATAGGAAACAAATCTAAATTAACTGAAGACAGTAGTAGTCTGTTGTCGGTGGTCAACATTAAGCCCTAAATAGAAAACAAATATAAATTAATTAACTGAAGACTAGCATCCTGTTGTCGGTGGGCAACATTAAGCCCTAAAATAGGAAACAAATCTAAATTAACTGAAGACAGTAGAATCCTGTTGTCAGTGGTCAACATTAAGCCCTAAAATAGAAAACAAATCTAAAGTGACTGAAAACAGTAGCATCCTGTTGTCGGTGGGCAACATTAAGTTCTGAAATAGGAAACAAATCTAAATAAACTGAAGACAGTAGTAGCCTGTTGTTGGTGGTCAACATTAAGTTCTGAAATAGGAAACAAATCTAAATTAACTGAAGACAGTAGAATCCTGTTGTCGGTGGTCAACATTAAGCCCTATAATAGGAAACAAATCTAAACTAACTGAAGACAGTAGTAGCCTGTTGTCGGTGGTCAACATTAAACCCTAAAATAGGAAACAAATCTAAATTAACTGAAGACTAGCATCCTGTTGTTGGTGGTCAACACTAAGCTCTGAAATAGGAAACAAATCTAACTTAATTGAAGACAGTAGTAGCCTGTTGTCGATGGTCAACATTAAGCTCTGAAATAGAAAACAAGTCTAAATCAACTGAAGACAGTAGTAGTCTGTTGTCGGTGGTCAACATTAAGCCCTAAAATAGGAAACAAATCTAAATTTAACTGACGACAGTAGCATCCTGTTGTCGGTGGTCAACATTAAGTTCTGAAATAGGAAACAAATCTAAAGTGACTGAAAACAGTAGCATCCTGTTGTCGGTGGGCAACATTAAGTTCTGAAATAGGAAACAAATCTAACTTAATTGAAGACAGTAGTAGCCTGTTGTCGATGGTCAACATTAAGCCCTAAATAGAAAACAAATATAAATTAATTAACTGAAGACTAGCATCCTGTTGTTGGTGGGCAACATTAAGCCCTAAAATAGGAAACAAATCTAAATTAACTGAAGACAGTAGAATCCTGTTGTCAGTGGTCAACATTAAGCCCTAAAATAGAAAACAAATCTAAAGTGACTGAAAACAGTAGCATCCTGTTGTCGGTGGGCAACATTAAGTTCTGAAATAGGAAACAAATCTAAATAAACTGAAGACAGTAGTAGCCTGTTGTTGGTGGTCAACATTAAGTTCTGAAATAGGAAACAAATCTAAATTAACTGAAGACAGTAGAATCCTGTTGTCGGTGGTCAACATTAAGCCCTATAATAGGAAACAAATCTAAACTAACTGAAGACAGTAGTAGCCTGTTGTCGGTGGTCAACATTAAACCCTAAAATAGGAAACAAATCTAAATTAACTGAAGACAGTAGCATCATGTTGTCGGTAGTCAACAATAAGTTCTGAAATAGAAAACAAATCTAAATTAACTGAAGGCAGTAGCATCCTATTGTCGGTGGTCAACATTAAGTTCTGAAATAGGAAACAAATCTAAATTAACTGAAGACAACAGCATCCTGTTGTCGGTGGTCAACATTAAGCCCTAAAATAGGAAACAAATCTAAATTAACTGAAGAGAGTAGAATCCTGTTGTCGGTGGTCAACATTAAGCCCTAAAATAGGAAACAAATATAAATTAACTGAAGACATCAGCATCCTGTTGTTGGTGGTCAACATTAAGCCCTAAACTAGGAAACAAATCTAGATTAACTGAAGACAGTAGCACCCTGTTGTCGGTGGTCAACATTAAGCCCTAAAATAGGAAGCAAATTTAAAGTGACTGAAAACAACAGCATCCTGTTGTCGGTGGGCAACATTAAGTTCTGAAATAGGGAACAAATACAAATTAACTGAAAACAGTAGTAGCCTGTTGTTGGTGGTCAACATTAAGTTCTGAAATAGGAAACAAATCTAAATTAATTGAAGACAGTAGAATCCTGTTGTAGGTGGTCAACATTAAGCCCTAAAATATTAAACAAATCTAAACTAACTGAAAACAGTAGTAGCCTGTTGTCGGTGGTCAACATTAAGCCCTAAAATAGGAAACAAATCTAAATTAACTGAAGAGAGTAGAATCCTGTTGTCGGTGGTCAACATTAAGCCCTAAAATAGGAAACAAATATAAATTAACTGAAGACATCAGCATCCTGTTGTTGGTGGTCAACATTAAGCGCTAAACTAGGAAACAAATCTAGATTAACTGAAGACAGTAGCACCCTGTTGTCGGTGGTCAACATTAAGCCCTAAAATAGGAAACAAATCTAAATTAACTGAAGACTAGCATCCTGTTGTTGGTGGTCAACATTAAGCTCTGAAATAGGAAACAAATCTAAATTAATTGAAGACAGTAGTAGCCTGTTGTCGGTGGTCAACATTAAGCTCTGAAATAGAAAACAAGTCTAAATCAACTGAAGACAGTAGTAATCTGTTGTCGGTGGTCAACATTAAGCCCTAAAATAGGAAACAAATCTAAATTTAACTGGCGACAGTAGCATCCTGTTGTCGGTGGTCAACATTAAGTTCTGAAATAAGAAACAAATCTAAATTAACTGAAGACAGTAGCAGCCTGTTGTCAGTGGTCAACATTAAGCCCTAAACTAGGAAACTAATCTAGATTAACTGAAGACAGTAGCAGCCTGTTGTCGGTGGTCAACATTAAGTCCTAAAATAGGAAGCAAATTTAAAGTGACTGAAAGCAACAGCATCCTGTTGTCGGTGGGCAACATTAAGTTCTGAAATAGGAAACAAATACAAATTAACTGAAGACATCAGCATCCTGTTGTTGGTGGTCAACATTAAACCCTAAAATAGAAAACAAATCTAAATTAACTGAAGACAGTAGCATCCTATTGTCGGTGGTCAAAATTAATTTCTGAAATAGGAAACAAATCTAAATTAACCGAAGACAACAGCATCCTGTTGTCGGTGGTCAACATTAAGCCCTAAAATAGGAAACAAATCTAAATTAACTGAAGAGAGTAGAATCCTGTTGTCGGTGGTCAACATTAAGCCCTAAAATAGGAAACAAATATAAATTAACTGAAGACATCAGCATCCTGTTGTTGGTGGTCAACATTAAACCCTAAAATAGAAAACAAATCTAAATTAACTGAAGACAGTAGCATCCTATTGTCGGTAGTCAAAATTAATTTCTGAAATAGGAAACAAATCTAAATTAACCGAAGACAATAGTAGCATGTTGTCGGTGGTCAACATTAAGTTCTGAAAAAGGAAACAAATCTAAATTAACTGAAGACAGTAGTAGTCTGTTGTCGGTGGTCAACATTAAGCCCTAAATAGAAAACAAATATAAATTAATTAACTGAAGACTAGCATCCTGTTGTCGGTGGGCAACATTAAGCCCTAAAATAGGAAACAAATCTAAATTAACTGAAGACAGTAGAATCCTGTTGTCAGTGGTCAACATTAAGCCCTAAAATAGAAAACAAATCTAAAGTGACTGAAAAACGTAGCATCCTGTTGTCGGTGGGCAACATTAAGTTCTGAAATAGGAAACAAATCTAAATAAACTGAATACAGTAGTAGCCTGTTGTTGGTGGTCAACATTAAGTTCTGAAATAGGAAACAAATCTAAATTAACTGAAGACAGTAGAATCCTGTTGTCGGTGGTCAACATTAAGCCCTATAATAGGAAACAAATCTAAACTAACTGAAGACAGTAGTAGCCTGTTGTCGGTGGTCAACATTAAACCCTAAAATAGGAAACAAATCTAAACTAACTGAAGACTAGCATCCTGTTGTTGGTGGTCAACACTAAGCTCTGAAATAGGAAACAAATCTAACTTAATTGAAGACAGTAGTAGCCTGTTGTCGATGGTCAACATTAAGCTCTGAAATAGAAAACAAGTCTAAATCAACTGAAGACAGTAGTAGTCTGTTGTCGGTGGTCAACATTAAGCCCTAAAATAGGAAACAAATCTAAATTTAACTGACGACAGTAGCATCCTGTTGTCGGTGGTCAACATTAAGTTCTGAAATAGGAAACAAATCTAAAGTGACTGAAAACAGTTGCATCCTGTTGTCGGTGGGCAACATTAAGTTCTGAAATAGGAAACAAATCTAACTTAATTGAAGACAGTAGTAGCCTGTTGTCGATGGTCAACATTAAGCCCTAAATAGAAAACAAATATAAATTAATTAACTGAAGACTAGCATCCTGTTGTCGGTGGGCAACATTAAGCCCTAAAATAGGAAACAAATCTAAATTAACTGAAGACAGTAGAATCCTGTTGTCAGTGGTCAACATTAAGCCCTAAAATAGAAAACAAATCTAAAGTGACTGAAAACAGTAGCATCCTGTTGTCGGTGGGCAACATTAAGTTCTGAAATAGGAAACAAATCTAAATAAACTGAAGACAGTAGAATCCTGTTGCCGGTGGTCAACATTAAGCCCTATAATAGGAAACAAATCTAAACTAACTGAAGACAGTAGTAGCCTGTTGTCGGTGGTCAACATTAAACCCTAAAATAGGAAACAAATCTAAATTAACTGAAGACAGTAGCATCATGTTGTCGGTGGTCAACAATAAGTTCTGAAATAGAAAACAAGTCTAAATTAACTGAAGGCAGTAGCATCCTATTGTCGGTGGTCAACATTAAGTTCTGAAATAGGAAACAAATCTAAATTAACTGAAGACAACAGCAGCCCTAAAATAGGAAACAAATCTAAATTTAACTGGCGACAGTAGCATCCTGTTGTCGGTGGTCAACATTAAGTTCTGAAATAAGAAACAAATCTAAATTAACTGAAGACAGTAGCAGCCTGTTGTCAGTGGTCAACATTAAGCCCTAAACTAGGAAACTAATCTAGATTAACTGAAGACAGTAGCAGCCTGTTGTCGGTGGTCAACATTAAGTCCTAAAATAGGAAGCAAATTTAAAGTGACTGAAAGCAACAGCATCCTGTTGTCGGTGGGCAACATTAAGTTCTGAAATAGGAAACAAATACAAATTAACGGAAAACAGTAGTAGCCTGTTGTCGGTGGTCAACATTAAGCCCTAAAATAGGAAACATATCTAAATTAACTGAAGACAGCATCCTGTTGTCGGTGGGCAACATTAAGCCCTAAAATAAGAAACAAATCTAAATTAACTGAAGAAAGTAGCATCCTGTTGTCAGTGGTCAACATTAAGCCCTAAAATAGAAAACAAATCTAAAGTGACTGAAAACAGTAGCATTCTGTTGTCTGTGGGCAACATTAAGTTCTGAAATAGGAAACAAATCTAAATTAACTGAAGACAGTAGTAGCCTGTTGTTGGTGGTCAACATTAAGTTCTGAAATAGGAAACAAATCTAAATTAACTGAAGACAGTAGCAGCCTGTTGTCAGTGGTCAACATTAAGCCCTAAACTAGGAAACAAATCTAAATTAACTGAAGACAGTAGCATCATGTTGTCGGTGGTCAACAATAAGTTCTGAAATAGAAAACAAATCTAAATTAACTGAAGGCAGTAGCATCCTATTGTCGGTGGTCAACATTAAGTTCTGAAATAGGAAACAAATCTAAATTAACTGTAGACAACAGCATCCTGTTGTCGGTGGTCAACATTAAGCCCTAAAATAGGAAACAAATCTAAATTAACTGAAGAGAGTAGAATCCTGTTGTCGGTGGTCAACATTAAGCCCTAAAATAGCAAACAAATATAAATTAACTGAAGACATCAGCATCCTGTTGTTGGTGGTCAACATTAAGCCCTAAACTAGGAAACAAATCTAGATTAACTGAAGACAGTAGCATCCTGTTGTCAGTGGTCAACATTAAGCCCTAAAATAGAAAACAAATCTAAAGTGACTGAAAACAGTAGCATCCTGTTGTCGGTGGGCAACATTAAGTTCTGAAATAGGAAACAAATCTAAATAAACTGAAGACAGTAGTAGCCTGTTGTTGGTGGTCAACATTAAGTTCTGAAATAGGAAACAAATCTAAATTAACTGAAGACAGTAGAATCCTGTTGCCGGTGGTCAACATTAAGCCCTATAATAGGAAACAAATCTAAACTAACTGAAGACAGTAGTAGCCTGTTGTCGGTGGTCAACATTAAACCCTAAAATAGGAAACAAATCTAAATTAACTGAAGACAGTAGCATCATGTTGTCGGTGGTCAACAATAAGTTCTGAAATAGAAAACAAGTCTAAATTAACTGAAGGCAGTAGCATCCTATTGTCGGTGGTCAACATTAAGTTCTGAAATAGGAAACAAATCTAAATTAACTGAAGACAACAGCAGCCCTAAAATAGGAAACAAATCTAAATTTAACTGGCGACAGTAGCATCCTGTTGTCGGTGGTCAACATTAAGTTCTGAAATAAGAAACAAATCTAAATTAACTGAAGACAGTAGCAGCCTGTTGTCAGTGGTCAACATTAAGCCCTAAACTAGGAAACTAATCTAGATTAACTGAAGACAGTAGCAGCCTGTTGTCGGTGGTCAACATTAAGTCCTAAAATAGGAAGCAAATTTAAAGTGACTGAAAGCAACAGCATCCTGTTGTCGGTGGGCAACATTAAGTTCTGAAATAGGAAACAAATACAAATTAACGGAAAACAGTAGTAGCCTGTTGTCGGTGGTCAACATTAAGCCCTAAAATAGGAAACATATCTAAATTAACTGAAGACAGCATCCTGTTGTCGGTGGGCAACATTAAGCCCTAAAATAAGAAACAAATCTAAATTAACTGAAGAAAGTAGCATCCTGTTGTCAGTGGTCAACATTAAGCCCTAAAATAAAAAACAAATCTAAAGTGACTGAAAACAGTAGCATTCTGTTGTCTGTGGGCAACATTAAGTTCTGAAATAGGAAACAAATCTAAATTAACTGAAGACAGTAGTAGCCTGTTGTTGGTGGTCAACATTAAGTTCTGAAATAGGAAACAAATCTAAATTAACTGAAGACAGTAGCAGCCTGTTGTCAGTGGTCAACATTAAGCCCTAAACTAGGAAACAAATCTAAATTAACTGAAGACAGTAGCATCATGTTGTCGGTGGTCAACAATAAGTTCTGAAATAGAAAACAAATCTAAATTAACTGAAGGCAGTAGCATCCTATTGTCGGTGGTCAACATTAAGTTCTGAAATAGGAAACAAATCTAAATTAACTGTAGACAACAGCATCCTGTTGTCGGTGGTCAACATTAAGCCCTAAAATAGGAAACAAATCTAAATTAACTGAAGAGAGTAGAATCCTGTTGTCGGTGGTCAACATTAAGCCCTAAAATAGGAAACAAATATAAATTAACTGAAGACATCAGCATCCTGTTGTTGGTGGTCAACATTAAGCCCTAAACTAGGAAACAAATCTAGATTAACTGAAGACAGTAGCATCCTGTTGTCGGTGGTCAACATTAAGCCCTAAAATAGGAAGCAAATTTAAAGTGACTGAAAACAACAGCATCCTGTTGTCGGTGGGCAAAATTAAGTTCTGAAATAGGGAACAAATACAAATTAACTGAAAACAGTAGTAGCCTGTTGTTGGTGGTCAACATTAAGTTCTGAAATAGGAAACAAATCTAAATTAACTGAAGACAGTAGAATCCTGTTGTAGGTGGTCAACATTAAGCCCTAAAATATTAAACAAATCTAAACTAACTGAAAACAGTAGTAGCCTGTTGTCGGTGGTCAACATTAAGCCCTAAAATAGGAAACAAATCTAAATTAACTGAAGACTAGCATCCTGTTGTTGGTGGTCAACATTAAGCTCTGAAATAGGAAACAAATCTAAATTAATTGAAGACAGTAGTAGCCTGTTGTCGGTGGTCAACATTAAGCTCTGAAATAGAAAACAAATCTAAATTTAACTGGCGACAGTAGCATCCTGTTGTCAGTGGTCAACATTAAGTTCTGAAATAAGAAACAAATCTAAATTAACTGAAGACAGTAGCAGCCTGTTGTCAGTGGTCAACATTAAGCCCTAAACTAGGAAACTAATCTAGATTAACTGAAGACAGTAGCAGCCTGTTGTCGTTGGTCAACATTAAGTCCTAAAATAGGAAGCAAATTTAAAGTGACTGAAAGCAACAGCATCCTGTTGTCGGTGGGCAACATTAAGTTCTGAAATAGGAAACAAATACAAATTAACGGAAAACAGTAGTAGCCTGTTGTCGGTGGTCAACATTAAGTCCTAAAATAGGAAACATATCTAAATTAACTGAAGACAGCATCCTGTTGTTGGTGGGAAACATTAAGCCCTAAAATAAGAAACAAATCTAAATTAACTGAAGACAGTAGCATCCTGTTGTCAGTGGTCAACATTAAGCCCTAAAATAGAAAACAAATCTAAAGTGACTGAAAACAGTAGCATTCTGTTGTCGGTGGGCAACATTAAGTTCTGAAATAGGAAACAAATCTAAATTAACTGAAGACAGTAGTAGCCTGTTGTTGGTGGTCAACATTAAGTTCTGAAATAGGAAACAAATCTAAATTAACTGAAGACAGTAGAATCCTGTTGTCGGTGGTCAACATTAAGCCCTATAATAGGAAACAAATCTAAACTAACTGAAGACAGTAGTAGCCTGTTGTCGGTGGTCAACATTAAACCCTAAAATAGGAAACAAATCTAAATTAACTGAAGACTAGCATCCTGTTGTTGGTGGTCAACACTAAGCTCTCAAATAGGAAACAAATCTAAATTAATTGAAGACAGTAGTAGCCTGTTGTCGGTGGTCAACATTAAGCTCTGAAATAGAAAACAAGTCTAAATCAACTAAAGACAGTAGTATTCTGTTGTCGGTTGTCAACATTAAGCCCTAAAATAGGAAACAAATCTAAATTTAACTGACGACAGTAGCATCCTGTTGTCGGTGGTCAACATTAAGTTCTGAAATAGGAAACAAATCTAAATTAACTGAAGACAGTAGCAGCCTGTTGTCAGTGGTCAACATTAAGCCCTAAACTAGGAAACAAATCTAGATTAACTGAAGACAGTAGCATCCTGTTGTCGGTGGTCAACATTAAGCCCTAAAATAGGAAGCAAATTTAAAGTGACTGAAAACAACAGCATCCTGTTGTCGGTGGGCAACATTAAGTTCTGAAATAGGAAACAAATACAAATTAACTGAAAACAGTAGTAGCCTGTTGTTGGTGGTCAACATTAAGTTCTGAAATAGGAAACAAATCTAAATTAACTGAAGACAGTAGAATCCTGTTGTAGGTGGTCAACATTAAGCCCTAAAATAGGAAACAAATCTAAACTAACTGAAAACAGTAGTAGCCTGTTGTCGGTGGTCAACATTAAACCCTAAAATAGGAAACAAATCTAAATTAACTGAAGACTAGCATCCTGTTGTTGGTGGTCAACATTAAGCTCTGAAATATGAAACAAATCTAAATTAATTGAAGACAGTAGTAGCCTGTTGTCGGTGGTCAACATTAAGCTCTGAAATAGAAAACAAGTCTAAATCAACTAAAGACAGTAGTAGTCTGTTGTCGGTTGTCAACATTAAGCCCTAAAATAGGAAACAAATCTAAATTTAACTGACGACAGTAGCATCCTGTTGTCGGTGGTCAACATTAAGTTCTGAAATAGGAAACAAATCTAAATTAACTGAAGACAGTAGTAGTCTGTTGTCGGTGGTCAACATTAAGCACTAAAATAGGAAACAAATCTAAATTTAACTGACGACAGTAGCATCCTGTTGTCGGTGGTCAACAATAAGTTCTGAAATAGGAAACAAATCTAAATTAACTGAAGACAGTAGCAGCCTGTTGTCAGTGGTCAACATTAAGCCCTAAACTAGGAAACAAATCTAGATTAACTGAAGACAGTAGCATCCTGTTGTCGGTGGTCAACATTAAGCCCTAAAATAGGAAGCAAATTTAAAGTGACTGAAAACAACAGCATCCTGTTGTCGGTGGGCAACATTAAGTTCTGAAATAGGAAACAAATACAAATTAACTGAAAACAGTAGTAGCCTGTTGTTGGTGGTCAACATTAAGTTCTGAAATAGGAAACAAATCTAAATTAACTGAAGACAGTAGAATCCTGTTGTAGGTGGTCAACATTAAGCCCTAAAATAGGAAACAAATCTAAACTAACTGAAAACAGTAGTAGCCTGTTGTCGGTGGTCAACATTAAACCCTAAAATAGGAAACAAATCTAAATTAACTGAAGACAGCATCCTGTTGTTGGTGGTCAACATTAAGCTCTGAAATAGGAAACAAATCTAAATTAATTGAAGACAGTAGTAGCCTGTTGTCGGTGGTCAACATTAAGCTCTGAAATAGAAAACAAGTCTAAATCAACTGAAGACAGTAGTAATCTGTTGTCGGTGGTCAACATTAAGCCCTAAAATAGGAAACAAATCTAAATTTAACTGGCGACAGTAGCATCCTGTTGTCGGTGGTCAACATTAAGTTCTGAAATAAGAAACAAATCTAAATTAACTGAAGACAGTAGCAGCCTGTTGTCAGTGGTCAACATTAAGCCCTAAACTAGGAAACTAATCTAGATTAACTGAAGACAGTAGCAGCCTGTTGTCGGTGGTCAACATTAAGTCCTAAAATAGGAAGCAAATTTAAAGTGACTGAAAGCAACAGCATCCTGTTGTCGAGGGCAACATTAAGTTCTGAAATAGGAAACAAATACAAATTAACGGAAAACAGTAGTAGCCTGTTGTCGGTGGTCAACATTAAGCCCTAAAATAGGAAACATATCTAAATTAACTGAAGACAGTAGCATCCTGTTGTTGGTGGTCAACATTAAGCCCTAAAATAGGAAACAAATCTAAATTAACTGACGACAGAAGCATCCTGTTGTCGTTGGTCAACATTAAGTTCTGAAATAGGAAACAAATCTAAATTAACTGAAGACAGTAGCAGCCTGTTGTCGGTGGTCAACATTAAGTCATAAAATAGGAAGCAAATCTAAAGTAACTGAAAACAACAGCATCCTGTTGTCGGTGGGCAACATTAAATTCTGAAATAGAAAACAAATACAAATTAACTGAAGACAGTAGAATCCTGTTGTCGGTGGTTAATATTAAGCTCTGAAATAGAAAACAAATCTAAATTAAACTCCGAAATTGATTAAACAACACACGTCCAGTATTGACGAAACGAAATATCATAACAAATACGGTTTTAGATAAATGATTCTAGATTTCATAATTATAGACTTACAAATCAATAACTGGTATTTACTGTTCTTTAGTCTGTCGATTGGTCATATGTTTTGATGAAAATGGTCATTTACTCGTGATCCGTATCGACAAAACGTTTAAATACGTCCAACAACCACAACTGATGATACAATCTATACGAATTTTGGACAAAATAGGAATTGCTGTCAATATAATCGTGATAATGTTATACCGCAGGTTTTATTGCACGTGTCCATGTTGTAATTTTCACATTTCAGCCAAGATTAAGGTTGTCAGTGACATGCGGAGGTCGATGGCTTCCTCCGGGTACTCCGTTTTTCTCCATCATTATATCAGAGTGCCTCTCATTGGTTTTCTTTCTTATGATCAGAAACCCATCATGACTACACTATCATTGAGAAGAACCATTCTTGTTTTATAATACATGTAATTACAATATTTAGGAACTGTAAGCTTAAATAATAATTCTATATAATATACATATGTTAGTGAAGAAACATTACTACTGGGCGGAGAACACAAACTTTTAACATAAACGTACCAAGTAAGTATATGTATAAAATGATCCCAGAGACCACTGAACTAATTGACAAAATAGTCACGTGATCATTAACAACTTGTTGATTAGACATAGCTTACACATGATTAATTGGAATACAATTTAAGAGGATTATTTTCTGATTAAATGGATGATCGTTGGATAATATCGTTCAAACTTATCCATACCAATATGAAATCACATCTGGTAATTCCTTAAATAGTATGCAAAGCGAAATTAGAACTGAAACCGAAAATGGATGGGGTCAATGTAATTTTAAATCAAACAGTACCAGATTTAGCGGGATATTATATGACAGTATTTAAGCCAAGGATATGATTTAAATTCATTATGTAGTAGATAAAAATTTAATTAAGCACAAAATTCTACTCTACTCAGAATGACTCGTTTATACCATTTTAACTGCGATTTTTCTGAATGTTATGGAGGGCCCGGGTAGCTTAATGAGTTAGGTAGTTGGATTACCTAACGCATACAAGCCTATCATCAATACTGCGTGGGTTCGCTCCCGGCTTTGCAAATTACAAAAAGGGTGCACTCGACTCGCAAGTAATAAAGCTTACCAGTTGCTTGTCCATGGTTCTCTCCGGGTACTCCGGTTTCTTCCACCACTAAAGCTGGTCGCCATGATATAGCTGAAATATTGCTGAAAGTGACGTTAAACACAATAAATCAAATTCAATGTTTATGTAATCTCTTGGGTAAATGAAAAGGCTACTACACGAATTTGTGTGATCATTTCTATCGGAACGCACAACGTCTAATATTTGTCTAAATATGTAATTTGTTTTATATCAAAACTAAAGTTCTTCTCCCGCAGGCATAGGTGACAATGGCCGATTGTGGCTATCCTGTTTAGGTTCTTTTGTTTTAATGCTCCCAAACACTTTTAAATTATTCGGTTTTCCAATCTTTTGATTTTGAGCATACCTGATGGAGATTATTCCAAAAACGCGTTATGCACATCAACTTGAATATCTATCCTTTTAATCATCATCGGACCAAAGGATATGTTAGATGTCGTCAACTGTACACCCATCAGTCGTCGACATACCATTAATGAGTCTTCTTACTCGATCTGTAGTTTTCTTTGTAATGTTTTGTAGATCGTTTTTTGTCCTTGTTTTGTTTTTGTTTTGGGGCAATTGTGTTGTATGTCCTTCGACAATTTACAGATTCTGATTACCCGTTTGGTATCTTCAAACTCTTCTTAAAAATATAATAAAACTGAACTGAAACTTTCAAGAAATTATATGCAGTGTGTCTTCACAATGTTTCTAATTTCTCTCCGATCTTGCGTCATACATGCCATATATGGCCGACATGGAATATAATAGTAGCTAATTGGCTGATATAGAAGGAAAAAATCAATGGATAAACATTCTGTTATTAGAACTAAATGTTTGAAAGTATGGTTTTGTGGTATTATCCTCGGAACTGGTTCTTAAATTCGTTTCTATCCTATATCTAATATTATTACAACTAGGTACTAAAGTTTCTTATTACGAAATGTGAGGTCTCGTCTAACCTTTCCTTTAACCTCTGGTTTATAAAGTCAATCTATTCTTCCAATACGTGTTTTTCCTCTTTGATTTCTGGTAGCTCATGGGATCCTGCTTGTTTAAAAAAATAGTCTTGCTACTTTTTTTTCTTAAAAGAACATTTTCTTGTATTATTCGCGTCTACTTCTTCACTTTCAGAAATACACGAGTACGTTTACCTCTAGGTCGTTAATCGGATCAAGTATCTCATTTTGGAAAATATTTTATATATTTCCATATTTGGGTGTAATATTAAATTAAAAGGAGACATATCAAATATATGTTGAGCGATTCTAACCAGTGCTGTGAAATCGGATTATGGAAAATTTATCATGAAGTCTGACGTAACGTCTTTTCTTGTGCGATTTTTCTTTAGCTGCATTTACAAAGTTGTAAATCACATCATAATATGTGCTGGTGAATCTTAATCATTTCATTCAGAGAGATTAAAAGTCACCATAGTCAGAGACATCTTAAGATTTCAAGCGCATATGTCCTCAGAAAATCGATCAATTTTATATTATTTTATTGTGTAAAGAATCAAACAACTTAAAATTGTGTATACATACTTGAATCGTTTGGTTTTTTTCAAATTTTTATTCGGGTTTAGTTTATAACAATTGTATTTGCTCAGAGACAAAAAGGATCAGACACAAGTTTTACCAACTTATGAAGTCTTCCCCTTTGAATCACATAACAATAATAACAAATATACATATTGAACAGAGCATGTACATTATTGTAAGTATACCAGTAACAATTACACATGTAAAAATAACAGAAAAATAGAAAGAAAAATAACTTGGGTTTTTGTGTACACGATGCTTATCTTGGCTATATTTATAAGTTTATGTAATGAGGAATCGCTTAGATCTTCTAATAAACTTGTAAACTTCTTTAAAAATTTAATAGTTTTCTTCATAAGTTAGATTTTGGTTACCTCTAATAAGTAAAGAAAAATCGATTTGCATTCCAAATCGATTTACACAAATTAACAAGTCCCTCCTAATATCAGTGTATTTACTACATTCAAAGAAGAAATGATATGCATCTTCTCGAGGAACAACACAAGCACAATTTGGACTCTATATTATATTTGATTTATATAAGTCGTTGTTCAGGAACGAGGCTGAACATCGAAGTTGGGTTAATATCATATTTAACTTCCGTGAACCATACAGGAAGTGCTTGGGAACAATATTTATTTAATTTGCATTGTTTAGTTACGCACGTTTGAACTTTGATGGAGTGGCAAGATTACGGACAGAGTCTTCAAGTATATTCCATTCTCGAACAGATGACGGAACAAATGGGGAGTTCCTCGAAGAAAGTCTACAAAAGGGGACACTTAGATCGTTGGCATTATGGCACTACGTAATGGGTAGAATGTTGTACTTTGAATAGTGGGGGGAATTAAATCATGAAGATATTGAGTGGCAAGACCGTTGTATATCTTATGAAATTTTTGCCGTGCTCCGGGTGTGAGTTTCTATTGATTTTTAAATTGATGGAATACAATTATTTAAGCATGTACTGTGATAAAATTTTGTACAATTAATCAGTAAATCATGTAATTAATTATATCCTAGTTTCAATTATTTCGGACATGTCAGTCAGATTTTATTGAGATAGTCCACGAACTTTACGAACAACCCTCGTATATATTTATAATGATAGGTATTAATATTGAACGAGTAGAAAACCAAAGCGTTCATATTATTAGAGAGCAAAAAACTCAACGTGTATATGTTTTACTCATTGTACTCAAAACGATGTGTATATGCTTTACCAATGTGCTCAAAACGACTAGCATACATTAAACCAAGATAATAAAATACTTAATGAAGATTCAGATAAACGCTAGATAATACCGAATGGACAATCCAGAGACACTGCCAACATATGGCACACAAGAAAAGGGACAGACAAACACAATTTAAAAAGATGAGCAACATGGAACCACCAAAGTCTCATGTGATCAAATCGAGCAAATGCATCGACTCATCCTATGGATAATTTCCTGTGATGGTTTTTAAAATTGTAAATTATTGGCGGAAAAATATAATTATTTCCATGCATTGCATTTAAATCATCTTTAATCCAATCTTTATTAATGATATACTATCTTTGCTAGATGAAATATTATATCAAAAAACTGTTACGACGAATATCACAATAGATTGTTTTCAATATATTAAGTTTGGATAAGAAATACTAGATTAGAGGAAGCACTTGTTTTAATTAAGAAATAAAACACATTAATGTCATAAAGTGTTTTACTGAACATGAATCCAATATATCACTGAATATAATGCCATTAATCTACATTAATAAAAACGTAAATATCAAATTAAAGCCCACGATACGTGTCTGGAATAACCTTCATCAGGTACATTCAGAATCGAAGTGAGACAAAATTAAAATGGAGAGTTTAAACAATGCAGGCGATACCAAGAAAGAAGCATTGACTGACGTTGATGGTTACTAGTATTTCATTGAAAAAGAAATCTTTAGCATTATTGATCGGACAATGTCAAATGGATTGTTCACTTTTACGTACATTTATTTCTTTACTCTATCACCGAAAAGACTTGTATCAAATTGATTATGAGTAACACGGCGGGTGTCTTTATAAGAAGCTGGAACTTCTTACCCTTAGCGAGCACCTCATGATATTCCCAGTTTTTCTGTGGTGTCCGTGTTTCTAATCTTTTGTATTTTCTGTACTGTGTTTATTTGCTTCTTCTTTTGTCTTTGTGTCGTGCCTTGTTCCCAATGTTGCACGTGTTTCTAGATTGGCCATTCTTTATTGCTCTTTTGGTTTTCTTTAACGTTGATTTTCCTCATGTAATCAAATTCCGAGCATTTCTGATGTCTGTATCGTACTTGTATCTAGGATCCAAACAAATATATACCGAGTACTCATGAAGGTGTTTATCTCTTAAACTCACAGAGGTACTCAGTGCGTCTCCATGTAGCACATTAGGGGTCTCCTCTCGATGTGGTTTTGCCAGGTTATAATACTGAAAGCTTTTCTATAGTGGGTAACATGCTTGATGAGTGCCACGCTCTCTACATGATGAAAATCTCTTTCGTAGATTTCGAAAAACAGTAGGCGCATTGTCAATCTCTCCCTCATTTCTCTATACATTTTGTAGTTGTTATATGTTGTTGAACTTGGTCTTTCGTCTTGAATATAGCTGAAATACTACTCGGATGTTAAACAATAATAAATCAATCAATAAATCAAGCAGAATACATAATAGGTATCTAACCAGAATTAATTCTGATATATAAGATATTACGTTGCCTTTACACGTGCAGATATATGTGATGTATGTTAATGGTTGAATCACTATATTTAGCCTATTAAAAAACCTTCACGTGCTTATTGTTAATGATTGGAATACTATTTTGAGCCCATTAGAAACATTGCACGTGGAGCTGAATACATGTGATTATTGTTAATAGTTGAAACACTATTCTGAGCCTATTTCAAAATTTCTACACGTGCAGACGGATATATGTGATTATTGTAAATGGTTGGGTCACTGTATAGCTAGTTATCTGCAATAGAGAGAGATTGAATCAATCAATCTTAGAGTTGTGTGCTTTACTCCGAAATGTAAAGGTATTTGTATTAAGTAGAATTTAAGTCACATCGATTGTTTAAAGGGAATACAATGCAGAACGTTCTTAAATCAATTATTTTATTCCACTCTATAATATTTATTTTACTTATATAGAAATTTGATTGGTCGAAACAATTCCACGTGACATTTATCAAAGCATCGTATTTCCCTCTCAACAACATCGTATCTCCCTCTCGACAATATCGTATTTCCCTTATTCAATTAACTCCAGAGATGTTCCGAAATAATAATTTTGTAAACAAAGATGGCCAAAAGATTTCATTTGGCAGAATTCACCAAAAACGTTGGCCTGGTGGAATAAAGCATTTATTTCCCTTGCATAAGGGAGATATGAAATTTGCTCACCCTCGAAATAGTCATATTTCCCTCGGGCGTTGCCCTCGGGAAATATGACTTTTCTCGGCTGTACAAATCTTCATATCTTCCTTATGCAAGGGAAATACATGTATAATGTACTTGTATTTTGATGCGTCGTAACATGTATCTTTTACTGGGGCCGTCGTGGTCGTTATCGAATCATGATGGCAGTTTGCTCCACAACTTCATGTGCAATCAGTGCGATCAGTGCCTATCATCTCTAAAGTTGTGAGTTGGAACCCCGTTCATGGCGAGATGTACTCGACACAATATTATGTGATAAAGTTTTGCAGTGACTGGAGGCAGGTTGATGGTTTTCTCCGGGTACTCCGGTTTCCTTAACCAACAAAACTCACCGCCACCATAGAACTAATATAGTGTTGCCAGTATCGTCACTCACAATAACACGAACCCTTAGCAGAAAAGATCAAATATTGTTTACTTATAAGTAAACTTTATTGTATTAAGTAGTTCAGCAACAGTCAACAAAATTGAAAAGTACATTTTCATTTGCAAAATCAATGTCATTCTCATAAATGATACATTTTAATTAAACAAAATGAATATCTAACATGCATAATACTTAAGAGCAGATTGTATTAATGAACATTACTATGAAAACATTGTGTTAAACATTGGATGCTATGGTGATATAAAATGCAATATCGCTGTTTCTTTGCTTATTTCTGCCAAGGGACAATGATATAAATTGATCAATTATACACACAACATTCCAATTGTATGTTTTGTAACGGGTATCATTTTGAACCAGACAGTAAACAGTGGAAGTTCCATATCCCAACGTCGATCGCCATGTTCACTTTCACTTTCGGCAATTCCAACCTTCTGTTTTGAAGGGGAAATATTGCTGTTGGTGGTAGATACTATGACAACAAATGCAACAGAAAACATCGAACAAGTATAATTAATAAATTGATATATATTTGCAATAATAAAATATTTTGTACAGGCTAAGATGAGATTATCACATTGACATACCATCACTTAATAGATATATCAGGTTATGATGAGGTACAACATATCATAATGATAGAGCGGGGTATTATGTTTTTTAGCGTCACTTTCAACAATATTTCAGTTATATTGTGGCGATCAGTTTTATTGCAGTATCCAAAGAAAACCACCGACCTGCCGCAATTTACTGACAAACTTTATCACATAATGCATTATTGAGTACATATCGCCGTGAGCGGGATTCGAACTCACAACTTTAGTGGTGATAGGCATGAATGGCATAGGTAGTTGTAAGTCAAACTACCATACCATCACGACCACGACTGTCCCTCTGTCAAAGGGAAATGTGAAATAATACTCAAATATGATCTCATTGTTTTCAGGTAAGTTGAAAAAAAATATAGGCAACCACTGATTTTGTCTTGTCCTCCCATTGTATTTACTTTTTGTTGTTGTCTTGTACAGTGGCATCGTTTGGCTTACGTGTATTGTACACCTACAACAAGTCATTCATAGGAAATTAATATGTAATTTAAACGATAAAAATAGATAATTTTATAGGTGTTCCTGCCCCTTTGATAACTTCAAACTTTTCTTGCACAAATTTTTGTTTTTGTTTCTTTGGGTTGTAGTTGATTTTTTATGGGGAAGGGGAAAATAGCTTCTTGATTATTTCCTTAAGATATAACGTCTGGACATTCAATTTGTTTGTCGGTCCACTGATAAAGTTTATCGAAAGAAAACATATAAATGTAATAGAAAGTAGCATGTCTATTCATGTTGCAAATTGCTGTAAATCTTTCATCAAACTTCAAAGTATATAGTAATCTGTGAAATCCATAGTTATACATATATAATTATCAAAGTGAACATTAGAAATATACTTAAAACAGATAGATATATATTGTCTGTCCTTCTTCGATTTATGGTCCCTGATTTTCCGATTGGTATCTTCCAATCTTTCTTAAATGAAAAGTAATTGTTGCATTAACAAAGCAGTCATATAGTTAACGTTATATGTATGTGTCTGTCTCTAGTATTTACTCGAATATTCAAGTTTAATGACTAATAAAACATTTTGTGAACGAAAAGACATACGGTAATTAACTCTACGTTCAAAATTATGTCTATTACATCGTAGAAATCAGTTTTATTTGTGGAGAAATCGGAGAATACACTATTATACAATTATTGAGTAGACTGAAATTAAAAGTCAATAACTGCTTTATTAAATAATAAGGAATTTTTCAAACTTTTCAACAGTATATTCAACAAAATAGGCTACAATTGTTTTATCATTTTTCAAGATTATTTAAATATTAAAATTTTGAAATATGATGAACATTTTGAATTGTTATGAAATTTTTTAAAGTTTTAAAATTTTATGAAAATTTTGAAATTTTATATGAAATTTTTGAAAATTTTATATGAAATTTTTGAAAATTTTGACCTTTTTTTGCAATTTGATTGGCCGACTGGAAATGAAATCTCGTCTCTGGTTGGACAACGTTGAAACACCGAATAGACAATAGACCAAAATAGACACACAAGTCCGAATATACCTGACGCGAGGTGTACTCACTCTGAGGTAGAGTTGAGAAAATGCTGTTTAGGCCAATCAGCGAAAAGCAAAATTCCTTATCATTTAATAACAGTATTTATTTACCTAAAGTTATATCACCTTGCCGTGAGCGGTAATCGACATCGTTCCTGTAATGATGATTCTGTAGGTTATGTATATCCACACAGTAGCGAATATGCTATAATTTCTTAATTAATGTTCGAAGAAGTACATGTAAGTACAAACTAATTACCCCCGGTTTTTAGTGGTGTTTGTGTTACCCGATCTTGACTTTTCTGTGTAGCGTTTTGCAGATCGTTGTTTGTTCTTTTGCCCTTTTTCCTTTGGCCATTGTGTTGTCTGTCCTTTTTCGATTTAAGGCTTCTGACTACCCCTTTGTTATCCTTAAGCTTGTCTTGCATACACTATCTTACTAACACACTGGAATTACGATTCTTATATTTCAAATAAAATAAATATATAAGGGATATTTCTATACCATTATATAATTAACATTTTACATTCTAAATTAGCACCAATTCTTCCACTATGCAAATAAAATTAAATAAAGAGTCCCATGTCATCGGTGCTATCGACGAAGCAGTTTTACTTTCATTAGCAATTAGCTGCAAATGAAGTCTCGTATGTCTTAAAACACCATTATGACCGTCAGCTTCAATAGCTAAAGTGTGATAAACCTCGTCTAAACCTACAAATGAGTTGTATTGTCTAAGACATATAACTGATTGTATATCTCTGTATTTGGACTTATTACAAATGTCGTCTCATGGCAGGACCGTCGTGGTCGTGATCGTATGGTAGTTAGATTTACAACTACCTATGCAATCAGTGCCTATTACCAATAACGTTGTGAATTCGAATCCCGCTCATGGCCGGGTGTACTCAATATAACAGTATGTGATCAAGTTTGTCAGTGACTGGCAGCAGGTCGGTGGTTTTCTCCGTGTCCTCCGGTTTCCTCCACCTATAAAACTGACCGCCACGATATAGCTGGAATATTGTTGAAAGTAATCCGTCCTCGTTTCATTGCAATGTTTTTGAATCGAATGCAGAAATAAAGAATATCGATTTCCAACTTAACTGTGGAATTATGATACCCTCTACCACACTCATAAACCCGATTTTGCATATCACCCAGTACAAGTACACAAATATTTGCAGAATCATATACATTTATACGACCACATCATTTCATTAAAAGGGGAGGTTTGATCCCGCCACTTTTTATTGAAGTGTTTGTGCCAAGTTAAGAAAGTGAGCGGTCATGTATTGTGTTAGAGTTTCTCTGATTATACGACTTTTCTATTAGATTTTAGAACTGTTCAGACAGTGTGGTATTTTTTGTTTTTCTATAAGATTTTAGAACTGTTCCGACAGTGTGGTATTTTTTGTTTTTCTATTAGATTTTAGAACTGTTCTGACAGTGTGGTATTTTTTGTTTTTCTATAAGATTTTAGAACTGTTCCGACAGTGTGGTATTTTTTGTTTTTCTATTAGATTTTAGAACTGTTCTGACAGTGTGGTATTTTTTGTTTTTCTATAAGATTTTAGAATTGTTACGACAGTGTGGTATTTTTTGTTTTTCTATAAGATTTTAAAAATGTTCCGACAGTGTGGTATTTTTTTTTTCCATAAGATTTTAGAACTGTTCCGACAGTGTGGTATTTTTTGTTTTTCTATTAGATTTTAGAACTGTTCCGAGAGTGTGGTATTTTTTGTTTTTCTATTAGATCTTAGACCTGTTCTGACAGTGTGGTATTTTTTGTTTTTCTATTAGATTTTAGAACTGTTCCAACAGTGTGTTATTTTTTGTTTTTCTATTAGATTTTAGAACTGTTCCGACAGTGTGGTATTTTTTGTTTTTCTATTAGATTTTAGAACTGTTCCGACAGTGTGGTATTTTTTGTTTTTCTATTAGATTTTAGAACTGTTCCGACAGTGTGGTATTTTTTTTCCCATAAGATTTTAGAACTGTTCCGACAGTGTGGTATTTTTTGTTTTTCTATTAGATTTTAGAACTGTTAAGAGAGTGTGGTATTTTTTGTTTTTCTATTAGATTTTAGACCTGTTCTGACAGTGTGGTATTTTTTGTTTTTCTATTAGATTTTAGAACTGTTCCAACAGTGTGTTATTTTTTGTTTTTCTATTAGATTTTAGAACTGTTCCGACAGTGTGGTATTTTTTGTTTTTCTATTAGATTTTAGAACTGTTCCGACAGTGTGGTATTTTTTGTTTTTCTATTAGATTTTAGAACTGTTCCGACAGTGTGATATTTTTTTTCCCATAAGATTTTAGAACTGTTCCGACAGTGTGGTATTTTTTGTTTTTCTATTAGATTTTAGAACTGTTCCGACAGTGTGGTATTTTTTGTTTTTCTATTAGATTTTAGAACTGTTCCGACAGTGTGGTATTTTTTTTCCCATAAGATTTTAGAACTGTTCCGACAGTGTGGTATTTTTTGTTTTTCTATTAGATTTTAGAACTGTTAAGAGAGTGTGGTATTTTTTGTTTGTCTATTAGATTTTAGACCTGTACCGACAGTGTGGTATTTTTTTTTTCTATTAGATTTTAGAACGGTTCCGACAGTGTGTTATTTTTTGTTTTTCTATTAGATTTTAGAACTGTTCCGACAGTGTGTTATTTTTTGTTTTTCTATTAGATTTTAGAACTGTTCTGACAGTGTGGTCTTTTTGTGTTGTTTTTCATTTCATTATTTCATATACAATGTAATTAGATTACATTTTAATCAAATATTTTGTAAAAATGAATTTAAATTTGCAAACTTAACTGTAAAATGTTGATGCCATCACAGACAGATCTACACCTATCTTATATATCATCCAGTATTAGTACAAAATCATATGGAATACACCGACAGATATACATGTCACTAACTATATAATAAATTATCCCTTTGACAAACTGTATGCTATCTTGTGTCGGTCTCAATAGAGTCTACACTTTCGCCGTCAATTATATCTATAAAATATCGACCACACAATATTGTAGGAATGTCATCTTCTACATACGGAAATAATAACTAAGACTCCCAATAATACAGGAAAAGAGATTAATACAATTTATTTTATTTCAATTTGGCGCTGATTGAATGGCCTTCAGTTTTGTATATATTAGATTGTTTTCTTTCCTCTATCACTGCATAGACTTTGACCGGACATGACTGTAAATATGAGTAACACGGCGGATTCCTTATAAGAAGCAAGAACTGTTTACCTTTCGCGAGCATCTGAGTTCACCCCCGGTTTTTTGGTGGGGTCCGTGTTGCTCATCTTTTTTAGTTTTTTGTGTTGTCCTGTTATGTGGCTTTATGTTCTTAGTTCCGTGTTGTGATGTCCGTTACGATTTCCGTATTAAAACGATGTTCGGTTCGTCTTTACCTCCAGTTGTTTGCAGGAGGGCTTGTCTTATTTACGTTATTTGTGTTTGTTTGCGAATAGTGTTGTCCAACACATATTGTGTTGCATGTTTTTGCTCTGTTGGTTTTCGTCTTGTGTCTTGTGTATGGTGGTGTCCAACACATATTACAGTATGTTTTGTTTTCTTTGTATGCGTCTTGTGTCTTGTGTACCAAATGCTGCCAGTTTCTCTGGATTTTCCATTATTGATTGTCCCTTCCGTTTCTCTAACGTTTATTTATCTATCTATCATAAAATGAGATTTTTTAATGTTGAAATATGTATGTCTAATTGCGAGACAAGGTTAAAGTTCAATGAAAAGCTTTATATCTTGCTGTTGATATCAACTCGTAATTTTCTGATGAGATATGAGATTTTACTTGGCTCATTTATGTTGATAGTTGACCTCTTATTGAAAGCTATAATAGTTTATGAGGTCATTGTGGTCGTGATCGTATGGTAGTTGGATTTAAAACTATATGTGCAATCGGTGCCTATCACCACTAAAGCTGTGACTTCGAATCCTGCTGATGGCGAGGTGCACTCGATACAACATTATGTGATAAAGTTTGTCAGTGACTTGCGACAGGTCGGTGATTTTCTCCGGGTACTCCGGTTTCCTCCACAATAAAATTGACCGCCACGATATAACTGAAATATTGTTGAAAGTGGCGTCAAACAGCATATATAACCCTAATAGATTTGTTTTATAATTATTGCATGTTTTTAGAATGATATATTTATGTTTGAACTTTAAAATAAGCTTAGGTCCTTTTGATAACTTGCACCCAAAGATTTATGAATTATTAGATAAAGGTGACCGCATAGGCACGTTTGAGTGTATATATATTCAAATCAGAATTGTATTGTATGTAAACAAAATATTTGTATTGATATCAATGTTTATTAATCAAATGAAATAGTTTTACTATGAGCATACTTGATTAAGATTATTCAAATACACGTGCACACTTAATTACATTCTATATCTACGAATTCATTCAGAAATAAAATACCGGCGTTTTTGTCAAATTTAACATTAAATATAAATAATCAAAAAGATTACATTTAATTAAATGTTTGAGATATATGGCGTTTTATCAATGCTGATATTCTAATACGGTTCAGTGAATATATATATTGATCATCTGTTTTCTACGTGATTTCTTCCAAAATTATGTTAGAAATCAAATAAATAGATAAATATGTTTTATGTAATCATTCTTAATCAAGGTAATTTTACAGTATACCTCTTTGATCATTTGATTTACAGTTTTAATCTTACACAAATAGTAAACAGATGTATTCGATCTATTATTGTTATCAAAACACATCTGCAGTTTTTTGACATTGCGTATCTGTTTTCTCTATAGTAATTGTAAAGTGAAATCGTTATATCACTACTAATACGTGGGTTGGACACATTCAACGGCATTTGTCGATATTAAGAATATATACAATGGAACTTGTACAAACCTGAGTTTTCCGACATCCTGTGACATCCGACAAAAATTAGGGTCCATAAGTATTTCTGTTAACTAAAATAAAACCTGAGTATTCCGACACATTACCCTGAACCGTAGAGTGTCAGGTTAGACAGATTCCACTGTATATATATTGATCCGTATTTTAGACAGGGCAAACATACATATGTTTTTTTATTATAACAACATTGCATCTTTACTGCTGATCACAAATAAATGAAATGCTGGTCATTAGGAGATATACAGCAGGGCCTGTTTGTTCAAAATACTGGATAAAGTTATCCACTGGACAGCTAGCCAGTGGATAAAATTGGTTGTTCAAAAGCAAAGACAATGGTTGGCTAACTATCTACTGGATAAAATTTAGAATGTTGATTGTGTTCTGGAAGACATGGAATCTATTGAAATGAGCTAGCCTGAAATAAGTGACATTTTTGGGACTACGCGATACTCCCTATCTATACATGTAAATATCACGGTTTACAAAATATGTTGATTGGATCTTGGGACATTTAACGTACATGTCTTGGGATCGAATATTTTCACAGAAATCTACACACGTACACTGCATAACCTTTTTCATACTCAAAACAAATAAAATAAATAATATTTGACTCCAAATTTTGAGAGACAAAAAAAAAAAGAATTTTCAATTCAAATCGGTTCCAAATCTAAATCCAAAACAACAAACAGATTTAGTGAACAAATTTCTATCACAATTGCCATCATAAGCCATTCTTCCACTTTTGAACTAAATAAAAGGGGGGTCCTCGTCACGGTTCATCAAAAGTATTTTTTACTGATCAATTGAAAGCACGGTAAATAAATTCTTCTGATCATATTTCACAAAAATATGTGACCGAATGTAATTGATAAGGTATTTTTTTTACCCTTTCTACATCCTCACAAAGTCTGGTCTATTTTGTCAACAATTGAACGGTGGATGCGTCCAGTAATTCATGTAATATTGACAACATCGGGTTGAGAGAAAAAAAAACAAAAGAACAAACACAGAAGACCACATGGAAAAAGGGTTCATAAAACGTAGACGAGAGGCGTATATCATGAAGAATGTAAAATAAATTTGACTGAAAACGATTCACGGACAATGTCCTCATCACGATTTACGGCACATAAAAACCAACAAAATATATTGGGGAAGAAAAATCCACGATCACGGAAAACCAAAATAACACACCAGTCCCCTCAATTACACCTCTCTTTAATTTACTTGCACTGCGCAACAAATTAAATCCGAAATTAGTTCTGTGTGGGTTTTTTTCTTCTCAATTTTGTATTTATATTGTATACAATTTATTACATTTGTATTTAAAATCTGTCTATCTATCTTAGTTCCTGTTATGTGTAATCTATTTCCAAAAAAGGGAAATGCTATTTTTGAAATTGAATAGATGAAAAGTTCATGATGACAATAACAAAATTTAATGTAATTTCAATTGGCGATCATATTTATCCACTGGATAAAACTTTATCCGTACCAAATTAGACTGGACAAAAGTTGTCCAGGATAAAGCATATTTGTCCAGTGGACAACTTTTGAACAACCACATTTATCCAGATAACTTTATCCACTGTTTTGAACAACCGGGCCCAGGTTGGTAACATAGGAAGTCTCCAGTATCTTATGGTTAAAATGAATTCAAGGGAACTTTAGAACTAGGTTTTAAGTTTTAATTGATATTATGAAATTTCATCAAATTAATTTTTCCTTACTGGTTAAACAATTGCTGATTTTATGAACAGATAGTTGGTCCGTGGAACATCAATTACAAAAAAAAAAACCCAGATCCGTGAGTCCTTTGGAATGTCTGAATCCTTTGTTACTCTCCCCATATATCAATATAGATCGTATAGTTGTCGTCTTATACCTACCTAGTTTGTCAATTCAAGGCGTACTCGATACAAAATCAAGCTTTTCAGTTACTGTAGGCAGGGTTAGTGGTGTGTTGTGGACTCAAGTTTCCTCCACCAACAAAATTGATCTCCAAAGATATACAGTCAAACCTGTATATAAAGGCCACTCAAAAGAACATTAAAATGTGGTCTTTATGAGCAGTTGTCCTTTATATACAGGTTAAAATTATATGTATTATTCATTCATGGGAAAAATGAGGCTGCCCTTTATTGACAGTGATTTGTTACATAGAGATTCGCTTTATGGCAGGTTTGACTGTACATAGTAACTGTAATAATATTTACTGTGGCGTAGAGTATCAATAATAGTAGTCCTTCCATTGTGTATATATTATGATAATGTTAATTATCGTGACATCACATATATAGGTAGCTTCAACAATTTTGGAAGTTTTCATTACAAAGATAACCATGCATCTTCTAGGAAAGACTTATTAGCAAATCACGTGGTTTGATTGCGATACAACAAAGCAATTATTGTTGACCTTCCAGATTATGTTAATATCATTTTACTTATCATTAGATTGATTTGATGAACAATCTGTAAGTCAAATATTGTGTTGTGTTTTTGTTTTGTTTGTCTTCGTCTTGTGCCTCGTGTACCCAATGTTGCCAATTTATCTGGATTGTCCATTTGTGATTGCCCCTTCGATATTCTCTAACGTTTTTGTAAAGGCATTGCCAAATCAGATTGTTAGGTAGACAAGTTGTTGTAATGATAGTGTTTCGACTTCTACATGTCTGTACAACTATTTCGCCTACTCTGATTGTTTTTCATCAAAATGATACACCTTGTTCTTGTGTTTTTGAAAAATCAGTAAACTTTCGCTAGCATTTACAACCATTTGTATTCAACCAAATTAAATGCTAGTAAGATCCTACGAGTGATATACTTCGATGAGTAACATTACAACATTCCCGCTAAATAATTAGTTGATAGCACGAACGTCATTCTAAATAAACACGAAGAATATGCTTTCAACTTGTAGCTTCTAATTAGATTACAAGTTGCTGTTCAGGGGGTAAAGTAGTGCTACTAAGTCAAAACATTTACACATCAAAGACACTGACATGTACGAAGCAATATATTTACACCTGAAACGCATTGTCAGACATAGCACTAACAATAACAATTGTAAAGACACTGTTTGTTTTAAACATATTTTATTCACAACTAAATGAATAGGATTGAGCAACAGGCTATGCCTATGCAAGCTCTCTCCTTTTACATGTACAAGGTATATATTCAGCATATATATAACAATTATATCAATAATATAAGATAATTATGTTCCTTCAATACAGGCACTGTCGAGTATGTCAAATAAAATATCGATTTACTGTTAAATGCATTTCATATATAAGCAAAACATTCAGGTATGGAAGACACTTACAGCCAGGGACCTAAATATTTATACTTTAAAGCACTGACAGGTATGGAACACAATATTTAAACTTAAAATGCACTGGCATGTGTGGAGTAATAAAATACTTGTTATAGGCACTGACAGATTCGACACAAACAATTACACATGAAAGGCACAGACACGCAGGAAGGCAGGCAGGTAGGGGGCAACGCATTTACAATTGAAAGATTTGTTCAGGCACTGCACATTGCATAATCAAATGAGAAGGACACTGTCGCTGGCTTGAAATAAAATGGTAATTTACACTTAAAAGGGGTTGTTATATATGGAACAATACATTCACAATTGTAAGGCAATCGCTAGCAGTCTACAGGTAGACATGTGGTCCCACTCTGTCACATTCTAATTCCGAGGCAACCAGTATTTTCTCTAACTTCATAGTGCTGCGTTCCTATCGGAGAAGCAAGCAACAAACACAAATGTTATGGTCTTTGGTTGGCCCTACCAGGGCTCAAACCACGATCTACCATACTCACGACGAGTACGCCAAACCATTACACCACCGATGTGGTTTTAAAACACATACGAAAGAGTATGAATGCAAACTGATTATACTGTAAACAAAGCACACGACGGGTGCCACTAGTGGGGCAGGAACTGCGTACCCTTCCGGAGCACTCGAGTTCACCACCGGTTTTTAGTGGGGTTCGTGTTACTCGATCTTTAGTTTTATATCTATGATTTGTACATCGTTGTTTGTCCTTTTATCCTTTTTCTTTTGGTCATTGTGTTCTCTGTTATACGGATTCTGATTGCCCCTTTGGTATCTTCAAACTCTTCTTAAATGTGACAGTTGAAGTATTTTATTCAGCATTTATTGTCAGCAATGTGATACATTTTCCAGATTTGTTTGGTGTCAATCTGCATTTAGAAGCTGATTAGATGACACACGATTACACGGAGTTTCTTTACGCTGTCGATAAAAGCAAGATGTCAATATTGATAGAAATGTCTTCGTTCATACAGGTAGTAATGCATATGCTTGATTAAAAAATATGAATGTTTAAGACATAAAATTGTTGCTGATCCTAATATAAGTAAGAGTGGATAATCCGAGATTAACAAATTCTCCAAGTCTTCTGACGTCATTGTAGATAACATATATAGCAATACTTTATTGGATATTTGATTCTTCTAAATAAAAAAGCCGGCATAAAAACATACATTTATATTTGCTTCGGCAATCTATTAGAAAACAGAAATCAGATGGTAATGTCAGTTTCAAGTCTGATGTTAATTTCACTACACGCTCTGTGTTAAATTGGTTAAATATCAAGGAAATAGAATCCTCGTTGCGTTAGATTTATTTGTATCTAAGTGTTATAATTGATGACATTCCTGTAATGATCACACTTGTTTGTATCTAAAGGATAAAAACACCTTCACAAATTACTGTAATAATCACGGTAAGTAAACGTTTTTATTATAATTAAATCAATTTTGATAATAGATACTTTAATACTTATATTGTATATGATGAGTTTTATTGTAGAAATATATATTAAATAACTGATTTAATTTGTGACTTTTTTTTATTGATTTTAAAAATGTAAAAATTTCATATGTAAATTACAGACTCGTAATTTACATTGTAATGTGAGAAATATAACAAAACAAAAATAAAACACAAAACAGAACAGAATAAACACAAAACAGAACAGGACAAACACTAAACGGAAGGAACCGGTAGCAAAAAAAAAAGAAGAAAAAATCAAAAAAGAAAAAAAAACAACAAACAAAGAAGCAAAAAACAAAAAAACATCATAAAAATACAAGTAAACAAAAACAAAAACAAACAAACAAATAAAAAAATACAAATAATTTAAAAAAATGACAGACAACAGATACAGTAAACAAACAAAAAAACAAGCTAATAAGCAAACATTACATACTGGATTAAAAACACGAAAACAAATCCAAAGTAAACGTATACAAGTAAAATCTTTAAGATCGGGACCTACGAACTTAGATTTGTGCGCTTTTTTTGTGGAAAAAAATATTGAATATATGATTATTTTGTATATTCATGACAGAAAAAAGATGAAAATAAACACATTTTTGTTAGGGATAAGAATACAAAAATACTACACTATATATATTAAGTGCATTTAAAGAAATATTCTATCATCAATATATTAAATCATGTCGAAGACGATCCATTACTCAGAATTATATATTCTATACTAAAACAGTTGTCACTGAGGTCATACTTATCAGATTCAATGTCATATCAGAAATCAATCAATCTACTGACCGACATCATGTTACCGATTGATTTCATACTTTGATCAGCTGCTTCAATAAATCTTATATCTTAACCAATCCATATAAGGATTAGACAGCTGGCAGCACATGGATTCTTCCCCAAGGCAAGAGTATTATGTCCATAAGGTATCGGGGGACACGTTGTGGACACAAGGTAGAATGGGATACTTTGTGGACACAAGGTAGAATGGGATACTTTGTGGACACAAGGTATCGTGGGACACGTTGTGGACACAAGGGTAGAATGGGACACGTTGTGGACACAAGGTAGAATGGGACACGTTCTGGAACACAAGGTAAAATGGGACACGTTGTGGAACACAAGGTATCGTGGGACACGTTGTGGACACAAGGTAAAATGGGATACTTTGTGGAACACAAGGTATCGTGGAACATTTACGGTCACCACCATGACTTGCTTTACCGTTATAGAATATCTGTGTCACAAATGACCACGGATATGTTGCACATTTCGTAAACACTTCCCGGTCCTTTCTTCATTTATGATTTATCACCGGGTTTGTAACTAGATTAACACGACGGGTGCCACTAGTGGAACAGGAAATGCTTACCTTTCCGGAGCACCTAAGTTCACCCCCGATTTTTAGTGTGGTTCGTGCTATTCGATCTTTAGCTTTACGTGTATGCTTTGTAGATTGTTGTTTGTGCTTTTGTCCTCTTTCTGTTGGCCATTGTGTTGTTCTTCTTCGATTTACGGATTCTGATTACCCCTTTGGTATCCTCAAATTCTTCCTGTGGGCACACTACGTATGCCTTGGGATAATGAATACATCATAAAGTCTAATATATCGATTTCAATCGCTTTTTTAATTTCAAACGTTTTTACATATTCCTCTTCAAACAGTCAAAACAGATGAGAGCATTTTCTGAAACGACAACCAATATCTCATAAAGGATATAAAATAGAATGTCATCTAAAAATTAAAAGGAAAATAATATAGATAAAATGATATATATATATATATTCCCTATAGGGTGTACATCACAAGCCTATGATTATCTATGTGTATTGTATTAGTGCTGCTGCGTCACTCATTAAATGTTAGTTTGATTTTATTTTATCTAGTGGCAATTTAATATTTTTGGCTGTCAAACAAGAACTAATGATTTTCTGAAGACCTTGACTAGTGAAAATATAAATGAATATCAATTGCATTGAAATTGAATAACTATAGATAAAGTTAGAACAAAAACACACCCTGCAAAGCTAATGTAAAAGATAACTCTAATTTTACCAAGAGACTACTTGTTGCATGAGTGTCATAAAGGTATATCATAGAAAAGCCTGGTCTAATATAAAGGTAAATAATAGAAATGTCTGGTCCAATATGAAGGTAAATCATACAAATGCCTGGTCCAATATAAAGGTAAATCATAGAAAAGCTTGGTCCAATATAAAGGTAAATCATAGGAAAGCTTGGTCCAATATAAAGGTAAATCATAGGAAAGTCTGGTCCAATATAAAGGTAAATTATAGAAATCCCTGGTCCAATATAAAAGTATATCATAGAAATGCCTGTTCCAATTTTAAAGTATATCATAGAAATGCCTGGTTCAATATAAAGGTAAATCATAGAAATGCCTGGTCCAATATAAAAGTATATCATAGAAATGCCTGGTCCAATATATAGGTAAATCACATGAATGCCTGGTCCAATATAAAAGTATATCATAGAAATGCCTGGTCCAATATAAAGCTAAATCATAGAATGCCTGGTTCAATATAAAGGTATATCATAGAAATGCTTGGTTCAATATAAAAGTATATCATAGAAATGCATGGTCCAATATAAAAGTATATCATATAAATGCCTGGTCCAATATAAAGGTAAATCATAGAAATGCCTGGTCCAATATAAAAGTATATCATAGAAATGCCTGGTCCAATATAAAGGTATATCATAGAAAAGCCTGGTCCAATATAAAGGTAAATTGTAGAAAAGCCTGGTCCAATATAAAGGTAAATCATAGAAATGCCTGGTCCAATATAAAGGTAAATCATAGAAAAGCCTGGTCCAATATCAAGGGAAATCATAGAATGCCTGGTTCAATATAAAGGTATATCATAGAAATGCTTGGTCCAATATAAAAGTATATCATAGAAATGCATGGTCCAATATAAAAGTATATCATAGAAATGCCTGGTCCAATATAAAAGTATATCATCGAAAAGCCTGGTCCAATATAAAGGTAAATTATAGAAATGTCTGGTCCAATATGAAGGTAAATCATACAAATGCCTGGTCCAATATAAAGGTAAATCATAGAAAAGCTTGGTCCAATATAAAGGTAAATCATAGGAAAGCCTGGTCCAATATAAAGGTAAATTATAGAAATCTCTGGTCCAATATAAAAGTATATCATAGAAAAACCTGGTCCAATATAAAGGTAAATCATAGAAAAGCCTGGTCCAATATAAAGGTAAATCATAGAATGCCTGGTTCAATATAAAAGTATATCATAGAAATGCTTGGTCCAATATAAAAGTATATCATAGAAATGCATGGTCCAATATAAAAGTATATCATAGAAATGCCTGGTCCAATATTAAGGTAAATCACAGAAATGCCTGGTCCAATATAAAAGTATATCATCGAAAAGCCTGGTCCAATATAAAGGTAAATCATAGAAATGCCTGGTCCAATATAAAGGTATATCATATAAATGCTTGGTCCAATATAAAGGTATATCATAGAAATGCATGGTCCAATATAAAAGTATATCATAGAAATGCCTGGTCCAATATAAAGATAAATCATAGAAATGCTTGGTCCAATATAATGGTAAATCACAGAAATGCCTGGTCCAATAAAAAAGTATATCATAGAAATGCCTGGTTCAATGTAAAGGTAAATCATAGCAATGCCTGGCTCAATATAAAAGTATATCATAGAAATGCCTGGTCCAATATAAAGGTAAATCACAGAAATGCCTGGTCCAATATAAAAGTATATCATAGAAATGCCTCGTCCAATATAAAGGTATATTATAGAAATGTCTGGCCCAATATAAAAGTAGATCATAAAAATGCCTGGTCCATTATAAATGTGAATCATAGAAATGCCTGGTCCAATAAAAAAGGGGAACAAGCAAACCTGACAATGTAAACTGATATAAATTGGAGTAAAAAGTCATTGTCTGATCCTGAATGTTTTGTAAAAGGATTATCTAGGCTAATTATAGTAGTTTTACTGTTATTTAATTTCATTAAAGCAATATTATATCGCTCAAGTCAGAAGCAGTACTTTCATAACAACAGAAATTTCCCGCAAATTAAACATTATATACTTTTTTTCTGGATGTGGTTGCGTCTAGGAATCTTTCGCTCATCCGGAAAAAAAAGCCTCTAATGTTAAATAAAGGAAATTTCTTTTGTTATGAAAGTGTAATGTATCAATTACTTTTGTTGTTTCAGAAATGCATCTATCTTTTAATTCAAAATGTTCAGGTAACCATCCCTGTGATGCAGTTCTGAAAGTATGAAAATGATGAGGATGTTTTTTGGGGTAGTTTGAACATTCAACCTGTGTACTATCAAAGGTGGGTTTTTTATATGATCATCGGGAAAACATTAGTTTTTCAAAGAGAACTGGTTCAAAGATAGTTTATGTATCTCACTGAACCGATTAAAAGAACAAAATAATAACATACAACATGTTTTCTTGATATGTTTGTGTCAGTTTATTTGTACAGTTTTTGTTTGAATTGATATAAAGGTTTAACAAGAACCAGTCCTTACTAATTTCAACAAATAATTAGTTTTATTTTCGAACATGAAGTTCTCCTTTAGACCCCCTTTAGAAGAAACTGACCGTTTTAATAATTATCACTTTCCCAATGACTTTGCTGTTTAATAAAGTAATAGTGAATACACAATTACCGACACAAAACATATTGATTTACTGTACAGAATATCACCGTTCATCACATAATTTTTGTCATTAAACAGGTCTTTTCCACGATCTGGTAATATAATATATAAAGAATAGAAATTACTTTTTTATGATGTCAACATCGTTTCTATATCTGATATTTTTCTATCCCTGTTTGAATTTACTTGTATATTTTTTGTCATTAAACAGGTCTTTTCCACGATCTGGTAATATAATATATAAAGAATAGAAATTACTTTTTTATGATGTCACCACCGTTTCTATATCTAATATTTTTCTATACCTGTTTGAATTTACTTGTATATGTATTAGGGACTGGTCATTAAAATTATAAAGAGTGAGCTATATTTTCCCGGCCAGAATTTTCAACATGAAACAAAAATGATTTTTTTTTTTTTTAAATCGGTATTTTTTTCTTCAAATTTTAGCAAATATTTCACATTGAAAACTTCGGAGTCAGATTATTTATGTTTTACACCTTTCATGTCAAAATGTATTTTTTTCTGTAGAATTTGGTGACAAAAATTTAAAAGAAAACAAAAACAAATAAACAAACAAACATAACCCTCACTAAAAGCTAAAATATTCGTTCCCTTAGCTGGAAAGAGAGATTTCAAACTGTATATCTACAATCTAATTGATTAAAATATCTTCTAGAGAACTCATAATACATCTATCAAATGGATTTCTCCCTCGTCTTAGTGATTTTAATATTATTTGGTTATCGATGCGTTAAAAGGAAGTGCACTAGATCTACAATGGCGTTTTTGTGCAAAATTTGAACGCAATAAAAAAAAAATATCTGACACCAAAAATTGATTAAAAATCAATTTTTTTTTTACATTTTGTAGGATACAATGTTTTTTTTTTTTTTTTTGCAAAGTGTGAAAGAAATTTCAAAAAAATATCTATATGACACCAAAATTTGATTAAAATTCAATTTGTTATACTTTCTATAGGATTATTGATTATTGTTTATGATTAACGCAGCTATTTCATTTATATATACTGGTGGAGAAAACTGGAATAACTGGTCCAAGCCATTGACCTTATACAAAATATATCTTACAAACTTTATCACGTAGAAATGTATAGGAGTACAGCATGTCCGCCACAGGAGACACCGAACTCGTATACATGTATATAAGAGGTAATAGAGGTAGATGTCAATCATACACTGTATTAGCCTGGAACCTACAACATGTGAAGTGTTCCCTTTAGTAACACGATTCTATATTTCAAGTTGATTATGAAAAATATATATTGTATTGGTTCTTCCATCAAAATCAGTGTTGAAACATTAAAAAAAACATGTTTGCATACAACATACATAGATTAGCATGGGGCCCAGTGTGACTCTGTGATAAGACGGCACTGTGTATATTCGCGTGAATCATAAACTGTTATTGACTGTTCAAATTTTGGCTTTTCCCCGCCATTTTACAAATACAAATATGTCGCTCCAGAAATTTAATTTATTTTTGCTCCAGCATGTAACCTTTTTTTTATTCAGAATTGTACCATTTTTTTGGCTCCTGATTTGTACCCTTTGCTCCAGAATTTTACCTTTTTTTACTCCAGAATTTTACCTTTTTTTACTCCAGAAATTTACTTAGCTATATTTATACAATATATATCAATTTACAGGAGACGATATATACAAGTAATCTTTAACATGTAAAGCTTTAAACGTTTCGTATTTTTCAATCATCTCAAAACAATCTGAATATACAAAAAGAAACTATGATATATATTCTTAAAAATGGACATTTAAAGACAAAACATAGCTTGCTACAAATAATATAAAGAATATTACTGTGTGGTCTATTGTGGATCACTTGATAATTTTGTATTTTTCTTTTGGCCATTGTATTATCTGTTTTTCTCTAGTTTACGGCTTCTTATTACCTCTTTTGCATTTTCCAAACTGTTCTTCCTCTGTTGAATATTATAGTTTAATTAATTTAACAATTCTGAAACCTTGTATCGAACGACAAATATCTGCCCCGCAACTGGATTCATTTCTAGAAATGAACACAGAATAAGAACTTATATGTTGTTTTAGTCTGCCCATTTATAAGCGATTTTCATGTCGCTCGATATTTAGTTTTCTGCCAAATGTTTTGTAGATCATTGTTTGTCCTTTTTCTTTTGGTCATTGCATTGTCTGTCTTTCTTTGACTTACGGCCAATGATTATCCCTTTGGTATCTTTTGGCCATTGTAGTGTCTGTCTTTCTTTGACTTACGGCTAAAGATTATCCCTTTGGTATCTTTTGGCCATTGCATTGTCTGTCTTTCTTTGACTTACGGCCAATGATTATCCCTTTGGTATCTTTTGGTCATTGTATTGTCTGTCTTTCTTTGACTTACGGCTAATGCTCATTCCTTTGGTATCTTTTGGCCATTGTATTTTCTGTCTTTCCCTGACTTACGGCTAATGATTATCCCTTTGGTATCTTTTGGTCATTGTATTGTCTGTCTTTCTTTGACTTACGGCTAATGCTCATTCCTTTGGTATCTTTTGGCCATTGTATTGTCTGTCTTTCTTTGACTTACGGCTAATGATTATCCCTTTGGTATCTTTTGGCCATTATATTTTCTGTCTTTCTTCGACTTACGGACAATGATTATCCCTTTGGTATCTTTTGGCCATTGCATTGTCTGTCGTTCTTCGACTTACGGCTAATTATTATCCCTTTGGTATCTTTTGGCCATTGTATTGTCTGTCTTTCTTTGACTTACGGCTAATGATTATCCCTTTGGTATCTTTTGGTCATTGCATTGTCTGTCTTTCTTCGACTTACGGACAATGATTATCCCTTTGGTATCTTTTGGCCATTGAATTGTCTGTCTTTCTTCGACTTACGGCCAATGATTATCCCTTTGGTATCGTTTGGCCATTGAATTCTCTGTCTTTCTTTGACTTACGGCTAATGTGATTACCCCTTTGGTATCTTTTGGCCATTGTATTGTCTGTCTTTCTTTGACTTACGGGTAATGATTATCCTTTGGTATCTTCATACGTTTTTTAAGTGGCAATATTCCCATTTCCAACGAGTGTGATGTCAGTGTGTCATAATGTATATGATACTTAAGACACTGTTTCAATTACAAAAAACTGTCTACAATTAGCCCGTAGCTTATTTAGGTTTTAAATTTGTCACTTTCGGTCATCTGTAGAGATATTGAAACGACAATTTATTGCTTTATCACGAAGATTCTGAACATCAAACGATTGTTTATTTATATTCATAATACAAACTTGCCAATCCATGAAAAACTATTATCCACTGAAATTACTTACTTGAGAATTCAATAAATATACCATGGTCTGGTTTTGTTGTGTACATTTGTACATTTAGTCTTTAGTCTTTTGTTGATATCTCAGAAACGAAATCACAAAAAACACGTTGCAACATGCCAGAGGTATGGCACCAGTGAAACTCCAGGTCTTAGGTCGGAATCTCGAAATGTTAACCTTTCAAGTATTGGGAGGTAAACCTTGTACTACAATATAAGACCCAAACATTTACGTATTATGTTTTTATATTGCATTGCCCATTTAAAATAGGGGTTGTCGTGATCGTATGGTAGTTAGATTTATAACTACCTGTGCAATCATTGCCTATCACCACTAAAGTTGTGAGTTCGAAACCCGTTCATGGCAAAGTGTACTCGATACAACATTATGTGATAAAGTTTGTCACTAACTTGCGACAGGTCGGCAGTTTTCTCCGGGTACTCCGGTTTCCTGCACCAATTAAACTGACCGCCACGATTTAACTAAATTATTGTTGAAAGTGGCGCTAAGCACCATAAACCAAACCAAACCATTTCAAATAAAAATAAAACAAATACAAATGTTAAAAGTAAACGACTGGAAACCTAAGAAGTTTGATATTATAGGATTAGGCACTAAACAACGTCATTGGTGTTCAGACGTCAATGACTTTCATCCGTGGCCTCTGGTCGTAGGTGGTTATAACGTGTCTGATGCATTGGTCTACATTTGAAATAGTTAGTTAACTGAGATCTTCGTTTTAAAGAAAATGTTTTTGGAGAAATGTTTATTGGATTATTTCTTTATAAATAAAACTTATTTTGACAGCAATCGTATGTCAAGATTAGAAGCTTCATCATTGATGACTAACATCTTGTTGAGAAGGTGGCAATGTTCTCGCTTTAATCTTATTTGAAAACACATTGGGAATTGTGTAATATCAGTGTTAACTTAAAACAATAAATTTGTTTGGCATAAGTACAAGGTTTGTTATTATCAAAAAGGAAATCTTATTATAATGTGCATTTCTCATCAACGAGTAATTTATCAAATATGGCACATAACAATAAGATGATAGAATGGTGGTATGGATTTTATATTTCACAACTCATACGGTATTCTACGGATTATGCCCTCCACAGTGATTTTTCTGGACAGAGTTCAGCTGCTGAGGCAAAAGCAACTCAAGCAAAGCTACGTTGCGTCAATGTTGAAGTCATCGTAACAAAACAATTCTACTGTCGTTTACACATATCATATTTTGGTGGTGTCCGTGTTGCTCATCGTTTTTGTTTTCTGTGTTGTTTTTTGTTGTTGTTGTTGTTGTTTGGTATGTTTTTGTTCGATGAGTTGTTTTTGTTGTTGTTTGGTACGTCTTTGTTCGGTGTGTTGTTTTATGTTGTTGTTTGGTATGTCTTTGTTCGATGAGTTGTTTTTGTTGTTGTTTGGTACGTCTTTGTTCGATGAGTTGTTTTATGTTGTTGTTTGGTATGTCTTTGTTCGGTGTGTTGTTTTTGTTGTTGTTTGGTACGTCTTTGTTCGGTGTGTTGTTTTTGTTGTTGTTTGGTACGTCTTTGTTCGGTGTGTTGTTTTATGTTGTTGCTTGGTATGTCTTTGTTCGATTAGTTGTTTTTGTTGTTGTTTGGTACGTCTTTGTTCGATGAGTTGTTTTATGTTGTTGTTTGGTATGTCTTTGTTCGGTGTGTTGTATTTGTTGTTGTTTGGTATGTCTTTGTTCGGTGTGTTGTTTTATGTTGTTGTTTGGTACGTCTTTGTTCGGTGTGTTGTTGTTGTTGTTTGGTACGTCTTTGTTCGGTGTGTTGTTGTTGTTTGGTATGTTTTTGTTCGATGAGTTGTTTTTGTTGTTGTTTGGTACGTCTTTGTTCGGTGTGTTGTTTTATGTTGTTGTTTGGTATGTCTTTGTTCGATGAGTTGTTTTTGTTGTTGTTTGGTACGTCTTTGTTCGATGAGTTGTTTTATGTTGTTGTTTGGTATGTCTTTGTTCGGTGTGTTGTTTTTGTTGTTGTTTGGTACGTCTTTGTTCGGTGTGTTGTTTTTGTTGTTGTTTGGTACGTCTTTGTTCGGTGTGTTGTTTTATGTTGTTGCTTGGTATGTCTTTGTTCGATTAGTTGTTTTTGTTGTTGTTTGGTACGTCTTTGTTCGATGAGTTGTTTTATGTTGTTGTTTGGTATGTCTTTGTTCGGTGTGTTGTATTTGTTGTTGTTTGGTATGTCTTTGTTCGGTGTGTTGTTTTATGTTGTTGTTTGGTACGTCTTTGTTCGGTGTGTTGTTGTTGTTGTTTGGTACGTCTTTGTTCGGTGTGTTGTTGTTGTTTGGTATGTTTTTGTTCGATGAGTTGTTTTTGTTGTTGTTTGGTACGTCTTTGTTCGGTGTGTTGTTTTATGTTGTTGTTTGGTATGTCTTTGTTCGATGAGTTGTTTTTGTTGTTGTTTGGTACGTCTTTGTTCGATGAGTTGTTTTATGTTGTTGTTTGGTATGTCTTTGTTCGGTGTGTTGTATTTGTTGTTGTTTGGTATGTCTTTGTTCGGTGTGTTGTTTTATGTTGTTGTTTGGTACGTCTTTGTTCGGTGTGTTGTTGTTGTTGTTTGGTATGTCTTTGTTCGGTGTGTTGTTTGGTACGTCTTTGTTCGGTGTGTTGTTTTTGTTGTTGTTTGGTATGTCTTTGGTCGGTATGTTGTTTTTTTGTTGTTGTTTGGGATGTCTTTGTTCGGTGTGTTGTTTTTTGTTGTTTGGTACGTCTTTGTTCGGTGTGTTGTTTGGTATGTCTATGGTCGGTGTGTTGTTTTTTTGGTGTTGTTTGGTATGTCTTTGTTCGGTGTGTTGTTTTTTTGTTGTTGTTTGGTATGTCTTTGTTCGGTGTGTTGTTTTTTGTTGTTGTTTGGTATGTCTTTGGTCGGTGTGTTGTTTTTTGTTGTTTGGTACGTCTTTGTTCGGTGTGTTGTTTTGTTGTTGTTGTTTGGTATGTCTTTGGTCGGTATGTTGTTTTTTGTTGTTGTTTGGTATGTCTTTGTTCGGTGTGCTGTTTTTTTTTTGTTGTTTGGTATGTCTTTGTTCGGTGTGTTGTTTTTTGTTGTTGTTTGGTATGTCTTTGTTCGGTGTGTTGTTTTTGTTGTTGCTTGGTATGTCTTTGGTCGGTGTGGTTTTTTTTTGTTTTTTTTTGGTATGTCTTTGGTCGGTGTGTTGTTTTTTGTTGTTGTTTGGTATGTCTTTGTTCGGTGTGTTGTTTTTTGTTGTTGTTTGGTATGTCTTTGTTTGGTGTGTTGTTGTTGTTGTTTGGTATGTCTTTGTTCGGTGTGTTGTTTTTTGTTGTTGTTTGGTATGTCTTTGTTCGGTGTGTTGTTTTTGTTGTTGTTTGGTACGTCTTTGTTCGGTGTGTTGTTTTTGTTGTTGTTTGGTATGTCTTTGTTCGGTGTTTTGTTGTTGTTGTTGTTAGGTATGTCTTTGTTCGGTGTGTTTTTTTGTTGTTGTTGTTTGGTATGTCTTTGGTCGGTGTGCTGTTTTTTGTTGTTGTTTGGTATGTCTTTGTTCGGTGTATTGTTGTTGTTGTTGTTAGGTATGTCTTTGTTCGGTGTGTTGTTTTTTTTTTGTTGTTGTTTGGTATGTCTTTGGTCGGTGTGTTGTTTTTGTTGTTGTTTGGTATGTCTTTGTTCGGTGTGTTGTTTTTTTGTTGTTGTTTGGTATGTCTTTGGTCGGTGTGTTGTTTTTTGTTGTTGTTTGGTATGTCTTTGTTCGGTGTGTTGTTTTTGTTGTTGTTTGGTATGTCTTTGTTCGGTGTATTGTTGTTGTTGTTGTTGGGTATGTCTTTGTTCGGTGTGTTGTTTTTTTGTTGTTGTTTGGTATGTCTTTGGTCGGTGTGTTGTTTTTTGTTGTTGTTTGGTATGTCTTTGTTCGGTGTGTTGTTTTTGTTGTTGTTTGGTATGTCTTTGTTCGGTGTATTGTTGTTGTTGTTGTTGGGTATGTCTTTGTTCGGTGTGCTGTTTTTTTGTTGTTGTTTGGTATGTCTTTGGTCGGTGTGTTGTTTTTTTGTTGTTGTTTGGTATGTCTTTGTTCGGTGTGTTGTTTTTGTTGTTGTTTGGTACGTCTTTGTTCGGTGTGTTGTTTTTGTTGTTGTTAGGTATGTCTTTGTTCGGTGTGTTGTTTTTTGTTGTTGTTTGGTATGTCTTTGGTCGGTGTGTTGTTTTTGTTGTTGTTTGGTATGTCTTTGGTCGGTGTGTTGTTTTTTGTTGTTGTTTGGTATGTCTTTGTTCGGTGTATTGTTGTTGTTGTTGTTAGGTATGTCTTTGTTTGGTGCGTTGTGACCAATGTGTCCTGTTTCTCTGAGTTGTCCATTCTTAATTTGCCCTTCGGTCTTCTCTAACATTAATTTCAATAAATAATATCATGTATCCATATTGCAGATTATAAAAAGACGTCATAAAACACATAGAGGTTTAATGGGGTAGGTATGTTATGGTGTTTCGCGCCACGTTCAACAATATTTCAGGCATATTGTGGCGGTCGGTGTTATTGGTGGAGGAAACCGGAGTACCCGGAGAAAACCATAACTGCCGCGAGTCACTGACAAACTTTATCACATAATGTGGTATCGAGTACACTTCGCCATGAGCAGAATTCGAACTCACATTATCAGTGGTGATATGTACTGATTGCATAGGTAGTTGTAAATCCAACTACCATACGATCTTAACCACGACTGACCCTAAATGTTTATGGATATTATTCTATTTTGTTGTTAGTGTATTATGTACATGATGGCGAATCTTGCTTTGTAAGTTCATACTTTATGCAAAATTGCTGTAAAATGGTCGTTGATGGCCAATACAGTTTTGTAAATTGTTGTAAAATGGTCGTTGATGGCGAATAAAGTTTTGTAAATTGATGTAAAATGGTTGTTGATGGCGAATATAGTTTTGTAAATTGATGTAAAATGGTTTTTGATGGCGAATACAGTTTTGTAAATTGATGTAAAATGGTTGTTGATGGCGAATACAGTTTTGTAAATTGATGTAAAATGGTTGTTGATGGCGAATACAGTTTTGTGAATTGATGTAAAATGGTTGTTGATGGCGAATGCAGTTTTGTGAATTGATGTAAAATGGTAGTTGATAGCGAATACAGTTTTGTAAATTGATGTAAAATGGTTGTTGATGGCGAATACAGTTTTGTAAATTGATGTAAAATGGTTTTTGATGGCGAATGCAGTTTTGTGAATTGATGTAAAATGGTAGTTGATGGCGAATACAGTTTTGTGAATCGATGTAAAATGGTTGTTGATGGCGAATGCAGTTTTGTAAATTGATGTAAAATGGTAGTTGATGGCGAATACAGTTTTGTAAATTGATGTAAAATGGTTTTTGATGGCGAATGCAGTTTTGTGAATTGATGTAAAATGGTAGTTGATGGCGAATACAGTTTTGTGAATCGATGTAAAATGGTTGTTGATGGCGAATGCAGTTTTGTAAATTGATGTAAAATGGTAGTTGATGGCGAATACAGTTTTGTAAATTGATGTAAAATGGTTTTTGATGGCGAATGCAGTTTTGTGAATTGATGTAAAATGGTAGTTGATGGCGAATACAGTTTTGTGAATTGATGTAAAATGGTTTTTGATGGCGAATGCAGTTTTGTAAATTGATGTAAAATGGTTGTTGATGGCGAATACAGTTTTGTGAATTGATGTAAAATGGTTGTTGATGGCGAATACAGTTTTGTGAATTGATGTAAAATGGTAGTTGATGGCGAATATAGTTTTGTAAATTGATGTAAAATATGGTTCTTGATGGCGAATACAGTTTTGTGAATTGATGTAGAATGGTTGTTGATGGCGAATACAGTTTTGTGAATTGATGTAAAATGGTTGTTGATGGCGAATACAGTTTTATGAATCGATGTAAAATGGTTGTTGATGGCGAACATTTTTGTGAATTGATGTGAAATATGGTTGTTGATGGCAAATGCAGTTTTGTAAATTGATGTAAAATGGTTGTTGATGGCGAATACAGTTTTGTGAATCGATGTAAAATGGTTGTTGATGGCGAACACAGTTTTGTGAATTGATGTAAAAAATGGTTGTTGATGGCGAATACAGTTTTGTAAATTGATGTAAAATGGTTGTTGATGGCGAATACAGTTTTGTAAATTAATATATGATATGATATAATGGCTGACTGGTATTCTATATTGACATACTTCTATCAAAGTAAACACAAAAATCCCACTCGTAATACGTTAATAAATGTACCAGAAAAAACTAAACATATTTGGCTTACTTAATGTCCCATTTTATCCCAGTATGAATTGCCAACTATAAAAAGAAAACCATCAAACAGGTCCATGGAAAACTACGTTGCGTTGAACTCTCGAAATGTATTAAATTCCATTTAAACATAAATGATTAGCCAGGCATATTGTAAAACGCCTACTTAATAAGTTGAAATTAATGTACTGCTTAAAGGTTGGTGTATTTCTGATATGGACATCATCTCTTTCCCCATCTTCTGCTTTAATTATTATTTCACTAAATGAGGGTGATATGAATTTGAGATGTATTTTTATAGTTAATATTCCATTGTGCGTGTATTAATACAGTACAAAAAATAATCTCAATATACCGTAGACTAAAAAATGGGTGGTAGCTGACCCCATCCAGACACTACCCTCCTTCATCGTCACTACTAGTATACCGTAGACTAAACAATGTGTGGTAGCTGACCCCATCCAGACACTACCATCCTTCATCGTCACTACTAGTATACCGTAGACTAAACAATGGGTGGTAGCTGACCCCATCCAGACACTACCCTCCTTCATCGTAACTACTAGGACGTTGTCTTCCTTCATTGGGGTGCATGGTTGTCTAAGGTGATGGTTTCATGATATGTTGTAAGTGTTGTATTACACTTTGCGCAAGAACGCCTTCTCACTTCGAACCAGATATATGTTTAGAAAATATTAATAAAAAGGATGTAGAAAACAAGCATTGTGATTACTAATTTCTGGTTGTTTCTCAACATACCGCAGTTGATGCTGTCCACTTGAGTTCAATCAATCAATCAATCAATAAATCAATCAATCAATCAATCAATCAATCAATCAATCAATCAATCAATCAATCAATCATTCAGGAAACGGATTATTATAAGTATGCCTACTAGTTTCTGGATCTTTTTAATTATTTATTTTATACATTAACATTCAATAATTTATATGCTTGTTTATATCGGTAATTTATAAGTTTTTATTTATCACATTCACCGGGTGATAGTACCATCACCAAGACTGATTATGTGCTGAAATTTATCAATCAATGTTTACGTCAAACACATGATGACGCTATGGATAAAAACAATAACGTCAGTGTTGAGGGTATCGACAAACTTTATCACCAGTATCACAACCCGTTCTATCAGATTCGATGTGATACTAGCGATAAAGCGATAATGTCTGTCTTTATCTTCAAACTGCCATTATTTCAGGTGTAGCTTGTTTTGTATATCTGTGATTAATTAATTATTAAATAATGTTTACAGTAATCAATCAATCAATCAATTAATCAATAAGTGTCCTATGTTTTATTTGGCTTGGCATGCATAAATGGTGGTTTGACGAAGGGAACAGTCTGTGTTAAATAAATGGAATTTGAATGACATCTGTTATCTTCACTGCCGACGCTCTTCAGATACAATACAGACTGTTTCATATATACACATTTCAGAGTTGGGGATACATCATGATGATTACGACCATAACAATTGTTTTACGATAAAATCAAAAACTAAAATATACCACACTGTGGGAACAGTTCCTTAATCCAATCGAAAAAATAATCGTACATGGGCAACATATAAACCCTTAGCACAAATATACATGACCGTTGACTTTCCTGGTTTGGGACAGGCACTTCGATAAAAAGTAGCAGGGTTAAACTAGTTTTATGCCCCCCCTTAGTGAAATGATGTGGTCGTGGTTGCGTTTTCCACATGTGAGTAAAATGTCAACACTCATACATAACCGAGTAACCGAGAAAACAGCATTGTTATAAAGTACGCTCTAATCTTGAACATTATATCACAGTATCTTGACGTTTTATCTGACTGACAAAATAGAGACAAATCTGTATAAAATCTGTATATTATATATATAAAGACACCAGTAATGAAACAAGTTTTTCCCTCCAAAGGTTGTCTAACTGTAAATAACTGTGTAAATTTTTTGTAACCTTCGTTCGCCCGTAAAATAGTGCTACGTTGGAATGTTGGAAGGTAAATCCCTTTCATGCATAGTTTATTTGTATCAAACATTGCTTTGTTCCCTACCTATTTGTCTTTTTTCACAGCAGACAGACGTTCTTGTTTTTAAAATTTAGCCTATGTGGTCATAACTTCCGGTTCGGCAGCAAATAAAGTTGACAAATAAATTATTTGCTTTACGTCTATCAAAAAATAATTGACGGTAAGTAGCATTCGTAGTTTATTTCTACTTAATGTTTTTTGTATATAATTTTGTAAGATACCAACTGTAACAATACTCTAGCATTTACCGAAAAGGGAGGTAATAACAAAAATATTTGGCGGCCACTTCAAATTGGTAGATTGAAATGAAATGAAATGTCTAAATATTTGGACCTACTAGCTTGGTATGTGTACACACAGTGTCAACTATTTCTATTACATACTGCCTTTAAGAAAAAGAATGGCAGAAGGTTGCAAAAGGAAGGGGATGCATAAAAGCATGTTGTGTCAGCTCCTGAACCCGGAAAATTTTTCAGGTCATTTCCGTTTTTGGAATAGTTTTTATTGTCAACTTTATTTGCTGCCGAACCGGAAGTTATGACCACATAGGCTAAATAAAACTTGTGCCATTACTTGTGTCTTTATATATATAATATACAGATTTTATACAGATTTTTCTCTATTTCGCCAGATAAAACGTCAAGATACTGTGATTATATGTAACACAGTAGAAATATAACCTAACAATTCATGTGAAAATTGATTTGATTTTATTGGCACTAAACGTTTTATTCATATTTCATGTCAAAATTAGCAGTCAGGAAATGGGACATAATGAGTTCTTGTTCCAAAATTGATGATGTGATCTCGTGACGTATTATGTTTAAATAAAATAATGGTAAAATTAATGTAATTAAAACAGTACTTGCAATAAATCGCATTGGATAATAAGCTACGCTATATGCCAAGGAAATAATAAATCACTGAGATGAAAAAACCGAAATATATTTTGATGTAAAACGATGTTTCTGAAATGATGAAAAATATCTTGACATATAAGTGGGAGTTTGAATCGATTACATATAAAAAAAAGTGTCAAATATCTAGTAACATGTGGGGTAGCATGATTAGAAACCAATGTGGCTAATAGGTCGTAAATATCAATGTACAAGTTGTAAACATGTCTATCTAATACTATATAGATTGCAGACATATTAAAATATCGTAAAAACACATTATAACATACTAATCAACATAACGAGGTATACAGCCTTAAATACAGTATGTCGACAACATAGCGAGGTATACAGCCTTAAATACAGTATGTCGACAACATAGCGAGGTATGCAGCCTTAAATACAGTATGTCGACAACATAACGAGGTATGCAGCCTTAAATACAGTATGCCGACAACATAACGAGGTTTGCAGCCTTAAATACAGTATATCGACAACATAGCGAGGTATCCAGCCTTAAATACAGTATGTCGACAACATAACGAGGTATACAGCCTTAAATACAGTATGTCGACAACATAGCGAGGTATGCAGCCTTAAATACAGTATGTCGACAACATAACGAGGTATGCAGCCTTAAATACAGTATGTCTACAACATAGCGAGGTATGCAGCCTTAATTACAGTATATCGACAACATAGCGAGGTGTGCAGCCTTAAATACAGTATGTCGACAACATAACGAGGTATGCAGCCTTAAATACAGTATGCCGACAACATAACGAGGTTTGCAGCCTTAAATACAGTATATCGACAACATAGCGAGGTATCCAGCCTTAAATACAGTATGTCGACAACATAACGAGGTATACAGCCTTAAATACAGTATGTCGACAACATAGCGAGGTATGCAGCCTTAAATACAGTATGTCGACAACATAACGAGGTATGCAGCCTTAAATACAGTATGTCTACAACATAGCGAGGTATGCAGCCTTAATTACAGTATATCGACAACATAGCGAGGTGTGCAGCCTTAAATACAGTATGTTGACAACATATCGAGGTATACAGCCTTAAATACAGTATGTCGACAACATAGCGAGGTATTCAGCCTTAAATACAGTATGTCGACAACATAACGAGGTATGCAGCTTTAAATACAGTATGTCGACAACATAACGAGGTATACAGCCTTAAATACAGTATATCGACAACATAACGAGGTATGTAGCCTTAAATACAGTATGTCGACAACATAACGAGGTATGCAGCCTTAAATACAGTATGTCGACAACATAACGAGGTATGCAGCCTTAAATACAGTATATCGACAACATAACGAGGTATACAGCCTTAAATACAGTATGTTGACAACATAACGAGGGATACAGCCTTAAATACAGTATGTCGACAACATAACGAGGTATACAGCTTTAAATACAGTATGTCGATAACTTATCGAGGTATACAGCCTTAAATACAGTATGTCGATAAGATAACGAGGTATACAGCCTTAAATACAGTATGTCGATAACATAGCGAAGTATACAGCCTTAAATACAGTATGTCGACAACATAACGAGGTATACAGCCTTAAATACAGTATGTCGATAACTTTTCGAGGTATACAGCCTTAAATACAGTATGTCGACAACATAACGAGGTATACAGCCTTAAATACAGTATGTCGATAACATAACGAAGTATACAGTCTTAAATACAGTATGTCGATAAGAAAACGAGGTATACAGTCTTAAATACAGTATGTCGACAACATAGCGAGGAATACAGCCTTAAATATAGTATGTCGACAACATAGCGAGGTATACAGCCTTAAATACAGTATGTCGATAACATATCGAGGTATACAGCATGTCGATAACATATCGAGGTATACAGCTTTAAATGCAGTATGTCGATAACATATCGAGGTATACAGCCTTAAATACAGTATGTCGATAAGATAACGAGGTATACAGCCTTAAATACAGTATGTCGATAATATATCGAGGTATACAGCTTTAAATGCAGTATGTCGATAACATATCGAGGTATACAGCCTTAAATACAGTATGTCGATAAGATAACGAGGTATACAGCCTTAAATACAGTATGTCGATAATATATCGAGGTATACAGCTTCAAATGTAGTATGTCGATAACATATCGAGGTATACAACCTTAAGTACAGTATGTCGAAAACATATCGAGGTATACAGCCTTAAATACAGTATGTCGATAAGATAACGAGGTAAACAGCCTTAAATACAGTATGTCGATATATATGATTAACAATCACCAACAAAGTGAAATTTCCAACCGTTAATATTACAAATATGATAAATAGTACAGTGACGAATCGAGAAAAGACGCTTATTTTTCGAGTTTAATGTACCGGAATACCACACGGCTGAAATTTTCCCAGATGAAAGAGTATACATCAAAGTACCGTTTAAGCCCTGTCGTCGCGTTTTCTCATGGTTCAGTTTTTTAGGAGAGCGTGACATTTGGGGGGTAATCGCATTTTCACATTTCTAAGTATGTCTACTTTTTTTAATATTTGACAAAAATGAAAACTCTTTTCTGATTAAATTGAGACTACTATTTCTCACTTTTGAGACAGACCAGTTCCTATTTTTAGCGATGTGAGATTTTCTTATCTTGCACTAATGCCAGACAAAAAAATCACGTGCGTTTTACCGGCAAATGCATGCTGTACAGTTTATGTCAACTGCCCCCCAATTATCCATGCTTTTCCTTTTTAAAATAAATAATTAACCACGATTCTACTACATAAGTATTTCTAAATTCATTTATGCATTATATTCTGCTAGCTAACGTGCACCTTTCACGGTGTTTGATTCTTTTTTCAGGCTCTCTTCCAGTCAATGTTTGTTTACTTTGAGTAAATAATAAAGGACGAAGTCCTTATAACGGTAAGCTGTCCGATTTTTCCTTCTATATTGATAGCCAAATATCTGTTCACCGGAAGTTTAAAAAATATTGACAACATAACGAGGTATACAGCCTTAAATACAGTATGTCGACAACATAACGAGGTATACAGCCTTAAATACAGTATGTCGATAACATATCGAGGTATACAGCCTTAAATACAGTATGTTGACAACATAACGAGGTATACAGCCTTAAATACAGTATGTCGACAACATAACGAGGTATACAGCCTTAAATACAGTATGTCGACAACATAACGAGTTATACAGCCTTAAATACAGTATTTCGATAACTTATCGAGGTATACAGCCTTAAATACAGTATGTCGACACAATAGCGAGGTATACAGCCTTAAATACAGTATGTCGATAACGTATCGAGGTATACAGCCTTAAATACAGTATGTCGACAACATAACGAGGTATACAGCCTTAAATACAGTATGTCGATAACTTATCGAGGTATACAGCCTTAAATACAGTATGTCGACAACATAGCGAGGTATACAGCCTTAAATACAGTATGTCGATAACTTATCGAGGTATACAGCTTTAAATACAGTATGTCGATAACATAGCGAGGTATACAGCCTTAAATACAGTATGTCGACAACATAACGAGGTATACAGCCTTAAATACAGTATGTCGATAACTTATCGAGGTATACAGCCTTAAATACAGTATGTCGATAAGATAACGAGGTATACAGTCTTAAATACATTATGTCGACAACATAGCGAGGTATACGAGTTCTCTACTCAGGCGAATTCCTGACAAAACCGACCGCTGCGCCTTCACAAGAGGTAGTCGAGGGGAGATCATGATATTTTTGGAGAAGAATAAGGTCTTGGGAGTTGAACCAAACAGGGCTTTGAATATATTAGAAGGAATTTAAAAAACAAACACGACTTGAAGCGAGCGGGGGTAAAAAAGGTGTCCGCCCTTATACATGTTTATGCATTGATAGATTATTTACGTGGATAGTGACAAGGCCCTGTGCTTCGTCCTTCAAACAGGTTGCCTGTCTCATATTAGAGTGCTCTCCCTTGTTAGTAACTAACGTAAAGAAAGAAATTACCTCCCTTTGACCAAATTCAAATATTTTTTTACAGGTATTTATCTCTGGTGTAGTAACATTCATAATTATATATTTATTAAATACATTGTACTTTATGATGAAATACATTTGAAATACTGCAGAGATACGGTTGCATATGGATAAATCGAATATTTACTTCAGCAATGGAATAATAAATTGCGGGAAAACGCTCTATGGAATGTAAACAAAAACAATTGGGTGTTTAGTGAGAAATAAAATCAAACACCGGAAAAGGTACAAGATAGGGAAATCTCCGACACCCTTGGGTAAGATTACAATCGTTCTCTAACTCGGCAAGCCTCGTAAAGAGAACGATTGAAATCTTACCCTCGGGTGTCGGAGATTTCCCTATCTTGTACTCTCCCCGGTGTTAGATTCTATATATCTTATCTTTCAATTGAAATAACAAGATAAATAAAGAACAGAAAATTAGCAGTTAGAATTAAGATTATTCTCTGAGGGTCAATTTTCGCAACCTTCCACCACCTTTCAATTCCATTTAAAATTGTTCCACGTTATTCACGAGGAAAATATAATTCCATGTAATTATCTGATGATTAATTTAAGTTCTAGTTAAATTTACCATTGTGCTTACTCAAAAAATAAATACAGAAAAGATAGGATTAAATAATCAATTATCTTCCTCTATTTGATGAGCTGCTTAGTAATCGCAGGAACGTGTACAGTTAAAAAGATGCCACACTACTCTAAATAAAATCTGTTAGCTGTTCATTCTACGTTACATTTGTACATGTAATACGTGTTTTGTTTGTGTGCTTTGTGAGTTTTTGTTTGTGTGTTGTTGTTTGTGTATTGCTGTTTGTGTTTGTGTGTTGCTGTTTGTGTCTCAGTGTTGCTGTTTGTGTTTGTGTGTTGCTGTTTGTGTCTCAGTGTTGCTGTTTGTGTTTGTGTGTTGTTGTTGTTGTGTGTGTGTGTTTTTTTTGTTTGTTTTGTCGGTCATATTTGGAAGTGAGGGGGTGACTGGAATCATGAGCTACATTCAATTCAGAAGCTCAATAGATTGCTTGCAGTCGTCTTTCTGATTACCTTTTTGTGAATATGAGAAATGTCGATATGTCTTGTAGAATATAAATTAAGGTGAGCGTAATATTAGACTTATTAAGATGATATTGAGTGGTAATTAATCACTGGCTTGTATTTCATCGTTGCTTACATATACATATATATCTGTAATCCAATAGTCATCTATTGATTAACACGAGATTCCTTTATAAACTCTAGTAATATTAAAAGCTGATGGTTACCATGCTGTACGACCTCTTTATACATATCATTCCTTTTTACCTCCAGTTATTTACTTTGTTTGTGTTTGTTTGCGTACAGTAGTGTTCAACAAATAATGTGTTTTTCTTCGTATTGTGTACCCTATGTTGCTAGTTTATTTGATTGTTCCCTTCGGTTTTCTCTAACGTTTATTTTGTTATTATAGATTTCCATATATTCCCCTTAAAATCGATCTAAATATTTACTTTTTTAAGCAGTACATAAAATAGTATTTCCAAAGTTTATAAGATGTGCACACTGTCTAGTACTCGTTGGGTCTTGTTATATATGCTTTACAATAAAGACCATCACATACAATAAATACCTTTAAATATACCATTAGTTTGATACCATTACCATAGCATTCCCTTTAGGTAGGTGGAATGGCCTAATACTCGTCGATTTCTCATGACATTTTATATTTTTTTTAATGTGCTTACTCAACAAGAGGTTACACAAATGTATGATGTATCAATGTATGCCTTTATGGTAATATACTTGTTGATATTTGCATTCATGAGGAACTACAAAATATGAGACCACTTGCAGACGCTGATTTGCGTATGGAGATGGATGGAAGGTAGTTATATATATAGTGATCTCTGTGGCTATATTACCCCAAATAATACGTACCAAAAATAAATCATAGAATCTGCTTCTGAATTCTAAGAGATTATTTCTGATCATTTATGTTTTTGGTAGTAGTACATGACATATCTTCTGGTTTTTTTCTCTCTATCAAGACACGACGTATGCAAATGTAGCACCTCTATAAACCTCTATAGCATATAATGTAATTTCCAAGTAGAGAGGTAAATGTATTCCATAAAGGAATCGGGGTATATATCCAGTTGACCACTGGTCTACATCAACATCAATTTATTTCCCATGTTTCCCTATATTGTGTTAAATATTATTTATATTTGTGTATGTGCTATTTTTTTTGACATTATTATATGTGTATTATTTGTAGGGAGAGGACAGTCCATAAGTTGTGATAACTTTTTGTCCAATCCCATTGCTGTTTTATTTGCAATAAAATAATATTACACTAGTCATTTGCTTTTATTTCGAGATAATGTTTTGGCTATTTTACCGATATACGAGTGCAGTAATATATGATGGCTAAAATTATCGATCATTTACACTATAATAAAACTGTCTAATATTATACATATTACAGCTTTTATGTCACGTAGATTAAATATATTATGTTTAATGAGCTTTTTTTTAATCTATAATTTGTTTTTATATCTTTTTTTTTCATTTCAAGATTATAGCGGTCTTTATGATAACGCTGTTCTCTCGGTTATACATGAGAGTAGGCGTCTTACACACACGTGCAAAGCACTTGCATGATCGCATCGTTTCACTAAGAGGGGATGTTTGGGCCCTTAAAACTAGTCTAAAACGCCACTTTTTATTAAAATGCCTGCACCAAACCAAGAAAAGGAGCGGTCGTGCATCTATGTGTTAGAGGTATTTATTGTGCTTCTTTCTATGTTTTTGATATTTGATTTTAGAATTGTTCCGATAGTATAATCATTTTTATTTTTCATTTTAATCCAAACACTGGTGTAGAGAGCTACCTGTATATGTTCACGTCTATTTCATTGTGAAATGTACTCGACCACTACATTAGGTTCGACAACAACTCGTTTATTTTATCAGTGAACTTGGTCATTTTCGACCACTAAGCGTGATCTTCGGTTTGGCTTGGCTTGGTTTATGGTGTTTAACGCCACTTTCAACAATATTTTAGTTATATCGTGGCGGTCAGTTTTATTGGTGGAAGAAACCAGAGTATCCGAAGAAAACCACCCACCTGTCGCGAGTTATTGACAAACTTTTATCATATAATGTTGTATCGAGTACACCTCGTGATGAACGGGGTTCAAACTCACAACTTTAGTAGTGATAGGCACTGATTGCACATATAGTTGTAAATCCAACTACCATACGATCACGACGGCCCCGCGTGATCTTCGAATAATAACCTTATGGAAGTAGTATTAAGTAACCATTCAACCAATCAGATCTGTTTTGTTTAAGATATTACATGTTACACTATGTGATAAATTGTTATTAAAGACGCATTTATATTACCTCCAGGAGAACAGTTTGTTATATTAACCGTTTGAGTTGTGTATCAGATCAAAATAAATCATTCTATTTGTACCCCACAGAGAAGCTATTAGACACAGCATCAACGTTTTAAAAGTATATCAAGCTAATAGTCCGTGATTACGGTTGTGAACAAATTGATCACACGTTTCTAATTATCTTAACAACTTAGACTTGTTGTAATTAACAGTTTGTACCAAGGGTTCTCTTTATTTATATTCCATTACAATTCAAAAAGATTACACAGCTTAATGTTAGAAAAGTGTTAGTTTTTTTTTTATCTGTGAAAACATTCATGACATCCACGTTGTTTGTTGGTAGTTTTTTTAGCAGTTAATATATAATGCATTCAAAACACATCAACGTTATGTTTATCTACATCGTACCGTTTTAATGTTGAATCATAATCTTTAACTTCCGCGTGCCAGCTAAAGAATACGTTCTTTTTTAATCAAGATTTTCATTAATTCAACATAAAACAGCTACTTTGACAATATCAAATCCATTGCTTGGAAATAGAACACATGCATTGCTCTATAGCATTCAACTGCATAAATATCCAGTGTATACGTGACCACAAATACACCCCCACCACCGCGAGAAACACTCGTAGCAATAACGTTGCTTGTCTGTAGCTGTTTGCAGTTAAAATAGTATATAATGCAATAATTCTTATATGATTTACATAATAAGAAATCCTATACTCTGATTGGGTATAAGCGCTTATGGAGGTGGGGTTTTGTCAGTTTATTTTTCGATAGACGATGTTCACCGGACTACTTTTTTCGTAATGTAAACAAAATGGCGGCTTGGATTCCCGATAGTAAAAAAAGATAAAAGAAACAATGTTTATTGTTAATAATCGACAATTATTGTTAGATATGAAATAAAAAAAAATAAATGCCAATGAAAAAAAAAGCTTGTATTGTTGACATAAAAAAAATTCCGGAAAAAATACTTAAGACAACCATCTTTCGACTTTGACATTTGTAATATATCGTCATCCTGTGACGTTGTTTACAAGGGACGCTGATTGACACAAGCTGGTTACTGATTTATTTTACGATTTTGTGGGCATTTTACTTGTTTGAGTAGCTAAATGCAAAATGCCATCAAATTGGAAAATATCAGTAACTTAATTACATCACCGTCTAGTTATCAATGTAGGAAAACAAGGTTAGTTCATTTTGTTATTCATGGCCGACACACATCAGTGGAATGTATGTGTGCGCACTGGGGATCCCCAAAGGTAAATTTTCAAAACAGATGAAAAAATTATAAGGATTAAACGCATTTTTTCCGGAGTTTATTGATGTATAACTTGGACCAAGTCACTCACAAACTTACATAAAAGTCCTGTTTGTGAGTGAATTGGTCCAGGTTATACATTAATAAACTCCGGAAGAAATGCGTTTAATCCTATATTAAAACACATTAACTTTATGTATATCTACAGCGTACCTTTGTATGTTGTATCATAATCTTTAGCTTTCTCCTACCAGATAAAGATTACGTTACTTTTAATCAAGACTTCCTTTATTAACTATTTTTTTTAACGGTTCATTGATTTTTTTCCTCGTAGCAGCTAAAGATTGCTTCTTTTTTAATTACGATTTTCTTCATAACTCTTATTTTTTCTTCTCAGTTTATCGTTTCATATTTTAGGATTATTTGTGTTCTTTTCACTTTATTTTTCATTTGTGAGTTGTGTTGCTCCGGTGTGTTTAGTTAAATAAGAAGTGTAAATGGTTAAGATTTTTTTTATTGAGATAAAAGCATCATCTGTAACAAAAATCTTTTTCAGATTTCATTAATTCCACAAAAAACAGCTACTTTGACACTATTATATCCATTGCTTGTAAATAGAACACAGGCGTTGCTACATATCATTCAACTGTATAAATATCCAGTACTTACGTAACTATAAGTATTAAGTACCACCCCCATTACTTCCTTGTAGCAGCTAAACATTTAATTGGTTTTTTTTTCGTCAGTTTATTGTTTCAGTTTGTACTGTTAATTGTCTTTTTCAGTTTATCTTTTTCAGTTTATCGCTTCATTTTTTTAGCTTTGTGTCTGCGTTGCGTGTAGTTTGATAATTGAATCTGAATAATCCAGTATAATAGTTAATACAGGAGATGACATTTTCTATATAATATATTTTTTTATAGATTACTGTATTAATATTACAGTTCTAATGACTATATTAAAACTATTGCTTGGGAAATATCATACAAGTGTTTATTACATAAAGCTGGATAATAATCTAGTGTTCACTTGACCACAAGTACCCCCTCCCCAAGAGACAAACAATTCATACATTGATAGTCATTTGTAACCATATTCCTGATATTTAAGCGATACATGAGCAAACCAAAAACATAGAAGTATACACAACACCATGGGTTGTGTCATGTGGTTTTCTATACCAGCTTATCTAATCAGTATGTTCATCAGGTAATGTGTCCACTATTGTTTCCTCCACCAATAAAACTGACCGCCACATTGTAACTGTAATATTGTTGAAAGTGGCGGTAAGCACCATAAAACTGACCGCCACATTGTAACTGTAATATTGTTGAAAGTGGCGGTAAATACCATAAAACTGACCGCCACATTGTAACTGTAATATTGTTGAAAGTAGCGGTAAATACCATAAAACTGACCGCCACATTGTAACTGTAATATTGTTGAAAGTGGTGGTAAATACCATAAAACTGACCGCCACATTGTAACTGTAATATTGTTGAAAGTGGTGGTAAATACCATAAAACTGACCGCCACATTGTAACTGTAATATTGTTGAAAGTGGTGGTAAATACCATAAAACTGACCGCCACATTGTAACTGTAATATTGTTGAAAGTGGCGGTAAACGCCATAAACTAAATCAAAAAACCAATATCTTCATACTCCCTATCTAAGTACATAATGTGGTTATTTAAATCCCTTACACGAGTGGCTGGTCTACTCAGTTTGCTTATTCCCCTCATATGTCGTCACTTGTTTGGTGTAATAGTTAAGGAGCTTGACTGATATTGCATAGGTCATTGGGGTTCGATCCCAAGTCAGGTCAAATGAAAGGCTATTATATTAGCATTTGTAACTTCGCATAGCATGAAGGAGTAAAAACATAGACTGATAGGTTCTGGGTCATAATATTTGTTTAATGGTTTTTAACGCCACTTTCAACAATATTTCAGTTATATCGTGGTGTTCGGTTTTATTGGTGGAGGAAACCGGAGGACACGGAAAGAACCACCGACCTGTCGCAAGTCACTGACAAGCTTTTCACATAATGTTTTACACAACATCAGTGATAGGCACTGATGGCATAGGTAGTTGTAAATCTAACTACCATACGATCACGGCCACGACGACCCCTCCGAGTCATAATGAGCGACACGCTAATTTGGTATTATACAGCAATCACTGACTCCCAATTTTACCTGCATGTTAGATAACCGTGTTAGCACCTCTGTAATTAAGAACTCTGTAGACTCCTATACATAAATATTATGATTATGTCAACAAGTACTGACATCTTTATAGGGGTCGTCGTCCTGGTCGTGATCGTATGGGGGTTGCATATACAACTAACTATGCAATCAGTGCCTATCACCACTAATGTTGTGAGCTCGAATCCGGCTCAGACGAGGTGTACTCGATACAACAATATGTGATAAAGTTTGTCGACAGGTCGGTGATTTTCTCCGGAAACTCCACCAATAAATCTGACCGCCACGATATAGCTGAAATATTGTTGAAAGAGGCGTTAAACACAATAACCATAACTCTAACCCTGACATATTTATTGAAATACTATCATAGCTTAGCATGGTTTACTTTACAATATTTCCCCAGATAACTCGAATACCTGGAATAACCTTTATCAGGCACGATCACAGTTAACAGATTGGAAAATCAAATAACGTAAAGGTCTTTGGGAGCATGTAAATAAAAGGGCATAAACATGATAGAGCATGTAAATAAAAGGGCATACACATGATATAGCATGTAAATAAAGGGGCAGAAACATCATAGAGCATGTGAATAAAAGGGCATAAACATGATAGAGCATGTAAATAAAAGGGCATAAACATGATAGAGCATGTAAATAAAAGGGCATAAACATGATAGAGCATGTAAATAAAGTGGCATAAACATGATAGAGCATGTAAATAAAGTGGCATAAACATGATAGAGCATGTAAATAAAAGGGCATAAACATGATAGAGCATGTAAATAAAGTGGCATAAACATGATAGAGCATGTAAATAAAAGGGCATAAACATGATAGAGCATGTAAATAAAGAGGCATAAACATGATAGAGCATGTAAATAAAAGGGCATAAACATGATAGAGCATGTAAATAAAAGGGCATAAACATGATAGAGCATGTAAATAAAGTGGCATAAACATGATAGAGCATGTAAATAAAGTGGCATAAACATGATAGAGCATGTAAATAAAGGGGCATAAACATGATAGAGCAGGTAAATAAAGGGGCATAAACATGATATAACATGTAAATAAAGGGGCATAAACATGATAGAGCATGTAAATAAAGGGGCAGAAACATCATAGAGCATGTGAATAAAGTGGCATAAACATGATATAGCATGTAAATAAAGGGGCATAAACATGATAGAGCATGTAAATAAAGGGGCATAAACATGATAGAGCATGTAAATAAAGGGGCATAAACATGATAGAGCATGTAAATAAAGGGGCAGAAACATCATAGAGCATGTGAATAAAGTGGCATAAACATGATAGAGCATGTAAATAAAGTGGCATAAACATGATAGAGCATGTAAATAAAGGGGCATAAACATGATAGAGCATGTAAATAAAGGGGCATAAACATGATATAGCATGTAAATAAAGGGGCATAAACATGATAGAGCATGTAAATAAAGGGGCAGAAACATCATAGAGCATGTGAATAAAAGGGCATAAACATGATAGAGCATGTAAATAAAAGAGCATAAACATGATAGAGCATGTAAATAAAAGGGCATAAACATGATAGAGCATGTAAATAAAAGGGCATAAACATGATAGAGCATGTAAATAAAAGGGCATAAACATGATAGAGCATGTAAATAAAGTGGCATAAACATGATAGAGCATGTAAATAAAGGGGCATAAACATGATATAGCATGTAAATAAAAGGGCATAAACATGATAGAGCATGTAAATAAAAGGGAATAAACATGATAGAGCATGTAAATAAAGTGGCATAAACATGATAGAGCATGTAAATAAAGGGGCATAAACATGATAGAGCATGTAAATAAAGGGGCAGAAACATCATAGAGCATGTGAATAAAAGGGCATAAACATGATAGAGCATGTAAATAAAAGGGCATAAACATGATAGAGCATGTAAATAAAAGGGCATAAACATGATAGAGCATGTAAATAAAAGGGCATAAACATGATAGAGCATGTAAATAAAAGGGCATAAACATGATAGAGCATGTCAATAAAAGGGCATAAACATGATAGCAAAAATCGGATACGATTACCTATGCCTGAGGGCTATTGGCCCTCGTAGTGATGAATTACAGTTTCTTTAACTGTATTTCCCTTGAAATTGTATCAAATTTCCATTTTTTGTTAGTTTAGTTTAGTTTAGTTTAAGCATATTTTATTTGCATAAAAGTTGCAAATGGGATTGGACACAAATTATAACAACATTAGTGAAGTCCTCTTCCATTTTTTGTTGAAGCTGTGGTAGAACTGCTGCAATTCGCTTTGAAAGCTTTACCGAGAGCTGTTCCTATTATTTCTAAAAGCCATCTTGATACATAAATATTGCATCACAGGTTCAACTTGTATACCATCTTTTGTGAAATCAGACGAAAGCACTTAGCTTTTAACATGTTAACAAAAGACATCCATTTGAGCGAAACCTATCGTTTACCATATATTCCATTATATCAAATTCCGTTAATGGAACCGCAAATATTTAATAAAATTCTATTTTAGATATGTCTTGTTTTTAGCTCACCCGTGTGAGCTATTGCCATCACTTGGCGTCCGTCGTCCGTCTGTAAACTTTAAAAAAAAAATCTTCTCCTCTGAAACCACTGGGCCAATTTAAACCAAACTTGGCATGAATCATCCTTATGTGGTTCCCTTTAAAAGATATGTCCGATGACCCTGCCGAACAACCATCATGGCCGCCATGTCTATGAATAGAACATATGGGTAAAATGATCAAAAAAATCAATTAAAGAATCCAGAAAAATCCTTTAGAGTATATTGCAATTAAATTTGATACATATGTAATATTCTTTCAGAATTATGGTTGAGGACCCCATCTCCCATCAAACATGGCTACCATTGTTACTATGAATAGAAAATTAGTGAACAAATTCATTAAGAAATTATTTTAAAATCCTGTAAAGAGTCAAATGCAATCAAACCATATGGATAGAATGCATATGTGATCTTCTTTCAACATTTTGATTGAAGACCTTTGGCTGTCATCCAACGTGGCCGTCACTGTTACAAAAAATAGAAAATTATTGTCAACAAAATATTTTAAAATTCGGTATAAAGCCAGTTGCCACCAAACTTGATGGAAATGATGCATATATGATCCACTTCCAGACTTATGGTTGCTAACCCTGGTCGTTTATGAAAAATGGCTGCTATCGTTACTAAACAATTATTTTTTTTTTGATTCTTTAAAAATTGTAAAGAGCCAATGTTGCTACCAAACTATAAAGGAACAATGCATATATAATTCTCTTTTAGACCATGAATGATGACCCCGACTGCCATCAAACATGGCCGTTGCCGCTTCTCAAACTTGAAAATTAGTGGAAAAAAATCAGTAAAAAATAGAAAACTATTGAACAAATTCCCCCAACAAAGTTTTTCTTAAATCATATATAATTTTTTTTCTCATAAAGTAAATGTTAAAATCTTATATACTTTATACTGGAAGTAAATTCACCAGATTATGAAAATGATAAATAGGTTTCTCAGGACATGTTCATGGCATTAGTGTAACCCGTCAAATACATGATCAGTAAAACGTTTTAAATTAAATAACAGACTTGGAATTGTTTCAAGCTTTCCAGGATATTGATGAAGGAAAATGTGCAAAATGTGTATATTTTTGTATGCAGGGGGGGGGTTATGGTTTTTTGTTTCGCTCAGAATTATTTTTTCTGACAACACAAGAGTTAGAATATTTATTTTTTTTTGTCGCGCAAAGCGCGAATTTTTTTTCCAGAATTTAACATTAGGTTATATGACAAAAACTCTGAATCAGATTATTTTTTTTTCCTCCACCAAAATCAGAATATTTTTTTCAGCAACATTGGAAATCAGAATATTTTTTTAGAAAAAAACCATAACCCCCCCCCCCCCCCCTCTTCAAGTTAAATGGTCGTTCCCTTAAACATGTATGAAGTAAACGGTCATTGATCACTGGAAGATCCTCTACATAGTTCAAGTTTGTTATGCCAATCAGAAATCCAAGATTGCCACCACCACAGGATAGATTAACATTGGACCATATGGGAAAAATGTTCAAATGTGAAACCACACTGTACATGATTGTTCATTGGATGGTCCTCTACAAAGTTTAGCTTTTTTGTTCAATATGGAATTCAAGATGGTGGCTACGGCATGACTTGGTTTAACATCGGACCCTATGGGGAAAATGTTTTAAAAGACAACTGGGACAATTGAAACTTAATCTTGAAACCGAACTAAGAAGGAATGGTTTTGGTGCCTCAGGTGAGCGTTACAAGCTCTTGAGAGCCTCTGGTTCAGTTATGTCGACACAAGGGCGCGGAAATACTATGTGTACAGAAAACCATGTTAAAAATGACTTTGTACAAAGACGAAAACGTTCATAGTGGCAAAGTTTAATTTTAAATTGTTCATTCAGATCTTGTTGTTCCTGTTCATTCATTTATTGTATAGAAGGGTCAAAGTTAATTTGTTTACATAGCAACCGAACCAATGATCATGTAAATACACTCGGAATAATCCGGAAAGGAGATTAAATTTTGTTTGGCTTCATTTGGTTTATTGCGCTTAACGCTACTTTCAGCAATATTTCAGATATATCGTGGCGGTCAGTTTTACTGGTGGAGGAAACCGGAGGACCCGGAGAAAACCACTGACCTGTCGTAAACCACTGACCTGTCGCAAACCACTGATAAACTTTATTTCATAATGTTGTATTGAGATTAAATATGTGAGACTGTCTATACTTTAAAATCTGAACAATATTTATTGGGCATCAGGTAAAATCAATACCATAAGAAAGGGAAAAATATAATCTGGTTTGGTAGGAACAATTCAATTCTGGTTAGGATTTATTTTAAAACTGTCTGCTTTCAACATTTTAAAAGAAAAAAAATAACTCGATTTACAAGTTTGCAGAGAAATAATATTGAATATTGTATATTACCTATTGTTACACAACGAGTGATAATTTTTAAACAGTTAAAAGTGTGCTTTCAGCTGATAATTTCAACATCCACACCAGGAGCAACTTGTAAGATGTACAAGACAAAATACACAAAAACAGTTATTTGTATTTCTTTGAAAATGTCCGTGTTGCTCATCTCTTTAATTTTCTGTGTTGTGTTTTTTTTTATTTATGAAAAGAGAGTTTCAACAGTGATGGTCAACAATTCCACCAATATCAACAAAACAAACAATCATCCCCCCTTAACCCATTGAACGTAAGAAAGGGACCGTGTCTTGTTGCAAATGTTTTTTGTGTCTCTGATTATCAATTCGTGATTGCTCCTTCGTTTTTTCTAACCTGTATTCATACATTCACATCCAATAACTATGATTGGAAACCTGGTTCTAATATCCTATTCCCCACACATCCGTGGTATGGTATATGTCAAGGATGGCTTAGTTTGGTTTTATGGCGTTTAGTGCCTCTTGAAACAATATTTCATTTATATCATGGCGGTCAGTTTTATTAGTGGAGGAAACCCGAGTACCCGGAGAAAACAACCGACCTGCGCAAGTCACTGACAAACCTTATCATATAATGTTGTACACCTCGCCCTGAGTGGGATTCGAACTCAACATCAGTGGTGATACACACCGATTGCATTGGTAGTTGTAAATCCAACTACCATACGATCACAGCCTTGACTGCCCCTTACATATGCCAAAGAAAGTGTATTAAGTACAATATGCATATATAACCAGGTTTTTTGGGAACATGTTTTTATTATCCTGTTCCCCACACACCCGTGGCATGGTACATGCCAAAGAAAGTTTATTATAAGTACACTATTTATATAGAACGGTAGGTTTTTTTGTCGTTACGTGAAATCTACAAATACTGTTATCTATTAAAGAAAAGATAAAACTCACACACCATCATCGTCAGAAGGATGGATATTTTTATTGAATTAATCATCTGCCTTAAAGACGTATAGCATTTAACCAAAACCCATCAAGATAGAAAGATAAATTGTTATTTGATACGACCAGACCATTTATTTTCCCTTTAAACTTTGAATATAGATCGGTTCAAATAAAGTATTACATGTTAGTTTTTATCTATATTTGCTTCCTCTTATGATTTAACAATGAAACAATTTTTGACTGGCATCGTAACAATTTAAAATTTAACAAATATACTTACAAATCATTGAGCAATCTAAGAACTTAATCTAAACTAATTATTGAAACCTTAAAAGTTCTCTTTAAATTACATTTTACAGTACAAGGATCAGAATGACATTTGTGAAGTAAAAATACTAAATATAGCCGTATTTCGTATTAATTTGACTTGTCCAATGTTTTTTTGTATGACAACCACAAATATGGAAAAATGGACATTTGGTTCGTCTTTACCTCCAGTTGTTTGTAGGAGGGCTCATGTCTTATTTACGTTATTTGTGCTTGTTTGAGTATAGTGGTTTCCAGTGCATATTGTGTTGTCAGTTTCTCTAGATTGTCCATTTATGATTGCCCCTTCGGTAATCTCTAACGTTTATTTACTAGAACGATCTAATCATTCATGTTCCAAAATAATGTGTTATTCGACCATTACAGGAAACAAAATCTCGATCGCCATATTTATACCCTTGAATTGACAACAATCTAAAATCGCCTGGGCCATTATTGTTTTTGTTTTGTTTTTTTTTGTTGGAACTTCCTATCAATATTGCAGCTATAGTCGTGTCGTGTCCTAAGGGCAAGTTGTTTATATGATCTCTCCCGCGTAGCTAGTGAATGTCCCGTTAGTAGTAGTTATACACGTCAGCGGACAATAAACTTTATCCCCGGCTTGATAAAAATGTCGGCTTTTGATTGGTCGATGACCCGTTGGTACAAAACCCATGCTACCGGCTGCTAGTTACGTAACGTCACTGGGGGGTCTTTACGTTGCTATACATGATGTAAAGATTGTGTAAAACGTAAACAATCTCAAAGCGCTTTGCATTCAACATGGAATGGAGAACGGAGGACGTATTTCTTGAGAGAGAAAAAATCAAGCGTCTCAATAAATGCAGAAAAAACAAACAATGCACCAAATAATGTTGAGAGATTTAAAGTTTCTACGGTATTGATGGTCATGTTTAACAGTGTAACATTTTGTTGATTCGCGCTACATGAAACGTTGATTTTGTTGTCATGTTGTGTCTTTATAGAAATGGTCATTTGTTTTAATACAATCATTTTAAAATCATTTCTCATTATATTTTCACATCAATTCTTCATTTGTTTTATCGTACTATATCCCCGTGGAACCAGTAATGACGCACCTAAGCAGATAATTGTTTGTTACCGTTTGACGATAGATTGTTGTTTTAAAATTTCTGCATAAAAATAAAGAATTTATTCTTTCTCTCGAATTAATTTGCAATATCATTAATAATTATTTTGTTTTCATGCCATTTTCAACGTTTTCTTGGTACACAGGTAATGTGCTTACATTTTGTTCAGGGACCGTAAATAACGCACTCCTATTCTATCAATATATTATCACTACAGCTTACCTTGCTAATCGAAAAAATGCTTCCATTCGAAACCGCTGTCTTTGACGAATGTCCAAAGTTGTAAAATCCAAACAACAACATCCAAATTAACAACTTAAATGTCAAATCCAACAGCACTGTCCATAATGAACGTCCATTTTTTTTTAGTAAGTTACAGTATGGTAAAATTTATTAATTCAATATTTTAGACATGTTTAACATGATATATTTTAAATACTGATCAGTGAAAAATGTCATAACTGTATTAAAATAATTTTCAGTTCTATGCATTAGTTCTTAATTGCTCCAAAGAAAAGATTTATTTAAACAGTTCTTAATTCCTGTTTGCCATATTTCGTTATATTCATTGAAAATCATATAAGCGATTATCACACTTTGACAGTGAACATTTGCTTAGTACGGAATGCTCACCACATGACAGTCGAGTGACCTAATATGCCCAACCAGCCTGTCAGCAGACGGAAACTTTTGACAACACTTTGAAGGGTTTTAGGCCAGTCGTGGGTCTATTTTAGTAAACGATCTTTCGGACGTAAGGAAAAATGGCGGTTTTATATGAATAACAAAACTTGATGGTTTCTAACCTTGTTTATGGGTGATTTCCACATGTTGCAGGATACAACAGCGAACACTGACGTCATAGGTTTTGCGGTTCATAAATAAAACCCGAATGCATCTCGGTGCGTCATTTCTGGTCCGCGTCAAAATAGGTACTAGCACGATAATACCACCCAAAATATATACTTCGCATATTTTTTTATCAATAGAATTCTCGATCCTATTACTAGTGACGTCATGAATAATGTAACGCTATCCACGTGACAATACGCGCCAAATACAAGAAATTAAATTACAACAAAATAAAACCCAAAAAACGTTAAAAATGATTAGCTGTAGGGTGATGCCAAAGGTATCTCCCTACACTTTATCGAAATTCACCCAAATTTGCACATGAGCTATGGCATTTTACTCCGCAAGTACAAAAACGTCATGATTACGTTATAAAAAGAACAAGAGTTCTTTTATCCCCGGTTTGTTTTCAAACCGGGTATAAAATCGTTATCTACGTGTCTACCCGTGGGCATTGAGATTGTACCACCCTTCAGCAACACTGTACAACATTCGGCTTCGCCTCAGGCTATGCAGAAGTGATTCAGGGTGGTACAATCTCAATGCCCACGGGTAGACACGTAGATAACTTATAGTGTCGTAATCCTATATCCGGAGGTTTCCTCTAGGATCCTAACCCATAGAGTCAGCAACACAGACCAATAGAAACGTAGATATCAAATTTAGTGCGCACGACGCGTTTCTCGAATAACCTTCATCAGGTGGCGCTCAAATCATTTAGAAAATAATGTATATATTCCTATATCAAATTTGTAGGAACCGACTAGTCGTGGTGACACAGAAACTTGTCCAGTCTATATCCATTTTTACCCAATGACTTCTACATAAATGAACTAATATTAATGAAGTGTAAAATTGATGAATATGAAACACGACATTAATTGTTAACTAGAATTAAGGATTAATATTGAATGGTCTTCTCATCAAGAAATATGTTTAGAAAGACATTAAAACCTTTCAAAACCATTACTTACACATCTCAAACAGCACTCAAGCCAATTATTGAAAACAAAGAATGAATAAGTACAACAGCTCGTAACTGTCAACTATGACTTTTTGACCTCTGACCAACAGTTCATTGTTGTACTTGAAAGCAAATGAAAAGGGAATTAGGTTTGACAAAGGAATTCTGCAGCAATTATCTTCAAGACAGTCTACAATCCCAAAATGGTACTTAAATCACAAAGAAAAGCATATTTCTATTCTTATTATAGTTAAAAATATAGTAAATCAAGAAAAAGAGGGAATGGCTTTGACACTGACCCACAATCTTCTGACATTAAAAGAAGTAAGCCAGAGTTTAATAGTTCAAATAGTGAAGATCCCATTCATGACTTTTCGACAAAATCAATATAATAGCATGAACCTTATAGAAATCCCGAGATGAACTCGTGTGATAATGTAAGGTAAGCCGTTCCTCCTCTACATGTAACACAAGCGATGTTTTGGAATATATATATATTTCCCACCAAAGTTACTGCCTCTTGGAAATCAATTTAGCATTATTATTAACCCGAACATTTTCCATGTTGTTCAACTAAATTAGTTATTGTTCTGAGAGAGTGGTATTTTTGTTTTTTATTTTATTTGTAATGTTACAAGACATATATTTTCATAAACGCTACACATCTATTCGAATCGTTTTTGAGCCTTTGTATGAGATATACCACAGTGTTCTTGTATTTAATGTGCTTGATGTAATTCAAAGAACGCCTTTGTCGTCTTTACATGTATCATAAAACAGAGAACATTACATTTTCATGAATAGCTAATAAATTGAATTCATTAAACACTGTATTAATCTAAAACAACATTGTTTAAACAGTTTGTTGTTAATGCGTAGTCAATGCACGACAATGTTCGTGTAGATGTTAATAAAATGGCAATTAGGCGAAAAAGTAAAATAGACAACATTTTCTAATGGCAGCTTGTGATTTACTACTGTGGTGTTCAAAGGAAGGAAGAGATAAATGAAGAATAAAACAAAGTATGTTACAAACATCAATTGTGTCCCAAGTTCCATGTATGTTACTTAAATTCCCTTTAAAATCTACATACTACTGTCATTGTTACTATGTGTCTCAACACAGAGCTTCCGATGTTGTGGTATTTAAAAACAGAAAAATAAAGCGCCAACATTATGCACTGTAAAGTTTTGTTTTGGTAATTACAAGGTTAGGTAAACTACAAAGAAACGAAAATATAATATATTAGTACATTAGGGGATCGTTGTGAAGTCTATCATATACAGAGAGGAGGTTTTGCTAGTGGACTTATTTTAGCTTCGTAATGTTTGGGGAGGTTTCTGCCCATACAACTGTTTGTTTTTCTTACCCCCCCCCCCCCCCCCCCCCCCCCGGGAAGGAAAAGTGAGTGGTCCATGTAGATTTGTGTTAGGACTATCGATTTTGCCCCTGAATCTACAACTTCTCGATTAGAATTTGAAACTATTCAGAATGTGCATGATATTTTTTCTCTTTATTTTAATAATATATATAAGGGCTTGTATTGATGAGGAGATGATAAACAGTGCACAGTGGAAGTAAATAATAACATTTGATTGAATGTAATGGTATCCTTGGTGCACTACTATTAGTCCACGATGGTATCATCTGCTCAGTAATCAGGGTTTTAGGGTTAGGGTTATGGTGTTTAACGCCACTTTCTACAATATTCCAGTTATATCGTGGTGGTCAGTTTTATTGGTGAAGGAAACCGAAAAACCCGGAGAAAACCACCAACATGACACCAGTCACTGACAACTTTATCATATAATGTTGTATCGAATACACCTCGTCTGAGTTGGATTCGAACTCACAACGTAAGTGGTGATAGGCACTGATTGCATAGGTAGTTATAAAATCCAACTACCATACAATCACGACCACGACGGCCAAATCATTGTTTCGGTATTATTGAAATTTGGAATTGATATGCATGTAAATGTAATTATTATTTATACTTTGGTTTATCTTTCCCAGGTATAGGAAACCTTTGTCGAATTTGGCTATCATGTGTGGTACTTTGGTTGCCTGCCTCTAAATTATATTTTTTTTTTGGAAATCTACCCCTTTACAACGGGGGCAACCACTACCGGGGTAATAGTGGCTGCGTCCATTAGATACAAAGTTATATTTACAAACGACACATGATATAAAAGCGAAAATATGTAGAATAAAATATTCATAGTGTTAATTAGGCAATACATAAAAAGACTTTAACATTGTTTTGCTTACCAATGTTTTAATTTTGAGGGTACCTGATAAAGATTATTCCAGACACGTGTAGTGCGCACCAAATTCGTTATATACATTACTATGCCTTTAGTATATATAATATATTTATTACATTTATTGCAGGTATTCATTGACTTGTAAATGTACTGTAGAGAATATTGTACTCATATATAAATAAAAGTAAAGAACCAACTTTTCAGTTCAGCATCTACAAGATACGGTATAGGATCTTCAAATGGTGAGCACAAAGTAATATTCACAAATTTTCAGAATCGAATTCGTTAGAATATATCTAATAAACTAACTGAGGATGTCAAAAGGCACATTCTAACATAACATAATCAAATAAAGCAATAAATAGCAAATATAGATTATTAATTTCACAAACATGTCTACAGGATATTGATAATGCATTATATAGACATTTATTTGAAAACAACTCATAAACGGCAGTTTAGTAATATTCTATATTTCTGGTCGATAAAGACTTCATCTTGGTATATTTATTTGAATGTAAACAGTGTAATGTAATATCCATATTAGGACAGGGATGAACATATATTTTTTTCCATCAAATATCTGCAAAACATAATTGTATACTATATTTGTTTACATACATGTGTCATTTGTAATCTACACCCCATGTGTGTCAATGGTAGTCCACCAAGCACATGTGTCATTTGTAGTCTACACCCCATGTGTGTCAATGGTAGTCCACCAAGCACATGTGTCATTTGTAGTCTACACGTCAGGTGTGTCGATGGAAGTCCACCAATCACATGTACATGTATCATTTGTAGTCTACACGTCAGGTGTGTCAATGGTAGTCTACCAAGCAAATGTGTCATTCATAGTCTACCCCGTACTTATGTCAATGGTAGTCCACCAAGCAAATGTGTCATTCATAGTCTACCCCGTACTTATGTCAATGGTAGTCCACCAAGCAAATGTGTCATTCATAGTCTACCCCGTACTTATGTCAATGGTAGTCCACCAAGCAAATGTGTCATTCATAGTCTACCCCGTACTTATGTCAATGGTAGTCCACCAAGCAAATGTGTCATTCATAGTCTACCCCATACTTATGTCAATGGTAGTCCACCAAGCAAATGTGTCATTCATAGTCTACCCCGTACTTATGTCAATGGTAGTCTACCAAGCAAATGTGTCATTCATAGTCTACCCCGTACTTATGTCAATGGTAGTCCACCAAGCAAATGTGTCATTCATAGTCTACCCCGTACTTATGTCAATGGTAGTCTACCAAGCAAATGTGTCATTCATAATCTACCCCGTACTTATGTCAATGGTAGTCCACCAAGCAAATGTGTCATTCATAGTCTACCCCGTACATATGTCAATGGTAGTCTACCAAGCAAATGTGTCATTCATAGTCTACCCCGTACTTATGTCAATGGTAGTCTACCAAGCAAATGTGTCATTCATAGTCTACCCCGTACTTATGTCAATGGTAGTCCACCAAACAAATGTGTCATTCATAGTCTACCCCGTACTTATGTCAATGGTAGTCCACCAAGCAAATGTGTCATTCATAGTCTACCCCGTACTTATGTCAATGGTAGTCTACCAAGCAAATGTGTCATTCATAGTCTACCCCGTACTTATGTCAATGGTAGTCCACCAAGCAAATGTGTCATTCATAATCTACCCTGTACTTATGTCAATGGTAGTCCAGCAAGCAAATGTGTCATTCATAGTCTACCCCGTACTTATGTCAATGGTAGTCCACCAAGCAAATGTGTCATTCATAGTCTACCCCGTACTTATGTCAATGGTAGTCCACCAAGCAAATGTGTCATTCATAGTCTACCCCGTACTTATGTCAATGGTAGTCCACCAAGCACCTGTCATTCATAGTCTACCCCGTACTTATGTCAATGGTAGTCCACCAAGCAAATGTGTCATTCATAGTCTACCCCGTACTTATGTCAATGGTAGTCCACCAAGCACATGTGTCATTCATAGTCTACCCCGTACTTATGTCAATGGTAGTCCACCAAGCAAATGTGTCATTCATAGTCTACTACGTACTTATGTCAATGGTAGTCCACCAAGCACATGTGTCATTCATAGTCTACCCCGTACTTATGTCAATGGTAGTCCACCAAGCAAATGTGTCATTCATAGTCTACCCCGTACTTATGTCAATGGTAGTCCACCAAGCACATGTGTCATTCATAGTCTACCCCGTACTTATGTCAATGGTAGTCCACCAAGCAAATGTGTCATTCATAGTCTACCCCGTACTTATGTCAATGGTAGTCCACCAAGCACATGTGTCATTCATAGTCTACCCCGTACTTATGTCAATGGTAGTCCACCAAGCAAATGTGTCATTCATAGTCTACCCCGTACTTATGTCAATGGTAGTCCACCAAGCACATGTGTCATTCATAGTCTACCCCGTACTTATGTCAATGGTAGTCCACCAAGCAAATGTGTCATTCATAGTCTACCCCGTACTTATGTCAATGGTAGTCCACCAAGCAAATGTTTCATTCATAGTCTACCCCGTACTTATGTCAATGGTAGTCCACCAAGCAAATGTGTCATTCATAGTCTACCCCGTACTTATGTCAATGGTAGTCCACCTGTCATTAGAGATGGATTTGGTCTTTGTTCATTATTGGGTGTTTCTTTAATATTGTTTGTAACAGTTATTATTATATCAGGCCTCGATGAAGCCAGAGCTAAGAAAGACGTTAAACAACAATCAATAGATAGTGGTTTTTTGGCCTGTCAGGATTATACATTTCTATTTATGCGGAGAAATAACCTGGTTTTAATTATATCAAATCAAAGTCAATATCCTAAGAATTTTCCACAAATTATGTAACTCTGTGAGTATGCACAAATATTATTATTATTATTATTCATATTAATACAGGTGTACAATAAACAGTATACACAGAAATAAAACAGTATGGCAGTACCATTAAAACTAGACTTGATGATATTAATGTTTACAGCATGTAAGTAAAGATAGCAGTGTTGTTTGTAGAGACAATATTATCTGTACAAACAAGAGTACTCTACCAGATGGTTTTCTGTGAACCATTAATGGCACGATGACGTCAAGGTAGTGTTACATAATGTCAAACTCTAGGTATAGATTGTCATCTGGAAGTCCGTATTGTTTTAATACAGGTATCAAACCGCATCTGAATTGTTTTCCCTGTGTTAAGAAAAGTACGTTTACACAGTGATGGTAAATAATTCCAACAATTTCAACAAAACGAATAATCACCTCTTACCTCAAACAACTTGACACAAAAGGACCACGATATATGGCACTGGATATCCAGATCCTGGTTTGAGACAGGCACTAACATTTTGCGGGATTATCCCAGTTAATGGTATTCTAACACTACCTTCTGATTATTGGTGCTCTATCGACAATGCATATATACACAAATAATATAAAACCTGCATCGAACGGCTTCCAACCAATACTTGAGTTCACCCCCGGTTTTTAGTGGGGTTCGTGTTACTCGATCTTTAGTTTTATATGTATGTTTTGTTGATCGTTGTTTGTCCTTTTGTACGTTTTCTTTTTTGGCCATTGTGTTGTCTGTTCTTCTTCGATATACGGATTCTGATTACCTCTTTGGTATCTTCAAACTCTTCTTATTGTTGAAAAAAAAGTGCTCGGAAAAAGTCATCGACTTGAACACCTTAATGCGATCGTTAATTCAGTATATGATATTTGGTTTTCCAACCGTTTAGAGTCGAATAACACTGCCTAAGTTAAATACACATTAAACCACTTCTAGTATATGTCTGGTGTTTATTTGAAACGTATGGATATAAGATACAGTCACACTTCGCTGTGACAAAGTCGGAGAGACCGAACATTCTACTTCAAAATAACAGAGCAATCGAGTTATCCGGGTTAAAAACAAATCATAAATATTTAAGTTAGTGCGCGCAACGTTTTATTTCTGAAATAATCTTCATCAGGTACGTCTATGATCAAAAGATAGGAAAGCCAAATAATATAAAAGCCACCGGAAGCTCGTAAGCGCAAGGGCAAAATGGACATAGCTTACATATGCCATAGGGCGATTGACCTTAGTTTTAAACATTGCATTATCTAGGAAATCTAAATTTCAAACATAAATATATTCAATGAACAATGTTAGCTAAATTAGACCAACAGCTACTTGGAGCGGACACACTGTTTAATGCGAGTTGCTCCAGTAATCGACTTATAAGAGTTTGGGATAAGCATGTTTTGATTTGTATGCGCTGTCCTGTCTCAGTAGTACTATGTGTCCGATGGCAAAGCTATTGTACAGATATAATATGAGCTTGCAGTTGTCAACTCTAAATTACAATAACGATCTTAATACAATTATTGGTCTGTTAGAATCTCGCATGGTCCAGAAACTCAACGGAAAATATTGAATTTGAATCGTAAGCTGCACCATGGTATTATATGCATACAGCAGGGGTGGATCCATGAGGGGGGGGGGGGGGGGACGCACCCGGCGCTCGCCCCCCTAAAATTAGAAAAAATATGATTTTTTGGCGTAAAATCGTGATTTTTCACACGAAATACCCCAAACGTTTTGGCCTCCCTCCGCTTGGCGCAATTTTTTTAAGTGCGTCCCCCCTAGCTTGAAATCCTGGATCCGCACCTGTACAGTATACATACTTGTATTTCTTTTCATAACAAAGCCACACACATACATGCTCGATCACTTTCCTGGTTTTGTAATGGCATTACAGTAAACTCGTCGAGTTAAAGATAGTTCTATGAGCCCAAACCTACCTTCTTAGTGAAATGAAGCGTATATATTTGATTCCAATGATTTTATATGACATCTTATAGTTTACATATTCATCAGCTTTTTTTATATTGTTTACAGTTTTAGGATATGTACTTTCGGATGAAAATGAATATCGTTTAGTTCGAGATTTAATGACAAGTTACGACAAAAGAATCCGACCCTCCCAAAATCATTCTAAACCATTAAATGTTACATTTGGTGTGGCATTGGCACAGATAATTGATGTGGTAAGTCAAGGATTGATTGATTGATTGGTTTTTAACGCCAACTATAGCAGTATTTCAGGTATATTTGCGTAAGCAAATTTTATATTAACTTAAAACACCTACATGGACCTAAGAAATAAAACGTACTTGTCTATAAAACAACAAGGTTATACGTACAAATAAAAGAAACTTTAAAAGGATAAAACCATATATTTAGAACGTATGTTTATTTATTTGTTGTTTGAATATGGTCTCTTCATTATTTTATGTATTGTAACATTAATGATTATTGCAAAGATATTTCTCTGTGATGCTGACCGCATCACTGATGTAATGGTTTAATATAGTGTAATGGTTTAACATGAACGCCTTGAGGGAAAATGATGTTGGTTCAATGCACGATCAGCTCCAACAAAAGGCTATAATCTTCGTAATTCTTATTTCCCCACAAAGCTATGAGCCTTGAGGCAGTTGTGAGCACGATAGTATACAAACAGTGTAGATCACCAATAAAGCTTAAGAGTTTGATTCAAGCTGGCGGCTAGGTGAACAAGATTGTCAGTGACTTGCGAAAGATCGGTATTTTTTTGTCAGGGAAAACCGTTTTTAGCCATAGTTAAAATATATTGCCACAATATATCCGAACTAATGTTGAAAGTGGCCTCGAACTCAAAATAAGTGTTCGAGTGAAATCACACAAAATAGTTTCCTTGACTGGTATAATACAATTACAGCTTATTTCTGTAGAACAACTGTGGAATCATCATTATATAAAAACAATGTAATTTGTTCTCCACATGACACAGATTTAAAATCATCCACGCGGAGTTAAGTTATTCTCTGTTAATTGATGTCAAATTATGAAAGGAAAGTTCAAAGTGATGGTAAACAAATCTCAACAAAGCGAACAAGCACCTCTCTTCTAGTAATTGGACACAAAAAATACAACGACATTTGCCAATGGAAATACAGATCACGGTATCAGACAAACACAAAAATGTGACGGGGTTAAACCAGTCAATGCGGACAAAACCTTGTCAATTGTCTTTTTACATCTTAAGTTATCAATAACAATATGATGCGAAAAAACTCGTTCAACAAAGATAAATCTGTGAAGACGTTCGAAGATTCTACCATCTTTAACGTACCCTTGAGATCATGAGATTAAAGTCAAATTTTGCAATCGATTTTGATTTCGTTGAAGTGAATGTAGTAAGAACATATTAATTTGAGTTTGGAACAAAATTGTTCCGAGTTCATAGTATGTCTGTGTGTCTGCGGGAGACAAAATGATTGCCAACGATTATTTGAGATATTATTATTAGAGCTACCACCACTACAGTGATATAAGCCTTCAGGCCATGATCATCTGTCTCCCTTACTATTTATTTGAATGTATTATATTATCTGGATGGCAATTTAGAGAGAAATCACTATAATGCTACATCTCCATACTTAAGGTAGCACTATACAAAGATTTTTATCCTCCAATCTTCCATCTGAAAACAGCTGTAACTTTCTTAATATTGCATCAAAATTAACAAATGAGGTACCATTTGAAAGAGGAAAGATATATCTTTCCACTGATTATAATATTATGATTATGCAACAATTACATAATTAATTATTATGTAATTAGTTGCAAAATCTTGATGTGCACACTTGACCAAAATTAACTGTTTCATGTTTATTCAAATGGTAAAACTTTTTACAATTTCTTAATCAACACAGCATGACCTCCAAAACCGTGTCTCAGATTTTTCCTGTGATGTTTCAATCTCTCTTAAAGCCCCATTATGTGTATACAGCCTGACTTCATAAGATTTCACCAACTTTAATTGTGCGTAGAATTTGTTCTATTAATTCTATCAGAAATCCGAGGCACGGTTTTGCAGATAATAGGTCTAAGAACAACATATACCAAAACCAAGCTTCTAGGGGTACCAATGCAGGAGCTAATTTCATTCAAAGTCGACATTTTATGTCAAAAATTGTAGTGGAAAAATCCCATAAATTGTAATTTTCCTCTTTGTACCCCATTTTCTTGAATAAAAGTCACAAATGTGCCATGTGAATACTTCAGGATTGACCTTGAATCATAAATCAACAATGATTTGACCAGAAAGATAGAATTTCTTCACATAAACTCTAAATATAGCTGGAAAATGCACAACCTGTGCAGCAAACACATGAAATTGGCCGGAGAAGTTACATCACTCTGACCTTACTTGAGGTTAACTGCCTACTGATAAGGTCAAAACTCCACCTCCACTGACCAGACGTGAACCACTAATTATAACAGGAATCACCTGGAACCTTAGTTTGCTCATTATGTGTATTCTTCCCTTTTAGTTGGATTTTACTAAATGAAAATTATACATTAGATATTTTGAAATAAATTCCATTGCAAATAACTAATTTATTTCTTTTGATACTGATGAAAAGTTAGCTACATCCATGCTGCTTTCCCCTTCATTTAATGGAATGTTCTCTTATCTCAAGTATTACTGGTCAGTGGTCATAAAACTATCAAATTATCCAATAGATAAACAATTAAGGACTGCCCACTTGTTTTTATCATCTCTGATTCAAGCACATGTGTTTGTTTACAAAACTAATTAAAAGTAATGCTCATTAATGGTACATCATATCTGAATTATTTTTTCACCTATGTATCAAGAATATTATAATAAAATAAAAATTGATTAAACAAAATGTTGATGAAAAAATATCAATTTTTGTATAGTGCTACCTTAATTGAAACGGTGTGTTTTAAGTTCTATATCAAATTAACGCAAGCGATCGATCAACTTTTTCACATATGACATATAGAGTACACCGAATCACAGTGGGAAATCGAACCCGCAGCGTTAGCAGTGATAAGCACCGATTCAATATGGCTCTTAATAACAGAAAATTTGGGGCACTAATTAAGTAGGATTTGCTAACCCTTCCGGGCAATATGATCTAACCGTCGCCAATATATTGCATACATAGAAATGTAATTTTATTTTCAGGACGAAAAAAATCAAATTATAACGACGAATTGTTGGCTAAATCAGGTAAGTCATTGTTCAATTAAAAGCGTCCATTTGTTGTACAAATACAACTTTTCATATTATTTTATTATCTTTCGTTGTAGATTTAAGGATTCTGCTTATACCCTTTCATATCTTCAAACTTTTCTTTTTCTTATTAAGAATATTTTGACATGTGTACACAATTACACAACATTGAAAACAAACATATTGTGTTTCAAGTTCCTATAAATTGTTAGCTAAATGATGTTATTATAAAAAGAAGATATAAACAGTGATGATTAACAAGTCCACCAATAACAACAAAACGAGCAACAAACCTTAAACAAATTAATCTAAAAAAGACCACGAAATATGTCTGTTATTAAATGCAGTTCCTGACTTGTTGCAGGCACAAACTTGTGATGGGGTTACACCGGTAAAGGGAATCCTAACCGCCACTCCTCTGATAATTTAATCTCCAGCGTACAGTAATAAACAAACAATATAAAACTTGCACAGATTCCTGTCGATTCCAAAGAACAGATGCTATCACATAAATGAATTACAATACAAAACCTGCACAGATTCCTGTCGATTCCAAAGAACAGATGCTATCACATCAATGAATTACAATACAAAACCTGCACAGATTCCTGTCGATTCCAAAGAACAGATGCTATCACATCAATGAATTACAATACAAAACCTGCACAGATTCCTGTCGATTCCAAAGAACAGATGCTATCACATCAATGAATTACAATACAAAACCTGCACAGATTCCTGTCGATTCCAAAGAACAGATGCTATCACATCAATGAATTACAATACAAAACCTGCACAGATTCCTGTCGATTCCAAAGAACAGATGCTATCACATCAATGAATTACAATACAAAACCTGCACAGATTCCTGTCGACTCAAAAGAACAGATGATATCACATAAATGAATTACAATACAAAACCTGCACAGATTCCTGTCGACTCAAAAGAACAGATGCTATCACATCAATGAATTACAATAAAAAACCTGCACAGATTCCTGTCGACTCAAAAGAACAGATGCTATCACATAAATGAATTACAATGCAAAACCTGCACAGATTCCTGTCGACTCAAAAGAACAGATGCTATCACATCAATGAATTACAATACAAAACCTGCACAGATTCCTGTCGATTCCAAAGAACAGATGCTATCACATAAATGAATTACAATTAAAAACCTGCACAGATTCCTGTCGACTCAAAAGAACAGATGATATCACATCAATGAATTACAATACAAAACCTGCACAGATTCCTGTCGACTCAAAAGAACAGATGCTATCACATAAATGAATTACAATACAAAACCTGCACAGATTCCTGTCGACTCAAAAGAACAGATGATATCACATCAATGAATTACAATACAAAACCTGCACAGATTCCTGTGGACTCAAAAGAACAGATGCTATCACATCAATGAATTACAATACAAAACCTGCACAGATTCCTGTCGATTCCAAAGAACAGATGCTATCACATAAATGAATTACAATTAAAAACCTGCACAGATTCCTGTCGACTCAAAAGAACAGATGCTATCACATCAATGAATTACAATACAAAACCTGCACAGATTCCTGTCGATTCCAAAGAACAGATGCTATCACATAAATGAATTACAATTAAAAACCCGCACAGATTCCTGTCGACTCAAAAGAACAGATGCTATCACATCAATGAATTACAATACAAAACCTGCACAGATTCCTGTCGATTCCAAAGAACAGATGCTATCACATAAATGAATTACAATTAAAAACCTGCACAGATTCCTGTCGACTCAAAAGAACAGATGATATCACATCAATGAATTACAATACAAAACCTGCACAGATTCCTGTCGACTCAAAAGAACAGATGCTATCACATAAATGAATTACAATACAAAACCTGCACAGATTCCTGTCGACTCAAAAGAACAGATGATATCACATCAATGAATTACAATACAAAACCTGCACAGATTCCTGTGGACTCAAAAGAACAGATGCTATCACATCAATGAATTACAATACAAAACCTGCACAGATTCCTGTCGATTCCAAAGAACAGATGCTATCACATAAATGAATTACAATTAAAAACCTGCACAGATTCCTGTCGACTCAAAAGAACAGATGCTATCACATCAATGAATTACAATACAAAACCTGCACAGATTCCTGTCGATTCCAAAGAACAGATGCTATCACATAAATGAATTACAATTAAAAACCCGCACAGATTCCTGTCGACTCAAAAGAACAGATGCTATCACATCAATGAATTACAATACAAAACCTGCACAGATTCCTGTCGATTCCAAAGAACAGATGCTATCACATAAATGAATTACAATTAAAAACCTGCACAGATTCCTGTCGACTCAAAAGAACAGATGCTATCACATCAATGAATTACAATACAAAACCTGCACAGATTCCTGTCGATTCCAAAGAACAGATGCTATCACATAAATGAATTACAATACAAAACTTGCACAGATTCCTGTCGACTCAAAAGAACAGATGCTATCACATCAATGAATTACAATACAAAACCTGCACAGATTCCTGTCGACTCAAAAGAACAGATGCTATCACATCAATGAATTACAATACAAAACCTGCACAGATTCCTGTCGACTCAAAAGAACAGATGATATCACATAAATGAATTACAATACAAAACCTGCACAGATTCCTGTCGACTCAAAAGAACAGATGATATCACATAAATGAATTACAATACAAAACCTGCACAGATTCCTGTCGACTCAAAAGAACAGATGATATCACATAAATGAATTACAATAAAAAACCTGCACAGATTCCTGTCGACTCAAAAGAACAGATGCTATCACATCAATGAATTACAATAAAAAACCTGCACAGATTCCTGTCGATTCCAAAGAACAGATGCTATCACATCAATGAATTACAATAAAAAACCTGCACAGATTCCTGTCGACTAAAAAGAACAGATGCTATCACATCAATGAATTACAATACAAAACCTGCACAGATTCCTGTCGACTCAAAAGAACAGATGCTATCACATCAATGAATTACAATACAAAACCTGCACAGATTCCTGTCGACTCAAAAGAACAGATGCTATCACATCAATGAATTACAATTAAAAACCTGCACAGATTCCTGTCGATTCCAAAGAACAGATGATATCACATAAATGAATTACAATTAAAAACCTGCACAGATTCCTGTCGACTCAAAAGAACAGATGCTATCACATCAATGAATTACAATAAAAAACCTGCACAGATTCCTGTCGATTCCAAAGAACAGATGCTATCACATAAATGAATTACAATTAAAAACCTGCACAGATTCCTGTCGACTCAAAAGAACAGATGCTATCACATCAATGAATTACAATACAAAACCTGCACAGATTCCTGTCGATTCCAAAGAACAGATGATATCACATAAATGAATTACAATTAAAAACCTGCACAGATTCCTGTCGATTCCAAAGAACAGATGCTATCACATCAATGAATTACAATACAAAACCTGCACAGATTCCTGTCGATTCCAAAGAACAGATGCTATCACATAAATGAATTACAATTAAAAACCTGCACAGATTCCTGTCGACTCAAAAGAACAGATGCTATCACATCAATGAATTACAATACAAAACCTGCACAGATTCCTGTCGATTCCAAAGAACAGATGCTATCACATAAATGAACTACAATTAAAAACCTGCACAGATTCCTGTCGACTCAAAAGAACAGATGCTATCACATCAATGAATTACAATACAAAACCTGCACAGATTCCTGTCGATTCCAAAGAACAGATGCTATCACATAAATGAATTACAATTAAAAACCTGCACAGATTCCTGTCGTCTCAAAAAGAACAGATGCTATCACATCAATGAATTGCAATACAAAACCTGCACAGATTCCTGTCGATTCCAAAGAACAGATGATATCACATAAATGAATTACAATACAAAACTTGCACAGATTCCTGTCGACCCAAAAGAACAGATGCTATCACATCAATGAATTACAATACAAAACCTGCACAGATTCCTGTCGACTCAAAAGAACAGATGCTATCACATCAATGAATTACAATACAAAACCTGCACAGATTCCTGTCGACTCAAAAGAACAAATGATATCACATAAATGAATTACAATAAAAAACCTGCACAGATTCCTGTGGACTCAAAAGAACAGATGTTAGCACATCAATGAATTACAATACAAAACCTGCACAGATTCCTGTCGACTCAAAAGAACAGATGCTATCACATCAATGAATTACAATAAAAAACCTGCACAGATTCCTGTCGATTCCAAAGAACAGATGCTATCACATAAATGAATTACAATAAAAAACCTGCACAGATTCCTGTCGACTCAAAAGAACAGATGCTATCACATCAATGAATTACAATACAAAACCTGCACAGATTCCTGTCGACTCAAAAGAACAGATGCTATCACATCAATGAATTACAATACAAAACCTGCACAGATTCCTGTCGACTCAAAAGAACAGATGATATCACATAAATGAATTACAATACAAAACCTGCACATATTCCTGTCGACTCAAAAGAACAGATGCTATCACATCAATGAATTACAATAAAAAACCTGCACAGATTCCTGTCGACTCAAAAGAACAGATGCTATCACATCAATGAATTACAATTAAAAACCTGCACAGATTCCTGTCGATTCCAAAGAACAGATGATATCACATAAATGAATTACAATTAAAAACCTGCACAGATTCCTGTCGACTCAAAAGAACAGATGCTATCACATCAATGAATTACAATACAAAACCTGCACAGATTCCTGTCGATTCCAAAGAACAGATGATATCACATAAATGAATTACAATTAAAAACCTGAACAGATTCCTGTCGACTCAAAAGAACAGATGCTATCACATCAATGAATTACAATACAAAACCTGCACAGATTCCTGTCGATTCCAAAGAACAGATGCTATCACATAAATGAATTACAATTAAAAACCTGCACAGATTCCTGTCGACTCAAAAGAACAGATGCTATCACATCAATGAATTACAATACAAAACCTGCACAGATTCCTGTCGATTCCAAAGAACAGATGCTATCACATAAATGAATTACAATTAAAAACCTGCACAGATTCCTGTCGACTCAAAAGAACAGATGCTATCACATCAATGAATTACAATACAAAACCTGCACAGATTCCTGTCGATTCCAAAGAACAGATGCTATCACATAAATGAATTACAATTAAAAACCTGCACAGATTCCTGTCGACTCAAAAGAACAGATGCTATCACATCAATGAATTACAATACAAAACCTGCACAGATTCCTGTAGATTCCAAAGAACAGATGCTATCACATAAATGAATTACAATTAAAAACCTGCACAGATTCCTGTCGACTCAAAAGAACAGATGCTATCACATAAATGAATTACAATAAAAACAAGTAGATATCAAATTTAGTGCTCATGACGGGTTTCTAAAAATAACCTGCATCAGGTATGATCAAAGTCGAACTGTTGGAAGCCACATAATAATAATAATAAAAAAAAACATTTGGAGCAAGTAAACCAAAGGGCTTAAACAGGGTCGCCAAAATCGTCTAAGGTCACTTATGCCTGAGGGGGGAGAACCTTAGTTTTAATAATAATTACATTATTTAGGAGCTGTATATTTCATTAACAAATATATCTAAAAAAAAACATGTCAGTGCCAAAACACTGACTACAGCGCGAATGATACCCTCAGGGAATAATAGTCCACCAGTATAAACATGAACAGTACAATATTAGGATCAGCAAATGATCATAGTAAACTGACTATTATATTGTGTACATTTTACACATTTAACAGAACTTCTGAGATTCAGTCTCAGCAGTATGAATATTTTAACTCTCTCCATTGACGTTTATAAGTTATATACTTACAGGGATGGTTGGACTATATGTTACGATGGGATCCTAGAAAATATGGAAATACAAGTGTAATACGATTACCATATACAGAAGTATGGAGACCAGATATACTTTTATATAACAAGTACGTTGAACATAGTTTGTGACAAGATTTATGGAATTTAGTTTGGTTTATGGTGTTTAACGCCACTTTCAACAATATTTCAGTTATATCGTGGCGGAGAAAACCACCGACCTATCGCAAGATTTATAAGGAAATCATATCGACTCATCCCGTCATTAGGCAGATAGATTTTAAATGAATTCTATAAAATGCCAACTGTAGCTTCAGAAGGGATAATTGTTGACGGAGAAGCTATTTTACATTTATTCAAGGTTAAAAACAAGACTTCTCAAAATTACTTAATTTAATATACTAGGGTACAATGGATGTAAAATTAGCTAAAGTATATGTTTGTACATTAGATGAAATGTTTTATTTTCTTGTGAACTTTTGGTGTAATACATTTAGAAAAAAAATACTACGCTGTTGGAACAGTTCCAAAATCTGATTGAAAAATGATAGAAACAGTAGCAAAATTGATGTTCATAGCACATTTATATGACCGCTCATATACTTGGCATGGCACAGACACTGCAACGAAAAAAGTGGCGGAGCCCAAACCTCCACGGTTACTGAAATAAGGCGGTCTTGCAAGTGTTCGCCACGTGTGGGTAACGATCATATTACCAAATAATTCCGAGCAGCTGCTCCCGGATATCACCACTCAATGATCATTAAGATTAAACATCATGACACACACTTCGTCATTTTGGAGCAGAAGTCTCGTAATGTAATCGTCAATATATAGAGCCATTAATTCGTGAGGAGAACGAACGTATTACCCAGCTATTTCTTTGATGATGATATAAGTACATACTATCTAGTAGTAATTTATGTGGCCCAGTGGGAAAAACAACATTAGATGATGAGTGTTTAAAGGTATTATTGACGATATTACAGTTATACAATGATGGAATCACACTAATAGTTAATGGCCTTTCGGAGTTGATGATGTGAAAACATTTTAGAGACTTTCATTCGAATATTACACCCACAAGAGTCTAGAAAGATTTAAAAGACTCAACGAAATAGCATAACATCAAAACAAATAAGATATAGAGTTTGTATGTACCGAGGCGTAATTCAATTAAATTCAATTCAAATATTTTATTGAATAAATGCATAAATACAATATCCAATGGGATTGCACATCAGGCATAGCCTATGTAAGTGCTCTCCCTCGATAACTAAGGACATCAAGTATAATGATAAGAATAATTAATTAATTTACATTGTAATTAGTGTACAAAAAAATTTTACTTAGGAGAAATTCGAAATTTTGTAATAATTTTAAAACTGTCCATTTATTCATTATAATTGTGAAAGAGGCGTAATGACCAACTTTCTCGTCTCGAGTGATTGGTCACTTGGGGTTGAACAACAATCACTCTTACATTTACAAACGTACAATATTCCGTTTCATTGTATTTTGCATTTCTTCATTTTTCGAGTAACGCTTGTATTTACACTTGCATCTCTTTGCACATCGTACATATTCATTGATGCAGGATTAATAACACCAGGTATATTTAGGTTCCCTAGTCAAATATATTGATTTTCACCAGGTATATTTAGGTTCCCTAGTCAAATATCTTGATTTTCACCAGGTATATTTAGGTTCCCTAGTCAAATATCTTGATTTTCACCAGGTATATTTAGGTTCCCTAGTCAAATATCTTGATTTTCACCAGGTATATTTATGTTCCTTAGTCAAATATCTTGATTTTTACCAGGTATATTTAGGTTCCCTAGTCAAATATCTTGATTTTCACCAGGTATATTTAGGTTCCCTAGTCAAATATCTTGATCTTCACATATCATTTTCTTCGTAATATAAAATTATCATTATGCCAATCATATTTATTTTAAAGCGTATTTTTATACATTTCTGAACTATCCTGATAAATTGAATTACATAAGAGTGCTTTTGTTGTGGCGTTATGAACAAAAAAAAACAAAAAAACCCTCGGCATGTATGATTACTCCGACATTCGCTATATGATTGAGTAGATACCGATATTGTTTATGTCCTCCCACATTGTAGATTATTTATCACATAATATACCTGGCAAGGTTTTAGCCATTTTTGCGAACTGATATAATGTTAGATTTAGTACGATCTCATAAAGAAAGTGCACCCCTATGTTATTTTTTTGTGGTTTATTTATTTCAATTTATACATATATGATCTAGTAAAGGAAAACAAGATTTCGGAAAATTGAAACAATATAGAAAATATTTTTTGTTTACGTTTTCCTCGCACACTAGTAGCTACAGATGTAATAACACTCTATGAGACTATATTTAAATATTCTACAGAATTCCTTCATCTGATTTAACCTAAAACAGTGACGTTACTGGCACATACCAACGATATTGGATATGAATTTTGATGTCATGTTTTAGGCATAGAAAACTTACAAAATACTCCTAAAACAGTTGTCAGCGTAATATCTATTTTATGAACAAATATATATGTTATTTCATTCATTCATTCATTCATTCATTGTTCCATTATATTCGTCATCACGTATGACTGTGACTGACGACGTTTCTTGTAAACGTCACTACATGCTAACACTGTAAATTGCATGCTTGGCACGAAAACTAATCGAACAAACCAAACCCAGGTGGATTTGCGCTGGGATTGTAATATATATATATATATATATATATATATATATTATTAACTGCGAGGTCCTCTGAAATAGCAGACGCTTTACAGTGACCGCAATATTTTTGCAGTTAACGTAGTCTTTATAACCAAATAACTTTCCTTATATTTTATAAATTGTCAATTTCAGTGCTGATGTTTCATCGTCATTATCAGCTGTCAGCACAAATGTTATTGTGACGTCAGACGGAAATGTCACGTGGTTATCTATGTGGATATTTAAAAGTTCATGTTCTATTGATGTCAAGTATTTCCCATTTGACGTTCAAAATTGTTCCATGGATTTTGCCTCTTGGGCATATGATGGATTTCAACTCGATATTCAAAATGATGCGGATGAAGGTGATCTAACAAATTACGTCAGCAGTTCCGAATGGGAGCTTATATTTTTCAATTTTCAGAGGGAGGTAATTGTGTTTTCCTGTTGTCCAGAGCCATACGTTTTTATTAAATATTATATTGTGATGAAGAGACGACCGTTATTTTATATGTTTAATTTAGTGATGCCTTGTATCTTAATCACGTTAGTGGCCTTATTAGGATTTTATATGCCTAGTGAATCTGGAGAGAAGGTGTCTATGGGAATTACTACTTTGTTATCGATGACAGTGTTTTTGATGATTGTAGCAGATAGTTTGCCGCCATCATCTGATGTAGTGCCTTTGATCGGTAAGTCCTTTTATTTATTACCAAAATGAAAATTAAAATGAATTATAGCGGGGTCGTCGTGGCCGTGATCGCATGGTAGTTGGATTTACAACTACATATGCAATCAGTATCTATCACCATTGATGTTGTGAGTTCAAAGCTCGATCAGGAGGAGGTGTACAACATTATGTGATAAAGTTTTCCCGTGATTTGCGACAGGTCCGTGGTTTTCTCCTGGTCCTCCGGTTGCCTCCACCAATAAAACTGACCGCCACGATTTAACTGAAATATTGTTGAAAGTGACGTTAAACACCATCAAGCAAACAAACAAATGAATTATAGCTGATAGTAGACTGTTATTCGAGTTCCTTAATCATGAAATTATTACTAAAACTAAGATTCACCTTCCTAAGGCCTAGGTAACCTTAATTGAGTTTGGTCTTTCCCGGTTATGCCATTTTGGTGTTCTTGTCGCTAAAGATTTTCATATTATTTGGCTTTCAAATATTTTGGCATTGAGCTTACGTGATGAAGATTATTCCAAAAGCGTGTCATGTGCACTAATTTTGATATTTCCTTTTTTCTTTTTTTTTTCTTATTATTATATATTAACATGGCAAAATGTAATTGAATTACAGAAAATCCCATTCACCATTTATAGAGAAAATTAACAGTGAAGGTCATTATCCTTTCATCTCTTTCTCTCTATGATCAATTAGGGTTATGATTTATTATATTTTGTTATGCATGTCAATAAAACACACCTATATGGTTCTGTGTATATGTACAGTATTCTCAGTAGAATAGCAACAATGAAAGAAACATCGACATTTTTGTTTATAAGAATACTAACATAAATGTTCAAACAATGTATGCCAATTACACAAACACCCTTCCTTTTAATCAAAGATTGATGCAAGTCCCTAGAATGCAGATACAATGTAAAGTTTGTTTTGATGTCCATCTTTATTTTCTAATTGTTATGGTGTAATCAATTCATATCTCTTTAGTGAAGAAATACATGATTAGGTAATTTAGGAGGATTTCGTTCCCCTAGACAACCTGTATTCATAGAGAGCAATAATGTGATAGTTAGTGGTCAATTTGACCGGTAGTTTTTGTCCGTATTTCACGTTTTTGTGTGGGATTCATGTCGCTCAATCTTTATATTTCTGTTTAGTGTTTTGTGGAACATAACGGTTTGTCTTTCCGTCTTTTGTTCTTTTCTCCATTGTATAGTTTGTCCTTCGATCTATGGCTTCTGATTTACCTTTTTCGGAATCTTCACACTCTTGATTAGCAATATTCGTGCAATGTTTACATTTAGCAATGTTTTTGCAATGTTAAATGAATATGAATAAAGTTATTAGCAATCTGTGGTCTCAGACACCGATCATTCAACTTTTAGGAGGGATGTGGGTGGGTGGGAGGGTGGGTGTTTTCTGCCAACAAATTAAATAAAACGGATATTGTTATCTGAACGATAAAAATGTATAATCTGCCCCTACTGTTTTAAGAAATGTTGGTATACTTGACGAGCAATTCCTGATTTTTCATGTCCAACCCATACATGCCCACACACAAACAATTATATGATAAACAGACCCACCTAAAAACTACTTGGTCGACCCCTAAGTCCATATTTAGAGACGACGACATCCACTTGTTATTCGTCTTTCTATAATTCAACAATATTACATACATGTGTAACAAACGGAAAAACAAAACCACATAATGTCGACGTCATTTCATTGCTAGGCGTTCTAATGACCTCAGTGACTCTCTATTGATTGTCTGAATTATTAGATATGCTCAGGAAATACGCATTCTTCAGGATTACTTGATATCGGTCTATGTTTTTGCTAACCATTCTGCCGTACATACTTCCGTTTCCTCTATTTCTCTGCCTTGACATATTAGTGTTACTTGCGTTAAGAAGAGTTTGAAGATACCAAAGATCGGAAGCGTTAATTGAAGAAGGAGAGACAACACAATGGTCAAAAGAAAAAGGACAAAAAGATAAACAATGATCAACAAAACATACAAATACAAATGTAATACTAAATTATGCCATGGACTGTATATAAATAATATATTTTCTGTTTTATATAAAAAGCAAAAACGTCACTTAAAGCTAGGATTATAAAGTTTATTGTGTAATATATAGATCATTTGTAATGGAATGACAAAAAGAAGACAATTTCCATTTACATTTATATCCTAAGCATCGTCTAAGATCGACAGGTATAATTACGGCACAGATGACAAATTTTACAGAGGAAGTCTTGAACGCAAACTAATGTGTTGAAATGATCTTAGGTGTCACATGTCAGCAGCATGGAGACATTAATGTTTCCCTTACTTGTAATTTACTTCAGTGACCAAATCTGAAAGATTTACTGATATTTATGAAGATATATTACTAGCATTCCAGTTTTTAATTTTATGTGTATGTTTTGTAGATCGCTGTTTTCATTTGGCCATTGTGTTGTATGTCCTCCTTCCATGTACCGATTCTGATTACCTCTTTGATATCTTCAAACTCTTATTGTTGCGTCAAATTATCGTTTTTGAAATATTAAAAACATAGGTCAAGAATTTTTTAATTACCACCCCCTATAAGGTGGAAATAAATTGGTGGTAAAACTGCATTGTTGTATACTGATATTATTGTAATCGGCTCGTTCTTTTCATCTTTACCTTAATTATGTAAATATTGAATACTATTGACAAAGTGCTTTGGTCATTGTTGTTCGAGAATTATTTTAGGGGGAGGGAAAGTTAAAAGGGATAGACAAAATTGGGGCAATGTTTGTCTCATAATAAATATATTTCCTGGGTAGCAATACATAGACAATATACGTACATTATCGGCAAATATAAAAGTTATTTGTACGATGATTAGAAACAGGTAGAAAAGAGATCCTATGGTGAGCTTTTCTTGCCCGTTTCGCAGAGAGTGAGTAATAATTTTATATTTAACGACTATGTACGCATAGTGTGTTTATCGTGCAATATAAAAAGTCCAAAACAACTGCAAAAGTGTCTAAAAATGAAGCCAGTGTAGGAAAAATGATATTTCTAAATAACGTTTTTGAGTGCTATTATTATTAGTCAGTGATGTACATTTACAGTGGTGTGGTAGAGACACCGCTACAGTGAAGTCATTTATATAAGGCCTCCGTGTCAGTGCAGTCAACACATACTTCATTGTCTAAAACCTGAGCATAGTCTAAATTGGGATACTCGGTCTCAAGATTCCCGTTTAAAATATTCCATTTAGTATGAGTTTGTTTATGATTATCTGATTGTAAACAACGAAAAAACAATGCAGACCAAAATATCAATATTTGAATTAAAGGAAAGAAAGAACAAAAAACAAATTCCATATTAAACCAACGTGATAAGTCGTGAGCAGCCACCGTTCGTCCAAGTATTGAAACCAACTACTCGTTGTCAGTTTCAATCTGTTTTTTCTAGGAATAGAAGAACAGTAATACCAATATTTCCTTTTCTTATTGATTAGGAAATCAATTTCATTTGTACAAATGACTATTAGACATCCACTCCCAAGGGTCCAAAGTTCAGCCAGGTTCAATTGAGATTTTCCCAGACAATCATAATGAGTAATTCCAATATATTTTCCTAAGCTACCATTGTGAATTAAAGTGTAAGCCATATGTATATATCCAATGTTAACACATATTTGTATTGCCAGTGTGCTCTGTACAATACAGTCAAAGTAATTGAGACTCCCCTGTGAAAATCTACTAATGTTAATTTATCGGTCAACCTGCTACTTAAAGAGAAGATTTCCCACGTGGCAGTGACTGACTTAAATATCTACATTTGATTGTAGAGTAATTGGTGTAGACAGTCTGTATAGGGAGTCCTCATGTCTTATTTACGTTGTTTGTGTTTGTTTACATGTGGTGGTGTCCGACACGAGTTATGTTGTATTTTTCTTCGTATTGTATGCCTTATGTTGCCAGTTTCTCTGGATTTTCCATTTTTGATTACCCAATCGGTATTCTCTAACATTTATTTACGAATGACCGCAGTATGTTAAAATTATATCGGAAATGACCAAATTCTAATGGTATCAATTTATGAACCTCTTGCTATAGAACATACCTAAAAAAGAATATTTAGTAGGAATAACCATGAGTGGTCATATATGTATGTTAGAGGTATCGATTTTGTCTGTTTCTACGATTTTTGTTTTTATTGAATTTTGGAATAGAAAAAAAAAATAGTCGGATTTCAAAACAACTTGTTTGGAGAAAAATCAAGACACCGAGGTGTAACTCAAAGCGATAATTACAAAACATAGTAAAAAGTTGAGAAGAGGAAGCAACAATGCAACAATTCCTTAGGTTGTACTGGTTGATCTTAATATATGTTGATTACAGTGACAACCATACTAATAATAATAATAATAATAATAATAATAATAATAATGAAAATAATGATAATAATAATAATAATAATGAAAATAATAATAATAATGAAAATAATAATAATGATAATAATAATAATAATAACAATAATAACAGTAATAATGAAAATAATAATAATAATGAAAATAATAATAATGATAATAATAATAATAATAACAATAATAATGAAAATAATAATAATAATGAAAATAATAATAATAATAATAATAATAATAATAATAATAGCAATAATAACAGTAATAATGAAAATAATAATAATAATGACAATAATAATAATAATAATAATAATAATAATAGCAATAATAACAGTAATAATGAAAATAATAATAATAATGAAAATAATAATAATAATAATAATAATAATAACAATAATAACAGTAATAATGAAAATAATAATAATAATGAAAATAATAATAATAATAATAATAATTATTATTATTATTATCATTATTATCAAATGTAGCACAAAAAAAGGATGATATTGAACAACGACCTAAAGGATGACGAGGGAATTAACTGTATATCAATTTGAGACATAAAATTTAAAAGATGTAAAATAAAACTCCAAGGAAAAATCGGAAGTCTCAAACCACATGCATTTAGCGCTTCTTTTGAACAAATATGAAATTATATAACAACTGTAACAGTTTAACCTTTTAATCACTTCTCTCATGAATTGATCGACTAAAGTTTAATAGTGTATCATCAATCTTGTTCTAAGAAATAAATAGTTTAACTAAGACACATTCACACAAGCAATATAACTAATATATTCCTATTCAATAGTTCTATTTTAGTACAAAACATAAATTTGATTGTTTAAAACTGAGTATTTACGATAAATGACTTAATGACAAAGGTTATGTAGCAACCTGCAAAATAAAGGATCCCGTTCTATCTTTGTATCTGACGTTACATTTCCTGTTACATAATGTCATGCAACGACCTAAACAAAGAAAGACCTAATCATCCATTATGGTAAAAGTTCTATTAATGTTTCATTTCGTTATTATCAAAGACGGGGTGGGGAGTTATGGTATTTAACGCCACTTTCAACATTACAGTCCATGGACATAAGTATTCGTCACATTCGATTGTTTACCATAATTATATTTCATATAAAACCACATTTTTTCAAACAAATATTTTAAAGCTATCTCTTGGCAGATTTTTATGAAATTTATTTCAAGACACGCAGAATTCTTTGAATTTTATTTGTTTATCTGATAGTAATTTTTGTCTGCATGGTTATTGTTTTCTGGTGTTTTAAACACAAATGTTGATTTTTCCGATTTTATTTTTGTTAAAATATATAGCAAATTTGACGTCAGAAAACAAAAATTGTCTTTAAATTATAAGAAAATAAAGGCAATCTAAAGGAAAATCATGTTAAATAAACAAATAATTTTTGAATATTTCTGCTTCTTCTGGTGCAAAAATGATGAAAATCCGCTTAGAAATGACTTCACAATATTTTTTTTTGAAAAATGTGGTTTTATATGAAATATATAGCGTAAAATCGAGGGTGACGAATACTTATGTCTATTGACTGTATTTCAGTTATATCGCATGGTATAAAAAACTAAAACAATAAAAACGTAGAAATAATTTAATGAGCACGACGCGTTTCTGGAATAGCCATCATCAGGTACGCTCAAAATAACCATCATCAGGTACGCTCAAAATCAAAAGATTGCAAAAATAATTTATAAAAATCATTTGAAGCAAGAAAACCAAAGGTTCTAAACAGAATAGACAAAGGTTAAGATCATCAATGCCTGAGGGAGAAGGACTTTAGCTTTAAGGTCATCAATACGTGAGGGAGAAGGACTTTAGCTTTAAGGTCACCAATACTTAAGGGAGAAGCACTTTAACTTTAAGGTCACCGATACTTGAGGGAGAAGGATTTTAGCTTTAAGGTATCCAATACGTGAGGGAGAAGGACTTTAGCTTTAAGGTCACCAATACTTAAGGGAGAAGGACTTTAGCTTTAAGGTCACCGATACTTGAGGGAGAAGGACTTTAGCTTTAAGGTATCCAATACCTGAGGGAGAAGGACTTTAGCTTTAAGGTCACCAATGCATGAGGGAGAAGGACTTTAACTTTAAGGTCACGATACTTGAGGGAGAAGGACTTTAGCTTTAAGGTCACCAATGCCTGAGGGAGAAGGACTTTAGCTTTAAGGTCACCAATACGTGAGGGAGAAGGACTTTAGCTTTAAGGTCACCAATACTTAAGGGAGAAGGACTTTAGCTTTAAGGTCACCGATATTTGAGGGAGAAGGACTTTAACTTTAAGGTCACCGATACTTGAGGGAGAAGGACTTTAGCTTTAAGGTATCCAATGCCTGAGGGAGAAGGACTTTAGCTTTAAGGTCACCAATACGTGAGGGAGAAGGACTTTAGCTTTAAGGTCACCAATACTTAAGGGAGAAGGACTTTAGCTTTAAGGTCACCGATACTTGAGGGAGAAGGACTTTAACTTTAAGGTCACCGATACTTGAGGGAGAAGGACTTTAGCTTTAAGGTATCCAATACCTGAGGGAGAAGGACTTTAGCTTTAAGGTCACCAATGCATGAGGGAGAAGGACTTTAACTTTAAGGTCACCGATACTTGAGGGAGAAGGACTTTAGCTTTAAGGTCACCGATACTTGAGGGAGAAGGACTTTCACTTTAAGGTCACCGATACTTGAGGGAGAAGGACTTTAGCTTTAAGGTATCCAATACCTGAGGGAGAAGGACTTTAGCTTTAAGGTCACCAATGCATGAGGGATAAGGACTTTAACTTTAAGGTCACCGATACTTGAGGGAGAAGGACTTTAGCTTTAAGGTCACCAATGCCTGAAGGAGAAGGACTTTAGTTTTAAGGTCACCAATGCCTGAGGGAGAAGGACTTTAGCTTTAAGGTCACCAATACTTGAGGGAGAAGGACTTTAGCTTTAAGGTCACCGATACTTGAGGGAGAAGGACTTTAGCTTTAAGGTCACCAATACCTGAGGGAGAAGGACTTTAGCTTTAAGGTCACCAATACTTGAGGGAGAAGGAATTTAGCTTTATGGTCACCAATACCTGAGGGAGAAGGGCTTTAGCTTTAAGGTCACCAATACTTGAGGGAGAAGGACTTTAGGTTTAAGGTCACCAATACCTGAGGGAGAAGGACTTTAGCTTTAAGGTCACCAATGCCTGAGGGAGAAGGACTTTAGCTTTAATGTCACCAATGCCTTTGGGGAAAGGACTTTAGCTTTAAGGTCACCAATACCTGAGAGAGAAGGACTTTAGCTTTAAGGTCACCAATGCCTGAGAGAGAAGAACTTTAGCTTTAATGTCACCAATACCTGAGGGAGAAGGACTTTAGCTTTAAGGTCACAAATGCCTGAGGGAAAAAGACTTTAGCTTTAAGGTCACCAATGCCTGAGGGAGAAGGACTTTAGCTTTAAGGTTACCAATGCATGAGGGAGAATGACTTTAACTTTAAGGTTACAAATGCCTGAGGGAGAAGGACTTTAGCTTTAAGGTCACCAATGCCTGAGGGAGAAGGACTTTAGCTTTAAGGTCACCAATACGTGAGGGAGAAGGACTTTAGCTTTAAGGTCACCAATGCCTGAGGGAGAAGGACTTTAACTTTAAGGTCACCAATGCCTGAGGGAGAAGGACTTTAGCTTTAAGGTCACCAATACTTCAGGGAGAAGGACTTTAGCTTTAAGGTCACCGATACTTGAGGGAGAAGGACTTTAGCTTTAAGGTCACCAATACCTGAGGGAGAAGGACTTTAGCTTTAAGGTCACCAATACTTGAGGGAGAAGGACTTTAGCTTTAAGGTCACCAATACTTGAGGGAGACGAACTTTAGCTTTAAGGTCACCAATACCGGAGGAAGAAGGACTTTAGCTTTAAGGTCACCAATACCTGAGGGAGAAGGACTTTAACTTTAAGGTCACCAATGCCTGAGGGAGAAGGACTTTAGCTTTAAGGTCACCAATACCTGAGGGAGAAGGACTTTAACTTTAAGGTCACCAATGCCTGAGGGAGAATGACTTTAGCTGTAAGGTCACCAATGCCTGAGGGAGAAGGACTTTAGCTTTAAGGTCACCAATGTCTGAGGGAGAAGGGCTTTAGCTTTAAGGTCACCAATGCCTGAGAGAGAAGGACTTTAGCTTGAAGGTCACCAATACTTGAGGGAGAAGGACTTTAGCTTTAAGCTCACCAATGCCTGAGGGAGAAGGACTTTAGCTTTAATGTCACCAATGCCTTTGGGAGAAGGATTTTAGCTTTAAGGTCGCCAATGCCTGAGGGAGAAGGACTTTAGCTTTAAGGTTACCAATGCATGAGGGAGAAGGACTTTAACTTTAAGGTCACCAATGCCTGAGGGAGAAGGACTTTAGCTTTAAGGTCACCAATACCTGAGGGAGAAGGACTTTAGCTTTAAGGTCACCAATGCCTGAGAGAGAAGGACTTTAGCTTTAAGGTCACCAATACCTGAGGGAGAAGGACTTTAGCTTTAAGGTCACCAATGCCTGAGGGAGAAGGACTTTAGCTTTAAGGTCGCCAATGCCTGAGGGAGAAGGACTTTAGCTTTAAGGTTACCAATGCATGAGGGAGAAGGACTTTAACTTTTAGGTCACCAATGCCTGAGGGAGAAGGACTTTAACATTAAGGTCACCAATGCCTGCGGGAGAAGGACTTTAGCTGTAAGGTCACCAATACCTGAGGGAGAAGGACTTTAGCTTTAAGGTCACCAATACTTGAGGGAGAAGGACTTTAGCTTTAAGGTCACCGATACTTGAGGGAGAAGGACTTTAGCTTTAAGGTCACCAATACCTGAGGGAGAAGGACTTTAGCTTTAAGGTCACCAATACTTGAGGGAGAAGGACTTTAGCTTTAATGTCACCAATACTTGAGGGAGACGGACTTTAGCTTTAATGTCACCAATACCTGAGGAAGAAGGACTTTAGCTTTAAGGTCACCAATGCCTGAGGGAGAAGGACTTTAGCTTTAAGGTCACCAATGCCTGAGGGAGAAGGACTTTAGCTTTAAGGTCACCAATACCTGAGGGAGAAGGACTTTAACTTTAAGGTCACCAATGCCTGAGGGAGAAGGACTTTAGCTTTAAGGTCACCAATGCCTGAGGGAGAAGGACTTTAGCTTTAAGGTCACCAATGCCTGAGGGAGAAGGACTTTAGCTTTAAGGTCACCAATACCTGAGGGAGAAGGACTTTAACTTTAAGGTCACCAATGCCTGAGGGAGAATGACTTTAGCTTTAAGGTCACCAATGCCTGAGGGAGAAGGACTTTAGCTTTAAGGTCACCAATGCCTGAGGGAGAAGGACTTTAGCTTTAAGGTCACCAATGCTTTAGGGAGAAGGACTTTAGCCTTAAGGTCACCGATACTTGAGGGAGAAGGACTTTAACTTTAAGGTCACCAATGCCTGAGGGAGAAGGACTTTAGCTTTAAGGTCACCAATGCATGAGGGAGGACTTTAACTTAAAGGTCACCAATGCCTGAGGGAGAAGGACTTTAGCTTTAAGGTCACCAATACTTGAGGGAGAAGGATTTTAGCTTTAAGGTCACCGATACTTGAGGGAGAAGGACTTTATCTTTAAGGTCACCAATGCCTGAGGGAGAAGGACTTTAGCTTTAAGGTCACCAATGCATGAGGGAGAAGGACTTTAACTTTAAGGTTACCAATGCCTGAGGGAGAAGGACTTTATCTTTAATATTAATTACATTATTGAGGGACTCTTTCATTACCAGAAATTGCTAACATTTGTATTAAAATAGAACACATATATTTCATATCCATATATATCTGATCTCGTTTGCACTGACGAACCCCTGCTAATACAAATAAAGTCTGTTGATGACCCTGAATACTAATCGTCAATAATTCACTTAACCATTACCACACATCATATACTATACCAACAGTCAATAAATTTACTTAATAACAGAACTAACGAGACAAATGGCATTGACAATCAAGGTCAAGAATGGACAAGCACCATAATATGATATGGCTAATTCATTTCCTGTCATCCCGTTCGTGTAGTTAGAGTAAAGACGGAACATTATTCAAATCATGGCGTTGTTTCTTTTCTCAGGTAAATGATGGAATTTCATCGCGTTTTTATTTAAGGACATATTTTTTATTGTTCATAGCTTAAAGCCCCAGTTGCAATGTGTCACGCTTAAATTTTATCTAGATTTATGCAAGCAGTTTAAAAAATATATATATATATTTGACTCGCACTTCTATGTTGTAAAAAGAGATAACAGGAATATTGTTGAAAAGCTCTATGGTCTTATATACAAAAGTAATTAGACAATTCAAATAGAATCCATTATTGTTTATAGGTCTCAGTACGTACTTTTAGTAATTAATGTAATTAATTTTTGATATGTCTCTAAAAGTATTTGTCTTCAAATACTGGAAATATGTACATTGATGCTACCTCTACTTTCATAATAAACTGCCACATCAGCTAACCCAGTGCATAGTGAAGTTGATGCTACCTCTAGTTTCATAATAAACTGCCACATCAGCTAACCCAGTGCATAGTGAAGTTGATGCTACCTCTAGTTTCATAATAAACTGTCACATCAGCTAACCCAGTGCATAGTGAAGTTGATGCTACCTCTAATTTCATAAGAAACTGCCACATCAGCTAACCCAGTGCATAGTGAAGTTGATGCTACCTCTAGTTTCATAATAAACTGCCACATCAGCTAACCCAGTGCATAGTGAAGTTGATGCTACCTCTAGTTTCATAATAAACTGCCACATCAGCTAACCCAGTGCATAGTGAAGTTGATGCTACCTCTAGTTTCATAATAAACTGCTACATCAGCTAACCCAGTGTATAGTAAAGTTAATGTTACAACATCAGCTAACCCAGTATATAGTGAAGTTAATGTTACAACATCAGCTAACCCAGTGTATAGTGAAGTTAATGTTACAACATCAGCTAACCCAGTGTATAGTGAAGTTAATGTTACAACATCAGCTAACCCAGTGTATAGTGAAGTTAATGTTACAACATCAGCTAACCCAGTGTATAGTGAAGTTAATGTTACAACATCAGCTAACCCAGTGTATAGTGAAGTTAATGTTACAATATCAGCTAACCCAGTGTATAGTGAAGTTAATGTTACAACATCAGCTAACCCAGTGTATAGTGAAGTTAATGTTACAACATCAGCTAACCCAGTGCATAGTGAAGTTAATGTTACAACATCAGCTAACCCAGTGCATAGTGAAGTTAATGTTACAACATCAGCTAACCCAGTGTATAGTGAAGTTAATGTTACAACATCAGCTAACCCAGTGTATAGTGAAGTTAATGTTACAACATCAGCTAACCCATTGTATAGTGAAGTTAATGTTACAACATCAGCTAACCCAGTGTATAGTGAAGTTAATGTTACAACGTCAGCTAACCCAGTGTATAATGAAGTTAATGTTACAACATCAGCTAACCCAGTGAATAGTGAAGTTAATGTTACAACATCAGCTAACCCAGTGTATAGTGAAGTTAATGTTACAACATCAGCTAACCCAGTGTATAGTGAAGTTAATGTTACAACATCAGATAACCCAGTGTATAGTGAAGTTAATGTTACAACATCAGCTAACCCAGTGTATAGTGAAGTTAATGTTACAACATCAGCTAACCCAGTGTATAGTGAAGTTAATGTTACAACGTTAGCTAACCCAGTGTATAGTGAAGTTAATGTTACAACATCAGCTAACCCAGTGCATAGTGAAGTTAATGTTACAACATCAGCTAACCCAGTGCATAGTGAAGTTAATGTCACAACATCAGCTAACCCAGTGCATAGTGAAGTTAATGTTACAACATCAGCTAACCCAGTGTATAGTGAAGTTAATGTTACAACATCAGCTAACCCAGTGAATAGTGAAGTTAATGTTACAACATCATCTAACCCAGTGTATAGTGAAGTTAATGTTACAACATCAGTTAACCCAGTGCATAGTGAAGTTAATGTTACAACATCAGCTAACCCAGTGCATAGTGAAGTTAATGTTACAACATCAGCTAACCCAGTGTATAGTGAAGTTAATGTTACAACATCAGCTAACCCAGTGTATAGTGAAGTTAATGTTACAACGTCAGCTAACCCAATGTATAGTGAAGTTAATGTTACAACATCAGCTAACCCAGTGTATAGTGAAGTTAATGTTACAACATCAGCTAACCCAGTGTATAGTGAAGTTAATGTTACAACATCAGCTAACCCAGTGCATAGTGAAGTTAATGTTACAACGTCAGCTAACCCAGTGCATAGTGAAGTTAATGTTACAACGTCAGCTAACCCAGTGTATAGTGAAGTTAATGTTACAACATCAGCTAACCCAGTGTATAGTGAAGTTAATGTTACAACATCAGATAACCCAGTGTATAGTGAAGTTAATGTTACAACATCAGCTAACCCAATGTATAGTGAAGTTAATGTTACAACATCAGCTAACCCAGTGTATAGTGAAGTTAATGTTACAACATCAGCTAACCCAGTGTATAGTGAAGTTAATGTTACAACATCAGCTAACCCAGTGTATAGTGAAGTTAATGTTACACCATCAGCTAACCCAGTGTATAGTGAAGTTAATGTTACAACGTTAGCTAACCCAGTGTATAGTGAAGTTAATGTTACAACATCAGCTAACCCAGTGTATAGTGAAGTTAATGTTACAACATCAGCTAACCCAGTGTATAGTGAAGTTAATGTTACAACATCAGCTAATCCAGTGTATAGTGAATTTAATGTTATAACATCAGCTAACCCAGTGTATAGCGAAGTTAATGTTACAACATCAGCTAACCCAGTGTATAGTGAAGTTAATGTTACAGTGGCTGTCAGTTTCTTATCTCATAAAAGTCATTAAAAAGGAGGTTTATATCTGGTAGTAAAGTGGTTAACCAGGACAGAAAAACTGGGGCTTTAACATGATAAAATACACAAATCACCTTTATATAGCAAACACAGGTTGTATTACGATGAAAATACTATGTTTATGTAGTCTTCCTATGAAATAATATTACGTCTTTAGCACCTTTAAAACAGTATTGTTTGATGTTGTCAATATACGCCATTCTAAAATCACTATTTCGTTTCGAAATTTATCATATTATATTTCAATATTTTATATTGGAAATATCTTGTCAAGCGGATTTTTGGTGGGATCAGTGTTATTCATCTTTTTAGTTTTATGTGGTTTTATTTTGGTTCAACTTTGCTCTTTTGTGTTGCATGTTGTCTGTGTAAGGGACCGACCATTTAACTTGAAGGGGTGGGGGGGGGGGGGGGGGTTATGGTTTTTTGTTTCGTTCAGAAATTGTTTTTCGGACAACACAAGAGATAGAATATTTATTTTTTTTCCAGAATTTAACATTAGGTTATATGACAAAAACTCTGAATCAGATTATTGTTTGTTTCCTCCACCAAAATCAGAATATTTTTTTCAGCAACATTGGGAATCAGAATATTTTTTTAGAAAAAAACCATACCCCCCCCCCCCCCCCTCCCTCCCTTCAAGTTAAATGGTCGTTCCCTAACTGGATCGTCCATTCTTGATTACCCCTTCGGTTTGTGAAACGTTCTTTGTATTGTGATTGAACAACAATCGAACCGAGCAGTTTCAACGGCCAATATTTTTATCTCGAGTTATCCAAGAACACGACAGATAATGGTTCATTTACAAATGCTAAATTTTAAATACAGTTGTCGCCCTCTTTTAAGGCCACTCCCACCTAAGCCCACCCTCTTGTCAGACAAAATTTCGGACAAATTGAGATAGAAAAACACTACTAAATTGTCCCCTTATAGAGAGACCACCCTCTTATAATGCCACTTTTTCATGGCAGAAGAGATGGTCGTATAAGAGGAGAACTACTGTATTACATAACGTTGCAAATGCATACGAGAAACTGCACATATAACACGCTGATTCACCGCTGTAAGGTTAATATGGCGTTCTACAGAACTGATATAAGGTAGGGCAATGTATGACATTGTGTGTGTATATGTCAAAAATGAGATGGATTAGCGGAACTGGTAATATTGTTATGTTAACTGACAGATTATTTTGTTTGTCAGTTTGTCGTACTTATTGGCCTTACAATATTCTTGGCCGTAATTAGTTTTTCTCCAGGCGCTGTGATATATTGCTTTTCTATCTCATCAACATATGCTCATTTATATATAAATTTACAGCTTCCGACATTTCGGAAATCCATCGGGAGTGTTGTTACAAAACAATCATCACGTTATGCTAGTATATGTTCGATATGCATCGTTTTATAAATAACTAGCACCGAGATCAAAGATATGAATAACCAGTTTCGCGCTTTGACATGGAAGGCCGCATTAGATCAGCCTAACCCACATATTTTTTACAGACATGATACTCCATTTGCGGAAATTACAGTAGTAAAAAATGCATTTTTGCCTGAAACATTGATATTGTATATCTAATTATGGTGTAGTTTTTCGCTATACTAAGCGTTCTTTTTGTAACTCTTTAGAAGAAAATCTCCTATTTTACATAAAAGGCGTATTGTGTTATACAAATGTATATAACTCATGATTACTACTGGAAACGTGATAACATAAAGCAATGTACTGCTTTGAGGTACACAACTATTAGTTAGAAATGATATAGATGTAAATGAACATTAGATACTATTTAACTTTACACGTAGGCACAAATTAAAGTAAACGAACACTGATTTTATTGTTTTTCTATATTTCAATCACAGTAGAGTCACAGCATAGCTCATAACTTTGTCAATTACAGGTCGGTGCTTTTCTCCATCAATAAAGCTGACCATATAACTGAAATATTGTTGACAGTGGCGTTAAGTACCATAACCCATAGCCTAAAAAGAGCATGAAATGGTATTTAGCCTACCATTGAGCGGAACTCTTTCCTTCTATCGATAAAAGTTGTATCTGGGAAACTTTGAAGTTTTGATAATATTTAGAGAATCAAATTTTATTAATTCTCATATTCTTACGCTATATGTTTGAATGAAAATATTGCCTCGTCATGTGAAAACTATTGTCTTTATATTCATGTCCAGAATGAGCTACACACAACAAATGAACAACATGTAGGTAATCACGTTGGGGGAGGGTTGGTAATCAATGGGATGGGTGTATGGATGACGTTAAAGTTTTCAAAATTAAAAGAGCTTATATTATATCGGAACGTTTGACTTGTAAAAGGCCACCTACCAAGCTTTTTTCTGTTAAGAGCTTCTACATATGTTCTTCTATATCGCGTTAGTGGCGTAGTATTCTCCCAAATTCGGACTCGAGTTTCAGTCACGTCATGGGAACGTTGATGAATATATATTAACCAATGCAACCCTATAAGTGAGTGTGAATCCGACAGGCATATACTCCTTCTTTATCCAGAGTTCCCATTGAAAGAATATAGCTGATGCAATGGAGGAGATTAACTAAATTCATAGATTTGAACCTTTATCGAAGATAATTACTTGACAAAATGTTATTTGCTAAGTGGTATTAATATTCTTTAATTGTTTAAAATACATTAGAGACACTGCCACGTTTTGCACCTTACCAAATATAATACTTTGCCTAATTTTGAAACTGTTGCAATAAATCCTGACTAAAGCAATTTATACTTTATTTGTGTGAGTGAGTAATTGATGCTTAAAACAAAGTGAACAAATTGTTAGCTGTAGGTGTACACTTTCTTTTCATCAAAAAACATGAACAAAAATCATGGTATTAGACCAATATGTTGAGCTGAATATTTATAGTGCTAGCTCACTAAAACAGTCTGCATGTTATTCACTTGGATATATATCTTGACATAATTTTAAATTTTTGAATTGTTATGTACAACTTTGAACGTAGATCGAATTACAAACACCATCTCGTCATCTGTACGAATGTGATTTCAACTAGGTATTTATATCTTCCGACATTTTTTAAAAGATAAGATGAGATGAATCATCCAGAATCCTTGATTTAACAGTTTAGTGGATGTCGTATGTTGTACATATGGTTACCTTGAATTGCTACGTGAGATCATGCCACAGTAAGACTAGTATCGAAAAGGAAATGCAGTGGGCGATTCTCTTTTTCTAGTGGTTTCTTACCATATTTCTGGAAATAAATCGCAATAACTATGTAATACCTGTATATACACTGGTTGTTATACTTGACATATGAAGAAAACACTTGCGAGACAGCAACATTTCACTTAGAGTAGAGTTTTGGGTTCAGAAAACCCATAGAACTAAATTGACTCTTCCATTATTTTTTTTTCTTGAATTGCTTGTACCTAGACAGGAAAATGAGTGGTCATGTATAGTTGTGTTGGAGATATCGTTTTGCCTATATTTTAACGGTTAGATTTTGGATCTGTTCCAACAGTGTGGTGTTTTTATTTTGTTGTTGGTCTAGTACGCAGCTAACATTAAACTAATAAAAACTAGCAAAACAGATTTCTATCAAAAAGTAATATATAAAATAAATAAAATGAAGAAAAAAAAAATATCACATTGTCCGAACATTTTCAAAATTCGATAGAAAAAATCGTAGAAAGAGGCAAAATATATACCCCTAACACACAAATACATGCCCACTCACTGTCCTGGCTTGTTATGGGAGCTTCAATAAAAAGTGGCGGGGTTAAACCCAACCACCCCCTCTTTGTGGAAAAAAAAGTTTTCGAAATTAACATTTTGTGAAAATGTCTTGGTATCGCGTTGTGTATGCAGAATCACCTCCCCATTGGTAACAAGAGGTAACAGTCTAGATAATTAAATAAAAGGACCATGTCTTCGTCTTATAAAGTTATTGTTCTTATATAATAAATATTTACTGCATCTGTATAATATGTTGATATATCTCTTTATTTCTATTTCAGGTCTTTACTATGGAGTAAATATAGCTATAGTGTCATTTGCTACAGCGATGACAGTTTTCACATTAAATATTCACCACAAAGGAGCTCGAGGATATGAAGTACCCAATATATTCCGAAAAATATTTTTTGGTATTGTCGCAAAGATGTTATTCATTAAGTTAGACCTTCCATCTGAGCCAGGAATGGTGAGTATGAAATTGTCAATGTGGGTTAATTGACGAAATGTTTGAAAATACCAAAAATACCAAAAATACCAAAATAAAAATACCAAAAATACCCAAATCGTAGGACAGACAATACAATGGCCAAGCAAAAAAGGCAAAATGACAAGCAATGAACCTATAAAACATTACACAGAAAAGATCGAGCAACACGGAAACCAGTAGAAACCGGGGTTGAACTGATGAACCCGGGAAAGGTAAGCAGTTCCTGCTCCACATATGGCACCCGTCGTATTACTCTTGTAACAAACCCGATAATAAGACATGAAGGACGAAAGAACCGAATTTTGAGTACGACAAACGGAGCATATCAGTGATCATTTATTTATACATCAGAACGAGATGAAAAACTATACATTTTCTTTAATTGATCAAACAGTATTCCTTAGAGTAAAGTATTGATTTTGTTTTTATCAATTGTCTATGAATTATGAAAATATCGATAAAGATACCAAAGGGATATTCAGAAGCCGTAAATCGAAGACAGGCAATATAAAGACCAGAAAGACATAGGGAAAAAGTAAACAATAATGTACAAAATGCTACACAGAAAACTAATGATTGAGTAACATGAATCTCTCTACTTTCTTAGGGTGAACTCGGGTGCTCTGGTAGGGTCAGCAGTTCCTGCTCCACCATTGGCACCCGTCGTGTTACTCTTGTTACAAACCCGGTGAGAGGTCGTAAATGAGGAAAGGACGGGATTGCGATTACGACAACGGAACATATCCGTACTTATTTACGTGTTACTTCATAACGCGATAAAACACATGCAGTATGCATTTACGTTGATTGATAAAACAGTTTCTCAGCAGCCCTTGTCTTCTTATTACGAAAAAAACAGATAAAGTCTTCGTCGGTAACCCATTGCTGAACACTGCTACAAACTCTCCACTCATCACCCAAGGGTCAACTGACAGATAATTATCCATGAGTCATTTTAAAAAGTGTTGATTTGTTCCGACATGCTTTGCAGCCAATCAACTCGCACAAAGGATTGTCTTCCACATTAAAACGATAAGAGGAGAGAAACCGGTCACATTTACCCCTGCGTAATCGACTAGACAGATCTTACCATTCAGAATTTGTTCAATGAATATTGTGACATTGGAGGCCGGTTAAAAACGAAACTTTACGACAAAAGAGACGATTTCGATTTTCCCGTCGTAAACTTTTCATTCATATAATAAAAATCTATATTTCTAATTTAGTGCACTCGATGTGTTTCTGGAATAACGTTAGTACATGTATTCAAAATATTGAAATTCTCTATCACTTAAAAGCCTTTAGGAGCAAAAGAATCCAAGGGGTTAAACAGAATAACCAAAGCTGGTTAAGGTTGCATATGCCTCACGGAAATTGACTTCAATGATGATTACATTATTAGGAACTATAAATGTCAAATATAAATATAGCTAATTAAGCGCTTGGGTTCCGAAGCACACACTACTGGGCGGATAAATTATACAGAAGATAATATATTAATTCTTTCAAAAGGCACATTTACGAATATACAATTTTGAACCTAAACATTTTACAAAACAGTAACATGTTGTTTCATGATAGAACATCACCTTAATGCTGTAATTAATCTTTGTAGATCAAAAACTGCCTTTCAACCTTCTATAGTACAATCATATAACATCTAACAGTAGAGAATTAAGTTACGACGAGAGAAATTATCTGTAGTTAGCCATACAAAGTTTTTGTTCTTTAAAAAAACCACTTCAAATTGGAGGATTGCAAATGCAAGTGACTGTTAAACACGAGAACCTTTCAATGTCAGTGCTAAACGCTTCTCTTCTTATCTAACAGTAGAGAATTCAGATACGATGAGGAAATGATCTATAGTTAGCTATTTAAAGTTTTTGTTCCTTAAAAAAAGCCTTCAAATCGCAGGATTGCAAATGCAAGCGACGGTAAAACACAAGAACAGACTGTATCAGTGTTATATCTTTCTTTACTTTCTCACCTCTACAATATCATGATAAGAGTACTAGCATTACTAGATAACACTACTCTTGATATGATAAACAGAACATTTGATGATAATTTAGGCTTATCATCTGAACGTGTTATCTCCCTTGACGAAGCCAATTGTTCTAAATTAGGACGATCATGTTTAACATAGCTAAATCATGCGGGAGCAATGCTTCCATCTGTTGGTAGTCATTGCTATGCTAATTCTCTGCATTTTTAGAGGACGGCCACTTGGTGTTTCTGCGGAACGGAAAGGGGGTCCGTTTACCAATTTGTTTACAATGATTTTAAAGATATGTCGCAGAAGTGTCTGAAGTATAACACAATTCGTCAAGTTGATTGATTATTTATTGCTCAACGTCCAGCGAACAGTATTTCAGCTATATTCAGGACGAAAATAGGTTCAATAATATCAAAAATCTATATAGAAATGAAGGAATGGATGGATCAACCGCATCAACAACTTTTGACTGCTACTGAAAAAGTATGGAGAGTTTGATAGATAAGAAAAACGTAGTCTTTTGTAGCAGTATCATCACCTACTCTTTTTATATAAGAGGATTTTATCACGAAGAGAGTGTTGTACTCTCCAAAGACGTTACCCGCTATGGTTCACGGTCTAGATTTCCGTATTATAACCTGACAACACCCTATCGAGCGGTACCCCTCCTATCCGCCACCCGGGGACGCACCGAGCAGCTCTGTCGTGCTGAGGCGTGGTAACACAAAAATATGTGGGTGCAAATGAACATATAAATATTGACAAGAAATACAAATTATTAGATTTAAAAAGTGAAAAGAGCAGCTCCGATATCATTGATCCAAATGTGTCATAATTGCTGATTATTATCTTTTCATATTAAAATACTGCCACTGGATTAACACAATCAAGTGGTTAAAACATTATTGTATCAACAGAGATAGACGTATAAAGGTAACAACCCTATTGCAACATCATCTAAAATTCCTCACAAAAAGAGGTAACCACGTAGTTCTTCAACTCAACACATTAACAATGGCCACGTGGACAACAGGTCCAACAATTTAGACTTGCTAGGAATTGTTCTTTTGACTTGGTTATTCAGGTTTTAGTATATTCTTTGGGTGTGTGTTTTGGTATGCTATGCCATAATAAACATTCCAGAGTTGGTAGCTATTGAGGTTTTATTTTCCTGGAATTGATTGTTTCTTACACATTACTGCTATAACATTACTAGCTCATTTCGGAAAACATCAATAAAGTAATTATGACCCTTTTAGGGGTGATCATCCAGAGTTGTCAATCATTGAGGGGTTATTGTCAGCGTGAAAACAACCTTTTTTGAGTTGATAACTGTGGATGTCTATTATGATGGTATATGGCTACGTTCGGCCTCATTAACAATATATTTTTTTTCCTTTTTATTCCCATGTCGTCGGCATGGACTCCACCTTTTTAGAGAAATAGCCCCATTTCGTTTTCATCTTTAACTTTGCATTTTTTTTTATTTGCCTTGCTATCCCAGTTTACTTTGATATATGTTCCTCATCTTTTGTATTTTACTTTGTTTGTCTTTGTTCTGTATATTGTGTTTTGTTTTGTCTTCGATCTGTGTCTTGTGTCTAGCAATGCCCGTGTCTCTGGACTGTCCATTCTTAATTGCTTTTCCGTTTTCTCTAACATTTATTTGTGAAAATAGTAGCAAATAACCACATTTCAAGTTCAAACCGGTATTCTTAATATAGAATGTCTGAATCATCATGAGTTCATCTTGGAATTATCAACCCAGAACATGCTTGAAAAGTGGTACGTAAAATGTATCAACATGAACAAATGGTTTTCATCAAATATTGCTTAAAGAATTATATATATATAATCCCATGTAATCTATGACGTGCTATGGCTGCCGTCTTCTATTCTGGATAAACAAAGTAAGGATTACACAAAACAAAATACAACACAAAGCGAAAACTGCTACAAAAAGACATAGGAGAGGATTGTCTGACAATGAATGCAGAGAACAATTCTATAATGTATAAGAAGGTTAACATATACAAATGTAACTGTGTCTACGATTTGGCCATGGGATTTTGGGATTTTGGGATTTGGGATTTTGTTTTTCATTTTATTTAATATATGACAAAACAAGTCATGAAAATAATAATGATTATAAGGTTGCAAACCAATATCCCTGTCTATCTTGTTCTAGAAATAACCAGGCTACCATCAATGCACCAGAGAATATATATTCAATATACGTACATTGTCGGAAAATATAAAATGAGCTTTAGAAACAGGTAGAAAAGCGAGCCTTTGTCGAGCTTTTCTAGCCTGTTTCGCAGCGAGTGCAAATTAATTTTATATTTAACGACAATGTACGTATATTGTGCTTATCCTGTAACATCAAAAGCTCCAAAACACCTGCCAAATTGTCTGAAAATTGTCGAAACAAGCGTCATTCTAAGCGTTTTCAAAAGCGCCATGTGTGACGTCAGCGCTTATATCGTTACCGTTTCTTTCTGTTGCTCAACAGGAATCGGGTATCAGAACAGCTATATTTTGGTCAGTAACCGTAAATAACAAAATAATTATCCAATCAATGCAATTTGACTGCTCAAATTGAACCAGTGCAGGATAGATAAGTTTATTAGTACATGTAATCAGGCTAAATAAATGACCGGTCGCTCAAATATATAATAGGTTAGCCCTATAAAGATATGTGTCTTCCAAGTGAATACATACATATAGGCCAACTCATTGCTAATTCCAGTTGGGTTTTATAATAGGTAGCTTTATCTTGAATCAGAAACATCGATTACCATAATAACTACAGATCTTAATATATCTTATAAACTAAAGTGTGCCCAAAACACTATCATGCTATAATGTCTGGGGTTACACGATGTTCTAGACAAAGTTTTCTATATAATATCTTACTTAATTGTCTGGGTATTATTGAATATCGTTAGTTATTAACAAGGATATCGTTTGATGGATGTAAAAGTGCACGTCGTTCAATAAAATGCACATAGTTTTGAATTCCACAGACAACGTTATTAAAATGACGCTGGTTTTTGTTTTTTTCGAAAGCGTGGTATTTTGTGTTTTTTACTTTATTACTGTTAACGTAAGGTCCTTATAATTAATCACTTCCATTCATCACGTGTGAATACTGAGACATTTGTCATTTTACTAATCAAGACATTACATTATAAAGGATTATTTCACAGCTATTAATGTTAGCTTATATTTCATTATTATGACACTTGTAAGACTTCAAGCCAACAAAGTGGCGTAATGATTAGCGTGCTTGCCTCGCGTACGGTAGATCATGGGTTCTAACTCCGGTCTTATCAAATCAAAAACTATAAAATTGGTATTCCTTGCTTCTCCACACGCAGCATTAAGGAGAAAGAGCAAAGACTGGTTTGCTCGGAATCGGGATAATGTGTCCGAGTGGAGCGACATGTCTAACCGCGGACTGTTGTTTCAGTGGGATAGCACTATAAAAATCCCACTCAGCGTTTGTCTAGAACAATGCATCATCATCTCATTGAAAAATAACTTGTTCTCGCCATGATATAGCTGAAAAATTGCTGAATTGGCATAAAACAACACTCACTCACTCACTCACTCACTCACTCACTCACTCAAGCCAACAATTTATTAAAGAAGACTTAACACCTGTATTTAGTAAGACCTTGCCAAATAAACAAAACATTATGACAAGAACGTATAAACAGTGATGCCCAAACATTCAACCAATATAAAAAAAATCGAACGACTACCTCTGAACGACTACCTCTGAGCGATTTCCTCTGAATGACTACCTCTGAATGACTACCTCTGAACGACTACCTCTGAACGATTTCCTCTGAATGACTACCTCTGAACGACTACCTCTGAACGACTACCTCTGAACGACTACCTCTGAACGATTTCCTCTGAATGACTACCTCTGAACGACTACCTCTGAACGATTTCCTCTGAATGACTACCTCTGAACGACTACCTCTGACATCAACGCATTGAATACATAAAAGACTACGACACTTGCCGAGGAAAATACAGGTCCTAGATTGTGACATGTTCAAACATGTGTCCGATTTAATGGGATCGTAACCCTCCCCTCTTGTTAATTGGATCTGCAGATGTGGTACTTCCCAACAATGCTTGTCAATGAGTCTTTCTTATTCAAAGTACACTTACAAAAGGACAGTCTTGCAAAGGAAAAGTGAGCAAGCGATTGTTGTTCAACGTCAAATGGACAATTTATAAGCTATATTATGGCGAGAACAAGATACATACATGTCGCACCATTCGAATCAATCAGTCATTGTTCTTACATCTTGATGATACGTGCTCAGTAAAGAAACAAACAAATACTAATTATATAATCGCTAGTTAGACTGATCACACATCTAACCAACGATTTAGTACACTCGAGATCTAGCACACTTACCATTGTACCTTCAATGCGAAGGCAAATGATTCTTATGGAAATTAAAATACTAGAAACCTAAAGTGTATAAATACAACATATAAGGATATATTTGCGGTATTAAAATACTCCATACTCAATGCTCTCTCACTATCTGGTATTACTACTGTTCCGTTTCGATTGTAATGTTAGTTTCAATACATACCGTGAAATTAGCATGGGTAAACAATGGATGGTTTATTTCATACTGCCGGAATTCTCGATTTTAGAAATTGTGATCGTATTTCTCCAATTTGGTAGTTTATTCTGTAAGGATTTGCTTGAAGGATATCAAGTTAAATCAATCAACGTCTTGGATAGGGTGCTATTGTGTTTCCTTAGAAAAGTACACATCTGGTAGAAAAATTCGCTCTACAGTTGAACAATATACTCACCAGTTTCGACATATCTAGGATCCGGCTTTTTTGTATGGCAAAAAAATTAATTTCCTTCCTGACTTAATTAAAAATTTAAATTAAATAAAAATTGTTAGTAGAATAAACATTTTGCTGTACAATAAAAGTGTTACTGTAAGTTTCTCCCCGGACTATTTAATTGTATTAGCCGGCTGTTGCAACATAGCATTCGACCCGGCACAATATATAGTGATCGTATGGTATTTTGATTTACAAATACCTATGCAATCAGTGCCTATCACCACTAACGTTATACGTTTGAATCCTGCACAAGCGAGGTGTGCTAGGTACAACATTATGTGATAAAGTTTGTCAGTGACTTACGGCATGTGGAGGGTTTTAACTGAACACGATATAACACGATGTAACTGAAATATTGCTGAAAGTGACGCTAAACCAACAAACCAACCAACCCGGCACAATAGCCGCCAATTATTATTGTGTAGTAACACTGTAATATTACAACACAAGATTTTCTGTAAACTTTTAATCTGAGTATTGATTTCATATAATTTAAACTGTGACAAAATCTTCTCTTTCAAAATAAGGAATTTTGACTAATTCTAATACGATGCACTTGAAATAATCAAAGATGTCAACATTATATCGTATTGTACATACAATCAAACAAAATATTTCTTCATGGAAATTATAAATACATTTAAACAAAGTATTGCAAACATTTTCGACGGCACAACCGTCTTCGTCAGTTGCAATAAATGTATTGTACATAGATATAATATGATAGTTCAAACGTACTGTCTTAATTGCTCATGATTACTTTACTTTAAACAATATCAATTTTCAGAATATGCTTGGCTTTCCAATCTTTTGGCTTTAGGGTGTACCTAATGAAGGGAAGGTTGTTCCAGAAACGACCCTAAGTTAGATACTTACGTCAAATAAATTGGCGACAGTTACACCGGAATTATGGAATTTCACCTTTCAGATGTGAAAGGGCTTTAGAGCATTTAAAGCATATTGTTAGTTCTTTGATGAATCCCGCATGTGCCCCAGTGTACAATGTAACTTACAATTTAGCACAACATTACATATTAACAATACTAGCAAAATAAATAATCTTTTTGTGCATTATCTTTAACTTGAAATAATTTGGATCACTTTGCTATATTTTCTGTTGTATGTGCATGGTACGCGTGATTGTGCCCGTATATACATAGGGTTGGACATTATGCTGAATTAGGTCTTTTTGATCATTTATAAATAATGTGTTTTGGCTATTGCAAACTTGTTATAGTGCGGATGGGTTCATGCATGACTTCATTTATGAGCCTCTGTTCCTATATCACATGTAGATTATACCATTGCTTTTCAAAATCTAGGAAACTAACACGAAACCTTTCTATCTTACAGTTAACGTCTAAATGGTTTTTGTTTTAATTGTGATGGGATGGTTAAAAGCTACCGTGTAGTGTCTAGCATTGTGATAACATTGAAGATGTATATATCATTACCTGACGCCGTAATATTCCTACAAAAATATCAAAATTGCAAACAATTTCACAGCTGACTAAAGATAAAATGAATGCTAATATCATATGGTGTCGACAAAATTCATTAGAAAAACAACGAACGTAATAATGTTATTTTAGTTCGAGATTCCAATTATATTTATATCACAAATTCTTGGTTAATTTAATCGACAGTCAACAGGAAAGTCTAATATATATCTTTTGATTTACACCTATGTAAATATTTTAGCTTGGTATATATTAACTGACTTTTCCGAGAAAATCAAACTTGATTGGAGCTTTAATTGAATGTCGACTTCTATTAATATACCATGTATGTCTATTGCCGGAAAAATAGCATTTCTTTCTCAAGCTTGTCTAGCAGGAAGTACTAATAAATGTTATTTTTACCAACAATGTACGTACATTGTTTTATCTTGCAATGCAGAAATTTCAAAACAACAGCAAAATTTTACTAACAATAGCAGAAACAAGCAGCGCTATAATTGTTTTCAATGGTGTTCTCTGTCACGTCCACGCTATATTGTAATCGTTTATTGCCACTCACTGTAGATGAATCCGGTACAAGGAGATTTTTATTTGTCTGCTAGACGAATATAGCAAAACTTTATTCGTATATCTTTATTATACTGCAACTGTAATTATTGCATCATGCCTATATATATATACAATACTTGTGCACTGTCGAAGCATATAGGTAATATGTGTATGAGGCTTAGAAACGGGGGGAAAGGAGAGGCTTCGCCGAGCCTTTTCCCGCGTTTCGCGCCGAATTTGTATTTATCCTGCAATTTTAAATCGTAAATAAACGTTTACTGGACGATGATAAAAGTATTTGTAATAATTTTGTGTATGTATTTGAAAACAATATCCCCCGATGTGCCCCGATGTGCGCGGAGCTTACATATGTATGTTCTATTTATAACTGACCAATATCAATAAAAATATTGGGCAGGTTATATTGGTCGGTAAATGCTGTCATTGCAGGATAAATATATATAAATATATATAAAAATTGCTGAGTTAGATTGCTGTCAAATTATAATATTAAGTATATATGTACCATCTACACACGCTTATACACATGTCTTACGCCTATCCCTAGATTTGCCTTACGAGACAAGGTAACACTACGACTATTGAAGCTCCTTTTTTTAGGGAGTGGATGTAGTCGAGTGGTCTAGGGCGCTGGACGTAAGGCTAAGCGAATGGTGCTGCGGTGTAACAATGGTGTGGGTTCAAATCCCGTCGAGGGAAGAACAAAAATTTGACAGCTCTAAAATCTAATTCTAACACTGTTTGGTTTAATTTTCAGACGTATATATATATATATATCATTTCACTAAGAGGGGAGGTTTGGACCCATAAAACTAGTTTATCCCGCCACTATTTATTGAAGTGTCTGTAGCAAGCCAGGAAAGTGATCGGTCAAGTATATATGTTTTAGTTGTATGGATTTTACGTCTATTTCTATGATTTTCTCATTAGATTTTGGATCTGTTCGGAGAGTGTGGTACATGTATTTTTTGTTTTTCATGTTATTAGACGACTATAATATATTTATTGATATAATGTTATCTTATCTTCAGCGATGTTTCTAATGATAAAAGATACGATTTGTACAGTAATATAAAGAAAAATAAAACTGTACTTGGCGATAATTATAAAACAAATAAAGAATTGTGCATTTATTCCAATTGGATCAGGTTGGATCTATTTCATGGTGCAATTACATACAAGGTCGTCGTTGTTTTCCGTTAGATGCCGTGGAATAATCGCGAGGGAATTGATAAAACAGGGTTTCATTTTATGCTTACGTGGCGTCATTTCTAATTACATTGGATATTTCATGTATTCACTTTGTCGTAATCACAATTCCCGTCCTTTTCTCATTGATGACTTGTCACCGGGTTTGTAACCAGAGTATCATTAGTGGAACAGAAACTGCTCACCCTTCCGTAGTACCTGAGTTTAGTGGGGTTCGTGTTGCTCATTTTTCAGTGTTCTGTGTATTGCTATATCTTTTTGTTCTTCTTCTTTTGGTCATTGCATTGTCTGTTCTTCAAACTGCATCTTTTGATTATCACTTTGATATCTTCAATATGTTCTTACACTAAAAGATTAGGAAGGTGTTGCATGTTCACATACAAACGACATCTTTCAACAATATCTCAGTTACATCATGACGGTCAGTATAATTGTTTTAGCATTTTTGAAAATCTTGAAAATTGTCGGCTTGCCTTGAAAGGTAAGAACACATTATTAGTACATTTTGCTAAAGATAATTTATAAAAGAACTGAAATGTCTTCGAACACCTTACTCCCTATTATGATCATAATTTAACAACGGAAGTAAGGAGTACTGCTCAAATGCAGGGGCAGTTTCACCCTCAGTTTGAGGTATGGGTTATTTTCATTGCGGAAGTCTATACTGTGACTGTAAAATGTAGAACAGCAATAAAAACGTGTTCCCTTTACTTTAATGTGTGTTTAAGTGTAATGTTGGATAGTCAATCATGTTCATTTACATCCATATCATTTCTTATCAATATACAAGCATTCCAAAAAACATTTGCATAATGCTTCGACATTTGGACAAACCGATAAATAGACGTTACAGAATACCGAAAGGCAATCAAAAATGGATAAGCCAAAGAAAGCGGCAACATGACAAACAAAACAAAACCATAATACAATATGTGTTGGACACCACTATGCGCAAACAAACACAAATAACGGGTAAATATGACATGAACCCCCTATAATTAATCAAAACGTTTTAGTTTTAAAAAACGATTATCTGATGTTCTTGTGGCAAGTAGAATTTTGATTGGCTAAAAACTTACTTTTAAAAGTTCAGGGAAGCCGTGGTGTGTATTTCATACGGCACAGAAAATCAATAATTGCTCTCACCTATTACCTGTACTGTGTATTCCATTTACATTGTAGCAGTCGACACACATACGACACAGGAAATCAATAATCGCTCTCTGTGACCTTTTTCCAAAGATACGTATTTATGTTTTTCCTATAATAAGACCATACTTATTAATGTTAGAACATTCAGATAAAAATGTTGTCAGTCTCGAGATGTTATATATCCCGTTTTAAAGGGCAATGGTTTTGTTAAACGGTGAGCCTCGCCGTTTAACAAAATCACTGCCCTTTAAAACGGGATATATAACATCTCGAGAGTGATAACGTATATTGTGTTTTATACCGTTGATATAATATCTCTGATGTTCATGTAGAACATGTTTTATCTATTGTGTTTTCTCTTTACAGGCACCTGTTCCTCAAAGTGATTATTATAAGTATGAAGATCAACCGTCAGAAAATGGCGGCATATCATCAAAATTTGCCGGTAGAATTAACATAGGAGAAGGTATTGGAGAAAATTGTGACAATCAATTTCTTAAAGTGTTACATAAAGTATATCAAACTATAGAGAGAAATGAGGTACGACTCGCCGAGCAGGACAGGCGAGACTATATCAAACAAGAATGGCAACAATTAGCCCTGGTGGTTGACAGGATGTTAATGTTTATATTTATAATGGGCCTATTTATTTACACCATAGCACTTTTTGCTCCTGGAAATAGAGACGTGAGTGATTTACCACAAGGGACTTAAAGCGCATATAATATGGATATAGCATGGTGAAACTTAATATATCCACGAGTACGGTGTTTCAAAGTGATGAAACTATACGACATTTACCCATCAAATCAGTCAAGATATCAAGACATGCGTGGTCCTTGTTTTCATGCGATTATGTTAAATTTTTAGAATGGCGATGTGATATTCTAGGATCGAGTTGGATAATGGATTCATTAATCTCCAACTTTAATTGGAGGGATTTGGTTTTAAGTTTGGGAAAATTCCCCGTATTTACAAAGTAACAAGAAAATTACATTTACGTAACATCTTTCCTGGATCTAATACTGTTATTGTAGAATTTATTTTTATAGTTCAGAAACTTTCAAAGGAGTATGTAGTATAGTTATTTCAGAAAGAAGAGAAAGATAAATCGTGACTTTCTCTTTGATCTTAGGATTAACAGCGGCAAAATAACATTTTTTTATTTTAATGCTATTTTTATGTTTTCTCGCGGAATTTGAATTAACTTGAAAAACAGTGAATATAAAATATAGAAATATTTTCGAATTGTAAATCACATGATATTGTTTATTTATATATTATGGTGCTATGAGATTGTCTTATATATTGTATTTAGATTTTTTTGTAATTATTAATTGTTGCTTCTTTCTATGTTTGGGCTGTGACTAATGATTGTTATGTAGACGAATTGAAATAATAATGTATAATTTTGTCTACATTGTGATTCCATTCATATCATTTTATGGGGTTCTGACATTTGTTGTATGTGGTCCTTGGTCATCTAGGATGATATTATATAGCTAAAGACACCGTATATTATTATACAAATCCTTATGGTAACACTGATTATCTCCAATTTACAAGTTTCTATAAACAACAAAGTTCGAATGTGATTGCGTAATTTGTGACGTCATAGTGTATATCCCCGTTAACAATATCAATTATGATGCTCAAGAAATAGTTCAGAAATAAAACGTACGAATTCTATAAAAAAAAAAAAATAACGCACAGTTTGTTTTGTCAACAGTTGTGAAATAAATATATGATGTCTACGGATATACGGATAAATGTATTTATCGGGCAACGTCTAATTTTGCTGCTGCTTCAACACTCCTCTCTTAATCTGTCTATACACCAATTACTAACAAAGTGACAAATATGTCTGGATCCATCGAACAGATGTAAAACGTCAATTCAACTACACCCTAGGGACAATTTCACGTTCACATTAGCATATGAGTAATATTAATCTAGGAAAACCCTATTCATGCTATGAAATGACGAAAAAAAACACGTACCTTTACTTTAATGTGCAAAATCTTATTTTATTTTTGTTAATGTATATAGAGTAATTGTGGTTTTGAAGGTCAAGTCCACACATTTACCTCATCAACAGACAGTCATTGTATAATATCCCTCTTGTGAGTTACAATAATGTTCTTTATACTTGTAATACCATACAATACTCGTACATACAGCTTTTTGTACCTAGTCGTAACGTTATTTACAGCTCTTTGTACCAGGTACTGTTTATTGTATTGGATCTTTCCACCGGCCAGAGGAATAGTGAGTGGTGTAGACCAGATATAAAACAAATATTTGCAAAATCTTTGCACGAAAAGATTAAGGATTACAAAGGGGTAATCCGAATCCGTAAATCGAAGGACAGACAATACTATCACCAATATAAAATGGACAAAAGGGCAACCAGTGATCTTCAAAATACTACACAGAAGACTAAAGATTGAGCAACATAAACCTCACTAAAAACAGGGTTGAACCCGTGTGCTCCGGAAGGGTTAGCAGTTTCTGTTCACTCGTGACACTCGTCGTATTGCTGTTAAACAACACGAACATCATCTCAAATGATGATTTATTCTACTATTGTTGAACAGTAATGATAAGTCATGGTGTAGTGAATGTATAAAAAGGAACTCTTTTATTAGTTTGTTAATATGACTGCTTCATTTTGTGATCGCGTATAAAAAAAATTATACAAAATGCTGATACAAAACAATAAATGTTATTTATTCATATTGTATCGTTATGCAAACAATATAACATACACCGCATCATGAATCAACGATGTATGGTTATAGAATACTTCCTACAACATACCCAAATATTGCAAATTGTATGGCTAGTATTTGTTCCTTGAAAAGTTTAAAGATACCAAAAGGGATAATCAGCAGCCTTAAATATAAGACAGACAAAACAATGGCCAAACGAAATAAGACAAAACAATGGCCAAACGAAGACAGACAAAACAATGGCCAAACGAAATAAGACAAAACAATGGCCAAACGAAGACAGACAAAACAATGGCCAAACGAAGACAGACAAAACAATGGCCAAACGAAGACAGACAAAACAATGGCCAAACGAAGACAGACAAAACAATGGTCAAACGAAATAAGACAAAACAATGGCCAAACGAAGACAGACAAAACAATGGCCAAACGAAGACAGACAAAACAATGGCCAAACGAAGACAGACAAAACAATGGCCAAACGAAATAAGACAAAACAATGGCCAAACGAAGACAGACAAAACAATGGCCAAACGAAATAAGACAAAACAATGGCCAAACGAAATAAGACAAAACAATGGCCAAACGAAGACAGACAAAACAATGGCCAAACGAAGACAGACAAAACAATGGCCAAACGAAGACAGACAAAACAATGGCCAAACGAAATAAGACAAAACAATGGCCAAACGAAATAAGACAAAACAATGGCCAAACGAAGACAGACAAAACAATGGCCAAACGAAGACAGACAAAACAATGGCCAAACGAAGACAGACAAAACAATGGCCAAACGAAGACAGACAAAACAATGGTCAAACGAAATAAGACAAAACAATGGCCAAACGAAATAAGACAAAACAATGGCCAAACGAAGACAGACAAAACAATGGTCAAACGAAGACAGACAAAACAATGGCCAAACGAAGACAGACAAAACAATGGCCAAACGAAATAAGACAAAACAATGGCCAAACGAAATAAGACAAAACAATGGCCAAACGAAGACAGACAAAACAATGGCCAAATGAAATAAGACAAAACAATGGCCAAATGAAATAAGACAAAACAATGGCCAAACGAAATAAAATGATCTACAAAACACTACATAAATAGAACAACACGAAGACCACTATAAACCGGAGGTAAAGTCAGGTGTTCCGAAGGGTAAGCAGTTCCTGCTCCACTAAGTTTTAGTTTATATTTATAGATGATGCATGCCACCTAACTCACAAAAGCTACTCATGGAAATATAATCTCTAGATGAGTAAGTCGGTGAGTTTTCTTAATTGTCAAGTGAACATTTCTCACTTGGCATTAAACAAAAGTCGCCAACATTATTTAATGTACTAAACCAACACAATAGTCTTTGTTCTATGTCACAACAGTACACATATACACATGGTTCTCCATTCTGACACACCATTCTCACTCAGAACGAACCAGTCTATATTCTTCCTACGTAATTCTGTTTGCTTTGTGAAGAGGCAGCAAGAACCAATTTAATAATGTTATCTGATACGAGCGGTTATCATTACATTCCTTCCCCATTCGGAGTATTCTAACCATTAAACCATAAAATAGTTCTAGAAAATAAAAATAAATTACAATCTAACCACCATACATGTGGCTCTACACGAAAAATAAGTACATATAACACCCCTAAAAAGAAAACAATTTATTAACAGAAATTGTAAAAAAAAATAAACGGCAGAAATAATATTTACAAACTTCATATAACATTAAAACTGCCGAATCAATGCACTAGAAAATAGATCCACTCTTTTACAGCCAATAGTGTTTATGGTATATCTGACGTCCTATATTTAGAACAAGCAGAACAGTTGAATATGTTATTTGTTGTCTTTAGGCTTGTGTGGAACAAACAACAACAATCAAAATTAAAATACTTCTTAATAATACAGTACTACTTCGGTTGAACCATAACGGGATTGTCTGTCATGTGTTTAAATTTTATCCAGTCCTCTTCATTATAAAATAGTTGTGAGTCCTTTGGAATTCCTGGGCTATCTTGATCACGAAACCATTTATTACCAGAAGGTAGAAAATAACCTGCACCATTCCATTTACGATTCCATGCTGAGGATTGTGATGGTAGTAAAGTAGGAACTGGTACCCCTGTATACATCGTTGGTACCCCGGACATTGATATTCCTATAAAATATATAAAATGACATGGTCATCAGATAATATGTTATGAATGGTCACTTCATTCGAAATAATACAATGAAACCCGACTAAACCAAACCCTGAATAAAGCGGAATCCTGTATAAACCGAACAAAAAATAAAGGACAAATATTTTACAACTAAAACACACACATTTATCCTATTTAAATATATTTAAAGACATTTTCATGCAAAAAAAAAAGTTAAAATAACATGACAACATAACACGGAGTCTATGATGATGCGAGTAAATAATGAAACATGCTGTTTGAAAAATAAATCGTTTTAAAATCTTTTCAATTATTGATTGTAGAGAAAAGGTATGCCAACTTCTTATCTCAATTACATGAAGTATTAAGCCTTGATCAGCCATACATTTAATATGTAATACACTATCATGTTTATTCTCTATCAGTCTACAACATACAATAGTGGCATGGTCATCACACCACTTGATGTCTGTAACTCTGCATATATTGCATTCACTTTTCAGTCATTTTTATCACCGAGGTTGTCCTTTCTTAATATGAACTTGTAGTAATATTGAATGACCGGACTTCATGATGAGTACTGTAGTACCAGAGGCAGATATATACCTCATTCCCAGCGATTAATTGGCCTGTGTGATATGGATATATGTTGTTTTTCGCTGTACATGCTTGAAGAATGTGTTCTAATACTAAATAAATATTTATTATAATATACGACCGGTTGTTTTCTTTCTTTTTTTAAATTTTAATCCAAATTTAATTTTTGTTGTATTTGATTGAAGATGTCATTTTTACGTTCCCCATAGGGATTCGTAAATAGCGAAAACGTTTATCAGAAGTGTTATATATCCAGGAAATTTAATCTTATATTTGTGTATCCATTCTAGTCGTGTTGGAAGATAAGAATTGATTCACAGAATTTGGTGTCTGAAAATGATACAAAACACATTAACATTTCATCTTAAATAATTATTATTATGTTTACACATTGTCTTACTCCCAAATCTTGGTATCGCATGATCTTATAGTTATTTTCTTATCGTTTAAATTTCATTTTTCATTGATTTTGTTTTGTCATATCGGTGGTGATTCTTTGTTTTCCATTTCGGTTTAGGTTTATGGTGTTTAACGCCACTTTCAACAATATTACAGCTATGTCGCGGCTCTTATTGGTGGAGGATGCCGGAGTACCCGGAGAAACCCATCGACCTGTCGCAAGTCACTGAAAAACTTTATCACATAATGTTGTATCGAGTACACCTCGCCATGAACGAGGTTCGAACTCACAACGTTAGTGGTGATAGGCACTGATTTAACATGCAGTTGTAAATCCAACTGCCATGATACGATCACGACCATGACGGCCCCTTTTTCCATTTCGGTCTTTACTTTGTTTAAGCTTATAGCAATTCATGACTCATCTGAATTTGATCAAGCAATATGTAAGCTACCACTCTTGACTGCCTTGTATTTTAATTATACACTCAAACGAGTCTTATCAAAAATATAGTGTGTTTGCAGATTTGTTCATATTTTCTTTAATCTTTTAACATCTAAAAAACAGTCCTATAGCGGCATATGAAAGTTAACCTTTCATTCACATTCGACAGCTTCAGAGAACCTCTAATATGTTCAATAACTAAAGATATTGAAGATTCATTGCTGGTTGGTTGATTTAATTGTGTCCTCCGACAAGACCCGATATGACACGTTGTTGTATGTTAATTGATCTCCGGCGACCTCGTTTTCACGTTATTTTCAAAATGCATACAATAACGGAGATAAGATTAATATAGAGGTCAATTAACATGAGAAAATGAGTTAGCGTGTTTAACATAAAAAAAGCAATATCTTCATTGTTATCATGGCGATTACTTTTTTTTTGTCCCTTTTAAGAGATGACAATTTCATTAAAGAAGACCACCACACTGAGACAGATTCTCAGTCTACCGACTCCGAGTGTTTGTTCTTGCTTCTTAATAGTGTGCGCGTTAATTGAGAAAAGTAGCAACTACCAGCAGCAATCAATATCAGAGTCTTTTGTTTAACATGATCGGGGATAGAACCCAAGATGTACCGCACTCAAAGCAAGCATCCTAATTTTTACACCACAGATGCGGTCCAAATTAACATTACACAATTTCGTACTCACCAGATGGTGGATGTTCGGCATCTCTCTTCCTTTGAAATGTTACCCACTCATCTTCTGACTCGAACAATATTGCGTCTCTCTTGGTTTCACGTGGTATCGATCTGTATTCATGAAACGCCATCCATCTATTTTCCGACGGCACATAATATGCCGGACCATGGTATACATGGGATTTACCTGTTCCACTCAAGTAATTATAGAACGGAATTGCATTGTGAGGTCCACGGTCTCGAATATTAGTTCCACCACTAGTACCAAACTCAGTCCTATGCATGCTTATCAAAAAAATAAAATGAATAGATTAAAAATTTCGATTTCATTACATCTGAAATGATTTTAAAAAGTTCTGTTTCCACATTATATTGTAATTTTTTATATATCGTTGTAATAAACAGTAAGATATATAATCTAGTGGGTACGACTGAATAAAGATTGATTTATTGATTGAAAATCTAATAAGAAGTCTTAATGAGTAAGAAAACCAAAGGGCCTACACAGAATACAAACCAAAGGGCATAAACGCAAAACAAACCAAACGATATAACGGAATACAAACGAAAGGGCCTAAACAGGGTAGCCAAAATCGGCTAAGATTACCTGTACATTAGGGAGATAAACCTTAGTTTTATTAATAATAATTACGCTATTTAACAACTGTAAATTTCAAAATGAGATACAATGTCTATCTCAAAAACCCCGTCAGAGCAGAAATACCAACTACTATATATATACTAACGTGAAACGTATGTTTCCCCTTGAAGGCTGAAACAAGGCGTAAATGTTTGACATTCATATTATCTCACAGAGGACCAGATCTCCCCTTGTTATAACATTATCTCCATTGTTTTATCCGATTGGGACTATATACTAAATTGTGACGATGGGCAACACGCTATGTGTCATTAGTGGAGCAGGAACTACCTACCCTTCCAGAGTATCTGAGTTCACTCCCGGTTCTTTTGTTACTGTTCGTATTGCTCTTTTGTACCAATTTTCTGTTTTCAGTAAATTGTATTTGTCCATGTTTATTTCTTTCTACCATGAATGTGACGTAATATATTGACTGATGGCATTTGATCACGTCTTCGTTAGTTACGTATGACCTTTATAACCTCCTGAATTGTGCAAAAGAAAATTTCAACTAATAGACGACATTCTACTAGAATACTCATTTTCTTGAGACACAATATGTGTGCAGTATATTTATATATAAAATGCAGATATCTAATTTAGTGCACACGACACTTTCCGGATTAACCTAAGTTTCAGTATATTTGAATCAGGAAGTCAATTCCTCAGTTGAGATGTTGGTCTGATTATTTCTTTATTACATAATTAAATCTGCTAACCAATATAGCCCAATGAATATAGAATTCAGACAATTTGTCAATTGGCTGATTGATAGTCAGAATACATAAAGTATTACGTAACATGATGTAGTGATGAGGCTAATCTTTTGTGTATGAATATCACATACATATTTGACAATGTGGATAGATATAGCAGTGAAGATAATGCACCTACATATTTAAAACATAATTTTCTAATTAATGTATTTATTATTAAAACTAAGGTTATCGTCCCTCAGGCATAGGTGACCGTAGCCTATTTTGGCGATCCTGTTTAGGCCCTTCGGTTTACTTGCTCCAAAAACGTTTTAAATTATTTGGTTTTCTAACCTTTCGACTTTTCGAGCGTAGCTGATGAAGGTTATTCCAGAAACGCGTCGTGTGCACTAAATTTGATATCTACGTTTTTATTTCAATATTTCACGTCGTTAGTCTTGGGAATGCAGACTGTCTTTTCTGTGCAAAGTTGGAGAGAAAATACGAATAAGGCAAGGAATACTTTTGTTATGTAATATGAAAGGCTGCGATATATTTTCCAATATATTACCTAAGTACAAAATTTACCTTGATGTAAAACCATTGAACGTCAAAAGACTACAACATATGAGAATGAAAGGTCCTGAAAAGGCTTAACAATGTAAGGGTTTGGTTTAGGTTTATGGTGTTTAACGCCACTTTCAACAATATTTCAGCTATACATCGGCTCGTGGAAATGTAACAACAATACTCACTCACTCACTCACTCTCATATTTACTAAATTCAGTCATTAAAATATCCATTATAAAAAAAAAAACCCAATTACTCTTTTTGTTCATAGGTACCCGATTTGTGGACCCCCCCCCCCCCCTTTTTTTTATTTTTTAATTCATCACTTTTGAGGGACGTTTTCATTATAAACAGTGTTGAACAACTTCAATCCGAGATCGATATAAGCCCATTTCTAAAAACACAAAACCCTCCTCTAGTCTATTTCTTTAAACATAGGTACTCGATTTGTGGACCTCCCCTCCCTTTTTTTTTTTAATTCATCACTTTTGTGGGACGTTTTCGAAATGGGCTTATATCGATCTCGGATTGAGTTTTTGGTAATGTTTGAAGTTGTCCAACACTGTTTATAATGAAAACGTCCAACAAAAGTGATGAATTAAAAATTTTAAAAAAGGGTGGGTCCACAAATCGGGTACCTATGTTTTTGTTTAAAGTCTCGGTCTATTTTGGTTTAATATTTTGACGGTTGATATAGATTTTGTGATTTAAAATAATTAAAACAATTTGCACTTCTAAACTTCTCCTAGTGTAAAGTGAGCTTCATAGAATAGACAACAGAATCTCTCGAATTAAAATTGCAATATATTGACAGTCCGTGATATAAAAAGGTCACATGACGTAGGGCCGACCATAAGCCAAATTGGACCTGTTGCCCCCAATTAGGCCCCGCGCTGGAGTTATCTACTCTCGGCTGTTCAAAAATACACAACAATACACTGCAAGTTTTATAGAGAACGGAATTTGGCCCTGCAGCTCCTAAGGGCGACCCTTGTCATGACCTATTGGGCTCTAATACTAGCTAGGCATAATATGTTGTCCTGTAAACTTAAAATGTGTGTTTCAACACCAATAGGCACGAAGAAACTAATCATTGGTAGTTGAAGTTTCAGTTTTGCACTAATATAAGTAAAAAAAAGTGCATTTTATATTCTAAACCGTTTAAATTAATGTGCAATAAGGATTGTTTACTAATGGCATAGGAGTCCATCTGCAGTTTGAATTCAGTTTGGGATTGATCACTGGCGCTCGTGGCACGGAATTACCCTCCCCCTTTTTCAACTTTCTGTTTACATATTTATTTTCAATAAAATTTCTTTATTTCTATATCATTTCATCTCTTTTTCCTTATTTTAACTCGTTCGTGTCCATATTAATACAATCTTATGCTAACAGCAATTTACATGTGTCGACCCTATTATGTATAATAATTATCCACAAGGCAAGATAATTATTATATTATATTATATTATAGTGTCGACACATGAAGTTACTGTTAACACAAAATTGTATGAATATGGACACGAACAAATTAAAATAGGGAAAAAGAGATGAAATAATAAAGAAATAAAGAAATTTCATTGAAAATAAATATGTAAACAGAAAGTTAAAAAAGGGTGTGTGTATAATTCCGTGCCACCGCGGGCGCCTGTAGGATTGATATGTAAAACAATGAAACTCAACAAAATGGTATGCGGTGGAGGACCATGCTGTCCAAATTAGCCTTGCAAACTTTAGGGGGAAGCAAATTACATCAAATGTGCTCTTTTGTCTGGTTTCTAAAATAGATATTCTAACACCTGCTACAATTCTCTAGATTTTTCATTGTTAATCTGATTACCCCTGGGTATCTTCAGACTCTTCTTATTGTTAACTATATAACATTTAGATCGAACACATAATAACTAAATCGAGTGGTACTTACTGAAAATAAATGGCCGAAATAGAAAAAAATTGTCCTGTAGCTCCCCCCCCCCCCCAATATCACATATCGTCATTCCCAAAGTAAATTTTAGCTCTCACTTGTTGGATTAGAATTTCGTCTGTTGTGATTTTGTTATAACGTATATAATAATCTTATGCCGAATAATTCCGAAATTGCTTCTAAACCTCAATTTCTGGTTGATAATTCCATGGGTCAATGGACATGTGAACCCAATCTTCTACACTTAATTCAGTATACTTTAAAATATCTTCATGCATATCAACAAAATTACTCATACTGAATGAAATAATGAATTTTAAACAGATAAGGTGTGAGAACAAGAGATAATATTACAGTTCATTATTTTTATTTACCTTTTTTAAATGAGCAGAATCAGGTACAGTCAGATAATATTGTTGTTTACGACAATTCAAGCTTAGGTTATCGATTACCGGATGTAGGTAAAGTTGGTTACTAATGTACACTTGCTAACGCCATCTAGTGGTAACCGTACCTGTTCAGGTGAGTTAAAATACATGTACATGAACAAATAAATTGTTTATTTGTGTGCTATGATGTAATAAGAGATAACTTATTTCCTCGAAATAATGTTTGTTTTGAAATTAATCTTTTAGAAGTTAATGAAAACACGTTATTGGTAATGTGTATGATTTGCAGCAGTTTAGAAGAAAATCTATAATAAAGGGAGGTAAATGGCATCTACCAGGACGATTTAATTGATGTGTATATTTATACATTATATATAAATATAGTCAATATTGAAATGAAGAATTGTAAATTGTCAGTCACCGTTGATCGAGCTGACCGACTGTTGGATTAACAACGAGATTAACTGGATTTTTAAGGACCGACCATGTAATTGGGGGGGGGGGGGGGGGGGGGGGGGGGGGGGGGGGGGGGGTGGAGGGGGGGGATGAATGAATGATATCTGTGTGTTTTGTTTACTGTTTTTATACAATACAACCTCTACTATTCGTAATTTAATGGTATTCAACAAATACTTAAGCCTCATTGGTTGAACTATATTAGATTTCCAGGAAATTCTTGTGACATTATAGTGATATACTAGTATAATTACTGTGACTGTACTTATCACAAATCTACTGCTTTGACATACAAAAGACCATACCATATCTTCAAATGGGGACAGCATTTCCAAATTCAAATAAAACGGAAGTTCGGACCTTGACAAAGCTAAAAACGTTTTAATGGCCTTGTCCTACAAATACGATGAAGTAAACTATTTCTGGCTAACCGCTATCAGCAAATAAAATAACAAATATATGAAGCAAAAAGCAAAAAACACAAAGAAAATAGAGAATAATAGAATTATTTAATTTAATTATAACATTATTTACTCTGTGTCATATCTACAGAGGTCTGTATTTCTTGTATAATAGAGTAATTAGTAAAGTTATTAAATTGGCGGGAATTGCTATGAAATCATTGTTCAGGATTTGAGTAAGCGACAGCATCAATGAATAAAACAGAGATGGATAACACGACAATTTATTGCAATATTGTGTAATCTTTGTATGAACGTAAATCAGGTAAATGGGTCAATTTAGATGAAATCTATCTACATTGTGTGGTGTATTCTGTTAAAATTACATTGTAGAATATCTCTTTAGGATTGATTGCTGACTGTTGAAAGATAAAAAAATAAAATAAATACCAAAGTTAAATGTGTTTGTATTGAGCACCACAGCCGTCATGACTGATATGTTTAATGATTTGGTTAAGTTTGGTTATGGTGTTTAACGCCACTTTCAACAATATTTCAGTTTTATCGTGGCGGTCAGTTTTATTGGTGGATGAAACTGGAGTACCCGGAGAAAACCAGACCTGTCGCAAGTCATTGACAAACTGTATCACATGATGTTGTATCGAGTACATCTCGTCTTGAACGGGGTTCGAACTCATAACTTCAGTGATGATAGGCACTGATTGCATACTGGTAGTTGTAAATCCAACTACCATACGATCACGACGACCCCGTTATAGAATATCCATTTAGTGTGAACTGCTGAATGTTGAAAGATAAAAAATAAAGTAAATACCAAATTAAAATGTGTTTGTATTGAGCACCAGTCACCATGACTGTCCCAGTATGTACTAGTGCTACTTTTGATGCTGTATATTATTATAACCATCATATGTTAGCTAGCTACAATAAATATAACTATCACGTATATTATCTAAATCACCACGTATATTTATTAAACTACAACACACGTCAAATGTATCATTGCAGGAGACAGTCATGGCGTTCTATACACCAGACTAGAGTTACTTGTACATGCAAGTTGTATTTAACGAAATAAGCAAAACATGCACATTTTCTATCACCGACAAGACTTTTACTGGACTGGACTGTGTCTTGTGACAAATATTGCCTGTTTCTCTGGATTGTCCATTGTGGACGCTTTTCTGTAACGTTTTTCTTTTTGTTATATATACGTTGATGATAAATATATTTGTTCTGTCTCGTCAAACTGTTTGAAAGAAAATAATATCAGATGGGCATACCGGTTATATCCGGCTTCGTTGTCATAATTTTTATGGTTATCTTTTTATACGCCCTTCTCGAGACGGGCCGTATTATGTGATTGGGTATGGCGGGTGGGCGGGCGTCCACACAGGTTTCCACACAATAACTTTAGTTCTGTACATCGGATCTGTACCAAACTTGGTCACATGATTCCCCTGTGGAAGGGGAAGAACCCTATTTATTTTGGGGTCATTAGGTCAAAAATCAAGGTCACTGTTACTATAAATATATTTTTTTACCGTTTGATAATTTATATAGATGGGCGTATTTTGTGATGCAAACGTTTCTTGTTCTACTTACAATGATTTAATTTAATATTGTTGAGATATCTGGTGTTCCATTTAATGGCTGAAAATGACATTAAATTTCTCCTACTACGAGAATATTCCCCCTGCAGTGTCTGGAAAGTATAAATTAAACAGTTAATTAAGCGACATGGGTATTCAAAACGTTTTAAATCGTCCAATCGATAAATAGACAATTTTCCTGAAAAAAAATTCCAATTTTATATCATTTTTAGAAAAAAAACACAATTCCAAAATATAATTTGTGTTGACAAAGTAAAACCTACATGGTACACTTGAAATAGGAATTAAGATACAATACTTCAGGAATAACAGTATTTATCGGCGTCAGTTGGAGATTTGATGGTGGCAAATGCAGTTTTACTAGAGACGCAGAACAGAACCTGTAAAACAAATATTTGCAACCATCAATTTCCCCATTTACGCCTTTTACTCTTCAAATACAATACCGTATTCTTTGTCTAATGCATTACAAAATGTTGCTCTTGTGAGCCGTTAAAATATTCTAAAGCAGTATAAAATAAAACGCCGGGAAATATTTTCGACGAATTTGGCGCATCTAACGTCATAGCAAAATATGACGTTGAATCAATAAGTACAATTGACGCTTTTAAGGCTATATGTACTCTTTAGATTTGAGCTAATATTTCATTTGAACTGGTTTTGGAGGTAGGTGGAATTTTTTTATGTGATCATATTGCAATAAATAGACATTTTGGATTTCAAGAATACAATATGGCGCTCCATTCAAAATAGAACCTTTATAAAAATACAGAGACGTTCAAAAAGTATTCGATCACTGTAATTTTTTACTATATATTTCATAAACCACATTTATTAAGAACATTATTCCCAAGTCGACTCTTGTTCGATTTTGATGATTTTTTTTACCAAAAAAAGACAGAATTAAATGTAGTTTTACACTATAATTTTAGCATAATTTTATAATCAATAAATTTTATGAGTTCACGAGTTAAACACAAATTGACAAAACCAAATTTTGAACGTCAAAAATACAATACAGTGATAGAACATTTGAAGACAAATAATTTAAGTTTTGTTTTTTAATCATGGATATTTAAAATCTGTGCTTCAAAATATATATTAAAATAATCACAGAAAACGTACGTTCTCGCTTCTGTTGGTATAAATATCATCAAAATCGAACAAGAATTGACTTTGGAAAAATGTTTTGAAAAATTGTGGTTTTATATGAAATATATAGTAAAAAATTACAGTGACCGAATACTTTTTGCACGTCTCTGTAGTTACGACATGTCACATAATATAGTAGACAATGAAAACATGTAATACGTAAAAATTGCATTAGAATAAATATCTCTCTGCAGATCTTGAATGCCACGATATTGATGGAATACTGCTAAAATTGGCGTTAAACACCAATCAATCAATCAATCTAGCAGATCTAGATGCGATGTCATTGTTATTAAGTTAAAGTTCTTAATATTCATAAAATACTTTAATTTCAGGATTCACGCCAACACAATGCACCGAACAGAATTTGGTACCAGTGGCGGAGTAAACTTATTTGAGCGAGGGCCACACAATCCCATACCAACACACAACTATTTAAGTGGTGATGGGAAGTCGATGATTTACGCAGGCGCTTCTCACTATGTGCCGTCAGAACAAAACTGGATAAAATATGATCAGTACAGATCTCTACCACGTGATACAAAACGTGACGCAATAGACATGCAGTCAGAAGACCAATGGGTGGAGTTCATGAGGAATAGGGACCAACCAGGGGGTATGTGTCTCCCAATTTTACTTCAATATCAGTAGCAATAAGAATTAACTATTTACACGATGTGTTTGTAAAGGCTTGTTTTTATTTGCCTATTTTTTTTAAATCATAACAATAGACTGAGATATGATTTGTTTTTATTCAAGAAATTTTTTTTTACACAATAATACTGTGGATATTGTTACCAATACATTTTATTGATATTCGTTGATGTCTAGTCCAAATTAGTATCCACTATTTGTGTTATATATATATATATAACGTTTTGACACTTACATACATGATACTTATTGTCTAAAATGTCACAAATCTGGAGTTGTATTTCAGGTAGGTATAAAAATGCACCAGACTACCCATAATTTGTACATCTCGGTATGATTATTGAAATAACAATTAAAAAAATACTTTGTGACAAAATTCCATTTTGACCATTTACATTATTTGACTTGTTGAATTTGCTATAATCCAAATGACATCAAAATGGATAATGTTAGCAACTTAAATTTATCTTGGGGTATTTGGTCATATACATGTAAAAAAACTGTACACATACAGATTAGTGGATTTAGAGATGCATTTCCCATGCTACCTTTGATTAGATTGTTCTAATTAAATCGAAAGAATTCGTGGCAGCTATAGTTTGTGTGAGATTTTAACATGGATAACATTAGTTTCGTAGCATTTTATCACTCATCGGGATAATATAAGTTCTAAGCTCCCTAGTGACCGTCTAGCGTTATTTGGACGGTCAGTAAATTGTTAAAAGATGAGCGCTTTAGCGCGAACCCTTCAACTATTTACTGACCGTCCAAATAATCATAGTCGGTCACGGGAGCTTAGAACATTGTTGTACGATGTTGCTGATCTATGACTTGAAACAGTAACTAAGTTTTTTCCACGAACTATGTTTGACGGACTTTCTTGGAAGTTCTAAGGCTAAAGACGTAATGGTCACTACACAAAATTAAGCACCGCCCACTGACCTTCTGTAATTTTCCGTCTGCATCGTTTCGTAACTGCACGTTTGTCTATCGTCTGCCTCGTGATTTTTATGAATGGAATTCTAAGGCTAAAGACGTAATGGTCACTACACAAAATTAAGCACCGCCCACTGACCTTCTGTAATTTTCCGTCTGCTTCATTTCGTAACTGCGCGTTTATCTATCGTCTGCATCGTTATTTTTATTAATGGAAGTTTCCATTGGCCAGTAAAGCGTATTAATCTTATTCTCTAGAGTTCCATATATGGCTCTGTATCTATCGTTATTTTTAGGAATGATTTCATCCAATCATAGGTCGTCAAATAAATGCAACATCGTACAATTTATTTTACGAAAATAATGTTACCATTTTATCTTGCAATCTATGATTTCAATGAATCATCTCTTAAAATATTCAAGTATATAGGAGTACTTCTACTTTAGCGGACCCTAACCCTAACCCTTTTGTTGTCATATCCGCATGGTAACGAAATGAAAGGTTATGGGTCATGCGCGTTGATTATTACAATATCTGACATCCGGGGTCCGCCAAAGTAGATTGTACCCAGTATTTATTTGTGTTTATCCTATGCCCCACAAATTATCTTTATGTGCGTTATATGATGTTACAAGATTGCTGTATTTACTTTCGATTTGTGTTTTTCTGAATGTACTCTTTTATTTTATTTTAAGGTTATTACCATAAAGATGTCAGTTATAGACAGACGGGCATTCCGGATCTTAGGCTAGGAGGATATACTAGAAATTTACCCACAATGCCACCTAAAGATGTCTTCCAGAACCCATGGCCGAAATCGGATGCGTGGGCCCCTCCAGAGAGAGCCGGTAGAGGAGATTACTATGGTTATTATCACGAAGCAATAGAGGCCGAAAGAGAGAGGAGGAAAAAGGAACTTCCAGACAGTATGAGAGCCGAACCAAGAGACATTCCTAAGATCTAATTTATGAAGTGTGTGTTGTTTCCTTTATCTATATATTTGTTCTTCTGTTGTCTATTATTTGACACTGGTTTTAATTAAGAAATATCATTTGTACTTTATACAAAGTTATTTTGATTTTTGTTTGTATAATAAAATGAAAATCATTGAAACAAGAGCCAAAATAGATACCCCTAACACACATTTAAATGACCGCTCTCTTTTCTGCCCTTTTACAGACACTTTTAGTGAAATGATGCAGCCATGCAAGTGATTTCTACATGCGAGTGAAATGTCAACACTCGCATATCACTGGTTAGTGAGTGAGTGAATGAGTGAGTGATTGTTGTTTAGCGCCAACTCAGCTATTTTTCAGCTAAATCATGGCGAGAGCAAGGTAGTTTTTAATGAGATGATGATGAGGCCCGCTTTGGAATAGACCAACACGCTTAACAGTTGGATTTTTATATTGCACTGCAAAAACAGTCCGCGGATAGGAATGTCGCTCCACTCGGACACATTATTCTGATTCCGAGCCAATCGGTGTTTGATCTTTATCCTTAATGCTGCGTGATTAGCGGAGAAGCAACAAATACCAATTTTATAGTCTTTGGGTTGACACGATTTGGAATCGAACCCATGATCTACCGCACTCGAGGCGAGCCCGCTAACCATTACACCACCGATGGCGGTTATATTACTGGTTAGTATTTTTTTGAAAAGTAATTCATAGCATATCTTTAAAAATATGTCTTGGTGTTTTTACTAGGACAATAAAATAGATATGTTCTGCTTTCTTAGGACATTTCTTAATTATCCTGCGCGTTAGCTTCAAGCCAGACAAAATGACATATTGTTCGTGATATTTGGTGAAACTTTCATTTAACTTAAATTAGAATTGACTTCTGTTTTTTGCCTCAATGCTTTTTTATTTCAATAAACTACCTAATTGTGTTGATGCAATAACCTCAAGATATGCTTGTTAATTCATGGATATTCCTAAATACAACTTATTAGATTCTATAGGGCATCTTTATATTTCTTTTTTTTTAAATCAGTGCATTCGTTATTATTGATTTTTTTTTAAATGTAAATTTAATAAATTAATATATTCATTTTATTTATATTAAGATTTAGGGACCAACGTGGTGGTGATCGTATTGTAGTTGGATTTACAACTATCTGCAACCAGTACCTATCACCACTAACGTTGTGAGTTCGAATCCCACTCAGGCAATACAACATTCTGCAATAAAGTTTGTCAGTGACTTGCGACAGGTCGGTGGTTTTCTCTGGTTTCCTCCAACAATCAAAGTGTCCGCCACGATATAACTGAAATATTGTTGAAAGTGGCGCAAAGCACCATGAACCAACCAAACCAACATATTTTTAGTTTTAACTGACGAAAAACTTGAAATAGAATAAAAATACTATTAGAAATACTAATAATGATAATGCATATATACATTTTGTATTTTGTATGATATAATCTTTGTGTAATAACAATGACAAAAATCACAATCTTATTCTGGACATGATAACATCAACAAATCTCGCTAAACAAACAAGGGAGAAGGAATACTGTAATTTGATTCTTACAAAAACACAATTCGAACAAGCTATACTATAATTCTTGCAAAAACACAATTCGGAAAGGTCAAAACCAACAAATCACATAAACACACAATTACACAATTTGAATATGCCACAGTTAACAAATCTCGCAAAAATACATTTTGGACAAAACAACATAAACAAATCTCACAAAAACACAATTAGGACAAGACAACACTAACAAAAACACACATCGGACAGGACACCATTTCATAAACAAATCTCACAAAAACACAATTAGGGCAAGACAACACTAACAAAAACACACATCGGACAGGACACCATTTCATAAACAAATCTCACAAAAACGCAATTAGGGCAAGACAACACTAACAAAAACACACATCGGACTGGACACCATTTCATAAACAAATCTCACAAAAACGCAATTAGGGCAAGACAACACTAACAAAAACACACATCGGACAGGACACCATTTCATAAACAAATCTCACAAAAACACAATTAGGGCAAGACAACACTAACAAAAACACACATCGGACAGGACACCATTTCATAAACAAATCTCACAAAAACGCAATTAGGACAAGACAACACAAAGAAATCTAAAAACCACACATCGGACAGGACACCATTTCATAAAAAAATGTCACCAAAACAGTATTCGCACAAGATAGCATACTAAAATCTCACAAAAAACAAATTCCAACAGGATGTTAACAATTCTCACAAGAACACAAACAGGATATGACAACATCAATAAATCTCACAAAAACAATCGGTTCTACATAACATCAACTAGAATTACAAAAACATACGGTTAATTATCTTCTTTCCAAAAACTTCATCTGCTCAAATATGTCTTTTGGACACTCTACACTACCATTGCCCATGAAAAAAAACCTCTTATAAAAGAAATCATTCACAGCACATTTCACTTTAAAGATGTTCAGCAACATTACAAGTTTATAGTTTTGGGTCAAATATGAACTTTTTTGTCAAGTACAATGTGTTACATAGTAAATAGTTTCATCAGTATGTTGAAGTTCTTTATCGATAGCATATTTGTCGAGTTAAGAGGACTTTTCTATGCCCAAATCATCGGCATTTCCATGGGAACAAATGGTGCCCTTTTCCTTACCGATCATTTCCTTTACTCCTATGTTGAAGAATTTACAAACAAATAAAACTTATCAAAGACAAAATAATTAAAGAAGCTAAATGCCTTAGTCTCACTTTCATATATATTGATGATGCTCTGTCAATAATACAAACTATACCTACTGGATTCCATTAATATTCTACAAAGAACTTGAGATAAAAGAAACAACAGAAGCAACCTCATCGGTCGCATTTTATTTACCAAATATGGTCATATTTATACCAGACTCTATGACAAAAGAGACGACTTCAGTTTTACCATTGTAAAATGTCCACACCTTGATAGTAATATACCAACCGTTAACGTACATGGAGCTTATATTTCACAACTCGTATTGCTACACATGAGCTTGCAATTTGTTTCCACTATCGTCTTCTGAGTAATTCTTCTCAAATGGCAATGGATCTTTTTTTTAACTTTATATAAAAGGTATAAAAAAAGATTCATTGGCATTTGCATAGTTTTCTTTCCTCTATCACTTACACGACTTTATCTTTATCCCAGGACTGGACAGAGTAACACGGTTTGTCTTCAGACTGGACAGAGTAACACGGTTTTGTCTTCGCTCTGTGTCTTGTGTCCAATCCTGACTTTCTGTGCCATTATTCATGGATTGCCCTTCGTTTTTCTCTAACGTTTATTTAAATTTACCCTTTGTTGTAGAATTAATATTATACATGGGGAAATTAATTTCTGCATCGCGAAGAATAAATAAACTACAATAAAGTTCAAACTTCGAACTCGGCGTTCTTTACAACTGATCACCCATATGATATATGTGAGGATCAACAGCTTACTCAACTGTTGAAAACACTTGGATGACCGCACACTTTCACCAAGAGGGAGTATTTTGGTTCATAGAGTTAATTTAAGATAAGTTTGACAATACCAAAAGGGTAATCAGGAGCCATAAATCAATGAACTGGCAATACAATGGCCACATTCATAAGGACAAATAATGATCTACAAAACATTGAAAATTAGTAGTGAACACACGTGTTCCGGAAATTCTTGCTCCACACGTGGCACCCGCCATGTTACTGTTAAATAACATGAACATAATATGATATGGAAATCGTGTTGGATACCAGTATACGTAAATAAATACAAATAACAAATAAAACATGAACCCCCTACACCACAAATGGGAGCAAGGACGAACCGGGCATCGTTTTACTCGGAAATCGTAGCGGACAGCATAACACAGAACAACACACATGAATTTGATGATATGAAATTGGGTGACATGAACAACACGAACCCCACTCAAATCCGCGGGTGGTGAACTCTCGAATTGTAGGAAGTTCTTGCTCCACTAGTGCTTCCGTAGTGTCAATCTTGTAACAAACCCGGTGATTCGTTGTGAATGGGAAGTGTATGTACCAAGACTATATACTAACAAATCTCACAAAACCAAAAACAGGACATCAATACAGCTCTCAAAAACACAGATCGAACGGGACACCATCAACAAATCGGACAAAAACAATTCTGTCAAAGCTACACCAACAAATCTCGTAGAGTCAAAATTCAGACCGAAGACCATTTATTAACAAAGCGCACAAATTAAAGCATAATGCGGACTAATTAACACCAACAAATCTGAAAGAACACAATTCGGACAATACAAGATCAACAAATTGTCTAAAACATAATTCTGACAGGCAACCAATAAATCTAACAGAAACAGGGAAACAAAATTCTGACTGAACAATATCTATATCTAAAACAAATCAACATTCAGACGGCATTAATAAATCTCATAAAATCATAATTCGTTCAAGAAAACATCAAAACACAATGACGGCTGTGTAAAATAGCAAATCTCACATACAATTCTGAGGAGTAGCCATCAATAAATCGTACAAGATAACATTAACAAATATTACAAAACAACCGCGGACAGGATAACTGAAATAAACATGAGAGAAAACCGAAAGGGCATTCAAGTATGGATAATCCAGAGACATAGACAACATGAGCTACACAAGACACAGACCGAACAATCACCCCCCCCCCCAACCCCCCAACCCCCCCAAAACAAACAAACATAGCACACAAAGCAAAAAGTTGTGCAACACTTGCCCCAAAATAAATGTTCCAAAAAGCTACAAAAGGAAACAATTTTCGACAATATCAAACCTGATAACAACAACAGGAACACACAACTCTGGCAAATCACTAACCCCAAACATAACTCGAACGACGTCGACATAGCGGGACAGCAAGGCAATATTAGGTCCTAGCTTGAAATTGCATTAAAATACAATGTACGACAGGATTAAATAGATTAATAAAATCCCAACTTTGTATTTCCTTGATCATGCAGTTTTCCCATAATTGTATCATACCAAATATATTTTCTCATTTCGAGAAAAAAAATAACTAGAAGGAAATAGGTGTCCAAATAACGTAAAACATTAATCTACAATTAATTATACATTTATTGAAATAACATTATGTACATGTATTACAAATACATTTATTTGATATGGCATTAATATTACTCTCAGATAGTATGTATTACTATAAGAAAGAGAGAAAAAACACACCAAACGAATCTAAATCAGACCAGAGTAGTGGTCTCTATTGCTTAGTCAAGGGACCAAGTCAACGCATTTGTTCTGTTAAGTTTATTATTATTATTATTAATAATCTAATCTGCATGACTATGACATCATCGAACATGTTTTTATTTTAATTGCTATCACAAAAAAATATGAATTTTTCAACAATTTTGAAATTGAAAGCTGAAAAAAAATAGCTTCATCTTCAAGAATATGAGCAAGTTTTTCTAAACTTGAGCTTGACATTTTTATATCTACATGTTTCAATGACTAAAATGTAGATACGATAACGTAACCCTCAGTCCGCTTGTGTAATGGAGCAGCGCTCGGAGTGATTCACACCGGGTGGTTTTTTGTCCTAATTCCGTTGAAGTGGTTGGAAAAATTAACGGGGTGAAAGATACATATATTTAGGTAAAGCTTGAGGTGTTAAGTAAACGCTGCATCGATCCATGGTAGACTTATATCCATCTGCAAATTTGAATGCATGAAATCTCTTTCTGTCCGACATTTTGCTTACAAGTTGCTATTTCACGTGTACTTGCCTCGTTTTGGAGATATCCTTATTTGGATCCATTGCCGTAAATATCGTAGTAAAAGTTTTTCATATTTGGCATTCAGATCCATATATGGATATGCACCGCCCATCACGAGAGTCTACGTAAGGTGTCATGGCAAACAAGAAACAATTTTCGAATACGAAATCGATCGTGAAGGTAGCCCTCACTGGAGCACACACTCCCCGGATAAGTTATACTCATTACCTGAGTTCATTTCCGGTACCATACAGATACAGATACAGAAGGGGACTGGGGGTTACGTTATCGTATCTAACTAAAATTGTGTTCACCGATTTCTGTCATTCCGCTCCAATCCTGCAAACCTTTGAAATACGCCTCGATAAATTTTGGAACGAAACAGATGCCAAATATAACTTTAAGTCTGACCTTGGAACCCGAACAAACCGAAGTAAACACTCACAACTAGACCTGAATACAGTCCAGCATTCAGAAGAGGACTATGCAAGACTATAATAAGAAACAACGCTTTGAATATATTGTTTTACCTTCAAATGATTTTTATTAAACTAACATGGTGTTAGTCTAATTTTACATGACTTATAAATTGAATTATAATAGCGTTTGATACATGCATTAACATAAAATCCTTGAATTTCAAGATATTTGAACTAACTATGCCTACAATGAAAGATAACTCTAACAGAAACTCTCCTGTGAAGAAGGTATATTTGTAAATTCAGAACGAGGTGATCGGCGTATGACAATTTGACATGTTTGTGACTTTGTGAAAGGATTTTTAAAAGTTAGTATGTCCAATATTGTAGAATTATTTGTCAATGTAAAAGAAATCAATTCATACTTACACATGAATTTTAAATCGTTAAATAACTATCCGATCTTACCCAATTATAGGATCCCTACAGGTTGAAAACTGAAAAGGGGGAGGCGTGTATTCAAAATTGATTGCGCACTGCGGCGAATTAGGAGATAACTGTATTGTATTTGAAAATTTCACGGCATCAATTGTCGATTTAATGATCGCAAATATCCGTTTACTGGCTCCGCTGACGCGTCGCCAGTAAACTCAATTTGCGACCATCAAATCTCCAATTGATGCCGTGTAATTGTCAAATACAAATTACAGTTATCTCCATTCTAATGTAATCATGTGTATAGATGTGTATTGCCACATTATTGACAAGATGACGTAAGCGGTAATCAGCTAATGATATCTCATGATGTTTCAACCATGGAATTGATACCGTGAAAATTACAGCATTGTCCAATCACAAAGTGACAAACCAGGAATATTAAACAACTACAGTCCACAGGGGCTAGGTGTGTCCGAAAAAAAAAAAATACAAAAAAATACTATATAATACTACAAGGGGGCGAACTCACTTGCTTCCATTTTTTTAAGTCGTCGTGTTAAATTGATCGTAACTTCGGAACGCCTTAATATTTTCAAAAAATGTTTCCACCAGTCAAAAGTCAAGTAATTTTCCTTTCCAAAGAGACTCCAATTGTTAGTATAGGCCTCCGAACTGCTGAGGTATCATACACGAACCAAAACAAAACGGCGTGAAAATCCGAAGTCGTACAAACGCTGGGATGACCACCTCCCATCTGTGTACACACTTTCCCATGCGTAAACGAGTCATTTTGACTAGCTAAATACTTTCATCCATTCAAATTATGATAAAATTTCTTACCTTACGCCAATTTATATGTCCTTTAAGTCTGTTTTTGAAAGAAATCCCATTTGCATCCTTGACAAACGCCATAGACGTGAAAATTGAGAGAGTTCTAACGGGCTTTTTGATTGACTGAAACAGATTGTTCAGCCAATCAAAAAGCCCGTTAGAACTCTCTCAATTTTCACGTCTATGGCGTTTGTCAAGGATGCAAATGGGATTTCTTTCAAAAACAGACTTAAAGGACATATAAATTGGCATAAGGTAAGAAATTTTATCATAATTTGAATGGATGAAAGTATTTAGCTAGTCAAAATGACTCGTTTACGCATGGGAAAGTCTGTACACAGATGGGAATTGGTCATCCCAGCGTTTGTACGACTTCGGATTTTCACGCCGTTTTGTTTTGGTTCGTGTATGATACCACAGCAGTTTGGAGGCCTATACTAACAATTGGGGTCTCTTTGGAAAGGAAAATTACTTGACTTTCGACTGGTGGAAACATTTTTTGAAAATATAAAGACGTTCCGAAGTTACGATCAATTTAACACGACGACTTAAAAAAATGGAAGCAAGTGAGTTCGCTCCCTTGTAGTATTATATAGTATTTTTTTTTCTTTTTTTTTTTCGGATGCACCTAGCCCCTGTGCTACAGTCTACATTAGAATTATTATTTACAGACTTCAACCTACACAAACATATATTCCCAGTCACTTGATCATGGAATTCTATCAATCTGGTTGTTCGAGTGAACAACTGACACTAAACACTGTATCATAATCAATAATACAATATTCAAGGAGGTCAAGGACAAAGGTTTAAATAGCTACAATTAGGGTTTGACACTAACTTCTTCAGTATACTAGTCCAAAGGGCTAGTAGTCTAAGAATTTAACTAGCCCTTCCAAAATTTTGGTAGTCCTTTTCACGAGGGCCATGTAAATAGCCCGAGGTGGAGGGAGGGGGTGCCCCATGTAAATTTTGAATATTTTGATGTAAAATCCTGCATTCTGAGCTATATTTTTGCTGATTTTGACCAATTCAATTTCTGAATTTTAGCTAGTTTTTTGTAGAACAAATTAAAAGTTTGAGTTTTTTTTATTGTGAATTTGAAAACTGCAAAAAAAATGAGACAGTTTGCAAATATATTTTATTCATTAGTAGATAAATAAAATTGACACCCAACATCCATGTTTTCCATCATCATGATCATTAAGAAATAACCACAACCGACTCTTACCTAATTTAGGGGTTTTTAATTTTCATTTTATGTTTTAAGCTGTTTCTCAATAGAAAAATAAAATTAATTTTGATAACATAATACATGTACAGGGTACAGCACGCACAGCACGATTTAGCAAGAAATCACTCGGATCCGACGTCGGTGAAATCAAGAAAATGTCGGAGAAATTAAAAAAAGTCGGTGTTGACACCGCGAAATGTCCGAGAAAAATCGAACACGGTGATTTACTATAAAACACTGACAAAACACTGACATTGACGATTAAACGCCGCGAAATAAAGAAATGGGATATTAACCTTTATTTGTATGTTCTTGAGACTGTCATTTTTGATAATATGAATGATTCATAGCAAATACTTATTTTCTTTTTCAGGTGTGCAAGCTATGTGACCATTTTTTGTTCTTTAATTCTGATATTTGCTTTTGTTTTAATCTATTATGTTAAGAAAACAATGCCGGTACAAACGTTTAGTATTATGTGATCATTACCATTTATAAGCTTGTGTTGTATTATTTTGTTAATTAAAATAAATTTGTTCTTTTGAATGCAAGCTTGGTATCCCGAGTTAATTTGCTTTCGGGTGTTCAATTAATGTTGACTTGGCAAGTTCACCTGTTACAAAAGTTTCTAGATCCCCAAAAGCACGCTTTGATCGATAGCATTTGGAAACCTTTCTAGATTCTCGTTCACGTGAAAAATATGTGTACAAATCAGAAATGGAACTTTTATTAAAGGTAAAATAACACGTGGCTTGCAAGGGGATTAACGACATACAAATACGAAAAAGCACGTTTGCTTTAGATAAAAAATTACATCAAATTTTTTTTTCAATCATTCTCGGTGTGTTTTTAAATCAATCCCTCAGCCTCAGGTAACTGTGTATTTGACCTTTTAGTGACCGAGTTCAATGTGTGCACTACATAAAAACAGACACATCTGACTCCGTACATTGATAAAACACAGGTGATTAAAAAAAATAACACCGATATAAACCAATTGAAATGTTGCGATTAGACGGATTTATATAGTAGGACTACTATATAAATCCCCGGATTAGGTAATATACGCAAAACAAGATGCATGCTCAGCCTCATAAATCCTATAAATAAAATGTATGCCATGCTGGCATCCCTGAAAAAAAACCGGTATCAAATTGAAATATAAAATACGAAATATTAAAAAAACAAAACTAAGCAACAAAAAACAAAAGAACACATGAAGTACAGTTACATGTACGTGTATACACGTATGATTTTCGCCGCGGTGTTGTCACTGACAATTAAAATATTTCACCGACATTTAGGTCCTAATTTGTAAATTTTCGCGGTGAAAGTTTCACCGTGATTTCACCGACATTTTACGGTGATTTTATGACATATCACCCACATTTCACTGCGAAAAAACACCGACCAAGGTGATTTCTTGCTAAAACGTGCTGTGCGTGCTGTATATCTTAATTGTCAAACTCGATCCTACACTAATTTAGTGTTTCGGCGTTTTAATAAGACATGCCATTCGGGGTTGGCCGGGAATTTCCAGTGGTAATTACCGGGAAATACTCTAAATTTGAGCTCAAGTGGGAAATACTGGGAAATATGATTTTCAGATGTGATTAATTTCTTCAAAGTTGCTAAAAACTTAACATTTTAACACACATTGTCGAAAATTACATCAGTTTAATAAATATGGGTATACCGCCTAGATGTAGGACCATTAAGAAGGACTTCAGGAAACTTTTGAAATTGTAATCTTCATATAAACATAATATTTATACAAAAGACTGATTAAAAACATTTTAAAACTGTCACCACAATTTTATATCTACACTTTTCAGTTCAATCATACAGTTTCAGAGTTTCAATTAATAGCTGATTGTTTTGCCAGGTTGTATAAATGTAATCTAATATCCTAAGGGCATTTCCTTTATGCTATAATAATGACTAACTTTTTTAATTTGTTTTTACAAACTAATTAACACATCTTCAATAACCTTTAGAAAAGATTAAAAAAACAGTTAAGGCATATAACAGTGATCAGACATGGGGTAATCGTAATTTGTAATTGTAATCAGTTGTAATCGATTACATTTTTTCATGTAATCGGATGTAATCTGTAATCAGCCATTTTTAGATTACATGTAATCATAATGTAATCGATTACATTCATTTTGACCCTGTAATCGATTACATTCATTTTGACCCTGTAATCATGATTACATTTAGATTACTTTTCATCATTTTGACTTATTTTTTCTTAACTGAAACATATATCTCCTTAGATATTTAATGTATGATATATGTAAATGAATTTTCTTCATGGAATTTATTTAGCAAATAATGTAGAATGGTTTACTAGAAAACATATAAAGTTTATTGACATCTAAATAAAAAAATATGTTATGAAATTCAATTGTTAAAAACTAAAAAAAAAACTCTATTAAAATAAAGTGGCAATCACAACATGATCAAAAGATATTCTTCTATGTTTAATTGCAATCAAAACTATCACAAGTACAAAAAAAATATTAAGTATGGCTTCAAAGACTTGATATCCAAACAAAATAGTCTCTCAATTTCAATTTCTTTGGGGTTTAAAAATTTCAGTGAAAACAGCTCTAAAATTTTAAATTATATTTTATTAAACCTATTTACATAAATTAAAGATTTAGTTTTCATATTTAGACTGAGAAATTATGCATATTTTTAAGCAAATTTTTAGATTCAGAATGACTTGTTTTTTTTGATTTTCTGAATTATATATCAAGGACACCCAAGGAAATGGTGTGAAATTTAGTAATGATGATTGTTACATAATTTGGTGATCACTCAGTGTTTTAGAATTTATCCTAATTTATTCAAGGAAACTTAAATCCAAATGATAACAGTGATTACTAGTGTTTTATAATTTATCTTGGGTAAATTATGAAGATTTTACAAACAGATTAACTCAAGTTAATTAACCGCCAAGGGTGGAGAGAAGGGGGACCCGAATCGTAACCCTTGGCTAGCGAAGATGGTCTATATTATACTCCAAATAAATGTTCAATTTGCTTATTTATAAGAAGATATACATGTATCACAATAATCTGGAACTCAAAGAAATTTACACTATGCACAATAAACAAGTGCACAGTTTGTACAGGTTCATGTACCATTATATTTGTAAATTAAGAATCAATCTTATTTTCCAGTATTTACCGGTAAATACCAGTATTTTCCTGCCGTTCTGGGAAATATGAGTATTTCCCGCTTTTTTGCCAACCCTGATGCCTTCGTCAGGGATCTGTCATCTGCCTTTTCCAAGTTTGTATATCTATTTATTTTCGAGGAGGTCAATATGTCCCTCAAGTTTCTATGCTTTTTATAAGCAATAATTGGTTCCTTTGTAAAAATGTCTTTACAGATCTCGTTATGTATTAACAATTGCCAATGTTTGACTAGACACTGTTTTATCTTTCTGATACATGGCCATGGGTTATACAGTACAGTCAGAGACATACCGGTAGCGTGATAAATCATTGTGATAGACATACCACTCATCTTAGTGATTTGGATATATCTTTTGTTCTATTAAATATATCTTCAAAATTTCTTTTACATTTAGAGTGTTACTTACTATCATCCAAAAGGCATGTCAGAATAAGTAAATGGATTAAACAGACCAAAAGATATATCAGTATCACTAAGAAGAGTGATAATCACTCGTCTATCACAGTGATTTATCACTCTATGTCTCTGACTGTACTGTATTTAGTTGAAAGCACCAAAGGAATTTCTTTCGTATGTTTTTTGCTTTTCTTGTTTAAAAATTCGGCTCTGTTATTAGATAATGCCTGATTTATATTGTCATCAATTTCAAGTTCGTTGTAGCCTCTTTTTATCAAGTTCAATTTGAAGCTTGAAAGGATTGTTTGTAATTCACGGCAAGCCCCAGAAATTTATGTAAACTCAATTTATTATTCCTCCGTGTCCAATTTTAAGTCTGAACATGTTACTTTAATCGTACGGATGAAAGCGCAAATATGATTCTGACACGGAATCTGACTCTTTTACATACAGATCGACAATCGCACGTAAGAAAGCACTAGCATGATTATGACGCTTTAAATCGAAAGTAACTGGTTCCGTTAACAGAATTAAAAAAAATAACCAGTCTACATCGGATTTAGAATTCAAAACAGCTTTTGCCATTTTGGTAAAGAATAAAATTTACTAGCCCACCGGGCTATGCTTATCGGAACTTTAACTAGCCCCGATCATTTTTTACTAGTCTCGGGCTAGCGTTAGTGTCGAACCCTGACAGTGTAGGATAACTTTTTCACACAGGGCCTTGTTGACTATTCATGTCTATCCATAAACAAATGCAGATATCTTTTTCACCCCCACTTGCTTCCAGTCCTATACTTGTGTTGTTAAATCCATATGATATGCCAAAAACATGTATGGCTCAAATATATTGGAAGAAAAAAGAAAAGGCTTCCAATGCAAAAATATAATGAAATCTTTTTGTGAACGGTTTTCACTTTAATATTGTAATATTTTTGGACACAGGTCTATATCCGTTCCATGATAAATAGGATAAATAGAATTAAAATATTTTCAGTGGGGATAGCATTAGAAAGGTCATTGCATTTTCACTATGGAAAAGTGACTTGTGTTGTGTGCTGTATCAGAGTCCATGAATATTTTTTTTTCATATGTCGGACAATTGAACTGACAACATTTAGAAATTTGTCAATCCGAAAAAACTTGTCCGTCTGTATCTCTTTTTAATAAAAGGTGAAAAAATCATTCGTTCCTATTAAAACACATTCATAGATTTAATATACTTTAATTGAAATAATCTTTATTCAATGCACACCTCCAAATACTTGTGAACATTTATGAAAATCTGATTCTAACTCTGCTCGCAATATGACTCACTATCCATCTCACTCATAGCCTCACTTTCTACACCACTCTCATGTTCACTCTCCCTCTCAATTTTCTTTCTCATTGTCATTCTCAATTTTTGTAAATAAAATTTAGCCCAGTATGAATAGATGTTTCTTACTTTAAACCTGTGACATGTTTTCATCAAAGAATTCACATCACACTTAGCAGGTCATGACCTTTTCATCAACTTTTTTTAGACATGTCCGATCATTTGTCCAGCAGCTCAGGAAATTCTTTTTCCGATTTACCTCATAATTGTTTTATTTTTCTTCTATTATTTTTCTCTTAAATTCAGTTTTAGCCACTGAGTGAAATACAGTCGGCCAAGATAAACATGTACCATGCTTTTTATTTGCATGTATTCAGAATTCGTAGGTTTCGTATACTACTGGAATGAACAAGTTAGTGTTCCGAGTGGTTTTTAGTTTTAATTCAATAACAGTTATTTGTAGCTGACACAAATTTCTGGGAAAATAAAAACAACACTGAATTATCTTTTCAGACGTTTGGACAACATATAGATTGTTTTTAACATTGTCTGACATTTTGATTTTTTTTCTCAGCCGAAAAAAACGACACTTTTCAAGAACTCTGTTATATCCAATAAATCATTGCAGATAGATCATATTTTAGTCCTGATTCTAAAAATATCACAATTTTAAAACAAATAATTAAGACTTGAGCTTCATCAATAAATAAATTATTAATCACTGATTAATTAATGATTTGAAATATCATAGTGTGGGAAACCATTTTTTAAAGTTACTCGCCAATCTGGCTAGTAACTATTGAAATCTACTTGCCAAAATTAAATTTCACTAGCCAACTATAGGGAGAGATCCCTCATTTGAACACATCATATTTTCCATGACACAAGTGTCCAATTTTCCTCATATGTTCAGCACACAGGGAACACCACATTCCCTTGTTCTCATCATGCATCAACTACTTTCTCCTATTTTCCATTTAGAAAAAAAATTTCTCACTGTCTTTGGGTTAACATCTTTTTCAGGTGAAGGTTTTCCTTTTGGCTTAAAATTACTTTAAACAAATTTCATGTTGGATTTAGTTTCATTCCTAATTCAAATTTTCCGCCAAGGGCAACATTTAGAACTTTTAGGATACAAAAATATATTAACAAAATAAGCATACCATTTCAGATCAAAGATGTACGATTATTTCAGTAAATAATTACCAACTTCAGTTAAATTTTGGCTACGACATGGTAACATGTTTTAAATAACAAAGCATCAGCCATCTGTTTTTAATGGTATTTTATAGGTATCTCATTCATGATTTCTAATATGAAACAATAAGAAAATAACAACAAAGATCAGGACAAGCGCACACAAGTTTTTAGTGTTTCCATAAAAACAGTGATGGCGACCGCAACAAAAAACGAGTGGCAATTTGAATAAAAACTTATGTTTCGGTACTATTTTATCGGAACACGTCAGTGAATCACGCTCAATCAATCCATTCAATCAATTTCGGCCTATTTATTTTGTTTCATCAACTGGCGAGCAGTAAATTATCGTATTTCGCCCAGACATACTCGCCAGAATGGCTAGTACTTGGACTGAAATACTCGCCAAGATAATTTTACACTCGCATTCAATGGCGAGTTGGCGAGCAGTGGTTTCCCACACTGATATGATACATGATCTTTGATTGACATGGACATATGTTGCATATTATTGTTCTAAGAATTGTGATCTATTTAGTAGATGTATACAGGATATAAAACATTAAGACTTGAATCTTCTTGAACACTCACTTTTTCAATTTCTATGAAATATTTATATTAATGAATTCTGGTTCCATGCTGTAATTAACCTGATACCTTCAAGGTATTTGTTTTTCACATATACCGATAGCACCAAAGCAATTAAGAATTTAGTGTGTTTTTATTTACATCATTGGAACATGTCGACCAAGTCAAGAATAAATTCTTATGTATGCCATGAAGGAGAAACATTTCTTAGATGATTATTAAGTTCTTATTTAAGGTACAAAATAATAGTTAGCATTACATGACTGGTAACTGCAGGGGGGAAAAAATAGGAAATTACTTCTGTTGATCATGACAAATTTTTAATAGAAGAACAGGGCTTTCAATATTTTTCAAGTCTACCAGTACTTCATTAGTTACAGGAGGTACTTTTTATTGAAATTTGAACAATTAGCATGAATATCTTACAACACTCTTTAAAATCAGGAGGTACAAAAAATGTACCAAAGACCATTTTAGCCAGGTAAAAGTACAAAAATGTACCTGGTGCTGCCTCTTATTGAAAGGCCTGGAAGAATCATTTCTACAATGGTTGATTTTGTTGTGTCACAGACATAAGCCAGGACCTCAATGTCCAGAGTTGTATGATATGGTCTATCAATCTTTTTTTTACATTCTATGATTTGAGGTGATAGAATGAATGTTTGTTTTGTTAATATTGGTTAAATTGTTGACCATCACTGTTTATATGCATACTTTCTTTTTTTAATTGATGGAATTTAATCAAGCTAAATTTACCATATACTGGCAGGACTTTCAATATATTTTTTTAAGTATACCAGTACTTCACTATTTACAGGCAGTGTAATTTTTATGAAAATTTGAAAAATGTTCATGCATATCTTATTCAACACTCTTTAAATTCAGGAGGTATCAAACCAACAACCATTTTCTGCCTTTATATTTTACATGTATAGTCTGCTGAATAAGTTTCTTTTAATGTTTCATCTGCTTGCAGTTGTTACTGTACATGTCGCCATGTTGCTTTTCGAAATTATGTGGTAGGGGAAATAGATCTTGTTGAGACCGTGAATTATATACTAATGATCAAAATTTTGCCTTTACACAGCTACCAGTCGCCATTTTATTGTATATACACTGATTCTATGTGAAGTCGTTAAACCTAATAAATTTCTAGAAAATTGTAGGAGGTAAGTGTGTGAGTGATTGTTGTTTAATGCCAATTCAGCAATTTTGTAGCTATATATAGCTATATTATGGCGAGAACAAGTTAATTTTCAATGAGATGATGATGAGGTCCACTTTGTTCTAGACCAACACTCTGAGTTGGATTTTTATAGTATTAGCTTACTGTCATACTGAAACAACAGTCCGCGGGCAGACATGTCGCTCAACTCGGACACATTATCCTGATTCCGAGCCAACCAGTCTTAACAAAGAAGCAACAAATACCAATTTTATAGTCTTTGGTTTTACCCGATCAGGCCTTGAACCCACGATCTACTGCACTCGAGGCGAGCATGCTAACCATTACGCCACCGATGAGGTTTGTAGGAGGTAAGATAATTGTCTTATATCTTGTATTCATCTTGTGTTACAGAAACATGAGGTTGATATTATTGGGACTGTTATTTCTGGTACTGGCAGTCAGAGCTAGTAAGCCACGTGATGCAAATCTTGAAGACAATGAGTTTGCAGAATTTGAAGATTTAGATGAGGGTAAATATAGTTAAATTATTAAATTAAATTTTTTTAAATGGAGCATTTCCTCAAATGTAAAATAGTGTGTTTTTAGCATTTAATGTAGTTGATCTATGGTATTACTACTATTTAAGTGAACGATGAGGGTGTGTTGACAGTAGTAACTGGTATTTTTTTACCATGCTTGGGGAGGTAACTGGTATTATTTGACTTTTCAGATGAGAGTGTGTTTGTGGTGATAAATACCCATTACATACATAGTGTGTTGGTACAAGACTTTGTATCAGGTCGAGCCTGTTGTGTGAACCAGTATCACTATGAGTTGTGATATCGTTAGTTCACGCAACAGGCAAGACCTGATATAAAATCTTATACCAAAACACTATTTATGTAATAAGTTTATCTAACATTTCAATAAAAACGAATTTTAAACAAATATTGAAATAACAAGGGTTGAATTAAAATTTGTACAATACTCTTGAGGGAGACTACATTTCGTACATGACGTCACGTTATATTTGCCGTTCATTCAACAATGCCATGTTACTGTGTTTTCTCTCATATTCCAATAATATGACGTCATGACAAAGTAGTTTGGCAGAGAACGTCTCTTGCAACGTCGCACCATTCTTTTATCTTCACAGTGTGGTGATGCAACTTGTATCAGACCGGCTACTTTCGTTAAGTGCAAAGGAAAACGTACATTTGTACATAATGTTAGATAACTTGTATTATTTAACACTACACTTCAGATTAGGATTTGTTTGCAGAGGTAACTAATATTATTTGATAATTAACATGAGTGTAACATATATTTAGGGGGATATAGCATGGTATTATTTGACATTTCAGACGAGGGTGCATTTGAGGAGACAAAACAAGAAGAAGTGAAGGAGAAGAAAACAGAAGAAAAAGTTGATGATACTGTAACAGATGAAGAAGATGATGAAACCACTGTTGAGGTATACTATTATATAGCTAATCAAACATTTATTGCTAGGTTTGCATGTACAGTCAAACCCCGTTAAACTGCCACCATTTGTTCAGCAATAATTTGGCATTATAACAAGTTTGGCAATAAACTGATGGAAGCCTTAAACCAGAAGTATGGACATGGACATAATGTTTATAATGACAATCGGAAATAGAATGACAAATTTACGGATGGTGATTGTTAACTGATAAGAAATCAATAAATAAACATAAATTTATTTTAGCTTATAGAAACAATATTTCATGATACTAATATGAAATACAGAAATTATTGTTTGTAAATAAAGTTTTTGTAAGTTATCGAACTTATTTACACGTACAATGTCATTTGCTGGGAGTTCCATGATCCTCCTGAGAATCAGAATTTCGTTTCTTTTATATGATAAATGGAAGAATTCAAAGCTATGAGAATATAGAATTTTTTTAAAATGTTTATTTCAAGAAGATTGCAATATGGCATCAGTGCTAAAAATAACGATAACAAATATTTTCCCACGGCAAACTGCTGCAAACACTAGACTAGAGTTAGTTAAGAAAACATGTTTCATGATATAAATTTCAGGTCAATATGAAGCTAACAGTAGTTAGAATATGGTGTTTGACGCTTGACAGTGGAGAGCTTTCCCACCATCTTACAAGTCATCTTAAAAAAACTTTTTAAAAATCATAGAACTGGCATTAGAAAATAAAGCCTGGTTTATGAAGAGGGGTGGGGTTGTGGTGTTTAATGCAACTTTCAACAATATTTCAGTTATATCATGACAGTTAGTTTTATTGGTGGAGGAAACCAGACTACCAATTTTAAAGTCTTTGGTTTGACCAGACCGAGACTCGAACCCACGATCTACCACACTCGATGTGAGAACGCTAACCATTACACCACAGATGCAGTTTAAATAATTCTTTTGATATTTGTATATATAGTGTACTAAAATTTCTCATAATGAGCAAGCTTCTAACATGGTGTTAATTGTTGTTTGATATAAGAAATATATATATTTAGATTTAATAATTGTTTTATTTTTTCAGACGGAGGATGATGAATTTGAACATTTTAACGATGAAGAAGAATTCGTGGGGTTTGACCCAGAAAGGGAGACAACTAAGCCTAAAGATAAATTTGACCTAAAAATGGCAACAGTTAGTATTGTAATTGATTTCATTTAGTCTCTACATGGCAATACTAGTAAACTAACATAAAACAATGCCATGTACTGATACAGTAAAACCTTTCTAAACCGAACCCCTATGGGACAGAAGAATTTGTTCAGTTTAGACAGGTATTTGGTTTACACAGGTTCAAATTACATAGACATTTAGTAGATGGGATTGTACAGTCTGTCTGGTTTAGACAGGTTTTTGGTTTACTCAGGGTTCAGTTTAGACAGGTTTTTGGTTTACTCGGGGTTCAGTTTAGACAGGTTTTTGGTTTACTCAGGGTTCAGTTTAGACAGGTTTTTGGTTTACTCAGGGTTCAGTTTAGGCAGTTTTTTGGTTTACTCAGGGTTCAGTTTAGACAGGTTTTTGGTTTACTCAGGGTTCAGTTTAGGCAGTTTTTTGGTTTACTCAGGGTTCAGTTTAGACAGGTTTTTGGTTTACTCAGGGTTCAGTTTAGGCAGTTTTTTGGTTTACTCAGGGTTCAGTTTAGACAGGTTTTTGGTTTACTCAGGGTTCAGTTTAGGCAGGTTTTTGGTTTACTCAGGGTTCAGTTTAGGCAGGTTTTTGGTTTACTCAGGGTTCAATTTAGACAGGTTTTTGGTTTACTCAGGGTTCAGTTTAGGCAGGTTTTTGGTTTACTCAGGGTTCAGTTTAGACAGGTTTTTGGTTTACTCAGGGTTCAGTTTAGGCAGGTTTTTGGTTTACTCAGGGTTCAGTTTAGGCAGGTTTTTGGTTTACTCAGGGTCCAGTTTAGGCAGGTTTTTGGTTTACTCAGGGTTCAGTTTAGACAGGTTTTTGGTTTACTCAAGGTTTGGTGTAGACAGGCTTCTCTGTATTAAATAGAGGAATTTACATAGTTATTATGGAATTGTTAATGGGGATTTTGATTCTATATAGGGGCCATCATGGTCGTGATAGTTGGATTTACTACTAACTATGCAATCAGTGCCTATCACCACTAACCTTGTGAGTTCAAATCCCGTTCGCAGTGAGGTGTACTAGATACAACATTATGTGATATAAGTTTGTCAGTGACATACGGCAGGTAGGTGGTTTTCTTCGGGTACTCCGGTTTCCTCCACCAATAATACTGATCGCCATGATATAGCTGAAATATTGTTGAAAGTGACGTTAACAAGATATATACCCCCCCTTGATTCTATGTATGAATAGAGTACACAGAAAGTTGTGATGTCTGTACACAAGAATAAATTCACTATTGTAAACACAATGTTAATTTTTTATCAAGCTTTCAACAATATATAGAAATAAAGAAGATAGAAGTTAAAATAATTATCAATAATTATGATAACAGCTTCATTTGATCTCTCTCAGTGATATTGGGTCAAAAAAAAAATATGTGTGTTTCCGTTCGACCGACAGACCCTAACATTTTTTATGTTTCCGACTTCAACAATTTTCTTCGTTTCCTTGTACATTTGATCGATGTTTGGAACCAAAAACATTGTACTGCATGTCAAATAATTAATAAGCTGTAGTAAGAAAGAAACAAGTTTGTGTGATTTTAGAGGAAGTAGCATACTTGTAGACCTGTTTAAAAAAAAAATCCCGACCTACCGACCCTAATTTTGAAGACCATGCAATCGGAAACACACATCTATTTTTTTTTGGCCTTGTCAGTATCAACGAACTGACTGTGATACTGGAAATTATCTGTCAGCATGACATTACCGATAAAAACTAACATCAGTTTTGAAGGACTTGTCGCGATACTAGTGATAATGTCCATCTCGACCTTCAAAACTGCCAAGATACTATATATAGTGTATTGACAATCCAAGATATGCCTGAGCCAATTTGGCAGGAATTTTTACACTGAGAAATATATTTTCATTCCCAAATTCTGACATATAGGCAATCATATACAAATATACAATTACCTGATTAGTCCATGTATAAAGCTATTCATATTTATTTTGAAAAATAATAATATAAAGATATAATTTTCTTTCTTTTTTATATAATAGATACCTGAAAGGACATTATGTACTCAATAAATGAAACAACCAGCCAGTATTAAATTTAAGTCTTCATATACCAGTAACCATGTGTACTATATGTAATATACACCTTTATTTAAACTTCTTGTTATTTTCAGGTTCCACCACACTTGAGGACAAATTGGGACAGCTTTGTCATAGAAATACTCATGTTAGCAGGACTTGGAGTATATCTACTCAATTTTCTACATGGTAAAAATAATAACCACAAACTAGCTCAAGCTTGGCTTAATTCACACAGAACAATACTAGAAGAACAATTCAGCATTGTTGGTGAGTCACTAAGTTTAACACGTCTTTTAATTAAGTGTTGTTGTTAAATCTTATATTGGGGCTGTTGTGGTGGTCGTGATCGTGCACATGTGGTAGTTAGATTTACAACTTCCTGTGCAATCAGTACTATCTGTCACCACTAAGTTGAGAGTTTGAATCCCGCTGATGGTGAGGTGTACTTGATACGACATTATGTGATAAAGTATGTCAGTGACTAGTGACAGGTCAGTGGTTTTCTCGAGGTACTCTCATTTCCCCCACCACTAAAGCTGACCACCACGATATAGCTGAAATATTGTTGAAAGTGGTGTTAACACCATAACCCTAACCCCTGTATTTGTTTTGGACATGTCATTTTATTGTTAGGATACCCCTCTTCCTAATGTCATTTTATTGTTAGGATACCCCTCTTCCTAATGTCATTTTATTGTTAGGATACCCCTCTTCCTAATGTCATTTTATTGTTAGGATACCCCTCTTCCTAATGTCATTTTATTGTTAGGATACCCCTCTTCCTAATGTCATTTTATTGTTAGGATACCCCTCTTCCTAATGTCATTTTATTGTTAGGATACCCCTCTTCCTAATGTAATTTTATTGTTAGGATACCCCTCTTCCTAATGTCATTTTATTGTTAGGATACCCCTCTTCCTAATGTCATTTTATTGTTAGGATGCCCCTCTTCCTAATGTCATTTTATTGTTAGGATACCCCTCTTCCTAATGTCATTTTATTGTTAGGATACCCCTCTTCCTAATGTCATTTTATTGTTAGGATACCCCTCTTCCTAATGTCATTTTATTGTTAGGATACCCCTCTTCTTAATGTCATTTTATTGTTAGGATACCCCTCTTCCTAATGTCATTTTATTGTTAGGATGCCCCTCTTCCTAATGTCATTTTATTGTTAGGATACCCCTCTTCCTAATGTCATTTTATTGTTAGGATACCCCTCTTCCTAATGTCATTTTATTGTTAGGATACCCCTCTTCCTAATGTCATTTTATTGTTAGGATACCCCTCTTCCTAATGTCATTTTATTGTTAAGATACCCCTCTTCCTAATGTCATTTTATTGTTAGGATACCCCTCTTCTTAATGTCATTTTATTGTTAGGATACCCCTCTTCCTAATGTCATTTTATTGTTAGGATGCCCCTCTTCCTAATGTCATTTTATTGTTAGGATACCCCTCTTCCTAATGTCATTTTATTGTTAGGATACCCCTCTTCCTAATGTCATTTTATTGTTAGGATACCCCTCTTCTTAATGTCATTTTATTGTTAGGATACCCCTCTTCCTAATGTCATTTTATTGTTAGGATGCCCCTCTTCCTAATGTCATTTTATTGTTAGGATACCCCTCTTCCTAATGTCATTTTATTGTTAGGATACCCCTCTTCCTAATGTCATTTTATTGTTAGGATACCCCTCTTCCTAATGTCATTTTATTGTTAGGATACCCCTCTTCCTCCTCTTCTCTTCCTGTTTTTCTCATACAAGCTCATTTTTCTCAATATTGAAACTTCATTGAACACAAACTGTTTATGCTTAACAAAGGTTATATATTGCCTGAAGGTGATGATGCTTATTATTTAAAACATGTTTAATTCAATGTCTGTAGATTTCTGAAATATCTAAGTCACTACAGTCAGTGGATAAAAACACAGTTTAAACAAAAATTTGAAAAGAAAAATATTTGAATTGTAGCTTTTAACCTTGTTTTGTTTTAAGAAGAGTTTGAAGATACCAAAGGGGTAATCAGAATCTATAAATAGAAGGAGGACAGACACCACAATGGCCAAAAGAAAAAGGACAAACAATGATCTACAAAACATACACATAAAACTAAAGATCGAGTAACACGAACCCCACTAAAAACCGGGGGTGAACTTGGGTGGTCCGAAAGGGTAGGCATGTTTTACATTGCACAAACTAAAACTAAGTATTTATTGAACATGATGCTTCAGATACATGTACATGTATGTTGTTTCAGGTGATGATGGGACAAGTAAAGAAGCTCAGTCAGGGACATTTATTAAAGAATCAGAGAATGTGTATGCCCTATGGTGTAGTGGAAGGTCATGTGTAGAAGGCATGTTGGTGGAATTAAAACTAATTAAAAGACAGGATCTGATTAGTACCATTGCTGGTTTCATGAAACCTGTTTCAGACCAGATTGTAAGTCAACATAATATTTGGCACCAAAATTCTGTCAATATATTAATACTTGTTTTTGGTAGATGATGGAAGCAAATTATTTTTCTTGACAGAACTACTTTGAGGTCTAAATTCTTGTGAAATTCCTTCCTGCACTTTATAGAACAGATTCTACTTAGTGATTAAATTTGCTGGACAATAATCATTTTCAGTTTAACTGGTGTGGGAAGGAAGTGATTTACTGCTATCATACCATGTTGTGTCCAGTGTATTCCTTTATTGTCATGGAGAGACCATACTAAGCTGTTTAATTTATTTTTCTACATATGACCATTAATTTCTTAAGATGTATAGATATTAAATCTATTAGAAGTATCCATTATAGTTTATTTTCCATAGAATAATGGTCTACAGTTATAATATAAGTACGTTCTGTGTTTTGAATATCATGAGTAACCCAAAATCGCAGTTAGTCACATATGTGATGTACATGAGTGAATTATCATTGTTCAGTTAGTCACGTACATGAGTGAATTATCATTGTTCAGTTAGTCACATACATGAGTGAATTATCATTGTTCAGTTAGTCACGTACATGAGTGAATTATCATTGTTCAGTTAGTCACGTACATGAGTGAATTATCATTGTTCAGTCAGTCACATACATGAGTGAATTATCATTGTTCAGTTAGTCACGTACATGAGTGAATTATCATTGTTCAGTTAGTCACGTACATGAGTGAATTATCATTGTTCAGTTAGTCACGCACATGAGTGAATTATCATTGTTCAGTTAGTCACGTACATGAGTGAATTATCACTGTTCAGTTAGTCACGTACATGAGTGAATTATCATTGTTCAGTTAGTCACGTACATGAGTGAATTATCATTGTTCAGTTAGTCACGCACATGAGTGAATTATCATTGTTCAGTTAGTCACGTACATGAGTGAATTATCATTGTTCAGTTAGTCACGTACATGAGTGAATTATCATTGTTCAGTCAGTCACGTACATGAGTGAATTATCATTGTTCAGTCAGTCACGCACATGAGTGAATTATCATTGTTCAGTCAGTCACGTACATGAGTGAATTATCATTGTTCAGTTAGTCACGTACATGAGTGAATTATCATTGTTCAGTCAGTCACGTACATGAGTGAATTATCATTGTTCAGTCAGTCACGCACATGAGTGAATTATCATTGTTCAGTCAGTCACGTACATGAGTGAATTATCATTGTTCAGATAGTCACGTACATGAGTGAATTATCATTGTTCAGTCAGTCACGTACATGAGTGAATTATCATTGTTCAGTTAGTCACGTACATGAGTGAATTATCATTGTTCAGTCAGTCACGTACATGAGTGAATTATCATTGTTCAGTCAGTCACGCACATGAGTGAATTATCATTGTTCAGTCAGTCACGTACATGAGTGAATTATCATTGTTCAGTTAGTCACGTACATGAGTGAATTATCATTGTTCAGTCAGTCACGTACATGAGTGAATTATCATTGTTCAGTCAGTCACGTACATGAGTGAATTATCATTGTTCAGTGAGTCACGTACATGAGTGAATTATCATTGTTCAGTCAGTCACGTACATGAGTGAATTATCATTGTTCAGTTAGTCATGCACATGAGTGAATTATCATTGTTCAGTTAGTCACGTACATGAGTGAATTATCATTGTTCAGTTAGTCACGTACATGAGTGAATTATCATTGTTCAGTTAGTCACGTACATGAGTGAATTATCATTGTTCAGTTAGTCACGCACATGAGTGAATTATCATTGTTCAGTCAGTCACGTACATGAGTGAATTATCATTGTTCAGTTAGTCACGTACATGAGTGAATTATCATTGTTCAGTTAGTCATGTACATGAGTGAATTATCATTGTTCAGTTAGTCACGCACATGAGTGAATTATCATTGTTCAGTTAGTCACGCACATGAGTGAATTATCATTGTTCAGTTAGTCACGTACATGAGTGAATTATCATTGTTCAGTTAGTCACGTACATGAGTGAATTATCATTGTTCAGTCAGTCACGTACATGAGTGAATTATCATTGTTCAGTTAGTCACGTACATGAGTGAATTATCATTGTTCAGTTAGTCACGTACATGAGTGAATTATCATTGTTCAGTTAGTCACGTACATGAGTGAATTATCATCGTTCAGTTAATAAGTTATTTATTTTTTATATGCATGAGTAGTTATACTATTTTATTAAATAGTTTTTACACTTTAGAAAAGGAACATGTTTTTCAACGTCTGTCACTCAGTTATATTTTCAATAGTAATGAAGTTGGTACTCTGTAAAATAAAGGTATTTCTTTCACTTTGAAATCTGGATATTTCATGAGCATCTCTGTAATAATTATTTTTAACATATTCATTCTGTATGGTTGTTAGTTGTAGCTAGGAATTAACCTTTGATATCAATATGTACTTTTAAAGTGTGAATTTAGTGGAACAAACTGTACATTTGGTTAACAATACTCTAAAATATTTGAATTTCATTTTCAGATTATACAAATAGATATGGACCACAAAGTTATGGATAAATTTGTATTTGCCGTCGCTCAGAAACGATCATGTGCCAAGTTACATAAGGACTTAGTAGATCTTGTAAGTTTATAATACAGTGGAACATGTCTAATCTGACACACCAAGAGACCAGGGAAATATGTCCGATTGTACAGGATGTCGGAATACTCAGGTTTTATTTTAATTAACAGAAATACTTTGGGGCCATACATTTTTGTCGGATGTCACAGGATTTCAGAAAAATCAGGTGTAGGGTTGCACAAGTTGCACTGTATTTATGTTGGCTCTGAAACAATACTGTTTTTTTTATATCCGTGCGTAACAGATACTCATGTGTGGTGTAGTGTATTGGTACAACATTACATGAGATATGTCTTAAGTTTTCTCTTGGTACTTTAGCTACCTTCACCATCACTGATTGTTAAATACTGCTCATTTTAATCTACCTACACCATCACTGATTGTTAGATACTGCTCATTTTAATCTACCTACACCATCACTGATTGTTAAATACTGCTCATTTTAATCTACCTACACCATCACTGATTGTTAAATACTGCTCATTTTAATCTACCTACACCATCACTGATTGTTAAATACTGCTCATTTTAATCTACCTACACCATCACTGATTGTTAAATACTGCTCATTTTAATCTACCTACACCATCACTGATTGTTGAATACTGCTCATTTTAATCTACCTACACCATCACTGATTGTTAAATACTGCTCATTTTAATCTACCTACACCATCACTGATTGTTGAATACTGCTCATTTTAATCTACCTACACCATCACTGATTGTTGAATACTGCTCATTTTAATCTACCTACACCATCACTGATTGTTAAATACTGCTCATTTTAATCTACCTACACCATCACTGATTGTTAAATACTGCTCATTTTAATCTACCTACACCATCACTGATTGTTGAATACTGCTCATTTTAATCTACCTACACCATCACTGATTGTTAAATACTGCTCATTTTAATCTACCTACACCATCACTGATTGTTAAATACTGCTCATTTTAATCTACCTACACCATCGCTGATTGTTAAATACTGCTCATTTTAATCTACCTACACCATCACTGATTGTTAAATAGTGCTCATTTTAATCTACCTACACCATCACTGATTGTTAAATACTGCTCATTTTAATCTACCTACACCATCACTGATTGTTAAATACTACTCATTTTAATCTACCTACACCATCACTGATTGTTAAATACTACTCATTTTAATCTACCTACACCATCACTGATTGTTAAATACTACTCATTTTAATCTACCTGCACCATCACTGATTGTTAAATACTACTCATTTTAATCTACCTACACCATCACTGATTGTTAAATACTGCTCATTTTAATCTACCTACACCATCACTGATTGTTAAATACTGCTCATTTTAATCTACCTACACCATCACTGATTGTTAAATACTGCTCATTTTAATCTACCTACACCATCACTGATTGTTAAATACTGCTCATTTTAATCTACCTACACCATCACTGATTGTTGAATACTGCTCATTTTAATCTATCTACACCATCACTGATTGTTAAATACTGCTCATTTTAATCTACCTACACCATCACTGATTGTTAAATACTACTCATTTTAATCTACCTACACCATCACTGATTGTTAAATACTACTCATTTTAATCTACCTACACCATCACTGATTGTTGAATACTGCTCATTTTAATCTACCTACACCATCACTGATTGTTAAATACTGCTCATTTTAATCTACCTACACCATCACTGATTGTTAAATACTGCTCATTTTAATCTACCTACACCATCACTGATTGTTGAATACTGCTCATTTTAATCTACCTACACCATCACTGATTGTTAAATACTGCTCATTTTAATCTACCTACACCATCACTGATTGTTAAATACTGCTCATTTTAATCTACCTACACCATCACTGATTGTTAAATACTGCTCATTTTAATCTACCTACATCATCACTGATTGTTAAATACTGCTCATTTTAATCTACCTACACCATCACTGATTGTTAAATACTGCTCATTTTAATCCCAATCGTCAGGTCAGAGGCTACATTTATTAAAATTTTGCATTATTTTTCTTATTGCAAATTATAGCGAAATTAAAGGCTTGTGAGTAAAATGTACTGAACAATAGGATTGCAAGAGGGGAAAACTTGATAAAATTTTCATGTATGAAACTAGAAATTGTCCAGATTGATATGTGTTTAAAAGATAAATGGACTACAGATAGTAATGTGTTTAGAATTCTAATAGTATATATGTGGAATCAAGCCTGGGTCTGCTTTAAAATTCAACAAACTCATGGAAAAAACACATTGATGGTGTAATGGTTTGCAATGGTTAGCATGCTTATCTTGAGTGTGGTAGATTGTGGGGTCAATACTATATAATTGGTATTTGTTGCTTTTCAGTGAAGTACGCAGTATTTAGGAGCAAGAGCATAATTTTCTTCTGTCCACTCTGTTATGTAGTTGATGGTGGGTGCTGTAGCGTTTGGAATTATTCTTAAAAAGTTTTTGATGTTATAATACTATGTGATTTTATTTTTTTATAGAGTCAATTTACAGAGAAGAAAAATGGAGAGAAATATGATCTAGTCAGTTCTTATCAAATATTGAGTGAGATAGGGGAGGCAACTGTTGCTGTACTTGATAAAAAGGTAACACTAATGAGTTATCAAAGATTTTTAGACCAATTTTAAATGATATTTTAAGCAAACCAAACGGTGGATTTTGTACTTTTGATATTATCAAATGTTAGTCTTTGGTTTGAGTATGAGCTTCTGCTGAGAGGGTGATAATTATCATACAAAACAGTCAAATTCATATTTCATTTGACATCAGTTTTGTTTATTGAAAAAAAAACCTGAAGTACAAGTATAATATATACCAGATTTAAAAGGTAAAAAATATTTCTTCTTATCTTTCTACAAATATTAAATTCAAGAAATTAAATGTAAAAATATTAAATTTAAGAAATTAGTTTAAGGATATTAAATTTAAGAAATTAATAAAAAAAAATAGTAAATTTAAGAATATTAAATTTAAGAAATTAATAAAAAAAAAATATTAAATTTAAGAAATTAATTTTAGAATATTAAATTTAAGAAATCAATGTAGAAATATTAAAATTAAGAAACTAATGTATCTTACTGCACATAAATATGCTTTGGACAACATGATTTTTTAGCCTTTTTTGCAGGTAATGAAAATTAATAAAGATTGGATAGGTAAACTCAGATTATGTCCCCTTACTTAGTGTAGCTACATATACAGTACAATTGTGTAAATTTTGTAGGTTATTCAAGTTCTAAACAAATATGAAGGCCAAGTGGAGTATATGCATTTCTCTGATCAATATAGTGGACCCAAAGCACAAGAGTAAGTAGATTCTGACTATTATTTAAATGATGTTAAAACAGATAGAGCTGCTGCAGTTGGTCATCGGTATTTTAATCTTCACTGAAACTTTTTGTCCAGCTTAAACACGACTTTGGTCCGGATGGATCACTGTTAAAGTTATATATAACAGAATCACACTCCTTCCTAATCCTATAATAATTTTTTTTTTCAAACGTTTACTGTCAATGTCAGGGCTTTCAATATTTTTTCAAGTCAACCAGTACTTCACTATTTACAGGTGTTAATTTTTATTAAGATTTGAAAAATTGTCATGAATATCTTATACAACACTCTTTAAAATCAAGAGGTACCAAAGACCATTTTAGGCAGGTAAAAGTACCTCTGGTACCACCCATTATTGAAAGGCCTGCAATGCGTTTTTTTTTTTATTTCTTCTTCGTTGTTTTAATGTAGGAAACAAAATCCTTTTTTTCCCATCAGCAAATCCTGGCAAATTTGAGTGGGAACTTTCATAGCTTTTTACTTCATTTTTTTTGTTTTTTTTTGTTTTTTGGGCAAATAAAAAAAAGTGAAATATCTAAATTAACCAATAATTAATCAACCAATCAGTCAAGTTTTATGTAGAACAGCCCCATGCTCTTCTGTATGTTAATTAACAATTAACTCATTCCTAAATCTGTGTGAAAAACACCTGTGAAACCAATATATTAGGAATTCCTGAATTCGTTTCGTTTTGAAATATTGGTCCACAAATTTTATTACCTTGATTATTTGAGCGACCAGAAGGGTATCATCAAACAGTGTTTCGCTCTTGGGATTTTTCTTGGACTGATATGAAACTGAGTATGATCCGATATTTTTATGAATTTTAAACTTTTACTTGAAAATATGGGCAATGTACACTCACAAATTTTATTTATAACTCTTCCTTCCATAAGTTGAGAATTATAATAGCTATTTAGCTCACCTTGCCAAAGGCAAAGTGAGCTTTTGCCATCACTTGGCGTCCGTCGTCTGTCGTCAGTCAACTTTTCACATTTTATTCTTCTCCTCTGAAACCTCTCAGCAAAATGAACTGAAACTTGGTAGGAAGCCTCTATGGAAGGTCCTCTCTAAAGATTGGTCATTTTGTCCTGATCTATTTACAAACATGGCCACCACAGGCAATTCTTGTTTCTGATTGGCTGATTTTGAAAAATCTTCTCCTCCGAAACCGCTTGCTCAAATGAACCGAAACTTGGTAGGAAGCATCTATGGAAGGTCCTCTATAAAGATTGCTAATTGCATCCCGATCCGTAAACAAACATGGCCACCACAGGCAATTCTTGTTTCTGATTGGCCGATTTTTAAAAATCTTCTCTTCCGAAAACGCTTGGCCAACTGAACCGAAACTTGGTAGGAAGCATCTATGGAAGGTCCTCAATATTGATAGCTCATTTCATCCCGATCCGTTTACAAACATGGCCACCAGAGGCAATTCTTGTTTCTGATTGGGCGATTTTTTTTAATCTTCTCCTCCGAAACCACTTTGCCAAATAAACCGAAACTTGGTAGGAAGCATCTATGGAAGGTCCTCTATAAAGATTGCTCATTTCATCCCAATCCATTAACAAACATGGCCGCCACAGGCAATTCTTCTTTCTGATTGGTTGATTTCTAAAAAAAAATTCTGCATTGTAGTAAACTGTTAAAAGGGAGATAACTCTTGCATTAAACTGTTAAAAGAAAGATAACTTGCCATTATCTCCCTTAGAAATTAACTAATGCTGATATAGTGTAGCATGTTTATACTATACATTACATGTAGGTATTCACATTTTAATATTCTTTTTAGTTCACTGTGCCAACGGCAATGTGGGCTTTTGGCATCACTTGGTGTCCGTTGTTTGTTGTCTGTCATCTGTTAACTTTTCACATTTTAATCTTCTCCTCTGAAACCCATCAGCCAAATGAACTGAAGCTTAGTAGGAAGCATCTATGGAAGGTCCTCTCTAAAGAGTGCACATTTTGTTATGATCCATTACCAAACATGGTCCTCCACAGGCAATTCTTGTTTCTGATTGGCCAATTTTATTTAATCTCCTCCTCTGAAACCGCTCGGCCAAATTAACCGAAACATGGCAGGAAGCATCTATGGAATGTCCTCTATGAAGATTGCTCATTTCGTCTCGATCGGTTAACAAACATGGCCACCACAGGCAATTCTTGTTTCTGATTGGTCGATATCTAAAAAATCTTCTCCTCTGAAACTGCCTAGCCAAATGAACCGAAACTTGGTAGGAAACATCTACATGTATGGAAGGTTGTGTATTAAGTTTCCTCAAAGCAGAATGAAAGGTGTAGCAATGAAATGAATATATTTGTATATCGTAATAAAATTGATTACTCATAAATAATTTCTTATTTTCAGTGAAAACCAGTCAGGCAAACTACCTGAAGTCAAGCCTGTCCTGACTTTCTGTTTCAATGGTAAGTTATTAATACCAAAAAAATGAGATTAATACACAAAGCTTAATGATGATAGGCTCTCATTGCAAAAGCAGATGTAAATTCATCATGGCCACAGATGCTCCAAACAATAGATATTGGATAATATTTTAATGATATTTGTATGCTTAATTTACATTAGATGTGTATGAAGATGAAAATTCTAACTTGCAAAGAGAAATAACTTACATTATGAAAAGAAAGTTGAAACAGTGTTGGCAAACAATTCCACCAATATAATATAAACTTAACAACTGCTGATGATCTCAAATACATTTATGCTATTTTTCTTCAGTGAAATAGTAATTTGAGACAACTGGAGTAATTTGGTGTAATAGTTACCATAATCGTCTCGCGTGTGGGTTAAATCCACGGTTGGGTCAAACCAAAGACTATAAACTTGATATTTATTGCTTCTCCACTAAGCATGAAGCATTAAGGAGAAAGAGCAAAGACTGGTTAGGCTCGGGATGAGAATACTAGAACAAAGCGGACTTCATGATCATTTCATTGAAATGTAACGTGTTCTCACCATGATATAACACTGTTAGACAGATTAAACAGATGTTACTACTAGATATAGCATTTATCGTTGATAACCAATGAGTAATTGTGACCCGTGCATCTCCTCTTATTATTTTAATTTGCATTCATGGAAATCTTTATCTTAAAAAATAAAACTGTTATTTGATTCAGATTAATCAAAATGACACGTGAATAACTCATGTCTATGAGAATTTCTCTGCCAGTTGGCCGATGGTTGATGTTTGGAGAGTATCAGATTGTGATGAGGTGTGAGTTACTGATTATGTTTTGAAATACTGGTAATTACAGGACTCTCAAGCTGTCGATAACAAGCTGTCGATAACAAAAAGTTTGGAGCACATGTATTACCATAGTCTATGTCATAAAAAAAATCCATCTAAATCTGTATTATGTAAATCCTATGATATGTTATTAATTATTTCAGTGCCTGGTAAAGGAAAATGTAAACCCACAGACATGGAGAAAATGTTACCTTTATTGAAACTTGTACTGTACTGTGTGGATAAAATCAGCCGTTTACAACTAGGAAAGGAGGTCAGTATTAGTAATCTTAAGTTACTGTTCACAACTAGGAAAGGAGGTCAGTATTAGTAGTCTTAAGTTACTGTTTACAACTAGGAAAGGAGGTCAGTATTAGTAGTCTAAGTTACTGTTATTGTTATCATTTTTCATTTTCTGCATTTACGTCTGTTAGTGTTACTAGTATATATATTTTTTTCCATCATCAAGCGTCAGCAGCTTTTAATGCCAATTTCCACAATTTTTCAGTTATATCGTGGGGAACAATTTTATTGATGGGGGAAACCGGAGTACCTGGAGAAAACCAACTACCTGTCGCAAGTCACTAACAAATTTATCACATAATGTTGTATTGAGTACAACTCGCCATGAACGGGTTTTGGACCCACAACTTTAGTGGTGATAAGCACTGATTGCATAGGTAGTTGTAAATCCAACTATCATACGATCACGACCATGACAGCTCCTTGTACTAGAGAAGTTAATTTACAGCTAATTAGTCGTTGTAAAATAATATTAAGTAGACCCATCTTCATTCTATAAGATTTGTAATTTTGTAATTAGTAGCATATATTGTGGAGATACTATAGATCACATTAATCCTGATCCATATTAAAATCATAAGCTTTAAGCATCACTTGATGTCCTTCATCTGTTGCTATTTACTTTTTTAGCTCACTTGATCAAAAGGGTGTATTGTGAGATTTGCTTCCATTGTCATTTGTAAGCTTTGACATTTCAATCTTCCTCTGAATGCACTCAGCCAGTTGGAACGAAACTTGTTAGGAATGTTAAGTTTTCCTCTAAGCATAAGACTTGATTGAGCGCAAACTGCACGAGTATCCAGGGGAGGGATACAGGCTCTCGTTAGCCCAAGTATGACCTTATGTATGTATGTATGTATGTATGTATGTATGTGTGTGTGTGTGTGTGTGTGTAATGAATATACACAAAGTGACTAAGCTATACTCAGCATGCCCATTTACCCTCTGCAGAGGGTTTTTTACCCCCAAAATAGGCCCTGTACCCCCAAAATTGTAGGGACTTTCTATATGCAGGGGTACAAAGTTAAGGAAAAAACAGCAATTGTACCCCCAGTTTCAAAACTCAGTGGGCACCCTGATACTGGACCTGCATTTCAATTGCAGTCTTCGTGTTAACCCACTTACCCGAAGCCGGGGACAAGTAAAACTGGATTCAGACAAGTGAAAAATATGAAAGAATTTGTTTGAATAAATAGAAAATTTGTCTAAATTTGGCTTTTGGGCAAGTGGGTGAAAACAATTAAAGGAAAACGCCATGGTCTTAACAAGTTAGCGTGAAAATTTAAATGACAGTAAATAAAAGACATCTGTGTTAATGTATGCTAAAAATAGTATACCGTAAGGTAGAATTTGGTCATTGAAGTTGCATGAAGCACCTAATAATGGGATCAACATTTTTCAGAACTCTTCAATGTGAGGAGACAAAAGGTATAATCCATTCTCGGATGATACCTGCAATTAAAGCTCTTCCAAAAGAGCCGTGACGTTACAGTGTCGGTATCGTCTATTATATCAGCATTGATCAGTTGCAATTTTATCATTAAAAATTATGTAAATCGTAAAATAACGTCGTATATTTATCTTTTGATATTTACAAAATCATTATGACTTCATGTCAAACATTTTATTGCACTAACAAAAAGGGAAAGTGAGAAGAAATATTTTTTATGTAATTACCGATCAGGACTACCCTTGGCCACACATCGACCAGTGACCACGAAAAACACAGGAAAGTATGACAGCATTGGTGACAAAAAAGAAAAAAAACATGTGTATGCATAAAACGAGTTAAAAGTGACAGTTATTTAACCTACGGTCAATCATGTAAAACATACATGAAATTATACGTAGATACCCCCCCAACAAAAAAATACCAATAAACTCATTTGTTTTATGAAAATGTAACATGGGATGGGAATATCAAGAAAAAAATTAGGACGATATACAAATTGTTAACATGTATTGCAGTTGATCTGATATTAAAACATAACCAAAAGGGCTCGATGTTGGGAAGAGTCAGATACATTATTTATTCAACTAACATGATCCGTCTCCGTGACGTCGCATGAAGAGGTGTCATGGCCACTTACACTACGACAGGAAATTCCAAATATTCATATTTCTAATTGGGTATATTAATGTTAATAAAGGTGTTTTTTGTTTAATAATTAGTTATTTACGAATAAAAAGTTGTAATGTATTGAATTATAACAATTGTTCAACTGACTGGAGTTTTCCTTTAAGACAAAGACTGCCATAGGTATATGTTGAGGCCTTTTTTGTGTCAAATGATTTGAGGTGAGAGACATTTGTTAATTTTTTTGATATTGGTGGAACTTTTAACCATTGCTGTTTAAACTTTCTTTCCATAATACAGTATTATTAAAGTTTTATTGTAAGAAGTCCTCTAATCTGAGGTAGAGTATATATCCCAGAGGCCAGAGGTTATTGAAGATTGTTTATTTAGTTCTTGGAATTTTTAGAAAATTTGAAACATGCATTTGTTTTCGGTTGGTTTTCTTAACATTTATTCATTTGAGAAAGTAGAAATACATTTGTACTTGTATTATTTTAGGCAAGAGCTAAAGCTGATAAGAAACGTCAGAAAATGCAGGAAGTTTTTGAGAAGGCCACTCACCAGCAACGTCAGGAGCAGGCTCAACAAAGACGTGAGGAGAAACGTAGACAAGATAAAGAAAGATTGATGAATGAAGAAGATCCAGATAAAGCCAGAAAGATGGAGGTATCTATACTTGTAAACAGTTAACATAATTATTATAAGATACTTGTAAACACTTAACCTAATTATTATAAGATTTTAAACAGTTAACCTAATACGGTTGTTTTGAATCATGTCAATTCCGATCATGTTCAGTCTTTTTCGTGTCTTGACGTCTGAAATGTTAGGCGGACTACTTTCGGTGTATACGCTATTGCTGTAACAACGTCAACATATCATAGTCGTAGATGCGGTAGATTATAAGTAATTGTAATATGGAGATGCCAAGAAAACGGCTGAGTAAATACTGGTGTTCGGTACCCCACTGTCTGTCTGATAACAGAAATATATCAAGACAGGTCGTTTTCCTTTCATGATGCTGACAGCAGTAAATAAATTTAGAATTTCTATCTATTATGACGGAATTCCAAAAATGATATTATTGTTTTGATGCAGTTAAGCTGAACAGGTAAATCGGAATTGATGAAGTTACGTCACTGATAAAGGAAAAATGGCAGCCTGCATGTTTAGCAGGAAATTTAAAATTAATAAGATATAAACGTGCTTTAACATCAGCCCTTGTAAAATTTTCATTAAAAAAGTCATATTTTCATTTTTTTATTAGTTCTAAATTCTGTAAAACCCCAAATCATCAGTTGGTTTCATTCTCCTTTAAGATACCTTAAATATCAACATCAATATAACAAAAAATGTAATAAGATTCTATGATTATTTCACTATGGGGGGCTTTTTGTCGAGGGGCTTTTGTCCTGTTCCCGGTAAAACCGTTATAGCACATTCTAATTTTTATATTTTACAGTGTTTTTAGACGGAATAATTACAGGTATGGTATGTATATGTAATAGAAAAGTGATCATTCATACATTTTACCGCCTCCACCAGATACAGGAAGTTAACATTTTTAAATTTAATTTGTGGAGATTTCTGTTTTTCTCCTGATTTAAGTGACTTTGAAAACTTCACAGTGTCTGCAATTTGTGGGACAAGAAACCTGCTTGGAGCAGCTGGTCTCTCATAAATATTTTTGTATGGGAGTTTGTGTTTCCCATGCATGGATACAGTAAAACTTGTCCATATGGTTGATATTATATGCAATGTATTTTTGTTTGTTATAGGAAAGAGATAGTAGAAGAGAAGCTAAGAGGAAACAACCCAAGATGAAAATGATGAAGGTCAAGGCCATGTAAAGTCTGAAATGATCATGTTCTGTGTAGATTATTATAAGTCATGTAAAGTCTGAAATGATCAAGTTCTGTGTAGATTATTACCTTTAACATTACATTTAAATTACTTAAGTTTAGGGCTTTACAGTTATAAAACTTGGGAGTACGAGTTTCATACTCGTACTTGAGAAATGACCAATTAGAACATTATATTCAGGAAATATAACTTTCTGATTGGACGATCTTGGAGTAAGAATGCAAAAATCTAAAATAGTACTCAAAAAGTTTTATGACCAAAAGGCCTGACCTCACAGTCATAAAATTTTGAATGCGAGTTTAGTACTCAAATTCTTACATCATTCAATGAGAGTACTGTATGTATTAGAGGTTATGTTCTGATTGGATGTTTTGCGAGTATCGGTATACAAATTGTACTCCAAAGCTTTATGACCATAAGTCCTGATTTTACCTAGTATGAAATAATAATGAAGCATGATGTAAAGTACGTTGTCTATGTATATCCATATCACAGAGATGTATATTGTACATCTATAAATATGCAGTGTTATCAATGCAAACTGTATTATACTGCTTATTGTTGTACATTGCCAGCGTCCATAGATTTAAAGAAAAAAATATTGTTTTGTGTTTTTTATGTATACCTGTACATAAATATTTAGCCAAAATATTGTTTTTGTCAACAATTCTTGTTTTAAACTGTTATTTGATCTCTAAATGTCCCCATCAGTTTAAAGAAAAAAATCAGTTTTAGTTACTTATAGGGGTTTCATAATTTGCTATTGAAAAAAGATTTTATGTCATTGGTAAACTGATGCAAATTATATTGGAAGATTTACACGTAAACAAAATTTCAGGTAAGTATAAAATACGATAGAAGTTAAAATGACCCGACTACAAATTTTTCCAAAATTTTGAAATAAAGTTTCAGCAGTATTTAGATTTAATTATCCTATGTTTTTGTCAACTTTGGGTACAAATTATTCCTACGAAATCTATATGTTTACTGCATTTTTAGAGAAAATATAATGTTTCTGCTAGTTTTGTGACCTTTTCCTGTCATACATCAACTGTCTCAGCTTCGTTTACCATAACATATCTTTAATATGCCAATTAAGGGTACCTAAATATAAGCAGTACCTATGATTTGATTTCCACATCCGAGAAAGATATTGCATTCAATAACACTTCCTATTTCTGACTCATTAATATAAGAGGTTTTTTATGAGTTTTTACTCTACAGACTACCATTTCTGTTAAATTTTGTAGATATATTGAAATTCATCAGACGGGTGTTGATACTGTATAAAATTATAAAGATGTGTTTTTTGTTCATTATCCTATGGCACTGATATGGTTTATTAATATATTTATTACTGAAATATACAGTTCCTGAATAATGTAATTATTACTAAAACTAAGATTCTCCTATCTCAGGCATAGATGACCTCAGCCGATTTTGGCTATCTTGTTTAGGCCCTTTGGTTTTATTGCTCCGAAAATTTAAATTATTTGGCTTTCCAATCTTTGAGCATACATGATGAAGGTTATTCCAGAAATATGTCATGTGCACTAAATTTGATATCTATGTTTTATGAACCACATAATATAATGTCTTGTTTTTAAAATGGAAAAGGGAGATTTCATAAAATCAACTATAGATCATCTCCAATTTGCATTACATTTACTTTTTTTACCCGAAAGTTCCTTAATAAAAGTACAGTAGTCTCCCTTGTTAGAACTCTCCCACCAAAGGTCATCCAAATATAAACAAACCATTGTGCAATATAAAATCATGCTAAGTAATGTTTTCTGTTAATCACTATTTTTCTATGTATTGTATGTTATTGTAGGCCTTGAGAACTTGCATGTATAGTAATAAAACATAATATTGTAAACAGAAAATCTGCATGGAAATAATTTCTAGATGATTCACCAGAGATGTAAATATTAGAAATAATTGATGACTATTGTAACAAAATATGTGAAATTTGTATCCTCTATTACATGAACATCTTTTTTTTTTTTTTTTTTTTTTTCCCATTCTGTATATACATGGACATCAAAGCAGCTGTATAGAATTAAAGATTTATATGAACTCAACACATTCTTTATTTATTATTTCCAGAGAAAAAATATTTTTCATTCACAAATTGCCATAATGGTGAAATATTTGAAGATACCATAAGTATAATCAGAAGCCGTAGAACAGTCAATACAATGACACAAGAAAGAACAAAATGACAAACAATGTTCTACACTACAGAGAAAACTAAAGATTGAGCAACAGGAATCCCACTAAAAATCCAGAGATGAAGTCGTGAGTTCCGGAGGGTTAAGCAGTTCCTTCCCCACTAGTGGTTACCATCGTGTTCCATCTGTTGCAAACATGGCTATGCTATTTGTTGTCATAGCCCAGATACTTCAGTATCTAAATGACCATACAACAGTAAAGTAACATAATATGATTAATGTGTTGATTCTTTCCTTCATTTACGCATGGGTTGTGTAATGATTAGCATATTCACCTCCAGTGGGTTCGAGCCCCTATCGGGTCAAACCAAAGGCTATTAAATTGGTATTTGCACACAGCAAAAAGGAGAATGGGCAAAGACTGGTTTTCTTGAAATCAGGAAAATGTCGGGAGTGGAACTACTGCTTCAGTGAGCTAGCACTATAAAAATCCAACCAAGCGTGTTGGTCAAGTACAAAGCAAACCTCATCATCATCTCATTGAAAATAACTTGTTCTCACCATGATATAGCTAAAAAGAATTACCGAGTTGGCTTAAACAACATTCACTCACTCACTGTTTCCTTCATCTTGTAGTTTATTCAATGGTCATCTTAAATGAGGAGTATAGCCCACACTCTTGGTGAGTAACAAGTAGTAGAGCGTTTCTAGTCTGTAGTTGGTAATCATTGAGTTCTTAATAATTCTGATGCTATTAATACTTATACATACTGAGTCCTTTACATTTTAAACATCATTAGAAAAGTTTTAGTTTTTTGCGTTGTCCTATTGTGTGTTTTTACGTTGATAGTTCGGTGTTGTGATGTCCATTACGGTTTCCGCATAAAAACGATGTTTGTTTCGACTTTACCTCTAGTTGTTTGTGGGAGGGCTCGTCTTATTTACTTTACCTCTAGTTGTTTGTGGGAGGGCTCGTCTTATTTACTTTACCTCTAGTTGTTTGTGGGAGGGCTCGTCTTATTTACTTTACCTCTAGTTGTTTGTGGGAGGGCTCGTCTTATTTACTTTACCTCTAGTTGTTTGTGGGAGGGCTCGTCTTATTTACTTTACCTCTAGTTGTTTGTGGGAGGGCTCGTCTTATTTACTTTACCTCTAGTTGTTTGTGGGAGGACTCATCTTATTTACTTTACCTCTAGTTGTTTGTGGGAGGGCTCGTCTTATTTACTTTACCTCTAGTTGTTTGTGGGAGGGCTCGTCTTATTTACTTTACCTCTAGTTGTTTGTGGGAGGGCTCGTCTTATTTACTTTACCTCTAGTTGTTTGTGGGAGGGCTCGTCTTATTTATGTTATTTGAGTCTCTGTGTATAGTGGTGTCCAACACATATATTGTGTTGTGTTTTTCTTTGTGTCTGGTGTACCCAATGTTGCCAGTTCCTCGGGATTGTCCATTGTTGATTGCCCCTTCTGTTTTCTCTAACGTTGATGAAGTATATATGAATTTCTTCAATGTTTATGTCTTGGGATTTATTTTGGTTTATTACATATTTATAAGTAATAACATCAATTTTGCCCATACATAAACACCGGTAGTGGTATAATGGATCCCCGACAAGCACTGTATACGTATGTCTTCACACTATATGATGAAATGTTATCACTATTTTGATACAAAACTCATATGGATGAGCCTTGGTATTACAACTACTTACGAAGTAATGATAACCAGAGGAACAAATTATTTGTTTTATTTGCAATCATAATTAAAAGCACAGTTGGTATAATGATAATAATAATACTGATGACTTGCATTGACCGGTGTTCTACAAAACCAACCCTTTCATTTGCGCCAACACTCCTGTAATATTTTCATTATTTGCGGATTTGATATATTAAAAAAAAATATAATTAGTGAAAATTTAGCTTGGTCTTACTATGACCATGGTGTACCAAAAATCCAATGACTAAAATGATCATACACCATGATGTTAACCCTTGACAGTAGTATGGCAGAGTCAGAACATACAAAGAGTAAGTACATTGCTCTCAGAACATACAAAGAGGAAGTACACATCTCTCTAAGAATATACAAAGAGTAAGTACACTGCTCTCTAAGAACATACAAAAGAGGAAGTACACTGCTCTCTAAGAACATACAGAGTAAGTACACTGCTCTCCAAGAACATACAAAGAGGAAGAACATACAGAGTAAGTACACTGCTCTCTAAGAACATACAAAGAGTAAGTACACATCTCTCTAAGAATATACAAAGAGTAAGTACACTGCTCTCTTAAGAACATACAAAAGAGGAAGTACACTGCTCTCTAAGAACATACAAAGAGTAAGTACATTGCTTTCTCAGAACATACAAAGAGTAAGTACATTGCTCTCTCAGAACATACGAAAAGAAAGCACATTGCTCTCACAGAACATACCAGAACAAATCTGTACACGGCTCCCTAAGAACATACAGAGTAAGTACACTGCTCTCTAAGAACATACAAAGAGTAAGTACACTGCTCTCTCAGAACATACAAAGAGGAAGTACACATCTCTCTAAGAATATACAAAGAGTAAGTACACTGCTCTTTAAGAACATACAAAAGAGGAAATACACTGCACTCTAAGAACATACAGAGTAAGTACACTGCTCTCTAAGAACATACAAAGAGGAAGTACACTGCTCTCTAAGAACATACAGAGTAAGTACACTGCTCTCTAAGAACATACAAAGAGTAAGTACACTGCTCTCTAAGAACATACAAAGAGGAAGTACACTGCTCTCTAAGAACATACAGAGTAAGTACACCACTCTCTAAAAACATACAAGGAGTAAGTACACTGCTCTCTAAGAACATACAAAGAGGAAGTACACTGCTCTCTAAGAACATACAGAGTAAGTACACAGCTCTCTAAGAACATACAGAGTAAGTACACTGCTCTCTAAGAACATACAGAGTAAGTACACTGCTCTCTAAGAACATACAAAGAGGACGTACACTGCTCTCTAAGAACATACAAAGAGGAAGTACACTGCTCTCTAAGAACATACAAAGAGGAAGTACACTGCTCTCTAAGAACATACAAAAGAGGAAATACACTGCTCTCTAAGAACATACAAAGAGGAAGTACACAGCTCTCTAAGAACATACAAAGAGGAAGTACACTGCTCTCTAAGAACATACAAAGAGTAAGTACACTGCTCTCTAAGAACATACAAAGAGTAAGTACATTGCTTTCTCAGAACACACAAAGAGTAAGTACACAGCTCTCTAAGAACATACAAAGAGTAAGTACACTGCTCTCTAAGAACATACAAAGAGTAAGTACACTGCTCTCTAAGAACATACAAAGAGTAAGTACATTGCTTTCTCAGAACATACAAAGAGTAAGTACATTGCTCTCTCAGAACATACGAAAAGAAGGCACATTGCTCTCACAGAACATACCAGAACAAATCTGTACACGGCTCCCTAAGAACATACAGAGTAAGTACACAGCTCTCTAAGAACATACAGAGTAAGTACACATCTCTCTAAGAACATACAAAGAGGAAGTACACTGCACTCTAAGAACATACAGAGTAAGTGCACTGCTCTCTAAGAACATACAAAAGAGGAAATACACTGCACTCTAAGAACATACAGAGTAAGTACACTGCTCTCTAAGAACATACAAAGAGGAAGTACACTGCTCTCTCAGAACATACAAAGAGTAAGTACACTGCTCTCTCAGAATATACAAAGAGGAAGTGCACAGCTCTCTAAGAACATACAAAGAGGAAGTACACATCTCTCTAAGAATATACAAAGAGTAAGTACACTGCTCTCTAAGAACATACAAAGAGGAAGTACACTGCTCTCTAAGAACATACAAAGAGGAAGTACACAGCTCTCTAAGAGCATACAGAGTAAGTACACAGCTCTCTAAGAACATACAGAGTAAGTACACTGCTCTCTAAGAACATGCAAAGAGTAAGTACACTGCTCTCTAAGAACATACAAAGAGGAAGTACACTGCTCTCTAAGAACATACAGAGTAAGTACACATCTCTCTCAGAATATACAAAGAGTAAGTGCACTGCTCTAAGAACATACAAAGAGTAAGTACACTGCTCTCTAAGAACATACAGAGTAAGTACACTGCTCTCTAAGAACATACAAAGAGTAAATACACTGCTCTCTAAGAACATACAAAGAGGAAGTACACTGCTCTCTAAGAACATACAGAGTAAGTACACATCTCTCTCAGAATATACAAAGAGTAAGTACACTGCTCTAAGAACATACAAAGAGGAAGTACACTGCTCTCTAAGAACATACAGAGTAAGTACACTGCTCTCTAAGAACATACAAAGAGTAAATACACTGCTCTCTAAGAACATACAAAGAGGAAGTACACTGCTCTCTAAGAACATACAGAGTAACTACACATCTCTCTCAGAATATACAAGGAGTAAGTACACTGCTCTCTCATAACATACACAGAGTAAGTACACGGATCTCTAAGAACATACAAAGAGTAAGCACACTGCTCTCTAAGAACATACAGAGTAAGCACACTGCTCTCTAAGAACATACAGAGTAACTACACATCTCTCTCAGAATATACAAGGAGTAAGTACACTGCTCTCTCATAACATACACAGAGTAAGTACACGGATCTCTAAGAACATACAAAGAGTAAGCACACTGCTCTCTAAGAACATACAGAGTAAGCACACTGCTCTCTAAGAACATACAAAGAGTAAGTACACTGCTCTCAGAACATACAAAGAGCAAGTACACAGCTCTCTAAGAACATAAAGAGGAAGTACACTGGTCTCTAAGAACATACAGAGTAACTACACATCTCTCTCAGAACATACAAAGAGCAAGTACACAGCTCTCTAAGAACATACAAAGAGTAAGTACACTGCTCTCTAAGAACATACAAAGAGGAAGTACACTGCTCTCTAAGAACATACAAAGAGGAAGTACACAGCTCTCTAAGAACATACAGAGTAAGTACACAGCTCTCTAAGAACATACAGAGTAAGTACACTGCTCTCTAAGAACATACAAAGAGTAAGTACACTGCTCTCTAAGAACATACAAAGAGGAAGTACACTGCTCTCTAAGAACATACAAAGAGGAAGTACACATCTCTCTAAGAATATACAAAGAGTAAGTACACTGCTCTCTAAGAACATACAAAGAGGAAGTACACTGCTCTCTAAGAACATACAAAGAGGAAGTACACAGCTCTCTAAGAGCATACAGAGTAAGTACACAGCTCTCTAAGAACATACAGAGTAAGTACACATCTCTCTCAGAATATACAAAGAGTAAGTACACTGCTCTAAGAACATACAAAGAGTAAGTACACTGCTCTCTAAGAACATACAGAGTAAGTACACTGCTCTCTAAGAACATACAAAGAGTAAATACACTGCTCTCTAAGAACATACAAAGAGGAAGTACACTGCTCTCTAAGAACATACAGAGTAAGTACACATCTCTCTCAGAATATACAAAGAGTAAGTACACTGCTCTAAGAACATACAAAGAGTAAGTACACTGCTCTCTAAGAACATAGAGAGTAAGTACACTGCTCTCTAAGAACATACAAAGAGTAAAAACACTGCTCTCTAAGAACATACAAAGAGGAAGTACACTGCTCTCTAAGAACATACAGAGTAAGTACACTGCTCTCTAAGAACATACAAAGAGGAAGTACACTGCTCTCTAAGAACATACAAAGAGTAAGTACACTGCTCTCTAAGAACATACAAAGAGTAAGTACACTGCTCTCTAAGAACATACAGAGTAAGTACACTGCTCTCTAAGAACATACAAAGAGTAAGTACACTGCTCTCTACGAACATACAAAGAGGAAGTACACTGCTCTCTAAGAACATACAAAGAGGAAGTACACTGCTCTCTAAGAATATACAGAGTAAGTACACATCTCTCTCAGAATATAGAAAGAGTAAGCACACTGCTCTCTAAGAACATACAAAGAGTAAGTACACTGCTCTCAGAACATACAAAGATTAAGTACAAGACTCTCTCAGAACATACAAAGAGGAAGTATACTGCTCTCACAGAACATAGCAGAACAAATAAGTACATGACTCTCTCAGAACATACAGAGTAAGCACACAGCTCTCTCAGAACATACAAAGAGTAAGTACACTGCTCTCTCAGAACATACAAAGAGTAAGCACACAGCTCTCTAATAACATACAGAGTAAGTACACTGCTCTCTCAGAATATACAAAGAGTAAGTACGTATAAACAGTTCTCTCAGAACATATAAAGAGTAAGTACACTGCTCTCTCAGAACACACAAAGAGTAAGTACACAGCTCTCTCAGAACATACAAAGAGTAAGTACACAGCTCTCTCAGAACATACAAAGAGTACGTACACTGCTCTCTAAGAACATACAAAGAGTAAGTACACAGCTCTCTCAGAACATATAAAGAGTAAGTACACATCTCTCTCAGAATATACAAAGAGTAAGTACGTATAAACAGTTCTCTCAGAACATACAGAGTAAGTACACTGCTCTCTCAGAATATACAAAGAGTAAGTACGTATAAACAGTTCTCTCAGAACATATAAAGAGTAAGTACACTGCTCTCTCAGAACACACAAAGAGTAGGCACACAGTTCTCTCAGAACACACAAAGAGTAAGTACACAGCTCTCTCAGAACATATAAAGAGTAAGTACACTGCTCTCTCAGAACACACAAAGAGTAAGTACACAGCTCTCTCAGAACACACAAAGAGTAAGCACACAGTTCTTTCAGAACACACAAAGAGTAAGCACACAGCTCTCTCAGAATATACAAAGAGGAAGTACACTGCTCTCTCAGAACACACAAAGAGTAAGCACACAGCTCTCTCAGAACATATAAAGAGTAAGTACACTGCTCTCTCAGAACACACAAAGAATAAGTACACAGCTCTCTCAGAACACACAAAGAGTAAGCACACAGCTTTCTCAGAACACACAAAGAGTAAGCACACAGCTTTCTCAGAACACACAAAGAGTAAGTACACAGCTCTCTCAGAACACACAAAGAGTAAGCACACAGCTCTCTCAGAATATACAAAGAGGAAGTACACTGCTCTCTCAGAACATACAAAGAGTAAGCACATAGCTCTCTCGGAACATACAAAGAGTAAGCACACAGCTCTCTCAGAACACACAAAGAGTAAGCACACAGCTCTCTAAGAATATACAAAGAGAAAGTACGTATAAACAGTTCTCTCAGAACATACAAAGAGTAAGTACACTGCTCTCTCAGAACATACAAAGAGTAAGCACACAGCTCTCTAATAACATACAGAGTAAGTACACTGCTCTCTCAGAATATACAAAGAGTAAGTACATATAAACAGTTCTCTCAGAACATATAAAGAGTAAGTACACTGCTCTCTCAGAATATACAAAGAGTAAGCACACAGCTCTCTCAGAGATCACACAAAGAGTAAGCACACACTCTCTCAGAATATACAAAGAGGAAGTACACTGCTCTCTCAGAACACACAAAGAGTAGGCACACAGCTCTCTCAGAACACACAAAGAGTAAGTACACAGCTCTCTCAGAACATATAAAGAGTAAGTACACTGCTCTCTCAGAACACACAAAGAGTAAGTACACAGCTCTCTCAGAACACACAAAGAGTAAGCACACAGCTCTCTCAGAACACACAAAGAGTAAGCACACAGCTCTCTCAGAATATACAAAGAGGAAGTACACTGCTCTCTCAGAACACACAAAGAGTAAGCACACAGCTCTCTCAGAACATATAAGGAGTAAGTACACTGCTCTCTCAGAACACACAAAGAGTAAGCACACAGCTCTCTCAGAACACACAAAGAGTAAGCACACAGCTCTCTCAGAATATACAAAGAGGAAGTACACTGCTCTCTCAGAACACACAAAGAGTAAGCACACAGCTTTCTCAGAACACACAAAGAGTAAGCACACAGCTCTCTCAGAACACACACAGAGTAAGCACACAGCTCTCTCAGAATATACAAAGAGGAAGTACACTGCTCTCTCAGAACATACAAAGAGTAAGCACATAGCTCTCTCGGAACATACAAAAAGTAAGCACACAGCTCTCTCAGAACACACAAAGAGTAAGCACACAGCTCTCTCAGAACACACAAAGAGTAAGCACACAACTCTCTCAGAATATACAAAGAGTAAGCACATAGCTCTCTCGGAACATACAAAGAGTAAGCAAACTCTCTCTCTCTCTCTCTCTTTCTCTCTCTCTCATAAACACAAACAAACAACAGCAGACCACCCCCATTTAAACATTACCTTACAAACAACTGAATTACTTAACACGTCTTATAGCTATATAAACATTCAGCTTCTGCTAACTTCATGGCACCTCAACACATTTTTATAAGCACCATCTTCGCTAAATTTTGTTTTCAGAAGTTGCATTTCATTTCAATTCGGAGCATTTATTTTGCAGCGTTCCAAAGTCAATCGACTGAATTCCAATTTCTAACTGGCCCTTGTGGTTTTTGTCTATTCCAAAGCCATATTTGGTAATCGGTACCTAAACAAGTATTCATAAATAGTCTTTTTCCATCTTCAGATATTTCTAAACATTTGTTGGTAGCATAATGGTACAAGGTATTATCCTGAAATAAAATTGCCACATGTAAATTGGAGAAAATAGCACGTACATTACTATAAGATTGTATATGCCAGCGGTATTACAAACCTCAAAAAGTTAAGCACAGCTTAAACAAAAATTTTTTATTAAAAGATATGTTACGATGCGAACAGCAATCTCATTAATTTCATAGTTTTTGTTCAGTTTGTTCTTATTATTATTATTCGTCCATGAACTTGTCCACGTCTGTTCTCAAATACCATTGGCTCAAACTGTATGAACCTTCCCTGGAAGGTTGCATATGATCTGTAAATGTGCTGTCAGGTAAACCGTTTTCAAAATGGCCGTCGTTGTCATGGTAACCAATAAAATAGTAACATGCAAAAACCATACTAGCATGGTAATCTTTGAACAGAATTCCATTAAACTTAATAGGAATAATTTCTAGACAAAGTGCAATCAGCTGAGAAAAAAATTTTACGGGCATTTGTTTGGAAGACTTATGTCATAGGTAACTGTTATAGATTTGTATTTCTTAATTATAGTGTTGTTGGACATATGGATCCATTCCTTCCATTTTTTGTACGAACGTTGGCTGTAACATATAATGACTTCCCAATATTTGAAACAGCACATTTTTGGGACGTTCGGAAAGTAAAATATGAAAACAAATATTTGGCATTAAATTCATGAAAATAATTATCAACAGTTCTTGTACGGTTTATTTACACACATATGGCTGCTTATGCATACCCATGCTGGTTAGTTTTAAACATGAGTTATTTCAGTATCACATACCTCTCTATAGCTCCACTTCTGATTTCCACCCATCTGGTGGCAACCGTCTACTTGTAAACCAATCTGTCTACTGTAGTCAAAACAACCATAATCTCTTTTAATTTCATTGGCCAGTGTTAAATACCAAGACTGCAATGATATTTAAAAATACTTTTAAGTTTTATGTAAACTTTTCACTTTGTATGAAATGTCAAAAAGTAGTATGTTTTTTGTCGAAAATCGGCCGACTATTACCCCGTGTATGTTTCAAATGCTTGCAGACATGTTCGTGGTTCTCAATCTTTAGCTTGAGTGTAATATGTTGTGGATTATGGTATGTCTTTTTGTCTCCTTTCCTTTGGTCAATAAATTTCTGTCCATCTTAGAATTACGGGTTTTGATTACCACTTTGGTATCTGACTTCAAATCTTTATTTCCATATAAACGTTAGAGAAAACCGAAGGGACAATCAAGAATGGACAAACCAGAGAAACTGGCAGCATTGGGTACACAAGACCATTTATACATCTAAAACATTTATAGCATGCGGGTTCAGGAAACATGAAAATGTATTCACCGACGAGTATCATATTCCCCTCGGGCGTTGCCCTCAGTGAATATGATACTCTTGGGTGAATACATTTTCATATTTCCCTCACCAGTATGCAATACATGTATAGACGTATTAACTAATATGACTTACAGTTTTCGAATATTCTCTCGCACAAAATAATGAATGGCGAAGAAAGAAAGAATGAAAGAAAAAATATAATAAGAAACGATGACCTAACAATGCCTCTCCCAATTTATATTTAAAAACTTAATAAAAAAAACATGCAAAAACAATAAGTCCCTAAATGTTACGTGGAAACTTAATAAATTATAATTACTGTATTTTATCGGATTATGGGTTGTTAGGTAAAATTTGTATTTATTGCGGTTATACAATGATCGTCAGTTTTATTGGTGAAGAAAAAAGAATACCCGGTTGAAAATATTGTTAGATATTGACGACCTTTATCATAACTCATTTAAATTCGTGTATGCCAATTATCGTGGTTTCAGAAATAGTTGTATTTCCGTGGATACGTTAATTATTATATCCAATTCTATAGTCTGCACGTATATCATCAGTATGGTGAGAAATATTCGTTGAATTCTTAATGACGTACGGTATCATCCGTCCAGTAGTCAGTACTTCGGCGTGTGCACTGACATGGTTTATTAGATATATTTTTTCTTGAAATTTACAGTTCCTAAATCATGCATATATTTTTTTAAATTAAAACTAAGGTACTACCCCATCAGGCATAGGTGACGTTAGCCAATTTTGGCTATTCTGTTTAAGCCCTTTGGTTTTCCTGCTCCCAAAGATTTTAAAATTATTTGGCTTTTCTAATATTTTGGCTCTGAGCGTACCTGATGAAGGTCATTCCAGAAACGAGTCACGAGCTAAATTTGATATCTACGAATATTAGCATATCATGAATAATACTGAATCAACAGTATGGAGTTGTAACTAAAACACCTTAACATAACTACAGCAATGTATGACATATTATTAAATTAAACGTCTAACTGACTTAAATAATTACCTGACCTCCTTGTTTACACTTGAATAACGACAGAGGCTTTTCTGTACGACCATATTCAGCATTCCCAGACAAACATAGAGGCTGTGTTTTAGCTTTGATCTGTTTTAAAAAGAACAGCTGTGAAATAATTAGCACTGACACTTGTCTAGTAGTTATAAATTCTAAGAAAAAAAAAAATATTACTGGAGACACTAAAATATCAAATCTGAATTGACTGAAGTGCGCATAATATTCTTTTTCTTGTTGAGGAAATGGAGCTAGTTATTCGCACACTGTTCATTTTCTGGCTCGGAATCAGGGTAATATGTCCGAAGGGGTCGACATTTCTATCCGCGGAATGTTTTTTCAGTGACCTAGCACTATAGCAATCCAACTATGCGTGTTGATCTAGTACCATGCGGACCTCATCATCATCTCATTGAAAATAAACTTGTTCTCGCCATGATATGACTGAAAAATTGCTGAATTGGCGATAAGCAAAAATCGCTCAAGCATTCACAAAAGAACAACAACTTTAAATATTGTTTGTTACCTGCCCAAAACAAGTTGATTCAGCTGGAACCCACATTTCAGGATAAACGTGTGTCAGAAACCAATCAAAACTTTTACAATTTAAATTCTTTCGCAGTTCTTTTCGTGATGTTATATTTCCATATTCTCCCTGTAAAATACAGGAATAAACAATATAATGGAAAAAAATCATGTAATTTTTATTGAAATCATGAACCCCACAAAAAAACGCGCGGGGGGGTGAAATCAGCAGATAAAATGGATATTGACCAGATGCACATCGATGTAATTATTGTCAGGCGAATTTGAGGATTACATCTCATATTGAGGAATCATTAGAAATACGCTGACGACTTTGATAAATATTATCTGTAAGCTGTTGGGACGAAATGTAGTATCCTACATGTTTGTTCACAATCAAATCAATTGTTTCAGCATTAAGAACAACTAATATGTGGATAATGTACACAAGTAATGCAACATATCTACGGTCGGACTGTTACTAGAGCTGTGAAATATCCATTGTACTATGTACGTCTGGTACAAACCAGTCAACATTACCATAATATCATCCAAAAATATACTGTTCGAACAATAACATAACACAGACGGCATGAAGCAACAATCACTCACCCAACCTACTATAGGAAATTAAATTCTACTCGTCAAAACGACAAAGATACACAGATATAAAGAGTACAACTCAACTGTAGGCTAACGGTCTTTTCACACACATTTTAGGGTATGGACTATCCCCATTATTGAAGACTGTGACTGTAAAATGTATATAGCTGTTTCTTTACAAGAGTACCATGACGGGTACCACTAGTAGAACAGACATTGCTTACCCTTCCACATTTCTGTGTAGTGTTTTGTAGGTCATTGTTTGTTGTTTTGTCCTTTTTCCTTTGGCCATTGTATTGTCAGTCCTTCTTCGACTTACTACTTCTGATTACCCATTATCTTCAAACTATTCTTAAGAAACTCATTTTGCTCTAGGTGTAACACTAATAATAATTTGATACAGGACAAACGTATATTATATACATTATTTGTACTTACCAGATTATTCCCTATTCTATCATAATAGTATTGTTTGTATTCATCTAGCCATACTTCAGCAAGTCGAATATTATTTTTTTGTAACACATTCACATTTTCCCGCCATTTATAAGGTGTGCGTTTTCTGAATATATGTCCAACATGTGAACATGGAGTTGTTTCTAATGTACCCCCACACATCCATATCTACAATGGAAATGTACACTTAAATTATTATTCGATATCAATATTGTATTGTAGACTGTGGGGGGACATACTATGTACCATACCAATTCATACATTATTTGAATATGGATAGGTGGAGGAGGAACTGCTTATATTTCTGGAACACCCGAGGTCACCCCAACCTTTTGGCGTGATTCGTGTTGTTAATGTCGTACATTTTCATGTATTTAGGTTTTAAGTTCCGTGGTGTGATGTGCTATGCGATATCCTCGTTAAAGCGATTTTCGTCTTTATTCCAATTTGTATTTTAGGTGATTCAAGTTTTATCTCTAATATTTGTATTTATTCATGCTTACTGGTGTGCCACACGATTTTCATGTCAAATGATGTTCCTGTCGTTTAACAGTAACACGACGGGTACCACTAGTGGAGCAGGAAATGCGTAGGCTTCTAGAGCAGCTGCGTTCACCCCGGTTTTATTTTCATGGGGTTAATGTTGCTCAATCCGTACGTTCTGTGCAATGTTTTGTGGGTCGTTGTTCTTTGCCCTGATAAGTTTGGTCATTGGTGCATCCGTCTTAGGTTTACGACTTCTGATTACCTCTTTGGTATCTTCACAGTTTTCCAACACAGTGTTTTCATAGGCTTTTCAAAAGCACACACAAGGCTATGACGACAGATAGTGTTCTTGTTCTGATATAAAATTTGTGTTGGAGACAAGTATACGTAAATATATACAAATAATATAAACATTAGCCCTTTTCTTCCTTATTTCTGTATAATTTTATATATTGCTCAACTTGTTCTCTTACAGATTTCTGTATATTTTTATATATTGCTCAACTTGTTCTCTTACTGATTGTGCATGGTATATTTTCAATTGGATGTTAAGCCAACATCAACATTCAACCATATTTGTCAAAGTTATTAATAGATTGATATATAATATGTCATGTTAATTTTTGTTCAATTGTTTGAGATGAGAGGTGTGTGATCATTTTGTTGATATTGATGGAATTGTTGGCCATCACTGTTTAAACTTTATTGTTTCATAATACTTGATTGAACCAGTAATATATCAAACAATCATTTAAGATTCTCTTTGCCACTATTAATAAATAAACGATTGTGCTTACACACAATTGAACAGTTTAATAACTTGTAGGTATTTTCCCATAAATGTGAAGAAAAATGCAACGTATAAACCACCACACTGAATATGTCACGTTAACATTAGTTTAAACTACATGGCCACTTGTACCAAGAGGACATGGCAGGGATATCATTAACAGATCTGAACCCGCCATATTTTTGTGTCTGTCGAAAGAAAGGCTTATGTTGTGGTTTCTATGTTTATAAAAAAGTGTGGCATTTATTTTTGTTTTTTATGCTTTAAAACGCAAACAATTTGATTCGGCTTAATGAAATAAATATAAATTTGTTCCCACAAAAAACATCATTCTTTTACTTTGTGCAATGTTACTTCTTTTCTATTATATTATATTTGCATGATATTATTTATAAATTCGAGGACAAAATGATACAAGTTATGGTACCCGAAATGATATCTCCAGATTTTCTCCTCCCCAGATATCCATACCGTCATCATAGGTACCGATCTTTACAAAATATTCACGGTTGATGGCAAATAATCCTCCAGCCATTGTCGGTGATCTACAATAGTGATAACGATAATAAAAATGTTCAAATACTAAAGAGGTAATCAGAAGTAACATATGTTTGTTTGTTTGATGGTGTTTAACGCCACTTTCAACAATATTTCAGTTATATCGTGGCGGTCAGTTTTATTGGTGTAGGAAACCGGATTATCCAGATAAAACTACTGACTAGTTGCATGTAACTAACAAACTTTATCACATAATGTTGTACACAGAAATGTGTATATCTATATATATAAGAGCAAGTTAACGAAGTATTCTAAATAATTCGCCTTAAATTGTTCTGATTTAAAGACCGACTTTTACAGATATTATATTGTTCAATCAAACTATAACTATAATTAAATCACCTAGACGAGAGCTAATGTACGCATAAACGCTTAAAATAAACAAGAAGCTCATACACAGTCAACCCTGTATTAAGAGGACAAATTTTAGACAAAGATAAAGTGGCCGTATAAGACAGGTGACCTCTCAAAAGAGGGTCAATTCATATACAATTTTCTATGACAGGACAAGAAAACGTGACCATTAAATACAGGTGACTGTATAGACAAGTTTGCTTGTATAGACAATACAATAAACACATGACTAAGACGGAAAGACAAACAATGGTCTACAAAATCTCACTGATCAATATCTCCAAACGTGGCTTTCTTCAGTAAACGATTCTCCGAAGGCACTGAATTACAGAATATATAAAGATAATTTGGTTTTCGAAAACTACTTAAATATTTTAAATGATAAGGATAATTTGACATTAAGTAAATTTAGAACAACAAACCATAAGTTACCAGTCGAAAATGGTAGATGGAAAAACATAGCCAGAGAGAATAGAATATGCCCCTTATGTAATAATGGAGAAATTGGAGATGAATTTCATTATCTATTTAAATGTCAGTATTTCAGCAATCAAAGAAAAATTTATATAAAGAAAAACATTCGTATAAATCCAAACATAATAAAGTTCAAACTATTAATGACATCAACTTCAAAAATAGAACTCCAAAAATTATGTCGTTTTGTCAGAATTATTAATAAAGGTGTGTCGACTCCCGGTTAACCTCTTGTTATGACCTGTCTGTATATATTGTAAATAGTGTACATATTTTCATATCTCTATACCTGTATGTATTATGGTTTAAGAGAAATAAAGAATAGCAATAACAAAACACTGCACAGAAATAATGAATGTAATTGTCAGGTTAATGTGCCTTGTCACGTTTTCGTCGGTTTATTTTCTAAATAGAATGTGTGAATCAACATGTTGTTTGATTAAGTTATCAGAACTAATTCTGAGCTAATATGATATAGACATCACTTGTCTTCATTGCAGTGGCCATCTGAGTGAATGTTACTTAATGCGAAGTAAACAATTTTTCAGCTACATAATTGCAATTACTTGATAAGCAGTTTCAACATCATACTAGTATATCAAAATCGTAGAAAGAGACACAGTCGATATTTCTAACACAAAGATTCATTACCGTTCACTTTTCTGGCTTGATCCGGGTACTTCAATAAAGAGTGGCGGGGTTAAACTAGTTCTATAGATAAAGAAGTTACTTATTGATGAGATGATTATGCTATCTGTTTTGTGCTAGACCAACACGTTGAGCTGGACTTTATAGTACTAGCTCACCGACACAACAGTCCGGTAAACATGCCGCACCACTTAGATTAATCCCTTTTGGGATTCGAAGCCAGAGTTGTTTTCTGATATTGCCTGCCTCCGAATCCATTATCAACCATGCATAGATCTATTCGGGAAATTTTGTTCAGGTACCCCGATCTCGAACCGGCGTGAATTACACCTGCACCTCAATGTGGTGCCAACCGCCGCTGGAGTATTCAAAAGTAAACATATTTTACTGCATAGATATGTAAATAGAATCATGATCACCTACCAATGACGCCAGATACAGCTCATCATTCCCAGCCGCCGCTTCAGATCCATTGAATGTCGTCATTTTGACTTGTTTGAAAGTATGTCACGTGATCTCTTTTTCCACGAATTATGTGGTATAGTCTATTCCATACTTCTTGCTCAATCGATATTCAACTGTCGATGTTATGTTCTACAGCCGAGTTGGTTTAATACAATATCTATATCTGCCATTTGTCAACTTGACTAACTAGTTATTTAAATATTAACAGAAGAAGTTCCTCGTGCAAAAAAAAGAAAAGAATGCTTCAATACCGATAAATGAGATGTATAGAATAGACTATACCACGTAATGGAAAAAGCGATCACGTGACATACTTTCAAAACAAGTCAAAATGGCGATGGATCTGAAGCGGAGGCTGGGAATGATGAGCTGTATCTGGCATCATAGGTAGGTGATCATGATTCTATTTACATATTTATGCAGCAAAATATGTCTACTTTTGAATACTCCAGCGCCGGTTGGCACGACAAAGAGGTGCAGGCGTAATTCACGCCGGTTCGAGGCGGGGGTACCTGAATTTTTTTCCCGAATAGAACTATGCATGGTTGATAAGGGATTTGGAGGCAGGCAATATCAGAAAACAACTCTGGCTTCGAATCCCAAAAGGGATTACACTTAGATATAATATCCTGCCACTGAGCTAACCAGTCTTTGCTCTTAAATATTAAGGCTGTTAGCTGAGTATCACAACAGTCAATATCACTGTTAAGATTATAGTTTGGATGTGGAAACGATCGTAATATAAAAATAATTATGTAGCTAAAATATTGTAAGTCAAACTTTAAACGTTTAATGGCATTTGTTTTTATGCGTTTTAATACAATGTTGTTGTGAAATAAACGTTAGAGGAAACAGAAGGGGCAATCAAAGTTGCACAATCCAGAGAAACTGACAATATTGGGTACACAAAACACAGGACGAAGACAAACAAACAAATAAACCTTTGAGAAAACTAAAATGTTGGACATCACTATACGAAAACACACACAATAAGACATGAGCCATCCTACAACCAACTGGAGGTAAAGACTAATCGAACATCTTTTCTATGCGGAAATCGTAACGGACATCACAGCACGGAACTAAGAACGTAAAGACACATAATATGACAACATAAAAGACTAAAAAGATGAACAACACAGACATAGGTGTAAATTAATGACATAGTCACTCATACTTCACAGGTAAGTGATCCTCATAGTTTAACGATGTAGTCATACATACCTCACAGGTAAGTGATCCTCATAGTTTAACGATATAGTCATACATACCTCACAGGTAAGTGATCCTCATAGTTTAACGATGTAGTCACTCATACTTCACAGGTAAGTGATCCTCATAGTTTAACGACATAGTCACTCATACTTCACAGGTAAGTGATCCTCATAGTTTAACGATATAGTCACTCATACTTCACAGGTAAGTGATCCTCATAGTTTAACGACATAGTCACTCATACTTCACAGGTAAGTGATCCTCATAGTTTAACGATATAGTCACTCATACTTCACAGGTAAGTGATCCTCATAGTTTAACGATGTAGTCACTCATACCTCACAGGTAAGTGATCCTCATAGTTTAACGATGTAGTCACTCATACCTCACAGGTAAGTGATCCTCATAGTTTAACGATATAGTCATACATACCTCACAGGTAAGTGATCCTCATAGTTTAACGATATAGTCATACATACCTCACAGGTAAGTGATCCTCATAGTTTAACGATATAGTCATACATACCTCACAGGTAAGTGATCCTCATAGTTTAACGATGTAGTCACACATACCTCACAAGTAAGTGATCCTCATAGTTTAACGATATAGTCACACATACCTCACAGGTAAGTGATCCTCATAGTTTAACGATATAGTCACACATACCTCACAGGTAAGTGATCCTCATAGTTTAACGATGTAGTCACACATACCTCACAGGTAAGTGATCCTCATAGTTTAACGATATAGTCATACATACCTCACAGGTAAGTGATCCTCATAGTTTAACGATGTAGTCACACATACCTCACAAGTAAGTGATCCTCATAGTTTAACGATATAGTCACACATACCTCACAGGTAAGTGATCCTCATAGTTTAACGATGTAGTCACACATACCTCACAAGTAAGTGATCCTCATAGTTTAACGATATAGTCACACATACCTCACAGGTAAGTGATCCTCATAGTTTAACGATGTAGTCACACATACCTCACAAGTAAGTGATCCTCATAGTTTAACGATATAGTCACACATACCTCACAGGTAAGTGATCCTCATAGTTTAACGATATAGTCACACATACCTCACAGGTAAGTGATCCTCATAGTTTAACGATGTAGTCACACATACCTCACAAGTAAGTGATCCTCATAGTTTAACGATATAGTCACACATACCTCACAGGTAAGTGATCCTCATAGTTTAACGATGTAGTCACACATACCTCACAAGTAAGTGATCCTCATAGTTTAACGATATAGTCACACATACCTCACAGGTAAGTGATCCTCATAGTTTAACGATATAGTCACACATACCTCACAGGTAAGTGATCCTCATAGTTTAACGATGTAGTCACACATACCTCACAAGTAAGTGATCCTCATAGTTTAACGATATAGTCACACATACCTCACAGGTAAGTGATCCTCATAGTTTAACGATATAGTCACACATACCTCACAAGTAAGTGATCCTCATAGTTTAACGATATAGTCATACATACCTCACAGGTAAGTGATCCTCATAGTTTAACGATATAGTCACACATACCTCACAGGTAAGTGATCCTCATAGTTTAACGATATAGTCACACATACCTCACAGGTAAGTGATCCTCATAGTTTAACGATATAGTCATACATACCTCACAGGTAAGTGATCCTCATAGTTTAACGATATAGTCACACATACCTCACAGGTAAGTGATCCTCATAGTTTAACGATATAGTCATACATACCTCACAGGTAAGTGATCCTCATAGTTTAACGATATAGTCACACATACCTCACAGGTAAGTGATCCTCATAGTTTCGTCGTTTTCGTTCTACCTCTGGTATGGCATGCCACGTGAATACCAAATTCCAATCAAATCCACCAACGTTTGTTCCCCGTGCACCTTGATACTGGAATTCAAAGGTGTCATCATTGACTACATCTATCGAAGGCGTCACTACCGTTGTCCAGTTTTGTTTTATTCTCTCCAGCATCGGTTCAATCCAACCTGAATTTATAAGTGATACAAATTATTATGTTTATTTGGGTCCATACACCTGATTTAATCTCGCCACTTTCTATTGAAGTACTTTTTACTTTAAGCTTATTTAATTTAAGCAATTACACAGATAGTGGATAAGACACAAGTTATAAACTTTTGGGGTCTTATTAAAGTACCCGTATCAAGTCAGGAAAGAAAGCGGTCATGTATTTGTGTGTTAGATGTATCGAATTTGTCTCATTTTACGATTTTCGCTATTGGATTTTGGAACTGTTTCTGACAATGTGGTCAATTTTGTCTTTTGTTTTATCCCTAATAACGATCCATATACATGTAGAGATATAGGCTATTGTTTTTGCGTCAATATGGATAGGATTCTGGTAAATCAGAATGTTTATCATAACTTCAGCAATTGCAATACATGTAATTACAAATAGGTTTAATAGCTTTGATACCTATTTGCTTTCAAATATGTACAGTGATTGTTTGTGTTCCAGTTCAACTGACCATGGGTGATATGCTATAAATGTTCTTTTGAAGCGTTGTATTTTGTTTTGTATCTGCGGAAAGTGGGTCAATCATTTGAAAGAGTTAACAGTCGCTTATCTTGTGGGTGTATTTTGTACTGGGTAAATGAAAGATACAGAAACTTCAGAAATAATTTCTAATAGAACCGTAAAAGTTTTCACAAATAACAACAAAACAAATACTTAGAAATAGAAGGTAATTAAGAGGTACTACAGTACTGCAGTAATGTTAGTGGTGGTTCATCTTACTCAACCTTTACATTTTTGTGGAATGTTTTGTAATTTTTGTCTTCTTGTTCTTTTTTTTTTGGTCATTGAATTGATTGTGTTACTTCCATTTACGGCTTCTGATGATCCCTTTTGGTATCTTTAAGCTTTTCAAAGTGTATGCTTAAGAAATAAAGCATGGAAGCCAGAATGTGTTGGGAGTTTTAACATGGATTGGCGGATATTAGTATTTTATCCCGAGCCAGAAGCGAGGGATACAATTTACTAATATCCGCCAATCCATGTTAAAACTCAAAACACATTCTGGCTTCCATGATTTATTTCGATTCTGATATGTCTAAGAGTACAAATACGGTAGTATACTTTGATTGGAAGACAATATTTATATTTACGTTTGCGGAAAATGTCGCACACAATTTATGCTGCCAATGAAAAGGTCGGTCACATTCACCGGCGCATGTGCTAATGAGATTATACCGAATGGATAACTCGCTCGTTTGTTAACAAAGCGAAAGAAGGAGGTTATGTTAGAATATGTATTAACCTTTGTGTATTGTTCTTATTGCTAACCATATTTTACATGCAATTCAGGGAAGGTTTGATGATAACAAAGGGGAAGTAACAAGTCCGACGACCTGCCGTAAGTAAGTAAAGTCACTGACCACCTTTATCACATAATGTTCTATCGAGTACACCTCGCCATGAGCGAGATTTGAACTCACAACTTTAGTTCTAAATATACGCTATCTTATATGACATGTGATATGTAATAATCGTCATTGTGCATTAAGTATATGTATACTTCGGGGAGTATCCTGGACCGCTGATGCTACATGTAAATGTTAACAGAAAAATATATTTAATGAAACAATATGCATAAACCAAACACACAAAAACAGAAACATACATATATCACCTTTGATCATCACACATGTGCCAGTTCTGTTGACTCGTAACTATTGCATTAATGAATACCGTATTTATAAATAATTACCAATTGCACACTCAATGTGTGAATCTAGGAACACCAGAACTGTTCCAGTAGCTGCTCTATAGCCTGCTAGACGTGCCCGGATGAGACCCTCTCTTCTTGGTAATCGAACAATTTTTACTTTTGGAAATCTTTCCATATATTGTTCTAAGGGCTTTCCTAAATGTTCTGAAATGACAAATTTGTATACTGTCAGCATAACAGAGAGATATTTCTTTTATAAAGCCACTGTGACATAGCATACACAACGGAAAAAAAATAACATTGGTTTTCTCTGATATGTTTTTGTATTTCTGAATATTACCATTGAAGTTGCTCTCTTTGATGATATGTGGGGTTCGTGTTACTCAATCTTTAGTTTTATGTGTATGTGTAGATCATTGTTTGTCCTTTTGTCCTTTTTCTTTTGGCCATTGTAGTGTCTATCCATCTTCGATTTACGGATTCTGATTAACCCTGTGATATCTTCACTCTTCTTAAAAATATCACTTATTTGCTAGATGGTTATTATCAAACGCCCAGTACATTGTATTATATCACTATGGTAACAGTCCGCGCATGGTATGTCTTCACATCCAAGAGTCACATTCTGACCAATACTGAATCTTTTGTCCTATTACATGCATGTGTAGAGTGGAAAAAATACAATTGTCAATTTTGTATTTAATTAAAGTATGTTAATGCTATATGAATCTCGCATACAAAATGTGAACACATATGCACTTCTGTGGAAAAGATGGAGGACCACAATTTTAATGTATTTTGATTTAAATGAAATAGTTAAAACCTTTAACACCATAACTCTTACCACTATAACATTGAAAAGATTTAATATTGTTAGGAAATAATCTTACTCATATGAGAAAAGTCATCCACCAATATAATTTCTTTAAGAATGTATTCTGGTGTTCTATTGATGATACTATGGACGGATCGTAACAGGACAGTCCAAGCCTCGTTATGAACTGTAATTACAACACTTGTGTCTGGTAAATCTTCTGAATACTTTATATGTTTACATCTGCAAATATTTTACAATAGAATACAATCTTACATGATGATATGACCGTGGTGACCTTGATCTCATGTTAGTTGAACTTTAACTTTTAAAGGGATCTGTGTTTTTCCTCCGAGCCAGAATTTTATTTTCACACAAAAAGAAAAATAAGATTATTTTTTTACATGAAAAGTTCGCAATTTTTCTTAAGATTATAGCAAATATTCTAAATATAGCTATAGCATTGTTGAAAGAAGCACGTGCTATCAATAACCATAAACTATATGACATCTCAACAATCACAATTACTATAAATTACAGTGAAATTTGTCTAAGCCAGGGATACGGATTAATATAAGTTTAACCACTTGTTTCCGAATCCTATTGATTAATTTAAATGTATATATAATTTATATGTGTATTATCATAATGTGTAATATTGAATTAATTAATAAAATATGTTTATACTAAGCCAGGCCTTAAGAAACAGGAATATTGTACATGTATAAACAATTCTTTAAATAGAAATCTTTGTAAATTTAACCTGGATAAACTGCATACTGCCTATTCCGAACATAAACGTTGGTCCAAAGTAGGTTTGGTTTAAGCAGGTTTCTTTGTAGTAAGAAAGGATAATGATGTAAATGAACATGAAAGACTATTCTATTTTACACTAGACACCAATTATAGTAAGGAATAGAGTTTTTATTGCTGTTCTATGTTTAATTCGTGGGCACAACATTTTCGTTGTTTTTGCCAAATCTATCGATCCGTGGGTTTTTGAAATCGCAATTTCAAACACTGCACACAAAGGAAGAGTTGTGTTACGTTTTAGTGAACGACGAAGACCCCAAAATGAAAATAATAACACCACTTTTATTGTCATTCTTCACTCCAGGGTTATTATACATTCTTCAGGGCGTGTCATAAAACTCAAACCTGAAAATGGGGGTGACAGATACTCTTACTTGAAACTTTATATGCTAGATATTTGTTTTATCACGAATGCAGGATTCTCAAAAACATCAATAAATATGTAGTAAAAAAGTCTTATTTAAATGTGAATACGCAATGTGAATATACAATTAAATCAATATCAAATTTTCGTTTTATCTCGAAGAACTTGCAGTTTTCTTTCTAATGAACAGCTTATTTGGTTGTCATGGTAGTATTGTGCTTATTTCAGTTCAGATATCTGCTAGTATCATATCTAATGAGATACGTTTACTGGAGAACTTAAAGTGTGATGAGATGCCGTCGTGGCCATGATTGTATGGTAGTTAGATTTACACCACTGATGTGAGTTCCAATCTCGATCAGGGCGAGGTGTACAACATTATGTGATGTTTGAAAGTGACTTTCTCCGGGTCCTCTGGTTTCCTCCACCAATAAAACTGACCGCCACTATATAACTGAAATATTGTTGAAAGTGGCGTTAAACACCATCAAACAAACATAAACTGTCATGATAATAGTAACTTTACTTTTCGTCCCGAGGATCTGCTAATGTTCTGTCTAGTGAGATACGTTTACTGAGGAACTCATTAAAAGCGTTGTTTTTCCATCCTGCATCATATTCAGCTCTGTCTTCGGCACTCAATAATGTTTTATTTATATTCACAGCTTTCCCATTTTCGCCTGTAATATTGTATACAGCGTCAAAATACTAAGTGAGTGCAGATTAAAACATGCGATATTCGTTTAATACAATTAAACTTAAAAAATTATGCATACAATTTATTAAATTGATTTACACCAATCCCTCCATAAAGCACGGTGATCAGAATAAGTTTTTAGAAAACTTAATCGTCAGAAATATTATACGACTATATTATATACCGTTCGATTCGTCAACGTATGTACCTTTATAATATGGATGTCGTCAACATCAAGTGTGGTAACAGTTTTTCAGAAATTGAGGCCAAAGGTCATCAACCATTTTATATAGTACTATCGCATATCTTACTAACACTTATTGAATGCTCGTGTATCTTACGTTTTTTTAAAGGATGTTCCATTAATGTATCATACTGATATTTATTGAATGCTTTGCTCGGTTAGTTTATCTTACTGCTGTACATCGCAGTGTTATTCATTGAATGTAGCGCTCCGCGCGTATATTTGGTAATTTACAAGATGAATGTGCTCCGCTTGTATATCTTGTAATTTACTTTTTTATATGCTTCCCCCCGGGAAGCGTATTTCATTCATTGAATGATTGGTCCTATTTTTAATTACTGTATTGCTATGTAATAGAATGATTTCTTTCGAATCTTTATTGCACCGTTATTTATTTCTAAAAGTCTGTCTCTCGTTTATAATACTTTAATATATTGTTAAATAAGTCCCAAATCACGGAACACGTTTACTAACTGCAATATTTTTTTCTATTCCGTTTACCCGAAATACTATTTCATTTTAACTAATTATTATTTTGTTTGAACGAATTATTATTTGTTTTTTTTCTTGAAATATTAATTCGTTTTTTTCGAAATAATAATTCGAAAAAACAAATTAGTTATACAAAAAAGGATTCAGAAACTCGCTCGTGTATTGTTTTTCTTTTAAATTTATGTGTTGATAGTGGTGTTCTGCTCGTGTATCATGCTATAAGTTATTGCTAAATGTGTTCCGCTCTTGTTTTCGTATTTACATTACTGATACAGTCCTTATAGAACGAAACCGCATCGGTGGTGTACTGGTTAGTGTGTTTTCCTGGAATGCAGAAGATCATGGGTTCGAGTCCCAGTCGGGTCAGACAAGACTATTAATTTGGTATGTGCTGCTTCTCCGTTAGGCACACAGCACAAAGCAATAAGGACAAAGACTAGGTGGCTCGGAATAATGCATAATATGTCCGAATGAAGCGACATGTCTACCCGCGGACAGTTGTTTCTTTGAGCTAGCACAATATAAAAATACAACTCAAGCGTATTGTTCTAGTATTGAGCGTTTAATCATCATTATCATCTCATCATAATGTAACTCGTTCTCGCGATAACATAGGTGAAAAATTGCTCATTTGGCGTTAAATAATAATCACTCACTTTTATACTAGATAATGGGGGGACGTTGTGGTCATGATCGTATGCTAGTTGGATATACAACTAAATACCTGTGCAATCATCACGAGGTGTACTTTGTACAACATTATGTGATAAAATTTGTCAGTGACTTGCGACAGGTCGGTGGTTTTCTCCGGGTCCTCCGGTATCATTCACCAATAAAACTGACCGCCACGATATAACTGAAATATAGTTGAAAATGGCGCTAATCACCATAACCCTAACCATATCCGTAATGAGCTACAATTTAATTACCTAGCCCTTCTTTAATTATAACGTCTACATTAGGTAATTCCTTTAATGGGGGATTTATCTGCTTTTTATCATCTATTGTACTTTCCTCTTCAGATTCCTCGTTTTCATTGTCTACATCTATCTTTATCTCTAAATGTTCATCATTCTTCTCTTCTTCATATGGTATATTATCCTCAATAGGTGGTGGAAGCTTATTATCTTTTGGTTGGGATTCTATTTCATTATTATCTTTTGGGTTGGATTCTATTTCATTATTATCTGGCGGTTGCAATGGTTTTTCTCTTTTATCGGTTTGAACAATTACACTGTCTTCTAAAGCTCGCTGGGCATTTATTAGAGCTTTGTCGCTGTTGTCTTCAGTTGGAAGTTTTATATTGGTTCCCATCACTAATAGCATTGTATACCATACGAGGAATATTATAAATATTAGAAATAGTGGTTTACATAACCGCCGACGTATCATTTTCATAAATGCCATTCGTTAAATCTGGAAACAAATACAACAGACAAATACTACAGTAACTATTTTATCAATCATGCTAATTATTTCTAATTATTTACTACTTGAATACCAACCATTCAAAAAGGGGGGTGGGGGCGGCGTGGTCGAAATATTGTTGCAAGTGGCCTTAAGCATAAAAAACCCAAACCCAAAACCAAGCATTCAAAATGACAATATTTAAAACAAACTATATAATAAAATGAAAAACAAAAAAATACCACACTGTCGGAACAATTACAAAATACCACTCTGTCAGAACAATTACAAAATACCACTCTGTCGGAACAATTACAAAATACCACTCTGTCAGAACAATTACAAAATACTACACTGTCGGAACAATTACAAAATACCACTCTGTCGGAACAATTAAAAATACCACACTGTCGGAACAATTACAAAATACCACACTGTCGGAACAATTACAAAATACCACTCTGTTGGAACAATTACAAAATACCACTCTGTCGGAGCAATTACAAAATACCACTCTGTCGGAACAATTACAAAATACCACTCTGTCGGAACAATTACAAAATACCACTCTGTCAGAACAATTACAAAATACCACACTGTCGGAACAATTACAAAATACCACTCTGTCAGAACAATTACAAAATACCACACTGTCGGAACAATTACAAAATACCACGCTGTCAGAACAATTACAAAATACCACTCTGTCGGAACAATTACAAAATACCACTCTGTCAGAACAATTACAAAATACCACACTGTCGGAACAATTACAAAATACCACTCTGTCGGAGCAATTACAAAAAACCACACTGTCGGAACAATTACAAAATACCACACTGTCGGAACAATTACAAAATACCACTCTGTCGGAACAATTACAAAATACCACTCTGTCGGAACAATTACAAAATACCACTCTGTCGGAACAATTACAAAATACCACTCTGTCGGAACAATTACAAAATACCACTCTGTCAGAACAATTACAAAATACCACTCTGTCGGAACAATTACAAAATACCACTCTGTCAGAACAATTACAAAATACCACACTGTCGGAACAATTACAAAATACCACGCTGTCAGAACAATTACAAAATACCACTCTGTCGGAACAATTACAAAATACCACTCTGTCAGAACAATTACAAAATACCACTCTGTCGGAACAATTACAAAATACCACTCTGTCGAAACAATTACAAAATACCACACTGTCGGAACAATTACAAAATACCACACTGTCGGAACAATTACAAAATACCACTCTGTCAGAACAATTACAAAATACCACACTGTCGGAACAATTACAAAATACCACTCTGTCGGAACAATTACAAAATACCACTCTGTCGGAACAATTACAAAATACCACACTGTCGGAACAATTACAAAATACCACACTGTCGGAACAATTACAAAATACCACTCTGTCAGAACAATTACAAAATACCACACTGTCGGAACAATTACAAAATACCACACTGTCGGAACAATTACAAAATACCACTCTGTCGGAACAATTACAAAATACCACTCTGTCGGAACAATTACAAAATACCACTCTGTCGGAACAATTACAAAATACCACTCTGTCGGAACAATTACAAAATACCACTCTGTCGGAACAATTACAAAATACCACTCTGTCGGAACAATTACAAAATACCACTCTGTCGGAACAATTACAAAATACCACTCTGTCGGAACAATTACAAAATACCACTCTGTCGGAACAATTACAAAATACCACACTGTCGGAACAATTACAAAATACCACTCTGTCAGAACAATTACAAAATACCACTCTGTCGGAACAATTACAAAATACCACTCTGTCAGAACAATTACAAAATACCACACTGTCGGAACAATTACAAAATACCACTCTGTCGGAACAATTAAAAATACCACACTTTCGGAACAATTACAAAATACCACACTGTCGGAACAATTACAAAATACCACTCTGTCGGAACAATTACAAAATACCACTCTGTCGGAACAATTACAAAATACCACTCTGTCGGAACAATTACAAAATACCACTCTGTCGGAACAATTACAAAATACCACTCTGTCAGAACAATTACAAAATACCACACTGTCGGAACAATTACAAAATACCACTCTGTCAGAACAATTACAAAATACCACACTGTCGGAACAATTACAAAATACCACGCTGTCAGAACAATTACAAAATACCACTCTGTCGGAACAATTACAAAATACCACTCTGTCAGAACAATTACAAAATACCACACTGTCGGAACAATTACAAAATACCACTCTGTCGGAACAATTACAAAATACCACACTGTCGGAACAATTACAAAATACCACACTGTCGGAACAATTACAAAATACCACTCTGTCGGAACAATTACAAAATACCACTCTGTCGGAACAATTACAAAATACCACTCTGTCGGAACAATTACAAAATACCACTCTGTCAGAACAATTACAAAATACCACTCTGTCGGAACAATTACAAAATACCACTCTGTCAGAACAATTACAAAATACCACACTGTCGGAACAATTACAAAATACCACGCTGTCGGAACAATTACAAAATACCACTCTGTCGGAACAATTACAAAATACCACTCTGTCAGAACAATTACAAAATACCACTCTGTCGGAACAATTACAAAATACCACTCTGTCGGAACAATTACAAAATACCACACTGTCGGAACAATTACAAAATACCACTCTGTCAGAACAATTACAAAATACCACACTGTCGGAACAATTACAAAATACCACTCTGTCGGAGCAATTACAAAAAACCACACTGTCGGAACAATTACAAAATACCACACTGTCGGAACAATTACAAAATACCACTCTGTCGGAACAATTACAAAATACCACTCTGTCGGAACAATTACAAAATACCACTCTGTCGGAACAATTACAAAATACCACTCTGTCGGAACAATTACAAAATACCACTCTGTCAGAACAATTACAAAATACCACTCTGTCGGAACAATTACAAAATACCACTCTGTCAGAACAATTACAAAATACCACACTGTCGGAACAATTACAAAATACCACGCTGTCAGAACAATTACAAAATACCACTCTGTCGGAACAATTACAAAATACCACTCTGTCAGAACAATTACAAAATACCACTCTGTCGGAACAATTACAAAATACCACTCTGTCGAAACAATTACAAAATACCACACTGTCGGAACAATTACAAAATACCACACTGTCGGAACAATTACAAAATACCACTCTGTCAGAACAATTACAAAATACCACACTGTCGGAACAATTACAAAATACCACCCTGTCGGAACAATTACAAAATACCACTCTGTCGGAACAATTACAAAATACCACACTGTCGGAACAATTACAAAATACCACACTGTCGGAACAATTACAAAATACCACTCTGTCAGAACAATTACAAAATACCACACTGTCGGAACAATTACAAAATACCACACTGTCGGAACAATTACAAAATACCACTCTGTCGGAACAATTACAAAATACCACTCTGTCGGAACAATTACAAAATACCACTCTGTCGGAACAATTACAAAATACCACACTGTCGGAACAATTACAAAATACCACTCTGTCGGAACAATTACAAAATACCACTCTGTCGGAACAATTACAAAATACCACACTGTCGGAACAATTACAAAATACCACTCTGTCAGAACAATTACAAAATACCACTCTGTCGGAACAATTACAAAATACCACTCTGTCAGAACAATTACAAAATACCACACTGTCGGAACAATTACAAAATACCACTCTGTCGGAACAATTAAAAATACCACACTTTCGGAACAATTACAAAATACCACACTGTCGGAACAATTACAAAATACCACACTGTCGGAACAATTACAAAATACCACACTGTCGGAACAATTACAAAATACCACTCTGTCGGAACAATTACAAAATACCACTCTGTCGGAACAATTACAAAATACCACTCTGTCGGAACAATTACAAAATACCACTCTGTCGGAACAATTACAAAATACCACTCTGTCAGAACAATTACAAAATACCACTCTGTCGGAACAATTACAAAATACCACTCTGTCAGAACAATTACAAAATACCACACTGTCGGAACAATTACAAAATACCACGCTGTCGGAACAATTACAAAATACCACTCTGTCGGAACAATTACAAAATACCACTCTGTCAGAACAATTACAAAATACCACTCTGTCGGAACAATTACAAAATACCACTCTGTCGGAACAATTACATAATACCACACTGTCGGAACAATTACAAAATACCACTCTGTCGGAACAATTACAAAATACCACACTGTCGGAACAATTACAAAATACCACTCTGTCAGAACAATTACAAAATACCACACTGTCGGAACAATTACAAAATACCACACTGTCGGAACAATTACAAAATACCACTCTGTCGGAACAATTACAAAATACCACACTGTCGGAACAATTACAAAATACCACACTGTCGGAACAATTACAAAATACCACTCTGTCGGAACAATTACAAAATACCACTCTGTCGGAACAATTACAAAATACCACTCTGTCGGAACAATTACAAAATACCACTCTGTCGGAACAATTACAAAATACCACTCTGTCGGAACAATTTCAAAATACCACTCTGTCGGAACAATTACAAAATACCACTCTGTCGGAACAATTACAAAATACCACTCTGTCGGAACAATTACAAAATACCACTCTGTCGGAACAATTACAAAATACCACTCTGTCGGAACAATTACAAAATACCACTCTGTCGGAACAATTACAAAATACCACACTGTCGGAACAATTACAAAATACCACTCTGTCAGAACAATTACAAAATACCACTCTGTCGGAACAATTACAAAATACCACTCTGTCAGAACAATTACAAAATACCACACTGTCGGAACAATTACAAAATACCACTCTGTCGGAACAATTAAAAATACCACACTGTCGGAACAATTACAAAATACCACACTGTCGGAACAATTACAAAATACCACTCTGTCGGAACAATTACAAAATACCACTCTGTCGGAACAATTACAAAATACCACTTTGTCGGAACAATTACAAAATACCACTCTGTCGGAACAATTACAAAATACCACTCTGTCAGAACAATTACAAAATACCACACTGTCGGAACAATTACAAAATACCACTCTGTCAGAACAATTACAAAATACCACTCTGTCGGAACAATTACAAAATACCACTCTGTCGGAACAATTACAAAATACCACTCTGTCGGAACAATTACAAAATACCACTCTGTCAGAACAATTACAAAATACCACTCTGTCGGAACAATTACAAAATACCACTCTGTCAGAACAATTACAAAATACCACACTGTCGGAACAATTACAAAATACCACGCTGTCGGAACAATTACAAAATACCACTCTGTCGGAACAATTACAAAATACCACTCTGTCAGAACAATTACAAAATACCACTCTGTCGGAACAATTACAAAATACCACTCTGTCGGAACAATTACAAAATACCACACTGTCGGAACAATTACAAAATACCACTCTGTCGGAACAATTACAAAATACCACACTGTCGGAACAATTACAAAATACCACTCTGTCAGAACAATTACAAAATACCACACTGTCGGAACAATTACAAAATACCACACTGTCGGAACAATTACAAAATACCACTCTGTCGGAACAATTACAAAATACCACACTGTCGGAACAATTACAAAATACCACACTGTCGGAACAATTACAAAATACCACTCTGTCGGAACAATTACAAAATACCACTCTGTCGGAACAATTACAAAATACCACTCTGTCGGAACAATTACAAAATACCACTCTGTCGGAACAATTACAAAATACCACTCTGTCAGAACAATTACAAAATACCACACTGTCGGAACAATTACAAAATACCACACTGTCGGAACAATTACAAAATACCACTCTGTCGGAACAATTACAAAATACCACTCTGTCGGAACAATTACAAAATACCACTCTGTCGGAACAATTACAAAATACCACTCTGTCGGAACAATTACAAAATACCACTCTGTCGGAACAATTACAAAATACCACTCTGTCGGAACAATTACAAAATACCACTCTGTCGGAACAATTACAAAATACCACTCTGTCGGAACAATTACAAAATACCACTCTGTCGGAACAATTACAAAATACCACACTGTCGGAACAATTACAAAATACCACTCTGTCAGAACAATTACAAAATACCACTCTGTCGGAACAATTACAAAATACCACACTGTCGGAACAATTACAAAATACCACTCTGTCGGAACAATTACAAAATACCACTCTGTCAGAACAATTACAAAATACCACACTGTCGGAACAATTACAAAATACCACTCTGTCGGAACAATTACAAAATACCACACTGTCGGAACAATTACAAAATACCACACTGTCGGAACAATTACAAAATACCACTCTGTCGGAACAATTACAAAATACCACTCTGTCGGAACAATTACAAAATACCACTCTGTCGGAACAATTACAAAATACCACTCTGTCGGAACAATTACAAAATACCACTCTGTCAGAACAATTACAAAATACCACTCTGTCGGAACAATTACAAAATACCACTCTGTCAGAACAATTACAAAATACCACACTGTCGGAACAATTACAAAATACCACGCTGTCGGAACAATTACAAAATACCACTCTGTCGGAACAATTACAAAATACCACTCTGTCAGAACAATTACAAAATACCACTCTGTCGGAACAATTACAAAATACCACTCTGTCGGAACAATTACAAAATACCACACTGTCGGAACAATTACAAAATACCACTCTGTCAGAACAATTACAAAATACCACACTGTCGGAACAATTACAAAATACCACTCTGTCGGAGCAATTACAAAAAACCACACTGTCGGAACAATTACAAAATACCACACTGTCGGAACAATTACAAAATACCACTCTGTCGGAACAATTACAAAATACCACTCTGTCGGAACAATTACAAAATACCACTCTGTCGGAACAATTACAAAATACCACTCTGTCGGAACAATTACAAAATACCACTCTGTCAGAACAATTACAAAATACCACTCTGTCGGAACAATTACAAAATACCACTCTGTCAGAACAATTACAAAATACCACACTGTCGGAACAATTACAAAATACCACGCTGTCAGAACAATTACAAAATACCACTCTGTCGGAACAATTACAAAATACCACTTTGTCAGAACAATTACAAAATACCACTCTGTCGGAACAATTACAAAATACCACTCTGTCGAAACAATTACAAAATACCACAATGTCGGAACAATTACAAAATACCACACTGTCGGAACAATTACAAAATACCACTCTGTCAGAACAATTACAAAATACCACACTGTCGGAACAATTACAAAATACCACTCTGTCGGAACAATTACAAAATACCACTCTGTCGGAACAATTACAAAATACCACACTGTCGGAACAATTACAAAATACCACACTGTCGGAACAATTACAAAATACCACTCTGTCAGAACAATTACAAAATACCACACTGTCGGAACAATTACAAAATACCACACTGTCGGAACAATTACAAAATACCACTCTGTCGGAACAATTACAAAATACCACTCTGTCGGAACAATTACAAAATACCACTCTGTCGGAACAATTACAAAATACCACACTGTCGGAACAATTACAAAATACCACTCTGTCGGAACAATTACAAAATACCACTCTGTCGGAACAATTACAAAATACCACACTGTCGGAACAATTACAAAATACCACTCTGTCAGAACAATTACAAAATACCACTCTGTCGGAACAATTACAAAATACCACTCTGTCAGAACAATTACAAAATACCACACTGTCGGAACAATTACAAAATACCACTCTGTCGGAACAATTAAAAATACCACACTTTCGGAACAATTACAAAATACCACACTGTCGGAACAATTACAAAATACCACTCTGTCGGAACAATTACAAAATACCACTCTGTCGGAACAATTACAAAATACCACTCTGTCGGAACAATTACAAAATACCACTCTGTCGGAACAATTACAAAATACCACTCTGTCAGAACAATTACAAAATACCACACTGTCGGAACAATTACAAAATACCACTCTGTCAGAACAATTACAAAATACCACACTGTCGGAACAATTACAAAATACCACGCTGTCAGAACAATTACAAAATACCACTCTGTCGGAACAATTACAAAATACCACTCTGTCAGAACAATTACAAAATACCACTCTGTCGGAACAATTACAAAATACCACTCTGTCGGAACAATTACAAAATACCACTCTGTCGGAACAATTACAAAATACCACTCTGTCAGAACAATTACAAAATACCACTCTGTCGGAACAATTACAAAATACCACTCTGTCAGAACAATTACAAAATACCACACTGTCGGAACAATTACAAAATACCACGCTGTCGGAACAATTACAAAATACCACTCTGTCGGAACAATTACAAAATACCACTCTGTCAGAACAATTACAAAATACCACTCTGTCGGAACAATTACAAAATACCACTCTGTCGGAACAATTACATAATACCACACTGTCGGAACAATTACAAAATACCACTCTGTCGGAACAATTACAAAATACCACACTGTCGGAACAATTACAAAATACCACTCTGTCGGAACAATTACAAAATACCACACTGTCGGAACAATTACAAAATACCACACTGTCGGAACAATTACAAAATACCACTCTGTCGGAACAATTACAAAATACCACACTGTCGGAACAATTACAAAATACCACACTGTCGGAACAATTACAAAATACCACTCTGTCGGAACAATTACAAAATACCACTCTGTCGGAACAATTACAAAATACCACTCTGTCGGAACAATTACAAAATACCACTCTGTCGGAACAATTACAAAATACCACTCTGTCGGAACAATTACAAAATACCACTCTGTCGGAACAATTACAAAATACCACTCTGTCGGAACAATTACAAAATACCACTCTGTCGGAACAATTACAAAATACCACTCTGTCGGAACAATTACAAAATACCACTCTGTCGGAACAATTACAAAATACCACACTGTCGGAACAATTACAAAATACCACTCTGTCAGAACAATTACAAAATACCACTCTGTCGGAACAATTACAAAATACCACTCTGTCAGAACAATTACAAAATACCACACTGTCGGAACAATTACAAAATACCACTCTGTCGGAACAATTAAAAATACCACACTGTCGGAACAATTACAAAATACCACACTGTCGGAACAATTACAAAATACCACTCTGTCGGAACAATTACAAAATACCACTCTGTCGGAACAATTACAAAATACCACTTTGTCGGAACAATTACAAAATACCACTCTGTCGGAACAATTACAAAATACCACTCTGTCAGAACAATTACAAAATACCACACTGTCGGAACAATTACAAAATACCACTCTGTCAGAACAATTACAAAATACCACTCTGTCGGAACAATTACAAAATACCACTCTGTCGGAACAATTACAAAATACCACTCTGTCGGAACAATTACAAAATACCACTCTGTCAGAACAATTACAAAATACCACTCTGTCGGAACAATTACAAAATACCACTCTGTCAGAACAATTACAAAATACCACACTGTCGGAACAATTACAAAATACCACGCTGTCGGAACAATTACAAAATACCACTCTGTCGGAACAATTACAAAATACCACTCTGTCAGAACAATTACAAAATACCACTCTGTCGGAACAATTACAAAATACCACTCTGTCGGAACAATTACAAAATACCACACTGTCGGAACAATTACAAAATACCACTCTGTCGGAACAATTACAAAATACCACACTGTCGGAACAATTACAAAATACCACTCTGTCAGAACAATTACAAAATACCACACTGTCGGAACAATTACAAAATACCACACTGTCGGAACAATTACAAAATACCACTCTGTCGGAACAATTACAAAATACCACACTGTCGGAACAATTACAAAATACCACACTGTCGGAACAATTACAAAATACCACTCTGTCGGAACAATTACAAAATACCACTCTGTCGGAACAATTACAAAATACCACTCTGTCGGAACAATTACAAAATACCACTCTGTCGGAACAATTACAAAATACCACTCTGTCGGAACAATTACAAAATACCACTCTGTCGGAACAATTACAAAATACCACTCTGTCGGAACAATTACAAAATACCACTCTGTCGGAACAATTACAAAATACCACTCTGTCGGAACAATTACAAAATACCACTCTGTCGGAACAATTACAAAATACCACTCTGTCGGAACAATTACAAAATACCACACTGTCGGAACAATTACAAAATACCACTCTGTCAGAACAATTACAAAATACCACTCTGTCGGAACAATTACAAAATACCACTCTGTCAGAACAATTACAAAATACCACACTGTCGGAACAATTACAAAATACCACTCTGTCGGAACAATTAAAAATACCACACTGTCGGAACAATTACAAAATACCACACTGTCGGAACAATTACAAAATACCACTCTGTCGGAACAATTACAAAATACCACTCTGTCGGAACAATTACAAAATACCACTTTGTCGGAACAATTACAAAATACCACTCTGTCGGAACAATTACAAAATACCACTCTGTCAGAACAATTACAAAATACCACACTGTCGGAACAATTACAAAATACCACTCTGTCAGAACAATTACAAAATACCACACTGTCGGAACAATTACAAAATACCACGCTGTCAGAACAATTATAAAATACCACTCTGTCGGAACAATTACAAAATACCACTCTGTCAGAACAATTACAAATACCACACTGTCGGAACAATTACAAAATACCACTCTGTCGGAACAATTACAAAATACCACACTGTCGGAACAATTACAAAATACCACACTGTCGGAACAATTACAAAATACCACTCTGTCGGAACAATTACAAAATACCACTCTGTCGGAACAATTACAAAATACCACTCTGTCGGAACAATTACAAAATACCACTCTGTCGGAACAATTACAAAATACCACTCTGTCAGAACAATTACAAAATACCACTCTGTCGGAACAAATACAAAATACCACTCTGTCAGAACAATTACAAAATACCACACTGTCGGAACAATTACAAAATACCACGCTGTCAGAACAATTACAAAATACCACTCTGTCGGAACAATTACAAAATACCACTCTGTCAGAACAATTACAAAATACCACACTGTCGGAACAATTACAAAATACCACTCTGTCGGAACAATTACAAAATACCACACTGTCGGAACAATTACAAAATACCACACTGTCGGAACAATTACAAAATACCACTCTGTCAGAACAATTACAAAATACCACACTGTCGGAACAATTACAAAATACCACTCTGTCGGAACAATTACAAAATACCACTCTGTCGGAACAATTACAAAATACCACACTGTCGGAACAATTACAAAATACCACACTGTCGGAACAATTACAAAATACCACTCTGTCAGAACAATTACAAAATACCACACTGTCGGAACAATTACAAAATACCACACTGTCGGAACAATTACAAAATACCACTCTGTCGGAACAATTACAAAATACCACTCTGTCGGAACAATTACAAAATACCACTATGTCGGAACAATTACAAAATACCACTCTGTCGGAACAATTACAAAATACCACTCTGTCGGAACAATTACAAAATACCACTCTGTCGGAACAATTACAAAATACCACACTGTCGGAACAATTACAAAATACCACTCTGTCGGAACAATTACAAAATACCACACTGTCGGAACAATTACAAAATACCACTCTGTCGGAACAGTTACAAAATACCACTCTGTCGGAACAATTACAAAATACCACTCTGTCGGAACAATTACAAAATACCACTCTGTCGGAACAATTACAAAATACCACGCTGTCGGAACAATTACAAAATACCACTCTGTCGGAACAATTACAAAATACCACTCTGTCGGAACAATTACAAAATACCAAACTGTCGGAACATTTACAAAATACCACACTGTCGGAACAATTACAAAATACCACTCTGTCGGAACAATTACAAAATACCACACTGTCGGAACAATTACAAAATACCACTCTGTCGGAACAATTACAAAATACCACGCTGTCGGAACAATTACAAAATACCACTCTGTCGGAACAATTACAAAATACCACTCTGTCGGAACAATTACAAAATACCACGCTGTCGGAACAATTACAAAATACCACTCTGTCGGAACAATTTCAAAATACCACTCTGTCGGAACAATTACAAAATACCACTCTGTCGGAACAATTACAAAATACCACTCTGTCGGAACAATTACAAAATACCACGCTGTCGGAACAATTACAAAATACCACTCTGTCGGAACAATTACAAAATACCACTCTGTCGGAACAATTACAAAATACCATTCTGTCGGAACAATTACAAAATACCACTCTGTCGGAACAATTACAAAATACCACTCTGTCGGAACAATTACAAAATACCACTCTGTCGGAACAATTACAAAATACCACTCTGTCGGAGCAGTTACAAAATACCACTCTGTCGGAACAATTACAAAATACCACTCTGTCGGAACAATTACAAAATACCACTCTGTCGGAACAATTACAAAATACCACTCTGTCGGAACAATTACAAAATACCACTCTGTCGGAACAATTCACAATCTAATAGAAAAATGGTAGAAAGAGGCCAACTCGATCTCATGTACATGTCCGTTTACTTGTCTGTACTAAACAAAATGGCGTGGTTAATAGAGTAAATGTGACACGCTTGAAGATACAAAAAGAGTAATTAGAAACAGTTAATCGAAAAGGGACTGAAAATAAAATGATCAAGAGAAAAAGGACAAAAGACAGAAAATGGTCCGCAAATCCTATACAGGAAAATATTGTCTGAACAATGCGAACCAATTAAACACTCGGGTAAACGCAGGTGCTCCTGAAGTGTAAGCAGTAGTGACACCCTTATTGTGAATAACACCCCGTTTTGTTAGTTTCAGTAAGGGGATATTTAATAAATAATTCATGGTAACCATAGTCCGTAGGAGTAGTTAGGATGAATAATAGTATCATTGTTACATTTTATCCCTAGCTATCGCTCGGAATATTTTTAACGAAAATAATGTGTCCTTTTATTGTAGCGTATACATGGTTTGTTAGTAAATGTCTACTTGATAAATCTAACACATGGGTTTGTTAGTAAATGTCTACTTAATAAATCTAACACATGGGTTTGTTAGTAAATGTCCACTTAATAAATCTAACACATGGGTTTGTTAGTAAATGTCTACTTAATAAATCTAACACATGGGTTTGTTAGTAAATGTCCACTTAATAAATCTAACACATGGGTTTGTTAGTAAATGTCTACTTAATAAATCTAACACATGGGTTTGTTAGTAAATGTCTACTTAATAAATCTAACACATGGGTTTGTTAGTAAATGTCTACTTAATAAATCTAACGCATGGGTTTGTTAGTAAATGTCTACTTAATAAATCTAACACATGGGTTTGTTAGTAAATGTCTACTTAATAAATCTAACGCATGGGTTTGTTAGTAAATGTCTACTTAATAAATCTAATACATGGGTTTGTTAGTAAATGCTGGAAGGAATCACTTGTATTTTTTCATATATACAGCTGACATTTTGGCTATTTACTTGTATATGCACATAAACTGTAAAATAAGATCATGGTACAATCTTCAATGCAATTCGTTATTGACTTATACCCTTTATGGAGAATAAAATGTAAATCAGTAATTATATTATTAAGAATTTTGAAGAATTTTTTTTAAATTCTAAAATAGTAAAATATGTAATTTTTATAGTAGTACGGGAACGATTCTAGAAAAAGACGCGTACTTTCCGAGTTTATTGGACCGACATACCTCACGTCTGATAGTTTGCAAAATGATTAGGTATACATTATATTATCATTTAAGCCCTGTCGTAGAATTTTCCCATGGTGCATTTTTTTGTTAGAGCTCTTGAAAGTGAAATTTCGTAGATTTTTCAAATTACAACTTCAATTACAAAAAGGCTGTAAGAACATTAAACAAAGTAAATTGTTGACACAAAAAGGTATTGTCAGAATTTTCAAAGAACAAGCAAACATTTTAACATAGAAGATTTAGCATCTGACGGATAGTTAAATAATTATTGAGCATTTCTCGGAAGAATGTGAAAGCTTTTTCCGATTGCAGTACCTGTCATTGTGAATATAATTTAATGAATTACGCGTAGATAGTTTTTTGGTGAATAAATTTGTATATTTATCAGGTCTTTCACGCTCTATAATTACAAATCACTCAAAAAGGTACACATTTAACCTTAAAACAGCAATTTTTCGAAACCACTGACTCATTAAATTTTTGAACGTTTTCGTTCTCATTACTTTCCCCTGTATTAATTTCACCCTTATTCATGCGTGTCGTGAAGTCTTGAAGTTTTGACATTATCGTTCGAATACGTTTGTGAAATACATAAATCATTGTTCATTGTTGAGTTTAAAAGTGTTTTGTGCAAGTTCTTTTTTTTTTTTAAATGTATGGTTTTTTTAAGTGGGTTTTACTTTTTTGTTTTGGTGGTTTAGTTAGCATTTTAGTACCGATCGGAATAGACATGAAATGTTCCGGAGAAAGTTTCGTCCTGTATATATAGTCCTGAACACTTGAAGTTTTATATTGTTGTTTAAATCTATTTTATGATATACCTTATTTTTGTTTTGTGTTGAATTTAAGATTGTTTTGTACCAATTTTTATACCGATGTGGTCATTTTAATTGTCACTTATTGCCAATCAGACTATATCTGATTCGTTCTTGGAAATGTGTAGTCCCGTAAAGTTTGCTCACTCACTATCGAAAAAGAGTCGAACGGTCAGCAGTTGGGAATTATGCATAATTTGTCAGATCTCTTGCGATGATACTCTATCTAAGGCAAGCGAAAGGATGAAATGTACCTCATTTAAAGCTGTTGGCTTGAGGAAAGATGATGTCCATCGCCGTCTTCATGACGAATTTGATTCACTTGATTTGATTCCAACTGATAGGATACAGTATCATAGATCCTGCTATGAAAGCTACACAAGCAAAATAAATTTAGAAAAATTTGAACCAGTTGAATCACAAATGAATGCTCCTGCCTGTGCTGGGTGAGAACATCAGAATCTATTTCTGTAAAGATCCGCTCAATGACTGCTCCATTTGATTGGTTTCAATACATATTTTGTAAACAGAAAAGTTACAAAAAAGATAGGAATTTAAAGCGCGTCGAATCTAAAGATCGAGTCAAAAACATACTCCATGCTGCGAATAACAAGTCCGATTTCGATATGGTTAGTTTAATTCAGTCAGTTGACAATTTCTTGGAAAATGCATTGTATCACTCGTCATGCATAGCGAACTACCTTTTAAACATGAAATCAGACACTGTACCAGTCGAAAAGGAGTCTGAGCATGCAAGTGCTTTTCAGCAATTCATTGATAGCATACGAGATGATCTCTTTGTTAACAAAAAGGCAGTTTCTATGTCTATCTTGCTTGATAAGTTCTGTTCCTTTCTCCCACCAAACATAGCTAGCAAATATACAACTTCAAAATTGCAGCAAAAGCTACTCAACTATTTTGGAAACGCCATTATTGTTGAAAAGCAACGTGGACAGGGCAAATCTAATACAGTATTCAGTAGTTCAATCACTGTGTCTATTCACGCTGCAAACAATCTAAAAGCCGAACTGAAATTTACAGAGTTGGAGACAAGTTTTGAAAACACTCAGTCGAAATCTGTCAGATCTGTATGACCCAAAAGGTAGTGCTAAGTCTGTTCACAGAGATCTAAATAAACTCAGGGTAAAATTAGCTTTGTCAAAAGATTCCTCTCTTCTCAAGCTTCCTCCATCTGAAGCAGCATTTAGACAACACATACTTCGTGTTGCATTCCAAGTGTATGTATGGACACATGTTAATGAAGCTAAACCACCGCCTAGGTCACCTTTAGAGTATGGATGGAGAAATGAGAACAAATACTTAATGCCAAAGTACTTTGAAGGACCCATGACGTCTGACTTCTTGCAAGCCCTTGTATGTATGTGTAAAGGCAAGTCCATTTGCAGCAAAAATTGTGTTTGCGTTGAACAAAATTTATCTGCGGTTGTCAAGGAAATGAAGAATGTAGAAATCAGCTGTCACACCAATTGTCGGTAGCTGAAAATTTAGAAAACGACGAGGATTGTCCAAGCGACATCTAAAGCAGATACCTGACTGAAAAAAAAGAAAAAAAACCCCCCAAAAACCCCCTGCCATTGGTCGCAGACCTTGACGCGGTTGGTGGGCTTTCAACTAACATGAGACCTCTGTAAAAGGCATAGTATACTTTTTACCGTTGTAGTTAGGTTTGGCGCCTTAAAATCTGATTCAACCCACCATTTCTTTAGAAATGCCTGTACCAAGTCAGGGTCATTACGGTTTTCACAGTTTTCCGGTTGTTGACTGATTTTGTCTGTTTATATAATTATGAGTTTTGACTTTCCCTTTGTAAGATTGTTCGGAGTTCGGTAATTTTGTTATTACCCTTATTTATTAACAGTAAATCAATTTTTCTCCTACTTTTAGGTTGGTGTGGTAGACTTTAGACTTCATACACCCCGTTATTTCTCGTAAGACTTTTATGAAACTTTCCAGAAAATATCTTCATATACTATATTTGTCTATGATTAAGCTCCATTTGTAAGTTCTGTATTTTCTTTTTCAATTTTGATGCACACATTTTAAAAAATACATATTGTTGTACTTCCCGACGGCAGGGGCATATATCAGTAACCTTTACCCGATATTTTCAAACAAAAAAGAAATTATTTGATCAAAAACATAACACTCTACATAATGCCAGCATTTTTTAATTGTAATAGTAAACTGTTTTCAAGGAAAATATCCATTATATAAAAAAAATTGCGATTTTCGACATTTTCCACAAATGACCTTTAACCCCAATATTGCAAAAACTGCACCATAGTGGAACTCTACGACAGGGCTTCATCGAAGCACCTCGGTAATATCTTTTAAATAAGACCAAAAGTAGCCGTGAGGTATTCCGGTCCATTAAATTTTCGATTTTTACTTGATTTTACCTCCACTATAGGACTTGTGGTTGCATGAAAGCTGATGATGTATGTGTTGCTATGATAGATATCGTTAAAGGCAACTCTATTATGATCATCGCCATTAATATCAAGGCGTAGTTATATCCGGTGTTATTTTATACGTCGTAATATTACGTGTTAATAGGTCTTTTACATACAAGTTCAACATGCAGAAACCTAGTAGATAAGAATCCATTATGAAAAATATAATATCGACATGGAAAATTGGATTGAAATTGACCATTATAATTTGTAAAGAGATGAACAGTAATGATCAGCATAACATCGTTTACACTTTTCTAAGTAATGTCATAGCAAGCACGTAGAAAAATAAGTAAATCCTATCATTAATGTAAAAGATGGATAATAAAGGAAACGTGCTGATGCATACATGACACTTCACGTCGTCCTACGACTGTACGGGTTTCAGTTTTCCGGTTGTTGACTGATTTTGTCTGTTTATATACTTATGAGTTTTGACTTTCCCTTTGGAAGATTGTTCGGAGTTCGGTAATTTTGTTGTTACCCTTATTTCCTCTATACATTAGCTCGTGGCAGTTTTATCTAAAAGTCATTTTAAGACGTCATATTAGTCATACAGCAGTCAGTTCAGAATAAGGATGGACGACGCTATGGACAGTCAGAAAAACAATAATGTATCTATATATTAGATTTCAAAGTTATTTTGTCACTGTTAGTTGTTGATACTCCCGACCTCCTATAGTAGCATTTTTCAGCAACCTGTCCTCTTAAAACTACGTATTAGCTGAGTGGGAAAAATAATGGAGAGAGTTGTATACAATCCTCTCCAACAAAACAAACTCATATACGAATACCAATCAGGTTTCCTTCCGTTACATTCTACAGTGCACCAATTAATAGAAATATATAATTGTATTGTCAATTCTTTGGAGAAGAAGGAAGCGAATTGTTTTGTATTTTGCGATTTTCCAAAGGCATTTAATAAGGTTTGGCATAGAGATCTTCTGCATAAAATAGAAGCTTATGAAACAACCGGAAATTTGTTAAGCTGGTTAAGCAATTACTTACATGAACGTAGGTAAAGAAAGGCTCTAAAACAAGTCTGCAGCATATTGTTAAATATCAGCCGGAGTACCACAAGATTCTGTCCATGGATCTAGTTTATTTATTGTCTACATAAATGATAGCGCTGACAAACTTATATCACTGAGCATACTTTTTGTATTTGATACCTTCTTTTAACCAGAATGCATTACAGTGCAAACTGTAATTGACCGAGATTTACCTGAAATGGGCATTTGGTGGAAAAAGTGGTAAATGTCTTTTAGCTCAGAAAAAAAACCACAAATCATGGCTTTCCCCAAATTTTATTATTAAAGAAGATCCTGATTTCTTTTTATGGAGAAACATAAACATAAACCCTTAAACATGTGGATGGCACATTTAGTGATGACGCTAAATAAAGCACTCATATTAATAATATTCAGAATAATGTATCGAAGCAGTGAATTAAAATATAGACTTAGTCGATCAAATTTAGAAAAAAAACTTTATTAAGTTTATTTTAGACACTTTTTTGAGTATTCGTGTAAATTGTGGGATAACTGTGGTATTGGCAATGCTAACAAATTAGAACAACTCCAAATAGAAGATTCCCCAATTGTAACAGGATTACCCATTTACACGTTTACTATTTTCAGCTATATTATATGATAAAATTGTATTTTTCTTGTTTTCTTCTCAATATAATGTAATAATGATTGTATATATAGGATAAGACTCCATAAGTTGGTAAAACTTGTTTCTGATCCTCTTTGTATTATTGATCAAATAAAATAATTATAAACTAAACCCATTTACACACAAATTGAAATGTCATATAGAGAAACAGGCTGGGAATTATTATCAGCTAGAAGAAACAGATTAAAGCTTCAACACGTTTATAATACATCCATAGCAAACAAAACTGATCTAAATTATCTATATAGACTGATTTCCCTGTTTTCTTTATTCCATAATAATTACATTATAAATGTAATCCGTATACCAGAGAGATTACCATTAATGTACATAGATAGAAATACTATTATGTTACCAATAAACTGTTGTTGCTACTTCCTGATTCATAGTTAATCAAGTGTTAATGATGTAAGCTTTATTTCAGTTGTGTCTGGTACACAATTCCCTGAGTTTCTATAAAATATTACTGGAAAATAAAACCTACGTCAATTTGAAATAGTTTGGAGCTGTTAATGTGCTGCTTAGACATGATCTTAAATAATTGTGTGCACACATCAAAACATTCACACTTTCCTACTTCCAAATCCAAAGTTGAAGTCATCACAGCGCAGGAATTTTCTGTCGCCGCAATAACTTGGTTAGGCGTTGTTGAATATCCGCATCACAAATAACCACGGTTATACGTAATCACAATCTCGCCCTTTCCTCATTCATGACTTAGCACCAAATTTTAAATAAGAATAACACGAGTGACACTAGCACAGCAATAACTGCTTACCTTTCATGGACAATACAATGTCCAAAAGGAAAGGGGCTAAAAAGGTAACAAATGGTCGACAAAACACTCCACAGAAAACTAATGAATGAGCACCACAGACCCACTAAAACGCAGATATCAAATTTAGTGCGCACAACACGTTTCTGGAATAACCTTAATCAGGTACGCCCAAAATCAAAAGATTGGAAAGACATATAATTTAAAGTTTTGGGAGCAATACAATCAATTGGCCTAAACAGGATAGTCAAAATCTTCTAATTCACCTATGCCCGAGGGAAGAGAACCTTAGTTTTATTAATGATTACATTATTTTGGAACTGTAAATGTTAGTAATACATATATCTAATAAACCATCACTGACTACTGGGCGGATGATACCCCGGGGAAGTAATAGTCCACCAGCAGAAGTATCGAACCAGTCTTAGTAAAAAACGTAGATATCAAATTAATTCGATGAATGAGGGATGAACTCCGGAAGGGTAAGTACATTCTGCTCCATTTTTTATGACCTCATAAAATGCTTGGTGATTTTTGTGCAATTATAAAGTCAACGTGACCAACAGAGCCAATAATGCAATTTAATTGCTGATCCGCAAGGATATTCTACTCAGACATCAGAAAGTAGTTATGTATGTTTTATGTATGAATCTGGGGTGGTATTCCACAAAGTGTGTCTCGATATGTTCATACAAGACCGTGATACTTGTAAATATATATCCATAAATGTAAATGGTCAAATGTTTTTTCTTAGAATTGAAGCGAAATCACAGCATCAAAAATCTAATATACTCACCACCATAGTACATAGTACCTAATGGGAGGAAGGGTTGGAATGTATTTCCAGAAACTACAAAATGAAATTGAAACAAAAGTATTCATTGAATGCACATTTTCTATTTAGCTCCTTCAATCGTTCTCGGTAAATAAATGGATTGCGCACAAAAGTAGCAAGAATGATCACTGAAGGGTCATGTCAAATATCTGTGTTTTTGTACAATTGGTGCTAAAGATTTTAATTTAAAACGTCATGCCCACATATTTAAGATTAACTGAACCACAGTGGATGATCCCTTCAATTAATAGAATGCTCGAGGGTAATAGATTGTTAATAATTGCATGGTTTGTGGTATTTAACGCCACTTTCAACAATATTTCAGTTATATCGTGGCGGTCAGTTTTATTGGTGGAGGAAACCAGAGTACCCAGAGAAAACCACCGACCTGCCGCAAGTCACTGACAAACTTTATCACATAATGTTGTATCGCTATGAACGGGTTCGAACTCACAACAATAGTAGTGATATGAACTGATTGCACAGGTAGTTGTAAATCCAACTACCATACGATCACGACCACGACGGCCCCTTTTTGCTTAAAAATTCTGTGTTTCATGATTGCAATGTAAGTTGTAGCCAGACCATGTATTTCATGGCTATTATAAATGATCACGGATCGAGATTTGTTTTGTGTGTGTGGGGGGGGGGGGGGGCATGAAAATCTAGGCAAAATATCTGTGGGAACACCTACGTCCAACGACCACAGCGGGTACACGATAGAGCCCTGATAAGGGGACCATAGGGTTAAGTCCCGAAAGCTCTAGAGACTTTCCAGTTTATAGCCATTTCTATTATTCTGATTATCTGAATACTGTATTAACATGTGATTTACCAAGTTAAGGGCACTTGCACTACACCACCTCTAAAGTCCTGTATTGACACTATATCTAATTTTCTCTTTGCTAATTTAGAATTAAATTGCTCATGAGGTCTGCATTAATATTTTTGCTGACTGCATTTTCCCAATATATCGCAGTAGTACCTAAGCAGAGTTCAGTAGCTATTGTTACTTAAATTAGAGTTCGACATCAAATAAATGATTTTTGCCATACTATTATCATTTTACAATTACGTGACAAATTATAATAGTGTTTACTAAACGTGTAATTTTGTTCCATTAGTGGAGACAAAACACATGGTAGAAGAGATATTACAAGTACTGAATACCGTGTTGATTTTATTTGGATTTACACAGACATACAAATGATAATATATATGCTGATTAGTTATTTGTGCTATTTATGTATGCTTAACCATGTCCTGCTTTGTTATGTTTGTCCATTGTCCTGGTTTTAAAATATCAAGTCTGTTAAAGAGCTCATGTTCTATGTTGTATTTGTATATGTATAGGCTTCCGAATAAAAATTACTTTACTTTATAATAAAAGATATAGAAATATTAAGTTATCATTACCGCATCATGTCCGTAAGAGGGGTAGTCTGGGCCCATAAAACTGACTTAACCAAGCCACCTTGTATTGAAGCGCTCATATATATATATGTGTTGGTGGTATAAGAAGAGTTTGAAGATACCACAGGGGGTAATCAGAACCCGTAAATTGAAGGACAGACAATACAGTGACCAAAAGAAACAGGACAAAAGGACAAACGCAAAACGATCTACCAAACATACACATAAAATTGATGATCGAGTAATACGAGCCTCCCTAAAAACTGTGGGGTAAACTCAGGTGCTCCGGAATAAATGTTGTCTCTGTCTACGATTTTTCGATTCGATCTTATGACTGTTCCGAAAGAGTGGTGTTATTGGGTTATCATTTTATCACTTCCGGTATAAAATGAGTACAATGTGAACATTGCATAATACATTTGCCATTTTTTATTTTCTTTTTAAAATTTTTGAAAATTTAATTTTAAATATAATCTACAAACCTTTCTATTGACGGTTCTTTCAATAAACCAAGATGGTGGTATTCAGACGTATTGCAACCTCACTTACTACCACAGAGGACTGGGCCTGATATCTAATTTGTGGAAAAACTGAAAACAGTTACATATATTAAAATATCTTATGTCGCCCCAATATAATTCTGTAAATCTTTTAATACTATTTGCATCACTATATTAGTCAAAATTAAAAGACGTTGAATATAATTAATACTCGCATTTACAATTAATGGGTCAAAAGTCTTACAGCAGTATTCACTGATATCTTTCATATTAAAAACCATTATTAATTAGAAAAAAAAATTGACAAGTTTGTTTAAAGCAGAAATAAAATAGTTTCTTCTTCCTATTTTTTTTTTATAGAATTTTTCTCTATTTCTGTAGAATATGATTTAAACAGGAATTAATTTTGCTTCACCAATTTCTACTATATATTCATACAAACGTGTGAAGTCGAGAATTTACGTTTGTGTTTAATTCATAAATGTTTGTAAATATAGGTTAAAAAATAAAACCTTGTTAAATTCTGTCTATAAAGGTGAAAAAATCGAGAAGTTCTTATGAGAAATGACCCCAGGAGAAGTTTTGAAAAAAGTGGTTTTATATGAAATATATCGGGAAATTAGTACCGAAATACTTCTGACCAGTGAAAATATCTTCCCTTTGCTTTGTGTAATAGAAAGCTATAATAGCTGAGGAGACATATATACTATTGATTCAAACGTGTTGATTTGTATTCCAAACTGTTTTCTGTTAATCCGTAGAATGTAATAGTCGCATGAAGAGTTTGAAGATACCTAAAGGGTAATCAGAATCAGTAAATTGAAGGACAAAAGGACAAACAACGACATACAAAACATACACATAAAACTAAAGATCGAGTAAGACGAACCCCAATAAAAAACCGGAGGGAACTCGTAGTTTAACTAAACATATTTTATTAATTAATTCAATATAACATTACAATATTCAGCTATATACATTACATAATGAGAAGTAATTAATAGAATTGGGAAACAAGTTAACTCGTGTGCTCCGGAAGGGTAGGCATACTATGAATTAATGATTTTTTTGTTTTCTAATTGTAAATATTTGATTCTTAAGTTTTCCCATCAAATAGGGTATACGTTTCATATTAAATCGATTTTTATAGATGTAGGATTACGTTTGTTCCTTAAGGTACATAAACAATAATATCTAAATCCTAAAATAATATTATCATTTCAAATTAAAATTTATATTATTATTCTTATGAATTTATCTCCCAATCAATATTAAAAAAATATAGTAAAATGAAAAACATACCACAATGGCGGAAGAATTCCTAAATGTCTTAATGTCTTAATGTCTTAATCAAAGATCAACATCACAGAAAGAGGCAAACTCGATACCACTAACACATAAATACATGATCACTCACTTTCCTGAGTTTTCTGAACAAGGAGAAATTGTTGACATATTCCCATGTTTCTCATATCTTTTATATGTAAGGTTTAATATGAAACTTCTGATATGACGTATAATTTGAGGTCTGATTTTAAGTCATAAAGTTTCTATTGACTTAACATTGTTTTCCCTGCAGCTATCAAATATAAATTAAAGGTATTTGGGCGTTAAATGAAATAATAATAAAAATAATAACGCTTAAATGTATACATGTCGTTTATTTTCTAAATGCTAGAATTAAGTAACTATGCTTTTTAATTAGAATAAAAATAGAAATCTTTAGAAAAAAACATGTTCAATTGACGGTTCGTTAAATATTTAAACTTTATACAGTAATTGTATGTAAGTTGTTGTAATAACAGATGCCTATTATTGATAATAAAGTAATAATTTTTTGATCAGAAAACGGAAAAATCTAAATATTTCGTAAACCGTAGATTTTTTTTTAACGCGTCCAACGAGAGTTTTGCCAGGAATTTGACTACCATTTTGGAATTATATAAATATTTACGGTTGAAATTATTCTGAAGGCCCTACTCATATGAAAAATTACCAATTTTTATCGTTATTTTGGTCTTTATTTCAGGCGAAGTTCTTCAAAATACGCTCGTTAAATGTGACAGCCAACTCACCGCGGACGTAATCCCATATAACAATAGGAACGACGGTGGTCCCGCAGCTGGTCTATTGTCTCTCGTCGAAGTGCCGGAGAAGGCTATTGTACCCTTCATGGTTAATGCATTTGACTACGTGACATTTATACACAGGCTTACCTGAGATTTACCTGGAAAATTTTGAAAAAACCTTTTTATATTATCCCAACAGTTTCTTTAGTCTTGATGTGATAACTGGCATTTTCTAAAACGATAACACTTGGGTTTTTAATGCTTTTTAAATTTACGAACCAGTTTAGAAAGGTGGGCCCGTTCATTTCTTGGTGATAATCCCCATCTTTAGCTTTGGCAAGAAAAACCAAATCACACCTATCAATCAAACCCTCCTCACGATTACCAGCACGCAAAACTATCAACCTTTTACCTTTTCCTGAAGGGATCTTTGGGGCATCAGAACCATCAACTGGTAACCACATGTAGTCAGTGGCATGATTCTGATTAACCCAGGTCTCATCCAAATATACAATTTCATACCCATCCTCTCGAAACTTCCTGATTTTTCGGAGGTAATTACACCGATCATTTATTACTGACCTCTGATCATATAAAAGCCTCCTATTATCGCCGGATTTTTTGTACTTATGACCAAGATCTAATGAAGTTAAAGTAAGCGTTGATTTCGAGATTTTAATTGTATCTTCAATTTCTTTCTTAATTTTTGAGACTGTTGGGGCAATTTTCCTGCTGTACATGCTATGAACGGTCCGTTTAATAACGCAACGGTCAAAATCATCAAGAGTTTTCTTTCTTTCTTTCGGTCTGTTGGATTCAGGAGGACTTTTACCGTTTACAACTCTATACACAGAATTGTAAGATATGCCAACAGCCTTGCATGTTCTTTTAATCAAATTATCTGGGAAATAAAGTGGTCTTCCCCTGGCCTTCTCAAGTAGAAAAAACTTGAATAGATTTAACACAATGTTTTTACAATCTTTTGACAAGTCCTTTGTTTTACCCATTCTTGCGTTGTTTATATATGCTAAGATGTCAAAAAATAGGTTTATGAAGAAATTTTATGTGAACTTTTAGAAAGATTTTAAAGTTTAAAAATGGAGTGGCAAACTATGCCTGTACACGTGTCTCTGTCTCTATCAAGGTAAGATTTACCTGGCTGCTACCTCTAGTAATTTACTCCCACCTCTATTTTGGTGGTAAAAATCGGGGAAAATGTCAAACTTCAGATGAGTGCAGCAATAATGAAAGGTTATGGTTAGATGAAATGCATATTTTAAAAATGGTAGTAAAAATCTGCACAAAGCTCTCGTTTACTGTGTTTTAAAAAATGTATTGTTTTCGAGAAAACTCAAATTTTCCGTTTTCTAATAAAAAAATTATTACTTTAGTATTGAGGATTAGTAATAATAAATACACACATGTATAGCACGAACGCATATTACAAATATGTATCAACTTTAAAGTCGTTTTGTCTCAAAAACATATGTATCACCCCCCCCCCCCCCCCCAATTTCTTTCTTCTTGTTTTCAAAGATATCCTGCAGAAGCTATGGAGCTATGGTCATTCTATAAGTAGGTGGAAAAATGTCCATATTAAACTGACACACAATAACATCCTGATTTAAAATATAGGAGTTTTTCGTACAGTTTTCATTTTTTTTTAATGACATATTCAAAGAGGACAAGAAGATATCTTTCCAATCTGGTTCCATAAACCTATAAATACAATATGCATAGCTCAATACGGTAATAACCAGACATAGAAAGGTGTATAAGTTTTGAGGAATTCCCACTAACAATGTTGAAGGAGATGCGTTTTTTGTGTGAAATATTCTAAGACATAAAGGGCAATAACTCCTTGGAAAAATTCTTTGGACTAGTTAGACCATCATGGTTTTAAATTACAATCCATCGGGTATGTGTTAACATTGTACAATGTTTCAATGATTTAATAAAAAAAAAGGGGGGCACTTAAGAATGGACAACCCAGAGATAATGGGAACATTGGGTAGGAAGACACAAAACAAAACAAAAACACAACAGAGAAAACAAAAAAGAGAAACACGGACCCAACCAATAACCGGGGCGAACCCAGGTGCTCCCGAATGGTATGCAGCCTGCCATAATGTGAATTTACAGAAAGTTTTGTAAATATATTGGAAGTTAAACAATTTTGAAGGATGACTTTCAACAGATATATGGATTTAGCTTCGTATGAAAATTGAGGGAGAGGTATTAATCGAATCCCATGTATTGTACAATCATATTATGAGTTTAATGATAAAAACATATTTGCTTTAACAAATTTAATAGAAGACCACTCGAAAGTAGCATATATATTTCCCGTTCAGGTGAGGTGTACTCAATACAAAATTGTAAGTGACTTGCTGAGGTCGGTTATTTTCTTCTGGTGCCCCGGTTTCCTCCATCAATAGAACTGTCCGCTGCGATATAAGTGAAATATTGATGAAAATGGCGTAAAACACCAAGACCCCCCCCCCCCCCCCCCCATGCCATTCCTTGTAGTATCGTCAAAGGAAGTGGCCCCTTCCTTCATTAATTAATCTTAGAGTGTAGTTTGATCTTGTCGATCAATTTAATAACCAATCATTATTCATTAACGATACACTTAAAAAAGAAGAACAAAAAAAGGATAAATGCACTCAATAAAAGACTTACACTTCGCCCCCCTCCCCCACAATAACATTGCGAGTATTTAACACAGGGCATACGCTACTTGGATCCAAAATAATTAAAAAAAAACATGTCTTCTTACCTGTGAATTTGACCACGTATATGTAATAAGGATGATGTCTACCTATGATAACAGTTAGAATATCAATCAATTCCATTGTCCATTTACAAAATACAACAGCTGTATTTATCTAACAGAGAACTCAGATTTAACAAATTGATTGGGTTCAATAAATCAAAATGTTGTGTGGGATTGAGTCACGTTTTACATCGTCAATCCTTATTTTATATTTTTTAAGATATTTTATAATTTTCTTGGGCTTTGTTAATCGACAAAATGATAAAGAATATGTACAGTACAAAAATATATTTGTCAATATATAGGTTGTGGAGTAGTTTTAAAAATAGTCGAACTAAAGTCTTTCCCAATGGAATAATGAAAACGTAGATATCTAATTTAGTGTACACGACGCGTTTCTGGAATAACCTTCTTCAGGTATACTCAAAGTAATAAATATGTAGACATCTAATTCAATGTACACAACGCGTTTCTGGAATAACCTTCTTCAGGTATACTCAAGGTAATAAACATGTAGACATCTAATTCAATGTACACGAAGGGTTTTTGGAATAACCTTCTTCAGGTATACTCAAAGTAATAAATATGTAGACATCTAATTCAATGTAAACAACGCGTTTCTGGAATAACCTTCTTCAGGTATACTCAAGGTAATAAATATGTAGACATCTAATTCAATGTACACGAAGGGTTTTTGGAATAACCTTCTTCAGGTATACTCAAAGTAATAAATATGTAGACATCTAATTCAATGTACACAACGCGTTTCTGGAATAACCTTCTTCAGGTATACTCAAGGTAATAAATATGTAGACATCTAATTCAATGTAAACGACACGTTTCTGGAATAACCTTCTTCAGGTACACTCAAGGTAATAAATATGTAGACATCTAATTCAATGTAAACGACACGTTTCTGGAATAACCTTCTTCAGGTACACTCAAGGTAATAAATATGTAGACATCTAATTCAATGTAAACGACACGTTTCTGGAATAACCGTCTTCAGGTACACTCAAGGTAATAAATATGTAGACATCTAATTCAATGTAAACGACACGTTTCTGGAATAACCGTCTTCAGGTATACTCAAGGTAATAAATATGTAGACATCTAATTCAATGTAAACGACACGTTTCTGGAATAACCTTCTTCAGGTACACTCAAAGTAATAAATATGTAGACATCTAATTCAATGTCCACGACACGTTTCTGGAATAACCTTCTTCAGGTACACTCAAGGTAATAAATATGTAGACATCTAATTCAATGTACACGAAGGGTTTTTGGAATAACCTTCTTCAGGTATACTCAAAGTAATAAATATGTAGACATCTAATTCAATGTACACAACGCGTTTCTGGAATAACCTTCTTCAGGTATACTCAAGGTAATAAACATGTAGACATCTAATTCAATGTACACGAAGGGTTTTTGGAATAACCTTCTTCAGGTATACTCAAAGTAATAAATATGTAGACATCTAATTCAATGTACACAACGCGTTTCTGGAATAACCTTCTTCAGGTATACTCAAGGTAATAAACATGTAGACATCTAATTCAATGTACACGAAGGGTTTTTGGAATAACCTTCTTCAGGTATACTCAAAGTAATAAATATGTAGACATCTAATTCAATGTACACAACGCGTTTCTGGAATAACCTTCTTCAGGTATACTCAAGGTAATAAATATGTAGACATCTAATTCAATGTAAACGACACGTTTCTGGAATAACCTTCTTCAGGTACACTCAAGGTAATAAATATGTAGACATCTAATTCAATGTAAACGACACGTTTCTGGAATAACCTTCTTCAGGTATACTCAAAGTAATAAATATGTAGACATCTAATTCAATGTACACGACACGTTTCTGGAATAACCTTCTTCAGGTACACTCAAGGTAATAAATATGTAGACATCTAATTCAATGTACACGAAGGGTTTTTGGAATAACCTTCTTCAGGTATACTCAAAGTAATAAATATGTAGACATCTAATTCAATGTACACAACGCGTTTCTGGAATAACCTTCTTCAGGTATACTCAAGGTAATAAACATGTAGACATCTAATTCAATGTACACGAAGGGTTTTTGGAATAACCTTCTTCAGGTATACTCAAAGTAATAAATATGTAGACATCTAATTCAATGTACACAACGCGTTTCTGGAATAACCTTCTTCAGGTATACTCAAGGTAATAAATATGTAGACATCTAATTCAATGTAAACGACACGTTTCTGGAATAACCTTCTTCAGGTACACTCAAGGTAATAAATATGTAGACATCTAATTCAATGTAAACGACACGTTTCTGGAATAACCTTCTTCAGGTATACTCAAGGTAATAAATATGTAGACATCTAATTCAATGTACACAACGCGTTTCTGGAATAACCTTCTTCAGGTACACTCAAAGTAATAAATATGTAGACATATAATTCAATGTACACGACACGTTTCTGGAATAACCTTCTTCAGGTACACTCAAAGTAATAAATATGTAGACATCTAATTTAATGTAAACGACACGTTTCTGGAATAACCTTCTTCAGGTATACTCAAAGTAATAAATATGTAGACATCTAATTCAATGTAAACGACACGTTTCTAGAATAACCTTCTTCAGGTATACTCAAAGTAATAAATATGTAGACATCGAATTCAATGTAAACGACACATTTCTTGAATAAACATCACAAGGTATACTCAACGGTAAAAAACAAAAACGGAAAACCAAATAATTTAAAATCACCAAAGAGTATAATTGTGATAACCAAAATAGCCTATGGTCAGCTATACCTGAGGGAGGAGAATCTTAGTTTTAATAATAATCAATAATTAAATAAGATATTATTTGGCAAGCGCCGTGTGAATTGTTATAGAACATTTCTTAGTGCACTCTTACACGCGCAAAAATAGCACCGTTCTTGATATGAATTATGACCGCCACGATATAATTGAAATGTTTTTGAAAGTGGCGTTAAACACCATAGCCCTACCCTCCTGATGTAAATTATGCAACAAATAGAATATCACCCTCACAGGCAAAAACGTACCAACTCCAACACTAGACCAAATTTAATATTAATCAGTTCTATCAAGTCATATCTCTATTGTTCAACGTATACAAGGAAATCTTATGTACGAGTAACTCTTCATCATTATAAATTTGCTCGTACCTTTGAGTAACTGAATGTGGTTAACTCGTCTATTAGATTTACTGTAATATGATAACTGATAGCTTTGAAAGTTATTTGTTTTGGTACTTTACATATGTGTATATTTCACTAACCTATAGAAATCAAACCATGAACTTGAGTAGTAGACACTATAGAAACAGCTACCTGTTGGAGCAAGAAGAGTTTGAAGATACCAAAGGGGTAATCAGAATCCGTATATCGAAGAAGAACAGAGTTAACTTGTCCAGCAATGACTTACAAGTTCCTTTTTGGCTTCTGTTCTTGTCATTTCTATATCTAAGCGTTTGGAGTTTACTAGCGGAAAATGGTTTGTGTTACTTTGGTTTGTTGTATGTTGTCCACATTTATGTTTTAACCTTTCACTTTCAAAATGTCAAACATATTTTTTTATCAATGTGTGACGTAAAAGTGTCTTTGACATTTACTTCACTGAGTTTGGTGCTGTTTTGACAACTGTTTTACCTGTTTTGTTCAAGTATTGTTGTAAATACTGTTATAGTGACAGCCGGAAACTTTGAGCCGTAATGAAAGCGGGAGGTTTGGCGCTTTAAAATCTGATTCAACCCACCTTTTCTTTAGAAATGCCTGTACCAAGTCAGGGTCATTACGGTTTTCACAGTTTTCCGGTTGACTGATTTTGTCTGTCTATATACTTATGAGTTTTGATTTTCCCTTTGTAAGATTGTTCGGAGTTCGGTAATTTTGTTATTACCCTTATTTGTTCAATTTTTGGTTAGGTTAGATTTATGGTGTTTAACCGACTTTCAACAATATTTCAATTATATCGTGGCGGTCAGTTGTTCTTGCTGGATGAAACCGGAGAAAACTACCGACTTTATCGCATATTGTTGTATCGAGTATACCTCGCTATGAACGGTGTTCGAACTCACAATTTACAATTTTAGCCTTGAGTCAAATGTGTAATGTAGTAACTATAAATGAACATAATAAACCCTATTTAACACAGTCTCCTATGATTTTTATATTAGACATACACTAATGGATATACACAAATGTGGACAATATAAAGTTGACTAGGGACTAGATCATCCGTACTTTGTAATAAAAGAGACTTTAAACAACACAGAAAAAGTAAATAAGTTTGTTAATGACTTTTATTGTCTTCCACAGTAACAAATATTTTGTTAGTTTTGTGAAATATCTTTATAAAGTATTTATTTAAATACACTGCTAAAATACCATTGTGATATCATTGCGTAAGCCTTAATTCCCATGTCACAAAGGACTTGGAAATGTTTTTATGTGGAATTAGAACATATATCATAAAACATTGTCTTATTTATAACTGAACAAGTTTTAGCAACTATATATATCGGGAAATAACAAGTGTACTATTTTTCTTTTCAAATTGTAAAATATGGAAATTTTGAAGATATAAAATGGGTTATCAAAATGCATTGGAATACCACATCAACTGAGAGAGCATTTTACTGCACTGCTGAAATGTTACTATATATCAATGGAAAGTTCACAATGGGAAAATTCAAATAATGTGTTTCTTCTCAGTTGACCCTCACAGTCAATTTCTAGATGTAGGTAAAAACATACACCATACCTAGCTGTATGCTTGCTATATCGTTTATTTCAGGTTTAATTGGATAAATATGATCTTTGCATGAAGGTATTGATCATGGTACAAAGGAACAAATCATTGGTTAAGAAGGCCTCGTTGTTTTTATAACTAGTCGTTGCTAGAGTCATATCAACAGTCGATTGTTGAGATGGTAAGAGCGCACCATTTTGTTTTACAATAGGATTGCTGTGTAGTTACTGGATTAATAGTTTGATACATGTACACACATGGATCAATAAAATAAAAAAACAAAAATATCACACAGTTCCAAAATCCAGTCGAAAAACCGTAGAATCCGGCAACATTGATACCCTTAACAATTATGACTCATGACTACTCTCTTCCCTGGCTACAGACCCTTCAATATAAATAGCGAGTTTAAATTAGTGTTATGGACCCACACCTTCCCTTTTAGTGAAATAATGCGATTATGTAAGTGTTATCCACATGAGAGTAACATGTATGCTTTCACATATAGCTGGGAGATCCACGTCGTTAGGAACGCTCTAATATTGAATCTCATACATAGTATATTGAATCGTCGTGACACAAAAGTTGTCACATGTATAATATTAGTTCTATAAAGAGACCCGATGGCCTCAACCATCAATAAGGTATTAAATAGCACACAATGCAATCGTAAGACATAATAGGGAAACAATAGACAACCTTAAACCATTGCGAATTTCCTATGCCATCATTCAGGGGACGTAATGGTCGTGATCGCATGGCAGTTGGATTTACAACTATCTGTGTAATCAGTGTCTATCACTACAAATGTTGTTGAGTTCAGATCCCGCTTATGGCGAGGTTTACTCGATAAAACATTATGTGATAAAGTTTGTCAGTGACTTGCGGTAGGTTGGTGGTTTTCTCCGGGTATTCCGGTTTCCTCCACCAATAAAACTGACCGCCGCGATATAACTGAAACATTGTTGAAAGTGGAGTTAAACACCATTACCCCTATACCATCCTTCGTCACCTGTACGCAAGTAACAGAGTACTTTTCAACAAGAGGTTGATGTCTTCCGAATAACCTTTTGAAAGATGAGAAGAGACGATTTTTTAACCATCCTCGATTTAATAGGTTAGTAATCAGAAAACAGTATTAATTTGTGAAGTATAGCTGACCATTGAATTATACTGTGAGGTGTTTATTATATATATATATATATATATATAGCGATTATTAAGATTTCACTTAAACATTTTTATAATATATAATTAACAGACAGATATACCGCAATGGCTCTCATCTTTCACAATGGAGTCGTTAGTATACTTATTATAATTACTATATCTCTATTAGAGCAGGATAATGTATAACATGTTGTTTTGTACTGGTTCAACTTTTTTTTCTTGTCAACGATTTTTTTTATTATATCATATTTAAGTACACTTCCATTATTCTTCTTTCTGTTTCCTTTTATTTTTACGTTCTTAATAATATAATGGCTGTTGACCGTCCACGAAGGAAATTTGTGAATCCATGACTAAATGTTAATTTTATTGACAATCATCTGACTGATATCACTTTATAGGAAATCCAAAAGGAAATACACCAAGACCATGACTATGGCTTACATTATTGGTTCGCGTCCTTATATTAGCAGCAGCCTCATTATGTTATTGGTAGACTAAGCAGCTATACTGCAATATGAAAATTTGAAATCAACACTATTTTTAATGTTAGATGCAGAACACATGTAGAAATATGTCAAATTAGTTGTGGTATAATATCATCTCTTAAGAAGAGTTTGATGATATCAAAGGGAGGTAATCAGAATCCGTAAATCGAAGGACAGACAACACAATGGCCAAAAAAAAAAGGTAAAAAAAACGAACTGCAAAACATACATATAAGACTAAAAATCGAGTAGCAGGAACCCACTAAAACCGAGGGTGTTCCGGAAGGGTAAGCAGTTCCTGCTCCATTAGTAGCACCCGTCGTGTTAATCTAGTATATCGGAGCCGTCATGTTGGCAATCGCATCCTACTTGTATTAATATCTACAAACAAATGCACCCACGAAAGTAGTGCCTATCACCACTTAAGGAGTGGACTCAGTTCTCACCCCATGGCGAGATGTGCGTGATGGTAAAATCGTGTTAGTGATAAAATGTAAATCGGTTGATTTCTTGAGTGCTTCTGTTATTCCTCCTATGAAATTGACTGTCCAGGAAATATGAAATATTGCAAAGTGTGGTGTTAAACTCTAACACCAAAGGTAGATAACCGTACTTCTTATCTAGGAAAGTTACATGATACCACTTAATCATCTACAGACGTATTGTACTGAAAATAAATCGCAAGTATGACATTTCCCATTCATTTGCATTGAAAGTTAAATTTCTGTGGCTGGCGTAATGAACTGGCTTGTCATCAACAACGAATAGTCTAGGTACATACATAGGTTCAAATAGTCTTTCAACCACCACTTGAATTGCAAACAATTGATTATCACATTACAATCATCATTTTAAATTTGGTGATAATTTTTTTTAAATATTGTTGACAAGTAAAGTATATGGTGGATAAAGAAAAGTTAGAAGACACAAAAAGGGTAAAAAAAATACTAAATCGAAGAATAGCAGATAATGAAATGACCAAAACAAAATGAAAAGAAGACCAGACAAACTAATCCACAAATCATTATACAGGAGTGTCAATGTAGCGACATATTATTAAAAAAGCAAAATCAATCGGCTTACAAATACAAAGTTTGAATTTGAAAGAGATGATGAACTTCAATAGCGGGTATCTTATGAAAGGTAGGGACTGCTTATCCTTCCGGAGGACTGAGTTTCACCGCCGGTGTTAGGTGGGGTCAATGTTACTAATTTGTTCTTTCCTGTGTTGTGTTTTGTTTTGTGTTTTATTTGCATTCGTCTTTTGTCTTGTTTGCAAAATGTTGCCAGTGTCTCTTGATAATCCATTCTTAATTGCCTCTTCGAAATTCTCAAAAAAATTATTCAATGAAAAGAAGAATATACGAATAAAATGAAAAAATCAAAAAAATACCACACTGTCGGAATTGTTCCAAAAATATCACAGAAAAATCGTAGAAATAGGCAAAATCGATACCCCTAACACACAAATACATGACAGCTCACTTTACTCTCGTGGTACAGGCATTTCACATATGTTATCTCATTACCCCTTTGATATCTTCAAACCTTTCTTATTTAAACGTAAATATATAGAAACAAAAACAAATTAGCACAAAACAGATTAAAAAAAAATAGACGAGACACAGAAAAATACTTGTCAACGTGAATAAATACACATAAAAAATAGACGGAGACACAGAAAAATACTTGTCAACGTGAATACATACACACAAAAAATAGACGGAGACACAGAAAAATACTTGTCAACGTGAATAAATACACACAAAAAATAGACGGAGACACAGAAAAATACTTGTCAACGTGAATAAATACACACAAAAAATAGACGGAGACACAGAAAAATACTTGTCAACGTGAATAAATACACATAAAAAATAGACGGAGACACAGAAAAATACTTGTCAACGTGAATAAATACACACAAAAAATAGACGGAGACACAGAAAAATAATTGTCAACGTGAATAAATACACATAAAAAATAGACGGAGACACAGAAAAATACTTGTCAACGTGAATAAATACACATAAAAAATAGACGGAGACACAGAAAAATACTTGTCAACGTGAATAAATACACATAAAAATAGACGAAGACACAGAAAAATACTTGTCAACGTGAATAAATACACATAAAAAATAGACAGAGACACAGAAAAATACTTGTCAACGTGAATAAATACACATAAAAATAGACGAAGACACAGAAAAATACTTGTCAACGTGAATAAATACACATAAAAAATAGACAGAGACACAGAAAATACTTGTCAACGTGAATAAATACACATAAAAAATAGACGAAGACACAAAAAATACTTGTCAACGTGAATAAATACACACAAAAAACAGACGGAGACACAGAAAAATACTTGTCAACGTGAATAAATACACACAAAAAATAGACGGAGACACAGAAAAATACTTGTCAACGTGAATACATACACACAAAAAATAGACGGAGACACAGAAAAATACTTGTCAACGTGAATAAATACACATAAAAAATAGACGGAGACACAGAAAAATACTTGTCAACGTGAATAAATACACATAAAAATAGACGAAGACACAGAAAAATACTTGTCAACGTGAATAAATACACATAAAAAATAGACAGAGACACAGAAAAATACTTGTCAACGTGAATAAATACACATAAAAAATAGACGAAGACACAAAAAATACTTGTCAACGTGAATAAATACACACAAAAAATAGACGGAGACACAGAAAAATACTTGTCAACGTGAATAAATACACACAAAAAATAGACGGAGACACAGAAAAATACTTGTCAACGTGAATAAATACACATAAAAAATAGACGGAGACACAGAAAAACACTTGTCAACGTGAATACATACAAACAAAAAATAGACGGAGACACAGAAAAATACTTGTCAACGTGAATAAATACACACAAAAAATAAACGGAGACACAGAAAAATACTTGTCAACGTGAATAAATACACATAAAAAATAGACGGAGACACAGAAAAATACTTGTCAACGTGAATAAATACACATAAAAAATAGACGGAGACACAGAAAAATACTTGTCAACGTGAATATATACACACAAAAATAGACGGAGACACAGAAAAATACTTGTCAACGTGAATACATACACATAAAAAATAGACGGAGACACAGAAAAATACTTGTCAACGTGAATACATACACACAAAAAATAGACGGAGACACAGAAAAATACTTGTCAACGTGAATACATACACATAAAAAATAGACGGAGACACAGAAAAATACTTTTCAACGTGAATAAATACACATAAAAAATAGACGGAGACACAGAAAAATACTTGTCAACGTGAATACATACACACAAAAAATAGACGGAGACACAGAAAAATACTTGTCAACGTGAATACATACACACAAAAAATAGACGGAGACACAGAAAAATACTTGTCAACGTGAATACATACACACAAAAAATAGACGGAGACACAGAAAAATACTTGTCAACGTGAATAAATACACATAAAAAATAGACGGAGACACAGAAAAATACTTGTCAACGTGAATACATACACACTAAAAATAGACGGAGACACAGAAAAATACTTGTCAACGTGAATAAATACACACAAAAAATAGACGGAGACACAGAAAAATACTTGTCAACGTGAATAAATACACACAAAAAATAGACGGAGACACAGAAAAATACTTGTCAACGTGAATAAATACACATAAAAAATAGACGGAGACACAGAAAAATACTTGTCGTGGTGAATAAATACACACAAAAAATAGACGCAGACACAGAAAAATACTTGTCAACGTGAATAAATACACATAAAAAATAGACGGAGACACAGAAAAATACTTGTCAACGTGAATAAATACACACAAAAAATAGACGGAGACACAGAAAAATAATTGTCAACGTGAATAAATACACATAAAAAATAGACGGAGACACAGAAAAATACTTGTCAACGTGAATAAATACACATAAAAAATAGACGGAGACACAGAAAAATACTTGTCAACGTGAATAAATACACATAAAAAATAGACGGAGACACAGAAAAATACTTGTCAACGTGAATAAATACACATAAAAATAGACGAAGACACAGAAAAATACTTGTCAACGTGAATAAATACACATAAAAAATAGACAGAGACACAGAAAAATACTTGTCAACGTGAATAAATACACATAAAAAATAGACGAAGACACAAAAAATACTTGTCAACGTGAATAAATACACACAAAAAACAGACGGAGACACAGAAAAATACTTGTCAACGTGAATAAATACACACAAAAAATAGACGGAGACACAGAAAAATACTTGTCAACGTGAATACATACACACAAAAAATAGACGGAGACACAGAAAAATACTTGTCAACGTGAATAAATACACATAAAAAATAGACGGAGACACAGAAAAATACTTGTCAACGTGAATAAATACACATAAAAATAGACGAAGACACAGAAAAATACTTGTCAACGTGAATAAATACACATAAAAAATAGACAGAGACACAGAAAAATACTTGTCAACGTGAATAAATACACATAAAAAATAGACGAAGACACAAAAAATACTTGTCAACGTGAATAAATACACACAAAAAATAGACGGAGACACAGAAAAATACTTGTCAACGTGAATAAATACACATAAAAAATAGACGGAGACACAGAAAAATACTTGTCAACGTGAATAAATACACATAAAAAATAGACGGAGACACAGAAAAACACTTGTCAACGTGAATACATACACACAAAAAATAGACGGAGACACAGAAAAATACTTGTCAACGTGAATAAATACACACAAAAAATAAACGGAGACACAGAAAAATACTTGTCAACGTGAATAAATACACATAAAAAATAGACGGAGACACAGAAAAATACTTGTCAACGTGAATACATACACATAAAAAATAGACGGAGACACAGAAAAATACTTGTCAACGTGAATACATACACACAAAAAATAGACGGAGACACAGAAAAATACTTGTCAACGTGAATACATACACATAAAAAATAGACGGAGACACAGAAAAATACTTTTCAACGTGAATAAATACACATAAAAAATAGACGGAGACACAGAAAAATACTTGTCAACGTGAATACATACACACAAAAAATAGACGGAGACACAGAAAAATACTTGTCAACGTGAATACATACACACAAAAATAGACGGAGACACAGAAAAATACTTGTCAACGTGAATACATACACACAAAAAATAGACGGAGACACAGAAAAATACTTGTCAACGTGAATACATACACACAAAAAATAGACGGAGACACAAAAAAATACTTGTCAACGTGAATACATACACATAAAAAATAGACGGAGACACAGAACAATACTTGTCAACGTGAATACATACACACACAAAATAGACGGAAACACAGAGAAATACTTGTCAACGTGAATACATACACACAAAAAATAGACGGAGACACAGAAAAATACTTGTCAACGTGAATACATACACACAAAAAATAGACGAAGACACAGAAAAATACTTGTCAACGTGAATACATACACACAAAAAATAGACGGAGACACAGAAAAATTATTGTCAACGTGAATACATACACACAAAAAATAGACGGAGACACAGAAAAATACTTGTCAACGTGAATACATACACACAAAAAATAGACGGAGACACAGAAAAATTCTTGTCAACGTGAATACATACACACAAAAAATAGACGGAGACACAGAAAAATACTTGTCAACGTGAATACATACACACAAAAAATAGACGGAGACACAGAAAAATACTTGTCAACGTGAATAAATACACATAAAAAATAGACGGAGACACAGAAAAATACTTGTCAACGTGAATAAATACACATAAAAATAGACGAAGACACAGAAAAATACTTGTCAACGTGAATAAATACACATAAAAAATAGACAGAGACACAGAAAAATACTTGTCAACGTGAATAAATACACATAAAAAATAGACGAAGACACAAAAAATACTTGTCAACGTGAATAAATACACACAAAAAATAGACGGAGACACAGAAAAATACTTGTCAACGTGAATAAATACACATAAAAAATAGACGGAGACACAGAAAAACACTTGTCAACGTGAATACATACAAACAAAAAATAGACGGAGACACAGAAAAATACTTGTCAACGTGAATAAATACACACAAAAAATAAACGGAGACACAGAAAAATACTTGTCAACGTGAATAAATACACATAAAAAATAGACGGAGACACAGAAAAATACTTGTCAACGTGAATAAATACACATAAAAAATAGACGGAGACACAGAAAAATACTTGTCAACGTGAATAAATACACATAAAAAATAGACGGAGACACAGAAAAATACTTGTCAACGTGAATACATACACACAAAAAATAGACGGAGACACAGAAAAATACTTGTCAACGTGAATACATACACATAAAAAATAGACGGAGACACAGAAATATACTTTTCAACGTGAATAAATTCACATAAAAAATAGACGGAGACACAGAAAAATACTTGTCAACGTGAATACATACACACAAAAAATAGACGGAGACACAGAAAAATACTTGTCAACGTGAATACATACACACAAAAAATAGACGGAGACACAGAAAAATACTTGTCAACGTGAATAAATACACATAAAAAATAGACGGAGACACAGAAAAATACTTGTCAACGTGAATAAATACACACAAAAAATAGACGGAGACACAGAAAAATAATTGTCAACGTGAATAAATACACATAAAAAATAGACGGAGACACAGAAAAATACTTGTCAACGTGAATAAATACACATAAAAAATAGACGGAGACACAGAAAAATACTTGTCAACGTGAATAAATACACATAAAAAATAGACGGAGACACAGAAAAATACTTGTCAACGTGAATAAATACACATAAAAATAGACGAAGACACAGAAAAATACTTGTCAACGTGAATAAATACACATAAAAAATAGACAGAGACACAGAAAAATACTTGTCAACGTGAATAAATACACATAAAAAATAGACGAAGACACAAAAAATACTTGTCAACGTGAATAAATACACACAAAAAACAGACGGAGACACAGAAAAATACTTGTCAACGTGAATAAATACACACAAAAAATAGACGGAGACACAGAAAAATACTTGTCAACGTGAATACATACACACAAAAAATAGACGGAGACACAGAAAAATACTTGTCAACGTGAATAAATACACATAAAAAATAGACGGAGACACAGAAAAATACTTGTCAACGTGAATAAATACACATAAAAATAGACGAAGACACAGAAAAATACTTGTCAACGTGAATAAATACACATAAAAAATAGACAGAGACACAGAAAAATACTTGTCAACGTGAATAAATACACATAAAAAATAGACGAAGACACAAAAAATACTTGTCAACGTGAATAAATACACACAAAAAATAGACGGAGACACAGAAAAATACTTGTCAACGTGAATAAATACACATAAAAAATAGACGGAGACACAGAAAAATACTTGTCAACGTGAATAAATACACATAAAAAATAGACGGAGACACAGAAAAACACTTGTCAACGTGAATACATACACACAAAAAATAGACGGAGACACAGAAAAATACTTGTCAACGTGAATAAATACACACAAAAAATAGACGGAGACACAGAAAAATACTTGTCAACGTGAATAAATACACATAAAAAATAGAAGGAGACACAGAAAAATACTTGTCAACGTGAATACATACACACAAAAAATAAACGGAGACACAGAACAATACTTGTCAACGTGAATACATACACACAAAAAATAGACGGAGACACAAAAAAATACTTGTCAACGTGAATAAATACACATAGAAAATAGACGGAGACACAGAAAAATACTTGTCAACGTGAATACATACACACAATAAATAGACGGAGACACAGAAAACTACTTGTCAACGTGAATACATACACACAAAAAATAGACGGAGACACAGAAAAATACTTGTCAACGTGAATACATACACACAAAAAATAGACGGAGACACAGAAAAATACTTGTCAACGTGAATACATACACATAAAAAATAGACGGAGACACAGAACAATACTTGTCAACGTGAATACATACACACAAAAAATAGACGGAGACACAGAACAATACTTGTCAACGTGAATACATACACACAAAAAATAGACGGAGACACAGAAAAATACTTGTCAACGTGAATACATACACACAAAAAATAGACGGAGACACAGAAAAATACTTGTCAACGTGAATACATACACACAAAAAATAGACGGAGACACAGAAAAATACTTGTCAACGTGAATAAATACACATAAAAATAGACGGAGACACAGAAAAATACTTGTCAACGTGAATACATACACACAAAAAATAGACGGAGACACAGAAAAATACTTGTCAACGTGAATAAATACACATAAAAAATAGACGGAGACACAGAAAAATACTTGTCAACGTGAATACATACACACAAAAAATAGACGGAGACACAGAAAAATACTTGTCAACGTGAATAAATACACATAAAAAATAGACGGAGACACAGAAAAATACTTGTCAACGTGAATACATACACAAAAAAAATAGACGGAGACACAGAAAAATACTTGTCAACGTGAATACATACACACAAAAAATAGACGGTGACACAGAACAATACTTGTCAACGTGAATACATACACACAAAAAATAGACGGAGACACAGAAAAATACTTGTCAACGTGAATACATACACACAAAAAATAGACGGAGACACAGAAAAATACTTGTCAACGTGAATAAATACACATAAAAAATAGACGGAGACACAGAAAAATACTTGTCAACGTGAATACATACACACAAAAAATAGACGGAGACACAGAAAAATACTTGTCAACGTGAATACATACACACAAAAAATAGACGGAGACACAGAAAAATACTTGTCAACGTGAATAAATACACATAAAAAATAGACGGAGACACAGAAAAATACTTGTCAACGTGAATACATGCACACAATAAATAGACGGAGACACAGAAAAATACTTGTCAACGTAAATACATACACACAAAAAATAGACGGAGACACAGAAAAATACTTGTCAACGTGAATACATACACACAAAAATAGACGGAGACACAGAAAAATACTTGTCAACGTGAATACATACACACAAAAAATAGACGGAGACACAGAAAAATACTTGTCAACGTGAATACATACACACAAAAAATAGACGGAGACACAGAAAAATACTTGTCAACGTGAATACATACACACAAAAAATAGACGGAGACACAGAAAAATACTTGTCAACGTGAATACATACACACAAAAAATAGACTGAGATACAGAAAAATACTTGTCAACGTGAATACATACACACAAAAAATAGACGGAGACACAGAAAAATACTTGTCAACGTGAATACATACACATAAAAAATAGACGGAGACACAGAAAAATACTTGTCAACGTGAATACATACACACAAAAAATAGACGGAGACACAGAAAACTACTTGTCAACGTGAATACATACACACAAAAAATAGACGGAGACACAGAAAAATACTTGTCAACGTGAATACCTACACACAAAAAATAGACGGAGACACAAAAAAATACTTGTCAACGTGAATACATACACACAAAAAATACAATAAACAACTAAAGATGAGCAATCATCACAACTTTAAATCAATTCTCTTATATATTTTTGTTTGTTATTTTTTTCTCTCTCTTGTATTTCTTCACAACATTTGTCATTGATGTGTAGACCTGATAGATTATCACTGGAGATAAAGTAAATTCAATATATCTATCTATTATGATAATCATACCGTGTCACACTTCAAATAAATATTAAATATATTACAGTAGACATGTGTTTAAGACAGCGCGCACATACATATATATTATTGAACAAAATCTAGTCAGATATTACAGATAAAAGTCGTACGTTAACATAGACAACAGCTTGGGCTTTTTCTGTACGTTAATAAAAAGACACGTATATGATTTGGATTTACGTTTCTTAATGATGATATGTGTGTCAATACGTTCGATATATATATTATTGAACAGATTCAAATCAGATATAGATTGTCACAAATAGTACTTTAACCTCGACAATAGCTTGTCCGTTTTCTGCACTTTCAATAAAAAGACACGTACATGATTTGGATTTACGTTTCTGAATATTAAAGGTGTGTCAATACGTAAGATAACACTTCGGCCTCAATTATATAACACAGAAACGTTACACTTTGTCTGACAAAGTTGTTAAACACAGCCCAGTTGTCGCTTAATGGTAATCAACAGAAAGAATCTTTTAGAAGGATTAGGCAGTAAATAAATAAATAGATTCTTTTTTTATATTTATTTTTTAAGCATCTTAATTATTACATTATGCTAACATTATTGGTACAATACACGTGACCACGTGTGACCATGTGACGCTTTAGTGTGGAGAACAAACACCTTCTGTGACAATTTGATATAAAGAAAACAACTCATTGTGATAATTTGCTACATAGAAGATATCTGGTACCGAAGATAATACCTTATGTAATATATTGTGTTTGTTTGTTTGTTTGTTTGTTTGTTTGTTTGTTTGATGGTGTTTATCACCACTTTCAACAATATTTCAGTTATATCGTGGAGGTCAGTTTTATTGGTGGATGGAACCGGAGGACCCTGAGAAAATCACCGACCTGTCGAGTCACGGACAAACTTTATCACATAATGTTGTACACCTCGCCCTGTTCGAGATTCGAACTCACAACATCAGCGGTGATAGGCACTGATTGCATAGGTAGTTGTAAATCCAACTACCATACGATAACGGACACGACGGCCCCTTTCTTTTCTTGTTATTGGTGCCATACATGTGACCACCTGTGACCTTGTGACGATTTATTGTGGGTGGAGATCAAACATCATCTGTGACAATTTGATATAGAAAAAACAACTCAACGTGATAATTTGTTACATAGAAGATACATTTTGTAATATATTGTGACAAAACGACACCCCTGATAATGTGATGTATATGTAAGTCCCTGTGACGATTTACCTGGAGAAGATACCAGGTATTTAATAATAAAGTGTGATGGAGAATCATAGTTTATATGAACATTTCGTGTGGATGTGTGACGACTTTTGTGGAGAAGATGACACTCTATGTGCTACAAATGCAACATGTGACGGGGAAGATCAAAGTCTTTATGACAATGCGTGGTTGAAAAAAGATGTCAGTTATTTTGCTTAGAATGCATCAATATATTTGATTCATTGCATGTATTTGCTATGGAAAAAATAATAAAATTTAGCTATATCTATTAGGTTTAACGTCTTAATCAGTAGATCGACACTACACATGACATATAATACACGATAAAATACACACTGCCATAAGAACATGATTACCACACATACGATGCAACCCCATATTATAGCAAGTGCTAAAATGCCACATGACAGTCTCAATAATATGCAGTCAATCCTTTTTTCATAACACCAGAGAGAAATCGCCACTACAAATGTATTAATGAAAATATAGTTTAAACAGTGACGGTCGACAATGTCACCAATATCAACAAAACAAACAATCACCTCTTACCTCAAATCATTGAAAATAAAAAAGACTATGCCATATGACGATGGAAATCTAGGTCCTGGCTTCAATCAGGCTAACATGTGGCACAGCTTAATCGGTTAATATGATCCCAAACTGGATGTACATTCTGTTGTGTAACCAATGCAACGGGATGGAATTAAAACTAAGTTCTCCCACTCAAGGATGTGTGACCTCAGCCAATTTGACGACCCTGCTTACACCATTTGGATTTCTTGCTCC